>CM060909.1:356523564-361523564 GCA_030737875.1 Allium sativum
AGCAAGATTACACATTTGCTGGTCTTTACGAGCAAGATTACACATTTGCCTCGCTAGGTTTGATCATGGAGGAGGTTGTGGATTCTGTACTTCAATAATTCGTGCATTTGGAATGAATCCACCCTCTTTCTCTTCTATTTGCATATCTATAACGAATCCTCCCTCTTCCTCGTCCTCTTTGTTCCGTTCGTGCTTATCAAAAATTATTCCCATAGTTTCATCAATGATTTCCCAATCTCCCATGCCTACAGTTGGAAATCAATATTATAAAACTTGTTGGAAGAATGCATTTTCTTTAAAACAAAAAAAGTAACCTTCGAACAAAAAAGTATAATTATTTCTCACCTTAAGGTCTTGGATGACCGAGTATGCACAAATTATAGTTTTTGTTTGGACGATGAAGTATAAACTATTTAAATGAAAGGAGTTGTATGTTCAGGTCGTCCTCAACCACAAGCCTACAATTAAAGGTGGTGTGTACAAGGCTTGATTGATGGTGACATCTCAGGACGCTACCCCATATCACGTGGGTAAAGAGTTAAAATTTTGGTTTAGACAGGCTGAAATGACAACTCACTAATTGAAGTTGTACCAAAACTTGTCGTATGTGACAAAGCAGTATCAAAAACAGGTGCCAAAGCTTTAATCAGTTCACATTTAGATTAGGAAATGGTTAGTGGACATGTTTTATGGCAGAGCTGATCCAAAACAGATCCAAAACGTGTGACATGACTACACTCTGCCATAAAATAGTTGAGTTGATTGCACTTTGCCACAAAACAGGTGATGTAACTACACTCTGCTCTGCAACACTTGTACAATGTGATAAAGCTTGTCCAATGAAATGGTTAAAGCAAACTTGACAAGTCTTAATGATTAAAACTACCATAAATTGGAGTATGAAATGTTTATTGCTGTTAATCAGCCTCTCTTCCTTATTAAAGACCAACCAGCCTCTCTTCCTAGATTCATTATTTTTTACCTCAAACAAGATCTAGAAAGCTGGATTTTTTGTGGAATAGTTCACCAAGTCTTGTGTAGGCAAGAAATTTGTTCATGTATTTGCTCTTCTATTCCCTATACTATTATGTACTCTACGATTCGTCAATATTACTCATTTATTTCAAGTTTCCACTTTTCATCTAGGTCAAAATGGCTAATTGGGAATTCGATGATGAAACCATGGCTCAAATGTACGATGAGTATGAAAGAAATAATTAACCAGCCGAAGATGTCGAATTTGTTCCCGAAACACAATTGGGAATCAAAGTGGAAGTTGCAGAAGTCGATCCCGAACTCTTTAGTGCCACGCAACTAAACGTTGCAGTCTGGCATATCGGACCAGTTCAGAAATCCCTTCATGCTCGGTTGAGGGAATTGATTGCTCGACAGAACCCCGACAGGTCAAGCTCTAGCATGACGGGTCCTTCAGTTCTTTGCTATTGCGGAGTCGAACTAATGCGCTTGTTTTTAAAAATCAAACGAATGCAGGCCATCGCTTTTATGGTTGCAAAGCGTACGTTGATGCACAAAATCGCTAAGGATTAGAAAGTTGTAATTTTTTCATGTGTAACGACCCGTATTTTTGGTAATCCGATATTTAATATATTTTATTCACTAAAATATCCATTTGGAACTTTTGATAGATTTACAATATATAATTCATTTATTAAATAATATATGGACATATAATTTATATATATAATTATAAATCAAGCTCATAACGTCGCAACAGTTCATAAATGCTGTTTTGGACTTCAATTGAATATACATAATCCGTTTTAAGTCGGAACTCTGTGAAACAAGAAACGTTAGAATCAGATTGATTAAAAAAATTTAATGGAAAAGAAAAATCGAAATTTCAGCTTATAAATTGTAAGATGTGTCCAAAATCAAAATTTAAAATAGCCACTATGGATTTCGATTATAAACGATAACATTATTTAATAATTTAAATGAGAATTTTAATATAATTCGAATATCGTTTAACTCAAAAATATAAATATTGAGTTATAATTCCATATTGGTTTATATTTGGAATTGTACATTATTTGTTTGGATATTTGTACGACGATGATAATTTATTATTATTAAATATAATTGTTTTGTAATTTATATATATTTTTACGGTATTATATAAGCCGTATAAATAGTTATTTTTCAAAATGACTTCCATTTTCGATGAAACAAATTTTATTGGAATACGTATAATTAATTTATGTTGGTTTTCCAGTTTGGAGCCAATCGGAGTTGTTTTGTTGGTAGACGAAATTTAATGGTGACCGATGAATAAATTCGGATTTAAATAGCGCCGTTTTTGCAAATGGAGACTGTTTTCAGCAAAACTAGTTTCATTAGGACTGTAACATTAAATTATACCATGACGTCCATTTTCGTAATTTTTGAAGATTGTGCTTATCGGTGCAAATTTAATGGTCCATGTTAAATAGCGGTAGCCATAAAATTTTAACCTACCATAAATAAAACCTTACCTGAGTTCTACCCTAATACGAATACCATGGTCCCTATATCCTTTTTTTCGTGCATGCCTGTCATGTATATTCACCTCAATGCAAACCTATATCAAGTCTATGCCTAGCTTGCTGAAATACCAGCCCATACTTTTGATTTGTACATACTTACTCCGCAAATTTAATATATGCAGGCCTAACTATTTAAATAGAACATGTGCTATCTATGTAAACATTTCAACCCCTATATCATACTATTTATTTTTCTCTGAGCCATTACACTCTACTGACCTACACAGGCCCAGCCTACTACACAGTCCAGCGAGACAAAGGACTGGGGCAACACACAAAGTACGGGCAACAAAAAATATTCCGATATCGAATTGCAGCCAATTTCTGCTCTCGCGATTCTTTAATCTTCGCAACCACCTATGTCTCCAAGCTTTGAGCTGGTGCCATCGTCGCTGCAACCGTCTTTGCTGCTCCAATCGGCTTCACTACAACATGCTTCATCTCAAATTGCAAACCCTAGTCAGAGACTTTCAAATTGCAGCCGTCAAATTGCAATCCCTAACTTCAATTTCATTGTAAAGCCTAGTATCAAAATTTGGATAAGCTTCAGCTGAGCTCAAACAATGTTAGTTCATTCTTTATGATTTTTTTGTTTCACGGTATGCCAGTGTTTGATGGTTTTTTATTTCACCGTATGCCAGTTTTTAGACTTTTTTTCCTTTCTTCTATTTTTTTTTGGGTTTTCTATCTTTAGATTTAGATTTAGTCACCGTATTCAACCTTTTCTACTACTGAATGCAAGTATACAACACATTTCATTCCTCTATTATCCGATGGAACACTTCAATAGCAAAACGAGATTTTTGTTTGTTTACTATTTAGATTTAGTTTGTTCATTCCATTGTTAATTACTTCGAAATTCACAGTAGAGATTGATGACCTTGTGGAAGTCGTAGAGGAGCATGGTGAAGATGTTGGCAATGTAACTATTATTGATCTTGAAAAGGATGTTGATGTTGAAAAGGAAATTAATGTAATAGAATATCATATAACATTTTGATTTTTTGACATGTAATTAATATGACTTTTATGATCAATATTTTGGAACGGGTGGTCTACATTTTGTTATGTGGCACTAATGTCCTTCTTTAGGTTTTCTTAATTTTTAAATGACTTTTTTTCTAAGTTGATTTGTTTCTTATTTAAAAACACAATACAACAATGCTCTGTTGATTAATTGCACGAACTGTATTTTTTTGGTTCCTTTGGTCACATGTGCATTTTTTCTTCTTCTTCTTCTTCTTCTTCTTCTTCTTTTCTCAGTTTTTTTATTCCCAGTTTACATAGAAACAAAACACAATAGTGTGCGACTAATTGGAAGTGATTACTAATCATCAGAGAGTGTGTGTGTATGTATATATATTTTGTCTAGGGGCATTAAAAAAAATACTTATTTGACTTGGGCATCCAATACCCTCGGGTCCGCCCTGCCTACACTGTAAAAAAAGGAAAAGAAAACTGTACTGCTACATCAGGCGCATAGCCAGGAATTATAGAGTAGGGGTGCCAAAAAAAATTAAACAAACAAATAAATATATATTTGCTTAACAAAACCAAAAACTTCATATATCAAACACAAAAATAATCATTCATTACATTTATAAACAAAAAATAGCAACTTTTAAACATTTAAAGTTGTGCTCTGCGATCCTTTTTAGCATAAAAGTCATCGATAATAGATACGTTGCTTTTAGACATAACAATTTCTCTTTCTAATAAACTGACAAGCAATCACCAAGAAAATCATCATCCATCTTGTTACGTAGAAACCTGAGAATGCAGTAATTAGGTTTGAGCTGGCAATTCAAAGGAACAACAGAACTGCTACACAAAATAAACGCACAAAACAAGTGAAAATGCACATAAAAGTGAAAAAGGAAATGAATTTTTTTTTGAAGCTAACTATAAAAAAAATAAATTGATTTTCTTTAAGAAATAAAAATGCACTAATGAAAACTTGGCAAAGCTACAAAACAAGTAATAAATCAAAAAAGATCTAAGAACAAATGCACACTTTTTTTTAATGATTAATAACATAAACTAAACAAATAAAAATAGTCGAAAGAGCTAAACTAAAATTAATTTTCCAAACAATACTATTATTAGTTTGAAAAATTTATACAAGTCAACTAAAATTAAACTTGATGATCTTATTGGACAACCTTATGGTACACATCGACATTATCCCGTAAACAGGATGTTGGTAACCATTAGAGTTGGAAGTGTTGTAAGTAGAGATGGGTATTCATTTTTGCTGTCTTCATCTTCTTCAAATGAAATTTGGAAGGTTCTTGTAAGTCTTGGTGTTGTCCCCATGGATTTTAATGCTTGGGAAAGACTTAGAAAAATTCAAGGATGAACAACACCAGGCAAGGAGCTAACTAAAGACTACAATGTATTGGAAGCAGGCCTTCCGAAAGCAGTTTCCTTAGATAAAGGGTGTCATAAAGGATAATAAACTATATCTCTAGACTAATAACCTATAATGGCGTGAAGCAAAAGCTTTGGGGAATCAAATTATCAGACCATGCTGAACCTGGTACCTATATTACTGCAGCAGAAGATGGAAAGAAGGTTTCAAACTACTTGCATTGGCCTTGGCTACGTCAAGAAGCAAATTGGCATTGGGAAACAAGCTTGTATTGGTTCAAATATAGAATCTTGGGGGGGCCATGGCCCCCACTAATCTCCAAAGGGCTAAGCCCCTGTGCTACATATAAGAGAGTAGCCTTCTTTCTGTTTAATTTTATATGCTATCTTCCTCGACTTGTATTTTCACTATCGCTTTCACCCTCACCCAGACGGACACCATCACAGACCTAGCTACGATGCCTACCAGCTAAAACGTGGGAGCCAAGTATTTCGTTGGCTATAAATAACGCACGCCTCCAGTATTCTTTCGCTCGGACTCTTGCCAAAGTTCAATGGCGAAGAAAAAAAATATAATAATAATAATGAAAGGATTCGTTAGCAGCGGGGGGAACTAAGGAGCATGGGATGGAAACAGTACGGGAACAGGAAATAACGAATGGAGTGGAAAGGAATGTGGCAGTAAGTCGAGGAGAGGAAGGAGAATTCATCGACGATCTCGGATCTTAAAGCAGTGGGCGGAGCTAGTGTGCACACGCAAGTACACAGGTTCAAATGGGTATAAAACATGTTTGTGGGAAGCGTGATATACAGTCATGGTGGGGAGCGGCTTCAGACAGAGTGAAATGTAAAAATGGGAAAGAGGAATATTGGAAGGAGCTGTGGATGTGAAGGATGTAAAAGACGGTGGGAAACCAGGGTAGAAATAAAGAAGCAGCAGGTTAAGGAAGGTGTTGAAGGGGAAGAAGGAGACCGTGAGAAGGTTGTATGAGTTTTATGTGCTGAATACAAGTGACAGTAGCAGGAGTTCGTTCCTGCATAGGGAAGCAAGCCATAATGGTCGTTCGAAATGGAGAGGTGACGAAGTGTTTTGTGTAAGAGGCAAAACGTGAAGCAGCAGTTTCGTGAGTATTAAAACAAGGGAGAAGATGAAGTTCTGATGTATTGCGGGTTAGGGTGGCATGGACTTTATGTTGTTGATGGGCCTTAGGCCGAAAAAACAAAATGATAAGAAGAAGCCGGTAACCTGATCGACCTAAGATGCTACTTTCAAAGGGGCGATGTGAAAGCAAGGTATTCCTTCTGTCGGGCTTGATTTTACCAAGGATGATGAAAATGTGAACTCTCAGGTGGGTAGTAAAAAGATAAGTTCTGAGCGGAGGGTTTAATCCCCGGAGCGAAGCCTTTAATCTGAAAATCGAATGAAGAAAAAGGAAGGCATCATGTGATCGAAATTTCAGAGCAGGGTGGGTAGTTTGCCACGTAAATATAAGGGGAAACTGGAATGGTGTTAGTTGCATGAGAATGGTTGGAGGAGGCGTATGGTGAAGAAAGGCATATAATATGGGATGTGGGCCGTGTATATATTAATATATAAATGATGGGCTTCGGGCCTGATTAAAAGAAAATAAAAAAATAAAAAAAATAACGAAAGGAGATTTTGAAGAGATTGGACAAATTTGAACAGATACGTTTGGGCGGTGTTTCTATTTAAAGGGGAAAAGGTCAGGCGCGTGGTGTCTTGAGGAACGAACAAAGGAAATGGCATGCTTCCAAAAATAGAAAGGGAAGTTGGGCTAATGTTTTAAAAAGGTGGAGTCATGAACGCCTACAGCGGTAACGAAGTGGGGTTTACATTGAGCAGAATAAAAGAAATAGGGTCAGGCGGTGGTTTCATCAAGGTAACGGTATGCGATTTTATGTTTTAATTTATCTAAGTAATTAAAGGGTTATAATAATTAATTTAGTAAAATTATTAGTTTAATAACAATCGTAAATTAAAATGTATAATTATAATTTGTGTATCGCGCTCATATGTTAACAGAAACGGGCAAAATAAGGAACGGTGAAACCATATCAACGGACGTATATTTTGGATTTGGAACGAACGGAGTTGGACACAGCTTGAAGCTTGTAAAACAAATCATTTTGATAACGAATGAAAGCCCAAGGTGAGTTAAACTCACTCAGTTCTCCCACTTATAATTATTATAAGTTGGGTTTATTATTTGCATACTATGCCTGCTAATTATTGGTTATTTGATGATTATTTGGATGCATGTTAAAATATTTTAAATGAATTATTTAAATTAAACAGTTGTTTAATTTAAATGAAATGACATCGTTATTTTTAACGATGATTTCCAAACAAGGTAACTTACTTTGTTGCTTACGTTTAAAATAAAATAAACGAATTGGATTAAAATATGATGTTCGAATTGTCGTTATTGATTGACCGTGATTAGTTGAATTAATTTGTCATGATTATATTATATTGTCATTTTGAATGGTCTGTTGTATTTGAGATAACCTATTGGATGCAGGGAAGGACAGATTGGAGGAATACAACTAGATTCCTCAAATTTATTATTTATTTTCATATGATCATTACATAAACTGTTGAACCCATATGATTGGATTATGAATTGGATATTGATTGTAAAACCCAAATTCAACATTTGTTTGGCTATTAACCAATGGGTGATATTAGCTGAGGAATTTATAGCACATGACCAAAATACAAACTGTTTTATAAAGATTGCTTTGTCGTCATGTGAATCAATAGGAATGAAGTTATGAAAACTTAATATAGATTTTTAAATAAATTATTTTAAACGAAGTTTATAAAAAGGAAATAAACTAACCACATATATATACATTGTGTATTTTAACCACCAATCACCATTTTTATACCAAAATCTGCCGTGTGTGAAGCACGTGCCTCATCTTGGTTATTAAATGGTTTATAAAGCTAATTGTTATATTACTAAGATGGATAAGCAAGTGAGCAAGGATTAATGTAACGATTTATAGCTGAAGTTATTTTTTTAAGTAACAATTAAAATGGGATTTTATTAAATCGATTAATGTTTATTTAATAAAAATCGAAGTAAAATGGGATTAATTATATTAATTATATTATTAATTAATTTAAAAGAAGAGATGAGTTAAAGTTGATCAACGAATTAATCATGTTTTAGAGTTGACTAAGCCAACTGTTTTAACGGAAACTGATTATTAAATTAAATTAGTTTTGTGCTGACTAATCTAATGAAATCATTTAATGAATAATTGTTTAACTTTATAAGAATTAAAAAGGAATTTAATATTTATTCCAGTTAATGATCAAGTAAACTATAAATTTAATTAGTAATAATCTAAGGAGTTATTTCTTAAATAAGTTAGTAATGAAATATAATTGAGTTTTAAGGGATTTTATGTAGGGGTTCATATCTAAACCAGGTTTGGCTAATTAAGTTATAAACGAGATTTTGAGCAAACACTAAGCTTAAAATATATGTTACTTAATATTTTAATTAATTAGAGGAAATCGAGATGAGAAAGGGTTTGATATTAAACCAGAGTTGTATTAACGAGTTAATAAAAGGAGATGTGATGTTAAAGCGTTAATTTTAAATTAATGTTACTTAATAATGGCATTAAGTGAAATAGATGGGATTTGAAATGAGATTTCCCAGAATAAGTGATTGAAAGGTTTAAGAAAGGATTCTTGTAATTGAATTTGGTGAGGGATCGAGTAATGGGATTTGTAATAGAACCCAGATAATGAAACCAATAGTTTAAAGACATTAAAGTTTAAAGTTGATGTTTTTTAATCATTTACTAAATCAATAAATTTAGTAATTGTAATATATTTAACAAGGAGATTTCAAAAGTTAGAATGTTTTATAAAACTGTATTTTAAATAAAATAGTGAAGTGGTATTTTTTGGTAATGGGATGGATACGAGTTTTTGAATTACAATTCATATATATCTTAAGATAAGAATGTTGTTGATCAAGGTCTGAGAGGTAATTAAAATACTCCAACTTGAACGACTTAAGGATTATCGAAAGATGATATTAGTTGTAATAGTGGAGATGTCTGAAGTAATATATTGTGAGGAATAATGATGTAACGTTATTTGAAGAAATTGAGAATATATGGGATTCTAGAAATAAAAGAAATTAAAAAAGGGGTTTGAGAATATGAAGTGATATTCCCGCACTAAAAGAAATAAAGAGGAGATTGGTGAAAATATAACGATATTTTCAAAATAAGGAGTTGGGGTTTGAGATGAGTTTATTCTTAAAGAATAAGTAACGATCATGGTGTTCAAATAACGAAAAAAGGAGATTTTGTAACGACTGTTATACGATGATAAGTTGAATCGATTTTCCAACTAGTGATAATAAGTGATGTTATAGAAAATGCTTTGAAATGGTAGTTAACGAGAATCTGAATGTTGTTTTTAGATGTTTTTCTAAGTATATTAATAAAATGATTTGAGAATATTTATATTATTTTGGTATTACAAATGATATATTATTTTAATGGCCAAGAGATGCTGTATTATAAACCAATGTATTTATTTTTATTTTTATGGCTGTTTATTTTGATAGTTAAATAACCGACTATCAAAATCATACCCAATGCGTTATTGTTACGAAAAGACCGAGATCGAATTTATATTTGAAAACCATTCCGAACCAGCAAATACGTGAAAGATTCTGACTGAAGATGGGGAAACTGGAGACCGTAAATCTTCATGAGTGGAAGAACTACTGTTAAATATCTCTGGCTGATCCCTAGAGTTAACAATGATTCTATCGTGATTGGAATCTATGAATTTCAAGTAGTACTCGCTACTGATCTATAGGGTGATGCCTAGGATGTGGTAGGAGGGTGCCTTCGGTTCATCCTGTTCCTGGATGACTTGTATGGACGATTATCTGACAGAGTATTTCTTAAGGATCACGTACGTTGAATTTTACAAACGTATTTCTGGTAGTGGCGGAGAAGGGCACTGCTCATAGCTTAACGATCAGAGTATTTTTGTGGACGTCAATTAGTGATTTGGCGGATCTGACAATGTGACATTCAAAGTGAGTGGTGACCAAATGTTCAAAGATTATAACCTCAAGCCTCATCAACCAAGAAATGACAAAAATCGGATAGGCAACATGGCTATGTGGGTCGCATCCATTAGAGTGTATAATCACCTATCTAGAGAAATTCCTTTTGCTTCTTTAATCTATCGATGTTGTCTCTTTTCGGGAAACGGTGTGTAGCTCCCAACCATTGGTGATATACATTTGATACACTCAAGCGAAATGAGTGGTCGGTCATGTGTGGGTCGGGTTGCAAGACGATCTTGTTTAAACCAGTGTATTCGCCTTTAGAGATACACTATCAAAAGGTGGTTCCATGCCTTGTCATAGTCGGAATCTAGTCTTCAATAAGTGCCCGTAGTTTTGTTTGTATACTATATACGTGGAGCGTGAGATGCAAGCATTCTGCTAGATTCTATTTATTTGTATTTAGACACTATTATAATATCAGAATATGATATGATTTCAAAAATGTTTTGGGTTATCGTAAGGTAAAAAACCGTCCGTGTGTGGATTTGGTCTTACGATTGTCCTTTTCTTTCAAAAAGAATTTGAACTTTAAAATCAAGTTGGAAGATCCCCTTTAAACTTTGCGAGTTTTCCTCACTCTGGTTCACCAGACTGACCCGGTGTTTGTAATGCTCGGGTTAGACCGGGTTGTATAGGTTCTGGTTATCGGGTGCTGCGAAATCCAAAAACGAGCTGAAGGAGTTCATACGTATGATATCTATTATTATTTCCACTGTGTGTTGTATATGAGGACAGATCATTATAACTGTCCAGATGTATTAATGTACTCTGATGATTGTAAGTTTTTATTTCATGCTCTCTATAAAGTTTATTTATATATTATATTTTGTTCCGCTGCGATGTGAGACACTGGGTTGTGTTGGTTCTTCTTCATCTTCTTCTATTCTAATATTTCTTTCTTTCTTATCTCACCCTCTAAATTCTTTCTATAAACATTCTGGTGTTTTCGATGCTTGAATGTTCGACATTGTGTTTTTGTGTTGATTTTCTATAACGACCCGTATTCTACACATCATAGGATTGTAGAATATTTATTTCTTTCCCATGTGAAGTCGTATGGTCATGTAACTTTGGGAAACATCCATTAGAGTCATTTCCCATGTTCATGATTTTTGTCGATTTTTAAATGACCATTTTGCCCTTAGTTAGTACTGTTTTGGCCATAACTTTTGATTGGAAAGGAATTTTGACCTGAAACCACTTCCATTGGATTCGTTTGATGGTTTACCTTTCCGTAGAGTGGTCATAATAGCCAAACAGACTTACCGTTTGGGAGATATGGCTGAAGTAAGGTTTGGAGGGTGAAAAACTGCTTAACCGGGCCAAATCGGGTGATTAGTGAGTAGGCCCATAACCCATTTCGGGATTAGGGTTTTGGGGAGGCTGAAATGAGATAGAGGATCATTCCATTTCAGTTTTCTAGCCTCCACTTATCACCAAGGAACCCTAAAAATGGCCTCCAACCTCTAAATCACCTCCAAATCACCTTTTGGTCAAGGATTTGGCTTAGCAACCCCTAATCAAGGAAGATCTACACCAAAGCAACATTGGAGCTGCTGTTTAGCATAGAGATTCACATCAAATCAGAGATTTATTTCAGATCTTAGTTTATTTGTGGCTAAGGTGAGTGATTTGCATAGTTTTGCACTAATTATGGCTAATTAGGGGTAATTAGTGTTAATTAGCGAATTTAAACATGATAAAATTCTGGAAAAATGTTTATAAAATTCGGAATGATGTTTTAGGCCTCTGATATGAATTTGGGTTAATTTGGTTAAGTTTTGCTAATCTTATCATAAGTTTCACCTAAATACGCTTAAGGGAAAATAAGGGGTTTTGGCTATGTTTGATCCATTTTAACCTATCATATTGTTGTTTTGATGTTTGTGGTTGGATATATATGTTCCTATGACTGTATGGTATGCTCTGTGACTGATTAGAATAGTTGGAATGGTCGAAAACGCCGTCGAGGGGCGTAAACAACTCGTTGGACAAGGTGCAGGAGTTCGGATCGGATGGGGATTGAGGGTCGATCGGATCGCCCTATGGGATCGTGGGACATCACCACGAGTCAAGTCATCTCCTCCGAGCCGAACCATCTGCGCAAGGCCCACGAGCACCAACCGTGAACTGCTACCCGATCCGATCCACTCGTGCTTCGTATCACGATCCGACTAGAGGAAAGCAGCATCCACGATCCGATGCACTACGAGACGCCGATCCGAACCGGGGGAGCCGCGAGCTGGAGGAGCGCGATCCGACCCGTATGGGGTATTCCGATCCGAATCGAGGAGAGGAGCACGATCTGAAGCAAAGAGAAAGAGGACCGTGATGACGATCCGAACCGTGGCAAGCTGGAGACCCGACCCGATCCACTAGGGGTGATGGCGACCCGACCCGATCCAGTGAAGAAGGAGCATTCTGATCCGAACCGACCCAGTATTGACTGATAACCCGAGATGCAAAGGTAGTCCAAATGAAGGGTATTGACTCAGGATCCAGATAGCAACCAATGAGTGGACTTCATGAGTTGGACTTTGCTGCGGGACGTGTGCTAAGGAGTTGTCGACGTTCATAACTTCGATTCACCACTAAAAATGGATGACGGCTACTTATCAGTGCAGTAGGGTCATTATGACCTGAGGGGCAAGGTGATGGTAGCAAGACTACGTTATCAGTGCAGTAGAGTCATTACGACTCGAGGGGCAAAGTGATGCGTAGTAAGACTATGAGCCAGTGCAGTGGGGTTCTTGTGACTCCATGGGGCAGAGTGGACATAGTAAGAATTAGTAAGGCTATGAGCCAGTGCAGTGGGGTTCTTGTGACTCCATGGGGCAAAGTGGACATAGCGAAGGATTTGTGGCTACGTTGTCAGTGCAGTGAAGCCATTTATGACTTCATGGGGCAAAGTGATCGTAGCGAGGTATGTTGGGTGATCGAAGTGGTGAATATCGTATGCTTTACACACTGAGTGAGAGATGTGAGGATGGATGCTATGTTTGATTGTTTGCCATCATTATGACATGCACACCTACCCCACCTCCGTATCTTTACACCGTCTGATATGGTACCTTAGAGTGTTGTACAGTATGTAGTGCTAACTCTTTGGTTGCAGGTCCAGGTTCAGGTATGTTTTAGTCTACCAGTTATTGTTCACTTTAGATGCTTATCGCTCACACCAGGCTTTATGTCTGACCCATAGTTTTATGTCTCCTCTTATTACTCTGGGTGCTCACACGAGCAGACTAGAGACAGGTTAGCTGGTGATGCGCGAGTAGCTGATTCGGAGGCGGGCAGGAGGCTTCCACGTATGATATATATATACACATTCTCCCTGTGTCGTTGGTGGTCGCTACTTGGGCATTAGTAGTGTACCTCCTTTATCTTACTTTTGCTTTGAGACAGTTTGAAAGTTGTAATAAGCTGTATTTTGGATTTCCGCTGCTATGATGTTTGGTTCTGATTTTCAGCTTATGCACTGTCTCTCCTGTTTTATGTCAAGTATGTTATTATTATATTTTGTTCTATGCGCTGTGAGACATTCTACATGTTCTTTGTATGTTCATTTCCTTCTTCCCTTTCCTTCTCACGACCCGTTCCGTGCTAACTGGACATGTGTTCAGCGCACCTTTGGAGTAAATGTCGGTTGGTGCGGGGCGGACCGTCACATTTTCGGGGTCGAAAATTCCCGTTCGTTACATCATGGATCGATCCACCATTGACGGAGAGGGGTGTCCGGTACGCACTTGAGATGCAAGCTGAGGTTAGTCGCATGGAAAGAATTAATGTTGCAGCAAAGGCTGAAATGCTGTATGGGTGCTACAGTTTACCCCGAAACTATGGGTCTTAGTTATGTTGTATTGATTTGTAGTTATGTTGTATTGGATCGTAGTTATGTTGTACTGGGTCGTAGTTATATGTTTTTATTCAAAGTTATGTTGTATTTGGTCGTATTTATATGTTGTATCGAACGATGGTTGTATGCTTTGTCCTTTAATTTGTCTTATCGAACGATGTTTGTATGCAAGTTATATCCTTTCTTCTACCACATCTTGTTTGTTTGTAATGGGTACTCGAAATGGATGGAAGCAATTTGTAATGAATACTCGATCGACTAACTTGTTGGTATGTTGTGAGCTTAAACGAAAGCTAGCGTTACAATGTTTTGTTATTAATAAATTACCGAGTACTGAACAATATTTGTAGGTTGTATGTAAACTTATTTAAACTAATTTTAAAATGTTTATGTAAACTTGTTTAAAACTAGTTAAAATGATTTTTAACTAGTTAAAAATCGTTGGCAAACTTTCAAAATTCGCACAAAGGTGAATTTTGAAAGTTTGCCAACATGCGTCTGGCCAAAACAGGCCTATAATTAAGTTTGAAACATGGCTAAATCCGTTATTGTTTTCCAAAACATGCCTGTTCATGAAAATTATAAATATTTAAAATTTTAAATCAAAATTTTATACTGTATTATCAACTAAATTTACACAAACAAATTAAAATCGAATAGTTTTCTTTTATTAGCAATTGACTTTATTTATTTAAATTAAACTAAATGTATGCAATCCAACTTCAAATTCAAATTTTATGTTTTGAGTTTAACATCAAAAATAATTTCCTTATCGTCTATGGGTGTTATTTAATAACTACAAAATATCATTCAAAAACCTAAGTTTTTCTTTTTTATAAAATTATACCTAGCTTTAGAATGAGAACATATAATTTATATAACTTGCAGGAGTTTGAGCAGAACTTGACAAGTTTGTCTCTTACCACAAAGAAACTAAGAAGAAGAGAAAGAAAAAGGAGAGATAGGCGGAACTGGTGCAGGTCACAGAGGAGTCGGGAATAGACAGAGTTGACATAGGGTGGAGGGGCGGCAGGTGATGTGGTGCACGTGGGCGGACTTTAAGGCAATAGGGCTGTTGACGGAGAAGAGGGGGTAGGTAGAGAGGGATCTTGGTTGCAATCTTGGTTTAGATTTTCTTTTACATATGTAGGAAAAAGCTTCAGATTATAGAAAATGAAATGACCAAATGTGAAGGTAAAACGAGGAACATAATAACGAGGAGGCGGTTATGTGACTCTAACAATATAAACGTGGAAATGTTTGAACACGAATGTGCTCTGCATGAACATTTCATGCGAGTTAGATATTTACTAAAAAAATTGAATTTGAGTTTACTTTTTTGTCTTCTTTTTATAGGAATGCCCCATTAACCGACTACTCGGGAATCAAATTCAAATTGCTCTACAGCCCATTAAATGTCCAAACACACGAAATAAAGTATCATTATATTCAGTATGTCGATACAAACGTGATAATACACTAAAAACTTATGTTTTATTGTTCATGTGAAATTTCATTATTTACACTATGTTCATTACCGATGATCATTAATCGTTTGTATAAACTGATTTAACAGAGCTAATGTAATCATAATGCGACAAAACGAACATCGACGTTTTAGTTATAAAATTGTCTAAAATCATTTCAAGTAATTATATAAAATTTTAAAATAAAAAAATTTCATTTTATTACCAACTAATTTAACACAATTTTTTTAAAAATTAAATAGATTTTTTATTAATAATTGAGTTAATTTATTTAAATTAAACTAAATATATGCAATCCAACTTAAAATTCAAATTTTGAGTTTTAAGTTTAACATCAAAAATAACTACCATATCGTTTATGGGTGTTATTTAACAACCATAAAATATCATTCAAAAACCTATGTTTTTCTTTTTTATAAAATTATACCTAACTTTAGATGAAAACATATAATTTATTTTTCTCAATTTTTTTAATTCCATTAAAATGTTAATTCAATTTAACACAAAATCTAGGTTACAATTTACTTTCGGTCCTTTTATTTGAAATGTTATAATTAACTTAATGTCAGTTTTATTATGAATATCATCTTATCATTTATATTAAGAGATCAAAAATATACATTTTGAAATAATTTTATTTGAAATTTAATACAATTTAATATTTTAAAAATTGGTTGAAATTACAGTTGGTTACATAAATGTCGAGGTTTGCCGGAATCAACCTAAAACCATCTGTTTTAGGTGGTGGTGGCATGGAAATTTTAGTGGGCCAAATGGGGTGGTGTTCTGGCAAAGTGAAGAGGAACCAGGAGCGATCTGATTGCTTGTCTCAGATCAGAGTAGAAGTGGCCGAGGCAGTAAGACGATTGATGGAATTCGCCGGTTTCACATTGTATTGAGTTCGGCTTACGGACCTGAAAGTATTCATGAGTGGGAAATGATAATTTGCATGATGACATGGCTGTAAGGGTTTGGTCTTTCATTTTCTTGTTTATTTTTATTTTTATTTAATTTTATATTTCTAAAGTTAATAATTTTTGCTGTAAGTTATGACTGACATATGGATTCTTTTTCTGGGATCGTACCGAAATCCCTAACAACATAGAGCAAGTTTGGTTGAGATTGGAGATTGTTAGAAAAATCATGTTCGTTTGGATTTTAATTGGACCTAAAATGAAATGTGAACGTTTAAACTCACTCATGAAGTACTAGAATTTCCATTGCAAGTTAAATTAATTTTATGTTATTATATGATTTATCTGACAGTTATTTGGGAATTTAATTAGACATTGAAATTGAGTGTAACAACTAATTAACACCCGTGACGTGATAATTGATATTCTATTTGGAAATTTAAATATACAGCTAAATTGAATACGAACGGATTGAATTTGAATTGAGACTAAATTGACATTGGATTGAGTTGATAATTAAATTGTTGTTGAGATAGTTAGAACACTGACATTAAATAACTAGTGACTATTGTGATTTATTGGTCCATTTGGATGTCTTTTAAGTGTATGATTATTAGTTGCTATAATGGTTGATTGAGTGATTTTAATTCCGATGATTACTGACTATGATGTATGCCAGTTACCACCCAGTTATATAAGTTATTATATGCATCTTTAGAATATTGTTACATGACTTAGGTTGAATTGATATATACCTATGACATTTGATATGAGTTGAAATAATATATACTCATGTAATTGAAATTTATATTTAATGATCACTTGGCTTAGGGTAATGTTAACCTGCTTTTTGGTCCAGTCCCAAAAGTACACGTGCCATGCTCCACTCAACGCATCGCGTGGAACTAAAGCCGAAAGGGACGCTTAGGAGCGAAGGGGACAGGACGAAAAGGGATCGCGCCAACAGAGACCTCGCATCTCCACCAGCACATCCCGAACCAAGGCCTCGAAACCCAGGACTCACAAGCTAGGATATCGAGCCCCCAAACGGCCATTCAGAAGGACCTCACGCCTCTCGGAACGAGAGTTTTGCACCCCTGGAGGTGCGAATTTCGCACCTCTCAGAGGTACGAAATTCGCGCCTAGCAAGGTGCGAAATTCGCACCCCACAAGGTGCAAAATTCGCACCTAGCAAGGTGCAAAATTTGTACCTCAGGATACGAATTTCGCACCCCAGGAAGTACGAAACCCGTACCCTTCGGGTTACAAAATTCGAACCCTTAGGGGTACTAATTTCATACCTTTGAAGGGTACGAGATTCGTGCCCTGCAGGGTGCGAAATTCGTACCGTGCGTGGTACGAATTTCGCACTCCCAGGAGGTACGAATTTCATATGCCCCGAGGTGCGAAATTCACACCCCCTAAGGCAGGGTGCGAAAAAAGAGGGTGTGCGGGCCTAAGGTACGAAATTCTGGGTGTGGTCCCCCATTTCTACCTACTCCCACCTACTCCTACCTACTCCCTTTCCTATAAATACCCTATGACTTCGCACTTGAAAGGGGTTAGAATTTGTGAGCTCAAGACCTCTAGAGAGCTACTTTAATGGCATCTCCTATTTAAGGAAGAAGAAGGGCAAAAATGTCTCTTTCCTAATATATTAAATATATGATAATTATGACATCATATATGATAATGATGACATTATGTCTTAGAGGTGACATCATATAGCCTTAGAGATAACATCATTTAGCTTAGAGATGAAAACATATATCTTTGAGATGAATGTAATGAGTGTCATGAGATGGTCTTGGCCTTGTAACTTTATGATATTAATAATATTCCTACAACGCTTCGAAGTGGACGTAGGCCCCTCACGAGGCTGAACCACTATAAATGTTTTGTGTTATTTATTGCTTTTCGCTCTTGTCTATACGACCAAATTAATTATTCCTTGTAACTAGAATCTTTGGTGTTTACGGCATTTTTTACCCTCAACATTTGGTGCTTTCACTGGGAAACTCGGATTTTTGCGCCTTTATCGCACGTTTCCATCTCGACCTTTGACGAGCGCCGAGTCCGCTTACGATGGCAAAGCGACCAAAGAACGCAATTGTGACGACCCGAACTTCCCCGTGAGGGAGAGCACGGATAGAATTGAGAACAACACACAAATGAACGCAGACGGTAGAACATTTCATTGTTATTACAACAATTCCATCAGATACAAGAATATACAGAGTATAAATGAAAATTATACATTCGATAAATATCAGAGATTACAATAAATTACATAGCAGCGAAAAATAATACAAAACACAACTGAAAGTAATACACGGATACAGAGCTTTCCGAGCATCGTTCCAGCTGTAAATCAGGATCCTGTGAATATAAATATGCAAAACCAAAACTACTAGCTGCCCGTGTCGAAAATAGGGGCACCCAGAGTTTAGGTTAAAACAATAAACTCCAGGTCAATCATGTGACTGGTGTGAGAACTAAAACAGTTATTTAAAACTTTACTTTAAAAGAGAGTAATTCAAGGGACCACGCCGTATAACACGGAACGGGTTTCCTCCCAAGAATACCAGTGCATATCAATAAACAACGCAATGCTTTTTCGAAAAAATGAAGCTATTATAAGACCCAGGTCCCATCACACAATGCAACGCAAGCCGGAGGATATGGTTTTCCCTTATAATAGCCAAACATGCTTGGTACGTTTAAAACAAATCATTTGATACTATAATAAGTGTATAGTGTCAAAACAATTTCAATCATAAATATAAATCATAGACGGCATGGGTACCATATATCATGTCGCCATACTAGTTCTACAATTAAAACCGCAATATCACGTATTGGAAATTGGATTTCCGTCATGAGTCGAGGCAAGGGGCAAGCTCCTCTCCGCTTCGAGACACTCTAGCAAATGCTCAGGACTACGCACACTGGGTAACCCTTGGATCGGCTGGGCCGGTCCTCTCTTACGTTTGAGGATTGGCAATTCCTGAACACACGTTTCCCGGTCCTTACAGACCTAATATCGAGGCGCCTCATTCCAACAACCACAAAGGTGAAAAGTATATAAATGTCAGGGCTGGTAAGTCACTAGCACCACCAAAGCTAGAAAGAAACGTCGTGTTCTCCCAACGGTCTGTATCCCGTTTTTGACTCATACCGAGGTGTGAGGCTCGCGAATTCACGTTATACACAAAGTTGCCACGTAGGCCGTGCTTTGATCATCAACCACAAGACTTTGCTTTTCAACAGAAGCCTTGATCCATGCAACTCAGCGTGCCACACAGGCAATTCATGCCATGCGATTGATATCTATCGATATATAACCTCTAAGCTCGTACGTCTCAGAGAAGGGCGTTAAGCAAGAGAATAGATTCTCCGCTGCCAAACAGATATATATTTAACAGAAATCAATCAAAACAGAATAAAATCCAATGTCAGACACACAATCCATTTACAAGTTCGTTTTGGGTCTGGACGAAACCGGAGGCACTTTCCTCGCATATCCGTCGATCTCCAAGTACGTCTGGACGACCACCAACTGATTCCCTCATCTTGGGTGTACAACCCAATCAAGATCATCAGTAATCACCCAAACGATGTGAAGACTTCCGGTCTTCAACCACCGTCTTCATCTTCGACATATCGTCGAATCGGTTATTCAGAATGGGTATAAACCTGGCCTTTCCGAACAACCCGCGTATATTAAAAACAAATGTTACACAAACACAACATTCGCCTCATTCCAATTCATCAGTCACTAACCGTAAATCGGTAAGAGAGCAATTCCCCAAATATTAACCCCGAAGGCCGAAACCAACATCAGATCAATACCGAGGAAACCATTCTTCTTAACTAACCTACAGCTAGTTTCTAAATTTCAATTCTTAGGGAAAGGTTCCCATTAATTTTATCAAAGATAAATTCTTTAAATTTATTCTTTAATCTTCCTTTGGATATCATTTCAAACCAAATTATGGTTTTCCAAACTAGTCGAGATTAGCGAACCACACCGAAGTAATTATTTATTTTATTTCCCATTCCCAACCTATTCATCCCATGAAGAAAAACTGGTAGTACTCCATATCTAACACCACGGTGTTATCAGTAAAATTAATTACCATTTCACGTTCAAATCTAATTAAAGATTTAACTATCGCCTGGAGCAAAACTGGTGATACTCCATTCTCGCTCATTTTCCAAATTTGATAATTTAAATTATCAATTCACATTTCAATCTAATTACAGATTCATTAAAACTCCTTTTACTGGGTCAAAGAACTAATGTCATTTAAAACACAGTTCACGATAAACCCAAATCACATTCTATTTATTATCGGGTTAAAAAACTAGTGTTATTTAAAACACCCTTCACGATAAACCCACAAATCAATTCTATTTACAACCCATTTAAAATCCAATTTATTTATTTAAAAATAAATGGGTTTTAATTTTAGTTCAAAACTAGTTCAATTCGATAAAAATCTATTTTTATCTTTTCAAATACGGTTTTTTTCATCCTAAATCATTTCTTATGATTCTACACAAATTATTACTATTTTTAATAATTTTATCAAGGCCCGTACAGTCGATTTCCATCAACGGGTATCGAACTGCACTTACAGCGACTTTTTCCAAATTTGATTTGGACGTATCTCCAAATCCAACCTTTAGATTTCAAATTTATAATATTCGTTAGAAAGCTCTTTTCGATACGAACCCAACGGTTCCGGTTTTAGGAGAATCCGACGGTCGGATCTCCCGTAATGTCTGTTCGAAATCAATGGTCGAAATTCACGAACTGCCGCGGCGCAGCGCGTACTATTCAGGCCATTATATTATATATATAATATATATTTCGTCGATTTCTATTCAAAACGAATTTTTATAAATCGTTTCAAATTTGTTTCAAAAACAATTTCAACATTCATTTCAAATTCAAATCGATTTCAATTCTATTTCAAATTCGTTTTCTATTCGATTCAAATTCGTTTTCTATTCAATTCAATTCGAATTCGTTTTCTATTCGATTCAATTTAAATACGTTTTCTATTCAATTCAATTCAAATATAAAAACGAATATAATCGATATAAATATCGTTCGCGTCAAAATAGCGCATCTCTAATCAATACGGCTTTATATATTTCAATAATTCCATTATTCTATTCAACAAATGAATCTATATTTTTGTCAACACATGACTAATCTCAACGAATGAGTACTGTCCACGTGTGACTAATTTTGTTATTCAATATATTTTATAAAAATTATGGTATCTATCGTTTGATTTAAATCAGACTCCAACCGTAAAATAGTAAGAGAACGATTCCCTAAATATTAACCCCGAAGGCCGAAACCAACATCAGATCATTATCTAGGAGACCACTCATCTTATCTAATTTCCAATTAGTTTCTAATTTTATATATGATAAAGATGTAAATTTTATTGTTAAGATATTTCGTTCAACACATGACTAATCTCAACGGATGAGTACTGTCAACACATGAACCTTTATTTTATAATGATAAAAATGTAAATTTCATTGTTAAAATATTTCGTTCAACACATGACTAATCTCAACGGATGAGTACTGTCAACACATGAACCTTTACTTTATAATGATAAAGATGTGAATTTTATTGTTAAAATATTTCGTTCAACACATGACTAATCTCAACGGATGAGTACTGTCAACACATGAACCTTTATTTTATAATGATAAAGATGTGAATTTTATTGTTAAAATATTTCGTTCAACACATGACTAATCTCAACGGATGAGTACTGTCAACACATGAACCTTTATTTTATAATATTCTTTATCTTCTAAATTGGAATGAGGCCCAATCAATTACCATATAAAGTTAATTATATGGATTCCATACAACACATGTATATAATATCAACGATAAATAATCAACCATCATCCAAAGTGCACTACACTGTATAAGCATCAAATATAGATATCTAACGCTTATAACAGCCTGTCAATCAATCGATCGACATACAACTAATTATTGGGATTATTGTATGCCGTATTTTATCCCAATACCCGTGTGGGGTTTCAAACAATCAAACATAGATTTTATTTGTGCAGTTGCGCGATGTGTAAAATTTATCGTCCCAATCAATGTCCTTCAAATAGGTGTACATAAACAAACCGTTCGGTTTGTAAATGAATATTTATTTGTTCGCATTCACGTTAAAAATTATTTTTTTAACAATAAAACATTTTATTTCAACACCTGAATTTCTATTCAGTTCATTTACACAATAAAATGATATCTTTATTTTTCTAACTTATTTTAGGAAATTTCGGCGGCATAACGGCACGATACTAGAAACGGGACGAGGCCTAGCCTTATCCCCGGTCTAGTGATGGCCCACGCTATGCACATATCAATCAATACATTCCATTTCACCAAACAATCAAGTTCAAATCAAATAATCTAACCAATCTATGCAATCAAACAAACAAGTCCATGGTCTGTGGACGATTGTGTCGGGTGCTACTAAACACCGTCTGCATCCTAGTATATGTATATATATAACTAGAAAAGAAAAGTTAAAGTGAGAAATTCTCACCGAGGGATCCACTCCGCCGTGCTTTGCTGTTGAACCGCTGAACCGTCTGGATTGGTTTGAACTTCCAATGCAGTTCTTTACTCGCTGTTCATATAGTAAAGATCAAATCTTTACTATCTATATAATATAAAAATTGTATTTTTATTACCTCTACTATATAAAAATCATATTTTTATTCTTTCTATAATATAAAAATCATATTTTTATTTACTTTATATGTCAAAAACTGTAGAAGCTTTGAAACGGAGAAAACTCACATTTTTTCTAACGTCTGGATTCGCTGTTCTAGTCCCAGAATTTGCAAACGAGCTTCAATCTTCACACCATCTTTTTTCTTGCTTAAACACGCCATTCCGGACAACTTTCTCCTAAGGGTCTTTTTGCCGAAAATGCTCCAGTTCGCCAGAATTCGCGAAAGTACACGAATTTTACCGTTTTTGAACAGCAGACTTCGAACGCGTTTTCGGAGCAGCTCCGAACTCCAAAATATGACTTCCATATAGCCAAATCGAAGAGAATTTCGTTCTCTACAACTTTTGTCTAGAGGACTTTGGCCAAAAACGCACCCTTTGGGAGTTATTGGCGAAATACGGTCAGGGGCTTATTTGCAAAACGGGCGATTAGTGTAAAATGGGTTTTTGGTGACCGGGGGGCCCACGGCCGGAATTGAGGAGGGGAAAGGGGGCGCCGGACCTGATGTGGCGTGGGGAGTCCGCTGGTGGGTTGCGGCGGGGGTGGTGGGGCCTGTGGTGGTGGTGGTGGCTTAGGGTTTTGCATTTGAAGAGAGAAAGAGGAGGAGAGAGAGAGGAGGAGGAAGAGGAGGAGGAGGGGAAGAGGAGGAGGGGGTGCGGCCGGCGGTGGAGGGGCTGGGGAGGCGGCGGTGGAGGCTGGACAGCGGGGAGGGGTCGCGGTCTCCATTAAAGAGAAAAGAGGAAGAAAGAGGAGGAAGAGAAAAGTGAGGAAGAAAAGGAAGTAAAAGTGTTTATATGCTCGTTTCCCGTGTATCGCTTGAACGCTAACGAACTCCAATCGCCGCGGATTTCGAGCACAAGATAGTAGACGTGAAGACGAGTCCAACGAAACACGTTTCGTCGAATTCCGAGTTCGTTTAACCATCCAAAAAAAATCACAAAAATGCTCAGATAAGCTCTAAAAATGCGATTTTCGCGTACCTTTTCCTCTCGCATGCTCTCACACTAACACCAAAAATCATGCCCTCTTGGATTTAACCATTTTTAGACGATACGAATCCAAAAAAAAACGAAATCGAATTCTGAGGTCGTATGAATAATGTTCCTTTGTAAAATGACTACTCGTTTTACCCTGTACTGTTTTAGCTCGCACGGCCGCATACTGGCTCCGTTCGACGCGCCCTTTGGAACATAGCAATAATTTGTCATTATGAATCCATAAAAATTTATCTCGTCGAATTCTGAGCTCGTATGTAAAATTTCACTTTTTAAGGGCTATGTATTGTTAACCGAACAACTCCAGCCCATAGCCACTATTCCGGATATCGGAATATATCGTAGCTTATGCTTTTATTCGGAGTTCTAAACGGCATTTTGAACTCAATGGAAGTAGTTTCGAGCCCAAATTCATCCGTAAGCAAAATTTGACTTTTTGGGCCATGTATAATTTACATAGCGACTATTCTGAATTTTCAACTGGACATATCTTTTGATTCCCGCTTTGAAAATTTGATTTTTCGGATTCGTTGGAAAGATATTCCCAAATAGATCCTATTATTTTTGGTTTCACTAAAATCCGGATTGTTTTGCATCCGATACATTCAATTGAAGTTTGAAATCGAATTATCGAACTACCACGCCATTTTAATTCCTTTTATAATTATATATAATTATTTATATTCTAACGACGATCTATATAACTATATACGTTCTAATTATATTCAAAATAAATTTCTCGTCGATATTATTTAAAATAATTCATTTTAAATATTCAAAATTCGCCAAAATTGCCAAAATAAAAATTTTAAATTGGCTCGCATTTCCGGGTTATTACAATCTCCCCCACTTAAAACTTTTCGTCCCCGAAAAGGAACGAAGCCGAAAGTTGTTTAACAATTCAACTCAACTTCCAGTATTTTGATTACGGCTTAAATTCTTCAACTTTTCAGTTTCTAAGAACTTTTCCAATTTTTCAAAAATTTGGCTAACACCCTAAATTTTCGAAAAATTTCGCCATAACCTCCCCTGCACCGGGAGCCACGGGAAAATCCCGAAATTGCCATATAGGCCTTCTGATCTCAAAAAGAAAAAGAAAAAGCCAAGCGGCTAGCCAATCGGCTCATAAAATCATCATCACCCAAACAAAATAGTAAATTATTGTAAACATGTACCTATTTGTCGGGCAAACAAATTTTATTCTCTGCTCTAGCCTCCTTGCTATGACCTGTTCAATGTAAGTACATGTATATGTAAGCAGATGCGACCAATTTTCAATACAATTCACTATTTGGTACAATTAGGCTAAATGGTTCAAAATTATCAAACAAATAAACAAACAACACAAACATCAATCAATTAGTGAATTAACGTTTCAAATTCATAATTTGATACATATGTACAGAAAATCATGTTTTTGATGCCAAATCACAACAATGAATTCTAGCTATATTTTTTTGTTTTTGGTTCTCACACCAGTATAATGGAAATATATAGAAATCACACCTTCGTCACTCGAAAATAAATACTGGTAACGCTGCAGCATTATCAGAACCATCCCCGGGCAACTAGAGTGTGATCCTATATCTATCTAGTATATTAAAACTTCGAATATACGTTCATGACGCATATACGCGAAATCTTTATATACTCGATTGTCCAAATTCAAAATAAATAAATATTCAAATACGTATAAAACGATTTAAATTTTCAAAACAATATTGTTTTCTTTTGAAAAATATACCCTTCACACTCGTTCTAGGATACTACTGATCCTATCTCTAACGAGTCATTCTAATTGGATTTTACTAATCCAATATCTGATGAATTCTTTCGTATGGTTCTAATGTGTCTTGTTCTCGAGCTTTGTAAACCAAAGCCCTGATACCAAATGTGACGACCCGAACTTCCCCGTGAGGGAGAGCACGGATAGAATTGAGAACAACACACAAATGAACGCAGACGGAAGAACATTTCATTGTTATTACAACAATTCCATCAGATACAAGAATATACAGAGTATAAATGAATATTATACATTCGATAAATATCAGAGGTTACAATAAATTACATAGCAGCGGGAAATAATACAAAACACAACTGAAAGTAATACACGGATACAGAGCTTTCCGAGCATCGTTCCAGCTGTAAATCAGGATCCTGTGAATATAAATCTGCAAAACCAAAACTACTAGCTGCCCGTGTCGAAAATAGGGGCACCCAGAGTTTAGGTTAAAACAATAAACTCCAGGTCAGTCATGTGACTGGTGTGAGAACTAAAACAGTTATTTAAAACTTTACTTTAAAAGAGAGTAATTCAAGGACCACACCGTATAACACGGAACGGGTTTCCTCCCAAGAATACCAGTGCATATCAATAAACAACGCAATGCTTTTTCGAAAAATGAAGCTATTATAAGACCCAGGTCCCATCACACAATGCAACGCAAGCCGGAGGATAGGGTTTTCCCTTATAATAGCCAAACATGCTTGGTATGTTTAAAACAAATCATTTGATACTATAATAAGTGTATAGTGTCAAAACAATTTCAATCATAAATATAAATCATAGACGGCATGGGTACCATATATCATGTCGCCATACTAGTTCTACAATTAAAACCGCAATATCACGTATTGGAAATTGGATTTCCGTCATGAGTTGAGGCAAGGGGCAAGCTCCTCTCCGCTTCGAGACACTCTAGCAAATGCTCAGGACTACGCACACTGGGTAACCCTTGGATCGGCTGGGCCGGTCCTCTCTTACGTTTGAGGATTGGCAATTCCTGAACACACGTTTCCCGGTCCTTACAGACCTAATATCGAGGCGCCTCATTCCAACAACCACAAAGGTGAAAAGTATATAAATGTCAGGGCTGGTAAGTCACTGACACCACTAAAGCTAGAAAGAAACGTCGTGTTCTCCCAACGGTCCGTATCCCGTTTTTGACTCATACCGAGGTGTGAGGCTCGCGAATTCACGTTATACACAAAGCTGCCACGTAGGCCGTGCTTTGATCATCAACCACAAGACTTTGCTTTTCAACAGAAGCCTTGATCCATGCAACTCAGCGTGCCACACAGGCAATTCATGCCATGCGATTGATATCTATCGATATATAACCTCTAAGCTCGTACGTCTCAGAGAATGGCGTTAAGCAAGAGAATAGATTCTCCGCCGCCAAACAGATATATATTTAACATAAATCAATCAACACAGAATAAAATCCAATGTCAGACACACAATCCATTTACAAGTTCGTTCTGGGTCTGGACGAAACCGGAGGCACTTTCCTTGCATATCCGTCGATTTACAAGTACGTCTGGACGACCACCAATTGATTCCCTCATCTTGGGTGTACAGCCCAATCAAGATCATCAGTAATCACCCAAACGATGTGAAGACTTCCGGTCTTCAACCACCGTCTTCATCTTCGACATATCGTCGAATCGGTTATTCAGAATGGGTATAAACCCGGCCTTTCCGAACAACCCGCGTATATTAAAAACAAATGTTACACAAACACAACATACGCGTCATTCCAATTCATCAGTCACTAATCGTAAATCAGTAAGAGAGCAATTCCCCAAATATTAACCCCGAAGGTCGAAACCAACATCAGATCAATACCCAGGAAACCATTCTTCTTAACTAACCTACAGCCAGTTTCTAAATTTCAATTCTTAGGGAAAGGTTCCCATTAATTTTATCAAAGATAAATTCTTTAAATTTATTCTTTAATCTTCCTTTGGATATCATTTCAAACCAAATTATGGTTTTCCAAACTAGTCGAGATTAGCGAACCACACCGAAGTAATTATTTATTTTATTTCCCAATCCCAACCTATTCATCCCATGAAGAAAAACTGGTAGTACTCCATATCTAACACCACGGTGTTATCAGTAAAATTAATTACCATTTCACGTTCAAATCTAATTAAAGATTTAACTATCGCCTGGAGCAAAACTGGTGATACTCCATTCTCGCTCATTTTCCAAATTTGATAATTTAAATTATCAATTCACATTTCAATCTAATTACAGATTCATTAAAACTCCTTTTACTGGGTCAAAGAACTAATGTCATTTAAAACACAGTTCACGATAAACCCAAATCACATTCTATTTATTATCGGGTTAAAGAACTAGTGTTATTTAAAACACCCTTCACGATAAACCCACAAATAAATTCTATTTACAACCCATTTCAAATCCAATTTATTTATTTAAAAATAAATGGGTTTTAATTTTAGTTCAAAACTAGTTCAATTCGATAAAAATCTATTTTTATCTTTTCAAATATGGAGTTTTTCATCCCAAATTTTTCCCAAATCATTTCTTATGATTTCACACAAATTATTACTCTTTTTAATAATTTTATCAAGGCCCGTATAGTCGATTTCCATCAATGGGCATCGAACTGCACTTACAGCGACCTTTTCCAAATTTGATTTGGACGTGTCTCCAAATCCAACCGTTAGATTTCAAATTTCTAATATTCGTTAGAAAGCTCTTTTCGATACGAACCCAAGGTTCCGGTTTTAGGAGAATCCGACGGTCGGATCTCCCGTAATGTCCGTTCGAAATCAATGGTCGAAATTCACGAACTGCCGCGGCGCGGCGCGTTCTATTCAGGCCATTATATTATATATAATATATATTTCGTCGATTTATATTCAAAACGAATTTTTATAAATCGTTTCAAATTTGTTTCAAAAACAATTTCAACATTCATTTCAAATTCAAATCGATTCCAATTCTATTTCAAATTCGTTTTCTTTTCGATTCGATTCAAATTCATTTTGTATTCAATTCAATTCGAATTCGTTTTCTATTCGATTCAATTTAAATTCGTTTTCTATTCAATTCAATTCAAATATAAAAACGAATATAATCGATATAAATATCGTTCGCGTCAAAATAGCACATCTCCAATCAATACGGCTTTATATATTTCAATAATTCCATTATTCTATTCAACAAATGAATATATATTTTTGTCAACACATGACTAATCTCAACGAATGAGTATTGTCCACGTGTGACTAATTTTGTTATTCAATATATTTTATAAAAATTATGGTATCTATCGTTTGATTTAAATCAGACTCCAACCGTAAATTAGTAAGAGAACGATTCCCTAAATATTAACCCCGAAGGCCGAAACCAACATCAGATCATTATCCAGGAGACCACTCATCTTATCTAATTTCCAATTAGTTTCTAATTTTATATATGATAAAGATGTAAATTTTATTGTTAAGATATTTCGTTCAACACATGACTAATCTCAACGGATGAGTACTGTCAACACATGAACCTTTATTTTATAATGATAAAAATGTAAATTTTATTGTTAAAATATTTCGTTCAACACATGACTAATCTCAACGGATGAGTACTGTCAACACATGAACCTTTGTTTTATAATGATAAAGATGTGAACTTTATTGTTAAAATATTTCGTTCAACACATGACTAATCTCAACGGATGAGTACTGTCAACACATGAACCTTTATTTTATAATGATAAAGATGTGAATTTTATTGTTAAAATATTTTGTTCAACACATGACTAATCTCAACGGATGAGTACTGTCAACACATGAACCTTTATTTTATAATATTCTTAATCTTCTAAATTGGAATGAGGCCCAATCAATTACCATATAAAGTTAATTATATGGATTCCATACAACACATGTATATAATATCAACGATAAATAATCAACCATCATCCAAAGTGCACTACACTGTATAAGCATCAAATATAGATATCTAACGCATATAACAGCCTGTCAATCAATCGATCGACATATAGCTAATTATTGGGATTAGTGTATGCCGTATTTTATCCCAATACCCTTGTGGGGTTTCAAGCAATCAAACATAGATTTTATTTGTGTAGTTGGGCGATGTGTAAAATTTATCGTCCTAATCAATGTCCTTCAAATAGGTGTACATAAACAAACCGTCCGGTTTGTAAATGAATATTTATTTGTTCGCATTCACGTTAAAAATTATTTTTTTAACGATAAAACATTTTATTTCAACACCTGAATTTCTATTCAGTTCATTTACACAATAAAATGATATCTTTATTTTTCTAACTTATTTTAGGAAATTTCGGCGGCATAACAGCACGATACTAGAAACGGGACGAGGCCTAGCCTTATCCCCGGTCTAGTGATGGCCCACGCTATGCACATATCAATTAATACATTCCATTTCACCAAACAATCAAGTTCAAATCAAATAATCTAACCAATCTATGCAATCAAACAAACAAGTCCATGGTCTGTGGACGATTGTGTCGGGTGCTACTAAACACCGTCTGCATCCTAGTATATGTATATATATAACTAGAAAAGAAAAGTTAAAGTGAGAAATTCTCACCGAGGGATCCACTCCGCCGTGCTTTGCTGTTGAACCGCTGAACCGTCTGGATTGGTTTGAACTTCCAATGCAGTTCTTTACTCGCTGTTCATATAGTAAAGATCAAATCTTTACTATCTATATAATATAAAAATTGTATTTTTATTATCTCTACTATATAAAAATCATATTTTTATTCTTTCTATAATATAAAAATCATATTTTTATTTACTTTATATGTCAAAAACTGTAGAAGCTTTGAAACGGAGAAAACTCACATTTTTTCTAACGTCTGGATTCGCTGTTCTAGTCCCAGAATTTGCAAACGAGCTTCAATCTTCACACCATCATTTTTCTAGCTTAAACACGCCATTCCGGACAACTTTCTCCTAAGGGTCTTTTTGCCGAAAATGCTCCAGTTCGCCAGAATTCGCGAAAGTACACGAATTTTACCGTTTTTGAACAGCAGACTTCGAACGCGTTTTCGGAGCAGCTCCGAACTCCAAAATATGACTTCCATATAGCCAAATCGAAGAGAATTTCGTTCTCTACAACTTTTGTCTAGAGGGACTTTGGCCAAAAACGCACCCTTTGGGAGTTATTGGCGAAATACGGTCAGGGGCTTATTTGCAAAACGGGCGATTAGTGTAAAATGGGTTTTTGGTGACCGGGGGGCCCACGGCCGGAATTGAGGAGGGGGAAGGGGGCGCCGGACATAATGTGGCGTGGGGAGTCCGCTGGTGGGTTGCGGCAGGGGTGGTGGGGCCCGTGGTGGTGGTGGTGGTGGCTTAGGGTTTTGCATTTGAAGAGAGAAAGAGGAGAGAGAGAGGAGGAAGAGGAGGAGGGGAAGAGAAGGAGGGGGTGCGGCCGGCGGTGGAGGGGCTGGGGAGGCGGCGGTGGAGGCTGGACAGCGGGGAGGGGTCGCAGTCTCCATTAAAGAGAAAAGAGGAAGAAAGAGGAGGAAGAGAAAAGTGAGGAAGAAAAGGAAGTAAAAGTGTTTATATGCTCATTTCCCGTGTATCGCCTGAACGCTAACGAACTCCAATCGCCGCGGATTTCGGGCACAAGATAGTAGACGTGAAGACGAGTCCAACGAAACAAGTTTCGTCGAATTCCGAGTTCGTTTGACCATCCAAAAAAAATCACAAAAATGCTCAGATAAGCTCTAAAAATGCAATTTTCGCGTACCTTTTCCTCTCGCTCGCTCTCTCACGCTCTCACACTAACACCAAAAATCATGCCCTCTTGGATTTAACCATTTTTAGACGATATGAATCCAAAAAAAAAAAACGAAATCGAATTCTGAGGTCGTATGAATAATGTTCCTTTGTAAAATGACTGCTCGTTTTACCCTGTACTGTTTTAGCTCGCACGGCCGCATACTGCCTCCGTTCGACGTGCCCTTTGGAACATAGCAATAATTTGTCATTATGAATCCATAAAAATTTATCTTGTCGAATTCTGAGCTAGTATGTAAAATTTCACTTTTTAAGGGCTATGTATTGTTAACCGAACAACTCCAGCCCATAGCCACTATTTTGGATATCGGAATATATCGAATCTTATGCTTTTCGGAGTTCTAAACGGCATTTTGAACTCAATGGAAGTAGTTTCGAGTCCAAATTCATCCGTATGCAAAATTTGACTTTTTGGGCCATGTATAATTTACATAGCGATTATTCTGAATTTTCAACTGGACATATCTTTTGATTCCCGCGATGAAAATTTGATTTTTCGGATTCGTTGGAAAGATATTCCCAAATAGATCCTATTATTTTTGGTTTCACTAAAATCCAGATTGTTTTGCACCCTGTACATTCAATTGAAGTTTGAAATCGAATTATCGAACTACCGCGCCATTTTAATTCCTTTTATAATTATATATAATTATTTATATTCTAACGATGATCTATATAACTATATACGTTCTAATTATATTCAAAATAAATTTCTCGTCGATATTATTTAAAATAATTCATTTTAAATATTCAAAATTCGCCAAAATTGCCAAAATAAAATTTTTAAATTGGCTCGCATTTCCGGGTTATTACAGCAATGGTCGACTCTTCAGCCGCAACAGAGACCGGGACATCCCAACAACCTTAACCGGCGGATATCCCGACCACTAATGAAGATGACCCTCCTATTGTGGATCTCGAAGCTCCCACAACACAAGCTCAAATCCGTGCGTTTAATGAAAAATATGAGAACATCGCGGTCGAGCTCAATCAAGCATTAAGGAATAACATCGACCTTATGCGGTAACTTCAAGGAAGTCAGCGCATCGTCGCTCGATTTCAGCTAGCTCGGAACAATGCTCGTCCTCGACCAACTGCCTCGGAAAATTCCTCTTCCGAGCCGAGGGCACGCATCAAAGAAGGAGGTTTAGTCTCATCAACAACGTCGCCGTCCGCACTAACGCCCTCGACAACGGCAACGGCAATGGTTACGCCAATGGCAACAGCGACCGAATTACAGTCACAGTTAGCGACGAGGCGCAGTACCGAAATTGCTCTCGCTTGATCATCAATGAGGGACCGGGTCCAAATAACCAACCCATTCCTCGATAGAATCCAACAAATTGAGTCGCCAATCCTGATAATGAACCTACTCTTTCGGTAGAACAGGATCCGCATCAACCCGCTCCGCCTCATCATCCACACCGAGTCCCGATCATAGATGTCGAGGACATGGAAGATGATGACCCGGACATTCATCAGGAAAACATCCTCGCAAAAGAATTCCAGAACCTCGTCAAAACCCATTGATCCCGGTGGCGGATCCTCATCCAACTTATCTTCCCGACATGGTCCGAAGAATCATGAGGGAAACGCGAGGAAATGTGCACGATTCATGGGAAGCGCACATTAGGCATAACCCCTTCATTAGAAAGGTAAACGAAGCTGAATGGTAGCGCCGCTTCAGCATGCCACAAATTCTGCTCTACGACGGCACTACCAACCGCTGTGCCTTCCTAAATCGATATGAATGGAAAATGGACTCGAGCCGGGGAAACGACCCAGTCAAATGCAAGTGTTTCCCATTCTTCTTATCAAGAACTGCTTTGTTATGGTTCTCTCGCCTCCCACTTGATTCCATTAACAACTTCGGCCAGTTAGCAGCACAGTTGGTCAAGCAATTCAGGATGCATATTCCAACTTTAAAGAATGCCCTCACTTTTTCCCACCTATACCAAGGGCCCGTTGAGTCGCTCAAAAGTTACCCGTCCAGGTTCAACGTCTCCCTTGCCGAGGTCGAGGATCCGGACCCTCATACCATACTCTTACAGTTAGCAAAAGGCGTCCTCCCTACTTTCGAGTTTGGGGCATGGATCGATCGAAAGTAGCCAAAAAGCCTCGATGCTTTCTACAAGAAGGCGGGGCAATACTTATGCCAAGAAGAAGCAAGACGGAACCGACTCTCCGATACCAGTCGCCCCAGTGACACTCAAGAAGCCACTACAAATAACAACCTCAAAGGAAGGCAAACGGGAGTGTTGTCTGATCAGAACAAGGGGCAGGTCCTTCCAGACAAAGACCCAATAATGGTTGGCAAGGTGGCCGAAATAACGATCAGGCCCCGACCGAGTCAAGGAGGCCCGACCCTTACCAAGCCTACGAGACATATACCCCACTGAACGAGGATCTAGAAACAATTCACTTGGAGACATGCAACACTTTGCCATACAAGAAGCCGCGCACCAGGGAATCAAACGACCTCGAGAAGAATACGGGAAGATACTGCCGATACCACGACGTGTATGGGAATAACACCAATGAATGTTTCCAGCTCAGGGTGCAATTGAGAAGCTGATCCGCGAAAAGTGACTTGAGCAATACGTCCAAGAATTGTGTCCTCCCAAAGCGAATCCAAAACCTTCAGTACCAGCACCTCAGGCGGCCGCCAAGGCAGCTCCGAGGCCATCTAATTCAAGGCGAGGGATCGTGATCAACACCATATGCGATGGACCTTATCCCACACATGACAGCTTTCAGAAAATGGAAGAGTATGTGAGTTCCATAAAACACGCTACCTATGAGACGTGCTCCGCTCCTGATGAATCCATCCCAGCTAAGCTTCAGTAAACTATGTAGGATGATATTGTTTTCCACGAAAGGGAATCTACGGGAATTGAAATTCCGACCACCGACCCTTTGGTTATCACGGCCCAAATTGGTGCCGCCTCCGTCTGAAGAATATTGGTTAACTCGGGCAGCTCGGTCAACATCATCTTCAAAGGTGCTTACGACCAGATGAAATTAGAAGCAAAGGATCTCAAACCATGCCATGCCTCGATCCACGGCTTCAACGCAACTTCCAGTTACTCGGTAGGACTCATTCACCTACCCGTCGAGCTCGGGAAAGGGGACCGAAGCCGAGTCTGAATACTTACCTTCGTGGTTATTAACATCATCTCCCCATACAACATCTTCTTCGTACGTCCTTTCCTCACAGAATTTCGGGTCTGCATGTCACCATGGTCCCTCCTAATGAAATTCCCAACAGAAAATGACATTGGAACAGTTAGGGGCGACCAAGCCAATGCTAGAGAATGCTATGCAATAGAATGGAAGAACACACGCAACAAGGACAAGGGAAAAGCCATGTCCATGCCTTTATGCACCAAGACCACCTCCGCATAGCAATCAGCGGTGTCTAGGCCTTGGCTCAGGCGCCACTGCTGTCTTTCCAATGACCTCGACCTATGGAAAGACGAAGAGCCCGAGTACGAGAGAGCTACTCCAGTAGATCCCACAGTGGATGTTCCAGTCACTCCCGATGATCCATCAAGGGTGCTCAAGATAGGATCGCAACTCCATCCCGCATTCAAAGAAGATCTTGCGGATTTCTTAAAGGCCAATTTGGATACGTTCGCATGTACTCACTCCGACATGGGAGGCATCGACCCAGCAGTCGCTTGCCATTGCCTGAGCATCCATCCCTCCATGCCTCTAATCAAGCAGAAACACTACTTCTAGGGACCCGAGAGGTCCAAAGCGCTCGAGGAAGAGGTGGACCAGCTACTCAATAATAATTTCATCCGCGAAGCAGACTACCCCGAATGGGTCTCCAATCCGTTCCTGGTCAAAAAAAAAACCAACGGTAAATGGCGGACGTGTGTCGACTTCTCCGACTTAAATAAGGCATGTCCCAAGGATAGCTTCCCACTCCCGAAGATCGACCGACTTGTTGACTCAACCGCCGGATACCAACTACTATCTTTCATGGATGCCTATTCAGGCTATAATCAGATCCTAATGAATCTTCATGACCAGGATCATTACTCTTTCATAACAGACCTCGTACATGCTATCGCGTCATGCCCTTCGGCCTCAAGAATGCCGACGCCACTTATCAACGAATGGTTAATCGACTCTTTAAAAACCAAATTGGAAAGTCCATGGAGGTGTACATGGATGACATGTTGGTAAAATCAAAGATGTCCAGCGATCACATCCACGACCTCTCTGAAATCTTTGACATCCTCTGTCGATACGACATGAAACTCAACCCCCTAAAATGCTCCTTCGGAGTCGCTTCAGGAAAATTCTTGGGTTTCATCGTCAAATCCCAGGGAATCAAAGCCAGTCCGGAAAAAATTAGGCTATTCGGGACAATTGAATCCCCAAGAACATCAAGAATGTCCAAAATTTAAACGGAAAGGTCGCCGCTTTAAATCGGTCCATCTCTAAGGCCAACGACAAGTGCATTTCCTTCTTCGATCTACTTCGAAAGGGGAAACACAATTTTGAGAGGACCCCAGAATGCGTTTTCGCGTTCAAGGAACTTTTGGATCACTTAGAGCGACCATCTATCTTGTCTAAGCCCATAGATCATGAGTAATTATAAATTTATTTAGCTGTTTCTACGCAGGCAATCAGCTCGGCATTAATACGCCTCGAAGACCGCATCCAACAGCCCGTCTACTACATAAGCAAACGTTTGACGGGGGCAGAGAAGAATATCCGAGGTTGGAAAAGCTGGCACTCTGCTTACTGATTTCTTCTCGGAATCTTCGACCATACTTCCAGTCTCATCCCATAAAAGTATTCACCAACCAGCCACTACGGTCGGTCCTACAGCGACCCGAAGCATCTGGATAGCTATTAAAATGGAGTATGGAGCTAAGCCAATTTGAGAAAACATTCATCCCCCGCCGAGCCATCCTCGGCCAAGCTCTCGCTGATTTCATATTGGAATTCACTGCCCCCGAGGATACTCCTGTAGAGAACACTGAAGCCCACAACATCCAATGGAAATTGTTCGTGGATGGCTCCACCAACAAAAAATGCTCTGGGGTCGGGGTCGTGTTCATCACCCCCGAAGAACTCCCGATATGCTACGCACTAAAATTGAATTTTCCTGCTACCAACAAGGACGCATAATATGAAGCCTTGATAACCGGACTTAGAATTGCGATCGAGCTCAAACTAAAGACAATCCAATTTTTCTATGATTCACAACTCATTGTGCGCTAGGTGCAAGGAGAATATCAAGTTAATGGGGAACGACTCGTTCGATACTTGACCCAAGTTCAGGAATAATTCACCCACTTCGTCATCACGCACATTCCTCGAGAACAGAATGAAAAAGCAAATTCACTAGGCAAACTAGCAAGCTCAGAGGATTCACAACTCTTGGGGTTCGCCCCTATAGAAGTGCTCAACTCCCATAGTATCAAGCAAACACAATTCAAGGTGGCCATGAACGCCGGATCCAAACCTGAGTCTTGGATGACACCGAACAAGGATTACCTGCAGCATGGGACCCTTCTGGGAAGCTATAAGGAAAGGCGATCACTCACCCACCAATCGGCTCACTATCTTCTTATGGATGGGGTGCTCTACCGTAGAGGTTTCTCTGTCCCATTGCTCAGATGCGTAGCCCATCAGGATGCCACCCAAGTGCTCACTAATGTACATGAGTGTGAGTACGGTGACCATACTGGAGGACAAACCCTGGCCAGGAATTTTTTTAGACATGGTTATAATTAGCCCACGCTCGATCAAGACGCCGCAGACTATGCTCGCAAATGCGACAAGTGCCAACGCTTCTCAAAGATCCCGAGAGCCCCGCCTATAGAATTGACATAAATGATCAGCCCATGGCCATTTGCCATGTGGGGAATTGACATCATTAAAACTCTCCCAATGGCCAGAGGTGGGGCACGATTTGTTGTCGTCGCAGTTGATTATTTTACCATATGGGCAGAGGCCGAAGCCCTCGCCACAATCATCACCAAGAAGATGATCAACTTCGTGTACGCAACATCATCACTCGATATGGGGTCCCTCAAGCTATCATTTCTGACAATGGCACTCAGTTCGAGAGCGCCGAGTTCAGAGCCTTCTGTCAGCGGTACAACATCGAGAATAGATTTCTCGACGGTGGCTCATCTCCAGGCCAACGGACAAGTCGAGGCAATTAAAAAGGTCATCAAATCTATCATCAAGGAACGTCTAGAAAAGGCTGGGGGCATGTGTTCGGACTAACTTCCTCTAGCCCTATGGGCCTACCGAACCACCCATGGGACAACAACCGGACACACTCCTTTCGCCAATGCCTGAGGACTTGATGCCGTCATTCCCATTGAGATCATGCTTCCATCTCATCGAGTCACTTATTTCGACCCAAAGATAAACAAAAATTTACTTCTGGGATCACTCGACTTGCTAGAAGAGAGAAGGAGCGAAGCTGACCTCAGAGAGTCATCGCCCAACGGCTACGAGTCGCCCGATACTTTAATTTCAGGGTCCGCCGTAAGGACCTCAACATCGGCAACCTAGTCTTGAAACGGGTGTTCCCTCCACCAGCAGGTCTTGCTCCTCGCTAGTAAGGCCCATAATCCATACAACGAAGGCTCAGCGATGGAACTTTCAAACTCGTAACCGTGGACGGAGCCGAACTCCAAAGGGCATGGAAGTATAACACCCCATAATTTTAAATATTAAGTTAACAAAATAAAGAATACTTAATTTTAAATGTAATAATCAAGGGAAACGGGTTACATCATTGTGTTCGTCTCGGAATTCTGGTTGAGATAGAGTCCGAATTTGTGTAAATTGGACTTCGTATGAAGAAGTTATGACTGTCAGAAGTTTCCAGAAAATTCAAATAAATTCAAACAGCTCGAAACAGAATCAAAATTCAAATCAGAAGTCAGAAGCGGGCTGGGCAGGAAAATTCCCGCTCAAGACGCAGGTCGACCAGGGGGTCGACCCTAGTGTCGACCTCCCCTCTACAGGTCGACCTGCCCCCCCTCCCCCGGGCAAATTTGAGAGATGACGATTTTGTGACTCAGTGCTGAGTCATTAGGGCTGAGGTGTCACTCTATCTTGACTAGATGGTCTTGATTGATTCTAGGTTGATCGGATGGCCAAAATTAATCCTAAATTCTATATAAACACATGTAGACTCAAACCCTAAAATCAAATCAAAATTAGAACCATGGTCGTCATGCTATCACCTTGCAACCTAGAGTAGCCGCCACCAACTAGAGGAAAGTGAAGCTAATCAACTCAATTCAACTTAAATTTATAACAACAACAACAACGAATTTGTCTACTCAAAGGCAATCTAAATCAATTTCAGAACTCAGATTCCAGAACTCAAGACCTTCTTTGAGTTGTGAGTTCAATTTCTTTAATAAGATAATTAATAAGTTAATTGGGTTGAGTTATAAATTGGGTTATATGGCTATGTTTGTGAAACATTGGAAAAATGTGATATTTTGTGAATATATGCTAGTTGTTCATAATGATAGTTTTGTGGTGGATCCCTTTTCATATGCCAAATCACCTATGTTCAACTTGATTCACGTTTGATATCATTTTATATGCAAGTCTGGGTGTAGATTATATGCTAGTTTCTATATGAATTGTATACAAGTTCACATGTGAATCAAATAAAGCGACTATATGCAAGTTTAGGTAGAAATTGAATTCACATATATGCAAGTTTACACCTTTAGATTTAGATCTATGACGTACATAGTTTTATGCAAGTTTGTGACTATGGCCTATGCAAGCTTTGGATGAAAACTATATTCATATATGCAAGTTTTAGGTGAAAAACTATATTATATATATGCAAGTTCACATCTTTAGGCCTATGTTTAGATTCATGACAATAACAAGTTTATGCTAGATATGTTGTAATCCTCATTTGTATGATTAGATCCAATTTGTATGTTATGCAAATTTGCGGCGTTTCTTCTCTTTTATGTGTTAGACTAATTGCTAGTCTAATATATATATATATATATGTCATGATAAACGAACGAACAACGTGGGGACGATGGGGGTATTATTGAATATACACCTATTGAGAATTGGCATAAATGGCCTGAAAAAGGCATATAATTAATTTAAGACATTAATTGGAGAAATTGGCATTTATGGACATAATTTTAAGAGACAATTATGGGCATAAGTATATTTGGAATTTATTGACAAAATTAGAATAGGGATATTAATCCACTTTGGGGTTAAATGAAGATGTGTAATAATTAACCGCCTGAGACACGAGGTTAGACTCGTTTGTGGTGTAAGACTGCCCGGACCCGCCCGACAAATCCAGCAGCCACAAATGCCAGTCTAATGTGAGAGGTCAAAGGCATGAATTAAATGCGTAACATTGTAAAGACATGAGGTTAGGCTCGTTTGTGGTGTAAGACTGCCCGGACCCCCCGGCAAATCCAGCTGCCACAAATGTCAATCTAATGTGGGAGGTCTTTACAAGGTTGCGGTGTTAATGAATTAAGAAACACTTAAGCAGATAAATTGTGGTGGGACATGAGGGGGTTAAGTGGATGCCTTGGGCGGCATGTGAAATTAAGAGGGTGCCTTGGGTGACATGTGAAATACGATTAGATGCACTTAACCAAGATTTAAACATGTAAGAAGACATGAATAAGAAGGGGGTTAAGTGGGGAAAACCTTAGAGAGGACCAAGCATAGGTGGAAAGCTTGTGTCATGCATGGGGGCCCTTTTTAAACCAGTAACCCATTAAGTATCTTTGTGGGCTCGACCCAAGTCGAGGACGGGACACGAGTACTGGGTTTGATTGTAAGAGGTCAAAACGGGTTAGCGGTGGCAACGCAAGTCCAACGGGGTCATATGCGTGTATAGGCCCGGGCTGGTAGGTAAGACGTTGTTGCATCGTGTAGATATAAGCCGTGCATTTTTGTGGTATCGGGTTGCCACTTTGGGGAGTGATACACCCCAATGTAGGGCCAGCACGGGTATCTACGAGTTAGGGAGCCGATCGATTGAGGGTAATGGGTACACCTAGTGGAGATAGGGGCAGACGACACCTATGAAGGCAACTAGGGGTACACGAAACTACCATTATCATCATTAAGTTCTGTAGGCAGGATCAACTTTTAGGGTGTTTGGTGTGGTGCAGTGTAGTAATTATCTTATAGTGATTAGGTGCGCCTTTAACGTTATCTTTGTTCATCTTATTTCCTTAGTTTGCTCTGTCATACCCATTTGTTCACAGTCATTTCTTTATTTTCCAGCTTATGCCTTATCCTAGTTACTTAATGATTATATTGTTAAAGTTATTGCACTCGCCAGACTTTATGTCTGACCCCCCTTTGTTTCCAACTCTTTTCTTCCTCCCCCCCTCCATTGCTCAGGGTGGGACTAGTACTAGTGGAGCTTGATTTGGACAGCCTTATCTCTTTCTTTTGGAAGTTGCTTGGATCGCTGAAGTAAAAGTTCAGCCTATCTTATTTATGTCTATTTTATGTTGGGGTTATGTCTTTCATTTTATGTACACTGATTTAGTCAAGATGGATATTATGTACTTGACTCTAGTCTTTGGTTTTTGATGATGTAATCAAACTTATTTGTTTACTGCTGCAATGAATGAAGTTTTAAATTTTTAAGTACTGTTTTATATCTGTCTTGTTGTTAAGTTTCTGTTCTATACACACTTAAAACGCTCCATAGAAGTTAATGCATTCCCTTTGTGAGTGACATTAATGGACATGGGGTGTTACACGTGGTATCAGAGCTGAAGGTTACCAGAACAGATACGAATTTTGAAAAACTGTTTTTCAAAAGAATGTTGTAAAGAAATACTTTCAAAAATATGTTTGAAGGAAAGTATTTTTAATAGAAAAGTTTGTTTGTTTTAAAAACATAACCCCCAAAGGCCATATATCTTTCTTTCGATTCTCCGTTTTGAATCTCTTCCTCTTTCCTTTTTGAATTTCTTCCTCCACGCATATAGACGCTTTTTCTTAGATATGTAAGAACTTCCGAACGATGGGTGGAAAACCACTTCATGGGACTGGGACGTCTGTCAAAACTAGAAGGAAGTGGAGGACTTGTTGGTACCTTTAATATAGACGACAGGAGGAAGGTTCAATTAGCTGCTTGGTTAATGTAGAACGAAGCCTCATTTGGTAGGAGGCCACGAACAGAGAATGTGCAGAAGAGACATGGAAAGGACACACGATAAAGTGGATCTAAAGAAAGGCGACAAGGATAACAAGGGACCAAGAGAAAAGGAAGGGCCACACTTGTGAAATACCTGACTACTTAAATAAAGATGTTAAAAAGAAGAAGACTAGTTGTTATCATTACAAGACATCTTATTAGGATCGTCCAAAGAAGCAAAAGGCAATGGTAAGGAAAAGGTACAGGATCTTCTGGAGGGCAGACGTGTTCCCTCACAACTGACATACCTGATAAAGGTAGAAATATATCTTGGTTATAAATTTGGTTTTTCTTTTTGATCATCCTGTTCGAACCTTGTTTGAATTCTGGTGCTTCACACTCGTTTGTATCTGCTTCGTTAGTTGAAACACTGCACCTAAATACTAGTCTAGTTACGAATCCCATAGTAGTCTCAAATCCTATTGATGGGTCGGCTCATCTTTCTATGATTTTTCGGGATTTGAGAGTGTCTATATTGGGCGTTGGGTTTGAATGCAACGCCTTCGTTCTTGGCTTCACGGGCAATGGGTTAATTTTGGGCATAGATTAGCTATCCAGCAATGGAGCCGTCCTAGATTGTGAAAAGAGAGAAGTTAGGCTTATGACTCGCTTGGGCAACACTCTCGAAATCTCTTGTAATCCCATGAATTCTGTTATGCTAAGATATCTAGAATCGCTTGATGCATCTGTTGAGAATTTGCAGTCTGTTAGAGTGGTCCGTGAATACTCGGATGTCTTCGATGAAGTTCGAGGTTTACCCCCGAGGCGTGAGATAGACTTTCGAATATACTTAGTAGATAATGCAAAGCCAGTTGCATTACCAGTGCGCCACATGGCTCCGAGAGAGAGAAGAGAACTCAGTAAGCAAGTGAAAGAATTGCTTGAGAAGGGGTACATAAGAAGAAGTATTTCGAAGTGGGGTGCTCCAGTCGTTTTTGCTGCAAAAGCTGATGGTTCACTTAGATTGTGCATGTACTATAGAGAGCTGAATAAGCTAACAAAGAAGAACAGACACCTGTTACCGAGGATAGACAATTTATTCGATCAGTTAGTGAGTGCTTCGGTTTTCTTGCAACTGGATTTGGCTACAGGGTTTCATCAGCTAAGGGTGGCTGCATAAAGCATCGATAAGACTGCATTTAGAACTCCTGACGGTTTCTTCGAGTGGCTCGTCATGCCTTTTGGTTTGACGAATGCACCCGCATACTTTGTTGACTTAATGAGTAGGGTGTTTAGGGAATTTCTGAACAAGTTTGTGGTAGTCTTTGTAGACGATATTCTGGTTTTCTCTAAAAATGAAGAAAAGCATGCCCTACATCTTGAGGAAGTCTTAGAGACCCTACGAGCACATCAGCTAAAAGCTAAGTTCTCCAAGTGCCATTTTTAGAGAAAATAAGTGAGGTTCTTAGGACACGTGGTCTCTAAGGAAGGGATAGCTGTGGATCCCGCTAAGATAGTGGCAATCTAAGATTGGAAAACGCCTAAGAACGCAACCGAAGTAAGAAGCTTTTTAGGGCTGGATGGCTATTATAGGAAGTTCATTAACGACTTCGCGAAGATATCAGCCCCTCTCACTCGATTAACGAAGAAGAATTTGACTTTTACTTGGGACATTGACTGTGACGATGCTTTCCAACGTCTGAAGAGAGCTTTGATGACAGCTCCAGTTTTAGTTTTGCCAGACGGGAGTAAGGCATTCATTGTATATACCGATGCTTGCGGGACAGGGCATGGCCCAATTTTAATGCAAGATGGAAGGGTGATATGCTATGGTGGAAGACAGTTGAAAACCCACGAGAAAAATTACCCTACCCACGACTTGGAGTTGGCGGCCATAGTTTTTGCACTTAAGTCGTGGAGTCATTATTTGCTTGGCGAAAGGTTTGAGTTGTATACAGACCATAAGTTGCTAAAGTACTTATTCTCTCAGAAGGACCTAAACATGAGGCAACAAAGATGGATGGATTTTTTGGCATCCTACGATTTTGAGATCGCATATACCCCGGCAAGGGTAACGTTGTAGCTGACGCCTTAAGTAGAAAGAAGTTAACTTTAACTCCTTTGTTTGTAGAGCGGCAGAGTTTGGAGTATATATCTTCCTTTGACTTCAGACCCTCTGTCGATTATGTGCTCGGATTGTTGGCATCATTAGAGGTGCAACCTACACTTTTAGGTCGAGTTGGAGAGGCACAGCGGAACGACCCACAGTTGGTTGAGATAGTAGGAAAGCTTATAGGAGGGGAGTCCTCAAAACATCTTAATAGATATGCTATAGATGAAAGAGGTTGGCTATGTAGAGATGGAAGACTTTGCGTACCACAAGACGAAAGTTTGAAGAAGGCAATTCTTGAATACTCACATCGCTCTAAGATGACCATACATCCCGGCGGTGATAAGATGTATAGGGATATGAAGCGAGTTTTCTTTTGGGCCGGAATGAAAAAGGACGTGGCCGAGTTCGTTGCTAGATGCTTAGTGTGCCAGCAAGTCAAGGCAGAGCAAAAGAAGCCTGGAGGTTTGCTCCATCGCTTAGAGATTCCGCTTTGGAAATGGGAAAGCATTTCCATGGATTTTGTAGATGGGTTACCAAGATCGAGGAAGAGTAATACGGGGATTTGGGTAATTGTAGACCGACTTACTGAAAGTACCCATTTTATTCCCGTCAAAAGTAGAAGGACCGCCGCATGGTTAGTAGGTGTTTACCTTCGAGAGATAGTTCGTTTGCACAGCATACCCTCCAGCATTGTGAGCGATAGAGATCCTATTTTCACAAGCGAATTTTGGAAGAGCTTACAAGAGGCGGTTGGAAAGCAATTATGCTTAAGTACCACTTATCATCCTCAGACGGACGGCTAGACCGAGAGGATGAATCGGATTCTAGAAGACCTTCTGAGGCTATGCATTCTAGACTTTGGAGGAACATGGGAAGAACACCTTCCACTAGTAGAGTTCGCCTATAATAATAGTTTTCAGGTAGCATTGGCGTGGCACCTTTTGAGGCTCTTTATGGACGACCATGCCGATCACCTACATGTTGGTGGGAATCCACGGATAAGGTTTTGCTTGGACCCGACATAATTAGGGAGACTTCGGAGAAGATAGACCTGATTCGACGGCGAATGAAGATGGCGCAGGACCGACAGAAGTCATATGCTGATAAGAGACGAACCGATCTTGAGTTCAATGTTGGGGACATGGTTTTTATTAAGGTGTCACCATTGAGAAACGTAGTCCGCTTTGGATCGGTAGCGAAGTTGGCACCAAGGTTCATAGGACTCTTTCCAATTACAGAGAGGATTGGGCAGATGGCGTACAGAGTAAAGTTACTAGAGAAGCTCAACAGAGTTCATGACGTGTTTCACGTTTCACATTTGCATAAGTGTTTACATGATACGGCGGAAGTGGTAGACCCGAGCACGCTCGAAGAAGTGGAAGTAGAGCGCAATGCCATGATCAGACGATCTCCTACACGCATTCTCGGATTGGAGGTCAAAAAGCTTCGCAACAAAGAGGTCAAGTTGGTCAAAGTGCAACGGGGAGATGATCAAAGAGACGCGACTTGGGAGACGGAAGATAAGATGCGTACGTTGTACCCTTTGCCTTTTGAGGGTATGTTTAATTTCTCCTTTTTCTACCGCTTTGTTGATACTTGTCCTATCTTTTAGTATTACCTTTGCGATGACATCTTCGATCTTTAGTTAGGAAGAACCCTATGGTTGAAACATGTGTTCGAGGCATGTTATATCTGATGGATGCAAAAGGATGCAAGTGGTTTCTAGTGGTTGCTCGTGGATGCATATACACACACCTTAGGCACTAGATCGGCTCAATCACCTTCATGTTGCATATAAATGTGTGTGCATATTTAATTTAATGGATGTATAATGGTTGTGTCATCATATGGATGCTGCATTTTGATGAATGGTTGTGCACACATGTAGAAATAATATGTATCGATAAGATTCTTTCGCATAGATAATGGATGCATAGCACTATCATGATTTGCATTAAGGAGGTCAACTGAATCAGTAAACCGCCTGATTTTGCATTAGATGAGGAACATATACACACACTTCTTGCATATGTTCATACAACATTAGAAATTTTGTAAGGACAATGGATGCCTATGTTTGATGGTTGAGTAGATGGATGGTTGGATGTTAGGATATGCATTCTCCTTAACTTGGAGATTTCGAGGGCGAAATCCTTTAAGGAGGGGAGAATGTAGCACCCCGTAATTTTAAATATTAAAGTTAATAAATTAAAGAATACTTAATTTTAAATATAAGAATCAAGGGAAATGGGTTACGCCATTGTGTTCGTCTCGGAATTCTGGTTGAGATAGAGTCTGAATTTGCATAAATTGGACTTCGTATGAAGAAGTTACGGCTGTCGGAAGTTTCCAGAAAATTCAAATGAATTCAAATAGCTCGAAACAGAATCAAAATTCAAATCAGAAGTCATAAGCGGGCTGGGCGGGAAAATTCCCTCCCAGAAGCGGGCTGGGCGGGAAAATACTTAATTTTGTGACTCAGTGTTGAGTCATTAGGGCTGAGGTGTCACTTTATCTTGACTCGATGGTCTTGATTGATTCTAGGTTGATCGGATGGCCTAAATTAATCCTAAATTCTATATAAACACATGTAGACTCAAACCCTAAAATCAAATCAAAATTAGAACCATGGCCGTCATGCTATCCCCTTGCAACCTAGAGTAGCCGCCACCAATTAGAGGAAAGTGAAGCTAATCAACTCAATTCAACTCAAATTTATAACAACAACAACAACGAATTTGTCTACTTCAAAGGTGAGCTAAATCAATTTCAGAACTCAGATTCCAGAACTCAAGACCTTCTTTGTGTTGTGAGTTCAATTTCTTTAATAAGATAATTAATAAGTTAATTGGGTTGAGTTATAAATTGGGTTATATGGCTATGTTTGTGAAACATTGGAAAAATGTGATATTTTGTGAATATATGCTAGTTGTTCATAATGATAGTTTTGTGGTGGATCCCTTTTCATATGCCAAATCACCTATGTTCAACTTGGGTCACATTTGACGTCATTTTATATGCAAGTCTGGGTGTAGATTATATGCTAGTTTCTATATGAATTGTACACAAGTTTACATGTGAATCAAATAAAGTGACTATATGCAAGTTTAGGTAGAAATTGGATTCACATATATGCAAGTTTACACCTTTAGATTTAGATCTATGACGTACATAGTTTTATGCAAGTTTGTGACTATGGCCTATGCAAGTTTTGGATGAAAACTATATTCATATATGCAAGTTTTAGGTGAAAAACTATATTATATATATGCAAGTTCCCACCTTTAGGCCTATGTTTAGATTCATGACAATAACAAGTTTATGCTAGATATGTTGTAATCCTTATTTGTAAGATTAGATCCAATTTGTATGCTATGCAAATTTGCGGCGTTTCTTCTCTTTTATGTGTTAGACTAATTTCTAGTCTAATATATATATATATATATATATATATATATATATATATATATATCATGATAACCGAACGAACAACTTGGGGATGATGGGGGTAATATTGAATATACACCTATTGAGAATTGGCATAAATGGCCTGAAAAAGGCATATAATTAATTTGAGACATTAATTGGAGAAATTGGCATTTATGGACATAATTTTAAGAGACAATTATGGACATAAGTATATTTGGAATTTATTGACAAAATTTGAATAGGGATATTAATCCACTTTGGGTTTAAATGAAGATGTGTAATAATTAACCGCCTGAGACACGAGGTTAGACTCGTTTGTTGTGTAAGACTGCCTGGACCCGCCCGACAAATCCAGCAGCCACAAATGCCAGTCTAATGTGAGAGGTCAAAGGCATGAATTAAATGCGTAACAGTTGTAAAGACACGAGGTTAGGCTCGTTTGTGGTGTAAGACTGCCCGGACCCGCCTGGCAAATCCAGCTGCCACAAATGGCAGTCTAATGTGGGAGGTATTTACAAGGTTGTAGTGTTAATGAATTAAGAAACACTTAACCAGATAAATTGTGGTGGGACATGAGGGGTTAAGTGGGTGCCTTGGGCGGCATGTGAAATTAAGAGGGTACCTTGGGTGGCATGTGAAATACGATTAGATGCACTTAACCAAGATTTAAGCATGTAACAAGACATGAATAAGAAGGGGGTTAAGTGGGAAAAACCTTAGAGGGGACCAAGCATAGGTGGAAAGCTTGGGTCATGCATGGGGGCCCTTTTCAAACTAGTAACCCATTAAGTATCTTTGTGGGCTCGACCCAAGTCGAGGACGGGACACGCGTACTGGGTTTGATTGTAAGAGGTCAAAACGGGTTAGCGGTGGCAACGCAAGTCCAACGGGGTCATATGCGTGTGTGGGCCCGGGATGGTAGGTAAGACGTTGTTGCATCGTGTAGATATAAGCCGTCCATTTTGGTGGTATCGGGTTGCCACTTTGGGGAGTGATACACCCCACTGTGTGGCCAGCACGGGTATCTACGAATTAGGGAGCCGATCGAATGGGGGTAATGGGTACACCTAGTGGAGATAGGGGCAGACGACACCTATGAAGGCAGCTAGGGGTATACGAAACTACCATTATCATTATTAAGTTCTGTAGGCGGGATCAACTTTTAGGGTGTTTGGTGTGGTGTAGTGTAGTAATTATCTTATAGTGATTAGGTGTGCCTTTAACGTTATCTTTGTTCATCTTATTTCCTTTGTTTGCTCTGTCGTACCCATTTGTTCACAGTCATTTCCTTATTTTCTAGCTTATGCCTTATCCTAGTTACTTAATGATTATATTGTTAAAGTTATTGCACTCACCAGATTTTATGTCTGACCTCCCTTTGTTTCCACCTCTTTTCTTCCTACCCCCCCTCTAGGTGCTCAGGGTGGGACTAGTACTAGTGGAGCTTGATTTGGACAGCCTTATCTCTTTCTTTTGGAAGTTGCTTGGATCGTTGAAGTAAAAGTTCAGCCTATCTTATTTATGGCTATTTTATGTTGGGGTTATGTCTTTCATTTTATGTACTCTGATTTAGTCAAGATGGATATTATGTACTTGACTCTAGTCTTTGGTTTTTGATGATGTAATCAAACTTATTTGTTTACCGCTGCAATGAATGAAGTTTTAAATTTTTAAATACTGTTTTATATCTGTCTTGTTGTTAAGTTTCTGTTCTATACACACTTAAAACGTTCCATAGAAGTTAATGCATTCCCTTTGTGAGTGACATTAATGGACGTGGGGTGTTACAGGAAGAGTGAACATCTCCGCCGCTGCTTTACGTAACTTATTGCGCAGTTGTTTACGCTTTCCAACGATGTTTTGTTTTCTAACAATTCAAGGCATTGTAAAGGCTCTTACTACCCTAGTTATTAATAATGATGTTCAACTTTCTATCCCTATCCTGTGTTTACTCCGTGTATGAAACTTTTGATTAATCCTAACGACCAGCTTGTATGCGAACAATCGATCGCCGTCTTGGCCCTCGAGCGCGGGAGCCAGAACCTCCATTCAAACCTTGAGCCAACCTCGATGTTAAAATACATTGGCTATGACCGGCACCCCGAGCATGGGAGCCGGCAACGCTACTAGAGTCGCAGGCTCGCGTCGGCTCGCGGCGCAACCAAGTATAAATAACCACGAACTCGAACCTTGGCCCCGTGCCGAGGCCGAGGATAAATCGTTCTGCGCCCAAGTCCCAAGCGACTTGGGGCCACCCAACAACCAACCAGGAGTAATGTCAATGTCTCTCCTGGCTATAGGTGCCCGTCAAATCTTGGCGTAGCACCGAAATCGACCTTAAATCGTTTCTTCCCCGAAGCTCTCAAGGCTAAAGGGTAGCCCATGGCCACGATCGGACCCTACAGGATGATGATCCGGGCTACTTCTCTCAGGAAAATAAATGACGTATGCGGCTCACCTCAACCCGATGAACGACGGGAGAGTCACACATTGGACGAACCACATAACGCGACATCATATGCCTTCGCTACACTTGGGATTAACCCCGGGCAACCCAAAACAACAGGCACTCAGCCTAGCTTCGCAAACTACAGGTTTCCTGAGATGAGGTAAACTTACTAGAAGTCTACGCTTAATCACGCCCCTCTGGAGTAATCAACCCAGAGCGCTGCCCCGGATCGCTTTTTTGTTAAGTGTAACGATAAGTATGCTTATGCAAGTACGGGACGTTGGAAAACATAAGAAGAACATCCGAACAGTCGACACAAATCGAGATCTTAATTAATTCATATTCAATTTCCACACACACACACATTAAACAAGCTACATGTCTAACATCTTTCTTTCTAATGACAGGGTGTACATGAGAACCACAACATGTCTTGAAAAAACCAAAAGCGAGGGACGTACCCACGTAAACTATCAGCCTACACTACCAAAATAAACGGTAACTTCTACCTAAGTTTCTAACACTAACCGTGTCTCTTCTTTTTGTCCTTGTGTTTCTTCTTTGCAGATTCTGCACTTGATGGTTCATCCTTCGCGCTGGGCCTCTTCTTACGAGATCTACTACTTCCACCTCGGCCCTTTTGAGAAGTGTTTGATTCATGAGAAGCCGAGAGACGCTTCTCGTCCCCACCCTCACCGCTAGAGATCTTGGTGATATCAACAAGAGAAGTATGTGGCGTAGGCATGGGGGCACTTCCGGCAGCAAGGCCTACTACAACGTTACTCTTCTCCAATATCTCCTTGCCTTCTCGCTCAGCCCTTTCCTTGGCCTCTCTGGCAGCCCGTCGCTCAGCATGCTTCTGGGACTTATGCGGCGTGACAACACCAGCCTTGTTTTTCTCAAAGGACTCGGAGGCCCTCTGCTGGGCTTCCTCATCCTCCCTTTTCTTCCGGGCCTCATCAGCAGCCCTCTTCTTCCCTGCCTCCTCATCGGCCCTCCTCAGCGCGACCGTTTCAGCAGCCCTCACCTCAACATCCCGTTTGGTCTTCATTAGGACCTCCTTCCTGGCAGCCTCCTCCTGCCTACGCTTCTCCTCCACTTCCTCGCTTTTAGCCACCATCTTGGCTATTTGAGCCTCCACCATGGTCGCCATCGAAGGCACATTGGCTTCCACCGGACCTTTGGCACGTGAACTTTGCCCGTCAACCACCTTTCCTTCCTCCATAAGGCTCTCATACATGCTGGAAGTCATTCTTATATCCGAGTAGGCGTCCAGCTGATCGCCGCATTCTCCAAATTGCACTGCTGCAGGTCCTGGCCTAGATTCAATTATTTGTAGGACCACCAGTTATTTGTCGGACCACGGGGGCAAGTCCAGATGCCATGGTCAATCCAAGAAGGGTTGTACAGTAAAAACACAACCTTTTAGTCCAAAATTCGGTAATTACGGCATCCTCGAGGATGCATGGAAAAATAAATTTACCTCTAGTCAGGGGTGGTGTAGAAAGGATGAGAGGGGTACCTGTGGTGGCAGGTAAAGTGAATCCGGTCTCTCCTAGCCCCGGGTGCTCAGGGTCATACTTAGTTGAAACCCAAATTGAAGCTGTGGGATCACTCACCATAACCGATTCAGGTGGCCAGTGGCTGATAGGAGCTTCCCTCTGCAAATGCCTCTGCTACCACAACGCTCTCAGTCATGGAAGCTTTCCCTTTCCCGGTAGTGAGCCTCTCCAACCTCTCTTTCTCGGCATTCTCAAGCAACAACCTCTTACCCTCCTCCAGCTTCTCGCACTCTTCAGTGGTCAAGAGATCAATCATGAGTTGTCGTTCGTCTAAGGACACGACATCCACTTGGCGCAAATAGGCCTCATACAGAACCAACCTCCCCTAAGTCCGAGCTAGTTCCCGGGGATAGTCGTCAACCCACGAGAGTCCATGGAATCTCAGAACCTTAACATACATGTTTCGGATATCTTCCTCCACGGACGATTGTACCCGAAATTCTGTATCCTCCAGCTACTCTCTCAGTTGTTCCACCTCTCTCAAATGTGCCACTCTCAATCCATCCATTATTCCCAACACATCCCGATTACTGGCCTCCGCATCCTCCTTGGCCTTTTTCATCTCCTCAAGCTGTCTCTTCAGGCTTGTATTCTCCGCTCTCAAAGCATTGATGTCATTTTGGTGCTCGAAGACTCTCGCGTTATCCCTTTCCAGATCGGCACATACCTTATCCACCTAAGCCTTGTCCCTCTTTAGGTTCATGTTCTCGGTGGCTAGATCAGCTACAGTTTCCATGAAAACGGAGCGCGAGTGATCGGCCTTCCTCTTGAGTTCCTCGTACCCTTCCTTCATCTCATCTACAACAACGAGATTCATGAGTTAACATTTAATGATACGGGAATAGACAACAATGTGCCCGCGGTACAAAAAGCAAACTCACCTATTTCTACATTTAGACGAACGATGGTGGTCTGCTCAGCATTGATAGTTAACTTCTAATTTAGGATTTCCATATTTTTCCTCTTGATCAGCTCCGATGGATGAAAGGAATAGGCGGTAAGCTCGTCGTCCTGATGGTACGCCTCCTTCACATGCATCCAGATCTCTCCAGAGTCCCTAGCAGGAGGCCGGCGGAGATCCAGAAGGACCGTCAGCTCATCAAAATAGTGTCGAGGGAAAGTCATTTTCAACCATTCCCTTTGTTCCTCCATGGAAAGCCATTGTTTCTCAGAGGCCATTAGTTCCCGCGTCACAGTTACGGTCGTCCTCTCCGGTCTTGGTTGGCCAAGTGGCGGCTCCCCCTTTAGAGTAGGAGCAGGAACCAAGTGTGCTGTTTGTAAGGAGGCAGTCGAAGATGGGTGCCGGGAACCCCCTAAGTTAAGTCGAGAATCTCCCTCAGACACCCGAATCGGAGGGGGAGGAGGAAGAGGAGACCGTCGAGATCGATCCCTACCTCGGTGTTCACTACCGCGACCAGGCGGGGGTGGAGTATCATACAAGCTGGTCCTTTTTCTAAAGCCCACAAAGAATGGATTCCTGGGGCGTTAGCAGCCTCCGTGTTCATAATCTCGTCCTCCATGCCCTCTAGCCATATCACCCATCAAAGAAATGAAGCAAAGTCAGTTAAGTCGCATGCTCAGATAAGCCATATGCTCTGCAGTGTCAATGAGTGTATGCCTTAAGTTTTCTCTCAACAGACCAGATTGCGATCTTCTCGAAGAAATTAACCCCTCCGCAGCAATAGCTAGTTCTTGCATGCTAGTCGTAATCGACCACGGGGATACTTCTAGGTCAAGTTTATTTAGGCCATCGAATTGACGCTCATCCTCAAGTGGGGTCGCGACTCAAGGATAAGTCACTGGAGACAATGGCCTGATCGACACTCCCTCCCCCACCCCTCCTGCCGAGGGTAGGACGGGAACATTCGATGGCCCTCATCTCCAGCTGCGGACTCCTCACCGCGAGCCCCATCTCCACCGACGTCTCCCTGGAACATAACAACCTTTTCCGGCATGGGCCAAGCAGAGGGTAACTTTCTTTTCTGACCAGGGGTCACAGGGCTTTTTGCTACCACCTTTTTTGGCACATTCTCGCCACTGCATGACTAATTATAGCCCGATCATCAGGAAGCAACCCCGCACGGCAAAGGCGCTCTTGGCTTGTCACAGTTCAATTTTGTGAGACTCTTTGGGAATTTCCTGCAAGGCATTAAGATGCTGCTTGTACTCTTCACCGGTGCATGCCTCTAGATTCCCTACTGCAATCAAAAAATAATAATAATGAGACGTGGGCTCCAAGAACTTTATAGTAGGGAACGGAGTTCAAAAGTACTTACTCCCTTCTATCCACCTCCTTGCAAATCCAAGATGGCAGCGCACAAAGAACCAGTCTTGTTTGAACACCGACGGCCTGGGCCACGTCCCGACGAAGAATTTGGTGGCGGATGTCGCTTCCAGGAACTATTGGGAGGGTGATCCGCTATTCTTGAAACACCCCACCTCCGTTAGGGTCACTCTCAAAGGGAATGCCCTAATTTTGGTGGAGGTTTATAAGTATAAGTCACAGATATACAAGACATATATAATAACACATATTTTTGAACAACGGAAAACAACAACTTTTATTTCTTCAAAATACGTGTTACACAAACCATGCCATAATACTTCCCAAAATCATAACTGTCTTGACTACATTATTTAAAGAAGCATGAAGAAAACATAAATAAACTGCAAAAGTCCCCTAATTACTGTCCAAAGCCATAGTCCAAAACGGAAAAGATCCAAGCAATACATTCTTTCTCTTCAAGCTGGATGTGAAAACTGATCAAGCTGCGGTATTCCCTCCCTGAGAACCTGGGGGGGGGGGAAACGAAAGAAAAAGAGGCGAAAGGAAAAGGGTCAGTCATAAAGACTGAGTAAGTTCTAGTGACTTCCAGTGTAAAAACGGTTAAAACAACCTGTCATGAATGAATTGGAACTAAACTTAAGAATAGTGTCAAGGTGAACAAGATAGACTAAGGTGATCAGGATAAGTCAAGACAAGTCAAGTAAAGCATCACATGTTCGAGATTCGTTGCATCGACTGTACTAGTATACTAAGCCCATATCACAAGTTAATCACGAAATAAATCCCACGGCCCAATATCATGAAATGACCCTGAAACGGGGTCTGACCCAAGTACGGGGTCCTACGGAGCGGTTATCTAGTCGATCGGCTCCCTACAAGTTCTAGCTCGTCAAGTGTCCGTGTCATACGGCTAATCACGAACGTAGTCACCTGTGCTGGGTCCACCTTTGGGTGTATCAGCCCTAGGGTGTCAACCCCTGACATGATTCAAGATGCACAGATAAATCTACGGATACCCAGTGTCTGCCCCGGATACGTGCACGATCGTAGTCCGCCGAACCTACACTGGCATACCCTACTGCCGTCGTTCACCTCTTACAATCAGCCCAGTAATCGTGCCCCACCCAGCCTAGCCCCAGGGTACCTTGATACTTCTAGAGGGTTACTGCTGAAAGGGGTCGTGTCTAGGGTTTCGCCTAATAGATTAGGTCATGTAATTCGTGACCTAACCCGCCTAACAGATTAAGTCATGTAATTCGTGACTCAATCCTTTTCTAGTCTAGTCATGTCAAGATGGTTAAGTATGTCATTTCAGTTCACGACTTAACCCGCCTACGTGTCATGTCAAGTTGGCTAAGTGTTGTCGTTTTCGAGTTCATGACTTAGCCCTACAAATCGTGTTCAAGTTGGTTAAGTTGTCTTTTCATGTTCATGACTTAACCCTAATTGGCATTAATTGATTCGTTAATGCACCGAACCACTCACATTGGGTCCTATTGTTCGTAGCCACTGGATTTGCCGGGCGGTTCCGGGCAGGTTTACGCTACGAACTCAACCCAACCTCGGGTTTCAAGCGCGATGTGACCAACTACCAACATTGGATTCTATTGTTTGTAGCAACTGGATTTGCCGGGCGGTTCCGGGCAGATTTACACTACAAACTCAACCCAACCTCGAGTTGGCCACTTTCTTGTTTTCTAAAGTCATGCCCATGTTCTTATCAGATTTTGCTATTTCCACAACATGTTCATATATCAACTTCGTGCCCAACTAAGGCATGTTTAAAGTCAAGTTATGGCATGTTCAAGTTAAGTTTTCGTGCCATAATTCATGTTCTACTTATGCCAAATTTCACAGTTTATTCCTATAATTAATTCAAGTTTTGCCTATTCTACCCAATCGTATCCCCAACGTATATAAACGTACTTCGTTCATAAGCATAAACAATTCAAGAGAAAAGGGGAATAACACCAAACATGTGATAGGCATATGAGACAATTCCAACATTACTTGCATAATAAACAGGCTATAACATATCACATGGTTTCAATGATGATAACTTGGCATAGTAATGATTCCAACTTAATTTAACATGATGATTTTACATCATAGGCATAATAATCATTGCGGGCATAATAATAATTTTATTATAAACATGAAACATTAAAGGCATAGTAATCCTAATAGGCATAGTGGATTCCAATTTTAACATTTTTAACATAATAATTCTCATAGACATAATAATTCCAATTTATCATAATGATTCTCATCTAATATTATAAACATAATGGTTCCAACTTAGCACTTTTAACATAATGATTCTCAACTAACATTATAGACATAATGATTCCAATTTAGCGTTTTTAACATAATGATTCTCAATTAACATGATAGACATAATGATCCCAATTTAGCGTTTTTAACATAATTAACATGATAGACATAATGATTCCAATTTAGCATAATTAACATGATAGACATAATGATTCAAATTTAGCGTTTTTAACATAATGATTCTCAATTAACATTATAGACATAATGATTCCAATTTAGCGTTTTTAACATAATTAACATGATAGACATAATGATTTCAATTTAGCATAATTAACATGATAGACATAATGATTCAAATTTAGCGTTTTTAACATAATGATTCTCAATTAACATTATAGACATAATGATTCCAATTTAGCGTTTTTAACATAATTAACATGATAGACATAATGATTCCAATTTAGCATAATTAACATGATAGACATAATTATTCAAATTTAGCGTTTTTAACATAATGATTCTCAATTAACATTATAGACATAATGATTCCAACTTTTCATCATAACCTAGCAATACCCTATTTTTCATTAATCATGATGGGTATAATAACACCACAGGCATAATTCCATCAATATTCATAGCCATGGTTTAATTAGCATCACAGGCATAAAGATTTCAATAAACATAGCGATTCCATGGACATGTATTAGTCCAACTTGCCAAACAATTAAGCCCAAGTGATTCATAACAACATCAAAATCATGACAAGTTCCACTTGCAACGTTGCCATAGCAATATACAAATTATAATTCAAAGATAAACAATATAAACAATGGATTAACAATAGTTCCTAAATCCGGTTTCAATTCATAGCATGTCCATATTGTTTTAGCGTTTTTGCCTAAAAAGTAACATAGAACTTACAATATGAAGCAAATAACCCAAATAAAAATCCCAAATCAAATAGTCCCAAATTCGTTGTCTAAAGCGTCGTAGTTGTTGTAGCTTCTAGTTGTAGCCTTCAAGAATCGTCCTCCATCTTCTATAATTTTATTCTTTATATTTTTAATTCAGAGCTCTAGGTTTAATGGCGGCGGCCTGAGGCTAAAATGAAATAGTATGATTTAGGCTAGGTCTTAGGTCCTTTTTATAATGTTTGTGAGTGGTTTTAGACCGTCGATGGAGCTTGATTCAATAATAGACGTTCGTTTGAAGGAGAGGCCAATCCGGAGCTGACACCTAGCCCTAGTGACAAGGCAAGGCTCAGAAAATCGACTAAACATAGACCAGGCCAGCCAGGGTGGGCTGGGTTCGACCTGGCTCTTGGGCCAGGTCGACAGCCCAGTCGACACCGTGTCGACTTGGCAGTCGACACGGGTGTCGACAGCCCTGTCGACCTCTAGCCCAGGTCGACTGCCAAGTCGACCTGGGTGCCTTAGGCGGGAATTTTCCCGCCCTGGCCAATTGGGACCGATTTTGAATTTTAAACTTGTTTTCTGAGCTGTTTTCGTCTGTTTGAATTTTAAACTGAATTCTGAAACTTCCGGAGGCCATATCTTCTTCATACGGACTCCGTTTTTCGAAAACTCGGACTCTATTTCGCGTATTTTTCCAAGACGAACACAATGGCATATCCCGTTTCCCTTATTTCTTTGATTTGAAATTAATTATACCCTAATTTGTGAATTTCACTGTTATAGAATACACGGGGTGTTACAATTCTCCTCGGACTGAAGATATACCGAATGTCCTCTTCGGTAGGTTCCAAGTGCAGATATTCTCGGTATAGAACATAAGTGCCTAAGAGCAATGAATAAGCATTTGTATGCAATTGCGAAGGTGCAAAGCGGAAATAGGATAGCATGTCCCGAATGAAGTCATTGGCTGGGGGCACGCATCCCGCAAAACAAGCTTCCCTGTTCCAAGCGGTCAAACCCTTGGGTGGCGCATGAGCCCTGCCACCCTCTCCCGGTGCATGGACATCGCCCTCCGGTATATTGAATCACAGCACCATTTTCCTAACTGCTGTAGCATCCATGTGCGATGGTACCGAGTCTGTCGAATTTTCCAAAATAACTGCATCGGGAAGCATATCCGGGGCTACCGGAGCCGCCAGTGCATCCTCACTAATAATATCCATGTTCTCAGCCTTTTCATTTATGACCGGAGAATGTAACCTCTCAATTTGTTCCCCGTGATCAGATATTTTTTGCCGTCAACAGGTAGAAAATTGAATAATAACTCCGAATTTGATCATATAAAATGCTTTCAATTTTATAAGTTCGAATTTGTTAAATAAAATTGATTTATAAATTTTGACTTAAATTTATTAGTTTAAAATCTTAAAAGCTGAAATTAAGATTTAATTTCAGTTTATCAAAATTGAATTATTTCAAGTGCTGAATTTGAAATCTGAATTAAAGCTTTGAAACCAATTTAATGTAAATGTGTCTCACAATTAGAATCTATTTTTTAAAGCCAATTTAATGTATTTTCTTAAATTGGAAATTAAGATTAAAACCGTTTAAACTGAAGTTGACTTTGAATTGGAAATTTGGATTGACTATAAATCAAAGCCTAAAATGATTTGAAATTTGTTGTAAATGGGAATATGAAATTTAAAAGGGCTTAAAGTAAACTTTAAAAATTGAAATAGGGTTTAAACGATTCAAAGGTAAATAAACTATATTTAATTAGTTTTACTTAATTTTTAACTATTTTCAATTAAAACTATATTATTTAAACTATATTTTAAATTCATACTATTTTTAGTTAAACTGTTTTAAATTTTATTCTATTTTAATTCAATTATTTTATATTTAAAACTATTTTGATTGAAAGTGTCGTATATATTGTACTATTTTTTAATTCGACTATTTTTATATAAGAAACTATTTTAACTGAAAATTTACTTTTAATCCTATTTGTTTGAGCCTAAAACTATTTTGAATATGACGGATTACATTTGAATAATGATATTTATGACACGAAAGTCTAAAATTGAATTTTGCACCAAATAAAGAACTAATTTTTGACATGAAAGTATGATGTTTTTATTGAAATATATAATGACCATGGTATGTAAAATGTTGATTGGTGGTTAAAGAGTCTAGGGCTAGATATTTTCATACTCTTTATCAATAATGGAAATGCTTTAAAAACTGTTTATGGGAGGATGTTCTAGAATGTGTGGTTGAATTGGAAATAATTGTTGGATTTGAAGAAAGATAACGATGATGGATAGCTCTAACACTTTATCAAAATTAAAATGACTAAAGCAGGAGCCTACGTCCATCCAAGGAGGGTAGCTACTTCTAATGGACACATCTCTTCGTATTACTATTTTGACTTGTGACATGATTGGTGTATCTTGATTTGATTTGTGGGTGTTGTTCATGGTCGACCATCATGGGATATGACCAACCAGAAAAGGTAAACAGGTATAATCCTACCTTGAACATTATCTAGCGTGCCTTGTCATATTTTATCCCTATATGAATATACAACATTTTTTTTGCATTATACCTATAGCGGACTCACATGCTACCAACATTACTTGTTATGTTATAGGAACCTCATAGATTACATGTTTTAAAATGTGTTAAAGTGGATTAATGTAAAGCCTTAACATTATTACAATATTTATTTTGCTGATAGACATTATATACATAGCGTATTCTATAATATATAGCTAGTTTAACGGATCCTTAGGAGATGAAAAATCATGTAACATCACTTAAGTCACTTGTACCCTTATTTCATTCTTTTGATTTAATTTACATGAGAAATTTTAATTTTAACCCGAGTATATGGTTTTTCATTATACCCGGTTCAGCTTGAGTTGTTACAATTTATTCGAAGATATTATTCTGAAGATGAAGATAAAGATTAACAATTCGTATTAATTAGTATTGTTCCACTGCATTACTTAGCATGCCTATTGATTGTTTAACTTTGACATGAAAAACCTATATTGCAAACAACATTATTGATTTGATCATTTGATTATTATATTTTTTCCTTCCGCTAGGAGATTCTGCATTCTATTCTTTTCTCATTTATTTTATTCCTTATTTTTAAACACTATTGACAATTCCCTCTTCCGAACAGTTTGGTCAGATATGTCCAATTTAGTATCGATCTAAATCATTTAAAACGGCAGGTCATTATATAGAGCTTAATTCTTATCATAGACAATGATTTTATAAAACATATTGGCATTTCTATATAAAGAAATAAATGCTTTATTATGGAATTCATTTTAAAGTTTAACATCAAAAACAACGAACTTTTAATATAAGAATCTTTTTAATTTGATTCTACACTTTGTAATACAAGAATGAAATTAATATTGATAGTTTGAAATTAACGAATAAGAAATTGTTGAAATTAATTGCAAATAAATCTATTGGAAGCTTTAATTATATGAAAGAAAGTGGATTGTAATTAATAATTTAATGTAAGAGTTTATGTTTAGTGTCAATATAAGCCAACATTTTGATGTAAATAAAATAATAATTTTGGAAAATGAATGTATGTTTTCATTTTGAATACAATTTTTTTTGTAGAAAGGCCGGCCCTAAAAAACCATTATAATGATGGTGATGTTAGGTGGAAAAATATATAGATACACATAAATGAAGGGAAACTGCCTCCGAACTGTGGCTCACAAAGGACAAAAAACACGCATGGCCAAAACCTGAAAAGTCCAAGTAAGAATAAACAAAATAATCATATGAACAAAAAGCATAAATCTGAGCATCAAGGAACCAAAAGCAGGTGCGGTCGCCGGATAAAGGGCCCATAGAGTCAAGCAGTGATCGAGCATAGTAACGGAGTAGAAATCCTAACACTCGAGCATAAAACGCCAGCTCTACGAATCTTGAAAGAAAAGAAAAAAGCCAACAATAACTAAAATAAAAGGAAAAATTGCATCAAATGGATGTGAAAACTCATGAGATAACACAGATGCTAAAGTTACTGATAAAGGTGTTTAAAAAATGGTTCTCTGGTCCTTTTTACGGACATGTGGAGAAAATATTTTTAATATCAAAAAGGATAATATCCATAACGGAAGATGTTGCATGCACAACGCAGCTACCAGCAAATGAAGGCGGGAACAATCTGGGCAAGAATGGCCTTGATGGATTTACCGTGGAAATCAGACCACCAAAAATGCAGTATGAGTTAAGGGAAGTAGAAGTCGGGTGAAAGCCAATAGGATTACCAAACTATTGCCAAATGAAGCCGGTAGCCTCATTATTGCCAAACAAGAGCAGGATGGACTAGCAATGGCTGAAAGCACAATAGAAGCATTTAGATACGTGAGAAAAGCCAAGTTTAGATATATTCACATCCAACGGAAGGGCATTACGGATAATCTTCCACATGAGAATGGAAATTTTTGAAGGGAAACGGCGGTCCTAGATCATAGAGAAAGTGAGTCTAATTGGTGACTGAATCTGAAAGACCTCCCGAGTTTTCTTAATGGAGGAGAGGTTATGTGGCCACGTATCGGGGGAGGTGGTCGATAGAGAATCAAATATAGCTTTATCATTTTGCATACATTTCCAAATCTCGCTAGATAATGCTGGATTTTCTAGGAAGTTATAGGATTCCAACTATCGATATTTATGCTCAAGAAACCTAACCCACAAAGAGTCGCAATGTAGGAGTCGATATCACGGTTTAAGGCAGTAGGCCTTGCAAACATCCTACATGCTACGTAAGACCAAGCCCCCGCTCAGGTTTGGGCGACAGATACTATCCCAAGAGACCCATTGATGATTCTACTGGTTTTTAAGAGAATCCCAAAAGAAATTTGATCATAAAGAATGCAATTCAGAGAAAAAGGACTTAGCAGCATTATGCCATAAACAACCTAATGCAACAAATTTGCAAGGTGTTGCCAGCCAAAATGTCCCGATAGATATGCTATTTTGGTCCTACTACAACGTTCTTTTGTGTTACCTTAGCCATAAAAATGTGTTTCTCTAGATAAACAAGTGTAACGCGATGCAACATTTTATACAGTGTTGCTATAGTAGACCGTTCCATGTCTTACGTGGCGATCCACACCATTAGTTAAAACAAAATATCAGTTGTCCTACCACTATCTACTACGCTTCCTCTATTTCTCGCTAACATTTTCATTCACACGCTACATTTTCATTTCGTTCTCCCTCCAAATCACTAACCCTTCTCTACTTCTTTGGAGAAAATAATGGTGGTGGCTTGCTTAGGGTTTTGCGATTTCCTTTAATTCTTGAAATTCGACACTTCCGCTCCTTCTCTAAAGCACTTAGATCTCCATTTTGCAGAGTTCCTTCGATTCAGTCGAGTTGAAGTTCTTCAATTTAATTCACAGCTCGATCTCATTCTCGGGTATATTTTTTTCATTTTAATTTCCTTTGGATTTTAATTCGAACATTGATGTTAGTAGATCGATGATGATTATGGTGAATATAAAGGTTTTTTATCCCTTAATAAAATGCGACTGCTTTTCTGTTAAACTTCTCTTTTGCTGCCACTTCTTCGAATCTCCATATATTTTGAATATATACGGATATATGCTGTTAGTTCATGGATTTTGAAATTATAGTTGATTTGTCTCTTGTTCGGAAACCGAACTGTATTCAGTATAATAAAAGTACACCCAATTGTACTCAGTAAGATCTGAATCTTGTTCGTGGATATATGATGTTCGTTCGTGGATATTATGATGATTGAAGTGAATATATTTGGATATATGTTGTCTGTTCGTGGATTTTGAATATATTTCAAATTTCCTTGAATAATATTTGTCTATTGCCCTGTCTCTTGTTCGAGTGCTTGTGTAATTTATTTGTTCATCTTCTTGAACATGTATAGTTGTTAAAAAATTGATTCATACACACAAATATACACGCATATATTCATATTCACACGTATGTGTATATAAATGTAGTTGATATTTCCATCTTCGAGTTCAATGACCACTCAATCAATTTCTACTTTGACTTCATCAACAGCGGCGGCAAGTAAGCATTGCCACCACAAAATCCCAGCGAAGATGAGATCTGTGAAGGTAGGGTCGAATGCAGGGAAGAAGTTTTTTGGTTGCTCCATGCAGCTTGTAAGTATAAATTAGGTATTTTTGGTTGCTTTGTCGATTATCATATTTTTTAGTGATGTTTTAAAATATGTCCAGAATGGCGATTGTAGGTATTTTATGTGGCATGACGAAGTGTATGAAATCAATAGCAATACTGAATTGGAAGATACTACTGTTAAATTAATGGATAAATAAAATACTATATCACAATTTCTCGTGGAAAGGAAGACAATTGAAGACAAGCTGCTGAAGCAAAAGAAAAAGTGGGCAAAAGTCGGAGAATTTGTGGCAGATATGAATGTAGAGTTGGCCCTAATGCGCGTTGAATATGGAAAACATGAGAAAGGAGAAAAATTATTTGCAAGAGCTTTAGCTATATCCTGAATCATGTTTGAGATTGTTTTGTGTATAGTTATGGCAATGTAGTGTAGTGAAGTACCATCTAAGTGAAATATCATGTATGGATAGTTTTTCTTCATAAGTTTTTTCATGATTCGTCTTTTTGGAGTTGTTGACTTTGAATTGTGATGTGTACTATTGTATGTTTTGAAACGAATCAATGAATGGTGTTTTAAGCAAGTGGTGTACGTGGTATTATGCAAGTGGTGTATGTGATATTATGCAAGTAGTTGTTGTATAGTTGTAGTACTATTGTATGTGGTATTACGCAAGTAGCTTCAACTGTGGGTCCCACACTGTGGACCCCGCAATGATGTGGACCCAAACAAATTCAAAAAGTTAATATTTATAGCAACATTTTGGAATGTTACTACAGACACCTATGGATGTTGCTATAGACCTAAATATGGTTCCCTTGCAACAATATTTCTTATGTTGCCTTAGATAGCCAAAATATTGCCTTTGAGGTCTGCAGCAATGGTGAAAATTGCATCACACGAAAAGTGTTGCCAAATACCTATGGCAATATTTTTTGGGCTTGAGCCAACAATTTTTTTCATTAGACCAATTATGGCGTAGTGTAGGAATAGAGACCGTGAACGTATGGGAGCTAATGGCGCTCAAAACTAATTGAATGAGGACGAGTCTGCCTTCTTGTTAGAGAAGAAATACATTCCACTTGCTTATAAGTTTACAAGGTTTGATAATAGTGTCCCTAAAGTAGAGAGTGATTTTCCGACACTGGTAAAGTTGAACACCCAGGTAGGAGATGGGAATGTGGCGTAAGTAAAAATCAGTCTCATCCTGAAGGCTCGCTTTAATAGCGAGGGATGCATGCGAAGAGTCGATAATGGAAATTTTGGAGGAGTTTAAGTGTGACACCCCACATCCGTTAATGTCACCCATATGAGGATGCATTAAGTTTCGTGAAGCACAATAGTAATACAGAGACTAATTTCACAAGAAAATATAAAAATACGATGGAAAACTTTTATTATTATTAAATCACCATTCCATCGTTATAATTTCAAATACCAAAAACATCGGTTATAACCATCTGTCTCATGACACAAACCATCAGAGTACAAAACCCTAAAATTGTATCCCTCCTCAAAAGCCATAACAAGATAGAATAAAAGCCAAAGCAATACATCTAGTCAGAAGAAATCCAAATCCAAGCTAAAAGAAATCACGGTCACTGTTGAACACTACCACCCTAAGAACCTGAGGAAGGAAAAGGTAGAGAGAGAAGGAAAAACAAAATAGATCAGACATAAAGTATGGCGAGTTCCAGTGATTTTCAGTATAAGCGTAAGTTAAGAAGTATCAAGACATAAATAGAAAATGATATGAAAATACAGTAACATATACAAGTACGAAGTAAATGGCATAACAAAGCAAGGTAAAGATCAAGTAAGCTTCTCATTTATATCCAAGAACAAGTTTTTACATCAACTAGCAGGATTAAGTTTTACCCTAATTACTACCCTAGCGATTGACCCCTACTACGCAATTATCCTGTGCCAGCCAGACAGTAGAGGATATCAGTCCCTAACCCATCAAGTTATAAGACATAGACCTATTCGTTGGTGTTACTACGGCTTAGTTCCCCCCATTGGACCCATGCACGCTCATAACTCCGTCGGAACACGCTTACCCACCTTCTACCTTTGAACCTCTTACTATCCAGATCAGTAAAGCGTGCCCAGGCCCCTACCTAGTGCGAAGCCCCTCTATGATACCAACAGGGATAATGAATGATACGGGATCCACGCAGCAAGATTGACACAAGCAACCCCCAAGGCTTGTGCCCCCAAACTAAGATTTTAAGAGTCCCAAAACTGAATATAAACAGTAAGACATGGGACCTCTTAGCTTATTATCTAACAAACTTAGTAGGATTAAGTTCATTAATAAGCATAGTTGTAAATGACATTTTCTATAAATGTTATTTTGTGTACAACCCCTCCCCAAGCAGACAAGCACTTGCTCAGATGTATATATATTATAGTAACTCATTTTACTTAATTACATCTGATCCGCTTATTTTCCATAACATGTTATACTTAATACTAAATTAAGTCCAATCCTATTCGGGTTAACATGTTTACAAATTCTTCCCTTCATGTAATTACCCCAAATTTATAGTCAAAGGTTCTCAAGTCATAATATGCCCCAATTTCTCCCTTTTTACTATCATTACAAGTTATTCCAATTTATTTCAATAATACGCAATTCTTTAATGGAAATAGCCTAAGCTCTCGATGGCCTAGGCTTAGCGTAAATAAAAAGGAAAAAGGAGAAAACAGATCCAAATTCAATACTGAACAAATAGACATATAAAAGACTGTAAACAAATAAAAGACAGAAAGGGGATAAGGAAGAAGAATGTAGATATGAACATATAATAACTGTAAATAGAATAGATAAATGGCAGTAAAACATATATACATATAAACACTATTACTTTTCAGGTCTGTATCATTTATTATCAAAATACTATTTAAATAATAGATCTAAAAATAACTAGAACTCACAAAGATGCATGCTAGACCCATAAATAAGTTTTTGAGAAAGTTGTTGTAGAAAAATTAGAGTTATCCCTTTAATCTATCTTTCGACATCACCTCAATAATTTTTCTTATTTAATTACAAAACATAGTTTGGAGGAAGAAGAATAAAGAATGCTTGTGTGCAAGAAAATGAGAGAGTTAGCTAGCCTATTTATAGATTAACTACGATAATTCTAAACCATTAGATATTAGATTTATAAATCCAACCATACACCTCAAGCTGAATTTGCATATGAATATAACAAAGAAAATAGTCCAGATATAGATGTAGGAATCCTGCCTACATGTAGGTGGGTGGACCCACCTACCCACTGTGTCGACCCATAGGTTGACTTGCCTTAGACTTGGATCGACCCAGTTCGGGCTGGGTCATCTACTTACCGTTGGTTTCTGGTTATTTATTCATTAGAATTTTAAATATAGTTTAATCTTCTTAAGCCCATAACTTCTTCATACGTTATCCGATTTATGAAAACCAAGAGTCCATCTGAAGTAGAATTTCACAACAAACGCAACGGTAAAGTTGGTTTTACACAATTCTAAATATTTAGTTAATTAATATTCATTTTATTGTCATTATTGTAAAATTATGGTGAATTAAATTATGGGGTGTTACATTCTTCCCTTCTTGAAGGATTTCATCTCTGAAATCTCCAAGTTACGAAGAATGTTATTATTTAGCAACCACCTGCACCCATCTACTCATCCGGCAACCACTGACATCCATTGTCCTTAAATTTTCTAATGCTTTGTAAGAACATATGCAAAGGTGTTGTGTGTATGTGTTCCTACACTAATACAAAAATCAGGTGGTCGACTGATTCAGTTGACCTCCTTAATGCAATATATGTCTATTCCATATATCTGATATGAATGCAAAAGAATATACTAATGATACATATATAAGTTCTATATGTGTGCACAACCATTCACCGAAATGCAACATCCATGTGACGACTCAACCATTTCCATCCATTGAAAATTAAAGTGTGCACACATCCATATGCAATATATAAGTGCTTGAGTTGATCTAGTGCCTAATGTGTGTGTGTGTGTGTATGAGTCCACTGGAAACAACTAGCAAACACTTGCATCCATCAAGCATAACATGTCTTAAACTCATGCTTCCAACCATTGGCTTCTTCCTAAGTATCGAGATTCGAACGATATGATACTTGTATGAAAGAAGAATGAAAGAATTTGGAGTTCGTATCCCCCATCCCCCATCCATGACCAACTTGATCCTAGCTCTTTGGCTTAGGAAGTCGTTCTCAATACAGAGCTCCAAAGAGAAGGCCAGCTGGGCTAGCGCCCAAGCCTCCTTGTTAGTAGAAGAGGGATCCTCATCAAAAGAAGATTCTGCTAAGATAAGAATCACTTCGGCCGTCTAACAAGGTCGAAAATATTCTTGAAAATGTGCACGTTTCAAGTCTTGAGGCAAGACTTGAGATGTTTCAACTTAAGAGAGAACACAACAAAGGGAGAACCAGAGGCAGGAGCATTCCAGGAATCTGCCACAACCTGATGGAACGTGTGGTGAGATCTCTGCATACTTTTGTAGAAGAAAGAGGAAGGACCAGATAAGGAGAAGGGAGAGCAACGCAGAATCATTGGAGCATGGTCCGAAAAAGTACATTGTAGATGGGAAATAGTGAAAGAGAACGGGAGGTTGAACAAACCTTCCGATCCGAAAACTCTGTCAAGTCTGGATAGAATAAAATTAGGCCCTTCTTGGTTGTTACACCAAGTAAAAGATGAACCGATGAAAGAAACCTCTATAAGGTCGGAGTTGACGATGAAGGAATTGAAATCCGCAATCGTTGCCCGATTAACGGAGGAAAAACCCCACCTCTTGGACTGGCAGGCACAACATTAAAGTCGCCTCCAATCACTGAAGAATCGAAACCAAAATTGGACAGAGAGAGAATCTCAAACCAAAGATCTACACACTCAATCCGATCATACTTAGCGTAAACAGAAGAAAAAAGAAAGCCAGAAGAGAAAGAAGAAGAAGAAGAGCAAGCTATGGAGGGGAGCTGAGCAGAATCAAACACAGGACGGACAACGATTTCTTTGGACCAAAGGATCCAAATTTTGCTGGAGACATTGGCTAAGGCACCACCGAAGCCAAGAAATATAATAGACTTGGAGACCTCTTATGGACCCATAAATGGCTCCTAAAGTGCCACTAGACAAATAAAGTGCTTCCTAACAATGTGTTTGAGCCAAGCCATTGACGCATCATTACCAATACCACGAACGTTCTAGAACAAGAAAGTCGCCATAAATAGGAAAAAAAGAAAGAAAAAGAAAAAACAGACGAGCCAATCAAATAAGGTAAAAAGTGTGGCGAGTAGATCGAACAATCTTCTCTAACGCCGCTATAGAGCGTATGTGAATAGTGCGGGGAGTACAGAGAGACAGTCTCCGTCTACGCCGCAATGCTCGGGAAAGGAGGGAAGAGGAATGGTCAATCGATCCTCCGACTAGGGAATAAACAGGAGAACCCCTAAAAAGCAAAACATGTGAAGAAGGAGACATGATAGTCCGAGAGGGATAAGAGTTCTTAGTGAGACGAGATAGACGACCATTAATGATCGCTATCTCATTCATACTGAGAAGGGGGAGAGACACGGAAGCAAAAGACGATGGACAGATAACGAGAGAGGATGGACAATCCAAGGTAGTTGAAACGGAAACGGACATGGGCAATGTAGTGTCAATCGATGGATGCGACACCAGGTCCTGTGTGGTCTTTCCCAACGCCGAGCTATCATCAAATTGACTACCCAGCATAAAAGGCAAAAACCAAAAACTGACGCATCGATAGACGACCAAAGGAGTGTCAATAGATAGGGTAAATCTGTAGGATAGGCATTATAGTGGTCGAGAAAATGAACCACTATACACCTACAACCTAGAGACATGCCGACCATAGTTGGCAAGACCGTGAATAGTCACCTCAGAAGCCAACAAAACCGGTGAACCAAAGCCACAAACAACGAATCATAAGCGACACAGAGAAGGCCTCGCTACGACCGAACCTGCCAACCAGCCCAAAATCCAATAAGACCCCCACTGAAGAGGCCAACCAAGAAATGAAGTCAAAGGCACCCAATTTGCTTTCCAAGAACAAAACCGAAAATAGACAAAAGCGACTATAGGTCACCGAACAGATAAGACCGCAACGAAGCTCAAACCAAACCATAAAAGGTCCAAAACCCACGTCCACAACTGAAACATTCGAGGAAACAAAGCATACAAGATCAAACAAAACTGCATGAGAACAGGAGTGCAAAACTGGCTCTCTAACAAACAAAGTAAAGGAAAAGTTCAGAGCAGTCAAAAAACAAAGGTCGACACGAAAAGTACCACCCAAGCAAGTCAAATCCACACGAACAATACCGTCAAAACACACATGACCTGTCAATCGTTTTCCAATAGATGGAAATGAGTTGGTAGGGAGCATAAGCGAGTGCGTGTCCTGGTTTAAGAAACCACACACAACATCACACAAAAACCAACATGAAATACTTAAATCCCAAGAGATGATAACATAGAAAGAAAAAGGGGTAAAAATACGAACCTGCTTGCTAAACCAAAGAGCCAGCCAAAACTCATCATCCATGTTACCTGAACCCACAATTGTTACTGCAGAAGATGTTTTAACCAAGAGATGTGCCAACCGATACTTGGCTCATCTCCGGTGCCCTACCAAGAGTGTCAAGTCTTGACTATGCATGAGGATGTAGCCTTAGAGGAGAAGAAACACAAGAACACAATGGCACATCTTTGGCTAGCCGCGAAGATCTGAACGCAGCACTGCGTAGCCCACTCGAAGTTGGAATAGACGTGCTGGAGAGATCAAACCCACCGACGCGAGAGAAGACCCCAATGACGATAAAGGCGGAGACAAACCACCAAGAACCTCGAAGTAGTTGCCCAGAATAAGTGGTTCAGCCAATTTATCACCAACATCCAACAATGACACAAAATCAGAGACCCGCTCAACACCATGAGAGGAAACAGGGTGATTCGAATCCTTGGAGACGTTCTTCGGTCGTCGCGAGGAACGACGACGCCGGGATCGATCTAAGGATCGAACACCGTGGTCCTGAACATGGTGTTGCAGCTTAACCTACAACAGACAGACTGTGATAACCCCAAACTTCCGTAGACCGAAAGCAAGGATAATCATTTTTGGAATACAACATATTTACAACAATAAACAGATCTCAGAGAAAGAACATAACACCTAAACATTTTAGCGGAAATAAAATGTCATCAGCATCACAACAGAATCATCAGAGTATGCAGTTTTACAGGATCTACTTAGCATAATAGAAGTCTTAATAAAAGAGAAACAAATCTCAAATGAAAGGAAATAAGTTTTAAATCCCATTACATACATCAAAAGCAAAAGATGGAAAAAATGTCTCAAAGCAAGATAAAACTAGAGAAAAAGCCTTCTCCTTCTTCCGTCCAAGCAAGCTCCAATCAAAATGTATCACCTGAACCTGTCAATTGGCTGCCCGTGTGGAAAGAGGGCACCCGAGTTTGCAAAAGTGAAACAAACTACGAGTCAGTCATGGGACTGGTGTGAGAATTCTTAACTAAATTAACCATCAATATGGCGAATCTCAGGACCACGCCGGTAACGCGGAACGGGTTTACTCCATTGGATTGCCAGTGCATAATATTATGAAGTTTATATAAAACAGCGAAATGACTTTTGAAAAATGAAATCATCATAAGTCTCGGATCCTATCACACAATGCGACGCACACAGGAGGATAGAGTTTTCCCTTATGATGATCAAATATGCTTAGTACGTGAAAAGTAATATTTTAATATTATCATTAGTGTTTAAGCAGTATTAAAATACTTCAATATAAATATATCAATCCTAGATGGCATAGTACCCCATCCTCCTATGTCGACGTATATAAGTTACAATCAAAACCGAAATGTTGTCGTATTGGGAATTGGTTTTCTGTCATGAAATCGAGGCTAGGGATCGTCCTCTTCCGATTCGAGACACTCTAGCAAATGCCTCTGGATCCCCCGCAGTGAACCCTTGGATGCTGTAACACCCCGTGTATTCTATAACAGTGAAATTCACAAATTAAAGTATAATTAATTACAAATCAAAGAATTAAGGGAAACGGGCTGTGCCATTGTGTTCGTCTCGGAAAAATACGTGAAATAGAGTCCGAGTTTTCCAAAATCGGAGTCCGTATGACCAAGTTATGGCCCGTCAAAGTTTTCAGAAAGTTTCAAATTCAGAAAACAGCTCGAAGATTCGAATTTCAAACACGTAGGGAGGCTGGGCGGGAAAGTTCCCGCCCAGGACAAGTCGACAGGGGTGTCGACTTGCCAGTCGACACCCCCCCCCTCCCGTGTCGACTGCCCAGTCGACACGGGTGTCGACTTGCAGGTCGACCTGCTTGGTCGGCCTGGCTGGCCTGGTCTGTGCTGGGTCCGAATTTCTGAGGCTTGCTTTGTCACTAGGGCTAGGTGTCAGCTCCTGATTGGTCTCTCTTTCGAATGAATGGCTACGATTAACCCAAGCTACATCGACGGTCCTAATCAGTTCATAAACTCTATAAAAATGACCCTAGACTCTACCTAATCTATTCATTCAAAAATAAGAATGAGGCCATCATGCTGCTGAGGAACGACTAGGAGTAACCACCAATTTGAGAGACAATTAGGAGACAAACTCTAAAGCATAAAGCAACTACAAGTTAAACTTCAACAAATCAAATCAACGCCTACATCAAAGGAATAGCATCTCTAAATCCAGAATTCAGATTCCTGAATTGAAGAATTCGTCACACGATTGTAAGTAGAGTACTATTCCGATGTGAATAAATAACTGTGTTTGATTTGTGTAAAATGAGAATTACACTTGATTTGTGGTGATAGTAATTCATATTTGTGCGTTGCTATGATTCTAATCGATTTGGAATGTTGTGATATAACGATTGGATATTCGCAAGTATGTAATTCATGATAAAAACTACATGTTTGCGGTAGTTTATTTGAGATTCATGCAAGTATACGATTGGATATTCGCAAGTATGTAATTCATGTTTGAAGCTACATGTTTGTGGTTGTTTAATTGAGATTCATGCAAGTATGTGGTTTTGCTACTATGCCAACATAATGTATATTTTTTTGTACAATCACTTTTTGTGTAATTGGATCAAATTTGGGGTATTATGATTCATATGAAATTATGTTGGAATTGGCATCATGATCTATGTATAAAACCATACTTTTGTATTAGAAACAAAAGTAAGCCTCTTTGTGAACTTATGTTGATTTTATGAATATGACTAGGCTATGTTTGGTATTATGCCTAATTGAAAAACATGTTAGGCCTATATTGTTAACAAGAATTATATGATAATATATGTGACACATAGCTAAGTTAGATTTACATTCCAATTGCAAGTTTGCATGAATAAAGTAAAAACCATGATTTCATGTTTAGGAATATTTATGCCATGATTACATGAATAGATCAAAAACCATGATTTCATGTTTGGGTATATTTGTGCCATGATTATGCGAATAGATTAATAATCATGATTAAATTGGAATAATTCTAGTTGAACTATACTTTTGTATTAGTAACAAAAGTAAGCACCTTTGTAAACATATAGTAATTTTATAAACATGATTTGCTTATGTTTGACATTATGCCTAAGTAAAAATATAGGTTTATGTTGTAGTTAAGACTATGTGTCAATAATGATATCTAATTTAGTTAGATTCTTAACTTAACTACAAGTTTACATGGTTTGATTCATGTCACTTATGCTTTATGACCAAAGTATATGTTACTACAATGCAAGTACACCAGTTTCTATTTTGTAGTTCCAACGTTATGTTGCAAGTTCATGCGTTCACATTCCCCTTTTTGTGTATATAATCACGTTTTAAGCCTCCCCTTTTTCACGTGGCTAAGTTGGGCTTAAAAGGCTAAGCCCAACATATATTATAATAAACGAACGTATTAAACAGGGGAAATAGCGTTGGGCCAAATTAATTAATAAATGAAAATATAAAAGTAGATGGGCCCAAATTCAAGAATGGGTTGGGCCCATGATTGGTGTAAACCTTTACACCATTAGCTTAAATTGATTTTGAATAATGGGCCGCAAATATTTACATATAAGAAAATAAAGAAAAGAGACAAAAATATGTAAATGTAGAAAATACGATGTGTTTAACCCGAGGTTGGATTGAGTTGTGATGTAAACCTGCCCGGAACCGCCCGGCTGTCCAGTAGTCACAACAATACCTATCCAATGTGGGTGGTTAAACATGGAGCCCAATAAGGACCCGAGGTTAGACTGAGTTGCGGCGTAAGACTGCCCGGACCCAACCGGCAACAGGCAGCCACAACAATACCTGTCTAATGTGAGAGGTCAAGGCTTTAAATAAGACAATTAAGGCTGAGTCAGGATTGATAGGATTAAGTAAATTATATTAATACTTAATCAAAATGGAACATGCTAAACTAAACAGACTGATTGGGGGTTAGGTTTATAAAACACTTAAACAACTTAGCATGTTGGCTAGAAATAGAAAACCTAGTAGCGGGGGACCCTTTTCAGCAGTAACCCTATAAGGTGTATCATGATACCCTGAAACTAGGCAGGGTGGGGCACGATTACTGGGCTGACTGTAAGAGGTCAAATCGACGGCGGTGGTGCAGCAGTGTAGGTTCTAACGGGGTGCGGGCGTGCACACACTCCGGCGCAGAAAAATAAGGCACTGGGCACCAGTAACATACCTGTGCATTCTAGGATTGTGTCGGGCCGCCACCATGGGACTTGATACACCCCATGGTGGGACCAACATAGGTAACTACAACATCGGGGGCCGTAAGACACATGTAACTATGCGAGTAGGAGCCGATCATCATAAAATGGATCACTTCACCCGGATTATGCGGTGCCTGTTGGGAACTAGTTTATAAGGGTACAGAGATTGATATGGGGTACGATAGTATATTCGACCCTAGACAACTTAACTAAGTTTATGGTGCTTTTCCCATTTCTAGTTTATACTTATCATACCCAGTTCTTTATTCATAGACTGAATAGTCCTAGACTTACTCAGGCTTTATGTCTGACTCTACTTTTCTTTCGTCTTCTTTTCTTCCGTTTCCCCCCCAGGTCCACAGGGAGGGAATACTGCAGCTTGACCGACCTTCATATCCAGCTTGAAGAGAAAGAATGTATTGCTTGGATCTTTTCGTTTTGGACTATGGCTTTGGACAGCAACTATGGGACTTTTGCAGTTTATTTATGTTTTCTTTATGCTTCTTTAAATGATGTAATCAAGACAGTTATGAAAATGTTATGTTTTTGGAAGTATTGTAAGACAATTATGGTATGGTTGGTGTAACACGTATTTTAATGAAATAAAAGTTTGTTGTTTTCCGCTGTTCAAAAATATGTGTTCTTATATCTGTCTTGTATATCTGTGACTTATACTTATAAACCTCCACCAAAATTAGGGCATTCCCTTTGAGAGTGACCCTAATGGAGGTGGGGTGTTTCACTTGGTATCAGAGCATAGGTTTACCAGATAAGATAAAAAGTTTTGAAAAATTATTTTCAAAAAGGAAATTTAAAGAAGCATTTTTTTTAAAATAAAATAAAATATTATTTTATTTTAAGGCAAAGTCCCCCCAAAGCCATAGGTACTATCTCTTATCCTTCGTTTTGAATCTATCCTTTTTGTTTCAGCATGTCCGAAGAACTTAACTTGCCAGAGGGTGTACCAATACCTGGTTGGTTTAGACGGTTCTTAGAAGCAAGGGCCACTCAGCCAGGTCCTACCGTTCCTCCTCCCCCAGCTGCAGGAAATCATCCAGCTGCAGCGGCACCTCTTCCTCCACCTCCTCCGCGGGGAAACACTTTTGCTAAGATATGTAAAGATTTTAAAGCTATGGGAGGAAAGGATTTTCATGGAACTGAGTCCTTCGTGGCAGCTAGAAATTGGCTGAAAGAAACCGAGGACTTATTCATCATCTTTGAGGTAGAAGATAGACAGAAAGTACAACTGGCAGTTTGGCTACTAAAGGGCGAGGCTTCCTACTGGTGGGAAGTCACTAATGCAGAAAGACCAGTGGAGACATGGGAGGACTTTAGGGCAAGGTTTGAGGCTAAATTTCTCTCAGATGCGGAAAGGAGTTTGCAGTTGGAAAAATTCTTATTTCTTAAGCAAGGGAACAAGACAGTCAAAGAGTATGTTAATCAGTTCGATGAGCTGGCTAGGTTTGGGCTGGACCTAGTCAACACCCCGCACAAGAAGGCTCTCCGTTTCATCAAAGGGTTGAATGAGCCATTACACAGTTTGGCCATGACCCATATACCCATGGGAGCTACATATGAAAGGTTGGTACAAATGGCATTGCTGAACGAAGAGGATAAGGGCAAGAAGGAGACGAAGGCAGAAAGCTCTCAAGGGAAGAAAGAGGGTTTGCAGCCTAAGAAGACAGACTTTAAGAAGGGCGGGAAAGGCAACAAAGAGAAGAGGAAGTGTAATTTCTGTGGCAAAGTGGGGCACTTAGTGAAAGATTGCCGGAAAAAGAAGGCCAAGGAGAATGGTGGGTGCTTTTCTTGCGGTGAGACAGGCCACAGGGCTAAGGACTGCCCAAAGAAACGAGGACAGGGGCAGAGGGCTGGATCCACCTCAAGGGCACAAGTTCATGTGCTAGAAGCGCCACCTCTGCAACAGCGAGGTATAAATACTTCTGTAGAAAGTGTAGTTTATCTTTATGATCACCCCGTTCGCACTTTATTTGATTCTGGCGCATCACACTCCTTTATCTCGTCTGCTTTAGTAGAATCTCTACACCTAAAAACTAGTATGGTAGAGGACCCCTTAATTGTTTCAAACCCAATTGGGGGCCCAACTCATTTGTCTATGATCTGTATGGGATTGAAAATTTCTATTCTAAGCGTAGAATTTAAATGTAGTGCCTTTGTTTTTGGCTTTTCGGGATATGGTTTGATTTTGGGCATGGATTGGCTATCCAGTAATGGGGCCATCCTTGATTGTGAGAAAAGGGTTGTCAGGCTCCTAACCCAGCTCGGTAACGCTTTGGAAATTTCTTGTAATCCCTCGTATGCGGTTATGCTTAGTTATCTTGAATCGCTAGATGCCTCTGTCGACAATTTGCAATCGGTGAGGGTGGTCCGGGAATATCCGGATGTCTTCGAAGAGGTGAAGGGCTTGCCTCCGAAGCGGGAGATAGACTTCCGCATATATCTTGTAGATAATGCAAAGCCCGTTGCGTTGCCCGTTAGACACATGGCTCCACGGGAAAGAAAAGAGCTCAGTAAACAGATTAAAGAGCTTCTAGAGAAGGGGTTCATTAGGAGGAGCATTTCAGAATGGGGCGCTCCAGTGGTGTTCGCTACAAAGGCGGATGGTTCACTCCGTCTATGTGTTGACTATAGGGAGCTCAACAAGCTAACGAAAAAGAATAGGCACCCTCTCCCCAGAATTGACGATTTGTTTGATCAGCTTGTAGGAGCGTCTGTTTTCTCCCAACTCGATTTAGCGACCGGTTTTCATCAGCTAAGGGTGGCTGAAGATAGTATCGATAAAACGGCATTCAGAACCCCAGACGGCTTCTTTGAATGGCTTGTCATGCCTTTCGGCTTGACAAACGCACCTGCTTACTTCGTGGACCTGATGAGTAGGGTATTCAGAGATTTCCTCAACAAGTTCATAGTGGTCTTCGTAGACGATATCCTTATCTTCTCAAAGAGTGAAGAGGAACATGCTCAGCACTTAAGGGCAATCATGGAAACTCTGCGAGTCCATCAACTAAAAGCCAAATTCTCCAAATGCCACTTTTGGAGAAAAGAAGTGAGGTTCCTTGGGCACATAGTATCCAAACAAGGGTTAGCAGTGGACCCTGCTAAGGTAGTGGCGGTACAGGATTGGAAGACACCAAGGAATGCAACTGAGGTCCGAAGTTTTCTAGGACTAGCAGGTTTCTATCGAAAGTTCATAAGGGATTTTGCGAAAATCTCAGCTCCGCTCACGAAATTGACCAAGAAAAATCTAGTGTTCAATTGGGACTTGGATTGCGAGTTTGCTTTCCAGCGACTAAAAAGGGCTCTTACAACAGCCCCAGTTTTGACGTTGCCAGATGGAAGCAAGATGTTCACTGTTTATACAGATGCATGTGGGACAGGGCTAGGCGCCGTCTTAATGCAAGAAGGAAGGGTAGTAGCTTATGGCGGAGGGCAGTTGAAAGTGCACGAAAAGAACTACGCGACCCACGATCTTGAGTTAGCTGCCATCGTCTTTGCACTCAAGTCTTGGCGACACTATCTCCTAGGTGAGAAGTTCGAACTTTACACTGACCATAAATCGTTGAAATATCTTTTCTCGCAGAAAGATCTTAACTTGAGGCAACAGAGATGGATGGAGTTTCTTGCCTCGTATGATTTCGAGATCTCCTACACTCCGGGCAAAGGCAACGTAGTAGCAGACGCGTTAAGCCGAAAGAAACTGACCTTAAGCCCGCTGTTTGTTGAAAGACAAAGCCTAGAGTTTATAGCCAGCTTCGACTTTAGGCCCTCCTCCGATTTTGTACCAGGCTTGCTAGCATCTCTCGAAGTGCGCCCGACTTTAGTGGACTCAATAGGGACAGCACAACGCGAAGACCCTCAGCTCATGGAAACGATTGATAAGCTAATTAAGGGTGAGACTTCGAGTCACCTCAACAGATACTCCATCGACGATAAGGGTTGGCTAAGGCGAGACGAAAGACTATGCGTCCCACAGACAAGGGATTTAGTAAAGAGGGTTCTCGAGGAAGCACATCACTCTAAGATGACGATACACCCAGGCGGAGATAAAATGTACAAGGACATAAAAAGAACTTTCTTCTGGAACGGCATGAAAAAGGACGTGGCAGAATTCGTTTCTAAGTGTATGGTGTGCCAACAGGTTAAGGCGGAACAGAAAAAGCCTGACGGTCTGCTACATCCTCTAGAGGTCCCGCAGTGGAAGTGGGATAGCATCTCAATGGACTTCATCGATGGGCTGCCTAGGTCTAGGAGAGGCAACACTAGCATCTGGGTAATAGTGGATAGGCTTACTAAAAGCGCCCACTTTTTACCTGTCAAAAGTAAAAGAACTGCCTCATCCCTAGCATCTCTTTACCTCAAGGAAATCGTTCGACTCCATGGAATACCATCCAGCATTGTTAGTGACCGAGACCCTATCTTCACCAGTGAGTTTTGGCGGAGTCTGCAAGAAGCAGTAGGAACGCAGTTATGCTTGAGCACAGCCTATCATCCCCAAACCGACGGCCAAACAGAAAGAGTGAACAGAGTTTTGGTGGACCTTCTAAGACTGTGCGTCCTTGACTTCGGAGGGACATGGGAAGACCATCTTCCTTTGGTGGAATTTGCCTACAACAACAGCTATCAAGCAACCATCGGAATGGCGCCCTTCGAAGCTTTATATGGAAGACCGTGCCGATCGCCCACTTGTTGGTGGGAGTCTACTGATAAGCTCATACTTGGACCAGATATGATCCGAGAAACTACAGAGAAAGTAGACTTAATACAAAGAAGGATGAAGACGGCCCAAGACAGACAAAAGTCCTACGCCGACAAGAGGAGGACCGACCTTGAATTTGAGGTTGGAGACAGAGTTTTTCTTAAGGTATCTCCGCTAAGGAACGTTGTTCGTTTTGGAACCACAGGAAAGCTAGCGCCAAGGTTCGTAGGGCCATTCCCTATCATCGAGAAAATTGGGAAAATGGCCTATAGATTAGAGCTACCCGAAAAATTGGCCGGAGTTCACAACGTCTTTCACATTTCACATCTCCGAAAATGTCTACATGAGTCTGCTGAAGTGGTAGAGCCAAATATCCTAGAAGAAGCTGAAGTGGAACGCGAAGCAACCATAAGAAAAGTTCCAACCCGCATATTAGGAACGGAAGTGAAAAAGCTACGCAACCGCGAAGTCAAGCTCGTCAAAGTTCAGTGGAGCGACGCCGAAGGAGATGCAATTTGGGAAACTGAAGCTAGAATACGCGCTGCCTACCCTTTTCTTTTTGAGGGTACATCCTTGATCTTTCTTTTTCCTTAAGTTGCGCTTTTATCTATTTTTTTTAGGTATATCTCCTCGACCCTATCTTTTAGGTAGAAACTCTTTGGATGAAAACATGTAGTTGAAACATGTTATGGATGATGGTTGCAAGTGGTTGCAAGTGATTGCTAGTGGTTGCTCGTGGTTGCATATACACACACAATCTAGGTTTTAGATCGGCTCAGTCACTTCATATTGCATATGCATATATGTTTGCATTCGTATATGGTTGAACTTTAATGTGTTGTCATATGGATGTTGCATTTGTATGAATGATTGTGCACTCATGTAGAATCATGAATAGGAAAATTTGCATACATAATGGATTCATGGCACTTACATAATTCGCATTAAGTAGGTCAACTGAATCAGTAGACCGCCTGATTTTGCATTAGATAAGTACATGTACACACACACTTCGCATATGATCATGAAGCATTAGAAGTCTTTTAAGGACAATGGATACTCGTGTTTGATGGATGATTAGATGGATGTTTGGATGTTAGGATATATATATTTTTCCTAAACTTGAAGATTTCGGGGACGAAATCCTTTTAAGTGGGGGAGAATATAACACCCCGTGTATTCTATAATAGTGAAATTCACAAATTAAAGTATAATTAATTACAAATCAAATAATTAAGGGAAACGGGCTGTGCCATTGTGTTCGTCTCGGAAAAATACGTGAAATAGAGTCCGAGTTTTCCAAAATCGGAGTCCGTATGACCAAGTTATGGCCCGTCAAAGTTTTCAGAAAGTTTCAAATTCAGAAAACAGCTCGAAGATTCGAATTTCAAACACGTAGGGAGGCTGGGCGGGAAAGTTCCCGCCCAGGACAAGTCGACAGGGGTGTCGACTTGCCAGTCGACACCCCCCCTCCCCCCCCGTGTCGACTGCCCAGTCGACACGGGTATTGACTTGCAGGTCGACCTGCTTGGTCGGCCTGGCTGGCCTGGTCTGTGCTGGGTCCGAATTTCTGAGGCTTGCTTTGTCACTAGGGCTTGGTGTCAGCTCCTGATTGGTCTCTCTTTCGAATGAATGGCTACGATTAACCCAAGCTACATCGACGGTCCTAATCAGTTCATAAACTCTATAAAAATGACCCTAGACTCTACCTAATCTATTCATTCAAAAATAAGAATGAGGCCATCATGCTGCTGAGGAACGACTAGGAGTAGCCACCAATTTGAGAGACAATTAGGAGACAAACTCTAAAGCATAAAGCAACTACAAGTTAAACTTAAACAAATCAAATCAATGCCTACATCAAAGGAATAGCATCTCCAAATCCAGAATTCAGATTCCTGAATTGAAGAATTCGTCACACGATTGTAAGTAGAGTACTATTCCGATGTGAATAAATAACTGTGTTTGATTTGTGTAAAATGAGAATTACACTTGATTTGTGGTGATAGTAATTCATATTTGTGCGTTGCTATGATTCTAATCGATTTGGAATGTTGTGATATAACGATTGGATATTCGCAAGTATGTAATTCATGATAAAAACTACATGTTTGCGGTAGTTTATTTGAGATTCATGCAAGTATACGATTGGATATTCGCAAGTATGTAATTCATGTTTGAAGCTACATGTTTGTGGTTGTTTAATTGAGATTCATGCAAGTATGTGGTTTTGCTACTATGCCAACATAATGTATATTTTTTTGTACAATCACTTTTTGTGTAATTGGATCAAATTTGGGGTATTATGATTCATATGAAATTATGTTGGAATTGGCATCATGATCTATGTATAAAACCATACTTTTGTATTAGAAACAAAAGTAAGCCTCTTTGTGAACTTATGTTGATTTTATGAATATGACTAGGCTATGTTTGGTATTATGCCTAATTGAAAAACATGTTAGGCCTATATTGTTAACAAGAATTATATGATAATATATGTGACACATAGCTAAGTTAGATTTACATTCCAATTGCAAGTTTGCATGAATAAAGTAAAAACCATGATTTCATGTTTAGGAATATTTATGTCATGATTACATGAATAGATCAAAAACCATGATTTCATGTTTGGGTATATTTGTGCCATGATTATGCGAATAGATTAAAAATCATGATTAAATTGGAATAATTCTAGTTGAACTATACTTTTGTATTAGTAACAAAAGTAAGCACCTTTGTAAACATATAGTAATTTTATAAACATGATTTGCTTATGTTTGACATTATGCCTAAGTAAAAATATAGGTTTATGTTGTAGTTAAGACTATGTGTCAATAATGATATCTAATTTAGTTAGATTCTTAACTTAACTACAAGTTTACATGGTTTGATTCATGTCACTTATGCTTTATGACCAAAGTATATGTTACTACAATGCAAGTACACCAGTTTCTATTTTGTAGTTCCAACGTTATGTTGCAAGTTCATGCGTTCACATTCCCCTTTTTGTGTATATAATCACGTTTTAAGCCTCCCCTTTTTCACGTGGCTAAGTTGGGCTTAAAAGGCTAAGCCCAACATATATTATAATAAACGAACGTATTAAACGGGGGAAATAGCGTTGGGCCAAATTAATAAATAAATGAAAATATAAAAGTAGATGGGCCCGAATTCAAGAATGGTTGGGCCCATGATTGGTGTAAACCTTTACACCATTAGCTTAAATTGATTTTGAATAATGGGCCGCAAATATTTACATATAAGAAAATAAAGAAAAGAGACAAAATATGTAAATGTAGAAAATACGATGTGTTTAACCCGAGGTTGGATTGAGTTGTGATGTAAACCTGCCCGGAACCGCCCGGCTGTCCAGTAGTCACAACAATACCTATCCAATGTGGGTGGTTAAACATGGAGCCCAATAAGGACCCGAGGTTAGACTGAGTTGTGGCGTAAGACTGCCCGGACCCAACCGGCAACAGGCAGCCACAACAATACCTGTCTAATGTGAGAGGTCAAGGCTTTAAATAAGACAATTAAGGCTGAGTCAGGATTGATAGGATTAAGTAAATTATATTAATACTTAATCAAAATGGAACATGCTAAACTAAACAGACTGATTGGGGGTTAGGTTTATAAAACACTTAACCAACTTAGCATGTTGGCTAGAAATAGAAAACCTAGTAGCGGGGGACCCTTTTCAGCAGTAACCCTATAAGGTGTATCATGATACCCTGAAACTAGGCAGGGTGGGGCACGATTACTGGGCTGACTGTAAGAGGTCAAATCGACGGCGGTGGTGCAGCAGTGTAGGTTCTAACGGGGTGCGGGCGCGCACACACTCCGGCGCAGAAAAATAAGGCACTGGGCACCAGTAGCATACCTGTGCATTCTAGGATTGTGTCGGGCCGCCACCATGGGACTTGATACACCCCATGGTGGGACCATCATAGGTAACTACAACATCGGGGGCCGTAAGACACATGTAACTATGCGAGTAGGAGCCGATCATCATAAAATGGATCACTTCACCCGGATTATGGGGTGCCTGTTGGGAACTAGTTTATAAGGGTACAGAGATTGATATGGGGTACGATAGTATATTCGACCCTAGACAACTTAACTAAGTTTATGGTGCTTTTCCCATTTCTAGTTTATACTTATCATACCCAGTTCTTTATTCATAGACTGAATAGTCCTAGACTTACTCAGGCTTTATGTCTGACTCTACTTTTCTTTCGTCTTCTTTTCTTCCGTTCCCCCCCCAGGTCCACAGGGAGGGAATACCGCAGCTTGACCAACCTTCATATCCAGCTTGAAGAGAAAGAATGTATTGCTTGGATCTTTTCGTTTTGGACTATGGCTTTGGACAGCAACTATGGGACTTTTGCAGTTTATTTATGTTTTCTTTATGCTTCTTTAAATGATGTAATCAAGACAGTTATGAAAATGTTATGTTTTTGGAAGTATTGTAAGACAATTATGGTATGGTTGGTGTAACACGTATTTTAATGAAATAAAAGTTTGTTGTTTTCCGCTGTTCAAAAATATGTGTTCTTATATCTGTCTTGTATATCTGTGACTTATACTTATAAACCTCCACCAAAATTAGGGCATTCCCTTTGAGAGTGACCCTAACGGAGGTGGGGTGTTTCAGATGCGGTAGGGCCGGTCCCTACCTAACGGTAGTGGATTAGTTATGCCTGAACACACATTTCCCGGTCCCTTTGGACCTATAATATGACCATTTACGGCCAATAAAAAAAACCCGAGGTACCTCAATCCCAAAATCCACATAAGTAAAATGTCGGGCCGTGTCAAAACCCAAGCACCACTCCTAGCTAAAAAGAAACGTGTGCACTCCCTACGGTCCATATCCCGTTTTTGACTCATACCGGGGTGTGAGGCTCGCGAAGTCACGATATACACAAAGCTATGCCTAAACAGGCTATGCTTTGATCATCAGCCACAAGGCCTGCTTTTCAACAAAGCCTTGATCATTGCGTCTTGGCGTGCCACATTGACAATTCAACGCCATGCGATCGATAACTATCACTACGTATCAGGGTGTTAAGTAGAGAATAAATTCTCTACCACCAAACAGACATATATTAATAGAAATCGATTTAATTACATGAAGTGAATTTCAACGTTAGACACGTATCCATTTACAAGTCCGTTTTGGGTCTGAACGAAACCGGAGACACCAAGAAGGCGCTCGCTTATCCGCACGACCAACACACGCGTCCGGACAATTACTGCTTCAACCCAGTCCTGGGAGCAAGTCGGTCCAAGGTATCAGAAGTCATCGTCCATTCGCTGTGAAGATCGTCGGTCTTCAACCATCGTCTTCTTACATCATGGATTTATTCGCCGTGCAATTATTTGAAATGAGTTAAACTCGGCCTTTTCAAATAATTGTCGCATAATTATAGTTTAAAACATTTCATATATATTTATAACTATTTATCGCTATTTTTATTTATTAAAAATAGCTCGAAATAAATAAACGACGTTTCGGGTCAATGGGCGGCGCTGACGCTGCTTTTACCAAAATTTGATTTATACATATCTTAAAATCTAACCGTCGGATTTTGATGAAATTTATATCGTTGGAAAGCTCTTCCCAAAACGGTCCTAACGGTTCCAGTTTTGGGGAAATCCAACGGTCGGATCGTTCTATATATTCGTTTGAAGTTAAGATTGTCGATACGCGAACTGCCGCGCTCGATTCGTTTAATTTTATATTTAATATTTATATAAACTATTTGGCGATCCCTTTTATTAAAATCCATTCCTTTTATTCTATAAAAACAATATTTTTGCCCGCCAATTCTAATGCGACAAAAGTGATGGTTTCAACAATGCATAATTTTATATCAAATAAAAATGACATTTTTGTTCGCCAACTCTAATGCGACAAAAATGATGTTTACAACGATGTATAAATTTATATCAAATAAAAAATGACATTTCTGTTCGCCAACTCTAATGCGACAAAAATGATGTTTACAATGTCGTATATTTTATATTCAACAAAAATAACATTTTTGTCCGCCAATTCTAATGCGACAAAAAATGATGGTTTCAACAATGTATAACTTTATATCAAATAAAAATGACATTTTTGTCCGCCAATTCTAATGCGACAAAAATGATGTTTCAACGATGTATATTTCATATTCAATAAAAATGACATTTTTGTCCGCCAATTCTAATGCGACAAAAATGATGTTTCAACGATGTATATTTCATATTCAATAAAAATCACATTTTTGTTCGCCAATTCTAATGCGACAAAAATGATGTTTTAACGATGTATATTTCATACTCAATAAAAATGACATTTTTGTCCGCCAATTCTAATGTGACAAAAATGATGTTTCAACGATGTATATTTCATATTCAATAAAAATGACATTTTTGTCCGCCAATTCTAATGCGACAAAAATGATGTTTCAACGATGTATATTTCATATTCAATAAAAATGACATTTTTGTCCGCCAATTCTAATGCGACAAAAATGATGTTTCAACGATGTATATTTTCTTTAATTATAGAAATGTGCTTTTATCCTATTTGCTTTTAAAGACATAAAAATGAACCTTTTTATTCTATTTCATTTTTATAACATAAAAATGAACTTTAATCCTACTTCACCTTTAAAACAAAAAAAATGAACTTTAATGTTTATCATAAAATTTTATTTCCTTTTCTTTTACAATGAAATATGTAAATTCTTTATCTTTACATTGGGAAAAATGTAAACTTTTCATAGTTACAAAGAAAAATGCAAATTTTATACCTTCACAAGGAAAATGTAAATCTTATAATTTAAAATGCAAATTTCCCATCTTTACATAGAAAAATGTAAATGTTATACAGAAAAAAAAAAAAATTCTATTTCTCTTCATTACAATAGAAAAAATGTAAATTTCCTATTACTCTATATTACATTAGAAAAAATGTAAATTCTCTATTTATTGTCTTTATTTTCATAAGTAAATTCTCTTTTTATTGTTCTCTTTTACATTGAAAATTGTAAATATTTTCCCTTCTTTCCTTTTTCATTGAAAAAGTAAATATTTTCTTTTCTTTTCTTTTACATTGAAAATGTAAATACTTTCTTTTCTTTTACATTGAAAATGTAAATACTTTCTTTTCTTAGAAAAATGTAAATGTTCTATTATTCCTAAGTTTCAATTTTTAACCCAACCCCAAAGTATGATCATTTCAACTAAATAGACATAACGATGAAATTTTGATACATTTTCAACTAAATTAACATAGCGATGAATTTTATGTCATTACAACTAAATTAACATAGCGATGAATTTTATGTCATTACAACTAAATTAACATAGCGATGAATTTTATGTCATTACAACTATGACAACATATGATCGGGTGTATAATTTCCGTGAATCAAAAATAAAAAGGTCCCACCTTTATTTTGTGAAATCAAACAAAATATATGAACTTTATAAATTAGAATAAAATATCAAATCTTTATTTATTATACAAATCCAACTTTCTTTTATTTAAAAAAAAAGAAAATAAAAGATCAAATCTTTATTTATCATATCTCAGAATAAAAGATCAAATCTTCTTTTATTATATAAAACAAAATAAAAGGCTCAACTTTGTATTAATTTGATTCAAGGACATAAGATCAAAAATTTATTTTGTTTTGTTTTCAAAAACAAAAGATCAAAACTTTATTTTATTTTGTTTTCAAAAACAAAAGATCAAAACTTTCTTTTATTTTGTTTTCAAAAACAAAAGATCAAACTTTCTTTTATTTTGTTTTCAAAAACAAAAGATCAATTTTAAGAGAAAGGAATAAAAATAAAAATAAGGATAAAAATAAAGGTGAGAACTTTATTATGATTGCATTTGAATTTTACAGATCCAAACTGTCTTACTATAACATGATAACACAACGAATATAATTCAACTATACCACAATCACCACATAACAGATCAGAAATAACATACAATGATTCAACTAATCGAACATAATTAAATTGTTTAATTTTTTCAAATTCAGAAATCTCACAGTCGTTGAAAATTTTTGGCCAAAATTCAAACTGTTCAGAATCAACTCCAGTCAGCTTAGATGTGTAGATCTCAGTCACACGATCACAACGCCGCTGAAATCATCGAATTTCGAATTGAAACGAGTTAGATATGATTAATTGAAGTTTTAAAACAATTTAAATAAATTAAGTAATAAATTAATAAAGGAAATACCCCTTTCTTCCTAAACGAATTATCGGCCGTATGTTATCACCTAGAGTTCAGAACTAGGGTTCGGGTTTGCTGGCCGTACAGTGGTCGAGGTGCCGATCGGAGGGTGTCACGCTGGGGAGCTTGGAGAGGCGCACGAGGGGGTGTGTGCGGCCGAGCTCGGTCGAGCTCTGGGGGGCCCACGGCGGCGAGATGCGGCGCACTTCGGGGCGTTGGGGTGGCTGCTAGGGGCAATCACAGGGGTGATGACCGTACGGATGTGAAGAGGGGAAAGTCCTCTACAATAAACTCCAAAGGAGCAGTAGGTTTTGGTGTGAGAATTGAGGGAAATTAAGAGGAGAAGGAAGGAGCAAATTTGGCCATGGGATTATGGTGGCGGCGGCTCAAAAGATGGTGAATAGTAAATTAGCGTTTTAATCTCCTATTATTTATAATATTATAATGTATTTTTACAAATAAATCCATATCTTTCAAACCGGTTCAATTTTAGCCCAGCCGAAAGTGACCCTAGCCAATAGCCTATAGTCCGGATCCAATGGGACAGGTCCCGTCAGCCCAAACGGCTGTCTATGGCCTATATTATTTAATTTAATATTTAATTTCTTTATTAATTTAATTCGTCTGCATAAATAAATTCACCGAGGCCACAAACGGAATCAGAAAATCCGGAAAAAATATATTTGTCTATGTTATGACGATACGGTCCTAACAAAATTAATTTCGTCGAATTCTGACACTGTTTGAAAAATGGCTATTTTTTAGTCGATTAAATTTGACTTTAATCGACCAAACACATTTTCCTTCGCCACGCTTACATATTAAATCGAAAAATTCTAAAAATTGAAACCTAGTAATAATATGACATTCCAGTTCCAATGAAAGTGGTTTCGTCGAAAACAGAGATCGTTTGAAAATTAACTATTTTCACTGGCTTTAATATTATTTAAAAATGAAATTTTAAATTCTGCCACATTTTTCCACCAAAAAATTTAAAATAAATTTTTTAAATTAGTTCGGATTTTCCGGGTCGTTACACAGACCTGGCTTCTACCTGAACGCTTTTTTTGGGTCATCACCTCCCGCTCATGAGCGTTCAGATCGAAAGAGGCAGCGTCAAGGCCATCCAAAAAAGCAACTCCACAGTAAACTTCACCAACTAGAAAACACATCATTGGAGCCACGACAGTGTGGCCTCCATGACTAACAAAAGCCAATTTAGGCACAAACGGGTGGTCAAATCCCCGTCGCCTGAACTGACAGCAGAAACTGCATTAAACTCACCTCCAGAAATGGTTGAAGAAGGGCGATCCAATCAGACAGAAAATGGCTCTGGCGTCGCTAGAACACAAGAGAATCGTGGAACCAGCTCCATGAATGTCTCAACAACCACTACATAGAGATGGCGACTAAGCTCCATGAAGGATTTAATCGAAAATACAATAACCATGAAAGAGGGTCCATCTACAACCAGCGACAAAGAACCAGAAAAAACAGTGAGAACGCCTTCAGAATAAGCCCATCCGAGTGACAAGGTCCACAAAAGGACCCAAGAAACATGAAAGAACCCACAGTCACCATAACGGGAAACCCTAGAAGAACCAGGGAAAACCTACAAACTAACAGGCGCTAAATCGAGAGCAATAACAAGAGATGGAGCAGTTGAGAGCACTAAAAAAAGCAAGTGATAAGAAGAAGAGGGCAGAAACACGAGAGATCAGAAAAAGGAGGCCATTAATAGAGCCATTGAAGAAAATAGGGGATGATTTAAAATTCCATCCTACTATATACATAATATTGATAAAAGCATCTAATCTTTTCCTAAATGGTATTGAAAAGTGTAAAACTGAATGCTTCTAGTTGCACATGGTGCTGTAGTGCTAAAATCACTCATCTTTACACTTCCAAGTGCCACTAGTATTAGAGAATAAAATTAACAACACAATGCATATATAAAATATAAAATTTGGAATAGACTAGTAATTAAGAAGAAGAGGTGATAAGTGCAAAGAGAAAGCGAATCTAACATGAAAAAAAGGCGAACGATAAAGTAAAAGGAAAAAAAAAGATAGTGCACGAATTCGATAAATTTACCCAGGATTATATAGTAATCGAGAAGGAAATTGCTATTTTACCCGAACGTGAATTGCAATTTACCCGAACAAGAGAGAATAATGTTGGCCCACCCTTGAATTCTGCCTTAAAATCCAGAGCTGCACCCCCTAGTTTCTCTTTAATTTTATCGTAATACCCAAAACAATTTCAGGTATTGTAGAATAGTCCAATCGAGAATAATACAGAATAATAGTCGAGCATCGCAAAAAAACGTCGAACTACGCAGTGAAGATTCCGTTAAACATCGCAGGTTTTTTCCCTTTGTTTTTTTATTAATCTACTAGCATTTTTTTCTAGCATGAACAAATGAGAACAATAAGCAAAATGAATGAATGAGAACAACCAAACTAGGGTTAAGTTAACTAATTGCGGGTATAGACTGAAAATAATGAAGGCTGAATTTAGGATTGCCAGTAGATACCCGAAAAATCAGAAATACATCCGCATCCAAATCCGAAAAGCGAATAAATATTTGATATCCGAAAAAAACGGATGAGGATGCGGATATAGACACCTCTGCATCCGAAATTTATCCATCCACTTTTTTCATGATTATAGATTAAATTATATGTATTTTAATATAATTATATATACTAATTTATTATTTTTTAAAGTTAAAGGTCTACTAAGCGCATGCTAATTGATCAAAATTATATATTATCATCATATTTATTTATTTTTAGCATTTTAGTAATCAATTGGGTTGGAAAAAACTTAATATTAAACTAAAAAAATTCATTTATGTTTATTGGTTTATCAATTGTTGGCAGAGCGAATAATTATCTGATACCCATCCTTCTCCGTGGATGCGGATATCTGATATCCAAAAAATGATTTTGGATGCAGATGTGAATATGACATTATGCACATCCGAAAGCATCCTTTGACATCCCTTCTGAATTAATTTATTTGTTAGACTTGTATTTGAACCATTGCTTACAATTGTTACAATTAATTGTTGGAAAATTAGTTAATTAGTAAATGGACTGGTATTTATTTATCATATTTTCAAGTCCTGTTTCTAGTGAAGTAGCACACTGTTAGTAAATAAACCAAGACTGAAATTCTAAACTATTAGTGAATTAGTGGATGAGTTGAGATTAATAGGAGATCTATTGAATATATTTACAGTTGCTTGTACTATTGAATTTGGAGTCAGACTTTTTTTGATTTGTATCATTAATCATCACTTTTTCAATTAAAAATATGAAAGTCCGACATCCACCAAAATTGAAACGAAAAGTGGAGCGTTCGAAAGTTCTAAAATTGATCGAAAGTAGTAAATTTTCGAATGTCTGAAAACGTCTTCTTGAAATTTTGATGAAACTCTAGTTTTTCGTTTGGAGAATATAAGGGTGACATCTGATTTTGGTGTAGTTTACATTTTATTATCGTTAGTCTGCCTTTTTACAAGGTAGCTAAACTTTGAATTTGGATGCTTGGTCAGCTCAGGAATTGAGCGTGGATGATTACATGAAGCTACCAGAAGTTGGATTTACTCGGATTGCAATGTGGAATTTGCTCAAACTGAACCCAGAATTTGGCTGAGTACGAGACCTACTATTTTAAACCTCAACTTCTATCTCTCAATGCTGTCGTATGCAAACCTGAGCCGTGTTATAATTTGACAACATAAATAATAGATTACACTAAGTAAACGTAGTTTAGATTTTGCCGAACCATTATAAAAATTGATCAAAATCAAGTCTAATGATTACATTTACTTTACTTCGGGAAGTTATAAAGAGTTCAGTCTCACAGAATTCATTGGGCCAGGTCACAAGACTTATATGAGCCGAACAAATTCTAAATATTACTTGAGTTTTTGATCAAAATTCTACTATTAATTAAAAAACAAATAAACTCTTGCTATATTAATTTTGAAATCCTTCATCTATCCTTTAGTACAAAATAGAATTAAAGATCTAGGGATGTTGACAGGAATCAAGCGCTTTAAAAAAAAATGTTATTAATTGAATGTGAATACATACTGATATTTTTAGAAGTGGTAATTTAGTCAGAACATGTCATGTTCACATGAAAGTTTAAATGTTTAGTTTTCATCAAATGAGTGTTTAATTTAAGTTTCTCCAAAATTTGTTAGTGTGTGCTTTTTTTTCCTTTTCATTGTATAGAAAATTTGAATACCGGTCGAGTTATCATCTACAATTTAGCTTCAGCGAGGACTCCGTTAAAAATGTGAGTAGAGAACGAACCTGGTCAAAACGTATTATACCCTCTATATATGCTGCAGATTTAAAATAATTTTACGATTATATTGGCTAAATATATTCGAGTTAGACGGGGTCAGCTTGCGTGGGAAACAAGTTATCTTTAAAGCTGATCACGGCCTACTGGTTAGCTCAGTTATAAATAGCATACACAGTCCATCCAGAACCGAATATTCTTCATCAGAACCAAATCCGAGTATCTTATATTTCCTTCCAGACATTGAAAGGTATATTGCTAGCGTTATATCTATATTCCTCTCTTTTGCTTTTCATGCAAACCTCAGTTGTAAATAGCGTCTCTTCATTCTCCTTGTTCGAGGATTAAAAGAAGACGGAATTTTTTTCATCTTCCAATAATATGTAAGATATGTAAGATAAGTATTTACCGAAGCATTAATATTGACATATTGTTGGTTGTTTCGAGACCAATTCTTGTGTTCCATTTACCTTATTCCTCCATACTCCTTCAATCAAATCTTATAATTTTCGCTATTTCGCATTTAATCCTCCAACAATTAAGGGATTTAATTGCAAAAATGTGGAATTGAGAGGATTTGACTGGGTGAAACATGGAGGAACAGAGGAAATGAGAGTAGAACAATTGGTGTCCGTTCTTTGGGATCAATTCTTCTGTACCAAACTTCGGTGTTCCTGTGTGTCCGACAAATCACCACCACACATCAACCAAACATATTATTAATAATCTAATGAACGGGTCCTACCATCCACTCAAAACAATTAGATTTTGTAAAAATTAATGGATAAGATTGATCCGGCATATGAGAATACCAGAGTTCGGTACAGAAGAATTCATCCCCCGTTCTTTCCCCCACTTTTCGTTTTCATGACGTAACATAGTTATATCTTTAAACTTCATATCAATTCATATATTATGCTTTTATTCACTCACACGGTACTTATCATTAGTAGCAGGACATATAATTATTAACTATGGACCCTATATTCATTAGTAATATCCTATCAATAAATTTCCTGTGGTTTGTAATGGAAAATCGCTAAATTTGAATTCAATTTGCTTGGCAGATAGATCAGAATAAGACCAAGAAAAGGAGCGAATCAAGCAAGTTTAATGGATGATATGTGGTCGGATCTTGGAGAAGATCTTCTGGGTACAATATGCGAATCATTAACCATTCCGGACATATATTCCTTTGCATCAGTGTGTCGTTCATGGAGAAGAGCTGCTGCCCTCAAGGACAAAAGACGGCACTTGCACCGCTTCAAACTGCAGAAGCCATGGCTTGTTTTCAATAATGAGACTGCTGCATTTGCAAATTTCTACAGCATATCCGATGACAGGTTTTTTACTATGGGAAAGGAACCAGATGCATCGCCGATACTTCCTTCACTCAACAACTGCTTTGTTATTGGGTCAGACCATGGTTGGATGATTGTCGCCGACGAACGATCTGAGCTTGTACTTGTAAATCCGATGACACGTAAACAGATTGCACTGCCTCCTATTTCCACATTAGACATTGTCACACCTAAATTTGGAAATCATTACGGTGTCAAGGAAACTTATTATAGCAACAGTCAGGGGAGGTATGCAAGCAAGGAATATAATTACAGTGCGGAGGATTTGCGTTACTCTTTGTACTGGAAAGCTTGCCTATCGTCATGTCCAGCTATGAGTGATGATGATGATTATACTGTGGTGATTCTTCTTCACAATCTGATGGGTGGTTTTGCCTTTGCCAAATCCGGTGTTGAAAAGTGGACAATGGTGTGCGGTGTCCAGGAACCCTTGTTCATTGAAGACATCCTTTTGTATCATCATCGTCCTCGTCATTGCAGTAGCAATCATGCAAGTAATTCCGAACTAGTGTTGCTCACAACGTACCCAAGTGGAATGGTTCAAGAGTGGGATTTAAGCAGCCAAGCAGCAGCAGTGAAGAAAGATGAGGAATTTTTGCCTGCTCAAGAGTTAGATTTGAATAATGGATATTTCTACTTTTACCTAGTGCATACCAAGTGGGGAGATTTGTTGCATGTTCGTAGGCTTCGAGGAGAAGTAAACCATTATACTTCTATGATTGAAGTTTATAGATTTGATTTTATGCCTGGAAGCCAGAAAAGAAGGCTGGTGAAGGTGGAGAGCTTGGGACATTATGCAATCTTCCTAGGAGGAAATACCCCGGTTTGCGTCTCGACAGTCGATGCTCCTGGCTTGAAACCAAACTCTGTTTATTTCACTGATGAGTACTCCGATTGTTCTCAACACGGCAAGAAGAATAGAAAAGATATCGGAATTTACAACTTGGAGGATGGCACAATACAACAAATTTTGCCAGAAGATGCCCGACTCTACTGGCCTCCTCCTCTTTGGTTCACCCCTTCTCTCCTCTAAACAACTTTTTTTCTAGTTTATTTATTTAATTGTGTAGTCAGAGCTTTCACAGAATGGCTGCTGTAACTTTCTCATCAATGTTCATAATTTATCTTCTTCTGTTAGTTCTGCATTACATGTTCTATTTGGTCAATTGTCTGTTTTCTTATATATATGCTGGTGCTGGTTTGATCTCTATTTTTTATACCGTTGGAAATAAACTTGGTTTTTAGGAAAATATTAATTGTGCAATGAATTTAATTATTGTATTAATGGAAGGCTAAAATAAATGGGAAGAGATATCAAATGGAATTTGATATGTTAAGGAAAGTAGAAATTAAGGGTTAAGGACAATTTTAGAAAAGAAGACTCTAGAATCCTTGTAATGCTATAAATTATAGGTTGGCATAAACCGCACCGCAATGCGGAAACCGCCCAGACCGGACCGCAAAAACGGTACGGAAAACCGCACCATATTCTCTCTCTAAAGCAAACAGGCCAAACAGAACCGACTCACAACGATGCGGTTCAGTTGCGGTTTGAACTGTTAACAAACCATATTAAACCGAACCGAACCGCATATCTACTCTGGTAATGTTATGATAAGAAAATTAACAAATTTCTATATAACTTTTTATTTTAACAATATATATTCTATTTTCAGTGTATGTTGTAGTTATATCAATTCAAGATAATACTATGTGTTTTAACCTTCAGGTAACACAACGTCATAAAATCGTAAATTGATTGTTGATGGAAGTAATTCTTTTATTTTATATTTAATACGGGTTCAAACCGGACCGAACCAAAACCGGACCGTATTACATCGATACCGAACCGAAACCAAACCGTTTGAACGGTTAGTGTAATGGTTTGTATTTTTGAAAAACCGTTTGATGCGGTATGGAAGCGGTTTGAGCTCCAAACCGCACCGAACCGAACCGCGCCCACGGTATAAATGTAAGTGTAATCCCTCATTTTGCGGTATGGAAAAAAATGAAGCAATGAAAGTTTTCTTAATTAAAAAAATAAAAAATAATAAAAAATAATATTGTAGCATTTTCTCTCCATGGTGCACTTTCTCACCAACAATTCTAAAATAAAATTTCTTCCACGACCACTTGTGCCATGTTCAACAACAACTTCGATAGCTGCTGCAAGTCTACTGCTTTCTCTTCGCCAAAGTTCTTGCCTTCAGGAGCTCCTCGTCTTCTTCATTTTAATCTTCTTCGAAGACTTCTCAGATTTTGCATTCTTCTGCTTCTGGGATGCTGGATCAACGGGGTGCGGAGATCCTTGCTCTTTTTCTTCTACCGCTTCGGCCATGGAAATCAAATACACTTTCTGATTGCTTTTTTTTTTTTTTGGAAATTATTCTTTGAACTCTCTTGCTGACTTGACTAATTAGCTATTTTCATCTCTCCTACCTCTTTTAACCTAGCTCTGGTACCATGTTGGAATTTAGATATAGAGAGGAGGAGAGAGATTAAAGGTAGAATAATTAAACGACTGCATTTTTATTGCTTCACTTTTCTTCATACAACTTGATTATAAATGAGAGAGTACAACCCTTTTATAACATACCCAAGTATTTAGAGTCTTCTTATTCTAGAGTTTTCTTTCATTTTCTAATTTCTACTTTCCTCAACAAATCAATTCTAGAATTCTACATTTGATAAATCTAAAATTTCTTACCATATATTTTAATCTTCCCTTAATACAATAATTAACTTTATTCCATAGTGTTTCCTATTAAAACCAAATTTATTTGTTTCCTTAAAATCAAATTTATTTCCAACAATTACCACCAAAGTGACTTCTAATATTTGCAATTCTAGCAATATGCAGGAGTACTAAACCATAGTAGTGTGTGCATAATATGTGCAGGATATTAATTACAAAAAGCTATGTAAATCATATGCAAAAAGCTACGTAAATCATTACCAAAAACAAGGGTGTGACATTCATATGAAGTTAGCATGAGACAAACTTACACGTCCCTTGAGAAGTCGAGCTCTGTTTCGAAAAATTGCATGTTGGAAAAAAAATCTATGTAGCTGATGGGTCCAACCTTGCAAACCAGAAGAACATCAAACTAAACAAGTATGATTCTCCAGTGGTTAGTACTCAAGCTAATAAGATCAGCACCAGATCTATGACAAGGAGCTCGGAAAACATCTCGAGTTTAATTAATGACACACAATATCTGTATTTGGAACATAAGAGGGGCTCACCTGGATATTAAGCATGATAGGTGCAAGATCCTTGTTAAGAAATATAACCATTCTATTTTATCTTTGCCGGAAACCAAACTCAATGAAGAATTTACATACAGGGCTACCAGGTACGTCAATTCTAATTGGCAGACGTTACATAATTTAGAGCATGCTAGTTGTAACACCCCGTAATTTTTAGTATTAATGTTCACAAATTAAAGAATAACTAATCTCAGATGTGAGAATTAAGGGAAACGGGTTGCTCCATTGTGTTCGTCTCGGAATTCTGGTTGAGATATAGTCCGAGTTTGCGTGAATTGGACTTCGTATGAAGAAGTTATAGCCATCGGAAGTTTCAGAAAATTCAAAACAGATTTTAGAAAATTCAAATTTCAGAGACAGGTGGGCTATGCAGGAAAATTCCCACCAGGGTCAGGTCGACCTAGGGGTCGACCTATCCAACCAGGTCGACCATAGGGTCGACTTGGGGGTCGACCTGCCCCCCCTCCCCCGGGCAGATTTGATTAGTGACCTGTTAATGACTAGATGCTGATTCATTAGGGTTTCTGATCTGCTCTGATTGGCTGGGATTAATTCTAGGTTGATCGGACGGCTTAAACTAATCCTAAACTCTATAAAAAGACATGTAGACTCAAACCCTAAAATGGAATTAAAAATTAGAATCATGGCCTCCATGCCGTCACCTTGCAACTCAGAATAGCCGCCACCAATTAGAGAGGAAGAAAGCTAATCAAATTCAAATTCTATTCAACTCTAACAACGAATCTACTTCAAAGGAAAGCTAATACAACTTCAGAACTCAAGACCTTCTTTGAGTTGTGAGTTCGATTTCTTTAATAAAATAATTAGCAATTTAATTGGATTATGTTATGATGCAGATTATATGGATATGATGTGAATTGTTGACCACATGTTATATTATGTTGTAAAATTGTGATGTTATCATATATGTTGTAAATTCTATGATGTTATGTTGTGATGTTATCATCTATATTGTAAAGTTATGATGTTATCATCTATGTTGTAATTCTATGATTGGCTTATGTATAATCAAATCATCATGTTGTTCATATGCTAGTTTGGTTATGTTGATTCATATGATAAATCATATGTATGTATGCAAGTTTAGATATTGATTTAGACATGAACCATATGCAAGTTAGTAAAGATTATGTATAACTTTACATGTTTCATGACATCTATTTTAGATCTAAAGTTAGGCTATGACATGTGTGAGTTATATGCTAAATTGTACATGCTAGTTTATATGTTTAGATGTGAGTTTACACCATCGTTATGTTGCATAAATCACATATGAAAGTTTATATAAATACATGTGTTTGGGATATGAATCATGTTATGCAAGTTTGTGGTCATTGCCTATGCAAGTTTACACCTTTAGATGTAGATCTATGACATACATGGTTTATTTAAGTTGTGACCATTACCTAAACAAGTTTACACCTTTAGAATTGGATCTATGACATGTGTAGATTTATGCAAGTTGTAACTTTGGCCTATGCAAGTTTTAGATGTAAAACATCATTCACACATACAAGTTCACCCCTTATGTTTAGATCTAGTTTTAATTATATGTATGTTGTGATGTTTTCCCTTTATTCCATGAGTTAGACTATTCGAGTCTAACATATATTTTACACTAAACGAACAAACGTACAACGTGGGGTAATGGGATAATATTAAAAGATTTAATATTGAGAATTGGCATGAATGCCTTAAATGGCATAAAATAAATTTGTGTTGAAAATTGGTATGATTTTTCATACCATAAATAGATGGACACAATTGAATCAATTATGGCCATAGTTAAATTTGGAATTAATTGATAATTTGAATAGGGAAAGTAATTCAAATTGGAGGAATGATTAATTAGGAGTAATTAATCGTTTAAGACACGAGGTCAGGCTCTTTTGTGGTGTAAGACTGTCCGGACCCGCCCGGCAAGTCCAGCTACCACAAATTCCAGTCTAATGTGGGAGGTCTTAGGCATAAATTAAATGCGTAACAGTTGTAAAGACACGAGGTTAGGCTCGTTTGTGGTGTAAGGCTGCCCGGACCCGCCCGACAAATCCAGCTGCCATAAATGCCAGTCTAATGTGAGAGGTCTTTATGAGGTTACGGTCTTAATGAATTAAGAAACACTTAACCAGATAAACATGTAGTGGGACATGAAGGGGTTAAGTGGGTGCCTTGGGTGGCATTTGAAATACGATCAGAAACACTTAACCAAAATTTGAAACATGTAAGTGAACATGAATAAGAAGAGGGTTAAGTGGGATGTACTAGAGGGGTCCAAGCTTAGGTGGATAGCTTGTGTCAAGTAATGAGGGCCTGTTTCAACCAGTAACCCATACGTATCTTTGTGGGCTCGACCCAAGTCGAGGACGGGACACGCATGCTGGGTTTGACTGTAAGAGGCCAAAACGGGTTAGCGGTGGCAACACAAGTCCAACGGGTTCATATGCGTGTGTGGGGCCGGGCTGGTAGGTAAGACGTTGTTGCATCGTGTAGGTATAAGCTGTGCATTATTGGTGGTATCGGGTTGCCACTTTGGGGAGTGATACACCTCACTGTGGGGCCAGCACGGGTATCTACGAGTTAGGTAGCCGATCGCTTTGGGGTAGTGGGTACACCTAATGGAGATAGGGGCAGGCGGCACCTATGAAGGCAACTAGGGGTGCACGAAACTACCATTATCATATTTAAGTTTTGTAGACGGGATCAACCTTAGGGTGACTAGTGGTGGTGCAGTATAGTAGTGGTGGTGCAGTATAGTAGTGGTGGTGCAGTATAGTAATTATCTTATAGTGGTTTAGGTGCGCTTTAACGATATCTTAGTTCAATCTTATTTCCTTGTTTACTCTGTCATACTCAGTTGTTCATAGTCATTTCCCTATTTTCCAACTTATGCCTTAGCCTAGTTATTTTGGTAATTATATTGTTAAAGTTATCGCACTCGCCAGACTTTATGTCTGACCCCCTTTGTTTCCTCCTCTTTTCTTCCCCCCTCCCCCTAGGTGCTCAGGTTGGAACTAGCACCAGTGGAGCTTGATTTTGGATAGTTGTATCTTTTCTTTTAGAAGTTTCTTGGATCGCTGAAGTAACGTTCAGCCCCTCTTATTTATGGCTATTTTGTACTGGGGTTATGCCTTTTAATTTATGTACTTTGATTTAGTCAAGATGAATATTATGTACTTTGACTCTGGTTTTTGATGATGTAATCAAACTTATGTGTTTACCGCTGCAATGAATAAAGTTTTAAAGTTTTAAGTACTATTTATATCTGTATTGTTGTTCAGTTTCTGTTCTATACACACTTAAAATGCTCCATGGAAGTTAATGCATTCCCTTTGTGAGTGACATTAAAGGACGTGGGGTGTTACACGTGGTATCAGAGCTGATGGTTACCAGAACAAATATGAATTTTGAAAAAAAAACTGTTTTTCAAAAATAACTTTTATAAATAAGTACCTTCAAAAGTATGTTTTAAGGAAAGTATTTTCAAGAGAAAAGCTTATTTTAGAAAGCATAACCCCAAGAGCAATATATCTTTCCTTTGGTTCTTTTGTATTGAATCTTTCCTTTTTCGTTTCAGCATGTATGGAATTCCCGAGATACCCGAGGGGATACCAATACCAGGATGGTTTAGGAGGTATTTGGAGACTAGGGCCGCCACCGCAGGTCCAGTAAATCCTCCTCCTCCTCCCCCTCCTCCTCCTCGTGTCAATACTTTTGCTAAGATATGTAAGGACTTTCGAGCAATGGGTGGAAAACCTTTTCACGAGACGGAGACATTTGTAGAAGCTCGAAACTGGCTAAAGGAGGTGGAAGAATTGTTTGGGATCTTTGAGGTGGAAGATGGAAGAAGGGTCCAGTTAGCTGCCTGGCTAATGAAGGATGAGGCCTCGTTTTGGTAGGAGGTCACTAATGGAGAACGTCCAGTTGCACATGGCCAGATTTCAGGCGGAGGTTTGAGACGAAATTTCTCTCACGGGCTGAATAGAATCTATACATGGAAAGGTTTCTAGCATTGAAGCAGGGGAATCTATTGGTGAAATAATACGTCAACAAATCAAATCAATTGGCAAGATTTGGTTTGGACTTGGTGAATACACCAGAAAGAAGGCCCTGAGATTTGTTAAGGGTTTGAACGAACCGCTTCATGGGTTAGCTATGACCCACATCCCCATGAGGGCTACTTTTGAGAGACTAGTTGACATGGCGCTTATGCATGAAGAGGAGAAGGGCGCCAACGCTAATAAGGCACCCGAGAAGAAAGGGGATCAAAAGAAACCGCAACAGCAACAACAGAACAAGAAAGGTGGTAAAGGCAACAATGGCAAGGGAAAGAAGAGATGCTTTAACTGTGGGACACCAGGCCATCTAAGCAAAGATTGTAGGAAGAAAAAGAAGACTGGTTGTTTCTACTGTGGCGAAGCGGGACATCTAATTAAGGACTGCCCAAAGAAAGGGCAGAGGGCAGGGTCTACCTCGAGAGGATAGGTGCAGGCTCTTATGGCACCAGGGCAGACAAGGGGGCAAGTTCAGGCTCTCGTGGTCCCACGCTGCAAGAAAGAGGTAGAGCAAATTCCGTTGAAAGTTTAGTTTTTCTGTCTGATCATCCTGTCCGTACTTTATTCGATTATGGCGCATCACATTCGTTTATCTCTACATCATTAGTTGAAACACTGCACCTAGATACTAGTCTAGTTACAGATCCCTTAGTAGTCTCAAATCCTATTGGTGGTTCGGCTCATCTTTCTATGATTTATCGGGATTTGAGAGTGTTTATCTTGGGCGTTGAGTTTGAATGCAACGCCTTTGTTCTTGGTTTCATGGGCTACGACTTGATTCTAGGTATGGATTGGCTAACTAGATATGGGGCCATCCTAGATTGTGAAAGAAGGATAGTTAGATTGTTGACTTGTTGTGGAAAGACCCTTGATGTTTCTTGTGACCCTAGAGGTCCAGTAATGCTTAGCTACCTAGAATCCCTTAACGCATCCGATGATGATTTACACTCTGTTCATATAGTCCGTGAATATGTTGATGTCTTTGATGAGGTGAGGGGTGTACTCCCAAAACGTGAGATAGACTTTCGAATATATCTAGTAGATAATGCAAAACCAGTTGCATTGCTAGTGCGCCACATGGCTCCGAGAGAAAGAAGAGAACTTAGTAAGCAAGTGAAATAATTGCTTAAGAAGGGGTTCATCAGACGTAGTATATCGGAGTGGGGTGCTCCAGTAGTATTTTCCATGAAGGCAGATGGGTCCCTTAGACTTTGTGTGGACTATAGAGAACTAAATAAGCTTACTAAGAAGAATAGGAACCCACTGCCGAGGATTGACGATCCATTTGATCAGTTAGTTGGCGCCTCAGTGTTTTCGCAGTTGGACTTAGCCACGGGTTTCCATCAGTTGAGAGTGGCTGAGGATAGCATAGACAAGACTGCCTTTAGGACTCCAAACGACTTCTTCGAGTGGCTTGTGATGCCCTTCGGTTTGACAAACACCCCCGCATACTTTGTTCACTTGATGAGTAGGGTATTTAGGGAGTACCTTAATAAATTCGTGGTAGTCTTTGTGGACGACATCTTGATCTTTTCTAAGAGTGAGGAAGAGCATGCCCTACATCTTAGGGAAGTGTTGGAGACTACTCGAGCGCATAGCCTTAAAGCTAAATTTTCAAAATGTCACTTTTGGAGGAAGGAAGTGCGATTCTTAGGGCATGTGGTTTCCAAAGATGGGATAGCTGTGGATCCCGCGAAGGTAGTGGTCATCCAAGATTGGAAGGTCCCTAAAAATGCTATCGAGGTGAGGAGTTTCTTAGTGTTGGCTGGCTACTATAGGAAGTTTATCAAAGACTTCGCAAAAATATCAGCCCCATTAACACGCTTGACGAAGAAGAACTTAGTTTTCATGTGGGACGTAGATTGTGATGATGCATTCCAACGTTTAAAGAGAGCTTTGACCACAGCCCCAGTCTTAGTGTTGCTAGATGGGAGTAAGCCATTTACCGTTTATACCGATGCATGTGGGACAGGACCAGGCGCAGTCTTAATGCAAGAGGGAAGGGTAATAGCCAATGGTGGAAGGCATTTAAGAGTGCATGAGAAAAATTACCCTACACATGACCTAGAGTTGGCCGCTATTGTTTTCGCGCTTAAGTCTTGGCGCCATTATCTTCTTGGCGAAAAATTTGAATTGTTCACTGACCACAAATCGCTAAAATACTTGTTCTCTCAGAAGGACTTGAACTTAAGGCAGCAAAGGTGGAGGTAATTCTTAGCATCCTACGATTTCAAGATAGCATATACCCCTGGCAAGGGTAACGTGGTGGCAGACGCCTTAAGTAGGAAGAGGTTATCCTTGAGTCCGTTGTTTGTTGAGCGGCGAAGCTTAGCGTTCATCTCTACGTTTGACTTTAGACCTTCCATTGACTTTGTACCCGGTTTATTAGTATCCGTAGAGGTCAGACCTACGCTTTTGGGACGGATTGGTGAGGCACATCGAGATGACCCACAGTTGGTTGAGTTAGCAGAGAAGCTCAAAAGGGGGGAGTCATCGAGCCATCTCCGTAGGTATACCCTAGATGATAATGGTTGGTTACGTAGGGACAGTAGACTTTGTGAACCACGGGACGAGAATTTGAGGAAGACCATTCTTGATGATGCACATCGTTCGAAAATGACCATCCATCCCGGCGGGGACAAGATGTACATGGATATAAGACGAGTTTACTTTTGGGCCGACATGAAGAAGGATGTGGCCGAGTTTGTCGCTAGGTGCTTGGTGTGCCAACAAGTAAAAGAAAAGCAAAAGAAGCCTGGTGGATTGCTTTACCCATTGGAGGTTCCACAATGGAAGTGGGAAAGTGTCTCGATGGATTTTATTGATGGGTTACCGAGATCGAGGAAGGGTAATACGGGGATTTGGGTCATGGTAGACAGACTTACTAAGAGCGCCCATTTCATTCCCGTGAAGAGTAAGAGGACTGCTCCATGGTTAGCCTCCGTATACATTCGAGAGATAGTTCGTTTGCACAGTGTTCCTTCTAGCATAGTGAGCGACCGCGATCCTATCTTAACTAGCGAATTTTGGAAGAGCTTGCAAGAGTCAGTAGGGACTCAGTTATGTTTTAACACCGCATATCATCCTCAGACGGACGGCCAGATCGAGAGGGTAAATCGTATTCTAGAGGACCTATTGAGGTTGTGTGTCTTAGACTACGGAGGTATATGGGAGGAACATCTTCCGTTGGTGGAGTTCGCATATAATAAAAGCTTTCAGTCTAGCATTGGCATGGCACCGTTCGAGGCTCTTTATGGACGGCCGTGTCGTTCGCCTACATGTTGGTGGGAGTCTACAGATAAGATCTTACTTGGGGCCGATATGATTAGAGAGACTTCGAAAAAGATCGATCTGATTCGAAGGAGGATGAAGACGGTGCAAGATAGGCAAAAATCGTATGCGGACAAGAGGAGGACAGAAATTGAGTTTGATATTGGGGACATGGTCTTTATCAAGATGTCTCCATTACGGAATGTCGTTCGCTTTGGGTCCGTTGGGAAGTTAGCACAAAGGTTCGTAGGGCCGTTTCCTATTAAGGAGAGGATTGGGCAGATGGCGTATAGAGTGGAGTTGCCCGAGAGACTTAGTGGTGTACACGACGTATTCCATGTATCACATTTGAGGAAGTGCTTGCACGAGACCACGGAAGTGGTAGAGCCGAGCTTTCTTAGAGAGGTGAAGATAGAGCGTGATGCGACGATCCGACGAGTTCCTACGTGCATTCTTGGGTTGGAGGTTAAGAAGTTAAGGAATCGAGAGGTCAAGCTAGTCAAAGTGCAATGGGGAGATGATGAGAGCAACGTTACTTGGGAGACGGAAGAGAAGATGCGTTCATTGCACCCTTTTCTTTTCGAGGGTATGTCTTTTAATTTCTCCTTTATCGCTTAGCTTGTACTTATCTTATCTTTAGTATGTCCTCTCGCTAGTATCTTTGACCTTTAGATAGGGTAGTCCTATGGTTGAAACATGTGTTTGAGACATGTTATGTATGATGGATGCATGTGGATGCAAGTGTTTGCTAGTGGTTGCTCGTGGATGCATATACACACACTTTAGGCACTAGATCGGCTCAGTCACTTCATATTGCATATTGCATATAAATGTGTGTGCATATTTAAGTTATTGGATGTATAATGGTTGTGCTATCACATGGATGTTGCATTTTGGTGAATGGTTGTGCACACATGTAGAAATAATATGTATCGATATGATTCTTTCTCATACATAATGGACGCATGGCACTATCATGGTTTGCATTAAGGAGGTCAACTGAATCAGTAGACCGCCTGATCTCGCATTAGATAAGGAACATATACACAGACTTCTTGCATATGTTCATACAACATTAGGAATTTTATAAGGACAATGGATGCCTGTGTTTGATGGTTGAGTAGATGGTTGTTTGGATGTTAGGATATGCATTCTCCTTAACTTGGAGATTTCGGGGGCGAAATCCTTTAAGGAGGGGAAAATGTAACACCCCGTAATTTTTAATATTAATGTTCACAAATTAAAGAATAACTAATCTCAGATGTGAGAATTAAGGGAAACGGGTTGCGCCATTCGTCTCGGAATTCTGGTTGAGATAGAGTCCGAGTTTGCATGAATTGGACTTCGTATGAAGAAGTTATGGCCATCGGAAGTTTCAGAAAATTCAAATTTCAGAGACAGATAGACTAGATGGGAAAATTCCCACCAGGGCCAGGTTGACCGTAGGGTCAACCTGGTGGTCGACCTACCCAACCAAGTCGACCAAGGGGTCGACCTGCCGCCCCCCTCCCCCCCGGGGCAGATTTGATAAGTGACCTGTTAATGACTAGATGCTGACTCATTAGGGTTTCTGATCCGCTCTGATTGGCTAGGATTAATTCTAGGTTGATCGGACGGCTTAAACTAATCCTAAACTCTATAAAAAGACATGTAGACTCAAACCCTAAAATCAAATTAAAAATTAGAATCATGGCCTCCATGCCGTCACCTTGCAACTCAGAATAGCCGCCACCAATTAGAGAGGAAGAAAGCTAATCAAATTCAAATTCTATTCAACTCTAACAATGAATCTACTTCAAAGGAATGCTAATACAACTTCAGAACTTAGAATTCAGAACTCAAGACCTTCTTTGAGTTGTGAGTTCGATTTCTTTAATAAAATAATTAGCAATTTAATTGGATTATGTTATGATGCGGATTATATGGATATGATGTGAATTGTTGACCGCATGTTATAATTATGTTGTAAAATTGTGATGTTATCATATATGTTGTAAATTCTATGATGTTATGTTGTAATGTTATCATCTATGTTGTAAAGTAATGATGCTATCATCTATGTTGTAATTATATGATTGGCTTATGTATAATCAAATCATCATGTTGTTCATATGCTTGTTTGGTTATGTTGATTCATATGATAAATCATATGTATGTATGCCAGTTTAGATATTGATTTAGACATGAACCATATGCAAGTTAGTAAAGATTATGTATAACTTTACATGTTTCATGACATCTATTTTAGATCTAAAGTTAGGCTATGATATGTGTGAGTTATATGCTAAATTGTACATGCTAGTTTCTATGTTTAGATGTGAGTTTACACCATCGTTATGTTGCATAAATCACATATGCAAGTTTATATAAATACATGTGTTTGGGATATGAATCATGTTATGCAAGTTTGTGGTTATTGCCTATGCAAGTTTACACCTTTAGATATAGATCTATGACATGCATGATTTATGCAAGTTGTGACCATTACCTAAACAAGTTTACACCTTTAGAATTGGATCTATGACATGTGTAGTTTTATGCAAGTTGTAACTTTGGCCTATGCAAGTTTTAGATGTAAAACATCATTCACACATGCAAGTTCACCCCTTATGTTTAGATCTAGTTTTAATTATATGTAAGTTGTGATGTTTTCCCTTTATTCCATGAGTTAGACTATTCAAGTCTAACGTATATTTTACGCTAAACGAACAAACGTACAACGTGGGGTAATGGGATAATATTAAAAGATTTAATATTGAGAATTGGCATGAATGCCTTAAATGGCATAAAATAAATTTGTAATGAAAATTGGTATGGTTTTTCATACCACAAATAGATGGACATAATTGAGTCAATTTTGGCCATAGTTAAATTTGGAATTAATTTATAATTTGAATAGGGAAAGTAATTCAAATTGGGGGAATGATTAATTAGGAGTAATTAATCGTCTAAGACACCAGGTTAGGCTCTTTTGTGGTGTAAGACTGCTCGGTCCCGCCCGGCAAATCCAGCTGCCACAAATGCCAGTCTAATGCGGGAGGTCTTAGGCATAAATTAAATGCGTAACAGTGGTAAAGATGCGAGGTTAGGCTCGTTTGTGGTGTAAGACTGCCCGGACCCGCCCGGCAAATCCAGCTGCCACAAATGCCAGTCTAATGTGAGAGGTCTTTATGAGGTTACGGTCTTAATGAATTAAGAAACACTTAACCAGATAAACATGTAGTGGGACATGAGGGGGTTAAGTGGGTACCTTGGGTGGCATGTGGAATTAAGTGGGTGCCTTGGGTGGCATTTGAAATACGATCAGAAACACTTAACCAAAATTTGAAACATGTAAGTGAACATGAATAAGAAGAGGGTTAAATGGGATGTACTAGAGGGGACCAAGCTTAGGTGGATAACTTGTGTCAAGTAATGGGGGCCCATTTCAACCAGTAACCCATACGTATCTTTGTGGGCTCGACCCAAGTCGAGGACGGGACACGCATACTGGGTTTGACTGTAAGAGGCCAAACCGGGTTAGCGGTGGCAACGCAAGTCCAACGAGTTCATATGCGTGTGTGGGCCCGGGCTGGTAGGTAAGACGTTGTTGCATCGTGTAGGTATAAACCGTGTATTATTGGTGGTATCGGGTTGCCACTTTAGGGAGTGATACACCCCACTGTGGGGCCAACACGGGTATCTACGAGTTAGGGAGCCGATCGCTTGGGGGTAGTGGTTACACCTAGTGGAGATAGGGGCAGGAGGCACCTATGAAGGCAACTAGGGGTGCACGAAACTACCATTATCATATTTAAGTTCTGTAGACGGGATCAACCTTAGGGTGACTAGTGGTGGTGCAGTATAGTAGTGGTGGTGCAGTATAGTAATTATCTTATAGTGGTTTAGGTGCGCTTTAACGATATCTTAGTTCAATCTTATTTCCTTGTTTACTCTGTCATAATCATTTTTTCACAGTCATTTCCCTATTTTCCAACTTATGCCTTAGCCTAGTTATTTTGGTAATTATATTGTTAAAGTTATCGCACTCGCCAGACTTTATGTCTGACCCACTTTGTTTCCTCCTCTTTTCTTCCTCCCCCCATGGTGCTCAGGTTGGAACTAGCACCAGTGGAGCTTGATTTTGGACAGCTGTATCTCTGCTTTTAGAAGTTGCTTGGATTGCTGAAGTAAAGTTCAGCCCCTCTTATTTATGGCTATTTTGTACTGGGGTTATGTCTTTCAATTTATGTACTTTGATTTAGTCAAGATGGATATTATGTACTTTGACTCCGGTTTTTGATGATGTAATCAAACTTATGTGTTTACCGCTGCAATGAATAAAGTTTTAAAGTTTTAAGTACTGTTTATATCTGTCTTGTTGTTAAGTTTCTGTTCTATACACACTTCCATGGAAGTTAATGCATTCCCTTTGTGAGTGACATTAATGGACGTGGGGTGTTACACTAGTTATGGTAGAATTCTATTAATGCATGACCCTTCTATTCATCAGCTTGGTAAAAGCAGTTCTTCTTCACAATTTTTACATTGCAAAAATCTGCACATTCCCTCTTCTACTCTCAATTACACTACCTTTGTTTACACGCATAACGCTTCTGCTGCTAGAGAGACCTTTTTTCAAGACATGCATTTATTGAAACCGGATCTAGATCCTTGGATTGTTTGTGGGGACTTTAACACTCCTCTCAAGTTATCTGATAGAGTAAGAAGTTCCCCTGTTTCTCTTTCTGCAATTAGGAATATTAACTTGGCCATCACGAATTCTAATCTACTTGAGATTAATGCTTTTGGTCCTGAATTCACTTGGAACAATTGTAATAGGAATGGTGTCCGCACATTTTCTAAAATCGATCACTCTTTTTGTAACTCTGCTGCGCTTAATATGTGGCCTAGTTTAGTTAACGAACTTGACATTCCAATACTATCGGATCATTCGCCGCAAGTGTTACACATGAATGACCAAATTAATGTCAGGAAACCTGCTTTTAAAAATTTTTATGTTTGGACCAAGCAACTAGATTTCTTCGATATTGTTAGCAAAGTATGGGAAGTCCGATGCTTCGGCAACCCGATGTACATACTATACAAGAAACATAAGGCTCTAAAAAATGATCTCAAAGCTTGGTCTGCTAAGATATTTGGGAATGGAAGCTTGAAATCCCAACAATGCCACTTTACCTCCTTTAGAACATGACATTGCATGCCAACGTAGAGAAGCATTGACTACAAAATCAATGATGAGAAAGCGAAAAGCTAGGATTAAATGGTTTGAAGACGGCGATAGGAACTCTGCATTCTTCCATGCAGCGTTGAAAGCTAAATAGGTTAGAGAAATGATCCACTCTATTATCAGTTTGCAAGGGCATGTACACTCTTCTCAAATTACTATTCAGAATGATTTTTAAAATACTATTCTGACCTGTTTGGTAATAGTGACAACTTTATACCCCAATTGACAACATTAATCCTATGATTTGACCTAAACTTAGCACTGATATGAAACATTTTTTTGTGAAACCCTGTAACTGATAAAGAAATTAAACTTTCTATGTTCTCTCTTAACAAACACTCTAGTGGTGGCCCCGATGGTTATAACGCTCTTTTCTATACATCTTGTTAGAGCATAGTTAGTTCTGATGTGTGTAATGCCATCAAATAGTTTTTCAAAAAGGGACATATGTTTCAGTCCTACAACAACACTGTGATTGCACTTATCCCTAAAATGAAAAATGCCAACTCAATTAATGCATTTATACCCATTTCTTGCTGTAACACCTTATACAAATGCATAGCCAAAATTATAGCTAGTAGATTCAGGTATGTTCTCCCTCTCCTAATCTCTAATAATCAGACTGCATTTTCACCGACTAGAAATTTGTTAGACAACGTCCTTGTAGCTCACGAACTTATCAAAGGCTACAACACTCATAATATATCTCCTAGAGCTATGATAAACCTCGACATCTGTAAAGCTTATGACTCCTTGCAATGGCCCTCTATAATTAGAATACTTAGCTACATGAATTTTCCTTCATGCTTTGCTCCTTGGGTTTACTCATGTATTAGTACAATGCACTTCTCTATAAATGTGAATGGCTCTCCTGTCGGCTTTTTTGAGAGCAAACAAGGTATGCGGCAAGGTGACCCTATATCTTCTTGTATTTTTATAATTGTTATGGAAATGTTAACGAAAATGCTAGATAATTTGGTTGCCAATGACCTGTTTGACCTTTACCTTAAAAGTTTAGATCCTTGCATCACCTCTTTGATGTTTGCTAATGATTCGATCGTGTTTTGCAAGCCTAATGATAAAACTTTATCTAATATAATGTCAACACTTCACAATTTCTACTTGCTCACTGGTCTGAAAATTAACTATGACAAATCTAATATTGTGTTAGCTGGGGTTAGTAAAGAGCGTAGACAATTCATTCATGACTTCACTGGTTTGCCTAGTAGTGACATTACGTTTTCCTATCTTGGCCTGCCTATGGCTACCGCTAGAATAACAACTCCCCAATGCCTTCCGATGTTTGATAGAATTACAAATAGACTTAATTGTTGGTCTAATAGTTCCCTTAGTCAAGCTAGTAGATTAACACTGATTAAGTCTATATTAATCTCTATGCAAGTTTACTGGTCTTGCATTTATCTTCTGCCTAACAAACTGCACTATATGATCATGTCTGCTTACTTGAAATTCCTTTAGAAAGGAAATATTCATGCTAAGTGTCTTGCCCCTATTTCCTATGATAAAATTACTAAACTCATTAATAGAGGAGGCATAGGAATAGTTAACACTAAGATATGGAACATGGCTGCCATAGCAAAACATATAAATGACATTCTCACCAAAAAATCTAGTCTTTGGGTTGCATGGTCCTTAAAACATATTACTATAAATCAAAGATTTTGGACATTAAGAACTCTACAGGGTTTTAGTTGGACATGGAAAAGTATTAACAAGTTGAAAAGTAAAATTCTACCTTACTTCAAATACGGGTTTGTGTCTTATGATTAAATTAAATTTTGGGAAGACCATTGGATAAATTACGGGTTTGTTCTGGATGATAAAATGACTTACCTTGAGAAATATGGCTCAAGAGTTCCTACTGACAGCTTTGTTGGAGATCTTCTTGTGCATAACAAGATATGTTTGCAAAGCACTACAATCAGTATTGCCCACAAGATTTGGAATCGAATCGAAATGAACAATGACCAACCGGTCTCTCAGCAAACAAACTTGTGGAAATTGAAAGGTGAGAATTTAAATATTAAGAATATGTACTTTGTTTTAGCAGATGTTACTTCTCTACTTCCTTGCAGTTGGCATAAACGGATATGGAAGATAGATAATAGCGCTAAAGAGAACATGCACCGTTGGAAAGTGATAAATCAGGCTATCCTGACCAAGGAGACACTTGCTGGGTTTGGCATGCAAATTCGACCTACGTGTTATATGTGCGGAACTGGGAACGAGACCATGCAGCACCTTTACTTTGAGTGTGTTGTGGTAAATCAGCTTTGCGTGGACATGCTTCAGCAAATAGGACACAACCACTTCCCCAACATGAGCAAATATCAATGGGAATACTTCAAGAAGAGAGCAGGTACAAAGAGTCCCAAAACCAGACTTGTTAATCACATGCTCAAGAAAATTACGCATAGTATTTGGAGGCAGCGGAATACCCGAATTTTTGACCAAGTGAATGCTTTGAATAACACGCAATGGAAGCTTCAGCTTTGGAGAGAAATGAGAAATGGACTAAAATTCCTTAAATTCGCTTACGATCCGAGAATTTTTGGAGCTACTTAGCTAGCTATTTTTTGTTGTTTATATGTGTTCTTCTCCTTAGATTAGTGTTGATATACTTGTATTCTCAGTCTTCTTTTTGTTATTTCCTTCGTTGTTAACTTGTATTCGTCTTAGCATATCAATAAAAGTGGTAGGGGTCCACTAAACCTCGTCGGCTTTTCCAAAAAAAAGTAAAGGTGGAGAGAATTACGCCCACCTCACTGAAAGTGAGTGTACAAACTTACTCTCTACTCAACCTATATTCTTTTTATACACTTTGCTTCTGTTCGAAATTTTAGGTTGATGACCTCATCTATAAGAGCATTTCCAATAGAGGGTTGGGTTGGTGGTCCCATTCAGGTCGGGTGACGCCCCTTCACCTAGCCCTAATGAGTGAAAACACAACAACCGCATTGAAGGTTGATGTGTGTCCTTGGCAGCTTTATAAAAATCGGCTGAGGAAAAATTATGTGGATTATGATCCACAGTCGTTGGATCGTAATTCACACCACAGTGTGGACTATGCGATCAAAACCATAAACCCTTAGCCGGCTAAGAGAAAATTGCCAAAGCGACCATTTGGTTGCCCCAAAACCTCCAACCGACCCCCTGTTGGGGGTCGGTTGGCATCCAACCTAACCCTGGGTTGGGAATGCTCGAAACACCGAGCAACAAAATAATTGTAAAATAGATTCTTAGATTTTAATTAATAAGGGGATCGGTTGGCGCCCAAACCAACCCTCGGTTGGGAATGCTTGAAACATCGAGCGCAAAAAAGTGTAAAATAGATTCTTAGATTTTAATTACACAATAATTGCTTAAACTATACAATTATTCAGTAAATAATTGCAGTCATTCATGCAATTAAATCCAAAAATTGCATAAATTTCTGTAATTATTCACTGAATAATTACAGATATTTCCATGATTTTTGTGATAAATAATTGGAGAAATTTCCGTAATATTTTCAAATAATTATTGAAATTTCCTTAAGTTTTTTGTAAATAATTGCAGAAATTTCTGCAATTTTTTGGTATAATTGTATGTATGTCTGCAATTATTCAATGAATAATTGCATAAATTTTATTTACTTATTCACCGACCATCAGGGATGCTTGCTTACTGTCACCTGGCCAAAATCAACTTTCCGAAACCAAAAAAACATGGAGCATATCGGTAGCATGTCTCCTTATATATCTTCAATCTAATTTATTTAATTCTCACCGGTTTAATTTACTTAATTTTCTCCACTTTTGTCTTCATACATCTGTCTAATTTTAAATATTCCCTATCACATTATTTTTTGATGTTTAACTAAGATTAATAAAAAAACAATTTTTATCAAAGTATACAATCGTGGTTGTACTAGTTTTAGGTACCTGATTTACATACTTTGTTTTGAGAAGAATGTTTTATATATTTTGAAACTTAATAGGGACTTTAACCAAACGGTCCTTTTAATTTTTATATTGTTTTTAACTAAAAGAATACAATGTTGTAAAGATTGTCTATTTCTTATATCATATTTTTAGGTGCTATTAAGATTTATTAGCATTTGTAGAAATGCATTTTAAATCTATAAGAAATGTTGATCGTTAGACCCTATTTTAAAATGATATATAAATATAAAGACATGAAAAGGCGTGGTCATGATACATATTTTAGTTGTTTAAAATATAGTTTGAAATTGTAAAAATGTTTAATTGTTATCCTATCTCTGGAAACTATGCGTTCACTAGCTTTTTTGGCAAGGCTGTTAAGACAATACAAGTGCAAGAGATCTTGGCCGAATCACCATCAATGGATACTGAGCAAGACCATTGACGGATGACTATCCCAACCTGACTCGATGATCGTTCAGGCTGGATCAAGACATAGGTTGACCCGAGTATAAAGCTTCCTTTCTAGGAACAAGAGCCCAATATGCATATGGTTTTGGTCGAACGATACTTGGTTCGATCAAGTCGAGCCGAACCTACTTCTGTTCAAGGCGAAGACTTGCTCCTGCCCCTGATTAACTGCTTCCGGCTCTCCAAGAACGTCGGATAGTATGCCACCCGTCATTCTATCGTTTGGCCAGACCTTTTCATGCAAAAAGAATGCTTCTTCATATCATCCTATAATCCCGGGATGAGCAACACGTGTCCTAATCAGCCCGAGCACTGCGACATCTATAAACCGCCCCCTTGAGAACTACAGAAAAAGGTGACTTATGGCCAATCTCTACCATCAAGCACTGTAGTAGTGTTATACTTAAAATTAATCATTCAAATTGTCATTTGTACTCAAATATTCTATATAAGCAAAAGATTATAAAGTAGAATTAGGCTCGCTAAAGCCAAACCACTATAAATTTGTGTGTGATTGCATTTTTCATTTATTTGTCTTCACTATTATTCTCTACATTATCATTCCTTGGGTGTTGTACCATTTTTTTGGTGTCAACATTTTGGTGCTTTCACTGAGAAATTGATATTCTCAGCATTTAAAGGATTTTGCTCAACTTTTAGATTACCAAGTCCGAGACGAGATCCTAAGCTTCTTTTAACATCGACGAACCATCGTTTCCAAAGCTTCAACGCGTACTTTTGGGAGACAGCAACAACAGTAGTAGCAAGCTCCTACACCTTCGGCGGCGACTCCAGCGCTTGGTTCGACCCAAGTGGGGTTGATCATTCCGGGTTCGACATCAGACCATCCAGCTTTATCTTCCCCTGTACAACCATCTATGCCTGATGAGGCCCCTTGATGACTTCATGACTGTAATGAATCAACTTCGAGAGACAACAACAACGTTAGATGCCTAGGCACGGGAGAACACGACGACGAGACAAGACATGAGCCGTATGTCGAGATAGTGGGAGGAATTCCGAAAGCGATAATCTTCTCCTTCACAGCATAACCATGACTCAAAAGGCTCATCATCATCTGGAGGAAGTAGAGATCGGCCTCAAACACGGCATCCACTTGAAAGGCATGAAACTGTGCAACAGTTGCAACTTGAAAGCCATATAAGTCATCTGGACATGGCTAGTCAAACCTGGGTCGAACTAATCAACCCGGAAGACATCGAACCTACAATCCAACGAAATCGGAGTGCCTCTCCTTCAACCCACCGTGATACCACTCGCGAAACCCGAGCTCATGTTCTTTCAACCGAGCGTCCTATGTACGACCGGGGCAATCGGGTTCCGAGGGAGTTCCGCTAGGACAATGGCTCAGGCGACATTGTCTAAAGGGGGAGCGGAGAGAACCTAACAGATTGAGGATGCTGATTGGTACGTCTTTAATACACCACATCTGACTACTGTGATGTGACAAATCATGAATGACAGTAGGGGTTAAAAAAGGAAGAATGGGAATCGACCGTAGACACACCCCATTTATGGATGATATCCTATAGGTGGAGTTTCTAAGAAGATTTAACATGCCCCAGATAAGCCACTATATATGCACGACAGATCCATAACAACATCTAATGAGATACTCATGGCACATGGAGGCAGCTGTAGCCCTTGATGCAATCAAGTGCAAAGCCTTCCTGATATTCTTAAGGCGGAATAGCACTTACGTGGTTCACACGACTTCCCTCGAGATCAGTTCTGAATTTCAAGGATTTAAGTGAGAAGTTCTTGAACCAATTCTGCCTTCACGCCTCCAAAAATAAACATGTTATGGCTCATTTGGCAATAATACAAGCAAGAGGTGAATCTTTGAGGGACTATCTTAGTCGATTCAACATGGCGGTCACCAAGCTAAGCAATCCCAACCACGAGACAGTCTTAATGGCCATAATAGATAGATTCAACAAAAGACGGAATTTGGGAAATATCTGATGGGAAAGACTCCTACAAGGATCGAATTGTTTTACGAAAAAGCTAGCATCCGACTACGGCAGAAAGATGAATAGTTAGACATAGAAGATAGACCGAAAGATGCTTTCAATAAAGCCATCCAGAACAATGTGGCGGTCAAAAAGTCCGGAGACAACTCCGGAAAAGTGGACGTAATCATGGGAAACTGTGGCAAGCAAAATGAAAAGCAACAAAAAGGCACTAATGGAAGCCATGGTCAAAAGGGGAATTCTAGAAAACGACCTCGGTTTCAAGTATTTAAGAGCTATACAGTGTTGAATGACATACTGGAAAATATTTACCTTGACACACGCAACACAGTCCAGTACAAGAAACCACCTTCGCTTGGAATCAACGGAGAAAGAATACATGATAGGGAAGTTCTACTTTTTCCATGAAATTTATGGACATGCGACCAATTAATGTCTTAGGGATATTATCGAGAAACTGATCAGGGAAGAAAAACTCGATGAGTATAAAGTAGCTTCGAGAGACAGAGGGAAGGGGACCTCAACACCCAAGCCAAGGTAGGCGGTACACAAAACCACTGTCCAAGAAAAGTCTAAAGGGATTGTGATTAACACCGCTATCAGAGGACCACATCCGTTGAGATATAGCGTTCGGATTATGGAGCGATATGTGAACTCCGCAAAACATCTTGATATTGGAGAGCCTAACATCCCTGAAACTGCCAACCCTGTGAAACAAAGGAGGATAATGATAGATGATATTGTGTAACACCCCACGTCCATTAATGTCACTCTCAAAGGGAATGCATTAACTTTCATGGAGTATTATTGGTGAATAGAACAGAATATAACAAGACAGATACATATATTGGTACTTGAAAATTTTCAAAACAACATTTATTGCAGCGGAGAAATCTTGACAAATTGTTTTCTGAGTACAAAAAGTAAAAAAGCATAACCCCAACACAAGTAGCCATAAAAGAGGTGAGCCGAACTTTACTTTCAGCAATCCAAGCACTTCCAAAAGAGAGAGAAAGAGATCCAAGATCAAGCTCCACTAGTACTAGTCCCACCCTGAGAAACTAGGGGGGAGGAAGAAAAGAGGCGAAAACAAAGGGGGTCAAACATAAAGTCTGGCGAGCATAATAACTTTAACAATATAATTATTAAAATAATTAGGATAAGGCATAAACTGGTAAAACAAGGTATGACCGTGAAACAAGTGGGCATGACAAAGCAAACAAGAGGAATATTCTGGCGTTAATCTCGTTCCTAATCACTATAGGATAATTACTATACTACACCACTACTAGCCACCCTAAAAGTTGATCCCGCCTACTGAACACAATAATCATAATGGTAGTTTCATGTACCCCTAGCTGTCTTCATAGGTGCGCCTGCCCCTATCTCCACTAGTTGTACCCACCACCCCCATGCGATCGGCTCCCTAACTCGTAGATACCCGTGCTGGTCCCACAGTGTGGTGTATCACTCCCCAAAGTGGCAACCCGATACCATTAAAGATGCACGACTTATATCTACACGATGCAACAACGTCTTACCTACCATCCCGGGCTCACGTACGCACATGACCCCGTTGGACTTGCGTTGCCACCACTAACCCATTTTGACCTCTTACAATCAAACCCAGTAAGCGTGTCCCGTCCTCTATCTAACTCGAGCTCACAAAGATACTTAATGGGTTACTAGTTTGAAAAGAGTTCCCATGTTTGATACAAGCTTTCCACCTATGCTTGGTCCCCACTAGAACTTACCACTTAACCCCTTCTTACTCATGTCTTCTTACATGTTTCCAACTTGGTTAAGTGTTTCTATTCGTATTTCACATGCCAACCAGGCCACACATTTAACCCCCGTGTCCCACCACATGTTTATCTGGTTAAGTGTTACTTAATTCATTAGAACCGTAACCTTGTAAAGACCTCCCACATTAGACTACCGTTTGCTGTTGCTGGATTTACCGGGTGGATCCGGGCAGTCTTATACCGCAAACATGCCTAACCTCGTGTCTTTACAATTGTTACGCATTTAATTTGTGCCTTTGACCTCTCACATTAGACTACCGTTTGCGGTTGCTGGATTTGCCGGGCTGGTCCGGGCAGTCTTATACCACAAACGAGTCTAACCTCGTGTCTTAGTCAGTTAATTGTTACACATAATTATTTAACCATAAATTGGATTAATATCCCTATTCGAATTTGTCAATAAATTCCAAATTAATTTATGTCCATAATTGTCACCTAAATTATGTCCATAATTTCAGGTATATAAATTTATACTAATTAATGTCTCAAATTAATTATATGCCTTTAAGGCCATTTTATGCCAATTCACAATTATGTATATTTAATATTTTCCCATTGTCCCCACGCTATTTGTACGTTTTAATATGACATATATTAGACTCAAAAATAGTCTACCTTATAAAAAGAAAAGCAACATCACAACTTGTATAACACATAAAATAGATCTAAGAATCATGACATAAGTTTGCATGGCCAACAACTTGAATAGGCAATGGATATACATAAATTTGCATAAACTATCATGGATCTAAATATAGATCTAAACATGTAATCATGAACTTGCATATATGGATATGGTTTTCCAATAACTTGCATATGAATTTCATTCAAACAAGAATATGATTCACACACAAAACTAGCATAGGTAATGGGCGTATAAAACATAAATTTGCATAACTATGTACTGCCATGGATCTAAATATAGATATAAACACAAAGACGTGAACTTGCATATGGATCTAAACATGTAAATTAATGTCACATGTTTGCATATAAACTAGCACATGTATCTACATGATTCACATATTAACTTGTGTATAATCCATCTACAGACTTGCATAAGATTCATAAACTAGCATAAGATTTAACATCCCAAACTTGCATAAGATACATATACATATGATTTAACATCCCAAACTTGCATAAGATGAATCAAGTTAAACATGTACAATTCAATATATGAAGTAGATCCACAATAACAAAACTGTCAACGGTAACATCACATGATTCAAAGTCATATTCTCATAATCCAAATTATAACTTATAACAATTAAATTAATTAATTAATTTGTGAAAGAAATTATACTCACTAACAAAAGAACAGTCTTGTTTTTCTGGGATCTGTATTCTGAAATTGAATTGCTCACCTTTGATGTAGACTAATTGTTATTCTAATTTAGATTAGATTTGATTTTGATTCTTTCTTCTATCTTACTTTTGGGTTGAAAGAGAATGGCGGCTACTCTAGTTTCTCCATTGACGGCATGGTGGATCTTGGCATGAATTAGTGTGATTTTAGGTTAAGTGTTAGGTTGCTTATATAGAATTTTAATTAATTTAAAGCCGTCAGATTAATCCTAGAAGCAATCAAGACCATCCAGTCAAGATAGATAACACCTCGGCCCTAATGACTTAGCAATGAGTCGAAATAGCGTCATCTTTCAGATCTACCCAGCGGGGGTAGGTCGACCCCCTGGTCGACCTGGCCCTTGGGGGGGAGAATTCCCGCCCAGCCTGCTCCCCTATTTGAATTTGAATTTCAAATTTTCTGAACCTAAGCCATTTTTAATTTATTTAAATTCTGAAACTTCGGAAGGCCATAACTTCTTCATACGGAGTCCAATTCACACAAACTCGGACTCTATCTCAAGCAGAATTCCGAGACGAACGCAATGGCTTAACCCGTTTCCCTTAATTCTCACATATGAAATTAAGTATTCTTAAATTTGTTAATTTAATATTTAAAATCACGGGGTGTTACATTCTCCCCTCCTTAAAGGATTTCGCCCCCGAAATCTCCAAGTTAAGGAGAATGTATATCCTAACATCCAATCATCCATCTACTTAACCATCAAACACAGGCATCCATTGTCCTTACAAGATTTCTAATGTCGTATGAACATATGCAAAAAGTGTGTGTATATGTTCCTTATCTAATGCAAAATCAGGCGATCTACTGATTCAGTTGACCTCCTTAACGCAAATCATGATAGTGCCATGCATCCATCATGTATGCGAAAGAATCCTAACGATACATATTACTTCTACATGTGCGCACAACCATTCATCAGAGTGCAGCATCCACATTATAAACAACCATTATACATCCATTAATTTAAATATACACACACGTTTATATGCAATATGAAAGTGATTGAGCCGATCTAGTGCCTAAAGTGTGTGTACATGCATCCACGAGCAACCACTCGCAACCATCAACCATAACATGTTTCAAACACATGTTTACATCCATCGGTTTCTACCTAAGGATAAACAATAGGAATGAGGAGATATACTTGGAAGATAGATATAAGCATGAATAAACTTATGGAAAAAGAGATCAAGGAGGAACCCTCAAAGAGAAAAGGGTAGGCTGCGCGTATTTTCCTCTTAGTTTCCCAAGTCGCGTCTTCCTCAGCATCACTCCATTGAACTTTAACAAGCTTGACTTCACGGTTGCGTAGCTTTTTGACTTCCATACCCAAGATACGAGTTCGAACTCTTCTTATAGTCGCTTCTCGTTCCACTTCTACTTCCTCTAGTGTATTCAGCTCCACCACTTCCGTAGATTCATGTAAGCACTTTCGTAGTTGAGAAACATGAAAACATTATGGACTCCAGCAAGTCTCTCGGGTAGCTCAACTCTGTAAGCCATCGTCCCAATCCTTTCAATGATAGGAAATGGACCCACAAATCTTGGTGTTAGCTTTCCTACGGACCCAAAGTGAATGACATTCCTCAAAGGAGATACTTTAAGGAACACCCTATCTCCAACCTTAAACTCAAGGTCAGTCCTTCTTTTGTCTACGTAGGACTTCTGTCTATCTTGTCCAGCCTTCAACCGTCTTCTTATCAAGTCCACCTTTTCTGAGGTTTCTCTAATCATGTTCGGCCCAAGTACGAGCTTGTCTGTAGACTCCCACCAACAAGTTGGTGATCGACACGGCCTTCCATATAAAGCTTCGAAGGGCGCCATTCCTATGGTGTCTTGGTAGCTATTATTGTAGGCGAATTCCACCAAAGGAAGATGATCCTCCCATGTCCCTCCAAAGTCAAGAATGCACAATCTCAAGAGGTCTTCTAATACTCTGTTCACCCTTTCCGTCTGACCATCGTTTTAGGGGTGATAAGCCGTGCTTAAGCATAATTGCGTGCCTACTGCCCCTTGTAAACTCTTCCAAAACTCGCTCGTAAAGATATGATCTCGATCGCCCACTATGGTGGAGGGTATCCCATGGAATCGAACTATTTCTTTAAGATAAATGGATGTTAGGGACGAGGCAGTCCTTTTACTTTTAACAGGTATAAAGTGAGCGCTTTTAGTGAGCCTGTCCACTATTACCCAAATAGTGGTATTGCCCCTTTTTGACCTAGGCAACCCATCAACAAAGTCCATCAAAATGCTATTCCACTTCCACTATGGGACCTCTAGGGGATGAAGCAGACCATCGGGCTTCTTCTGCATCGCTTTGACTTGCTGACATATCAAACACTTAGCGACGAACTCAGCTACATCACTCTTCATGCCATTCCAAAAGAAAACTCTTTTATATCTTTATACATCTTGTCTCCGCCTAAGTGTATGGTTAGTTTGGAATGGTGCGCCTCTTCGAGAACCGTCTTCACTAAATCCCTTACTTGTGGGACACATAACCTCCCATCCCATCTCAGTCAACCCTTATCATCATGGAGTATCTATTGAGGTGACTAAAAGTCTCACCCCTAACTAACTTTTTCATCACATCAACTAGCTGAGGGTCTTCTCGTTGCGCGGTTCCTATTGAGTCCAAAAGAGTAGGACGCACCTCTAGTGATGCTAACAGACCAGGCACAATTATAGAGGAGGGTCTAAAATTAAAGTTTGCTATATATTCCAAGCTTTTCCTTTCTACAAAGATAGGACTCAAGGTCAGCTTCTCCCAACTTAAGACATCTGCTACCACATTGCCCTTGCTTGGGGTATAGGAAATCTCAAAGTCATAAGAGGCCAGAAATTCCATCCACCTTTGCTATCTTAAGTTAAGATCTTTCTACGAGAAAAGGTATTTCAATGATTTATGGTCAGTATACAATTCAAACTTCTCAACTAGGAGATAATGGTGCCAAGACTTAAGCGCAAAGACGATGCAGCCAACTCTAGATCGTGGGTTGGGTAGTTTTTCACATGTACTTTCAACTGTCTGCCTCCATAAGCTACTACCCTCGCTTCTTGCATCAAGACAGCACCTAGTCCCGTACCACATGCATCCGTGTATACGGTAAACATCTTGCTCCATCCGGCAATGTCAGAACTGGGGCTGTTGTCAGAGCCCTTTTTAAATGTTGGAAAGCAATATCACAATCCAAATCCCAAGCGAAAGTTAGGTTCTTCTTTGTTAATCTTGTGAGTGGGGCTGATATTTTTGCAAAGTCTTTAATGAACTTTCGATAAAAGGCCGCTAGCCCGAGAAAGCTTCGAACTTCGGTTGCATTTCGTGGAACCTTCCAGTCTTGCACCACAACTACTTTTGCAGGGTCCACGACTAACCCTCTTTGGATACCACATGCCCAAGAAACCTCACCTCTCCTCTCCAAAAGTGGCATTTAGAGAATTTGGCCTGCAGCTAATGTGTACGAAGAGTTTCCATGACTTCCCTTAAATGCAAAGCATGCTCTTCTTCATTCTTCGGGAAAATCAAAATGTCATCTATGAAGACCACCAAAAACTTATTAAGGAATTCTCTAAACACCCTAGTCATCAAGTCAACGAAGTAAGCGGGTGCGTTTGTCAAGCCGAAAGGCATGACAAGCCATTCGAAGAAACCATCCGGGGTTCTGGATGCGATCTTATCAATGCTGTCCTCAGCCACTCTTAGCTGATGGAACCCGTTAGCCAAATCTAGTTGGGAGAAAACAGACGCACCTACAAGCTGATCAAACAAGTCATCTATTCTAGGAAGTAGGTGCCTATTCTTCTTGGTCAGCTTATTTAGCTCCTTATAATCAATGCATAGGCAAAGTGAACCATCGCTTTGGTTGCGAATACTACTGGAGAACCCCATTCAGAAATACTCCGCCTTTTAAACCCCTTTACGAGCAGCTCTTTAACTTGCTTACTGAGCTCTTTTCTCTCCCTAGGAGCCTTGTGTCTAACAGGTAGAGCTACGGGTTTTGCATTATCAACAATATATATGCGGAAGTCTATCTCCCACTTTGGAGGTAAGCCCTTCACCTCTTCAAGTACATCTGAGTATTCACGGACTACTCTAACAGACTGCAAGTTTTAAACAGATGCATCAAGAGATTCTAGGTAACTAAGCATAACGGAATGTATGGGGTTACAAGAGATTTCGAGAGTGTTGCCAAGGCGAGTCATAAGTCTAACCATTCTCCTTTCACAATCGAGTACAACACCATTACTGGATAACCAATCCACAGCCCGTGAAGCCAAGAACGAAGGCGTTGCATTCAAACTCAACGCTCAAAATAGACACTCTCAAATCCTGACAAATCATTGAAAGATGAGTCGAACCACCAATAGGATTTGAGACTACTATGGGATCCGTAACTAGACTAGTATTTAGGTGCAGTGTTTCAACTAACGAAGCAGACACAAACGAGTGTGATGCGCCAGAATCAAATAAAGTACGAACAGGATGATCAAACAGAAAAACCAAACTTTCAACAGGTGTGTATCTAACTCTCTCTTGTCCTGGTGCCATGAGAGCCTGAATCTGCCCTCTTGCCTGCCCTGGCGCCACAAGAGCCTGAATCTGCCCTCCAAAAGTGGACCCCGTTCTTTTCCCTTGCCTTTGTTTCCTCGGGCAGTCTTTAACTAGATCTCCTGCCTCTCCAGAGTGGAAGAAGCCAGTCTTCTTCTTTTTCCTACAGTCCTTGCTTAGATGGCCTGGTGTCCTACAATTAAAACACTTTTTCTTTCCCTTGCCATTGTTATCCTTACCGCCTTTCTTGTTTTACTGTTGTGATTTCTTTTGATCCCCATTCTTCTCCGGTGCCTTATTAGCATTAGCACCTTTCTCCTCTTCACGCATAAGCGCCATGTCAACCAATCTCTCAAAGGTAGCCCCCATCGGAATGTGGGTCATAGCCAACCCATGTAGCAGCTCATTCAAACACTTAACGAACCTCAGGGCCTTCTTCTCAGGTATGTTTACCAAGTCTAAGCCAAATCTCGCCAACTGATTGAACTTGTTGACATACTGCTTTACTAATAAATTTCCTAGCTTCAACGCCCAAAATCTTTCCATGTATATAATCTCTTCTGCTCGTGAGAGAAATTTCTTCTCGAACCTACACCTGAAATCCATCCACGTCTCTACTGGACGCTCTCCATTCGTGAACTCCCACTAAAACGAGGCTTCGTCCATCATTAACCAAGCGGCCAATTGGACCTTCATTCCATCTTCTACCTCGAAGATACCAAATAAATCTTCCACTTCCTTAAGCCAATTTTGAGCTTCAACAAACGTCTCTAATCCGTGAAAAGGTTTTCTGCCCATTGCTCGAAAGTTTTTGCATATCTTTGAAAAAGTTTCAACGCGAGGCGGGGGAGGAGCGACTACAGCTGGGGGAGGAGGAACATTTGCTGGGCTTGCGGTAGTGGCCCTAGCCTCCAGATACCTTATAAACCAACCTAGTATCGGTATGCCCTCGGGTATCTCTGGTTCCCCAGACATGCAGAAAAAGGAAAAGGAAGAGATTCAAAATGGAGGATCGAAGGAAAGGTATATGGCTCTTGGGGGTTATGTTTTTAAAACAAAATTTTCTCTTGAAAATATTTTCCTTAAAACATACATTTGAAAGTATTTCTTTATAAAATGCTTTTGAAAAACTGTTTTTCAAAATCTCTTATCTGTTCTGTTAACCTTCAGTTCTAATACCACGTGTCACACCCCACGTCCATTAATGTCACTCTCAAAGGGAATGCATTAACTTTCATGGAGTATTATTGGTGAATAGAATAGAATATAACAAGATAGATACATATATTAGTACTTGAAAAATTTCAAAACAACATTTATTGCAGCAGAGAAATAGTTTGATTACAATAACTTCATAAACCAACAGTAAAACCAAGTACACTTAATATCCATCTTGATGAATTGTTTTTTGAGTACAAAAAGTAAAAAAGCATAACCCCAACACAAGTAGCCATAAAAGAGGTGAGCTGAACTTTACTTTCAACAATCCAAGCACTTCCAAAAGAGAGAGAAAGAGATCCAAGATCAAGCTCCACTAGTATTAGTCCCACCCTGAGAACCTTGGGAGGGGGGAGAAGGAAGAAAATAGGCGAAAACAAAGGGGGTCATACATAAAGTCTGGCGAGTATAATAACTTTAACAATATAATTATTAAAGTAATTAGGATAAGGCATAAACTGGTAAAACAAGGTATGACCGTGAAACAAGTGGGCATGACAAAGCAAGCAAGAGGAATATTCTAGCGTTCATCTCGTTCCTAATCACTATAGGATAATTACTATATTGCACCACTACTAGCCGCCCTAAAAGTTGATCCCGCCTACTGAACACAATAATCATAATGGTAGTTTCGTGTGCCCCTAGCTGTCTTCATAGGTGCCGCCTGCCCATATCTCCACTAGTTGTACCCACTACCCCCATGCGATCGGCTCTCTAACTCGTAGATACCCGTGCTGGTCCCACAGTGGGGCGTATCACACCCCAAAGTGGAAACCCGATACCACTAAAGATGCACGGCATATATCTACACGATGCAACAACGTCATACCTACCAACCCGGGCTCACGCACGCACATGACCCCGTTGGACTTGCGTCGCCACCGCTAACCCGTTTTGACCTCTTACAATCAAACCCTGTAAGTGTGTCCCTTCCTCGATCTAACTCAAGCTCACAAAGATACTTAATGGGTTACCGGTTTGAAAAGGGTCCCCATGTTTCATACAAGCTTTCCACCTATGCTTGGTCCCCACTAGAACTTCCCACTTAACCCCTTCTTATCCATGTCTTCTTACATGTTTCCTACTTGGTTAAGTGTTTCTAATCGTATTTCACATGCCATCGGGGCCACCCACTTAACCCCCATGTCCCACCACATGTTTAGCTAGTTAAGTGTTACTTAATTCATTAGAACTGTAACCTTGTAAAGACCTCCCACATTAGACTACCATTTGCAGTTGCTGGATTTGCCGGGCGGGTCCGGGCAGTCTTATACCGCAAACGAGCCTAACCTCGTGTCTTTACAATTATTACGCATTTAATTTGTGCCTTTGACCTCTCACATTAGACTACCATTTGTAGTTGCTGGATTTGCCGGGCGGGTCCGCGCAGTCTTATACCACAAACGAGTCTAACCTGGTGCTTAGGCGGTTAATTATTACACATAATTATTTAACCCCAAATTGGATTAATATCCCTATTCGAATTTGGCTATAAATTCCAAATTAATTTATGTCCATAATTGTCACCTAAATTATATCCATAATTTCAGGCATATAAATTTGTACAATTAATGTCTCAAATTAATTATATGCCTTTAAGGCCATTTTATGCCAATTCACAATTATGTATATTTAATATTTTCCCATTGTCCCCACGCTATTCGTACATTTTAATATGACATATGTTAGACTCGCAAATAGTCTAACTTATAAAAAGAAAAGCTACATCACAACTTGCATAACACATAAAATAGATCTAAGAATCATGACATAAGTTTGCATCGCCAACAACTTGCATAGGCAATGGATGTACATAAATTTGCATAAACTATCATGGATCTAAATATAGATCTAAACATGTAATCATGAACTTGCATATATGGATATGGTTTTCCTATAACTTGCATATGAATTTCATTCAAACTAGCATATGATTCACATACAAAACTAGCATAGGTAATGGGCATATAAAACATAAATTTGCATAACTATGTACTGCCATGGATCTAAATATAGATCTAAACACAAAGATGTGAACTTGCATATGGATCTATACATGTAAATTAATGTCACATTTTTGCATATAAACTAGCACATGTATCTACATGATTCACATATGAACTTGTGTATAATCCATCTACATACTTGCATAAGATTCATAAACTAGCATATGATTTAACTTCCCAAACTTGCATAAGATTCATATACATATGATTTAACATCCCAAACTTGCATAAGATGAATCAAGTTAAACATATACAATTCAACATATGAAATAGATCCACAGTAAAAAAAACTGTCAACGATAACATCACATGATTCAAAGTCATATTCTCATAATCCCAATTATAACTTATCACAATTAAATTAATTAATTAATTTGTGAAAGAAATTATACTCACTAACAAAAGAACAGTCTTGTTTTTCTAGGATCTGTATTCTGAAATTGAATTGCTCGCCTTTGATGTAGACTAATTGTTATTCTAATTTAGATTTGATTTGATTTTGATTCTTGCTTCTATCTTGCTTTTCGGTTGAAAGAGAATGGGGGCTACTCTAGGTTCTCCATTGACGGCATGACGGCTCTTGGTACGAATTAGTGTGATTTTAGGTTGAGAGTTAGGTTGCTTATCTAGAATTTTAATTAATTTAGAGCCGTCAGATTAACCCTAGAAGCAATCAAGACCATCCAGTCAAGATAGATAATACCTCAGCCCTAATGACTCAGCAATGAGTCGAAACAGCGTCATCTTTCAGATCTGCCGGGGGGGGGGGTGGTAGGTCGACCCCCTGGTCGACCTGTATGGGTAGGTCGACCCCCAAGTCGACCCCCCCTGGTCGACCTGGCCCTTGGGTGGGAGAATTCCCGCCCAGCCTTCTCCACTGTTTGAATTTGAATTTGAAATTTTCTGAACCTGAGCTGTTTTTACTTTATTTAAATTCTGAAACTTCGGAAGGCCATAACTTCTTCATAAGGAGTCCAATTCACGCAAACTCGGACTCTATCTCAAGTAGAATTTCGAGACGAACGTAATGGCATAACCCATTTCCCTTAATTCTCAAATTTTTAATTAAGTATTCTTAAATTTGTTAATTTAATATTTAAAATCACGGGGTGTTATATATTGCCTTCTGCGAAAGAGAGTCATTATAGGGTGGAAACCCTAGTATTGTTCAATTAATAATTACGGCTATTATTGGCCCAACTACCATACGAAAGGTCCTTATAGGAAATAATCTCCCGTTCCTATTATGGCTATTAATCAGCCAGTAGAACTGGGAGAAGGGGACCGCAGAAGGGTGTGGATCTCCCGTTCCTTGTAATGGAAATAATCTCTCCTTACAATGCGTTTTTGGGTCGACTGACTTTAGCAGAATTTAGAGCATGCATCGCTCCTTGGTGTTTACTCTTGAAGTTCCCAATAGATGGTGGGATCAGAACCGTACGAGGAGACCAAGTAACTGGACGGCCGTGTTATTCGGCGGAATGGAAAGAACTCCAAAAAATGAAAATACAGAGCTAGAGACAATCCTCCTCCTGCAAAGGAGATGGAGGCATAGGAACTAAAGAAAAACATCCTACCTGGGACTGTCTGGTTGTCAGCTCGAGGATATTGATCCGAGAGAAGATGAGAAGTCGGGATGTAAAAAGTAAACCTCAAATGAAACCACAATGGAGATTTCGATCGATGACGATGACCCGACAAGGGTCTTGATGATCATATCCATCTTGACCCCCACCGCATGAGAGAGTTAACCGAGTTCTTCCATGCAAACCTTGATGTGCTTGCATGACCCATGCTGACATATGTGGGATATCACCCTCTGTCATGACTCACTAACTCAACATAGATCCGAAGTAAACTCCCGTCAAGCAGGAAAGATGGGTGCTTGACCCAGAGAGGTCAGCGACTTTAAAATAGGAGATCGAAAAGCTTTAGGACAATGGGTCCATCCGGGATGCGACCTATCCCAAGTTGATAGCTAACCCCGTACTTGTGAAGAAGGCTACGGGAAATGGCGACCTTGTATTGACTTTTCGGATTCAAACAAAGCCTTGCCCCAAGAAAGTTTCCTACTCCCCAGGATCGATCAGCTCGTCGACTCGACAGCTGGACACAAACTCCTTTCGTTTATGGATGCATACTCGGGATATAACCAAATCACAATCCATGTCCCAGACAAAGAACATACTAGTTTTATAACAGATCTTGGATTATATTGTTATGTGGTCATGCCCTTCTGAGTGAAGAATGCAGGAGAAACTTATCAACGTCTAGTCAACCGCATGTTCCATGATCAGAGTGGGAAGATGATGGAAGTATATGTGGATGACATGTTGGTGAAGTCGAAGTGGTCTTCTGCTCATGTGAAAGACTTGTCAGAAATTATAGGCGTCCGTCGTAGATACGGATGAAGCTCAATCCTTTGAAGTGCTATTTCAGCATCACCTCTGGAAAGTTCTTAGGCTTCATCGTCAATTCTCGGGGAATCATGATCAACCCCGACCAGATCTTAGCAATCAAGGGTATTCAAGAACCTCATAGAATAAATGACGTGCAAAGTTTGACGGAAAAGGTAGCATCCTTGGGACGATTCATATCCAGAGCCACAGATAACTTCTTTCCCTTCTTTGAGTTGATAAACAGAGGAAAATGCAACTTTGCTTGGACATCTGACTGCGTCGAAGCTTTTCAAAATTTGCTTAACCATATGGAGAAGCCCCCTACCTTGTCTAAGCCGGTCCATCATGAAGACTTGTTCGTGTACTTAACGGTCTTCATGCATGCGATTAGCTCGGCCCTAGTTCATGAAGAGGAACGGGTGCAGCAGCTTGTTTACTATGTAAGCAAGAAATTGATAGGAGATGAGTGTAATTATCTAAAGATCGAGAAACCCATCTATAGTTTGCTGATCGCATCAAGAAATCTCCATCATAACTTTCAAGCTCACCCTATCAAGGTGTATACCGACCAGCCGCTATGACAGGTTCTCTATCAGCCTTAGACGTCTGGGAGATTGCTCAAATGGAACATCGAGCTAAGTCAGTTTGACCTTACCTTCGTTCCGTGAAAATCTATTCGAGGGCAAGCGCTAGATGATTTTACAGCCTAATTCACTGCCCCTAAGAATAAGAACCCAGAAGACGGTTCCAACCCCCCAAGCATCCAATCCAGATTGGACACTTGGAAGTTATACACAGATGGGGATCACAATGATCGGCGTTCTGACGCTAAAGTGGTACTATTAACTCCCGAAGGACGATCAATTTATTTTTCTCAAAGATTAAATTTTCCCACTACCAATGATGACTCCGCGTATGAAGCCCTGATTGTCGGGCAAAAACTCGGGAGGGAATTGGGAGTAGCGGCATTAAATATTTTCTATGATTCGCAACTCATTGTGTTTTAGGTTTGGAAAGAATACCAAACAAATATAACCCGACTTGCCACCTATCTCAAGCAGGTTGAGGAGCTATTAAGGGATTCTGATCAACATAACATTTCCCATATTCCTAAGGAAGAAAACCAAAAGGCAGACAAATTGGCAAAATTGGCTAGCTTTGATGACCCAAGCGAAACAGAAATAGTCCCTGTGGAGACCTTAAGCGCTCCAAGCATAGGTCATATGGAAATTGATCAATCCTTGGAGACTGAACCCGAAAATAAATCATGGACAACTCGTATCAAGAATTTTCTCCAATATGGGACCCTAGCAGAAAGGAAGAATGAAAAGTGAGCCCTCACACATCAAGCCTCGAGATATATCATTTAACAAGATAAGCTTTACAGGAGAGGGTTATCAGTCCCCATGCTTTAATGTGTGGCTAATGATGACATTAAGAAAGTGTTACGAGAAGTGCACGAGGGTGAATGTAGCGCCCATATTAGAGGGCAACCCCTGACTAAAAAGGTGCTACGATATGGTAACTTTTGGCCTACCGTTAGCAAAGATGCAGCCATATATTCTAAGTGATGTGATAAATGCTAAAGATTTGCCCAGATTCTAAGAGCCCCGCTTACAGAGCTTACCCAAATGGTCAGTCCTTGGTCGTTCGCTATTTGGAGGATAGACATTATCGCGAGTCTTCCAATCTCAAAAGGCGGTGTGAAGTATGCAATCGTGGTTCTAGATTACTTTACAAAGTGGGCCGAAGCCGATCAGTTGACCACGATCACGACAAATCGAGTCATCCATTTCATTGTCAGGAATATTATATGCCGATTTGGGGTGCCCCGAACCATCATACCAGACAATGGAACTTAATTTGACAACTCCGAATTCAGGGATTTCTGCAAGTGGTATCGTATCGAAAAGAAATACATGGCTGTCGCATAGCCATAATCTAATGGGCAAGTCAAATTTGTTAACAAGATTATCAAGTCCATCCTGAAGAAACATTTGGAACGGGCCAAAGGCAAAATGAGTCGACAAATTACCTTTAGCCCATTGGGCATATCGAACCACCCACAACTGTCACAGATCACACTCCTTTCACTTTACCCTATGGTTGGGAAGCAGTCATTCGGACACAGCTTGAAGTTCCTTCCCTTAAAACTACGTATTATGACATGCTGTCAAATAAAGCCCTTCTCCTAAAATCATTATACATGATTGACGAAAAGAGAGAAGAAGCTAACCTCCACGCCGAGGAACATCGGCGTTGGGTCGCCCCATATTACAATAAGAAGGTTCAACCCAAGACCTTCAACTTTGGCGACTCTGTTCTAAAAGGGGTCTTCCCGACTCCTGTCCATATCGGCTCGAAATGGGAAGGACCTTATGTCATCCAATAGTGTCTTGATAATGGAACACTCATGCTAGCAACTTCCGATAGCTTACCTCTATTTACGATGTTATCTTTCTTAAAGTTATTGTTTCACTTAATTTAGGCAATGTAATAAGGCATGTCTTTCCATATGTTCTTATCTATAAATAAAAGCTCCATTAAATTCCCCGTTCCACTGCCTTTTCTCTTAGGCTATGCGTTGTGACTAGACCAACCAAAGTTAAAATTTGAACGAAGGGAGTAGCGACCTCCCCAACGGCATTCGTAGGTTCCCACCTCAATGAGCCGCCCCATCTCTATGATTGACTGCACTCGGATTGATTAAATTAAAGTTAGATGTCGACGCTCGAACCATCAAACCCCACTTTACGGACTGAAGTGTGGATATGATACTAAGGCGAGGACCATTTGCTTAACCAACTCTGGTTCTCATGAATTGAGAAGGAGTATAAAACAATAGACGAGTGTGATAGGTGCACCCGGATTGACAACCACTCAATCCCTAAAAATCTAACTCGTGATGACTAAGGAGAGAGTATAAAAGGACTTGCGTGCCTTGGCACATGGCCGTTCGACTGTCAACCTATACACAGGCTGACCTCGGAAGAATGCGAAGGAACAGACATCCAAACTGATGTAAACTTAGCCCCCCATGACATTGGGGGCATAAGTACCGACTGATGGACTAACTACGAACTTGTCTCGAATACATGGAGTTCGAAGTTAGCTAGGGGCACTTATGCCGTGCCCCCGGGACCTGGTCACCGTTCTTATTTTGCAACATACTGTTTAATACTTGACTCAATAGTATTCAGTTTTCTTAACAATGCAAATGATTGTAAGCAAATAACATTGTTCATATTAGCAAATACTTTATTACAAAATGCAGGGCTAAACAAAGATAAAAACACGAGGGCCGCACTTGCAACGACATCCAAAGGGGCAAAAACAATATAAGATGAAAGATCATTAAGCCTAAGGTGACTTATCACTGGACTTCTTACTCTTCTCCATTTCCTTTTGCGTTATTAGGTCTAAATTCTCCTCAGTGGTCACAAGACGCCTTTGCTTCTTGTTCTTGCTACCAGAGGAAGCAGAATACCCAAATAATGGAGGGTCACGCTTCCTCTTACTTTAATCGGTTGGAACTGGGGAAGGAGTTTTCTTGGCTGGCATACTTGCAGTAGTAGGAGAGATAACCTGGAGAGGATGAATATCGAGAGGATCAGTAGCTAGTTCAACTTTAAAAGAGCAGACATTACCCTCATCTCTGGCTTTTATCTCCGCGATGGTTAGAGACCAGTCTTGCCAGTCTCCCTAATGAACACTACTTCTTCCTCTTCCGGCTAAGCAACCTTACCATCTAATTCCTTCAAAGAAACAATCATCGCCTCATCCTTGCCTGTACAGAAGCAGGATCCTTTTGTTGCTTCTCTATCACTCTAGTCTCCGACTCAGTGATAGTCTTCACTGCTGGTGTACATATGATAGGAAGAGCAATAATTAGACCTAGAGGAATAATACGACTCCCGACTAGGAGTCAAACCATTCGATGGCAGGGAACGAATACTTTCTGGAATTGAGGGAAGAATAGTGAAATACCGTCAGCCGAAGAATCTTTAGGTGTGGCGGGAGTCTTATTTTCAGAAATAGGAGTAAGCGGTTTATTCAAGAACAGGGGAGGATCGTCCAGACTATACTCTTCGACCTTTCATGGAAACTGAGCTGGGGTAAGAGGAACGGTAGACTAACCAATAGTTGCATCGCCAGTAAGATGGGGAAGGGAAACTTCATCTCTACTTGCGATGGTCTCCCCATCCTTGATTGATTTCGATTTAATCCTCTACCTCTCTTCGTCCCCTTCCTCCTTCAACAACCTCTACCCTTCGGCCAATGCCTCGGGTTCACTATCTCGCAAAAACTAGTTTATCAAAGCCTCCTCATCCACTAGCTGCCTGGCTGCCACCTTCCTTTCTTCTTTCATGAAAACTTCCCAAGCATCCGCCAGGGTATGCGAACATTCATCAGCCCAAGGGAGATCCATGTGATGCATGACTCGAGCGAAAAACAAGAGCTTTAAGACTTTGCACCTCCAATTCCAGACGTCCTTTATTGCTTTTAAGAATATCATTTTCATCCTTAAGGGATGCATACTCTTTCCCCACTAATTTTACCTCATCCTGGGTTGTCTGGGTAAGGAATGACCAACGATCAAGTTCGACACGGAGTCGCTCGGTTTTATCCTCCAAATCCTTCATAGTCTTTTCATATTTTTCCTTAAGAATGGCCAATTGGGCTTCATAATCCTCCAATTCTTTATTTACCGTTGCGAGAGATTTCTTGTCATAGTCCCACTTCATTCACATCCCTTCGATTTCCACCTCCGTGGTCCTAAAAACCTCGCACAAACGCCTTGAATATGCATACATAACATCATATTGAGTTAAATCAAAATTGATATCAGACCTTACCCGATCAATTAAGTTTAGCGGAAATGGTTAGATGTCAGGGACGAACTAGATACCAGTAAAGAGAAGGTAGGGGAAAGCTTCCTCAAGTTCTTTAATTCGTTCAGCAGGTGTCTATTGATATTTGGGGGCTTTTCTCGGGGTGTTTGGTTAGGGAAATAATATTTTGACCATGGGAACTAGCTGGTTGTGACTTGCAAGGAGGATTGGTTGGAGGCCTGGGACGAAGATGTGCAATTTGGGAGTTTTCGCTGGTAGTCTTGCCGTCATCCCTGAGGTTCCTGTCTTGAGAATGGGAAGAGGAACGGTGTTCGACTCACGCTCTTTGTCTTTGCTTCTTTCCCATGGTACCTCTTTTCCCCTCTCCCTACTATCCTTTTTTCTATCTCTATTGCGGTTTTCCCTTCCCCTTCTGTCCTCTCCTGCTCCTTCACTTCTCGCTCCTTTTCTTTGTTTTCGCGAGCTCGCCTATCATCACTATCTCGATCTTGCTTTCCATGTGACAAAGTTGGGCATGCAGGGAAACCTTTTTCCAAAAGGGAGCTGAAGCATTCGTGGTAATATCCTCCTTTCATGGTACCTACAACGCAACAAGAAGACTTTAGTCAACGCTTGGCATACGCATGAGAAAACGATGTTGTGACGTGTGGTGCTAGTGTCATGTATGCCTTAAGTGATCCCCTAAACAGACCAAAACCCGGAATTTGACTTGTGGTTGTTGCCTCCCTAGATTTGACAGGGGTTATGTCTTTCTTGGATTTGAGGAAGAAAGATGTTGAATCTAGATTTTGGGAGGAAAGAATGTTTTTTGGGATGCCCAAATCCACTAAGTCATGGAAGGGAGAATCCACTTCTTCCTTTTGGCTGCCTTGGGAAAGAGAAGGTTCTTTTCTAACAATGGAACCCTCTGGGAGGGATCTCAGGGATCTTATTCAATCTTTTCCTTAAGTGTTTTTTCTCTCACATTTGTGACCTAGCCTCTTTGGGCCTTGAGAAGGTCGGCCTCCTTAATAAGCCTCTTCTTGGTGGCTTTCTTCCCCTTCGTTAGGGAGCGGATTGAAACAACCACATTTTCTATGGCTGAGGGTCAAGCAGATTGCCCTCGAGTGGGGGAAATATTCCTGGCAGCGGTTGAAGTTTCCCCAAATTGGGGCATATTGATTTAAGAAGCATTAGATGGAAAAGTTTGGCTAACAGGAGACACTAACGTTTTTTCGGCATCAAGGAAGTGGTAGTGATGTAGAAGCGCATCAGTTAAGCATGAATTGATACTTCGACACTTCAAGCCGAGTCCAGCCAACGTATCCAGGTGCTCTTGGAACCTCCCACCAATTGACTTAGCTGGCTTACCGTCAACAAGAAAATGGTCGATGTTAGAAATTTTCTTATGGCTTATTAAGTTGAGTTGTAAGACTTACTTCATTGCAGCTACTATTAGGCACATCCCGGTTGTGGCGGGTCAAAGAACCAGTCATGTCTAATATCTCCCATTTTGCTGGGTATGTTGTAATAACCCGGAAATTCTGGGCCAGTTTAAAATTTTTATTTTGGCGAATTTTGAATATTTAAAATGAATTATTTTAAATAATATCAACGAGAAATTTATTTTGAATATAATTCGAATGTATATATTATATACGTCGTCGTTAGAATTTAAATAATTATATATAATTATAATAGAATTGAAAATGGCGCAGTAGTTCGATAATTCGATTTCAAACTTCAATTGAATGTACCGGGTGCAAAACAATCCGGATTTTAGTGAAACCAAAAAAAATGGATCTAATTGGGAATATCTTTCCAACGAATCCGAAAAATCGAAATTTCATAGCGGGAATCAAAAGATATGTCCAGTTGAAAATTCTGAATAGTTGCTATGGAATTCAGGCCCTTAAAAATGGGAATTTTGCAAACGACCTCGGATTTCAACGAAACCACTTTTGTTGGATCCGTGATGTCAAATTATTGCTAGGTTTTAAATTTCATAATTTTTCGAATCAATATGTGAGCGTGGCAAAGGAAAACGCGTTTGACCAGTTTTAGTTGATTTTAATCGACTGGAAAATGGCCATTTTTCCAACTGTCTCAGAATTCGACGAAACTAGTTTTTTTAGGACCGTATCGTCAATACGAAGCCAGAAAATATTTTTCTGGAATTTTGCAAGTTAGTATGCGACCCCGGTAAATTGAAATGCGCGTTCAAATTCAATATATTGAGTTATATGTTGATTTTGACGAAAACTGATCGAAACGATCAAATCAGCTTGCGATACATATCCCATTGTGTTCGGAATGGGGGTAATACGCTATGGACGACAGGCGGTGGGCCTCGTTTAGAGGTCATATGTGAAAGTCAACTTTTTGAAATAAAATAAAATAAAATATAAAATGTCTTCCCTCCCTCCCTTCTCCTTAACAAGCCCCCCCCCCGTTGAAATCATTTGCAAAAGAAAAAAAAGAAAAAAAAAACTAAACTACCGCGATACCCCCCCCCCCCCCCCAGGCGGCGCGCCACCGTGATCGAAGCCCCCCTGCTGCCGCGTTTCCCCTCCTCTCCTCCACAGTTCGAACTCCCCCCCCTCGTTTCAGAAATCGCGCAGCCCCCCTTCTCGCGAAGACCCTCCACCGACTGCAGACCCGACGCACCTCCTCCTGCGTCCTCTTCAGCCTCCAAGTCCTCCGCCTTGGCCTTCTCCTCCTCTAATCCGATCCCCCATTAACCAACGATTTCAAAGGTGTGTTTTTACAACTTTGTTTATTCATTTACTTAAGTTAAAACTGATTTTTTATTTGGTTATATAGAACTGATTTTATTTAAAAATAAAAGGGTTAGGCCTTTATAAAAAAAAAAGATTAGCGAAATAGAAATATAATTTTTATTATATAGAAGGTATAGAAATATAATTTTTATTATATAGAAAGTATAAAAATATAATTTTTATTATATAGAAAGTATGAAAATATAATTTTTATATAAGGAAGATAGTAAAAATATGATTTTTATTAGACGTGAAGAATAAAAATATAATTTTTATATAGTGTAGAGCATAAAAATATGATTATTATTTTAAAGCAAAGCTAGGATTTTTATTCATTGATTTGCAAAGTAAAGGAAAGATTTTTATTCGTTCATTAGCTAGGAAAAAGAAGTGTTTTTTTTATATAGTAAAAATATGATTTTTGTTTATGTAGAGAATTAAAAATATAATTTTTACATGATAGGAATATTAGAAATATCATCTTTATATGTATAGCAAAATAAAAATGTGATTTTTATAATGATAAATTTGAAAAGGAGAAATCTTTATAGTTGAAAAGGCGAGATTTTTATATATTGAATAACGAAGTAAAAATTCGATTTTTATATATTGAATAACGAAGTAAAAATTCGATTTTTATATATTGAATAACGAAGTAAAAATTCGATTTTTATATATTGAATAGCGAAGTAAAAATTCGATTTTTATATATTGAATAGCGAAGTAAAAATTCGATTTTTATATATGTAGAGAATACGGGCAACGAAGGTGACAAAAAGGCGAGAACGACGAAGATTTCTACATATGAAGTGTCGTGGAGTTGGGATAGCTATCAGTGAGAATTTCTCACTCTTCAATTTCTTTTTCTAGTTATATATATGAAACACCCCACCTCCGTTAGGGTCACTCTCAAAGGGAATGCCCTAATTTTGGTGGAGGTTTATAAGTATAAGTCACAGATATACAAGACAGATATAAGAACACATATTTGTAAACAGCGGAAAAACAACAAACTTTTATTTCATAAAAGCAAATACGTGCTACAACAACATCACCATAATTGTCTTACATCTTTTCCAAAAACATAACACTTTCATAATCTGTCTTGATTACATCATTTAAAGAAGCATAAATAAAACATAGATAAACTGCAAAGGCCCCATAGTGGTTGTCCAAAGCCATAGTTTCAAACGAAAAGGTCCAAGCAATACATTTCTCTTCTTCAAGCTGGATGTTAAGGCTGGTCAAGCTGCAGTGTTCCCTCCCTGTGGACCTGGGGGGGGGGGGGGGGGGAAACGGAAGAAAAGAAGACGAAAGAAAAGTAGGGTCAGACATAAAGCCTGAGTAAGTCTAGTACTATTCTGTCTATGAATAAAGAACTGGGTATGATAAGTATAAACAAGAAGTGGGAAAGCACTATAAACTTGGTTAAGTTGTCTAGGGTCGAATATACTATCGTACCCCATGTAAATCTCTGAACCCATATAAACTAGTTCCCAACTGGCACCCCATAACCAGGGTGATGTGATCCATTCTATGATGATCGGCTCCTACTCGCATAGTTACATGTGTCTTACGGCCCCCGATGTTGTAGTTACCTATGCTGGTCCCACCATGGGGTGTATCAAGTCCCATGGCGGCGGCCCGACACAACCTTAGAATGCACAGGTATGCTACTGGTGCCCAGTGCTTTATTTTTCTGCGCCGGAGTGTGTGCACGCCCGCACCCCGTTAGAACCTACACTGCTACACCACCGCCGTCGCTTTGACCTCTTACAATCAGCCCAGTAATCGTGCCCCACCCTACCTAGTTTCAGGGTATCCTGATACACCTTCTAGGGTTACTGCTGAAAAGGGTCCCCCGTTACTAGGTTTTCTATCTCTAGCCAACATGCTAAGTTGGTTAAGTGTTTTCTAACCTAACCCCCACCAGTCCGTTTAGTTTAGCATGTTCTTTAGTTCACTTAATCCTATCAATCCTGACTCAGCCTTAATTGTCTTATTAAAGCCTTGACCTCTCACATTAGACAGGTATTGTTGTGGCTGCCTGTTGCCGGTTGGTTCCGGGCAGTCTTACGCCACAACTCAGTCTAACCTCGGGTCCTTATTGGGCTCCATGTTTAACCTCCCACATTGGATAGGTATTGTTGTGACTACTGGACAGCCGGGCGGTTCCGGGCAGGTTTACATCACAACTCAATCCAACCTCGGGTTAAACACATCGTATGTTCTACATTTACATATTTTGTCCTTCTTCTTTATTTTCTTATATGTAAATATTTGCGGCCCATTATTAAGTTAATGGTGTAAAGGTTACACCAATCATGGGCCCAACCCATACTTGAATTTGGGCCCTTCTACTTTATGTTTTCATTTATTAATTAAGTTAACCCAACGTTATTTTCCCCCGTTTAACACGTCCGTTTATTATATATATATTGGGCTTAGCCCTTTTAAGCCCAACTTAGCCATGCGAAAAGGGGAGGCTTAAAGCGAGATTACATACACAAAAAGGGGAATGTGAACGCATGAACTTGCAATATGACGTTGGAAATACAAAATAGAAACTGGTGTACTTGCATAGTAGTGACATATACTTTGGTCATAAAGCATAAGTGACATGAATCAAACCATGTAAACTTGTAGTTAAGTTAAGAATATCACTATCGACACATAGGCTTAACTACAACATAAACCTATATTTCTATTCAGGCATAATGTCAAACATAAGCAAATCATGTTCATAAGACTACTACATGTTTACAAAGGTGTCTACTTTTGTGACTAATACAAAAGTATAGTTAAATTTGTCCACATAACCATGGCATAAATATTTCTAACATGAAATCATGATTTTTACTTTAGTCATGCAAACTTGCAAAAAGGGATTTTGAATCTAACCTAGCTATGTACCACATATGTCATCATATAATTCTTGTAAACAATAGAGACTTAACATGGATTTCAATTATACCAAATATCAATCATAGCCTAGTCATATTCATAAGTTTGCAAATAGGTTTTCTAGTACAAAAGCATGTCTTAATACATAAATCATGGTGCCAAAATTTCAACATAGTTTCATATGAACTATAACAACCAAACTTGTTCCAATTACGTACAAAATGATTTATGTACAAAAATATACATCATGATGGCATAGTAGCAAAACCCCAAACTTGCATGAGTTTTAATTAAATAACTACATACATGTAGCTTCAACAAGGATTACATAATTTGCGAATATTCCAAACGTATACTTGCATAAAACTACCGCATGTAGTTTTTTATAATGAATAACATAATTCGAGAATATCCAAACGTATACAATATTCCAAATCGATAAGAACCATAGTAACGCACAAATTATGAATTATTTATCACCACAATCAAGTATACAAACCAACACAGTTATTTGTTCATACCAAAATAATACTCTACTTACAATGGTGTGGCGAATTCTTAAATTTAGGGATTTGAAGATGCGATTTGATTGAGTTGCTTTATGCCTTAGAATTTGTCTCCTAATCCTCTCTCCAATTGGTGGCTACTCTTAGTCGTTCCTCAGCAACATGGCGGCTTTGTTCTTATTTTTGAATGAATAGATTAGGGTTGAGTCTAGGGTCCTTTTTATAGGGGTTAAGAACTGATTAGGACCATTGATGTTGCTTGGATTGATCGTAGCCATTCATCCTAAGGAGAGACCAATTAGAGCATGCCACCTAGCCCTAATGACAAAGCAGACTACAGAAAATCGACCAACATAAAATAGGCCAGCCAGGTTGGACTGGGTTCGACCTGGCTCTGGACCAGGTCGACATGCCTGTCGACAGCCCTGTCGACCTGGCTAGACCAGGTCGACAGCCCAGTCGACCTGGGTGCGTTAGGCGGGTGTTTTTCCGCCCTGGCCCATTGGGCCCCATTTTGGAATTTAAATTTGATTCCCTGAGCTATTTTATTCTGTTTGAATTTTAAACTTAATTTAAAAACTTCCGAAGGCCATATCTTCTTCATACGGACTCCGTTTTTCGAAAACTCGGACTCTATTTCGCGTATTTTTCCGAGACGAACGCAATGGCGTATCCCGTTTCCCTTAGTTCTTTGATTTCAGATTAATTATACTTTAATTTGTTAATTTCACAGTTATAGAATTCGCGGGGTGTTACATTCTCCCCCACTTAAAAGGATTTCGTCCCCGAAATCTTCAAGTTAGGAGGAATGTATATCCTAACATCCAATCATCCATCTACTCATCCAACAAACACGAGCATCCATTGTCCTTAAGAGACTTCTAATGCTTCATGATCATATGCGAAGTGTGTGTGTACATGTACTTATCTAATGCAAAATCAGGCGGTCTACTGATTCAGTTGACCTCCTTAATGCGAATTATGTAAGTGTCATGAATCCATTATGTATGCAAATTTTCCTATTCATGATTCTACATGGGTGCACAATCATTCAATACAAATGCGACATCCATGTGACAACACATTAAAGTTCAACCATATACGAAGGCAAACATATATGCATATGCATTATGAAGTGACTGAGCCGATCTAAAACCTAGATTGTGTGTGTATATGCAACCACGAGCAACCACTAACAATCACTTGCAACCACTTGCAACCATCATCCATAACATGTTTCAATTACATGTTTCCATCCAAAGGGGTTTCTACCTAAAAGATAAGGTCGAGGAAATATACCTAAAAAGATAGATAAAAGCGCAACTTAAGGAAAAGGAAAGATCAAGGATGTACCCTCGAACAGAAAAGGGTAGGCAGTGCGTATTCTAGCTTCAGTTTCCCAAGTCGCGTCTCCCTCGGCGTCGCTCCACTGAACTTTGACGAGCTTGACTTCGCGGTTGCGTAGCTTCTTCACTTCCGTTCCTAATATGCGGGTTGGAACTTTCCTTATGGTTGCTTCGCGTTCCACTTCGGCCTCTTCGAGGATATCTGGCTCCACCACTTCAGCAGACTCATGTAGACATTTTCGGAGATGTGAAACGTGAAAAACGTTGTGGACTCCAGCCAACTTCTCGGGTAGCTCTAATCTATAGGCCATTTTCCCAATTTTCTCGATGATAGGGAATGGCCCTACGAACCTTGGTGCCAGTTTTCCTGTGGTTCCAAAACGAACAACGTTCCTTAGCGGTGATACCTTGAGAAAAACTCTGTCTCCAACCTCAAATTCAAGGTCGGTCCTTCTCTTGTCGGCATAGGACTTTTGTCTGTCTTGGGCCGTCTTCATCCTTCTTCGTATTAAGTCTACTTTCTCTAAAGTCTCTCGGATCATATCTGGTCCAAGTATGAGCTTATCAGTAGACTCCCACCAACAAGTGGGCGATCGGCACGGTCTTCCATATAAAGCTTCGAAGGGCGCCATTCCGATGGTTGCTTGATAGCTGTTGTTGTAGGCAAATTCCACCAAAGGAAGGTGGTCTTCCCAAGTCCCTCCGAAGTCAAGGACGCATAGCCTTAAAAGGTCTTCCAAAACTCTGTTCACTCTCTCTGTTTGGCCGTCGGTTTGGGGATGATAGGCTGTGCTCAAGCATAACTGCGTTCCTACTGCTTCTTGCAGACTCCGCCAAAACTCGCTGGTGAAGATGGGGTCTCGGTCACTAACAATACTAGATGGTATTCCATGGAGTCGAACGATTTCCTTGAGGTAAAGTGATGCTAGGGATGAGGCAGTTCTTTTACTTTTGACAGGTAAAAAGTGGGCGCTTTTAGTAAGCCTATCCACTATTACCCAAATGCTAGTGTTGCCTCTCCTAGACCTAGGCAGCCCATCGATGAAGTCCATTGAGATGCTATCCCACTTCCACTGTGGGACCTCCAGAGGATGTAGCAGTCCGCCAGGCTTTCTCTGTTCCGCCTTAACCTGTTGGCACACCATGCACTTAGAAACGAATTCTGCCACGTCCTTTTTCATGCCGTTCCAGAAGAAAGTCCTTTTTATATCTTTGTACATTTTATCTCCGCCTGGGTGTATCGTCATCTTGGAGTGATGTGCTTCCTCGAGAACCTTCTTTACTAAATCTTTTGTCTGTGGGACGCATAGTCTTCCGTCTCGCCTTAGCAAACCCTTATCGTCAATGGAGTATCTGTTGAGGTGACTTGAAGTCTCACCCCTAATTAGCCTATCAATTGTTTCCACAAGCTGAGGGTCTTCGCGTTGTGCTGTCCCTACTGAATCCACTAAAGTTGGGCGCACTTCGAGAGATGCTAGCAAGCCTGGTACGAAATCGGAGGAAGGTCTAAAGTCGAAGCTGGCGATAAACTCTAGGCTTTGTCTTTCAACAAACAACGGGCTTAGGGTCAATTTCTTTCGGCTCAACGCGTCTGCTACTGTAACAACCCGTATTTTCAATAACCTGTAATAACATAAATCGAGGCAGAATTTAATTCTAAAATGGGAATCAAGGGAAACGGGCTATGCCATTGCGTTCGTCTCGGAAAAATACGCGAAATAGAGTCCGAGTTTTCGAAAATCGGAGTCCGTATGACCAAGATATGGCCTCGCGAAGTTTCACGAAAAATTCCCAAATTAAAGTATACTTAATTAAGTGAAATGGGTTGTGTAGATATATATATATATATATATTGATATATATATATATATATATATATAATTGAAAATTTAATAAATAAATATGCAAAAATGCTCAAAACAGCGAATTGGGAGAGGGGAATAACCGAACCGGCCGATTTTTGAAGTCGACCCGAGCCCGCTGGGTCGACTAGGGGTTAATCCAGGGTGTTTGGCTGTCAACCCGTGGGCCGATTCGCTCAAGTGCAGATTTTGCATTTGAATGGTTCTCATGGTCCATCTTTAATCTAAAGGCCCTAGATGGTTCCTACACTTGACTTCTTCCCCAAGACATGCTTTGATGGCTTGGATTGAATCTAGGGTTAATCCTATGGCCTAAAACACTTGCCTAATCTATAAATAAGACCCTAACCTACCCTAATTCATTCATAATTAAACCTAGTAACTAAACTATGGCAAAATGCTAGCTCTCATGGCCTCCACTAATTTTATGAAGAGGGTTGCATACTAATCACTCTCTAATCAACTTCTAATCCCTTCTTAGCATCTTAATCTTCTTCATTTGGTGTTCAAAGTTGCTAGTTGTGAGTTTCTATCACTTTGATGATCTTTTGGTAAACTAATTAGATGAGATGTGATGAGATTTATGGTTTTGTATGTGGGTTAATGAGCTTTGAATCATATGATATGATGTTAGCATTAATCTTATGTTTATGCATGTTGAGTATGTAAGCTTATGCAAGTTTAATATGATGTATGTTATGTTTGCATGATGCTAAATATGCAAGTTGTGGGCTATGTAATCATATGCATGTTAAGCAAGTTCATGGTAATATGCTATGCAAGTTACATGTATGTAAATATGCAAGTTACATGTTTGTTAATATGCAAGTTACATGTATGTAAATATGCAAGTTACATGTTTGTTAATATGCAAGTTACATGTTTGTTAATATGCAAGTTACATGTATGTAAATATGCAAGTTACATGTTTCTTTATATGCAAGTTACATGTTTGTTAATATGCAAGTTACATGTATGTAAATATGCAAGTTACATGTTTATTAATATGCAAGTTCATGATGACACATTATGCAAGTCTATAAGCTAATATGCAAGTTTGTTATGCAAAATGAATATGTAAGTTATGTGACATATTATATGCAAGTTATGTGACATGTTATGCAAGTTCATATGCAAGTTATGTGTTTGTTAATATGCAAGATGGCACCTTTGAAACATGTTCATTCATATGCAAGTTGACACCTTTTATATGTGTTATATCATGAACGAAATTACGTGGGAACGATGGGGTAATTAAATGCATAAGTTAATAAGATTGTGTGAAATTAATATAATTATGCATAACACAAAATAAATAAACATAGTATGGGAATTTGCCTATTTGGTTAGGTGTACCCATACTATGTGTTGGGAATTTACCTATTGAGTTAGGTCTACCCCATGGGAATTTACCTATTAAGTTAGGTCTACCCATGTTAAGAAAACTTGATTAATTAGGGATAATTAATATAAAATTATGAGGGTGATTAATTAGGTGTAATTAATTGACTAAGACACGAGGTTGGACTCAGTTGTAGCGTAAAACTGCCCGGACCCAACCGGCTTAACCAGTTGCTACAAATGTTAGCCCAATGTGAGAGGTCTTAGGCACAAACTAAATACGTAATTAATGTAAAGACACGAGGTTAGACTCTGTTATGACATAAGGCTGCCCGGACCCAACCGGCTTAACCAGCGGTCATAAAAGACAGTCTAATGTGAGAGGTCTTTACAAAGGTTACGTTCTTAATTAATTAATTAAGAAACACTTAACCACATTAGCATGTAGAGGGACATGAGGGGTTAAGTGGGTGCCTCGGGTGGCATGAGAAAATCTAGTGGTTGCCTTGGGTGGCAATAGAAAATACGATTAGAATACTTAACCAAAATGGAACATGTAATTAAAACATGATTAAAGGGTTAAGTGGGATATACTAGAAAAAGGGACAAGCTTAGGTGGGTAGCTTGTGGAGGCCCATTTCAACCAGTAACCCATACGTATCTTTGTGGGCTCGACCCACGTCGAGGACGGGACACGCATACTGGGCTTGACTGTAAGAGGCAAACGGGTTAGCGGTGGCAACGCAAGTCCAACGGGCTTCATATGCGTGAGTGGGCCCGGGCTGGTAGGTAAGCCGTTGTTGCATCGAGTAGATATAAGCCGTGCACCTTTAGTTCATCAGGTTGCCACATTGGGGAATGATACATCCCACGGTGGGGCCAGCACGGGTATCTACGTTAGGGAGCCGATCGAATGGGAAGTAGTGTGTACACCTAGTGGATTGTAGGGCCCCGTGGCGCCTACTTGGTCACCTAGGGGTACGCAAGTACTAATTAGTAAATTTTATAAGTCCTTGGGTGGGATCAACCTTTAAGTTAGGAACGACTGGTGTGGTGCAGTTTAGTAATTTACCTTAGGGAGGGTAGATGCGTCTTTATCCTTTATCTTCGTTTAGTTGACTGCTTAGGGTAGCCATTCATCCCTATATGTTACCGTATATCAGTTTATGTCTTCTCTGGTTACTTTAACGATTGTATTGTTAAAGTTATAGGACTCGCTCAGACTTATGTCTGACCCCGTTGTTTTTATCTTTTTCCCAACCCTCAGGTCCTACGGTGGATCCTAGCAGTAGTGGAGCTTGATCGGATTGCTGTTCCAGTCTTTAGGAGCTTGGATAGATGTAAAGCTCCAGTTATCCAGTTATCTTTTCTTTTGTTTGGCTATTGTATGAGAGTGGGATTATGTACTTCTTTATTTTGATGGATATTGTACTTGACCTTTATTGTGGTTTTATGATGTAACCAGACATGTTTTACTTCCGCTGTTATGAGATGATGTTTTAAAATTTCAAGTACTATTTATATCTGTCTTGTTGTAATTTTTTTGTTCTATATTCACTAAAATACTCCACCGATGCTATGGCATTCCCTTAGTGAGTGATCATAGCGGGAGTGGGGTGTTACACGTGGTATCAGAGCTTAAGGTTACCAGAACAGATAAAATTTTTGAGAAAAACTATTTTCTAAGAGTATTTTCGAAGAAAGTATTTTCAAAAGCATGTCTTCTAAGAGAAAAAGTTTTTGAAAAAGAAAAGCATAATCCCCAATAGCCATATCTTTATCTTTCGGAATCTCCTTTTTGAATCTTTCCTCTTTCGTTTCAGCATGGCTGAAGATCTTAACATCCCGGAGGGTTTAGTTATACCACTATGGTATAGGAGGTTGCAAGAGGCTAGGGCCGCGGCTGCGGGTCCGGCCAATGCTACTACACCAGAGACAACCGCTCCTCCTCCTCAGCCTAGAGTGGATAATTTTGCTAAGGTTTGCAGGGAGTTCAAGGCTATAGGAGGAAAACCTTTTCTTGGTTCAGAGACTTTCGTAGAGGCTAGAGATTGGCTTAAGGAAGTGGAAGAGTTGCTAGATATCTTTGAAGTGGAAGAGGGAAAGAAAGTCAAGTTGGCGGCTTGGTTAATGAAGGGAGAGGCCTCATTCTGGTGGGAGGTCACTAATGGAGAACGCCCTGTTGACTCTTGGGCAGATTTTAAGCAAAGGTTTGGGGCTAAGTTTCTCTCAAGGGCGGAAGAGAATCTGTTTATGGAGAAGTTCTTGAATTTGAAGCAAGGGAATCTCACGGTGAAAGAATATGTCAACAAATTCAATCAATTAGCAAGGTTTGGCATAGAGTTGGTGAATACACCGGAGAAGAAGGCTTTGAGGTTCGTTAGAGGCTTGAACGAACCATTGCAAGGAATAGCTATGACTCACATTCCTATGGGGGCCACTTTTGAGAAGCTTGTCTACATGGCACTTATGCATGAGGATGATAAGAATTCTAAGGCACCAGAGAAAAAGGGGGATCAGAAGAAACCGCAACAACAACAACAAGGCAAGGGCGGAAAAGGCAATGGTGACAAAAAGAAGACGAAGAAGAAGTGCTTCAATTGTGGAACACCAGGACACCTCAGTAAGGATTGTCGCAAAAAGAAGAAGACCGGTTGCTTTCATTGTGGTGAAGCAGGGCATCTTGTGAAAAACTGCCCAAAGAAGGGGCAGAAGACGGGGTCTACCTCAGGAGGGCAGGTGCAAGCTCTTATAGCACCACCTCAGTCAGGGGGGCAAGTTCAGGTTCTCTCAGTTCCACCGATTCAGCAGAGAGGTAGAACTATTTCCGTTGAAAGTCTGGTTTTTCTGTTTGATCATCCAGTTCGTACTTTGTTTGACTCTGGCGCATCGCATTCTTTTATCTCATCATCGTTAGTTGATTCACTGCACTTAGACACCAGTCTAGTTGATGATCCCTTGGTTGTCTCAAACCCAATTGGGGGCTCCATATATCTGTCTATGATATGTTTGGGTTTGAAGATTTCTATACTTAGCGTTGAGTTTAGATGTGATGCTTTTGTATTGGGCTTCACGGGCTATGGGTTGATCTTGGGCATGGACTGGTTATCCAGTAATGGTGCCGTTCTTGATTGCGAAAGGAGAGTTGTCAGGCTCATGACCCGCTTGGGTAACACTCTCGAGATCTCTTGCAATCCCATGGAATCTGTTTTGCTAAGTTATCTTGAATCGCTCGATGCTTCGGTCGAGAGTTTGCATTCTGTCAGAGTAGTCCGGGAATATCCGGATGTGTTTGAAGAAGTAAAGGGTTTGCCTCCGAAGCGGGAGATAGATTTCCGAATTTATTTGGTGGATAATGCCAAACCAGTGTCTTTGCCAGTGCGCCACATGGCTCCTCGGGAGAGAAGGGAACTTCATAAGCAAGTAGGGGAGTTGCTTGAGAAGGGGTTTATAAGGCGAAGTATATCGGAGTGGGGAGCTCCAGTAGTGTTTGCCACGAAGGCGGATGGGTCCCTCAGACTTTGTGTGGATTATAGGGAACTTAATAAGCTCACAAAGAAGAATAGACACCCATTACCGAGGATAGATGATCTCTTTGATCAGTTGGTTGGCGCCTCAGTGTTTTCGCAAATGGATTTAGCTACAGGGTTTCATCAGTTGAGAGTGGCGGAGGACAGTATAGAGAAGACTGCTTTCCGGACTCCGGATGGTTTTTATGAGTGGCTAGTGATGCCATTTGGGTTGACAAACGCCCCTGCATACTTTGTGGATCTCATGAGTAGAGTGTTCAGAGAGTATCTGAATAAGTTTGTAGTAGTTTTTGTGGATGACATCTTGGTCTTTTCCAAGAGTGAAGAAGAGCATGCCTTACATCTCAGAGAAGTGTTGGAGACTCTTCGAGCACATGGTCTTAAAGCTAAATTCTCTAAATGTCATTTTTGGAGAAGAGAAGTGCGATTCTTAGGGCATGTGGTCTCTAAGGAAGGGATAGCTGTGGATCCCGCAAAGATAGTATCTATCCAGGATTGGAAAGTTCCTAAAAATGCTACCGAAGTAAGAAGTTTCTTGGGGTTGGCAGGATATTATAGGAAGTTCATCAAAGACTTCGCGAAGATATCAGCCCCATTAACCCGCTTGACGAAGAAGAATCTGGTTTTCTCATGGGATGTAGATTGTGATGATGCTTTCCGACGGTTAAAGAGAGCTTTGACCACCGCTCCAGTTTTAGTGCTTCCAGATGGGAGTAAGCCGTTTGTTGTTTATACCGATGCTTGTGGAACAGGATTAGGCGCAGTCTTGATGCAGGAGGGAAGGGTAATAGCCTATGGAGGGAGACAATTGAGAGTGCATGAGAAGAATTACCCTACCCATGATCTAGAGTTGGCCGCGATTGTTTTCGCACTTAAGTCTTGGCGCCATTATCTTCTTGGTGAGAGATTCGAGTTGTTCACTGACCATAAATCATTGAAGTACTTATTCTCTCAGAAAGATTTAAACTTAAGACAGCAAAGGTGGATGGAGTTCTTAGCATCCTATGATTTCGAGATAGCATATACCCCTGGCAAGGGTAACGTGGTGGCTGACGCCTTGAGTAGAAAAAGGCTATCTTTAAGTCCATTGTTCGTAGAACGGCGAAGCTTGGAGTTTCTTTCTTTGTTCGACTTCAGACCTTCTGTTGATTTTGTACCTGGTTTGTTGGCATCCTTGGAGGTTAGACCTACTCTTTTGAGACGGATTGGCGAGGCTCAGCGAGACGACCCACAGTTGGTTGTGTTGGTAGAGAAGCTTATAAGAGGGGAGTCGTCCAGCCATTTGGGTAGATACACCATAGATGATAAGGGATGGTTGCATAGAGACGGTAGACTTTGTGTACCGCAAGATGAGGGTTTGAAGAAGGCTATTTTGGATGATGCACATCGTTCAAGAATGACTATTCATCCCGGTGGAGACAAAATGTACCAAGACATGAAGAGAGTTTTCTTCTGGGCCGGTATGAAGAAAGATGTAGCCGAGTATGTGGCTAGATGTTTAGTGTGCCAACAAGTTAAAGCGGAGCAAAGGAAACCCGGTGGGTTGCTACACCCATTGGAAGTTCCGCAGTGGAAGTGGGATAGTGTCTCGATGGATTTCATCGATGGGTTACCGAGATCAAGGAAGGGCAATACGGGAATTTGGGTTGTGGTGGACAGACTTACCAAGAGTGCCCATTTTATACCCGTGAAGAGTAAGAGGACCGCTCCATGGCTTGCTTCGGTCTATGTTAGGGAGATTGTTAGATTGCATGGCGTGCCATCCAGCATTGTGAGTGATCGAGATCCTATCTTTACTAGTGAGTTTTGGAGAAGTTTGCAAGAGGCGGTAGGGACTCAGTTGTGTTTGAGCACCGCATATCATCCTCAGACGGACGGTCAGACCGAGAGGGTGAACCGTATCTTAGAAGATCTCTTGAGGCTTTGTATCTTGGATTTTGGAGGTACATGGGAAGAACATCTTCCTTTGGTGGAGTTCGCATATAATAACAGCTTTCAGTCCAGTATTGGTATGGCTCCTTTCGAAGCTCTTTATGGAAGGCCTTGTCGATCTCCTACATGTTGGTGGGAATCTACGAATAAGATCTTGCTTGGGCCGGATATGGTTAGAGAGACTTCAGAGAAGATTGATTTAATTCGAAGAAGGATGAAAGCAGCGCAAGATAGACAGAAATCTTATGCGGATCGGAGAAGGACGGAACTTGAGTTTGAGGTTGGGGATATGGTTTTTGTCAAAGTATCTCCATTGAGAAATGTGGTTCGCTTTGGGTCCGTTGGGAAGTTAGCACCGAGATTTGTTGGGCCATTTCCTATTAAGGAAAGGATTGGACGGATGGCATATAGGGTGGAGTTGCCCGACAGACTTAGTGGTGTTCATGATGTATTCCATGTATCACATTTGAGGAAGTGCTTACATGAGACCGCAGAGGTGGTAGAGCCGAGTTTGCTTAGAGATGTAGAGGTAGAGCGTGACGCGACGATTCGACGAGCTCCTACTCGCATCCTTGGGTCAGAAACTAGGAAGTTGAGGAACAGAGAAGTCCAGCTAGTTAAAGTGCAATGGGGAGATGACGAAAGCAATGCTACTTGGGAGACGGAAGCGAAGATGCGTTCTTTGTATCCATTTCTTTTTGAGAGTATGTCTTTTAACTTCTCCTTTATTGCTTGTCTAGTACTTATCTTATCTTTAGTATATCCTCTCGCTAATACCTATGACCTTTAGATAGGGTAAAACCTATGGTTGAAACATGTGTTTGAAACATGTTATGGTTGATGGATGCATATGGATGCAATTGTTTGCTAGTGGTTGCTCGTGGATGCATATACACACACATTAGGCACTAGATCGGCTCAGTCACTTCATGTTGCATATTGCATAAATGGATGTGGTAGTTAGATTGATGGATGTATCATGGCTGTGTTATCATATGGATGATGCATTTTTGTGTATGGTTGTGCACGCATGTAGAAATTTGTATGTGTCAATAGGGTTTCGCATACATATTGGATGCATGGCACTATCATGGTTTGCATTAAGGAGGTTTACTGTATCAGTAACCGCCTGATTTTCGCATTAGGTAAGTACATATACACACACTTTTGCATATATCCATCCAGCATTTAGAATCTTGTAAGGACAATGATTGCTCGTGGATGATGCTTTGAGTAGATGGATGATTGGATGGTAGGATACGTTCTTCCTAACTTGAAGATTTCGGGGACGAAATCCTTTAAGGAGGGGAGAATGTAACAACCCGTATTTTCAATAACCTGTAATAACATAAATCGAGGCAGAATTTAATTCTAAAATGGGAATCAAGGGAAACGGGCTATGCCATTGCGTTCGTCTCGGAAAAATACGCGAAATAGAGTCCGAGTTTTCGAAAATCGGAGTCCGTATGACCAAGATATGGCCTCGCGAAGTTTCACGAAAAATTCCCAAATTAAAGTATACTTAATTAAGTGAAATGGGTTGTGTAGATATATATATATATATATATTGATATATATATATATATATATAATTGAAAATTTAATAAATAAATATGCAAAAATGCTCAAAACAGCGAATTGGGAGAGGGGAATAACCGAACCGGCCGATTTTTGAAGTCGACCCGAGCCCGCTGGGTCGACTAGGGGTTAATCCAGGGTGTTTGGCTGTCAACCCGTGGGCCGATTCGCTCAAGTGCAGATTTTGCATTTGAATGGTTCTCATGGTCCATCTTTAATCTAAAGGCCCTAGATGGTTCCTACACTTGACTTCTTCCCCAAGACATGCTTTGATGGCTTGGATTGAATCTAGGGTTAATCCTATGGCCTAAAACACTTGCCTAATCTATAAATAAGACCCTAACCTACCCTAATTCATTCATAATTAAACCTAGTAACTAAACTATGGCAAAATGCTAGCTCTCATGGCCTCCACTAATTTTATGAAGAGGGTTGCATACTAATCACTCTCTAATCAACTTCTAATCCCTTCTTAGCATCTTAATCTTCTTCATTTGGTGTTCAAAGTTGCTAGTTGTGAGTTTCTATCACTTTGATGATCTTTTGGTAAACTAATTAGATGAGATGTGATGAGATTTATGGTTTTGTATGTGGGTTAATGAGCTTTGAATCATATGATATGATGTTAGCATTAATCTTATGTTTATGCATGTTGAGTATGTAAGATTATGCAAGTTTAATATGATGTATGTTATGTTTGCATGATGCTAAATATGCAAGTTGTGGGCTATGTAATCATATGCATGTTAAGCAAGTTCATGGTAATATGCTATGCAAGTTACATGTATGTAAATATGCAAGTTACATGTTTGTTAATATGCAAGTTACATGTATGTAAATATGCAAGTTACATGTTTGTTAATATGCAAGTTACATGTTTGTTAATATGCAAGTTACATGTATGTAAATATGCAAGTTACATGTTTCTTTATATGCAAGTTACATGTTTGTTAATATGCAAGTTACATGTATGTAAATATGCAAGTTACATGTTTATTAATATGCAAGTTCATGATGACACATTATGCAAGTCTATAAGCTAATATGCAAGTTTGTTATGCAAAATGAATATGTAAGTTATGTGACATATTATATGCAAGTTATGTGACATGTTATGCAAGTTCATATGCAAGTTATGTGTTTGTTAATATGCAAGATGGCACCTTTGAAACATGTTCATTCATATGCAAGTTGACACCTTTTATATGTGTTATATCATGAACGAAATTACGTGGGAACGATGGGGTAATTAAATGCATAAGTTAATAAGATTGTGTGAAATTAATATAATTATGCATAACACAAAATAAATAAACATAGTATGGGAATTTGCCTATTTGGTTAGGTGTACCCATACTATGTGTTGGGAATTTACCTATTGAGTTAGGTCTACCCCATGGGAATTTACCTATTAAGTTAGGTCTACCCATGTTAAGAAAACTTGATTAATTAGGGATAATTAATATAAAATTATGAGGGTGATTAATTAGGTGTAATTAATTGACTAAGACACGAGGTTGGACTCAGTTGTAGCGTAAAACTGCCCGGACCCAACCGGCTTAACCAGTTGCTACAAATGTTAGCCCAATGTGAGAGGTCTTAGGCACAAACTAAATACGTAATTAATGTAAAGACACGAGGTTAGACTCTGTTATGACATAAGGCTGCCCGGACCCAACCGGCTTAACCAGCGGTCATAAAAGACAGTCTAATGTGAGAGGTCTTTACAAAGGTTACGTTCTTAATTAATTAATTAAGAAACACTTAACCACATTAGCATGTAGAGGGACATGAGGGGTTAAGTGGGTGCCTCGGGTGGCATGAGAAAATCTAGTGGTTGCCTTGGGTGGCAATAGAAAATACGATTAGAATACTTAACCAAAATGGAACATGTAATTAAAACATGATTAAAGGGTTAAGTGGGATATACTAGAAAAAGGGACAAGCTTAGGTGGGTAGCTTGTGGAGGCCCATTTCAACCAGTAACCCATACGTATCTTTGTGGGCTCGACCCACGTCGAGGACGGGACACGCATACTGGGCTTGACTGTAAGAGGCAAACGGGTTAGCGGTGGCAACGCAAGTCCAACGGGCTTCATATGCGTGAGTGGGCCCGGGCTGGTAGGTAAGCCGTTGTTGCATCGAGTAGATATAAGCCGTGCACCTTTAGTTCATCAGGTTGCCACATTGGGGAATGATACATCCCACGGTGGGGCCAGCACGGGTATCTACGTTAGGGAGCCGATCGAATGGGAAGTAGTGTGTACACCTAGTGGATTGTAGGGCCCCGTGGCGCCTACTTGGTCACCTAGGGGTACGCAAGTACTAATTAGTAAATTTTATAAGTCCTTGGGTGGGATCAACCTTTAAGTTAGGAACGACTGGTGTGGTGCAGTTTAGTAATTTACCTTAGGGAGGGTAGATGCGTCTTTATCCTTTATCTTCGTTTAGTTGACTGCTTAGGGTAGCCATTCATCCCTATATGTTACCGTATATCAGTTTATGTCTTCTCTGGTTACTTTAACGATTGTATTGTTAAAGTTATAGGACTCGCTCAGACTTATGTCTGACCCCGTTGTTTTTATCTTTTTCCCAACCCTCAGGTCCTACGGTGGATCCTAGCAGTAGTGGAGCTTGATCGGATTGCTGTTCCAGTCTTTAGGAGCTTGGATAGATGTAAAGCTCCAGTTATCCAGTTATCTTTTCTTTTGTTTGGCTATTGTATGAGAGTGGGATTATGTACTTCTTTATTTTGATGGATATTGTACTTGACCTTTATTGTGGTTTTATGATGTAACCAGACATGTTTTACTTCCGCTGTTATGAGATGATGTTTTAAAATTTCAAGTACTATTTATATCTGTCTTGTTGTAATTTTTCTGTTCTATATTCACTAAAATACTCCACCGATGCTATGGCATTCCCTTAGTGAGTGATCATAGCGGGAGTGGGGTGTTACAGCTACTACGTTGCCTTTGCCCGGAGTGTAGGAGATTTCGAAATCGTACGAGGCAAGAAACTCCATCCATCTTTGTTGCCTCAAGTTAAGATCCTTCTGCGAGAAAAGATATTTCAACGATTTATGGTCAGTGTAAAGTTCGAACTTCTCACCTAGGAGATAGTGTCGCCAAGACTTGAGTGCAAAGACGATGGCGGCTAACTCAAGGTCGTGTGTTGGGTAGTTCTTTTCGTGCACCTTCAACTGCCTCCCGCCATAAGCTACTACCCTTCCTTCTTGCATTAAGACGGCGCCTAGCCCTGTCCCACATGCATCCGTATAAACAGTGAACATCTTGCTCCCATCTGGCAGCGTCAAAACTGGGGCTGTTGTGAGAGCCCTTTTTAGTCGTTGGAAAGCAAACTCGCAATCCAAGTCCCAATTGAACACTAGATTCTTCTTGGTTAATTTCGTAAGCGGAGCTGATATTTTCGCAAAATCCCTTATGAACTTTCGATAGAAACCTGCTAGTCCTAGAAAACTTCGGACCTCAGTTGCATTCCTTGGTGTCTTCCAATCCTGTACCGCCACTACCTTAGCAGGGTCCACTGCTAACCCTTGTTTGGATACTATGTGCCCAAGGAACCTCACCTCTTCCCTCCAAAAGTGGCATTTGGAGAATTTGGCTTTTAGTTGATGGACTCGCAAAGTTTCCATGATTGCCCTTAAGTGTTGAGCATGTTCCTCTTCACTCTTTGAGAAGATAAGGATATCATCTACGAAGACCACTACGAATTTGTTGAGGAAATCTCTAAATACCCTACTCATCAGGTCCACGAAGTAAGCAGGTGCATTTGTCAAGCCGAAAGGCATGACAAGCCATTCAAAGAAGCCGTCTGGGGTTCTGAATGCCGTTTTATCGATGCTATCTTCAGCCACTCTTAGCTGATGAAAACCGGTTGCTAAATCAAGTTGGGAGAAAACAGACGCTCCTACAAGCTGGTCAAATAAATCGTCAATTCTAGGGAGAGGGTGCCTATTCTTTTTCGTTAGCTTGTTGAGCTCCCTATAGTCAACACATAGACGGAGTGAACCATCCGCCTTTGTAGCGAACACCACCGGAGCGCCCCATTCTGAAATACTTCTCCTAATGAACCCCTTTTCTAGAAGCTCTTTAATCTGTTTACTAAGCTCTTTCCTTTCCCGTGGAGCCATGTGTCTAACGGGCAACGCAACGGGCTTTGCATTATCTACAAGATATATGCGGAAGTCTATTTCCCGCTTCGGAGGCAAGCCCTTCACCTCTTCGAAGACATCCGGATATTCCCGGACCACTCTAACTGATTGCAAATTTTCAACAGAGGCATCTAGCGATTCAAGATAACTAAGCATAACCGCATACGAGGGATTACAAGAAATTTCCAAAGTATTACCGAGCTGGGTTAGGAGCCTAACAACCCTTCTCTCACAATCAAGGATGGCCCCATTACTGGATAGCCAATCCATACCCAAAATCAAACCATAACCCGAAAAGCCCAAAACAAAGGCACTACATTGAAATTCTACACTTAGAATAGAGATTTTCAATCCCAAACAGATCATAGACAAATGAGCTGGGCCCCCAATTGGGTTTGAAACAATTAAGGGGTCCTCTACCATACTAGTTTTTAGGTGCAGAGATTCTACTAAAGCAGACGAGATAAAGGAGTGTGATGCGCCAGAATCAAATAAAGTGCGAACGGGGTGATCATAAAGATAAACTACACTTTCTACAGAAGTATTTATACCTCGCTGTTGCAAAGGTGGCGCTTCTAGCACATGAACCTGTGCCCCTGAGGTGGATCCAGCCCTCTGCCCCTGTCCTCGTTTCTTTGGGCAGTCCTTAGCCCTGTGGCCTATCTCACCGCAAGAAAAGCACCCACCATTCTCCTTGGCCTTCTTTTTCCGGCAGTCCTTTACTAAGTGCCCCACTTTGCCACAGAAATTGCACTTTCTCTTCTCTTTGTTGCCTTTCCCGCCTTTCTTAAAGTCTGTCTTCTTAGGCTGCAAACCTTCTTTCTTCCCTTGAGAGCTTTCTGCCTTTGTCTCCTTCTTGCCCTTATCCTCTTCATTCAGCAATGCCATTTGCACCAATCTTTCATACGTGGCTCCCATGGGTATATGGGTCATGGCCAAACTGTGTAATGGCTCATTCAACCCTTTGACGAAACGGAGAGCCTTCTTGTGCGGGGTGTTGACTAGGTCAAGCCCAAACCTAGCCAGCTCATCGAACTGATTCACATACTCTCTGACTGTCTTGTCCCCTTGTTTAAGAAATAAGAATTTTTCCAACTGCAAACTTCTTTCCGCATCTGAGAGAAATTTAGTCTCAAACCTTGCCCTAAAGTCCTCCCATGTCTCCACTGGTCTTTCAGCATTAGTGACTTCCCACCAGTAGGAAGCCTCGCCCTTCAATAGCCACACTGCCAATTGTACTTTTTGTCTATCCTCTACCTCAAAGATGATGAACAGGTCCTCCGTTTCTTTCAGCCAATTTCTAGCTGCCACGAAGGACTCAGTTCCATGGAAATCCTTTCCTCCCATAGCTTTAAAATCTTTACATATCTTAGCAAACGTGTTTCCCCGTGGAGGAGGTGGAGGAAAAGGTGCTGCTGCAGCTGGATGATTTCCTGCAGCTGGGGGAGGAGGAACGGTAGGACCTGGCTGAGTGGCCCTTGCTTCTAAGAACCGTCTAAACCAACCAGGTATTGGCACCCCTTCTGGCAAGTTAAGTTCTTCGGACATGCTGAAACAAAAAGGATAGATTCAAAACGAGGGATAAGAGATAATACCTATGGCTTTGGGGAGTGGACTTTGCCTTTTAAAATAAAATAATATTTTATCCTTTAAAAATGCTTCTTTAAATTTTCTTCTTGAAAATGAATTTTTCAAAACTTTTTATCTTATCTAGTAAACCTATGCTCTGATACCAAGTGAAACACCCCACCTCCGTTAGGGTCACTCTCAAAGGGAATGCCCTAATTTTGGTGGAGGTTTATAAGTATAAGTCACAGATATACAAGACAGATATAAGAACACATATTTGTAAACAGCGGAAAAACAACAAACTTTTATTTCATAAAAGCAAATACGTGCTACAACAACATCACCATAATTGTCTTACATCTTTTCCAAAAACATAACACTTTCATAATCTGTCTTGATTACATCATTTAAAGAAGCATAAATAAAACATAGATAAACTGCAAAGGCCCCATAGTGGTTGTCCAAAGCCATAGTTTCAAACGAAAAGGTCCAAGCAATACATTTCTCTTCTTCAAGCTGGATGTTAAGGCTGGTCAAGCTGCAGTGTTCCCTCCCTGTGGACCTGGGGGGGGGGGGAAACAGAAGAAAAGAAGACGAAAGAAAAGTAGGGTCAGACATAAAGCCTGAGTAAGTCTAGTACTATTCTGTCTATGAATAAAGAACTGGGTATGATAAGTATAAACAAGAAGTGGGAAAGCACTATAAACTTGGTTAAGTTGTCTAGGGTCGAATATACTATCGTACCCCATGTAAATCTCTGAACCCATATAAACTAGTTCCCAACTGGCACCCCATAACCAGGGTGATGTGATCCATTCTATGATGATCGGCTCCTACTCGCATAGTTACATGTGTCTTACGGCCCCCGATGTTGTAGTTACCTATGCTGGTCCCACCATGGGGTGTATCAAGTCCCATGGCGGCGGCCCGACACAACCTTAGAATGCACAGGTATGCTACTGGTGCCCAGTGCTTTATTTTTCTGCGCCGGAGTGTGTGCACGCCCGCACCCCGTTAGAACCTACACTGCTACACCACCGCCGTCGCTTTGACCTCTTACAATCAGCCCAGTAATCGTGCCCCACCCTGCCTAGTTTCAGGGTATCCTGATACACCTTCTAGGGTTACTGCTGAAAAGGGTCCCCCGTTACTAGGTTTTCTATCTCTAGCCAACATGCTAAGTTGGTTAAGTGTTTTCTAACCTAACCCCCACCAGTCCGTTTAGTTTAGCATGTTCTTTAGTTCACTTAATCCTATCAATCCTGACTCAGCCTTAATTGTCTTATTAAAGCCTTGACCTCTCACATTAGACAGGTATTGTTGTGGCTACCTGTTGCCGGTTGGTTCCGGGTAGTCTTACGCCACAACTCAGTCTAACCTCGGGTCCTTATTGGGCTCCATGTTTAACCTCCCACATTGGATAGGTATTGTTGTGACTACTGGACAGCCGGGCGGTTCCGGGCAGGTTTACATCACAACTCAATCCAACCTCGGGTTAAACACATCGTATGTTCTACATTTACATATTTTGTCCTTCTTCTTTATTTTCTTATATGTAAATATTTGCGGCCCATTATTAAGTTAATGGTGTAAAGGTTACACCAATCATGGGCCCAACCCATACTTGAATTTGGGCCCTTCTACTTTATGTTTTCATTTATTAATTAAGTTAACCCAACGTTATTTTCCCCCGTTTAACACGTCCGTTTATTATATATATATTGGGCTTAGCCCTTTTAAGCCCAACTTAGCCATGCGAAAAGGGGAGGCTTAAAGCGAGATTACATACACAAAAAGGGGAATGTGAACGCATGAACTTGCAATATGACGTTGGAAATACAAAATAGAAACTGGTGTACTTGCATAGTAGTGACATATACTTTGGTCATAAAGCATAAGTGACATGAATCAAACCATGTAAACTTGTAGTTAAGTTAAGAATATCACTATCGACACATAGGCTTAACTACAACATAAACCTATATTTCTATTCAGGCATAATGTCAAACATAAGCAAATCATGTTCATAAGACTACTACATGTTTACAAAGGTGTCTACTTTTGTGACTAATACAAAAGTATAGTTAAATTTGTCCACATAACCATGGCATAAATATTTCTAACATGAAATCATGATTTTTACTTTAGTCATGCAAACTTGCAAAAAGGGATTTTGAATCTAACCTAGCTATGTACCACATATGTCATCATATAATTCTTGTAAACAATATAGACTTAACATGGATTTCAATTATACCAAATATCAATCATAGCCTAGTCATATTCATAAGTTTGCAAATAGGTTTTCTAGTACAAAAGCATGTCTTAATACATAAATCATGGTGCCAAAATTTCAACATAGTTTCATATGAACTATAACAACCAAACTTGTTCCAATTACGTACAAAATGATTTATGTACAAAAATATACATCATGATGGCATAGTAGCAAAACCCCAAACTTGCATGAGTTTTAATTAAATAACTACATACATGTAGCTTCAACAAGGATTACATAATTTGCGAATATTCCAAACGTATACTTGCATAAAACTACCGCATGTAGTTTTTTATAATGAATAACATAATTCGAGAATATCCAAACGTATACAATATTCCAAATCGATAAGAACCATAGTAACGCACAAATTATGAATTATTTATCACCACAATCAAGTATACAAACCAACACAGTTATTTGTTCATACCAAAATAATACTCTACTTACAATGGTGTGGCGAATTCTTAAATTTAGGGATTTGAAGATGCGATTTGATTTGATTGAGTTGCTTTATGCCTTAGAATTTGTCTCCTAATCCTCTCTCCAATTGGTGGCTACTCTTAGTCGTTCCTCAGCAACATGGCGGCTTTGTTCTTATTATTGAATGAATAGATTAGGGTTGAGTCTAGGGTCCTTTTTATAGGGGTTAAGAACTGATTAGGACCATTGATGTTGCTTGGATTGATCGTAGCCATTCATCCTAAGGAGAGACCAATTAGAGCCTGCCACCTAGCCCTAATGACAAAGCAGACTACAGAAAATCGACCAACATAAAATAGGCCAGCCAGGTTGGACTGGGTTCGACCTGGCTCTGGACCAGGTCGACATGCCTGTCGACAGCCCTGTCGACCTGGCTAGACCAGGTCGACAGCCCAGTCGACCTGGGTGCGTTAGGCGGGTGTTTTTCCGCCCTGGCCCATAGGGCCCCATTTTGGAATTTAAATTTGATTCCCTGAGCTATTTTATTCTGTTTGAATTTTAAACTTAATTTAAAAACTTCCGAAGGCCATATCTTCTTCATACGGACTCCGTTTTTCGAAAACTCGGACTCTATTTCGCGTATATTTCCGAGACGAACGCAATGGCGTATCCCGTTTCCCTTAGTTCTTTGATTTCAGATTAATTATACTTTAATTTGTTAATTTCACAGTTATAGAATTCGCGGGGTGTTACAATATATATACTAGGATGCAGACGGTGTTTAGTAGCACCCGACACCATCGTCCACAGACCATGGACTTGTTTGTTTGGTTGTGTAGTTGGTTAGATTGTTTGAATTGATTTGATTGATGTGTGAATGGCGTGGGCCTTCACTAGACCGGGGATAAGGCTAGGCCTTGTCCCGTTTCTAGTATCGTGCCGTTATGCCGCCGAAATTTTCTAAAATAAGTTAGAAAAACAAAGATATCATTTTATTTAGTAAATGAACCGAATAGAACATTCATAGGTTGAATAAAATGTTTTATCGTTAAAAATATAATTTTTAACGTGAATGGGAATAAATAAATATTCATTTACAAACCGGACGGTTTGTTTATGTACACCTATTTGAAGGACATTGATTGGGACGATAAATTTTACACATCGCCCAACTGCACAAATAAAATCTGTGTTTGTTGATTTGAAACCCCACACGGGTGTTGGGATGAAATCTGAAGTTCACTCATCCTGATTGATTGAATATGTCGATCGATTGATTGACAGGCTGTTATAAGCGTTAGATATCTATATTTGATGCTTATACAGTGTAGTGAACTTTGGATGATGGTTGATTATTTATCGTTGCTATTATATACATGTGTTGTATGGAATCCATATAATAACTTTATATGGTAATTGATTGGGCCTCATTCCAATCGAGAAAATAAAGAATATTATAAAATAAAGGTTCATGTGTTGATAGTACTCATCCGTTGAGATTAGTCATGTGTTGAACGAAATATTTTAACGATAGATACCATAATTTTTATAAAATATATTAAATAACAAAAATAGTCACACGTGGACAGTACCCATTCGTTGAGATTAGTCGTGTGTTGACAAAGATATAGAGTCGTGTATTGAAAGAAATATAGATCCATTTGTTGAATATAAAGCCGTGTTGATTAGAGATGCGCTATTTTGACGCGAACGATATTTATATCGATTATATTCATTTTCATAAATTGAATCGAATAGAAAACCAATTCGAATTGAATCGAATAGAAAACCAATTTGAATTGAATTGAATAGAAAACCAATTTAAATTGAATCGAATAGAAAACCAATTCGAATTGAATTGAATTGAAAACGAATTCGAATTGAATCGAATAGAAAACCAATTTGAATTGAATTGAATAGAAAACCAATTTAAATTGAATCGAATAGAAAACCAATTCGAATTGAATTGAATTGAAAACGAGTTCGAATTGAATCGAATAGAAAACGAATTTGATTGAATTGAAAACGAATTCGAATTGAATCAAATAGAAAACGAATTCGAATTGAATCGAATAGAAAACGAATTTGATTGAATTGAAAACGAATTCGAATTGAATCGAATAGAAAACGAATTTGATTTGAATTGAAAACCAATTCGAATTGAATCGAATAGAAAACGAATTTGATTTGAATTGAAAACGAATTCGATTTGAATCGAATAGAAAACGAATTTGATTTGAATTGAAAACGAATTCGAATTGAATCGAATAGAAAACGAATTCGAATTGAATCGAATAGAAAACGAATTGAATTGAATATAAAACGAATTCGAATTGAACTGAAAACGAATTGAAATGAATTCAAATTGAATTGAAATTTGAATTGAATAGCAATGAATTTTAAAACGAATTTATAAGGAAGAATTCAATTTTGATTTGAATTGAAATGGAAGTTGAAATGTTTTTGAAACGAATTCAAAACTATCTATATAAGTCGTTTTAAATAGAAATCGACGAAATATTTATTATATATATTATATATATAATATAATGGCCTGAATAGAACGCGCCACGCCGCGGCAGTTCGTGAATTTCGACCATTTATTTCAAACGGACATTACGGGAGATCCGACCGTCGGATTCTCCTAATACCGGAACCGTTGGGTTCGTATCGAAAAGAGCTTTCTAACGAATATTAGGAATTTGAAATCTAACGGTTGGATTTGGAGATACGTCCAAATCAAATTTGGAAAAGGCCGCTGTAAGTGCAGTTCGATGGCCGTCGATGGAAATCGACTGTACGGGCCTTGATAAAATTATCAAAAATAGTAATAATTTGTGTAAAATCATAGGAAATGATTTGTGAAGAATTAGGATGAAAAAACTCCATATTTGAAAAGATAAAAATAAATTTTTATCGAAATGAACTAGTCTTGAACTAAAATTAAAACCCATTTATTTTTAAACAAATAAATTGGATTTGAAATGGGTTTTAAATAGAATTGATTTGTGGGTTTATCGTGAAGTGTGTTTTAAATAACACTTGTTCTTTAACCCGATAATCAATAGAATGTGATTTGGGTTTGTCGTGAACTGTGTTTTAAATGACATTAGTTCTTTAACCCAGTAAAAGGAGTTTTAATGAATCTGCAATTAGATTGAAATGTGAATTGATAATCTAAATTATCAAATTTGGGAAAATAAGCGAGAATGGAGTATCACCAGTTTTGCTCCCAAAACGATAGTCAAATCTTTAATCAGATTTGAACGTGAAATGGTAATTAATTTTACCGATAACACCATAGTATTAGATATGGAGTATTACCAGTTTTGCTTCATGGGATGCATAGGTTGGGATTGGGAAATAAAATAAATAATTACTTCGGTGTGGTTCGCTAATCTCGACTAGTTTAGAAAACCATAATTTGGTTTGAAACGACATCCAAAGGAAGATTAAAGGATAAATTTTAAAGAATTTATCTTGGATAAAATTAATGGGAACCTTTCCCTAAGAATGTGGAATTTAGAAACTAGCTGTAGGTTGGCTAAGAAGAATGGCTTCCTGGGTATTGATCTGATGTTGGTTTCGGCCTTCGGGGTTAATATTTGGAAAATTGTTCTCTTGCTAATTTACGGTTAGTGACTAATGAATTGGAATGAGGCGTATGTTGTGTTTGTGTAGCATTTGTTTTTAATATACGCGGGTTGTTCGGAAAGGCCGGGTTTATACCCATTCTGAATAACCGATTCGATGATAAGTCGAAGATGAAGACGGTGGTCGAAGACCGGAAGTCTTCACATCGTTTGGATAATTACTGATGATCCTGATTGGGCTGTACACCCAAGAGGATGGAAATAGTTGGTGGTCGTCCAGACGTACTTGGAGATCGATGGATATGCGAGGAAAGTGCCTCCGGTTTCGTTCAGACCCAGAACGAACTTGTAAATGGATTGTGTGTCTGACATTGGATTTTATTCTGTGTTGATTGATTTCTGTTAAATATATATCTGTTTGGCGGCGGAGAATTTATTCTCTTGCTTAACGCCCTTCTCTGAGACGTACGAGCTTAGAGGTTATATATCGATAGATATCAATCACATGGCATGAATTGCCTTTGTGGCATGCTGAGTTGCATGGATCAAGGCTTCTGTTGAAAAGCAAAGTCTTGTGGTTGATGATCAAAGCACGGCCTTTGTGGCGTAGCTTTGTGTATAACGTGAATTCGCGAGCCTCACACCTCGGTATGAGTTAAAAACGGGATAAGGACTGCAGGGAGAGCACGACGTTTCTTTCTATCTTTGGTGGTGTCAGTGACTTACCAGCCCTGACATTTATATACTTTTCACCTATGTGGTTATTGGATGAGGCGCCTCGATTTTAGGTCTGTAAGGACCGGGAAACGTGTGTTCAGGCATAATTAATCCTCTAACGTAAGTGAGGACCGGCCCTGAAGATCCAGGATTGCCTAGAGTGTGTAGTCCTGAGACATTTGCTAGAGTGTCTCGAAAGCGGAGAGGAGCTTGCCCCTTGCCTCGACTCATGACGGAAATCCAATTTCCAATACGTGTATTTTGGCTTTATTTGTAGAGCCTAGTATGGCGACATAGTAGCATGGGATGCTATGCCGTCTATGATTTATATTTATGATTGAAATTGTTTTGACACTATACACTTATAATATTATCAAATGATTTGTTTTAAACGTACCAAGCATGTTTGGCTATTATAAGGGAAAACCCTATCCTCCGGCTTGCGTTGCATTGTGTGATGGGACCTGGGTCTTATAATAGCTTCATTTTTCGAAAAAGCATTGCGTTGTTTATTGATATGCACTGGTATTCTTGGGAGGAAACCCGTTCCGTGTTATACGGCGTGGTCCCTTGAATTACTCTCTTTTAAAGTAAAGTTTTAAATAACCTTCTCACACCAGTCACATGACTGACCTAAAGTTTATTGTTTTAACCTAAACTCTGGGTGCCCCTATTTTCGACACGGGCAGCTAGTAGTTTTGGTTTTGCAGATTTATATTCACAGGATCCTGATTTACAGCTGGAACGATGCTCGGAAAGCTCTGTATTCGTGCATTACTTTCAGTTGTGTTTTATATTGTTTTTCCGCTGCTATGTAATTTATTGTAATCTCTGATATTTATCGAATGTAATTTATTCATTTATACTCTGTATATTCTTGTATTCTGATGGAATTGTTGTAATAGCAATGAAATGTTCTTCTGTTTGCGTTCTGATTTGTCCTGTTCTCAAACGATCAGGGGTTTCGAAGGGTCTAGATCGGTTTAACGACTGATTCGGATCGAGCGAAATTCCCGGCCGTCACATATGTCCTCGATGACCTTTCAGCAACGAAAGACTTTAAAGAAAAGAAAGGAAGGGGTGTAATATTCTCTGTGCTTGAAGTTGGAGAAAAAGGTATGTCTTCAAACATTGGGTGTTGATGTTGGTACTCCATGTATAAGACATTCAATGACAGCAAGTTAGTGTATGCGATTGGATAAAGCTGCAATGGCGCCAATCATCCGCCTCAAGAAGTCAACAATGAAGGGATGAAGCCGAGGGATGATTCTAGAATGACCCCGATTTAATACTGAATTTTGTAGTGATTTTTTTTCCAAAATAAGTGGGTATATATATGTATATGTGTGTGTGTGTCTATATATATATATATATATATATATATATATATATATATATATATATATATATATATATATATGGCCAAAACCAGAGTCATTACTGTCCAATACATTATCCAAGATCCAAAAATTACTAATATAAAAATATCAATTCATATAAAATCCTTGGTATATATATACCCCTCTTACTTTCTAATTAGAGCATAAGAGAAATGAAAAAGTTACATTGATCTATCCTTGATCAATTATTACACAGATTGTAGTAGAATATTCATGTGACCATTTCACATTTTATGAACTTGTTTTTCAAATTAATTCTAGTAACAAAAAGTATTTTCTATAATTGTAAGATAGGTTGTGTTCTTAGCTGATAATTTATGCTAATGTGCCAAATAAAAAATGAGAAACTTAATCACTTTGCATTTTGCTTCTTCAAAACATAGTTACCACTGCATTGTGGAAATATAGAGGTTTTATATTCAAAACTGAGGTCGTGCCTTATGCATTCCCTTGTCCATCTGAGTTTGGTACATACGCGGATCTTAAGCCCTGGCTAACACATTTGGTTTGAGTTGTGCAAAGTGGTTCAAATGCTTGCATTTTAAAGTGAAATCTGAACATAAGAAGTGTATCAATGATTCAGGCTTCAAAAGGTATGCACTTACTTACACTCCTGCCTTTGTTTAATGACTCTAGATTGACTAATACATAATATTAACATTTTCAATCACTTAAATATATTTTATCCAATTTCTAATTTTTCAAAGGTAAACTCAGAAATAATACAGTTTAGTATAATCTCAAATAAACTCCTGAATCTTCACCACAATAATTACCAAACCATAAATCCATATAACCCCCTAAACAGCTAAACATATAACATTCCATTACATAACTAATAATGTATATAGTTACGGAACTCATGCAGATTTGAACATTTCTGAATCTTTTATTTTAAACTAAGCTAAGCATGCCACATTCCATCTTAAAGCCATGACTCTCACCCAATTTACTTATCCCCTTCATTTCCTGAAAAAGCAATAGAGGCTGCCTCATTGTAAATGAGACACCCCATATGCCATGAGAAAAATAGGGTCAGACTAATGGTCTGGTATGTGCAATCATCAAAACATAATTTAAGTAATAAAATAGTGGTGAAAAAGCATTACAATCCTGTTTAGATTTACTTTTGAGCACTTGTGCATGCCTTGTGTTTGTGTGCGGGTACACATATTTATTATCCAAAACCAATGATTATTTGAAACAGAAATCACACAAGGAGCATAGCACCACACCAACCATTTGTCAAACAGATTAAAATCAATATGATTAAGCTATATAACCTATATACTTGCTACCAAATTTTTCCATATCATAATATCCAGGAAAACTCAAGTTCCTTACTCATTCATGTATTAGAAATTTATATCCAGATCTCATCTACATTTATGAACCACTGTGATCTAATTCACATCATTACACAAAGATCTTAGGACTTAATCAAGCCATGTGTAAAACTTGTAGCTCAAATACAAGCAATTCAGCATCCTTATGACCAATATTCCTTAGTTTATTTACAAAGTGTCTTCTTTATTTCCTAACATCAGCTAAATGAATGTGACATAGAATTTCTATCATAAAATCATAACATAACATTTCACACAACTGGCAACCAATATTCATGAAAGGATCAAACAACCATTCAGCCAATAAATAAATCATACATCTGGATTTTTCACAAAAATAGGTAAACATGAATTCATTGCAACTGGTACTAGTATATAGCATATTGGAGTGTTTTATTTTTGGAAGCCACTACAATTAAACTAGTTTTAGAGAGATTTAACCCAATTGAATCATAGGTCTCAGCATTGACAAAGACCTCAGCACATAGAAATCCAATTGCACCCTTTATCATTCAAACTTTAGAGCTTCAGGACTTATACATGTGTATATTGCATCCCATATTTTCTTTTCATGAGTTTTGCCATATATCAATATCATTTACAATGGTTCATGAATAAACAGTTTAGAATTTAAAACATTTACATCTAGTAAATCATGATGATCTGAGTTCAGATCAGGAAAAGGAATATAGCCCATATACTAAAATCAGTCAACTCAAATAAAATCCATAGAAAAGACTAAATAAAGATTTAAGCTACTATTTCTAACCATAAATATATGTGATAAAAAGTATTGGATGACTTTCTATTCAAGACTTAATGCCATGTATTTTGAGTGAGATTGCTTACCAAAATCTTCTTCTTATTAACTAGAAAAATGCACAGAGCTTCTGCCTTACTCCCCAAGACTTTTCCCTTGTATTTGAATATGTATAATATAAATTTCTGGGCAACCAAATTCTATCAGTTTACCCCTTATTTATACAGCTTTGATTCCTGGCGTTTTGTGTTGCCTAATGTCATTTTTACCCCAGCAAATCATGCCATATGCATGGATTTTGCACACATTATTTCACCCTGCTTTTTTTTATGCCTGGCGTGTATAATAATTAGACAAAGTCTAATTTACTTTTCAGAAATAAAGAAAATATTTTTATTGTAAAATATTTTCCCCATCCCATGTCATGACAAAATGGTGCCTTGAATATAATAATCCCTTTGTTAAGTCTACCTATACATATTTTTAAACTTGTATAACATATCTTTACTATATACGTGTACATATATCTCGGTCCTTCTTTACACTACTTATTAACCAGATCCTTTTAATTTAATTCAATGGGGAAATATGTATGTCTTTATACCATATTGTCTTTCCAAGAATTATAGTTCTGCTTTGTGCATATTCTTGGCATACACATGCACATACACAGAGTCAAAAACTCTACCAATTCCCATTTAAGTCCAGTAAAACATTTCGAACTTTATCAAAATAATTTCACAAAAAAATTGGGTCATTGCAGATACCCCACCTTTTAGGAATTGTGTCCTCACAATTTTCCTATAGTTGTGTATAATTATCTACTTAATTCCAAAGATTTTAAACTCTGTTCAAACACACATAAAATATTTTTGTTTAGCCAAATAATTAATTTGGGCATAGCAATCACAAGACACATGCATGAAAAATAACCTCTTAAAAATTAAAGTACCTTTAATTTGCAAATAGCTTAGGATAATTCACCCTAACCTTGTCTTATAATTCCCTTGTGTAAGCATTTGGATTAAGACTCCATTGCACTTTCACCAGTTTCAAAGTTTTGTTTCTTAATTTCTTTACCTCCATAGCCAAAATCCCCACTAGTTCCTTCTCATAAACCAAATATGAATTTATTTGAACCCGGGATGTTGTTTCCAGGATTACCTTCTTGTCATAAACATACCTCCTCAATTGTGACACATGAAAAACATCATGCTTTACTTGCATAGCTTCTGGTAATTCCAGTTTGTATGCTAAAGACCAATCCTTTCCAAAATTTTATATGGTCCCATATACCTTGATGTTAACTTGCCTTGCTGTCTAAATCTTAAAACCTTCCTCATTGGTGAAACTTTGACGAAAACAAAGTCTCCTTCCTGATATTCAACTTGCTTTCTTTTTCTATTTGCAAATATTTTTGCCAATCTTGAGCTGCTGCCATCCTTCTTCTAATCAATGCAATCTTTTCAGTGGTTTCCTTTATATATATGGTCCTAAAATTGCTCTATCTGCAGTTCCAGCCCAACACATAGGAGAAACATGGCTTACCATACAAAGCTTCAAATGATGTCATTCCTATGGTACTTTGGTAACTATTGTATGTAAATTCTTCAAATGAAGGTGATCCTCCCAATTGCCCCCAAAGTCCAATATACATGCTCTTAATAAATCTAACACTTTGTTAATCACTTATGTTTGCCCATTAGATTGAGGATGGTAAGCAGTGCTTATACAAAGCTCACTCCCCATGGATTCTTGAAAGCTTTTCCAAAATTTTGATGCGATGATAGTATCTCTATCACATGCAATTGTCTTGGGTATACCATGCAACCTCACTATCACTTTCATAAAATTTTGATCCAGTTTTGGTGCATTCCTTTCTGACTTTATAGGGATGAAATGAGCTACCTTGGTCAATCTATCAACCAATACCCATATGCTTGTATTTCCTCTCTTTGATCTTGGCAGACCATCCACAAAATCCATGGAGATATCCTCCCATTTCCACTGTGGTATACTCAATGTTTGAAATAACCCTAATGGCTTTTGTGTTTCTACTTTTACCTGTTGGAAGATCATGCATTTTGCCACAAATTTAGCCACATCACTTTTCATTCCTTTCCACCAGTAATCTCTTTTAAGATTCTGATACATCTTGGTGTTTCCTGGGTGTATAGAGTACTTACTCCTATGATACTCATTCAATATTTCCTCCTTTGATTCTAGGTTTCCAGGTACCCAAATTCTATTCTTATTTCTTACAAATCCATTTTTATTAATATGTGAATTCAATACCTCCTCCCCTTTAGCAAAAAGAGCTTTCTTTATAGATATAATGGGGTATTGATTCTATTTATTCCCCACTTTCAAAACTAAATCAGATTGCAAGGTTATTAGGCTTAACCTTCCCTTATTTTCATGTGAATTATGCACTTCCATGTGCATATCATTATTTTCTTTTATTTCCAAATCAGTAAGCACGAACAGATCTTTGAACTCTTCTATCATCAGTAGGTCCACCTTAGAATGTTGTCTACTTAAAGCATCAGCCACTTTATTTGTCTTTCCTGGTGTGTAGAGTATGTCAAAGTCATAGGCAGCTAAAAACTCCACTCGCCTATGCTGTCTCATATTTTCTCATACTTAAATCTTTTTGTGAAAATAAATATCTTAAAGACTTGTGGTCAGTATAAATCTCAAATTTAGCTCCTAACAATTAGTGCCTCCAAAGTTTCAAGGTATATACAACTGCTGTTAATTCAAGATCATAGGTTGCATATCTGACCTCAAGTGATTCCAATTGCCTAGATGCATATGCCACTACTTGTCCTTGTTGCATTAACACTTCCCTTAACCCATATCCACATGCATCTGTATACATAACTAAATTATTATTTCCTTCAGGTACTTTAAGAATTGGAGCATTCATCAATGCTTCCTTTAAATCTTCAAAAGATTTTCCACATTTTTCTATACAAACATAAGCTTTATCTTTTCTAGTTAATTAGTAAGTGGTGCTGAAATTTTGGAGAAATCTTTAATAAACCTCTTATAGTACCCAGTCATCCCCATGAATCACCTTACTGAACTCATTGTTTTTGGTCCTTTCCAGGTTTGTATTGGTACAACCTTACTAGGGTTTACCGAAATTCCTTTGGCAGAGATCACATGTCCAAGAAATTTTACTTCTTCTCTCTAAAACGTACATATAGAAATTTTTTCTTTTAAATCATTTTGCCTCAGCCTGCTCAAAACTAAGTGCAAATGTTTTCTGTGCTCTTCCACTATCTTAGAATAAATCAAAATATCATCTATAAAAATCTGCACAAATTTATCCAAATAATCTCCAAATGTCCTGTTCATTAAATCAACAAAATATGATGGTGCATTTGTCAATCCAAAGGGCATAACCAAGAATTCATATAATCCATATCTAGTGTTAAATGTTATGTATTTTATACTGGATTCTTCCACTTTCATTTAATGAAAACCAGAGGCTAAATCTAGCCTAGAAAATATTTTTGATCCAGCCCATTGGTCAAAAAGATCATCAATTCTTGGTAATGGGTAGTTTTTTTTAATGGTTTCCTTATTTAATTCTCTATAATCTATGCATAGTCTTAAAGAACCATCTTGCTTTTTCACAAATACCACTGGTGCACCCCAGCAAGAATTACCTAGTCTACTAAAACCTTTTTCTTCTAATTCTTAAATATTTCTCTTCAACTCTATCGACTTATTTGGCCCCATTCTTGTGGGTTTCTTTATTATTGTACATGACCTTGGAATCAGGTTAATCTGAAACTCCACTATCCTATGACATGGGATACCCTTAACTTCCCCAAACACATCCAAATACTCATTTACTATGGGTATTTTCTCAATTGAAAATTCAGAATTTTCTCCACTTAACCTATATAAATGTAATGATCTTTTTCCTTTGCAAACTCACAAAGAATAATAACTCTTTATTTCCTACTGTTTTGGAATTATACGGTGGATGTTTCTAAATTAATTATAGCCTTATGTTGTTTTAACTAATCCGCTCCCAATATAACACCTATATTTAGTTAATTTAAAACAAATAAATTGGAAATAAAAATATTTCCCCTAATAATTAATTCTACATCCACACATATCATATCCAAGAAACAAGAACTTCCCATGGGACTTTTTATGAGCAAAGGATTTTCTATAAAAATGCAAGTCTACTTTAACAGTTTAACAATGTCATGGGAAATTAGGGAATGAGTTACTCCTGTATCAAACACTACCGGTATATGCATTTGGAAAATAAATAATGTACCTTCAACTTGCCCCATATTTTCTGCATTAGACTCCACAGTGGATTTTCTTTAGTTTCTAGAATCGCCACTTTTCCTTACTGCTTGTTTTTTGGACAATTCCTTTTTAGATGGCCTTCTTTTCCATAAGTGTGGCACTTGAAAGCATCTCCCTTTAGTTCTAGACATTTTGGTTTTATAAGTCCTTCCTTGCCACAATGATGACAAACTATTTTCTTCTTAGGTTCATTAGGTTTAGCATCGTTGGTTTTCTTATTGCCAGTGTCTTCCTGCTTCTTATCATAGGGATGGTACCTTCCTTTCTCCTTCTTATTGTTATTGTTCTTGAAATTTCTATATTTCTCCCTCTCCTTATCCTGTTGTTCAAAGCTCAAGGTTAGTTCTATGACTCGGTCAAAAGTTTTGTCAACATATGGCAACACAACTCTATACAAACTTGGATTCAATCCCTTAATGTATCTGCCATTTTTGGAAGCTTCATCAGCTATTTGCATGGCTCCATACTTGGATAATCCCTCAAATTTCTGGGTGTAATCTATGACACATAGAGATCCTTGCTTAAGCTTTATGAATTCTTCAAGTAATGTTGTTTTAGCTGACGCAGGTACAAATCTGGCTTCAAGCAGCTCCTTAAATTGTTTCCATGTAATCTCATTTTCAGCTCTTCCTGCATTGATCACTTCCCACCAACTTAAAGCTGCTTCTTTCAAAGCATGGAAGCTACTTGCCTCCTCCTTTGGTCATCTAATTGCATGTCTCCAAATATCCTATCCAAAGTCCTAAGCCAAACTTAAATTTCCATTACACTTTATGTTCCTTCAAAGCTTTTGCCTCCAAGATTAGCATAAGTCTTTAGCAATTTTGAGAGCACTTCATGGGGATTTTATGACCTATGCCCTATCCCTTCTCTCAAAGCATTTACCAATTCTTGCATATTTACCATTGATGGTGCTCTTGGTCTTCCTGCCATGTTTCTTGGGTGATAATGAACCAAAGTTAGATCATTTTTCTTTTTCATATACATACATACATACATACATATATATATATATAATTTACCCTATATTATTAGCAATTAAGCACACATATTCAATCAATCATACAAGTCCAAAGCAAATTATCCTACAAACTAATGCTAGTTTTTAGGCAATTTTATTCTGTGTTTTTATATCAACGCAACTCTGATACCAAAATGGAATGACTGTGATTTAATACTGAATTTTGTAGCGATTTTTTTGCCAAAATAAGTGGGTGCGTGTGTGTGTTTATATATATATATATATATATATTTGGCCAAAACCAGAGTCATTACTCTCCTATACATTATCCAGGATACAAAAATTACTAATATAAAAATATCAGTTCATATAAAATCATTGGTGTATATATAGATATATATATATACCCCTCTTACTTTCTAATTAGAGCATAAGAGAAAAGCAAGAGTTACATTGATCTATCTTTGATCAATTATTACATAGATTGTAGTAGAATATTCATTTAATCATTTCACATTTTATGAACTTGTGTTTCAAATTAGTTCTAGTAATAAAAAGGATTTTCTGTAGTTATAAGATAAGTTATGTTCGTACGTGATAATTTATGCTAATGTTCCAAATACAAAATGAGATACTTAATCACTTTGCATTTTCTTTGAAAAAACATAGTTACTACTGCATTATGGAAATATAAAGGGTTTAAATTCTAAACTGAGGCCGTGCCTTATGCATTCCCTTCTCCACCTGAATTTGGTACACATGCAGTACTTAAGCCCTAGCTAACCCATTTGGTTTAAGTTGTGCCAAGTGGTTCAAGTGCTTGCATTTTAAAGTGAAATAAGAACATAAGAAGCGCACCAATGATCCAGGCTTCAAAAGATATGCACTTATATGTTTTCCTTTTTTTAATGACTCCAAATTGATTAATGCATAATATTAGCATTTTCTATCATTTAAATAAATTTTATTTAATTTCCAATTTTTCAAAGACAAACCCAGAAATAATACAATTTAGTATAACCTCAAATAATTTCCTGATTGTTCACAACAATAATTACAAAACCATAAATCCATATAACCCCTTGAACAACTAAACATATAACAATCCATTACATAAGTAATAATATATATTTCTAGAATTCATGCAAATTTAAACATTTCTGAATATCTTATTTTAAACTAAGCTAACCACATTCCATCTTAAATCCGTGACTCTCATCCAATTTACTTATCCCCTTCATTTCCTCAAAAAGCAATAGAAGTTGCTTCATTGTAAATGTGACACCCCATATGACATGAGCAAAAATAGGGTTAGACTAATAGTCTGGGATGAGCAATTATCAAAACATAATTTAAGTGATAAAACATAGGTAAAAAAGCATTAAAATCCTGTTTAGATTTACTTTTGAGTATGTGTGCATGCCTTATGTTAGTGTGCAGGTGCACATATCTTTTATCCAAAATCAGTGAGTATTTAAAACTGAAATCACACAAGGAGCATAGCACCACATCAACCATTTTTCAAATAGATTAAAATCAATATGATTAAGCCATATAACCTATACACTTGATACCAGATTTTTTTCAATATCCTAATATTCAGGAAAACTCAAGTTCGTTACTCACTCATGGATTAGAAATTTATATCCTGGTCTCATCTGCATTTATGAATCACTGGTAAACACTGTAATGATTTAATTCGCATCATTACACAAAGATCTCATGACTTAATCAAGCCGTGTGTCAAACTTGTAGGTCAAGTACAAGCCATTCAGCAGCCTTCTTGACCAACATTCCTTAGTTTATTTACTAAGTGTCTTCTTTACTTCATAACATCAGCTAAATGAATGTCACATAGCATTTCAATCATAAATCATCACATAACATTTCAAACAACTGGCAACCAGTATTCATGAAAGGATCAAACAACCATTCAGCCGGTAAATAAATCATACATCTGGATTTTTCAAAAAAATAGGTATACATGAGTTCATTGCAATTGGTACTAGTATATGGCATATTGGAGTGTTTTATTTTTGGAAGCTACTATGATTAAACTGGTTTTAGAGATATTAAACCCGGTTGAATCATATGTATCAACATTGACAAAGAGCTCAACATATAGAAATCCTGTCGCACCTTTATCATTCAAACTTTAGAGCTTTAGCACTTATACATGTGTATATTGCAGCCCATATTTTCTTTTCATGAGTTTTTCCATATATCAATATTATTTACAATGGTTCGTGAATAAGCAGTTTATAATTTAAAACATCTATATCTAGTAAATCATGATAATCTGAGTTCATATCAGGAAAAGAAATATAACCCATATACTAAAATCAAGCAACTCAAATAAAACCCATAGAAAAGACTGAACAAAGATTTAACCTGCCACCAAAATCTTCTTCTTATTAACTAGAAAAATGCAAAGAGCTTCTGCCTTAATCCCCATGCCTTTTCCCTTGTATTTACATATGTATAATATATTTTTTTCTCTTAGTTTTTTGGGCTACCAAATTCTGTCCGTTTACCCCTGATTTATACAGCTTTGATTCCTAGGGTTTTGTGTTGCCTAATTTCATTTTTACCCCCAAAAATCATGCCATATGCATGGATTTTACACACATTATTTCACCCTACTTTCTTTTGATTCACGGGGCGTAAAGTAGTTAGACAAAGTCTGATATACTTTTCATAAATAAAGAAAATATTTTTATTATAAAATATTTTTCCCACATATCCCATGTCATGACAGAATGGTGACTTGAATATAATAATCCCCTTGCTAAATATGCATATAACATATCTTTACTATATACATGTATATATGTATCTCAGACCTTCTTTACACTACTTATTAACCAGATCATTTTAATTTAATTCAATGGGGAAATATGTACGTTTTTATACCATATTGTCTTTCCGAGAATTATAGTTCTGCCTTGTGCATATTCTTGGTGCACACATGCAAGCACACACTCAAACACACAGCCCAAAACTCTATCAATTCCCATCTATATCCAGTAAAACATTTTAAACATTATTAAAATAATTTCACAAATTTTTTTAGGTCATTGCATATTACTACATACACATTTGGCGAGTCAACGCCATGAAGCTGCTTGATGGATTTTGAGGGCATTCTTCTGCTTGGGGAATTCGGATGTCGACCCAATGAATGTTGTGTTCGGAGCTTAGCCTTTTTAGCTGTCTCTCGCTCATCGTGCAAGGCCAAGAATCTCCAGGCTCCTTTAAGAATATGTCATTGGGAAGAGTGTCAGGTGCTTCCCTCACAACCACTGATCTACTTGTACCTCTTGTTTCTCTAGTAGATAAGATTCTATTTTTTGGCTTGAGTTTTGGTGTTAAGGTTAGGATCAGGGTTAGTTTCTGATTTAGTGGAGGGGTCAATCTCTAAGTCTGGGCAAATAGGAAGAACCATGCCTCTGCCTGCTCCAGAGCCTCCGGTCTCGTATCTTCCAATCATTTTTGGTTGTGCTATTCATGAAAGACTAATGGTTAGAATGTTAAGGTCATAACCCCCCTAGTGCATGTACTAGAGCATGTACGTGCAATGGAGATGATAACATAAATAAGAAATAATAAAAGTTAAAATGTTCTTAAGTCCATGATGTTCAATCCATCTTCGAGTTCAAATTTAAGAGGCCAGAGCTCTAACTTAGCTATCTAGAATATACAAGCGAGGTTGGTTGTTTAATAAGGGCCTGTATTTAGTCTTGATGTCAGGTCGATCAGTCTTAGTTTGGTTCTATTGACTCGGATCTGTATGTTTGGGTTCAAGTCACTCAGATATGATCGTCACGACAGATGCAGATGTCTCTCAGGCTTTGGTTCGACTGACCGAACCAATCATTCGAATCAGTCGAAACAACTCTCGGATGGTTACTCATTTCGGCTCGATCTCCTCGGAATAGGTTAGCAATTCCATCGACCCACAGCTTTTTCCCATCTCGGAAATCTCGGATTGATGGTCATTGCTAATCGAACCCATAGTTAGCAGCTTTTCCATATAGAGATCCCATCGATCTGAATGCTTAGACTCCCCGATCCCGTGTACATTGGATCGGCCAACTTGCTTCACTAACCTCAAGAGCATCGATTCCGGAGTCAACTTTGTCTTATTCTACCTACAGCATCATGGGCCCGCATCATCCCCTGTCCGCGTCCATCTTTTTATGCCTTCTCTTTTTGCCATGTGTCCTCGGGATTAGCGGTGCCTCGAGATTCGGAGTTTCTCGAAAGATGAGATGCCCATTGATATTCTCCCTTCACTACAAAGATCATTCCTCTTACCTTTTGCTCATTACTGATTTACTGCAAGCTCCGCTCATAACCGACGTCGCGCCAGCTAATTGATGCTCCGACGAACTCAACGTTGGCGTTTCCGACTGTGAATTACATCAAATGCGAATTAAGACAAAAGAAAATTAAAAAAGGACAGATTTAAATGCAAAATCATGCGAGATTATGTTTTAGAACAAGAAAAAGAAAGGACCAACCCCTGCCTTTTGATTAATTGAATAAAATGTTGTTGGATTTGGGCGAAAAAGGGTTTTTCAGTTTCTTAAAGAAAAACGAGGTCGAGCAGCAGTAAAAAGTAAAAAGTAAAATAGTGGAGGTGAGCCAACCATTTTAGTGAAACATGGTGACTCTTCGTGTTCCCTTGACATGAGCATTGATTGTGACCCTTGGACTGACTTAACAACCCAGAGTATTCACCGAGCCGAAAGACTTGCCGACCCAGGATGGGTCGATGCCTGAGTAAGAAGTATTATTCTCCTTAGGATCGACGTAGAACCCAAACGACTGACTGCAGAATTGTTGACTTACAATTCTTGGAAGCTTATAATAAGATTTCCAGGCTGAATCGCACGAAGTCTCCCGATCTTCCGGTTATGGCAATTTTCCACCAACAAAAAATGACAATGCCATACAAAAATGATCCAAGAGAGAAGAACTCCAAGTATGCCCCATTTCTAACAAGACATGCTTTAGGGGGCAAAGTATTGACTAGCCTTTTAGGCAAGGCCATCAAGACAATACAAGTTCCAGAGATCTTGGTCAAATCACCATGAATGGATACTGCGCAAGATCATTGACGGATGACTATCCTAGCCTGACTCGATGATCGTTTGGGCTGAATCAAGACATAGGTCGACCCGAGTATACAACTTCCTTTCGAGGAACAAGAGACCATTATGCGGGTGGTTTTGACCAAATGATACTTGGTTCGGTTAAGTCGAGCCGAACCTGCTTCTATTCATGGTGAAGACTTGCTCCTGCCCCTGTTTGACCGCTTCTGGCTCTCCAAGAACGTCGGATCAGATGCCATGTGTCATTCTATTGTTGGTACAAATCCTTTCACGCGAAAAAAATGCTTCTTTATATCTTCTATAATCTCGGGATGGGCAACACATGTCCTAATCAGCCCGGGCATTGTGACATCTATAAAAATCCCCCGAGAACTGCAGATAAAGGTGACTTGTGGGCAATCTCTACCATCTAAGCGTTGTACCAGTGTTGTACTTGAGATTAGTCAACCAAATTGTCATAGTCAAATATTCTGTATAAACAAAAGATTATAAAGTGGAAGTAGGCTCGTTAACGGCGAACCACTACAAATTTCCATGTGATTGCATTTTTTTCTACATTTATCATTTATTTGTCTTTACTTTTATTTTCTAAATTTTCATTCCTTGGGTGTTGTACCATTTTTTGGTGTCAACACTATGTATACTTAAACACATCCAAAGAATGATTTTCACATAGTTTTAAAATGGCAAGCCAGGCACAAAAAAAGGAAAAAAGCTTCATTATCTGACGGTTACTGTCAACGAAATCAAGGCACTTTCTTTTTCATCAACAACTTTTATCACGCCTATTTTCTCTCCACTAAAACGCCACTAATCATCTCTCTCGCCTCCTCTATCTTCCTCACTTCTGTGTTCCTTGTTTTCTCCATGCGTGGTAGCTTTTAAATAACTATTTCATCTCTTCTTATCCAAGCTTTAACATGTAAAAATATGAGCATCGTGGCCCTAATTCTTTCAAACTCGTCAGATTTGAGCTCGCGACCCTCTAAAACCTCTTATGTCTTCACTTCCAATTCTGCGCGCTTTAATTCAGGTAACTACTTGCTTAGCGGGTTATTCAATTGCTTGAATGCGTAGATTGGAAGGCTAGTACCAACGTGGAGTCAATTTTGAGAGCAGCAACTCCTCTTCGTTAAGATGATTCATGTCTCGTCGTTGCATCTGTGATGGTTCTTTTTTGCAAACTGATCTTCAGTGATCTCCTGTTCTCGTCTTGTTGGTAGATCATCGAAGTAAGGTCTGTGTTTTTTGTGGTTATGGTTTTAGATATGGCATTTGGTTTCGTTTATCTGGTTACTATGCTCGAGTTTTTTGTGTACGCTGTAGCTTTGCTGCTTGGCCCACATTTTATCAATTTGTTCTCCTTTCGGTAAGTCTCTTGGGTTGGTTTCATCGTCGCCCGTAGGCTATCCACGAGATGCTCCGGCACTGATCAATTAATCATAGTCGTGCTGACTGGTGGTGTTCTTTTGACTCTCTGAGCAATTTTCAAACATATGGAGGTTGGTTTCGTGGGCCGTTGGCTTGTCTTATGTATTGTCCCATCTCCATGTGTTGTTCAATAGGTCGAAAGATGTTTCTCCTATGAGAAGGTTGGCAGAATACATGGAAAATGTGCACAACTTGTTTTGCGTGGCTCAATATGTCAGAACTGAAAGTGATGTGCCTCTATGTACGCAAGCTTCCAAGCTGTTTGCCTTGTGTAGCTATGTAAAGTTGTATTTTTGTGGGAAGTTTGTATTAGTTTCATATGCAACGTTACGTCTCCCTATGTGGAGTATGTTATGAAATTAATTGTAGCCTAGTTAAATTAGACTAGCTAAAGTGCTACAAGCCTGTTAGGTATAGGGGACAAAACATTATAAACTCCGTAAGTGATGGACGGTCCACATTAAAAACTGATGTAGCTGATTGTTAACTACAATCATCTGTACCGTACTGTATTTTTTTATTATTGGTTATAATAAAAAGGTGTTTGCGGCCACCTTAAAAACCGGACAACTTTGCCAAAAAAAATGATTTTCACGGATTTCAAGGTATATTTTTATGTAGAAATCATGTATAGCTAGTTTGAATTTTTATTTCTATGTTGCAGCATCTACTTTTTTAGTTGTATTAAAAAATTAAGAGTGAAGTTCGAATTTGTAAAAAAGTTATTTACACAAATTTCTAGGTATATTTTTGTGTTGCGGTATCTAATTTTTTATATATGTGTTAATTAATAAAGAACACGGTTTGAACTTATAAAAATAATTATGATTGTTAAATCATATTTCTTTACGTAATGTATAATGATATAAACAAATAAGGGTATTTTTTAAAGCTCACGATTAGACCGAAAGTTTGCGCTTTCAAATGATTGTTGATAAAGATTTATTCTCAATAAAGATCTATCGATCTAAATAAACGATGAAAAAAAATGTAACATTCTTTTGTCATTTTCATGCATTTTTTTAATTGTGTAATGTTGTTGATTAAGCATGCATAAACTCAATACAAAATCCACTCTTCGAACAAAATTTCAACTGTCTAGACAACGATGAACTCCGAGGCGATGAATAAATCCAAAGTAAGTAGTAATGCAAAATGGGTTTAAAACATGCTTGATATGCTCAAATGAACAGATGCAAGTAGAATGATTTAAACTAAAACAATTATAAAGCAAGTAGCATGATGTGAATTGATGCATTAAACTGGATCACGTAAAAAAGAACTGAAACTCTAATACGACCAATGATTTCTGACTCAACTATGATTTGAACAAACCGCGGATGAAAAAGCACTTGCAATGAACGTGTTATACTGATAACAAGTATGATGAAGAGAGGATTTGAAAATGCAATAGTGCAGCTTCAGGCTAGACATGAATCGGCAGAAAATGGATGAGCTGAAGTAGACAACGACTCTAGGTGCTTTGAACTTGCCTAATGAACTTGTGCATAGAACTTTGAACTTAGGCATAATGCTCTAAAATATGCTTGATTTTGTGGGAATGATATTTGTGTTGAAGCTTGCTTTCTAAAATTCATGTAAGAAATTGAGTAACAAAAGGCTTATTTTATTGCATTAACAAGAAGGCTTTATAAGCAACCGTTAACAAATGAAATAAAGGAAACAACAACCCATGATTTGTAATCATTGATATAATCATGGTTGGAACATTCGCATCACTCCCTAAAGGAGAGGATTTGTTGACTGAATAAACAAATGCAAAATAGTAGATAGACTAAATGTGAAACAACCCATCTCCGTTAAGGTCACTCACAAAGGGAATGCCTTAATTTTGGTGGAGGTTTATAAGTAAAAGACACAGATAAAACACAAGACAGATATAAACACATATAAATAAGCAGCGGAAAAACCAACAGACTTTTATTATCATAAATACATGTTTATACAGAACATTTCCAACATTGTCTCAAAACAAACTTCCAATTATTACAACCATAATACTGTCCTGATTTTAAAAGTTAAAGAAGCATGAAACATAAATAAAGCTACATAATCCCCATAAATGATATCCAAAGCCATGGTCCAAATGAAAGAAATCCAAGCAATACATTCTCTCTCTTCAAGCTGGATGAAAAATTGACTAACCTGCAGTGTTTCCTCCCTGTGGACCTGGGGGGAAACGGAAGAAAAGAAGACGAAAGGAAAATGGGTCAGACATAAGTCTGGTAAGTCTAGATATATTCCTAGAATGTTAATAATAAAAAGATCATGACTTGCATAAAGTGAGAACAGGACGATATCAGGATAATAGACTATCCTAGAACTAGATAAGGTGTCCTAAAACGAACATCCCTTCGCACCCTATTTTAAATCTTTATCTCTGCACCTACTAATTCTTATACCAACAGGCACCCCGTGATTGGGGTGAAGTGATCCCTTTCTCTTTCTTTAAAAGATCGGCTCCTACTCGTATATTCACATGTGTCCTACGACCCTATATGGTAGATACCTATGCTGGTCCCACCATGGGGTGTATCAAGTCCCATGGTGGCGGCCCCGACACAATTCTAGCATGCATAGGGTATACTACTGATGCTCCAATGCCCTGACTTGTCTGCTCCAGAGTGTGTGCACGCCCGCACTCTGTTAGAACCCACACTGTGCACCAACCGCCGTCGCTTTTGACCGCTTACAATCAGCCCAGTAATTGTGCCCCACCCAGCCTAGTTCAGGGTAACATGATACCTAATTGGGTTACTGCTGAAACGGGTCCCCGTTACTAGGTTTTCTAGTCAAACATGTTAAGTGGTTAAGTGTCTGAATGAACCTAACCCCCACCCATCCAAATTATTTAACATGTTGAATTTGGTTAAGTATTTATTAAATTGACTTAACCCTATCAGTCCTAACTCAGCTCAAATTGTCTTATTAGAGCACCAACCTCTCAGATTAGACAGATATTGTTGTGGTTGCCTGTATGCCGGTTGGGTCCGGGCAGTCTTATGCCACAACTCAGTTTAACCTCGGGTCTTTATTGGGCCCCATGCCTTAACCTCTCACATTGGATAGCTATTGTTGTGACAACTAGACAGCCGGGCGGGTCCCGGCAGGTTTACGTCACAACTCAATCCAACCTCGGGTTAAGCGCGTTCGTATTTTCTAATTTACATTTTAATTATGTAAATTATTCAAATTCAAAATACTGTCACATTCATTTCCAATTAATCTCATTAATTAAGGTAATTAATGCCTTTTTATGCCATAAATCACTTATGTGATTAATGACCAATATGTAAATTAGAAAATATTCAAATTACTGTCACATTCATTTCCAATTAATCTCATTAATTAAGGTAATTAATGTCTTTTTATGCCATAAATAACTTATGTGATTAATGACCAATTTATGGCAAGTTTTCCTAAAATTATCATTTTAACCCAACGTTACCCCGTCCAATATTAGGCTAACCATCTCAGCCTAATTTACGTTCGCATGTTTTTTGGTGTAAAGTATTAGGCTAAAAACATAGCCTAATTTAATATATGCAAATTGGCATAAATTAGCATAAACATGACAAGGGTATAACTTTGGTATTGATGACATAATCAATATGAACATAATAGGGTGTACTTGCAAAATAACTAACATGAACATTTTAGGGGTGAACTTGCAAAATAACTAATATGAACATTATAATGTCATAGGTACAAACTTGCAAAAAGGCTAACATAAACATTATAATGTCATAGGTATGAACTTGCACTTATAGGCTAACTCAACATATATGTGTTTTTTTAACATAGGCCATATTAACAACTAACATGAGAATTAGCAATATGAACTACTCCATATACATATGTTAATTTGCAACATAAGCAAATCAACATACATATATGTGAGTTAGCAACATAGGCTAATCAACATACACATTTGTTAATTAGTAACATAGATTTAAACATACTTGCAAATTAATCCCAACATATGATAAGTGTGAACATGGCATAAGTTTTGCATAAACATGAACATATAGATTTGACAATTGGTCGCATAACTTCACTACATAAACTTGCATAATAAACTACACAATTCTCATAAGATGTTACAATCCAAGTCCATGCTTATACAAATAATCTAATCCAATAATCCCAAATTTAACATGATAATAGAATCAAGTCACTGGCATAGATTAATATTATAAAACATAATAAACATCGTACTTAATAATTCTCAATTCAACATGATAATAGAATCAAATCACAAACGCATATTAATAACATAACGAGTATCGTACTATTATCATTTCATCGCAACACATGATATTCATATTAATCCGCATTCTAAAAATGTAGCTAAACTTACAATCGTAGACGGTCTTGTTTTCTGATTTCTGAAATTCTGAATTTGCAAAGCTTTCCTTTGGGAAGACGTTGCTTTGATTCTAATTTGTTGTTGCTTTTTAATCTTTTAGTTTGTATTCGCTATGTTGTTCGTCTCTTTCAAGTGAGGCTCCCTCTAGTTCTCAACAGACACCATGGTGGCTCCAATTCTTATTATTATTTTTTGTGAATTTTTAGTTTGAGACCTAGGGTCTTTTTATAGAGTTGCAAGTTAATTTGAGCCGTCGATGATGCTAGGGTTAACCAAAGCCGTCCGTTGTAAAGAGAAGCCAATTATGTTCACCATTTCTTTTTTAATGTACATTTACTATTATTTGTCAATCCATATAAATACGTACGCATTAGATACATCTCCCCTTTACAAATTTATTATTATTCTTGTATGCACATTAGATACATCTCCCCTTTACACATTTATTTTTGTATGCACATTAGATACATCTCCCCTTTACACATTTATTTTTTGTATTAGCAACTTTAGCGTTAACAGAAATACGGGGTGTTACATTCTCCCCTCCTTAAAGGATTTCGTCCCCGAAATCTCCAAGTCTAGGAGAACATATATCCTACCATCTAAATGTCCATCTACTCAATCATCAAACACGAGTGTCCATTGTCCTTAAAAGACTTCTAATGCTTCATGATCATATGCATCATGTGTGTACATGTCCTTATCTAATGCAAAAATCAGGCGGTCTACTGATTCAGTTGACCTCCTTAATGCAAATTATGTAAGTGTCATGAATCCATTATGTATGCAAACGTTTTTTCTATTCATAATTCTACATGAGTGTGTAATCATTCAAACAAATGCGACATCCATATGACAACATATTATGCTTCAACCATATACAAACATAAACACATATATGCATATGCAATATGAAGTGACTGAGCCGATCTAAAACCCTAGATCGTGTGTGTATATGCATCCACGAGCAACCACTAGCAAACATTTGCAACCACTTGCAACTATCATCCATAACATGTTTCAATTACATGTTTACATCCAAAGGGGTTTCCACCTAAGGATAAAAGGGTAAGGTCGGGGAGATATACCTAAAAAGATAGATACTAACATGACTTTAAGGAAAAAGAGGGATAAAAAATGTACCCTCAAAAAGAAAAGGGTAGGCTGCGCGTATTCTATCCTCAGTTTCCCAAGTCGCGTCTTCCTCGGCGTCGCTCCACTGAACTTTGACGAGTTTGACTTCGCGGTTGCGTAGCTTTTTCACTTCAGTTCCTAAGATGCGAGTTGGAACTTTCCTCACAGTTGCTTCGCGTTCTACTTCAGCTTCTTCTAGAATGTTTGGCTCTACCACTTCCGCTGACTCATGTAGATACTTCCGGAGGTGAGAAACATGAAAGACGTTGTGAACTCCGGCCAGTCTCTCGGGTAACTCTAACCTGTAGGCCATCTTCCCAATTTTCTCGATGATAGGAAACGACCCTACAAATCTTGGTGCTAGCTTCCCTGTGGATCCAAAGAGAACGACATTCCTTAAAGGAGATACCTTAAGGAAAACCCTATCCCCAACCTCAAATTCAAGGTCGGTCCTTCTCTTGTCTGCGTAGGATTTTTGTCTGTCTTGGGCTGTCTTCATTCTTCTCCATATTAAGTCTACTTTCTCTGAAGTCTCTCGGATCATATCTGGTCCAAGTATGAGCTTGTCAGTAGACTCCCACCAACAAGTGGGCGATCGACACGGTCTTCCATATAAAGCTTCGAAGGGCGCCATTCCGATGGTGGCTTGGTAGCTGTTGTTGTAGGCAAATTACACCAAAGGAAGATGTTCCTCCCAAGTCCCTCCAAAGTCAAGGACGCAAAGTCTCAAAAGGTCTTCCAAAATCCTGTTCACCCTTTCCGCCTGACCATCGGTTTGGGGGTGATAGGCCGTGCTCAAACATAACTGTGTGCCTATAGCTTCTTGCAAACTCCGCCAAAACTCGCTTGTGAAGATAGGATCTCTGTCGCTAATAATGCTGGAAGGTATTCCATGGAGTCGAACTATCTCCTTAAGATAAAGAGATGCTAGAGACGAGGCAGTCCTTCTACTCTTGACAGGTAAAAAGTGGGTGCTTTTAGTAAGCCTCCACTATTACCCAAATGCTAGTGTTGCCTCTTCTAGACCTAGGCAGCCTATCAATGAAGTCCATTGAAATTCTATCCTACTTCCACTGTGGGACCTCTAGAGGATGGAGCAGACCGCCAGGCTTCTTCTGCTCCGCCTTGACTTGTTGGAAAATCATGCACTTAGAAACAAAATCTGCCACGTCCTTCTTCATGCCACTCCAAAAGAAAACTCTCTTTAAGTCCTTGTACATTTTGTCCCCTCCTGGATGTATTGTCATCTTGGAATGATGTGCCTCCTCAAGAACTTTCTTCACCAACTCCTTTGCCTTTGGGACGCATAGTCTTCCATCCCGTCTTAACCACCCTTTGTCGTCGATGGTGTATCTATCGAGGTGACTAGAAGTCTCACCCCTGACGAGCTTATCAACCACTTCTACAAGCTGAGGGTCTTCTCGTTGGGCGGTCCCTATTGAGTCTAAGAGAGTGGGCCGCACTTCTAGCGATGCTAACAGACCGGGTACAAAATCAGAGGAGGGCCTAAAGTCAAAACTGGCTATAAACTCTAGGCTTCGCCTTTCAACAAATAGCGGGCTCAACGTTAGCTTCTTTCTACTCAAGGCATCTGCGACTACGTTGTCCTTGCCAGAAGTGTAGGAAATCTCGAAATCATACGAGGCAAGAAACTCCATCCACCTTTGTTGCCTTAAGTTAAGGTCCTTCTGTGAGAAGAGATACTTCAAAGATTTATGGTCAGTATATAGTTCAAATTTCTCACCTAGGAGATAGTGGCGCCAAGACTTAAGCGCAAAGACGATGGCGGCCAATTCAAGGTCGTGGGTTGGGTAGTTCCTTTCATGAACTTTCAACTGTCTTCCGCCATAAGCTACTACCCTTCCTTCTTGCATTAGGACAGCGCCTAGTCCTGTCCCGCATGCATCCGTGTATACTGTAAACATTTTTCTTCCATCCAGCAAGGTCAGAACTGGGGCTGTTGTAAGAGCCCTTTTTAAGCGTTGGAAAGCAAACTCGCAATCCAAATCCCAAGAGAAAACTAGATTCTTCTTTGTTAGCCTTGTATGAGGAGCTGAGATTTTTGCAAAATCTCTGATGAACTTCCGATAAAAGCCTGCAAGCCTGAGGACGCTTCGGACCTCGGTTGCATTCCTTGGTGCCTTCCAATCTTGCACCGCTACTACTTTTGCGGGGTCTACAGCTAACCCCTTTTTGGACACTATATGCCCAAGAAATCTCACTTCTTCTCTCCAAAAGTGGCACTTGGAGAATTTAGCTTTTAACTGATGTGTTCTAAGAGTCTCCATGATTGCCTTTAGGTGCTGAGCATGCTCTTCCTCATTTTTTGAGAATATCAAAATATCGTCTACGAAGACCACCACGAATTTATTGAGGAAATCTCTGAACACCCTACTCATTAGGTCCACGAAGTAAGCGGGTGCGTTTGTCAAGCCAAAAGGCATGAAAAGCCACTCAAAGAATCCGTCTGGGGTTCTGAAAGCTGTCTTATCGATGTTATCATCAGCTATCCTTAGCTGATGAAATCCGGTCGCCAAATCAAGTTGGGAGAAAACCGACGCTCCTACAAGATGGTCAAACAAATCGTCAATTATGGGGAGAGGGTGCCTATTCTTTTTAGTCAGCTTGTTTAGCTCCCTATAGTCAACACATAGACGGAGTGAACCATCCGCCTTTGTAGCGAACACCACTGGAGCACCCCATTCTGAAATGCTCTGCCTAATGAACCCCTTTTATAAAAGCTCTTTAATCTGCTTACTGAGCTCTTTCCTTTCCCTAGGAGCCATGTGCCTAACAGGCAAAGCAACGGGCTTCACATTGTCAACAAGATAGATGCGGAAGTCTATTTCCTATTTCGGAGGTAAGCCCTTCACCTCATCAAAGACATCCGAATATTCTCGGACCACCTTAACTGAGTGCAAATTCTCAACAGAAGCGTCAAGCGATTCAAGATAACTAAGCATAACCACATTCGAGGTATTACAAGTAATTTCCAGAGTGTTACCGAGTTGGGTTAAAAGACTAACCACTCTTTTCTCACAATCAAGGATGGCACCATTACTGGATAGCCCGTCCATGCCCAAAATCAATCCATACCCCGAGAAGCCCAAAACAAAGGTACTACATCTAAATTCTACACTTAGAATAGAGATTTTCATATTCATACAGATCATTGACAAATAAGCTGGGCCTCCAATTGGATTGGAGACAACCAAGGGATCCTCTACCATACTAGTTTCTAGGTGCAGAGATTCTACTAAAGCAGATGAAATAAAGGAGTGTGATGCACCAGAATCAAATAAAGTGCGAACTGGGTGATCATAAAGATAAACTACACTTTCTACAGAAGTATTTCTACCTCGCTGTTGCAGAGGAGGTGCCTCAATTGCATGAACTTGTCCACCCAAAGTGGATGCAGCTTTCTACGCCTGCCCTCGCTTCTTAGGGTAGTCCTTAGCTATGTGTCCTATTTCTTCACAATGAAAGCAACCACCATTCATCTTTGCCTTCTTCTTCCTGTAGTCTTTCACCACATGTCCAACCACACCACAGAAATTACACTTTCTTGTTTCGCGAGCTTTGTTGTTTTTTCCCGCCCTTCTTAAAGTCTGTTTTCTTAGGCTGTAAAGCTTCTTTCTTTCCCTGAGACCCTTCCGCCTTTGTCTCCTTCTTACCTTTATCCTCCTCATGTAGTAATGCCATATGTACCAGCCTTTCAAATGTAGCTCCCATAGGTATATGGGTCATGGCCAGGCTATGAAGCGGCTCATTCAGTCCCTTGACAAAGCGGAGAGCCTTCTTGTGTTGGGTGTTGACTAGGTCCAGTCCAAACCTAGCCAGCTGATCAAACTGGTTGACGTACACTTTGACGGTCATACTCCCTTGCTTAAGGGATAGGAACCTCTCCATTTGAAGACTTCTCTCAGCTTCTAAAAGGAACTTCAGCTCAAATCTAAATCTGAAATCTTCCCACGTTTCTACTGGTCTTTCTGCATTGGTGACTTCCCACCAGTAGGAAGCCTCTCCTTTGAGCAACCACACTGCCAGTCTTACCTTCTGCCTGTCTTCTACCTCGAAGATAACAAAAAGATCTTCGGTCTCTTTCAGCCAGTTCCTGGCTGCTACGAAGGACTCGGTTCCATGAAAGTCTTTCCCACCCATAGCTTTAAAATCTCTACAAGTCTTGGCAAAAGCATTTCCTCTCGGAGGAGGAGGAGGAGGAAGAGGGGGAATTTCAGCAATTGATGGAGGAGGAGGAGGAATTGCTGCAGCTGGGGGAGGAAGATTCGCTGGGCCCACCTCATTGGCCCTAGCTTCCAAGTACCTTCTAAACCAACCAGGTACAGTCACACCTTCTGGAAGGTTAAATTCTCCCGACATGCTGAAACGAAAAAGGAAAGATTCAAAACAAAGGATAGATAATTCACATGGCTTTGGGGGATTATGCCTTTCTAAATCTATAAAACAATTCTTTTTCTTGAAAAATGCTTCTTTAAATTTTAATTTGAATATAGCTTCAAAAACTTTTTATCTGGTCTGGTAAACCTATGCTCTGATACCAAGTGAAACACCCCACCTCCGTTAAGGTCACTCACAAAGGGAATGCCTTAATTTTGGTGGAGGTTTATAAGTAAAAGACACAGATAAAACGCAAGACAGATATAAACACATATAAATAAGCAGCGGAAAAACCAACAGACTTTTATTATCATAAATACGTGTTTATACAGAACATTTCCAACATTGTCTCAAAACAAACTTCCAATTATTACAACCATAATACTGTCCTGATTTTAAAAGTTAAAGAAGCATGAAACATAAATAAAGCTGCATAATCCCCATAAATGATATCCAAAGCCATGGTCCAAATGAAAGAAATCCAAGCAATACATTCTCTCTCTTCAAGCTGGATGAAAAACTGACTAAGCTGCGGTGTTTCCTCCCTGTGGACCTGGGGGGGAAACGGAAGAAAAGAAGACGAAAGGAAAATGGGTCAGACATAAGTCTGGTAAGTCTAGCTATATTCCTAGAATGTTAATAATAAAAAGATCATGACTTGCATAAAGTGAGAACAGGACGATATCAGGATAATAGACTATCCTAGAACTAGATAAGGTGTCCTAAAACGAACATCCCTTCGCACCCTATTTTAAATCTTTATCTCTGCACCTACTAATTCTTATACCAACAGGCACCCCGTGATTGGGGTGAAGTGATCCCTTTCTCTTTCTTTAAAAGATCGGCTCCTACTCGTATATTCACATGTGTCCTACGACCCTATATGGTAGATACCTATGTTGGTCCCACCATAGGGTGTATCAAGTCCCATGGTGGCGGCCCCGACACAATTCTAGCATGCATAGGGTATACTACTGATGCTCAATTGCCCTGACTTGTCTGCTTCAGAGTGTGTGCACGCCCGCACTCTGTTAGAACCCACACTGTGCACCAACCGCCGTCGCTTTTGACCGCTTACAATCAGCCCAGTAATTGTGCCCCACCCAGCCTAGTTCAGGGTACCATGATACCTAATTGGGTTACTGCTGAAACGGGTCCCCGTTACTAGGTTTTCTAGTCAAACATGTTAAGTGGTTAAGTGTCTGAATGAACCTAACGCCCACCCATCCAAATTATTTAACATGTTGAATTTGGTTAAGTATTTATTAAATTGACTTAACCCTATCAGTCCTAACTCAGCTCAAATTGTCTTATTAGAGCACCAACCTCTCAGATTAGACAGATATTGTTGTGGCTGCCTGTATGCCGGTTGGGTCCAGGCACTCTTACGCTACAAATCAGTTTAACCTCGGGTCTTTATTGGGCCCCATGCCTTAACCTCTCACATTGGATAGCTATTGTTGTGACAACTGGACAGCCGGGCGGGTCCGGGCAGGTTTACGTCACAACTCAATCCAACCTCGGGTTAAGCGCGTTCGTATTTTCTAATTTACATTTTAATTATGTAAATTATTCAAATTCAAATTACTGTCACATTCATTTCCAATTAATCTCATTAATTAAGGTAATTAATGCCTTTTTATGCCATAAATCACTTATGTGATTAATGACCAATATGTAAATTAGAAAATATTCAAATTACTATCACATTCATTTCCATTTAATCTCATTAATTAAGGTAATTAATGCCTTTTTATGCCATAAATCACTTATGTGATTAATGACCAATTTATGGCAAGTTTTCCTAAAATTATCATTTTAACCCAACGTTACCCCGTCCAATATTAGGCTAACCATCTCAGCCTAATTTACGTTCGCATGATTTTTGGTGTAAAGTATTAGGCTAAAAACTTAGCCTAATTCAATATACGCAAATTGGCATAAATTAGCATAAACATGACAAGGGTATAACTTTGGTATTGATGGCATAATCAATATGAACATAATAGGGTGTACTTGCAAAATAACTAACATGAACATTTTAGGGGTGAACTTGCAAAATAACTAACATGAACATTATAATGTCATAGGTACAAACTTGAAAAAAGACTAACATAAACATTATAATGTCATAGGTATGAACTTGCACTTATTTGCTAACTCAACATATATGTGTTTTTTTAACATAGGCCATATTAACAACATACATGAGAATTAGCAATATGAACTAATCCATATACATATGTTAATTTGCAACACAGGCAAATCAACATACGTGTATGTGAGTTAGCAACATAGGCTAATCAACATACACATGTGTTAATTAGTAACATAGATTTAAACATACTTGCAAATTAATCCCAACATATGATAAGTGTGAACATGACATAAGTTTTGCATAAACATGAACATATAGATTTGACAATTGGTCGCATAACTTCACTACATAAACTTGCATAATAAACTACACAATTCTCATAAGATGTTAGAATCCAAGTCCATGCTTATACAAATAATCTAATCCAATAATCCCAAATTTAACATGATAATAGAATCAAGTCACTGGCATAGATTAATATTATAAAACATAATAAACATCATACTTAATAATTATCAATTCAACATGATAATAGAATCAAATCACAAATGTATATTAATAACATAACGAGTATCGTACTATTATCATTTCATCGCAACACATGATATTCATATTAATTCGCATTCTAAAAATGTAGCTAAACTTATAATCGTAGACGGTCTTGTTTTCTGAGTTCTGAAATTCTGAATTTGCAAAGCTTTCCTTTGGGAAGATGTTGCTTTGATTCTAATTTGTTGTTGCTTTTTAATCTTTTAGTTTGTATTCGCTATGTTGTTCGTCTCTTTCAAGTGGAGGCTCCCTCTAGTTCTCAGCAGACAGCATGGTGGCTCCAATTTTTTTTTTTTTTTTTTTTTTTTTTTTTTGTGAATTTTTAGTTTGAGACCTAGGGTCTTTTTATAGAGTTGCAAGTTAATTTGAGCCATCGATGAAGCTAGGGTTAACCAGAGCCGTCCGTTGTAAAGAGAAGCCAATTATGTTCACCATTTCTTTCTTAATGTACATTTACTATTATTTGTCAATCCATATAAATACGTACGCATTAGATACATCTCCCCTTTACACATTTATTATTGTTCTTGTATGCACAATAGATACATCTCCCCTTTACACATTTATTTTTTGTATTAGCAACTTTAGTGTTAACAGAAATACGGGGTGTTTAAAAATGCAAAACTAGCAAGCCTTACAACTTCTCCCTTAAACTGAGTTGCCCAAAGCAATCAGTTTACTCCACCTGCTAGCTTGCACACACCAAGCAATCTTCTCAGCTTTTAAAAAACATTGAACTTCAAGGCCATTGTCATAATTTCTGCTAACTGGTTCTATGAGCTGCAATATATTCTAGTCTAAAGGGACCAGATATCTCTTTATACATCTTTACTACTAATAATGAAAATTCTTTCCACTAAATTACTAAGCATCTTTTTGAACTTTCCAAAATTCCCTTAACCCTTCAAGTAATTCACCAGTCGCCAAAAAAAATTGATCTACCTTCTGTTGTCTCCATTTTCCTCAAAAGACCATCCTGCTTCTGCTGTCACCATATTTCCATATTTTCCTACATACGAAGTCGCTATTTTTTTCTTTGTAAAAATTGTTGTAATTTCTTCATACTGCCTCGGAACCTGATGAGTCTTCAACCGATAGATTCCCACCTAAATTACAAACAGTGTGAAATACTCGAATGTTTTGCCCTATGATAGAACACTATAGTTCTCCGAGGTGACTACTAGTTGTACTTAGAAAATAGCTTGTTATATTCCTATATTTAACTCTTCCTACATACGAAATCACTAATTTTTTTTGTAAAAACTACAGTAATTTCTTCAGACTGCCTCAGAACCGGATGAGACTTCAACCGATAGACACTCACCAAAATTACGGATTGTATTGAATACTCAAATGTTTCATCCTATGAACGAACATTGTAGGTTTCCAAGGTGACTAATAATTGTATTTAGAAAATAACAAGCTATATTCGCATACTTGAACTCTACCTACATACAAAGTCGTTATATTTTTGTGAAAACTGCAGTAATTTCTTTATATTAGCTCGGAACCGAATGAAACATCGACCGATAGGCTCTCAACTAAATTATGGAAAATATGGAACACTCGCGTGTTTCCTCATATGAACGAACACTATTACTCTCCTAGGTGATTAACGTTTATACTTAGAAATTAACAAACTAATTCACCAGTCGCCCAAAAATATCGATCTACCTTTTTTGTCTCCATTTTCCAAAAAAGACCATCCCGCTTTCGCCGTCTCCATATTCTCATATTTGAAATCTGCTTACATATGAAGTTGCTATTTTTTTTGTAAAAATCACAGTAATTTATTCATACTGCCTCTGAACCAGATGAGACTTCCATTGATATATTTCCACCTAAATTACACACAGTGTGAAAAACTTGAACGTTTTGCCATATGATCGAATACTATTGTTCTCCAAGGTGACTACCATTTGTACTTAGAAAATAACTAGCTATATTCCCCATATTTGAACTCTACCGACATATGAAGTCGCTATTTTTTTTTTGTAAAAACTGCAGTAATTTCTTCATACTGCCTCGGAATCGGACGAGACTTCAACAGTTAGACTTTCATCTAAATTGCAGGCAGTATGGAATACTCAAATGTTTTGTCATGTGAACGAACACCATAGGTCTAATGGTGACTAACAGTTGTACTTAGAAAATAACAGGTAATATTCGCATATTTGAACTCCGCCTACATACAAAGTCGCTATTTTTTAGTGAAAACTACCGTAATTTCTTTATATTACCTTGGAATCGAATGAGACTTTGACCGATAGGCTCTCACCTAAATTATGGATAGTATAGAACACTCGTGTATTTTGTCCTATGAACGAACACTATAGGTCTCCAAGGTGATTAATGTTTATACTTAGAAAATAACAAACTAATTCACCAGTCCCCCAAAAATTTCAATCTACCTTTTGCCGTCTCCATTTTCCCCAAAATATCACCCCTTTTTCGCCATCTCTATATTCCCATATTTGAACCCTACCTACATACGAAGTTTCTATTTTTTTGTAAAATTTTTAGTAATTTCTTTATACTGCCTTGGAATTGGATGAGACTTCGACCGATAGATTCCCACCTAAATTACGGACAGTATGAAATACTTGGACGTTTTGCCCTTTGATCGAGCACTATAGTTCTCCAAGGTGACTATCCGTTGTACTTAGAAACTAACAGGATATATTCCCATATTTGAACTCTGCCTACATATAAAGTTGTCATTTTGTGTAGAAACTGCAATAATATCATCATACTATCTCAGAATCGGACGAGTCTTCAACTGGCAGATTCTTACCTAAATTATGGGCAGTATGGAATATACGAATGTTTCGCCTTGTGAACGAACACTGTAGGTCTCCAATGTGACTAACAGTTGTACTTAGAAAATAACAAGCTATATTAGCATATTTGAACTCTACCTACATACAAAGTCGTTTTTTTGTGAAAATGCAGTAATTTCTTTATATTATCTCGGAACCAAATGAGACTTTGACCGATAGGCTCTCAACTAAATTACAGACAACATGCAACACTCGGGGTATTCGTCTTATGAACGAACACTATAGATCTCCAAGGTGATCAACGTTTATACTTAGAAAATAACAAACTAATTCTAATAATTGATAATTGTAACACCATAGTTTCATGCTTTCTTCATTATCAAATATTCTCATGTTTCTCTCTACATAAATATGATAAATCGAAGTTCTCAGCGCGACATAAGCAATATCTTGCATGATGTTTTCATTCTAAAAGTTGATTTAATATCTTAACTTTCCTCTAAAATATTTACAGTAACTGGATGAACAATTCTCATTTTCGATTGACAAAAATAGATATTGTATTTTTGTAGTTACAACTAAAAAACAACTGTTCATAAGTTTCATTCTTTCTACAACATAGTGGATACCAAATATCAAGTTGGAAAAACAATCTGTTATTTTGAAAGTCATCAATGTTATAGTTGTTACTGTTGTGATATGTTTAAACCGAAATTTGCTTAATCACTAAAGATGCCATAAAGGCACTTAACCAATCGGTAAGAAAAGAGGCCACAATCACAATGAAAAGTAAAAGACACAAAGTTTTTATAGTGGTTCGATCTTAAGAGAGATCTACATCCGCTTTGGTAAAGATTTCCGTTAGCAATTCAAGAGTTACAAGCTTAGAATCACTCAAAAGTACATTCATATTTTCCATTACACAAAAACTTCACTCAATTAAATACAAATCAGCGGAGAGTTAGATGGTTCTTGCTAAATGTAAGGAGAAATGGCGGAGAATCTTCGATCTCTAAGATGCTTGATCACTTTTGGTGGATTTCATGATGAATTCAATGCTTGATCTTCACTTGGAGATGATAGATGGTGTTAAAATCTCTTGAATCAGGAGAGAATGCAATTCGGCAGCCCTTTGCGGTGGTCAAAATCGATCCCTAAAAGCATGGAAGCCATGGCCTATTTATAGGAGAAGTTGGAGTGAAGTGGTGAGCTGAAATGTGTATATGTAGGCTGTGGGTCGAACATATGAGTAATTAAAGAAGTGCCACTGTCAGCTATCGACAGCTGTAACCAATTGTCCACCTGAATCCATGTTCGACCGACCAGGGGAATCATGTTTGAGCCACTAGACCGAACCGACCCTGTTTGTTCGAGCCTTACTAATGTTCAATCCTGAACAATGATGTTGCTCGATCAAGCCGTATATATCGAACGATTAACCCTTGATGTTCGACCCTTACCTGTTTGAGTCCTGATTGGAGTTCGACCATGAGTGGTGTTCATCCTACATGATGATCGAGCTATTGTCTCCATATTTTGTAGTCCCGCTTGACCCACATATGGTTTAAATAATGACTGACCACTTCTTCCATATATGACCGACCCTCATGTTAAATTCAATCTATTAATATGTGCTTAAATATTTATGGATAAACGTTTGCCCCTTAATGCTTGTAATTTTACTAATTTATTGAAATTTACAAGCTTTGTAATAACTAATTATAGCACATTCGATAGATTAAATGTAAGTTCACACAGGTCGATCGTGCACAATTCAATTAATTTGGATAATAGTTGCAAAAATACTGGGTCGAATAGACACCCTGGGTTGGACGAGTAATCTGGATCGAGCAAACCAAATGGGTCGAGCACACCATCTAGGTCGAACACGACATTTGTGTCAAACGTGGCATTTGGTTCGAGCATGCCAGTTGGGTCGAGCACGTCTGTTCATCTTCTTACCCTTTATATTCCCTTAGGCTTGCTCATTTCAACACTTTGCTTATTTCATCTGAAAAATCCAGTTAATGACGGCCGCCTCTTTTCCTTAAAATCCCCAACGCCTTAATCTTCTCTTCTTCCAAATTCAAATTAAGTTGAACCTCAAGCCATTAATCGGTGGAGCTCACTCGAACCCACAATAAGACAGACCCGATCTCGAATCGTCTTGGAGCAGCTATCTCTCTAAAATTTGAGACACTTTACTGCTTGAAGGTGATTTTCATTTCTTTTCTGCATTGTTTTTGGTTTGTAGAAATCTAGGATCTTAAATAAGGTGTACATAGTACGACTTGAGTATGCGTTGGACCTTTCAGGTTGATGTTGATGAGAATTGGATTGAGTTTAAACGAATTGCAGCCATGATTGTGTAATTGGGTGTATATATGGAATTGAAATTACCCGAAAATTCTTTGAGCTCTGATTTGTATTCGATGCACACTAGATGTTCGGTTAAATGTTTGTGACACACGATTTTCATTCACTTCGTCGATTTGTCCAAACACTTGTGTTTGAATGTTTTGCGCTTGTCATTTGAACTCATTTTTTCCATGCCCATAATGTAGGGAACTTCAAACAAAACTCTATCAACGATTTGTATACGCAGCAATATCTTAGGTTTTGCTTTGAAATGATGTCACCACGCTCGACCCAAATCTGTTTTGAGCATGTTCGACTTTTGTGTAGTTCATCATGTTCGCCCAACTTTGGGTCGAGCGTGCTCGAATTCATCTAAGGTTTGAACATGTTCAACTAGCTGAGATTCGCACAAACTCGACCCTGTCTGGTTTGAACTTTTTTGACCTTATGGGGTCGGTCATGTTTGACCAGCTAAGGCTCGAACATGCTCGACCCTGTTTAGGTTGAACATGTTCAACCCTATGGGGTCAGACAAGTTTGACCAGCTAAGGCTTGAACATGCTCGACCCTATCTGGGTTGATCATGTTCGACCCTATGGGATCGGTCATGTTCGACCCAATTATGGCTCGAACATGACTGACCCTGTCTGGGTTGAACTTTCTTGATCCTGTTTGCATATATTTGAGTTGCTTGGGAACGAGCATGGTCTCATTGTTTGGTTGAAGCTTGTACTTGCAATGTGTGTTGAAATTTGCTGCTCACATATGCCAACTTAATACTATACTCTTGCCTTGCATGCTTGACTGATCATCTAGAATACAGTTCCACAAACTTCTCGCTTATCTGACTTGAATTACCTAATCATGCTTGAGCATGTTACACTCTGGTCTGATTAACCCTTAGGAGTTTGAATATGTTCGACCCTAATACTAGTCGTGCTTAATCTTATTCAAGCTTGAGCATGGTTGATAACTTTGGCATTTTATCACGATTTAGTTTGTGGTCTTTATGGATTTTCAGATTTTTTCGATGCTAAACCTTCGATTTATTTTTTAAACATAGCCGTTCTTATAGAAAATGTAACCCGACAACAGGTGAGCCAGAATCCCAAAGAAGGGGCCATGTTCGGTGAAGCCGGGAGTTCTGGGTAAGTTGTAGGGACCACATCTGGGACCAGTGCCAGTCAAAGTTTTCCTAAGCCTTGACCATGTTCCAATATACCACTTGAGAGACATGAAACAGAACTTTCCTTCAACTCATTCCAACAACTGTGTAAGGAATATGGGATTTCTGAAAAGGAAGAAGCCATATTCCTCGGAAAAGAAGAGTTTGCTGACATTCCTCCTCCCAGATATGTTGCCGTAAACCAATACATGTTAATGAGCGGGGCAATCCCTCCTTTTAATCCCTACTTAGAGTTAATTCTGAGGAGCCTGGCTATTGCCCCATACCAGTTATGCCCCAATGGCTACTTTTCTTTAATTGGTCATTATGTACTGTTTATGATGGTCAAAGAGCAAACGCCTACATTTCAAGACACTTGCTCTTTGTATTCTTTTAAAAGGAGGAAGAAGGATCGTCCCCCAATCATCTTTGTTGGGAGCCGGAGTTCTAAAATTATTACTGATCTAGTTGAGAGCACTCGAGAATTTTCAAACCAGTGCTTCTTTGTTAAATGTCCTTCAAACTTCTATGGTTACTGGGCAGAAGGTGGTGAATACTTTACAGTCTTTTATTCATTTTTCCCCTTACTCCATTGCTTAAATCTTAAATTGTATTATAGTGATTTCCTCCGATAAGGATAATCCTTTCGATCAAATTCTCTTTAAAAATTTAACGGTTGTTCCTGAGAGTAAAAGGAGTAGGAAATTCTTACTCATGGAGTAGTTTCTTCGTCGATGCAACATGCTTCCTCCCTCGCGAACTCTAGGGAAAAATCCGACAAATAAGAAAGATACTTCTCGTAAATCCCCGGCCAAGAAGGCCCGAATAAGGAAGTGCTTTGATCCTGTGGGAATCGACAAAACCCCTCCCAAATCAAAACTAGCTTCCATTGAGGATGAGGCATCCATACAAAATAAAGATATGGTCCTTTTGCTTTACCTGATCAAGTTGGGAAGGAGGTCACTATTCCAGATCCTATGGAAGAAACTAGGTAGGTTGATGTGGATGAATCTGCTTCAAAAACTATTTCAAATTCTACGAAGGGGAATGAGAAGCCGACAAATGCTAGGATAAGTTCTGAGATTAGATTAAACACTGAGAACCGTGATGAAAATCCTGTTATCCAAGGTAGTCAAGGGGACGATATGTCAGAGACCTTCAGGAATCTTGGTGATCTTAGCTTAGTTAAAGATCTTATTCCGAGTGATACTTTAACCTTAAAGCCAATAGTTTCGGTTATGAAGAATAAGACTGGAAAAACTCTTGACGACATAGAAATTTTCTTAAATGATCTCCTCTGATTGGTTCGTTATTAGACTTTCATAAGAAAATTCCCTGTTCTTTTACTTACGTCTTATGCTCTCAGTACTTTATATAGGTTTTTCCTATTTTGCCTCGGTACTCTCTAACCTAAGTACTGAAATTTTGCTTTCTCCCCTTTTTAGGTTCAGAAATGAGACGCTCCCTAGAGGATATCATTGAACAGGGTGCCCAGCAATTTGATCCCAAAAACTTCATTAAACCTCGGTCTTCCCAACATTCGAAGCATTCATAACATCCGCAGCCCGCTTATCAACCTCACCGAATTGGCGATCTTATTGAAACCAAGCAGTAAAGGAAGTGGAGACATGACCATTTTTACAGGCTGGAGGCTGAAAGGAAAAAGAAAAAATGAGAAGAAGAAAGAGAGAGAAGCGATAAAGGTAAAGGTGATTACGGGAAGCGTCACAAATCGGACAAACTTCCAATGCCGGATTTCTCAATGCTAGATATTCAAAACAGTGGCTATGACATATATTTGATTTCCCCACTAGTCGCTCCTACTTCTTCTGATCTTCAAATAATCATGTATAGGCCTTGTTACAAGATAAGGTCGACTAGCCTAATGCTCGCTGAATGCTTCAAAGCCTAGGATTTAAGAGGAATGTACTTTAATATGGATTTACATCCCAATGACAAGCAGGATCTTCTTGAGGAAATAACTGGTACAAAAAGCAACATGGTCACTAAATATGATGTTGCCAGGAGTCAAGCTGAGGTTCAATTAGATAAACTGAGCAAGCATGTCATAAAACAGCTTGGTGGGTGGTACACATTTGCTTATGACCTCCAAAGACTTAATTCAGCTCGCCTTGACTATATCGAAATGTTAGAGAATGATAAGGCTAATTTAATTCATGCGCTTAAGTCTCAAAGCTCCACGAAGGATTCAAATGCTGAAATTGCTAATCTTAAGGAAGAACTTGTTGCTGCAAAATAGAAGAAAGATGCGCTTGTGAAACGGGTCTAAGAAGCTTAGACTGCTCAACATCTTGCAGAGTCCAAATTGGCCGAAGAAAGAAATGCTTCTACTACTTTAAACAAGAAAATCTGACTCTTCAATACAAGATTTCCACTCAGAGTTTATCCCTTGAAGCTCTAACTACCAACATTCAGTTTCTTAAAGAGGATAAAGCTAAGGCCGTGGACGCTTATAGAAAAGTCAAAGCGAAGACCGAGGATACCCTATCCAAGTTTTACCTTTACAGTGTCATGGACCATGGTAGTTTATCCTATTCAGGAAAAGACTTTGTTGAGACTTTAGCTATTGTCTGGGAAGAAGTGCTCACGATCGATGGAGGAGATCATGGTGAATAGGACTTTATAGAGGAGCTTTTAGATAAGAAATCCCTTGAAGCTTTAGCAAAAGGAAAGATTATAATGAGGGAAAAGCGGGCACTGTTAAGTGGCAAGGTCAGACCTTCTGGAGTCCATGCCCAGGATGCAACAAATGCCGATTCCCCTATTCTTCCTGTCGATGCTGAGGCTTCTGGTTCACAAATCCCAGCGAATCCTCTTGCTGCTTCAAAAGATATAATATTCAAAGGACACAATGTCGAACAGAACTTAGCAGAAGAGCAAAACAAGGATGATGAAGTCGATGATGATTCTTATGCAAACAGATTCAAGGTCGAAGAACATAGAAATCTTCAGGCCAGTCTTGTAGCTGCAAGTAAACTTGAAATCATCGAAACTTTACTATAGTTAGACTGCCTATGCCCATCACCTAAGACATATGCATTTCATGCTCATTGTTCGTTTGCTTTAGATCTAATCTCACCGTCACCTTCCCCTACTGTAGGAAAGACAATGAAGGATGAAGCTATCATAACTGATTCAACCTTAATGTTAGTTCCTCTTGCTCTAGTTTCTACTCCTCCTCTAGGCGATTCATCCCTTTTTGCTCTCAACACCTCGGGTTCTTAGGATACTCGGATTCTAGCAATTGCTAACTTAAGAGATGATGAGGATTACATTCCGAGTGCAGAGGATTCTGAGCAGACTGGTGAAACTCCAGACAAGGAAACCGAGGGACCAAATTAGCACAAATCCAAAGCCTCATCAGCTTTTGGATGCGAAGGAAAAAAGCATGCAGCTAAGAAGAAAGTTATCACTTTGTCATCTTAGGAAAGTCCCAGCGGACCAGGGAAACAACCAGCTAGGGCTCCTTTGACTAAGCATGCTTTGAGGTCAAGTGGCAAGAAACAGTAGTGCTCATGAGTTTACTTTAGATTCTGATTATCGTATTCAGACCAGTTGTATATGCGGGTGCTGACCCTCGCCTATTACTCTTATGATTGTTACTTTATGCACTTTTATGTCTGATACCTTTTCTCTAGACTTATGATTTTGTGATCTGGTTCTGTGTTGCTGTAATGAAACTATGTTCTGCTTGTTGTACTTTAAGCTTTTTACTTCAGCTTTGTCATACTTTCTTGTTTCGCATTCCACACTTGTTTTCTTTTCATGCTCACAACACAAGTGCTTATTACAAGTCACTGCAATGTTTGATAATGTAATGACCTCATCGCACATTTTTGCAAATTGTTTTTTTGGTTGTAGCCACGGATCATTATTAGCTGGATTTTCTTGACCAATTTTGTTAAGTTTCCTTGATTCTGATTGGATACCCGAGACTTCTTTCCTGTGACTAACCACTTTTGTGCTTGTCATTGTATTGAAGCTCTCAAGTTTTCCTTGGTCGTTTCAAGGAATTCAACTTTGTTGGTTAAAATAATCCTTGTAAATGCTAAACCTTAAAGTCTGTGGTATGTTTAAGTGAGCATTATTAAATTTCTTTAATGCGATGGTAATGCCCCCATACCAAAATTTGTTACAAAGTTTAAAGGTTAGGTATGACATTTTATGATCGACTTCATTTGGAATCTTCTAGTCATGTGTTTTTGCCCTTTAAATTTTTCTTGGCATGATCATGATCAAAGGTTTCTGGTCTAGTCGATCTAGTTCATACCTTTTGTGAGAATGAATTTTTGTTCTTGTACCCCTTCTTGAGAGGTCTTATATTTTTAATATATTCAATCATGTTTCTCGTTAGCCTGGAAATCCAGACCCCTTTGGAGATCAAATTTGAACATGTATCCCCCGGAGAGGTCTTGGTTTCCGTGCCTTCATAGGGGTCTTATATAAACCCATTATTTGTTATGGATGAATGATTTAGCCACTTGTAGAATTTCTGGGGCACCTTCGAAAAGGTCTTTGGGTCCGTTATTTACCGAATTTTGGAAGATTCGGCTTATGGTTGGATGCCCCCAAGGGGGTGTCTTGAATCTCAGGGTTTGTCGCAATCGGGTCATGCATTAATGGCACTGACGATCAGCCTGGTGCCCCTCGTGGAGGTCTTTGGTTTAAAAGCCCAGTGTTTGTCGCAGGCGGGTCATGTATCAATGGCATCGGCGATCGACTAAGTGCCCCTTGGGGAGGTCTTTGGTTCACATGCCGAGTGTTAGTCGTAATCAGGCCATATAATAATGGCAACGACGATTAACTCGATGCCCCTCGGGGAGGTCTTTGGTTCACATGCCTAGTGTTTGTCGTAATCAGGCCATATAATAATGGCACTGACGATTAACTGGGTGCCCCTCGGGGAGGTCTTTGGTTTAGAGTTGCATCATTTCACGGGGCGGACGCTAGTTCGTTCATCGTTTTTTATCCTGATTCGTTTGAACTCGGGCCATTGACCTTACAATTAAGAAAATGCCCCTTGGGTGAAATTAACAACTTCATTGTAGCTTGAATGCCACATCATTTGACTGTTTAATTCCTGGTGTCCATTATTTGCAATGTTGTGCTCCACACCTTCATATTTGTTGCGAGTGAAGCTTTAAGCATTGAGCAATGGGCATTTGAGCTATCCCAATCGGGATGTGCTGTAATGGTCACCAGGCTTTGTTAGGTCATAGATGGCGTCAGCGTTCTTTTAGGGGACCTACAATCAAAATCGAATTTAAGCAACTTGTAAAGAAGAATTTGCAAGTGTACAATTTAGGCAAGTAAAGCAATTTCTTCCATTAATATGTACAAAACTTGTAACGATGTTGCATGGTATTTACAATGCATGATGTTTACAACTTGCAAAATGAAAGAACTGTTAAATGAAGAAGTGGAGAAGGTGTATGCTATTCCAAGCCCTCAGAAGTTAGGTCCCATCCGTTGTCTTCAACTCGAACGTGCCATCTGATAATTTTTGGCTTATCAAATACGACCCTTCCTGAAACACCCCACCTCCGTTAAGGTCACTCACAAAGGGAATGCATTAGCTTTGGTGAAGCATTTTAGGTGTAAGACACAGATAATTTACAAGACAGACATATAAACAGTGGAAAATTGAAATCATTTATTAAATAGCGTGGTTCAGTCAAAACATTACAAGCATTGTCTCAAAACCCAACTTCTAAATTATTACAACAAAACAGCTATCTTGATTTAAAACTCCAAGTACATAAAGAAGCATCAAATAGTAGTAAAGCAACATAAATCCCCAATAAAAGTGTAACCACAGCCATAGCCCAAGAAAAAAGAATCCAAACAATACATCTACTCTTTTCAAGCTTGAAAAGGTCTGCACTAAGCTAAAGTATTCCCTCCCTGCGGACCTTGGGGGAGGGCGGACGGAAGAAAAGAAGGCGAAAGAAAACGGGTTAGACATAAGTATGGTAAGTCCAGTGATTATTCAGCATGTAAACAGGCAAAAGGATAATGACATGAATAAGCTGAGCATAAGACAATACCATAGAAATAAGATAACATAAGATAAGATAAATTGGATATACTATCACACTCATTTCCATTTCTCTGCACCTACGAACGAGTGTTTCAACTAACCTCATGTGTTCATAACAAAGTGATCCCTTTTCCGATCGGCTTCTACTCGCATGCATTTAATACTTGTGTCATTCGGCCCCGCATGATTGTAGATACCTGTGCTGGTCCCACCATAGGGTGTATCAATTCCTATGGTGGCAACCCGACATAAATTCTAGATGCATAGTATATACTACTGATGCCTAGTGCCTGCTTTATCCACTCCGGAGTACGTGAACGCCCATATTCCGCGGGAACCTACACTACTGCACCACCTGCCGCTATTTTGACCGCTAATAATCAGCCCAGTAATTGTGCCCCACCCTGCCTAGTTCAGGGTACCGTGATACATTATGTGGGTTACTACTGAAATGGGTCCCCGTTACTAGGGTTTCCTAATCAACATGTTATAACGGTTAAGTGTTCTTAAATTTACCTAAACCCACTCATCTGTTTAATTAACGTGTTGTATTGGTTAAGTGTTGCCTTAATTAACTTAACCCTATCATTCTTCGCCTACCTGTTCCTTAGCTTTAATTCATTCATGAAAGCACCAACCTCTCACATTAGATATGTAATGTTGCGGTCGCTGGATGTGCCGGGCGGTTCCTGGCAGTCTTACACCGCAACTCAATCTAACCTCGGATTTTTCAGGATTAATGCGCTAACCTCTCACATTAGATCTATATTGTTGCGGTCGCTGGATATGCCGGGCGGTTCCGGGTAGTCTTACACCGCAACTCAATCTAACCTCGGGTTAGGCATGTTCATCTTTAGCCAATTTACATATTTGTCATATATGTCCAAATCTATGTGTCAAAATTTCAACAAGTCTAGTCAATACTAGTTTTATGCCACATTCACTAGTTATGCCCACGATTCACTTAATTAAATTATACCCAATTTTTCCCTCGTTATAATCGCACGTACAACGAGATTCAATCTTAGTTCTGAATGAACTTAGTATTCACAAAAGCAAGTAAAATGGGGTAAAATAGAAAATGAGCATAAGAATTGACATAAGGAAAAATTAGGCATGTAAAGAGGTACTTAATTCAAGAATCATGTTTCAATGTTGTACATTAACAAAATATGTGAACAAGCAATGCAACTTATACCATAGGCATAAAGATTAGATAGAACAGGACTTAAGAGAATCGCTAATTTTTGTGTACAACATGATAAGTCCCATTATTTTAATTGCAATAGTCTCATAGGCATAAGATGTACAACATGATAAGTTCCATCATATCAATCACAATAGTCGCATAGGCATAGGATGTACAACATGATAAATCAATCACAATAGTCCCATAGGCATGACAGGTTCCATTTTGTCAATCCAACAGTCTCATAGGCATGTTAGGTTTCATTATGTCAATCACAATAGTCTCATAGGCATGATAGGTGTCATTACATCAATCACAATAGTCTCATAGGCATAGGCAATTCAGAATTGACAAAAGGATAGGCACGAATAGAATTAGGCATAGTTCTAGATCCAGTTATTACAGTAATGATTTCATATTAGGTGTTCACATCTAAACAATGACTGTACTTACAGAAAAAGGATGGATCTTGATTTCTGAATTTGAAAAGATAATCCTTTGATGTAGACGTTTGATTCTCTAGTTCTTTTAATTGATTTCTAGTTTGAATTTGATTCTCTAGTTTGTTGTAGATGAATGGAGGCTAGGCCAGCTTGTAGACAAACACATGATGGCTTCATAGAATGAGTTCTAGGGTTGAGGTTTGGGGTGATTATATAGAAGTCTAGGTTTAATTCTAGCATTTAGATTAGTTTAGGAGAAATCAGAGCCATCAAACCAAAGAGATGTGTCATCCAGCCAACCATAGCATGAAACATATGCCCCGGTACCACAGAAATCAGTCATTGGCCAATCAGAGAAGGCCACATCAGCACAAGGCTGTCAAAATTCATCACAGGAAGTAGATCTGAAAGGGATTTACCGAAACCCGGACTCTATCTCAAGCAGAATTCCGAGGCGAATGCAATGGCATAACCCGTTTCCCTTAATTCTTCTTCTAAAAACTAAGCGTTATTAGATTTGGAAATTTTAATATTCACAGAAAATTTAGGGTGTTACATTCTCCCCTCCTTAAAGGATTTCGTCCCCGAAATCTCTAAGTTAAGAAGAATGTATCCTAACATCCATCTACTCAACCATCAATCATAAGCATCCATTGTCCTTAAAAAGATTTCTAATACTTTCATGATCATATGCATAATGTGTGTATTTGTCCTTATCTAATGCAAAATCAGGCGGTCCACTGATTCAGTTGACCTCCTTGATGCGAACCATGTCGGTGCTATGAGTCCATCATGTATGCAATTATTCCTAATCGTATTTTGTAACTTCTACATGAGTGCACAATCATTAATACAAATGCAACGTCCACGTGATAACACATCAAGTTTCAATCCATATATAAATACATATATGCATATGCAATATGAAAGTGACTTAGCCGATCTAGTACCTTGTGTGTGTGTGTATACGCGTCCACGAGCAACCATTAGCAACCACTTGCAACCACTTGCAACCATCAACCATAACATGTTTTCAAATACGTGTTTACATCCATTGGTTTCTACTTAAGGATTAAGAGTAGGATCGAGGAGATATACATAAGAGATAGATACAAGCATGCATAGACTTATGGAAAAAGAGATCAAAGATGTACCCTCAAAAAGATAAGGGTAGGCTGCGTGTATCTTGTCCTCAGTTTCCGAAGTCGTGTCTTCCTCAGCATCACTCCATTGTACTTTAACTAGCTTGACCTCACGATTGCGTAGCTTTATAACTTCGGTACCCAAGATACGAGTTGCAACTCATCTCACCGTTGCTTCTCGTTCCACTTCTATCTCCCCTAGTATGCTTGGCTCCACAACATCCGTAGACTCCTGTAAGCACTTTCGTAGATGAGAGACATGAAAAACATTATGAAATCCAGCCAATCTTTCCGGTAGCTCTACTTTATAAGCCATCTTCCCAATCCTTTCAATGATAGGAAATGGCCCTACAAATCTTGGTGCAAATTTTCCTACGGACCCAAAGCGAAGGACATTCCTCAAAGGAGATACTTTAAGGAAAGCTCTGTCTCCAACCTCAAACTCAAGGTCGGTCCTTCTTTTATCAGCGTAGGACTTCTGTCTATCTTATGCGGTCTTTATTCGTCTTATTATCAAGTCCACTTTCTCTGAAGTTTCGTTGATCATGTCAGGCCCAAGTACGAGCTTGTCTGTAGACTCCCACCAACAAGTTGGTGATCGACATGGTCTTCCATATAAAGCCTCAAAGGGTGCCATGCCCATGGTGGCTTGGTAGCTATTGTTGTAGGCGAACTCTACAAAAGGAAGGTGATCCTCCCATGTTCCCCCAAAATCAAGAATGCACAATCTTAAGAGATCTTCTAATACTATGTTCACTCTTTCTGTCTGACCATTGGTTTGAGGGTGATAGGCAGTGCTTAAGCATAGCTGTGTGCCTACAGCCTCTTGCAAACTCTTCCAAAACTCGCTCGTAAAGATAAGATCTCGATCACTTACTATGCTGGAGGGTATTCCATGCAGTCGAACCACCTCTTTAAGATAAATGGATGCTAACGATGAGGCAGTCCTTCTACTCTTAACAAGTATAAAGTGAGCGCTTTTAGTGAGCCTATGCACTATTACCCAAATCCTGGTATTGCCCCTTCTTCACCTAGGCAACCCATCAATAAAGTCCATCAAAATGCTGTCCCATTTCCACTGTGGGACCTCTATAGGATGAAGCAGACCACCAGGCTTCTTCTGTTTCTCCTTGACTTGCTGGCATATCAAGCATTTAGAGACAAACTTAGCTACATCCTTCTTCATGCCATTCCGGAAGAAAACCCTTTTTATGTCTTTATGCATCTTGTCCCCACCTGGACGTATGGTCAACTTAGAATGGTGTGCTTCTACGAGAATGGTTTTTACTAAATCCCTTGTTTGTGGTACGCATAGTCTTCCATCCCGTCTCAACCAACCCTTGTCATCGATGGAGTATCTATTGAGGTGACTAGAAGTCTCACCTCTAATTAGCTTATCTATCACATCAATTAGCCGAGGGTCTCCACGTTGCGCGGTTCCTATTAAGTCCAAAAGAGTAGGTCGCACCTCTAGCGATGCTAACAAGCCAAGTACAAATTCAAAGGAGGGTCTAAAGTCGAAGTTTGCTATGTACTCCAAGCTCTGCCTTTCTACAAAGAGAGGACTTAAGGTCAGCTTTTTCCTACTCAAGGCGTTTGCCACCGCATTGCCCTTGCCAGGGGTATAAGCAATCTTAAAGTCATACGAGGCCAAAAATTCCATCCAACTTTGTTGTCTTAAGTTAAGATCTTTCTATGAGAAAAGGTACTTTAACGATTTATGGTCAGTAAACAATTCAAATCTTTCTCCTAGCAGGTAATGATGCCATGACTTAAGGGCGAAAACAATGGCAGCTAGTTCTAAATCATGAGTTGGGTAGTTTTTCTCATGTACCTTCAACTGCCTTCCTCCATAACAAACCACTCTGCCCTCTTGCATCAAGACAGCGCCCAATCCTGTACTGCATGCGTCTGTGTATGCAATAAACATCTTACTCCCATCAGGAAATGTCAGAATCGGGGCTGTTGTCAGAGCCCTTTTCAACTGTTGGAAAGCAACATCACAATCCAAATCCCAGGAAAAAGTTAGGTTCTTCTTTGTTAACCTAGTAAGTGGGGCTGAGATCTTCGCGAAGTCCTTGATGAACTTTCTGTAAAAGCCCACTAGTCCGAGAAAACTTCGTACTTCGATTGCATTCCTTGGAATCTTCCAATCTTGCACCGCAACTACTTTTGCAGGATCCACAGCTATCCTCTCTTTGGACACCACATGTCTAAGAAACCTTACTTCTTTTCGCCAAAAATGGCATTTGGAGAATTTTGCTTTCAGCTGGTGTGCACGAAGAGTACCCATAACTTCCCTTAAATGCAGAGCATGTTCTTCCTCACTTTTTGAGAAAATCAAAATGTCGTCCACAAAGACCACTATAAATTTATTAAGGAACTCTCTGAACACCCTACTCATCAGGTCTACGAAATATGCCGGTGCATTTGTTAAGCCGAAAGGCATGACAAGCCATTCGAAGAAACCATCTGGGGTCCTGAACGCGGTCTTATCTATGCTGTCTTCAGCCACTCTTAGCTGATGAAATCTGGTGGCAAGATCTAGTTGAGAGAAAACCGAGGCGCCTACGAGTTGGTCAAACAAGTCATCTATTCTAGGAAGTGGGTTCCTATTCTTCTTGGTCAGCTTGTTTAGCTCCTTATAGTCCACGCACAGGCGAAGTGAACCATCTGCTTTGGTCGCAAACACCACAGAAGCACCCCATTCAGAAATACTCCACCTTATGAGCCCCTTTTCAAGCAACTCTTTAACTTGCTTACTGAGCTCTTTCCTTTCCCTTGGAGCCATGTGCCTAATGGGTAAAGCAACAGGTTTTGCATTATCAACAAGGTATATGTGGAAGTCTATCTCTCGCTTTGGAGGCAAACCTTTCACCTCTTCAAGGACATCCGAGTATTCACGGATTACTCTAGCAGATTGCAAGTTTTCAACAGATGCATTAAGAGATTCTAGATAGCTAAGCATTACAGAATTCATGGGATTATAAGAGATTTCGAGAGTGTTACCGAGGCGAGTCATAAGTCTAACCACATTCTTTTCACAATCGAAGATGGCACCATTACTGGATAACCAATCCATGCCTAGAATAAACTCATAGCCCGTGAAGCCCAAAACATAAGCATTACATCTAAACCCAATGCTTAGTATAGAAATTTCCAAATCCAAGCAAATCATTGACAAGTAAGCCGATCCCCCAATTGGATTTGAAACAACCATGGGATCCTCTACTATACTGGTATCTAGGTGCAGAGATTCAATGAAAGCAGTAGATATAAAAGAGTGCGATGCGCCAGAATCAAAAAGAGTACGAACTGGATGATCAGAAAGATAAACTAAACTCTCAACAGAAATATTTCTACCGCTTTCTTGTAGAGATGCAATGAGAGCATGAATCTGCCCTGCAGAAGTGGATCCAATCCTCTGCCCTTGCCCTTGCCTTTTTGGGCAATCCTTAGCCATATGTCCTATCTCACCGCATTGAAAGCAACCACACATCTTCCTCTTCTTCTTCTTGCAGTCATTAATTAGATGTTCAGGTATGCCACAAAATTTGCACTTCCTCTTTTCACGGGGTTTGTTATTCTTCCCGCCTTTCATGGAATCCGTCTTCTTATTCTGTGATCACTCCCCTTTCTTGTCTAGAGGTTCTTCCACCTTTACCTCTTTCTTGCCATCCTTGTCTTCCTCTTGTAACAGTGCCATGTCCACCAGTCTCTCAAAAGTCGCACCTATAGGTATATGGGTCATAGCTAGGCTGTGCAGTGGCTCATTTAACCCTTTAACGAATCAGAGAGCCTTTTTATGTGGAGTGTTTACTAACTCCAGTCCGAATCTAGCCAGCTGGTTGAATTGTTTGACGTATTCCCTAACCGATAGGCTTCCCTGTTTGAATGCTAAGAACTTCTCCATCTGTATGCTTCGTTCAGCTTGCATGAGGAACTTCATTTCAAATCTCATTCTGAAATCCTCCAAAGTTTCAATAGGTCTCTCAACATTAGTAACTTCCCACCAGTAAGAGGCCTCGTCCTTAAGTAACCATACAGCCTATTGTATCTTCTGCCTATCGTCCACTTCGAAGATAACAAACAAAACTTTTGTTTCCTTGAGCCAGTTTCTTGCTTCCACGAATGACTCAATCCCATTAAAGTTCTTTCCACCCTTGGCTCGAAAGTCTCTACATATCTTCGAGAAAGCATTCACACGAGGAGGAGGAGGAGGAGGAACAGCTGCAATTGGGAGAGAAGGAACGTCTGTTGGGCCTGCATCATTAGCCCTAGCCTCCAGGTACCTTCTGAACCAACCAGGAACCGGTACGCCCTCAGGAAGATTAATATCCCCATACATGCTGAAACAAAAAGGAAAGGTTCAAAAAAAAGGATAGAAAGATAGTGCATATGGCTTTGGGGATTATGCCTTTTTAAATTTAAAACAACACTCTTTCTTGTAAAATGCTTCTTTATATTCCTTTACGAAAATAATTTTCAAAAACTCTTATCTGATCGGGTAAACCTTTGCTCTAATACCAAGTGAAACACCCCACCTCCGTTAAGGTCACTCACAAAGGGAATGCATTAACTTTAGTGAAGCATTTTAGGTAAAAGACACAGATAATTTACAAGACAGACATATAAATAGCGGAAAACTGAAATCATTTATTAAATAGCGCGGTTCAGTCAAAACATTACAAGCATTATCTCAAAACCTAACTTCTAAATTATTACAACAAAACATCTGTCTTGATTTAAAACTCCAAGTACATAAAGAAGCATCAAACAGTAGTAAAGCAGCATAAATCCCAAATAAAAGTGTAACCACAGCCATAGCCCAAGAAAAGAGAATCCAAGAAATACATCTACTCTCTTCTAGCTTGAAAAGGTCTGCACTAAGCTGAAGTATTCCCTCCCTGCGGACCTGGGGGGGGGGGGAATGGAAGAAAAGAAGGCAAAAGAAAACGGGTCAGACATAAGTCTGGTAAGTCCAGTGATTATTCAGCATGTAAATAGGTAAAAAGATCATGACACGAATAAACTGAACATAGGACAATACTATAGAAATAAGATAACATAAGATAAGACAAACTGGATATACTATCACACTCATTTCCATTTCTCTGCACCTACTAACGAGTGTTTCAACTACCCTCATGTGTTCATAACAAAGTGATCCCTTTTCCGATCGGTTCTACTTGCATGCATTTATTACTTGTGTCATTCGGCCCCGCATGATTGTAGATACCTGTGCTGGCCCCACCATAGGGTCTATCAATTCCTACGGTGGCAAACCGACACAAATTCTAGATGCACAGTGTAAACTACTGATGCCCGGTGCCTGCTTTATCCACTCCGGAGTACTTGCATGCCCATACTCCATTAGAACCTACACTGCTACACCACCTGCTGCTATTCTGACCACTTATAATCAGCCCAGTAATCGTGCCCTACCCTGCCTAGTTCAAGGTACTGTGATACATCTATGTGGGTTACTGCTGAAATGGGTCTCCATTACTAGGGTTTCCTAATCAACATGTTATAACGGTTAAGTGTTCTCAAATTTACCTAGCCCCAACCATATGTTTAATTAACAGGTTGTATTGGTTAAGTGATGCCTTAATTAACTTAACCCTATCATTCTTAGCCTGCCTGCTCCTTAGCTTTAATTCATTCATTAAAACACCAACCTCTCACATTAGATATGTAATGTTGCGATCGCTGGATGTGCCGGGTGGCTCCGGGCAGTCTTACACCGCAACTCAATCTAATCTCGGGTTTTGCGGGCTTAATGCGCTAACCTCTCAGTTAGATCTATATTGTTGTGATCGCTGGATATGCCGGGCGGTTCCGGGCAGTCTTACATGCAACTCAATCTAACCTCGGGTTAGACATGTTCATCTTTAGACAATTTACATATTTATCATATATGTCCAAATCTATGTGTCAAAGTTTCCAAAAGTCTAGTCAATAAATGTTTTATGCCACATTCACTAGTTATGCCCAAAATTCACTTAATTAAATTATACCCAAATTTCCCCCCATTATAATCGCACCTACAACGAGATTTAATCTAAGTTCCGAATGAACTTATTATTCACAAAAGCAAGTAAAAAGGGGAAAATAGAAAAGGGGCATAAGAATTGACTTAAGGAAAAAATAGGCATGTAAAGATGTACCTAATTCAAGAATCATGTTTCAATGTTGTACATTAACAATATATATGAATAAGCAAAGCAACTTATACCATAGGTATAAAGATTAGATAGAATAGGACTTAAGAGAATCACTAATTTTTATGTACAACATGATAAGTCCCATTATTTTAATCGCAATAGTCTCATAGGAATAGGATGTACAACATGATAAGTTCCATCATATCAATCACAGTAGTCTCATAGGCATAGGATGTACAACATGATAAATCAATCACAACTGTCCCATAGGCATGATAGGTTCCATTTTATCAATCCAACAGTCTCATGGGCATGTTAGGTTTCATTATGTAATCACAATAGTCTCATAGGCATGATGGGTGTCATTACATCAATCACAATAGTCTCATAGGCATAGGCAATTCATAATTGACAAAAGGATAGGCACGAATAGAATTAGGCATAGTTCTAGATCCAATTATTACAGTCATGATTTATTATTAGGTGTTCACATCTAAACAATAACTGTACTTACAGAAAAAGGACGGATCTTGATTTCTGGGATTTGATTTCTGAATTTGAAAAGCTAATAATTTGATGTAGACGTTTAATTCTCTAGTTCTACTAATTGATTTCTAGTTTGAATTTGTGACGGCAAGGAATTTCGCTCGATCCGAATCAGTCGTTAAACCGACCTAGACCGTTCGAAACCCCTGATCGTTTTGAGAACAGGACAAATTGGAACTCAGACGGGATAACATTTCATTGTTATTACAACAATTCCATCAGATACAAGAATATACAGAGTATAATTGAATAAATTACATTCGATAAATATCAGAGATTACAATAAATTACCTAGCAGCGGAAAACCATACAAAGCACAACTAAAAGTGATACATGGATACAGAGCTTTCCGAGCATCGTTCCAGCTGTAAATCAGGATCCTGTGAATATAAATCTGCAAAACCAAAACTACTAGCTGCCCGTGTCGAAAATAAGGGCACCCAGAGTTTAGGTTAAAACAATAAACTCCAGGTCAGTCATGTGACTGGTGTGAGAACTAAAACAGTTATTTAAAACTTTATTTTAAAAGAGAGTAATTCAAGGGACCACGCTGTATAACACGGAACGGGTTTCCCCCCAAGAATACCAGTGCATAGAATAAACAACGCAATGCTTTTTCAAAAAATGAAGCTATTATAAGACCCAGGTCCCATCACACAATGCAACGCAAGCCGGAGGATAGGGTTTTACCTTATAACAGCCAAACATGCTTGGTATGTTTAAAACAAATCATTTGATACTATAATAAGTGTATAGTGTCAAAACAATTTCAATCATAAATATAAATCATAGACGACATAAGTGCCCCATACCACTATGTCGCCATACTAGGCTCTACAAATAAAGCCGAATTACACGTATTGGAAATTGGATTTCCGTCATGAGTCGAGGCAAGGGGCAAGCTCCTCTCCGCTTCGAGACACTCTAGCAAATGCCTCGGGACTACACACTCTGGGTAACCCCTCGGATCCTCCAAGACCGGTCTTCTCTTACGTTTGAGGATTAGTTATTCCTGAACACACGTTTCCCGGCCCTATAGGACCTATAATCGAGGCGCCTCGCATCCAAACCACAAAGGTGAAAAGTATATAAATGTCAGGGCTGATAGGTCACTGACACCACCCATAGCTAGAAAGAAACGTCGTGCACTCCTTGGGTCCTCATCCCGTTTTTGACTCATACCGAGGTGTGAGGCTCGCGAATCCACGCTATACACAAAGCTGCCACGTAGGCCGTGCTTTGATCATCAACCACAAGACTTTGCTTTTCAACAGAAGCCTTGATCCATGCACCTCAGTGTGCCACACAGGCAATTCATGCCATGCGATTGATGTCTATCGATATATAACCTCTAAGCTCGTACGTCTCAGAGAAGGGCGTTAAGCAAGAGAATAAATTCTCCGCCGCCAAACAGATATATATTTAACAGAAATCAATCAACACAGAATAAAATCCAATGTCAGACACACAATCCATTTACAAGTTCGTTCTGGGTCTGAACGAAACCGGAGGCACTTTCCTCGCATATCCATCGATCTCCAAGTACGTCTGGACGAAAACCAACTGATTCCCTCATCTTGGGTGTACAGCCCAATCAAGATCATCAGTAATCACCTAAACGATGTGAAGACTTCCAGTCTTCAACCACCGTCTTCATCTTCGACATATCGTCGAATCGATTATTCAGAATGGGTATAAACCCGGCCTTTCCGAACAACCCGCGTATATTAAAAACAAATGTTACACAAACACAACATACGCCTCATTTCAATTCAGCAGCCACTAACCGTAAATCAGCAAGAGAACAATTTCCCAAATATTAACCCCGAAGGTCGAAACCAACATCAGATCAATACCCAGGAAACCATTCTTCTTAACTAACCTACAGCTAGTTTCTAAATTTCAATTCTTAGGGAAAGGTTCCCATTAATTTTATCCAAGATAAATTCTTTAAAATTTATCCTTTAATCTTCCTTTGGATGTCATTTCAAACCAAATTATGGTTTTCCAAACTAGTCGAGATTAGCGAACCACACCGGAGTAATTATTTATTTTATTTCCCAATCCCAACCTATTCATCCCATGAAGAAAAACTGGTAATACTCCATATCTAACACCACGGTGTTATCGGTAAAATTAATTACCATTTCACGTTCAAATCTAATTAAAGATTTAACTATCGCTTTGGAGCAAAACTGGTGATACTCCATTCTCGCTCATTTTCCGAATTTGATAATTTAAATTATCAATTCACATTTCAATCTAATTGCATATTCCTTAAAACTCCTTTTTCTGGGTTAAAGAACTAATGTCATTTAGAACACAGTTCACGATAAACCCAAATCACATTCTATTTAAAACCCATTTCAAATCCAATTTATTTATTTAAAAATAAACGGGTTTAATTTTTAGTTCAAAACTAGTTCATTTCGATAAAAATCTATTTTTATCTTTTCAAATATGGAGTTTTTCATACCAATTTTTCCCAAATCATTTCTTATGGTTTTTCACAAATTATTACTATTTTTAATAATTTTATCAAGGCCGGTACAGTCGATTTCCATCAATGGTCATCGAACTGCACTTACAACGACCTTTTCCAAATTTGATTTGGACGTATCTCCAAATCCAACCGATAGATTTCAAATTTCTAATATTCGTTAGAAATCTCTTTTCGATACGAACCCAATGGTTCCGATTTTAGGAGAATCCGACGGTCGGATCTCCCGTAATGTCCGTTTGAAATAAATGGTCGAAATTCACGAACTACCGCGGCGCGACGCGTTCTATTCAGGCCATTATATTATATATATAATATATATTTCGTCGATTCTATTTAAAACGTATTTTATAAATCGTTTTAAATTCGTTTTCAAAACATTTCAATTCTATATTCAATTTCAAATCAAAATTGAATATTCCCTATCATTACTATATAAATGATAATATTTTCAAAACGTTATATTTTGAAATCACTTCCTTTTCAATATTCATTATAAAAACGAATATAATCGATATAAACATCGTTCACGTCAAAATAGCGCAACTCTAATCAACACGGATTTATATATTTCAATAAATTCGTTATTCTATTCAACAAATGAATAATTATTCTATTTAATACGTGAATCTAAATATTTCGTTCAACACATGACTAATCTCAACGGATGAGTACAGTCAATACATGAACCTTTATTTTATAATGATAAAGATGTAAATTTTATTGTTAAAATATTTCGTTCAACACATGACTAATCTCAACGGATGAGTACGGTCAACACATGAACCTTTATTTTATAATATACTTTATTTTCCCGATTGGAATGAGGCCCAATCAATTACCATATAAAGTTAATTATATGGATTCCATACAACACATGTATATAATAGCAACGATAGATAATCAACCATCATCCAAAGTGCACTACACTGTATAAGCATCAAATATAGATATCTAACGCTTATAACAGCCTGTCAATCAATTGATCGACATACAACTAATTATTGGGATTAGTGTATGCCGTATTTTATCCCAATACCCGTGTGGGGTTTCAAATCAACAAACATTGATTTCTATTTGTGCAGTTGGGCGATGTGTAAAATTTATCGTCCCAATCAATGTCCTTCAAATAAGTGTACATAAACAAACCGTCCGGTTTGTAAATGAATATTTATTTATCCACATTCACGTTAAAAATTATATCTTTAACGATAAAACATTTTATTCAGCCTATGAAAATATTCTATTCAGTTCATTTATTAAATAAAATGATATCTTTATTTTTCTAACTTATTTTAGAAAATTTCGGCGGCATAACGGCGCGATACTAGAAACGGGACGAGGCCTAGCCTTATCCCCGGTCTGGTGAAGGCCCACGCCATTCACATATCAATCAAATCAAATTCAATTCACCAAACAATTCAATTCAAACCAAATAATCTAACCAACTACACAACCAAACAAACAAGTCCATGGTCTATGGACGATTGTGTCGGGTGCTACTAAACACCGTCTGCATCCTAGTATATATATATATATATAACTAGAAAAAGAAATTAAAGAGTGAGAAATTCTCACTGATAGCTATTCCAACTTCACGCCACTTCAAATGTAGAAGTCTTCGTCGTTCTCGTTTTTTTTCTTTCGCTGCCCGTAGCCACTACATATATAAAAATTGAATTTTTACATCGCTATTCAATATATAAAAATCGAATTTTTACTTCGCTATTCAATATATAAAAATCGAATTTTTTACTTCGCTATTCAATATATAAAAATCTCGCCTTTTCAATTTCTTCATTATAAAAATCACATTTTTATTTTGCTACACATATAAAGATGGTATTTCTAATATTCCTATCATGTAAAAGTTATATTTTTAATTCTTTACATAAACAAAAATCATATTTTTACATCTTCTACATAATAAAGATTATATTTTTAATACTTTAAAAATATAAAAATCCTATTTTTAATACTTTTAAAAATATAAAAATCATATTTTTATAATCCTTGCATGCACATAAAAATCTCATTTTCATTTCCGCCACATGATAATCAAAATCTCAATTTTTCATGAACGAAAAATTATAATTTTTACAACATAAAAATCACATCTTTTTGTTTTGAAATTCAAATCTTTTCCTATGTGTTCATATATGAAAAATCAAATCTATTTCTATTTGTTCAAATAAGAAAAATCAGTTTTATCACATAGAAAAATAAAATCAGTTTTAACATAAAATAAAATCGGTAAAAACTCACCTTTATTTGATAGAGGGAGTGGAGGGACTTGCTGGTGGCCCGGGGGGGGGGGGGGGTAGCTCGCGTCGGTCGAGGCAGAGGGGGGGTAGCTCGCGTCGGTCGAGGCTGAGGGGGGGGTAGCTCGCGTCGGTCGAGGCTGAGGGGGGGGTCTTCGATCGCGACGGGAGGAGGAGGAAGAAGGAGGGCGGCGCAGCATAGGATAGGGGGGGTGGCTCGCGTCGGTCGAGGCTGAGGGGGGGGGGTCTTCGATCGCGACGGGAGGAAGAGAGGGGGGGGGGTCTGCGAGGCCGAGGTGGAAGGGGGGGATGGGTTCGGAGGTGGCGCCCCACCTCTTAGGCGGCGGCGATCGATCAGGGGGGGCGGCGGCGGGTTCCCCCCGTCTTTCTCTTTCTTTCTTTTTTGTTTTTCTGATTCGTTTTTGAAAGAAAAAGGGGGGCCAACGGTTTTGAAGGGGAGAGGGTTATTTTTTTTATTTAATTATTTATATATGAAAAAGTTGACTTTTACATACGACCTCTAAACGAGGCCCACCTCCTGTCGTCCATAGCGTATTACCCCCATTCCGAACACAATGGGATATGTATCGTAAACTGATTCGACTGTTTGGATCAGTTTCCATTGAAATCAACATATAACTCTATATATTGAATTTGAACGCGCATTTCAATTTACTGGGGTCACATACTAACTCTAAAAATTCCCGAAAAATATTTTCTAGCTTTGTATTGACGATACGGTCCTAACAAAACTAGTTTCGTCGAATTCTGAGACCGTTGGAAAAATGGCCATTTTCCAGTCGATTAAAATCAACTAAAACTGGTCAAACGCGTTTTCCTTTGCCACGCTCACATATTGATTCGAAAAATTATGAAATTTGAAATCTAGCAATAATTTGACATCACGGACCCAACAAAAGTGGTTTCGTCGAAATCCGAGGTCGTTTGCAAAATGTCTATTTTTAAGGGCCTGAATTCCATAGCGACTATTCAGAATTTTCAACTGGACATATCTTTTGATTCCCGCTATGAAATTTTGATTTTTCGGATTCGTTGGAAAGATATTATCGATTAGATCCTATTATTTTTGGTTTCACTAAAATCCGGATTGTTTTGCACCCGGTATGTTCAATTGAAGTTTGAAATCGAATTATCGAACTACCGCGCCATTTTCAATTCCTTTTATAATTATATATAATTATTTATATTCTAACGACGACGTATATAATATATACGTTCAAATTATATTCAAAATAAATTTCTCGTCGATATTATTTAAAATAATTCATTTTAAATGTTCAAAATTCGCTAAAATTGCCAAAATAAAAAATTTAAACTGGCCCAGATTTTCGGGTTATTACAGAATTTGATTCTCTAGTTTAGGGTAAATGAATGGAGGCTAGGCCAGCTTGTAGATGAACTACATGACGGCTTCATAGAATGAGTTCTAGGGTTGAGGTTTGGGGTAATTATATAGAAGTCTAGGTTTAATTCTAGCCTTTAGATTAGTCAAGGAGAAATCAGAGCCATCAAACCAAAGAGATGTGTCATCCAATTAACCATAGCATGACACATATGCCCTAATACCTCAAAAATTAGTCATTGGCTAATCAGAGAAGGCCTAATAGCACAGGGCTGTCAAAATTCGTCACAGGAAGTAGATCTGAAAGGGGTCAACTCCCTACAGGGGGTCGACGCCTGTGTCGACTCCCCTACAGGGTGGTCGACACTATGTCGACTCCCTCGGGGGGGAGGGGGTCGACACCCTGAGCGGGAAATTTCCTGCTCATCCGATTTTGAATTTTGAAATGTTTTTATTATTTAATTATATATTTATTTTTTGCTTGAACTTGAAACCTTCTAAACTCCATAACTTCTTCATACAGAGTCCGATTCACACAAACTTAGACTCTATCTCAAGCAGAATTCTGAGACGAGCTCAATAGTGTAACCATTTCCCTTAATTCTTCTTCTAAAAACTAAGCATTCTTAGATTTGTAAATTTTGTATTCATAGAAAATACAGGGTGTTACACTTCCTACTTGGGTCCAAATACTCCAGTTCCTGTCATGATTCTTTTTAGGATAAGGTCCCCAACTTGGAAGGTTCTCCGTTTAACTTTTGCATTAAAATGAAGAGATATCCTTCTTTGATGTGCAACGATTTCGAGTTCTTCTTCTTCTATTTTTTCTTCAAGAAAATCAAGTGCTTCGAGTTGTAGTTTCTCATTCTCCTCTTGGTTGAAGCGGATTCTTCGGTGAGTGCGAACTTCTAGCTCCACCGGAATCATAGCCTTGGACACAAATGCGAGTGAGAATGAAGTGTGGCTAGTCGCAGTTTTATGAGTTGTACGATATGCTCATAGTGCAAGAGGAAGCTCGTCTTCCCAACCACCTATAGCTTTTTCAAGACGCTTCTTGATGGTTAACTTCAAAATTTTGTTGATTGCTTCGACTTGCCCGTTGGCCTGCGGATAAGAGACGGCTGCAACACTCTTCTTAATCTTGTATTTAGCACAGATATCTAGGAATTCACTACTATTGAATTGAGTTCCGTTGTTGGTGATTATTTTCTAAGGTACCCCAAATCGACAGATAATGTTCTTTAAAACAAAGTTGATCACCTTTTGTGAAGTAATAGTTGCTAACGGTTGAGCTTGCGCCCATTTAGTGAAGTATTCCACTTCTAAGATTGCATATTTCATATTCGACATAGTTGTGGGCAATGTCCAATCAAATCTATGCCCTCGACGGCGAATGTCCATTGATTAAGCATTTGAGTCAATTCTGTGGGAGGTGCTCTCAGAATCTTCTCCAATCTTTGGCATCTATCACATTTCTTAGCATAAGTCATTGCATCCCGGTTCACATCGGGCCAAAAGAAGCCATATCGCAGAATTTTCTTGGTTAGTTTTTGACCGCCTGTGTGACCTCCGCATTCTCCCTCATGTAATTCTGCCAGGATTGCTCTGGATTCCTCCTTAGTCACACATCATAGCAGTGGCATGGAGAATCCTCGCCTATACAACCTCCCATCCTATATAAGGTATAATGGAGCTTTGCGTAGTATCTTCCTCCAGTTTTTTGGCTCTTCTGGGAGTGTTCTATTGAGGATATATTCCTTGATTGGGGTCATCTAGGACACAGGTTCATTAACAGCCTCCATAATCCAATCAACACCTGCTTCTTCAATGGCGAGGGCTGAACGGACTTCGACGGGAATTAAACCTAGCAACTGTGCATCTAAGGAACTGGCATACTTAGTGAGAGAATCCACCTTTGAATTCTCTTCCCTAGGAATATGAGATATAGTGTAGTAGTCAAGGTCGTTGAGAAGTTCTAAAGCTTTGGTAAGATAATAAGGAAGATTTCCAAGTTTGGTCTGGAATTCCTTTAGGACTCGACATACTACCTGTTGTGAGTCACTGAGTATTTGTAAAGTTTTCAGATTCAATTCTTTTGCCAATTTTAGGCCTGCGATTAATGCTTCAGATTCAGCCTCATTGTTGGTTGATGGGAATTCCAATCTTAAAGCATTGTATAAGTAATTGCCTTCTGGAGTTTCTAGGGCAATTCCAGCCCGTGAGCAGTAATCATTTCTGGATCCATCGATGTATAGCTTCCAACTAGTCACCGTCTTTGTTGGTTCCTCTATTTCCTCTCCCTTATCCATGAACTCGGCGATGAAATCCGCTAAAGCCTGCCCATTAATAGCTCTTCAAGGGTGATAAGTGATGTCATATTAACTGAGCTTTATGTTCCACTTTAATAACTTTCCCGAAGTTTCTAGGCTAAAGAGAACTTGTCTTAGCGGTTGATCGGTGTGAACCTTTATAGGATGGGATTGGAAATACGACCTTAGTTTTTTCGAGGTGATGAGCAGACAATACGCAAGTTTTTCCAACTTCATATAGTTTAGTTCTACCCCAACGAGCTTTTACTGATATAATAGACTGACCATTGGACCTTGGCATCCTTCCGAAAAAGCGCGACACTTAAGGCATGCGACGAGACAGCCAAATATAGGAATAGGTCCTCTCCATATTTGGGTTTAGAGAGCATTGATGGCGACTCCATGTGCTTGATTAACTCTTCGAAAGCTATTTACCATTAAGGAGTCCATTGGAAATCTTTCTTTCCTTTCAACAAAGCATCGATGAATGGAATGCACCTATCTGTTGCTTTAGAGATAAATCGGTTAAGTGCAGCTACTTTCCCATTCAAGCTTTGAAGGTCTCTCCTTGTCCTTGGAGCACGCATTTCCCATAAGGCTGTGACTTGATAAGATTCACTTCAATGCCCCTGGCGTTGGCCATGAATCCAAGAAACTTTCCTGACGTAACTCCAAACGAGCATTTAAGCGAATTGAGCTTTATTCCATACTTTCTGAGAATATGAAACATTTCAGGTAAGTTTCCAAGATGGTCCTCAGCTTTCTTTGACTTTACCTACATATCATCCACGTAGTCTTCCATTGTGTTTCCGATTTGGGATTTGAGCATGGAATTCACAAGGAGCTGGTATGTCTCTTCTGCATTTTTTAGTCCGAACGGCATTACTCTATAACAGTACATGCCTCTATCTATTATGAAACTTGTGTTCTCTTCATCTGGTTTATGCATCATAATCTGATTGTAACATAGTATGCATCCATAAAGGATAACAGTTCGTGCCCCACCGTCGCATCAACAAGTTGACCGATTCTAGGTAATGGGAAGATGTCTTTGGGACACGCCTTGTTGAGGTCCGAATAGTCTATGCACACTCTCCACTTGCCGTTAGACTTTTTAACAAGAATTGGATTGGAAACCTAATTGAGATATGTAGATTCTCGTATAAAGTTATTCTTGAATAACCTATCTACTTCTTTTTTTAATGCCATAGATCTTTCAAGTCCTTGAATTCGTCTTTTTCGTTTTACTGGAGTTAAACTTGGATTAATATTCAACTTATGCACAATTACATCAGGTGATATTCCATACATATCGGAATGCGTCCAAAAGAAGAAGAAAATCTAAATTTGCCTTTAAAAACAAGATCAAATCTTTCTACAGCTTTAGGCCCAGCTAAGAACCTATTTGCAAGACTCAGTCGGGATCTTTATCATGCACTGGGATAGAGATTGTGGCTTCAGCTAGTGCTGCTCTATCTTCCCCCATACTGGCTTTTCTTGTATCGATTTTCTTCTAAGCTTCGCTGTGTTCGCCAGTGTGAGGGCCCCGTCCTAATTGTTATAATTGGGGGAATGAATGCAGAGCGGAGGCTCCACATCCTTCTTCACTTCTTTCCTCCTAGCTTCAACATTTTCCGCCATATAACGTTCTCTTGCTGCCTGTTGGTCGCCTTTAATCACGCTGATTCCATTTTCAGTAGGGAATATCATTGTTAGGCACCATTGAGCCATTGCTATTCTAAAGGCTACAAGAGTTGGTCTTCCAAGGAAGGCATTATATGCTGAAAGCTCATCAACTATGAAAAAATCTTGCATTATGGCAAACTTTTCACCTTCTCCGAGTTCGATGAGCAAGTTGATGATGTCAATTGTTGAGTGGGCTGCCCTGTGAACCCGTGGATCTTATTTTGGCAAGCCTTCACGTCATCCATGGAAAGGTTCATCCTACTAAATGCATTAATGAAAAGGACATTGACGGAGGCCCCATTGTCAACCAAGAATCTTATAACTATGGCCAGACCCAAACCAATGGTAATCACCATTGGATCTACCGTTGGTGTTAGCAGTCCGTTTGAGTCTCTTTCTTTAAACACAATATAATCCCATGGGGTCTTTGGCATCTTTACCGGAAAAGCTTCGTTCTGGATCATGAGTTCCTCCTTTAGGAAGGCTCTTCATCTCATTAGTGTACTTCACAATGTGCCCCCAGCCCCTTCCAGCTGGATGAGGCCCACCTGAAATGGTATTGATGATTAGTCTTGGGATGACATCAACCAGAGCATTTTCATTCTGCCTAGGTTGTCCCATAGATGTCCCTTGTCCTTGAGCGGTCTAAGTGCTCTGCGGGTTCTTTGTGTATTGCTGAAGTCTATTCTTCCTTAACGATTCCTCAATAAGGTTTTTCAGATGTCTACACTCATTTATTTTATGACCCGGTTGGTTGTGAAACCTATAGAACCTTCCTGATTTTATCGCGGCATCACTGACCTTTGCTTTCTTCAATGTTGGATATTCTTTACTATCTTTTGTTGCCATGAAGATGTTTTCTATGGTGTCATTCAAAGGAGTCAATTATGAATTTTTAAAGAAAAGGAGTTTCTTGTTGGATCGATTATCTTTCCCATCATTGCCCCTTTTCTGACCACCTGTATTATTCTGGCCGCCTTCTGCATCATTATTTTTCTTTTCGGGTTGTGCGCTGCTTTCAAGAACATCCAGGGCATAGGCCAGATCTTCGTCCACACCTATATACTCCTCGACTTTATCAAATAGTTCCTCAAGCGTACTTGGCTTCTTCTTCTCAATCCACTATCCAAGCTTAGTCTTTTTGTTTATGTCTCCCTTCGAAGCCATTAAAGCCAAACAAGGCTCGTAATTCCCAACTTCAGCTCCGGTGGTGTTAAAGCGGGTGAGAAAAGCCCTGATGGGTTTTCTTGGCCTTTGCTCAAGCTCGTTCAACTCCATGACATCCCGCACCATCGTAGCTTGGAGTCTGAACTACTATTTGAATAGCTTGGCCAAAGTAGAAAAATTATCCATAGATTGGGTGGTAACTTTGTGAACCAAAGTGAAGCCACCTCTTCGAGGTAAGTTGGAAAGTACAAGCATTTCAGCTTGTCTGTGGCACGAGCTCCATCCATATGTTGATCATATTTGAACAAGAACACGTTGGGGTCACTAGTCCCATTGTAGGCTTGCACTGTCAGAGGTTTGAACTTATTTGGGTATAGAGCCATCTTGATCCTTTCCGTGAGTGGGGTTTTGGTAGGAGCGAAACCCCACTTCTTCTCATCGTCTTGCTTTCTCAAGCTTTTCACCATGATTTTGCGCACCATTTTCGATATGCGGTCCTCTTCGTTGAGATGGTCCATGGGGTGGACATCATTATCCTTGCCGGATGTTTGCCTAGGCAAACAATCATGGTTCAGATTCTAGGGCCTTGGGTCTCCCGCTTGTGGAGGTGCCCCTTTGGTGGTTCCAAGAGCTTGTCGAGAGGTTTCTTTATCGGTGTGGTTGCACGTAGGTGGTTTAGCTTCTTTATGTTGAGGATCGTTAGGATTTGCAACCTCTTGGACAGAATTTCTCGATTTGGACTCGAAGAGGAAGATCCCGCATTTTCTTTATGATCGGTTTAAGCGGACTTTGCATGAGCGACATTCATGGTAACTTTTGCTGTAGCGGCCTACATGGCAAACATAGATTCAAGCTTCTTTATTATGACATTGTTTGCAATGTCCATTTGGCTTGTTAAACCCGTAACAACTTCATCCAACTCTCTTCTCATTATAGCTGTTCTAGCCTTAGATGTTTCTCCAACTTTGAATTGGTTGGTGAGCGGAGTATTTTCATTGTTGGTGGCGATGTCAATTTCATCGAAAGTTTTACTAGCAGTTTTCTTTGATGGTCTACCCATGACTTCGGGCAAGGACTTAAATTTGAAAGAAAGTTCGTCGATTGGCTTAGAATGTAGTCTTTCAGGATCTATGATAGAAGTAGGGTTAGAACCTCATTGCAAGGCGTTCAACCTTGTGATAGAATGTGGGAGAAGGTAACGAGAATGCGACCCCACGTGGGCGCCAAATGTTTAAACCGAAATTTTCTTAAACACTAAAGATGCCACATAGGCACTTCAAGACACAAAGTTTTTATAGTGGTTCAATCATAAGAGAGATCTACATCCACTTTGTTAAAGATTTCCATTAGCAATTCAAGAGTTACAAGCTCAGAATCACTCAAAAGTACATTCACATTTTCCATTACACAAAAACTTCACTCAGTTCAATAAAAATCAGCAGAGAGTTAGATGGATCTTGCTAAATGTAAGGAGAAATGGTGGAGAATCTTCAATCTCTAAGATGCTTGATCACTTTTGGTAGATTTCATGATGAATTCAATGCTTGATCTTCACTTGGAGATGATAGATGGTGTTAGAATCTCTTGAATCAGGAGAGAATGCAATTCGGCAACCCTTCGGGGTGATCAAAATCGATCCCTAAAAGCATGGAAGCCATGGCCTATTTATAGGAGAAGTTGGAGTGAAGTAGTGAGCTGAAATGTATATATGCAGGCCATGGGTCGAACATACGAGTAATTACAAAAGTGCCACTGTCAGCTGTCGACAGTTGTAACCAACTGTCCACCTCGATCCATGTTCGACCGACCGGGGGAAGCATGTTCGAGCCACTAGACCCGACCGACCCTGTTTGTTCGAGCCATCTGTTCGAGTCTTACTGATGTTTAATCCTGGACAATGATTTTGCTCGACCGAGCCGTATATTGAACGACCAGCCTTTGATGTTCGACCCTTACCTGTTCGAGTCCTGATTTGTCTTCGACCCTAAGTGGTGTTCGACCTACATGATGCTCGAGCTGTTGTCTCCATATTTTGTAGTCCAGCTTGACCCACATATGGTTTAAATAACGACCAACCACTTCTTCCATGTATGACCGACCCTCACGTTAAATTTAATCTATTAATATGTGCTTAAATATGGATAAATATGATATAAACATTATATTACAACCGGAATTGCATTGAGGTGCTCATACTTATTTAACTTTAGTATTAACAGACAGTATTTTTTGGTTTCCCTACTATGGTTTAATGAATTACATGTTTTAATGATTTAATAATTTTATGTTATGTGCAGCTTGAATAATTCAAAACAATTGTAGTATATATACCTTAGCATGCATGAACTTAGAAAGAATATTATTTTTAATAGGTTATTCTACTTAATAATTTAAGAATTTAGTCCACAGATATACGAAAGATTACGGAGCATGATTATTGACTATATTATGAGACATACTGATAACTTAAGTTTATATTCATGGGGTCATCATTAGACACCTATACCACTAATTAAGATTATATGATCATTATGGATGTTTGATTAATGGTTCTATTATGGGATATATTAATGGCTTAAGTTAGTTTACATTTATGTTAATTATCATGCTTTGCACACTTAGAAAGCTACCGATATGGTTTTTTCTTGTAATTAATACAAGAAATTAAAGAAATCTAGGCTTAGCTGCTTTTATTCACTTCTTAAGTGCATGTTAAATTATAAAATATATCTTTAGGTAACTGGATCTCTGTATGGATATTGATAAAAATATGTTTACTTTGTGATTTTTAACTTATCTATTTGGTATTTTTGATTTGAATGGTTGATTATAAAAGGAGGAGATGGGTTGTTGTATTATTCTTTGTAGACAAGCCTGAATCTCTCATTTAGGGTTCATACGAAGATGCATTTTTATTCATATACGACATCCTACATGGTTGCTTATTTCTTAGTGAATCATCTTCAAGTTCAAGACCATGTTATGTTTTTTCATTATCTTTTCCAAAACTGTAATTTGTTAATGTCATTGTAATGTAGGAAGAAATGATACATCTTTATGGAAATTGACTTTGATTTGTTGATCTTAAATTTACCACTTCATAATTTGTGTTAAATAACATCATGTTTACCTTAAAAAGCTTGGCAATTGTCTCCTGTCACTCATATTAAAAATACAAAAGAGATGACATCAGATTTTGACTAGGCTAGAATATAATAACTTGTTTAATTATAAAAACAAGTGATATGATTTATAAATGAGATAAGATAATTATTATTAACAATGAAATTCATTTCGACATTCGAAATGTAAATAGAATTGAAATAAATTCATAAGGATTCATAATTAGAATTTGACTATGTCGAATGTTTTAAAAATAATTTATTTTTAGAAATTATATAATATAATTCAGAATTTGACAAGATAATTAATATTTGGTTTGAAACCAATAATTTATAATCGAATATGTAATTGAGTTTAAGTTATAAACTTAATACATAATTAACAAGAAGTTGACTTGTAAAATGATTATGAAGTATGAATTTATAAGATAATTTGATAGATGTATTTTAACTTGTAATGGTAATTATAAATAAAATCAAGATTTGATTGAAATAACAAGTCCAGTTTTTGTAAGGGAATAAGATTCACATTTTAATATGAATAATGATTATTTATAAAAACATTTGCATATTAAAATGGTTTTTAAAAAGGAATTGGTACATGTTGAAAGTGATAAATTCCAAAGTGAATTTAGAAATTGGGTTGACCTGAAACGATGAGTTTATTCCAAAGTTTGGAACGTTAATCGAATACAAATTTTTGAAAGGGTATTATAAGTTGAAATTCGATTATATCAAATTCCAGAAAGTACAATTTACTTTTTGATTTTAACCAAGACTTATTTATTTATTTTATTAATTAATTATATATTTATTCAAATTAATGAATGAAAGTTATATTTTGAAGTTAAAAAACAGGGATAACAAATCAATGATTTCGTTTAAAGAAGCATATTCGTAAATTAAATAAGAGAGTTATGTAAGCAATGAATTGATAAGAAATAAAGAAATGAAGTTAAGGAAATTAGAATGACTGGAAATTAGTCAAGTTGAATGGCAATCTAAGTGTTGATATGATGTTTGTTTCGCTTTCGAGGTTAATATTGAGGGAGTTGTTCTCTTACTAGTTTATGGTTAGGGACTAATGAATGCTGAAGAGAAATGATATGTGAATAAGAAATGGAAATGTTTTTTTCCAATGTTAACAACGAATATTTTATGGAATATAGAAAATAATTAGTTTATAGTAAATGGAAATGTTTTCCAAGAATCATGGGAGGCTCAACAAGTTTGAGAAATGTTTGGGTAAAGATATGAAAGGAAATTGGGAAACAAGTAAATTATTGGTAAATTAAATTAAAGGGGCTCATTGATTATTGATGATTGATTGATATAATTACTATTTGGAAATAAGATCGTTCTTTGTGTGGATGTTTTCCTTTGATAGTTAGATAACCAACTATCAAAGTTTCTGACCATTTTTCCATTGTTAATACGGAGAGACCGGGATCAGATTTATTATTTGAAAACCACTCCTTATGGGCATTAGCGTTGCGAGTCAAATATGATGAAGATGATTGAAGACGGAGTTTATGAAAGGGATGTTCTGGCGATCGTAGGTAGAAATTGCCTAAGATGGATTTACAAATAGTGCCTTCGGTTTGTTCAGTCCCAGGATAACTTGTATGGACGAACGTCTGACAGAGTATATCTAATTGATCGTGTAAGTTGATCTATTCGAACGTACTTACGTTGGTGGCAGAGGAATTCATTTCTCTTAGCTTTATACCCATGGTATTTTTTGGGAAATCAATTTGTGATTTGGCAGGTATGATGATGTGCCATTCAAAGTAAATGAAGGTGTGACCTGTCAAAAGATACGTTATGACCTCAAGACTCATCAACCGGGAAATGACAAAAATCGGGCAGACAACATGGCTAAGTGTGTCGCTTCCAATTAGGGTATATTGTCACCATCTAGAGAATATTCATTTTTTTCTTCTTTCGCTTCTATATCTCCTAGGAACAGTTATGTTGGTTTACCAACTGCAAGGTAACAATATATTCGGAACTTTCAAGCGAAATGAATGGCCGGTCGTGTGTGGCCGAGTTGCAAGATGTTCTTGTTGAACTCCAGTGTATCCCCTTTAGAGTACACTGATCGGTAGGTGGTTCCATACCTTGTTATAGTGGGAAATCCATCCTTCAATAAGAACCTATAGTTTTGATTGTATATTATATGTATGGAGCGTAAGATGCAGGCGTTCCACTAGATTGCTATTTACTTGTATTAGACACTATTATAATATCAAAGTAATATTGTTTTAAAAGAATTTTTTGGGTTATCGTAAGGAAAAACCCATCCGTATTTATGTATGGATTGGTCTTACGATTATCCTTTCTTTTGAAAAGGATTTTAAAGGTTAAACCAAATGGTTGGAGTTTACTCGCACCAGTCCCATGATTGACCCATAGTTTCTTTTGTTTTGTTTTACCTTAAACTCTTGGGTGCCCAAATTTGTACGTGCAGTCAAGTAATCGGAATTTTACAATATACTTAGAGGAGCTTGGAGCAGGCGGCTTCAACATTTTATATATAGAGTTTGTTTTCACTGTGAGGCATTGTGTTGTACTCTATAATGGTATGCATATAATGTTACAAGTTTGTATTTCGAAGTTATGTTATATAATATATTTTATTCGTTCCACTGTGAGATTCATGTTTACTCTGATTCTATTCTATTGTGTTCTTCTTCTTCATTCATTCTAACTTTCTTTCTTCCTATTGCTCACCGTCTAACTTCTTTCTGTTAATGATCTAGTATTTCTGATGCTTGAATAGTCGACATTGTGTTTTATGTCAATTTTTAGGGTCGAAAATTTGTAACACCCCACCTCCGTTAAGGTCACTCACAAAAGGGAATGCCTTAACTTTGGCGGAGCATTTTAGTAAACAGAACAGAAACTTACAAGACAGATAAAACAGTACTTGAAAAATTTTAACTTTATTACAGCGGAAACAGAAATTAATATGGTTACATCCTTTCAATTTCAGAATTCAAGTACAAAATATCAGTCTTGTACAAAAGCCTTCAAAATGCATGGTTTAAAATCATAATCCCCATGGAACGGAAGCTATACAGAGCCAAGCCATACTTTAAGCACTTCAAGCAAAGAGAAATCCGGATCAAGCTAAAGTATTTCCCTCCTTGGATAACCTGGGGGGGGAACGGAAGAAAGGAGGCGAAACAACAAGGGTCAGACAAAAAGTCTGGCAAGTCCAGTGACTTTCAGCATATGAACAGATAATAATAATATGATATGAACATAAAACTGGATGTGAGATAACTATAACAGGTGTAGCAGATATAACAGAAAAACAGAATGATATAAACTATTGTTTTACACTTCTCTACACTAATAATAGTATAGCAAAATTAGGTGTCACCCTAATGTCTAAATTGAAGCAGGAACGGGTACAGAATACTTTAACAGAAACAGAATGCTAATAATGGGCCTTTACTACCCGATCAGAAACAGACAGAAGAAGAAACATATTTATCCCTATGGAAACAGATTGTGGAATTAGGTGTACACTAGTAATGGGCCTTTACCACCCGAACAGACGGTACCACACAGAAACAGACAGGTGTTACCACCCAACAGAAACAGACGGTACCAACAGAAACAGACAGAACTAAGCGTACCCTAAAACCCTACCCCAAGCGATCGGCTCCCTAATACATAAATATCCTGTGTCGGCCCCACAGTAGGGTGTATCACTCCCTAAAGTGACAACCAATTGGCACAGACCTATTTACAGATGTCACGGCGTCTTACATCCTCAGAGGCAGACCGGGATCCATGCACGCACATGACCCGGTTGGAACGCACCATCAACACCCCTCGCCATTATCAGAATGAACCTCTTATAATTAGTTCAGTAAGCGTGCCCGGACCCTACTTACTGTTGGGTCAAAGTTTTGATACCAGAAAGGGTTACTGACTAATATGGGTCCCAAACAACAGATGACACAAGTAATTCCCCTCCTAACCTTGTGTCCCCAGACTAACAGATTTCAGATTAACTTGTTTACAAGTTCAGACATACAGAATTCAGATTTACTAATTCACAAATTAAGTTAACAAGTTTTCAGACTAACGGATCAGATGTACAGATTTTTCAGATTTGTCTAACTTTGTATTGGGCCTACAGATTTATGGACGGGTTTTACTACATCTATTAATCCCTTTGGTTTAACCCTATTTTTCCCCAATACGTTTTAGACGTCATTCTTATCTTAGATTTGCATTAATTAATTATTAATGCACAGACCTCTCACATTAGGTCGGTAGCTTGTGGCCGCTGGATATGCCGGGCGGTTCCGGGCAGACTTCTGCCACAAGCCAGACCTAACCTCGTGTCTTACGCATGTTATGACTAACTTCTCACATTAGAACCTATTGTTTGCAGCCACTGGATGTGCCGGGCGGTTCCGGGCAGATTTACGCCGCAAACTCATTCTAACCTCGAGTTAGCCATGTTTATCTTTGCGGCCAATTAATTAATAATTTACCGTTTATGCGCACGCCCAATATATATGCCAATTCAGATTATATCAATAACAGGATGATTATATCAACATAGATAACAGATTTTATATGACTTAACGGATTTAACAGATCTAGCAACTTAGCAGATTTTGGCATATAACAGGTTAGGCATTTCAACCGACAAATTTAACAGATTAGGCATTTCAATCTAATTAGCAGTCTAGGCAATATAACAAAACTAGTAGTTTAGGCAACTTGACAAATTAGCAGATTTAGCAAATTTAATATTTCTAAAAGTTCTATTTACATGCCTTGCCCAATCATAAATTGGCCTAAATTCATATGCTTACATAATTGTCATGATTCACAACATATACTCCATGTTTGCATAAGCGCAGAATATGGACATAATTTGCCATATAACATATGTTCCAATTTTTGTTAAACTAGCATTTTACAGCAGATTCACATATAAATTATACCAAATATAACCATTAATTTCAATGCATGCCATATATCCAAAAATCCCTATTTAGGTGTAATCACAATAATATATATCCTAATTAATGTAAATCTTTACACCTAAGTTTCCATATTTTCTTCTTTTTGAGTCATGAATCATTATGCAAACTATACCCAATAATATAAATCTTTAAATCATATCTTCTAAAAATCATATCTTGACTTTTATATGCATTTTGTCCAAAGTCTCAAATCATATGTAATCTTACAATGGTTCCTCTTTTCTTCTATCATAGAATATGCATAGATCCAAATCTAGTTTACAACATATGCTCATTAATTACAGTTCTAAATTACAACATAACTATGCATACAACATATATAAATTATATGTTCATAGTCAAATTTATGCATCCAATCCCAAGTCACATGTCCAATATATTTTATGCCTCAGACCTAAAGTCATACATTCAATTCAGTCTTGTCAAATTTCGCATCATTCATCCCAAAATTTGCGTTCATATGTTCATCTCTTATGAGATTAGGCACAGGCTCGTGGTAGCCTGGCTATAGAAACAGAAAAGAAGAAAAGGGATACAGAACAGATCTGACAGAAGAGAATATATATACAATCTCAGATTCAGAATTAAAAACATATCAAAGTTATAATTAACGTTTATAGCGGAAAATAACTGTACTTGCCTTGATTGGATTAAAGAAAGGACTTTAGTTGTTACAGAATTGTTGCAGAAGCTTTTATCTCAAATTTGAATTTAGGATGATGTTGATTGACTTCTAGTTTTGATTCTAGCAGAGTAGCGACGCCATTTTTATTTTTAATTAGAAGAAGAGAGCAATGGAGGCTAGAGAATTGTGTTAGAGACTTAGGTTAGGTAGAGTCTAGGGTCATTTTTATAGGGGTTTTGAACTGATTAGGACCATCGATGTTGCTTGGATTGATCGTAGCCATTCATTCGAAAGAGAGACCAATTAGAGCCTGCCACCTAGCCCTAATGACAAAGCATGCTTCTGGAAATCGATCAACATAGACTAGGCCAGCCAGGGTGGACTGGGTTCGACCTGGGTCTGGACCAGGTCGACAGCCCTGTCGACAGCCCTGTCGACCTGGCTAGACCAGGTCGACAGCCCAGTCGACCTGGGTGTCTTAGGCGGGAATTTTCCCGCCCTGGCCAATTGGGCCCCATTTCGAATTTTAAACTTAATTCAGAAACTTCCGGAGGATATATCTTCTTCATACGGACTCCGTTTTTCGAAAACTCGGACTCTATTTCGCGTATTTTTCCGAGACGAACGCAATGGCGTATCCCGTTTCCCTTAGTTCTTCGATTTCAAATTAATTATACCTTTAATTTGTTAATTCCATAGTTATAGAATACACGGGGTGTTACATTCTCCCCCACTTAAAAGGATTTCGTCCCCGAAATCTTAAAGTTAAGAAGAATGTGTCCTACCATCCAATCACCCATCTACTCAACCATCATCCACAAGCATCCATTGTCCTTAGAAAACTTCTAATGTTGTATGAACATATGCAAAAGTGTGTGTATATGTTCCTTACCTAATGCAAAGATCAGGCGGTCTACTGATTCAGTTGACCTCCTTAATGCGAATTATGTCAGTGTCATGAGTCCAACATGTATGCAATAGAATTCTGATGATATATATTATTTCTATATGAGTGCACAACCATTCACTCAAATGCAACATCCATGTGCTGAATCAACCAATTTGCATCCACAAGAATTGAAAAATGCTCACCCATCCATATGCAGTATGAGAGTGTTTTCGAGCCGATCTAGTGCCTAGTGTGTGTATATGCATCCACGGGCAACCACTAGCAACCACTTGCATCCACTTGCAACCATCAAACATAACATGTCTCAAACACATGTTTACACCCATTAGTTTCTACCTAAAGTTCAAATATTCGATCGATAGGATACAGTCGAATGATGGAAGCGAGTACAGATAGATCGAAAATTTGGTTCCCATTAGACATGGGTCCTAAGTATCGGCCCCAAAGACCGAAACCAACATCAAATTGACACCCAGAGGATTACCTTCTTTAGACAATGTCAAAACTGGAAATCCTATAAAAAGTATTTAGATATTTACAGACTACTGGTACAGATCAGGTTCCCTAATGATTCTTAGGAAGCTAAGCATGATAAAATCATACCCCACGAAAACTCAGAATGTATGCGTCATACTTGACGCCTAACACACATATCCCTCAAACCCCAATCTCAAACAGATGATCCATAACCATTATGGGTCTGAGTCTATAGCGGAATTCAGAAATAATACTAGTATTTAAAGTGCAGAGTATCAATTACAAAATCAAAATACCAGAATCAGAAAAAGTCTTAACTCCATAATCAGATAAAGAAATTAAACCTACTATAGAGATTTTCCTATTTCTATCCTAGCCACTAGCCTCAAGAGTGTTCGCCTGCCCTCCTTGTCCTCGTCTCTTCGGGCAGTCCCTAGTGAAGTGTCCCATCTCCCCACAGTTGAAGCAAGCGCCCTTCCTTTTTCTGCAATCCTTGTTCAGATGAGTTGAGCTCCCACAAGTAAAGCACTTTTTCCCCTTCTTATCTTCAGACTTCTCATCCTTCTTTTGTATTTCCTTTTTGGGCCCCGCTTTCTTATTCTGCGGTTCTTCCTTCTTTGTCTCTTTCGGGCCCTTGTCTTCCTCGTGCAGTAGTGCCATATCCACCAATTTCTCGTAAGTTGCTCCCATGGGTACATGGGTCATGGCTAGGCTGTGCAGTGGCTCATTCAATCCTTTAACAAAGCGAAGAGCCTTTTTATGCTGAGTGTTGACTAAATCCAATCCGAATCTTGCTAGTTGGTTGAACTGGTTGACGTATTCCTTGACCGTCATACTTCCTTGCTTAAGAGACAAGAACTTTTCCAATTGTAAACTTCGTTCAGCTTGCGAGAGGAATTTTGTCTCAAACCTTGTTCTGAAATCCATCCATGTCTCAACCGGCCTCTCGGCGTTAGTGACTTCCCACCAGTAGGAAGCTTCGTCTTTGAGCAGCCATACTGCCAACTGTACCTTCTGCCTATCGTCCACCTCGAAGATAACGAATAGATCCTCAGTTTCTTTGAGCCAATTCCTTGCTTCTACGAATGATTCAGTTCCTTTGAAATCCTTCCCACCCATGGCCCTAAAATCTCTACAGATCTTTGAGAAAGCAATTGCACGAGGAGGGGGTGGAGGAGGGGGATCATTTGCTGGACCTGCAGCGGCGGTCCTAGCCTCAAGATATTGACGAAACCAACCGGGTACATGAACACCCTCTGGTATCTCAGATGCTTCAGACACGCTGGAACGAAAAAGGAAAGGTTCAATACAAAAAGGACTGAAAGAAAGATATATGGCTCTTGGGGATCATGTTTTCCAAAATAAGCTTTATTTTCTTTTTTGAAAATACTTCCTTCCAAAACCTTTTTGAAAACAGTTTTCAAAAACTTTACCCAATCTGGTAACCTTCAGCTCTGATACCAAGTGTAACACCCCACCTCCGTTAAGGTCACTCACAAAAGGGAATGCCTTAACTTTGGCGGAGCATTTTAGTAAACAGAACAGAAACTTACAAGACAGATAAAACAGTACTTGAAAATTTTTAACTTTATTACAGCGGAAACAGAAATTAATATGGTTACATCCTTTCAATTTCAGAATTCAAGTACAAAATATCAGTCTTGTACAAAAGCCTTCGAAATGCATAGTTTAAAATCATAATCCCCATGGAACGGAAGCTATACAGAGCCAAGCCATACTTTAAGCACTTCAAGCAAAGAGAAATCCGGATCAAGCTAAAGTATTTCCCTCCTTGGATAACCTGGGGGGGAAACGGAAGAAAGGAGGCGAAACAACAAGGGTCAGACAAAAAGTCTGGCAAGTCCAGTGACTTTCAGCATATGAACAGAAAATAATAATATGATATGAACATAAAACTGGATGTGAGATAACTATAACAGGTGTAGCAGATATAACAGAAAAACAGAATGATATAAACTATTGTTTTACACTTCTCTACACTAATAATAGTATAGCAAAATTAGGTGTCACCCTAATGTCTAAATTGAAGCAGGAACGGGTACAGAATACTTTAACAGAAACAGAATGCTAATAATGGGCCTTTACTACCCGATCAGAAACAGACAGAAGAAGAAACATATTTATCCCTATGGAAACAGAATGTGGAATTAGGTATACACTAGTAATGGGCCTTTACCACCCGAACAGACGGTACCACACAGAAACAGACAGGTGTTACCACCCAACAGAAACAGACGGTACCAACAGAAACAGACAGAACTAAGCGTACCCTAAAACCCTACCCCAAGCGATCGGCTCCCTAATACATAAATATCCTGTGTCGGCCCCACAGTAGGGTGTATCACTCCCTAAAGTGACAACCAATTGGCACAGACCTATTTACAGATGTCACGGCGTCTTACATCCTCAGAGGCAGACCGGGATCCATGCACGCACATGACCCGGTTGGAACGCACCATCAACACCCCTCGCCATTATCAGAATGAACCTCTTATAATTAGTTCAGTAAGCGTGCCCGGACCCTACTTACTGTTGGGTCAAAGTTTTGATACCAGAAAGGGTTACTGACTAATATGGGTCCCAAACAACAGATGACACAAGTAATTCCCCTCCTAACCTTGTGTCCCCAGACTAACAGATTTCAGATTAACTTGTTTACAAGTTCAGACATACAGAATTCAGATTTACTAATTCACAAATTAAGTTAACAAGTTTTCAGACTAACGGATCAGATGTACAGATTTTTCAGATTTGTCTAACTTTGTATTGGGCCTACAGATTTATGGACGGGTTTTACTACATCTATTAATCCCTTTGGTTTAACCCTATTTTTCCCCAATACGTTTTAGACGTCATTCTTATCTTAGATTTGCATTAATTAATTATTAATGCACAGACCTCTCACATTAGGTCGGTAGCTTGTGGCCGCTGGATATGCCGGGCGGTTCCGGGCAGACTTCTGCCACAAGCCAGACCTAACCTCGTGTCTTACGCATGTTATGACTAACTTCTCACATTAGAACCTATTGTTTGCAGCCACTGGATGTGCCGGGCGGTTCTGGGCAGATTTACGCCGCAAACTCATTCTAACCTCGAGTTAGCCATGTTTATCTTTGCGGCCAATTAATTAATAATTTACCGTTTATGCGCACGCCCAATATATATGCCAATTCAGATTATATCAATAACAGGATGATTATATCAACATAGATAACAGATTTTATATGACTTAACGGATTTAACAGATCTAGCAACTTAGCAGATTTTGGCATATAACAGGTTAGGCATTTCAACCGACAAATTTAACAGATTAGGCATTTCAATCTAATTAGCAGTCTAGGCAATATAACAAAACTAGTAGTTTAGGCAACTTGACAAATTAGCAGATTTAGCAAATTTAATATTTCTAAAAGTTCTATTTACATGCCTTGCCCAATCATAAATTGGCCTAAATTCATATGCTTACATAATTGTCATGATTCACAACATATACTCCATGTTTGCATAAGCGCAGAATATGGACATAATTTGCCATATAACATATGTTCCAATTTTTGTTAAACTAGCATTTTACAGCAGATTCACATATAAATTATACCAAATATAACCATTAATTTCAATGCATGCCATATATCCAAAAATCCCTATTTAGGTGTAATCACAATAATAGATATCCTAATTAATGTAAATCTTTACACCTAAGTTTCCATATTTTCTTCTTTTTGAGTCATGAATCATTATGCAAACTATACCCAATAATATAAATCTTTAAATCATATCTTCTAAAAATCATATCTTGACTTTTATATGCATTTTGTCCAAAGTCTCAAATCATATGTAATCTTACAATGGTTCCTCTTTTCTTCTATCATAGAATATGCATAGATCCAAATCTAGTTTACAACATATGCTCATTAATTACAGTTCTAAATTACAACATAACTATGCATACAACATATATAAATTATATGTTCATAGTCAAATTTATGCATCCAATCCCAAGTCACATGTCCAATATATTTTATGCCTCAGACCTAAAGTCATACATTCAATTCAGTCTTGTCAAATTTCGCATCATTCATCCCAAAATTTGCGTTCATATGTTCATCTCTTATGAGATTAGGCACAGGCTCGTGGTAGCCTGGCTATAGAAACAGAAAAGAAGAAAAGGGATACAGAACAGATCTGACAGAAGAGAATATATATACAATCTCAGATTCAGAATTAAAAACATATCAAAGTTATAATTAACGTTTATAGCGGAAAATAACTGTACTTGCCTTGATTGGATTAAAGAAAGGACTTTAGTTGTTACAGAATTGTTGCAGAAGCTTTTATCTCAAATTTGAATTTAGGATGATGTTGATTGACTTCTAGTTTTGATTCTAGCAGAGTAGCGACGCCATTTTTATTTTTAATTAGAAGAAGAGAGCATTGGAGGCTAGAGAATTGTGTTAGAGACTTAGGTTAGGTAGAGTCTAGGGTCATTTTTATAGGGGTTTTGAACTGATTAGGACCATCGATGTTGCTTGGATTGATCGTAGCCATTCATTCGAAAGAGAGACCAATTAGAGCCTGCCACCTAGCCCTAATGACAAAGCATGCTTCTGGAAATCGATCAACATAGACTAGGCCAGCCAGGGTGGACTGGGTTCGACCTGGGTCTGGACCAGGTCGACAACCCTGTCGACAGCCCTGTCGACAGCCCTGTCGACCTGGCTAGACCAGGTCGACAGCCCAGTCGACCTGGGTGTCTTAGGCGGGAATTTTCCCGCCCTGGCCAATTGGGCCCCATTTCGAATGAATGGCTACGATCAATCCAAGCAACATCGATGGTCCTAATCAGTTCAAAACCCCTACAAAAATGACCCTAGACTCTACCTAACCTAAGTCTCTAACACAATTCTCTAGCCTCCATTGCTCTCTTCTTCTAATTAAAAATAAAAATGGCGTCGCTACTCTGCTAGAATCAAAACTAGAAGTCAATCAACATCATCCTAAATTCAAATTTGAGATAAAAGCTTCTGCAACAATTCTGTAACAACTAAAGTCCTTTCTTTAATCCAATCAAGGTAAGTACAGTTATTTTCCGCTATAAACGTTAATTATAACTTTGATATGTTTTTAATTCTGAATCTGAGATTGTATATATATTCTCTTCTGTCAGATCTGTTCTGTATCCCTTTTCTTCTTTTCTGTTTCTATAGCCAGGCTACCACGAGCCTGTGCCTAATCTCATAAGAGATGAACATATGAACGCAAATTTTGGGATGAATGATGCGAAATTTGACAAGACTGAATTGAATGTATGACTTTAGGTCTGAGGCATAAAATATATTGGACATGTGACTTGGGATTGGATGCATAAATTTGACTATGAACATATAATTTATATATGTTGTATGCATAGTTATGTTGTAATTTAGAACTGTAATTAATGAGCATATGTTGTAAACTAGATTTGGATCTATGCATATTCTATGATAGAAGAAAAGAGGAACCATTGTAAGATTACATATGATTTGAGACTTTGGACAAAATGCATATAAAAGTCAAGATATGATTTTTAGAAGATATGATTTAAAGATTTATATTATTGGGTATAGTTTGCATAATGATTCATGACTCAAAAAGAAGAAAATATGGAAACTTAGGTGTAAAGATTTACATTAATTAGGATATCTATTATTGTGATTACACCTAAATAGGGATTTTTGGATATATGGCATGCATTGAAATTAATGGTTATATTTGGTATAATTTATATGTGAATCTGCTGTAAAATGCTAGTTTAACAAAAATTGGAACATATGTTATATGGCAAATTAGGTCCATATTCTGCGCTTATGCAAACATGGAGTATATGTTGTGAATCATGACAATTATGTAAGCATATGAATTTAGGCCAATTTATGATTGGGCAAGGCATGTAAATAGAACTTTTAGAAATATTAAATTTGCTAAATCTGCTAATTTGTCAAGTTGCCTAAACTACTAGTTTTGTTATATTGCCTAGACTGCTAATTAGATTGAAATGCCTAATCTGTTAAATTTGTCGGTTGAAATGCCTAACCTGTTATATGCCAAAATCTGCTAAGTTGCTAGATCTGTTAAATCCGTTAAGTCATATAAAATCTGTTATCTATGTTGATATAATCATCCTGTTATTGATATAATCTGAATTGGCATATATATTGGGCGTGCGCATAAACGGTAAATTATTAATTAATTGGCCGCAAAGATAAACATGGCTAACTCGAGGTTAGAATGAGTTTGCGGCGTAAATCTGCCCGGAACCGCCCGGCACATCCAGTGGCTGCAAACAATAGGTTCTAATGTGAGAAGTTAGTCATAACATGCGTAAGACACGAGGTTAGGTCTGGCTTGTGGCAGAAGTCTGCCCGGAACCGCCCGGCATATCCAGCGGCCACAAGCTACCGACCTAATGTGAGAGGTCTGTGCATTAATAATTAATTAATGCAAATCTAAGATAAGAATGACGTCTAAAACGTATTGGGGAAAAATAGGGTTAAACCAAAGGGATTAATAGATGTAGTAAAACCCGTCCATAAATCTGTAGGCCCAATACAAAGTTAGACAAATCTGAAAAATCTGTACATCTGATCCGTTAGTCTGAAAACTTGTTAACTTAATTTGTGAATTAGTAAATCTGAATTCTGTATGTCTGAACTTGTAAACAAGTTAATCTGAAATCTGTTAGTCTGGGGACACAAGGTTAGGAGGGGAATTACTTGTGTCATCTGTTGTTTGGGACCCATATTAGTCAGTAACCCTTTCTGGTATCAAAACTTTGACCCAACAGTAAGTAGGGTCCGGGCACGCTTACTGAACTAATTATAAGAGGTTCATTCTGATAATGGCGAGGGGTGTTGATGGTGCGTTCCAACCGGGTCATGTGCGTGCATGGATCCCGGTCTGCCTCTGAGGATGTAAGACGCCGTGACATCTGTAAATAGGTCTGTGCCAATTGGTTGTCACTTTAGGGAGTGATACACCCTACTGTGGGGCCGACACAGGATATTTATGTATTAGGGAGCCGATCGCTTGGGGTAGGGTTTTAGGGTACGCTTAGTTCTGTCTGTTTCTGTTGGTACCGTCTGTTTCTGTTGGGTGGTAACACCTGTCTGTTTCTGTGTGGTACCGTCTGTTCGGGTGGTAAAGGCCCATTACTAGTGTACACCTAATTCCACATTCTGTTTCCATAGGGATAAATATGTTTCTTCTTCTGTCTGTTTCTGATCGGGTAGTAAAGGCCCATTATTAGCATTCTGTTTCTGTTAAAGTATTCTGTACCCGTTCCTGCTTCAATTTAGACATTAGGGTGACACCTAATTTTGCTATACTATTATTAGTGTAGAGAAGTGTAAAACAATAGTTTATATCATTCTGTTTTTCTGTTATATCTGCTACACCTGTTATAGTTATCTCACATCCAGTTTTATGTTCATATCATATTATTATTATCTGTTCATATGCTGAAAGTCACTGGACTTGCCAGACTTTTTGTCTGACCCTTGTTGTTTCGCCTCCTTTCTTCCGTTTCCCCCCAGGTTATCCAAGGAGGGAAATACTTTAGCTTGATCCGGATTTCTCTTTGCTTGAAGTGCTTAAAGTATGGCTTGGCTCTGTATAGCTTCCGTTCCATGGGGATTATGATTTTAAACTATGCATTTTGAAGGCTTTTGTACAAGACTGATATTTTGTACTTGAATTCTGAAATTGAAAGGATGTAACCATATTAATTTCTGTTTCCGCTGTAATAAAGTTAAAATTTTTCAAGTACTGTTTTATCTGTCTTGTAAGTTTCTGTTCTGTTTACTAAAATGCTCCGCCAAAGTTAAGGCATTCCCTTTTCTGAATTTTAAACTTAATTCAGAAACTTCCGGAGGATATATCTTCTTCATACGGACTCCGTTTTTCGAAAACTCGGACTCTTTTTCGCGTATTTTTCCGAGTCGAACGCAATGGCGTACCCCGTTTCCCTTAGTTCTTTGATTTCAAATTAATTATACCTTTAATTTGTTAATTCCACAGTTATAGAATACACGGGGTGTTACAAAATTTGTAGGTCGTTGAAGTGGTATCAAAGTTGAAGGTTAAGAAATTACCTTGGCTCCGTGGTGTAACTCAATAGAGATAGGGTTAGTAATACCCAAGATTGAGTTTGAGTGAATATATATGAGAGAGCGTATTTGGATTGTATAAAAATGGTTTTATATTATGGAGATTTATTGGTTGAGTGGCTTATGAATTTTGGCCGACGGTGGGGCACCACAAGGTCAATAGGGGTTTCTAAACACTCAAATACGATGGACCGAAACAGTATGTTTTGAAAAGAGGGTAAATAAAATAATTTTACTCAAAATGTATTTTGATATAAGGAAGTATATATCATGGGATTATTATATATTGGATGTGTTGTTTGTTATTAACATCGAATAATATTATAATTGAAATGGTTATACATTAACCAGTATGAATTCGTATAAGTATAATATATAAAATCAGTTGGATTGAATCTGGATTTAAAATAGATTTGGAACTAAAATCCTGGAAACTTGGGAATATATTCTGGATTAAATATATGGAAATTTTAAGATCCTTGGTGAATCCAAAAATGTTTTTCAAGCATTGTATAGGATATTTTTGAAGTAAATTCAAAATAGAAGTATTTGAAAATAAGTTTTGAATGTAATATAGCATTGAACTCAATTCAGTGGCTGGTAAATAACACCAATGATGGATCGCAAAATCATCAGTATTCATTTTCGAGTTTCTAAGTGACGGATTACTACCAAAGATTTTGTTTTTGAATTGTTTTGAGGAAACAGGTTATCAAAAATTCAAATGTTTTGAATTGTTATTTTTATGTGTAAAAATATATGATTTTGAATTGATTTGAAATAAAACCCAGGTATTTGAATTTTGAAATTTAAATTTAACTTATGAAGTTAAATAGATTGAAATGGTAAAAGTGAATAAATTAATTAGAATTTAACTTAAATTAAGTTAAATAAAATTGGATTGGATTAGAGATAATCTTGAATGGAATCGGTTTTTTGAGTATGATTTTGGAATTGAGATTGGAACTAGAGTTTGAAATTGAATTTGGCTTGGGTATATGTGAAATATTGGTTTGAGGATGAATTAGTTGGAGATCAATTGGGAATGCATGAATGTAAGCTACAGTGATAGCAAATAAAAGAGATAGAGTTGGATGCCCGACAAAATGGTAGAAGTTTAATTATATTTGTAACCCCCCGTAATTTTAACAACACTAAAGATGATAAATTAAAGAATACTTAATTAAATATTCAGAATTAAGTGAAATGGACAAAGCCATTGCGTTCGTCTCGGAATTTTGGTCAAAATAGACACCTGGTTTGCGTAAAACGGATACCGTATGAAGAAGTTATTAAGGTTTGAAGTTTGTATACGCATAAGAAGAATATATGTGAATAAAATAAGTCCATAAATTCAAAACAGTTCAAATTCAAGCATAAAAAAGGGGAGCGGGAAATTTCCCACCCATGGGTGTTGACCCTATCAAGGGGGTGTCGACCCATGGGTCGACCTCATAAGGGGGTGGTCAACCACTGGGTCAACACACCAGGGGGGTCACCCCCTCATAGAACTGGGCAGCTCTTAGGATTTTCTGATGGCTATATATGACCCCCTTCTAATTGTTTTATTCATTCTAAAAAAAATGGAGGACTAAATTCTGCCTCTGCCCAGATTAAATCAACCCATTTCTTCTTCATCAATCAAGTCATTCTAGTTTAGAGATCTGTGATTCAATATCTGCAATCTTTCTTCTATTTTCTAGATCCAATCATAGTGAGTCTACGTTAATTTTAGATTTAAATACTTAAAAGTAAATCTTGACATGATTATAACTTGGATTTAAGCCTGTGACTATTTGAATCATATTAGATGATCTGCTATAACCTGTGTATCTAAGTTATTCTGACATGACTATGAACTAGATCTAAGCCTATACCTATTGAATCATGTCAGATGTATCATTATTTGGAGATCTAATTTACTGTTTAGATCTCATCATGTCTGTCCCTGTTATGTTAATGGTTAAATCGGTATTATTGCCACAATAGATCTATTGTTAGCTGGATATCAAATTCATTGTTTAGACCTCATCAAGCCTGCTTATGATATTAGAATCAGTTCTGTTATCACATGTTCATCCGATCTGTTCTTATATGACTATCTTAACGTTCTGCCCAACTTTGCCACTATACGTTTATTAGTTGCTATGCCTATTTCTGCAATTATATGTCAATCCTGTTATTATGATTACTTATGTCTGTTGGGTACAACAATGTGTTATATGATTTTTGTTCGATGATAACAAACATATAATATTATTTAAATGTGTTTGCAACTGTACTATTTTATATTTTATTTCATAGAAATAAATATTTATTGAATAATATACTATTATACACAGTTCATAATATGTTTATTCAATTAAATATTTTATTTCAAAGTCTGAAATAGTACAACATTATAACTCCACTATTGTATATTCACAGTTATAGTATTTCACATGGAATTGTACTACTGAATTAATTTGAATACGATAAACAATTTGATTTGAACACAATAAAATAATATTTTATTTCAATTAAGTTTGTTTATTATAAATATCAGTACAATTTTCTCATTCTATACATTTATTCCTCACTACAACTCTCATCACTCTATACATAGTCATTGCCTCACTACAGTTACACCCATTCACTCATATACAGACTCATACAGTTTTTTTACATGTATACTTGTCTTGATGTACTCTAGATCCTGTCAAGCAATCCAGTCTAGCCATCTATACACCTGTCACAAACACACACACGCAGTAAACTGGAACAAAAATAAAAATTAAATACAAGCAAATAAAAAATTATTTTTAAATTTTATTTTCCTCAGAATTTTGGTGTGTTTCTCATCATTTTTTTCTAGACTTGGTATGAAATATATCAAGTGCTCACATTTGTTTAAGTGTACAGAAAAGAAACCAGTATTGCAACTGAGGAGCAGCCTTGTGGACCAACTCAACTCAGTGCATATCAACAAAAATCAAGGCAGCATCTATTTATACCAATTTTTGTTATAAAGCCAGAAAAATTCAAAGAAAAGTTAAGTGCATTATTTGTTCAACATAAACCAATGAGAAAACAACAAAGTATCTACATAAAAGTTTCAGTTTAAAATTAGGGCAGATGCAAGTGTATACATGGCAGTACTATAGTTCAGCAAGTAAAACAATGGAACACTAGGGTCAAACTATTGTCGATCACAAGCTATACAAATATACATGGGAGGCTCAAGTATGTGATCAGGGTAATTACGGAATATGGCACGTCAAAACTCAAGGCAATGATATATACAGTATACAAGTAGTGGTTCAAGTACACTCAGCATTAAGACAGGGGTGCACCATTAAAGTTCAAGTGCACAACAAAACAATATGGTATGAAAGCATCAACGTGGCAGAAGACTCGAATGGACAGAGCAGAACAAGTGTAATGTTTCAGGGTATACATGACAATGTAGTGCACAAACAAATCAAGTCAATATCAGTTCTGGTGTAATGTTTTCAAAAATGGTATATGCATGTTCATGTTCAAGCTGTGTTAAAGGAAACAAGTAGGTGAAAGTGGCACTTCTAAAGCATGCCGAATGCAAAAATCACAAGTGTGGTATCATGTTCGACCAAAAACCAAGGCATAACCAAATGTGTAATATACAACAACAAAATAGGAGTGTAAAAACAGTACTGTACAAGACATATTAAAGTATTATATCAGTTATGTTCAAAGGAGCATCAGTTCAAATCTAATTAATGGCAAATACAAGTGTTCATCTGTTCTTATCAAGTTAAATCTGATCGACTATTCAGAACTCAAGAAAATGGATCAAGCACCACAGTGGCAAGCTAAAGGTGGACGCAAATCAAAATCAAAATGGTGCAAGTAAATGGACAGAGTTCAAGTCAGCAACATGGTGGCACATTAAGGTGATCAAGGCCACTAAGTACAAAGCATAAAGGCGCATAATAGTTCATGCACAGTTTTAACAAGGAGTATAAGCAACATGGTGGAAATAATACACAACAAAGATCGAATGGCTAAATAGGACGAAATGGAGAAACAGTTCAAGCCCAAATACAACAAAGTCATGGCATATGTACACAAGTAAGGCCATGATATGGATCAATGTATTAAAGCAGTTTACAAATACACCAATGGAAAAATAAAAAGGGGAGTGGTGTGATCAGTGAAGCGTCTGTTCTTATTAGTTCAAAAATGATCAAATGTCGTTCAAAAGTAGATCAAGCAGTATCAGTTAATATGCACTCAAGGCAGTGTCTGTTCTTATCAAAGAAGGTTTGAATTCCAGTATTCATCATGCAAAAGTCCTAGAAAATTGAATTTTTCAAACTCAATGAAATTCCAGAAGTCACGGTGATATACAGATCAAAACTTTCTAGAATATACGAAAGATTTCAAAGAAAAAAGTATGGTAGACAAATTCAAATTGCAAATCAAATCGTAAGAGAAATTCACGGGGCAATTAGTCTAGAATTAGAGCCTTTTTAGGGATGTTAAACCCTATAAATACACAAGTTTTCCTCATTGGAAAAATCAACGAAATAAAAATGACAAAATCGAGAGCAAAGATCAAAGAAAACATTTTCCGAGAAACTCAGAGATTTTCAATCAACATCCCAAATCGAAGCACCAGATATTAACAAGGATTCAAACATCACAAGATTTTTCCATTGTTGAAGGAGCATCGCGATCTGATTTGGAAATTCACTAAAACCCTAGGAGCCACCGCCATATTTTTTTTATCAAAGAAAAAAAGGAGATCGTGCAAAAGCCAAGTGGTGAAGCAAAAAAAAAAAATTTGGAGAAGGCCTGCCTATGAAAGCTTCAAAGGAGCTAAAGGATTTTGTCATAGTTATAAACTAGGGTTTTAAGGGTTTTGTTTTAAGATTTTTTTTATTGTTTTTTTTCACATCTTTCAATTTGTAATGGAATTTAGAGTTTTCTAGTTTATCTCTAAAACTAGGGAGACGAATTACGGGTTTGTAATTTGGGGAAATCTTGTTTCGGGGATAGAAACAAGTGCAGGGTTTTGAGCGTAGGTTTAAGAACAGTTGGGAGCAAGTGTCGCGAGTTTACAGGGGATTGTAAGCGTAGAGATTGTTTTAACTCGTAGTAGAAACCTTGGGGAATGCAGCAGTTGGCAAGGTTTTGCGAAAGTTGGGTATATCTATGTGTTATTTATTTTCCGCATTTACTCTTATTATTATCAGTGATTGATATTATTTAATTATTCAACAAAATTTGCGATAAACCCTATTCACCCCCCTCTAGAGTTAATTTAGATCCTGCAAGTGTTATCGGAGCAAGTATTTATTTTATTTTATTTCAACTCTAGTGTCATGAATCTGACTAATAACGCTTTTTCTGAGGGTCAGTCTATAGCTAGGCCACCCATGTTTAATGGAACTGATCATGCTTATTGGAAAGCTAGGATGAGAATTTATTTGAGTTTAGTCGATTATGATGTGTGTGATATTATCGAAACGGGTTATAGGACTCCCACTTTTATTGTTAATGGTATTGAAGTTCCGAAATCAAAAGACAGTTGGGATGCTAATGATAAAAAATTATTTTCAACTAATGCCAAAGCGATGAGTTCTTTAATCTGTGCTCTTGATAAAACTGAATTTAATCGGATCTCTCATTTTGAGACTGCGCAGGAATATTGCTTACGTTGGAGGCCACACAAGAAAGAACATCTCAAGTTAAGGAATCTCGTCTCGCTCTACTCGACAACGGATATGAAAATTTCTCTATGCAAAAAGACGAAGATATAAAAGAGATGTATGGCACTTCTCATCACTTGTCTACAATGCAAAAGCTCTTGGCAAAACTTAAACCGGAGTGGAACTGATCAGAAAAATATTGAGAGTTCTACCGATGAATGTTGAAGCTAAGGTGACGGCGATTGAAGAATCAAAAGATCTGAATAAAATAAGCATGGAAGAGTTGATCGGAAATCTGATTACTTATGAGATGGAGTTAAAAGCAAGAGAAGAACGAAAGAATTCTGAATCAAAGAAAAAGACGATCGCTCTAAATAATACTATTGAAAGTGATGACGAAGATCCCGCTGAAGAGCTCGCCATGGTTTTTAGGAAGTGGGCCAAAAGAAATTACAAGCCACAAAAGAAGAATTCAAAAACCAACTAGTCCGAAAGTGCAGATAGTTCAGACGATGAAGTATACTGCTGCAATTGCAAGAAACCCGGACATATCAAACCAGATTGCCTACAGCTTAAGAATGAAAAGAAGAAGAAATTCAGAAGAAAGAAGAAGGCTTTTGCTGCTACATGGGATGAAGAGGAAGGAAAAGAAGTTTCTGAAAGTGATGAAGAGGAAGCTAATTTGTGTCTTGTGGCACGATCTGATCCGGAAAGTAGTGAAGAGGATTCAAACGAGGTATTGAATTTTACTTATAAAGATTTAATTTTAATGTTTCACGATCTCACAAAAGCCGTTGATTCTCTTGATATAAAAGTTAAGAAATTGAAATCTGATAAGTCAAAACTAGTTCATGAAAATAATAGTTTAGAAAGAAAACTTGAAAAAGTTAAGAATTCACCCTTTTCAAAATGCGAAAAATGTCAATTTTTGAGTAATCATCTTTTGAAATTCAAAACTGATTTTGAGTTACTTAAAAGTGGAAACGTGAATTTGAAAAATGAAAATCGTGATTTTGAGAAGGAGATTGAAAAGCTTAGACAACCTGAAAAACTTGATTTTGAAAAGGGAAAACAATTTGAAATTGAAATTTCTAATTTAGCATAGCTCTTGAAAACAAAAATTTGGTTTTAAAACAAACTGATGCTGAAAAGAGGAAAATCACTATTAATCGTTGTTCAAATCTAATGAAAGAAAATAGTGATCTAAAATCTAAAATTCAACGGCTTGAATCAACCTTGACTAAATTTTCTAAAGGGGAGAAATGGTTGAATATGTTGTTAAAAAACCAATTTTTTGTTCAGAGTAAAAAGGGACTTGGTTTTGAATTTGATCAAGTTGAAAAACAAAATTCTAGTTATTTTAAAATTCCTTTAAATGGCTTTGAAAACTATCAAATTGAAATTTTGAAATCTAATAATTTCAAAGGGTTTTTAAATCATAAACGAAATAATAACTCATTTAAAAAAAATTAATTTAAATGTGTTTGGATTCCAAAAAATAACAAAATGAATTTGAATAAGTCTAAACGAATTTGGGTTCCCAAGGGTACTTTAATAGATAATAATGGATTGTTATATAAACAGATTTTGGTACCAAAACGTGTAAACGAAGATAAGAATGGTAAAACAACTTTTGTTAGACCACTCGATCCTATAAACATTTAGGTACCGAGGGGGGCTAAGGAATAACTATGATTAAGAGAGATAAAATTCAAATTGATTCATATTATCGAATTATTTGAAGTTCCTTAGCCATAGATTTCTGAGTTGGACACTCATTGGTTCACATCGATTACGGTAAGTCAGGTAATGATCTCTAAACTCTAGTTTTTATTTTATTATGCTGACTTAGGGCTGCAATTTTTTAGCATATCTTGAACACTGTAATTGAATTTTTTTAGCATATCTTGTAAGCAAATGAAATTTCACATATTTTTGCTGTTTTGAGTTTCTTCTTATTCACTTTGGAAAATAATGAAAAATCAAACTCAATAAAGCAGACTACTTGAAAGCCATGATTGACTAGTTGTGAAAATTTCTTTTTTTTCTTGGCTTGATTATATTGATTTTGAAATCATTCGTGATTGATTGCTGAATTTCTTAGAATATAAAATTTGATTTTTTTTAAAGTGATTTTAAATAATTACCTTCAGATTTGATCATTGACTGTTTCTTGTGCTTGTTTAAAAATTCTCTAAATAATTCACTTGTGATTCTTGCTTTAAAAATGATCTTGTGCTGCTCTGGTAAGGAAATTGATTTGATTCGTTTGAATACTTTGGTGATTGGACGATGGGTTGGAAAATCAGTGACTGGATTTTTTTTAATTCCATAGGCAATTCAAATTTCATATACAAGTGTTTTAAAATTGTCTAAGAGCAATCATCTTTAGAAATATTAGATAATTTCACTTTCTACTGATTTGTTTTAATTGATTTTCAACTTACATTGATATTTTCAAAAAAAACTCATGAAATTGATATTTTCAATTTTAAAATTATTTTTGATTATTTATTCAAAAATTGAAATTATTGATCGATTTGAACCATTTTGGGACTCATCAAAATTATTAACAGATTTATGAAATTGTGATGAATAGTTCCTATGGTATAATTCATAACTAGAGGAGATGTTATTTTTTAAAATCTCATAATGATTGGACAGATTTTATAATATCTTTGAATTAGAGCTTATTTCACGACCATCTTCTATATCTACCATATTTCTGTCATTCATCATGGTTTTGTTTAATTTGGGGAGTTCAAATTATTCTTGGAAATAAAAATAAAATTAAAAGAAGAGAAAAAGAAAAATATATATATTATATTATTTATCCTTGGTATTCACTCCCATTTAAAAGTCCTCGCGGTTATGCATGGGTGAATTACTTTAATCTCTATGTGCTTCCATTCTCACTTAAAAGACCTTTTGGTTGTGCATGGATGGAACTCATTAGAGAGGATAAAGTTAAGTTACCACTAACCCCATTTAAAAGACCTTTGGGCTATGCGTGGTTAGCAAGTGATTAACACAGTTTGAGCTTATTTAAAATTTTAAAATTCATATTCAAATATTCAATTTTATTGAGCTCTCCTCATTCTATAAAACCCATCGTAAATCCATTCATTCTAAAAGTGAAAATTTTCTTCTGATTTAAAGATTATTATGATTATTGTTCAAGTAAATGAGATTTACGATATATATTCTCTCTCTTAATTTGAATTTATATTTATGGTCCATATTCAACACTGTTTCGATTTCTGTTATCCTTTTGATGATAACAAAAGGGGGAGAATGGTCAAGCTTTGATTAATGAGTATTTAATTCGAAAATATTTTAAGATTGGAAATTAAACATCTTGGGGTAGAATGGCAAATTGAATTTCATTATTTATATTTTCCACATATATAGGGGGAGTTCAGTTGTAGGGGAAGCACACAAATAGGGGGAGTAATATATATTCACATTCAAAAACTTTTAACACATTCAAAATCTTGTATATGTTTGTGATCATCAAAAGGGGGAGATTGTTGGGTACAACAATGTGTTGTATGATTTTTGTTTGATGATAACAAACATATAATATTATTTAAATGTGTTTGCAACTGCACTATTTTATATTTCATTTCATAGAAATAAATATTTATTGAATAATATACTATTATACATAGTTCATAGTATATTTATTCAATTAAATATTTTATTTCAAAATCTGAAATAGTACAAAATTATAACTCCACTATTGTATATTCACAGTTATAATATTTTACATGAAATTGTACTACTGAATTAATTTGAATACGATAAACAATTTGATTTGAACACAATAAAATTATATTTTATTTCAATCAAATTTGTTTGTTACAAATATCAGTACAATTTTCTCAATATGTACATTTATTCCTCACTACAACTCTCATCACTCTGTACACAGTCATTGCCTCACTACAGTTACACTCGTTCACTCATATACAGACTCATACAGTTTTTTTTACACGTATACTTGTCTTGATGTACTCCTGATCCTGTCCAGCAATCCAGTCCAGCCACCTGTACACCTGTCACAAACACACACACGCAGTAAACCGGAACAAAAATAAAAATTAAATACAAGCAAACTAAAATTTATTTTTAAATTTTATTTGCCTCAGAATTGTAGTGTGTTTCTCATCATTTTTTTTCTAGACTTGATCTGATATATATCAAGTGCTCACATCTGTTTAAGTGTACAGAAAAGAAACCATTATTGCAGCTGAGGAGTAGCCTTGTGGACCAACTCAACTTAGTGCATATCAACACAAATCAAGGCAGCATCTGTTTATATCAGTTTTTTTTATAAAGCCAGAAAAATTCAAAGAAAAGTTCAAGTGCATTATTTGTTTGACATAAAGCAATTAGAAAACAACAAAGTATCTACATAAAAGTTTCAGTTTAAAATATGGGCAGACGCAAGTGTATACATTGCAGTACTATAGTTCAGCAAGTAAAACAATGGAACAGTATGGTCAAACTATAGTTGATCACAAGCTATACAAATATACACGGGAGGCTCAAGTATGTGATCAGTGTAATTATGGCGTATGGCATGTCAAAACTCAAGGCAATGATACATATAGTATACTAGGTAGTGGTTCAAGTACACTCAGCATTAAGACAGGGGTGCACCATTAAAGTTCAAGTGCACAACAAAACAATATGGTATGAAAGAATCAACGTGAGCGCAAACTCGAATGGACATAGAAGAACAAGTGTAATGTTTCAGGGTATACATGAATAGTGTAGTGCACAAATAAATTAAGTGCAATATCAGTTCTGTTGTAATGTTTTCAAAAATGGTATATGCATATTCAGGTTCAAGCTGTGTTAAAGAAAAGCAAGCAGCTGAAAGTGGCACTTCACAAGCATGCCGAATGCAAAAATCATAAGTGCAGTATCATGTTCAACCAAAAACCAAGGCACAACCAAATGTGTAATATACAGCAAAAAAATGGGAGTGTAAAAACAGTACTGTACAAGACATGATAAAGTATTATATCAGTTATGTTCAAAGGAGCATCGGTTCAAATCCGATTGATGGCAAATACAAGTGTTCATCTGTTCTTATCAAGTTAAATTTGATCGACTATTCAGAACTCAAGAAAATGGATCAAGCACCACAATGGCAAGCTAAAGGTGGACACAAATCAAAATCAAAATGGTGCATGTAAATGGATAGAATTCAGGTCAGCAACATGGTGGCACATTAAGGTGATCGAGGCCACTAAGTACAAAGGATAAAGGAGCATAACAGTTCATGCACAGTTTTAACAAAGAGTACAAGAAACATGGTGGAAATAATACACAACCAAGATCGAACTGCTAAATAGGACGAAATGGAGAAACAGTTCAAGCCCAAATACAATAAAGTCATGGCATATGTACACAAGTAAGGCCATGATATGGATCAATATATTAAAGCAGTTCACAAATACACCAATGCGAAAATAAAAAGGGAGTGGTGTGATCAAGTGAAGCATCTGTTCTTATTAGTTCAAAAATGATCAAATGTTGTTCAAAAGTAGATCAAGCAGTATCAGTTTAGTATGTACTCAAGGTAGTGTCTGTTCTTATCAAAGAAGGTTTGAATTCCAGTATTCATCATGCAAAAGTTCTAGAAAATTGAATTTTTCAAACTTAATAAAATTCCAGAAGTCATGGTGATATACAGATCAAAACTTTCCTGAATATACGAAAGAGTTCAAAGAAAAAAGTATGGTAGACAAATTCAAATTGCAAATCAAATCGCAAGAGAAATTCAAGGGGGCGATTAGTCTAGAATCAGAGCCTTTTTAGGGATGTTAAACCCTATAAATACACACATTTTCCTCATTGGCAAAATCATCGAAATAAAAACGACAAAATTGAGAGCAAAAATCAAAGAAAACATTTTCAGAGAAACTCAGAGATTTTTGATCAACATCCCAAATCGAAGCACCTGATATTAACAAGGATTCAAGCATCACAAGATTTTTCCAGTGTTGAAGGAGCATTGTGATCTGATTTGGGAATTCACTAAAACCCTAGAAGCCGCCGCCATAATTTTTTTATTAGAGAAAAAAAGGAGATCGTGCAAAAGCCAAGTGGTGAAGCCAAAAAAAAATGAAGAAGGCCTGCCTATTAAAGCATCAAAGGAGCTAAAGGATTTTGTCATAGTTATAAACTAGGGTTTTAAGTTTTAAGGGTTTTGTTTTAAAAATTTTTTTATTGTTTTTTTTTCACATCTTTTAATATGTAATCGAATTTAGAGTTTTCTAGATTGCCTCTAAAAGTAGAGAGACGAATTAAGGGGTTTGTAATTTTGGGAAATCTGTTTTCGGGGATTGTAACACCCCGAATTTTCTGTTAACTGTAAATTAGCAAATTTAAGTATAATTAATTCTTAATGAAAGAATTAAGGGAAACGGGTTAGCCATTGCGTTCGTCTCGGAATTCCGCTTGAGATAGAGTCCGAGTTTGCGTGAATCGGACTCCGTATGAAGGAGTTATGACCTCCGGAAGTTCCAGAATTCAAATTAAAATTCAAATGGTTCAAAACAAAATTCAAAATTCAAAAATCTGACCCAAACTGGGCTGGGCGGGAAAATTCCCGCCCAGGCACCAGGTCGATCTGGGGGTCGATCTGGGGGTCGACCTGCCCAGTCGACCTGGTTTGGCCCTGGCTGGCCTGATCGGGTTCTGGTCGATTTCTGAGGCTTGGTTGTGTCACTAGGGCTCATGTCGCATTTTGGTTGGCTCCTTTCGAAGTGAATGCTCTAGATTCGTCTATGATCATCTGACGGCTCAAATCAATCTGAAATTCTATAAATATAACTCAACACTCCAACCTAAATTCACATAAGAAATTAGAGATGGAGCCGCCATGTTGTTGGGAGAAAATTAGGAGGAGCCTCCACTTGTATAAAAGCTTAGTGACGAGCCAAAATCAAAGTTAAAACTCAAAATGACTTTAGTCTACCCAAAGGAAAGTAATTCAAATTCAGAACTCAGAATCTAGAATTCAAGTTCTGCGTTCGTTGTAAGTATAGTGATTCTTCCGATGTGAATAAAACTAAGTCTTGATTCGATGTAAATTGGGAATGAAATAGTGTTATTGTATAACAACGATGTTGATTCATATGCGATGTAATGATTGTGATATTTGTGGTATAATTGAGTTTATGTTGATCCTATGTACATGTAGAATCACATGCAAGTTGTATAGTTCATGCTGTAATCAACACCTATATGTTTATGTGAATTATATAGGTTGTATGTGATTAAGATTTCATGTATATATATATATGCTAGAACCTTTATGCCTAAACGGTTATGTTCACATACATGTTAGTATGTTCGTAAGAAAGTTGCAAGTTAATTGGATCCATGTCAAGATCCACCTTAATATGTGTTTCATGTTGTAATTAGACATATGAATGGATCTAGTTCACACCCTTGTCATCAAATTATGAAATTATCATATCCTTGTCATATGCTAGTTATGCTCGATGTTATGCCTAGATCCAAAAACAAGTTTAGGCTTATGTTGTCTAAATCATATTCTAATTTATGTGATACCTATTTGGTTAGATACCTATTTCAATGCAAGTTCACATATACGTTGATTTAGGCTATATTGCAAGTTCACACTCATGTTGACTATTTTGCAAGTTCACACCTATGATGTTCATATTGTCTATGCCAAAAATACCATGTTTACACCTATCTCATGTTCATGTTTATGAATTCCCTTATGTCAATTTATGTGCGCTAAATTAGGCTAAGTTTATAGCATAATATTATATGTTAAAAACTATGCGAACGAAAATTAGGCTAAGACTGTTAGCCTAATATTTAAATGGGGTAACGTTGGGAATATTAGTAAAACTTGACATAAAAATATATATGAAATTGGCGTGTTTGTCACATGCCAAAAATTGGTGGCATTTAAACGGTATAAATTCTTATACCAAAAAGGATGAACTTGGAAAGTGGGCCACAAAATTTAATTGTTGACAAATTTACATATACTAAGTAATAAAGAAAAATACGTAAATTTAGAAAATACAAATATGCTTAACACGAGGTTGGATTGAGTTGTGATGCAAACCTGCCCGGCTGTCCAGTAGTCACAACAACACCTATCCAATGTGATGGTTAAGCATGAAGCCCAATAAGGACCCAAGGTTAGACTGAGTTATGTTGTAAATTTGCCCGGAACCAACCGGCACATCCAGTAACCGTAACAATAACTGTCTAATGTGAGTGGTCGATGCTTTATAAAGCTAAGGACAGACTGTCAGGATGGTAAAGTTAAGTTAACTAAAACACTTAACCAATTCAACATGTTAATGAAATTGATGGGTGGGGTTAGGTAAATACAGACACTTAACAACTTAACATGTTTGAATAGAAACCCCTAGTAACGGGGACCCTTTTCAGTAGTAACCCAATTAGGTATCATGGTACCCTGAAACTAGTCAGGGTGGGGCACAATTACTGGTCTGATTGTAAGCGGTTAAAAGCGACGGCGGTGGCTGAAACAGTGTGGGTTCTAACGGAGTGTGGGCGTGCACACACTTCGGAGCAGACTAACATGGCACTGGGGGCACCAGTAGTATAACCTATGCATTTCTAGTTTTGTGTCGGATCGCCACCATGGGACTTGATACACCCTGTGGTGGGGCCAGTATAGGTATCTACAATCTTTGGGGGCCGTAAGACACAGATGATTATGCGAGTAGGAGACGATCTTTAGAAAAAGGGGATCACTTTACCTCCAGCAAGGGGTGCCATTTAATACAATACAAGTAGGTGCAGAGATATAGTATAGGGTGCGATGGTATATTCGATTCAAACTGCTTTGTCTTAGTTTATGACACTCTCCAATTTCCAGTTTATACTTATCATGCCCTTATGATTATTCTCATACTGAAGAGTCACTAGATTTACCAGGCTTTATGTCTGACCCTATTTTTTCGTCTTCTTTTCTTCCGTTCACCCCCCCAGGTCCACAGGGAGGAAACAAATCATCTTAGTCAGACTCTTTGCAAGATTCAAGATAGTAGATGTACGGTTTGGACTCTCTCTCCTTGGCTATGGCGGTTGGACACAATCATGGGGATTTATGCAGTTTTAATCATGGTTTATGCTTCTTTATTTAATAACCAAGACAGAAATGATGTTGTAATGTTTTGGAAGTTGTTATGAGACAATTATGGAAATGTTTTGTATAAACAAGTATTTTATGAAATAAAAGTCTATTGTTTTCCGCTGCTTATATATATGCGTTTATATCTGTCTTGTGTTTTATCTGTGACTTTTACTTACAAACCTCCACCAAAGTTAAGGCAGTCCCTTGTGAGTGACCTTAATGGAGGGTGGGGTGTTTCAGGGATAGAAACCGATGCAGGTTTTTTAGCATAGGGTTAAGAACAATTGGGAGCAAGTGTCGCGAGTTTATAGGGGACTGTAAGCGTAGAGATTGTTTTAACTCCTAGTCGAAACCTTGGCAGCAGTAGGCAGGGTTTTGGCGAAGCTGGGTATATCTGTGTGTTATTTATTTTCCGCATTTACTCTGATTATTATCTGTGATTGATATTATTTAATTATTCAACAAAATTTGCGATAAACCCTATTCACCCCCCCTTTAGGGTTAATTTTGATCCTATACTATCCTCTTCCCTTCTTCTTTTCCCTTTTTGTTTTATAGCCAGGCTACCTTCATGCCTAGGCATACCGCTGAAATATGCAAATGCGTTAAATTGGGAATGAGAGGAAAACGTTAAAATTGGGGCATAATTTGTATTAGGAAATTTGGGCATAACTTGAATGAAATATATGAATGCGGATTTGGGGTACAAACCAAAATTTTGATTAAAGACCATAAGTTGGGGCAGATGGTTCATTATGAATATGACTTGGGAAAGGGGCAGGAAAAGCTATAATGACATAGGAATAATTGGTCAATAATGGAAATGCCTAGAATTACAATAATTAGAAATTGTAACCGCGCTTAGACATGAGGTTAGATTACACTTACGGTGGAAGTCTGCCAGGAGCCGATCGCATATCCAGCGGCCACAAGTGGTGAATCTAATATGAGGGGTCTAAGTGCACAAACATGTGACATGCTAAGACACGAGTTTAAGTCTGACTTGCTGAAGAAGTCTGCCCGGACCCACCCGGCATAACCAACATCCACAAGTTGTAGGCTTAATGTGGGAGGTCTAGCGCATTGTAACCATAAAAGAATAAATGAATACATAATCTGGTTGAATCCATAGGGATTGTATGAACATGTTAACTTGAGTGGGGGTTAAGTAAAATTGTGTGAAATAGTGGGAGGGTTAAGTATATCTTGGTATGGTGGGTAATATTTGTATATAGGCCCACAAACTTAACGTATGGGGCTATGCAATATTTTACTCTAGTATGACATAACCTATGGAAAACCTAGTGGGGATGCAAGCATAGGGGGAAGCTTGTATCATCTTGTGTGTGGGACACGTTTCAGTCAGTAACCCATATATATGTATCAAATGAGTACTCCCAACTAGGTCGGAGTCGGGGCACGCTAACTAGACTGATTGTAAGAGATCTAACCAAAGGGGTGGTGTGGTAGGTGCGTTCCGACGGGATCATGTGCGTGCATGGGTCCGGTAGAGGAGGTTTATACGGCGTGACATCAGTAGATATGGTTGTGCACATCTTGAAAACGAAGGGTTTCTATTTTAGGAAGTGATACATCCTACTGTGGGGCCAGCATAGGGTATCTACGGAGTAGGGAGCCGGTGATTGGGGTAGTAATTAGGGTTCATCTAGACTCTTATATGTTTAGGAGCCCATTATTATCCTTAGGGGTAACTTCGGTATATCGGGCTGCCTGTTGATTGTATGGGGCTAAACGTCTTCCTAGAAGTACGCCTAAGTCTACCATCTTATAGTTACTGGGATCATCTCATTTTGTTTATACTAGTATTGGACCAAGGAAAGAGAATGTACTTGAGAAGCGCAATATACTTTGTCATGTATATCCTGTTTACCTTGTCATACCCGCCCTTTATGATGATTACCTCTCTTATCCACTTTATATGCCTATCATGATACTTTTACTTATTTATATTCTAAAAGTAACTAGACTCGTCAGACTTTATGTTTGACCTATTTTGTTTCCTCTTCTTTCTCTTCCGTTTCCCCCCCAAGTTCTCAGGGTGGGAATACTCAAGCTTGATCAGGATTTTGCTTTCATCTTGCTTGGAGTTGCTTAGAGGTACTGCTTGATTTCATAACTCTCTCTATTATGGCTATGTTTTGGGGATTATGCTTCTTTTATTATTATACTCTGATGATTTTAGTACAAGACAGAAATTATAAGTTGATGTACTTGGTTTTATGCATTTCATACTTCTGATGTAACTATGTTTTGAACTACGATGTTCTCTGCTGAATAAAAAGTTTTAAATTCTGCTGTTATTTTATATCTATCTTGCATTGTTTATGTTTCTGTTTACCTATACCGCTTTACGAAACTTAATGCATTCTCTAAAAGAGTGACATTAATAGACGTGGGGTGTCACACTTGGTATCAGAGCTGAAGGTTACCAGATCAGATAAAAGATTTTGAAAATTATTTTCAAAAAGGTTTTAGAAGAAAGAATTTTCAAAAGAAAAGTCTGTTTTGAAAAACATATTCCCCAAAGCCATAAGTAATATCTTTCGATTCTCTGTTTGAATCCCTTTTCCTTTTCCTTTCAGCATGTCTTGGGAACCTAATATTCCTGAGGGCAATACGGTACCTGACTAGTTTCGTAGGTATCTAGAGGCCGCAGCGCATGCCGGTGTTCCAGCAGACGTTCCTCCCCTAGCTGCACCCGACATTCCTTATCCTCCTCCACGAGCAGATAATTTCTCTAAGATTTGCAACGATTTCTGTGCTATTGGTGGAAAGACATTCCGAGGAGTCGAAAATTTCGTAGAAGCAAGGAATTGGCTTAAAGAGATGGAGGACTTGTTTGGAATTTTTGAAGTGGAAGATCGTAGGAAGATTCAGTTAGCCGCTTAGCTGTTGAAAGATAAGGCTTCATTCTGGTGGTAAGTGACGCAAGCAGGGCGTCTGATGGAGACTTGGCATGATTTTCGGCAGAGGTTTGAAATGAAGTTTCTTTCTCAAGCTGAGAAAAGCATGCAAATGGAAAGGTTTCTGGCACTCAAGCAAGGAGGCATGACTGTTAAAGAGTATGTTAAAAAGTTCATCCAACTGGCAAGGTTTGGGTTGGAGCTAGTAAATACCCTGCATAAGAAAACTTTGCAGTTTGCAAGAGGACTGAATGAACCCCTTTATGGGTTAGCTGTGTCTCATATTCCGATGGGAACAACTTTTGAAAGGCTTTTTGATATGGCATTGATGGATGAGGAAGATAAAGCTTTCTTATGCAAGGCATTGATGGATGAGGAAGATAAAGCTGAAAAGAAAGAAGCTTAGGTGGAGGAAACACAAAACAAGAAAGTACGACCAAAGAAAGGACAACAACAATAACAATAGAAAGGTAGAAAGAACGATAAGGCTAATAATAAAAGGAAGTGCCATAATTGCGAACGCAAGGGTCACTTGTTAAAGGACTGCAAAAGAAGGAAGAATGCTTGCTTCAGTTGTGGAGAAGTTGGACACTTTTCTAAGGAGTGCTCAAAGAAGCAAGGACAGGGTCAAAGGGAAGGAGCTTCTAGAGTGTAACACCCCATATTTTTCTATGAATATTAATATACGAATTAAAAGAATACTTAATTTTAAAAGTGAGAATTAAGTAAAACAGACTATAGCACTGCGTTCATCTCAAAATTATGGTCAAGATGGACCCAAATTTTGCATTAAACGGATAATGTATGAGAAAGTTATGGACCTTGGAAGTTTGTATATATATATATAAGGGAAATATATGTATATATATAAATTAATAAAATAAAAATCACCTAAAATTCAAGAAAAAAAATCAAAACAGCGGAAGCGGGAAGGCAAAACGCCAAACCGACCTATTTTATGGGTCGACCCGAGTCCTGCTTGGTCGACCCCAGGGTCAACTCAGGGTTTTTGGAGTCGACCTCGTCGGCCTAGAATGGTCTATGACGAAATTTTGTGTTTTAGGGCTTATGTGTCGCACTGTGGTTGGCTGGGTGACATGTCTCTTTGGTTTAGATGGCTCTGATGACTCCTATGCTAATCTAAAGGCCATGGTTTGCCTAACACACCTATAAATACATATCCAAACCTAAACCCTAATTCTATTATTTACTCTCATGGCGCCTCCATGTCGCCAAACTCTCATCTAAACCTAGCCGCCACTAAAACCTAAATCAAATGAAAAAATTCTTCATCAACCTAGAGGATTAATCAATATCAAGATAGAATTCTTCAACAACAACCAGCGATTCAATTATCTTTTCTAATCCAAACGATGCAAGTTCAGTTATTTTTAGATTTGAAAACCTAAATCTAGTCTTTGCATGTAATAAGATTGAAATTGAGACTATGCCTGATTCTAAGTTATTCTTTTGCTTCTATTCTTATTCTCATGATGCTATTATCATCAGTTTATCTTGTTGTACATCAGTTTTTCATGTTCATGATGATGTTCTTATCAAGTCTTAGCCTTCATGCCTGCGATGATATTTTCATGCCTATTATCTCTCTGTTCTTATTTTATGCAACTTCTATCTCCCCCTATTTATTTTCATTTATTGAACCTGGGTTAACTTTGAACCTAGGCTGAAATCGCGAAATACGAACGTTTGGAATACGTGGAATATTGGGTATTGCCTATTTGGGTAAACTTATGGGCGTAACATGTTTGGTTGAATTATTGGGCATAGTTTGTGATGGACATAGGGTATTATTATTATTATTGCTAGTTTGGGTAAATTGTCATGTAAATCAATATTTGGGCATATGTAAATTGGCATGTAAATGAATATTTGGGCATATGTAAATTGGCATGTAAATCAATATTTGGGCATATGTAAATTGGCATGTAAATCAATAATTGGGCATATGTAAGTTGGCATGTAAATCAATAATTGGGCATATGATAATTGGCATGTAAAAATTGGAATTTGGACATAATTGGCAATTACATAATTTAATTAAATCTAATGGCCGCCTAAGACACGAGGTTAGATTTGAGTTGTGGTGTAAGGCTGCCCGGAACTACCCAACAAATCCAGCAACCGCAACAACAACAATCTAATGTGAGAGGTCAAAGGCGAAGATTAGATGGGTAATAATGCCTAACACGAGGTTAGAATGTGTAACACCCCGAATTTTTAGTTAACATTAAATTAACAAATTAAAGTATACTTAATTCAAAAGGAAAGAATTAAGGGAAACGGGTTATGCCATTGCGTTCGTCTCGGAATTCTACTTGAGATAGAGTCCGAGTTTGTGTAAATCGGACTCCGTATGAAGGAGTTATGACCTTCCAAAATTTCAGAATTCAATTTAAAATTCAAACAGTTTAAAAATCCAGTTCAAAATTCGAAAAGAGATCCAAATTGGTTGGGCGGGAAAATTCCCGCCCAGGAACCAGGTCGACCAGGGGGTCGACCTAGGTACCCAGGTCGACCAGGGGGTCGACCTGGGGGTTGACCTACCAAGTCGACCTGGTCAGGTCTTGGTTGGCCTGGTCGGGTTCTGGTCGAATTTCTGAGTTTTGGTGTGTCACTAGGGCTGATTTGTTACTTTCTGATTGGCTCATCTTGGTGTGTATGGTCTGGATTCACTCTATGATCATCTGAGTGCTCAAATAAATCTGAAATTCTATAAATACAACCCAACACTCAACCTAAATTCACACAAATAAAATAGAACTAGAGCCGTCATGCTGCCGGGAAGAAACTAAGAGTAGCCGTCAGTTAGAGAAAGCTTAGAGACGAGCAAAACTAAAGTAAAAAAAAGTTTCAAACAACGTTTATCTACCCAAAGGAAAGCATTGCAAATTCAAAACTCAGAAACCAGAACTTAAGTTCGTCGTTTGTTGTAAGTATAATGATTTTTCCGATGAGAATAAAATTAAGACTTGATTCGATGTAAAGTGGAAATGGAATTTTACTGTTGTATAACGACGATGTTAATTCATATCTGTGTATTGAAATGATTGTATTGTGAATGGTATTGGGATGTTTGTGGTATAATTGACTTGATGTTGATCCTATTGTACATTTAGAATGAAAGCAACATCACATACAAGTGTATGGTTAATGTTAGAATTTACACCTATATGTTTATATGTTTAATATAGGTTGTATACATTTTTCTAAGTCCAAGTTAAGACTTATATACACATGTTTTATGTTAAGACCATTATACCTACATGATAAAATTCCATGTATATGTTCTTTGCAAATTTGTAATTGGGTCCATGCCAAGTACCATTTAGTTTCACACGATTATTGCAAGTTTCATGTTATAATAGGATACATGATTTGATCTACTTCACGCTTTTGGGTTAGTGTCAAAAATAGACATTTTTATGGATATGTAATAACTTTGTTACATACTAGTTTGTGTTTGAAGTTATGCCTAGATAAAAATATGTTTAGGCTTATGTTTTATGCAAGTCTAAATTATGCCATTTCATGTGACATCTATTTAATTAGATTCTTATTTGAATGCAAGTTCACATGACAAGTTGAAACCCATGATTTGTGTTAATTAGATCGCAAAGTTACAAGTTCATATGTCACACACCCTTTATGTTATTTAGGATATTTCATGTTCTTGGCTTTCCCTTCTATGTTTATGTGTTGGGCTGAAATATCTAGCCCAACATTCATTATAATCTTGCGAGCGTACAAATGGGGGAATATCGTTGGGATTAAACATAAAAATATATGTGTTGGCATGTTTGGCACATGCAAATGATTAGTGACATTTAAATGGTATGAATTGCCATGCCTAAAAAGATAACGAACTTGGTAAATGGGCCATAACATTTACATATAACAAGTAAAAGAGACAAATATGTAAATTTAGAAAATACGAATATGCTTAATCCGAGGTTGGATTAAGTTGTGATGTAAACCTGCCCGGACCCGCCCGACTGTCCAGTAATCACAACAATACCTATCCAATGTGGGAGGTTAAGGCATTAAACCCAATAATGACCCGAGGTTAGACTGAGTTGCGGTGTAAACCTGCCCGAAACCGACCGGCTGTCCAGTAACCGCAACAATACCTGTCTAATGTGAGTGGTCGGTGCTTTAATGAATAGATTAAAGCTAGAATGAGGATGGTAGGGTTAAGTTAACTAAAACACTTAACCAATTCAACATGTTAATTAAATTGATGGGTGGTGTTAGGTTAATATAGACACTTAACCACTTAACATGTTTGACTAGAAAACCCTAGTAACGGGGACCCATTTCAGCAGTAACCCAATTAGGTATCATGGTACCCTGAAACTAGGCAGGGTAGGGCACGATTACTGGGCTGATTGTAAGCGGTCAAAGGCGACGGCGGTTGGTGCAGCAGTGTGGGTTCTAACGGAGTGCAGGCGTGCACACACTTCGGAGTAGACAAACAGGGCACTGGGCACCAGTAGTATACACTATGCATTCTAGAATTGCGTCGGGCCGCCACCATGGGACTTGATACACCCCATGGTGGGACCAGCATAGGTATCTACAATCGTTTTGGGGCCATATGACACATATGGTTTTGCGAGTAGGAGTCGATCTTTAGAAGGGGGTCACTTCACCCCGATCATTGGGCGCCAATTGGAACAAATACAAGTAGGTGCAGAGATATAGTGTGGGGTGCGATAGTATATTCGGTTCAAAACTACTTTGTCTTAGTTTATGATACTTTCTTGTTTCCAGTTTATACCTATCATGCCCTTTTTCTTATTCTCATACCGAAGAGTCACTAGACTTACTAGGCTTTATGTCTGACTCTATTTTTCTTTTGTCTTCTTTTATTTCGCCCCTCCAAGGTCCACAGGGAGGAAACAACCCAACTTAGTCAGACTCTTTGCAAGCTTCAGGATAGTAGATGTATGGTTTGGACTCGCTTTCCTTGGCTATGGCTTTTGGACACGTTCTATGGGGATTTATGCAGTTTTAATTATGTTTTATGCTTCTTTATTTAATAATCAAGACAGAAATGATGATGTAATGTTTTGGAATTTATTGTGAGACAATTATGGAAATGTTTTGTATGAACACGTATTTATGAAATGAAAGTCTGTTTGTTTTCCACTGCTTCTATATATATGTGTTTATATCTGTCTTGTGTTTTATCTGTGACTTTTACTTATAAACCTCCACCGAAGTTAAGGCATTCCCTTTGTGAGTGACCTTAATGGAGGTGGGGTGTTTCAGAATGAGTTTGTGGTGTAAGACCGCCCAGAACCGCCCGACACATCCAGCAACCGCAAACAACAAGTCTAATGTGAGAGGTTAGCGCATTGAATGCTTGAACCTGGGGTTGGAATGGGTTTGCAGTGCAAGACTGCCCAGAACCGCCCGGCACAATCCAACTACCACAAATAAGTCCAATGTGAGAGGTTGATGCATTAATAAATAATTAATGCTAAACAAACATGTTAAGTATGAAAGGGTTAAGTCAACATGCAACACTTAACCAATATGACATGACAAGTGGGTGGGTTAAGTAACTTGACTGGATTAATGACACTTAACTAATATAACAGGATGAATGGGTGGGTTAAGTAAACTTGAATTGATTGATTGATGACACTTAACCAATATGGGGGGTATACGAATAGACCTAGGAAAACCCTAGTAGCGGGACCCTTTTCAGCAGTAACCCACATCAGGTATCAACGGGACCCTGAACTAGGCAGGGTAGGGCACGATTACTGGGCTGATTATAAACGGTCAAAATAGCGGCATATGGTACGGCAGTGCAGATTCCGATGAATTACAGGCGTGCACGTAATTCTGGCATGGGAAAATTTAGACACTGAGTACTAAGTAGGTATAAAGTTGTGCACTCTAGAACTGTATCGGGTTGCCACCCTAGGAAATGATACACCCTATGGTGGGACCAGCATAGGTATCTACAAGTAGGGGCTGGGTTGATACAAACACAAGAGGAACGTTATGAGTAGGAGCCGATCAATTAAGATAGGTACAGTGGGGACAAGTAAACTATCAATGTGAGGTGGGACCCTCATCATGAGATATGTACCTATAAAACAATCATGTGGGAAATGGGGATCACTTATCTTGTTTTGTAACAAATGGCATTAGTTGAACACTAGTTAGCTGCAGAGAAATTAGGAATCAGTACGATACCTTATCATGTTCTAGTCTTATCTTACGCTTGTCTCGTTATCTTGCGATGCTTATTATCTTGTTTATGTCTTGTATCCAGTCTATTCATGTCATGGTACCTTTACCTGTTTACATGCTGAAAGTCACTGGACTTACCAGGAATTATGTCTGACTCTGTTTTTTGTTTCACCTTCTTTCTTTCGTCCCCCCCCAGGTACACAGGGAGGGAATACCACCGCTTAGTTCAGATTCTTTTCAAGCTCGAAGATTGTGATGTATTGCTTTAGAATCTTTGTTTTACTGCTATGGCTGGCTACTGCTTAATTGGGGAATTATGTTATGTTATTTTGTATCATGCTTCTTTTGAGAAACAAGACAGATATTTGATGTAATGGGTTTTGATGTTAATGTTTGAAACAACCCTTATGAAAGTTTATCCTATTATGCTACTATGGAATAAAAGTTCTAATTGTTTTCCGCTGCTTAAATTTGTCTGTTTTGTAATTTTATCTGTTCTATACTCTTATGACCCCCACTAAAGTTAATGCATTCCCTTTGTGAGTGACCTTAATGGAGGTGGGGTGTTACACGTGGTATCAGAGATGAAGGTTACCAGAACGGATAAAATATTTTGAAAACTATTTTCAAATGCGTATTTTAAAGAAAATATTTTCAAAACCATGATTTAAAGAAGCATTTTCAATGAAAAGTATTGTTATTTTAAAAAGGCATATTCCCCAAAGCCATATGCACTATCCTTCTTTTCTTTGTTTTGAATCCTTTCCTTTTTCTTTTCAGCATGTCTGGGGGAACCCGGGATACCTGAGGGTGTTCCGATACCCGCTTGGTTCAGACGATACCTAGAGGCTAGGGCCACTGCCATGGGCCCAGCCAACGTTCCTCCTTCTCCTCCTCCCCCAGCTATTGTCGTTCCTTGCGTAGATGCTTTCGTAAGGACTTCCGTGCTATGGGCGGAAATATCTTTAAAGGGACTAAGATGTTTGTTGAAGCACGGAACTGGCTCAAGGAAACAGAAATATTTGCTATATTTGAAGTGGATGATAGGAGAAAGATACAATCGGTCGCTTGGCTAATGAAGGAAGAAGCCTCTTACCGGTGGGAAGTTACTAGTGCTGAGCAACCGGTTGAGACTTGGGTGGACTTTAGGCGGAGGTTTGAAATGAAGTTCCTTTCACCAGCAGAACAAAGCCTACAGATGTAGAAGTTTCTAGCACTAAAACAAGGGAGTATGTCAGTCAAGGAATACGTCAACAAATTCAATTTGCTTGCAAGATTTGGGTTAGAGTTGGTAGATACACCTCACAAGGAAGCTTTATGTTTTGCTAGAGGCGTGAATGAACCATTGCATGGTCAAGCTATGTCCCATATTCCAACAGGCGCAACTTTTGACAGATTGGTCGACATGGCGCTATTACATGAAGAAGACAAGGGTGGGAAGAAAGAAGTGAAGAAGGATGAACCTCAAAACAAGAAGGTGGACAATAAGAAGGGTGGAAAGAACAACAAGCTGCGCGACAAGAGGAAGTGTAACTATTGTGATATCATTGGCCACATTACTAAAGACTGTAGAAAGAAGAAGGGGAAGACGGGTGGTTGTTTCCATTGTAGCGAGACAGGACATGAGGTTAAGGATTGCTCAAAGAAGCAAGGGCAAAGGGCAGGACCTTCTGGAGGGCAAGTTCATGCTCTCATGGCACCCAGAGAGAGGTAGAAATATTTCTGTTGAAAGTTTAGTTTTTCTTGCTGATCATCCTGTACACACTCTTTTTGATTCTGGCGCATCGCACTATAGTAGAGTCTCTGCACCTTAGTACATGTATGGTAGAGGATCTCATTGTTGTCTCAAATCCGATTGGGGGTTCGGCTCATTTATCTATGATTTGCTTGGGTTTGGGAATATCTATACTTAGTGTTGAGTTTCAATGTAATGCATATGTTCTTGGTTTCATGGGCTATGAGTTGATTCTAGGGATGGATTGGTTATCCATAAATGGTGCCATTCTCGATTGTGAAAGGAGGGTAGTTAGACTTTTGACTCATCTCGGTAATACCCTCGAAATCTCGTGTAACCCCAAGGGTTCTACCATGCTTAGTTACCTAGAATCTCTTGATGCATCTGTTGATAATTTGCAATCTATTCTAGTAGTCCGTAAGTATCCCGATGTCTTTGATGAGGTGAAGGGTTTACCCACAAAACGTGAAATAGATTTCTGCATATACTTGGTTGATAATGCCAAACCAGTTGCTTTACCCATACGACACATGGCTCCTAAGGAAAGGAAGGAGCTTAGTAAACAAGTTAAAGAGTTGCTTGAGAAGGGGTTTATTAGGCGAAGTATTTCTGAATGGGGTGCTCCAGTAGTCTTCGCTACTAAGGCGGATGATTCACTTCACTTATGTGTGGATTATAAAGAGTTAAACAAGCTAACTAAGAAAAATAGGCACCCACTTCCACGAATAGATGATTTGTTTGACCAGCTTGTAGGTGCATCCATTTTCTCACAACTAGATTTGGCTACGGGTTTTCATCAGCTAAGCGTGGCTGAGGACAGTATAGACAAGACTACTTTTAGGACCCCTGATGGTTTCTTTGAATGGCTCGTCATGCCTTTCATTTTGACGAATGTACCCGCCTATTTTGTTGACTTGATGAGTAGGGTGTTTAGGGAGTTCCTTAATAAGTTTGTGGTAGTCTTCGTGGACGACATCTTGATTTTCTCAAAGAACGAGGAAGAACATACTTTGCATTTGAGGGCAGTCATGGATACCCTTCGAGCACATCAGCTTAAAGTGAAGTTCTCCAAATGTCACTTTTGGAGAGAAGAAGTAAGGTTTCTAGGACATGTGGTGTCCAAAGATGGGATAGGTGTAGACCCCGTAAAAGTAGTTACGGTGCAAGATGTGACGGCCCGCCCCGCACCAGCCGACATTTCCTCTGAAAGTGCGCTGTACACAAGCCCGACCAGCACGGAACGGTCGAAAAGAAAGGGAAGAAGAGAATGAACTAATCGAAAACCTGTAGAATGTCTCACAGCGCATGGAACAAAATATAATAATAATATACTTGACATAAAACAGGCGAGACAGTGCATAAGCTGATAACTAAAACCAACATCATCATCAGAGTAGCGGAAATCCAAATACAGCTTATTACAACTTTCCAAATTACTGTCTCTAAAAAAAAGAAAGAAAGGTACACTACTAATGCCCAAAGTAGTGACCACAACAACACAGGAGAATGTCTATATATATCATATGTGGAAGCCTCCTGCTCGTCTCCGGTACAGCTACTCGTGCATACCACCTAACATGTCTCTAGTATTCTCGTGAGAGCACCCAAAGTAATAAGAAGAGACATAAAACTCTGGGTCAGACAAAAAGTCTGGTATGAGCAATAAGCAGGTAAACAGAACAATAACAGGTATACTAGACCATACCTGAACCTGGACCTTCAACTAAAGAGTTAGCACTACATATCGTACAATACTCTAAGGTGCCACGGGACAAATGGTGTAAAGATAATGGGGGTGGGGGTGTGCATGTCACAATGATGGCAAAAAAATCAACCATAGCAACCATCCTCACATCTCTCACTCAGTGCATAAAGCATACGATGTCTACCACTGTCAATCACCAGACCCATCGAAGTAGTGACGAAGTTCAACTTGTATAACTACTGCTACTACCAAGCTTGCCCCATGGAGTCATGACCAAATCTATACAAATGACCGCACTTCATTGGTCTATAGCTCTTTAGTCGTACCTAGGCCACTGTGGCCCTGAATCCGTTCACGTACTCCCTACACATAGTGATTCAAAGTTACAAACATCGACAACCCCTTTGCACACGTCCCGCAGCAAAGCCCAACTCATGAAGCCGACTCGTTGGTTCCCATCTGGATCCTGAGTCCTACTTCCTCTTTGGATTTCCTTTGCATCTCGGGTTTTGGTCGAATTGGAGTTGGTCTTCAAAAGAGTCGTCGCGTTGTAGTAATAGCACTCACCCGGTTCGGTTCGGATATGCATATTGCTCCAGTCCTCATCGGTTCGGTTCGGTCCAATACTTCTTAGTATGTTCCTGGGTGTGGTTCGGTTAGGATGTTCCCCCTTCTAGCTCGGTTCGGCTCGGATGCCCTCTACCTGGGTGTGGCTCGGTGGTTGCCTCCTGGTTCGGTTCGGTGGTTGCTCCCTCCTAGATATCCCGATCCGATCCCATCCCTCTTCATTCGCCCGATCCGATCCCATCCTTTTGGTCCCTCCGATCCGATCCCCTGCCCAACTCCAGCTCTAAGCAAATGGCCTTCCTTCTCGCCAAGCCCCTTATGCTAAGTTCCAATCTGAATCAAGTCCACTTGCCCGGTTCTCCTATCCGATCTGAGCCCAATAATCTGATCCGGTCCAGTTTGAAATCCTGCACATTTCCTGTGGCTTTCCAGCGACTGTTTTACAACATACGACGGCGTTTCGACCAATCTAATAGTTCTAATCAATCACAAAACATACCATACAGTCATAACAACATAGAGAATCAACCATAAACATCAAAACAACAACCATAGCATGTAAATTGGATCAAACATAACCAAAATCCAATATTTTCCCTTAAGCATGTTTAAGCAAAACTAATGATATGATTAGCAAGACTTAACCAAATCAAACCAAATTTCTAACAGAAGTCTAAAACATTATTTTCGAATTTATGAATATTTTTCCTGAATTTATTAGTGTATAAATTCGCTAATCAACACTAATTGCCCTTAATTAACCATAATTAGTGAGGAACTATGCAAATCACTCACCTTGGCCACAAATAAAACTAAGATCTGAAATAAATCTCTGTTTGGCACGAATACTGATGTCTAACAGCAGCTCTAACCTTGCTTTGGTGCTGTTCCTCCTTAATTTGATGTAGTTTAAGCCAAAACTTGATTAAGAAGTGATTAGAGGTGTATTTAGATGTTGGAGGTCATTGTTAGGTTGAAGAGAAGGTTTGTGGTGGCTGGAAAATGAGTGAAAACCCGAAATCCTAACCCTAGCATCCCTTAAATACCTCTAATCCCGAAATTCCCCATTGGGCCTAGCTGTTAATCACCCGGTTAAGCCGAATTAAGATGTTTTTCACTATCTGAATCTTGTTTCAGCCATATCTCCCAAACGGTAAGTCCGTTTGGCTAATGTGACCACTCTACAGAATTGTAAACCATCATCCGGAGCCAATGGAAGTAGTTTCAGGTCAAAACTCCTTTCCAATCAAAAGTTATGGCCAAAACAGTATCGGCTAGGGGAAAAATGGTCATTTAAAAATCAGCAAAAATCATGAACACGGGAAATGACCCCAATAGCCGTCTCCTAAAGTTACATGACCATACGACTTCGTATGTGAAAGAAATAAATATTCTATGATCCTTCGATGCGTAGAATGCGGGTCGTTACACTCTCCCCCCTTAAGAAATTTCGTCCTCGAAATTCCTTAACCCAAAACATACAAAGGATCCCACATGCCTACAGCCACAAGCAACAATCAAACATGTAGAACAAACAAGCTTATCCTAGCATGCGGAAAGACTAAATCGAAGTTAAAATCTTACCAGGCGAAGAGTTCTGAATACGTCTTCCTAATGCTCCCCTCTATCTCCCAAGTACAGTCATTCTCATTCTCGCCCCACTGGACTTTGACTAAATTCACCGCTTTCCTTCGAAGTTGCTTCGTATCGTTCCTAACAATACACATAGGCTTGCGGTTCCCAACCGCCTAGGGTTCAACCTAGATATCATCCAACTGATTAGGTGGAATAGTCACATCTGGGTTGTGTACGAACTTCTTAACTGGGAAACATGAAATACGTTATGAACTCCTGCCATCTTCTCTGGTAATTCAACTTTGTATGCCAAATTCCCAATTTGCTCTAGAACTGGAAATGGACCAACAAATCTTGGTGCTAACTTGCCTCTCCTGCCAAATCGCATCACGCTCTTCAACGGAGAAATCTTGACAAACACCAAGTCACCAATGGAGAACTTTAATTCTATTTTCCTCTTATCAGCATAACTCTTCTGCCTATCTTGGGCAGCCTTCATTTGCTGTTGGATAATCTTAATCTTAGCTGAAGTTTCTCTTACCACATCGGATCCAAGCACAAACTTCTCACCAGTTTCTACCCAACATGACGGTGATCTGCACGGTCTTCCGTACAAAGCTTCAAATGGAGCCATACCGATACTGGATTGATAACTATTATTATATGCAAACTCTACTAGATGCAAATGGTCATCCCATGATCCACCGAAATCCAATACAAAGGCTCTTAAGAGATCTTCTAACACTCAATTCACCCTCTATGTCTGTCCGTCGGTTTGAGGATGATATGCGGTACTGGGATGTAGTTCTGAACCCAACGCCTCTTGTAAGCTCTTCCAAAATCCACTAGTGAACAACATATCTCGGTCACTCACAATGCCTTTGGGTATTCCATGAAATCTCACTACCCACTTTATATACAATTCCGTTAATTTAGCTGCCGTCCTGTTTGACTTGACGGGTATAAACCTTGCACTCTTAGTCAATCGGTCCACAATCACCCAAATGCTATCATGGCCCAATCTAGTCCTTGGTAACCCATCAATGAAATCCATTGACACTTGTTCCCATTTCCATTCTGGAATTTCTAATGGTTGTAGCAAACCACTAGGCTTATTTTGCTCAGCTTTAACTAGCTGGCAATTCATGCATTTGGATATAAATTTCCCAACTTCTCTTTTCATCCCTTCCCAGTAGTTGTTCTGCTTCATGTCTCGGTACATCCTGTTACCACCGGGGTGTATAGTCAGTTTTGAGTGATGACATTCTCTAAGCACTTCATCTCTCAATCCATTGACATTGGTTACAACTAGTCTTCCATTCTTTCTAAGCCATCCATCCTGATCATGCCCATACTTGTTCATTTCTCCGTCGATTCCCATCTTTAACTTTGAGATGATTTCCAATAGGTTAGGATCATTCCTCTGACTGGAACCAATCCGCTCAATCAAAGTGGGTCTGATCGTCAAACTTGCTAACATTTCTGGATCCAATTCGCATTTTGGTCTGAAATCATACCCAGCAATGTACTCCAGTTGCTTCCATTCAAGAAACATAGCCCCTAAACTGGCATGTCTCCTACTCAATGCATCAGCCACCGCATTGCCCTTTCCTGGTGTATATGGGATGACGAAATCATAGGAAGCCAAAAAGTCTAACCACCTTTGTTGTCGAAGATTTAGATCCTTTTGAGAGAAAAGATACTTTAACGATTTATGATCGGTAAACAACTCGAATCTTTCTCCCAAGAGATAATGTCTCCACATCTTCAATGCAAACACGATCGCTGCCAATTCCAAATCATGGGTAGGGTATCTTTTCTCATGCGGTTTCAGTTGTCGATTTGCATAAGCTACAACCCTACTTCCTTGCATCAATACAGCACCTAGTCTGATACCACATGCATCCGTATATACCGTCATCTCTTCATTCCCCTTAGGAATGACTAACACTGGTGCATATGTCAACTTTTCCTTTGGACCCTTGAATGCATTCTCACACTTTTCGTCCCAGACGAAAGCTTGATTCTTCTTGGTCAACTGAGTCAACGGTGCTGCTATCTTGGAGAAGTCTTGGATAAACTTACGATAATATCCAGCTAATCCCAAGAAACTTCTTACGTCCGTTGCATTCTTGGGCATAGACCAATCTTGTACCGTAGACACCTTCGCAGGATCCACGGCAATACCATTCTCTGAAACAACATGGCCCAAGAATCTCACTTCCCTCCTCCAGAAGTGACACTTAGAAAACTTTTCCTTCAATTGGTGTTTTCTCAACATCTCCATCACTATTCTTAAGTGTTCCTTGTGTTCTTACTCTGTCCTTGAATAGACCAAAATATCATCCACAAACACAAGGATAAACTTATTCAACCGATCTCCGAATACCCTATTCATAAGATCCACAAAATATGTTGGGGCATTGGTCAGCCCGAATGGCATGACCAACCACTCATAAAATCCAGACGGCGTCCGAAATGCCGTTTAAGCTATACTCTCAGCTTCCACTCTAAGCTGATGAAAACCTGTCGCGAGATCTAACTGAGAGAATACTCTCGCGCCACTCAACTGATCAAACAAATCATCTATCCGCGGTAGAGGATACTTGTTCTTCCTCATCACTTTATTCAACTCGTGGTAGTCCACACACAAACGAAGGGAACCATCCTCCTTGGTAGCAAACACAACTGGTGCTCTCCATTTAGAAACACTCCTTCTGATAAATCCCTTCTTCAAAAGATCGTTGACTTGAACCTCGAGCTCTCGCTGCTCCCTTGGTGCCATACGACGAAGTGGCATCACTATAGGTCTGGCATCTTTCACTAAATCAATACGAAACTCAATCTCTCGGTGTGGTGGAAGCCCGGTCACTTCCTCGAAAACGTCCGGATATTGGCCAACTACGGGCAAACCTGACAACTCAATATGCGGAATGTCGAGGGAATTTAGAAAACTAGCCATTACCCCATCACCGGGTAGACCACCAAACACTACCCTCCGCCCATCATCCGCTCTAACTGTCACCAAAAAGACCTCACAGTCTACCACCACCCCGTATCTTTGGAGCCAATCGACTCCCAGAATAATGCCAAACCCAGTAAAGCCCAAAACAAAGCAATCACAAACAAACATGCATCCATGACTCGATAAGACCACATTACGAAAAACCATGCTAAGCATAGTCGAACCACCAATCGGGTTTGTCACTACTAAAGGTTTATCGACAATCTCAGGCTCCAATCCCAACCTATCTACCAGGCCACTAGATATGAAAGAGCTGGAAGCCCCGGTATCAAACAAAACTCTAACAGAACATCATAAATGGAAAGCATACCTTGAATAATGACATTCTTTCCTTTCTCCACTGCATTTGGGGCATTCGACGAAGAAGGAATAGTATTAAGGGCATATGCTTTCACCATCTGTTTTTCTTTGAGGGTTGCAGACACTTGTCCTTGTGATGTCCCACTTGGCCACAGTTGAAGCCTTCCTATCCACTGGCTTGGCCCGACAATTACTAGCATAATGGACCTTCTTACCACAGCTAAAGCACTCAACGTCTTTCTTCTTCTTTTGGCCATCCTTATTCTGGTTCTGCTTCCTCTTATTCTGAGAACCATTCTTGCCTCCACCGCTTGCTTGCGGCTTTGGCTCCTATTCAGATGCAACCTCAGTCTTCGACTTAGGGTAAAGACTTTCCGATCTTAAAGCCTTCCCCACAATCGATTCAAACGTCTCATCGATGTGGCTAATAAGCCTTTCCCCTAAGTGTCCATCCAAGCCAGTTATGAACTTCTCATTCTTTTTCTCGGTAGTATCAATAAGAGATAACCCATATTTCGACAAGGTATTGAACTTAGCAATATACACCGAGACAGCTCTGCCATTTTGCTTAAGCTCTAAGAACTTCTTAAACAACACTGACATCTGAGCAGCTGGAATGAACTTATCGCTAAAGCGAACCTTAAACTGATCCCAAGTAATCTGATCTTCGAGAGTAGCTGCCTTTATAGCATTCCACCAATTCATTGCCCATCCTTGCAGCTGACGGGATGCTAGCCTTCTCTTCATCGCATCCTCGATACCCAAATCTTCGAAGATACGCTCGCAGCTATCCGACCAATCCTAAACAACCGTAGCCGACTCCGTTCCGTGGAACGGCTTCCCACCAAGACTAGTATATTCCTTGTTCAGCTTGGCGAAATCAGCCCTAGGCGCCTGCATTATTGGACCACCACCATTACCAGCATTGGGAGCTGCCCTCTGCACATCCCTAAGCATCTCCCTCAAGAGGTCAGTAAACATCGTCCTCATGTCGGTAGCATTCCCATTATTGGCTCCTCTACCGGCACCTCTTACGTATCGGCTCATCGTTCAATCTGTAAAGAGAAAACGATTAACCATCTCCATAGTGGTGCTAGTGCAGTGCGACTTCATCCTTAGCTATACTAATAGTATATATATATATATAGCTTTTGAAAACCAAAATAATCACAAATACGCGCTTTCATATACATATACTATCTCTCTCTGATGACTTCCCTAGGTTAACTACGCAACCTAGAGCTCTGATACCAAGTGTGATGGCCCGCCCCGCACCAGCCGACATTTCCTCCGAAAGTGCTGTACATATGCCCGACCAGCACGGAACGGTCTCCAAAGAAAGGGAAGAAGAGAATGAACTAATCAAAAACCTGTAAAATGTCTCACACCGCATGGAACAAAATATAATAATAATATACTTGACATAAAACAGGTGAGACAGTGCATAAGCTGATAACTAAAACCAACATCAACATCATCATCAGAGTAGCGGAAATCCATATACAGCTTATTACAACTTTCCAAATTACTGTCTCTAAACAAAAGAAAGAAAGGTACACTACTAATGCCCAAAGTAGTGACCGCAACAACACAGGGAGAATGTCTATATATATCATACGTGGAAGCCTCCTGCTCATCTCCGGTACAGCTACTCGTGCATACTACCTAAACTGTCTCTAGTCTGCTCGTGAGAGCACCTAAAGTAATAAGAAGAGACATAAAACTCTGGGTCAGACAAAAAGTCTGGTATGAGCGATAAGCAGCTAAACAAAACAATAACAGGTATACTAAACCATACCTAAACCTGGACCTACAACCAAAGAGTTAGCACTACATATCGTACAATACTCTAAGGTGCCACTGAACATATGGTGTAAAGATAACGGGGGTGGGGGTGTGCATGTCATAATGATGGCAAACAAATCAACCATAACAACCATCCTCACATCTCTCACTCAGTGCGTAAAGCATACAATGTCCACCACTGTCAATCACTAGACCCATCGAAGTAGTGACGGAGTTCAACTTGTATAACTACTGCTACTACCAAGCTTGCCCCATGGAGTCATGACTAAATTTGTACAAATGACCCCACTTCATTGGTCTATAGCTCTTTAGTCATACCTAGGCCACTATGGCCCTGAATCCGTTCACGTACTCCCTACACATAGTGATTCAAAGTTACAGACATCGACAACCCCTTTGCACACGTCCCGCAGCAAAGCCCAACTCATGAAGCCGACTCGTTGGTTCCCATCTGGATTCTGAGTCCTACTTCCTATTTGGACTTCCTTTGCATCTCATGTTTTGGTCGAATTGGAGTTGGTCTTCAAAAGAGTCGTCGCGTAGTAGTAATAGCACTCGCCCGGTTCGGTTCGGTATGCATAGTGCTCCAGTCCTCATCGGTTTGGTTCGGTCCAATACTTCTTAGTATGTTCCTGGGTGTGGTTCGGTTAGGATGTTCCCCATTCTAGCTCGGTTCGGTTCGGATGCCCTCTGCCTGAATGTGGCTCGGTGGTTGCCTACTGGTTCGGTTTGGTGGTTGCTCCCTCCTAGATATCCCGATCCGATCCCATCCCTCTTCATTCGCCCGATCCGATCCCATCCTTTTGGTCCCTCCGATCCGATCCCCTGCCCAACTCTAACTCTAAGCAAATGGCCTTCCTTCTCGCCAAGACCCTTATGCTAAGTTCCAATCCGAATCAAGTCCACTCGCCCGGTTCTCCTATCCGATCCGAGCCCAATAATCCGATCCGTTCCGGTTTGAAACCTTGCACATTTCCTGCGGCTTTCCAGCGACTGTTTTACGCCATACGACATCGTTTTCGACCAATCTAACAATTCTAATCAATCACAAAACATACCACATAGTGATAGAAACATAGAGAATCTGTAACGACCCGTATTCTACACATCATAGGATTGTAGAATATTTATTTCTTTCCCTTGTGAAGTCGTATGGTCATGTAACTTTGGGAAACATCCACTAGAGTCATTTCCCATGTTCATGATTTTTGTTGATTTTTAAATGACCATTTTGCCCCTAGTTGGTACTGTTTTGGCCATAACTTTTGATTGAAAAGGAATTTTGACCTGAAACCACTTCCATTTGATTCGTTTGATGGTTTACCTTTCCGTAGAGTGGTTACATTAGCCAAACGGACTTACCGTTTGGGAGATATGGCTGAAACAAGGTTTGGAGGGTGAAAAACTGCTTAACCGGGCCAAATCGGGTGATTAGTGAGTAGGCCCATAACCCATTTCGGGATTAGGGTTATGGGAGGGCTGAAATGAGATGGAGAATCATTCCATTTCAGTTTTCTAGCCTCCACTTATCACCAAGGATCCCTAAAAATGGCCTCTAACCTCTAAATCACCTCCAAATCATCTTTTGGTCAAGGATTTGGCTTAGCAACCCCTAATCAAGGAAGATCTTCACAAAATCAACATAGGAGCTGCTGTTGGTATTGAGATTCACATCAAATCAGAGAATCATTTCAGATCTTAGTTTATTTTGTGGCTAAGGTGAGTGATTTGCATAGTTTTACACTAATTATGGCTAATTAGGGGTGATTAGTGCTAATTAGCGAATTTAAGCATGATAAAATTCGGGAAAAATGTTCATAAATTCCTAAATGATGTTTTAGACCTCTGATATGAATTTGGGTTAATTTGGTTAAGTTTTGCTAATCCTATCATTAGTTTCACCTAAACATGCTTAAGGGGAAATATGAGATTTTGGGTATGTTTGATCCATTTTAACCTATGATATTGATGTGAATGATGTTTGTGGTTGATTATGCATGTTGCTATGACTGTATGAAATGCTTTGTGATTGATTCCAATAGTTAGAATGGTCGAAAACGTCGTCGAATGGCGTAAACACTTGCTGGAATAGTTTCAGAAAACAGTGCAGGGTTCAGATCGGATCGGATAAGGGGGCTCGGATCGGATATGTTGAACTGAGCAAAGAATCTGATCGGATCGGAACCCAACACTTGGGAAAAGTGGCAAAAAGGAAGGCCACGCTAGCTGAACTGGAATCGGATCGGATAGAGGAAAACGGATCGGATCGAGAAGGACAGATCGGATCGAGGAGGACGGATCGGATCGGAAGCACGAAGACGAATCAGAGCAGGAGCACGGAAGCGGATCGGATAGGAGCATATGAAGGGAGCATGAAGACGGATCGAAAACACGAACCAAGAAGGGACACCCGACCCGACCCGAAGGGAAGCACCCGACCCGACCCGAAGAGAAGCATCTGACTCGAACCAAAGGAGTACCCGACCCGAACCACACCAGAAGGAGACCCGACCCGAACGGATGAAGGACACCGACCCGAACCGATAACTTGAGGAGGAACCCGACCCGACCCAGTATTGACCAATAACCCGAGATGCAAAGGTAGTCCAATAGGGGAAGTTAGAGCTCAGGATCCCGGAACCAGTTGGGAACCAAGGAGTTCACTTCATGGTTGGACTTTGCTGCGGAACGTGTGCTAAGGAGTTGTCGACGTTCATAACTTCGATTCACCACTAAAAAGGAATGATGGGCTACTTATCAGTGCAGTAGGGTCATTCTGACCTGAGGGGCAAGGTGATGGTAGCAAGACTACGTTATCAGTGCAGTAGGGTCATTATGACCTGAGGGGCAAGGTGATGCGTAGTAAGACTATGAGCCAGCGCAGATGGGGTGAATAACTCCTTGGGGCAAGTGGACATAGTAAGGATTAGTAAGACAATGAGCCAGTGCAGTGGGGTTCTTGTGACTCCATGGGGCAAAGTGGACATAGTAAGGATTGGTAAGGCTATGATCCAGTGCAGTGGGGTTCTTGTGACTCCATGGGGCAAAGTGGACATAGCAAATGATTAGTGGCTACGTTATCAGTGCAGTGAAGCCATTTATGACTTCATGGGGCAGAGTGATCGTAGCAAGGTATGTTGGGTGATCGAAGTGGTGAATATCGTATGCTTTACGCACTGAGTGAGAGATGTGAGGATGGATGCTATGTTTGATTGTTTACCATCCCTATGACATGCACACCTCCCCCACCTCCGTATCTTATATTGTTTGATATGATACCTTGGAGTGTTGTACAGTATGTAGTGCTAACTCTTTGGTTGCAGGTCCAGGTTCAGGTATGTTTTAGTCTACCTGTTATTGTTCACTTTAGATGCTTATCGCTCATACCAGGCTTTATGTCTGACCCAGAGTTTTATGTCTCCTCTTATTACTCTGGGTGCTCACACGAGCAGACTAGAGACAAGTTAGCTGGTGATGCGCGAGTAGCTGATTCGGAGGCGGGCATGAGGCTTCCACGTATGATATATATACACACATTCTCCCTGTGTCGTTGTTGGTCGCTACTTAGGCATTAGTAGTGTACCTCATTTATCTTACTTTTGCTTTGAGACAGTTTGAAAGTTGTAATAAGCTGTATTTTGGATTTCCGCTGCTATGATGTTTAGTTCTGATTTTCAGCTTATGCACTGTCTCTCCTGTTTTATGTCAAGTATGTTATTATTATATTTTGTTCTATGCGCTGTGAGACATTCTACAGGTTCTTTGTATGTTCATTTCCTTCTTCCCTTTCCTTCTCACGACCCGTTCCGTGCTGACTGGACATGTGTACAGCGCACTTATGGAGTAAATGTCGGTTGGTGCGGGGCGGGCCGTCACACTTGGTATCAGAGCTCTAGGTTGCGTAGATAACCTAGGGAAAGACACTAGGGAGAGTTAGTACGTATATGAGAGCGCGTATTTGTGATTACTTTGGTTTTCAAAAAGCTATGTATGTATATACTATTAGTAGTATAAGAATGAAGTCGCACTGCACTAGCACCACTATGGGGTCGTTAATCGTTTCCCTTTTTCAGATTGACGATGAGCCGAGACACGAGGGGTGCTGGTAGAGGGACCAACCAAGGGAATGCCACTGACATGAGGGCGATGTTTACTAACATCATGAGAGACATGCTTAGAGAAGTGCAAGGGGCAGTTCCCAATCCCGGAGTTGGTGTTGGCCCAGTAGTGCAGGCGCCTAGGGTCGATTTCGCCAAGTTGTGCAAGGATTACACTAATCTTGGTGGAAAGCCGTTCCACGGAACGGAGTCGGCCACAGATGTTCAAGATTGGATGGATAGTTGTGATCGTATCTTTGATGACTTGGGTCTTGAGGATGCGATGAAGAGAAGGCTAGCGTCTCGTCAGCTGCAAGGGCGAGCGATGAATTGGTGGAATGCCATTAGAACAGCTACTCCAGAGGACCAGGTTACTTGGGTTCAGTTCAAGTCTCGCTTTAGCGAGAAGTTTATTCCAGCTGCCCAGAAGTCAGTGTTGTTTAAGAGGTTCTTGGAACTCAAGCAGGGTGGCAGGGCAGTTTCTGACTATATTGCTGAGTTCGACACTTTGTCGAAGTATGGACTGTCTCTCATTGGTACTCCTGAAAAGAAGAATGAGAAGTTCATTACTGGTTTGGATGGATACTTGGGGGAAAGGCTTATTAACCACATCGATGAGACTTTTGAATCGATCATGGGGAAAGCTTTGAGATCAGAGAGCCTTTACCCTAAGTCAAAGACTGAGGCTGCATCTGCAGAAGGGCCAAAGCCGCAAGCAGGCGGTGGAGGCAAGAATAGCTCTCAGAATAAGAGGAAGCAGGACCAATCTAAAGGTGCCCAGAAAAAGAGCAAGAAGGATGTTGAGTGCTTCAGCTGTGGATAGAAGGGCCATTATGCCAAAGAATGTCGGGCCAAGCCAGCGGAAAGGAAGTGCTACAACTGTGGTCAAGTGGGACATCAGAAGGATAAGTGTCCGCAACCTCTTAAGGAGAAGCAGATTGTGAAAGCATATGCTCTTGATGTTGTTCCTTCTTCGTCGAATGCCCCAACTGCAGCGGAGAAAGGAAAGAATGTTGTTATTCAAGGTATGCTTTCTATTTATGATATACCAGTTCGAGTTTTGTTTGATACTGGGGCTTCCCGTTCCTTCATATCTAGTGACCTGGTAGATAGGTTGGGACTGGAACCCGAGATAGTCGATAGACCGTTGATTGCGACGAACCCGATTGGTGGTTCGACTAGCCTTAGTATGATTTGCAGGAATTTGGTCTTATCGAGTCATGGATGTATGTTTGTATATGATTGCTTTGTTTTGGGCTTTACCGGGTATGGCATTATATTGGGAGTCGATTGGCTCCAAAGATACGGGGTGGTGGTTGACTGTGAGGGCTTTTTGGTGACAGTGAGAGCGGATGATGGGCGGAGGGTAGTGTTTGGTAGTCTACCTAGTGATGGGGTTATGGCTAGTTTTGTAAATTCCCTCGACATCCCGCAGGATGAGTTGTCAGATGTGCCCGTGGTTGGCCAGTATCCGGACGTCTTCGAGGAGGTGACCGGGCTTCCACCACACCGAGAGATTGAGTTCCGTATTGATTTAGTGAAAGATGCCAGGCCTATAGTGATGCCACTTCGTCGTATGGCACCAAGGGAGCAACGTGAGCTCGGGGTGCAAGTCAGCCATCTTTTGAAGAAGGGACTTATTAGAAGAAGTGTCTCCGAGTGGGGAGCACCAGTTGTGTTTGCCACTAAGGCAGATGGTTCCCTTCGTTTGTGTGTGGACTATCGCGAGTTGAATAAGGTGACGAGGAAGAATAAGTATCCTCTACCACGGATAGATGATTTGTTTGATCAGCTGGAAGGAGCAAGAGTGTTCTCCCAGTTGGACCTCGCGACAGGATTTCATCAGCTTCGAGTAGCAGATGAGAGTGTTCCGAAAACGGCATTTAGGACGCCGTCTGGATTTTATGAGTGGTTGGTCATGCCGTTTGGGTTGACCAATGCACCAGCCTATTTTGTGGATCTTATGAATCGAGTATTCAGAGATCAGTTGAATAAGTTTGTTCTTGTGTTCATGGATGATATCCTTGTTTACTCAGGGACAGAGGAGGAACACAAGGGGCACTTGAGGATAGTGATGGAGGTGTTGAGGAAACACCAATTGAAAGCGAAATTCTCTAAGTGTCATTTTTGGAGAAGGGAAGTAAGATTCTTGGGTCATGTTGTTTCAGAGAGTGGTATTGCCGTGGACCCTGCGAAGGTGGCTACGGTACAGGATTGGCCTACACCCAAGAATGCAACGGATGTAAGAAGTTGCTTGGGATTAGCTGGATATTATCGTAAGTTTATCCAGGACTTCTCCAAGATAGCAGCACCGTTGACTCAGTTGACTAAGAAGAATCAGTCCTTCGTCTGGGACGAAGTGTGTGAGGATGCCTTCAAGAGTCTAAAGGAGAAGTTGACGCGTGCGCCAGTGTTAGTCATTCCTAAAGGGAATGAAGAGATGACGGTATACACGGATGCTTGTGGTACCGGACTGGGTGCAGTATTTATGCAAGGTGGTAGGGTTGTAGCTTATGCTAGTCGACAGCTAAAGCTGCATGAGAAGAAGTATCCTACCCATGATTTGGAACTAGCAGCGATCGTGTTTGCGCTGAAGATGTGGAGACACTATCTCTTGGGAGAAAGATTTGAGTTGTTTACCGATCATAAATCGTTAAAGTATCTCTTCTCTCAGAAAGATCTGAATCTCCGTCAGCAGAGATGGTTAGAGTTTTTGGCTTCGTATGATTTTGATATCGCGTATACACCTGGGAAGGGTAATGCGGTAGCCGATGCCTTGAGTAGGAGACATGCCAGCTTAGGGGCAATGTTTCTTGAATGGAAGCAACTGGAGTATATCACGGGGTTCGATTTCAGACCAAAGTGCGAGTTGGATCCAGTTATGCTAGCTAGTTTGACGATCAGACCCACTTTGATAGAGCGGATTGGTTCTAGCCAGAGGGACGATCCTAATCTATTAGAAATCATCTCCAAGTTAGAGATGGGTATTGATGAGGAGATGAATGTGTATGGGCTTGATCGAGATGGATGGCTTCGGAAGAATGGAAGGCTAGTTGTGCCCAATGTGAATGGTTTGAGAGATGAAGTGCTTAGAGAATGTCATCACTCAAAACTGACTATACATCCCGGTGGTAATAAGATGTATCGAGACATGAGACAGACTTACTACTGGGAAGGGATGAAAAGAGACGTTGGGAAGTTTATATCCAAATGCATGAATTGTCAGCTAGTTAAAGCCGAGCAAAAGAAGCCTAGTGGGTTATTGCAACCATTAGAAATTCCCGAATGGAAATGGGAGCAAGTCTCGATGGATTTCATCGATGGTTTACCAAGGACTAGATCGGGATATGATAGCATTTGGGTAATTGTGGATCGATTGACTAAGAGCGCAAGATTTATACCAGTCAAATCGACCAGAACGGCAGCCAAGTTGGCAGAATTGTATATGAAGTGGGTAGTGAGATTTCATGGAGTACCCAAAAGCATTGTGAGTGACCGAGACCCGTTGTTCACTAGTGGGTTTTGGAAGAGATTACAAGAGGCTCTAGGGTCAGGATTACATCTCAGTACCGCATATCATCCTCAGACCGACGGTCAGACGGAGAGGGTGAATCGTATATTGGAAGATCTCTTGAGAGCGTGTATATTGGATTTTGGTGGATCATGGGATGACCATTTGCATCTAGTAGAGTTTGCATATAATAATAGCTACCAATCCAGTATCGGTATGGCTCCATATGAAGCTTTGTACGGAAGACTGTGTAACTCACCATCATGTTGGATAGAGACTGGCGAGAAGTTTGTGCTTGGACCAGATGTGGTGAGGGAAACTTCCGATAAGATCAAGATCATTCAGCAACGAATGAAAGCTGCCCAAGATAGGCAGAAGAGCTATGCTGATAAGAGGAGAAGAGACTTGAAATTCTCCATGGGTGACTTGGTGTTTGTCAAAATCTCTCCGTTGAAGAGCGTGATACGATTTGGCAGGAGAGGCAAGTTGGCACCAAGATTTGTTGGCCCATTCCCTGTTCTTGAATTAGTCGGGAATTTGGCCTATAGAGTTGGCTTACCAGAGAAAATGGCGGGAGTTCACAATGTATTTCATGTTTCCCAACTAAGGAAGTTCGTTCACGACTCAAATGTGACTATTTCACCTGATCAGTTAGAGGACTTCGAAGTAGAACCCGAGGCGGTTGGGAACCGCAAGCCGATCCGTATTGTGGGGCACGATACGAAGCAACTTCGAAGGAAGGCGGTGAAGCTAGTCAAGGTTCAGTGGGGCGAGGACGAGAATGATTGTACTTGGGAGACAGAGGAGAGCATTAGGAAGGCATATCCAGAACTCTTTGCCTGGTAAGACTTACTTTGCGATTTAGTTATTCCGCATGCTAGGATAGACTTATTTTACTTGTTTTGCATGTTTGATGGTTGTTTTATGGTTGATAGGCATGCGGGACCTTTGTGTGTGTTTGGATTAGGGAATTTCGGGGGCGAAATTTCTTAAGGGGGGGAGAGTGTAACGACCCGTATTCTACACATCATAGGATTGTAGAATATTTATTTCTTTCCCATGTGAAGTCGTATGGTCATGTAACTTTGGGAAACATCCATTAGAGTCATTTCCCATGTTCATGATTTTTGTTGATTTTTAAATGACCATTTTGCCCCTAGTTGGTACTGTTTTGGCCATAACTTTTGATTGGAAAGGAATTTTGACCTAGAACCACTTCCATTTGATTCGTTTGATGGTTTACCTTTCCGTAGAGTGGTTACATTAGCCAAACGGACTTACCGTTTGGGAGATATGGCTGAAACAAGGTTTGGAGGGTGAAAAACTGCTTAACCGGGCCAAATCGGGTGATTAGTGAGTAGGCCCATAACCCATTTCGGGATTAGGGTTATGGGAGGGCTGAAATGAGATGGAGAATCATTCCATTTCAGTTTTCTAGCCTCCACTTATCACCAAGGATCCCTAAAAATGGCCTCTAACCTCTAAATCACCTCCAAATCATCTTTTGGTCAAGGATTTGGCTTAGCAACCCCTAATCAAGGAAGATCTTCACCAAATCAACATAGGAGCTGCTGTTGGCATTGAGATTCACATCAAATCAGAGAATCATTTCAGATCTTAGTTAATTTTGTGGCTAAGGTGAGTGATTTGCATAGTTTTACACTAATTATGGCTAATTAGGGGTGATTAGTGCTAATTAGCGAATTTAAGCATGATAAAATTCGGGGAAAATGTTCATAAATTCCTAAATGATGTTTTAGACCTCTGATATGAATTTGGGTTAATTTGGTTAAGTTTTGCTAATCCTATCATTAGTTTCACCTAAACATGCTTAAGGGGAAATATGGGATTTTGGGTATGTTTGATCCATTTTAACCTATGATATTGATGTGAATGATGTTTGTGGTAGATTATGCATGTTGCTATGACTGTATGAAATGCTTTGTGATTGATTCCAATAGTTAGAATGGTCGAAAACGTCGTCGAATGGCGTAAACACTTGCTGGAATAGTTTCAGAAAACAGTGCAGGGTTCGGATCGGATCAGATAAGGGGGCTCGGATCGGATATGTTGAACTGAGCAAAGAATCTGATCGGATCGGAACCCAACACTTGGGAAAAGTGGCAAAAAGGAAGGCCACGCTAGCTGAACTGGGATCGGATCGGATAGAGGAAAACGGATCGGATCGAGAAGGACGGATCGGATCGAGGAGGATGGATCGGATCGGAAGCACGAAGACGAATCATAGCAGGAGCACGGAAGCGGATCGGATAGGAGCATATGAAGGGAGCATGAAGACGGATCGAAAACGCGAACCAAGAAGGGACACCCGACCCGACCCGAAGGGAAGCACCCGACCCGACCCGAAGAGAAGCATCTGACTCGAACACAAAGGAGTACCCGACCCGAACCACACCAGAAGGAGACCCGACCCGAACGGATGAAGGACACCGACCCGAACCGATAACTTGAGGAGGAACCCGACCCGACCCAGTATTGACCAATAACCCGAGATGCAAAGGTAGTCCAATAGGGGAAGTTAGAGCTCAGGATCCCGGAACCAGTTGGGAACCAAGGAGTTCACTTCATGGTTGGACTTTGCTGCGGAACGTGTGCTAAGGAGTTGTCGACGTTCATAACTTCGATTCACCACTAAAAAGGAATGATGGGCTACTTATCAGTGCAGTAGGGTCATTCTGACCTGAGGGGCAAGGTGATGGTAGCAAGACTACGTTATCAGTGCAGTAGGGTCATTATGACCTGAGGGGCAAGGTGATGCGTAGTAAGACTATGAGCCAGCGCAGATGGAGTGAATAACTCCATGGGGCAAGTGGACATAGTAAGGATTAGTAAGACTATGAGCCAGTGCAGTGGGGTTCTTGTGACTCCATGGGGCAAAGTGGACATAGTAAGGATTGGTAAGGCTATGAGCCAGTGCAGTGGGGTTCTTGTGACTCCATGGGGCAAAGTGGACGTAGCAAATGATTAGTGGCTACGTTATCAGTGCAGTGAAGCCATTTATGACTTCATGGGGCAGAGTGATCGTAGCAAGGTATGTTGGGTGATCGAAGTGGTGAATATCGTATGCTTTACGCACTGAGTGAAAGATGTGAGGATGGATGCTATGTTTGATTGTTTACCATCCCTATGACATGCACACCTCCCCCACCTCCGTATCTTATATTGTTTGATATGATACCTTGGAGTGTTGTACAGTATGTAGTGCTAACTCTTTGGTTGCAGGTCCAGGTTCAGGTATGTTTTAGTCTACCTGTCATTGTTCACTTTAGATGCTTATCGCTCATACCAGGCTTTATGTCTGACTCAGAGTTTTATGTCTCCTCTTATTACTCTGGGTGCTCACACGAGCAGACTAGAGACAGGTTAGCTGGTGATGCGCGAGTAGCTGATTCGGAGGCGGGCAGGAGGCTTCCACGTATGATATATATATATACACATTCTCCCTGTGTCGTTGGTGGTCGCTACTTGGGCATTAGTAGTGTACCTCATTTATCTTACTTTTGCTTTGAGACAGTTTGAAAGTTGTAATTAGCTGTATTTTGGATTTCCGCTGCTATGATGTTTAGTTCTGATTTTCAGCTTATGCACTGTCTCTCCTGTTTTATGTCAAGTATGTTATTATTATATTTTGTTCTATGCGCTGTGAGACATTCTACAGGTTCTTTGTATGTTCATTTCCTTCTTCCCTTTCCTTCTCACGACCCGTTCCGTGCTGACTGGACATGTGTACAGCACACTTATGGAGTAAATGTCGGTTGGTGCGGGGCGGGCCGTCACAGAATCAACCATAAACATCAAAACAACAACCATAGCATGTAAATTGGATCAAACATAGCCAAAAGCCCATATTTTCCCTTAAGCATGTTTAAGCAAAACTAATGATATAATTAGCAAAACTTAACCAAATCAAACCAAATTTCTAACAGAAGTCTAAAGCATTATTTTCGAATTTATGAATATTTTTCCAGAATTTATTAGTGTATAAATTCGCTAATAACCACTAATTACCCTTAATTAACCATAATTAGTGAGGAACTATGCAAATCACTCACCTTGGCCACAAATAAAACTCAGATCTGAAATAAATCTCTGATTGGCACGAATACTGATGTCTAACTGCAACTCTAACCTTTCTTTGGTGCTATTCCTCCTTAATTTGATGTAGTTTAAGCCAAAACTTGATTAAGAAGTGATTAAAGGTGTACTTAGATGTTGGAGGCCATTGTTAGGTTGAAGAGAGGGTTTGTGGCGGCTGGAAAATGAGTGAAAACCCGAAATCCTAACCCTAGCATCCCTTAAATACCTCTAATCCCGAAATTCCCCATTGGGCCTAGTTGTTAATCACCCGGTTAAGCCCAATTAAGTTGTTTTTCACTATCTGAAACTTGTTTCAGCCATTTCTCACAAACGGTAAGTCCGTTTGGCTAATGTGACCACTCTACGAAATTGTAACCATCATCCGGAGCCAATGGTTGTAGTTTATGTCAAAACTCCTTTCCAATCAAAAGTTATGGCCAAAACAGTATCTGCTAGGGGCAAAACGATCATTTAAAAATCAGCAAAAATCATGAACATGGGAAATGACCCCAATAGTGACATTGCCAAACTGGAGTAAAATGTTTACAGTATACACGGATGCATGCGGTACGGGACCAGGCGATGTCTTGATGCAAGAAGGGAAGGTAGTAGCTTATGGTGGAAGATAGTTGAAAGTACATGAGAAAAACTACCCAACCCACGATCTAGAGTTAGCTTCCATCGTTTTTGCGCTTAAGTCTTAGCGCCATTATCTCCTAGGTGAGAAGTTTGAATTGTATACTGACCATAAATTGTTTAAGTACCTTTTCTCGCAGAAATATCTTAACTTGAGGCAACAAAGGTGGATGGAGTTCTTAGCATCCTACGATTTTGAGATCGCATATACCCCTGGCAAGGGTAACGTTGTAGCTGACACCTTGAGTAGGAAGAAGTTGACTTTGAGTCCTATATTTGTGGAGAGGCAGAGCTTAGAGTACATAGCGGCCTTTGACTTTAGACCCTCTGTCGATTATGTGACCGGTTTGTTAGCATCCTTAGAGGTGAGACCTACGCTTTTGGGACGGATTAGAGAGGCCCAGCGAGATGACCCACAATTGCTTGAGCTAGTAGAAAAGCTCATAGGAGGGGAGTCTTCAAGCCATCTTGGTAGGTATACCCTAGATGACAAGGGTTGGTTACATAGGGACAGGAGACTTTGTGTACCACAAGACGAGAACTTCAGGAATACAGTTCTTGAGGAAGCCCATCATTCTAAGATGACCATACATCCCGGTGGTGACAAGATGTACAAAGACATGAAGCGAGTTTTCTTTTGGGCCAGAATGAATAAGGACGTGGCTGAGTTCATTTCTAAATGCTTGGTATGTCAGCAAGTCAAGGCTGAGCAGAAAAAGCCCGGTGGACTGCTTCATCCTCTAGAGGTTCCGCAATGGAAATGGGAGAGTATCTCGATGGACTTTATAGATGGGTTGCCTAGGTCTAGAAGAGGCAATACCAGTTTTTGGGTGATAGTGGACAGACTTACGAAGAGTGCGCACTTCATTCCTATCAAGAGAAAGAGGACTGCATTATCGTTAGCACCTATTTACGTTAGGGAGATAGTTCATTTGCATGGGGTACCGTCTAGCATAGTAAGCGATTGTGATCCTATCTTTACTTGTGACTTTTGGAAAAGTTTGCAAGAAGCCATAGGGACTCAGTTATGCTTGAGCACGGTGTATCATCCTCAGACGGACGGCCAAACCGAGAGGGTGAATCGGATTCTAGAAGACCTTTTGAGGCTTTGTATCTTGGACTTTGGCGGGACATGGAAGACCACCTTCCACTAGTAGAATTTGCGTATAATAACAGCTATCAGTCTAGCATTGGTATGGCACCTTTTGAAGCTTTGTATGGACGGCCATGTAGATCACCAACTTGTTAGTGGGAATCCACAGATAAGCTAGTACTTGGGCCAGATATGATTAGAGAGACTTCGGAGAAAGTGTATCTAATTTGAAGACATATGAAGACCGCGCAAGATAGGCAAAAGTCGTATGCTGATAGGAGAAGGACTGACCTTGAGTTCAGTGTTGGAGACATGGTCTTTGTCAAAGTATCACTGTTAAGGAATGTTGTTCGCTTTGGGTCGGTAGGGAAGCTAGCACCGGGATTCATAGGAACATTTCCTATTACAGAGAGAGTTGGACAGATGGCCTACAGAGTAGAGTTGCCCCAGAAGCTTAGTGGTGTACATAATGTGTTTCACGTATCACATTTGAGGAAGTGCTTACATGACACCGCGGAAGTGATGGAGTCGAGCATACTTGAGGAAGTTGAAGTGTAGTGAGATGCCACGATTAGACGAGCCCCTACGAGCATCCTTGGATCGGAGGTCAAGAGGTTACGCAACAAAGAAGTCAAGCTAGTCAAAGTACAATGGGGAAGTGATGAAGCAGACGCTACTTGGGAGATAGAAGCTAAGATGCGTACGTTGTATCCTTTTCTCTTTGAGGGTGTGTTTTTAATTTCCCCTTTTTCTACCGCTTTGTTTATACTTGTTCTATCATTTAGGACGTCCTCTTGATTATATCATCGACCTCTAGCTAGGAATATCCTATGATTGTAAACATGTGTTTGAGACATGTTATGTTTGGTGGATGCAAGTGGTTGCTCGTGGACGCATTTACACACACACACCCCTTAGGCACTAGATCGGCTCAAGTCACTTTCACATTGCATATTCATATATATGTTTGGTTATGAATGAGATTGAAATTGGACGTGTTATCATATAAATGTTGCATATGGATGAATGATTATGCACTCATGTAGAGGTTGTAAAGTACATTAGGAATAATTGCATACATAATTGGACTCATGGCACTAACATAATTCGCATTAAGGAGGTCAACTGAATCAGTAGACCGCCTGATTTTGCGATAGATAAGGAACATATACACGCACACTTTTGCATATGTTCATATAGCATTAGAAATCTTTTTTAAGGACAATGGATGCTTGTGAATGATGGTTGAGTAGATGGATGTTGGATGGTAGGATGCATTCTTCTTAACTTAGAGATTTCGGGGACAAAATCCTTTAAGGAGGGGAGAATGTAACACCCCATATTTTTCTATGAATATTAATAGACGAATTAAAAGAATACTTAATTTTAAAAGTGAGAATTAAGTAAAACAGACTATACCACTGCGTCTGGTCAAGATGGACCCAAAGTTTGCATTAAACAGATAATGTATGAGAAAGTTATGGACCTTGGAAGTTTGTATACATATAAGGGAAATATATGTATATATATAAATTAATAAAATAAAAATCAACCTAAAATTTAAGAAAAAAATTCAAAACAGCGGAAGCGGAAAGGCAAAACGCCAAACTGACCTATTTTATGAGTCGACCCGAGACCCGCTGGGTCGACCCCAGGGTCAACTTAGGGTGTTTGGAATCGACCCCGTCGGCCTAGAATGGTCTGTTGTACATCATTTTATCTTGTTGTACATCAGTTTTTCATTTTCATGATGAAGTTCTTATCAAGTCTTAGTCTTCATGCCTGCGATGACATTTTCATCCTATTTTCTCTCTGTTCTTATTTTATGCAACTTCTATCTCCCCCTATTTATTTTCTTTTATTGAACCTGGGTTAACTTCGAACCTAGGCTGAAATCGCGAAATACAAATGTTTGGAATACGGGGAATATTGGATATTGCCCATTTGGGTAAATTTATGAGCATAACATGTTTGGTAGAATTATTGGGCATAATTTGTGATGGATATGAGGTATTATTATAATTATAATTGCAAGTTTGGGTAAATTGGCATGTAAATAAATATTTAGGCATATGTAAATCGACATGTAAATCAATATTTAGGCATATGTAAATTGGCATGTAAATCAATAATTGGGCATATGTAAATTGGCATGTAAATCAATAATTGGGCATATGATAATTAGCATGTAAAAATTGGAATTTGGACATAACTGGCAAGTATATAATTTAATTAAATCTAATGGCCGCCTAAGACACGAGGTTAGGTTTGAGTTGTGGTGCAAGGCTGCCCGGAACCGCCCGGCACATCCAGCAACCGCAACGACAACAATTTAATGTGAGAGGTCAAAGGCGAAGATTAGATGGGTAATAATTCCTAACATGAGGTTAGAATGATTTTGTGGTGTAAGACTGCCCGGAACCGCCCGACACATCCAGCAACCGCAAACAACAAGTCTAATGCGAGAGGTTAGCGCATTGAATGCTTGAACCCGAGGATGGAATGGGTTTGCAGTGTAAGACTGCCCGGAACCGCCCGGCACAATCCAGCTACCACAAATAAGTCCAATGTGAGAGGTTGATGCATTAATAAATAATTAATGCTAAACAAACATGTTAAGTACGGTAGGGTTAAGTCAACATGCAACACTTAACCAATATGACATGACAAGTGGGTGGGTTAAGTAACTCGACTGGATTAATGACACTTAACCAATATAACATAATGAATGGGTGGGTTAAGTAAACATGAATTGATTGATTGATGACACGTAACCAATATAGGGGTATACGAATAGACCCTAGGAAAACCCTAGTAGCGGGACCCTTTTTAACAGTAACCCACATTAGGTATCAACGGGACCCTGAGCTAGGCAGGGTGGGGCACGATTACTGGGCTGATTATAAGCGGTCAAAATAGCGGCATGTGGTACGGCAGTGCAGGTTCCAACGGATTACAGGCGTGTACGTAATTCCAGCATGGGAAAATTTAGACACTGAGTACCAAGTAGGTATAAAGCTGTGCACTCTAGAACTGTATCGGTTTGCCACCCTAGGAAATGATACACCCTATGGTGGGACCAGCACATGTATCTACAAGTAGGGGTCGGGTTGATACAAACACATGCAGAACGTTATGAGTAGGAGCCGATCAATTAAGATAGGTACGGTGGGGACAGTTAAACTGTCTATATGAGGTGGGACCCTCATCATGAGATATATACCTATAAAACTATCATGTGGGAAATGGGGATCACTTATCTTGTTTTGTAACAAATGGCATTAGTTGAACACTAGTTAGGTGGTGCGGAGAAATTAGGAATCAGTACGATACCTTATCATGTTCTAGTCTTATCTTATGCTTGTCTCATTATCTTGCGATGCTTATTATCATGGTTATGTCTTGTATCCAGTCTATTCATGTCATGATACCTTTACATGTTTACATGCTGAAAGTCACTGGACTTACCAGGCTTTATGTCTGACTCTGTTTTTGTTTCGCCTTCTTTCTTTCGTCCCCCCCAGGTCCACAGAGAGGGAAAATCACTGCTTAGTTCAGATTGTTTTCAAGCTCGAAGATTGTGATGTATTGCTTTGGACTCTTTGCTTTAATGCTATGGCTGGCTACTGCTTAATTGGGGAATTATGTTATATTATTTTGTATTATGCTTCTTTTGAGAAACAAGACAGATATTTGATGTAATGGGTTTTGATGTTTTGGTGTTGATGTTTGAAACAACCCTTATCAAAGTTTATCCTATTATGCTACTATGGAATAAAAGTTCTAATTGTTTTCCGCTGCTTAAATTTGTCTGTTTTGTAATTTTATTTGTTCTATACTCTTATCACCACCACTAAGTGTTAATGCATTCCCTTTGTGAGTGACCTTAATGGAGGTGGGGTGTTACATGGAGGGAAGGTGCATGCTCTCGTGACTAGTGCTCCAAATCGAGGTAGGAAAGTTTCCGTTGAAGGTTTGATTTCTCTTTCCAATCATCCAATTAGAACACTTTTTCAATTTTGGCGCTTCACATTCATTCATATATGATTCTGTGGTTGAGTCTCTGCACCTTTGTATTAGTATGGTAGTGTATCCCGTTGTTGTCTCAAACCCCGTTGGGGTTACAACTCATCTGTCTATGATTTGTCTGGGATTGAGAATATATGTATTAGGCATTGAGTCTGAGTGCGACACATATGTGCTCGTTTTTATGGGCTATGGTTTGTTTCTAGAGATGGATTGGCTAGCCATGTATGCTGCAATTCTGGATTGTGAGAGGAGGATCGTTAGACTTTTGGCTTGCCATGGGAGGACCCTCGAGATTTTTTGTGCCCCAAAGGGGTCTGTCATTCTTAGTTACCTAGAGTCATTTGATGCATCTATCGATGCTCTGCGATCTTTACCAGTAGTCCGTGAGTATCCTGATGTTTTTGATGAGGTTCGGGGATTACCTCCGAGGCGTGAGATCGATTTTCGTATATACTTGGTGGACAATGTAAAGCCAGTTGCATTGCCTGTGTGCCATATGGCTCCAAGGGAAAGGAGGGAGCTTAGCAAGCAAGTAGGGAAGCTACTTTAGAAAGGGTTTATTAGGCGAAGCATATCTGAATGGGGTGCTCCGGTGGTATTCGCAACTAAGGCGGATGGTTCTCTTCTCTTATGTGCAGACTATAAGGAGTTGAATAAACTCACCAAGAAGAACAAGCACCGATTCCCGAGGATAGACGATCTGTTTGACCAGCTCGTTGGTGCATCTGTTTTCTCTCTGTTAGACTTGGCCACGAGGTTTCATCAGTTGAGGGTGGCCGAGGATAGTATAGACAAGACCGCATTTAGGACTCCAGATGGTTTCTTTGAATAGCTTGTTATGCCTTTTGGCTTGGCGAATGCACTCACCTATTCTGTTGATCTGATGAGTAGGGTGTTTCGAGAGTTCCTAAATAAATTTGTTGTGGTCTTTGTTGATGATATCTTAATTTTCTCGAAGAGCGAGGAAGAGCATGCCTTACATATAAGAGAGGTTTTGAAAACTCTGTGTGCGCATCAGCTTAAGGAGAAATTCTCCAAATGTCATTTTTGGAGAAAAAAGGTGAGATTTCTAAGGCATGTTGTCTCTAAAGATGGGATAGCACTAGATCCCGCAAAGAATGCAAAGTTGGTGAGAAGCTTTCTTGGATTGGCAGGCTATTATAGGAAGTTTATTAAGGACTTTGCAAAGATATCAGCCCCACTCACCAGGCTGATGAAGAAGAATCTGACGTTTTCTTGGGATGTAGATTGTGACGATGCTTTCCAGTGATTGAAGAGGGCTTCGGCAACAGCCCCAGTCTTGACCTTGCCCGATGGAAATAAAGTGTTTACAATAAACACTGATGCAGGGCTTGGTGCGGTTCTGACGCAAGAGGGAAGGGTAGTATGTTATGGGGGTAGAAAACTAAGAGTTCATGAGAAGAACTGCCCTAAGCATGATTTAGAGCTAGCTGCCATAGTATTTGCACTTAAGATGTGGCACTATTGTTTGCTTGGAGAGAAGTTAGAGTTGTACACCGATCATAAATCTCTCAAGTACTTGTTCTCGCAGAAGGATCTTAATTTAAGGCAACAAAGGTGGATGGAGTTCCTAGCATCTTATGACTTCGAGATTGCTTATACCCCTGGCAAGGTTAATGTGGTGGAAGATGCACTAAGTAGGCAAAGGATGGCCTTAAGTCCTCTCTTTGTGGAGAGGAAAAGATTGGAGTTCATATCGATTTTTGATTTTAGTCCCTCCACCGATTTTATACCTAGTTTATTGGCTTCACAAGAGGTGCGGCCTACTCTTTTGAATCAGATAGGAAATTCATAGCAAGAGGTTCCAAAAATTTTAGTCATCTTGGATAGGCTCAGTAGAGGGGAGACTTCTAGTCACCTCAGCAGATATTCCACAGATGTTTGAGGGTGGTTGAGACTAAATGGAAGGCTTTGTGTTCCTCGAGTAGGGAGCTTGTTGAAGATAGTCCTTGAGGAAGCTCATCGTTCTAAGATGACTATTCATCCAGGTGGTGATAAGATGTATAGAGATATGAAGAGGGTTTTCTTTTGGACTGGGATGAAGAAAAATGTGGTGGAGTTTGTTTCTTAATGTTTGATTTGTCAGCAAGTCAAAGTTGAGCAAAAGAAGCCCGGTGGTTTAATTCATCCTTTTAAGGTCCCACAATGGAAGCAGGAGAGCATCTCTATGGATTTCATTGATGGTTTGCCTGGGTCAAGGAAGGGCAACACCAGTATTTGGGTTGTAGTTGACAGGCTTACTAAGAGCGCTCATTTCATTCTGGTTAAGAGCAAGAGGACGGCAACATGATTGGCAGCAATTTACGTTCGTGAGATAGTCTGTCTTCATGGAGTACCTTCCAGCATCGTAATTGATCATGACCCCATTTTCACCAGTGAATTTTGGAGGAGCTTGCAAGAAGCATTAGGTACACGGTTGTGTTTGAGCATCTCTTATTACCCTCAGACTTATGGATAGACGGAAAGAGTGAATAGAGTTCTTGAGGACCTTTTAAGGCTGTGTAGCCTAGACTTCGGAAGGACTTGGGAAGAGCACCTTCCTTTAGTAGAGTTCGCCTACAGCTACAGTTATCAATCTAGCATTGGCATGACACCCTTCGAAGCATTGTACGAATGACCCTGTAGATCACGAACTTGTTGGTGGGAATCTACAGAAAGACTACTACTTGGACCAGATATTGTTAGAGAAATGTCCAAGAAGATTGATCTTATTAGACAGCGAATGAAGACAGCTCAGGATATGAAGAAGTCCTACGCAGACAAGAGAAGGACTAACATTGAATTTTAGGTGGGAGACATGGTTTTCATTAAGGTATCACCATTAAGAAATGTGTTACACTTTGGATCTGTAGGCAAATTAGCACCAAGGTTTGTAGGGCCATTTCCCATAATAGAAAGGATCGGTCAAATGGCTTATAGAGTAAAGCTACCAGAGAGACTGTCTGGCATTCATGATGTTTTCCACGTTTCTCATTTACGGAAGTACTTGCATGATACCGCATAAGTAGTTGAGCCGAGTATATTGGAGGAAGTAGAGCTGGAATGGGAGGCGGCAGTTAGATGAGTTCCTACCCGTATTCTTGGGTCAGAAGTTAAGAAGCTACGCAATAGAGAAGTCAAGTTGATGAAATTTCAGCGGGGAGATAACCCAGAGGATGCAACTTGGGAGACCGAAGACAAGATTCGCGCTTTGTACCCTTTCCTTTTCAAGGGTATGTTCTTAACTTCCTTTCCAAAGCTTTTATTCATGCTGGTTTCTATCATTTAAGTATATCCTATCGATCGAATCTTCAACCTTTAGGTAGGAATACTGATTAACATAGAAATATGTTTATTTTATGCTCTTATATCTTCTTTCTTTGTATATAAGTAAATATTACGTAAGCATTATTTTGTCACTTTTACAGGTATGCCCACTCAGCCACCTGCAGTAAGAAAATATAAAAATAGAGATCAAATTACTGTATATTTACATATAAAGACTTGCTGATGAAGATCTCGCATCTAGTTGCTTTTTGGACAAGAAAATAATTGGTAGAAAGGCTATGCATATCACAAATCAATGAAGAATTACCAAGGAAGAATGAATAAAAGAAGAAAGGCCCAATTTAAATAGAATTAACTAAGGCCCAATTATGATTGTATTAGGGTTTAGGTTGGCTATCTATCCTATAAATACCCATGTTATCTCATTGTAAACATCATCCGAGAATTAATAAAGTTTTCTTCTTTTGTCTCTTTTCTGCATTTTTTATTTTCTAAGCAATTAGTGTTGTCTACACAATTAGATTAGGTAGAGCACTATTTGTATTTTGCACTTATATTCTTTAGTGAATGACCCTCTGATTAGATTCAGTGGTAATCCTAATTTTATTTCCTGTTTGTTATTTAATTTCTGCTATTTTAATTTCTGTTTCTTTTATTGCTTTCCTAGGTCATATTGGATTGAATGTAGATTTGATAAGATTCAGATCTGTACTCAATTCAATAATAGTTTTATTGTTTTTCAACCCAACCTCCAAATTTCATCTAGCTCGCCCAAGAAGTTATATAAATAGTTTAATTTAACTCCCTATGATTCGATCTTCATATTACACGATCTATGCGCTTGCAGTATTATTACATAATTCGCACTTTTCTAATTCCTTAGAAAGCGACGATCAAATACCGTGGATATAAACATGTGTTTGAGACAAGTTATGTTTGATGGATACAAGTGGATGCAAGTGTTTGTTAGTGGTTGCTCATGGATGCATATATACATACATTAGGCATTAGATTGGCTCAATCACTCTCATACTGCATATGGATGTGTGTGCATTTTTCTTCTTTTTGTGGATGGAAATGGATGTATCATCATATGGATGTTGCATTTGGACGAATGATTGTGCACACATATAGAACTTACATGTTATAATAGGATTATTTGCATACATGTTGGATTCATGGCACTAACATTCATTACATTAAGGAGGTCGATTGAATCAGTAGACCGCCAGATCTTTTGCATTAGTATAAGGACATATACACACATCTTTGCATATGTTCATATAAGCATTAGAAATCTTTTAAGGACAATGGATTCATGTGATTGGTGGATGAGTAGATGGATGTGGATGTTAGGATATACATTCTTCTTAACTTGGAGATTTCGGGGACGAAATCCTTTGTGTAAGGGAGAATGTAACACCCCGTAATTTTAACAACACTAAAGATGATAAATTAAAGAATACTTAATTAAATATATTCAGAATTAAGTGAAATAGACACCATCATTGCGTTAGTCTCAGAATTCTGGTCAAAATAGACACCTAGTTTGCATAAAACGAACAACGTATTATTAAGGTTTGAAGTTTGTATACGCATAAGAAGAATATATATGAATAAAATAAGTCTAGAAATTAAAAAAAGTTCAAATTCGAGCATAAAAAGGGGAGCGAGAAATTTCCTGCCCAGGGGTGTCGACCCCATCAAGGGTGTGTCGACCCCTGGGTCAACACAACAAGGGAGGAAGGGCGACCCCCTCGCAGATTTGGGTAGATTTTAGGGTTTTCTAATGGCTATATATATGACCCCATTCTCATTGTTTTATTCATTCTAAAAAACAACGGAGGACTAAATACTGCCTCTGTCCAGATTAAATCAACCCATTTCTTCTTCATCAATCAAGTCATTTAAGTTTAGAGATCTGTGATTCAGTATCTGCAATCTTTCTTCTATTTTCTAGATCCAATCACAGTGAGTCTACGCTAATTTTAGACCTAATACTTAAAAGTTAATCTTGATATGACTATAACTTGGATCTAAGCCTGTAACTATTTGAATCATATCGGATCTGCTATAACTTGTGTATCTAAGTTATTATGACATGACTATGAACTAGATCTAAGCCTATACCTATTGAATCATGTCAGATCTATCATTATTTGGAGATCTAATTTAATGTTTAGTTCTCATCATGCATGCCCCTATTATATTAATGGTTAAATCGGTACTATTGTCACAACAGATCTGTTATTAGTTGGATATCTAGTTCATTGTTTAGATCTCATCATGCCTGTTTATGATATTAGAATTGGTTATGTTATCACGTGTTCATCGGACCTGTTCCTATATGCCTATCTTGTCATTATGCCCAACTTTGTCACTGTAAGTTTATTAGTTGTTATGCCTATTTCTTCCACTATATGTCAATCCTGTTATTGTGATTACTTCTGTCCTCTTCCCTTCTTCTTTTCCCTTTTATTTTAATAGCCAGGATACCTTCGAGCCTAGGCATGCTGCTGAAATATGCAAACGCGTAAAATTGGGAACGAGAGAAAAACATTAATATTGGGGGCATAACTTGTATTGTGAAATTTGGGCATAAATTGAATGAAATACATGAATATGAATTTGGGGCATAAACCAAACTTTGATTAATGATTTGAATATAGGGCATATGATACATGATGAATATGATTTGAGAAAAAGGGGCATGAAAACCTATAATGACATAGGAATGAGTTGTTAATAATGGAAATGCCTAGAATTACACTAATTAGAAACTGTAACTGCGCTTAGACACGAGGTTAGATTACACTTGTGGTGGAATCTTCCCAGAACCGAACGGCATATCCAACGATCACAAGTGGTGAATCTAATGTGAGGGGTCCAAGTGCATAAACACGTGACGTGCTAAGACACGAGGTTAAGCCCGACTTGTGGAAGAAGTCTTCCCAGACTTGCCCGATATAACCAACATCCAAAAGTTATAGGCTTAATGTGGGAGGTATAACGCATTATAACCATAAAAGAATAAATGAATACTTTACCTGGTGTAGGGGGAAGCTTGTATCATCTTGTGTGTGAGATCTGTTTTAGTCTGTAATCAATATATAGGTATCAAACGAGTAATCTGAACTAGGTCGGAGTCGGGGCACGCTTACTGGGTTAATTGTAAGAGATCCAAATAAAGGAGTGGTGTGGGCGGCGCATTCTAACGGGGTCATGTGCGTGCATGGGTCTGGTAGAGGTGGTTTATGTTGGATCTAGATTAACCCTAGAGGGGGGTGAATAGGGTTTATCACAGTTTTTAACCGAATTAAAAATCTAACGGGATACATAATAACAAACAGATCACAGAATATAGCAAAAACAGAAATGCAGAAAATAAATCATACACAGATATACCCAGCTTCGGCAAAACCCTGCCTACTGCTGCATTCCTAAGGTTTCTACTAGGTGATAGAACAACTCCCACATACAAGACCATGTACACTCGCAAACCCTGCTCCTATTCTAACCCTACGCTCAAAACCCTAGACTGAACGATATCCACTCGATCAGATTCCCGTATTTACGACCCCATAACTAGTAACCCAGATTTTACAGATTCTGTCAACTGTCAGTCAACACCCTGACTGATTCTCCTAGATTTTACAGAATTCTAGAAACTGTTTGAGACAGTTTAAAAAAAAACAGAATAGAAAATACAAAACATAAAAAACAATAAAAACACTAGGAGATAAAGATTAAAGGGTCATCCCCTTTCCACTCTTCAAAGAATTAGGCCGGCCCTTTTTTATTTGTTAAGCCCAATCCTTTTGTCTCTAAAAATGGCGGCTGGAAGAAAAACCTAGGATTTTCTCAAATTTGCTCCAAATCAATCTCGACCTCAAATTGAATTGCTTTTGGGTAAACTCTGAAGTTCGAATTCACTGGTTTGCTCATCGATTGATTATGTTTAGGCTTCTGATCGAAACAAGTGAGTTTTCTGAAATTTCTTGCTTTGAATTTCTAGAATTGATTTTGTGAGTTTTCAATCCAAATTGCCAGTGATGTAATTGATGTTAAATAAGATTATATAATCCTATAACATGCTCTGATTTCACGTAAAATGACTTCGATCTGGTTTTATCTGATTTTGCGTGGCTTTCCCTTTTTGAATTCTCGGCTTTGAATGAAATTTGGAAGGAATTCAGTATGGTTTCTGGTCCCTGATTTGAATTAATGAAATGTTGTATATTTCCCTTAAAAAATTCCTTGCGTGTTCTCAGGAATTAAAGCCATGTCCCACAGTGAATGAATTTGAAAATTTTTGAAATGAATTCTTGCCAATTTTGACTTTAAAACGGCTTTGATATGATTGAATATGTGCATCCATATTTCTGGAAACAATTCTTGCTATATATTTTTATTTCTAAACTTTTTGGAGCTGCCGAGATTTTTTGTCTAAAACTGGAAACAAAAAGAAATTGTTTTCTTGCTCCTTTCATGATTGATAAACATTGCCGAGAATGATTGATGGATTTCAGGCCATTTTTTTTTTTTTTGATATCTTGTCAAAACTTGACAGAAATTACTGGAATTTGTTTAACACCTTTCCCAAAGGTGTTTGCACTGATTTGTTAAAAAAATGCCTTTCCTCATCTGTCTTGTTATATTTTCTGTTCTTGAACATTTTGTTCAATGTTGACCATGCTCAAACATTTCTGTACCTATACTAGTGTTTGCGCCATGTACACAGTTCACTTACTTGATCCATTCATGTATAATCGTTGCTGTTCTTAGTCACTACTTTGTTGAACCATGACTGCCTTGTCCTCAATGATTTTGCATGTTGCTTTACATCCCCTTACTTGCACCCCTTCATGGTTGAACTGTTGTGCTCAAAATTACTTGCACTGTGTATGTATGCAATGTAGTTACTTCACAGTACATGTTGTGTACATGAACACAATGCATTACATTTTATACTGCTGCTATGAATCTTTGTAGCTGCCATATGCTTGCTTCATGAAAATATTATGCCGCATTGTCCATCATGCTCCTGAAATTGGCTAAGTTGTTGCACCATACACCATGTTGTCTCACCATTGTTGTTGTTGCAATATATTTGTTCACTGTCTTCACTTGATTTTGTTTCTCGACTTTATTTGTCTTGGCATGCTACCGTATTCATGTTGCCATATATTCGTGTACACTTTACTATATGTGCACCCTAATGCCATGCTTCATGTTTGAGCCTATATGCTCACTGTTTATCTTGTATATGCGGATGAACCTTTCTTGATTTTGACTTATAAACTATGTGAACATAGCCATGTTGAATTGTTGTGTTGTGATACTCCACCATTAGCTTGCTGTTGTGTTCGTTTATAAGGCTGTTCCATTTTAAAAACTGATCTGATGTAGTTGATCATTCACCTTTGTGCACATACACCATTGCGTATATGCTTTGATCTTGTGTATTGATGCACCATCTGTTTCTCACCATGATTTTGAACTATGCTACCATGATCATGCACTTGCACTTCAAACTTGTGCATGACTGCCATTTTGACCGTGAAGTTTGTTGTTGCTAAATGTATTAACTTGCTCGGCTACTTGCTGACTGTGTACACCACTTGATCATGCCATATTGTGCGCCACTGTATTTCCATTTGAGTTGAGCTGCCATGACCTTTTTACTTGCATGATTTTGTGTTGCCTCGACCATTTGTGTGCTGAAACATTGTCTGCCTCTTTTTGGTTGAACTCACGATTGTTTGTACTTGACATTTGTGTTGTGTCGAGCTTGGTCCATGAGACTGCTCCACAGCTGTATACACTGATTGGCGAGGCAGTGCACACGTGTATTTATACACGTGTTTATTTGCAGCCATCAGAAAATTTCCTGTCCATGTACATATACAAACTGTCTGCCTAGACAAAGATGAATCAGATCAAGTCATGAAAAATGATGAGAAACACACCAGAAAACTGAGGAAAATAAAATTTTGTAAATAAAATAATATTTGCCAGAGTATGAAATTATTTCTGTTCAAGATTACTGTGTGTGTTCCTGTTTTATTTGACAGGTAAGCTGAAGATGACTGGACTGATAGTGAAGTGTCGTGAAGACTGAAGCTTGAAGATAGAAGATGAAGACAACAAGCAGTGTATAACTGTATATGAGGGTAAATCTGAATGGAAGCTGTGTGTAGTGTATATGAGAATGTTGTACTGATATTTGTAATAAATAAATTTGAATGAAATAAAATATTATTTCGTTGTCTTCAAACAATTTTGTCTATTATATTCATTTTATTTACAAGTACAAATATTTTGTGAATGTATACAAATAGTGGAGTCGTATAATTTGTACTATTTGAATGTTGAAATATAATATTATACTTAAATAAAATACTGTGTGAATATATGAAATTCTGTACAGTCGTATTCTATTTAAATATAAATATTTTATTCCTGTCTATGATGTTACATAATAGTACAATAGTAAACACATTTAATCGTTAAATATATTTGGTTATTATCATCAAAAAAAATCATACAGTTGTGTATACAACTGAGTTATATACAACAATCTCCCCCTTTTGATGATGACAAACAAATTTGAAGATTTTGAAAACAGTAAATGTGTTTGACTGTGAAGAACAGAACTCCCCCTATTTGACTTCTCCAACTCCCCCTATTTGACTGCTCCCCCTACAACAGAAACTCCCTCTATAACTGTGCATGAGTGAACTGAACTGAATAATAATGAATTTTCAAAATTAAAACTATTAATAAAATATTCACTCATAAATCTAAATCTCAATCCATTCTCTCCCTTTTGTTATCATCAAAAGGAAATAGAGTTTAAAATACTGATGAAAAATGACTAAAGATATAATTTCAGCTTTAAAAAGAAGAACGGTCATCATAAATCTCAATCAGCCAAACAAAAATCATAATAAACTAAGAACTAGTGGCATATTTCACATTGTAGAGAATGACGGATTTACGATGAATTTTATATATTATAGAGAGTTAAAAAAGAAATATGAATATTTTCCAATTATTTTCCAAAGAATTATTGTAAAATTGAGCACAAAAAAAACAGTGATGGATTTGGACTATAATTATTAATTCAATTTAAGTGACAAAATCGTATAATCTCAAATCCCAATAGCTATCAATCAACAAATCATTATACTTCAAAATATTTCAATACATTTCACAGATTAGAAAGATGGATTGATAGGCTGGTTTTTATACACCAAGGAGAATTTCAGATTATTTTCAATTTATAGCACAATATTTCCTTTTTCTTTTTATTTTATTTAAGAGAACACTGACCACGCATAACCAGAACTTGGATTTATAAATGAGGACAATCGCAACTTAAATTATAAGTTGTCTCATAACCATGCATGACCAGAGCTTGGATTTTTAAATGAGGTTAGAGAAACACTTATGTATTAATTATATATTTTATCATTTTCAGCTTTAAATAGAAAAACTCCTCGGTATGCACAACCAATATGAAGGATAGAAATGTGGTAGGTACAGAAATGGACTATGAAATAAATTTGTAAATTAATTATATTATGAAATATGCTCGACTATACCAGGATCATTGAAAATTTTCAATTATCACTAGTTCTGAATAAAAATATAGTCCAATTTCTATCACAAATATTTTCACTGTTTCTTCAAAAGATTTTAAAAAATAAACTCTCCACATTAACATAAAAGACATGATGGATGGCAGAATGATGATAGATAAATGAGATGGTCATGAAATAATTGCCAATTCAAAGATATTATAATAACTGTTCAACCATCATGAAAATTTAAATAAAATCTCCTCTTGTTGTGAAATATACTGCAGTCACAATTCATCACAATTACAAAATCTGATAATAATTTTGATGAATTATAAATACAGTTCAATTTGGATATTGATTTAAATTTCTGAATGAATAATAAATAAATAATTTTAAAATTCAAAATCAATTACAAGAGGAATTTAAGATGATTTATACAGAATAAAAATATGTATACAAAAAAAAATTATTCAGCATTTCTAAACTGATACCACTTGATGTCTCTATTAATGAGGATTTTAACATGACACTAGAGACAAACAAGGAAATATCAAACAACAGAATTTTTTAATCACAAGGCAAAAGCAGACAAGGTTAACCAATCAAGCAAATTACTTCCATCTATTAGAGTAGCAACCAATTTTATCCAAAACAAGCAGTCACAAAAAAACTTTCAAGAACAATATCTGAGCAGCACAAAAATCATTTTCAAAGCAGACTTGTCAAGGAGATGTTCCAAAGATATATCAGACAATCAAAGAATGGTTCATGATTCAAGATTAAATACATGGTCTATTTGAAATCATTTGAAGGAATATGTAAATCTTCAAGATTTAATGAATCAATCACACCAGTTTATAAATTTTCAGGTCCAAGATATGTGTGAGATTCAATAAACCAAAAATTTCAAATGATTTTAAACTAACATATATTCAAATCAAATAATCATGAAATAACAGTGAGTTTTAAGACCATATTTTCAAAGGATTTTTTCACAAGTATTTCTGACAAGTACAAGAGTAATTTCAGATCATTTACATCAAATTTGAAAGGTATTCATGATCCAAAAAAAATTAAAATTAATTTATTTGAAATCACTTAAAACCATGTCAAGTTTGTGATATAATGAATTATTCACACAAGTTTGATAATTTGAAATTTAAGTGGTGTGTGATATTCAAAATATCAAGAATTTTAGATAATTTCAAATAAACGAATTTCAACCGTATTGATCACGAATACAAAATGAATTTCAAGATGTATCACTAAGATTGAAGACAGTTCAAAAATATCCAAGCTAATCTAAAAATCAATGAAATTTTCACAACTGATAAATAATAGTGTTGTAATGAGTATATTATTTCAAGCCTTCCTAAAATGAATTAGAAGAAACCCAAAACAGCAGAGGTGTGTGGAATTTCATTAAATATTCAGATCTTCAAAAAATTTAGAATTCAAAATAACAGTGTTCAAGATATGATATTAATGCTTCAGCACTGTTAAGAATTCAAAAATAAAAAATAAACTTCAAAACAATTGCAGATAATTACAGATTTAAATTCAAGATCTGGAAATGATTAAAACAAGAGAGTTTTATTCACATAAAGCAAGTTTCCAGAAAATCATGAATTCTGCAATTTGAAGTTAAGAAATCCCAGAATTAAAGATATAGCAGTGACAAAACAGAAACAAAAGAACAGAAGGAGGTAGAAGGAGAAATAAACAAAGAAAAGAAAAAATAAAAACTGAGAATATTTACAAAGGTGAGTTTAGAGATCATACCAGAATCCAATGTAAATCAGAATCTCTAACTCAACAGATTTTGGCTGAAGGAACTGTAAATGATACAAAAGTATAAACTAGCTTGATTTCAAATTTCTTTTCAGCACAATAGTTCCTCAGCCATCCTTCGGTACCCATGAATTTATAGGATCGAGTGGTCTAACAAAATTTGCAAATCCACTCACAATTTTATTCACACATTTTGGTATCCAGACTTGTTTGTATAATAATCCATTCGAATCTATCTTCGTACTCTTTGGAACCCAAATCTGTTTGTGTAACACCCCACCTCCATTAAGGTCACTCACAAAGGGAATGCCTTAACTTCAGTGGAGCGTTTTTGGTAAACAAACACAGAATATCACAAGACATATATAAAAAATTTGCAGCGTAAAATAAACAACTTTATTAGATCACCAAAGTATTTTGTTACATAATACCATGAGTCGTAAAACCCTTACAACAAAACACTTCTGTCTTATATTATCAGAGTACATAGGTATTTAAAAGAAAACATCATTCCCCATATTAAAGAGCAAGCCATATAAGAGACAGAGACTCGAGCCATACTTCAGAAGTAGCTCCTAGAAGATGATATCTAAATCCTGACTAAACCTGTGTGTTTCCTCCCTGAGAACCTGAGGGAGGGAACGGAAGAAAAGAGGCGAAACAAACTAGGTCAGACATACGTCTGGTGAGTCCACTAACTTTTAGCCAGTATATAAACAAAGGTAAACATGCAGGAATACAAAGTGGATAAGAGGATCACGGTACAGATGACATGTATGACAGGACAAATAAGGTAAGGTGTATGCATGATTCACTACTAACTACTCTGCACTATTACTAGTCAAATCAAGATGGGATAATCCCTTCTGCTAATCATGATAACGATGGTGGTAGTTTCGTGTATTCCAAGCTGCTGCCATAGGTGCCGCTTGCTCCTATCTCAACTAGTCGTACCCACTACCCTCCTACTATAAATTTGGTAGACTTAGGGCATATGTATGAATATACCCTAACCACTACCCTAATCGATCGGCTCCCTACTCTGTAGATACCCTGTGCTGGTCCCACAACTAGGGGTTATCACTTCCCTAAAGTGGCAACCTAAGGTGTGCATAGTTATACCTACTGGTGTCACGGTCGTCTTGTCCCCCTCTGCCCGGCCCATGCACGCACATGTCCCCGGTCGGTTTGCGCCGCCCACACCATCCATCTCGTTTTGGATCTCTTACAATCAATCAGTAAGCGTGCCCCTTCCCCGCCTAGTACGGAGATCTTTACTTTGATACCCCTCCGGGTTACTGACTGAAATGGGTCCCACACAACATGATACAAGCTCTCCCCTATGTCTTGTATCCCCACTAGGTTTTCTACTGACTATGTATACCCTAAGGTGTCTTTAATTACATAGACCTCAATCAGTTATGCATACCTATAGGTGTCTTTAATACATAACCCCTATTCTACCTATCGGTTATGCGTACCTATAGGTGTCTTTAATACATAACTCTATCTATTCCCATTAGTTATGCGTACCCCTGTGGGTGTCTTTAATACATAACTCTACCTATTCCCATTAGTTATGCGTACCTCTAAGGGTGTCTTTAATACATAACTTTACCTATTCCCATTAGTTATGCGTACCCCTAAGGGTGTCTTTAATACATAACTTTACTATTCTGCCCCGGTTATGTATACCATTAGGTGTCTTTAATTACATAACCCCTTTTTAATGGTTAAGTTTGTGGGCCTATATGTACTAATATTACCCACCTACCCGTCATTTGTACTTAACCCTCCCACTGATTTAATCCTATTTATTTAATGGTTAAGTTTGTGGGCCTATATATACTAATATTACCCACCTACTCATCAGTTGTACTTAACCCTCCCGCTGATTTAATCCTATTTATTTAATGGTAAAGTTTGTGGGCCTATATATACTAATATTACCCACCTACTCATCAGTTGTACTTAACCCTCCCGCTGATTTAATCCTATTTATTTAATGGTTAAGTTTGTGGGCCTATATATACTAATATTACCCACCTACTCATCAGTTGTACTTAACCCACCCACAATCCAACTCGTTTTACTTAACCCTAACTTATTTCTATCATCATACAGTCCATATATATTAAGTTAGGTTAAGTAGTCTTTAATCAGCATTAATTAATTATTGAGACACCTAGTCGTATTTCACATGCCACCCAAGGCACCGACTTAATTCCGCATGCCACCCAAGGCACCCAATTAACCCCTCATGTCCCACTACATGTTTATCTGGTTAAGTGTTTCTTAATTCATTAAGACCGTAACCTTATAAAGACCACCCACATTAGACTGGCATTTGTGGCAGCTGGATTTGTCGGGCGGGTCCGGGCAGTCTTACACCACAAATGAGCCTAACCTCGTGTCTTTACAACTGTCACGCTTTTAATTTATGCCTAAGACCTCCCACATTAGACTGGCATTTGTGGCAGCTGGATTTGCCGGGCGGGTCCGGGCAGTCTTACACCACAAAAGAACCTAACCTCGTGTCTTAGACGATTAATTACTCCTAATTAATCATCCCCCAATTTGAATTACTTTCCCTATTCAAATTATCAATTAATTCCAAACTTCACTATGGCCATAATTGACTCAATTATGTCCATCTATTTATGCTATGAAAAATCATACCAATTTTCATCACAAATTTATTTTATGCCAATTCTCAATATTAAATCTTCAGACTTTAATTGCTTAAACATTCCTCTTTTGATTAATTAAGTTAATTAATTAATCATTTCCTTTTTCATAGGTGTCAATGTAACACCCCACCTCCACTAGGATCACTCCTTAGAATGTACTAGCTTTGGAGGGGCGTTATTGTGAAGGTAAACATGCACAGAGATATAGCAAGACAGAGTATATAAAAATAAATATAAGTAAAGCAGCGGTAGCAGATAAAAACCCATCATCATCATCTCAGAAAACCCACATAGTCAAGTACATAATATCAAAATGTCATGATCCAAAATACAACTCCAGTCTAGATACGCGATAACAAAATACATAGTAAACATCAGTACTAATCCCCAGAAATAAAAGATAAGCCACAGCTAGCTCAGATCCATACATGAGCTATCCAACAAGCAAGTCAAAGATCCACTAAGCAGATGTAGTCCCTCCCTGAGAACCTGTGGGGGGGGAAACGGAAGAAAAGAAGCGAAAGGAAACAGGTCAGTCAAAAAGACTGGTAAGCCCTACTACGATCAATCTATAAACTAATAAAGTTAACAGTATGATGGAAACTGAGATGAACATACTGGCAATAGATAAAGGTGACATCACATAGATGAGATTAAACTTTGCACCACAGTGTACTAGCAAACCCACAAAACAGATCTTGATCCCTTAGCCCAAACTTTGGCCCAATAACATGAAGTGACCTTAGTATAAGGCCCAGCCCAACGGTCTAGTCGATCGGCTCCCTATAAACCTAACACGTCAAGTGTTGGTGTCCATACGGCCCACATGGATGTAGTCAGACTGTGCTGGGTCCACCTTCGGGTGTATCAAGCCCTAAGGTGTCAACCCCAGACACCTAAGCAATAATGCACAGTCTAAGCCTACTGGTACCCGTGCCTCGAGTTTGTCCAACATCGGACTACGTGCACGTCCGTAGCCCGCCGGACCCGCACCGCTGTACCACTCAGCCGTCGCTTTGGTCGCTTACATCAGTCCAGTAATCGTGCCCCGCCCTAGCCTAGCCTCTAGGGTTGTGAATGATACCAAACTGGGATTACTGCTGGAACAGACCACGTTGCTAGGGTTTCTAAGAGGGTTAAGTGTGGTTTTAACCCCTCACTAAACCTGGATTAAATTAGCTAAGTGTAACCACTTAACCCCATCTAATCCTCGCATCCCCATTATTGGTTAAGTATTAGTGGTCCATGACTTAACCCTAATCATGAGGCATTAATTACTTAATGCACCCAACCTCTCACATTAGACATCCGTGGTTACCTGGGAAGATTTACACCACGTCTAGGTCTAACCTCGGGTCTTATGGTGCAACATGACCAACTACCCACATTAGACCCCACGTTGTGGTTACCTGGGAAGATTTACACCACAACTAGGTCTAACCTCGAGTTGGCCATATCATGTTATCTAATGTCATGTCCACTTTAGAACATATTTACAAGTTCACATATACTTGGGTAGACCTAACTTAATAGGTAAATTCCCAAGGGGTAGACCTAACTTAATAGGTAAATTCCCAATCTTTTAGTTTCATGTATTTTTAAGTTTACCCAAACCCTCCCAACGTCATTATCTCGCTTACATATTCGTCATAACGTATAAGGGTATAAAAAGGTAACTTGGCATAACATACATGGTGAACTTCACATGTCATAATAAATATGCATACATGTTAAACTTGCAAATCATGTCATGGTGAATTCGCATAAACATGCATAGCTTATTAAATATGCATAACATGGTAAGGTGAACATGCATAATCCATTAAACTTGCATAACATGGTAAGGTGAACTTGCATAATCCATTAAACTTGCATAACATGGTAAGATGAGCTTGCATAAACATGCATAATCCATTAAACTTGCATAACATGGTAAGATGAACTTGCATAATCCATTAAACATGTAGAACATGACATAATAGGCTCACATGAGCATGCATAACTTGTGAAACATATAAAACATGGCATAGAAATCTCGCATATGCATGCATAACTTATGAATCATATAAAACATGACATAGTGAGTTCGCATAAGCATGCATAATCAACTAAACTCACACAAATCTCAACTTTCACCAAACATTAACTTTAGAGTTTGTAAAGTGAAGGTAAGAGGGCTTACTAATATAAACAAGCCACAAATCCACCAAATAAGATGAAGAAGCCCTTTTAAAAACCAAAACAAAGCCTCAAATAAGAAAACCCTTTTGCAAGGTCCCAAAAACACAAACTTAGCAAATCAAACTTGCTACTTAATGAAGTATGCAAGTTATTAAGCATTCATACAACATAGAAAAGGTTGTATGATCATCATATCATCATAGGATTTAACTTTGAGGAAGGTGGAGGCTAGGTTTTAGGTGGAGGCCATTTGAGGATTCAAATTGACATAGTTTAGTTGCAAGATTGATTAATGAGGCTTTAGGGTAGGATTAGGGGTATATTTATAGAGAATTAGAGTGTTTTAGGCCCTAGGATTAACCCTAGATTAGGTTTTGCCCGTCAGATCTTAGAATTCTCCAGAACCAAGCCCCTTGACCCAACCCAAATCAGAAATGGTGCACCAGGCTAAACTGCCTGGGCACCCCCTGTCGACAGGGCTGTCGACAGGGCAGTCGACACCCTGGGTGCCCTGTCGACTTGCCTGTCGACATGGGCCCCCTGGCGGGAATTCTCCCACCTAACCCTGATTAGCCCTAATCCATTTTGTTTAATTTGAAATTTAAATCTGTCTTTAGCATAGAAATTTCTGAAAACTTCGATGGGCCTTAACTGGGTCATACGGACTCCGATTTTCGAAAACTCGGACTCTATTTCGCGTATTTTTCCGAGACGATCGCAATGGCATAGCCCGTTTCCCCTGATTCTGATTTTTGAATTAAATTCTGCCTCGATTTATGTTATAACAGTTTATTGAAAATACGGGTTGTTATATTCTCCCCTCCTTAAAGGATTTCGTCCCCGAAATCTTCAAGTTAGGAAGAACATATCCTACCATCCAACATCCATCTACTCAAAACATCATCCACGAGCAACCATTTGTCCTTAAAGGATTCTAAATGCTGTATGAACATATGCAAAAGTGTGTGTATATGTACCTATCTAATGCAATAATCAATGCAAAATATGTTAGTGAAATGTATCCACATGTACGCAAATCCCTATCATAATGTATAATATCTATATGCGTGCTCAATCATACATCCATATGCAACATCCAGGTGATTGCATAAAAATTTCATCCAAGAATAAGCATAAACACTCATGCACATGCAATATGAGAAGTGTGTGAGCCGATCTAGTGCCTAATGTGTATCATGCATCCACGAGTGACCACTTGCAAACACTTGCAACCACTTGCAACCATCAACCATAACATGCTTCAAACACATGTTTCATCCAAAGGGTTTCTACCTAAGGTTCTCATGATCAGCTTAGCACGATGACTAGATAAATATGGATCAGCAAAGAGAAAGATATTCTAACAAAGGGAAGAGATTGAGAGTGTACCCTCAAACAGGAATGGATAAAGCCCACGCATCTTCTCCTCGGTTTCCCAAGTTGCGTCCTCTTCGGCTTCACCCCATTGAACTTTCACCAATCTGACCTCACGATTCCTTAGCTTCTTGGTCTCTGTCCCCAAGATACGAATCGGAGCTTTCCTTAAAGTTGCTTCTTTCTCTACCTCCACGTCTTCAAGCATGCTAGGCTCAACCACCTCAGCGGACTCATGCAGGCACTTTCGGAGATGCGAGACATGAAAGACATTATGCACTCCGGACAACTGCTCGGGCAATTGCACTCTATAAGCCATCTTCCCAATTCTCTCAATGATGGGGAAGGGTCCCACAAATCTCGGTGCTAGCTTCCCAACAGCTCCAAATCGGACCACATTCCGCAAAGGAGAAACCTTCACGAAAACCTTGTCCCCAACCTCAAACTCCAATTCGGACCTTCGCCTGTCAGCATAGGATTTCTGGCGGTCTTGCGCCGCTTTCATCCGTCTTCTAATCAACTCAACCTTCTCGGATGTATCCCTAATCATGTCGGGTCCAAGTATAAGCTTATCCGTGGATTCCCACCAACATGTAGGTGACTTGCACGGCCTCCCATATAAAGCCTCAAAGGGTGCCATCCCTATGCTCGCCTGATAACTGTTGTTGTATGCAAACTCGACAAGAGGGAGATGGTCTTCCCAAGCACCACCAAAATCCAGAATGCAAAGCCTCAACAAGTCCTCAAGTACCCTATTCACCCTTTCTGTCTGGCCGTCTGTTTGTGGGTGATAGGCCGTACTCAGGTTCAACTTCGTGCCCATAGCCTCCTGCAAGCTGTTCCAGAATTGACTAGTAAAGATGGGGTCTCGGTCACTGACTATGCTGGAAGGGACTCCATGTAGTCGTACTATCTCACGAAGGTATACTGATGCTAGTCCAGATGCGGTCCTTTTGCTCTTCACTGGGATAAAATGAGCACTCTTCGTGAGCCTATCCACAATGACCCATATGCTCGTATTCCCCTTCCTGGACCTTGGAAGCCCATCAATAAAGTCCATAGAAATGCTCTCCCACTTCCATAGCGGGACCTCTAGCGGATGTAATAGCCCACCGGGCTTCTTCGACTCAGCTTTTACTCTTTGACAAATAACACATCTCGAGACAAACTCCGCCACATCCTTTTTCATTCCGGGCCAGAAGAAAACGCGCTTCATGTCCTTATACATCTTATCACCCCCTGGATGTATGGTCATCTTGGAGCGATGTGCTTCCTCGAGAACTTTCCTCACCAAGTCTTCTACCATCGGGACACAAAGCCTTCCATCTCTCCTCAGCCAACCCCTATCGTCTATAGAATATCGAGCAAGGTGACTAGATGTCTCCCCTCGAACCAGCTTATCCAAGATCTCAATTATCTGAGGGTCTTCCTTTTGCGAAGCCCCAACTTGATCTAGGAGGGTAGGCCTGAGCTCTAAAGATGCCAAGGAACCGGTCACCGACTCCATTGCCAAAGAGAAATCAAAGGTCGCTAAGAACTCTAAATTCTTCATCTCAACAAACAGAGGACTTAGTGTCAACCTTTTCCTACTCAACGCATCCACTACAACATTCCCCTTGCCAGGGGTATAGGATATCTCAAAGTCATAGGAAGCCAAAAATTCCATCCACCTCTGCTGTCTTAAGTTCAGATCTTTCTGCGAAAAGAGATACTTCAAAGACTTATGATCAGTATATAACTCAAATCTCTCTCCCAGAAGATAATGACGCCATGCTTTGAGCGCATATACAATCGCTGCTAGCTCTAGATCATGAGTGGGATAATTCCTCTCATGCACCTTAAGTTGCCTCCCACCAAAACATATAACTCTGCCCTCTTGCATCAGAACGGCACCCAATCCCGTGCCACAAGCATCAGTGTACACGGTAAATATCTTACCACCATCGGGTAAGGCTAGAACTGGTGCGGAGGTAAGGGCTCTTTTGAGTCTCTGAAAAGCAAGCTCACAATCCATATCCCAAGCAAAGACTAAGTTCTTCTTCGTCAACTTAGTAAGAGGGGCGGATATCTTTGCGAAGTCTTTAATGAACTTCCGATAGAAACCCGCAAGACCCAGAAAGCTTCTCACCTCGGTTGCATTCCTTGGCGCCTTCCAATCCTGAACTGCAACCACCTTAGCGGGATCTACCGCTAAGCCTTGCTTGGATACGATATGCCCAAGAAATCCGACTTCCCTTCTCCAAAAGTGGCACTTGGAGAACTTGGCTTTTAACTGGTGTGCTCTGAGTGTATCCATCACCTCTACTAGGTGCCTCGCATGCTCTTCTTCATCCTTGGAGAAGACCAGAATATCATCCACAAAGACCACGACAAACTTATTCAAGAACTCCCGAAACACCCTACTCATCAAATCCACAAAATACGCGGGTGCATTCGTCAAACCGAACGGCATAACAAGCCATTCAAAGAATCCGTCTGGGGTTCTGAATGCAGTTTTGTCTATACTGTCTTCAGCCACTCTGAGCTGATGAAAACCCGTAGCAAGGTCAAGTTGAGAGAAAACAGAAGCACCAACAAGTTGATCAAAGAGATCATCGATCCTTGGTAACGGGTGTCGGTTCTTCTTAGTCAGCTTATTCAATTCTCTATAATCCACACAGAGTCGAAGAGAGCCATCTGCCTTAGTTGCAAACACCACAGGCGCTCCCCATTCGGATATACTCCTTCTGATGAAGCCCTTCTCAAGCAATTCTTTCACTTGCTTGCTCAGCTCCCGTCTCTCACGCGGAGCCATATGCCGAACGGGCAAAGAAACAGGCTTAGCATTGTCTACAAGATAGATGCGAAAGTCAATCTCTCGTTTAGGGGGCAACCCCTTAACTTCTTCAAACACATCTGGATAATCTCGGACCACCCTTACAGACTGAAGGGCCTCCTCTGATGAGTCGAGAGATTCTCTATAGCATAACATGACGGGATTCTTCGGATTGCATGAAATCTCTAAGGTGTTGCCCAGGCGAGTCACAAGCCTTACAACCCTATGCTCACAATCCAGAATGGCTCCATATCTAGACAGCCAATCCATGCCCAAGATCAATCCGTATCCCCTGAAACCTAGAACATACGCACTACACAAGAACTCAACGCTGAGTATAGAAATCCTTAGATCCTCACATATCATAGATAGATGAGCAGAACCCCCAATGGGATTCGAAACACAAACGGGATCATCCACTAAGCTAGTACTGAGGTGCAAGCTATCAACAAGATCAGATGAAATAAAGCTATGTGATGCACCGGAATCAAACAAGGTACGTACTGGAAGATCAGAGATATAAACAAGGTTCTCAACAGAAACACTACCTCTCTCGGGAACCGAAGCGGCATTGAGAGCATGAACTTGCCCTCCTGAAGATCCGGCCTGTCCTTTCTTCTTTGGGCAGTCTTTGCTGAAGTGCCCAGTCTCTCCACAAGAAAAGCATCCACCATTAAGCTTCCTTTTCTTCTTCCTGCAATCTTTAGCAAAATGCCCAGCTATGCCACAGTAATTGCACTTCCCCTTGCCTTTGTTGTTGCCCTTCTTGTTCTTATTCTGATTTCCTTGACTGCTTTGACCTTGGTTGCCTTTGCCTTGAGAATCCGCCTTCTTTGCTTGAGTATCGCCCGATTTGACTTCCTTCTTTCCCTCTCCCTGGAGCAGAGCCATATTGACCAAACTCTCGAAAGTGGCTCCATGCGGAATATGTGACATCGCCAAGCCCTGTAGTGGCTCATTCAATCCTCTGGCAAATCGAAGAGCCTTCTTCTCCGGGGTGTTTACTATATCCAAACCAAAGCGGGCCAGCTGATTGAACTTGTTCACATACTCCTTGACCGACATATCCCCTTGCTTTAATGCAATGAACTTCTCCATTTGTAAATTCGCCTCAGCTGAAGATAGAAACTTGGTCACAAATCTAGCCCTCAAATCGGCCCAAGTCTCAACGGGCCTCGTCCCATTGGTGACCTCCCACCAATAGGCCGCCTCATCCTTCAAAAGCCATACGGTCAATAAGATTTTCCTCTCGTCATCAATCCCAAAGATAGCAAACAAGTCCTCCGTGTCCTTCAGCCAATTCCTAGCTTCAACGAAAGATTCTGTGCCTAGGAAATTCTTGCCTCCCATTGCCTTGAAGTCTTTACACACCTTTGTAAACTCAATCTGAGGATGCTGAGGGGGAGGAGGAGGAAGAGGAGCCTCAGCAACGGGAGGAGGAGGAACATTAGCAACGGGAGGGGGAATATTAGCTGCTGGAGGAGGGGGAGCAGGGACCACCGGAGGAGGGATATTAGGGGTAGGATTTTCAACTACAGGAGGGGGAGTGGGAGTAGGGTTGGCGGGACCAGCTGCCGCCCTAGCTTCTAGGAGTCTCCTATACCAGAGTGGTACGTTCACTCCATCTGGGATGTCAAGATTCTCAGCCATACTGAAACAAAAGATAAGATAAGATTAGGTCCAGGGAACGAAGGATAACGCTGATGGCTTTTGGGGATTAGCCTTAAAATAATCTAGACTTTATTTTGGAAAATACTTAGTAGGTTTTTGAAAATAGTTTTTCGAAAAGGTTTTTTTTTTCAAAAGTTTTTGTTCAATCTTGTAAACCTTGTGCTCTGATACCAAATGTAACACCCCACCTCCACTAGGATCACTCCTTAGAATGTACTAGCTTTGGAGGGGCGTTATTGTGAAGGTAAACATGCACAGAGATATAGCAAGACAGAGTATATAAAAATAAATATAAGTAAAGCAGCGGTAGCAGATAAAAACCCATCATCATCATCTCAGAAAACCCACATAGTCAAGTACATAATATCAAAATGTCATGATCCAAAATACAACTCCAGTCTAGATACGCGATAACAAAATACATAGTAAACATCAGTACTAATCCCCAGAAATAAAAGATAAGCCACAGTTAGCTCAGATCCATACATGAGCTATCCAACAAGCAAGTCAAAGATCCACTAAGCAGATGTAGTCCCTCCCTGAGAACCTGTGGGGGGGGGAAACGGAAGAAAAGAAGCGAAAGGAAACAGGTCAGTCAAAAAGACTGGTAAGCCCTACTACGATCAATCTATAAACTAATAAAGTTAACAGTATGATGGAAACTGAGATGAACATACTGGCAATAGATAAAGGTGACATCACATAGACGAGATTAAACTTTGCACCACAGTGTACTAGCAAACCCACAAAACAGATCTTGATCCCTTAGCCCAAACTTTGGCCCAATAACATGAAGTGACCTTAGTATAAGGCCCAGCCCAACGGTCTAGTCGATCGGCTCCCTATAAACCTAACACGTCAAGTGTTGGTGTCCATACGGCCCACATGGATGTAGTCAGACTGTGCTGGGTCCACCTTCGGGTGTATCAAGCCCTAAGGTGTCAACCCCAGACACCTAAGCAATAATGCACAGTCTAAGCCTACTGGTACCCGTGCCTCGAGTTTGTCCAACATCGGACTACGTGCACGTCCGTAGCCCGCCGGACCCGCACCGCTGTACCACTCAGCCGTCGCTTTGGTCGCTTACATCAGTCCAGTAATCGTGCCCCGCCCTAGCCTAGCCTCTAGGGTTGTGAATGATACCAAACTGGGATTACTGCTGGAACAGACCACGTTGCTAGGGTTTCTAAGAGGGTTAAGTGTGGTTTTAACCCCTCACTAAACCTGGATTAAATTAGCTAAGTGTAACCACTTAACCCCATCTAATCCTCGCATCCCCATTATTGGTTAAGTATTAGTGGGCCATGACTTAACCCTAATCATGAGGCATTAATTACTTAATGCACCCAACCTCTCACATTAGACATCCGTGGTTACCTGGGAAGATTTACACCACGTCTAGGTCTAACCTCGGGTCTTATGGTGCAACATGACCAACTACCCACATTAGACCCCACGTTGTGGTTACCTGGGAAGATTTACACCACAACTAGGTCTAACCTCGAGTTGGCCATATCATGTTATCTAATGTCATGTCCACTTTAGAACATATTTACAAGTTCACATATACTTGGGTAGACCTAACTTAATAGGTAAATTCCCAAGGGGTAGACCTAACTTAATAGGTAAATTCCCAATCTTTTAGTTTCATGTATTTTTAAGTTTACCCAAACCCTCCCAACGTCATTATCTCGCTTACATATTCGTCATAACGTATAAGGGTATAAAAAGGTAACTTGGCATAACATACATGGTGAACTTCACATGTCATAATAAACATGCATACATGTTAAACTTGCAAATCATGTCATGGTGAATTCGCATAAACATGCATAGCTTATTAAATATGCATAACATGGTAAGGTGAACATGCATAATCCATTAAACTTGCATAACATGGTAAGGTGAACTTGCATAATCCATTAAACTTGCATAACATGGTAAGATGAGCTTGCATAAACATGCATAATCCATTAAACTTGCATAACATGGTAAGATGAACTTGCATAATCCATTAAACATGTAGAACATGACATAATAGGCTCACATGAGCATGCATAACTTGTGAAACATATAAAACATGGCATAGAAATCTCGCATATGCATGCATAACTTATGAATCATATAAAACATGACATAGTGAGTTCGCATAAGCATGCATAATCAACTAAACTCACACAAATCTCAACTTTCACCAAACATTAACTTTAGAGTTTGTAAAGTGAAGGTAAGAGGGCTTACTAATATAAACAAGCCACAAATCCACCAAATAAGATGAAGAAGCCCTTTTAAAAACCAAAACAAAGCCTCAAATAAGAAAACCCTTTTGCAAGGTCCCAAAAACACAAACTTAGCAAATCAAACTTGCTACTTAATGAAGTATGCAAGTTATTAAGCATTCATACAACATAGAAAAGGTTGTATGATCATCATATCATCATAGGATTTAACTTTGAGGAAGGTGGAGGCTAGGTTTTAGGTGGAGGCCATTTGAGGATTCAAATTGACATAGTTTAGTTGCAAGATTGATTAATGAGGCTTTAGGGTAGGATTAGGGGTATATTTATAGAGAATTAGAGTGTTTTAGGCCCTAGGATTAACCCTAGATTAGGTTTTGCCCGTCAGATCTTAGAATTCTCCAGAACCAAGCCCCTTGACCCAACCCAAATCAGAAATGGTGCACCAGGCTAAACTGCCTGGGCACCCCCTGTCGACAGGGCTGTCGACAGGGCAGTCGACACCCTGGGTGCCCTGTCGACTTGCCTGTCGACATGGGCCCCCTGGCGGGAATTCTCCCGCCTAACCCTGATTAGCCCTAATCCATTTTGTTTAATTTGAAATTTAAATCTGTCTTTAGCATAGAAATTTCTGAAAACTTCGATGGGCCTTAACTGGGTCATACGGACTCCGATTTTCGAAAACTCGGACTCTATTTCGCGTATTTTTCCGAGACGATCGCAATGGCATAGCCCGTTTCCCCTGATTCTGATTTTTGAATTAAATTCTGCCTCGATTTATGTTATAACAGTTTATTGAAAATACGGGTTGTTATATGTCAATACCTATCTTATTAACAATTTGGATTTCTTATCCATAAATGGTCATATTCAAATTATACCATTTTTACCCAATTTTACCCATGTCATAATAGGTAATTATTTATATGTTTCCCTACTAGAATCATGTGTCCAGTTTACATAATCACTATGTAAATTATGCCTATTACAAATTCCCCTTTTCCCCGTTTCTTAACTAGCGTAACCGTTTGCGTTTTTGGTGTCATCGAGGCTACAAACTAGTCTTGCCATAACAATAAAATAAAGGGAATGTCAAGGTGATTGTTTTCAGTACAATTTTTGGCATAAGCCCGACAACTAGGGAAAATGACATGATAACTTCGCATATAATTATGATTCACCACATAATTAACAACTTGCATAGATTCATGATTTTGCAACATAACAACTTGCATAGATGACTTGCATGGGTTTATGATTCACAACATAACAACTAGCATAGGTTCATGAATTCATCACACAATAACTTGCATAGGTAACTTGCATGATCTCATAACAATTTGCATAGATTCATGATAACAACTTGCATAATAACGACTTGCATAGATTCATGATAACAACTTGCATAGATTCATAATAACCACTTGCATAGATTCATGATAACGACTTGCATAGATTCATAATAACCACTTGCATAGATTCATGATAACGACTTGCATAGATTCATAGTTTCTCAACATAATAACTTGCATAACTTCATGATTCACAACGATAACGAACTTGCATCATTTCACGATTCACAAAAATGATGAACTTGCATAATCATTTCATGATTCACAACAATAAACTTGCATAACTACAAACAACATATACCCAAATCATAGTATACCACGATTCACTTTTATTTATTTAAACCTAAAAGTGACTAGAACTCACCGAATAAGGGGTCTTGAGTTCTGGGTTCTGAATTCTGTAATTGATTAGCGTTCCCTTGTTGTAGACAATTACGGTGTTGTAGTTTTAGGCTTGATTTGAATTGTTGTCTTTAACTTTCTTCTAGTTGGTGGCGGCTACTCTAGGGTTTGGAGTGACAACATGACGGCCACTGATCTAATTCTGATTTGATTCTAGGGTTTGAGTCTACACATGTTTATATAGAATTTAAATTTAATTATAGCCGTCGGATGACCCTAGAGTTAATCAAAACCACTCAGTCCAGATTATAACTATCTAGAAACCCTAATGACTCATAACTAGTCAGAAATGACTCGGCACTGACTCACCAGTTGAATCAGAGCCTCAGAAATCTGTACAGGTTTTGACCTCGGCCTGGGCGCACCTGCCAAGTGCGCCAGTGCAATATTGCATGGGCGCACTTCCCAAGTGCGCCAGTGCAATTTTGTTCTGGCGCACTTCCCAAGTGCGCTAGTGCATTCTGGCCCGTTTCTGGTTTTTCTTCCTAACTTCGTTCGTCCATATCTTCTTCATACGGCATCCTTTTTACGCAAACTTGGACTCTATCTCAAGTAGAATTCCGAGACGAACACAAGCGAATGACCTGTTTCCCTTAATTCCCACATTTGAAATTAATTATTCTTAAATTTAGTTAATCTGATTATTCGAAAATTCGGGGTGTTACAGTTTGAATTTAATGAAGTTTGTTTTATTTCTTTTTGGGATCCAGAATTGTTCAATTGGGTTATTATAAAACAAATTCACATCACGTTTATGATTCAAAAATCCTTTGCAATTATCAGAGTATGAATTTTCATATCGACTCTTTCCAAAGCAGTTTAAAGGATTTTTAAAATTATTTGAGTTTTGATTTTCAAAAACGTTATTTTTCTCAAAGCTGAGACCATTTTTATTACCAGCTGAAAATTGATTTTTCAATAGCATATTCAGAGATTTTTCACCGTTAGAAAATTTAGTCAAAGTTGACTCAAGCTGTTGAATTTTAGTTTTAAGATCACAGTTCTCTTTCATTAAATCCGAACAATGATTTTTAGTGGTCTTACATCTTTCAAAATTAGATTTTAAAACCAAATTTTCATCATTAAGAATTTTAATTCTGGCTTGAGATTCCATGGTTTCAGATTCAAATCGTTTTTGTTTTTCAGACTCAAATTTCTTGGATTTTTCAATCTCATTTTCAAGTTCTTCTAAAATCAAATTTGATTTCAACAAGTTCTCCTTTTCAGCAATTTCAAATTTGGAATTTATATCTGTTTTAAAATTTTCAAATTCCTTTTGCAGAAGGTTATTCAAATTTGATAACTCAGTCTTGTTCTCATTTAAGATCAGAATTTCATTTTCAAACTTTTGAATATTTTTATTGAGATGAACAAGATTGGTTTTCAAATTCAAACAATTTTTGCAAACAGAATTTGAAGGATTTTTAACATATTCAAGTTGTGATTCCAAATCATCAAATTTGCTGGTCAACTCAAAATTCTTAGATTTCAGAGACTTATTTTCAGTTGGAGTTTATCAACAGATTTCGTTAAATCAAGACACATGTAAACCAGATCTTTACATGAGAAATTTTCTGTTTCAGCATTTGTTGATTCTCCATCATCTGATTCATCTGAACTTTGATCTACATGACTTGTTAAGCATAGATCTGAATCTGAGTTGACATTCTGGGGTTTGGAGCTGTTGTCAGATTTTCCATACTTTGTATTGAGAGTATCCCAGATTTCCTGTGCAGATACACAATGACAGATAAGATTAAACCGTTCAGTACTAAGATAATCAAATATAGTTTGCATAGCACGAGCATTGAAAGTAATATCTATACTATCAAATCCATGGATAACAACATTCCAACATTTATTATTAACATATTTTAAATAAAACTCCATTTTGGACTTCCAGTTTAAAAAATCTGTTCCATCGAAAATAGTTGGAAATGAACTGGACTGACTCTCTATTGACTGACAACTAGGAATCACCATTGCTCTAAAGTTAACAGAATACCTGCTCTGATACCAATTGTTGGATCTAGATTAACCCTAGAGCGGGGTGAATAGGGTTTATCACAGTTTTTAACCAAATTAAAAATCTAACGGGATATATAATAATAAACAGATCACAGAATATAGCAAAAACAGAAATACAGAAAATAAATCACACACAGATATACCCAACTTCGGCAAAACCCTACATACTGCTGCATTCCTAAGGTTTCTACTAGGTGATAGAACAGATCCCACATACAAGACCATGTACACTCGCAAACCCTGCTCCTATTCTAACCCTATGCTCAAAACCCTAGACTGACCGATATCCACTCGATCAGATTCCCCTGTTTACGACCCCGTAACCAGTAACCCAGATTTTACAGACTCTGTCAATTGTCAGTCAACACCCTGACTGATTCTCCTAGATTTTACAGAATTTTAGAAACTGTTTGAGACGGTTTAAAAAAAAACAGAATAGAAAATACAAAACATAAAAAACAATAAAAACCCTAGGAGATAAAGATTAAAGGGTCATCCACTTTCCACTCTTCAAATAATTAGGCCGGTCCTTTTTTATTTGTTAAGCCCTATCCTTTTGTCTCTAAAAATGGCGGTAGGAAGAAAAACCTAGGGATTTCTCAAACCTGCTCCAAATCAATCTCGACGTCAAATTGAATTGCTTTGGGGTAAACTCTGAAGTTCGAATTCACTAGTTTGCTCGTCGATTGATTATGTTTGGGTTTCTGATCGAAACAAGTGAGTTTTCTGAAATTTCTTGCTTTGAATTTCTTGAATTGATTTTGTGAGTTTTCAATCCAAATTGCCAGTGATGTAATTGGTGTTAATAGGATTATATAATCCTATAATATGCTCTGATTTCACGTAAAATGACTTCGATCTGGTTTTCTCTTATTTTGCGTGTCTTTCCCTTTTTGAATTCTCGGCTTTGAATGAAATTTGGAAGGAATTCAGTATGGTTTCTGGTCCCTGATTTGAATTTATGAAATGTTGTATATTTCCCTTAAAAAATTCCTTGTGTGATCTCAGGAATTAAAGCCATGTCCCACAGTGAATGAATTTGAAAATGTTGAAATGAATTCTTGCCAATTTTGACTTTAAAACTGCTTTGATATGATTGAATCTGTGCATCCATATTTCTAGAAACAATTCTTGCTATATATTTTGATTTCTGAACTTTTTGAAACTGCCGAGATTTCATTGTCTAAAACTGGAAACAAAAAGAAATTGTTTTCTTGCTCCTTTCATGATTGATAAACATTGCCGAGAATGATTGATGGATTTCAGGCCAATTTTTTTTATGATATCTTGCCAAAACTTGACAGAAATTACTGGAATTTGTTTAACACCTTGCCCAAAGGTGTTTGCACTGATTTGTTAAAAAAAACTGCCTTTGCTCATCTGCCTTGATGTATTTGTTGTTCTTGAACATTTTGTTCAATGTTGACCATGCTCAAACATTTATGTACCCATACTAGTGTTTGTGCCATGTGCACAGTTCACCTACTTGATCCATTCATGTATGATCATTGCTGTTCTTAGTCACTACTCTGTTGAATCATGACTGCCTTGTCCTCAATGATTCTGCATGTTGCTTTACATCCCCTTACTTGCACGCCTTCATGTTTGAACTGTTGTGCTCGAAATTACTTGCATTGTGTATGTATGCCATGTAGTTACTTCAACAGTACATGTTGTGTACATGAACACAATGCATTACATTTTATACTGCTACTATGAATCTTTGTAGCTGCCATATGCTTGCTTCATGAAAATATTATGTTGCATTGTCCATCATGCTCCTGAAATTGGCTGAGTTGTTGCACCATACACCATGTTGTCTCACCATTTTTGTTGTTGCAATATATTTGTTGAGTGTCTTCACTTGATTTTGTTTCTCGACCCTATTTGTCTTGTTATGCTGCCGTATTCATGTTGCCATATATTCGTGTACACTTTACTATGCTGGACCATGTACACCCTAATACCATGCTTCATGTTTGAGCCTATATGCTCACTATTTGTCTTGTATATGCAGATGAACCTTTCCTGATTTTGACTTAGAAACTATTGCACTTGAACATAGCCATGTTGAATTGCTGTATTGTGATACTCCACCATTAGCTTGCTGTTGTGTTCATTTTTAAGGCTGTTCCATTTTAAAAACTGATTAGATGTAGTTGATCGTTCACCTTTGTGCACATGCACCATTGTGTATATGCTTTGATCTTGTGTATTGATGCACCATCTGTTTATCACCATGATTTTGAACTATGCTACCATGATCATGCACTTGCACTTCAAACTTGTGCATGACTGCCATTTTGACCATGCAGTTTGTTGTTGCTGAATGTATTAACTTGCTCGGCTACTTGCTGACTGTGTACATCACTTGATCATGCCATATTGTGCTTCACTGTATTTCCATTTGAGTTGAGCTGCCATGACCTTTTTTACTTGCATGATTTTGTGTTGCCTTGACCATTTGTGTGATGAAACATTGTCTGCCTCTTTTTGGTTGAACTCACGATTGTTTGTACTTGACATTTGTGTTGTGTCGAGCTTGGTCCATGAGACTGCTCCACAGCTGTATACACTGATTGGCGAGTCGGTGCACACGTGTATTTATACACGTGTGTATTTTAGCCATCAGAAAATTTCCTGTCCCTGTACATATACAAGCTGTCTGCCTAGACACAGACGAATCAGATCAAGTCATGAAAAATGATGAGAAACACACCAGAAAACCGAGGAAAATAAAATTTTATAAATAAAATAATATTTGCTAGATTATGAAATTATTTCTGTTCACAATTACTGTGTGTGTTCCTGTTTTATTTGATAGGTAAGCTGAAGATGACTGGACTGACAGTGAAGTGCCGTGAAGACTGAAGATTGAAGACAGAAGATGAAGTCAACAAGCGGTGTATAACTGCATATGAGTGTAAATCTGAATGGAAGTTGTGTGTAGTGTATATGAGAATGTTGTACTGATATTTGTAATAAACAAATTTGAATGAAATAAAATATTATTTCGTTGTCTTCAAACAAATTTGTCTATCGTATTTAGTTTATTTACAAGTACAAATATTTTTTGAATGTATACAAATAGTGGAGTCGTATAATTTGTACTGTTTGAATGTTGAAATATAATATTATACTTAAATAAAATACTGTGTGAATATATGAAATTCTGTACAGTCATATTCTATTTAAATATAAATATTATATTCTTGTCTATGATGTTACATAACAGTACAATAACAAAAACATTTAATAGTTAAATATATTTGGTTGTTATCATCAAACAAAAACCATATAGTTGTGTATACAACTGCGTTATATACAATTGTTTATATGTCGTGACATCAGTAGATATGGTTTTCACATCCTGGAAATGAAGGGTTGCCACTTTAGGAAGTGATACATCCTACTGTGGGGGCTAGCACAGGGTATCTACGGAGTAGAGAGCGGATCGATTGGGGTAGTAATTAGGGTACATCTAGACTCTGGTATGTTTCGGAGCCCGTTATTATCCTTAGGGGCAACTCCGGTATGTTGGGTTGCCGGTTGATTGTATGGGGTTAAACTTCTCATTAGAAATACGCTTAAGTTTGCCATCTTATAGTTGTTGGGATCATCTCATTCTCTTTATACTAGTATTGGTGAAGAGAAAGAGAAAGTACTAGAGAAACGCAATATACTCTATCATGTTTATCCTGTTTACCTTGTCATACCTGCCTTTTATGAAGATTATCCGTCTTATCCACTTTATATGTCTGTCATGGTACTTTTACTTATTTACATGCTAAAGTAACTGGACTCGCCAGACTTTATGTCTAACCCATTTTGTTTCCTCTTCTTTCTCTTCTGTTTCCCCCCAAGTTCTCAGGGTGTGAATACTCAAGCTTGATCAGGATTCTGCTTTCATCTTGCTTGGAGCTGCTTAGATGTACTACTTGATTTCACATCTCTCTCTACTATGGCTATATTTTGGGGATTATGCTTCTTTTATTATTATACTCTGATGATTTTAGTACAAGACAAAAAAATTAAGTTGATGTACTCGGTTTTATGCATTTCAAACTTGTGATGTAACTATATTTAGAACTACGATGTTCTCTGCTTAATAAAAAGTTTTAAATTCCGCTGCCATTTTATATCTATCTCGTAATGTTTATGTTTCTGTTTACCTATAATGCTTCACGAAAGTTAATGCATTCTCTTAATGAGTGACATTAACAGACGTAGAGTGTCACCATATTATATTTGTGTATGAGATTTATAGCCTATTTGGCAAGCCGCTTAGCTGTTTGATTTTCTTTTAGATTGGAGAAGGGACAGAGAGGCAAGTTGTAGCTATACCGATTGAGCCATACAAAGGAGAGTAGTGAATTTTTTTGAAAATTTATGGTGTTAGAATTTTTTTTTATAATTTTAGAAATTTTTCGTTAGTACGAATAAATTAATCTTTTAATTAAAATTAAATGGCTTATTTAAAACTGAAGTTAAGTAGTGAAACAAATGATTTTTAATCTGGTTGATAGGATTCGTAACATTTTTCCTACCTTAGTAATTTCGGAGACGAAATTCTTTTAAGGGAAAAGGAATGTAATGTCTCAGATTTTTAAACGTTCTAATAATCAATTTATTTAATTATTCAAATAGTGATTTGGTGATTTAAATGGTTTGAATTCAAATATTTTGAATATTTAATTAATATAAATAACGGAGTAATAAAATTTAATTTTTCGAAATAATCGAAAATGGTAGGATTGGAAAATTGTGTGAATATGATTGTTTAAGAAATTTAACTGTGTGTATATTCAAGTTATTGTAATGAATTTATTAATAAACGATGTTTGAACGTATTAATTTTAATATAACTATAAACGAGCTCATAACATCGTGATAGTTCGTAATATTGCGTTTTTAGCCTTAATTGAATATATAGGGTTCGTTATAAGTCGGATTTCTTCGAAACAATAAACGTTCGAATCTATTGAATAATATTTTTCTAATGGAAGTTAAAAATCGAGATTTCGTCTTATAGATTGTTAGTTTTGTCCAAATCATACTTTCAGAAAGTTGCTATGGAATCATTTATAAATTTTAATGATTTATTTAATTAAATTAAGTGAATATTTGCGCGCGTAACTTAGGCAAACGATCGAATCATGGTGCAAGACAAGTTCCGTTGAGTTCGTATTGATGTTTTGAAGTTTTCCATAATTTTTAATTTGGAAAATAAGCAACTTTTCATTTATTATACCCTATACCAGCATTTTAGAAGTTCACAATATAAGTTAATTTGTCTATTTTATTATATTTCTGGTAATGTGATGCAAAGCTTGGCACGACCGTATTTTTAATTTTGTTGTCCATAGCTCACGCGTGAACAAAGTAGTGTGCAATGAGGTATCATTCAACCTGATATATTAAAAACATACGCACATCCTATCTCATTCTGTCTCTTATCTCTGCATAACTAATCTCACCTATTATAAACTATGAACTACACGCCTAAGTCTAACTAAGTATCTAAATCTAAGTTAGCATGTTTAACATATTTCCTTCTAGATTTCAAGCATCACATCCACTGTCTACGGTGAACATATATATTACTAAATCTTTGTACTATTTTCACTCCTTAGCAACTAAGTTTAATAGCTACACTACCTTCATGCTTAAGTAAAACATATCGTACACTAGACAAAATCACATGCCTAGCATTAGCCACTCTGTATCTCATGAAAACCATAGGGACATCCTTTCTTCCATAAACAAAACGTAGCCTATACCCTGTCTCCTACACAGCTATGTCAAAGAAAAATCAAGATTTTTAATTTTGTGCAAACCTAATGGTGAAGGGTGTACACCCTACCACTCCTAATACTTGGCCATAAATGTTCGAAGCCCTATAAATACCCAGTGATTTTCATATATTCGGTTAGAGTTTGAACAAGTTGTATATTTCCATGATTCGAGAGATAAAATCAAAATTTAATCCAATACTTCATAAAATAGAAAAAAATAACTCAAGCATTTGATCTTCTCGTGGCAAATACAACACATTGATATCATTTTGTTGTGTTGACTTGAGATTCGATCTTTGAAAAGGCTGCAGCATGACCTAGGGCTTGTGCTGGCGTCGATGGAGGGGGAGTTAGGGGGGCGAGCTGGGTAACGTTGAATTCACGGTGGGGAGGCCAGTCTGTGATTGGAATTTTGATCAAAATGATGGTTATATAGGCCGCTACTTTTGCTTCGTGTACTGGGTGAGGCCAAAAGTCATCGTAGTCAAGTTTGATGTGATGAGGCCAGATAGGGTAGAGCTTACGGAGAAGAGCACGATGGTGGTCTCGATTCAGGGATTGGAGTAGCGGGGGAGCAGCGGTGGAAGGAAGATCGGCCATGGAAATGTTTAAGCTACAGGCAATTCAAAGAAGGAACTATTTAAGGTGGATCAGATATGGGTGGGAATTTGGGCCGAATATTAAAACGTGATGCCTATCTAATTTAAATAAATTAATTTTTGTTTAAATTAAAATATACATACCAACTTGTGATTTTAATATTTGGGTCATACGTTACCATAATTATGCAAATTTGGATCCATTATGATCACAGGATTGCAGGCTACATAGTGAAACTGGTTTGGAGCCAATTGGTGCTCGTATGAATTTATGGAAAATTAAACTGCCTGACCAGATCTAGGAAACATTAATTGTTATTTAATGATTAACAAACAAAGTGAATAAACTCACTAACTTTGTCCAGTTTTATAATTTTATAAACGTTATTTAATATTGATAAATAATGATTGAATGATGAGTGATGGTTGTTTGCATGAATTGCTTATTAATTGGTTGAAATAATACATATAGTTATATATATAAATAGATGACTGAATACTAATTTAATTTATTTTAATATCTCACATTGATAAAAAATTAGCGTTATGTATGTTGATTAACATTTGTAGATGCAGGGAAACAGGTTAGAGTTATCCAACTGGATTCCTCGATAATTATATTCTTATTTTTCATATATTACATTACTTGATGTGACAAACAATCTATGATTGATTATTGTGGGTTTGGGATGTCTGAACAACATTGAACTGGAATAATTGGTATTCAAATACTGTAAAGTTATATGGAATAGAGTTCGAGTTTAATGAAGGAAAATATTTTTTTAAATAGAAATTGAATTTCGATTGGGCTAGTGTATAATAACTTGTTTAATTATAAAAACAAGTGGTTTGATTTATAAACGATGTTCATAAACGAGATAGGATAATTATTATTTACAATGAAATTTATTTAGAAAATCGAAATGAAAATAGAATTGAAATAAATTCATTAGGATTTACAATTAGAATTTGACTATGCAAATATTATAAAAATAATTTATTCTTAGAAATTATTGTAACTCATAAATTGACAAGATAATTAGTATTTGTTCTGAAACCAATAATTTACAATCAAATATGTAATTGAGTTTAAGTTATTAACTTAATACATAATTAACAAGAATTTGACTTGTAAAAAAATTATGAAGTATGAATTTACAAGATAACTCGATAGATGAATTTTAACCTGTAATGGTAAATATAAATAAAATCAAGATATGATTGATATAACAAGTCCAGTTTTTGTGAGGGAATAAGATTCACATTTTAAAATGAATAATGATTTAAAAATAAACATTTGCAGATTAAAATCGTTTTTAAAAAGGAATTGGTAAATGTTGGAATTGATAAGTTTAAGAGTGAATTTAGAAATTGGGTTGACCAGAAATTGTGAGTTCATTCCAAAGTTCGGAACGTTAATCGAATATAGATTTTTCGAAAGGGAATTATAAGTTGAAATTCGATTATACCGAATTCGAGAAAGTACTATTTACTTTCCAATGTTAACCAAGATCTATTTATTATTTTATTAATTAATTATATATTTATTCAAATTAATGAATGAAATTTATATTTTGAAGTTAATATTCCAGATGTAGGGATTATAGCATTACCGTTATAGTCAATGATTTCCATTAAAGAAGCATATTCATAAATTAAATCCGAGTGATACTTAAGCAATAAATTGATAAGAAATTAAGAAATGGAGTTAAAGAAAATATAAATTGACTGGAAATTAGTCAAGTTAAGTAACTTTCTAAGTGTTGATCTGATGTTGGTTTCGGCCTTCGGGGTTAATACCAAGGAGTTGTTCTCTTACTAGTTTATGGTTAGGGACTAATGAATGTGGAAGAGTAATGATGTGTGAATAAGAAATGGAAATCTTTTTTCCAATGTTAATAACGTATATTTTCTGCAATATAGAAATTAAATAGTTTATATTAAATGGATACGTTTTCCAAGAATCGGGGGAGGATAAACGAGTTGGAGAAATGTTTGGGTAAATATATGAAAGGAAATTGGGAAATGAATAAATACTTGATAAATTAAATTAAAGGGGTTTAATGATGATTGATGACTAATTGATATAATTCCTATTCGGAAATAAGATCATTGTTTGTATGGATGTTTTCCTTTGATAGTTAAATAGCCGACTATCGAAATTTCTGACCATTTTTCCATTGTCAAGACCGGGATCAAATTTATTATCTAAAAACCACTCCGTATGGGAATTAGCATTGCAAATCCAATATGATGAAGATAGTTGAAGACGGCGTTTATGCAAGGGTTGTTCTGGTGATCCTAGGTAGAAATTGCCTAAGATGGATTTACGGAATACTGCCTTCGTTTTGTCCAGTCCCAGGACAACTTGTCTGGACGAATGTCTGACAGAGTATTTCTAGTAGACCGCGTAAGTTGATCTCTTCAAACGTACTTACGTTAGTGGTAGAGGAATTCGTTTCTCTTAGCTTTATACCCGTGGTACTTTTGGGGAAATCAATTTGTGATTTGGCAAGTAAGACAATGTGCCATTCAAAGTAAATGAAAGTGTGACTATCAAAAGAAATGTTATGACCTCAAGCCTCATCAACCGGGAAATGACAAAAATCGGGTCGGCATCATGGCTAAGTGGTTCGCTCCCAATTAGGGTATATTGTCACAATCTAGAGAATATTCATTTTTGTTATTCTTCCGCTTCTGTATCTCCCGGGAATGGCTATGTTGGTGTACCAACCGTAAGGTGACAATATATTCGGAACTTTCAAGTGAATTGAATGGTCGGTCATGTGTAGACAAGTTGTAAGATGTTCTTGTTGATCTCCAGTGTTTCCCCTCTAGAGTAACCCATTCAAAAGTTGGTTTCATACCTTGTCATAGTGGGAAATCCATTCTCTAATAAGAGCCCACGGTTTTGATTGTATATTATATTTGTGGAGCGTGAGATGCAAGCGTTCCGCTAGATTGCTATTTACTTATATTTGACACTATTATAATATTAGAATAATATTGTTTTAAAAGAATGTTTTGGGTTATCGTAAGGTAAAAACCATATGTATTTATGTGTTGATCGGTCTTCGATTATCCTTTCTTTTAAAAAGGATTTTAAAAGTTAAACCAATAGTTGGAGTTTACTCATACCAGTCCCATGACTAACCCAGCGTTTATTTTGTTTGTTTTTTACCCTAAACTCTTAGGTGCCCAAATTTGTATGGGAAGTCAAGTAATCGGGATTTTACAGATAAACTTGGAGGATCTTGGAGCAGGAGGCTTCAACATTTTATATGTAGAGTTTATTTCCGTTGTAAGGTGTTGTGTTGTACTCTGATAATGGTATGTATATACTGTTACAATTTTGTATTTTTAAGTTATGTTATATAATATATTTTATTCGTTCCACTGTGAGATTCGTGTTTTACTCTGATTATATTCTGTTGTGTTCTTCTTCTTCTATTCTAATTTTCTTTCTTTCTGTTTCTCACACTCTAACTTCTTTCTATTAATGATCTGGTATTTCCAATGCTTGAATAGTTGATATTGTGTTTTATGTCAATTTTTAGGGTCGAAATTATTGGATCGTTACATCAAGTGTCTTTGTAATTTAACTAAGTATGATTCCCTGTGTTTCATTTCTTATATGTGAATTGACTACATTATTTTATTACTAAATCATTAGGAGCTACATCCATTTTCAATTTTGTTTTCATAAGCCTATTGTATATATATAGTACTATTAGTGATGTTTTGGTTATTAAATGTCTTTTTTCATCAAAAAATGATTTTTTTTGTAATTTATACAATATATAAAATAACATGTCCTCTAAGTTTTTGAAACATGCATAACTAGTAAGTTAATGGTTAGAAATAATCAGCATTTGTTACACTCAAAAACTACGCATAAAATGTTTGAAAATCTACATGTAGTTACAAAAAAGATGTTTGCTTGGAAATAAATTGGAGTTTGATTTGAAAATTTTCATACCATGTTATGTAAGTTTACCATAAATAGTCCACACATGGTTGAATTAGTGCATATGTATTATGATTAGATACAATCCCACCTAATGCAAGCCTACCTGGATGTGCCTATATTCTCATCACACATAAAGAGAAATCCGGCATTGATATGTTTATTTCTTCCATGCACTACAGGGTTCCTTGTTAACTTTATAATGGAACAATTATCGTTGAAAATTATTGCAGACTTGCTTAAGGAATCTTTCACCCACACGCCTTGACAAGCACATGTAGCCGCTGAGACAAACTCACCTTCTGTAGTGGAAAGTGTAACCACTGGTTGTTTTTTAGACATCTACGCCACTGTTACACCACTCATCATATAGACATAACCAGAGGTGCTCCTCCAATCGTCAACGTCACCAGCAAAGTCACTGTCCAGAAAGCAATCAATTTTTCTTCATTTATTATTCTTCTTACAACTAATTCCGAGATCCACTATCGCATTTAGGTATCTTAATATTCTCTTTATAATTTCCATATGAAATTCAATAGGCCTCTTCATATGCCTATTTACCAAGCTGATCACAAGCATGATGTCAGTTCTCGTAATTGTCAAGTACATCAAGCTGCCTACAATTTGCTTGTACTAAGTTGAGTCAACCTGCATATCTCCTCCATCTTTTATCATTTTAAAACCTGACATAATGAGATTTTTCACTTAGTTTGAGTTCGCTATGCTAAAATGTTCAAGTACCTCGCAAGCATATTTATGTTGACTTAGAAAGATACCTTCTTTATTTTGCATAACCTCCACCCCTAAGAAGACCTTCATTTTTTCAAATCGGGCATGTCAAAATTGGACTTTATTATGTCTTTGAATTCCTCCATCACTCTCTAGTTACTTCCTGTAAAAATTGGATCATCTACATATACACTTTCAATCAAGATCTCACCATCTTTTAACCTTCACAAATAGTGTGTGTTCATTCGGGCAGCACTCAAATCCTTCACCAATAAAGTATGTGTTGGGTCTACTATACCAGTCCCGAAGGGTTTGTTTCATCTCGTATAGTGCTTTTTGGAGTTCGTAGACTTTATGCTTCTCCACTTAATTCTTATAACCTTGTGGTTTCTTTATGCACAAATCCTCCTTCAGCTTACCATGCTAAAAAAGCATTTGACATCAATTTGGTATACACACCACTTTCTTTGAGTGGCTAGGCCAAAAATCATTCTGATTCTGTCATATTTAGCCATCGGTGCAAATACCTCCATGTAATCAATGCCATGCTTATGTGCATTCCCTTTAATAATAAATCTTGATTTGTATTTATCTACTTCATCTTGTTCATTCAACTTTGTTTTGAAGATCCTTTTTACTCTAATTGATCTTGCTCCATTAGGTAAGGCTGTAAGCTCCCAAGTACCATTTTTGTCTATTGCTTGCATCTTATTCTCCAAAGATTATCTCCACTTGAGGTTCACCAATGCTTCTACACATGTGTTTGGATCATATGTTATTATGTAAAGAACGTGTTCCACATCAACTCCTTATCACCAGACCAATTTTTTTTATGGTTTCATGATCTCGCATCCAATAATGCTTTCTTCTGACTCTTTTTTTCTCTTTCTTCTTGTGGAATGGTGCTACATAATGAAGCAATTCAGCTAAAGATGAATTGCTTACATCCTTGATACCGGTTTGAATTGCTTCAATATCTTTGTTTTTTTCTTCCTTCTAATTATTTTCCTTCAATCGCTTCATCATCATCTCCCCGTTCCAAAATATCACTCTTCATTGCTTCAACACTCATTTCTCAATCTCATTTTTCATTCTCCTCAAAAAGTTCATCGCGGATCACAACAATCTTCCCGTAATAGGGTTCCAAAGGATACAAGCCTTCATCACTTCATTTAAGCAAGGCAATAAACATTTAAATTCGTTTTCGTCCAACTTACTCCTCTTGGCATTTGGAACATGTTCATGGCTTATGCATCCAAAAATTCGAAAGTAGTCCATTGCAGGCTTAACATTGTTATGGACTTCTTCTAGCGTAACCTCCTTGAGCACCGAGGTTGGAATTTAGTTTATGATGTGAATGCACTAATTTACTGCTTTTGGCCAATGCTCTTTAGGCACTTTCTTTTAGGAAAACACACTTCTTATAAGATTCATGATTGTTTGGTTCCTTCTTTCAGCAAACCCTATTTTATTAGGGGCAGGGGATTAGAGGTCTTAAACTTTCTTTTAATCTTGTTCACACTACAATACGCATTAAACTCATTAGAAGTAAACTCACCATCTCCATAAATACGCAAACAACATATTAATGTGTTCAATTTTTTCTCAACAAGAATTTTGATTATTATTTTTGGATGTACAAAGTGCTTCTGATTTTTCTAAATGAAAGAAAACCCAACATTTTCTGCTAAATCATCTATAAATGTGATCAATACTGTTTTTGCTATTTGATTCACAAATGCCAGCATAAACTAGCTCTAACTTTTTAAAGTCCTCAAACAGCTCTTCTTAGGTATGGGTTCTCAATGTTGTTTTCCAACTAAGAAAACAACACATGCTTTTGTTGGAGTTTCGAGTGGTGGCAGGCACTTCACCCTCCTTTTGTAGTGTAATGTAACACCCCACGTCCATTAATGTCACTCACAAAGGGAATGCATTAACTTCGATGGAGTGTTTTAAGTAAGTATAGAACAGAAACTTAACAACAAGACAGATATAAACAGTACTCAAAGATTTAAAACTTTATTTCATTGCAGCGGAAAACACATATGTTTGATTACATCATCAAAAACCAGAGTCAAAGTACATAATATCCATCTTGACTACCAAAAGTACATAAATTGAAAGACATAATCCCCATTACATAATAGCCATAAATAAAAGAGGCTGAACTTTACTTCAGCGATCCAAGCAATCTTCTAAAAGCAGAGAAATAGCAGTCCAAAATCAAGCTCCACTGGTGCTAGTTCCAACCTGAGCACCTGGGGGGGAAAGGAAGAAAAGAGGAGGAAACAAAGAGGGTTAGACATAAAGTCTGGCGAGTGCGATAACTTTGACAATATAATTAACAAAGTAACTAGGCTTGCGATAACTTTAACAATATAATTAACAAAGTAACTAGGCTAAGGCATAAGTTGGAAAATAAGGGAATGACCATGAACCATTGAATATGGAAGAGTAAATAAGGAAACAAGATGAACAATGATATCGTTAAAGCACCCCTAAACCACTATAAGATAATTACTAAACTACACCAACACTATAGGATAATTGCTATACTGCACCACCACTATTATACTGCACCACCACTAGTCACCCTAAGGTTGATCCCGCCTACACAACTTAATAATGATAATGGTAGTTTCGTGCACCCCTAGCTGCCTTCATAGGTGCCGCCTGCCCCTATCTCCGCTAGGTGTACCCACTACCCCCAAGTGATCGGCTCCCTAACTCGTAGATACCCGTGCTGGCCCCATAGTGGGGTGTATCACTCCCCAAAGTGGCAACCCGATACCACCAATGATGCACGGCTTATACCTACACGATGCAACAACGTCTTACCTACCAGCCCGGGCCCACACACGCATATGAACCCGTTGGACTTGCGTTGCCACCGCTAACCCGTTTTGGCCTCTTACAGTCAAGCCCGGTATGCGTGTCCTGTCCCCGACTTGGGTCGAGCCCACAAAGATACGTATGAGTTACTAGTTGAAATGGGGCCCCATTACTTGACACAAGCTATCCACCTAAGCTTGGTCCTCTCTAGTACATCCCACTTAACCGACTTTTTATTCATGTTTCAATTACATGTTTCAATTTTGACTAAGTGTTTCTAATCGTATTTCCAAATGCCACCCAAGGCACCCTCTAGATTCCACATGCCACCCAAGGCACCCACTTAACCCCCTCATGTCCCACTACATGTTTATCTGGTTAAGTGTTTCTTAATTCATTAAGACCGTAACCTCATAAAGACCTCTCACATTAGACTGACATTTGTGGCAGCTGGATTTGCCGGGCGGGTCCGGGTAGTCTTACACCACAAAAGAGCCTAACCTCGTGTCTTTACAATTGTTACGTATTTAATTTATGTCTAAGACCTCTCACATTAGACTGGCATTTGTGGCAGCTGGATTTGCTGGGCGGGTCCGGGCAGTCTTACACCACAAAAGAGCCTAACCTCGTGTCTTAGACGATTAATTACTCCTAATTAATCATTACCTAATTTGAATTACTTTCCCTATTCAAATTATCAATTAATTCCAAATTTAATTATGGCCATAATTGACTCAATTATGTCCATCCATTTATGGTATGTAAAATCATACCAATTTCTTCACAAATTTATTTTATGCCATTTAAGGCATTTATGCCAATTCTCAATATTAAATCTTTTAATATTATCCCATTACCCCACGTTGTACGTTTGTTCGTTTTACGTAAGATATACGTTAGACTCGAATAGTCTAACTCATGGAATAAAAAGAAAACATCGCAACATACATATAGATAAAACTAGATCTAAACATAGGGGTGAACTTGCATGTGTGAATGATGTTCTACATGTAAAACTTGCATAGGCCAAAGTTACAACTTGCATAAAATTACATATGTCATAGATCCAAATCTAAAGGTGTGAACTTGTTGAGATAATGGTCACAAACTTGCATAAATCATGTATGTCATAGATCTATATCTAAATGTGTAAACTTGCATAGGCAATAACCACAAACTTGCATAACATGATTCATATTCCAAACTCATATATCGGTGAAAACTTGTATATGGAATTTATGCAACATAATGATGGTGTAAACTTACATCTAAACATGTAAACTAACATGTAGAATTTAGCATATAACTCACACATGTCATAGACTAACTTTAGATCTAAAATTAATGTCACGAAACATGTATGGTTATACTAACTTGCATATGATCCATGTCTAAATCAATGTCTAAACTTGCATACATACTTGTGATCTATCATATGAATCAACATAACCAAACTAGCATATGAACAACATGATGATTTGATTATACATAAGCCAATCATAGAATTACAACATATGTGATAGTATTATAATTTTACATCATAAATGATAGCATCGCAACATAACGTCATAGAGATTTCAACACAATTCTACAACATAATTACAACATGCGATCAATAATTCACATCACATCCATACAATCCGCATCACAACTTAATCCAATTAAATTACTAATTATTTTATTAAAATTATCGAACTCACGACTCAAAGGTGGTCTTGAGTTCTGAATTCTGAGTTCTTAAGTTGTATTAGCTTTCCTTTGAAGAAGATTCGTTGTTAGGGTTGAATAGAACTGATTTGATTTGTTGTTCTTCCTCTCTAATTGGTGGCGGCTACTCTAGGTTATAAGACGACAGCTTGACGGCCATAGTTTCAGTTTTAATTCTGATTTAGGGTTTGAGTCTACCCATGTTTATATAGAATTTTAATTTAATTATAACCGTCGGATGATCTTAGGGTTAATCAAAACCACTCAGTCGGGATAGGGTGACACCTCAGCCCTAATGACTCAGCAAGGAGTCAGAAAGGACTCAACAACATGGGTCGGACTGAACCAAAAAGCTGTGCAGGCCTGCTGCCTCGGCCTGGGCGCACTTGGCAGGTGCGCCAGTGCAAGTTTGTACTGGCGCACTTCCCAAGTGCGCCAGTGCAATTTTTTTTCTTTTCTTGTTTTGTCACCAAACTTCGTTCGTCCATAACTCCTTCATCCGGTACCCGTTTCCCGCAAACTCGGACTCTATTTCAACCAGAATTCCGAGACTAACACAATGGCACAACCCCATTCCCTTAATTCCCACGTCTGAGATTAATTATTCATTATTTTAGTTTATTCGATTATTCAAAAATCCGAGGTGTTACATGTAAAATTTCCAATCCTTTGAAGCTCAAATGTCCAAAACCGGTGGTGCCAAAGTCGAATCTCTGTATTATTGATAGTTTGGAAGCATGTAGTTTTTCTTGAATTGATAGAAGCTAACAGAACACACATATAATTGGCTACAATGGCAGCTTGCAAAAACAATACTCGAGTTGGAACAACCTAGGATGAGTATAACTACGCCCTTCTCTTGTAGTTGACCTATGCTCAATAGGTTGTTCTTCAGCCCTGGAATTATAAACACTCCGCTCACCACATGATTCACCCCTTTAATATTTAATTTGATATGTCCCTTTCCTGCTACAACCATTTTTGCTTTACGGATTGCTGAAAGCCTTCATTGAGCTCTGTAAACCGTGCTTTATTACCACACATGTGGTATCTACAGCCCAAATCTAAGAACCATACCTCCTTTTTAAGCGTCATATTTTTCTCACAATTAGATTTTAGAAGAGATAAGAAGTGAAGAAAAATAATGATAAAATTGTTCCACCAAAATAAAAGTTTTATTAAACCACCAAAAGATTACAATAAAAATCTAAAATTGAGAAGATATCTCAAATCCTAAAACCAAAAGAGAATAAACATTTTCTCCCATGTACATATAATTAACAATGTAATGCCTATTTATAGTAGGGTTGACAAAATATCTTCTTTGAGAAGCCATTGAATAATTCCATAAGTCTTCCCATGTAGATAATTTGTTACCTTTTCTAATGCAATAAAAGAGGCAACTAATCACCCTATAAAATCTACCAAATCTTTAAAAGATGCAATTAATCATTCTTCAAATTCTATGAAACATATAAAATAGGCAATGAATTTGAGTCATTATTCCATATAGACTCAAATATATCAAAGATCAACATAAATATGGAATGTTGTATCAAAAAAAACCTAACAATCTCCACCGTGATACTATATTCCATATATGTCAATTCAAGCTCCATCTAGAACCCCATATTCAAAACAATATCCAATAATACCATGGGAACAAATATCACCATTCCAAAAAATTGAATAACCTTCAAATCACCAAAAAATTATGCTTGCTCCAAATTAGACGTGCATGCCATCAATAAATCAGAACTGTTTGTAATACCACAATGGCCTCCATGTGGTCTTCGTAGCTTTCTGTCGATGGCTCCACCTTGATTTTGACCAATTTGAATTTTTACCACCACTTGGAGAAGTTCCTTCATTCTCTATCGTTTTCCCAAGCAATTTTTATACATTATTACTTCCTCTTTTTGCAAGTAGCACCTCCTTACCCTTCTAAACTCTTGTAACTCCACTTCGAGTTGCAAACTTACAACCTTTAGCCTCCAACTGTCCTACTAAAACAAGATTCTTCGTAATTTCCGATACATGCCTAACTCCTGTAAGTTTCACCACCCTTCCAATGTGCATCTTCAATCTAACTAAGCCTATCCCATTAACCTGTAAGTCTCCACCATTAGCAGTTTCCACTTCGCTATTTTTCTCCTTATAATAAGTGAATGCTCCCTTTTGGCGGCATATATGGAAACATGCACCCGTATCAAGCAACCATCGATTTTCATTTCTTTTATCAACACAGAGAATATCATTGCTAATTTCAAAGATTACCTAATCATCATTGCCTTCATCAAGTTTTTCTTCGTCATCTTCCAATACTTTAATTCTTTCTTTGTCTCTCTTAAGCTTTGATGACCATGTTTTTCACAATAATAGCTGATGAAATCTCTCTTCATATTTAGTCTATTTTGGCTCATTTTTTTGTTTTTTCAGTTGCTTCTCCTTGCAAAATGCACCTCTCCAATTGGATTCCCAGTTTCCTTTTTCTCCTTGTCTTCCATTAGATTCATTATTCGCATCTCCTCATTAAGAAGACTACTAACCACCAATCCCATTTAAAAAACTCCATCTGAATTTGAGTTGTTTAATGCAATAACAAGTGTCTCCCAACTTTCTGGTAAACAACTCATCAATATCAAAGGTTGTGCCTTGTCATCTGCACTGTAATTGACAGTTGCCAATTGATTTACAATTGCACGGAAGTCATTGAGATGCTCACCAATCGACCCACCTTCTTTAAGCTTCAAATTTATCAATCTTCTCATTAGAAGTGCCTTATTTATTGCAGAGTTTTTTGCATAGATTTCTTCGAATTTCTTCCAAACTCCAAAAGCAGATCTTTCACTAGCAACAATATGAAACATCGTATTCTCCAAAAAACAACAAATAGTCATTGTAGCCTTCTTATCTAAAAGTTTCCCACTTTTCTTTAGATACATTAGTAAGTTTCTCTCCTTTGTTCTCCAATGGTTAGTGAAGATCATTGTGATATAGAAAATCCTCCAATTTTGCTTTCCATAGCCCCCAATTTCTATCATTAAGTTTTGCTGCACTAATCTTCTCCATAATCAAACTCTCTTCAAAAAATTTGTGTAGCGGGCTTTGATACCAATTGTATGGAATTTAGGATCTCTATACAATTAGATTTTAGATGAGATAAGAAGAGAAGAAAAATAATGATAAAATTATTCCACCAAAACAAAACTTTTATTAAACCACCAAAAGATTACAATAAAAATCTAAAATTAAGAAGATATCTCAAATCTTAAAACCTAAAGAGAATAAACCTTTTCTCCCATGTACATATAATGAACAATGTAATGCCTATTTATAATAGGTTTGACATAATATCTTCTTCAAGAAAACATTGAATAATTCCATAACTCTTCCCATGTAGATAATTTGTTACCTTTTCTAATGCAATAAAAGAGGCAACTAATCACTCCATTAAATGTACCAAATATTTAAAAGATGCAATTAATCATTCTTCAAAATCTATCAAACCTATAAAATAGGCAATGAATTTGCGTCATTATTCCATATAGACTCAAATATATCAAAGATCAACGTAAATATGGAATGTTGTATCATAAAAAACCTAACAAATAGGACATCCATATTGAAAATGTCCTGGTCTATGGCATTTGTAACACTCTACAATAGCTCAATTGAGTGGTCATCTACCATGACCTCTTCCTCCGAAATTCCACCTCAAACCTTGCTCTAAATTCACCTCTATCATCCTCCTCTATTTATGACCTTTCTCCGATGACTTTAAGGGTATGTTCTTCCTGATGCCCATTTATTCTTTGCTCATGTACTAGGAGGTTGCTCTTTAATTCATCATTAGTCAATGTGGAAACATTGATTGACTCCTCGATGGAACACACCATATAATCAAATCATGATGTCATTGATCTCAGGATCTTCTCTACGATCATGGTCTTTTAGCTTTTTATCTTCCATTTCGCTTCTTTATGCCTCATACTTTTCCACTCCTGCTGCAGCCAGTGGTATTCCAACCTCAACCATGTTCCAACATATACTCTTTTGATCGAAGAAAGTTCTCCACCAGCATGGCCTTATGATCGTAGTGACCATCAAGCATTGAAATTGCAGGTTGAATATAGGAAGCTCCTTTTGTTGTCGTACATTTGTTTCTCTCTTCTCTCACTCTCATAAAAGGCTCTAACATCATTTTTTGAAGTTTGCTTTCTAAAACTCACATACAAAATATCTACAAAGAAAGGCTCACTTTATTGAATTAACAACAAGGCTTTATAAGCAGCCTTGAACAACTGAAAAAAAAAAGAAAACTTCAACCAATGATTTGCAGTCACTGCTATAATCATGATTACTCACACACTACTCCCTAAAGAACTCCATAGTGTTTGTCTGGCATATTGGTTTTAATTTTTTCATAAACAAATAATATCTCCATCAGTGTGCATGCCTCCTCACAATGTTGAAATGCTTGGCGGCTTTGAAAATGGAATCAATGACGAAAGCGGTATGTGAGCTTATTAAAGACGACATCAAAGCTAGTGCATATCTATAAATCTAGGTCCCTTATACGGAAGTTCTCCATTATTTTTAACCCGGTCAGCTAATAACTTGAAACTACAATTGGATTTCTAAATAATCACTGTGGTTACCTGCCATATCAAATCCAAACATCAAACTAATTTTTCCAGTCATTTGAAGTTCGACCATATAAATAAGTTGAAACGGTCCAGATGCTAATTATAGTTCAAAGCTGTGTCTTCACTCAAATAACTTGCAGGAGTTTGTGCAGAGTTTGACAAGTTTGTCTTTTTTTCATAAAGAAACTAAGAAGAAGAGAAAGAGAGGTTAAATCTGGGTGGAACTGGTGTAGGTCGCAGAGGATTCAGGGCTAAAGAGGGTTGGCACAGGGTGGAAGGGTGGTAGGTGACGTGGTGCATGTGGGTGGACTTCAAGGTTGCGGGACAGTTGACGGAGAAGAGGGGTGTAGGCAGAGAGGGGATCTCGGTTGCAAGCTGGTTTAGATTTTCTTTCATGGTAGAAAATGTAATGACCCAACATGAAGGAAAAGGTAAGTTTTCTTTTCATCCACGGTAATATTTAGTTCATCCACCGTCCATTTAAGCATGATTTTCCATTTGCATTAATAAAGTAATTTTATTTAGTTTATCCACGGTACTATTTTTGTTTTGTTAACAAGCGGTCTCTTCTTCTTCAAAGTATGATCACTCTAATTGAGAAATATCAATGACCATGCTCAACATAACCATTTTTCATAATATATTAACAATCAATGTTATGCACTCATCGTGTCTCTAATTATATAAAACTATGAATAACATTAATTTCTGCTTAGTGTTGTTCTTTTGATATGACTAAGTATCATATTGCTAAATTGTATTACAAATAATTAGTCACAAATGACTTAATTTATTTAAATCAAACTAAATGCATGCAATTCAAATTCAAATTTTGAGCTTTAAGTTTAACATTAAAAATAATTTCCATATCGCTTACGGCTGTTATTTAATGTCCATAAAATATCATTTGAAAACCTAAAATTTTCTTTTTTCTAAAGTTATACCTAATTTTGGAATTAAAACATATAATTTATTTTTCATAGAATATTTTTTAATTTAATTAAAATGTTAATTCAATTTAACACAAAATGTAGGTTACAATTTACTTTTGGCCCTCTGATTTGAAACATTATAATTTAATTAATTTCAATTTTATTATGAATACTATCTTAACATTTACATTAAGAAATCATAAATTTATGTTTTCAAACAATTTTATTTGAAATTTAATATAATTTAATGTTTAAAAATTGGTTGAAATTACTGTTCGTTACACATATAGTTTATCGATCTGTAGATGTCGAGGTTTGTCAGAATCAGCCTAAAACCGACTATTTTAGGTAGGGGCAGCATGACAATTTTAGTGGGCCAGACGGAGTGGTGTTATGGCTAAGTGAAGAGAATGTAGATGTAGTCCGGTTGGTTATCTCAGAACGGAGCAGAAGTGGCTGAGGAAGCAGGGCAGTTGATGGGAGTTACCAGCTTTACATTGTATTGAGTTCAGTTTACGGACCTAAAAGTATACATGAGTGGGGAATGAGAATTTGCATGGTGACAAGGTTGAAAGGGTTTGTTTTATCATATTTCTTGTTTTTTTTATTTAAATTTAAGTTCCTATTTCTAATGTTAATAACTTTTGCTGCGACTTATGACTAACATATGGTTTCTGTAACAACCCGTATTTTCAGAACCAATTTATAATTTTTAAATTAAGCAACTTTGATGAATATGCAAAATAAAATTGGTATTTTATGAAATAAAATATGAGAATAATTTTAAAAGTAGTTTTTATATTTTATTTGAATTAAAAAAACCAATAAAATTATTCTAATGATCTATAAGTTTTGTTTTTGAAATTTTGAAAATTTGATTTTCAAAATTATAGCTTCACCTTGAAAAAGTGAAATTTTGCTAGGAAGCTCAGAATTCGACGAGATCAATTTTGTTGGATTCATCATGAAAAATCATTGTTGAGTTCCAAAATGCACGTCGAACGGAGTCAGTGTGTGGCCGTGTGCGATAAAACGTTCAGCGTAAAACTGATGACCAATTTACAAAGGAACGTTACTAAGACGATCTCGGAATTCAATTCCACTTTTTTTATGGATTCGTATCGTCAAATAATGGTTAAATCCAAAAGGGCATAATTTTTTAAGTTAGAGTTTGGGCGTACAAGAAGAAAAGGTATACTAAAATCACATTTTTGAAGCTAATTTGAGCAATTTTACAAAGAAACATTATTGAGATAGTCTCAGAATTCGACGAAACTTTTTTTATTGGATCCATAATGTCGAATAATGGTAAGATTCCAAGTTTCATGATTTTTAGAGTTAGTATGTGGCTAGGCGTGATTTTTAAAGAGAAAAACAGATAATATTTTGACTTTAAAAATCTGTTGTTTGTGCATACGGACTCGGAATTCGACGAAACCAGTTTTACTGGGTCCGTAATATCACAGAGTAGCTGCAAGTCAATTTTTATTGAAAACAAAATCCGTAGGTGATCACACGGATTTTTAAACCACGAAAACAAGCATAAAGTGGATAGAAAAAAAATAAAAAAGTAATAAAAAATATTTTGGCTCCACTATAAGTTATCATTTACATTCGTAAACCTAAACCATTCATTAAAAATACAACTGCCCCTTTTTCTCCACATTTCCTAAACCTAAATGAAACTTCTAAAATGCATAACAAATCAAAGAAAATTCTATAAATTGCAAAGCTTAGATCTTTGAACTCGTATGAGTGTAGGCTTCCACATATATGAGATTGGTGGTAAAGAGTTTTTGCGGTCCAAAAATTACAGTGCATGTGTGTAGTTTTTTTTAGAGGATAGGTTTTGAAATTTTGAAGTGTAGGAGCAATGATACATGTTTTGGTTATTGCTTTGGAGTACGAGAGGTACAATAGCATGTGTGGCATAATTAGTGGCGATTCGAAGACAAAAAGTGTCGAGAAAATATAGGGGCAACGCATGTATTGACAGTGGACATGATTTTTGGGGGAGGTTGAGTTTGAGATTCATGGGGTCGATATTGTAGTGGAAAGGAAGAGAAGAACAACGGTGAAAACTTTTCGTATTTTCACGTTGAGAAATGAAGGAGGGAGAGTGGAGAGAAGTTGCAGCCATGGAGAGGTTTGGAGCAGCATTGTATGTATGTTTTGGGAGAGAAGGAGGATTAGAGAAGAGGATTAGAAAAATAAGGGTAATTAATTAATTTATGTTAATGTTAATGACATATTTATGTACATGAATCTTGTAAAAAGCCTAACTTTTTCATACGAACTCGGAATTCAACGAAACAAGACGCGTTGGGACCGTATCGACGAGAGCTTCTCAATGAAACTAATTTGGAGTGATTTGGATATCGTACGTGGACTATAGAGCCAGAAAGGTCATGTTTCTACGCATAAAGATTTGGCAGAGTGGAAACCAATGGTGAGAACTCTCTCACTCAAATCATTTATGTTACATCATTATATCATAGATTTCAGATGGGGCTTAGTAGCTCCTGACACTATTTCTTGCAAACCATGGTTGAATTTTGGGTTGTGATTGTGATTTTGAATTGATGGTTGATGATTGATATTGTGTTTATGGCACAAGCCAGTATCAGGAGAGGGGTAATGCATAAACATTATTCCGTTTCTATAAATAGCGCCATTATAATGGCGATTTTTTCTAAAAATAGTAATGTATAAAAAAATTAGATATGTGATAGTTGAAATTGGGATAAATGTTCATTTACAAGTCGGGCGACCTGTTTATGTGCACCTATTTAACGGATCTTGATTGGGTCGATAAATTTTTACACATCGCCCAAGTTCACAAATAATAATCAGTATTTGTTGTTTGAAACCCCACTCGGGTATTGGGATGATATTTGACATACACTAATCCAAATATTTATTTGTATGTCAATAGATTGGTTGACAGACGGTAGTAAGCATTATTTACTTATTTATATTAATGCTTATATGGTTGTAGAATGCACTCCGGATGATGTTTGAATGTGTAATCACTATTTATCATTATTGTTGAATACATGTGATGTATGAAATCCATATAACTGAAATTATATTGTAATTGATTGAGTTGCATTCCGATTCAGAAATAAAGAATATTTTAAAATAACGAATATTTTAAAATAATGTTCAATAAATAATCAAAATGTGATTTTGAGCTCCAATTTTGGACGGACACGAAAATATTGAAATGTGAAGCCGAGTTAAATAGTAAACGCCATTTTAACTCAAACGGGTTTATCGATCGATTTTATTCATTTTATAATGAATATCGAAAAGAGGTGATTTCAAATCAGATATTTTGAAGATATTTTCATTTTAATATGATAAAGATATGGAATATTCAGTTTCGATTTAAAATTGAAAATGAAGTTGAAAGCATTTTAAAATTAATTTATAAACAATTTATAAAATATGTTTTAAATGGAAATCAAAAATATATATATTATATTATATATATAATGGCCTGAATAGAACGCGCCACATAGCGACCGTTCGTGAATTTCTACCATTAACTTCAAATCGATGTAATGAAAGATCTGACTGTCGGATTCTCCTAAAACCGGAACCGTGGGGTACATATCAAAAAGTTCTTTCCAATGAATAAAAGATATTTGAAATCTAATGGTTAGATTTTGAGATATGCCCAAATCAATTTCAGAAAAGGTCGCTATGGATGCAGTTCGGTGGCCTCTATTGGAAATCGACTGTACGGGCCTTAATAAAATTATTAAAAATATGGAAAAGTTGTGTAAAATCATAATAAATGATTTGGAAAGATTTTGGATGAAAAATTCCAAGTTTGAAAAGATAAAAATATATTTTTATCAAAATGAACTAGTTATTAACTAGAATAATAATCCAATGTTTTTAAATAAATAAATTGGACTTGTAAAGGGGTTTTGAAATAACCAGAAATTCCAACGTATGAGTTGGAATAGATTTAAATGGAAACAATATTCGGAATATTTTGATACTGGATTCCGTGATTATACGGATATTGTTGTGGAAATTTGGAAGATACAGATATCGTTATTCCCAATATGATATCCGTTAATTTTAGAATTCGATTTTGAATATAAGCCGATATAATTTCTATTTAGAGCCTTGTATTTAATATCAAATTGGATTTTGGGCAGTGTCTTTAATAACACTGTTCTTAAAACCCGAAGAGAAAAGAATAAATCTTTTAAATATGATTTAGAGAAGTTTACCAATTAATTAATATTTAATTAGAATGGATTTGAAATTGGATTTTTGGGTTTATCGTGAACAATGTTTTAAATAAGATTCATTCTTTAACCTAATTAACAGGGAATATATGATTTGGAATATGTAATCTTTCAAATAAGACTAATGGAATTTTTCAAAGAAAAGTTTTCCAATTTAATATATTAAATTGGAGTTGAATGGAACTCGATTTGGTACTAATCGAGATAAGTTTCTGAGAAGGAAGACCGTTACAATATATGGAATTTAAATGGCCTAACCATTATTCTGTTTATAGTATTAGTTTGATATGGAAATTTATAACGATTATATACTACTGGATTTCCATGAAGATTCCATTTTTATGGAAGATGATTTGGGCTTATTGTGAAATGTGTTTTTAATAACATCGATTCTTTAACCCATTTAAAGACAAGATTAATTTCTTAAAGTGAATAATTACAGAGTAATGATTTTTGATATTAAAACCTAGGTGGAGTTTTAATGAATCTTTAATTAGATTGGAATGAGAATAAGGTAATTAAATTTACCGAATTCAAGAAATATTCGAAAATAGAGTACCACCAGTTTTACTCCATGCGATAGTTAAATCTTTAATTGGATTTGAATGTTAAGTGGTAATTAAATTTACCAAAGAAACAAGGTGTGTTAAATGTGGAGTACTACCAGTTTTGCTCTATGGGATGAATAGGTTGGGATTGGGAAATAAAATAAATGGTTACTTCGGTAAGGTTCGCTAATCCCGGCTAGTTTGGTAAACCTTAATTTAGTTTAAATTGTGAAAATAATATTTGAATAAAATATTATTCTGAATTGGAATGAGGCGTATGATGTGTTTTTATAACACTTGATTATAAGACACGCGAGTTATTCAGAAAGACCGAGTTTAACCCATTCTGAATAATTGATATGGCGACTAAACGTCGATGATATGAAGGCGGTGATTGAAGACCAGAGATCTTCACATCATTTGGATGATTACCGATGTCTTGATTGGGATGTACACCCAAGACAAGGTAATAAGTGGTGATCATCCAGACGTACTTTGAGATCGACTGGATATGCGAGGGCCTCTCTCTCCTGTGTTGGACATATGGGACGAGGAATAAGGTGCCTCCGACTTCGTTCAGACCCGGAACGGACATGCAAATGGATGGTATGTCTGACATTGTATTCCTTTATACTATATTCTTTGATCTCAACTAAATATATATCTATTTGGTGGCGGAGAAATTATTCTCTTGCTTAATACCCTTCTCTGAGACGTACGAGCTTAGAGGTTATATATTGGCGGAAATCAGTGGTACTGTATGGATTGACAGTGTGACATGCTGAGTTGCATGGATCAAAGCTTTTGTTGAAAATCAAGGCTTTGTGGTTGATGATCAAAGCACAGCTTTAATTAGCAAACCTTTGTGTAGCATTAATTCGCGAGCTTCACACCCTGGTATGAACTAGAAACGGGAAATTGACTGCATAGAAATGGATATATGTTAGTTCTAGCTATGAGTAAAGTCATGGTATAGAGCCCAGACTGTTTACTTACGTGGATGTTGGAAAAACTTTATGACGGAAAGCGAGGTACCTCGTAATTCAGGCCAAGTGAAAGGCTCAGATAAGATTTGAGTCCCTAGTGGCTCTTTATAGGGCTATATGCTCACAGGGTCGATGTACTGACCTGTTTTGGAGGTTCGATAGAACCGACTAACATATAGTTTATGAACTAATCATCGACGGATGATCGGCCATGAATATCCAAGGGTTGCCCGTATGTGTGATCCTGAGGCATTTGCTAGAGTGCCTCAAAATCGGTGAGAATGATCCCTTGCCTCGGTTCATAAATGGAAATCCAATTTCCAATATGACATTTTACGGTTTTAGTTGTAAACCTATATGGTGACGTAATATAATGGTACCTACGCCGCCTATGATTGATACATTTATATTTGAAGTTGATTGCTTCATTTATAGTAATAATAAAAGATGAAATTTCGCGTATCAAGCATATTTGGCTATCACAAAGGAAAACTCTATCCTCGACTTTGTTCATTGTGTGATGGGACCTGAGTCTTATAATAGCTTTATTTTTCTCTTTAGCATTGTGCTGTTTATTTTTATGCACTGGTATCCATGGGGGGTAAACCTGTTCCGTGTTATATAGCGTGGTCCCGTGATTTGCCTAACTTTAAAATAAAAGCTAATAACTCTTTTAGTTCTCACACTAGTCCCATGACTAACTCGGATTATATTGTTTTAACCTAAACTTTGGGTGCCTATTTTTCCACACAGGCAGCTAGTAGTTTTGGTTTTCACAGATACTTCTTTTCATAGGATCCTGGATTATAGCTAGAGCTATATTCGTAAAGTTTTGTATTCGTATATCTCTTTCAGTTGTGTTTGTAGGTATTTTCCGCTGCACATTTTATTCATGTATTATTTTTCCGCTGTGTAATATTTGTTTATACTCTGAAATATTCTTGTAATCTGATGTAAATTGTTGTAATATCAATGAAATGTTCTATTGTCTGTGTTCTGATGCGTCGTGTTCTCAAAGCAATCCGGGCTCCTCTGTCTCTTCCGGGATCGGAGAAGTTTGGGTCGTTTCAGTTTGGTATCAGAGCTTTGGTTTACAAAGCTCGAGAACAAGGCACGTAAGAACCAAACGAAAGAATTCATCAGAGATAGGATTTGTAGCATCCTATAAGAATAAATCGTTAGAGATAGGGTTAGTAATACCCTAGAATGAGTTTGAAGAGTATTATTTAATGTAAAATGAATTTAGTTTTGAAAAAAAAATCAATTATATCTTATTATACGTATTTGAGTATTTTATTTTGGACTATTGAGTATAAGTAGATTTTGCATATATGTCTTATCCACATGTATATGAAGTCTCAAATATACTGGGTAGATATAGAATCACACTTTAGTCGCCTGGAGATCATAAGGATGATGGACTCCATCATCAGTGCTTATGTTCGAGTCTCGAAAGTGGGATATCTATATATTTCCGGTTGACTGGTGTGAGAACCAAAGCTTAGTTAGAATTTATTGTCTGTCATTTGGCACTGAAAATTTGATTTTTAAGTATATATAGAAGATATATGTTTGAAAATTTAATCAACAAATTGATTGCAGGTTGTGTTGTATGATTATTAATTTAACTAATAAAATATTAGAATGATGAAACCAATAAGAGAATGAATGATAAATTAAACCAAACCAAATATAATATAGAGCTGAATAGAAAATTTAGTTCGAATTGGATTTATATATTAGATAGATATGCATATATATATATATACATATACACACATGTTGAACAGGTTATGGATTTACTGTTGAGTAGAGAATTAACTTGTGTGCCCGACAAATAGGTACATCTTAATGAGTTGGATGCGCAATTTTATTATTATATCAACTCTTGTGAGTGTCTTTGGATGCATTGTGATGGTTGTTCTATGTGAGATTATAAACCACGCCATAGGATGGCAACAAATAAATTATGAACTACACCGCATGGCATACGTTCTACATGAAGACAACATATCATATTCCATATAAGCATTTGATGCTTATGTGACGAGGTTTGCATTACCATACGAGTGAGATGCTTGTATGGCGATGAATGAATTAGAGGTTGAACAAAAGACTGATTATGGACATAATTAATGAGTACATGTAACGGTTCTCGGGGCAGAATTACATAAAAACCCTACACAAGTCTATCGATGACAATAATTCGTGTCTCTCTTGTTGTTGATTAAGGCACATGGATTATTTATTTTTCAACACTGGGCAAGGTAGTAAGATTATGGTCTTTGCATGTCTCCTTTGGGCATAGATAGGTCACAAAAATTGTGTATGCTTTTTATTGATTTATTAGGTGCCTAATACGTCCCAATAAATTTTTTACACCCTCCCCGTACAAAGGAGGTTATGGCGAAATTTTTCGTAAATTTAGGGTGTTAGCCAAATTTTTGAGAAATTAGAAAGTTCTTAGAAACTGAAAAGTTGAAGAATGAAAGGCAAAATGAAAGTTGAGTTGGTTAGTTAAACAATTTTCATCTCCGTTCCTTTTCGAGGACGAAAAGATTTTAAGTGGGGGAGATTGTAACAACATATGTTTTCAGAACCAATTCATTTTTTTTACTATTTTGATGAATATGCAAAATAAAATTGGTTATTTTATGAAATAAATTTTGAGAATAATTTTAAAAGTAGTTTTTATATTTTATATGAACTAAAACATACCCAGTAAAATTATTCAAATGATCTATAAGTTTTGTTTTTGAAATTTTGAAAATTTGATTTTCAAAATTATTGCCTTGCCCTTAAAAAGTGAAATATTGCTAGGAAGCTCAGAATTCGATGAGACCAATTTTGTTTGATTCATCACGACAAATCATTATTGAGTTCCGAAATGTGCGCCGAACGGAGCCAATGTGTGGCTATGCACGATAAAACAGTTCAGGGTAAAACTGATGACCAATTTACAAAGGAACATTACTGATACAATCTCGGAATTCGATTCCACTTTTTATCTGGATTCATATCATCAAATAATGGTTAAATCCAAAATGGCACAAATTTTGAAGTTAGCATTTGGGTGTAGAAGAAGAAAATGTACGCTAAAATCACATTTTTGAAGCTAATTTGAGCAATTTTACAAAGAAACATTATTGAGACGACATCAGAATTCAACGAAACTTTTTTATTGGATCCAAAATCTAAAATAATGGTGAGATTCCAGGTTTCTTGATTTTTAGAGTTAGTATGTGGCCGGATGTGATTTTTAAAGTGAAAAAAGACAATATTTTGACTTGAAAAATTCGCTATTTGTGCGTACAGACTTGGAATTCGACGAAACTGGTTTGTTGGATCCGTAATATCAAAGAGTAGCTGCAAGTCAATTTTTATTGAAAACGGGATCCGTAGGTGATCAACCGGATTTTTAAACCACGAAAACAAGCATAAATTGGATAGGGAAAAAATTATAAAGTTAATAAAAAAATATTTTGGCACTACTATAAGTTATCATTTACATTCCTAAACCTAAACAATTCATCAAATATACGACAACCCCTTTTCTCCACATTTCCTAAACATAAATGCAATTTCTAAAATCCATAACAAATCAAAAAAACTCTATAAATTACAAATCTTAGATCTTTGAACTCGTATGATTGTAGGCTTCCACTTATATGAGTTTGGTGGAGTTTGGTGAAGAGTTTTTATGCTCCAAAAATTACAATGCATACGTACTGTTTTTTTAGAGGCTAGGGTTCGAATTTTTGAAGTGTAGGAGAAAAGATACATGTTTTGGTTATTGTTTTGGAGTTCGGGAGGTACAATAGCATGTTATGGACAAATTTAAGGTGACTCGAAGACAAAAAGTTTCGGGAAAATATAGGGGCATCGCACGTATTGACAGTGGACATGATTTTTGGGGGAGCTTGAGTTTGAGATTCATGATGTCGATATTCTATAAGAAAGGAAGAGAAGAACAACATTGAAAACGGTTCGTACTTTCATTGAGAACTGAAGGAGGGAGAGGGGAGAGAGGTTGCGGCCATGGAGAGGTTTGGAGCAGCATTGTACACGTGTTTTTGGGAGGGAAGGAGGATTAGAGAAGAGGATTAGAAGAAATAAGGGTAATTAATTAATTTATGTTAATGTTAATGACACATATATTTACATGAATTTTGTAAAAAGCATAACTTTTTCTTACGAACTCGGAATTCAGCGGAACAAGATGCATTCGAACCGTATCGACGAGAGCTTCGCATGAAACTGATCTGGAGTGATTTGGATACTGTATGTGGACTGTGTTGCCAGAAAGGTCACGTTTCTCCATATAAAGATTTGGCAGAGTGGAAACCAATGGTGAGAACTCTCTCACTCAAATCATTTTTGTTATGCCATTATATCATAGGCTGCATATGGGGCTTAGTAGCTTCTGATACTATTTCTTGCAAACCATGGTTGATTTTTGGGTTGTGGTTGTTATTATGAATTGATGGTTGATGATTGATATTGTGTTTACGGCACAAGCCAGTATCAGGAGAGGGGTAATGCATAGACATTACTCCGGTTCTATAAATAGCGCCATTATGATGGCAAATTTTTCTGGAAATAGCAATGTATAAAAAAATAGATATATGATAGTTGAAATTGGGATAAATATTCATTTACAAGTCAGACGGCTTGTTTATGTTCACCTATTTAACGGATCTTGATTGGGACGATAAATTTTTACACGTCGCCTATGTACACAAATAAGAATCAGTATTTGTTGTTTGAAAACCCTACACGGGTATTGGGGTGATATTTGACATACACTAATCCCAGTATTTAGTTGCATGTCAATCGATTGGTTGACAGACTGTAGTAAGCATTATTTGTTTATTTATTTATTTTAATGCTTATACGGTTGTAGAATGCACTCTAGATGATGTTTGAATGTGTAATGACTATTTATCATTATTGTTGAATAAATGCGAAGTATGAAATCTATATAACTGAAATTATGTGAAAATTGATTGAGTCGCATTCCGATTTGGAAATAAAGAATATTTTAAAATAAAGAATATTTCAAAATAAAGAATATTTCAAAATAAAGAATATTTTAAAGTAATGAATATTTTAAAATAATGTTCAGTAAATAATCAAAATGTGATTTTGAACTCCGATTTTGGATGGACACGAAAATATTGAAATGTGAAGCTGCGTTAAGTAGTTAACGTCATTTTAACTCGAACGAGTTTATCGATCGATTTTATTCATTTTTTAATGAATATCGAAAAGAGGTGATTTCAAAATCAGATATTTTGAAGATATTGTCATTTTCATATGATAAAGATATGGAATATTCAATTTTGATTTAAAATTGAAAATGAAGTTGAAATCGTTTTAAAATTAATTTATAAACGATTTATAAAATATGTTTTGAACGGAAATCAACGATATATATATTATATATATAATAGCCTGAACAGAACGTGCCACGCAGCGACCGTTCGCGAATTTCGACCATTAACTTCAAATTGATGTAACCGGAGATCCGACCGTCAGATTCTCCTAAAACAGTATCAAAAAGAGATTTCCAATGAATATAAGAGATTTGAAATCTAATGGTTAGATTTTGAGACATGTCCAAATCAATTTCAGAAAAGGTCGTTATGGATGCAGTTCGGTGGCCTTTATTGGAAACCGACTGTACGAGCCTTAATAAAATAACTAAAAAATGGAAAAATTGTTTAAAATCATAATAAATGATTTGGAAAGATTTTGGATGAAAAATTCCAAGTTTTAAAAGATAAAAATATATTTTTATCAAAATGAACTAGTTATTAACTAGAATAATAATCCAATATTTTTAAATAAATAAATTGGACTTGTATAGTGGTTTTGAAATAACCAGGAATTCCAACTATGAGTTGGAATGGATTTAAATGGAAATAATCTCCATAATATTTCGATATTGGATTCCATGATTATACGGATATTATTGTGGGAATGTGGATGATACAGATATTGTTAATCCCAATACGATATCCACTAGTTTCAGAATTTTGATATTAAATATAAGCCGACATAATTTCTATATAGAGCCTTTTATTTAATATCAAATTGGATTTTGGGTTTGTCGTGAACGGTGTCTTTAATAACAATATTCTTAAACCCCGAAGAGAAAAGAAAAAACCTTTTAAATAAGATTTAAGGAAGTTTACCAATTAATTAATATTTAATTGGAATTGAATTGAAATTGGATTTTTGGGTTTATCGTGAACAATGGTTTAAATAACATTCGTTCTTTAACCCAATTAACAGTGAAGATATGATTTGGAATATATAATCTTTTAAATAAGATTAATTGAATTTTCCAAAGAAAAGTTTTCCAATTTAATATATTAAATTAAAATTGAATGGAATTCGATTTGGTACTAATCGAGATGAGCTTCTGTGAAGGAAGACCGTTACTATATATAGAATGTAAAAGGCCTATACGTTATTCTATTTATAGTATTAGTTTGATACGGAAATTTATATCGATCATATACTGTTGGATTTTCGTGAAGATTCCATTTTTATGGAAGATGATTTGGGTTTATTATGAACTGTGTTTTTAATAAAAATCGGTACTTTAACCCAGTTAAAGACAAGATTAATTTCTAAAAATAAATAATCACAGAGTAATGAATTTTGATATTTAAACCAATGTGGATTTTTAGTGAATCTTTAATTAGATTGGAATGAGAATAAGGCAATTAAATTTACCGAATTCAAGAAATGTTCGAAAATGGAGTACCACCAGTTTTACTCCATCCGATAGTTAAATCTTTAATTGGATTTGAACGTTAAGTGGTAATTAAATTTGCCGATAACACAAGGGGTGTCAAATGTGGAGTACTACCAGTTTTGCTCCATGGGATGAATAGGTTGGATTGGGAAATTAAATAGATGGTTACTTCGGTAAGGTTCGCTAATCCCGGCTAGTTTGGTAAACCTTAATTTAGTTTAAATTGTGAAAAGAATATTTGAATAAAATAATATTCTGAATTGGAATGAGGCGTCTGATGTGTTTTTATAACACTTGATTATAAGACACGCGAGTTATTCAGAAAGACCGAGTTTAACCCAGTCTGAATAATTGATATGGCGACTAAACGTCGATGATATGAAGACGGTGGTTGAAGACCGGAGATCTTCACATCGTTTGGATGATTACTGATTTCTTGATTGGGATGTACACCCAAGACAAGGTAATAAGTGGTGATCGTCTAGACGTACTTGGAGATTGACCAGATATACGAGGGTTTGTCTCCTGTATTGGACATATGGGATGAGGAATAAGGTGCCTCCGGTTTCGTTCAGACCCAGAACGGACTTGCAAATGGATGGTATGTCTGACATTGTTTTCCTTTATACTGTATTCGTTGATCTATGCTAAATATATATTTGTTTGGTGGCGGAGAATTTATTCTTTTTCTTAACACCTTTCTCTGAGACGTGCGATCTTAGAGGTTATATATTGGTGGAAATCAGTGGTACTATATGGATTGACAGTGTGACATGCTGAGTTGCATGGATCAAAGATTTTGTTGAAAAGCAAGGCTTTGTGGTTGATGATCAAAGCATAACTTTAATTAGCATAACTTTGTGTAGCGTTAATTCGCGAGCTTCACACCCCGGTATGAACCAGAAAAGGGATAGTGACTGCATGGAAATGGACATATTGTAATGGCCCGAATTTCCATACCGTTTGAGTCGACTAACAACACCACACGTCCAACCCAAATTGCATAGAAATATGAATCATTATTAGAAAGAAGTTAGAGGACAAGAAATAGAAAGAAAGAAATATTAGAAAATAAGAAAACGAAGATAAAAAACTCACAACGGAACGAATAAAATATATTATATAATATAACTTTTTAAATATAAATAAGTAACCGTAAATACATACCAACATCAGAGCACAACAGTTGTTACTGGATCAGTTATAAACACCTGTTTCCAGATATGTACATAATACACAGTGGAAAAATATGATAGTCTATACCTAACTAGTGAAGCCTCCTGCTTCAAGCTCCTCAAAGTGAATCTGTGAAATCTCGACTAATTGACTGCCCATACAAATTTGGGTACCCAAGAGTTTAGGGTAAAACAAAACAAAATAAACTCTGGGTCAGTCATGGGATTGGTGTGTGTAAACTCCAACCATTGGTTTAACTTTTAGAAATCCTTTCGAAAGAAATTATAATCGTAAGACCGATCCACACATAAACACGGATGGTTTTTACCTTATGATAACCAAAATATTTTTGATATCAAAATCTGGTGATATTATAATAATGTCTACATCAAATAAATAGAATCCAGCGGAATGCTTGCATCTCACGCTCCATATATACTATAAAATCAAAAATCACAGGGCGATTATTCGAGATTGGAATTCCAACATGACAAGGTATGGAACCACCTTCCGATAGTGTATCTCTACAGGGGAATACACTGGGTTCAACAAGAACGTCTTGCAACCCGGCCCACACATGATTGACCACTCATTTAACTTGAGTGTATCAAGCATATTATCACCAACAGTTGCGATCAACAACCGTTACCAAAAGCATAGAGCAGAGAATAGAATAAGAAGTAAATGAATTTCTCTAGATCAGGTGATAATACCCCTAATGGGAATGACCCACATGGCCATGTTGCCAGGCTGATTTCTGTCATTTCCCGGGTGATGAGGCTTGAGGTCACGATTATTCTTTTAGAACATCTTGTCACCATTTACTTCGAATGCCACATCACCAGATCCGCCTATATACGTTCTCCTGGGACTGGACAAACCGAAGGCACTATTTTATTAATCCATCTTGGGCAATTTCTATCTCGGATTAACAGAACAGCCCTTGGATTTTACTCCATCTTCAATTTTCATTAGCATGAGTTGAATCGTAACACTTATACCAATACGGAGTGGTTTTCAGATATTAAATCTGATCCCGGTCTCTCCATATTGACAACGGAGGTATAAAATAAATCAAAACTTTGATAGTTGGTGATTTAACTACCAAAGAACATCCATACAATCAACGGTCCTATTTCCGATTGGAAATTCTACCGATTAAGCATCAAACAGCACTAGACCTTTATTATATTATCATTTCAAATTCCTATTTCCATCTTTCGTACCTTTCAAAACTCAATTTTCTCTCTCGATTCATGGAAAATCATTTCCAGTATTATAATTTCTTTATTCGAGAAAATATCTTTTATTCCAGCTAAAAAACATTTTTATATATTCACGAATCCTTATTTTCTATATTCAGAAAATATACCTTATTAATATCGAAAAATATTTCCATTACTTAATTCCACGTTGACCAATTCATTTGATTTTTTACGCGTAGAAAATACCCCTCAATTTATTTGGGGAAACATTTCAAAATCCTTTAAATTAACCCGATGTTATAAAACATCGTTATTCTAACTCAAACCATTAATCATTTATTTACTAACCATATTGCTAACCAATCTTCACTATCGAACCTTAACCATTCCTCCATCAATCATGAAGTCAATCAAGTTGGCATATAATTACCTCTCAAACCTTAATTGAACAACATTCTCAACTTTGAAATAGTCAAAGCTCACAACTTCAAACAAAACATCGTTTGTGCGAATCTAGCATTCAATCTAAGAATACACTCCTTTTACGGAAAACATTGATTATAACGGTAGCTTTATAATCGCTGTTTCTAAATATTTGATTTATAAAACATTTATTATACCAGTAGAATTATAATCATTGTTTAATTTACAAAACATTTATTATAGCGGAAGCATTATAATCGTTGTTTAGATTTACAAAACATTTATTATAATAGTAGCGTTAGAATCACTGTTTAGATTTATAAAACATTTATTTTAACAGTAGCGTAAGAATCGCTATTTCCAAATATTTGCTATATAACTGTACTTATTAATTTCAATTAATAAGTAAATACTTAAATAATTTAAATTTGATTCAAACGAATAGTAAAAATAACTACTTCCCAAATTTCGATATAATCGAATTCCAAGAAATAACTCTCCTTCGAATACTCTATATTCAATTTATATTCTGAACTTCAGAATTTATCTACCCTTTCAGGTTAATTCAAATTCCAAATTTCACTTTTGAATTTATTCTTTCCAAACCATTACCAAATTCCTTTATAACCATTCCAGTCTACGAAACGTTATCACACTTTATTTTATATTCGAATTTTGAACTATAACTCATTGTTTTCTATTAAAACGATTACCCGTTTCTTTTTAATTCAATTTCCAATCTTGATTCATACTTCAAATCTAATTTTCTTTTAGAGATATTTCATTTGCAAAATATTTCCTGTAAACCATTATTCACTTTAATTGTGAATATATTTCTTTATATATAATCAAATCAGTTTGATTTCGTATATTAGTTAATATTTTAAACATAAATTCTATTTATAACTTCTATTCAGAATTTTCCATGCAAATCTCATTCTTTTATTTTAACTTATTTAAAATCTCGTTTACAATTTCCTTTATAATTTGCTATGTTCAAATCTCATTTCAAATATTGATTTCAAAACCAATTTCCACTTTTTCCTATAAATTCAAATTTCGAATTTATATTTCAGTTTATCCAAAATCTACTTTATACTTTCATTTAAAAACAACTTCTTGATTTTTCCATTTGAACAGGTTTCTATTTTCAACTCTATTTGAAATTTTATTTCTATTTTGAAAATTTATTCCATTTTAAATTTCAACTTCCTTTTCCTCGTTCGGAAATATTTTATGGTATCTAACATACCACGTTTTCTAGGGACAGGGTAATTCAAACACAACATATCAAATCATGTATTATATAACACATCGTATAAAACAATCAAATAAAAACAATAATATAAAAATTGAGAGATCCAGTTGGATCTCTCCAACCTGTTTCCCTGCATCCACAGATGTTAATCAAAGTTAATATGACATATCATAGTGAACAGAACTAATAATCGATGAACGATATAACTATATCAACCATTTCAACCAATTTTATCAACCATTTCAACCAATTAACCATCACACATTATAAAATTACTATAAATAAATTTAAAATTCGTTTATATAAAATGTAAATGAGGCAGAATTAGTGAGTTTACTCGCCTTGTTTGCAGTTGACGATTCTGGTTTTTATTTCGTTTACAACCAAACCAGCGTTTGATATTTCCAAGAAATTCCAATAGCTTTGTTCTCAGTCACAATGGTTCCACAACGAAGATTTCGTCATTACGATTTCAATGTGACCGGTTTCGTCCGATTCTGCAAACATATGACCAGTTATAAACATTATAAATAATACAATTTAATTTAAGATAATTAATTCCTTGATTAAATTTAATTTAGCCTAATTACTTAAATTTTTAAAAGTCACGTTCAATATTTCTTTTTCTCTTACCATTCAAAATCGCGACTTCAAACAGGAAACATGCTCCAGCTTATGTCACCAATTGGAATTCGCCCTTTGTCATGCTTCGTTTCCACTCAACATACTCATCTCCCCATAACCTTTTCATGAAACTTGAAACTTCTTACCGTACCTTACATCCTGGCATAAACCACCAACTTCCCTAATATGAACTCCCCTGCTTTGTTATTCCACTAGTACGAACCCCGTTCCTTTTCCTACTATCACAAAACACTCCAGCTTATAACACCCAATGACCAATTTATCAATCATTGAAAATGGAGCATACTGGTAAACCGATTTATCACATCACCTGTTATCAAACTCCTCCATGCTACTCTCCCTGTTTCCAGAATTAAACCGTCTTCTTCATTTTGACAATACGAACAAAGAACTTCCCTTCTATTTCCTTCCGTCATTATCTTCTTCTCCCCACCCAAAAACGCATGTTGACCCCACTACCTGCTGCTTTACCAAAAAACGTTTTGCCTTAATTCCACCACCGAGCTTCAACCAATAATTATCATGCACAAAACTCCCCCTTTTCATCTCCTCCTCCATACATGACCACCACTACCTAGTTATATAACTCACGTCTTCATCTTCCCCTTCAGTAAAACTCGATCCTCTTTCCTTCTCTACCCCATATTCAAACACTGCTCCTCTTCTTTTTTAACCCGTAACCTGCTCTGAAACTTTTCTCTACTAATGATCTTCTTCTGTTCACCCAAACCCTTTTAGCACTTCACCCTTTATCTCAGATCAGACATCAATAGTTCCGGACTTCTATCTGATCTTGACACCCCAGTACTTCTTCCCCTTATAAGTTATAACTACAACAGTCCATTGCCAATCCTTCACAAAAAAATCACCAACAACTCCTAATTACGAAACCCACTGAGCCACTTCCCCCTCCGGCCAGTGAAAGCCCCGACCCTCCTCTTTCTATCGCCACCACCGACGCCCTTCACCGTGGATCCTAGCGTTCGCCAAAAAACCCTAACCAGCGAACCAATTTGGCTCAAAACCCACAACCCATATATGAGCATGACGAGAATTCAAGGAGGAATTCGAATACATGTTTTGACTTACATGATTTTATTTTGTTCTTGGATTTTTTTTATTTGAATTTAGAAAGGGACCGATTGATTTGGTTTCATTTACTGGCGGAAATACAAGTATGAATGGGGAAAATGGAAATGAGTTTAGAATGACAGTATTTAAAAGGTGAAATAGTGTGGTAACCATGGAAATAACAGTTTGGAGAGCACGGCTTTTACAGTGGCCTGAGGGGCACGGTTCTGAAAGACTTGGCAAGCACAGGATCTAACACTTTGGCGGCACGTTGTCGAATAGGAACAAAGATTTATGTACACTTTTTATTAAATGGCTTTGCTATGGTTTCTTGTTCACTTTTGCAGCTAGTACCAAAGATAGGGTGTGGGTCGGCTTGGGTTTAGGATAGACATGTGACATGAACTGAAATTGGCATGTATATTCGATGATATCATTTGAGTTAGTTTTAAAATATGGAAATATGTTGTTTCCAAGTTTGATGTATATTTTATCTCGAATGGTGCAATTGTTCTAGAAATAGTGTGCATGTAATAAGTGGCATGAGCTAGCATGTCAAAAATGTTTATTTGGTACTTTGCTAGCAAAATCTCATTTATATATGAACTGCATTTTCAATTATCATCCGTGTGCGAAGCACAGGTCATTTACTGGTGTATATTTAAGTTAGAAAATATGAGTACTTCGTTACATACTACTATTTATATTAATATTCAAAATTATTAAATAAAATCATTTAAATCTCCAAATTAACCTTTTAAATAATTAAATAAATTAATTATTCAATCGCTAAAAATCCGGGTCGTTACACATATGTTAGTTCTAGCTACGAATAACGTCATGGTATGGAGCCCAGACTGTTTACTTATGTGGATGTTGGGAAAACTTTATGACGGAAAGCGAGGTACCTCGGAATTCGGGCCGATTTGAAGGCTCGAATATGATTTGAGTCCCTAGTGGCTCTTTATAGGTCTATATGCTCACATGGTCGGCGTACTAACCTATTTTGAAGGTTCGATAGAACCGGCTAACATATAGTTTATGGTATAACTAATCATCGATGGATGACCAACCATGAAGATCCAAGGGTTTCCCATAGGTATGATCCTGAGGCAATTGCTAGAGCGTCTCGAAATCGGTGGGGAAGATCCCTTGCCTCAGCTCATAGCTGGATACCCAATTTCCAATACGCTATTTTACGATTTTAGTTGTAAACCTATATGGAGACGTAATATAATGGTACTTACGCCGTCTATGATTGATACATTTATATTAGAAGTTGATTTCTTCACTTACAGTAATAAAAAAAGATGAAATTTCGCATATCAAGCATGTTTTGCTATTATAAGGTAAAACTGTGTCCTTGACTGCGTTCATTGTTTGATGGGACCTGAGTCTTATAATAGCTTCATTTTTCTGTTTGGCATTGCGCTATTTATTCTTATGCACTGGTATCCATGGGGGATAAACCCGTTCCATGTTACACGGCGTGGTCCCGTGATTTGCCTAACTTTAAAATAAAAGCTAATAACTGTTCTAGTTCTCACACCAGTCCCATAACTGACTCGAAGTTTATTATTTTAACCTAAACTCTGGGTATCCATATTTCCACAAGGGCAGCTAGTAGTTTTGGATTTCGCAAATATTTATTTTCACAGGATCCTGGATTACAGCTGGAGCTATATTCAGAAAGCATTGTATCCGTATATCTCTTTCAGTTGTAGTCGTAGATATTTTCCACTACACATTTTATTTATGTATTATTTTTCTGCTATGTAATATTTGTTCATACTTTGATATATTCTTGTACTCTAATGTAAATTGTTGTAATATCAATGAAATGTTCTATTGTTTGTGTTCTAATGCATCGTGTTCTCAAAGCAATCCGGGCTCCTCCGTTTCTTCCAGGATCGTGGAAGTTTGGGTCGTTTCAGTTTCTTTTTCTGGGATCATACAGACATTTCGAACAATGTATAACAAATTTGATTGAGAATGGAGATTTTTAGAAAACACACGTTCGTTTGGATTTTAATTGGACCTAAAATCAAATATGAATGTCTAAACCTGCTCACGAAGTACTAGAATTTCCATTGCAAGTTAAATTAAATTGAATTCATGATATATATTTGGAATTTAACTTGACATTTAAATTGAGTATAATAATTAATTGACACCCGATAAGTGATAATTGATATTCTATTTGGAAATTTAAATATACGTCTAGATTCAATGCGAACAAATTGAATATATATTGACATTGAATTGAACCGACAATTAAATTGTTGTTGAGATTGTTAGAGTACTGTCATTAAATAACTAGTGACTATTATGGTTTATTGATCGATTTGGATGGCTTTTAAATGTGTATGATTATTGGTTACTATGATGGTTGACTGAGTGATATTAGTTTTGATGATTATTGATTATGATGTACACCTGTTATCATCTTATATGCTACAGTAATTATGTAAGTTACCATATTCATCTCTTGGATATTGAGTACATGACCTAAGTTGAAATGATATATACCTATGCATTTGATACAAGTTGAAATGATATATACTCATGTAATATAAATTTATATTAAATGATTACTTGGCCTTAGGGTAGAAAATTAAATATTATCACCAAATTTGATCGAATAAAATGCTTTAAATTTTATAAGTTCAAATTTGTTAAATAAAATTGATTAATCAATATTGACTTAAATTTATTGGTTTCAAATCGTAGTAGTAGAAATTAAAATTTAGTTTCAATTTTGTCAAAATGGAATTATTTCAAGTGTTGAATTTGAAATCTGAATTAAAGCTTTGAAACCAATTTAATGTAAATATGTCTCAAAATTCGAATTTATGTTTTGAAGCCAGCTTAAATCATTTTTAATTGAAAATTAAGATTATGCCATTAAATTTGTAACAATCCAGATTTTTATATAGGAATATTTAATTTATGTAAATATTTAAAATAATTATTTTAAGAATTAATAACTTGAAATTTGTTTAAATAAGAATTTGAGTGTTAAATCACTTATAAATGGGAATGTCAAATTAAAAATCTGAAATAGTTATTTTGAAGATATGTAAAATTCTATTTGAATATATACGGTAATAATAATTTATTTTCAATGAATTTGATTGCTTTGGAATTAATTTATATTTTATCGATTTAATCTAATACTTGGAAAATAGATATTTTTCAAACGATCTCAGATTTGACGAAATTTGTTTCATCGGATCCAAAGTGTTAAATTATTGTAAGATTTCAATTTCCTTATCAATCAGAGTTGTTATGTGAGTATGCACATTATAAACATGTATCAAAAAGATTGATTTGAAATTAATAATAACGTATAATTTAAATTTGGGAATAATTGCTGAAGGCAATCAAATTGGCTTCTGAAACATGTTCCACTGTGTTCGAAACAGGGATATTTGGTTGGGGATGTCAGTCATTGCACTTCGTTTGGAGTTCGTGAGATTTTCTATGCATATGTGAATAAAATAGTAATAAAATGAGCCTATAAATTGTCTCTGTAACAACCCGGAATTTTGTCAATATAAATTAATTATTAGAATTTCTAAAATAGGAATTTCTGCAAACGATGGAATTTGGCCATGAAACTTTAAAAAATGCATTCGTCTCAGAATTTAGGTCAACTTTCATGTTTGGAGTTTCGCGAGCGGAGTCCGTATGAAAAATTTACAGACGAAATATTAAAAATGGACAAAAATAAACAAACATAATAATTAATATATATGTTTCCCTCTTTGACCAGCCCTCGTTCGGCAAATTGGCCATAGGGCGTTCGACACCCTCCTAAGATCAGTAGACCGCTTTGGGCCTGTAATGCCCAGTGACGGCTAGTGTAACACACCGTATTTTAAACAACACTAAAAGAGGATAAATTATACAGTAATTCATTTAATATTCGGAATTAAGGGAAACGGACTGTGCCATTGCGTCCCTCTCGAAATTCTGTTCTAGATAGACATTTGGTTTGTGTATGGCTATGAGTCAGATCTTATCCAGAAAGGGTTCAAAAATCAAAATTTCATATGGTGGCAAATTGCCCGCTCTAGGGGGTCAACCCCCTGGAGGGGTGTCGACACCGGGGTCGACCCCCCTGTAGGGGTGTCGACATTAGGGTCGACTAACCTACAGGGGTGTCGACACCCCTAGGGCTGATGTGGCAGTCAGTTTAGAGGGGCTGACAACTATATACAGAGGTCCATTTTCTCTATTTTCTTCACTGAGAATCCATGGGGGTCGAACTCTACCGGTGTCTAAGTTGAGACGGATCCTTCCTTCAACAACATTCAATTAAAGCTAATCAGTTAGAGATTCAAGATACATTCTTTCTCTATTTTCTAAACCAAACTCTACGAGTTCCTAGTTTCTTTTAGATTTAAATATTTAAAAGTAAACATGATATGACAATAGTTCGGATTTGTTTATGTGCCTATATTATACAGGATCCATTGTAAATTGTGAACATATGACATTCTATATTGATTATAACTTGGATCTAAATCTCCATCTTGTCGAATCTATTGTAATTTTTGTGGCATTCTATGATGTGGACCTTGACCTTATTTGTGTTAGATCTATTTTTAACTATTGATCTAAATCTCTATCTTGTGGGATCCATTGTAACTTCTATAACATTCTATGATGTGGATCTTGACCCTATTTGTGTTAGATCTATTTTTAACTGTTGGATCTGAATTATGTGGACATCTAAATTATTAATCAGATCTGGTTTATCACCTTATGCCTATCATGTTAGATCTAAACCGGTTGTACATCTAAATTGTTAATTTAGTTCTTATTATGCTTATTATGACATCATAGTTATGTTAGAATTAATTATCTGCCACAAGTTCATCAGATTTATGCTTATATGTCCACCTTGTCATAATGCTAGTTTATGTTTATGCCAAAACAATCACCATTGTCATATTCCCATCACTTTTCCCTTACATTGTTTATGACAAGGCTAGTTTCTAGCCTAGATGACACCAAATATATGCAAATGCGCTAGTTAGGGAACGAGAGAAAAAGGTTAGAATTGACATAATTTGAGTAATGTTTATATGAATTGGACATATAATTCAAAAAGGGGAAAATAGGGACATAATCACCTATAAAGACGTAAGTAAGAATTGGTTAAGAATGAAATGCCTAGGTTTACAACTAAAAATTGTAATTGCACTTATGACACGAGGTTCGGTTGCATTAGTGATGGAAGTCTGCCCGGACCCGACCGACATATCCAGCAACCACTAATGTTGAACCTAATGTGAGAGGTCTAAGTGTGCAAATAGAGACGAGCTATGACACGATTTTAGGCCCAACTTGTGGAAGAAGTCTGCCCAGACCCGACCGACATATCCAGCATCCACAAGCTGTAGGCCTAATGTGGGAGGTCTAGCCCATTATAAACCATAAATGGATATGGTAATGAATTGGACTACTTAACCTAATCTAATCCATAGGGATTGTATGATTATGAACTAGTTAGGGTTAAGTAAAATTGGTTGGACAGTGGATGGTCTAAGAAAATTTGAGGGGGCAGGTAATATTTACACATAGGCCTGCAAACTTAGTCCGATAAGGTTATGTAATTAAAGACACCTAGTGGTAAGCATAACGGGTAGAAAGATTGGGGTTATATAATTAAAGACACCTTTAGGGTAAATATAACCTGTGGAAAACCTAGTGGGGGATAAAAAAACAAGGAGAGAGCTTGTATCATATTGTGCGAGACCCGTTTCAGCCAGTAACCTGGAGTAGGTATCAAATATGTACTCCGAACTAGGTCGGAGAAGGGGCACGCTTACTGGGCTGATTGTAAGAGATCCAAACGTGGAGGACGGTGTTGGCGGTGCAAACTGACCGGGCCACGTGCATGCATGAGCTGGGCTGAAGGCAATAAGACGAATGTTACACATGTAGATATGCGGCTATGCACGTCAGCGAAGGGTTGCCACTTTAGGACGTGATACATCCTATTGCCACTTTAGGACGTGATACATCCTACGGTGGGGCCGGCACAGAGTATCTATATGGATTAGGAAGCCGATCGATTAGGGTAGTAGTTTGGATACATTCAGACGTATGCCTAAGCCTACCACCTTGAAGTGTAAGGGATCATCTCATTCTGGTTATACTAGTAATAGTGCAGAGTAATCATTATAGAAGTAGATACACCTTATCTTATCTACCTTGTCACACCTGCCATTTTTGTAGTATTCTCACTTATCCTATTTATATTCCTGTCATGCTACTTTTATTTACTTGCTAAAATTAACTAGACTCACCAGACTTTATGTCTGACTCTGTTTGTTTCCTCTTTTTTCTTCCCCCCCCCCCAAGTTCTCAGGGCGTGAATGCTCAGCCTTAGTCAGGACTCAGTTATCATCTTGCTAGGAGCTGCTTTCGAAGTATGGCCCTGGTTCTTATCTATACTATGGGTTAGCTCTTTTTCTTGGGGAATTATGTTATGCTTTTTATATTTATGTACTCTGATGGTACAAGACATAAGTTATATTATTGTAATGGTTTTTGTGACTTATGGTATGTTGGAGCACGATGTTATGATTTATTTTTGAAATAAAAATTTAAATTTCCGCTGCTATCTTATTTATCTCTGTCTTGTAATTATTTTGTGTATGTTTACCTATAACTCTTAACGGAACTTAATGCATTCCCTTAGTGAGTGACATGAACGGACGTGGGGTGTCACACTTGGTATCAGAGCTGAAGGTTGCTGGATTAGATAAAAGTATTTGAAATTATTTCCAAAACGGGTTTTAAAAGAAGCATTTTCAAAAAGAAAAGTCCGTTTTGAAAAACATTCCCCAAAAGGGCATATGTAATATCTTTAGATCTATTGTCTAAATCTCTTCCTTTTTCTTTTCAGCATGTTTGGGGAATTAAACATTCCAGAGGGCGTTACGATACCCGGATGGTCCCGTAGGTATCTAGAGGCCACGGCGCCTGCCTGTGGTCAAACTGACATTCCTCCCCCAGTTGCGCCAGTCATTCCTCCCCCTCCCCCTCCAAGAGCAGATAATATCGCTAAGATCTGCATAGACTTTCGTGTTATGGGAGGGAAGCCATTCCATGGAATGAGACATTTGTAGAAGCGCGGAATTGGCTCTAGGGGACGGAGGACTTGTTCGTAATCTTTAAAGTAGAGGATAGAAGAAAGATTCAGTTAGCTGCTTGGGTACTGAAAGACGAAGCCTCATTCTGGTGGGAAGTTACCCAAGCTGGACGTCCGGTGGAAACTTAGGAAGATTTTAGACAAAGATTTGAAATAAATTTTCTTTCCCAAACCGAGAAAAGCATGCAGATGGAGAGATTCTTTGCACTCAAACATGGAAACTTGATGGTGAAAGAGTATGTGAACAAATTCAACCATCTAGCAGGGTTCGGGTTGGAACTGGTGGATACTCCGCATAAGAAGGCGTTGCAGTTTGCTAAAGGGCTAAATGTACCCCCTTCATGGGTTAGCTATTTCCCATATTCCAATGGAAGCCACTTTTGAAAAGCTTGTCGATATGGCCCTAATACATGAGGAAGACAAGGGAGAAAAGAAGGAAGTAAAGGCTGAGGAAACATCGCAAAATAAGAAGGTGTGGCCCAAGAAGGGGCAACAACAACAACAACAAAAGAAAGGTGGAAAGAATGACAAGGGCAAGGATAAGAGAAAATGCCACATTTGTGGGAAAGAGGTCACTTGGTCAAAGATTATAAGAGAAGGAAGAATGCTTGCCACAATTATGGAGAGGTCGGACACTTTGCTAAGGAGTGCCCGAAGAAACAGGGATCGCAATGACAAGGTCAAAAGGCAGGAACTTCTAGAGGGCAGGTGCATGCTCTCACGATTAATGCTCCTGATAGAGGTAGAATTTTTTTTGTGGATGGCTTAATTTCTCCTTCAAACCATCATATTAGAACACTTTTTGATTCCGGCGCTTCACATTCATTTATATCTAGTTTTGTGGTTGAATCTCTGCACTTAATTACTAGTATAGTAGTTGATCCCGTAGTTGTCTCAAACCCCATTGGTGGTTCGGCTCATTTATCTATGATTTGTCGGGGTATGAGGATATCTGTGTTAGGCGTCGAGTTTGAGTGCGACGCATATGTGCTCAGGTTTATGGGTTAAGGGTTGATTCTTGGAATGGACTGGCTTACCATGTATGGTGCCATTCTGGATTGTGAGAGGAGGGTCATTAGGCTTCTGACTTGTCATGGGAGGACCCTCGAGATTTCTTGTGACCTACATGGGTCAGTTATGCTTAGTTTCCTAGAGTCTCTTGATGCATCTATCGATGATCTTCAATCTATTCCAGTAGTCCGAGATTATTCTGATATTTTTTATGAGGTACGGGATTACCTCCGAAGCGCGAGATCGATTTTCGTATATATCTGGTGGACAATGCAAAGCCAGTTGCATTAACAGTACGCCATATGGCTCTGAGGGAAGGGAGGGAGCTGAGTAAGCAAGTAGGGGAGCTACTTGAGAGACGATTTATCAGACGAAGCATATCTGAATAGGGTGCTCCAGTTGTATTCGCAACTAAGGCGGATGGTTTGCTTCGTTTGTGTGTTGACTATAGGGAGTTGAATAAACTCACCAAGAAGAATAGTCACCCGCTCCCGAGGATTGATGATTTATTTGATCAGCTTGCTAGTGCCTCAATATTTTCTCAGTTAGACTTGGCCATGGGGTTCCATCAGTTGTGGGTGGCTGAGGACAGCATTGATAAGACTGCTTTTAGAACTCTGGATGATTTCTTTGAATGGCTAGTTATGCCTTTTGGGTTGACAAATGCACCCGCCTATTTTGTTGATCTGATGAGTAGGGTGTTTCGGGAGTTTCTAAACAAATTTTTCGTGGTCTTTGTTGATGTTATCTTGATCTTCTCCAAAAGCGAAGAAGAGCATGCCCAACATTTGAGAGAAGTTTTGAAAACTCTCTGTGCGCATCAGCTTAAGGAAAAGTTCTCCAAATGCCATTTTTGGAGAATATAGGTGAGATTCTTAGGGAATGTGGTATCCAAAGAAGGGATAGCTGTAGATCCTGCCAAGGTGGTTGCAATGCAAGATTGGCAGATTCCTAAAAATGCAACCGAGGTGAGAAGCTTTCTTGGGTTGGCAAGTTATTATAGGAAGTTCATTAAGGACTTCGCAATGATATCAGCCCCGCTCACCAGGCTGAAAAAGAAGAATTTGGCATTTTCATGGGATATAGATTGTGATGTTGCTTTCCAACGACTGAAGAGGGCTCTGACAACGGCCCCAGTCTTGACCTTGCATGATGGAAGTAAAGTGTTTACCATTTACATTGATGCGTGTGGTACTGGGCTTGGTGCGGTTCTGATGCAAGAAGGGAAAGTAGTGTGTTATGGAGGTAGACATTTGAGAGTTCATGAGAAGAACTACCCCACCCATGATCTAGAGCTTGCTGCCATAGTATTCGTGCTTAAGACGTGGTTCCATTATTTACTTGGAGAGAAGTTCGAGTTATACACTATCATAAAAGTCTCAAGTTTCTGTTCTCGTAGAAGGATCTCAATTTAAGGCAACAACGGTGGATGGAGTTCCTAGCTTCTTATGATTTTGAGATTGCTTATATCCCTGGCAAGGGTAATGTGGTGGAAGACGCACTAAGTAGGTAGAGGATGGCCTTAAGTCCTATGTTTGTGGAGAGGAAGAGCCTGGAGTTCATCTCAACTTTTAATTTTAGACCCTCAATCGAGATTTTGTCTGATTTGTTTGCATCGCTAGAAATATGACCAACTCTTATGGATCAGATAGGAGCTTCGCACCAAGGTGACCCACAGATTTTAGACATCATGGAAAAGCTCAGAAAAGGGGAGACTTCTAGTCACCTCAGTAGATATGCCATAAACGAAAAGGGGTGGTTGCGACGAGATGGAAGGCTTTGTGTTCCTCAAACTGGAAGGTTGATAAAGGCAGTCGTAGAAGAAGCCCACCATTCTAAGATGACTATTCATCCAGGCGTTGATAAGATGTACAAAGACATGAAAAGGATTTTCTTTTGGGCTGGGATGAAGAAATATGTGGTAGAGTTTGTTGCTCAATGTTTAGTTTGCCAACAAGTTAAAGCTGAGGAAAAGAAGCCCTGTGGTTTACTTCATCCTTTGGAGGTTCCGCAGTGGAAATGGGAGAGCGTCTCTATGAATTTCATAGATGGTTTGCCTAGATCAAAGAAAGGCAATACCAGTTTCTGAGTTGTGGTGGATAGGCTCACTAAGAGCGCTCATTTTATTCTAGTTAAGAGTAAGAGGATGACATCATGGTTGGCAGCAATTTATGTTTGTGAAATAGTTCGTCTTCTCGGAGTATCTTCCAGCATCGTAAGCGATCGTGACCCCATTTTCACTAGTTAATTTTGGAGGAGCTTGCAAGAAGAATTAGGTACACAGTTGTGTTTGAGCACCGCTTATCATCCTCAGGCCGATGGGCAGACGAAGAGGGTGAATAGAATTCTTGAAGATCTTTTAAGACTGTGTATTCTAGACTTCGGATGGACTTGGGAAGAGCATCTTCCTCTAGTAGAGTTTGCCTATAACAACAGTTATCAAGCTAGCATCAGCATGGCACCATTCGAAGTATTGTACGGACGACCCTGTAGATCACCAACTTGTTGGTGGGAATCTACAGAAAGATTGTTACTTGGACCAGATATGGTTAGAGAAACGTCCAAAAAGATTGACCTTATTCGATGGCGGATGAAGACAGCTCAAGATAAGCAAAAATCCTATGCATACAAGAGAAGGTCTGACATCGAATTTGAAGTGGGAGACTTAGTTTTTATCAAAGTGTCACCTCTAAGGAATGTGGTTCGCCTCGGATCTGTAGGGAAGTTGGCACCTAGGTTTGTGGGACCATTTCCCATAACCGAGAGGGTTGGCCAAATGGCCTATAGAGTAAATCTCCCAGAAAATCTATCCGGCATACATGAAACCGCAGACGTAGTTGAGCCGGTTGTATTGGAAGAGGTAGAAGTGGAACGGGAGGAGACAGTCAGGTGAGTCCCTACCCGTATTCTTGGATCAGAAGTTAAGAAGCTACGCAATAAAGAGATCAAGCTAGTAAAGGTTCAATGTGGAGATAACCCAGAGGACGCGACTTGGGAGACGATGACAAGATTCATACTTCGTACCCTTTCCTTTTTGAGGGTATGTTCTTAACTCCTTTTTCCAAAGTTTGCCAGTGCTTGTTTTTATCATTTGAATGTATCCTATCCATAGTACTTTCGACCTTTGGATAAGAATCCTACAGATGTAAACATGTGTTTGAGACCACTTATGTTTGATAGATGCAAGTGGATGCAAGTGTTTGCTAGTGGTTGCTCGTGGATGCATATACACACACATTAGGCACTAGATAGGCTCAATAACTCTCATACCGCATATGGATGTGCGTGCATTTTCTTTTCCTTTATGGATAAAAATGGATGTATTAGCATATGGATGTTGCATTTGGACGAATGAATGTGCACACATATAGAACTCACATGTTATAATATGATTATTTGCATTCATATTGGATTCATGGCACTAACATACATTGCATTAAGGAGGTCAACTGAATCGGTAGACCGCATGATTTTCGCATTAGTATTGGGACATATACACACACCTTTGCATATGTTCATATAAGCATTAAAAGTCTTTAAGGACAATGGATGCCAGTGATTGATGGAAGAGTAGATGGATGGTAGGATATGCATTCTTCTCAACTTAGAGATCTCAGGGACGAAATCCTTTGAGTAAGGGAGAATGAACACCCCGTATTTTAAACACCACTACAAGATGATAAATTAAATAATAATTAATTTAATATTCGGAATTAAGGGAAACAGAATGCGCCATTGCATCCGTCTCGAAATTTTGGTCAAGATAGACATTTGGTTTGCGTAAAACGGATAACATATGAAGAAGTTATGAAGGTTTTAAGTTTGTATACGCATAGAAAAAATATATATATATATATATATATATATATACATATGAGTCATATATGAGTCAAGTCTTATCCAGAAAGGGTTCAAAAATCAAAATTTTGTATGGTAGCAAATTTCTCACTCTAGGGGTCGACCCCCTAGAGGGGTGTTGACACCGGGGTCGACCCCTCTGCAGGGGTGTCGACACTGGGGTCGACCCACCTACAGGGGTGTCGACACCCCTAGGGCTGATGTGGCAGTCAGATTAGAGGGGCTGGCAGCTATATATAGAGGTCCCTTTTCTCTATTTTCTTCATTCAGAATCCATGGGGGCCTAACTCTGCTAGTGTCTGAACTGAGACGGATCCTTCCCTCAACAACGTTCAACTAAAGCTAATCAGTTAGAGGTTCAAGATCCGTTCTTTCTCTATTTTCTAAACCAAACTCTATGAGTTCCTAGTAGCTTTTAGATTTAAATATTTAAAAGTAAACATGATATAACAATATTTTGGATTTTTTCATGTGCCTATATTATACTGGATCCATTTTAAATTGTGAACATATGACATTCTAAATTGATTATAACTTGGATCTAAATCTCCATCTTGTCGGATCTATTGTAACTTCCGTGGCATTCTATGATGTGGACCTTGACCTTATTTGTGTTATATCTATTTTTAACTATTGATCTAAATCTTTATCTTGTTGGATCCATTGTAACTTCTATGACATTCTATGATGTGGATCTTAACCTTATTTGTGTTATATCTATTTTTAACTATTGGATCTGAATTATGTGGACATCTAAATTATTAATCAAATCAGGTTTATCACCTTGTGCCTATCATATTAGATCTAAACCGGTTGGGCATCTCAATTGTTAATTTAGATCTTATTATGCTTATTATGACATCATAGTTATGTTAGAATTAATTTATCTACCACAAGTTCATCAGATTTATGCTTGTACGTCCACCTTATCACCATGCAAGTTTATGTTTATGCCAAAACAATCACCTTTGTCATATTCCCATCACTTTTCCCTTTAATTGCTTGTGACTAGACTACTTTCTAGCCTAGATGCCGCTAAATATATGTGAATGCGTTAGTTAAGAAATGGGGGAAAAGTTTAGAATTGGCCTAATTTGATTAATGTTTATATGAATTGGACATATAATTCAAAAAGGGGGAAATAGGGACATAATCACTTATAAAGAAATAGGTAAGAATTGGGTAAGAATGAAATGCCTAGGTTTACAATTAAAAAATTTAATTGCACTTATGACACAAGGTTAGGTTGCATTAGTGGTGGAAGTCTGCCCGGACCCGACCGGCATATCCAGCAACCACTAATGTTGGACCTAATGTGAGAGGTCTACGTGCGCAAATATGAGACGGGCTATGACACGAGTCTAGGCCCAACTTATGGAAGAAGTCTGCCCGGATCCGACCGGCATATCCAGCATCCACAAGTTGTAGGCCTAATGTAGGAGGTCAAGCCCATTATAAACCATAAATGGACATGGTAATGAATTGGACTACTTAACCTAATCTAATCCATAGGGATTGTATGATTATGAACTAAAGTTAGGGTTGAGTAAAATTGGTTGGACAATGGGTGGGCTAAGCAAATCTGAGGGGGTGGGTTATATTTTCATATAGGCCCGCAAACTTAGGCCGATAAGGTTATGTAATTAAAGACACCTAGTGGTAAGCATAACCAGTAGAAAGATTGGGGTTATATAATTAAAGACACCTTTAGGGTAAATATAACCCGTGGAAAACCTAGTGGGGGATACAAGACAAAAGTGAGAGCTTGTATCATATTGTGTGGGACCCGTTTCTACCAGTAACCGGAGTAGGTATCAAATATGTACTCCGAATTAGGTCGGAGAAGGGGCACGCTTATTGGGCTGATTATAAGAGATCCAAACGTGGAGGATGGTGTTGTCAGCGCAAACCGACCGGGCCATGTGCGTGCATGAGCTGGGCCGAAGGGGATAAGATGACTGTGACACCTGTAGATATGGGGCTGTGCATATCATCGAAGGGTTTCCACTTTAGGATGTGATACATCCTATGGTGGGGCCGGCACAGAGTATCTACGTGGATTAGGGAGCCGATAGATTAGGGTAGTAGTTAGGATACATTCGAATGTATGCCTTAGTCTACCACCTTGAAGTGTAAGGGTTCATCTCATTCTAGTTATACTAGTAATTGTGCAGAGTAATCGGTAGAGAAGCGGATACACCTTATCCTATCTACCTTGTCACACCTTCCATTTTTGTAGTATCCCTCTTATCCATTTTATATGCCTATCTTGCTACTTTTATTTATTTACTTGTTAACAGTAACTAGACTCACCAGGCTTTATATCTGACCCTTTTTGTTTCCTCTTCTTTCTTCAGTCCCCCCCCTCCAGGTTCTCAGGGCGGGAATACTCAGGCTTACTCAGGACTTAGTTATCATCTTGCTAGGAGATGCCTTCGAAATATGGCTCAAGTTCTTATCTCTACTATGGCTTAGCTCTTTTTCTTGGGGAATTATGTTATGCTTTTAATATTTATGTACTCTGATGGTACAAAACAGAAGTTATATTATTTTAATGGTTTTTGTGACTTATGGTATTTTGGACCATGATGTTATGATTTTTGTTTGAAATAAAAATTTAAATTTCTGCTGCTATCTTATTTATATCTGTCTTGTAATTATTCTGTGTCTGTTTAACTATAACGCTTCACAGAACTTAATGCATTCCCTTAGTCAATGACTGTAACACCCCGAATTTTCTGAGAATATTAAAATTAACAAATTCAAGAACACTTAATTTTTAGAACAAGAATTAAGTGAAATGGGTTGCGCTATTACGTTCGTCTCAAAATTTTGGTCAAGGTAGACATTAGGTTTGCATAAAACGAATACCTTATGAAGAAGTTATTAAGCCTTGAAGTATGTATGCATATGAGAAATATATATATATTAAATAAATAAATATGCAAAAAAGTTCAAAATAGTGAATCGGGAGAGGGAATAACCGAACCGGCCCATTTTTGAGGTCGACCAGAGCTCCGCTGGGTCGACTAGGGGTTGATTCAGGATGTTTGGTTATCAACTCGTAGGTCGATTCGCTCTAAAGCAGATGTGGCATCTGAGTGGTTCTAATGGACACGTTGCTGAGTCATTAGGGCTGATGTGGCTATTCTATCTAGTCTGAATGGCTTTGATTTGCTCTAGGTTAATCTGACGGTTCCTATTAAATCAAACTTCTATATAAGCGACCTAATACCTCAACCCTAAATCATATTAAAAATCAACCAAGAGCTGTCATGCTGCCGTTGGACAACCTCGAGTAGTCGTCGTTCAACTTGAAGCAAATTAAAAGAGACAAACCAAATCAAATCAAAATTAAACTAAAACAACGATTGTCTACATCAAAGGCGAGCATTTCAACATTAGAATATAGATTCCAGAAATCAAGATTGTCTTTTGTAAGTGTAGTTATCTTTTAGATGTAAATAAATTTAAGACGTGATTTGATATAAAGTGAAAAATAGAATTATACCATGTTGTATAATATTGACAATGCTAATTCATGTTTGTTTCTTGTGATGATTTTATCATGAATTGTCTTGGAATGTTTGTGGCTTATTGGACTTGGTGTTGGATCTATCAGAGATTGAGAATGAAACTATCAATATCATATGCAAGTTATATGTTTCATGTTAAGATCTACATATATATGTTTATATGATTAATGCAAGTTGTATGTATTATGTTAGATTCAAGTCAAGATCTACATATACATACATACATATATATATATATATTCATATGCTTTATGTTAGATCTGTATGCCTATATATATGTTCATATGTTCATATGCAAGTTACAAGTTTTATGTTGGATCCATGTCAAGATCTATCTGGGTTCATATGATTAATGCAAGTTATATGTTTTATGATATATCCAAGTCACGATCTAATTATACATATGTTCATATGCAAGTTACATGTTAGATCCAAAACTACATCTATAATTATATGCATGTTTGTAAAGTGGACTTATGCAAGTTCACCTTGTTAGATCTAGTTCACACCTATATGTTAATGTTGAAATTATACATGCCTTGGGATTGGACATGTCATGATTATGTCATATGCTAGTTTATAATTGAGGTTATGTTCACACGTGCCTAGATCTACATATTAACATGTTTTAGGCTTATGATTATCTAAGTCTAAATTATATGCAAGTTCATGTGACATGTTAAATTATATGAATAAAGTTTTATGCAAAATTTACATGTTTGGTTGAATCTATATTATGCATGTTCCCTTCTTTACCTCTTGCTTATAAATTGGGCTAATATGCGGTCCCAATGACTTTATGTGATTAATACGAACGAACAAACGAGGGTAACGTTGGGATAGTTATTAAATCAAAACATGTTAATAATATAGGTGGGTCCAAAACCATGTAAATGGTTAAGGCCATGAATGGTATAATTTATACCATTAGTCTTGAACATAATTAAAATATATGACATGAAACACTTATAGAAAATTTACATATATAAAATGTAGAAGATGAATATGCCTAACCCGAGGTTAGACTGAGTTATGGTGTAAACCTGCCCGGAACCGACCGGCACATCCAGTAACCACAACAATACCTGTCTAATGTGAGAGGTTAGTTCATCAACCCAGAAAGACCCAAGGTTAGACTGAGTTATGGTGTAAAACTACCCAGAAACGACCGGCACATCCAGTAACCACAACAATACCTGTCTAATGTGAGTGGTTGGTGCTTTAATTAATTAATTAAAACCCATGAATAATCAAGCTAGAAATGGTGAGGTTATGTAATTAAGGGAACACTTAACCAACTTAGCATGTTAACAAGACAAGATTGGTTTGGTTAAGTAATTGAGGAAACACTTAACCAACTTAACACGTTAATTAGACAAGATTGATATGGGTTAAGTCAAATCAAGGACACTTAACCAATTTAGCATGTTGACTAGAAAAAACCTAGTAACGGGGACCCGTTTCAACAGTAACCCACATGGATGTATCAAGGTACCCTGAACTAGGCTGGGTGGGGCACGATTACTAGGCTGAATATAAGCGGTTAAAAGGGCGGCGATTAGGTGTGTCAGTGTAGGTTCTGACGGAGTACGGGCGTGCACGGGCTCTGGAGTGGAAAAAGCAGGAACTGGGCACCAGGCGTACACTTGTGCATCTTTGAATCGTGTCAGGGTTGCCATTATAGGACTTGATACACCCTATACTGGAACCAGCACAAGTACTTAAAAATCACGTGGGGCCGCATGACGCCTGGAATACATGAATGCGAGTAGGAGCCGATCAATACATGAATGGGATCACTTTATCATGAATATACATTGCTAGTTAAACAGCTCTTAGTGGGTGCAGAGAAGTAAAAGTGGGTGCAATAGCCAAATCTAGTTAAATGTTACTTTACCTCGTTTTAGGATTACCCTATCCCTGTGGTATCATTCAAAGTTCAGTTTATTCATGTCATAGTCTTTTACTTGTTTACATGCTATTAAATAACTGGGCTTACCAGACTTATGTCTGACCCATTTTCCTTTCGCTTCTTTTCTTCCGTTCCCCCCCTCCCCCCCCCCCAAGGTCCGCAGGGAGGAAACACTTATGCTTAGTCCAGGTTAGCCAAAGCTTGAAGACCATAGATGTAAGGCTTGGACTTTCCTTTTTGAGCTATGGCTATGGTCAAGCACTTAATGGGGATTTATGTCATTTTATTTTCAGTATTGCTTCTTTATGTTTTCAAGATAGATGAAAAGTTGTAATAATTTGGAAGGTTGAAACAGTTGTTGAATTGTTGTGTTGAACAAGTATTTATGAAATAATATTGATCTTTTTCCGCTGCATAAATTTTCTATCTTGTAATTTATTAGTATCTTGTACCTTAAAATGCTCCACCGAAGTTAAGGCATTCCCTTTGAGAGTGACCTTAACGGATGTGGGGTGTTACAGCGACATTAACGGACGTGGGTGTCATAGCTTGCTTTGAGGGGCATTTTCATTTTATCATATAATATGAATGGACGTATGTTAATTAAAATAGATCTATGGTCCAATGCTAATTCCACCCCTATAAATAAAGGGGGTAAGACCTCATTCTTTTGCACACAAATCTTTAGTGGCAGCGGAGATCTGCCATTTTCCTCCTTCTTTAAACCTAATTTCTATAATAAAAACGTATTCATACAAAATATCAAATCCAATTCCTATGAAATTAAGAGGATTAGCATATCTAACGGAAAAGAATGCAAATTAACACTCCAAATCTGATTCTGCCCTCTCTACTATTTTCTTACGTCTCTACAGATCTGGAATTTCCCTTTTTCTCGATAAATTGTAGATTTATAAGAATTTGGGGACTGTAGGCCTAAAAGTGATCAAACATTGAATTTGGAGGCTATAAGGTGAGTGGAAAATTTATGAATACAGTCATAATAACTTATCTATTTCATTTGAATTAGATTTAAAATTTATGCCTATTTCCTATCAGATCTGTTCATTTAAGTATTGTAAATTTATTGGCAATCATCAGATTTGATTAGAAAAATTGTTAAAACTTGTTAATTGTAAGTTGTGGTTATACATAATATCTATTATAGGATTCTTAAACTTGTTCACACACGTTACTATAGTTATGTTGTAAAATATGTTGTTGTTGTTTCATAGCACTGTGGATCTAGAAATCAGTTCCATCAAACACTAATTTGATGTAGTTACATTCCAGATCCTTAGTTCAGTGTTGAACAATAAGTATGTGAATTTGGGTAAAAAGGATGAAATTGGTAAATTATGTCATTTTAGTATTAAAAGAAATATGCCTGTTTGTATTCAATATTGTTGGGTTTTGTCTTAATCGTTGTAAATATGTCGGTTTCCTCCTTTTAAATAAAAGGCATTATTTTGAAATCACAAAAGATGTGATAAAAAGGATTAAAAAGGAAAAAGTGATGCAATTGTACGTATAAATATAAGTATATATATTTGTATGTAATTTGCATCAACTAATCCAAATTATATATTTACATATATTTATTGTGATTTGGAAATATGTCAATTACACTAATTAGGCATTATTTACAATGACTACGGCTAAAAGTGTTTTGTGAGATTTGAAACCTTTTGGCAAGATTAAACGCAAAAAGGAATGTTTAGTTATTGATTAAACCAAATCTATTAATTTAAAAACAACAACAACAATAATAAAAGGAATAACTACGTTGACCATAAGAAAACATAAATTATAAATATATACATATTATCCATCCAAATCAGCGTAAAACGACAAGATATACATTGTATGGAATGTTTGAATGTTTGGATAAGGTTCAATTATGGAATTATATGTAAATGAAATCTATATTGAATTATTATATTTGTGGTGACCATTTGTAGAAATCAATATAATTAATTGCTATAAATAGGACCGCAAATTCCTTAAATAACAACCATGACTAATGTTGATCGGGGAAATGATTGTAATTGGAAAATGGTTAAGATTCCTAAATTTATTAGTGTAAACGTTGTAGACCCCAATTAGGAAATTTGAATATATAAACCGCATTTAGACACGAGGTTAACCTTAACTTGTGGAATAAGTCTGCCTGGAACTAACCAACATATCTACCATCCATAGGTAGTCAGCTTAATGTAAGGGGTCTGGTGCGTAAATATAAATGTACTAAGACATGAGGTTAAGTTCAATTTGTGGTAGAAGTCTGCCAGGAACTAACCGACAAATCCAGCATCCACAAATGATCAACTTAATGTGAGTGGTCTAGTGCATATACATACATACATACATACATACATATATATATATATATATGTATGTATGTATGTATGTATATATATATATATATATATATATACACACACACATTAATAAAATAAACAAGTAAACAAATAAATAATTATGAATAGTAATGGTCTATTAGAGTAAAACAAGTAAATATTTTGGGACTGATAAAATAAGTATATCCATAGTTAAAGGTTGCCTTAGGAAAATATGACCATTATGTCCATAAATGGCAATAAACTTATAGATAGAAGAAGAGGGGATTTAGGGGTATTGAATTGTCGTTTAAATACTAAGTCCGAATTAGGGAAATGTTGAAATAAATATCTTAGGATAAAATGGATATAGCTTTCCTTATCTACAACTAGTTAATATAGAACCTTTAAATTTTAGAATTGGACTTAGTAGGTTAACAATGTAAAAAATTATTAGCCATTTTAACCCGTGATGATAATGAAATGTATATGTATAGTATTTCCGTGTAGAGGGACTAAATAGGAATAATATAATAACATAGCCTAGTTTATCCCAACAGAGAAATGTGATAAAGGCAAATGGAGTATGGATCCAATAACCTTCGCGTATAGTCCGCTTCCTTGGGTCTTAAGCGGCTAGGTTTGAGGAGTCCACCTGAGAATAGGTCTTCCAGTTTAGGGGTCTTAAATGGTAGGTGTGTATGGGCCTACCCAAATTTGGAAACTAAAAACGTCAGATATGGCTACTTATCCTACATGAAGTAATAAGCGACTAAGGGGGTTATTTGATAAGGTTAGCTAGAAGGTATAGAAAGCGATAAAATACCATCTCTCACCATATGGAGGGCAAGGGTATATGCGTGAATGATGAAAGCCTTAACTAGTAGGGTCTGTAGGTAGTGCCCTCTGGTTCATGATAACATTTTCTAAATTATCGAGAAATAATAAGTGACCAATCTATCCGCCTAAGGGTCTTAAGCGATTAGAAAGAATCCACCCTATCTATCATTGATAGTGAGGCCCTAAATTACAAAGGATAAGCAAGTGAAAGTATATGGATATAAAAACTCCGTAATTAGGGGTGTAATCTCGATATAGTAACCAACAAAGCTCTAGTATAAAGGCTTCATAAAAATATGTGTAAACTTCCTATCTTGGTGTTATACTTTAGAAATACTACTTTAGGAAGAGTAGTAAAGTCGTGTGTAAGCATTTACAAGGTTAGGCTAGAATTCCTAACCTTGGTAAGCATACATCTTGGGTTGAACCAAACGGGATGCATTTGTGTATTAAAATTTGTGTTTTACTTTTCTTAGTCCACAGAACTTTTTGTTCCGGCCCCTCCTCATTACCACCTCCCAGGTTTCCTAGGGAAGGTCGGGTTCTAACAGGTGTTTAGGTTTGGCTTTCTGTTCTCGTTCCCTCTCATGCTCGGTATTGGTAAAGTAACTTATTTTGAGAAAGGTAGTTACTTGAGTTAATACTAGTTTATCCTATTTTGTTTCTGCTGTGAGTTTTCTTTTATCATACTCAGATTATGCTCATGCCCATTTATTGCAAGTACCATATTTACACGCTCCATGCTTGGATGTGTCTGAATTTCGATTTTTTTTTTAAATTTGGGTGCAGAAATGTGTGGCGTGTTACATTTGGTATCAGATCTTAGGTTAAATGATCAGAGAAATTAGTTATATTGGGACTCGTGAGAGAACATAACCCGATTTTCTTTTCTATTTTTCTTCATCTTTCTTACTTGACTTTAGTTTATTTCAACGATGAAATTAGCCGTGGGCTTAATTATATAAAATGGGATTTGAGCGACTAATAGTTGGAATATGTTGAGTTCGAGTTTCTAGCCAATTCTGTCTTACCCGTTAGTACGTTGGTGATCTCATCCTGAAGAGCATGAGGATGACATATGGTGGATTTCTTTGATTAGAGTTTGGAAACTGGAATAATATATAATAATATAAAAAATTATAGTTACAACCGAGCTAGTCATCGTTTCTAGTTTTTGGTTTCAATAGCAGTTCAGGTTAAGACCATTACTCGATCCAAAACGGGAAAAGTCTACGTTAATATGTAGTATTCATTTCGGAAATATAATTACGAGGTATATCCATTTGTTACTTCGTTGAATTTTCGAATCTACCTTGTTGAAATATTCATTTGAGTTCTTGGCCTTGTGTTCGAGGAAAATCTATTTTTAAAACTATTTGGAATGAATAAAATGAGTTTTGAAATATGGTTTCGGAAAATTGTCTTATAAAGATATAGTTTTAATTTTTAATCTATTCATGTTTCAAATTTTTAGGGCTATTGTATAATTTTAATAGATATAGTCTGATTGGTAGGAAAGATGGAATTAGAAATGACAAGGAATATGCAACTAAACTTGAAAATAATAAAAATCTATTCCTTATGATTTTTAGTATCTCTCTTCCTATATATATTAGATAATATATCGAAATTATCACCACTAATCCTTAAGATTTTAAAACTCCAACAATTTTTAACACGAAAAGATTTTCCAGTTTGAAGTATAATCTGGAATATAAATAATAGTAATAATAAAATGGGTTTATAAATAGAAACCGGTAGTTTATAATAAAATTCCATTTTTGGAGAACTTTCAAATATTTCTTCGAAAGGGCTAAGAATAATTCTTCGTCCAGATTTTTGGGATATTTGATTTTGAATCCTCTATTTGTTTCATCCAGGTAAGGGGAAAATCCATTTTAATTTATATCACAAATTTCTAGTTGAATTATTCTTGGAATTCATTCATTGTGTAGTCGCAGCAAAGTTGTTGATACTATAAATCAGTGGTTCATAGTTTGATTACGGTCTTTGATACCGTCGTGACGAGGATAATTGTTTTACATATCGCATTAAATCTTAAAAGATGACGTAGAGTGATTAATATTTTAATCCGGCCTAATAAGGTCAAGTATCAATCTTTGTCCAAAGTCATTTAATAGTTGACCGTTTAACATTATGCAAGAATGTTCAACTAGTCGAGGACTTTTGGTACAACTTGGACCTAGGACTCAACCATAAAGATTGCATCCAAATTACCCCTATTAACTTCCTTCGTTTGTCCTTTCTTACTCGTCTAGCCGAACCATATCTCTATCCTTCTTCTCTTTCATTGTTGTCGCGTTTGTTTGCGCATTAGGTCTTACTTCACTATTACTCCAAGATCTAATTTCTTCTCTCTGGCCATTTCTTAGTCCATAATACCTACTTGCACTACTTGATCTTCATAGTACCATTGAAGTCTCATCCTTAGGGAGATATCATTTGGTTGAATTGGAATAAGTAAAAAGGTTTCACCACTTTAGGGCTAAGAAAATTTGTCGTGGCAGTTTGACTTGCACCGGTCCATTGCTCAAGATCTTAGTATAGGATTATTGTTTGTGCTGCATCCGCCTTTGCTGTACCTTGTTTAAATAGGTACTTTCAAAGGCGACTGTCGTTCTGGAGATGAAGAATAAGCTATCTTGGATGGTTTTTCTGAGGAGAATCTCAATGAGATCTTAGAGGCATCCATGTTTTACGCGGACTTGTATAGTCTCTTGTTTGACCGACTTTGGAGATTTTGCAAAAAATCTATTTTTCTTGATGTCGAGTTTTGTGTTTGGGAATCTATGTTCGAACTGCCTATATGGACATGTGACCCATTTAGCACATTGTTTTATAAATGGGAAGTTATGACTAGATTTGCTTCAAGATGCAGAATTTAATCTTTTGCTTGACCGATGGCATAACCATCATTTAGTACCGCTTCGTATTCGGTTCATCTTGTTGTTCTTGTGTGTTGTCTCGTTGAATTACTTTCTGTAAATTCACCTATTCATTTTTGTCTTTAGACAATATTAGGTGAGTTTCCATGAGAAGCAGTTTTGGGGTAGATTTCCTTTCTCGTCACAAAAATCTCTCTTAAAAGGGATGGTGACGTGGGAACCTCCAACAACACTGGTAATGTTGGTAGCACGAGATTGAGTATTTTGCTACCAAAATATGATTAATCAAAGATCATAAAAATGATTTGAGCTCTATCCAAAGAGTAAGACATCTCGTTGTTTATAACCAGTTTTTGGTGTTGTTGTTTTGTCATTGTCTTTGTTGTTACCCCTTTCCATCATCTGGTTCTTGGCTTGGTGATAATTCGTGCCCGTAACTGTTAGTGTTGTTTAAATCGCATGACTTCCGTTAATGAGATTTCTATGTTTGGGAAATGTTTTGTTATTCACACATGCCTATTTGAATGAAATATCATTTTTCTTATCTAAACTAACAGTTGTCCTAGAGCTGTAAAGAATGGAATTCTATGTTGGATAAATTTTAGTAAAGGACCGGTTCTACGTCATGGGTATATAAATAAATAAATCACCGTTCCTTTTTAAAGATAAAATTAATTTTTTGGTCTTTTGTGGGTAGTTTCAGTTTTCATGTGACTGACTTCCATTTTCACCGACATGTTACTTGAATCGTCGTTTAAGTTTCCACAAAATACATTTTTAAAGCTCTTGGAAAACATTGTTTGGAAAATAAAACTTTTTACCCTTTTTAATTTTTAACAGATTTGCTTTGTTTTATTTCGGTTTGTGCGAAAACGCCAAATTTGGATACGGTAATTTATGCATATTTAAATGTCTATTTACATTAAAATGGACGATTTGAATGGCACAAAGTGCACGTTACCGAAAATTTGATTTTCATACGAATCTCATATGGGAAGTAAAGTGGTATTGGGAAGTAGTTTTCAAAATAAACACAAGAAGTTTTTAAGAAGAAATTTATTTTTATGAGAACTCTCGATCTTTGGTCACATGAATAGCATAAGGAAATGTTTAGGTGATTTTTTTGGGCATTTAAGAGGTGCAGTAGGAGGGACGATACGATAAAAACGATAATGGAAACAAGAAAAAAGACTTTTTTAGCTTAGGATACGCTGTTTCCATACCTTGTCAAAGATGCACGCGAGCTATGAATTAACTCGATTTACATTTTAGAGCTTGTTTTAAGCCTCCTTGATAATCGACAGATGGAAATTTTCGGATTATTTTAGGTAGTTAAGGTGAAAATTCCACAATAGGGCGGGAAATGGAAAAATTGTAAGCGGGGAAAATTGAAACAATCCAAAATTCTCGATCTCCGAAGAGACGGAAAACCAAGGATTGCACAAGAACACAACAAATCTGAACACAGAACAATAGAACATTTCATTGCTATTACAACAATTTACAACAGAGTACGAGATATCATAGTTCAAATAAATAATATACAACGGAAAATATCAAAGATTTAAATTACAAAACAACGGAAATATATTTACATGAATATAATGTGCATCGGAAAACATCAACAACCAAAAGTGGAAGAAACATAGGGATACAAAGCATTCTATATATAGCTCCAGCTGTAGTCCCGAATCCTGTGAAAAGAAATATCTGCAAAACCAAAACTACAAGCTGCCCGTGTGGAAAATATGGGCTCCCAGAGTTTAGGTGGAAACAATAAACTCCGAGTCCGTCATGAGACTGGTGTGAGAAATAAACAGTTATTAACTTTATTTTAATGTTGGGTAAATCAATGGATCATGCCATTCGACGAACGGGTTTTCTCCCAAGAATACCATAAAATAAACAACACAATGCAAAAAGGAAAAACGAAGCCATTATAAGACTCAAGTCCCATCACACAGTGCAACACAAACAAGAGGGTAGAGTTTTACCTTATAATGGCCAAACATGCTTGATATGCCAAATTTATGTTTTATTATTATTAGTGCATAGTGAAGAAATCAACTTCAAATATAAATGTATCAATCATAGGAGGCATAAGTACCATTATATTATGTTGCCATATAGGTTTACAACTAAAACCGTATAATCGCATATTGGAAATTGGACTTCCATCTATGAACTGAGGTAAGGGATTTTCCTTACCGATTTCGAGACACTCTAGCAAATGCCTCAGGATCATGTCTCTGGGCAACCATTGGATCTTGTGGACCAGTCAGTCGTCACTGATTGGCAATACTATAAACAATACGTTAGCCGGTTCTATCGAACCTCTAAAATGGTCAGTCACGTCGACCATCTAGAACCATTTAGTCGGTCCTGATATCAAATCCGAGGTACCTCAATTTCCATCAAATAATATCAAACATCTGCATAAGTAAAATGTCTGGTCTCCATACCATTTTATCCCTTCTAGCTAGAAGCTAACATATGTCCATTTCCCTGCAGTCCCTATCCCGTTTCTGGTTCACACCGGGGTGTGAGTTTCTCGAATTAATGCTACACAAAGCTATGCTACTTAAAGTTGTGCTTTGATCATCACCCACAAGGCCCTACTTTTCAACAAAAGCCTTGATCATTTGCATCTTAGCATTCCACATTGACAATTCATGTCGTACAACTGATATCTATCAATATATAGTCTCTAAGCTCATACGTCTCAGAGAAGGATGTTAAGAAAGAGAATAAATTCTACACTACCAAACAGATACATATTTAATAGAAATCAATCAATATAGAATGAAATAAATTGTCAGACATAATCCATTCACAAGTTCGTTCTCGGTGTGAATGAAACCAGAGGCACCTTATTCCTCATCCCATATGTCCAATACCGGAGAGAGGTCCTCGCATATTTGGTCGATTTGCTAGTACGTCTGGACGATCACCACTTATTACCTTACCTTAGGTGTACACCCCAAGTGAAGACATCAGCAATCATCTCAACGATGTGAAGATCTACGGTCTTTAACCACCGTCTTCATATCTTCGACTTTTAGTCGTCGTAACAGTTATTCAGAATGGGTTAAACTCGGTCTTTCCAAATAACTGGCGTATCTTTATAATCTTGTGATAAATACAAAAGGGTAGCACACATCTAATTCCAATCCATAATATTCTTTTATTCAAATATTCTCATCTTTAGGGAAAGGCTCCCATTAATTTTAGCAAAGATAAATTGTTTTCAACTTATTCTTTAATCTTCCTTCGGAAATCATTTTCAAAAGATTTATTATATCTTTTCACAACTTAAATCAGATTAAGGTTTATGGAACTAGTCAAGATTAATTGAACCTTACCGAAGTAATCAATTATTTTGTTATCCCAATCCCAACTATTCATCTCATGGAGCAAAACTGGTAATACTCCATATTTAACACCCTTTCTGTTATTGGTAAATTTAATTACCATTTATCGTTCAAATTTAATTAAAGATTCATTAAAACTCCATTTTAATTTTAATCTTCAAAAATCATTATTTAATGATTAGTCAACTTAGGAAATAAATCTTATATTTAACAGGGTTAAAGAACTAATGTTATTTAAAACACAGTTCATAATAAACCCAAATCAAGTTCCATTAAATATGGAATCTTCACGGAAAACAGATCCATATATAATCGATATAAATTTCCATATCAGACAAATACTATAAACAGAATAACGGCAAAGCCTTTTAAATTCCATAAATAGTAACGGTCTTCCTTCGCAGAAGCTCATTTCGATTACTAATAAATCGAATTCCACTCGATTCTAATTTAATATATTAAATTGGAAAACTTTACTTTGGAAAATTCCATTAATCTTAATTAAAAGATTACAAATTCCAAATCATAACTTCACTGTTAATTGGGTTAAAGAACTAATGTTATTTAAAACATCGTTCATGATAAACCCAAAATCAACTTCCATCAATTCCAATTATATTTATTAATCGGAAAACTTCACTTTTTGCTGGGTTTAAGAATAGTGTTATTAATGACACCGTTCACAACAAACCCAAGATCCAATTTGATATTAAATATAAGCCTCTAAATAGAAATCGTATCGGCTTATATTCAATATCAAATTCTAAAATTAACAGATATCATATCGGGAATAACGATATCTATATCTTCCAAAATCCTCAACGATATCTGTATAGTCACGGAATCCAATATCGAAATGTTTTGAAGATTATTTCCATTTAAATCCATTCCAATTCATACGTTGGAAAATTTGGTTGGATTAAAACCATTTCAATTCTTTACGGTTCTTATCCCAAGTTGCAAAACAACTTATCCTAATAAAAATATCTTTTGTCTTTGCAAACGTGGAATATTTCATCCAAAATCTTTCCAAATCATTTATTATGATTTTACATAATTTAATCGTATTTTTAATAATTCTATTAAGGCCCTCATAGTCGGTTTCCAATAGCGGTGTAACACCCTGAATTTTTGAATAATCGAATCAACTAAATTAAAGAATAATTAATCTCAGATGTGAGAATTAAGGGAAACAGGTTGCGCCATTGTGTTCGTCTCGGAATTCTGTTTGAGATAGAGTCCGAGTTTGCGTAAATTGGACTCCGTATGAAAAAGATATCTTTAAATTAAATATTGCAGCAAAACATGGAAAAAAAAAAGAATGAGTAAAGAATAAATGTTTAGCATTGTTCTAAGGTTTGTAAGGAAAAGACTTAGTAGCTCATTTGGTTGGAACACGTGACTTAAATACAAGGGGTACAGAGTTCGATCCCCGCCAACGCCATATTTTTGTTTTAGGGGAATGGCTTAAAATGGCTTAGTGTGAACACAGTTCAAAAAGTGGTTTAGTGTGAAACTGGGTAATTGGGAAGATAGATAAAAAGAAAAAGGAAATGTATATATATACACGTATATATATATATATATATATGACGTGTACGCATCATGTGGCGTACGTGGCGCATTTTTGGTTGTCAATGATTGTTTATTTTTATGTGGCCTTCTCTGATTGGCTTTTACGACAAATTAAAGGTAAGAAAGATTTATGCATGTATAAATGGATATTTGTATATGGGTAATTAATGTATACGGTAAAAGGGAGAATATGTAATTAACAATAATAGATTTATAATTTACATATAAATATGAAGGATAAACATGAAAATTACATGGCATAGATTGGTTCATGAAATGGTATATTTAGTATACCATTAATTGTGAGCATAATTAAAAATATATTTATGGCATTATTAAAATGGGAATAATTTACATATGGAGTTTGTCATAAATAAGAAATATGTAAATTATAGAAAAAAACGAACATTTAATACACTGTGCTGAGTCATTAGGGCTGAGGTGTCACCCTACCTTGTTTGGATGGTTCAGGTTGCTTCTAGGTTGATCAGATGGCCTAAATTAATCCTAAACTCTATAAAAACACCTCTAGACTCAAACCCTAAAATCAAAACAAAATTAGATTCATGGCCTCCATGCCGTCACCTAGCAACTCAGCATAGCCGCCACCAATTAGAGAGGAAGAAAGCTAGTCTAAATCAATCTTTTTCAACATTAACAACGAATCTTCTTCAAGGGAAAGCTATTACAACTTCAGAACTCAGAATTCAGAATTCAAGACCTTCTCTGAATTGTGAGTTTGATAATTTTAATAAAATAATTAGCAAATTAATTGGATTGAGTTATGATGTGGACTATTTGGATATGATGTGAATTATTGACTTCATGTTATTATTCATGTAGTAAATTGTGATGTTTATGTTGTAGATTCTATGATGCTATCTTGTAAAGTTGTGATCATCTATGTTGTAATTTTATGATTGGCTTATGTATAATCGAATCACCATGTTGTTCATATGGTAGTTTGGGTATGTTGATTCATATGATAAATCATAAGTATGTATGCAAGTTTAGATTTTTATTAAGATATGAATCATATGCAAGTTGGGGGAAATTATATGTATAACCTTATATGCTTCATCGCATCTATTTTAGATCTAAAGTTAGGCTATGACATGTGTGAGTTATATGCCAAATTCTACATGCTAGTTTACATGTTTAGATGTAAGTTTATACCATTGTCATGTTGCATAAATCACATATGCAAGTTTATATGAATACATGTGTTTGAAAATGAATCATGTTATGTAAGTTTGTGGTTACTGCCTATGCAAGTTTACACCTTTAGATGTAGATCTATGACATACATGATTTATGCAAGTTTGTGACCATTATCTAAACAAGTTCACACCTTTAGATTTGGTTTTATGACATATGTAATTTTATGCAAGTTGTAACTTTGGCCTATGCAAGTTTTAGATGTAGAACATCATTCACACATGCAAGTTCACCCCTTATGCTTAGATCTAGTTTTAATTATATGTATGTTGTGATGTTTTCTCTTTATTCCATGAGTTAGACTATTCGAGTCTAATGTATATTTTACGTTAAACGAACGAACATACAACGTGGGGTAAAAAGGGATAATATTAAAAGAGTTAATTGGCATAAATGCCTTAAAAGGCATAAAATAAATTTGTGATGAAAATTGGTATGATTTTACATACCATAAATGGATGGACATAATTGAGTCAATTATGGACATCGTTAAATTTGGAATTGATTGATAATTTGAATAGGGAAAGTAATTCAAATTGGGGAATGATTAATTAGGAGTAATTAATCGTCTAAGACATGAGGTTAGGCTCTTTTCTGGTGTAAGACTGCCCGGACCCGCCCGACAAATCCAGCTGCCACAAATGCTAGTCCAATGTGAGAGGTCTTAGGTATAAATTAAATACGTAACAATTGTAAAGACACGAGGTTAGGCTCGTTTGTGGTGTAAGACTGCCCGGACCCACCCGGCAAATCCAGCTGCCACAAATGCCAGTCTAATGTGAGAGGTCTTTATGAGGTCATGGTCTTAATGAATTAAGAAAAACTTAACCATATAAACATGTAGTGGGACATGAGGGGGTTAAGTGGGTGCCTTGGGTGGCATGTGGAATCTAGTGGGTGCCTTGGGTGGCATTTGAAATACGATTAGAAACACTTAACCAAATTTTGAAACATGTAAGTGAACATGAATAAGGAAAGGGTTAAGTGGGATGTACTAGAGGGGACCAAGCTTAGGTGGATAGATTGTGTTAAGTAATGGAGGCCCGTTTCAACCAGTAACCCATGAGTTATCTCTGTGGGCTTGACCCAAGTTGAGGACGGGACACGCGTACTGGGCTTGACTGTAAGAGGCCAAAATAGGTTAGCGGTGGCAACGCAAGTCCAACGGCTTCATGTGCGTGTGTGGGCCCGGGATGGCAGGTAAGACGTTGTTGCATCGTGTAGGTATAAGTCGTGCATCTCTGGTAGTATTGGGTTGCCACTTTGGGGTGTGATACACCCCACTGTAGGACCTTCACAGGTATCTACGAGTTAGGGAGTCGATCGCTTGGGGGTAGTGGGTACACCTAGTGGATATAGAGGCAGGCGGCACCTATGAAGGCAGCTAGGGGTGCATGAAACTACCAATATCATTATTAAGTTCTGTAGGTGGGATCAACCTTAGGGTGACTAGTGGTGGTGCACCATAGCAATTATCTCATAGTGTTGGTGTAGTTTAGTAATTATCTTACAGTGGGTTAGGTGCGCTTTAACAATATCGTTGTTCATACTGTTTCCTTGTTTACTCTGCCATACTCAATGGTTCATGGTCATTTCCTGATTTTCCAACTTATACCTTAGCCTAGTTAGTTTGGTGATTATATTTTTAAAGTTATCGCACTCGCCAGACTTTATGTCTGACCCCCTTTGTTTCCTCCTCTTTTCTTCCTCCCCCCCCCCCCCCAAGGTGCTCAGGTTGGAACTAGCACCAGTGGAGCTTGATTTTGGACAACTGTGCTTCTTGCTTTTAGAAGATTGCTTGGATCGCTGAAGTAAAGTTCAGCCTCTCTTTTATTTATGGCTATTTTGTATTGGGGATTATGTCTTTTAATTTATGTACTTTGATTTAGTCAAGATGGATATTATGTACTTGGCTCTGGTTTTGATGATGTAATCAAACATATGTATTTTCCGCTGCAATGAAATAAAGTTTTTAATTTTTCAAGTACTGTTTATATCTATCTTGTTGTTAAGTTTCTGTTCTATACTCACTTAAATCGCTCCATAGAAGTTAATGCATTCCCTTTGTGAGTGACATTAATGGACATGGGGTGTTACAATCGGTCACCGAACTGCATCCATAACGACCTTTTCCAAAATGATTTGGATATCCTAAAATTTAACCATTAGATTTCAAATCTCTCATCATCATTCGAAAGGATCCTTTTCGGTATGAATCCAACTGTTCTGAATTTAGGAGAATCCGATGGTTGGATCTCTCGTTACGTCAATTTGAAGTCAATGGTTTAAATTCGCGAACGGTCGCTGCACGACACGTTCTATTCAAACCATTAAAATATATACAATATATATATATATATATATCGTCAATTTCCATTTAAAACCTATTTTATAAATCGTTTATAAATTCGTTTTAAAATGATTTCAACTTACTTTTTAATTTTGAATCAAAATTGAAAATTCTATATTATTATAATATTAAAAATAATAATATTTACAACATATCAGATTTTGAAATCAAATCTTTTTTATATTCATTATAAAATGAATAAAATCGACAGAAAAATCCATTCCGGTTAAAATGGCGTACAATTGCTTAAATCAACTTCATATATTTCAATATTTCCGTGTCCATCCAAAATCGGACATCAAAATCACATTCAGATTCTTCTCTGTATATTATATTTAAAATGTTCGTTATTTCTGAATTGGAATCAAACTCAATCAATTACCATATAATTTTATTTATATGGATTCCATACATCGCATATATTAAATAATAATTATAAACAATTATTAAATAACCAATTCACATCCAAAGTGCAATTTACAATTGTATAAGCATTAAATTATTAAATAACGCTTATAACAGTCTGTCAATCCATTGGTTAACATACAACTATATACAAGGGCGATGTGTAAATTAATTATCATCCCCAGACTCGTATGGGGTTTTCGATCATCAAACAAATATTATTATTTGTACACTTGGGCGATGTGTAAAATTATTGCCTCAAGACCTGTGTGGGGTTTACATCAAAGTCTTTGTGCATTTATTTATTATTTTCACAGTTTAATAATGATAACATTTAAAACTACAACATCCATCAATTATCAAATAATTATTGCAATCACACGCAATATATATATATATATATATATATACACACACTCAGCTATAAAATAAATAATTGTACAAATATTCTCACTTTGATTTCCACTCCGTCAGTCTTTAGTTGAGGATTTATTTTCAAACTAAATTAAACAGGCATTTAATTTAGCTCAAAAATTCGACATGCTCCATTTCCGTTCTGGTCAGTTCCATGCTGTAGTGTTCATTGTCACGATCGCAACTGAAATCGTTGAATTCTGATCTCGTATGAAAAAGATATGGTATTACGAACATTGATTACATAATTTAATTAATTAATGATAATTAAAAATTTAATTAACCAAATTTCCTTCCACCATCGTTCTGACTCTAGCACGCTACCGAACCCATCACACACGCTTAACGCTCCATCGCGCCGCCTACGCACACCGCCAGAACTCGATCAGGGAGGCCCACAACAACCGCCGCCGAACCCTCTACATCCGCCCTGGAGCACGCCGGACTCGCGGGCTCCACGCTCCTCCAAATGGCGCACTAACGCTAGCCGTTCGAAGCCCGAAATCCGCCACCCCAATGACTTATTTTCGATCACCACCGTTGATCTTAAAGAACTCCGTGCCCTCTACCATTTTCTATTTATGAATTCATGAAATTATTGAGTGGATTGGGAAATCTTTGAGGAAGAAGTATGGAGCGATTTTAGCTATCGAAGAAGTAAGAAGCGACAACAGAGAACGTTTGAACATGGAATGATTTTAGTTAGGGTTTTTGACCATTATATATATATATTATTTAATTCGTAAAAGTGAGCTTTTGCATTTGAACTCCAAATCAAACCCAACGATTGTTGTCCCTAACCAAATACACCCATTCCGAGCACAATGTGATATGTTTCATAAGCCAATTCGACTGTTTAAATAAGTTTTCATCAAAATTGAAATATAAATTAATATAAAGTTACATATTGAATTTGTACGTACATTTCAATTTACCAAGGCCACAAACTGACTCCAAATATTATGAAAATTGAAATCTTGCTATGTTTTGATATTACGGTCCTAACAAAATTAATTTCGTCGAATTTGGAGGCCATTTGAAAAATGGCCTTTTAACTAGCTTATTAAAATTAAATTGAATTTGAAAACGCGTTTAAATTTACTACGATTACATACTAATTCCAAATGACTTGAAATTTTAAAACTAACAATAATTTGACGTTCCGGATCCAAAAAAAGTGTTTTCGCCGAAAACGGAGGTCGTTTGCAAAATGGCTATTTTTTAGGGTTATATATATTAAAATAAAAATAAATCCTATAGCGACTATTTTAAATTTTAAACTTGACATAACTTATAATTTATAAAGTGAAATCTCAGTTTTTCATGTTCGTCAGAAAGATATAATTAAACAGATTCTAATGTTTCTTATTTCATCCAATTTTTAATTTATATTGAATTATGTACACATTTGGAATTTGAAATGGAATTTTCAAACTTCCGCACCATTTAAAGCTCATTTTATAATTAAAATAAATTTATACGTTCTAACATCGTTTAAATTAATTTTAAGTCGTTTATTCTCAAAATAAATCGTATAAAATATTTAATTTCTACGAAAATCATTTAAAAATAAATTTTAGATTGGTTCCAAAAATATGGGTTATTATAACCTCCCCCACTTAAAGCTTTTTCGTCCCTAAAAAAGAACGGAATTGAAAGTTGTTTAACTAACCAACTCAACTTTCATTTTGGCTTGAGTTCTTCAACTTTTCAATTTCGAAGAACTTCCAAATTTTCCTGAAATTTGGCTAACACCCTAAATTTCTGAAAAAAATCGCAATAACCTCCATTGTACGGGATGGTCTAGAAAAATTTATTGGGCTGTATTAGGCACCCAATAAATCAATAAATCGCATACAAAACAAATGTGCGCACCCATAATAATTTATAAGCCTTGCTCTCCCCTCAAACCCACGCACAGTAATTAAAACAAGAGAGACGTGACATGTGTGTATTTTTGTCATCTCCAGACCTATGTAAGTTTTTTTTGTTAAATCCTATGATTTACCATTATAGGTTGTTAAGTCCATAATCAGTCCTCATTTCAACCTGTAATTCAGTCCTCGCCATACAAACATCTTGCACATATAGTAATCCAAACCTCGTCATATAAGCGCCAAATGCTTATATGGAATATGATATGATATGATGTCTTCAGTAGTATGTTATGCGGTGTGATCCAAATTTTTTTGTTACTATACTATGGCATATGTTTTAATTTCACATAGAACAAACATTACAGCGCATCCAAATCACTCACTGTAGTATATAGTAAATAAAATTGCGCAACCAACTCATTAAGGTGCACCTATTTGTTGGGCACACAATTTATTTCTCTACTCGACAGTAAATCCATAACCTGCTCAATATATATATATATATATATATATGCATATCAATCTATATATAAATCCAATTCGAAATAAATTTTCAATTCAGTTCACATTATATTTGATTTGGCTTAATTTATCCTTCATTCTTTTATTGGTTTTATCATTCAATATTTTTATTGTTTAAATTAATTATCACACCAGAGAACCAACAATTAATTTGTTAATTGAACTTCCAAATGCATAAGTTTTATATACCCTAAAATTCATATTTTCAATGCCGAATCACAAAAAATAAATACTAAGTTTAGGTTCTTATACCAATCAAATGGAACCATATAGATATACCACTTTCGAAACTCGAACATAAATTTTGATGATGTCTAGACTATCACCAGAATATTCCCGGGCGAGTAGAATGTAATTCTATATCTACCCAGCATATTTGAGACTTCATATACACGTGGATCAGACGTATATTCAAAATCTTCTTATACTCGATAGTCCAAAAATCAATATAAAATAAAATACTCAAATACATATAATAAGATATTATTTTCAAAACTAAATTCGTTTTTAAACAAATAACACTCATCAAACTCATTCTAGGGTATTACTAACCATATCTCTAATGAGTTATACATATAGGATATTACTAATCCTATCTCTGAAGAATTCTTTGGTTCGGTTCTAATGTGTCTTGTTCTCGAGCTTTATAAAACAAAGCTCTGATACCACCTGAAACGATCTGAACTTCCCCGATCTCCCAAGAGACGGAAAATCAACGATTATATGAGAACACGACGCATCTGAACATAGAACAATAGAACATTTCATTGCAATTACAACAATTTACATCAGAGTACGAGATATCAGAGTTCAAATAAATAATATACAGTGGAAAATATCAGAGATTTAAATTACGAAACAACGAAAATATATATACATGAATATAATGTGCAGCGGAAAACATTAACAACAACAACTAAAAGAAATATACGGATACAAAGCAATCTATATATAACTCCAGTTGTAATCCAGGATCTTGTGAAAAGAAATATCCGCGAAAACCAAAACTACAAGCTTCCCGTGTGGAAAATATGGGCACCCAGAGTTTAGGTTAAAATAATAAACTCGGAGTCAGTCATGGGACTGGTGTGAGAACTAAATTAGTTATTAACTTTATTTTAATGTTTGGTAAATCAAGGGACCACGCCGTATGACACAGAACGGTTTTTTTCACCAAGAATACCATAAAATAAACAATGCAATGCTAAAAGGAAAAATGAAGCCATTATAAGACTCAAGTCCCATCGCACAATGCAACGCAAACCAGAGGATAGAATTTTACCTTATAATGGCCAAACATGCTTGATAAGAAAAATTTATCTATTTTATTATTAGTGCATAGTGGAGAAATCAACTTCAAATATAAATGTATCAATCATTGGCGGCATAGGTACCATTATATTATGTCACCATATAGGTTTACAACTAAAACCATAAAATCACGTATTGGAAATTGGATTTCCATATATGAATCGAGGCAAGGGATCTTCCTCACTGATTTCGAGACAATCTAGCAAATGCCTCAGGATCATGCATCAGGGCAACCCTTGGATCTTCAAGGCCGGTCAACCATCACTGATTGGCAATACCATAAACAACATGTTAGCCGGTTCTGTCGAACATATAAAATGGTTAGTTACATCGACCATCTAGGACCTTTTAGTCGGTCCTGATATCAAATCCGAGGTACCTCGAGTTCAATCAAATAATATCCAACATCCACATAAGTAAAGTGTCTGGGATCCATACTATGACATCACTTCCAGCTAGAAGCTAACGTATGTCCATTTCCCTACAGTCTCTATCCCGTTTTTGGTTCACAATGGGGTGTGAGGTTCGCAAATTATTCCTATACAAAGCTATGCTACATAAAGCTGTGCTTTAATCATCATCCACAAGGTCCTACTTTTCAACAAAAGCATTGATCATTTGCATCTTAACATGCCATATTGACAATTCATGACATGCAACTAATATCTATCAATATATAATATATAAGATCATACGTCTTAGAGAAGGGTGCTAAGCAAGAGAATAAATTTTTCTACACCAAACAGATACATATTTAATAGAAATCAATCAATACAGAACGAAATACAATGTCAGACATAATCCATTCATAAGTCTGTTCTGGGTCTGAACGAAACCGGAGGCACCTTATTCCTCATCCCATATGTCCAATATAGGAGAGAGGTCCTCGCATATTCGGTCGATCTTCAAGTACGTCTGGACGATCACCACTTATTACCTCATCTTAAGTGTACACCCCAAGTCAAGACTTTAGCAACCATCTCAACGATGTGAAGATCTCCAGTCTTCAACCACCGTCTTGATATCTTCGACTTTTGGTCATCGTAAAAGTTATTCAAAATGGCTTAAACCTGGTCTTTTCGAATAACTAGCGTATCTTTATGATCATGTGATAAATACACAAAGATAGCACATATCTTATTCCAATCCAGAATATTCTTTTATTCAAATATTCACATCTTTAGGGAAAGGTTCCCATTAATTTTATCAAAGATAAATTCTTTTAAACTTATTCTTTAATCTTCCTTTGGAAATCATTTTCAAAAGATTTATTTTATCTTTTCATAGCTTAAACCAGATTAAGGTTTATGGAACTAGTCGGGATTAATTGAACCTTACCGAAATAATCTATTATTTTTTTATCGCAATCCCAACCTATTCATCCCATGGAGCAAAACTGGAAGTACTCCATATTTAACACCCTTTATGTTATTGGTAAATTTAATTACCATTTATCGTTAATTTAATTAAAGATTCACTAAAACTCCATCTTAGTTTTAATATTCGGAAATCATTATTTAATGATGATTCAACTTAGGAAATAAATCATGTTTTAACAGGGTTAAAGAACTAATGTTATTTAAAACATAGTTCACAATAAACCCGAATCAACTTCCATTAAATATGGAATCTTCACGGAAAACAGATCCGTGTATAATCTATATAAATTTCCGTATTAGACCAATACTATAAATATAATAATGGCAAAGCTTTTAAATTCCACATATAGTAACGGTCTTCCTTCACATAAGCTCATTTCGATTATTAATAAATCAAATTCCACTCAATTCCAATTTAATATATTAAACTTTAAAACTTTACTTTGGAAAATTCCATTAATCTTAATTAAAAGATTATAAATTTCAAATCATAACTTCATTGTTAATTGGGTTAAAGAACTAGTGTTATTTAAAACATCTTTCACTATAAACCCAAAATCAATTTCCATTTAATTCCAATTAAATTTTTTAATTGGAAAACTTCACTTTTAGCTGGGTTTAAAAACAATGTTATTAATGACACTATTCACAACAAAACCAAGACCCAATTTGATATTAAATATAAGGCTCCGAATAGAAATCATATTGGCTTATATTCAGTATCAAATTCTAAAACTAACAGATATCGTATTGGGAATTACGATATCTATATCTTCCAAATTCCTCAACGATATCTGTATAGTCACGGAATCCAATATCGAAATAATTCGAAGAATTTTTCCATTCAGATCCATTCCAAATTCCTCAACGACAAAACAAACGTGGGTGATAATCGAAATTATCCTTCTTCTCGTTGTTTATAACCAGTTTTTGGTGTTGTTGTTTTGTCGTCGTCTTTGTTGTTTCCCCTTTCCATCGTCTGGTTCTTGGCTTGGTGATAATTCGTGCTCGTAATTGTTAGTGTTGTTTAAATCGCATGACTTCCATTAATGAGATTTCTATGTTTGGGAAATGTTTTGTTATTCATGCATGCCTGTTTGAATGAAATATCACTTTTCTTATCTAAACTAATAGTTGTCCTAGAGCTGGAAATAATAGAATTTTATGTTGGATAAATTTTAGTAAAGGACCGGTTCCACGTCTTGGGTATATAAATATATAAATCACCATTCCTCGTTAAAGATAAAATTTATTTTTTGGCCTTTTGTGCGTAGTTTCAGTTTTCGTGTGACTGACTTCCCTTTTCACCGACATGTGACTTGAATCGTTTAAGTTTCCACAAGATACATTTTTAAAGCTCTTGGAAAACGTTGTTTGGAAAATAAAACTTTTTACCCTTTTTAATTTTTAACAGATTTTCTTTCTTTTATTTAGGTTTGTGCAAAAACGCCAAATTTGGATATGGTAATTTCTGCATATTTAAATTTCTATTTTACATTAAAATGGATGACTTGAATGGCGTAAAATGCACGTTACCGAAAATTTGATTTTCATACGAATCTCATATGGAAAGTAAAGCGGTATTGGAAAGAAGTTTTCAAAATAAACACAAGAAGTTTTTAAGCAGAAATTTATTTTTATGAAAACTTTCGATCTTTGGTCACATGAATAGCATAAGGAAATGTTTGGGTGATTTCTGTGCACGTTTAAGCGGTGCAGTAGGAAGGAAGATACGATAAAAACGATAATGTAACAAGAAAAAGACTTTTTTAGCTTTGGAAACACTGTTTCCATACCTTGTCAACGATGCACGCGAGCTATTAATTAACTCAATTTACATTTTAGAGCTTGCTCTAAGCCTCCTAGATAGTCGACAGATGGAAATTTTCGGAATATTTTGGGTAGTTGAGGTGAAAATTCTGCTGTAGGGCGAGAAATGGAAAAATTGTAAGCGGGGAAAATTGAAACAATCCAAAATTCCCCGATCTCCGAAGAGACGGAAAACCAAGGATTGTACGAGAACACGAAAAATCAGAACACAAAACAATAGAACATTTCGTTACTATTACAACAATTTACATTAGAGTACGAGATATCATAGTTTAAATAAATAATATACAGCGGAAAATATCAGAGATTTAAATTACAAAACAACGGAAATATATATACATGAATATAATGTGCAGCGGAAAACATCAACTACCACAAGTGGAAGAAACATACGAATACAAAGCATTCTGTATATAGCTCCAGCTGTAGTCTAGAATCCTGTGAAAAGAAATATCTGCAAAACCAAAACTACAAGCTGCCCGTGTGGAAAATATGGGCTCCCAGAGTTTAGGTGGAAACAATAAACTCCGAGTAAGTCATGAGACTGGTATGAGAACTAAAACAGTTATTAACTTTATTTTTACATTGGGGAAATCAATGGATCATACCGCATGACGAACGGGTTTTCTCCCAAGAATACCATAAAATAAACAACGCAATGCAAAAAGGAAAAACGAAGCCATTATAAGACTCAAGTCCCATCACACAATGCAACACAAACCAGAGGGTAGAGTTTTACCTTATAATGGCCAAACATGCTTGATATGCAAAATTTATCTTTTATTATTATTAGTGCATAGTGAAGAAATAAACTTCAAATATAAATGTATCAATCATAGGTGGCATAGGTACCATTATATTATGTCGCCATATTGGTTTACAACTAAAACCGTATAATCGCGTATTGAAAATTGGACTTCCATCTATGAACTGAGGTAAGGGATCTTCCTCACCGATTTCGAGACAATCCAGCAAATGCCTCAGGATCACGCCTTTGGGCAATCCTTGGATTTTCAGGACCGGTCAGTCGTCACTGATTGGCAATACTATAAACAATATGTTAGCCGGTTCTATCGAACCTCTAAAATGGTCAGTCACGTCGACCATCTAGGACCTTTTAGTCGGTCCTGATATCAAAACCGAGGTACCTCAATTTCCATCAAATAATATCCAACATCTACATAAGTAAAATGTCTAGGCTCCATACCATTTCATCACTTCTAGCTAGAAGCTAACGTATGTTCATTTCCCTGCAGTCCCTATCACGTTTTTGGTTCACACCGGGGTGTGAATTTCGCGAATTAATGCTGCACAAAGCTATGCTACGTAAAGTTGTGCTTTGATCATCACCCACAAGGCCCTGTTTTCAACAAAAGCCTTAATCATTTGCATCTTAGCATTCCACATTGACAATTCACGCCATACAACTGATATCTATCAATATATAATCTCTAAGCTCATACGTCTCAGAGAAGGGTGTTAAGCAAGAGAATAAATTCTACACCACCAAACAGATACATATTTAATAGAAATCAATCAATACAGAACAAAATAAATTGTCAGACATAATCCATTCAAAAGTTCGTTCTGGGTCTGAATGAAACCGGAGGCACCTTATTCCTCATCCCGTATGTCCAATACAGGAGAGAGGTCCTCGCATATCCGGTCGATCTCCAAGTACGTCTGGACGATCACCACTTATTACCTTATCTTGGGTGTACACCCCAAGTGAAGACATTAGTAATCATCTCAACGATGTGAAGATCTCCAATCTTTAACCACCATCTTCATATCTTCGACTTTTAGTCGTCGTAACAGTTATTTAGAATGGGTTAAACCCGGTCATTCCAAATAACTAGCGTATCTTTATAATCATGTGATAAATACACCTAATTCCAATCCAGAATATTATTTTATTCAAATATTCTCATCTTTAGGGAAAGGTTCCCGTTAATTTTAGCAAAGATAAATTGTTTTCAACTTATTCTTTAATCTTCCTTTGGAAATCATTTTCAAAAGATTTATTATCTCTTTTCACAACTTAAATCAGATTAAGGTTTATGGAACTAGTCAAGATTAATTGAACCTTACTGATGTAATCGATTATTTTGTTATCCCAATCCCAATCTATTCATCTCGTGGAGAAAAACTGGTAGTACTCCATATTTAACACCCTTTCTGTAATTGGTAAATTTAGTTACCATTTATCGTTCAAATTTAATTAAATATTCATTAAAAATCCATCTTAGTTTTAATCTTCAGAAATCATTATTTAATGATTATTCAACTTAGGAAATAAATCTTATCTTTAACTGGGTTAAAGAACTAATGTTATTTAAAACACAGTTCATAATAAACCCGAATCAACTTCCATTAAATATGGAATCTTCACGGAAAACAGATCCATATATAATCGATATAAATTTCCATATCAGACTTTTGTTAATGGGATTTCTATGTTTGGAAAAAATTCAACTTGCTTCGTTTCTATTCTTGTCAGTTCCATGTTGTAGTGTTCGCTGTCACGATCGCAACGCAACTAAAATTGTTGAATTCCGATCTCGTATGAAAAAGATATGGTATTACGAATATTGATTACATAATTTAATTAATTAATGACAATTAAATATTTAACTAACCTAATTTCCTTCCTCCATCATTCTAACTCCAGCACGCCACAGAACCCATCATGCACGCCTAAAGCTCCACCGCACCGCCTACACACACCGACGGAACTCGATCAGGGTGGGCCCACAACGACCGCCGCCGAACCCTCCACCTCCGCCTTAAAGTATGCCCAACTCACGGGCCCCACACTCCTCTAAATAGCGCACGAACGCTAGTCGTATGAAGCCCAAATCCGCCACCCCAACGACTTATTTCCGATAACCATCATTGATCTTAAATATCTCGGTGCCCTCTACCATTTTCTATTTATGAATTCCTGAAATTATTGAGTGGATTGTGAAATCTTTGAGGAAGACGTATGGAGCGATTTTAGCCATCGAAGAAGTAAGAAGCAGCGACAGAGAATGTTTGACCTAGGAATGAATTAGTTAGGATTTTTGACCATTATATATATATATATATATATATCATTTAATTCGTAAAAGTGAGATTTTGCGTTTGAACTCCAAATCAAGCCCAATGACTATCGTCCCCCCATTCCGAACACAATGAGATTTTTTTGTAACCCAATTCGACTATTTCGATCAGTTTTCATCAAAATTAAAATATAAATTAATATAACTTTACATATTGAATTCGAGCATACATTTTAATTTACCGGGGCTACATACTGACTCTAAAAGTTTTGAAAATTGAAATCTTGCACTGTTTTGACGATACAGACCTAAAAAATTAATTTCCTCAATGGCCTTTTAACTAGCTAATTAAATTTAAACTGAATTTGAAAACGTATTTAAATTTACTGCGCTTATATACTAATTCCAAATGACTTGAAATGTTAAACCTAACAATAATTTGACATTCCATTCCAACAAAAGTGGTTTCGCCAAAAATAGAGGTTGTTTGCAAAATGGCTATTTTCAAGGGCTATACATATATAAAACTATATATATATTAAAATATAAATAATCTATAGCGAGTATTTTAAATTTTAAACTGTACATGTATCGACCCACATTCTACGCATCGAAGGATTGTAGAATATTTATTTTTATTCACATACGAAGTCGTATGGTCATGTGACTTTAGGAAACAACTATTGGGGTCATTTCCCATGTTCACGATTTTTGCCGAATTTTAAATGACCATTTTACTCATTGCGAATCTTGTTTCACCTATAACTTTTGACTGGTAAGGAATTTTGACCTTAAAAAACTTCTAATGGATCCGGATGATGGTTTACCATTCCATAGAGTGGTCACATTAATCAAACGGACTTACCGTTTGAGAGATATGGCTGAGATAAGGTTTGGAAGGTGAAAAACAGCATAATTGGGCTTAATCGGGTGATTAGCAGCTAAGCTAATAACCCATTTTGAGTTTAGGGTTATGAGAGGGCTGATAGGGTTAGGGAAATCAGTTTTATTCATTTTTCTAGCCGCCATTTACCTTCCTCTAACCCTAGCAATGGCCTCCAACTCCCAAATCACATTTTAATCACTTTCTAATCACATATTAAGCTAATCTACATCAAATTAAGGCGGATTAGCATAGAAATCGAGATAGAGCTGCTGGAATACATTGGAATCCATGCCAAATTAGTTAGAGTTTCAGATTTGAGATTTATTTATGCTTAGTGTGAGTGATTTGCACTTTTATTCGCTAATTACGGCTATTTAGGGGTGATTAGTGATAATTAGCGAAATTATGACTCGGAAAAATATAGAAATATATGTAAAAATTCTTAAATATTATTTTTATGTCACTGTTGAAAATTTGGGTTAATTTGGATTAAGTTTGCTAATCCTATAGTTAAGCATGGTTAAGGGGATTAAGGGAAAATCATGCTTTTTGGGTATGTCTGATCTAAAATGACCTTTGTGCTTGATGTTTTGACCTTGTTGATTGATCTTATATGTTGTTACTACAGTTTGGAATGTTTTATGATTGCTTAGCAAAGCTATAATCGTTGAAAACGCCGTCGTATGGCGAGAATGGACACAAAATAGCTTGTTAGAAATGCTGCTGGAATCTGGTTCGGATCGGATAAGGGGGTCGGATCGGTATTGCCGAACCAGATTGGGAGTCTGGAGGGATGGACTGAACCGGACTGGAGTGGTGGCATCTTCAGCAGCGCGCAAAGGCAAGGGTAGTAAGGAAGGCACACCTTATCGAATTGGAGCAGGGGATCGGATCAGAAAAAGAAAGGAGAACCGAATCGACATTTGGAAATAAGGAGGAAGCACGAGTGGACCCGAACCGAACCGAAATGCTGAACCCAAACCGAACTGAGATGGAGGAACCGAACAGGGGACGAGAACCAAACCGAATGGAAGCAACGTAACCGAACCGAGGAGAGGGAGCCGAACCGAACCAGATGTGTGCTTCTACTTCTACGTGACGACTCTTCTGAAGAACAACTCCAATTCGACCAAAACCCGAGATGCAAAGGAAGTCTAGATGAGAAGTTATTACTCAGGATCCAGATGGGAATCAACGAGTTAACTTCATGATCGGGCTTTGCTGCGGGACGTGTGCAAAGAGATTATCGATATCTATAGCTTTAGTTCACTACCGAGGGACAGATTAGTGGTTATGGATCAGCGCAATCTGATCATTAAGACTCCTAAGGGCAAGTGATCGTAGCATGGCTATGGATCAGTGCAATGGGGAAATTAGGACTCCCAAGGGCAAGGTGATCATAGCAAGGGGTTAGTGGCTATGGACTAGCTCAATGGGGTCACTAAGACCCCAAGGGCAAGGTGGTCGTAGCAAAGGATTTGGTGATCAAAGTGGTAGTTTTTGTATACTTTACGCATTGAGAGAGAGATGTGAGGATGATTGCTATGTTTGATGTTTGTTATCACCATGACATGCACACTTCCATTTTACACTTCATGTTAGTGTTACCTTAGAGTATTGTACATCTTGTTGTGCTAACTCTTTGGTTGCAGGTCCAGGTTCAGGTATGATTATTTATACTTGTTATTGTCCTGTTTTGCTGCTAAAAGTCTGACCCAGAGTTTTATGTCTCTTCTTATTACTCTGGGTGCTCCTAAACGAGCGGACTAGAGACAAGTTAGGTGGTATGCACGAGTAGCTGTCCGGAGACGAGCAAGAGGCTTCCACGTACTATACATATATATTCTCCCTGTGTTGTACTGGTCACTACTTTGGGCATTAGTAGTGTACCTTTTCTATTTTGCTTTAGAGACAGTATTTTGAAGTTGCAATAAAGATGGTTTTTGTTAGACCAAAAAGTGGTTCTAACACCCAAATTGATTAAAAGCAAAATGAAATGAAATCAATAATAAAAATGAACACACAGGATTTATAGTGGTTCGGCGAAGAAATGCCTACGTCCACTTGTTTTTCACTATTCTCAATGATTCAGTTGCAAATACAATGAAATATTCACTTGATTTCTCTCACAACTCACTTACAATCACTCAATTGTCTAAAAACAAATAATGAAAGAAGATTTGGATTTTCCGGGAGTGCTGGAATTCGGGTAATGAAGGTGGTTGAACTCTCAAAGTGTCAGAAAAAAGATCCTTTTCTTTGTCTCCAGACGGGGTATTTATAGGTGTGAATTTGCTCAGAACCCGATCCGGATCGGAGCCACGTGTCATCCATCCCATCAGCCTCGGGCTCGGATGGATTTCTATATTGACAACGCATCAGAGTAATGGACGTTGTGGGCAGGAACTGGTCATAGCCGATCCGAATAACCAGGCGCTCATGCAGGGGAATGACGTGGAAAATGGGTTCGGATCGGAAGAGTGGGCTCAAGGGGTTCGGATCGGCACCTCCGATCCGACCAGGATTACTGAGGACCAATTCTCTCTTCTTTTTACTTTGCTCCGCTCCGCTCCGATCTATCTCTGTAGCAATTGGGTGGCTTTCCGATCCGACTGGAAGTAGATTGCCCTCCGATCCGAATAGCCGTCTCTCTCTAATTCCAATAGCAATAGTTCACCGATCCGAACAGCAGACTTTACCCTATCTGAACCGATGCGTTGCTCCGATCCGACCTGCTTCAGTACTTACCAAGTTTTTCAAGTTCTTCAACATTTCACATCTTGACTTTGTGTTGGCCAGTTCACAAAGTGGGCTAACATTTTGTCCCCTCAAAGGATGCTTCTGTTGGAGACGGAGCATGCTTTGACTATCAATGCATAGCGCTCTTCGAGGTAATTTCTCTTTTGATTTTACTTGTGTTTTCATCTTTTTCTTCAAATTTCAATTCAGTTCGTTGCTGAGCTAAAGAACTCGGTTCGGTTCGGGTTCCGATCCGAACAGACCCCTACTCCTTTCTATTTTCCACTGGACTATTAGGCCAAGCTTTACTTCTGGACTGCCTATCCGATCCGAACGGGGGTTCTGCTATTGGGCTATCGGTCCGATCCGAATGGGGAGACGAATAGTCACACTCCTCTTCTATATAAACACTGCCTCCTTCCTTCATTCATTTTTACTATTTTACTGCTCGAGTTCGAGAAAAAATTCAATTCGTGAAACCTCATAGTTCTTCTTAATTCTCGAAGTAATCACACTGGTAGGTTATAAAACTTTGAACAATTCCTTCTTTAATCACTCCCGATTCGAATTCGTAAACGATTAGGATGATTTGAGCATGAAATTCTGATGAACTTGCCGCCGTGACCCTCCCTCGTCATCATCACCAATAAACTCGTCGTCGTCTCGAGATTGGAACGGAGGAGATTATAATCCATTGTTAAGTGCACCAGCGTAGAATTGCTTGGCTTCGATTTGGGTGACTGGCACGAAATTGGCCTTGGAATCGGTTAGGGAAGAAAGAGCGTGAAGGAGAAGAAGAAGATGATGGAGAATCGGTTCGGTTCGGAGGGACATGGAAGTTAAAAAAATGAAGGAGAGAGGAAGGGAGTTCAGGAAATCGGACCGGGTCGGGGCAAGTAAAGAAAGAAAAAAGAAAAGAAATCCAGGAGATCGGGTCGGGTCGGAGCAAGTATTTGAAGAAGGGGAAAAGGAGCATACCTAACCGGATCGGGTCGGACCGTAAGATGTCGGAGGAGAAGTATAACTACGTGATCCGATCCGAACCGTTAGGGGACTTTGCCTCCGATCCGATCCGACCTTGATTTCTGAGTTTCAATGTGATATTCAAGCCTAAGGCCACGCCCCCGATCCGATCCCAATGAATGGACCCGAACCGAACCAAAGCACAGTCTACCTTAACGCATAAAAACTCGTCTAACTGGCCCAATCAACCTTTGGCATGATCTTCAATTTAATGGACAGTTAGGATAGTGCCTTGCGAACGTAACTGGACATCAAGAATTACTTCAACTCTTTATATCTTGCCAAACTTTTTCGTCGTACTTTTAAGCATTTACTTTGCACTTTCCGTATACACTATTTATACTTTAGTTTGCACACACGCACGGGGGGATACGGGCTAATTTACTCTAATTTGTGCTATTGCTTCTTCAATAGTTTTATAACCATGAGACCCAGACGCTCTTCCAGATTAGCTGAGAGGAAAGAAGCCCCGGAATCTTCTAACTAGATTACTCTCGAAGACATATCTTCTCCGTCGGATCCAGAATAGGATAATGAGGGTTCGGACTACGACGTCGGAAATCGTAAAAGTGACGAAACGTCTTCAGAGAATGAAGTTTCTTTAGGCTTTGAAGAGGAAGGAGGGGTTGGCGACGACCGGGCTCCTGATGATTTTGAATCGGCTGTCATATTGGAATCACCTCCAGATTCCGTTGAATCAACAATCGACAACGATCGACTTATCCGAATTTGTTTGAAATATGGGATAATGAAAAGGGACACTCTTGTGCCTTCAAGCTCTGACCGTCCCCACAACCCTCCAGAAGGATATATGGCAGTCACTCGGTTGATATGTATGGTCGGCGCTATCCCTCAATTTTCTCCCTTCATCGTTGACTTTCTAAGACAAATGCGGATTGCCTCCATGCAGCTGCATCCCAATTCTTATGCCTACTTGCACACTTTGTACATAGCATACCGTGAGATCTTAGGCATAGAGCTCACGTTCGATGACGTTCATTTCTTCTATAACTTCAAGAATCGAACTCGAGAGACTCCATCTTTCTGCTATTTTGAGTCTGTTCCTAAGAGGAAGATAATCTCGGCGCCATTCAACAGTAAAGCTGGAGATTCCAGACTGGAATGGTTCTATGTGAAGCGACAGCCTGGATGTGCCAGGAGGTGGACGAAATCAAGTAAAGCACTGATTTTTCTAAATCCGGGCTCTATACACTCGAGTCATCACCTTAACTTGTTTTCCTTTTTGTTTGCAGTCGACAATCCAAAACAAATATCAGATCAGGTGTTCTTTGACCGGATGCACCAACTTCTTAATGGCGATCAAAAATTCTTGACTATCGATGAAGTCCTTAAGGACGAATATCTTCACTTTCATGGGCTGTTATCCGTTTTTCGTAGTATTGGTCATGGGACGGCTCCATACGTATATATTCCTCTAGTGGATGTAGTCCCAGAGACAGGAGAAGGCTCGAGAGTTCCTACAGTGCCTCTTCAAACTTCACCTTCTCCATCTTCTACTCAAGATGACGAATTGGCTAACCTGGCCGAAAAGCATCGTGAAGGATATACTGCCCCCAAGGAGGCTACTTCTCTGGAAAAGTCAACATCCTTCCAAGAGTCGCCACTGAATGCTTCCGAGGGGGATGTCCCTAGTACTGATGACCAAATATTTCAGGGTTTGGGGGATCTCCCCTTACCTGAAACTATATACACTTCAGAGGATTTTAGGAAGGATCCTTTAGTTTTCACCTCTTCTGAAGAGACCACTCCTGCTAAGGCCAAAGAGCCTGCCCGTACTAGTCTAGCTTCAGACTCGGGTTGGTTGGGGGGAAACACACCACTTAGGACACACTTTATACAACAGCATTAACATTCATTGCACCTCTTTCTCTGTGAATCCATTGATTCTGAATTTCGTTTGTCTTATTGTGCAGGCACAATGTCTCGATCTTACTACGATATCAGGAAGCTTCGCCGCAGCATGTCTAATCCATCTCAGGATATCGAGTATGATCGCCGCGATGATCGCGGTAGGGAGGAGAGAAGGCCTTATGAACCCTATCGCTCTCGACCCTCACGCTCTCGCTCTCCCGTTCGGTCGGACCAAGAGAAACATAAAGGTTATCAAAGTCGTAGGGAAGAGGACAGGCCACAATCGAAAGACTCCACCTCTTCCCTTGAAAAGCGCAGCAGAGAGAGAAGTCCTCCAAAAGATACTGGGTCTCGAAGTAAACATAAGGTCCCTGCTACCAAACGGCCTAGGACAGATAAAAAAACTATTGAATCCTCCACACACAGGGACACTGAATTGACGATCCCCGCTCCTCCATCACTAGATGCGGAAGCTGCAATCAAGCGGGCGTATTTGAAGGAGCAATTTCCCGAACATTACTTCGAGACTTTGACTTTTTTACCTGCCCTCGAACCTATTTCTTCCAGGTGGGCAGACGAGGCCAAAGCGAAGATAGACGCTGTTGAAAAACAGTATTCTGAAATGTTCAAATATTCACGCAACCTTTCCAGAATTATCCGTACTCTAATTCCGAATGCTGATTCAATGCAAAAAACTGCGGAAGAAGATGCAAAGGCCTTAAAGAACCTAGGTAAAGATTTGGAGGACACACAGGCCCATCTTGCTATTGCTCAGAGGGACGCTACCAACTTCAAACAACAATTTGAGGATATGCAAAAACGCTATCATGACTTGCTTGAATCTCACACTCAAGAGCGTTCTGAGTTAAAAAAGCAAGCTGATGATGCTAAGTCAGAGGCTACTAAAACGCGCCTTGCTTATACTGACCTCGAACGGAAAAATGCCGAGTTAGCAAAGAGGAATGCTGAGCTAGAAAAGAAGAATGCTGACTTGGCTTCAAAGCTATTGGAGGCAGAGAACAGAGCTGCCCTGGCGGAGGGCAATGTTGAGTGTGCTATCAAATCTGCGGAGGAAGCCCGCAAACAATTGTCAGAGGCGGAGGCTGATATTCGGGGTTTTGGCGAATTAATGATTGAATTCTTCGCACATATCATCCGTCGCCGAAACATTTCTTGGATCGAAGATTACCCATCCACTCTAGTTCAAGTATGGAATCAGATCGTTGAGTGGGAAAAAGAGGAGCTCAAAGTCGATTCCATCGATGAGGTTAAGCTAATGGAAAAATACTTGAGGGATGATGAGCCAGAACGCCTAGCTGAGGGGCGCCACCTTATCGCTGAGGCTATGGAAGAAGAGAGGCGGAGGATTAAACAGAAAAACATTCCCGAGACTGGTTCCTCTTCTGCTGCCCCCGCGACTTCGGAAGTAGAGGGGTATGACCCCGAAAACCCGGGAATCCCCCGAACAAATCTGCTATCTCCAATCCCTGAAATGGCATCGGAGACAGCAGTTACCCCCGCTGAGAAGTCTTCGGAAGGTATCCCTACCTTTTCTCCTCAATTTGTCAAGGCTATTTCTACCTTTCGCCACGTGATTGAGCAATCAATGAAAAACCCATTGTTTTCGCCTGAGTTGATAACTGTTGCTTCTCATTCTGTAGGTATTGAGCCATCCGAAAAGACAGATGTGACTCAGGGAGCCACTGTCGGGGCAGAGCCTACAGAAAAGGCAAAAGGAGGGGAGGACAAGGCTGCTCCTATAGACTTGGGAGAAGGAAGTGAGCCGACTAAGGCCGCCACTCCCCATGATGAAGAAATGATAGCAGCTTTAAAGGATGATGGCGGTGACGGAGGTCATGAGGAGGAACCAAAAGTTGCAATAGTCGGGGAGTCAAAAAATGCTGGTGATGTTACTTTGGCTGCAATGAAAGCTGATCAAGACAAACGCTTGCAATTAAAAGCCGAAGAACTAGACCCTGAAGCCCTCAAGCCCCTCGCAGTTGTGGATGCGGGATCAAGGTTAGTTGTTAAGCTCTCAACTAGATCTATTACAGAGGAACTCGCTAAAAAAACTTCTCTTGATTCCAGCGCTCCGCCCTCCGGGAAGAAGTCTACCGGTTCCAGCACCGCATCTTCAGGAAAGAAGAAATCAAAACGAATCTTGATAGAGGCCGAGAAAGAAGCAAAGGAGGCGGAGAAAGCCGCCAAGAAGTCCAAGGCTCACTCAAAATCTAAATAGTGGATTGCCTTGTGTCGTTTTAGCATTTGGTGAACCAACAATTGCTGCTACAATAGCGGCTCTTGCACCTTCTTTTTTAGCTACTCTCCTATACAAATTCATTCATTCGTAAATAAATAAATAAAAAATAATTCATTTTCTGCAATGTCTGTTTGTCAGTAGTTCTGCACTTATGTAAAAATGCATGTCTTACTATAGTTATAAAATGAAGTTACAGAGGGAGGAAATATGCGTAAACATATATGCCCCCAGTTAATTCTCACAAATTATTTAATGCTTAATCAAACAATCTGAATGCTCCCAATTTTCTGACGGGATAGCATTTCCTGTGTTGTCAGTGCCTGTCGTTTTTTCTGGCATTTCTTTTATACTCTCTCTCTCTTTCTGGAGAGTTAGAGTTCGAGCTCAGCAATCTATTCATTCCCCGGTCTTTCAGCGGGGAAAGATCTCTTTCTCAGCGCTCAGTCGGAGACGCTTTTATACTCTCTCTCTCTCTCTCTGGAGAGTTAGAGTTTGAGGAAGAATTTCTTTTTCAGCGCTCAGTCGGAGACGCTTTTATACTCTCTCTCTCTCTCTCTCTGGAGAGTTAGAGTTAAGAATGTCGTTTTCTCATTCTTTTATGTCTTGTCGCACAAATAGTCGTTGTGCTTTTTCTTATGTTTAAACTGTCTTCAACCTTTTCTGGTTTTGAATCATCCTGTATTCCATAATCACAACAGAATAATCGATGAATGTATATATATAATGCATAAAAGTAAATAACACACAATATTTTTATAGTGGTTCGGCTAAGTCGTAGCCTACATCCACTTTATAGTCTTTTATTCATATCGTCAGATTTTCCCAAGGCAAGTTGTGCCTTATTATAGAGTTCATAAGAAAAATAACAAAGAGTACAACATTTCTAATCCAAATATCGCATTAAGTGTTGGGCATTCCATGCTCTAGGGACTTCTTCGCCATCTACGGTCGTTAACTTGAAGGTTCCTTTTTCAAGTTTCCGTTGGATGACGAAGGGTCCTTCCCACTTTGGACCGAGGTGAGGAAGGGATGGAAAGACTCTCTTTAGCACCAAATCTCCTGGTTCAAAAGTCCTGAGGCGAACTTTTTTGTCGTAATAGCGTGCCATCTGACGTCGATGTCTTGCCGCACGCAAATCTGCTTCGTCCCTTTTTTCTTTGACTTCATCAAGAGACTCAAGTAAGAGTGCCCGATTCGTCATCGGGTCATAATACGTCACCTTGTGGGAAGGAACTTCCAGCTCAACTGGAATTACTGCTTCTGAGCCAAAGGAGAGAGAGAAAGGGGTATGACCAGTAGCCGTCTTAAATGTTGTCCGATATGCCCACAAAGCTAGGGGCAATTCGTCAACCCATTTTGCCTTTGCGCGCTCTAACCGTTTCTTGAGGATGGATTTTATTACTTTGTTTATTGCCTCAACTTGCCCATTCGACTGCGGATAAGCAACCGCAGTGTATCGCTTGTCGATCTTATACTTCTGGCAGAAATTTCTGAATTCAGTACTATCAAATTGGGTTCCGTTGTCAGTTATAATCGTCCTTGGGATCCCGAATCGGCATATAATATTTCTGACCACGAAACTTATCACCTTTCTTGCCGTGATTTTGGTCAAGGGCTCAGCTTCCACCCACTTCGTAAAATAGTCCACGGCCACTATTGCATATTTCGCTCCTCCTTTAGCAATCGGTAGAACTCCAATGATATCAATTCCCCACGTGGCAAATGGCCAAGGACTCACCATTGATTTAAGTTGGGTCGACGGTGCTCTGGGGATTTTGGCGAATCTCTGGCACTTATCGCAGCGTCGTGAATAATCAGCTGCATCTTTATTAATTGTGGGCCAGAAGTATCCGTATCGCAATATCTTTTTCCCTAAAGTCTAACCTCCTATATGATCTCCACACTCACCTTCGTGCACTTCTCTTAGTACACGCTTGATGTCGTCGTGTGCTATACATCGTAACAGGGGCATAGAAAATCCTTGCCTATAAAGAGTATCATCTTGCATGACATATCTGGTAGCCTTGGGAACTACAGCCCTTTTCTCACTCTTCTTTGATGGGAGTGTCCCATTCTTAAGGAAGTTCTTAATTGGGGTCATCCACGACTCCTTCTCCGGTTCCACTTCGAAAGCGAACTCAACTTCCATCGACTCAAATCTTGGCGATTCCAACGTTTCAATTGGAATTATTTCAGTCTCTTCTGGATTGTCGGAACTAGCCAGCTTTGCTATCCTATCCGCCTTTTGGTTTTCATCTCTTGGGATGTGTTATATTGTACCGCTCCAAGCTACTCAGTAGCTCTCTCACTTTCCTGAGATAGGCAATAAGTCGAGGTCCCCGAGCCACAAATTCCTCTCGCACTTGGCAAACAACGATTTTAGAGTCACAGAATATATCCAACATTTTTATTCCGAGGTCTTTAGCAAGCTTCAGCCCGGCAATCAGGGCTTCGTATTCAGAGTCGTTGTTAGTCGCCGAAAATTCTAATCGTAGAGCGTAATATAACGACCGTCCTTCAGGAGTAACTAAGACGATTCCAGCTCCGGACCTTCGGTCGTTCTTGGCTCCATCTGTGTATAGTTTCCACGGATCTATCTTTAACTCATCCTCAGACCTAACCACTTTGTCATCGATTACTTCCTCCTCTGGGATGGTGAACTCCGCTATAAAGTCCGCCAGAGCTTGCCCCCTGACCGACTTTCGTGGTTGAAAATTTAAATCAAATTGGCTTAATTCTATATTCCATTTGATCAACCTTCCCGATGCTTCGGGTCTCTGCAATACCTGCCTCAAGGGCTGGTCGGTGTATATGGTTATTGGATGAGCTTGGAAATAGTGACGAAGTTTTCGAGATGCGATTAGGAGGCTGTAAGCGAGCTTCTCAATCTTTGGGTAGTTGCGCTCTGCCGCTGCTAATTTCTTGCTTACATAATACACTGGCCTTTGTACTTTGTCTTCTTCTCGAACCAGGGCTGTGCTAACGGCGTGAGCCGAGACTGCCAAGTAAACAAAAAATTCTTCGTGATCCACTGGCTTTGACAAAATCGGCGGTTTCTCTAGCAGTTCCAGTAAATTTCGAAAGGCCTCAACACAGTCCGGAGTCCACTCGAAGTTCTTCTTTCCTCTTTTAATCAAATCAAAAAACGGAATGCATTTGTCTGTGGCTTTGGAGATGAATCTACTCAACGCGGCTACTTTCCCTGCAAGACTTTGGACATCTTTAATTCTTCTTCGTTCTTCAATGTTTCTAATCGCTGCTATTTGGCTAGGATTGATTTCAATTCCTCGGGAGCTCACAATGAAGCCTAGGAACTTTCCCGATGCCACTCCAAATGAGCATTTCAGAGGATTCAACTTCATCCGATACTTTCGTAGGATACCAAACATTTCCGCCAAGTCTTGCGTATGGCTGGAGGACTGTTTGGACTTGACAAGCATATCATCCACGTAAACTTCCATAGTCTTCCCTATTTGATTATAAAACATTCTGTTCACCAAGCGCTGATAAGTGGCTCCGGTGATTTTTAATCCGAATGGCATTACGACATAACCATATAATCCCAAATTCGTAATGAAGCTCGTATGTTCTTGATCTGGAACATGCATCGGAATCTGGTTGTACCCAGAATATGCATCCATGAAAGAGAGAAGTTCATGACCTGCTGTCGAATCTACAAGCTGGTCAATCCTGGGAAGTGGAAAACTATCTTTTAGGCAAGCTTTGTTCAAATCTGAAAAATCAATGCAAGTCCGCCACTTTCCATTCGGCTTCTTTACCAAGACGGGATTCGATATCCAGTCGGGATATGTCGAATCTCGAATAAATCCGTTCTGCTTCAGCTTCTCCACTTCCTCTTTGAGAGCAGCCGACCTCTCTGGGCCCAGCATACGTCTCTTCTGCTTCACAGGCGGATGTTTCGGGTTTACATCCAGTGTGTGACTTATGATGGATGGCGATATCCCACACATGTCAGCGTGGGTTCAGGCAAACACGTCCAAGTTTGCCTTCAAGAAGTCCGTTAGTTCTTTGGCTCGACGTGGATCCAATTGAGATCCAATCTTCAAAACTCTTGTTGGATCAGCTTCATCAATGGGAATTTCCACTTTCTCTTCATTAGGAGTTGCATTTTTAGTCTCTGGTTCCTCATCTTTTCTGGGATCCAGGTCTTCAGGCGTTCCTTTGGGCAACTCCTTCGGGGTCAATTTCTCTAATTGCTATGCCGAGCCCCCCTTTGGGGGAGGCGAGGCATCTTTACTCTCGATGTTAAGTCCTTTCATCAACATCTTCAATTCGGCAACATAGCAGGCCCGTCCGGAAACTTGATCCCCTCTCATTACTCCAGTTCCGGCTTCGGTTGGGAACTTAAGCAATAAACACCAAGGGGCGATACAAGCTCTGAATTCAGCAAGGGCAGGCCTCCCCAAAAATGCATTATAAGGCGAATCTACGTCCAATACTACGAACTGAAGCATCCGCACTCTTCTGCGTTCTCCTTGCCCCAAGGTCACGGGCAATTCTATGTACCCCATGGGGGCTGTTGACGCCCCGTTGAAGCCTCTGATCCATCCTTCACATGGCTTCAAATCTTCAGATTCAAGCTTCATCTGATCGAATGACTTTTTAAATAAAATATTGACAGAACTTTCGTTGTCTACTAATACCTTATGAACCAAAGCCGGCCCAATGGTGGTAGTAATAACCAACGGATCATCAGAGGGTGATTGGATCCCAGTATTATCTCTGCTGCGGAATACCACGTCATCAAACATGGTCTTCAGTTGTTTTATGGGGGCGATATCTTCCAAATCATCACCTTCATTCACGTCTACGTGCTTGGCAGCATTTACATACTGATCCATTGCTCTAAAGCTACGGATTGCTGGGTGAGGTCCACCCACTATGGAGTTGATAACAATTCCCTTGCCTTTCTGCTGCGTGTAGGCTTGGGAGCAGGTAGGATCTTCTTTGGTGCCTGCTCTCCTTGCCCCCTGTCCCTCGGGGCAACCTTGTATTCATCCAACTTCCATTCACGCAGCAGCTTCTCAATCACATCTCTCAAATGCCGACATTCATTGGTTGAATGCCCATGAGTTCCATGAAACAAACAAAACTTCCCAGTTGCCATTTCTTTCTCTGTCGAGTCACGAGATGGCGGTCTTTTATATTGCAACACATTGTACGTATCCAGGTAAATGTTCTCCAGGGTATCGTTCAATGGTGTATAATCCTCATAAGTTTGGAATCGGGGTCTTTTGTTAGGATCACTTCCCCTATTTCTATTTCTCCTATTACCGTTCGCATTACGGTTATTGTTGTTGCCCCCGTTTCCAGAATTGTTGTTGCCACCCTTGTTTCCCACATTTACTTCAACTTTTCCGGAACTTTCCCCAGACTGCTTCACGGCGACGTTACTCTGAACATTTTCTTTTGAAGCCGCTTCAGACTTTCTCTTTCGGTTTGCCCTGGCCTCCTCTCGTCTTAAATAAATATCGGCTTTTTCATAGAATATCTCTCTTGTGGAGGGTGTCATCCCAGAGAGGTAATCCCTGAACTCGGATTTAGGATCGACTCCTTCTTTTAATGCCATCAGAATGGTGGGCTCATGAGGGTCACTAACTTCAGTCACAGCTAAGTTAAAACGGTCAAGGTACGACCTCAAAGACTCTCCTGGCGCCTGCTTAATTCTTGATAATTCAATAACACTTTTGGACTTTCGGGTATGGAGTCGGAACTGATTCATAAAACGTTCGCTCAGTTCCCTGTAATTCGAAACCGAACGAGGGGGAAGTCGGGTAAACCAGAACAGCGCCACATCTTCTAAATAGATCGGGAATGCTTTACACTTCACTTCATCAGGGGCAGCAGCAGCATTCATGAGCCACGAGTATCGCATCAAGTGTTGTCCCGGATCAGTTCTCCCGTTGTACTTGTCCATCTGTGGCAGGTTAAAACGCCGGGGAAACTGGAAGTCGAGGATATCGTCGGTGAAAGGAGTATGGCTTCGCTCAATGCCATAATCTTCATTTGTATAGTTCCGGCTCTCGGACATGATCTGGCGCACCATTGCCTGTACATCAGCATTAGTTAGGGGCCGTTCAGGTTCCCTGGCCCTAGTATCCGGGTTCCTTCTGGGTTCTTGTTCAGGAGATGCCCTTCTTCTTCGAGCTGCTTCTGCTCTATTCCGCTCCCTACGCTCCCGGTCGATCTCGGGAGGAGGGGACTAGAGCCTTTTCCCCCGAGTGGGGTCATTGTTTCCTAGTGCTCGTGCAATATCCTCGCGAGACCCCAAAGATCCGAATGTCAGCTGCTCCACATTCTGAGGTCGTTCGAGCGGCCTTCGTTCACGGGGTCGCTCTTCCTCGGAAGATGAAGACTGATCCACTGGTGTGTGACGAACCGGTGATGGGGTTCTCTGTCGACGGAGTTCGCTAATCTCCCTGCTCATGAGCCTCATATTTTCCTGCATCATGAGATTAGTGCGCTCGTGGACTTTCATAGCCTCCCTAATACTCTCAAGCATGTCAAGTAGGCGCGAGAAATCTCCTTGAGTAATGGGCGCAGATGGATTGACCTGATCATTGACCCTGGTGGCTGGAATTGGAGCATTCGTAGGGACTCGAGTAGAGGTTCCAACATCACCAAGTGTCGGGTCGGATCGGAGATAGGAGATCGGGTCGGTTCGGAGCTGGGGAGCCTGGTCGGGTCGGTACGTGGCAAGCTGTTCGGGTCGGTTCAGGTTTGGGGAATGCACTGCTTCAGAATCTCCTACTCGGATCGGATCGGAGCGCTCCCCTTGAAGGCGGTTCGGGTTTCCTGCATCGGCTCGTCCTGCTATTGAACTCTGCCCACGAGACCTTGTCACAACCGTATTTTGCTGATCTTCGCCAGCTCCATTTCCTCGAGCAGATTGAACTTCTTTGCCTTTTCCTTTGGCCATGGTTTCTTCAACAATCACTTCGACAAATATCCAAGGGCGTCGAAACTTGAGGATTAACTTCTTTGAACTCAACGGTCCAAAAAGTAGAACGATAATCCCGAAAAACAAAGAATTCAGATGAGTTCTCAGTGAAAGCACCAAAATGTTAGACCAAAAAGTGGTTCAAACACCCAAATTGATTAAAAGCAAAATGAAATGAAATCAATAATAAAAATGAACACACAGGATTTATAGTGGTTCGGCGAAGAAATGCCTACGTCCACTTGTTTTTCACTATTCTCAATGATTCAGTTGCAAATACAATGAAATATTCACTTGATTTCTCTCACAACTCACTTATAATCACTCAATTGTCTAAAAACAAATAATGAAAGAAGATTTGGATTTTTCGGGAGTGCTGGAATTCGGGTAATGAAGGTGGTTGAACTCTCAAAGTGTCAGAAAAAAGATCCTTTTCTTTGTCTCCAGACGGGGTATTTATAGGTGTGAATTTGCTCAGAACCCGATCCGGATCGGAGCCACGTGTCATCCATCCCATCAGCCTCGGGCTCGGATGGATTTCTATATTGACAACGCATCAGAGTAATGGACGTTGTGGGCAGGAACTGGTCATAGCCGATCCGAATAACCAGGCGCTCATGCAGGGGAATGACGTGGAAAATGGGTTCGGATCGGAAGAGTGGGCTCAAGGGGTTCGGATCGGCACCTCCGATCTGACCAGGATTACTGAGGACCAATTCTCTCTTCTTTTTACTCTGCTCCGCTCCGCTCCGATCTATCTGTGTAGCAATTGGGTGGCTTTCCGATCCGACTGGAAGTAGATTGCCCTCCGATCCGAATAGCCGTCTCTCTCTAATTCCAATAGCAATAGTTCACCGATCCGAACAGCAGACTTTACCATATCTGAACCGATGCGTTGCTCCGATCCGACCTGCTTCAGTACTTACCAAGTTTTTCAAGTTCTTCAACATTTCACATCTTGACTTTGTGTTGCCCAGTTCACAAAGTGGGCTAACAGTTTTGATAATAAGCTGTATTTTGGATTCCGTTGCTATGATGATTTAGTTTCCAGCTTATGTACTGTCTCTCCTGTTTTATGTCAAGTTACGTTGTTATTATATTGTATTCCATGCGCTGTGAGATAAACTACAGGTTCCTTGATGAGTCATAGTTTTCAAATCCTTTCTTTTGGTGGCGTCCCGTGCTAGTTGGACATCGGCACAGAGTATCTCATTGGATATGTCGGTTGGTCCAGGGCGGGCCGTCACACTTGGTATCAGAGCCTAGGTTGCGTAGTTGACCTAGGGGAAGACATCAAGGAGAGCTAGTATACGTAGATGAGAGCATGTATTTGTGATATTTTGGTTTTTAAAAACTATATATATACTATTGGTATATCTAAGGGCGAAGTCACACTGCACTGGCACCACTATGGAGATAGTTAATCATTTTCTCTTTACAGATTGAACAATGACCCGATATACAAGGAGTACGGGTTCAGGGGCCAATGATAGGAATGTCCCTGATATGAGGACGATGTTTACTACCTTCATGAGAGAGATGCTTAGGGATGTTCAGGGAGCAGTTCCTAATGATGCTAACGGTGGTGGTGCAGCAATGCAGGCACCTAGAACCGATTTCGCCAAGCTTAACAAGGATTATACTAGTCTTAGTGGAAAGTTGCTCCATGGAACGGAGTCAGCTATGGAAGTTCAAGATTGGCTTGATAATTTTGAGCGCATCTTCGAGGATTTGGGGATCGGTGATGTGATAAAGAGAAAGCTAGCATCGCGTCAACTGCAAGGACGGGCTATGAATTGGTGGAATGCCATTAACGCAGCTACTCCTGAGGATCAAGTTACTTGGAATCGGTTTAAGACTCTCTTCAGTGATAAGTTTATCCCAACTGCTCAGAAATCAGAATTGTTTAGGAAATTCTTGGAGCTTAAGCAGAATGGTAGGGCAGTCTCGGAATATATTGCTGAGTTCGATACTTTATCGAATATGGATTATCGCTTATCGATACTGCCGAGAAGAAGAACGAGAAATTCATAACCGGCTTGGATGAGTACTTGGGGGAAAGACTTATAAACCACATCGATGAGACTTTCGAATCTGTTGTGGGGAAAGCATTAAGATCATAAAGCCTTTACCCTAAGTCAAAGATCGAAGTTGCTATTGCATCTGCAGAGGAGCCAAAGTCGCAGGCAAGCGGTGGAGGCAAGAATAATTCGTAGAATAAGAGGAAACAGAACCAAGCTAGCGATGGTCAGAATAAGAATAAGAAAGATGTTGAGTGCTATAGCTATGGCAAGAAGGGCCACTATGCCAAAGATTGTCGGGCAAAGCTAGCGGATAGGAAGTGCTTCAATTGCGGCCAAGTGGGACATCACAAGGATAAATGTCCGCAACCTCCTAAAGAGAAGCAGATTGTGAATGCATATGCTATCAACGTTGTTCCTTCTTCGTCGAATGCCCCAACTGCGGCGGAGAAAGGAAAGGCTGTCGTTATCCAAGGTATGCTTTCTATTTATGATGTTCATGTTCGAGTATTGTTTAATACCAGGGCTTCCCATTCCTTCATATCTAGTGACCTGGTAGATAGGTTGGAATTAGAACCCGAGATTGACGATAGACCTTTAGTTGTGACGAACCCGATCAGTGGTTCGACTAGCCTTTGCATGATTTGTTGTAATTTGTTCTTATTGAGTCATGGATGTATGTTTGCTTGTGATTGCTTTGTGTTGGCTTTACAGGGTTTGGCATTATTTTGGGAGTAGATTGGCACCAAAGGTATAGGGTGGTGGTAGACTGTGAGGGGTCTTCAGTGACCATTAAAGCGGATGATGGGCGGAGGGTACTGTTTGGTTGCCTACCTAGTGATGGGGTGATGGCTAGTTTTCTAAATTCCTTCTACATCTCACATGATGAGTTGTCAGATGTGCCTATTGCTGGCGAGGATCCTGACATCATCGGGGAAGTGACCGGACTTCCACCACACCGAGAGATCGAGTTTCGGATTGATTTAGTGAAAGATACCAGACCTACAGTGATGCCACTTCATCGTATGGCACAAAGGGAGCAGCGAGAGCTCAAGGTGCAAGTAATCGATCTTTTAAAGAAGGGATTTATCCGAAGAAGTGTCTCCGATTAGGGGGCATCAATTGTATTCAATACTAAGGTCGATGGTTCCCTTCGATTGTGCGTGGACTACCGCAGGTTGAATAAGGTGATGAGGAAGAATAAGTATCCTCTTGCATGGATAGATGATTTGTTTGATCAGTTAAGTGGAGCAAGAGTGTTCTCCCAGTTGGACCTCGCGACAGGATTTCATCAGCTCCGAGTAGTAGCTAAGAGTATTCCTAAAACGACATTTCGGATGTCGTTTGGATTCTATGAGTAGTTGGTTATGCCATTCGGGTTGACCAATGAACCCGCATACTTTGTGGATCTCATGAATAGGGTATTCAGTGATACATTAAATAAGTTTGTTCTTGTATTATTGGATGATATCTTGGTTTATTCGAGGACAGAGGAAGAACACAAGGAACAATTGAGGATAGTGATGGAGGTGTTGAGGAAACACTAATTGAAAGCGAAATTTACTAAGTGTCACTTCTGGAGGAGGGAAGTGAGATTCTTGGGCCATGCTGTTTCAGAGAATGGTATTGTCATAGATCCTACGAAGGTCGCTACGGTGCAAGATTGGTCTACGCCCAAGAATGCAACAGACGTGAGTAGTTTCTTAGGGTTAACTGGATATTATCGTAAGTTTATCCATGACTTTTCCAAGATAGCAGCACCGTTAGCTCAGTTGACCAGAAAGAGACAAGCTTTCATCTGGGACGAGAGGTGTGAAAATGCAATTAAGAGTCTAAAGGAAAAGTTAACGTGTGCACCAATGTTAGTTGTTCCTAAAGGGAATGAATAGATGACGGTATACACGGATGCATGTGGTACCAGACTAGGTGCTGTACTGATGCAAGGAGGTAGGGTTGTAGCTTATGCTAGTCGGCAACTAAAACCGTATGAGAAAAGATATCCTACCCATGATTTGGAATTGGCAGCGATCATGTTCGCATTGAAGATGTGGAGACATTATCTCTTGGGAGAAAGATTCAAGTTTTTTACTGATCATAAGTCGTTAAAGTATCTTTTCTCTCAAAATAATTTAAATCTTCGTCAGCAAAGATGGTTAGAGTTTTTTTCTTCGTATGATTTCAATATCACATACACACTTGGGAAGGGCAATGCGGTAGCTGATGCATTGAGTAGGAGACATGCCAGTTTAGGAGCTATGTTTCTGGAGAGGAAGCAACTGGAGTATATCGGAGGATATGATTTCACACCTAGGTGTAAACTAGATCCATAGATGTTGGCAAGTTTGACGATTAGGCCAACCTTGATTAAACGGATTGGTTCCAGTCAGAGGGACGATCCAAACCTATTGTAAATCATCTCCAAGTTAGAGATGGGTATCGACGGTGAGGAGATGATCAAGTATGGGCTTGATCGAGAAGGATGGCTTCGAAAGAAGGGGAGGCTGGTTGTACCCAACATTAATGGATTGAGAGATGAAGTGCTTAGAGAGGGTTATCACTCAAAACTGACTATACATCCCGGTGGTAACAAGATGTATCAAGACATGAAGCTGACCTACTACTGGGAAGGAATGAAGAGGGACGTTGGGAAGTTTATATCCAAATGCATAAACTGCCAGCTAGTTAAAGCCGAGCAAAAGAAGCCTAGTGGTTTGTTACAACCGTTATAAATTCCCAAATGGAAATGGGAACAAGTCTCAATGGATTTCATTGATGGTTTACCAAGGACTAGATCATGTCATGATAGTATTTGGGAGATTGTGGATCGATTGACCAAGAGTACAAGGTTTGTACCAGTCAAGTCGAATAGAACAACAGCTAAGCTTGCAGAACTGCATATGAAGTGGGTAATGAGACTTCATGAAGTACCTAAAGGCATTGTGAGTGTCCGAGATCCATTATTTACTAGTGGGTTTTGGAAGAGCATACAAGAGGCTTTAGGATCAGAAATACATCTCAGTACTGCATACCATCCTCAAACCGACGGTCAAACAGAGAGGATGAATCAGGTATTGGAGGATCTCCTGAGGGATTGTGTATTGGACTTTGGAGGACCATGGGATGACCATTTACATCTGGTTGAGTTTGCATATAATAATAGTTATCAATCTAGTATTGGTATGACTCCATTTAAAGCTTTGTATGAAAGACAGTGTAATTCACCATCATATTGGTTGGAAACCAGTGAGAAATTTGTACTTGGGCCAGATGTAATAAGGGAAACTTCAGATGAGATCAATGTTATCCAACATCGAATGAAGGTTGCCCAAGACAGGTAGAAGAGCTATGCTGATAACAGACGAAGAGAATTGAAATTTTCCGCTGGCGACCTGGTATTCATCAATATCTCTCCATTAAAGAGTGTGATTCGTTTTGGCAGGAGAGGTAAGTTGGCATCGAGATTTATTGGTCCGTATCCAGTTCTCAAGCAAGTTGGGAATTTAGCATATAAAGTTGGATTACTAGACAAGATGGCAGGATTTCACGACGTATTTCATATTTCCCAGTTAAGGAAGTTCGTGCATGATTCTGATATGACTATTTCACCAGATCAGTTCGATGATATCAAAGTAGAATCCGAGGCAGTTGGGAGCCATAGGACGATTCGTATTGTTGAGCAGTATATGAAACAACATCGAAGGAAGACGGTGAAACTGGTCAAGGTTTAGTGGGAAACAAAGGAGAACATAACGAAGTCGCATCCAGGACTCTTTGCCTAGTAAGGTTTTAATAGCAATATAGTTATTCTGTATGCTAAGATAGGTTTGTTATGTTTGTCATGTATGTTTGATTGGTTGTAAATGGTTGATAGGCATGCGGGACCTTTAGGTTGTTTACTTCATTATGGAATTTCGAGGGCGAAATTTCTTAAGGGGGGAGAGTGTAACGACCCACATTCTACACATCGAAGGATCGTAGAATATTTATTTTTATTTACATATGAATTCGTGTGGTCGTATGACTTTGGGAAACGACTATTGGGGTCATTTCCCATGTTTACGATTTTTGCCGAATTTTAAATGACCATTTTGCCTTTGGAAAATCTTGCTTTGCCTATAACTTTTGACTGGTAAATTTTTTTGACTTGAAACCACTTATGTTGGATTCGGATGATGGTTTAACTTTTCGTAGAGTGGTCACATTAATCAAACGGACTTACCGTTTGGGAGATCTGGCTGAAATAAGGTTTGGAAGGTGAAAAACAACATAATTGGGCTTAACCGGGTGATTAGCTGCTAAGCCCATAACCCATTTCGAGATTAGGGTTATGGGAGGGCTGATAGGGTTTGGTAAGTCAATTTTATTCATTTTTCTAGCCGCCATTTACCTTCCTCTAACCCTAGCAATGACCTTCAACTCCCAAATCACATTTTAATCTCTTTCTAATCACATATTAAGCTAATCTACATCAAATTAAAGCGGATTAGCATAGAAATCGAGATAGAGTTGCTGGAATACATTGGGATTCGTGCCAAATCAGTTAGAGTTTCATGCTTTTTGGGTATGTTTGATCTATAATGACTTATATGCTTGATGTTTTGACCTTGTTGATTGATCTGATATGTTGTTACTACTATTTGGAATGTTTTATGATTGCTTAGCAAAGTTAGAATGGTTGAAAACGCCGTCGTATGGCGAGAATGGATGCAAAATAGCTTGTTGGAAATGCTGCAGGAATCCGATTCAGATCGGATAAGTGGGTTGGATCTGTATAGCCGAACCAAACCGGACCGGGAATCTGGAGGGATGGCCTGAACCAGACCGGAGTGGTGGAATCTTCAGTAGCGCGCAAAGTTAAGGGAAATAAGGAAGGGCAACCAATTGAATTGGAGCAGGGGATCGGATCGGAAATAGAGAGGAGAACCGAATCGGAATCTAGAAATGAGGAGGAAGCACGAGGGGACCCGAACTGAACCATAATGCTGGACCGAACCGAACTGAGATGGAGGAACCGATCAGGGGATGAGAACCGAACCGAATGGAAACAACGTAACCGAACCAAACCGAGGGGAGGAAGCCGAACTGAACCAGATGTGTGCTTCTACTTCTACTTGCGACTCTTCTGAAGACCAACTCCAATTCAACCAAAACCCGAGTTGCAAAGGAAGTCCAGATGAGAATTAAGTACTCAAGATCCGGATGGGAACCAAGAGTTAACTTCATGATTGGGCTTTGTTGCGGGACGTGTGCAAAAGGGTTATCAATATCTATAGCTTTAGTTCACTACTGAGGGACGGATTAATGGCTATGGATCAGCACAATGGGATTATTAAGACTCCCAAGGGAAAGTGATCGCAGCATGGCTATGGATCAGTGCAATGGGCCATTAGGACTCCCAAGGGCAAGGTGATCATAGCAAGGGATTAGTGGTTATGGACCAGTGCAATGGGGTCAGTAAGACCCCATGGGCAAGGTGGTCGTAGCAAAGGATTTGGTGATCAAAGTGGTGGATATCGTATACTTCACGCACTGAGAGAGAGAGATATGAGTATGATTGCTATGTTTGATGTTTGCTATCACCATGACATGCACACTTCCACTTTACACTTCATGTTAGTGTTACCTTAGAGTATTGTACATCTTGTTGTGCTAACTCTTTGGTTGCGGGTCCAGGTTCAGGTATGATTATTTATACCTGTTATTGTTTTGTTTTGCTGCTATCACTCATACCAGACTTTTGTCTAACCCAGAGTTTTATATCTCTACTTATTACTCTGGCTGCTCCTAAACCAGCAGACTAGAGACAGGCTAGGTGGTATGCACGAGTAGCTGTCAAGAGACAAGCACAAGGCTTCCACGTACTATATACATATATTCTCCCTGTGTTGTAATGGTCACTACTTTGGGCATTAGTAGTGTACCTTTTTTATTTCGCTTTAGAGACAATATTTTGAAGTTGTAATAAAGATGGTTTGGATCATAAGCTGTATTTTGGATTCTGCTGCTATGATGATTTAGTTTCCAGCTTATGCACTATCTCGCCTGTTTTATGTCAAGTTACGTTGTTATTATACTTTATTCCATGCACTGTGAGATATACTACAGGTTCCTTGATAAGTCGTAGTTTTCAAATCCTTTTTTTTATGACCGTCCCATGCCAGGTTGACATCGGCACATCGCATCTCATTGGAAATGTCGGGTGGTCCGAGGCGGGCGGTCACAGGACATAACTTACAATTTATAAAGTGAAATCTCAGTTTTTCACATTCGTTAGAAAGATATAACTACAAAGATTCTAACGTTTCTTGTTTCGTCCAATTCTAATTTATATTAAATTATGTACATTCGTTTGAAATTTAAAATTGAATTTTCAAACTACCGCGCCATTTCAAGCTCGTTTTATAATTAATTTTTTTTTATACGTTCTGACTTCATTTTAAATTAATTTTAAGTCGTTTATTCTCAAAATTAATCATAGAAAATATTTAATTTCTTTGAAAATCATTTAAAAATAAATTTTAAATTGGTTCCAAAAATACGAGTTGTTACAATAATGTTAAAATTCGCTTCAATTTCCTTTTTTGGTTTAGAAGAAATTAAATAGGAAACGATTAGATTGCATGGCATTTTGGATGGTAGGATTTGGATGTAAAATTGGTCGCTTCACACTTTTATTCGTAATTGTGTAAAGGTAATAGATAAAAAAAGGAGTTTTCAAAATTTGCATTCATATAGAACTGCCAGTATATTTAGAATGTTTTGCATAATGTTTTCAAAGGTTTTTCAAAAATTTGATGCAAACATGTAGGATGTTCTGATTAGAATCATCTTGCATGCATGTTTTATGGTTGAATTGCATTATGTGCACTATGCACATATACACATGGTTGCAAAGTGGATGTACACAAATTGGTTGTGTAGAATATGACTATAGATATTAGAACTTTGGGACGAAATTCCTTTTAAGGAGGGAAGAATGTTACAATCTGGAATTTCGGCAATATAAATTAATTATTAGAATTTCAAAAATAGGAATTTTTTCAAACAATCGAATTTGACCACGAAACTTTCACCGATGCGTTCATCTCGGAATTCTGGTCAACTTTCATGTTTGGAGTTTCGCGAACGGAGTCCGTATGAAAAAATTATGGACGAAATACGAAAAACGGACGAAAATAAATAAACATAATAATTAATATATATTTTCCCTCTTTGACCAACCCTCGTTGGGCAAACATGCCATAGGTTTGTCAACACCCTCCTATGAGAGGTCGGCCGCTTCGGGCCTGTAATGCCCAATGACGGCTAGGTTTTGAGGGGCAATTTCGTTATATTTTATAATACGAATGAAGGGATGTTAATTAAAATAGATATAATGGTCCAAGACCAATTCCACTGCTATAAATAAAGGGGTAAGGCCTCATTCTTTTCAACGAAAATCGGTAGTGGCAGCGAAGTTCTGCCATTTTCCTACTTCTCCAAATCTAATTTCTAAAATAAAATCATATTCTTACAAACAAATCAAATCCAATTCATATGAAATTGAGAGGATTAGCAGATCTAATGGAAAAGAATGCTAATTGATGCTCAAAATCAGATTCTCCCCTCTCTCCCTCTTTCCTTACATCTCTACGGATCTGGAAATTTCCCCTTTCCAGATAAATTGTAGATTTATAAGAATTTGGGTATTGTAGGCCTAAAAGGGTTCAAACTTTGGATTTGGAGGCTATAAGGCAAGTGGGAAATTTATGTAAATAGTTATAGTAACTTATCAATTTTGTTTGAGTTAGATCTGAAATTTAATGTCGATTTCCTATCAAATCTGTTCATTTATGTATTGTAAATTGATTTGACAATCATCAGATCTGATTATAGACATTGTTAAAACTTGTGAATTGTAAGTTGTGGTGACACATAATATCTATTGTAGGATTCCTAAACTTATTCACACAAGTTCCTACAATTATGTTGTAAAATATGTTGTAATCATTGCATAGAATTGTGGATCTAGAAATCAGTTCCATTAAACACTAATTAGATGTTGTTACATTCCAAATCATTAGTTCAGTGTTGAATAGTAAAGTATGTGAAGTTGGGTAAAAAGGATGAAATTGGTAAATTATGTCATTGTAGTATTAAAAGAAATATGTCTGTTTGTATTCAATATTGTTGGGTTTTGGCTTAATCATTGTAAATATGTCGTTTTCCTCCTTTTAAATAAAAAGCATTATTTTGAAATCACAAAAGATATTATAAAAGGATTAAAAAGTGAAAAGTAGTGCAAATATACGTATAAATATAAGTATAGGTAATTTGCTTCAACTATTCCAAATTATATATTTGCATATATTTCTTGTGATTTGGAAATATGTCAATTCCACTAATTAGGCATTATTTACAATGACTACGGCTAAAAGTGTTTTGTGAGATTTGAAACCTTTTAGCAAGATTGAATGCAAAAAGGAATGTTTGGTTATTGATTAAACCGAATCATTTAATTTAAAAACAACAACAACAATAATAATAATAAAAGGAATAACTACGTTGACCGTACGAAAACATAAAATATAAATATATACATATTATCCATCCAAATAAGCGTAAACCGCAGAATATACATTGTGAATGTCTGAATGTTTGGATAAGGTTCAATTATGGAATTATATGTAAACGAAATCCATATTGAATTAATATATTTGTGGTGACCATTTGTAGCAATCAATATAATTAATTTCTATAAATAGGACCGCAAAATCAATAAATAAAACCTGTGAATAATATTGAATTGGGAAATGAATTTAATAGGAAAAGTTTTATGATTCCAAAATTTATTAGTACAAATGTTGCAGACCCCAATTAGGAAATTTGAATTTATAAACCGCATTTAGACATGAGGTTAAGCTTAACTTATGGAGTAAGTCTACCCGGAACCAAGCGACAAATCTAGCATCCACATGTAGTCAGCTTAATGTGATGGGTCTAATGCGTAAATATAAATGTACTAAGGCACAAGGTTAAATTCAACTTGTGGTAGAAGTCTGCCCGGAAACGACCGACAAATCCAGCATCCACAAATGGTCAACTTAATGTGAGTGGTCTGGTGCATAAACATACATACATACATATATATATATATATGTGTGTGTGTGTGTGTGTATACATATAAATAAAATAAACAAGTACACAAATAAACAGTTATGAATAGTAATGGTTCATTAGGATACAACAAGTAAATATTTTGGGACTAATAAAATAAGTATATCCAGAGTTAAAGGTTGCCTTAGGAAAATATGACCATTATGGTCATAAATGGAAATAAACTTATGGTTAAAAGAAGAGGGGATTTAGGGGTATTGAATTGTCGTTTAAATACTAATTCCAAATTAGGTAAATGATTAAATAAATATCCTAGGGTAAAAAGTATATAGCTTTCCTTATCCACAACTAGTTAATATAGAACCTTTAAATTTTAGAGTTGGACTTAGTAGGTTAACAATGTAAAATATTATTGATCATATTAACCCATGAAAATAATAAATCATATACGTATAGTATTTCTGTGTAAAGGGACTAAACGGGAATAATCTTATAATGTAGCCTACTTTATCCCAATAGGGAAATGTGCTAATGGTAAATGGGGTACGAACCAAATAACCATCGCGTATAGTCTGCTTCCTTGGGTCTTAAGCGGCTAGGGTTGAGGAGTCCACCTGGGAATAGGTCTTTCAATTTAGGGGTCTTAAATGGCAGGTGTGTATGGGCCTACCCAAACCTAGAAACCAAAGACATCAGTGTAACAACCCTCCATTTTGACCGAGCCGAATCGACAAAACATGTCAACTCGAACCATTCAAAACGACAGATTATTATTAGCTTCTGAGGTAAATAGAATAAATCATATATCACTGACACATATACAAAGCTATACAATATCTCGCAGCGGAAAAATACAACGTGTAATAGTAGTTCATGAAGCTACTAAATAAATTTTACATTAGAGTTTACATAAAATATTACAGTGGAAGTCTAATACCATAAATAAATGATAACAGTCTGGGACAGAATAGCAGAAATAACTGGATGAAGGGAACAACTGGTCAACAGGTACATATAGGTGAGCAAAATCCAATATTAGCTCCAAACTCCAAAGATGAATCTCGAACTAGAATACTTGATCTGACCCGAGCAATAATACAAAACAAAACAACTCGGATCAGGACTAACATTCTCATGGATGTAAATCAACTCAAATGAAATGCTCAATGAAAAGCAATCAGTAACTAAAAGGATGTTTGGGATGTCCATCCTCTAAGGAGCCGTCAAACTAAAACTATATAGTATAATATGCTATATACAATAGTGCCTATTAGTAAAGTAAAAATATCAAAATAGCGTAAGAGGGATTACCATGATTACCCTTACACCGTTTATATATTCTCATAGTATATACAGTACAATAATTCCTCCGTAAACTGGAAGTTGATCAGAGGGCACTCCATATAAAACGGTACAAAACAAAGTCGTAGTGGGATCGTATAGGGCATGTGACAAGGCACACAAGGAATGCTAGGGTGGATTCACCGTTTGCAGAGCCAGACTGGTGGTAAAGCATAGTAGGTACTACCGCCCACCTCGATACACACTCCCATAATAAAAAAGGTCCAAATTGAATCTCAACAGTAATAGAATAATATCGAAGAAGTGTGCTCGATAGGAGGTATGACCTCACTTGGTCCGTGCGTAGCTCCTATTTTAGCCATATCAAGCTGACTCAAGGTAGTCAGGGTATCGTAATTAATATGAAATAGAAAAATGGAGTTGTTCGCCAAATCATCTCCTTCATTTTGGAAGTCCACCGCGTACACAGTTGTTAAAGTAGTTTTCGGTATTGGCAGAGAGTATGACAATAGCTGATCCTGGTCTCTTTAACAACCAATCGTTTACATTTTTCACACCATGGTCATTATTTTATAAATCATTTTATAAAACAGTTTATATGAATTCTCATATTCGAATTCGGAATCAACATTAAATATCCAACTTCGATTATATTTAAATTTGAAAATACTTATTTATATCGCTTTAAATCAAATCGATTTTGAGACATATCGTAATGATCTCAATATAGTATAAACTAATACTATTCATTTAACATCGGTTACGATTTCCGAAAATATTTCGTATAACGAATTTCGAATCTAAAGTCGACTTATATTCAAGTTATACCTTAAATATCTCAATTTATGTTTAAATCAATACCAAAACATTTTGCTTAGATAATATTTGGTTTGGTTTATATTCGAAGAATTCAAGTTCGAAAAATTCAAATAATTCAAACTTTACCTTTAGGAAATCATTTCAGGTCGATTCACATAATTCAACATTTTGGCTCGAATTCAAAATGTATATTTCAAGTTAAAGATTTACATTTCAAATCTTAAACAAAACATATCGAGTTATGCAATTCAAGCCATAAAATTTGAAATCATTATTTATAAATTCAAATAATTCAGTTTACCCTTATAAGAATTCGTTTAAATCAATTCCAAAAGTAAATACTTAAGTTCAAATTCAGTTAATGTAATTCGAATCAAATCTTACATTTCAATTCCACAAATTATATCGTAATTTGTAACTCAAGTCAAAAATTCAAATTCATATCTTATATAAGTTCATTCGTTAAATCAATATCATTATATAAATCTGAATCTTAAACCTCGAATTTAAATCGCAAATCTTACTTATCCATCTTTGGTTTATTATTAAAGTTTATAAAAATATATATAAGAAAATAAATTTTGAAAATAGATATATATAAGTTTATCAAATATAAAATTAGTTAGAATATAGATTATAAACATATATAAAATTAAAATAATATAGAAAATAAGTTTAAAATAATTATTTATAATAATATAAAAAGTTAGAAATACTTATATAATTAAATTATATAGTTTAAGATAAATAAATTATAAGTAAAACTTAAATAAGCATTAAATCTATATTTACTTATAAAAATCACTTTAAAACATATAATTCAAAAATTATAAAAATTTAAGTTTAAAATATTTAAATATATACAATATAAAATCTTAAGTTATTATTTATAAAAAAAATCAAAATACTTCGAAAATACGACCAACGGTGTCCGTATATAGTTTTCGACCCTATGGTCAAGTGATACGAATATTTATCATTTCAACCCGCTATTTATAAATTTCTATGGGTCTATCATTTCAACCCGCGATCCCAAATTCAGTAAAAATTGTTCAGGTCTATCATTTCAACCCATAACGATTTTTCCCTATTCTAATGTCCATTCGGGGTTGTATCATTTCAACCCTTAGTGATTTTTCCTAGACTAGGGGTATCAACAATCACAAACAACAATCATATTGCAAAGATCATAACATATATATCATTAGTGAAACTACGTGTCATATGAATATATCGTGTCACATATAAAATGTGCATATACATCAAATCAAGCAATTTCTATCAACAGTCCTATACATTTCATTAAACAGTTCATTATTGATCTAACATCCATGAAAAAATGTAAGTTAGGTGTGAGACAAACTCACCTTTCGTTGCGTCGAAATAGAGACGGCATACCGATGGACACTGAATGAAGTGACGATTTCCAGGCACGATTCAGAATAGATCCAACTTGATGAACACTCAATATTATATTATTATTTATAAGAGGAGGTTAGGGGATGTCTCAATGGATCGGTACAGGTATTGGGTATTGGTAAAGGGTTTCGAACTCAACGCCAAACCCAAATCAAAAATAAACGCAATAAATTTTACAAAATTATATATATATACATTAGAACTTTGACGCATACCGAAACCATGATATAAATATATATCATATATAAACACAAACTCACCAACAATACACCAAAAATCAAAATACATATATATATTCATATACTAAAACAAATATGAATGTATGACTCATGCTCAAACAGTTAATCACTCATGCAACACACAACCAAACTCACCCGTCACGCATTCATACACAACAATTTGTAATCTTTATAAATTACACAACATAATAAGCAAGTAATACAACTCCACAATCACAAGCACACGACACTAACACAACACATACGCAAGCCATATTCACACCATAAGTCGTGTAAAACACACACACACCATGATACTCACACATATATAATAATATACAGAGGTAGGATGGTCAGCAAAGGGAGCCGCGGGCTTTGGGAAGGCTTCACATAGACTGTCAGTTCGAGAGATGCGGGTTTGGGTAGACGGAGGCTAAGGGAATGGTCGAAAACATGGCGGATCTCGTCATTTTGGGATTAGATATGGCAGCGGGTTCGATTGATAGGCTAGGAGTAGGGTGCGGTTTCAGGGGTTTGGCTTGGTTCAGTCCTGGAGTTGGCTCGGCTGGTGGAGTTCGGCAGTTAGGTGATGGGGCGTCAGCTTCAGTTGGTGGAGCAAGTGGTGTGGTCGACTTGATGGGTATGGGGTTGTGTGGAGAAAGACTAAAGAGGGATACGGTTTGACAAAATACAAAGCAGTTATTTGAGAAAAAAAACAAAAATATACATGGGGAATGAGATGAACGAAAGTGGGCAGCTGCCCTTATGATCTTTATATATATATATACATATATATATATATAACAAATAATGGTAGAAACTTGTTTGGAAGGAGAAAAAGAATGATAAGAGGAACAGGGGCATGAGAAGTGGTGATGAAAGTGGCGATTACTTGATCCATAAATAATGCATCAGTTGTTTAAAAATTTGAACGTGTCTTCTCGATTTAGAGACAAAGTCGGGAAATTTAATTGCAGTACGCCCCTTCGAGTGAACCAATATTCATTTTTTTTATATTTACGAAGTAGTGCATTTTGAAAGGTGCTTTGGAAATGCACAACAGTTTTTGACCAAAACAAAAAAAATGTTTCAATTTTTTTTTTAAATGGTAAACCAACTTGTAAATGAAAGTGCATCAGACTTGGGAATGGAAAGAGCCCAAAGGTTTGGAAAATGGGATGCATGACTTTGGAAATAAATGGATGGTTTGAATAATATAAAGAGATCTAGAACGTTTGCATGGAAAAATAATAAAGAGCCAAATGATTTTGAAAATGGAAGGCGCATGTATAGTTTGTAAACAAAATCATGTAAGTAAACAAAATAAAAAATGCATGGTTTTGAAAAAGGAACTAAAGAAAATGCTTACATGAGTACCTATGAGTGTCAACGTGAAACATATATACATGTATGTGAAGATATACTTGCTAAAAGGCATTTTTGTCCCCGGAAATAAATAAAAATAAAAATATATGGCTTAGTAAAATAAAAGAACAGCTTTTGCAGACCCAAAATGCTTTAAAAAATATGCAGGATCTAAACAGGGAAACGTTGAACTCAAATGACTTTATTTCATAAGTGAACTGTGCAAGCCTTTTTGAAATTACAGCGCGAACCGAGCACCGAAATTGACATATGAATATATTATGCTAATCAGCGCGATGAGACGAACACAACGGTATATAAGTTGCAGTGTCAGGATGCTCCATTCAAAAGCGTGTTACGGACCCGTTTTAACGTAAAAATGCGGACTGAAAACGAACGTCAAATGTCCGATTTTCGCAAAACGAATTTTGTATTTGGATTACTAACAACGAATAGAATATTTTTCATGTTTGTCCGAACTGCATTTGGAGAGATTTTAAAATCGTTAAATTTTGAACTATTATGTGCAGCTTCGCACGGAAAAATACGCGATCGACAAACATTCAAATTTTCCAATAAAATTTCCACAGTTGCTACATCTCATTGTACGTATTTCAAATTTCAAATTCCCGTTATTAAAAACCATAGAATATTTTCAAAATAAAAATTTGATTTAAATCAGAATTTAAATCGCTAATAATAACGGGTTGTTACATTCTCCACCACTCAAAAATTTTCATCCCGAAAAAGAACGAGGTAGGGAAATCGTATTTAAATAATATTTTTAAACTAATGGTCCATATCAATTTCGTACATACATATATAGTTTGAAATATATATGTATAAATCAAAGCTTAAAATATTTTCAAACATTTCAAAAAAATAGTTTTAAGTTTCACTTGACGTCTCGATTGGTGATATATATCTATCCCACTTTCGAAACCTGAAAATAGGTATCGATGATGTCGCGGTCATCACCAGAATCATTTTTAAGCGACTAGAATGTGACTCTATATCTATCAAGTTCAGATAGGATTTAACATATACGTTGATCAAACGTATACCTAAATCACTAGGTACTCGATAGGCCAATTTTAACGTCAAATAAATACTCAAAACATTTTTATATATTTAAACATAATATATAACAAGTTTTTCAAATTATATATTATAAATATATATGTTTCAATTGTTAAAATTTTAAGTAGGGAAAAATTATATCTCTCCCTCACTCATTTATTTATTAAAATTCAGCTCAGTTCTTAATAAATAAACAAACGATATCATTATTAAATCAAATACATATCAATATTATTATATATTATACCAAAATAATTTCAAATACATGTTATTAATGTTCAAACCTATAAAACTAGTTTAATTTCATAAGTTAACATATTTATATACACACACACTTCAGAAATTAAAATCTTTATAAACCAATTTGAATTTATAAAATCCAATATATATATATATATAAATTTATAAACTATATCGTTATAGATATCAACCAAGATAAAAACATTTTTTTTTACAAAATATACGTCTCAAACCTTATTTGAAATATATAGAAAATGCAAAATCTTAAAGTATAAATATTAAATCTTCAAAATATTAGTATTACCAAACAAAATGTTATTTACAAATATACATCAAAATTGTACCAAGAAAACACCAATTTCAAACCAATATTCAATAAGAATGAATTCGCTAGAAGACTTATACTCTCCTTATACTTCTTACCTAGTTATGGACAAAGATAAGTAACAGAATTCGAGCTAAAAGCTGAACGAACGAATGAACCTAATCAAAAAGGATCTATGAAGGAAGATGGATTCAAATGGAAAGGAAATTTCAGAAAAGATTTAGATACTAAACAAAATTTTGTGTCCGAAAATATTTGTTTAAAAACATTTCAAAACCATTTTAAAACTATTTATAATTTCAAAATACGCTCTCTCTCTCTCTCTCCTTTTCTATCTCAAGAAGGATTCTGCGGCTGATCCCACTCATTCTAGGGTATCACTACCCTATCTCTAATGATTTTTTACCTCATAGGCTAAAGCTTTGATTAACCAAAGCTCTGATACCACATGAAACGACCCGCCATTTTGACTGAGCCGAATCGATAAAACATGTCAGCTCAAACCGTTCAAAATGACAGATTGTTATTAGCTTCTGAGGTAAACAGAATAAATCACAGAATCACAGACACGGATACAAAGCAATATAATATCTCACAGCGGAAAAATACAACATATAATAGTAGTTCATGAAGCTACTAAATAAATTTTACATTAGAGTTTACATAAAATATTACAGTGGAAGTCTAATACCATAAACAAATGATAATAGTCTGGGACAGAATAGCAGAAATAACTGGAGGAAGCGAACAACTGGTCAACGGTACATATAGTTGAGCAAAATCCATTATAAGCTCCAAACTCCAAAGATGAATCTCGAACTGGAATACTCGATCTGACCCGAGCAATAATGCAAAACAAAATAACTCGGATCAGGACTAACATTCTCATGGAAGTAAATCAACTCAAATGAAATGCTCGATGGAATGCAATCAGTAACTTAAAGGATGTTTGGGATCACCATCCTCTAAGGATCCGTCAAACTTATACTATATAGTATAATACGCTATATACAATAGTGCCTATCAGTAAAGTAAAAATATCAAAATAGCGTAAGTGGGATTACCATGATTATCCTTACACCGTTTATATATTCCCATAGTATATACAGTACCGTAATTCCTCCGTAAACTGGAAGTTGATCAGAGGGCACTCCATATAAAACGTTACAAAACAAAGTCGTAGTGAGATCGTATAAGGCATGTGACAAGGCTCACAAAGAATGCTAGGGTGGATTCACTGTTTACCGAGCCAGATTGGTGGTAATGCATATTAGCTACTACTTCCCACCTCGATACACACTCCCATAATCAAATGGGCCTAAATCGAATCTCAACAGTAATAGAATAATATCGAAGAAATGTGCTCGATAGGAGGTATGACCTCACTTGGTCCGTGCATAGCTCTTGTTTTAGCCACATCAAGCTGACTCAAGGTAGTCAGGGTCTCGTAATTAATATGAAATAGAAAAATGGAGTTGTTCGCCAAATCATCCCCTTCATTCTGGAACTCCACCGCGTACACATTTGTTAAAGTAGTTTTCGGTATTGGCAGAGAGTATGACAATAGATGATCCCGGTCTCTTTAACAACCAATCGTTTACATTTTTCACACCGTGGTCATTATTTTATAAATCATTTTATAAAACAGTTTATATGAATTCTCATATTCGAATTCGAAACCAACATTAAATATCCAACTTTGATTATATTTAAATTTGAAAATACTTATTTATATCGCTTAAAATCAAATCGATTTAGAGACATATCGTAATGATCTCAATATAGTATAAACTAATACTACTCATTTAACAACGGTTATAATTTCCGAAAATATTCGCATAACGAATTTCGAATCTAAAGTCGACTTATATTCAAGTTATACCTTAAATATCTCAATTTCTATTTAAATCAATACTAAAACATTTTGCTTCGATAATATTTGGTTTGGTTTATATTCGAAGAATTCAAGTTCGAAAAAATTCAAATAATTCAAACTTTACCTTTAGGAAATCATTTTAGGTCGATTCACATGAATTCAACATTTTGGTTTGAATTCAAAATGTATATTTCAAGTCAAAGATTTACATTTCAAATTTTAAACAAAACATATCGAGTTATGCAATTCAAGCTATAAAATTTGAAATGATTATTTATAAATTCAAATAATCCAGTTTACCCTTATAAGAATTCGTTTTAAGTCGATTCCAAAAGTAAATACTTAAATTCAAATTCAGTTAATGTAATTTGAATCAAATCTTACAATTCAATTCCACCAAATTATATCATAATTTGTAACTCAAGTCAAAAATTCAAATTCATATCTTATATCAGTTCATTCGTTAAATCAGTATCGTTATATAAATCTGAATCTTAAACCTCGAATTTAAATCGCAAATCTTACTTATCCATCTTCAGTTTATTATTAAAGTTTATAAAATATATATAAGAAAATAAATTTTGAAAAAATATATATATATATAAGTTTATAAAATATAAAATCAGTTATGGATTATAAACATATATAAAATTAAAATAATATAGAAAATAAGTTTAAAATAATTATTTATAATAATATAAAAAGTTAGAAATACTTATATAATTAAATTATATAGTTTAAGATAAATAAATTATAAGTAAAACTTAAATAAGCATTAAATCTATATTTACTTATAAAAATCACTTTAAAACATTTAATTCAAAAATTATAAAAATTTAAGTTTAAAATATTTAAATATATACAATATAAAATCTTAAGTTATTATTGAAAAAAAAATCAAAATACTTCGAAAATACGACCAACAGTGTCCGTATATAGTTTTCTACCCTACGGTGAAGTGCTACGAATATTTATCATTTCAACCTGCAATTTATAAATTTCTACGAGTCGATCATTTCAACCCGCGATCCCAAATTCAGTAAAAATTGTTCTGGTCTGTCATTTCAACCCATAACGATTTTTTCCTATTCTATTGTCCATTCGGGTTTGTATCATTTCAACCCTTAGTGATTTTTCCTAAACTAGGCGTATCAACAATCACATTGCAACGATCACAACATATATATCATTAGTGAAACTACGTGTCATATGAATATATCATGTCACATATAAAATGTGCATATACATCAAATCAAACAATTTCTATCATGGATCCTATACATTTCATAAAACAGTTCATTATTGATCTAACATCCATGAAAAAATATAAGTCAAGTGTGAGATAAACTCACCTTTCGTGGCACAGAAATAGAGACGGCATACCGGTGGACACTGACTGAAGTGACGATTTCCTAGCACGATTCAGAATAGATCCAACTTGATGAACACTCAATATTATATTATTATTTATAAGAGGAGGTTAGGGGATGCTTCAATGGATCGGTACAGGTGTTAGGTATTGGTAAAGGGTTTCGAACTAAATGCCAAACCCGAATAAAAAATAAACACAATAAATTTTACAAAATAATATATATATATCATATATAAACACAAACTCACGAACAATACACCAAAAATCAAAATACATATATATATATATATTCATATACTAAAACAAATATAAATGTATGACTCACGCTCAAACAATTAATCACTCATGCAATGCACAACCAAACTCACATGTCACGCATTCATACACACAACAATATATAATATTTATAAATTACACAACACAATAAGCCACTAACACAACTCCACAATCACAAGCACACGGCACTAACACAACACACACGCAAGCCATATTCACACCATAAGTCATGTAAAACACACACACATGCACCATAATACTCACGCATATATAATAACATACAGAGGTAGGATGGTCAGCAAAGGGAGCCACGGGCTTTGGGAAGGCTCCTCATAGACTGTCGGTTCGGGAGATGCGGTTTTGGGTAGATGGAGGCTAAGGAATGGTCGGCAACATGGCGGATCTCGTCATTACAGGATTGGAGATGGAAGCGGGTTTGGTTTGTAGGCTAGGAGTAGGGTGCGGTTTCAGGGGTTCGGCTTGGTTCAGTCCCAGAGTTGGCTCGGCTGGTGGAGTTCGGCAGTCAGGTGGTGGGGCGTCGGCTTCAGTTGGTGGAGCAAACGGCGCGGTCGACTTGATGGGTATGGGGTTGTGTGGAGAAAGACTAAAGAGGGATACGGTCTGACAAAAGACAAAGCAGTTATTGGAGAAAAAAACAAAAATATACCTGGGGAATGAGATGAACGAAAGTGGGCAGCTACCCTTATGATCTTTATATATATATATATATATAACAAATAATGGTAGAAACTTGTTTGGAAGGAGAAAAAGAATGATAAGAGGAATAGTGGCATGCGAAGTGGTGATTACTTGATCCATAAATAATGCATTTGTTGTTTAAAAATTTGAACGTGTCTTCTCGAATTTAGAGATAAAGCCGGGAAATTTAATTTTAGTACGCCCCTTCGAGTGAACCAATATTCAATTTTTTTATATTTACGAAGTAGTGCATACTGAAAGGTGCTTTGGAAACGCACAACAGCTTTTGACCAAAACAAAAAAACCGTTTCATTTTTTTTAATGGTAAACCAACTTGTAAATGAAAGTGCATCAGACTTGGGAAAGGAAAGAGCCCAAAGGTTTGGAAAATGGGATGCATGACTTTGGAAATAAATGGATGGTTTGAATAATATAAAGAGATCTAGAACGTTTGCATGGAAAAATAATAAATAGCCAAATGCTTTTGAAAATGGGACGCGCATGTATAGTTTGTAAACAAAATCATGTAGGTAAACAAAATAAAAAATGCATGGTTTTGAAAAAGGAACTAAAAAAAATGCTTACGTGAGTACCTATGGAGTTTAAACGTGAAACATATATATATATATATATATATATATATATATATATATATATATATATGCATGTGAAGATATACTTGCTAAAAGGCATTTTTGTCCCCGGAAATAAATAAAAATAAAAATAAATGGCTTAGTAAAATAAAAGAACAGATTTTACAGACCCAAAATGCTTAAAAAAATATGCAGGATCCGAACAGGGACACGTTGAACTCAAATGGCTTTATTTCAAAATGAATTGTGCAAGCCTTTTTGAAATTGCAGCGCGAACCAAGCAACGAAATTGACAAATGAATATATTACGCTGATCAGTGCGATGAGACGAACACAATGATGTATAACATTTAGTAAATTATCGAGAAATAATAAGTGACCAATCGATCTGCCTAGAGTCTTAAGCGATCGGGAAGAATCCACCCTATTTACCATTGATTGATAGTGAGGCTATAAATGATGAAGGATAAGCGAACGAAAGTGTATGGATATAGAAACTCCGTAATTAGGGGTTTAATCTAGATATAGTAAACAGCTAAGCTCTGGTATAAAGGCTTCACAAAAATATGCGTAAATATCCCATCTTGGTATTATACTTTGATATACTACTTCGGGAAGAGTAGTGAAGTCGTGCGTAAACATTTACAAGGTTAGGCTAGAATTTCTAACCTTCATAGGCATATATCTTGGGTTGAACCAAACATGATACATTTATGTATTATATTCTGTGTTGTACTTTTCTTAGTCACCAGAACTTGTTGTTGTGACCCCCTCCTCATTACAACCTCCCAGGTTTCCTAGAGAAGGTCGGGTTCTCATAGGTATTTAGGTTTGGCTTTCGATTCTCGTTCTCTCTCATGTTCAGTATTGGCAAAGTGACTTACTTTGAGAAAGGTGGTTACTTGAGTTAATACTAGGTTATCCTATTTTGTTTCCGTTGTGAGTTTTCATTTATCGTACTCTTATTATGCTCATCCTCATTTATTACAGGTACCAAATTTACATGCTCCATGCTTGGATGTGTTTGAGTTTCGATTTTTATTGAAATTTGTGCGCAGAAATGTGTGTGGTGTTACAGTCTCAAACTACTCTAAACCTAACCCTTATTTCCTTTAGCCGCCACCCACCAATTCAATAGCCAAAATCATCTCGTCCTTCTTTCTTTAATATCTCTCAATCACTTCACTTCAAAGAAAACTTTCAACATGAAAGTTATATATCTCTGAAATCTAGGAATGTAATTGGATATTGTTGAATAAAAATTTGCATCAACCTAGCGTTGTGTGGGACTAGATGTACGAGAGTCCCAAACTAGTATAAAATCTCGGTGTGTAATTTCCTTTTAGTGCTTGTACTTTTATTTATGCATTTGTTTAATCTAGAAATATTTCAGGAAATTAATAAATTCCATAAAAAACTATTCACCCCCATATAGTGTTTAGTTTGCCTTAAGATCCTTAATATGCATCCTCAACAAAGTGTACTAGTCTAAATTAGAATTTCCACTCGATTCTTTATGGTGGACACTTAGTACAGATTTTGGATTGATTTGTAAGGTCTCTATCATAGAACATAACTCTCGAAGGATAATGGATGTTTCTATCTAAGGAACCTTATCGAAGTCCGCACAAAGAAGTTGAGTCAAAAATATTGGTTCGAAAGTGAATTTGTGTGATCAAATAAGCAATCAGGTTTGATATTGCGTGAAAATGACATATGTATGCTTTGCTTATTTTAGTATAGTTAATATGCTTTTGTCAATTAAATTTAAATGTTTAATGTGTGTCATCTATAATGTAATTTTGGAAGTTTAATAACCCACTTTAACAAGATGGTTTTAAGACCTAAATTGGCTTTAAAATACTAGATTTCTTTTCATCATTTCATTGAAATTATCATCGTTTTTCGCCGTCAGCTCTAGCACTTCCATCACTTCATACTTCGAGCTTTTCTCCTGTCACTTCTCCTCAAATTCCTCCCCGTCCTTCACTATCGCCTACTCCGCCCGACCCTCCTTTTATTCCTTCGGCTGCTTCTACCTCCACGTCATTGCCGCAACCCTATGCCATGCTATCTTAACCATGTCAACGTGTATGGACTTCCTTATTCAATCACTTACCTCACAATGTAGGGAAGTACATACCTATTGATATGAAGCCAACATACTCAGGTAATTACATGAATTTCACCAATAACGTTGTGCAAGCGTGAGATCAAGTCTGGATTGATACTTCGAAGGGTTTCTTCCTCGATATACCTCTTTCCTACACGATAGTGATTAAAAAATTGAAGTAAATTTGGCGCCTGAGGAGCAATTAAAGTTAAATCTGATGGGTCAATATTCCTCGTTCAACTTGCGAATGATGAGGATAGGCAAAAGATCCTAATTGTTGATCCTATTTTAATGAAAAGAAAGATTTTTATCATATAGCCTTATGATTCAACGATTAGCAATGTTTGTGGTATAGTCAGATCTGTGCCGATTTTGATCCAATTGTACAACATTCCCATTTTCACATGGTATCATACTGGCATCAATTGGCTGGCAAATAGATTAGAAAGACTTATCTCTATGAATGAGATGACCGAGAAGATATAAAGACTTGAGTATACAAAAAGTCTAATAGAATTCAACCTTGATTAGGAGTTATTCGTTGAGTTCATGGTTAAACTTGTTGATGGAGGTACTCAAACCATCAAAGTTAAGTGCCTACGAAAGCCAAACGTCCGCACTGAATGCAAGGTTTTTTGACACAACAATAAAGCACGTGTGAGAAGAAAAATGCAACATCTATGGCTAAGGAAAAAATTGGTAAGAAGAATGAGCTATCGGTGAATAAAGAGAATTCAGATAATGAAAAGCCAGCTCAAAGAAAAGGACCTTATAAGGGATGGAAGATTATTGAGAAACAAGTGCAAAAATGTCAAAGAGTTAGGAGAAAAAAGAAAAGTAACACAATCTTCAAAAGATCTACCCCATCTAAAAAATTTTAGGCTAATAATAGTTCTAAGAGTTACCTGGAAATGATTAATGAGCAGTATCAACAAGACTTGGAAGAAGGTGAGATATCCCTAGAGAATGATAAGTAACAAGGAATAAATGAGGGTTATGACAAAATAGATAAGACAACTAAGGAAAATAACCTCGAAAGTGATTCTATAAAGAAAAGTGCTAAGGAAAATTCTCTAGAGGAAGTTCATGTCCTGCATCATTCTGTCCTCTTGGTGAACAACTATAAGTTATTTCAGGTTCCTGATAGAGTTGAAACTGTGTATGATAACTCTAGTGTTTCTATTTTAGGTGATAGCCATGATCATTACCAGTGAAGCTGTAGGAGTTAATCTCATATTAACAAATGACAAAGATGATATGATCTTAGGAAAAGAATGTTTTATGTGCTATTGACCATGATAATTTTCTTTAATTTGAAGACATAACTAATGTAGTTGTAATAACTGACATAATTAAAGGAGTAGCTGATGATATTTCTGTGGTTTGCATGATTTCCAATAGCGTCTAACAACCTACTCGTGTCACCGATGAGTGTTTGCAACAAATCACTGATGAGGTAGATCCTATTATTTTGGTAACTACTTATAACATGGTGAATGACCGATCTCTTGTGGAATGCACTGATCCTTGCATTTTTGAGGACTCTTCAAAACTTCAGAGCATTGGGAATAAGAAAGATAAATCTTAGAAAAGTCCCAAACTGAATGACGTGACAAAAAAATTTCTCCAAGTTTTCTAATCAAATTATTGAGGGCAACTCTATGTCTACAAGCAATGGTCCCTCCGAGTTCCTTTATGATAGTATCATTTCTCCAAAGGCTTATTTGAATGTAGCTAAAGCTTCCCTTTCTTTTAATGCATCTCATTACCCTACAATAAATGTGAATAAAAAGAAAAAGAAAGCTTCTTCCATGTCTTCATTACCCATTACTTCCAGCCCAGTGACCAGGCTGCAGAAACAAGATGCTAAAGAACAAAAGTTTGATCAATGTTACAAACCATAGGTACATGGAATGTTAGTGTAACGGGCCGAAAAAATCCGATGCTCGAATTTTCAACAATAGTACATATCCTATATTACTTGTCGAAAACTCAAGTATCGGAAACCTAGATTGTAAATAGAAAGAAGTTAGAGGGTGAGAGAAGAAAGAAAGAAATATTAGAATAGAAGAAAAGGAAGAACATCAGAATCTCACAGCGGAACGAATAAATATAATATATCAAATGTCTTTACACAAAAAGAAACTGTATATACATACCAATCATAAAAGTACATCATATATCGGAAACAGCGGAAATAAACTCTAAATGACTAACGATGAAGCCTCCTGCTTTCAGCTTTTGAAACTCCAGCGTAACCTAACCTGTAAATATACTCGGTCTGACCCGAGCACATTTGAAGCAAAGAAAAATTCACCCGGATCAGTTTGGAATAATTTCATTGGTAAATCCACATGGAAAACAACTTGCTTAACTTTAGAAATTCTTCTTTTTAAAAGAAAAGGATAATAGTAAGACCAGCCCATACATGAACACGGACGATTTTGTAACAACCGGAATTTTGGAACCAATTTAAAAAATTTATGTTAGAAATTTTAATGGATTTTGAATATTTAAAAATATTTATTTTAGACTAAAAATTTATTTAAACTGAAGTTAGAACGAATATATCTATTACTTATACTGAAAAGAAGGAACCAAGTTATTTAGGTTACAACATTTGTCCCCTTTTTAGTCACGCGTTACGCCCTCTTTCTTTCTCTAATTACATCGTAACCGTAACGGGTTACTTCATTTTCCAGATATCAATCGTGTTAATTCATGTCTGTGCAAATTTATGTAGCCAACTCCTCCACGCCCTTTCTCCTATGCTTACCGGTGTCACCGCAGTTTCCCCTTCTAATAATTGGTGAAATCCTTTTGAACGGTCTTATTCAACTACAGTACCCGTAATCAACCTCAGGTAAACGTACAATTTTTCGGGAGGCTAGAATGCAGTCACGTCGATGGAGGCGTTGTGGCAATCACTTTGATGAAGGGGCCGCCTTTTTCTCTATTTGCTGCATTGTGCTTTCTCACCTCATAATTAAAATCTCATCTTTTCCTTTTTAAGGTACCAGTTTTCCCCTTTTTCCTTCAATTCGTTTGATTTACCTATTTTTTAGAACTCGGACAATGTTATTATGCATCTTTGCGGTGGTTGCTTTGACTCTGAGTGTACAGTTTGTTCATGTTTTACCAATAGTTTTTGGGTTTGATGCCTCTGAGATATTGAAGAAGATATTGGTATTAATTATTACTATATGCTTTCATAATTACAGAATGTTCTTAATCCATCTTTCTATTGTTTCAACTGATTATCTGATGATCAATAGGTAGATATTCAAATGCATTTCAATTTTATTGGATCCAACTAACTATGAACAAATTATGTTATATTCAATTATTTTCTGCCTATATCCTTTCTAGAAAGATGAAGGAACTATTTAACAGGAATATATTCTTTGTAAAATAGGAATTACGTGATAATTTGACTTCTATTCGCAATATTGTTGTTCAAGTTCTTTATTGTTTGCCTTTTGGTCAGATGACATCAATACAGTATCATCACAATTAAGTATGGGAATTGTTAAAGGGACTCCATTTTTTTGTTAAGGGGAGGATAAATTTAAGGGGACTCCATCTTATTTTTTATTTGTTAAGGGGGATTTGGAATTTTGAAAATAAAATAAAATATAGACTAAAGTACCCCGACCTCATCATCCCTTAAACTCTATCGATCAAAATTCAATTTCAGTTCAATCCAAACACGCCGCGAGGTTTAGAAAAAGAAAAAAAATTCAAATGATCATAAATCCCCTTTTTGAAATTTAGGATTTTGTTGAAAAAGATGAATACAATATGCAGAAAGCAGATGAATTTTGTTCATTTGCGCGAATGATGAATACAGTTCATCGTGGAAAGTTTGTATTTTGTTCGAGGGTGAATACAGTGTGTTACGGTTTAGATCTTACAGTTTGATAAGAAAAACAACCTCACTGTGAGAAGATTTGTCAAAAGTAATTCCATTAAAACAGTGTACATATTCAAACATTAAAACAAATGTTTGTTAAGTGAATTTACGCTTATGTTCATGTTGTGTTAAGCGTATGTGTATGTTGTTAACTTTTTTATCATTTGTGGTTAGTGTGTTTTGTATGTGTTTATTTGTTGTTATTGTGTTCCATGCTTACTTTGGTAGTGAAAACTAAAGTAAACAATGTTTGAATATGTTATTTTCATGTGTGCAAAACGTTTATGTTGCATGTATTATTATTTTTTATATATGCAGAATTAAATTAGAGTTTATGTTTTTAAGATTGCATTAATGAACAGTATAGGGTTAGTATTGGAAATTTTATTAATATGTTTAAGGGGAGGCTAATTTATTTTAACCCCCCCCTAACAATTTTAAAATAAACTAAAAATGGTACTCCCCGGTAACGACCCGGAGAATCTGAACCAATTTTAAAATTTTAAATTGGCTAAAATAGTGGATTTTAAATATTTAAAATAAATATTTTAAATTATAGCAATGAAAAGTGAGTTTGAATCGACGTTTGAAAACGAATATAATTAATTCTAATTATAAACAAGGCCTGAAATGGTGCTGCAGTTTCAAAAATTGAATTCAAAATTTGTCAGACTGTACCGGGTGCAAAACAAAACGGATTTGAGTGAAACCAAAAATATTTAAATCTGTTAGTGAATACCTTTCTAACGAATCTGAAAAATCGAAGTTTCATCACGGGATGCAAAAGTTTTGGTCAAATGATTTTTCTGAAAGGTCGCTATGGAATTTATATAGCCCGTGAAATTGGCCATTTTGCAAACGACCTCGGAATTCGATGAAACCACTTTTTTTGGATCCGGGATGTGAAGTTATTGCTAGGTTTCAAATTTCATAATTTTTGAAGCTAGTATGTGAGCGTGGCAAAGGAAAATGTGTTTTGGTCAATTATAGTTAAACTGGATCGACCAGAAATGGGCCATTTTTCAAACGGTCTCAGAATTCAATGAAACTAGTTTTGTTGGGACCGTATCGTCAAAACATAGCTAGATTTATTTTTTGGGAATTTTTAGAATCAGTTTGTGGCCCTGGCAAATTGAAATGCACGTTCAAATCAAATATTGAATGTTATATATTTTAATTTGAATGAAAACTGACTGAAACAGTCGAATGGTCCTATGAAATATATCCCATTGTGTTCGAAATGAGGGTAAAACGCTAGTGACGACAGCCGTTGGGTTTGGAATGGAGGTCGTGTTAGAAAACCCTCTTTTAAAAATTATAAATATCTCCCGGCCAATCAGAATTTAATAAAAAAAAGAGCTTTCTCTCTCCTCGACGTCGACTGAAGGCGGAAACACGTTCAAACTTTCCCCCTCATTTTCCGATCAATCCACGCCGAATTAGCTCGTGCCACAGTTGAACTTTTTGAAGATCTCCTCGAGCTCTTCAAATCCATACCAATTGGATATTTTTTCGTGGATCATTGAGCTCGAATCAAGCTCGAGAAGGTCGGGACTTTGAGCCGTCGCCACGCCAGCTGGGCCCCACCGAGTCTGACCGCTCCACCCGCCGTTCGGGCGCCTTCCGACCCTCTTCGACACCGTATAACCCGATTCTCCTATCACGCAACAGTTTGATCGAAAGATCAAAACCTAGTTTTGAACGTTCAACGTGAAAGGTACGGCTTGGCTATATTTAAACTGTTTTAACACTTTAAAGCGTTGCAAACTTGTAAAAATCATATCTTTTTGCTGTGTTATCAAAATTCAGTGAAACAAGAGGCGGTGGACTCGTGTGGATGTCTTCTACATTTTAGAAGAGACCGCATATTTTTCTGAGCCTTCTGCTATTTTTGGTGGAGTGGAACCCAATGTGAGATTTCAAATTTATAAACGATATGGAAGACGACGATGTATAAATTATATAGTCGATGTATGAGTTATATAAGCGTTGTACACCTCATGTATAAGCGTTGTATAAGTTGTACATTCGATGTATAAGTTATATATGCGTTGTAAAAATTATATATGTGTTGAAATAGAAGTGAAATGCTATATATATATATATATATACGCCCCTCGTCCACAAACCATGGACGATATTTATTGGTTGTGAAAATTGATTGATAGCGAACGGTTGATTGGAATTGTTTGTGGTTGATATTGATTGATTGTGGTTGAAAAATACCCGTTTGTGGTTGATAAATATTTGGCTGAAACCACATAGGATTAATTTGTGGAAATGAAAAAAATATACATGCCGCCTGCATGCGAACTAGATGCATGATTCCCCATTGTCAAAAACCGCGAGGTTTTAAGGTAGAGCGAGGAGACGTACTAGGGACGGTCCCGGTTTTAACTACCCTGCCGTTATGCTGCCGAAATTTTGAACGATATTCATGTGTTAGAATTATTTTCATTTGTTGAAACTATATTTATTCGTTGAATAGAAAACCTTCATGTGTTGAATCGAAATTCATTCGTTGAATTGAAATTCATGTGTTGAATGGTATTCGTGTTTGAAATATAAAAATCACCTTTTTATCTATATATACAAACTATAGAAAACCTTCATGTGTTGAATCGAAATTCATTCGTTGAATTGAAATTCATGTGTTGAATGGTATTCGTGTTTGAAATATAAAAATCACCTTTTTATCTATGTATATAAACTATAGAAAACCATCGTGTGTTGAATCGAAATTCATTCGTTGAATTGAAATTCATGTATTGAATGGTATTCATATTTTGAAGAAATTGTTTTACAATAAAAATCCAATTTTTTATCATCGATATGAACTATATAAAATAATCTTGTTTTGAAATAAATTGTTTTATAATAAAAATCATATTTTTATTACCTATATGAACTATATAAAATAATCGTGTTTTGAAATGAATTGTTTTACAATAAAAATCACATTTTTATTATATACATGAATTGTTAAATATAGCGAAGTGTTGAAATAGAAGACAGTTAGATAAAAATATCATTTTTATCAAATGTATGAAATTCATATGGTTTTGAAACAGAAGAATCGATATATATATATATATATAGAATTGAAATATATCGAATAACGAAGCTGTAGTTCGTATTTTGAAACCGTGACTTCAAACGATTAGTATGGGAGATCCGACCATCGGATTTTCCCGAAACCGCAACCGTTGGGTTCGCTTTGGAAAAATCTTTCCAACGACACCAACTTTGTAAAAATCCAACGGTTGGATTGTCTGGAATGTTTAATTCAAATCGGAAGAAAAACAGCGCCAGAATCGATTATATATATATATAAATATAATTATATTAAATCGAATAACGACGCTGCAGTTTGTATTTTGAAATCGAAACTTCAAACGATTATACCGGGAGATCCGACCGTCGGATTTTCCCGAAACTGGAACCGTTGGATTCATTTTGAAAAGATCTTTCTAATGATGTAAATTTTGTGAAGATCTAACCGTTAGATTTTAAGATATGTGTAAATCAAATCTGAAGAAAAACAGCGTCACGGCCGCGTTATGGCCCGAATCGTCGTTTTGAATAAATTGGCTATTTTAAAATAAATAAAAATAGCGATAAATCGTTATAAAATATTATAAACGATATGGATGTGAGATTTAGAAACTAACTGAAGGTTGGCTAAGTCGAATGGTTTCCTGGGTGTTGATCTGATGTTGGTTTCGGCCTTCGGGGTTAATATTTGGGAAATCGTTCTCTTACTGATTTACGGTTAGTGACTAATGAATTGAAATGATGCGTATGTATGTTAGTGTTTCACTTGTTTATTATATACGCGAGTTGCTCAGAAAGACCGGGTTTATCCCATTCTGAATAACTGAATCGACGATAAGAAGTCGAAGATTAAGACGGGGGATGAAGACCGATCTTCACCTCGTTTGGATGGTCACTGAGGTCCTGATTGGGAGGCATCCCGAAATATGGATAATGAGTGGTGATCGTCCAGACGTACGTGGGAATTGATGGATATGCGAGGTATTTAGTGCCTCCGGTTTCATTCAGACCCAGAACGGACTTGCAAATGGACTGTGTGTCTGACATTGGAATTCATTCTGTGCGATTGATAACCATTAGTTGCATGGTGTGAATTGCCGGTGTGGCATGCTAAGATGCAGTGAACAGGGCTTCTGTTGAAAAGCAAAGTCTTGTGATTGATGATCAAAGCACCGCCTGTGTGGCGTAGCTTTGTGTATAACGTGAATTCGCGAGCCTCACACCCCGGTACGAACCAGAAACGGGAGAGGACATCAGGGAGGGCATGCGTTTCTTTCTAGCTAGGAGTTGTGTCGGTGTTTTTACACGGCCTGACATTTGACTTATGTGGATGATGGATAGTGAGGCGCCTCGGTTTTATCGGTCGATCCGGGACCGATGGAGTCATTCGTTGGCTCATTTACGCCCTATAGGGCGGGGAGACGTAGTGTTCAGGCATAATAATCCACATCGGTGGACCGGCCCTGACGATCCAGGGGGCAGTTGCGGCTGTTCCTGAGACATGGGCTAGATTGTCTCGAATTCGGTAAGGACTATCTTTTGCCTTGGTTCATGACGGAAATCCAATTTCCAAATTCGACATCGTGCGGTTTTGATTGTATATATATATGGCGACATGATATATGGTACCCATGTCGTCTATGATTGATAGTTATGATTCGAAATTGTTTTTGAAACATGTAAACACTAGTAATAATATCAATTGCTTTTGTTTTATTCGTATCAACCATATTTTGTCCATTATAAAGTAAAACTCTATCCTCCGGTTTGCGTTGCATTGTGTGATGGGAACTGAGTCTTATAATGGCTTCATTTTTATAAAAAGCATTGTGATGTTTAAAAGAAAGATTTGTTTTTAAAACACTGGCAATCCAATGGAGTAAACCTGTTCCACGAAAGTGGCGTGGTCCTGTGATTTGCCATATTATAAATGTGTTGAGTAGATTTCTCATACCAGTCCCATGACTGACTCGTAGTTTGTTTCACTTTCAAACTCGGGTGCCCCTTTTTCTACATGGGCAGCCTTGTATTCAGGTTTTAGCTGGCTTTCTCTGGATAGCTGGAGCTGAAGATGGATTCTATTATTTATCTCTTTTTGTGCTGTTCAGCTCCTATTGTACATTATGTTTGTTTTTCGCTGTAGACATTTATGTATAGCTGAACTGTATTTGTACTAAGTATGATCCTGTATACTGTGTAACTCTGATGATTACGTTTATCCAGTATATTCTATTGTGCATTATCTGGTGTATTTATTTAATTCTATTATGCTATTATCTGTTTATGTGTTATATTCCAAAGATTACCCTTGCCGCCGTCAGTACGGGGTTTTGGGTCGTCCCAACGTGGTATCAAAGCTTTGGTTAAGCTTAGTTCTGGAATATAACATATTAACGAACTCGTCAGAAATAGAACCAGTAGTGTTCTAGGACGGGAAACTCATTACAGATTGGATAAGTAATATCCTAGTATGAGTAGCAGAATGAAATAACACCTAGATAGATACATTTACATTCAAGTATTTGTCTCTATATTTTGAATTATCTTTTCTGTTGACCTGATACTTTGTCTGCTGATTGCAGACGCTCTAGAAAATGAGTGCCAGAAATAGAAGAAGTAATACTGACCCGGATATTGAAGCCCTATATAAGAAATATAGAAATCTGGGTGGAAAGCCATTCTCGGGCGAGGAATCTATTATGAGAACACAAGCTTGGATTCGTTCGGTTGAGAAAATATTTGAAGGATTAAAGCTGAGAGATGACCAGAAAAGATTATTGGCGTCCTGGGCACTCCAAGACGAAGCTTTGTTCTGGTGGAATTCAGTTATTAAGGAAAATCCAGAAGGTGATATCACCTGGGATAGATTCAAAGTGATTTTCCTAGAAAGATTTACTCCTCCTGAAGCGATTGAGCGACTATGTGATGAATTTTCTTATTTGATACAAGGAGATATGACCATTCCAGAATATCATAAGAAATTCAATGAACTTTCTCACTTTGCCCCTCATCTAATTCAAAATCCGAAGAGGAAGAATTTGAGATTTATCAACGGGCTTCAAAGAAAATATCAGAACGGTGTAATGAGGAATGTGAAGCTTCCTTTTTCTGAAATGATATACATGTGCATATATATGTTTGAACCGGTGAATGGATAGCTGTTGAGTAAAGAATTTATTTGCGTGCCCGACAAATAGGTAAAACTTAATGAATTGGATGCGAAATATTATTATATCAACTCCTGTGAATGCCATTGGATGCGGGGTGCTGGTTGTTCTGTGTGTAATCATAAACGTTGCCATAAGATAGTAACAATTAATTTTGAACTACATTACATGGCATACTTCTGAAGATAGGCATACTTCATCATATACCACATAAGCATTTGGAGCTTGTGTGACGAGGTGGAAGATTTACCATATGAGCGAGAGGCTTGTATGGAGATGACTATATTTTACAGGTTGAACTGATGACTGATATAGACTATTTAAATTATAACGATAAAATTGCCAGATTAATAAAAACCCCACACGGGTCTGGAGTTGACAATAATCACGTCTCTCTAGTCACTAGATACGGCACATGGACTATTTATTTCCCACATGGGACGAGGTGATGAAGATTTATCCTCTGGAGCAATTAAAATACACACTCCCTCAGGCTTTGACAGGGTGACGAGAATTTATTCTCTGGAGTTATTATCTATACACGCTCCCCTGTAAACACCAGAATATATCACTATAAATATGTGTATGCTTATTAGGATTTATTGGGTACCTAATACGGCCCAATAAATTTCCAAACCTCTCCCCGTACAAAGGAGGTTATGGCGAAATTTTTCGAAAATTCCGGGTGTTAGCCAAATTTTTGAAGAATTTAAAAATTCTCAGAAACTGAAAAGTTGGAGAATGGAAGCCAGATTGAACGTAGAGTTGATTAATCAAACCACTTTCGACTTTGTTCCTTTTCGGGGATGAAAAGTTTTAAGTGGAGGAGATTGTAACGACCCAGAAAATCTGAATCAATTTTAAATTTTTAAATTGGCTAAAATAGTGGATTTTAAATATTTTAAATAAATATTTTAAGTAATAGCAATGAAAAGTGAGTTTGAATCGACATTTGAAAACGAATATAATTAATTCTAATTATAAAAAAGGCCTGAAAAGGCGCTACAGTTTCAAAAATTGAATTCAAACTTTGTCAGACTGTACCGGGTGCAAAACAAAACGGATTTAAGTGTATCCAAAAATATTTAAATCTGTTAGTGAATAGCTTTCTAACGAATCTGAAAAATCGAAGTTTCATCGCGGGATGCAAAAGTTATGGCCAAATGAATTTTCTGAAAGGTCGTTATGGAATTTAAATAGCCTGTGAAATTGGCCATTTTGCAAACGACCTCGGAATTCAACGAAACCACTTTTGTTTGATCCGGATGTGAAGTTATTGCTAGGTTTCAAATTTCATAATTTTTGAAGCTAGTATGTGAGCGTGGCAAAGGAAAATGTGTTTTGGTCAATTACAATTAAATTGGATCGACTAGAAATGGGCCATTTTTCGAACGGTCTCAAAATTTGACGAAACTAGTTTTGTTGGGACCGTATCGTCAAAACATAGCTAGATTTATTTTTCGGTAATTTTTAGAATCAGTTTGTGGCCCTGGCAAATTGAAATGTACGTTCAAATCAAATATTGAATGTTATATATTTTAATTTGAATGAAAAATGACTGAAACAGTCGAATGAGCCTACGAAACATATCCCATTGTATTCGGAATGGGGGTAAAACGCTAGGGACGACAGTTGTTGGGTTTCGATTGGAGGTCGTGTTAGAAAACCCTCTTTTAAAAATTATAAATATCTCCCGGCCAATCAGAATTTAATAAAAAAAAGAGCTTTCTCTCTCTCTCCGACGTCGACTGAAGGCGGAAACACGTTCAAACTTTCCCCCTCATTTTCCGATCAATCCACGCCGAATTAGCTCGTGCCACAGTTGAACTTTTTGAAGATCTCCTCGAGCTCTTCAAATCCATACCAGTTGGAGATTTTTTCGTGGATCATTGAGCTCGAATCAAGCTCGAGAAGGTCGGGACTTTGGGCCATCGCCACGCCAGCTGGGCCCCACCGAGTCTGACAGCTCCACCCTCCGTTCAGGCGCCTTCCGACCCTCTTCGACACCGTATAACCCGATTCTCCTATCGCGCAACAGTTTGATCGAAAGATCAAAACCTAGTTTTGAACGTTCAACGTGAAAGCTACGGCTTGGCTATATTTAAACTGTTTTAACACTTTAAAGCGTTGCAAACTTGTAAAAATCATATCTTTTTGCTGTGTTATCGAAATTCAGTGAAACAAGAGACGGTGGACTCGTGTGGACGTCTTCTACATTTTAGAAGAGACCGCATATTTTTCTGAGCCTTCTGCTATTTTTGGTGGAGTGGAACCCAATGTGAGATTTCTAATTTATAAACGATATGGAAGACGACGATGTATAAATTATATAGTCGATGTATGAATTATATAAGCGTTGTACACCTCATGTATAAGCGTTGTATAAGTTGTACGTTCGATGTATAAGTTATATATGCGTTGTAAAAATTATATATGTGTTGAAATAGAAGTGAAATGCTATATATAAATATATATATACGCCCCTCATCCACAAACCATGGACGATATTTATTGGTTGTGATTGGTGTGAAAATTGATTGATAGCGAATGGTTGATTGGAATTGTTTTTGGTTGATATTGATTGATTGTGGTTGAAAAATACCCGTTTGTGGTTGAGAAATATTTGGTTGAAACCACATAGGATTAGTTTGTGGAAATGAAAAAAATATACATGCCGCCTGCGTGCGAACTAGATGCATGATTCCCCATTGTCAAAAACCGCGAGGTTTTAAGGTAGAGCGAGGAGCCGTACTAGGGACGGTCCCGGTTTTAACTACCCTGCCGTTATGCTACCGAAATTTTGAATGATATTCATGTGTTAGAATTATTTTCATTTGTTGAAACTATATTTATTCGTTGAATAGAAAACCTTCATGTGTTGAATCGAAATTCATTCGTTGAATTGAAATTCATGTGTTGAATGGTATTCGTGTTTGAAATATAAAAATCACCTTTTTTATCTATATATACAAACTATAGAAAACCTTCATGTGTTGAATCGAAATTCATTCGTTGAATTGAAATTCATGTGTTGAATGGTATTCGTGTTTGAAATATAAAAATCTCCTTTTTATCTATGTATATAAACTATAGAAAACCATCATGCGTTGAATCGAAATTCATTCATTGAATTGAAATTCATGTGTTGAATGGTATTCATATTTTGAAGAAATTGTTTTACAATAAAAATCCAATTTTTTATCATCGATATGAACTATATAAAATAATCTTGTTTTGAAATGAATTGTTTTATAATAAAAATCATATTTTTATTACCTATATGAACTATATAAAATAATCTTGTTTTGAAATGAATTGTTTTACAATAAAAATCACATTTTTATTATATACATGAATTGTTAAATATAGCGAAGTGTTGAAATAGAAGACAGTTAGATAAAAATATCATTTTTATCAAATGTATGAAATTCATATGGTTTTGAAACCGAAGAATCGATATATATATATATAAATAGAATTGAAATATATCGAATAACGAAGCTGCAGTTCGTATTTTGAAACCGTGACTTCAAACGATTAGTACGGGAGATCCGACCATCGGATTTTCCCGAAACCGCAACCGTTTGGTTCGCTTTGGAAAAATCTTTCCAACGACACCAACTTTGTAAAAATCCAACGGTTGGATTGTCTGGAATGTTTAATTCAAATCGGAAGAAAAACAGCGCCAGAATCGATTATATTTATATATATATATAAATATAATTATATTAAATCGAATAACGACGCTGCAGTTCGTATTTTGAAATCGAAACTACAAACGATTATACCGGGAGATCCGACCGTCGGATTTTCTCGAAACTGGAACCGTTGGATTCGTTTTGAAAAGATCTTTCTAATGATGTAAATTTTGTGAAGATCCAACTGTTAGATTTTCAGATATGTGTAAATCAAATCTGAAGAAAAACAGCGCCACGGCCGTGTTATGGCCCGAAGCGTCGTTTTGAATAAATTGGCAATTTTAAAATGAATAAAAATAGTGATAAATCGTTATAAAATATTATAAACGATATGGATGTGAAATTTGGAAACTAACTGAAGGTTGGCTAAGTCGAATGGTTTCCTGGGTGTTGATCTGATGTTGGTTTCGGCCTTCGGGGTTAATATTTGGGAAATCGTTCTCTTACTGATTTACAGTTAGTGACTAATGAATTGAAATGATGCGTATGTATGTTAGTGTTGCACTTGTTTATTATATACGCGAGTTGCTCAGAAAGACCGGGTTTATCCCATTCTGAATAACTGAATCGACGATAAGAAGTCGAAGATTAAGACGGGGGATGAAGACCAATCTTCACCTCGTTTGGATGGTCTCTGAGGTCTTGATTGGGAGGCATCCCGAAATATGGATAATGAGTGGTGATCGTCCAGACGTACGTGGGTATCGATGGATATGCGAGGTATTTAGTGCCTCTGGTTTCATTCAGACCCAGAACGGACTAGCAAATGGACTGTGTGTCTGACATTGGAATTCATTTTGTGCGATTGATAACCATCAGTTGCATGGTGCGAATTGCCGGTGTGGCATGCTAAGATGCAGTGAACAGGGCTTCTGTTGAAAAGCAAAGTCTTGTGATTGATGATCAAAGCACCGCCTGTGTGGCGTAGCTTTGTGTATAACGTGAATTCGCGAGCCTCACACCCCGGTATGAACCAGAAACGGGAGAGGACATCAGGGAGGGCCTGCGTTTCTTTCTAGCTAGGAGTTGTATCGGTGTTTTCATACGGCCTGACATTTGACTTATGTGGATGATGGATAGTGAGGCGTCTCGGTTTTATCGGTCGATCCGGGACCGATGGAGTCATTCGTTGGCTCATTTACGCCCCACAGGGCGGGGAGACGTAGTGTTCAGGGACAATAATCCACATCGGTGGACCGGCCCTGACGATCCAGGGGGCAGTTGCGGCTGTTCCTGAGACATGGGCTAGATTGTCTCGAATTCAGTAAGGACTATCTTTTGCCTTGGTTCATGACGGAAATCCAATTTCCAAATTCGACATCGTGCGGTTTTGATTGTATATATATATATATATATATATGGCGACATGATATATGGTACCCATGCCATCTATGATTGATAGTTATGATTCAAAATTGTTTTTGAAACATGTAAACACTAGTAATAATATCAATTGCTTTTGTTTTATTCGTATCAACCATATTTTGACCATTATAAGGTAAAACTCTATCCTCCGGTTTGCGTTGCATTGTGTGATGGGAACTGAGTCTTATAATGGCTTCATTTTTATAAAAATCATTGCGATGTTTAAAAGAAAGATTTGTTTTTAAAGCACAGGCAATCCAATGGAGTAAACCCCTTCCACGAAAGTGGCGTGGTCCTGTGATTTGCCAAATTATAAATGTGTTGAGTAGATTTCTCATACCAGTCCCATGACTGACTCGTAGTTTGTTTCACTTTCAAACTCGGGTGCCCCTTTTTCTACACGGGCAGCCTTGTATTCAGGTTTTAGCTGGCTTTCTCTGGATAGCTGGAGCTGAAGATGGATTCTATTATTTATCTCTTTTTATGCTGTTTAGCACCTATTGTACATTATGTTTGTTTTCCGCTGTAGACATTTATGTATAGCTGAACTGTATTTGTACTAAGTATGATCCTGTATACTGTGTAACTCTGATGATTACGTTTATCCAGTATATTCTATTGTGCATTATCTGGTGTATTAATTTAATTTTGTTCTGCTATTATCTGTTTATGTGTTATATTCCAAAGATTACCCTTGCCGCCGTCAGTACGGGGTTTGGGGTCGTCACAACGTGGTATCAGAGCTTTGGTTAAGCTTAGTTCTGGAATATAACATATTAACGAACTCGTCAGAAATAGAACCAGTAGTGTTCTAGGATGGGTAACTCATTACAGATATGATCAGTAATATCCTAGTATGAGTAGCAGAATGAAATAACACCTAGATAGATACATTTACATTCAAGTATTTGTCTCTATATTTTGAAATATCATTTCTGTTGACCTGACACTTTGTCTGCTAATTGCAGACGCTCTAGAAAATGAGTGCCAGAAACAGAAGAAGTAATACTGACCCGGATATTGAAGCCCTATATAAGAAATATAGAAATCTGGGTGGAAAGCCGTTCTTGGGCGAGGAATCTATTATGAGAACACATGCTTGGATTCGTTCGGCTGAGAAAATCTTTGAAGGATTATAGCTGAGAGATGACCAGAAAAGATTATTGGCGTCCTAGGCACTCCAAGACGAAGCTTTGTTCTGGTGGGATTCAATTATTAAGGAAAATTCGGAAGGTGATATCACCTGGGATAGATTCAAAGTGATTTTCCTAGAACGATTTACTCCTCCTGAAGCGATTGAGCGACTATGTGATGAATTTTCTTATTTGATACAAGGAGATATGACCATTTCAGAATATCATAAGAAATTCAATGAACTTTCTCACTTTTCCCCTCATCTAATTCAAAATCCAAAGAGGAAGAATTTGAGATTTATCAACGGGCTTCAAAGAAAATATCAGAACAGTGTAATGAGGGATGTGAAGCTTCCTTTTTCTGAAATGATATACATGTGCATATATATGTTTGAACAGGTAAATTGATAGCTGTTGAGTAAAGAATTTATTTGTGTGCCCGACAAATAGGTAAACCTTAATGAGTTGGATGCGAAATGTTATTATATCAACTCCTGTGAATGCCATTGGATGCGTAGTGCTGGTTTTTCTGTGTGTAATCATAAACGTCGCCATAGGATAGTAACAATTAATTTTGAACTACATTACATGGCATACTTCTGAAGATAGGCATACTTCATCATATACCACATAAGCATTTGGAGCTTGTGTGACGAGGTGGAAGATTTACCATATGAGCGAGAGGCTTGTATGGCGATGACTATATTTTACAGATTGAACTGATGACTGATATGGACTATTTAAATTATAACGATAAAATTGCCAGATTAATGAAAAACCCACACAGGTCTGGAGTTGACAATAACCACGTCTCTCTAGTCTTTAGATACGGCACGTGGACTATTTATTTCCCACACGGGACGAGGTGACGAGGATTTATCCTCTGGAGCAATTAAAATACATACTTCCTCAGGCTTTGACAGGGCGACGAGAATTTATTCTCTGGAGTTATTATCTATACACGCTCCCCTGTAAACACCAGAATATTTCAATATAAATATGTGTATGCTTATTAGGATTTATTGGGTACCTAATACGGCCCAATAAATTTCCAAACCTCTCCCCGTACAAAGGAGGTTATGGCGAAATTTTTCGAAAATTCCGGGTGTTAGCCAAATTTTTGAAGAATTTGAAAATTCTCAGAAACTGAAAAGTCGGAGAATGGAAGCCAGATTGAACGTAGAGTTGATTAATCAAACCACTTTCGACTTTATTCCTTTTCGGGGATGAAAAGTTTTATGTGGGGGAGATTGTAACGACTCGGAAAATCTGAACCAATTTTAAATTTTTAAATTGGCTAAAATAGTGGATTTTAAATATTTTAAATAAATATTTTAATTAATAGCAATGACAAGTGAGTTTGAATCGACGTTTGAAAACGAATATAATTAATTCTAATTATAAACAAGGCCTGAAATGGCGCTGCAGTTTCAAAAATTGAATTCAAACTTTGTCGGACTGTACCGGGTGCAAAACAAAACGGATTTGAGTGAAACCAAAAATATTTAAATCTGTTGTGAATACCTTTCTAACGAATCTGAAAAATCGAAGTTTCATCGCGGGATGCAAAAGTTATGGCCAAATGAATTTTCTGAAAGGCCGCTATGGAATTTATAAAGCCGTGAAATTGGCCATTTTGCAAACGACCTCGGAATTCGACGAAACCACTTTTGTTGGATCCGGGATGTGAAGTTATTGCTAGGTTTCAAATTTCATAATTTTTGAAGCTAGTATGCGAGCGTAGCAAAGGAAAATGTGTTTTGGTCAATTACAGTTAAATTGGATCGACTAGAAATGGACCATTTTTCAAACGGTCTCAAAATTCGATGAAACTAGTTTTGTTGGGACCATGTCGTCAAAACATAGCTAGATTTATTTTTCGGGAATTTTTAGAATCAGTTTGTGGCCCTGGAAAATTGAAATGTACGTTCAAATCAAATATTGAATGTTATATATTTTAATTTGAATGAAAACTGATTGAAACAGTCGAATGGGCCTACGAAACATATCCCATTGTTTTCGGAATGGTGGTAAAACGCTAGGGACGACAGTCGTTGGGTTTGGATTGGAGGTCGTGTTAGAAAACCCTCTTTTAAAAATTATAAATATCTCCCGGCCAATCAGAATGTAATAAAAAAAGAGCTTTCTCTCTCCCCGACGTCGACTGAAAGCGGAAACACATTCAAACTTTCCCCCTCATTTTCCGATCAATCCACGCCGAATTAGCTCGTGCCACAGTTGAACTTTTTGAAGATCTCCCCGAACTCTTCAAATCCATACCAGTTGGAGATTTTTTCGTGGATCATTGAGCTCGAATCAAGCTCGAGAAGGTCGGGACTTTGGGCCGTCGCCACGCCAGCTGGGCCCCACCGAGTCTGACCGCTCCACCCTCCGTTCAGGCGCCTTTCGACCCTCTTCGACACCGTATAACCCGATTCTCCTATCGCGCAACAGTTTGATCGAAAGATCAAAACCTAGTTTTGAACGTTCAACGTGAAAGGTACGACTTGGCTATATTTAAACTGTTTTAACACTTTAAAGCGTTGCAAACTTGTAAAAATCATATCTTTTTGTTATGTTATCGAAATTCAGTGAAACAAGAGACGGTGGACTCGTGTGGACGTCTTCTACATTTTAGAAGAGACCGCATATTTTTCTGAGCCTTCTGCTATTTTTAGTGGAGTGGAACCCAATGTGAGATTTCTAATTTATAAACGATATGGAAGACGACGATGTATAAATTATATAGTCGATGTATGAGTTATATAAGCGTTGTACACCTCATGTATAAGCGTTGTATAAGTTGTACGTTCGATGTATAAGTTATATATGCGTTGTAAAAATTATATATGTGTTGAAATAGAAGTGAAATGCTATATATAAATATTTATATATATATACGCCCCTCGTCCACAAACCATGGACGATATTTATTGGTTGTGATTGGTGTGAAAATTGATTGATAGCGAATGGTTGATTGGAATTGTTTGTGGTTGATATTGATTGATTGTGGTTGAAAAATACCCGTTTGTGGTTGAGAAATATTTGGTTGAAACCACATAGGATTAGTTTGTGGAAATGAAAAAAAATATACATGACGCCTGCGTGCGAACTAGATGCATGATTCCCCATTGTCAAAAACCGCGAGGTTTTAAGGTAGAGCGAGGAGCCATACTAGGGATGGTCCCGGTTTTAACTACCCTGTCGTTATGCTACCGAAATTTTGAATGATATTCATGTGTTAGAATTATTTTCATTTGTTGAAACTATATTTATTCGTTGAATAGAAAACCCTCATGTGTTGAATCGAAATTCATTCGTTGAATTGAAATTCATGTGTTGAATGGTATTCGTGTTTGAAATATAAAAATCACCTTTTTTATCTATATATACAAACTATAGAAAACCTTCATGTGTTGAATCGAAATTCATTCGTTGAATTGAAATTCATGTGTTGAATGGTATTCGTGTTTGAAATATAAAAATCACCTTTTTATCTATATATATAAACTATAGAAAACCATCATGTGTTGAATCGAAATTCATTCGTTGAATTGAAATTCATGTGTTGAATGGTATTCATATTTTGAAGAAATTGTTTTACAATAAAAATCCAATTTTTATCATCGATATAAACTATATAAAATAATCTTGTTTTGAAATAAATTGTCTTATAATAAAAATCATATTTTTATTACCTATATGAACTATATAAAATAATCGTGTTTTGAAATGAATTGTTTTACAATAAAAATCACATTTTTATTATATACATGAATTGTTAAATATAGCGAAGTGTTGAAATAGAAGACAGTTAGATAAAAATATCATTTTTATCAAATGTATGAAATTCATATGGTTTTGAAACCGAAGAATCGATATATATATATATATAATTGAAATATATCGAATAACGAAGCTGCAGTTCGTATTTTGAAACCGTGACTTCAAACGATTAGTACGGGAGATCCGACCATCGGATTTTCCCGAAACCGCAACCGCTGGGTTCGCTTTGGAAAAATCTTTCCAACGACATCAACTTTGTAAAAATCCAACGGTTGGATTGTCTGGAATGTTTAATTCAAATCGGGAGAAAAACAGCGCCAAAATCGATTATATTTATATAGATATATATAGATATAATTATATTAAATCGAATAACGACGCTGCAGTTCGTATTTTGTAACTGAAACTTTAAACGATTATACCGGGAGATCCGACCGTCGGATTTTCCCGAAACTGGAACCGTTAGATTCGTTTTGAAAAGATCTTTCTAATGATGTAAATTTTGTGAAGATCCAACAGTTAGATTTTCAGATATGTGTAAATCAAATCTGAAGAAAAACAGCGCCACGACCGCGTTATGGCCCGAAGCGTCGTTTTGAATAAATTGGCTATTTTAAAATAAATAAAAATAGCGATAAATCGTTATAAAATATTATAAACGATATGGATGTGAAATTTAGAAACAAACTGAAGGTTGGCTAAGTCGAATGGTTTCCTGGGTGTTGATCTGATGTTGGTTTCGGCCTTCGCGGTTAATATTTGGGAAATCGTTCTCTTACTGATTTACGGTTAGTGACTAATGAATTGAAATGATGCGTATGTATGTTAGTGTTGCACTTGTTTATTATATACGCGAGTTGCTCAGAAAGACCGGGTTTATCCCATTCTGAATTACTGAATCGACGATAAGAAGTCGAAGATGAAGACGGGGGATGAAGACCGATCTTCACCTCGTTTGGATGGTCACTGAGGTCCTGATTGGGAGGCATCCCGAAATATGGATAATGAGCGGTGATTGTCCAGACGTACGTGGGAATCGATGGATATGCGAGGTATTTAGTGCCTCCGGTTTTGTTCAGACCCAGAACAGACTTGCAAATGGACTGTGTGTCTGACATTGGAATTCATTCTGTGCGATTGATAACCATCAGTTGCATGGTGTGAATTGCCGGTGTGGCATGCTAAGATGCAGTGAACAGGGCTTCTGTTGAAAAGCAAAGTCTTGTGATTGATGATCAAAGCACCGCCTGTGTGGCGTAGCTTTGTGTATAACGTGAATTCGCGAGCCTCACACCCTGGTATGAACCAGAAACGGGAGAGGACATCAAGGAGGGCCTGCGTTTCTTTCTAGCTAGGAGTTGTGTCGGTGTTTTTACACGGCCTAACATTTGACTTATGTGGATGATGGATAGTGAGGCACCTCGGTTTTATAGGTCGATCCGGGACCGATGGAGTCATTCGTTGGCTCATTTACGCCCCATAGGGCGGGGAGACGTAGTGTTCAGGCATAATAATCCACATCGGTGGACCGGCCCTGACGATCCAGGGGGCAGTTGCGGCTGTTCCTGAGACATGGGCTAGATTGTCTCGAATTCGGTAAGGACTATCTTTTGCCTTGGTTCATGACGGAAATCTAATTTCCAAATACGACATCGTGCGGTTTTGATTGTATATATATATGGCGACATGATATATGTTACCCATGCCGTCTATGATTGATAGTTATGATTTGAGATTGTTTTTGAAACATGTAAACACTAGTAATAATATCAGTTGCTTTTGTTTTATTCTTATCAACCATATTTTGGCCATTATAAGGTAAAACTCTATTCTCTGGTTTGCGTTGCATTGTGTGATGGGAACTGAGTCTTATAATGGCTTCATTTTTATAAAAATCATTGCGATGTTTAAAAGAAAGATTTGTTTTTAAAGCACTGGCAATCCAATGGAGTAAGCCCGTTCCACGAAAGTGGCGTGGTCCTGTGATTTGCCATATTATAAATGTGTTGAGTAGATTTCTCATACCAGTCCCATGACTGACTCGTAGTTTGTTTCACTTTCAAACTCGGGTGCCCCTTTTTCTACACGGGCAGCCTTGTATTCAGGTTTTAGCTGGCTTTCTCTGGATAGCTGGAGCTGAAGATGGATTCTATTATTTATCTCTTTTTATGATGTTCAGCTCCTATTGTACATTATGTTTGTTTTCCGCTGTAGACATTTATGTATAGCTGAACTGTATTTGTACTAAGTATGATCCTGTATAATGTGTAACTCTGATGATTATGTTTATCCAGTATATTCTATTGTGCATTATCTGGTGTATTTATTTAATTATGTTCTGCTATTATCTGTTTATGTGTTATATTCCAAAGATTACCCTTGCTGTCGTCAGTACGGGGTTTGGGGTCGTCACATCCCCTTAACCAAAAGTGGAGTCCCTTTAACAATCCCCTTAAGTATTAACATTTCATTTCATTCTGCTTGATTTATTGGTTTCTTCTATATTGCTCATTTGTTTAAGTTGTCTTACCAATAGATTTTGTAATTTATGAACTGTTTACAAATATAATTTCGCTATCTTCATGGAGAAATACACTTAATCCGGTTTAACACCTATTTTGTATTAGATAATTGATATGATGCACATATCAATGTTGTATTCATACGAACAAGGATATATGCCAATTTATTGCATGATTCAAACAAAACAGTTGATGTACGTTAAACATGGTAGGTTATGATCAGAAATAATGTAATTCACAAATTTTACCTTCATGGAACATTGTATATGTTTAAAAATTGTAAGATGTTTTGACTCAACTCTGGAATAGTAATGAAGATATTATCATTCTTATCGATATGTATATTTTCGCTTCACTGTATCATTTAGTTTCTCATTTATCATCTCATTATTTGCAGTAAATTATCTATTTAAAACATTTCTGCAAGAGGTACTATGTGTTGTAATACATACTGTATGTAATAACACTCTTCAGAGAAAACAAAACTCCATGCATTTGTATTATATTTCATCAGAGATCCAGTGACTTCCGTTGATTTATAATTTTTAGATTAAAAGTGAGAATTTCACGATTAATTTAAACTTTGTGTCTAGGATAAAAAATAGAAGAAAATTATTTAACTCATGTATAATATAATGATAAAGTACTCAGTTGTCAATTATGGTTTTGGAACATTGTTATGAGGATATAAATAAACTGTGCACAATGGAATAGTTAATTTGTTTTATCCTAAATAATACATATTTTCATATATAAATCAATGAATGAAGTATGCATCATGTTTGAATTTCATGTTATAAATAATATTGTCGGATGAGATATAACTACATATATACTGTATGCTTCGGAACTTTCAACGGTAACACCAGTAGAGACCTTCATGGTTAATGCATGAAAAGAGTTCTATGATAATTACTATGTGGGTTATAATATTATAATTATCTTTTCGTTTACTGGTTATATGTGTTACAATTTGCAACACAAATCTCATATCTAAAATTAATGCACCCATATTTTTATACAATAGTTTATACTCAAAGTTCAAGGCAACTTGGTTTTTCAGATTTGTTGACTGGCTCTGCAACTAAGAGTTCCATGTTATTACACTTTCATGCAATCATTTTCGTGTTTTGGATGAATGCCCCATGTTGATTGATAAATTTTTCAGATATCTGCTTTTTTTGTGGAATGATAGGTGCAAAAGTTGGATAGTTGATTAACGTAACAGGTCGAGTAGGTAACATATAATAGGCATATTTTGAATGTTGGTTTGGTGATACGTGAATGTTTGTAATGATTTGTTGAAAGCAACACATGCTTATATTTTAAATCCATGGTCTTGAAGAATGCAATGTGATGTAATGAATATTTCGGATTTTATTTAGTTCTTTTTTTAATTCAATATTATTAGCATGTATTTGGTTATTATAATTGTAAGAAAGAATGAGTTCTCAATTGTTGAAATGACGACAATGCTTCATAAATCTTAAAACGTACATGCACTGTCGATTTCATAGCCATGAAAATGTAGTTACACTAAACTGAAGCTCATTTTGCATCATTCAAAAGTGTTATCATTAAATCATAGATCTGCCAATATGTTTGGAAGGATGTTATATAAGTCAAGTTACAGGCAAAAAGCAGGGCTAAAAAGAAGGTCACTTGGGATTTCTTCGACCATCCTACATAATTTCCTTAAATTATGATTTTTTGTTGTTTCCATATCACGATTGATGTCGAATCCACTTTTTGATGTTTAGATACTGATGTATTTCACTAGGGATTTAATTGATTGCTACTGTATTGATTGAGTTCATAATACATGCACAAAAAGTTGAACCATTGGCTTATGTGTATTGTTTGATTAATAGATCCAAATAGTTGTCTCAAGAATTTGGCTAACAATGTTCACTCCATGTAGTATATGACTCTTAATATACTTGAGGGACTATTTTTGAGTTATGTATCCATTTTTCTCTTTAGGGGTTGCCATTTCTTCTTCACTGGTTACAACTAGAAGAAAAGAAAAAAGAAAAAGGGAAAAAAGAAAAAGAAAGATTGAACTAATAAACAACGAGCTCCAAATATTGATTACTTAACATACTCCTATGCCTTTTTCTAAACAATATGGTGCATTACCATGAATTGGGAGCATGGCATGGTTTTATATCATTATGTAGTATATTTAACTAAATTTCAATCCAAGAATAAAATAAAAAAATTATTAACAATCCACATTTGCATGTCACACGTTTAGTATTATGTGAAACTCTCTTCTCTAACTGTAACTTTGTGATGGTGAATATAACCATACATAACAATAAAAGATAATGATTTTGATTTATTTGAGTTGTGTATACGCATACATATTAATCGTGAAAATCGTTACTCACTAATATGTGCAAAGCTATACATATCATAGTTTGGTTTGATAGCTATCATTATTCCTTAACTCACTTCTCTTAGTTATGCATCAACTGTATATGCTACAATTCGTTTGTTTGTAAGTTTGGAACTTCTACTTTAAGATTTCGCATCAATATCCCTACTATACCGAAATCTCATCCTCCAGATTTTTTTATTGTACCACCTTAAAGATTGTGGCTATTTGAACCCTTGCTGAAGTACGTGGAAATACATTTCTATGCACATTTATACAATGGTACAACTCAAACTATATGCAAATATATAGCCAGTTGTGCATATAAGTTTAATTTGAACATAATTTCATATAGTAGCAATTGTGATAATTAGAACCTTATTTCCCTTGGTGCAAATTATAAAAGCTACACACAGATACATACACACGTACATACAATGTGTGTGTGTGTGTATATATATATATATAAGTAAAAATAACGATACTTATCTTATTGGGTCGGTATACTTTATTTTTTCTTCCCTGCTTCAACTGGGCTTGGCCCATTATCTTTGTTTTACTGTCTGCTATTATAAATAGCATTGCATTGTGCAGTTTTGATATACAGATTAGATATACAAAAACATTTACATCTTTCGTTCATAATAAAAAAGTTCTCTCTGTTAAAATTCAAGTAATTCAAATTTTCAACTTGGTATCAGAGCAATCTGAATTGTGCTTAACAACATCAATAACTTAATCCTATTCAAGAAACTATCTCTACTTATCAGAAATTTGTATCCATCAGAGTAGATTCATCATTTGGATTCTCTCATCTAAGAATTTTATCTTTTCATTTGAGAGTTGTTGGATCCAATAAGAGAATAGTGCCTCGCCTTGAATCACTACAGGCTGCAACCATTCTTTTTTTGAAACTGAGGGATAAAAGCTTCTGAACATTCAAGAAAACCGATCAAGAAGTTAAAGAAATTGTTTCAGATTGATCAAAGAGCCATCTAGGAGGACTTATCAGTTTTCTCATTTAAATCTTTCAAGATTCTTGCTGATTATTCATCATTTAGGTCCTCAAGTTTGCTACAGAGATCAAACCAAAAAAATTCCCTTAAAATCACAATTCAAGGTTTTCAGTTCAAATTCTTACCTATTCTGTGCTTAGTCCAGTCATGGCAGGACCTGAAGATGCAAATAGTGCCAATATGTCCAGTGCTCATGTATCTACAGCACATAATCCAATTGATCCAATTCAAGATTTGATGAAATCAATCATCAAACCGCAAAGCCAGCTTATTCCCATCCAACTTGATGAATCAAATTACCTATTATGGAAATTACAGGTAGAAACTGCAATTAGAGGTTATGGTCTAGATGACTATATATATGGAACCAAGATAATACCACCAAGATTCATTAGAGATAATGAAGATAAACTAGTTCAGAATCCAGAATTTCAGTCATATCAAAGGCAAGACAGTCTCATCTGTGCATGGATGATGTCATCAATAGGTGCAAGCATTTTACCTCAGTTAATTGGTATTAAAACTGCAAATGAGGTATGGTCTACAATAGAAAGAAATTTCTCAGCACAATCATCTTCTCGAATCATGCATTTCAAAAGACAACTTCACAGTGTTAGAAAAGGTGATTCAACAATGAACGAGTATTTGCTAAAGGTAAAAAAGATTTGTGATCAATTAAATTCAGCAGGACAGAAAATTCCTGAATCTGAACATGTGCTATCTATCGTAAGTGGTTTGGATGATGATTATGAAGGTGTATCAGCAATTATTTTGTCTATGGACCCTACACCAAATTTACAATATGTTCATTCAATTTTACTGGCCCATGAAGGCAGAATTGATCATAAGAGAAACATCAATTCAGATCTGTCAGTTAACTTTATTGCCTATGGAAGGGGTAAAAATCAAGGTAATACTTCAAGAAATCAAAATCAGCCCAGCTTTCAGAGAGGTGGTCAGTCAAACTGTGGCAGAGGCAGAGGAAGGAATAATAATAATGTGACGGCCCGCCCCGCACCAACCGACATTTACTCCAAAAGTGCGCTGTACACATGTCCAGTTAGCACGGAACGGGTCGTCAGAATGAAAAGGAAGAAGGAAATAAACTAATCAAGAACCTGTAGGATGTCTCACAGCGCATAGAATAAAATATAATAATAACATACTTGACATAAAACAGGTGAGACAGTGCATAAGCTGAAACAACTAACATGGCAGCGGAAAATGTAAGTACAGCTTATGATCCAAAGTTAAACATTATTACAACTTTCAAACTGTCTCAAAGCAAAAGCAAGATAAAGGAGGTGCACTACTAATGCCCAAGTAGCGACCACCAACGACACAGGGAGAATATATATATCATACGTGGAAGCCTCCTGCCCGCCTCCGAATCAGCTACTCGCGCATCACCAGCTAACCTGTCTCTAGTCTGCTCGTGTGAGCACCCAGAGTAATAAGAGGAGACATAAAACTTTGGGTCAAACATAAAGCCTGGTATGAGCGATAAGCATCTAAAGTGAACAATAACAGGTAGACTAAAACATACCTGAACCTGCAACCAAAGAGTTAGCACTACATACTGTACAACACTCTAAGGTGCCATATCAAATGGTGTAAAGATACGGAGGTGGGGGTGTGCATGTCATAATGAGGGCAAACATAGCATCCATCCTCACATCTCTCACTCAGTGCGTAAAGCATACGATATTCACCACTTCGATCACCCCACATACCTTGCTACGATCACTTTGCCCCATGAAGTCATAAATGGCTTCACTGCACTGATAACGTAGCCACTAATCCTTTGCTATGTCCACTTGCCCCATGGAGTTATTCACCCCATCTGCGCTGGCTCATAGTTACTATGTCCACTTGCCCCATGGAGTTATTCACCCCATCTGCGCTGGCTCATAGTCTTACCAATCCTTTACTATGTCCACTTGCCCCATGGAGTTATTCACTCCATCTGCGTTGGCTCATAGTCTTGCTACCATCACCTTGCCCCTCGAGTCGTAATGACTCTACTGCACTGATAAGTAGCCCATCATCCCTTTTTAGTGGTGAATCAAAGTTATGAACGTCGACGACTCCTTAGCACACGTCCCGCAGCAAAGTCCAAGCATGAAGTGAACTCATTGGTTCCCAACTGGATCCTTAGCTCTAACTTCCCATTTGGACTACCTTTGCATCTCGGGTTATGGGTCATCACCGGATCGGTTCAGATCGGAATGCTCCTTCCTGCCTGGATCGGATCGAGTTTTCCAACACACCACGGTTCGGATCGTCAACACCCCCAGCGGGTCGGGTCGTGCTCCTCCAGCTCATGGCTCCTCCTCCTGGTCCGGATCGGCGTCATCACATCGGATCAGCTCGTGGTGCTTCCCTTCGGTCGTGATGCTCCTCCCCCTTCAGATCGTGAATGCACATCGGTTCGGATCGTGAGCTTTTGGAGTTGATCGGGTCGGATCGGAGATGGCATGCGATATGGTGTTCCAACGCATGATGCGGTTCGAGTTCGAGCTCCTCCCACCATCGGATCGTGGTCTCCGATCCGGGTCGTGGCACATATTGGCGATCCGCGATCTGGTCCCTGCACAGCTTCCCTGCGACTTGTTTTACGCCATTCGACGGCGTTTTCGACCAATCTAACACTTCTAAACAATCACAAAGCATACCATACAGTCATAGCAACATGTAGTATCGACCCCAAACACCAAAACATAAATCATAGCATATAAAATGGATCAAACATACCCAAAACCCCTTAATTTCCCTTAAGCATGTTTAGGTAAAACTCACCATAGGATTAACAAAACTTAACCAAATTAACCCAAATTCATATCAGAGGTCTAAAACATCATTTCGGATTTTATAAATATTTTTCTCGAATTTTATCATGTTTAAATTCGCTAATTAACACTAATTACCCTTAATTAGCCATAATTAGTGCAAAACTATGCAAATCACTCACCTTAGCCACAAATAATCTAAGATCTGAAATAAATCTCTGATTTGATGCAAATCCCAATGCTAAACAGCAGCTCCAATATTAATTTGGTGTAGATCTTCCTTGATTAGAGGTTGCTAAGCCAAATCCTTGACCAAAAGATGATTTGGAGGTGATTTAGAGGTTGGAGGCCATTTTTAGGGTTCCTTGGTGATAAGTGGAGGCTAGAAAACTGAAATGGAATGATTCTCTATCTCATTTCAGCCTCCCCATAACCCTAATCCCGAAATGGGTTATGGGCCTATTCACTAATCACCCTATTTGGCCCGGTTAAGCAGTTTTTCACCCTCCAAACCTTATTTCAGCCATATCTCCCAAACGGTAAGTCCGTTTGGCTATTATGACCACTCTACGAAAAGGTAACCCATCAAACGAATCTAATGGAAGTAGTTTCAGGTCAAAATTCCTTTCCAATCAAAAGTTATGGCCAAAACAAGATTAACTAGGGGCAAAATGGTCATTTAAAAATCGACAAAAAATCATGAACATGGGAAATGACTCTAATGGATGTTTCCCAAAGTTATATGACCATACGACTTCATATGGGAAAGAAATAAATATCCTACGATCCCCCGATGCGTAGAATGTGGATTGTTACATTCTCCCCCCCTTAAGAAATTTCGCCCCCGAAATTCCCTAACCAAAACACACAAAGGGTCCCGCATGCCTATCAATCATAAAACAACAATCGAACATGCAAAACAAGTCTACCCTAGCATGCGGAAAACTAAATTACAAAGTAAATCTTACCAGGCAAAGAGTTCTGGATATGCCTTCCTAATGCTCTCCTCTGTCTCCCAAGTACAATCATTCTCGTTCTCGCCCCACTGAACCTTGACTAGCTTCATCGCCTTCCTTCGAAGTTGCTTCGTATCGTGCCCCACAATACGAATCGGCTTGCGGTTCCCAACCGCCTCGGGTTCTACTTCGAAGTCCTCTAACTGATCAGGTGAAATAGTTATATCTGGGTCGTGAACGAACTTCCTTAGTTGGGAAACATGAAATACATTGTGAACTCCCGCCATCTTCTCTGGTAAGCCAACTCTATACGCCAAATTCCCGACTAGTTCAAGAACAGGGAATGGGCCAACAAATCTTGGTGCTAACTTGCCTCTCCTACCAAATCATATCACGCTCTTCAACGGAGAAATCTTGACAAACACCAAGTCACCAACGGAGAATTTCAAGTCTCTTCTCCTCTTATCAGCATAACTCTTCTGCCTATCTTGGGCAGCTTTCATTCGTTGCTGAATGGTCTTAATCTTATCGGAAGTTTCCCTCACCACATCCGGTCCAAGCACAAATTTCTCGCCAGTCTCTATCGAACATGATGGTGAGTTGCACGGTCTTCCGTACAAAGCTTCATATGGAGCCATACCGATACTGGATTGGTAGCTATTATTATATGCAAACTCTACTAGATGCAAATGGCCATCCCATGATCCACCAAAATCCAATATACAAGCTCTCAAGAGATCTTCTAATATACGATTCACCCTCTCCGTCTGACCATCGGTCTGAGGATGATATGCGGTACTGAGATGTAATCCTGACCCTAGAGCCTCTTGTAAGCTCTTCCAAAACCCACTAGTGAACAACGGGTCTCGGTCACTCACAATGCTTTTAGGTACTCCATGAAATCTCACTACCCACTTCATATACAATTCTGCCAACTTGGTTGCCGTTCTGGTCGATTTGACTGGTATAAATCTTGCGCTCTTAGTCAATCGATCCACAATTACCCAAATGCTATCATGTCCCGATCTGGTCCTTGGTAAGCCATCGATGAAATCCATCGAGACTTGCTCCCATTTCCATTCGGGAATTTCTAATGGTTGCAACAACCCACTAGGCTTCTTTTGCTCGACTTTAACTAGCTGGCAATTCATGCATTTGGATATAAACTTTCCAACGTCTCTTTTCATCCCTTCCCAGTAGTAAGTCTGCTTCATGTCTCGATACATCTTATTACCACCGGGGTGTATAGTCAGTTTTGAGTGATGACACTCTCTAAGCACTTCATCTCTCAAACCATTCACGTTGGGCACAACTAATCTTCCATTCTTTCTAAGCCATCCATCTCGATCAAGCCCATACACATTCATCTCCTCATCGTCGATGTCCATCTCTAACTTGGAGATGATTTCCAATAGATTAGGATCCTCCCTCTGGCTAGAACCAATCCGCTCTATCAAAGTGGGTCTGATCGCTAAACTAGCTAGCATGACTGGATCCAATTCGCACCTTGGTCTGAAATCAAACCCCGCGATATACTCCAGTTGCTTCCATTCAAGAAACATTGCCCCTAAACTGGCATGTCTCCTGCTCAAGGCATCGGCTACCGCATTACCTTTCCCAGGTGTGTATGCGATATCAAAATCATACGAAGCCAATAACTCTAACCATCTCTGCTGACGGAGATTCAGATCTTTCTGAGAGAAAAGATACTTTAACGATTTATGATCGGTAAACAACTCAAATCTTTCTCCCAAGAGATAGTCTCTCCACATCTTCAATGCGAACACAATCGCTGCCAATTCCAAATCATGGGTAGGATACTTCTTCTCATGCGGCTTTAGCTGTCGACTAACATAAGCTACAACCCTACCTCCTTGCATCAATACAGCACCCAGTCCGGTACCACAAGCATCCGTGTATACCGTCATCTCTTCATTCCCCTTAGGAATGACTAACACTGGCGCACGCGTCAACTTCTCTTTTAGACTCTTGAATGCATTATCACACACTCCATCCCAGACGAAGGATTGATTCTTCTTAGTCAAATGAGTCAACGGTGCTGCTATCTTGGAGAAGTCCTGGATAAACTTACGATAATATCCAGCTAATCCCAAGAAACTTCTCACATCTGTTGCATTCTTGGGCGTAGGCCAATCCTGTACCGTAGCCACCTTCGCAGGGTCCACGGCAATACCACTCTCTGAAACAACATGGCCCAAGAATCTCACTTCCCTTCTCCAAAAATGACACTTAGAGAATTTCGCTTTAAATTGGTGTTTCCTCAACACCTCCATCACTATCCTCAAGTGTCCCTTGTGTTCCTCCTCTGTCCTTGAATAAACAAGGATATCATCTACGAACACAAGAACAAACTTATTCAACTGATCTTTGAATACTTGATTCATAAGATCCACAAAGTAGGCTGGTGCATTGGTCAACCCAAATGGCATGACCAACCACTCATAAAATCCAGACGGCGTCCTAAATGCCATTTTCGGAACACTCTCATCCTCTACTCATAGCTGATGAAATCCTGTCGCGAGGTCCAACTGGGAGAACACTCTTGCTCCTTCCAGTTGATCAAACAAATCATCTATCCGCGGTAGAGGATACTTATTCTTCCTCGTCACCTTATTCAACTCACGATAGTCCACACACAAACGAAGGGAACTGTCTGCCTTAGTGGAAAACACAACTGGTGCTCCCCACTCGGAGACACTCCTTCTAATAAGTCCCTTCTTCAAAAGATTGCTGACTTGCACCCCGAGCTCTCGCTGCTCCCTTGGTGCCATACGACGAAGTGGCATCACTACAGGTCTGGCATCATTCACCAAATCAATACGAAACTCAATCTCTCGGTGTGGTGGAAGCCCGGTCACCTCCTCGAAGACGTCCGGATACTGGCCAACCACGGGCACATCTGACAACTCATCCTGCGGGATGTCGAGGGAATTTACAAAACTAGCCATAACCCCATCACTAGGTAGACTACCAAACACTACCCTCCGCCCATCATCCGCCCTCACTGTTACAAAAAAGCCCTCACAATCTACCACCACTCCGTATCTTTGGAGCCAATCGACTCCCAATATAATGCCATACCCGGTAAAGCCCAAAACAAAGCAATCACAAACAAACATACATCCATGACTCGATAAGACCAAATTCCTGCAAATCATACTAAGGCTAGTCGAACCACCAATCGGGTTCATCACAACCAATGGTCTATCGACTATCTCGGGTTCCAGTCCCAACCTATCTACCAGGTCACTAGATATGAAGGAACGGGAAGCCCCAGTATCAAACAAAACTCGAACTGGTATATCATAAATAGAAAGCATACCTTGAATAACAACATTCTTTCCTTTCTCCGCCGCAGTTGGGGAATTCGACGAAGAAGGAACAGCATCAATAGCATATGCTTTCACAATCTGCTTCTCCTTAAGAGGTTGCGGACACTTATCCTTGAAATGTCCCACTTGACCACAGTTGAAGCACTTCTTATCCGCTGTCTTGGCCCGACAATCTTTAGCATAATGGCCCTTCTTACCATAGCTGAAGCACTCAACATCCTTCTTGTTCTTTTTCTGGCCACCTTTAGATTGGTCCTGCTTCCTCTTGTTCTGAGAGTTATTCTTGCCTCCACCGCCTGCTTGCGGCTTTGGCCCTTCTGCAAATGCAGCTTCAGTCTTTGACTTAGGGTAAAGACTCTCTGATCTCAAAGCTTTCCCCACATTCGATTCAAAAGTCTCATCGATGTGGTTGATAAGCCTTTCCCCCAAGTATCCATCCAAACCAGTAATGAACTTCTCATTCTTCTTCTCAGGAGTGTCGATAAGAGATACTCCATACTTCGACAAGGTGTCGAACTCAGCGATATAGTCAGAAACTGCCCTTCTGTTCTGCTTGAGTTCCAAGAACCTCTTGAACAACACCGACTTCTGGGCAGCTGGAATAAACTTCTCGCTAAAGCGAGCCTTGAACTGAACCCAAGTAACCTGATCCTCTGGAGTAGCTGTTCTAATGGCATTCCACCAATTCATCGCTCGCCCTTGCAGCTGACGAGACGCTAGCCTTCTCTTCATCGCATCCTCAAGACCCAAGTCATCGAAGATACGGTCACAGCTATCCATCCAGTCTTGAACATCTGTGGCCGACTCCGTCCCGTGGAACGGCTTCCCACCAAGGTTAGTGTAATCCTTGCACAACTTGGCGAAATCAACCCTCGGCGACTGCACTACTGGGCCAACACCAACTCCGGGATTGGGAACTGCCCCTTGCACTTCTCTAAGCATGTCTCTCATGAGGTCAGTAAACATTGCCCTCATGTCAGCAGCATTCCCATTATCGGCTCCCCTATCAGCACCTCTAGCATACCGACTCATCGTCAATCTGAAAAAGGGAAACGATTAACGACCCCATAGTGGTGCTAGTGCAGTACGACTTCATTCTTATACTACAAATAGTATATATATATAGCTTTTGAAAACCAAAGTAATCACAAATACACGCTCTCATATACGTACTATCTCTCCCTAGTGTCTTTCCCTAGGATAACTACGCAACCTAGAGCTCTGATACCAATTGTGACGGCCCGCCCCGCACCAACCGACATTTACTCCAAAAGTGCGCTGTACACATGTCCAGTTAGCACGGAACGGGTCGTCAGAATGAAAAGGAAGAAGGAAATAAACTAATTAAGAACCTGTAGGATGTCTCACAGCGCATAGAATAAAATATAATAATAACATACTTGACATAAAACAGGTGAGACAGTGCATAAGCTGAAACAACTAACATGGCAGCGGAAAATGTAAGTACAGCTTATGATCCAAAGTTAAACATTATTACAACTTTCAAACTGTCTCAAAGCAAAAGCAAGATAAAGGAGGTGCACTACTAATGCCCAAGTAGCGACCACCAACGACACAGGGAGAATATATATATCATACGTGGAAGCCTCCTGCCCGCCTCCGAATCAGCTACTCGCGCATCACCAGCTAACCTGTCTCTAATCTGCTCGTGTGAGCACCCAGAGTAATAGGAGGAGACATAAAACTCTGGGTCAAGCATAAAGCCTGGTATGAGCGATAAGCATCTAAAGTGAACAATAACAGGTAGAATAAAACATACCTGAACCTGGACCTGCAACCAAAGAGTTAGCACTACATACTGTACAACACTCTAAGGTGCCATATCAAATGGTGTAAAGATACGGAGGTGGGGGTGTGCATGTCATAATGAGGGCAAACAATCAAACATAGCATCCATCCTCACATCTCTCACTCAGTGCGTAAAGCATACGATATTCACCACTTTGATCACCCCACATACCTTGCTACGATCACTTTGCCCCATGAAGTCATAAATGGCTTCACTGCACTGATAACGTAGCCACTAATCCTTTGCTATGTCCACTTGCCCCATGGAGTTATTCACCCCATCTGCGCTGGCTCATAGTTACTATGTCCACTTGCCCCATGGAGTTATTCACCCCATCTGCGCTGGCTCATAGTCTTACCAATCCTTTACTATGTCCACTTGCCCCATGGAGTTATTCACCCCATCTGCGCTGGCTCATAGTCTTGCTACCATCACCTTGCCCCTCGAGTCGTAATGACTCTACTGCACTGATAAGTAGCCCATCATCCCTTTTTAGTGGTGAATCGAAGTTATGAACGTCGACGAATCCTTAGCACACGTCCCGCAGCAAAGTCCAACCATGAAGTGAACTCATTGGTTCCCAACTGGATCCTGAGCTCTAACTTCCCATTTGGACTACCTTTGCATCTCGGGTTATGGGTCATCACCGGATCGGTTCAGATCGGAATGCTCCTTCCTGCCTGGATCGGATCGAGTTTTCCAACACGCCACGGTTCAGATCGTCAACACCCCCAGCGGGTCGGGTCGTGCTCCTCCAGCTCGTGGCTCCTCCTTCTGGTTCGGATCGGCGTCATCACATCGGATCAGCTCGTGGTGCTTCCCTTCGGTCGTGATGCTCCTCCCCCTTCAGATCGTGAATGCAACATCGGTTCGGATCGTGAGCTTTTGGAGTTGATCGGGTCGGATCGGAGATGGCATGCGATCGGGTGTTCCAACGCATGACGTGGTTCGAGTTCGAGCTCCTCCCAACATCGGATCGTGGTCTCCGGTCCGGGTCGTGGCACATAGGGGCGATCCGCGATCCGGTCCCTGCACAGCTTCCCTGCGACTTGTTTTACGCCATTCGACGGCGTTTTCGACCAATCTAACACTTCTAAACAATCACAAAGCATACCATACAGTCATAGCAACATGTAGTATCGACCCCAAACACCAAAACATAAATCATAGCATGTAAAATGGATTAAACATACCCAAAACCCCTTAATTTCCCTTAAGCATGTTTAGGTAAAACTCACCATAGGATTAACAAAACTTAACCAAATTAACCCAAATTCATATCAGAGGTCTAAAACATCATTTCGGATTTTATAAATATTTTTCGCGAATTTTATCATGTTTAAATTCGCTAATTAACACTAATTACCCTTAATTAGCCATAATTAGTGCAAAACTATGCAAATCACTCACCTTAGCCACAAATAAACTAAGATCTGAAATAAATCTCTGATTTGATGCAAATCCCAATGCTAAACAGCAGCTCCAATATTGATTTGGTGTAGATCTTCCTTGATTACAGGTTGCTAAGCCAAATCCTTGACCAAAAGATGATTTAGAGGTTGGAGGCCATTTTTAGGGTTCCTTGGTGATAAGTGGAGGCTAGACAACTGAAATGGAATGATTCTCTATCTCATTTCAGCCTCCCCATAACCCTAATCCCGAAATGGGTTATGGGCCTATTCACTAATCACCCTATTTGGCCCGGTTAAGAAGTTTTTCACCCTCCAAACCTTATTTCAGCCATATCTCCCAAATGGTAAGTCCGTTTGGCTATTATGACCACTCTACGAAAAGGTAACCCATCAAACGAATCTAATGGAAGTGGTTTCAGGTCAAAATTCCTTTCCAATCAAAAGTTATGGCCAAAACAAGATCAACTAGGGGCAAAACGGTCATTTAAAAATCGACAAAAAATCATGAACATGGGAAATGACTCTAATGGATGTTTCCCAAAGTTATATGACCATACGACTTCATATGGGAAAGAAATAAATATCCTATGATCCCCCGATGCGTAGAATGCGGGTTGTTACAAATAATACCAGAATTAGATGTCAAATTTGTGACAAATTTGGTCATAGTGCAAATAGGTGCTATTTTAGGTACAATTCCAGTGTTAATCCAGGACAGACTAGTAACAATTCAAGTGTAAACATGGTGAATGTGCAGAAAGACAGCAATAAAAATCAGACAGAAAATACTAATACAGATTCTGCTTCTACTGATGATGCTGCTAAGGATTGCTGGTATCCAGATTCAGGGACAACTAATCATGTTACTAACAATATGAATAATCTAAACTTGGGAAACAAGGAATAAAAAGGTATGCAGAATCTTTTAGTTGGTAATGGTAAAGTAGCTCACGTTACACATACTGGAAATGCAAGTTTAAAAGGACCCAAAGAACTCATCTTAAAAAATTTATTAAGGGTTCCTTCCATTAAAAAGAATTTAATGAGTATTTCCCAATTTGCAAAAGATAATAATGTATACTTTAAATTTTATCCAAATTCTTGCCTTGTCAAAGATATTCTGACACAAGAAATTGTTTTGTAGGGTAATGAGTTTAAAGGATTATACAGATTTGATGTTGCAAATCTTAGAAACTCTAATTGTGCTGATAAGGAATGTCTAGTAACCCTTGTAAATGATTCTGTGTGTAGTGAACAATTTTATTTGTGGCATTGCAAGTTAGGACATCCAAGTGTTAAGATTGTCAAACAAATTATGAGTGATAACAATTTGAATGTTAGCAATATAACTGATTCATATATTTGTTCTTCTTGACGATTGGGAAAATCTCATAAACTTGCATTTCCAAACTCACATACAAACTATACTAAACCACTTGAATTAGTGGCTACTGACCTATAGGGTCCTGCACACACTAGTTCTGTTCTTGGTTACAAATATTATATTTCTTTCATAGATGCCTACTCTAGATTTACCTGGATATATATGCTAAAGTCTAAGATTGAAGTAAGCAATGTGGTCATACAGTACATTACTAAAGTTGAAAATATGACTGGTCATCATGTGAATAGCTTTCAAACTGATGGTGGAAGGGAATTTTTGCCATTAAAGTCATTTTTTTGAAAAAAAGGTATTAATCATAGAACCACATGCCCATACACCTCTGAACAAAATGGTTTAATAGAAAGGAAACACAGACATATTGTGGAAACTGGTTTGACTTTATTAGCACAAACTTCAATGCCACTGAAATATTGGCCTGAAGCTTTTGATACAGCTGTTCATTTGATAAATTTATTACCAACAAAAGTTTTGAAATTCAAATGTCCTCAAGAAGTCTTGTTTAAAGTCAAACCAGATTATCATCATTTAAAAATCTTTGAGTGTCAATGTTTTCCTTATTTAAGACCATATAACACACACAAACTAGATTTCAAGTCTACTCCATGTACATTTCTTGGGTATTGTAATAGACAGAAGGGTTATAAATGTCTAGACAAAAATGGCAGAATATATATTTCTAGACATGTAAGGTTTAATGAGCAAATATATCCATTCAGTAACATAATTAAAAAACACAGCAACAGAAAAAGTTGTTGAGCCTAGAATGGTTATACCTGAACTACCTGAGGAAATTCAAGTAATGGTGCCACTTCAACAAGCTACAAGAGACACCATCACTAGCTCTCAGAACACAGTACCCTCTAGATGGCCAGGTCAAGAGCATCTAACTGATGATAATGCAGGTATTCTGTAACGACCCAGAAAATCTGAACCAATTTAAAAATTTTAAATTGGCTATTTTAGTGGATTTTAAATATATAAAATAAATATTTTAAATAATAGCAATGAAAAGTGAGTTTGAATCGACGTTTGAAAACAAATATAATTAATTCTAATTGTAAACAAGGTCTGAAATGGCGTGGTAGTTTCAAAATTTGAATTCAAACTTTGACTGACTGTACCGGGTGCAAAACAAAACGGATTTGAGTGAAACCAAAAATATTTAAATCTATTAGTGAATACCTTTCTAACGAATCTGAAAAATCGAAGTTTCATAGCGGGAAGCAAAAGTTATGGCCAAATGAATTTTCAGAAAGGTCGCTATGGAATTTATATAGCCCGTGAAAATGGCCATTTTGCAAACTACTTCGGAATTCAACGAAACCACTTTTGTTGGATCCGGAATGTCAAATTATTGCAAGGTATCAAATTTCATAATTTTTGAAGTCAATATGTGAGCGTGGCAAAGGAAAATGTGTTTTGGTCAATTACAGTTAAATTGGATCGACCAGAAATGGGCCATTTTTCAAACGGTCTCAGAATTCGATGAAACTAGTTTTGTTGGGACCGTATCGTCAAAACATAGCTAGATTTATTTTTCTGGAATTTTTCGAATCAGTTTGTGGTCCTGACAAATTGAAATGTACGTTCAAATTAAATATTGAATGTTGCATATTTTAATTTGAAGGAAAACTGTCTCAAACAGTCGAATGGGCCTACGAAACGTATCCCAGTGTGTTCGGAATGGGGGTAAAACGCTAGGGGCAACAGTCATTGGGTTTGAATTGGTGTTCGTGTGTGACAAGGGGTATTTTGGAGATTTTAAAAATTAGAAAATAAAATAAAAAAAATATGATTGGCCCTCATTTATTCTCTCTCCCCGCTCCTCTCAGAAACCCGACGACGGAAAAACTCTCCCACCTTCTCTCCTCCGTTCCGACGCCTCCCTTCACCGTTACACCTCGCCCCGCCCAATTTCTGAAGCTCTAACTCCCCTCTTCCAATCCATACCCTCCACGCCTCGTCAAGTGGCGTCAGCATCGAGGACGGAGCTCGGGAAGTCGCGCCGTTCAGAACGTCGGATCTCGTCCCTCAGGCGATCGATCCAGGCGGGACCACCTTGTGCACGTGCGCCACCCCTAGCTCCTCGACGCTGTGCAAGTCGATTATCCCATAGCCACACGGATTGACCACAAATCCAAGACCTAGTTTTGAACGTGAGTTGAAAGGTACTGCCATTAATTATTTAAACTGAAAATAACGTTTAAAAGCGTTGCAAACTATGATTTTAGTCTAAAAATCATATCTTTTTCGTTTCCAGACGAAATACAGTGAAACAAGAGACAGTGGACTCGTGTGGACGTCTTCTACATTCTAGAAGAGACCGTATATTTTTCTGAGCCTTCTGCTATTTTTGGTGGAGTGGAACCCAATGTGAGATTTCTAAATTATGAACGATAAGGAAAACGACGATGTATAAATTATATAGTCGATGTATGGGTTATATAAGCGTTGTACACCTCATGTATAAGCGTTGTATAAGTTGTACATTCGATGTATAAGTTATATATGCGTTGTAAAAATTATATATGTGTTGAAATAGAAGTGAAATGCTTATATATATATACGCCCATCGTCCACAAACCATGGACGATATTTATTGGATGCGATTGGTGTGAAAATTGGTTGATTACGAATGGTTGATTAGAATTATTTGTGCTTGAAATTGATTGGTTGTGGTTGAAAAATACCCATTTCTGGTTGAGAAATATTTGGTTGAAACCACATAGGATTAGTTTGTGGAAATGAAAAAAATATACATGCCGCCTGCGTGCGAACTAGATGCATGATTCCCCATTGTCAAAAGCCGCGAGGCTTTAAGGTAGAGCGAGGAGTCGTACTAGGGACGGTCCCGGTTTTAACTACCCTGCCGTTATGCTGCCGAAATTTTGAATAATATTCGTGTGTTAGAATTATTTTCCTGTGTTGAAACTATATTCGTCTGTTGAATAGAAAACCTACATGTGTTGAATAGAAATTCATTCGTTGAATCATATTCATGTGTTGAATGGCATTCGTGTTTTAAATAAATTGTTTTAACAATAAAGATCACATTTTTACTCTATATATACAAACTATAGAAAACCTTCATGTGTTGAATTGAAATTCATTCGTTGAATAGAAATTCATGTGTTGAATGGTATTCGTGTTTTAAATATAAAAATCACCTTTTTATCTATATGTATAAACTATAGAAAACCTTCATGTGTTGAATTGAAATTCATTCGTTGAATTGAAATTCATCTGTTGAATGGTATTCATATTTTGAAAGAAATTGTTTTATAATAAAAATCCTATTTTTATCATCAATATGAACTATATAAAATAATCTTGTTTTGAAATAAATTGTTTTATAATAAAAATCCTATTTTTATCACCTATATTAACTATATAAAATAGTCGTGTTTTTAAATAAATCGTTTTACAATAAAAATCACATTTTTACTATATACATGAATTGTTAAAAATAGTGAAGTGTCGAAGTGAATGTATGTTGGATAAAAACATCATTTTTATCAAATGTATGAAAATCATATAGTTTTGAAATCGAAGAATCGATATATATATAAATAGAATTGAAATATATCGAATAACAAAGCTGTAGTTCGTATTTTTGAAACTGTGATTTCAAACGATTAGTGCGGGAGATCCGACCATCGGATTTTCCCGAAACCGAAACCGTTGGGTTCGCTTTGGAAATATCTTTCCAACGACACCAACTTTGTAAAGATCCAACGGTTGGATTGTCTGAAATGTTTAATTCAAATCTGAAGAAAAACAGCGCCAGAATCGATTATATTTTTATATATATAAATATAGTTATATTTAATCGAATAATGACGCTGCAGTTCGTATTTTGAAATCGAAACTTCAAACGATTATACCGGGAGATCCGACCGTCGGATTTTCCCGAAACTGGAACCGTTGGATTCGTTTTGAAAAGATCTTTCTAATGATATAAATTTTATGAAGATCCAACGGTTAGATTTTCAGATATGTGTAAGTTAAATCTGAAGAAAAACAGCGCACGGTCGCGTTATGGCCCGAAGCGTCGTTTTGAATAAATTGGCTATTTTAAAATAAATAAAAATAGCGATAAATCATTATAAAATATTATAAACGATATGGATGTGAAATTTAGAAACTAACTAAAGGTTGGCTAAGTCGAATGGTTTCCTGGGTGTTGATCTGATGTTGGTTTCGGCCTTCGGGGTTAATATTTGGGAAATTGTTCTCTTACTGATTTACGGTTAGTGACTAATGAACTGGAATATGGCGTATGTGTGTTTGTGTTGCACTTGTTTATTATATACGCGAGTTGCTCAGAAAGACCGGGCGTATCCCATTCTGAATAACTGAATCGACGATAAGAAATCGAAGATGAAGACGATGGTTGAAGACCGGAGATCTTCACCTCGTTTGGATGGTAACTGATGTCCTGATTGGGAGGCATCCCGAAATATGGATAATGAGTGGTGATCGTCCAGACGTACGTGGAGATCGATGGGTTTGCGAGGTATATAGTGCCTCCGGTTTCGTTCCGACCCAGAACGGACTTGTAAATGGATTGTGTGTCTGACATTGGAATTTATTCTGTGTGATTGATAGCCATCAATTGCATGGTGTGAATTGCCTGTGTGACATGCTAAGACGCAGTGATCAGGGCTTCTGTTGAAAAGCAAAGTCTTGTGATTGATGATCAAAGCACCGCCTGTGTGGCGTAGCTTTGTGTATAACATGAATTCGCGAGCCTCACACCCTGGAATGAACCAGAAAGGGAGAAGGACCTCAGGGAGGGCATGCATTTCTTTCTAGCTAGGAGTTGTGTCAGTGTATTTACACGGCCTGACATTTTACTTATGTGGATGATGGATAGCGAGACGCCTCGGTTATATCGGTCGATCTGGGACCGATGGAGTCATTCATTGGCTCATTGATGCCCCATAGGGTGGGGAAACGCAGTGTTCAGGAATTTTAATCCACATCGGTGGACCGGCCCTGTCGCTCCAAAGGCTTGACTGAGTACTTGCCTGAGACACGGGCTAGAGCGTCTCGAATTCGGTAAGGACTATCTTTTGCCTTGGTTCATGACGGAAATCCAATTTCCCAATACGTGACTGTGCGGTTTTGATTGTATATACATATGGCGACATGATATATGGTACCTATGCCGTCTATGATTGATAGTTATGATTCAAAATTGTTTTCGAAACCTATAAACACTAGTAATAATATCAAATGCTTTTGTTTTATTCGTATCAAGCATATTTTGGCCATTATAAGGTAAAACTCTATCCTCCGGTTTGCGTTGCATTGTGTGATGGGAACTGAGTCTTATAATGGCTTCATTTTTATAAAAAGCATTGCGATGTTTAAAAGAATTATTTGTTTTAAATCGTTGGAAATCCTATGGAGTAAACCCGTTCCACGAAAGTGGCGTGGTCCTGTGATTAGCCATATTTTAAATGTGTTGAGTAGATTTCTCATACCAGTCCCATGACTGACTCGTAGTTTGTTTCACTTTCAAACTCGGGTGCCCCTTTATCTACACGGGCAACCTTGTATTCAGGTTTTAGCTGGCTTCCTCTGGATAGCTGGAGCTGAAGATGGATTCTATCATTTATCTCTTTTTATGCTGTTCAGCTCCTGTTTTACATATTATGTTTGTTTCCGCTGTAGACATTTATGTATAGTTGAACTGTATTTGTACTAAGTATGATCCTGTATACTGTGTAACTCTGATGATTTCGTTTATCCAGTATATTCTATTGTGCATTATCTGGTGTATATATTTAATTCTGTTCTGATATTATCTGTTTATGTGTTATATTCCAAAGATTACCCTTGCCGCCGTCAGTACGGGGTTCGGGGTCATCACAACATGGTATCAGAGCTTTGGTTAAGCTTAGTGCTGGAATATAACATATTAACGAACTCGTCAGAAAATAGAACCAGTAGTGTTCTAGGACGGGTAACTCATTACAAATAGGATAAGTAATATCCTAGTATGAGTAGTAGAATGAAATACACCCCAGTAGACACATTTACATTCAAGTATTTGTCTCTATATTTTGTAATATCTTTTCTGTTGACCTAACACTTGATCTGCTGTTTGCAGAAGTACTAGAAAATGAGTGACAGGAACAGAAGAAATAATCGTATGGCTCGACCAGCTAATGAGCCAGTTGTGCTCCCATAGCCAGAATCATATATAGAAGTTCTATTCAAGAGATTTCGAAATCTGGGTGGATTGCCATTCTTAGGCAAAGAGTCCATTATGGAAACACAAGCTTGGATCCGTTCTGCAGAGAAAATCTTTGAGGGTTTAAAGCTGAGAGATGATCAGAAAAGATTACTGACGTCTTGGGCACTCAAAGAAGAAGCTTTGTTTTGGTGGGATTCGGTTATTAAAGATTATCCAAAAGGTGATATCACCTGGGATAGATTCAAACTGATTTTCCTAGAAAGATTTACTCCTCCCGAAGCAACCGAGCGGTTATGTGATGAATTTTAATATCTGATACAAGGTGATATGACCATCCCAGAATATCATAAGAAATTCAACGAACTTTCTCACTTTGCTCCTCATCTGATTCAAGATCCAAAGAGGAAGAATCTGAGGTTTATTCATGGCCTTCAAAGAAAATATCAGAACAGTGTAATGAGGAATGTGAAGCTTCCTTTTTCTGAAATGATATACATGGCTTAATAGTATGAGGATCTCGACAAGAAAGGTATGCTGCGTTACGAAGAAGAGGTCAATTATAGTAATAAAGGTGAGTCTGAAACTGATCGTCCTGAGGCCAGTACGATGTCTGAGATCAGTAAGAAGCCCAGTGCCAAGAGAAAAAGGGCCAGATCTGAGAAAGAACCAATAACGACTGCCATATGCAATAACTGCCATCAGAAAGGGCATTTGTCAATAAATTGCGGACCCTTAAAGAAACGAATCAAGAGTGGATCTAAACCCACTAAGAAACAAAAGAACCCACATGGGGAAAGGAGATGCCATAAGTGCCGCCAAGCAGGTCATATTGCACGGGAGTGCCAGCTATCAAAGGAATCTGAAACAGTACACATAAATGAAGTAGCAGAAGCTTCTGAACTCTCAGCTAGTCAAGAAAGGGCTGATGTTTTGGAAGGCACGCTTAATGTCAAAAATATTCCAGTTAAAGTACTGTTTGACACAGGTGCGTCGCGAAGCTTTATTGCAAAGAATGCGGTTAAGAAATTGGATTTGAATTTGAAGAAGCTCAAAGAACCAATGACTGTCCAAAATCCGGTCGGGGGTTCCATCGATCTCAGTTGGGTTTGTGCAGTACCTGTCTCTTTTTCCTACTATAAATTCCCTACTATCTCTATCATCATGAATTTTACTGAATTCGATCTTATTTTGGGATTGGATTGGTTAACCAAATATGAGGCAGAGGTTAGATGCGCAGAGAGAGTTGTTAAGGCAAAGGCCCAATCAGGGAATTATATAACCATACCATGTGAAGGCCCGAATTCAAATAGAAAGGACTTCTGGGCAGCTTTGGATGTTTCTCCAGCTCAAATAGAAAATATCCCTGAAGTCACAGAGAATATTCCCGACCTCGTAAAAGATATTCCTATCGTCAAGAATTATGCGGATGTGTTTGAAGAAGTTGTTCGCTTACCTCCGTAGAGAGAAATAGATTTCAAGATCGCTTTGATTCTGAATGCAAGGCCGGTAGTTCACGCTATTTGAAGAATGTCCTTGAAAGAGAAAGAGGAATTAGACAATCAAACACGACAGCTCGTATGGAAGGGTCTGATAAGGCCTAGTTTCTCTGATTGGGGAGCAGCAGTGGTATTTGTCCCAAAATCTGACGGTACTCTATGGCTATGTGTGGATTATCGTGATTTGAACAAGCAGACAATAAAGAACAAATATCCATTGCCGCAAATCGATGATTTATTGGATCGTCTGAATGGAGCACAAATATTCTCAAGGATGGACCTAGCTACAGGTTTCCATCAACTTCGAATTGCCGAAGAGTGTGTTCCTATGACAACATTCAAAGGTCCAGACTTATTCTATGAGTGGTTAGTCATGTCATTCGGCTTATGTAACGCTCCAGCATACTTTGTCGATTTGATGAATAGAGTGTTCAGAGGAGTCCTGAATAAGTTTGTTCTTGTTTTTATTGACGATATTCTAATCTTCTCTAAATCAAAGGCCGAACATGAAAAGCATTTGGAGCAGGTTCTAGAAATCCTCAGAAGGAATGTATTAAAAGCCAAACTATCCAAATGTATATTCTGGCAAGATGAAGTGAAATTTCTGGGCCACGTCGTATCAAAAGAAGGAATTGTTGTGGATCCAAGCAAAATCACAGCTATTCAAAATTGGAAACAGCCCAGTACTCCTATAGAGGTTCGCAGTTTTCTTGGATTGGCTAGTTATTACCAGAAGTTCGTTAAAAACTTTTCGAAGATATCTAGTCACTTAACGAAGCTTACAAAGAAGCACTCTAAATTCAAATGGACTCCAGAATGTGAGGAGGCTTTTGTGGAGCTAAAGTTAAGATTAACGACTGCTCCAGTGTTAACCATTATTGACGGCAATCAGGATTTAAAAGTCTGGACAGATGCCTCTAGAGAAGGCCTTGGCGCAGTATTAATGCAAAGAGGTCAAGTGATCGCTTATGCTAGCCGTCAGCTGAAGCCACACGAGAAAAACTACGTAACTCATGACCTTGAGTTATTGGCTATAGTATTCGCTTTGAAAATCTGGAGACATTATCTTCTGGGTGAGAGATTTGAACTGTTTACAGATCACCAGTCGCTAAAGTATATGTTCACCCAGAAAGACTTGAATCTGAGGCAGCAACGTTGGCTAGAGTTCCTTGCAGCATATGATTTTGAGATTCTATACACTCCAGGGAAAGCCAATGTCGTGGCCGATGCGTTAAGCCGAAAGAATGAAATGATCGCCAGTTTTATTATCACGACTTCATTGATAGATAAAATATCTTCTCTTCAGAAGGATGATCACTTTATTCAGAAGATCAGAGAAATAATTTAGAAAGGCGAACCCTCGAGTTTTCAGGTTGATAATGAGGGGATTCTAAGGCTAAAAGGTCGAATCTGTGTTCCTAACATTGCTGAGCTCCGAAAGGAAGTGCTGGATGAATGCCACAAGTCAAAACTTAGTATCCATCCGGGAGTAAGCAAAATGTATAATGACATCAAACACACTTTCTGGTGGAAGTCGATGAAGAGATACATTTCTTTATATGTTAGTCGATGCCCTACTTGCCAGCTAGTCAAAAGCGACCAACAGAAACTGGCTGGATTGTTACAACCGCTGGACGTTCCAGGCTGGAAGTGGGAACATATTTCCATGGACTTCATAGATGGTTTGCCCAGAACCAGGAAAGGAAATGACAGTATTTGGGTGATCGTAGATCGCTTCACAAAGACCGCCCATTTCATACCTGTCAGATCAAACAGAACTGCTCAGAGTCTGGCGCAGATTTACTTCAAGGAAATTATTAGGCTACATGGAGTGCCGCTCAGTATAGTTAGTGATAGAGATCCAATATTCACTAGCAAGTTCTGGGAGGCATTTCAAGTAGAGCTGGGAACAAAGTTGAACTTGAGCACCGCTTATCATCCTCAGACCGACGGTCAGACTGAGAGGGTGAATCGTATACTAGAAGATCTATTGCGGGCTTGTGTTCTAGATTTCGGTGGATCATGGGAAGACCATCTGCATTTGGCTGAATTCTCATATAACAACAGCTACCAAGCGAGCCTGACAATGTCACCATTCGAAGCGTTGTATGGTAGACCGTGCCGATCTCCTGCTTGTTGGGTCGAACCCGGTAATAGACTTGTGTTAGGGCCTGATATGATCCGAGAAGCTGCCGACAAAGTCGATTTCATTAAGAAACGATTACTCGCCGCTCAAAGCCGACAAAAGAGCTATACCGATAAGAGAAGGAGAGATATATCATTTGCTGTTGGCGACTATGTATATTTGAAAGTATCGCCGATGAGAGGAGTTATCTGGTTCGGTAAAACAGGGAAGTTGGAGCCCAAATTCATTGGTCCATTTCCTATTCTTGAACGGATTGGAACTCTCGCTTATAGGGTTCAATTGCCTGATTGGTTTCCTGGAGTGCATGATGTATTTCACATATCTCAACTTCGAAAGCACGTTCATGATCCAGACTTGATCGTGGAAGAAGCAGCTCAACAAGGTATTGAAATTACTCCAGAATTAGCTGTGAGAAGAGAGCCGCTAAAGATTATTGGCAAAGAAACCAAAGAGCTGAGGAACAAGAAGGTTCACTTAGTCAAAGTGCAATGGAGTGGAGATCCACGAGATTGTACTTGGGAAACTGAGGAGAGCATTCAGAAAGCCTATCCTAAGTGTCGAGTGGATATCTCTGATTGACTACGGTGCAAGGTACATTTACCACACTTTGCATTACCAATTAGTTCTCTACTTTGTTGTTATTTTCTTTCCATGGATGTGCACTTTTAATTCTATAGTCTGCTTAATTTAAAAAGAGTGTATGAATTAATTTGTATGTTTTTGAAAAGTTAAAAACAATTTGATTGATTGTTTGTGTTGTGTGATAGCAGATTTGATTAATTAGATTATTAAAACGATAGTTAATTTAATCAATAATAGAATGAATGGTAGAATTTATTCGATTAAATCACACATTGAACTGATTAGAAAATAGATAGAAATATATACTTGTGCATTATATATGTTTGAACAGGTAAATTGATAGCTATTGAGTAAAGATTTTATTTGCGTGCCCGACAAATAGGTAAACCTTAATGAGTTGGATGTGAAATATTATTATATCAACTCCTGTGAGTGCCATTGGATGCGGAGTGCTGGTTGTTCTGTGTGTAATCATAAACGTCGCCATAGGATAGTAACAATTAATTTTGAACTACATTACATGGCATACTTCTAGAAGATAGGCATACTTCATCATATACCACATAAGCATTTGGAGCTTGTGTGACAAGGTGGAAGATTTACCATACGAGCGAGAGGCTTGTATGGCGATGACTATATTTTACAGGTTGAACTGATGACTGATATGGACCATATAAATTGTAACGATAAATAGCCAGATTAATAAAAACCCCACACGGGTCTGGAGTTGATAATAATCACGTCTCTCTAGTCATTAGATACGGCACATGGATTATTTATTTCCCATACGGGACGAGGTGACGAGGATTTATCCTCTAGAGCAATTAAAAATACACACTCCCTCAGGCTTTGACAGGGTGACGAGAATTTATTCTCTGGAGTTATTATCTATACACGCTCCCCTGTAAACACCAGAATATATCATTATAAATATGTGCAAGCTTTATAGGATTTATTGGGTACCTAATATGACCCAATAAATTTCCAAACCCCTCCCCGTACAAAGGAGGTTATGGCGAAATTTTTCGAAAATTCCGGGTGTTAGCCAAATTTTTGAAGAATTTGAAAATTCTCAGAAACTGAAAAGTTGGAGAATGGAAGCCAGATTGAAAGGAGAGTTGATTAATCAAACCACTTTCGACTTTGTTCCTTTTCGGGGACGAAAAGTTTTAAGTGGGGGAGATTGTAACGACCCAGAAAATCTAAACCAATTTAAAAATTTTAAATTGGCTATTTTAGTGGATTTTAAATATTTTAAATAAATATTTTAAATAATAGCAATGAAAAGTGAGTTTGAATCAACGTTTGAAAACAAATATAATTAATTCTAATTATAAACAAGGCCTGAAATGGCGCGGTAGTTTCAAAATTTGAATTCAAACTTTGACTGACTATACCGGGTGCAAAACAAAACGGATTTGAGTGAAACCAAAAATATTTAAATCTGTTAGTGAATACGTTTCTAACGAATCTGAAAAATCGAAGTTTCATAGCGGGAAGCAAAAGTTATGGCCAAATGAATTTTCAAAAAGGTCGCTATGGAATTTATATAGCCCGTGAAAATGACCATTTTGCAAACGACCTCGGAATTCGACGAAACCACTTTTGTTGGATCCGGAATGTCAAATTATTGCTAGGTTTCAAATTTCATAATTTTTGAAGTCAATATGTGAGCGTGGCAAAGGAAAATGAGTTTTGGTCAATTACAGTTAAATTTGATCGACCAGAAATGGGCCATTTTTCAAACGGTCTCAGAATTCGATGAAACTAGTTTTGTTGGGACAGTATCGTCAAAACATAGCTAGATTTATTTTTCTGGAATTTTTCGAATCAGTTTGCGGTCCTGACAAATTGAAATGTACGTTCAAATTAAATATTGAATGTTGCATATTTTAATTTGAAGGAAAACTGACTCGAACAATTGAATGGGCCTACGAAACATATCCCATTGTGTTCAAAATGGGGGTAAAACACTAGTGACGACAGTCGTTGGGTTTGAATTGGTGTTCGTGTGTGACAAGGGGTATTTTGGAGATTTTAAAAATTATAAAATGAAATAAAAAAATCTGATTGGCCCTCACTTTATTCTCTCTCCCCGCTCCTCTCAGAAACCCGACGACGGAAAAACTCTCCCACCTTCTCTCCTCCGTTCCGGCGCCTCCCTTCACCGTTACACCTCGCCCCGCCCAATTTCTGAAGCTCTAACTCCCCTCTTCCAATCCATACCCTCCACGCCTCGTCAAGTGGCGTCAGCATCGAGGACGGAGCTCGGGAAGTCGCGCCGTTCAGAACGCCGGATTTCCTCCCTCAGGCGATCGATCCAGCGGGACCACCTTACGCACGTGCACCACCCCTAGCTCCTCGACGCTGTGCATGTCGATTATCCCATAGCCACACGGATTGACCACAAATCCAAGACCTAGTTTTGAACGTGAGTTGAAAGGTATTGCCTTTAATTATTTAAACTGAAAATAACGTTTAAAAGCGTTACAAACTATGATTTTAGTCTAAAAATCGTATCTTTTTCGTTTCCAGTCGAAATACAGTGAAACAAGAGACAGTGGACTCGTGTGGACGTCTTCTACATTCTAGAAGAGACCGCATATTTTTCTGAGCCTTCTGCTATTTTTGGTAGAGTGGAAACCAATGTGAGATTTCTAAATTATAAACGATATGGAAAACGACGATGTATAAATTATATAGTCGATGTATGGGTTATATAAGCGTTGTACGCCTCATGTATAAGCGTTGTATAAGTTGTACGTTCTATGTATAAGTTATATATGCGTTGTAAAAATTATATATGTGTTGAAATAGAAGTGAAATGCTTATATATATATATATATATACGCCCCTCGTCCACAAACCATTGACGATATTTATTGGATGTGATTGGTGTGAAAATTGGTTGATTACGAATGGTTGATTAGAATTGTTTGTGGTTGAAATTGATTGGTTGTGGTTGAAAAATACCCGTTTGTGGTTGAGAAATATTTGGTTGAAACCACATAGGATTAGTTTGTGGAAATGAAAAAAATATACATGCCGCTTGCGTGCGAACTAGATGCATGATTCCCCATTGTCAAAAGCTGCGAGGCTTTAAGGTAGAGCGAGGAGCCGTACTAGGCATGGTCCCGATTTTAACTACCCTGCCATTATGCTGCCGAAATTTTGAATAATATTCATGTGTTAGAATTATTTTCCTGTGTTGAAACTATATTCGTCTGTTGAATAGAAAACCTTCATGTGTTGAATAGAAATTCATTCGTTGAATCATATTCATGTGTTGAATGGCATTCGTGTTTTAAATAAATTGTTTTAACAATAAAAATCACATTTTTACTCTATATATACAAACTATAGAAAACCTTCATGTGTTGAATTGAAATTCATTCATTGAATAGAAATTCATGTGTTGAATGGTATTCGTGTTTTAAATATAAAAATCACCTTTTTATCTATATGTATAAACTATAGAAAACCTTCATGTGTTGAATTGAAATTCATTCGTTGAATTGAAATTCATGTGTTGAATGGTATTCATATTTTGAAAGAAATTGTTTTATAATAAAAATCCTATTTTTATCATTAATATGAACTATATAAAATAATCTTGTTTTGAAATAAATTGTTTTATAATAAAAATCCTATTTTTATCACCTATATTAACTATATAAAATAGTCGTGTTTTGAAATAAATCGTTTTACAATAAAAAATCACATTTTTACTATATACATAAATTGTTAAAAATAGTGAAGTGTCGAAGTGAATGTATGTTGGATAAAAACATCATTTTTATCAAATGAATGAAAATCAAATAGTTTTGAAATCGAAGAATCGATATATATATGTATATATATAAATAGAATTGAAATATATCGAATAACGAAGCTGCAGTTCGTATTTTTAAACCGTGATTTCAAATGATTAGTGCGGGAGATCCGACCATCGGATCTTCCCGAAACCGAAACCGTTGGGTTCGCATTGGAAATATCTTTCCAACGACACCAACTTTGTAAAGATCCAACGGTTGGATTGTCTGGAATGTTTAATTCAAATCTGAAGAAAAACAGCGCCAGAATCGATTATATATATATATATATATAATCGAATAACGACGCTGCAGTTCGTATTTTGAAATCGAAACTTCAAACGATTTTACCGGGAGATCCGACCGTCGGATTTTCTCGAAACTGGAACCGTTGGATTCGTTTTGAAAAGATCTTTCTAATGATATAAATTTTGTGAAGACCCAACGGTTAGATTTTCAGATATATGTAAGTTAAATCTGAAGAAAAACAGCGCCACGGTCGCGTTATGGCCCGAAGCGTCGTTTTGAATAAATTGGCTATTTTAAAATAAATAAAAATAGCGATAAATCGTTATAAAATATTATAAACGATATGGATGTGAAATTTAGAAATTAACTGAAGGTTCGCTAAGACGAATGGTTTCTTGGGTGTTGATCTGATGTTGGTTTCGGCCTTCGGGGTTAATATTTGGGAAATTGTTCTCTTACTGATTTACGGTTAGTGACTAATGAACTAGAATATGGCGTATGTGTGTTTGTGTTGCACTTGTTTATTATATACGCGAGTTGCTCAGAAAGACCGGGTTTATCCCATTCTGAATAACTGAATCGACGATAAGAAATCGAAGATGAAGACGGTGGTCGAAGACTGGAGATCTTCACCTCGTTTGGATGGTAACTGATGTCCTGATTGGGAGGCATCTTGAAATATGGATAATGAGTGGTGATCGTCCAGTCGTACGTGGAGATTGATGGGTTTGCGAGGTATATAGTGCCTCCGGTTTCGTTTCGACCCAGAACGGACTTGTAAATGGATTGTGTGTTTGACATTGGAATTTATTCTGTGTGATTGAGAGCCATCAGTTGCATGGTGTGAATTGCCTGTGTGACATGCTAAGATGCAGTGATCAGGGCTTCTGTTGAAAAGCAAAGTCTTGTGATTGATAGTTATGATTCGAAATTGTTTTCGAAACCTATAAACACTAGTAATAATATCAAATGCTTTTGTTTTATTCGTATCAAGCATATTTTGGCCATTATAAGGTAAAACTCTATCCTCCGGTTTGCGTTGCATTGTGTGATGGGAACTGAGTCTTATAATGGCTTCATTTTTATAAAAAGTATTGCGATGTTTAAAAGAATTATTTGTTTTAAATCGCTGGCAATCCAATGGAGTAAACCCGTTCCACGAAAGTGGCGTGGTCCTGTGATTAGCCATATTTTAAATGTGTTGAGTAGATTTCTCATACCAGTCCCATGATTGACTCGTAGTTTGTTTCACTTTCAAACTCGGGTGCCCCTTTTTCTACACGGGCAGCCTTGTATTCAGGTTTTAGCTGGCTTCCTCTGGATAGCTGGTGCTGAAGATGGATTCTATCATTTATCTCTTTTTATGCTGTTCAGCTCCTGTTGTACATATTATGTTTGTTTCCGTTGTAGACATTTATGTATAGTTGAACTGTATTTGTACTAAGTATGATCCTATATACTGTGTAACTCTGATGATTTCGTTTATCCAGTGTATTCTATTGTGCATTATCTGGTGTACTTATTTAATTCTGTTCTGCTATTATCTGTTTATGTGTTATATTCCAAAGATTACCCTTGCCGCCGTCAGTACGGGGTTCGGGGTCGTCACATATTCAAAGTCAAACATTTCATGAAAATGTTGAAAGCTGTGGTCAATTTTCTGCCAGAGAACAATCTGAGAAAGTCAGTCATGACATTGCCAACATGGATATTATCAATCAACATCCTATGTTAACTTGAGCAAAATGTGGTATATTTAAACCCAAAACTATTAATACTATTGTGTTACAAGATGAGCCAGTTTCTTTTCATGAAGCAATTAAGCATGATAACAGGAAACAAGCCATGAACGATGAATATGATGCTTTAATCTGGAAAGGAACTTGGACACTGGTTGAAAAACCAGAGAATAAGAATATAATTGGTTGTAGATGGGTTTATATGCTAAAGAAAAATTCTGATGGTTCAATTTCTAAATTTAAGGCTAGATTAGTTGCTAAAGGGTATTCACAAAGGTATGGATTTGATTTTAATGAAACTTTTTCACCTGTTGTGAAACCCACATCAATCAGAATAATATTGACAATAGCCTTGTTTAGAAATTGGAACATCAGACAATTAGATGTTAATAATGCTTTTCTTAATGGTGATTTGCAGGAAGAAGTGTTCATGCAACAGCCTGAAGGATTCAGTCAGGGCAACAGTTCTAAACTGGTGTGCAAGCTCAACAAGGCTATTTATGGACTTAAGCAAGCTCCTAGGGTTTGGTTTGATAAACTGAAGTCAACTCTAGTCAACTATGGCTACAACCTACTAAATCTGATAATTCTATATTCACAAAATTTTCTGAGAATGATACAACATATATATTAATCTATGTTGATTATTTTATTATTATAGGGAGTAGCAAAGCTGAAATTGACAATATCACAATGAAACTACATGCAGAATTTTCTATCAAAGACTTGGGTAATTTAAGCTACTTTCTAGGTGTTGAAGTCAAAAGATCAAAAACAGAAATTTATTTTAATCAGAAGAACACTACAAGAAAATAGGGTCTTTACCTACCAATTGTAAGCGTAGGTAAAACTAACATAATGGTAAGTAATATATTTTAGCTACCAATATTGAATTGGTAGAAATTAGTAGGTAAATGTTAGTAGAGAAAGGTCATTACCTACACTTATTGAGATTGGTAGGTAAAAGAATCAACGGACCACACTACGTTATGACTCAAATGATGAGTCATAAGCTGATGTGTTTGATGATGTGTCATCCTACATGGTTGCTGACATGACTGATGATGTGTTATCCTACATGGCTGCTAACATGGTTGTCGTAGCAGCATACACATGGCATATATTAATGCTGATACTTGGCATTTAATGGTTGGTTCATGTGTCAAACAATAATTTGTCCACGTGCCAAACAATAATTTGTCCATGTGTCATCGTTTGATTAGTGCGTATGACATCATTTTTTAAACCACATGACATTATTTACTAGAAATAAATATTTACAAGAATTGAATATTTACACATAATTTAGTTTTAAACAAATAACAAATACTTATTCAAAAAAATATTTATTACACTTTCGATTAGTACACATATTGTTTTCCCACTATTACACAATGACTTGTACATACATTTCCTCGCTGCATTTCACACGTATACATTGGCTACTTACTACATACTCATTCACTCATATACATGCACACAGTCACTCACACTCTCACTCTAGTTTTACCCATAGTTACATCACCGTTTATGCACCAAATTCGGACAGCAAATGGACCCTTTGACGACGTCGTTTACCTTCAAACCCTAAAAATAAGAACCGGTAAATAATCAATTTATATGCTAAAAATAGTAAAATGCACTAAAGAAAGGTGAATAATAGTAAAACGTTCATCGACCAATGTTAAAATTTAAAACCAAAGTAACAAACCTCAGTTCCACCAGAGTAGCAGTTTCAAAACCACAATAATACATACATATTATTTTCTGTAACGGAATCCCAATTAAAACCCAAATTATTGTTTCTCTCCCACAAACCTCTCACCCTTCACCATTGAATACTGCTATCTTCAAACTCCTGTAGAATATCACGGTCCAGGTCAAAAAGATCCAAATTCGACGGTGTATCATGCTTATCGCTGAAGTTGCTACTACTGCTAGATGAATTGTTTTAAAAAATACCTTTAATAAATAACTGTTAAATTTAAAGATACACCAAAAACCATGAAGGAATTTTTGAGTAAAATCAGTTTTTACATTTGATTTGAACCAAAGAATAAAATAAAAATACAATTCACATTTAAATGGAAAAGACTTCACATATGGTAATCTAATTAATTGGGACACCGACGACATTACAACTTCATTCAAAGATAAATGAAGAATGAACATCTAAAAATAGAATGTACTGGTAATGAGAACAGAAAAACCATTAGAAATAATAAATAATATAAAGGTCGTGTATTTTATAATCTAAGTGCTAGATAATTTTTTCTATAAGAACTTGATAGCAATAATAAAATGTTTGTGTTGGAAACAAATATACATTTATTAAACATAACACTTCATTATAAAGATAAAATTGTTCTAAAAGCATTGAACCATAGGTGAATTAGGCTATAAGAGCATGGAAATGATCTAGTCTGGCAAAACAAGCTATATATGGAACCCAATTAATTAAATATTGGCATTATACACATATAACTTGTAAATTCTGATCGCATTCAGTGTTCTTTTACTTCCCGCTTAAGTAACTTTAAAAGATAAAATAATGATAAATGGTAGTACAAATGCAAGTTACCTGCAGATTGTCTTTCAGTATCTGACTAACGTCTCTCAAATCAGTAGAGTCGTCCTCATACCTAGTAGTTCTGTGTGCTTTAGATTGGAAAAACCGTGATTCTCTGCTGAAGTTTTATAAAAAATAGATATTGAATATCAAATGGGTACATCATCTTGGAGGCAAATAATCGAACAGTTCATGTGCAAAATATGATCCAAAAAACTAAGCATATCAATTTGTAAGCACGTATACTTGAGGATCATTACAAGAATATGATACAGGAATATAAACGTAAAATCCAACTATTAGTTAGCATAGCGTGTTCCTCCGTACCAGAGAAAAAAATAGAGAAAGAAAGAAATAACTGAACAGCAAATAGGAAACACCAATTTAAAACTACACCTCAAGTTTCGTGAAAGTTGGGTCTCCTGCCTAGTCATGTGTTTGTGTTTGTTATCGATAGCAATTTTCATTGGCGGATAGGCTATAGAGCCATCGGAGATAGCAAAGTGGTAATATGACTGTAGATTGGAAGTCGATGCTATAAGAGACGAGGATGAGGAGAAATAAGAATTGGAAATTGGTTTTTTAAGTCGGAATTAATTGTAACAGTGAAATATAGTAAGAGGCTTGAGTGAAGAAATTGAATAAAGAAACTAATGGAAGAAGGGAGAGTAATGTGGATGAGGAAGAAATTTTGCGTGAGGAGAGGAAGAATAAGAACGTGAGGAGAGAGCGGTTGATATTTTTAACTTTAATTAAAGGGATGGAAAAGAAGGAATACGTAATTAAACAAGGTAAGGTTGATTACAATCTGCAATATGGGAATTTAATACGTCCACGTCAGCATGGATGGTTTCTATTGTAAGTAATAGATTAATAGATTAGTGTATATATTTATATAATGTGCATGAATAGAGGGATACTTAGTAATGATTTCCTGCATATTCTATCAGAAGATTTATTTTGTTTCAATATGTTATCGTAACATGTATTATTAGGCAATAAATATTTACTTATCTATTATATAATAGTAAAACAGAAGAATGCTTTCCCCTTAAATTTAGTAGTTATCTTATTCTTCTTAATTATCTCTTATTTCATATATTTTATTTTCAAAATTGTAATACCTATCATTTTACAATTATTTGTTAACCTCTTACACTATTACATTTAAACAACTATTGTTAAAATATTCTATAATTATTTACACTGATATTCTTAAAATGTCAACTTGCATAATGTAGATACGTCAAAAAAATGGTAAAAAAACATTTTTTTTAAATAAAAAAAGCCGCATAACTCAAATTATATATTGACGATAGTAACATATTTATGTTATCACAATTCATCCACAAATTTATCAAATATTAAATGGTAGAATTTCATTAACTTCAACATCTAAATTTAATTTAATTTTTTACGATTACTCTAAAATTCATTTCCATTTTCTTTTCATATTTTACACTTAAGTCCATATATCTAGTTAACTGTGTAAATCTTACATAAGCTATTTAAATATTTGATAATAAAATAATTTCTTTAGTTAAATGACATAATATAAATGTATACTTAAATACAACATCTCTTTTTATACTCAGTTCATTTATCCCAAAAAAAAGTTATTGTTCATTACATAACGTAATTTTACTTTTAGCAACTTTTAGAAGACAAATTTATATTTTACAACATTAAGATGTGAATGAACAAATTAATTGATAAAAAATGTTAACATTCTATCTTTCGATACATTACAAAGCTTACCCAAATCACAATTTCATTTTGGCGCTACATAGTAATATTTTGCAATAATCACAATTGTAAGTATAATCCTTACATTAACATGAAATATATGGTTGGCTACAAAGATAAAATTGTTTAAAAACTAATACTAAGTAATAAATAAAAGCTCCTCTCAATTACAAATAATTACAAAACTTTTCTTTATTTATTTTTCATCTCTTTTACATTCAACTCTTTAATTGAATTATTTGTGTTGATTATAAAATATATAAATAACTTAAATTATTTAACATTCATTCCTTTGTTATATATTTATAGAAAAATGAGAGTTGAATGTACATACAAATTACTATACAACAAGAATGATAAAGTTATTTATTCACTTATATATATATATATATAATAATTATATCTCATATAACACAAATTACTCACATTTATATTATTACGAATTTTCTCGGTTAAGACATTAATAGCTATATATATATATGTATATATATAGCGATAATTGAATATCATTAAGAAAAAAAAATATACTTATCATATATAAGACTGATAGACTGTGATACTTCAAAAAAGCTTCACAAATATTTTGAACATAAAGCAAACGATTGGAATATTCCATTTCTTTGAATACTAAAATAAAAAAGACCGAAATCCAATTTATGCCCAAATTTGATTTTTCTTTATTAATGCAATTTTATGTCATCTTTTCTTTTAGTATCATATTCTGCATGTGGCCAATCAAAAGAGACTGCATGGATTGGTGCCACAAAAGAGATCACGTGGACTGAAATTTGTACCGTTAGATTTGATTTAAAATAATTTGTTAAATTTATAGTCGGAGAGGTTGGTATGAATTGTGTCTCTGTAATAAACTAGAGAAAATGTGTTTTAGTCATTTCAGATGATGACAAATTAGTATGAAATTGCGAAGCATTTGAGAAAAAAATTAAAGTTAAAACTTTTGTAGTCCATCATTTGGAAAATATATCAATGAATGATAATTTACTAACGAATGATTATTTAGTATCAATTATTTGTTATTTAATTATTGTTTATCAATTCAGTAACTGTTAATTATTTATATTTCAAAATAATTATTAATAATTATTAATAATTAATAAAGAAATAATTTTACAAAAACATTGCTAGGATATGTAAACGAAATCTTCAATTCAAAAAAATTACTAGAATATTTTTTTGACACATCATTACACAACTCAACATTATTTTAATGAAAATTTAAAATCATATGAGAAAAATGTAGGGGGCTAATCACAAAAAAATTTCCCCTTATGTATATGTGTAGATAATACATTTTACCTACCTATAATTATTGGTAGACAATCATCCTTCAATAATTTTATAACATTAACAATATTTACCTACCAATAAATTTTATCGTTAAATATTAGTAGATAAAGGTTCTTTTTACCTACCAATATTTATTGGTAGGTAAAATATTAGTAGGTAAAGGTCAGATTTCATGTTGTGGAAGTACATATCTGAAATTCTTGAAAAACGCAAAAATGGATAAAGCTAATCCTCTTCCAACTCCAATGATCACAAACAGTCAACTTTCAAAACACAAAGGAGAAACATTTCATGATGCAAAATTTTATAGAAGCATCATTGGAGCTTTACAATATGCTACTATTACAAGGCCTTATATCTCATATTGCGTCAATAAAGCAAGTCAATTTATGCAAAATCCTTTAGATACACATTGGGTTGCTGTTAAAAGAATTCTTAGATATCTAAAAGGAACTCTTGATCATGGTCTCATATTCAAAACAGGAAGCACATTGAATATAAATGCCTATGCAGATGCTGATTAGGGAGCAGATATTGATGATAGAAAATCAACATCTTGATATTGTATTTTTCTAGGAAAAAATCTTGTTTCATGGAGTGCAAAAAAACAGAGTACTGTTTCTAGGTCAAGTACTGAGGTAGAATTCAGATGTGTTGCAAGTGCAGCAGCAGAAGTTTTGTGGATAGAATCATTATTAAGTGAGCTTAAAGTTAAGATAGATAAAAAGGCCGTGATTTGGTGTGATAATGTCAGTGCTATCTCATTAACTTCTAATCCTATTCTTCATTCAAAGACCAAGCACATAGAACTAGACTTATATTTTATCAGAGAGCAAGTGATTCAAGGAATGCTAAGAGTTGGATATATACCTCACAACATCAAAAGATAGATATACTTACAAAACCGCTTTCCAAACTAAATTTTGTCAGATTGAAAGAAGAACTCAACGTGGATTCAGCAGATTTGAGCAAGAGATCCACTAGAATAGTATATGTTCCAGATTGAAACTAAATTTTTGAAGTTGCTCTCAATCCACTCGAATTAGGGCTTGTTCATGTTTCAAATCTGTTCAAAGTTAACAGATTTCTTTTTATGCCAGCAAATATTCATCAAATTAAGTTTAAAGCAAGAGGTTTGAAGCGATTTACCTGGCTGAAAGATTGGATTTTGCAAATTACTGAAGTCTTCGTCATTTTCCCTCTTTAATGCTTGAAGAGCTCAAGTTCATGTTGATTTATTTCTCTGAGAAGATGAAGTTGTTGAAGAATTAGAGCAATCGCCATGAAGAAAGTTGCGCCTCCATTTTTATGTAGAAACTTAATTAGGGTTTTACCCGATTATGGTTTCAGGGGGGGAGTAAAAACAATGATACTTATATTATTGGGTCGGTATACTTTATTTTTTCTTTCCCGCTTCAACTGGGCTTGACCCATTATCTTTGTTTTCCTGTCTGCTATTATAAATAGCATTGCATTGTACAGTTTTGATATACAGATTAGATATACAAAAACATTTACATCTTTCGTTCATAATAACAAGTTCTCTCTATTAAAATTCAAGTAATTCAAATTTTCAACTATATATATATATATATATGGAAAATTAACTATATATATATATATATTTAGGGAAAGTCTATTTAGACACAAAATGTTGATACAAATTCAGACACAAGCAATCTCAACCACAAGATCTCCCCCTGAATTCTGCCTCACACATAAAGACAAACAAATCGTATGGTCTAGAATAGCCGCTCCCATATATATATATATATATATATACATATATACATATATACATATATATACATACATACATACATACTCTCATATCAGCTAGGTAAATATATATTGAATTACAAAAGCTTTTTTTTAATATATAATAGTATTCAATTGTTTCATGGCAGAATAACGTAATGAACAGAAGAAGAGAAAAAACTCCAGCCATCGCATCTCCTGTTTCTACCGCCGCGCCTGCCGTCGAAAGTTTCAGCGACCCAAATACTGAGAAGTCAGTGATGTAGGGAACGAGAGGAGGCATGCCTCGCCAAACTTTAGCTAGTTGTTGGTGCACCCATGTAGAAGGGGCCATATGTTCGTGCTGCACCAGTTCCTCGACAACATCACCCTCCCATTTAGAAGAACTCGATATGCAGCATGAAATTCAGATTTCTAGCCGATAACAGGTGGCTAGCTGACGATGGCATGGTATTTCAGCAAGAACTGCCTGCTGTATTATAAATGAATATACATGTACTCTCATATCAACTAGGTAAATATATATTGGATTACAAAAGTTTTGTTTAAAAATATATAATAATATTTAGTTGTTTCAGAGCAAAATAACGCAAGGAAAAAAAGAAGAGAAAAAACTCCATCCATCGCCTGTCATGCTTTCTGCTGCCATGCCTGCCGTCGGAAGTTGCAGCAACCCAAATATTGAGAAGTCAGTGATGTCGGGAACAGGAGGAAGCATGCCTCGACAACCTTTAGGTAGTTGTGTTAAATGTTAAACTTGTTGGTTGTAAAGGAGCTTTGGGAAGATAAAAAAAGAAGAAGAACCATGCATGCATTTAATAATTACTAGAACCAGGTGCAGACTAATTATTTACGTGTCTTTTGGAATGATGCTAGAATGTTCTGTTGCCTGTATAAATATGCACTTGGTTGGTTGTTATTGTTAAGGAAAAATCATATAATAAAAATTACTTTCTCTCCTTTATTTTTCTGTCTTGTACAGCTGATAACAGTGGTATCATAGCCTAAACAACAATGGCTTCGACTACTTCTGTTCAATCACATGTGCCAAAATTATCCAAAGACAACTATCGGATGTGGAGTATCCAAATGGAAGCACTTTTGGGTTCTCTTGACGCATGGGACCTTATGGAGAACGGCTATATAGAAACAGCTGCAGATGAGGAGGATGAGGAGAAGCTGAAAGAATTAAAGAAAAGAGAGAAGAAGGCATTATTCACAATTTATCAAGGAGTCGATGAAGCTGCGTTCGAGTTGATTGCTTTAGAAAAAACATCAAAAGAAGCATGGGAGATATTGAAGAAAGCATTTGACGGAGTCGATAAAGTGAAGAAGACTCGCTTGCAATCACTACGAGCTAAGTTTGAAGCCCTACAACAAGAGGAGTCGGAGACAATTTCTGATTATTTTTCCCGTGTAATTACTGTTGTCCATCAGATGAGGAGAAACGGTGAAAATCTTGAGGACATTTTGGTCATAGATAAAATCCTGCGATCTTTAGAGCCAAGGTTCGATCATGTAGTTGTGGCAATCGAAGAATCTAAAGATCTTGAGGCGATGACAGTCGAGGAGCTTTTGGGATCCTTGCAAGTATATGAAGACAGAATACAAAAAAGAAAAGGAGAGAAAAACACTCTAGAGCAAGCATTGCAGACAAAACTCTCTCTTAAGGCGGGATCTTCAAGAGGAGGTTATCAACGAGGAAGAGGTCGAGGCCGAGGCGGACGAGTTTCTAGCTCGGGAAATCAAATTAGCAACCATGACGATGGCAATAAAGCTGATCAGAAAGGCTATAGTCATGAAAGAGGTGGTGGCCGAGGCCGTGGTCGAGGACGCGGTAGAAATAATGAAGGAAGGTATGATAAATCTAAAATTCAATGTTATACTTGTAAAAAATTCGGCCATTACTCTCGTGATTGTTGGCATAATACAAATAATGGAGGAGAGAAAGCAAATCTTGTTGATAATGAAGAAGTTGATGAAGGACCAGTGTTGTTGATGTCATATGATGAACCAGACCACTTCAGTCAGTTATGTGGTTTTTGGACACGGGAGCCTCAAATCACATGTGTGGAAGAAAGGAGTTTTTTACCAAGCTAGATGAAAGAAGGCTAGGCAACATCACTTTTGGTGATCTCACGAAGAGGCCGATTGAAGGAAAAGGTGATGTAATGTTCAAACTTCAAAACGGTAAGCAGCTTTGTATCTCCGATGTCTATTATGTTCCTGATATTAAAAGCAATTTGTTGAGTATTGGACAATTGTTGGAGAGTGGATATGAAATAAGAATGAAGGATTCTGCTCTTCGCATTCACGATAAGAATAATAAGCTTGTTACTCATGTGGGGATGACTAAGAACAGGATGTTTCCGCTAAAACTAAGTGTTAATGAGACAAAATGTCTCAAGGTGACAATCCTGGATAGTTCTACTCTTTGGCATCTTCGTTATGGACATTTGAATTTTGAGGCATTGAAGTTGCTTGAGAAGAAAAATATGGTCATGGGACTGCCTAAGATTGAAGCCCCAAGCAATTTGTGTGAAGTATGTGTCATTGGAAAGCAACAGAGGAAGCCTTTTCAAATATACAAGTCAAAAAGAGCACTGTTGCGGCTCGAGCTAGTTCATTCAGATGTTTGCGGACCAATTAAGCCCATCTCCAATGGTGGAAATCGGTATATTCTTACATTTACTGATGATTACAGTGGAAAAACATGGGTCTACATGTTGAAGGAGAAGAGAGAAGTCTTTACCAGATTTAAAGAATTCAAAAGTCTAGTGGAAAATCAAAGCGGCTGCCAAATAAAAGCCTTGCGGACTGACCGAGGAGGCGAGTACACATCGCTTGAGTTCGAGAGTTTCTGCAAAGAGAACGGGATTGTTCATCAGCTCACAATGCCTCAAACACCACAGCAAAATGGCGTTTCGGAAAGAAAAAATAGAACAATCTTGAATATGGTTCGATGTATGTTAAAGGAGAAAATTATTCCTAAGGAATTCTGGGGAGATGCGGTTGCTTGTTCTGTTTATTTGTTAAACAGGTTTCCAACCAAACGCATTGGAGACATCACGCCGGAGGAGGCTTGGAGTTCTCGCAAGCCAAAAGTTGATCACCTTAGAGTCTTTGGGAGTGTTGCTTATGCAAAAGTGCAGGAAGAGAAGCGGACAAAACTTGAAGATAAAAGCCAAAAATGTGTTTTATTAGGCTATGGTGAGAATTCTAATGGATACAAGCTGTATAATCCTATAACCAAAAAAATCATTATGTCCCGGGATGTAGAATTTGATGAGGAGTAGATATGGGACTGGAGGAATAGCAACGAGCCGAGGCAAATTTCCCTCGAAGAAGAGCATAAGCGCAATAATGATACACCAAGAAATATTGAAGAAGTTTTATCACCACCCCAGGAAGAAAGTCAGTCCGATAGTGACGAATCCACTAGCTCAATCGTGAGAAAGACAAAAAGCATCCAAGAGATTTATGATTCAAGCCAAGTTGTTGATATAAATTATGAGGAGGAGTTTAATAATTTGTGTCTTTTTGCGGGTTTTGATCCATTAACATATGAAGAAGCTTCCAAAGAGACGAAGTGGAGGAAGGCTATGGAGGAAGAGATTCATGCTATAGAGAAGAACAATACATGGGAGCTCACTTCACTTCCTCCAGGACACAATGCTATTGGTGTCAAATGGGTGTTCAAGACGAAAAGAAACGCAAAAGGAGAAGTTGAGAGACATAAAGCGAGACTTGTTGTGCAGGGATACAAGCAGAAATACGGAGTTGACTATGACGATGTTTTTGCACCAGTAGCCCGACTTGAAACAGTGAGATTTCTTATTTCTCTAGCAGCCCAAAGAAGATGGAAGATGTATCAAATGGACGTGAAATCAGCGTTCTTGAATGGAAATCTCGAAGAAGAAGTATATGTCAAACAACCACCGGGCTTCATTATTGCAGGGCAAGAAGAAAAGAATTATAGATTGAAGAAGGCTCTTTATGGACTCAAGCAAGCCCCGAGAGCTTGGAATTCAAGAATTGATGCGTATTTTATTCGAGAAGGTTTTATGAAGTGCCCATACGAGCATTCTTTATATGTGAAGACTAATTCCAGTGGAGGTATGTTGTTGGTTTGTTTATATGTAAATGATCTTATTTTCACAGGCAACAATTACTCTATGATTCAAGAGTTTAAGCAGTCCATGGAGAATGAGTTCGAGATGACAGACTTAGGCTTGATGAGATACTTTTTGGGCATCGAAGTGCAACAAAGTGAAGATGGAGTTTTTATTTCTCAAGAAAGATATGCGAATGAGATCTTAAAAAAAAATTGATGGAAGAGTGTTTGCCAATTGACACACCGGTTGAGTTCGGCATTAAACTGACAAAGGAAGGAGAAGGGAAGATGGTCAACCCAACTTATTACAAAAGTCTTGTGGGTTGTCTAAGGTATTTAACTTGCACTCGACCTGATATATTATTTGGAGTTGGTCTTGTAAGCAGGTTTATGGAATCGTCGAAGACTTCACATTTAAAGGCGGCCAAAAGAATTCTGAGATATGTGAAAGGGACGATTGATTTTGGACTATTGTACTCATCTAAAGGAGGCATGGAACTTGTCGGGTTTAGTCATAGTGACTGGGCAGGTAGCTATGATGATCGCAAGAGTACTACCGGATTCGTGTTTTATTTTGGTGAAACTGCATTTACTTGGTCCTCGAAGAAGCAAGCTATTGTTGCTTTATCAACCTGTGAGGCAGAATATATAGCTGCAGCCTCTTGTATTTGTCATGCTATTTGGCTGAGAAGATTGCTTCAAGAGTTAAAGCTGAAGCAGGAAGGTGCAACAAAGATCTATGTGGATAATAAGTCAGCTATTGCTCTGGCTAAAAACCCGGTTCATCATGAGCGTTCAAAGCACATTGATACTCGACTTCAATTCATAAGAGAGCATGTCAAAACGAAAGATGTTGAGTTGTTGCATGTAAAATCAATTGACCAGGTTGCTGATATATTAACAAAAGCCTTAAAATCTGAAAATTTTCAATACCTGCGAAAACGGCTTGGAGTAACAAGTTTAAGGGGGGCATATGTTAAATGTTAAACTTGTTGGCTGTAAAGGAGCTTTGGGAAGATAAAAAAATAAGAAGAACCATGCATGCATTTAATAATTACTAGAACCAGGTGCAGACTAATTATTTACGTGTCTTTTGGAATGATGCTAGAATATTCTGTTGTCTATATAAATATGCACTTGGTTGGTTGTTATTGTTAAGGAAAAATCATATAATAAAAATTACTTTCTCTCCTTTATTTTTCTGTCTTGTACAGCTGATAACAAGTTGTTGGTGCACCCATGCAGAAGGGGTCATATGATCATGCTGCACCAGTCCCTTGACAACATAACCCTTCCCATCTAGAAGAACTCGATATGCAGCAGCATGAAGTTCAAACTCCTAGCAGATAATAGGAGGCTAGCTGACGATCGCATGGTATTTCAGCAAAACTGTCTGCTGTAAAAGAAGAGTTTCATCGTAGAAATATGGCCATGATGGACCTGCGTGCTGAAAAAGATGCCCACGTACGTGAATTGATTGAAAAAGGTATGAAGTTGGAGGTTGATTTGAAAGCTCTAGGTCCATTATCAGTGGATGTGGTACAGCTTTGTGCTAAAGTTAAGAAGCTGAATGCTACAAGGCATGAACTTGCTGGTCAAGTTCAGAATGCGATGCAAGAACTTACTTATTGAGCATGCTACAAATTTCTAGAGTACTAAAGAAACTTGTAATTTGCCTTGTATATTATTATTAAATGTATTACTTGATGAGTGTAGAATGTTCTCTCTAGAGAACTCTAATGATAAACAATTGTAATAAGGTGGTTACTTGATGAGTATAGAATGTTCACTCTAGAGAACTTTAATAATAAATAATTGTAACAAGGTGCCTATAAATATGAGAATGGACATATTGTAAGGTTGTATCAAAATTATCATAACAATAAAATTCTTCCATTACAAAAGCTTTGAAGCCATTTCTCCATTTCAACTACTCAACTATTTCCACCACTACAACTACTAATAAGTGGTATCAGAGCCACTACACTAACAAGTGGTATCAGAGCCACTACACTAACATTACTAAAGCGCAGACCAATAATAATCAAATCCCTATTATGTGAGTTGATATTGATAATATCAAGCAGCAGCTATCGCGTGAAAGAGCCTCTTATGAGTACGAGAAGAAAGGATATGCTGAGCTGCTGGAACAGAGGCAATCAATGGAGAAAAAAAATATGATTTCGATGGCATGTGAGATTAAAAAGCTATGTGTTAACTATCCTAATACTGAAGGGAGATCTTACACGAGTGGTGCTGCTTATGGGATGAAAATGGCAAGCCTGGATGCATCATTCCCGTCATACGGAGATGGATATGGGATGTATTCGGGGATATCTAAGAAGGGTCCTTCATATGGTGTAGCATCAGGATCATGTGCACCACCTGAGAAGTTCTGAACTGAGCGTCGTTGAAACTTATTTTTGATCTTCAACAACGAGCAGTGAACGGGTTAGAAAATTTAAGCTTATTATGTTTCGCAGCCACACCAGGATTCTTAGCAGAGATTTTGTTGTACCTTGAACAACATATATGTTGACATGTTATTGTGTCTTTAGTTCATTTTTTTTGTTTTAGGAATACCTACCTGGCTTCTTGAAACATATATGAAAATATAGGATATGTAGTCATGTTTAATGCTTAAAAAAATAATTACTTGCAAATATGAATATATATCTTGGAAACTTCTTCATAGCTCAAACTGCTAGGTAAATATTCATTCATTGTTTCAAATAATGCTTTAATTGATATCCATTTACATAACTTATGCATATGTGAGGGTAATATTGTACTGCATAACAGTGTGGTCTCATATATTTATTGTTTATCTCTACTCTTTGTTCAGAGTTTTTTCTTATATCATATTTATTATTTGACTCGAGTTTTTTCCCCATGGGTATCCATTTTTAATTCAGTAGGTCAAATGTAATGGGTTTCGTAGGCCTCTTTGTAGATGATAGATGAGCAGAAGGCTCATTTTTATATAGTTATGTATTCTCGCTATATGATTGAGCATGCATATTTTGGTTCAACATATATAAAGGCAGGTTGTGTAACTGTGTAGGCTTATAGTAGTGGTACTTTTGTGTAACTCTGATAAATGCTTGCTAAGGAGGAACCTCAAATTATAGAGTATGATTGTATATTGTACCTACCTGTTTCAATATGAGATAATATATTCTAACTTGATATATGTTTTGTAATTTTCTTACCCCACTACAATTCATCTTTCCGATGCTTGGCAATGGCACACAAGCATTGAGAATGTGTAAAGCGTCAATATCAACAATCAGAAAGATGGTCATCACAACTGCTATTTATACTGTGAAAACATTTAGATAGAATGTCACTTTTTTTGCCTAAATCTCCATGATACCGCGTTTTATTTTAGACCAATGATCTGTGTTCCTTGATGTGCTGGATTTTGGGCATGTCAAGCGGTGCTGGTTTTTGCATGTGGTATCAGGCCAAGGATTCAATTTTCCTACGGTTAAGGATGAACTGGTCAATTATTGCATTTTAAATAGTATTTTCATCATACAATCACAGTTGATGATGCAAAATTATAGGCTTATTTATGCAACTCCATTATATATTGTGGTGGTGATTGGTGGAAAAATAGTTGAAGTGCGTATTATATTAAGTTAACAAGTTTTCGAATCCTGTTAATGTGTATACCATTACAGTTATGCTTTTGAACCGTGGAATGATTATTGTACGATAAACATAACATAATGCACTGAATTTGTTAGAGTTTATTTTTGGCTTTTGGCTTTGATACCAATTTGTTGGTTTTTGAAGACGTTTTGATACTAGTTTGATGGAGTAGAGAAGCACTAATATAAATTTGTTGGAGGAAGGAGACTATATTTTGTAGGAGGAAGAAAATAGTATTTTATTGCACCTTTTTCATTCACCACACTCTTTCTTCATTCACTTTTCAACTTACAACAAAATGACCACATATATATAGTGGTTTACATACTATTTAAATGGACATAACCATTAAATGAACATGACCCTTAGACTTAAAGGACACAACAATTCACCAATAGACATAACACTTCGTCTAATGGACATGACACTTCACTGAACGGACATGACTTTTGACGAATGGACATGTCTCTTTATTTTAATAGACACTTAAGTAATTAATGAATTTTGGTTTACGCCAACAATGCCTCCCCTAAATCAAAATTTCTTCGAACATCCAATGCCGCAACACTTCTTGAACACGATATCACTTGTGCTCTTTTGGTCATTCATACCGCTATCCAATCTTTATATTTTTCATGTTTCTGTAAAAATAAGGATATTATCCGAATTTTCTTTTTTGTCTTCTTCTTATGTAGAGACATCAACTTATCATGCATTTTACCCTTGGGAGTAATCTTTTCAACCGCATCCTTGCTAGTAAATGCCACAAAGGAAAAACCACTTGACCTTTTGGTGGCATGATCAACCATAATTTTAGCTTCAAGTATTTCTCCATACGAGCTACAATGCTCTTTTGGTTTATCATAAATGTATGTTGGAAAAAATTTCTTTGTTTTGAGTCCACCTGCTTCTTTGGTTGGCGTGCTATCTCTTGGAAGCACTCTTTTAACATCCAATGTTCTTTTATCTTTCATTATGGTTGGATCTGTGATCTTCCCATATTTCCTGAAGTGACCGGAGAATGTTTCTTCAGTAGTATCCGCAGTAAGATCATGTGTTTCTTGGGTATCTTTAGCACCATTTGCTTCTTTGATGTCGTTAGCATCATTTGCTTCTTTCATTATTTCAGCTGATCCATCTTCAGTCACTATGACCTTCTTCTTTTTTGGTTCAGCTGCAACATTTTTGTGCTTTAACTTCATCCTTTTGTTCTTGTTATGCTCAACTACGGGTGTATTGCTTTGAAGAAAGTTTGCCTCTTTTGAAACTACAATTTTATATTCTTTTCCCATATCCGCAATGCTACTAGCCGTGTCTTTGACATCATTTTCGGTAGTTTCTTTTGCAGCATCGTCGACCTTGGGCAGTGATTCACCATCTTTTTCTTCTTCGGGCTTGTTTGCAACATCACTGTATTTTATATTGTTTGCATTATCTTTCACATCATCGGTTGACTTAACCTCTTCAATGTGTACTTTGGCTTCATTGGCATTTGGCATGTTTGCGGGCTCAGTTTTGCTACTTTCAGCTTTTTAGCTTTGGCTTCAGAAATAGCCTCTTTCAATTTATCTTCTTGTGTGTTCTCCTCCACATTCTTAACATAAATCTCCTTTAATAACTTCTACGCATCTTTTGCGCAATTTTCTCCAATAATATGATTATATGCTTCATCATCGATATTCGCAGTCATCACAATACGAGCTTGCAGGTCATTCCAACTCAATATTGTGATCGATTTTCTTTCTTTCTCCGTCAAATCTTTAGTATCTTCAAAGCCATTTTCAATGATCTCCCATAATCCTCTAGAGATCAATTCTTCTTTCTTTTTGTTACTCCATGCTTCAAAGTTTTCTTTTGTGAGAACAAACGGAAAAAGAAATTGAAATGTCATATTTCAAGCAGGTTCTGATACCACTTGTTAGAGTTTATTTTTGGCTTTGATACCAATTTGTTGGTTTTTGAAGAAGTTTTTATACTAGTTTGATGGAGTAGAGAAGCACTAATATAAATTTGTTGGAGGAAGGAGACTATATTTTGTAGGAGGAAGAAGATAGTATTTTATTGCACCTTTTTCATTAACCACACTCTTTCTTCATTCACTTTTCAACTTACAACAAAATGACCACATATATATAGTGGTTTACATACTATTTAAATGGACATAACCATTAAATGAACATGACTCTTAGACCTAAAGGACACAACAATTCACCAATAGACATGACACTTCGTCTAATGGACATGACACTTCACTGAACAGACATGACTTTCGACGAATGGACATGTCTCTTTATTTTAATAGACACTTAAGTAATTAATGAATTTTGGTTTACGCTAATAGAATTTAGGAACAACATGTCAGACAATGTTAAAGAATACGATACCTTAAGTTTATGTATTACAAAATGAGTGTTTTGCCACTTGGGCTTATGCACATCTATTTGGGCCTTATCTGTTCCAGCCTAACGTTCTTTTTCGCTATATATATTGTACCAAATTCCTATACAATTTAATTCAGACATTATTACAAATGGATTACAAATTACAGTCTTCTACAATCACTTTTCTCACATGGTATCAGAGCCATACTTGCCCAACGACATTTCATATTGATCCATAATTGATAGAGGGGATTGTTTCTTGACTCCTCAGCAAAATTTCATCATCGGAGATCAACCCTCCTCAATCAAGAAAGCATCTGTTCCTATCTTACTGTGCGTGCCAAGCCGAAAATTCCTTTCACGGTGGCTACAACAGTTTTTTCTGGTCATCTGAGAATTGTATCTCGTCATTTGACATTCCTGGTGAGGATTCATCGGTTCTTGCAACTTAAAAAGAAACAAGAACCTCCTCCTTGACCACTTTTCACCCACATTTCTGCATTGGCTGCCACCTCCACGAGCAGGTAGCCTCGCCAAACACCTTTTCAACATATGCACAACATCTAGCCCTCACAACAGCCATGGCAGGACCCAATGATGGGAGTTCTTCTACCAATTCGAGTGTGGGCATTGTTGAACCTGCCCTCACCAATCCAATTCTTGTTAAGCCAAAAACCCAAGTGATAACTACACCTCTTGATGAAGAAAACTTCCTCTTATGGAAATTCCAAATTGAAATAGCCTTGAAGGGATATGACCTTCAAGATTATGTCAAAGGAACTCGACCTATACCACCTGCTATGATCAATGACAAAGATGGAAATATGATCAGCAATCCAGCGTACATACATCATCAAAAACAAGACAGTCTTTTATCCTCATGGCTTCTTTCATCCATTAACACCAGTTTGTTGTCTCAAGTTATAGGGTGTAATTCATCCTATGAAATATGATCAACTATACAACAAATCTTTAACTCTCAGTCATCAGCCAGAATAATGCATTACAAAAGAGAGTTTCAAAATGCAAAGAAAGGAAAACTATCAATGAGAGAATACATTTCTAAGGTCAAGACTCTATGTGACAAACTTAAGGCAGTAGGACATCATGTTTCAGACAATGAACAAATCTTCACACTGATAAATGGATTAGATGAAGAATATGAGTCACTTGTTACCTTTATAGATACCCAATCAATCCTACCAGATATCCAAACAGTGTACTCTGCACTACTAGCACATGAAGGCAGAGTAGAACAAAGGAAAGCCACACAGAATGATTACAGCATAAATCTTGCTTCAAATTCAAGAAACGTACCTGGATTTGGCAGAGGATGCAATCAAGGATCAAGAGGAAACCCAAATCAAAAAGGAAGGGGAAGGTGCATATTCAACAATGCTCCAAGGATCAAATGTCAAATATGTGAGAAACCTGGACATTCAGCAAACAGATGTTATTTCAGATTCAATACAGATATGAATAACACACAGCAAGGTCAGTTCAATCAAAGGAGACCAAATATAAACATAGCTCAAGCAAATCAAGGTAGATCCAACACAGAGGGCTCCGCAATGACAAGCAACAATGATGGTTCTATCAAAAATGATGATGTCAACAGTGAAGATTGGTTTCCAGATTCTGAAGCAACCAACCACATCACCAACAACTTGCAAAACCTAAATCTTGGAAACAAGAATTACACAGGTAAGCAAGTTATTCATACTTGCAATGGTGAAACAATGAATATATCACACACTGGAACGGGTTTTATCAAGGGTGGTAGAAAATTTTTCCTCAATAATTTACTTAGAGTCCCAAATGTCAAGAAAAACCTTATCAGTGTGTCCCAATTCACTAGTGACAATAAGGTATGTTTTGAGTTTCACCCTGATCACTGTCTAGTTAGAGATTCTCTAAATAAAGAAATATTATTACAGGGTAAATTGGATAATGGCCTATATCGATTCAGCAACTTGCAACCAAGTCCTGGAAGTGACAATAATACTTGGTGTTGTAATGCTAATGTTTAGTTTAACAGTGATATTAACAAAGTCAATTCTAATGACAATGATTGTAATTCTGATAAGAATGACTGTAATAATCTTGACATTTAGCATTGCAAACTAGGTCACCCTAGTTATGAGATTGTAATGAAAATATTGAATGATAACAATATTCCATATAAAGGTTTACCTATCTCCACACTATGCACACACTGTCAACTTGGCAAAAGCCATAAATTACCTTTTAGCGGATCAAAACAGTGTATTCCAAACCTCTGGAATTACTAACAGCAGACCTATGGGGTCCTGCATCAATATACTCAAGACAAGGACACAGGTATTATTTATCTATTGTTGATGCATACACAAGATATACCTGGATTTTCTTTCTTAAGGCCAAATCTAATACATATAATGCTATGCTACAGTTCGTTAATTTTATTGAGAGACAATTAAACTGTAGCATAAAGATTATACAAACAGATGGAGGCAGTGAGTTCTTACCCCTAAAAGGACTTTTTAATGATAAGGGGATAATACATAGAACCACCTGCCCTTATACATCAGAACAAAATGGCATAGTGGAAAGAAAGCACAGGCATATCGTAGAAACAGGGTTAACTCTACTATCAAAGGCATCTATGCCACTGAAATATTGGAATGAGGCATTTGACACAGCAGTGTATTTGATAAATATTATGCCAACTAAAACCCTACAACACAAATGTCCTCATGAAGTGTTGTATGGAGGTAAACCAGACTACAAAATCCTAAGAACATTTGGATGCTTGTGTTTTCCATGCCTCGGACCATATGATATTCATAAACTTTCCCTAAAGTCCAGCAAATGTACCTTTTTAGGATATGGTAATAATCAAAAAGGGTATAAATGTATGGATGACAAGGGAAAGGTCATAATATCTAGACATGTTGTTTTTAATGAAGACATTTTTCCTTTTGCAGAAAAGGAAAACACAAGTAAGCATGGACATGGTCAATCAAAATTACAGATGGTGACAATCCCAATACTAACAGAACACATATTGCATACAAATGAAGAGGTTACACTATATCAAGATCAAGCTACCCCAACCATATCAAGCACAAGGTCAGAATATAGTTCAAGTGAGCATATGACTGATGATGATCAAACTCAAGGTGATAACAACAATCAGAACACTGGAAGCAACAGCATTGCATCAGATCAAGACAATCAGAATGATGGAAATGACAACACTACATCAAATGAAAGCAGTAGTGATAATGAAGGACAACAGCCACAAACCAGACATCACATGATTACCAGGGCTAAGAGTGGCATATTTAAGCCTAAAATTTACAGTGTCACTGCTAAAGACATCAACCCTACTGATGAGCCAGTTACATTCAATCAGGCAGTAAAGTTCAAGCAATGGTGTGATGCAATGGATGAAGAATATCAGGCTTTAGTCAGAAATAAAACATGGAGTTTGGTCATTCCTCCAAAGAATAAAAATATTGTAAGCAGCAAATGGACTTATAAACTAAAGAAGCATGGCAATGGTAACATATCAAAACACAAAGCTAGGTTAGTGGCAAGGGGCTTCTCACAACAATACGGTTTTACTTCAATGAGACATTTTCCTCTGTAGTCAAGCCCACAACCATAAGGATTATACTAACTATTGCATTACATCATGGTTGGAATATAAGGCAGTTGGATGTATGCAATGCCTTCCTAAATGGTGAACTAAATGAGGAAGTCTACATGCAGCAACCAATGGGATATGTGTGCAAAGGAAAAGAGAATTATATTTGCAAACTTCACAAGGCTATATATAGGTTAAAACAAGCTTCAAGAGCTTGGTACATGAAGTTGAAAAGCACTCTTACAGAACTTGGATACAAAGCAACTATTTCAGACAACTCTCTGTATACCAAAATCACTAACAAAGCTACTACATACATCTTAGTTTATGTTGTTGACATCTTGATAACAGGGAGTGACATGACAGAAATTAATGGTGTTATAAATCAACTTGATCAGACTTTTGCTATCAAAGATATGGGAGATGTCAACTATTTCCTAGGCATACAGGTTGCAAGGAAGTCAAGCACATAAATATTTCTTTCCCAAAGAAAGTACATTTCAGAAATTTTAGCAAGAGCAAATATGGACAATGCAAAGCCTATATCCACTCCTATGACTAGCAACTTAAGACTCTCTAAAACTGGTGGTGAAGCTATTGAAAACTGCAAGCAATATCGTAGCATTGTTGGGGCTTTGCAATACCAAACCATAACAAGACCAGAGATTTGTTTCAGTGTCAATAAAGTCTGCCAATTCATGTCAAATCCCTTAGACAAACACTGGGTTGCAGTTAAACATATTCTACGCTATTTGAGAGGAACCCTAGAACATGGCATAATAATAAAAGCAAGCACATACATAAATCTAACCACTTACAGTGATGTTGACTGGGCTATCGACCCAGATGATCGGAGATCGACTTCTGGGTACTGTCTGTTCATCGGATCAAACCCTATATCCTGGTGCACGAAGAAATAGCCCACGATATCTCGATCGAGTACTGAAGTTGAATACAGAGCCATAGCCTCTGTCACCACCGAGATCATCTGGGTAGAAGCCCTAATCAAGGAGTTAGGGTTACAATTGACAAAGAAGCCAACACTTTGGTGTGATAATAAGAGCACCGTAGCACTGTCAATAAACTCAATCCAGCATTCGAGGACCAAACAAATCGAAATAGATCTCCACTTCGTCAGAGAAAGGACGGAAGCTGGCAAATTGAAGATTAATCACATCCCTGCCTTTTATCAGAAGGCAGACATATTGACAAAAGCTCTATCACGAAGCAACTTTGAAAGATTAAGAAGGGAGCTTAGAGTTTCTGATGGCGGCGCTGAAGGATTGAAGACAAAACCCTAGCTCATTTTGAGGGGGGGTGTTAAAGGATACGATACCTTAAGTTTATGTATTACAAAATGAGTGTTTTGCCACTTGGGCTTATGCACATCTATTTGGGCCTTATTTGTTCCAGCCCAACATTCTTTTTCGCTATATATATTGTACCAAACTCCTGTACAATTTAATTCAGACATTATTACAAAGATAATACAAATTACAGTCTTCTACAATCACTTTTCTCACAGACAATAACGGGTTTGAGTCCTATAACTAATATTATGGTTACTTTTGTTTAAAATTTTGCTCTAATTTTTGGTGTATTATTTTGATTTTTTTACATGCATATACATCACCTGTAGAATTCTACATATTACTATGTCGGTAACACGCACATGATTATGTCCGTAACACACAGAGGCTGCTTATGTCTGTAACATGCATAGGCTGCTATGAAACAAGAAGTTATAGAAGCATAAAGCGATTAAGAAAGAATGGAAGTTGTGCAAAACTGAAGCACAAAATGTTGGAAATCTTTCTACATAGGTAAAACCATTTTACGTTCACTTCCAGTAATTTATATAAACTATTGTTTGACCTGAACAATCAGTACTTAGGTTGATTGCAAGCTCAGTGAGCAGAACATGGAGGGAAGGTAAATCTGTATTAAGGTCGTAGGTTTCCACTACAGGATTTAAATGAGTTGTTTTCCAACGTGTAGGATAGATCTTTTGATGGTGCATGTTTAAATTTCTGCACACATTAATTGAATTGCTTTGTATGATCCCTTATTTTAGGTGTTGCAATAAATAAAAAAGATCACTAAATATATCTGCAAGCCATCATGAACAATTTTTTGCATTTGATATGAATCCTTGACAGGCGTTTTCATTTTCATTCTTTATTGTTTCCACGTTAAAATAGAGTAACTGATTTTTTGTGCATGTGAGATGAGTCTACTAGAAAAAATCGAGCTGTCAGAGAAAAACAAGTTGTAAAAGCAGCCTAAAATCATGGTAATTTTTCGTTTCTTCTGCAAGCTGAGACCATTTTGGCATGGTATTGAAGCTAACTTAGTGCATCTAGAAGGCACACTCAGCACTATATGATTTACATGATTTTTCATGTGATGTTTCTAAACAATTAAAATTGATAGTGGCACATATTTGCAGTTTATTGCACTGTAATTAGTTTTATTGTGAAGTATCGTCAGAAATTCAATTCAGTATCATCAATTACAATTTGCAGTTTACTTTTTACTGTTGTACTCAATAATATTTAGTGAATTATCTATAAATTATGAAAGTTTGTGGTAAATCTGTTTATAATACCAATGTATTTAATTATCCATCAGTTAACTGTGGCTTTGCTTGCAAATTACAGGTGCTAAACAATAGTGTTGGATTCATAAGAATGAAGCCTTAGCTCTTATACAAAGGAACTGTCATTTTGTTCTGTCTAGCATTCGAATCATGGGCGGAGACAACGTGTTTTGCTCCACAATGGAGCAAGAAGCCTACCCACAAACTTACAGCATGGAAGAGAAAAAAATGTCATACATATTATACAGCAGAAATGTTTTGTTTTGAAAGTTTAAAATTGGCATAAAACTATCCGTTCATTGTGGTTGAACCCTATGCTCTAAATATTCAGCACTACTGAGGTATTAACTATGCTATATTTAGATATGTTTTTTTTATATAAATCTTGATTTCTATCAGGTTTTGTATGTGAGGTTATGTAATAATAATATATATGTTCTGTTTCATAGTAGTGGATGAAGGTACTGTATGTGTTTGTCTATATTCTAATTGCATTAAAAATAATGAATTTTTTAGATTTCTGCCTTCTGAATACTCTACTGTATGCGTATATGTCTATATTCTAAATGTAGATTTTGTAGAGATAACATTATGTCAATTTTAGCAGTTTTAAGGTTTTCAAAACAAGCCCATTCCATTAAATACAATTATTGTAAATGATTCTTCTTTATTCAATTGGTGACTTCGCCCTCAAATGCCTTTGCATCATCTAACTGCTTTCCAATTTAATTTTCCACTTCCATTTTAATTTTCCACTTTGGAGTGTTCAAAAATCTGCGACTGTAGGTAAGCTTTTCAAATGTTTGAAGGTCGATACACTTATTGAAAAACTAAGGTTAAATATTGAAAAAACTGATAGCTCTTTAATGCTACCCTCCACAGACGCATATGTGGAAGCGACTATTAGAACACAAAATGGTGACACAAAATTTGTTATACAAATTGTGGATCATATGATTTGTTTCTTTTTACTTGAAAGGTGGAATTCCAATGATCCATAATTTGTGTGTTTCATTTTGCATCACCATTTTGTGTTCACATAGACTTTCCATATATATATATAATGTGTGTGTACAATGCATTGAACATTAGTTTAATTGTCATCAACGCCCGTGTGCGTAGCACGGGCCACACTAGTTTATTTTAATTATAAAAGGAGTTAGAATTAGTGTGGTAGTTTGAAAATTTGAATTTGAATTTCAACTGAATGTACAGGATTCAAAATAAATCAGATTTCAGTACAACAAAAAATATTTAAATCCATTTAAAAATATCTTGCTAACGGATCTGAAAAATTGAAATTTCATAGCGGGAATATAAAAAGCTATTGCCAGTTAAATTTTCAGAATAGTCGCTATGGAATATATATATAATATAAAAAATAGTCATTTTACAAACGACCTCCATTATCGATGAAACCACTTTGGTTGGATCCAGAATGTCAAATTATTACAAGATTCCAATTTTCATAATTTTTGGAATTAATATGTGAGCGTGGCAAAAGAAAACGTGTTTTGTCAATTTCAGTCAAATTGGATCGACCAAAAATTGACCATTTTTCAAACGGTCTCCAAATTCGACGAAATTAGTTTTGTTAGGACCGTATCGTCAAAACAAAGCTAGATTTATTTTTCGGGAATTTTTGAAATCAGTATGTGGCCCCGGTAAATTTAAATGTACGACCAAATTAAACAATTAAATGATTTATATTTTAACTTGAAGAAAACAAGCTGAAGACGATCGAATGGGCTGATGAGACCTAGCCTGTTGTGCCCGGAAAGAGGATATTTGGCTAGCGGCAACTTTCGTTGGGCTGAATTTGGAGTTATCAAGAGTTATCGGGCTTTTCTGAAAATTAATGTATTTAATAATATTTTATTATAAATATAGGATCATCTAAACCCGAGATTCCTAAACCAGCCGCCACTCTATGAAATCGATGGCCACCACGTTCTGAAACTCAAACCTAAACAACTTCTAATCCATTAATTATTTGCAAGAATTAATAATTGCAAAATTGTTCGTCTAAGTGAGCTCTACGATGTGAATGGTGGTGATTTAATTTTACGACGTGAATTAGAAGATTTTTGGGTCTAAAGGTGGACCGTTCGAACTAAAATCGATGGTGCCAGGGATCGCTGAGATGGGCGGCGCAATCAACACAGAGAGGAGGCGCGATGGCAGTTCGGTTGGCGAGCACTGATCTAAGTCCGTTCGTCTCTGGTGCGGGCGATTAGAGGAAGAAGAGTTGGAACAAATGGGTTTCAGACGGAGCAGTTATACGATAAGGAAGAAAGGTGGTTAATTTTATATAATTATATAATTAACTATTTTAATTAAGTTAATTAAAGGAATTAATCTTTAAACATTCATGGCTTTTGCAAACCGAATCAGAATCGAACGAAACAACTTGCGTTGGAACCGCAAAATTCGGATCTACGTGATGGAACAGCTTTGGACAAAAACACAAGCAGTTGGAATTTCTAATAAAATTAAACGCTTGTTTAATTTTGTTAAAGCAATCGTTATACAAACGATTTCTAAAACCGATCAAGGTGAGAAATCCTCACTAAAAACTCTTCACAGTTATTTATTTATTTTCATAACTGAAAATATATATATAGAATTGCCTGTGAGATTTCTTTTTAAATAATTAAAAATTAATTATTATCGTGTTTAGAAATTTCTACAAATACGCTGTTCAATTCAGTTTGTTGTTATACGTGATTTGATTTGGATTGATTGATGTTGTTATGATGATCTGTTGATTTGAAGGAATATTTTGTTGTATTAGAATTGACAAAATAAAAATGTCAATTATGTTGTATTAGAATTAACAAAATAAAAATGCCATTTTTGTTGTATTAGAATTGACAAAATAAAAATGTCAATTCTGTTTTATTAGAATTGACAAAATAAAAATGCCATTTTTGTTATATTAGAATTGACAAAATAAAAATGCCAATTTTGTTGTATTAGAATTGACAAAATAAAAATGTCAATTTTGTTGTATTAGAATTGACAAAATAAAAATGCTATTTTTGTTGTATTAGAATTAACAAAACAAAAATGTCATTTTTGTTGTATTAGAATTGACAAAACAAAAATAGCATTTTGTTGAAATAGAATTGTCAACAAAATAAATTATCATTTTTATTGTTTTGTTGAAATAGAATTGTCAACAATATAAAATTATCATTTTTAATTGTTCTGTTGAAATAGAATTGCCAACAAAATAAAAATATCATTTTTGTTTGTTTGTTGAAATAGAATTGTCAACAAAATAGAATTGTTATTTTTATTTATTATGTTAAAAATAGATTTGTAAACAAATAAAAATATCATTTTTATTTGTCATGTTAAAAATCGAATTGTATACAAATTAAAATAGTCATTTTTATTTGTCATTGTTAAATACTGAAATTGTTGTCAAATAAAAATATTCAATTTTTATTTGTCATTGTTAAATATTGAAGTTGTTGTCAAATAAAAATATTCATTTTTATTTATCATTGTTAAATATGGGAATTGTATACAAATAAGAATATTCATTTTTATTTGGCATGTTAAACATTGAAATTGTGTACAAATAAATGATCATTTTTATTTATCATGTTAAAGTTAGAAATTTGTGTACGAATAAATATTTATTTTTATTTGTCATATTAAAGATAGAAATTTGTGTACAAATATTCATTTTTATTTGTTATGTTAAATATAAGAAATTTGTATGCAAATAAAATATTCTTTTTATTTGACATTAGAAGTATAGAAAATGTTATAAAATTAAAGTAATTTTTTTTGTTCGTCAATGGAAACATAGTAAATGTAATGCGAATAAAATATTATTTTTGTTCGTCATTAGAAACATAGTAAATGTAATGCGAATAAAATACTCTTTTTGTTCGTCATTAGAAACATAGTAAATGTAATGCGAATAAAATATTCTTTTTGTTCGTCATTAGAAACATAGAAAATGTAATGCGAATAAAATATTCTTTTTATTTGTCATTAGAAACGTAGAAAATATGTAGACAATGAAATATATTTTTTATTTTTTATTTTTACATATGAAATGTAGAAAATGTGTAGACAATAAAATACTCTTTTATTGTAATATGAAATGTGATTGAACCAAATATACTTATTGATATGGATTGTGATTGATTGATTGTTTGGATTGTGCTCGACCAGTTTATGAGCAAAATATGCTTTTCATTTAGCATTGGGTTGGGTAAAAATATCTATGTGCTAACATCTTGTTAAACATTTCACGATTTGACTTAAGGTGTTTAACAATGTTGTTTATTTCAAAATTTAATAAATGATTTTTAAATGAGATTTCTTAATTAAAAAGAATAGTATTCCCAATTTTGGACAGGGAACGTTTTATAAAATGTTTTATAAAACAGAAAGGATTTCGAGGGCTATACCCGATAATTTCGAAATGTTTTGGAAGCGGAAATCTATATAGATTTGAAAGTACTTGTGATTATTATGTTGTTAAATGATTTTCCTTTCTTCGGAATATAAAATGATTTAGCAAGTACGTGGCTAGAGATCAGGTGACTCGAGAGCGACTAAAAGTGTGAGGGCGTGCATGTCTTCCCCCATAGGTGGGATGGTGCATTGTCAGTGCAGCCGTTAGGTGCATATATATATATATATATATATTGGTTCGGTTAAGGTGCGTACAGCCTTGTCTGAGGGAACATGACCGATATTTGGTTTCATACTTGTTTGTATACATTGTTACGTTTTGGAATTCATATTTCCAAATGTTTTGTTTTTGAGATCCCGAAGTGAAATCTACTTTATTATAAAAGCTAGATATGTATTTCAAATGATTTGAAATAAAAGAAATTGGGAAATAAAGTCCAAAGAAATAATTTATGTAAAGTGAATTGGATTTTGAAATTTAAGTTTAGGGATTAAGCCTAAATGGGTAGATTAAGGAATTGCATGTTGATTGATGCATTGTAGATCCATATGTTTATTTATGGTTGATGTTTATGCACTGGCAATCCAACGGAGTAAACCCATTCCGCATTAGCGGCGTGGTCCTGTGATTAGCCTTATTGTTAGATAATTTAAGAAAGATTTCTCATACCAATCCCATGACTGACTCGTAGTTTGTTTCACTTGCAAACTCGGGTGCCCATATTTTTACATGAGCAGTCGAGTGACTTGTTTTGCAGATATTTATTTATTAAGCAGGATTCTGAGTTGAAGCTTAAAGTTGTGTCCAGAGCAATGATAGTCTTCCGCTGCAGTGTATTAAATTTGTTGTAAATTATTCTTCCGCTATTGTATTATTATATTCGATGTACTCTGATATTCTGTACTCTGATGTTACATTATTATAATGTTTATAAAATTCTGCCATTATTTGTTCTGATGTGTTGTATGCCCAAAGTTAGCGTATGCGGGATTCGAACGGTCTTGGTTGATTTAGCGACCGATTAGGTCCGGGCGAAATCCGTGTTGTTACAGCTGGTATCAGAGCTTTGGTTAACTCAAATCTTTTGGGTGCAACTCGTTAGAACTTAACAAAAGACTCATCAGAGGTAGGATTAGAAATATCCTATAAAAGAATAATCATTAGAGATAAAATCAGTAGTATCGTAGAATGAGATACTCATTAGAGATGGGGTTAGAAATGCCCTAGAATGAGTTAAGAGTGACAAGTTTATAATTAACGTATTTGTGATTATATATAATCCGATCTTAGAAAATATGATTTTTGAATATTTAAAAGTTATATATTTGAAAAGCAAATAAACTAATTGATGGATAATTGTGTTGTGTGATTATTAGTTCAACTAATAAAATTATTGAAACCAATAAAAGAATGAAAGTTGAGTTAGTTAATTAAACAACTTTCAGCTTCATTCCTTTTCGAGGACGAAAAGATTTTAATTGAGGGAGACTGTAACAACTCGGAATTTTGGAACCAATTTAAAATTTTTATTTTAGAAATTTTAATGGATTTTGAATATTTAAAAATATCTATTTTAAATAATAATGACTAAAATTTATTTAAATCGAAGTTAGAACGAGTATATTTATTTTAATTATAAAAGGAGTTAGAAATAGCGCGGTAGTTTGAAAATTTCAATTTGAACTTTGACTGAATGTACAAGATTCAAAATAAATAGAATTTCAGTAAAACTAAAAATATTTAAATCTGTATATAAATATCTTTCTAATGGATCTGAAGAATTGAAATTTCATAGCGGGAATAAAAAGTTATGGCCAGTTAAATTGCAGAATAGTCGCTATGGAATTTATATATATATTTAAATATAAAAAATAGTCATTTTACAAATGACTTCTGTTTTCGATGAAACCACTTTGGTTGGATCCGGAATGTCAAATTATTGCAAGATTCCAATTATCATAATTTTGGGAATTAATATGTGAGTACGGCAAAAGAAAATGTGTTTTGTCAATTTCAGTCAAATTGGATCGACCAGAAAATGGCCATTTATCAAACGGTCTCTAAATTCGACGAAATTAATTTTGTTTGGACCGTATCGTCAAAACATAGCTAGATTTATTTTTCGGAAATTTTTGGAATCAGTACGTAGCCCCGGTAAATTTAAATGTATGACCAAATTAAACAATTAAATGATTTATATTTTAACTTGAAGAAAACAAGCTGAAGATGATCGAATGGGCTAATGAGACCTAGCCCATTGTGTCTGGAAGGGGGATATTTGGCTGGGGGCAACTCTCGCTGGGCTGATTTGGAGTTATTAAGAGTTATCGGGCTTTTCTGAAAATTAATATATTTAATAATATTTTATTATAAATATAGGATCATCTAAACCCTAGCATCCTAAACCAGCCGCCACTCTATGAAACCGATGGCCACCACGTTCTGAAATTTAAACTCAAACAACACCTAATCCATGAATTATTTCCAAGAATTAATAATTGCAAAATTGTTCGTCTAAGTGAGCTTTACGATGTGAATGGTGGTTGTTAGACCCAAATGTGGTTCTAACACCCAAATTGATTGGAAACAAGATAAAATAAAACAGAAATAAAAAAGAACACGCAAGATTTATAGTGGTTCGGCGAAGAAATGCCTACGTCCACTTAGTTTTTACTATATTCAGTAATTCAGTTACAAATGCAATGTAAGAGTCGCTCACAACTCACTTTTGTTCACTCAAATGATTAAAACAAGAAATGAAAGATGGTTTGGATTTTCCGGGAGTAAAGGAATTCGGATGATTGAGGTACTTGGATTCTCAAAAGTGCTGAAAAAAGATCCTTCTCTTTGTCTCTAGATGGGGTATTTATAGGTGTGAATTTGCCTGAGATTCAATCCGGGTCGGAACACGTGTCATCCATCGCTCTTTCTTCGGGTTCGGATGGGCTATCAGGTGGACAACGCATCCATGAGATGGATGTTAGAGGTAGGAATTAGTCATATCCGGTCCGGTTCTCCAGGCGACTTCATAGGAGATTTTCCTGAATCAAGGGTGCGGGTCGGAGACGTGCAGGTTGGGGGTCGGATCGGAGTACCGATCCGAACCGGAGTGGCTCGGACGTCTCTCCTTCACTAACCATACTCCGCTCCGCTGCAGTCGTCGTGGCAAGCAAAAGGCTTTCCGATCCATTTGAGATTCATCAGCCTTCCGATCCGATTAGACATGCCTTACCAATTTACCCAATAGGAGCTCCCCGATCCGAACAGGGGACTCTTCCCGACCCGAACCGAGAATTTGCTCTGACCCGATCCGAACAGCTGCTGCTATCTAATCTAGATTGTAGAGTCTCCTTCCGATCCGAACCAGAGTCTTATACCTTGAAATACTCTTCAATGGTTGGTTTCTTGACTTTGTGTGGCCTAGTTCACAAAGTAGGCTAACATTTTGCCCCCTCAAAGGATGCTTTCGTTGTACAAAGCGTGCTTTGATGTCGTTTAACCAGAATTGTCACGAGTAATGCACAGATTTCTGTTCGGTTCGGCGTCCGACCCGAACACATTTCCTTCATTTCTGAGCAAATTTGGGTACTCATCTCGCCATGTAATGCCTCTTGCAGGTATGCTCCTTCTTTACTCTCCTTCTCTTCAATTCGAGTCGGATGCTAAATCAACGTGGGAAATTTCCACTCGGTTCGGATTCCGATCCGAAGCGTATTCGTGGATTTAGTTCTTAGACACTGGGCCTTCAGAGAGAGTTGTGCTACTGGGCTTCCACTCCGGTCCGATCGGGCGAGACAAAATAGGGAGACGAGGAGTCAACTCCATTCTTTATATAAACTCATCGCCGTCTTCATTTCTTTCTTCTTCGTTTCTATTGCCGCTCGGACCCAAGCATCGAAAACCTTAAAAACTCTAAAACTCCGAACTCCTTTCTTGTAGATTCCTCAAATCAAGCACATAGGTAGCTTTTTAATCTCGAATAACATCGTAATAAACGTTCTTGATTTCACTTTACGGTCGATTGGAACGGTTTAGACACAGAGCTTCGCTTGAATTCCACGTCGTTACTGATGGATGCGCCGTCACTTCGAGGCGTCGCGAGGCTGGAGAGGGCAAATTTCTGCCCTTAACAATAGCTTTGGCGATGAAACGGACTCGTTCGTGAGAAAGGGGGAGAAGAGGAAGAAGACAAGGAGCGTGGTGACCAACTGGAGTCGGCTCGGGTAGAAGACGAAGGAGCGGAAAGGAAGGAGTATGATAAGGGATCGGTCCGGGTTTCATACTTTAGAAAGACAGGGAGGACAGAAAACGTCAGTTCGGGTCGGGGAAGTGAAGATCGAAGTAAATGGATCGGTTGAGTGGTGCTAGCTCGGTTCGGATCGGGCCATCCGATCCGATCAGATCAGTCCTGCCTCCGAGCCCATTGCTTCCCTTGTCTTGAACTGGCCCTGCTCTAATGAGGCACCCGAACCGACTGTTATCTGTGCCTGCGTCGAGCTAGTCATCATATGCATATCCGAACCGATCCGAACATATTGAACTTGACACATAAAGACCACCCAACTAATTCAACTAACACTTATTCTAGACGAATATGCCTCGCGGACAGTTAGGATAGTGCCTTGTGAACATAGACGAGAATTAAGAACAATTCTGTCTATCACCTTCTCTTTAAAGCTTCGTCTTACATTGCTGTACTCTTATTTTGCACTTCCCGCATTTGTTGCACACACTTTAGTTCACACACACATACAAAAGGGGACACGGGATAATTCACTCTAATCTGTGCTATTGCTTCTTCAATAGTTTCACGACAATGAGGCCCAGACGCTCTTCTCGTTTAGCTGAGAGGAAAGAAGCTCCAGAAACTTCCAACAAAACCACTCTCGAGGATATATCTTCTTCATCTGACCCAGAATGGGATAGCGAGGGTCCGGATTACGGAGTTGGTCATCGGGAAAATGATGAAATGTCTTCAGAAAATGAAGTTTCCCTAGGCTTTGAGGAGGAAGGAGGGATTGGTGACAACCGAGCACCCGATGAATTTGACTCAGCCATTATATTGGAATCACCTCCAGATTCCGTAGAATCAACAATTGACAATGACCGACTCATGAGAATTTGCTTGAAGTATGGAATTATGAAGAGAGACACTCTAGTGCCCTCACGTTCTGATCGTCCACATAACCCTCCAGAAGGATATATGACGGTCACTCGTCTGATGTGCATGGTTGGCGCTATTCCTCCTTTCTCGCCTTTCATCGTCGACTTCTTAAGACAAATGCGGATTGCCCCCATGCAGCTGCATCCCAATTCATACGCCTATCTGCATACCTTATTCATAGCATATCGCGAAATTCTAGGCGTGGAGCTTACATTTGACGATGTTCATTTCTTCTATAACTTCAAACATCGGACTAGAGAAACCCCTTCTTTCTGTTACTTTGAGTCGGTCCCAAAGAGGAAGATAATCTCTACGCCGTTTAGCAGCAAGGCTGGAGATTCCAGACTGGAGTGGTTCTATATAAAGCAACAGTCTGGATGCGCCAGAAGATGGACAAAATCAAGTAAAGCACTGATTTTCTGACCCTGGACTCTATACACTTGAATCATCACCCTGACCTGTTTTCCTTTTTATTTGCAGTCGACAACCCCAAACAGGTATCAGACCAAGCGTTCTTTGATCGAATGCACCGTCTCCTCAATGGCGATCAAAAGTTCCTTACTATTGATGAGGTTCTTAAAGATGAGTACCTTCATTTTCACGGGCTGCTATCCGTTTTCCGTAGCATCGGTCATGGGACGGTCCCTTATGCATATATTCCTCCAGTGGAAACAGTTCCTGAAATAGGAGAAGGCTCGGGGATTCCCGCAGCTTCTCTTCAAACTTCGCCCTCTCCCTCTTCCACTCAAGATGATGAACTGGCTAATCTGGCCAAAAAACATCGTGAAGGATATATTGCCCCCGAGGAAACTACCTCGGTAGACAAATCAAAATCTCCCCAAGGGTCGCCACTTCACGCTTCCGAAGGGGATGTTCCTAGCGCCGACGAGCACATATTTCAGGGTTTGGGGGATCTCCCTTTACCCGAGACTATATACACTTCGGAAGATTTCAGAAAGGATCCTCTAGTCTTCACTTCTTCCGAAGAGACTACTCCTGCTAAGGCTAAAAAGCCTGCCCGCACCAGTCTAGCTTCAGACTCGGGTTGGTTGGGGGGACACATACACCACATAGGATGCACTTTGCACCGTAGCACTAGCATTCATTGCACTTCTTTTTCCATGGATCCGTCGATTCTAAACTTCGTTTAACTTATCGTGCAGGTACAATGTCTCGATCCTCTTATGACATAAGAAAGCTTCGCCGCAGCATGTCTAATCCTCCCCAGGATGCCGAATATAACCGCCGGGATGACCGCGGCAGGGAGGAAAGGAGACCCTATGATCCTTATCGATCTCGATCCTCACGCTCCCGCTCACCAGTTCGACCGGAACAGGAAAAATACAAAAGCTATCAAGGTCGTAGAGAGGAGGATAGACCACAATCTAGGGATTCCACTTCCTCCTATGAAAAGCGGGGTAGAGAGAAGACACCTCCAAAGGAAACTGGGTCTAAAAGTAAGCAAAAAGTCCCTGCTACTAAGCGACCTCGGACAGACAAGGGTTCTACAGAATCTTCTTCAGGAAGGGACACTGAACTAACCATCCTCGCCCCTCCTGCACCAGATGCGGGAACCGCAGTAAGGCTGGCATATTTAAAGGAGCAATTTCCCGAGCACTACTTCGAGACTCTGACCTTTCTACCTTTCCTTGAACCTATTTCTTCTAATTGGGCAGAGGAGGCCAGAGCTAAGATTGATTTGGTGGAAAAACAATATACCGAAATGTTCAAGTATTCCCGCACTCTCTCTAGAATCATTCGCACGCTAATGACAAATGCTGACTCAATGCACAAAACTGCAGAGGAAGATGCTAAGGCCCTAAAAACCTTAGGAAAAAATTTAGAAGATACTCAAGCTCAACTGGCTATTGCTCAGAAGAACGCTTCTAACTTCAAACAACAGTTTGAGGACATGCAAAAGCGCTACCATGATTTGCTAGAATCCCACACTCAGGAACGTTCCGAGTTGAAGAAGCAAGCTGATGAAGCCAAATCAGAGGCTGCTAAGACACGTCTCGCTTACGCTGAGCTTGAGCAAAAGAACGCCGAGTTAGCGAAAAGGAGTGCTGAGTTAGAAAAGAAAAACGCCGACTTGGCTTCAAAATTGTTAGAGGCGGAAAACAGAGCTGCTCTGGCTGAAGGCAATGTGGAGTGCGCTATTAAATCTGCGGAGGAAACCCGCAAGCAATTGTCTGATGCGGAGGCTGAAATTCAAGGTTTCGGCGAGCTAATGATTGAATTCTTCGCGCACATTATTCGTCGTCGAAACATTTCCTGGATCGAGGACTATCCATCCACTTTGGTCCATGTGTGGAATCAAATCGTCGAGTGGGAAAAAGAAGAGCTTAAGGTCGATTCCCTCGATGAAGATAAGTTGATGGAGAAGTACTTGAGAGACGACGAACCGGAGCGCCTAGCTGAAGGTCGCCGTCTAATTGCTGAGGCCATGGAAGAAGAGAGGCGGAAGTCTAAACAGAAAACCATTCCTGAAGCTGGCTCCTCTTCTTCTGCTCCTGTAACTCCTGAAGTGGAAGGGTATGATCCCGAAAACCCGGGAATTCCCCGATCAACTTTACTATCTCCCATTCCTGAAATAACTCCAGAGGTAGTAGTCACCCCCGCTGAGAAGTCTTCAGAAGGTATCCCTGTCCTTTCTCCTCAACTTGTCAAGGCTACTACTACCTTTGGCTACATGATTGAACGTTCAATGAGAAATCCTTTGCTCTCGTCTGAGTTGATAACCGATGTTTCTCATTTTGTAGGCGTTGAATCCTCCGCGAAGACAGATGTAGTTCAAGGAGCTACCACTGGGACACAACCCGCTGATAGGGTCAAAGAAGGGGAAGACAAGGCTGCTTCAACAGACCTGGGGGAAAGAAGTGAGCCAATTGAGGTCACTACTCCCCATGATGAAGAAATGATTGCAGCTTTAAAAGATAACGGAGGAGACGAGGGGCATGATGAGGAACCGGAGGTTACAATAACCGGGGAGTCAAAGAGCGCCGATGACGTTACCTTGGCAGCCATGAAGGCTGATCAAGACAAGCGTTTGCAATTAAAGGCTGAAGAATTAGACCCTGAGGTTCTCAAGCCCCTCGCAGTGGTGGATGCAGGTTCAAGGTTAGTGGTTAAGCTCTCAACTAGATCTATTACCGAAGAACTTGCTAAAAAATCTTCTCTTGATTCCAGCGCCCCGCCCTCCGGGAAGAAGTCTGCTGGCTCCAGTACTACATCTTCAGGGAAAAAGAAATCAAAGCGGATCTTGACTGAAGCCGAGAAGGAAGCAAAAGATGCGGAAAAAGCTGCCAAAAAATCGAAGGCTCATCCCAAACCCAAATAGTGGGTTCCCCTGTATCTTTTTAGCATCTTTATAAACCAATAAGTGCTGCTACACCAACAGCTTCCGCACTTTCTTTTTCAGTTATTTCCCTGTACAAATTCATTCATTTGTAAGTAAAAATAATTTACTTTCTGCAATGTTTACTTGTTAGCAGCTCTGCGCTTATGTAAAAATGCATATCTATAGTTATGAAACAAAGTTGTGGAGAGGGGAGCTATGTGTATGTGTATATGTCCCCAGTCAGTCTCCACAAGTTATTCAGTGCTTAACCATGCAATCTGAATGCTCCCGATTCTCTAACGGGATAGCATTTCCTGTGTCATCAATATCGGTTATTTTTCCTGGCATTTCTTTTATACTCTTTCTCATTCTCTTGAGAATTAGAGTTCGAGTTCAGTTATTTGTTTATTCCCCGGTCGTTCAACGGGAAAAGATTTCTTTCTCGGCGCTCGGTCGGAAACGCCTTTATACTCTCTTTCTCTCTGGAAAGTTAGAGTTCGGAGTTGAACCTCTTTTTCAGCGCTCAGTCGGAGACGCTTTTATACTCTCTCTCTATCTCTGGAGAGTTAGAGTTCAGAACAGAATTTCTTTTTCAGCGCTCAGTCTGAGACGCTTTTATACTCTCTCTCTATCTCTGGAGAGTTAGAGTTAAGAATGTCGTTTTCTCATTCTTTTATGTCTTATTGCACAAATAATCATTGTGCTTCTTTTTATGCCCAAACTATTTCAACCTTTTTAGGCTCTAAGTTATCCTGTATTTTATAATCACAACAGAACAACTAACGGATGTAAATGCATAAAAGTAAATAACACACAATATTTTTATAGTGGTTCGGCTAAGTCATAGCCTACATCCACTTTATAGTCCTTTATTCATATCGTCATATTTTCCAAAGGCAAGTCGTGCCTTATTACAGAGTTTACAGGAAGAACAGCAAAAAGTATAGCATTTCTAATCCAAATATCGCATTAAGTGTTGGGCATTCCATGCTCGAGGGACTTCTTCGCCATCTACGGTCGTTAACTTGAATGTTCCTTTATCAAGTTTCCGTTGGATGACAAAGGGTCCTTCCCATTTTGGGCCGAGGTGAGGAAGAGATGGAAAAACTCTCTTTAGCACCAAATCCCCTGGTTCAAAGGTTCTGAGGCGAACTTTTTTGTCATAATAGCGTGCCATCTGACGCCGATGCCTTGCTGCACGCAAGTCTGCTTCGTCCCTTTTCTCTTCGACCTCATCAAGAGACTCAAGTAGAAGTGCCCGATTCGTCATCGGGTCATAATACGTAACCCTGTGGGAAGGAACTTCCAGTTCAACTGGAATTACTGCTTCTGAGCCAAAGGAGAGAGAGAAAGGGGTATGACCGGTAGCCGTTTTAAACGTTGTTCGATATGCCCACAAAGCTAGGGGCAATTCATCAACCCATTTTGCCTTTGCACGCTCCAACCGTTTCTTGAGGATGGATTTTATGACTTTGTTTACCGCTTCTACTTGCCCATTCGATTGTGGATAGGCGACTGCAGTATATCGCTTGTCTATCTTATATTTCTGGCAAAAATTTCTGAACTCAGAGCTATCAAACTGGGTTCCGTTGTCAGTTATAATTGTCCTTGGGATCCCGAACCGGCATATAATATTTCTGACCACAAAACTTATCACTTTTCTTGCTGTGATCTTGGTTAAGTGCTCAGCTTCCACCCATTTCGTGAAATAATCCACGGCTACTATGGCATACTTAGCCCCTCCTTTAGCAATTGGTAAAACTCCAATGATATCGATTCCCCATGTGGCAAATGGCCAGGGACTCACCATCGATTTAAGCTGGGTTGACGGTGCCCTGGGGATTTTGGCGAATCTCTGGCACTTATCGCAGCGTCGTGAATAATCAGCTGCATCCTTGTTGATCGTAGGCCAGAAGTATCCATACCGCAATATTTTCTTTGCTAAAGTTTGACCTCCTGTATGATCTCCACACTCACCTTCGTGCACTTCTCTCAGTACACGTTTGATGTCGTCGTGTGCGATACATCGTAACAGGGGCATAGAAAATCCTTGTCTATAGAGGGTATCGTCTTGCATAACATATCTGGCAGCTTTGCGAACTACAGCTCTTTTCTCACTTTTCTTCGATGGGAGTGTCCCATCCTTAAGAAATCTCTTGATTGGAGTCATCCATGACTCCTTCTCTGGTTCCGCTTCAAGAACGAATTCAACTTCCATTGACTCAAAGCTTGGCGATTCCAATGTTTCGATTGGAATTATCTCAGTCCCTTCTGGATTGTCAGAACTAGCCAGTTTTGCCAGTCTATCCGCTTTCTGGTTTTCAATTCTAGGAATATGTGTTATGTTGTACCGTTCTAAGCTACTTAATAGCTCTTTCACTTTCTTGAGGTAAGCGACAAGTCGAGGTCCTCGAGCCGCGAACTCCTCTCGCACTTGACAAACAACAATCTTAGAGTCACAAAATATGTCCATCACTTTTACTCCGAGGTCTCTAGCGAGTTTCAGCCCGGCAATCAGGGCTTCATACTCAGAGTCATTGTTTGTTGCCGAAAATTCTAATCGCAGGGCGTAATGTAACGACCGTCCCTCCGGGGTGACTAAGACAATTCCAGCTCCGGATCTTCGGTCATTTTTAGCTCCATCTGTATATAGTTTCCACGGATTCATCTCTAGCTTATCCTCAGATTTAACCACTCGATCATTGATTATTTCTTCCTCTGGAATGGTGAACTCCGCAATAAAGTCTGCTAGAGCTTGCCCCCTGATTGACTTTCGTGGTTGAAAATTCAAATCAAACTGGCTCAGTTCTATGTTCCATTTAATCAACCTTCCCGACGCTTCGGGTCTCTGCAACACCTGTCTTAACGGCTGATCGGTATATATGGTTATTGGATGGGCTTGGAAGTAATGACGAAGTTTCCGGGATGCAATCAGGAGGCTGTAAGCAAGCTTCTCGATCTTAGGGTAGTTGCGCTCTGCCGCTGCCAATTTCTTACTCACATAGTATACTGGCCTTTGTACTTTGTCTTCTTCTCGAACCAGGGCTGTGCTGACAGCGTGGGCCGAGACTGCTAGATAAACAAATAGTTCTTCGTGATCTACGGGCTTTGACAAGATTGGCGGTTTCTCTAACAGCTCCAACAGATTTTGGAAGGCCTCGACACAATCGGGAGTCCACTGGAAGTTCTTCTTTCCCCTTTTTATCAAATCAAAAAAGGGAACACATTTATCGGTGGCTTTAGAGATGAACCTACTCAACGCCGCTACCTTTCCTGCCAGACTTTGGACGTCTTTAATTCTTCTTGGTTCCTCGATATTCCTAATCGCCGCTATCTGGCTAGGGTTGATCTCAATTCCTCGGGAACTCACAATGAAGCCAAGGAACTTTCCCGACGCCACTCCAAATGAACATTTTAAAGGATTCAATTTCATACGGTATTTTCGCAAGATACCAAACATTTCCGCTAAGTCTTGCGTATGACTGGAAGACTGCTTTGATTTAACAAGCATATCGTCCACATAAACTTCCATAGTTTTTCCTATTTGATCATAAAACATCCTGTTTACCAACCGCTGATAAGTAGCTCCAGCGTTTTTTAATCCGAACGGCATTACAACATAACAATATAATCCCAAATTCGTAATGAAACTTGTATGCTCTTGGTCTGGCACATGCATAGGAATTTGATTGTATCCAGAGTACGCATCCATGAAAGAGAGAAGTTCATGACCTGCTGTCGAATCTACAAGCTGGTCAATCCTAGGAAGTGGGAAACTATCCTTTGGGCAAGCCTTATTTAAATCTGAAAAGTCAATACAAGTTCGCCACTTTCCGTTTGGCTTCTTTACCAAGACAGGATTCGATATCCAGTCGGGATAAGTCGAATCTCGAATAAATCCATTTTGCTTCAATTTCTCTACTTCCTCTTTGAGGGCAGCCGACCTCTCTGGGCCCAGCGTGCGTCTCTTTTGCTTTACAGGCGGATGCTTCGGATTTACATTCAATTTGTGACTGATAATGGAAGGTGATATCCCACACATGTCAGCATGGGTCCAGGCGAACACATCTAAGTTTGCCTTTAAGAAGTCCGTCAGCTCTTCAGCACGGCGTGGATCCAATTGGGAACCGATCTTCAAAACTTTCGTCGGATCAGCTTTATCAACAGGAATTTCCACTGTCGTTTCATTAGGAGTTGCATTCCTAGTCTCTGGTTCCTCGTCTTTTCTAGGATCCAGGTCCTCAGGCGTTCCTTTGGGCAACTCCCTTGGGTTCAATCTCTCTAATTGCTATGCCGAGTCCCCCTGTGAGGGAGATGAGGCATTCTTACATTCGGCATTAACTCCTTTCATCAACATCTTCAGTTCGGCCACATAGCAGGCCCGTCCAGAAACCTGATCCCCTCTTATTACTCCAGTCCCGGCTTCGGTTGGGAACTTTAGTAACAAGCACCATGGGGCGATACAAATTCTAAACTCAGCGAGGGCAGGCCTCCCTAAAAATGCGTTATATGGCGAATCTATGTCCAGTACTACAAACTGAAGCATTCGCACTCTTCTACGTTCTCCTTGCCCTAGGGTCACAGGCAACTCTATATATCCCATAGGAGCTGTCGTCGCTCCGTTGAAACCTCTAATCCATCCTTCACAAGGTTTCAGATCTTCAGGCTCAAGCTTCATCTGATCAAATGACTTCTTGAACAAAATATTAACGGAACTTCCGTTGTCTACTAGTACCTTATGGACCAAAGCCGGCCCAATAGTGGTAGTAATAACCAACGGATCATTGGTGGGAGATTGTATTCCCGTGTTGTCTCGGCTGCGAAACACCACGTCATCGAACATGGTTTTTTGTTGTTTTATAGGGGTGACATCTTCCAAATCGTCACCTTCATTCACATCTAGATGCTTAGCAGCATTCACATATTGGTCCATTGACCTGAAACTTCGGATCGCCGGGTGTGGTCCACCTACTATGGAGTTGATGACAATCCCTTTACCTTTCTGCTGCGCGGTAGGCTTAGGAGCAGGTAGGATCTGTTTTGGAGCCTGCTCTCCTTGCCCCCTGTCCCTCGGGGCAACCTTGTACTCATCCAACTTTCCTTCACGCAGCAACTTTTCAATTACATCCCTCAAATGCCGACACTCATTGGTCGAATGTCCATGTGTTCCGTGAAACAAGCAAAATTTCCCTGTCGCCATTTCTTTCTCGGTCGAATCACGAGGTGGCGGTCTTTTGTATTGCAACACATTGTACGTATCCAGGTAAATATTTTCCAGGGTGTCATTCAATGGTGTATAGTCCTCGTAATTCTGGAATCGGGGCCTTTTGTTAGGGTCGCTTCCCCTATTCCTGTTTCTCCTGTTACCGTTCGAATTACGGTTGTTGTTGTTTCCCCTATTTCCAGTATTGCCGTTTCCACCCTTATTTCCTACATTTACTTCAACCTTGCCGGAACTTTCCCCAGACTGCTTCACGGCAATATTACTCTGCACATTCTCCTTCGAAGCTGTCTCAGACTTTCTTTTCCGGTTTGCCCGGGCCTCCTCTCGTCTTAGATAAATATCGGCTTTTTCGTAGAATATCGCCCTTGTGGAGGGTGTCTTCCCAGAAAGGTAGTCTCCAAACTCAGATTCAGGATCGACTCCTTCCTTCAATGCCATCAGAATAGTGGGCTCATGCGGGTCACTGACCTCAGTTACAGCTTGGTTAAAACGATCTAAATATGCCCTTAAAGACTCTCCTGGTGCCTGTTTGATCCTCGACAATTCAATAACACTCTTGGACTTGCGGGCATGTAGTCGAAACTGGTTCATGAAACGCTCACTTAGTTCTTTGTAATTAGAAATTGAACGAGGAGGAAGCCGGGTAAACCAGAACAATGCCACATCTTCCAGGTAGATTGGGAATGCTTTGCACTTTACTTCATCAGGGGCAGCAGCGGCGTTCATAAGCCACGAATACCGCATCAAATGCTGTCCCGGATCAGTTCTTCCGTTATACTTGTCCATCTGTGGCAAGTTAAAGCGTCGGGGAAACTGGAAGTCTAGGATATCGTCAGTGAACGGGGTATGGCTTCGCTCGATGCCATAGTCTTCATTTGTATAATTCCGGCTCTCAGACATAATTTGGCGAACCATTGCCTGTACATCGGCACTAGTTAGGGGCTGCTCAGGTTCCCTGGCCCTAGTGTCGATGTTCCTTCGGGGCTCTTGCTCTGGAGATGCCCTTCTTCTTCGAGCTGCCTCTACTCGATTCCTTTCCCTGTGTTCCCGGTCGATCTCGGGAAGAGGGGATTGGAGTCTTTGCCCCCGAGTAGGGCTATCGTTTCCTAATGCTCGTGCGATATCCTCACGAGATCCCAAAGATCCAAACGTTAGCTGCTCCACGTTCTGAGGTCGTTCGAGTGGCCTTCGCTCACGGGGCCTCTCTTCCTCGGAGGATGAAGATTGATCTACGGGGGTGTGACGAACCGGTGATGGAGTTCTCTGCCGGCGGAGCTCATTGATTTCCCGACTCATGAGCCTCATATTTTCCTGCATCATGAGATTAGTGCGCTCATGAACTCTCATAGCTTCCCTCGTGCTCTCAAGCATATCAAGCAAGCGCGAGAAATCTCCTTGTGTGATGGGAGCAGCTGGATTGACCTGGTCTCCAACCCTGGCAGCTGGAATCGGAGCATTCGCGGGGACTCGAGTAGATGTTCCAGCTTCACCAAGCATCGGGTCGGATCGGAGGTAGGGAGTCGGGTCGGATCGGAGCTGGGGTGCCTGGTCGGATCGGTGTGCAGCGAGCAAGTCGGGTCGGTTCAGACTGGGGGAGTGCACCGCTTCGGAATCTCCTACCCGGATCGGATCGGAGCTCTCCCCTTCCCTTCGGTTCAGATTTCCTGCATTGATTCTCCCTGCTGCTGAACTCTGCCCCCGAGACCTTGTTACAACAGCATGTTGCTGATCTTCGCCAGCTCCATTTCCTTGAACAGACTGAACTTCTTTGCCTTTTCCTTTGGCCATGAGTCTTCAACAATTACTTCAACGAATGCAAGAAAGCGGAGAAACTTAAGGATTCACTTCTTTGAACTCAACGGTCCAAAAAGTAGAAAGAGATCCCGGAAAATAAAGGATTTAGATGAGGATTCTCAGTGAAAGCACCAAAATGTTAGACCCAAATGTGGTTCTAACACCCAAATTGATTGGAAACAAGATAAAATAAAACAGAAATAAAAAAGAACACGCAAGATTTATAGTGGTTCGGCGAAGAAATGCCTACGTCCACTTAGTTTTTACTATATTCAGTAATTCAGTTACAAATGCAATGTAAGAGTCGCTCACAACTCACTTTTGTTCACTCAAATGATTAAAACAAGAAATGAAAGATGGTTTGGATTTTCCGGGAGTAAAGGAATTCGGATGATTGAGGTACTTGGATTCTCAAAAGTGCTGAAAAAAGATCCTTCTCTTTGTCTCTAGATGGGGTATTTATAGGTGTGAATTTGCCTGAGATTCAATCCGGGTCGGAACACGTGTCATCCATCGCTCTTTCTTCGGGTTCGGATGGGCTATCAGGTGGACAACGCATCCATGAGATGGATGTTAGAGGTAGGAATTAGTCATATCCGGTCCGGTTCTCCAGGCGACTTCATAGGAGATTTTCCTGAATCAAGGGTGCGGGTCGGAGACGTGCAGGTTGGGGGTCGGATCGGAGTACCGATCCGAACCGGAGTGGCTCGGACGTCTCTCCTTCACTAACCATACTCCGCTCCGCTGCAGTCGTCGTGGCAAGCAAAAGGCTTTCCGATCCATTTGAGATTCATCAGCCTTCCGATCCGATTAGACATGCCTTACCAATTTACCCAATAGGAGCTCCCCGATCCGAACAGGGGACTCTTCCCGACCCGAACCGAGAATTTGCTCTGACCCGATCCGAACAGCTGCTGCTATCTAATCTAGATTGTAGAGTCTCCTTCCGATCCGAACCAGAGTCTTATACCTTGAAATACTCTTCAATGGTTGGTTTCTTGACTTTGTGTGGCCTAGTTCACAAAGTAGGCTAACAGTGGTGATCTAATTTTACGACGTGAATCAGAAGATTTTTGGGTCCAAAGGTGGACCGTTCGAACTGAAATCGATGGTGCCAGGGACCGTCGAGATGGGCGGCGCAGCCAGCGCAGGGAGAAGGCGCGATGGCTGTTCGGGTGGCGAGCACTGATCTGGGTCCGTTCGTCTTTGGTGCGCGTGATTCGAGGAAGAAGAGTTGGAACAAATGGGTTTCAGACGGAGCAGTTATACGATAAGGAAGAAAGGTGGTTAATTTTATTTAATTATATAATTAACTATTTTAATTAAGTTAATTAAAGGAATTAATCTTTAAACATTCATAACTTTTGCAAACCGAATCAGAATCAAACGAAATGACTTGCGTTGGAACCGCAAAATCCGGATCTACGTGATGGAACAGCTTTGGACAAAAACAGAAGCAGTTGGAATTTGTAATAAAATTAAACGCTTATTTAATTTTGTTAAAGCAATTGTTATAAAAACGATTTTTGAAACCGATCAGTGTGAGAAATCCTCACTAAAAACTCTTCACGGTTATTTATTTATTTTCATAACCGAAAAAATATATATAGAATTTCCTGTGAGATTTCTTTTTAAATAATTAAAAATTAATTATTATCGTGTTTAGAAATTTCTGCAAATACGCTGTTCAATTCAGTTTGTTGTTATACGTGATTTGATTTGGGTTGATTGATGCTATTACGATGATTTGTTGATTTGAAGGAATATTTTGTTGTACTAGAATTGACAAAATAAAATTTTCAATTTCGTTGTATTAGAATTGACAAAATAAAAATGTCATTTTTGTTGTATTAGAATTGACAAAATAAAAATATCATTTTTTTTGTATTAGAATTGACAAAATAAAATTGTCATTTTTATTGTATTATATTGACAAAATAAAAATGTCATTTTTTTGTATTAGAATTGACAAAAAAATAGCATTTTGTTGAAATAGAATTGTCAACAAAATAAATTTATCATTTTTATTGTCTTGTTGAAATAGAATTGTCAACAAAATAAAATTATCTTTTTTAATTGTTCTGTTGAAATAGAATTGTCAACAAAATAAAAATATCATTTCTGTTTGTTTGTTGAAATAGAATTGTCAACAAAAAAGAATTGTCATTTTTATTTGTTATGTTAAAAATAGATTTGTAAACAAATAAAAATATCATTTTTTTTGTCATGTTAAAAATAGAATTGTATACAAATTAAAATAGTCATTTTTATTTGTCATTGTTAAATATTGAAGTTGTTATCAAATAAAAATATTCATTTTTTATTTTTCATTGTTAAATATTGAAATTGTTGTCAAATAGAAATATTCTTTTTTATTTGTCATTGTTAAATATGGAAATTGTATACAAGTAAGAATATTCATTTTTATTTGACATGTTAAATATTGAAATTGTGTATAAATGTTCATTTTTATTTGTCATGTTAAAGTTAGAAATTTGTGTATGAATAAATATTCATTTTTATTTGTCATATTAAAGATAGAAATTTGTGTACAAATAAATATTCATTTTTATTTGTTATGTTAAATACAGAAAATTTGTATGCAAATAAAATATTCTTTTTATTTGACACTAGAAGTACAGAAAATGTTATGAAAATAAAATAATTCTTTTTCTTCGTCATTAGAAACATAGTAAATGTAATGCGAATAAAATATTCTTTTAGTTCGTCATTAGAAACATAGTAAACGTAATGTGAATAAAATATTCTTTTTGTTCATCATTAGAAACATTGTAAATGTAATGCAAATAAAATATTCTTTTTGTTCGTCATTAGAAGCATAAAAAATGTAATGCGAATAAAATATTCTTTTTATTTGTCATTATAAACATAGAAAATATGTAGACAATGAATTTTTTTATTTTTACATATGAAATGTAGAAAATGTGTAGACAATAAAATACTCTTTTATTGTAATATGAAATGTGATTGAACCAGATATACTTGGTTATTGATATCGATTGTGAGTGATTGATCGTTTGGATTGTGCTCGACCAGTTTATGAGTAAAATATACTTTTCATTTAGCATTGGGTTGGGTAAAAATATCTATGTGCTAAAACCTTGTGAAACACTTCACAATTTGACTATAAGGTGTTTAACGATGTTGTTTATTTCAAAATTTAATAAATGATTTTTAAATGAGATTTCTTAAGTAAAAAGAATAGTATTCCCGATTTTGGACAGGGAACGTTTTATAAAATGTTTTATAAAACAGAAAGGATTTCGAGGGCTATACCCGATAATTTCGAAATGTTTTGGAAGTGGAAATCTATATATATTTGAAAGTACTTGTGATTATTATGTTGTGAAATGATTTTCCTTACTTCGGGATATAAAATGATTTAGCAAGTACGTAGCTAGAGATCGGGTGACCCGAGAGCGACTAAAAGTGTGGGGGCATGCATGTCTTCCCCCATAGGTGGGATGGTGTAACATCCCATATTTTCTGTATATTTAATATTCAATTTTAAATAAATAAAATAGAATAATATTAGATAAAAATCAAATTTAGTTGATTATAATGATGATGATTATTTGAATGGAGTGTAAATAGATTTTAAATGTAGTTTATACTTAGAATGGGTGAAATTTGGAAATTCATATTTTATTTATTTAGATGGATTGAGTTATTTAGTTTAAAATGGAAATTCAAATGTAATTGGTAAATGGAGAACTCTAAGTTGAGAAATAATTACTGAAATTCAAATCTGAGAAAACATTTGTGAAATCATATTATGAAAATTTATTTAAGTTGAAAATTTGATTTAAATAGAATTTTATTAATATTTAAATTGAATTAAAAACAGTTAAATGAATATTGAATATTTTATTAATTAATTAACTGTGGGATTTAACTGTTTTGGCGACTGTCTCGGAATTCGACGAAACTGGTGCCATTAGATCCGGAACGATGAATTATTTTAGGATTTAAATTTGTGTTACAATCCGACTGGTAATTTGATCGTATGAGAGAAAGTGTGAAGGAGGTCAATGTAAATGGATAACTGGGTGTTTTAACATTTGGGCCTTCTCTAATTATATAAATAAATTTCCTTTCCACTCTATCAGCCCGTTTCTCAATATACGTATTTTTCCATCTACCGACCTTTCTCTCTAATGGCAGAAACAATTTTTCTAAACCTAGATCCAAATAAAAATCTAAGCTTTGAAATTCAAAGATCTTCAAACCATAGCTTATTATATACGGATTCGAAGCTATCGACGATACAAACCTGCGGGTGTTCTCAGATTCGACATGCAGTGGACAAAGTTGCTGGAATTTGTGGTCAGAGTATGCTGTTTTCGAAACCCAAGAGTGGAATTTGGGTGTTTTTGATTTACAAGTTAATAAAGAGATCAGACATATGGGTATTGTAGCCCTCGCCGAGGGGAGGTAAATGCATGTGATCGGAGGTTTAATCGTGGAGTAGATAGCCGGATTTTCGTCGTTGAAGCCTGGAAACCGCTCACATTCATCCCACCGTTGAAGGTGGAAGCGGCCACCGGAGGCGCAGGCGAGGGTCCCATTGGATGTGGCGTGTTACAGGGGTTTGATTTCCAGTGGTATCGGCAACTACGGTGGTCAAAATCATGGGGGGTGATCGGTCAAAGTTTCATGCTATGGGTTCATTTCCGTTCGGGTACTGTAGCAAGAGGAGACACGAGCGGGAGGGAGGAATCTCCTGTGCTGACGTGTCAAATTTGATGGGGTAAGGAATGTGTTTTATTAATTTGTATATATATTTAAAATTTCAAATGGTATAACGCTTATAACTTTCACATACGGACTCGGATTTGTACGTGGTTTGTTGCGTTGAGATCGTGGCGGAATTGCGGACGTTTTGGCACTAACCTGACTGCATTAAGAGACTGTGAAATTTTGGGCTCCGGTTGGACATCCGATCCACTAAGGACCCAAAGGTGAGTGATTTTCTCACTTACGAAATACTGAATTATTCCCATATTTATCAAATTAAATTGTGAAATAAGTTTGGTTGCATGGTTGTGTTGATTTGGTGAATGGTTGCTTGAACTTGACATGCAATGAAAATTGATAGTTAGTTATTTAAATTTGATTTAAATTTCTAGTTAAGAAAATCTCAACACTTTATATGGATGTTCGTGTGTTCAACTTCTGACGATGAATCCCAAATTTCACCCTTGATGTTGCGGGCATCGAATCAATCCAGGATTTATCGATTATTAATCAATTAAGAACACAGAGTGAAATGATAAACCTCTGTGACCCTGATTTGGATTGAAATGATAGATCCATCCCTGAATATCGAGAAATTAAATTTAAATCACTTGGCCATAGGGTAGCAAATTACATATGGACATCGGTTGGTTAAATGATTTAAATATTTGAAATTCTGTTTGAAGGAAATTCATTTAAAGGAAATTGTCGATTTCGATAAATTTTATTCTTCCTTTAAAGATCTGAATCTTGAATGTATTTGAAGTGATTAAGGAAATTTTTCCAAAGTGAATTTGAAGTTGTAAAGATTCAAAATTAATATGATATGGGATTTTCAAGGATAGGGTGGACTCGAATTTAATAAATTCTTATTGAATTTAATATTGAAATAAAGATAAATCAAGTATACTTGGAAATTTTTATTTAATTCGAGTATGGTTTGAATCCTTGAATTTGGGAAAATGGGTTGGAATGAGGTTTGGGATGAGTCATTGGGCTAGGCAAACTCCAAAGAGACCGGAGTTTAGATTCAAGTATTGAAGTTCGGAAGGAAGGAATGATTTTAGTTAAAGAATTTTATTTTATATACACTTACCCTGTTGTCTTCAAATAACTATTCCTTTCCTTAAAAATTTATTTATTAAAACTTTTTACCTATAACTATTTTGTTATAACTAATTTTTCTTATATTTTATTATTTAAACTACAGCAACTTTAAAATGTATGTATATATATATATATAGAGTTTAAAATTTTATCTTATTTTATTCTAGCTATTATTATCTATATATACATACACACATTTTATATAAAGATTTTTATTTATAAGCATCTATTTTTAAAGTTATATTAAATGGTCGTAATTTTCTTCCGAATAGAAAGTGTTTGGATCTAAAACTGTTGTTCAAATGGAGTTGAGATAAATTTTATTCTATTTAACTATAAATCGATTTCTTAACCAATTTTGATATGGAAATGTAAATTTTATTCTTCTCAAATATAAATGGACCTCCAAAGAAACTGAAATGAGTTGAAGTAAAAGTATATATTCTATTTGAATATGAATGTATTACGAACATAAATCGATTTGGGATAAATTTAAATCTTTGAGGAAAATATATTCTATTGGAATATAGGTCGATTTTGAAACATTGTATGATTATAATATAAGGATATGGAAATATATTCTAATTTAGAATATGATCGGTTTGGTTTGATTTTTGACAGTTTGATATGTAAATATATTCTATTTGAATATAAACTGGGTTCGAAACAGAATATGATATTTTGAGATGAATCGAACCTTTATGAAATATAAAAGAACCAACCGATGTGAAAGATGTAAGCGTTGGTGATCAAAGAGATCGGAGTCGACATAAGGCATACTCTCTGTCAGTGTCGATACCACTTTGACAACTGTGAACGTTATGACGTATCCAGAATGAGTATGATGACATGGAGGCAATTATTGAATCGAAGAAGATGAACGATATCGAAATAGCCCCGACCTTCGGGTCAGAATTGAAATGACTAAAACAGGAGCTATACCGTGACTAATTGAGGTAGCACCTTTGATCGGACACACTTCTTCGATACTATTTCTATGACTATGATGATGATGACGATTTGGGCGACTTTGGGAGTGTGTTCCGAGGTGGGCGATAGTGGCTGCTATGCGTTACCACCGGTCCGGGAGTGCAATTGGTAGAATCCTACCCTGGGCATTGCCTCGAGTGCCTTGTCATATTATCCTTATCGAGTCCCATAAGATTTTGATTTGTATCGTACCTATGGAGTGCCCTCTGATGCCATCGTTTACGGTGGGTTTACGGTACTGTATAGACTACGGTATTATAAACGGTGTAAGGGTAAAAATGTAATCATGCTTACGCTATTTTCAGTATTTATACTTTACTAAGTAGACACTATCATAATAGCGTATTATACTATCTATGTATTAGTTTAACGGATCCTTGAGAGATGGAAGAATCCCATAACATCTCTTGAGTTACTGCACCCATGACACTAATGTTATTTCTTATTTAAATTTGACTAATATGAGAATGATTTAGTGCTGATCCGAGTGTTTGTTGTGTTTTCTTTTATGCAATACACTCGGGTCAGCAGATGCTTGCAGTTTGCGAAGATTCCTTTACCTTGGAGAGTGAAGACGAAGATTTGGTATACATCTATCATATAAGTATTTCCGCTGCTTTGTTTGAAACCTGTATATGTGTAACTCTGATAACCATTGATGTTATAGCCTATTGTATATATATATATATATTTCAACTGTTTAAACTGCTATTTAAATATTATGTGTGGTCCTTCCGTTGTGAGGTTCTGTGATTTTTTTCTTTTCCTTCTTTCTTTTCTTCTTTTCCCAATAACTACCTGTATTTACAATTTGTTTGGGTCGACATGCGTGGTTTATTTTCGATTTTAAACGGTAAAAAATGTGGGTCGTTACATTTGGTATCAGAGCGATGGTTAGCGATAACCTTGGCTCTGTTTGGGAATAAACTCATTAGAGATAGGGTTAGTAATGCCCTAGAATGAGTTTGAGTGATATATGAGAGAGCGTATTTGTATTTTGAGTACAAAATGGTTTTTCATTGTGTTGATGTGTTCTGTTGAATATTTATGGATTCTAGTCGATATATGGGACGCCATAGGATCGATAGGAATTTCTAAATAGTCGAACAGAATGGATTGACATAATGTGGTTTTCGATTGTATTTATGTATGTATCAAATATATTATTGGTTTAGGTTTATATGCATTTGTTACCAGTAGGTGATGATATTAAGTTACTATATATATTATTCTCGACTTGATGATAAATCTAATAAGGAAAATTTAATGAATTTAGAATATATTTGAAATGAAATGAAATACCTTTAGGTATAACTGGGCGTAAAAGGTTTGTGATTTAAATAAAAATGAACTTGATAACTTGATTCTGGGGCTCTTGAAATAGTTTTGCCAAGTTTGAAAATAATATCGTATTATAAGAAATAGTTCTGGAAATAAGTGTGTAATCCCTTCTCGGACGTCGGAAGTGACCTCGGTAATGAGTTCACGCATTATCGATGTTTATTCTGAAGAGTTTAAGTGGGTGAGAGACCACTCAATGATTATCATAATTGGTTTTGACAAAGGATTTTGGATTTAACTCCATATGGTATAAATTTTGTATAAAGGTATTAAAATATATATTATTTAAATGTTGAATTTAAATTGAAGCCAGAATTTAAAATTTTAGGTTCTTGTTTAATTAAAGGTTTGGATTTAAAATTTTATATCATATGGTTTCTATATAAATGGTATAGGTATATATGTTATTCTTAAACTTAGTTTATAATTCCAGAATCAAAGCATTAAAGTTCAACTTATCTAATGATATTGATTTAGGTACTAAGGTAACTCGATTCAATGAAACTTTAGAAGTTTAAGCCATGAAGTGGATTTAGGTATTAAGGGAAAGAGAAATGATCGTCAAAACGCTTAAGTGTGAGCGATAATAAAGCTCAACAATTCCAAATTGATAGATATAAGAGTTTGTAACGTCCCAGATTTTCAAACATTTATTTTAAATATTTAATATCATTTAAATCTTGAATTGGTAATTTTTATATTGAATTATCAATTGGTGATTGATATATGATTTATTTCGTATATAGTTAATTTTCGAAATACGAGAACTGAAATAATTCAATTTGAATTTATAATGGATTCTGAGTGATTCAAATGGTTAATATGAATTTTTTTTGAATTTGAACGATAATAATAGTAATTTATTTTTAAGGAATTTATTTGTTTTGAATTTAAATCATATTATATCATTTTAATATGTTATTTTTTTTAAATATGTTCGAATTAAATTATACAGTCTATTTCGTTGAATTCAAAATAGCGTTATAACATTATAACGACGGTCGGTACGCTAAAATAGCGGTTCACGATTTTTAATTATGAACCCCGATTTATTTGATCAGTGGATAGGATCGACATCAAATCAATATCTGTTTTAAAAAGGAAAAATCTCTTTAAGTCAAATCGAACTAAATTAAACTATATTTAAAATCGAAATCGAAATCTTTTTAAATTCTTTAAAGGATATGCTCTATACTTAGGCCGACCAGAATTGTTCCATCACCCAGACTTAAGTTTTCTCGAGCTGTAAAATCTGCGTCTTCCTTCAATGGCTAACCAACAGTGATTTAATGGTCGTGTACAATTGGTTCCTTCGCACATCTATTTATATTCGGCCTTCGTTCCTCATTTTCTAAAACCAATATGTTAAATCCTTTTTGCCTTTTTATTCCTCTTCTACCATTTCTATTTCACGAGAACAAATCGGAAATTATTCCACTGGAAAAAAAATATACGAATTAAAAGCATCAGCTGCTTTTAATAAATTCCAACAATCGCGATTCCATTGCACAGACCCAGCTCGAGCTCGAGCAAACTGGTGGAGCAAGCATCGCGATTGGAGCTCGATTTAGGGTTCGTTGATGGTACAGTTGCTGGAAGGGGGCGTCAACCTTAAGAGGGGGTGCGACGATGTCAGGGGAGGCCATTAACTGGGAGGGGTGCGAGGCGACGTTCAAGAAGTAGGGTTCGCTTTTGGGTCGAGGTTAGAAGGCGAGGTCGCGATGGTGTTGTGGGATTAGCAATAGTGTTGCGGAAATGGTTTGTGGCTGTTGTGGATGTCGAGTATAGTGACAGTGGGTTTAGGGTACCGATGGTTGAACGGGTTCGCTAGTGGGACGGCAGGTGGCGACGTTGTCTGTTGTTGGCTTCCACCCGGGTGCGAATACAGGTTGAGGCCGCGAGATGTGATGATCAATGGAGTGTCTGTTGAGTTTGACAGAGGAGATGATGGACATGGTAAAATCTGGTTTGAAGTGGAAAGAAAAAGGAAACCATTTAAGGTAGAATTAAAACCTTGTTTAATTTGATATTGGAATAATTAGAATAATTTATTTATTCATCTTAGTAGTTGGTTAAATTAGTAAGTGTTTAATCGATAATTAAAAATCAATTTAATCATAGGTGCAAAATTTATTCTTTCAAGCTGACTCGAGGGGACTCGTAGACGCAATGATATAAGGTTAATTAGGATAATTGGCAAATGAAATCACGGTGAGTAAATCTCACTCACCTTTTATTTATAATTATTTTTACTTCGTAAAAATAATTGTTGTTGCTTGTTTGGATTTTTCTGCTTGTTTTATATATATTAGTTATTTAGGCTATTATATATATATTGGGTTGATTGATTGGTTGGATTCCCGCAGTCTCATTAGCGGATGCCCGCAGTTTCATAGCGGATGATTACCCTATACACCCCACGCTATGATTAGTGGATGACCTTCTATACCACGATATTCTGCCACGAAGCAGAATGGGTATTATTTATGTGCTAACATCTGTGGATGCAGGAAAATAGGTTGGAGGAATCCAACTGGATTCCTCAAAAATATATTATCTGTTTGTTTATTTGTTTGCATATATATTGTTATATAGGATGTGTTAGAAAAATAAATAATTGGTTGCTTTGTGTGTTTAAATATCACTGGGCTTAAGTAATGATATTTAAAAATATCATGAAAAAGGATATTTGAGAATTAGAAAGGAAATTCTATTTTTCTAAAATAGAATTGAAATTTGAAATTTGAATATAGAAAATTCAAATAGATCCAAATAGAATTGAAAATGAAATTGAATAATGAAATTCAAATATAGAATTTGAATAAAGAAAATTCAAAGAGGAATTCAAAAGGGATTTGAATAAAAGAATTTGAAATAGAATTTTGAATATAGAAATTCAAATGGAAAAGGAATTTGAATATAGAGAATTCAAACAGAATTGAATATATAATTTGAATCGAGAATTCAAACAGAATTGAATATAGAAATTTGAATATAGAGAATTCAAACAGAATTGAATATAGAATTTGAATCGAGAATTCAAAAAGAATTGAATATGGAATTTGAATATAGAAATTCATAAAGGAATGTGAATAAAGGAATGTGAATAGTGGAATAAAGGAATTTGAATAAATGAATTTGAAATATTGAATTTCAAAGAAGAATTGAATTGAATTTGAAATATTGAATTTCAAAGAAGAATTGAATTGAATTTGAAATATTGAATTTCAAAGAAGAATTGAATTTGAAATATAGAATTTCAAAGAAGAATTGAAATAGAAATTGAATAATAGAATTCAAATGGAATTTCAAGTATAGAAATTGAATAATAGAATTCAAATGGAATTTCAAGTATTGAATTTGAATATGAAATTGAAATAGAAATTTAAGTATTAAATTTGAATATGGAATTGAAATAGAAATTCAAGTATTGAATTTGAATATAAAATAGAAAAGGAAATTCAACTATAGAATTTGAATATAGGAATTTAAATGGGAGTTGAATAAAGGAAATTTAAATATAGAATTTGAATAATAGAAAAGGAAATGGAAATTTGAATTTAGAATTCAAATAGAAAAGGAAATTGAATTTGAACATAGAATTCAAATAGAAAAGGAAATAGAATTTGAACATAGAATTCAAATAGAAAAGGAATTGGAATTTGAATATAGAATTCAAATAAAAGCGAGATTGGAATTTGAATCAAGAAATTCAAATAGAGTTAAAATGGAGTTGGATTCATTTTAACGAAGTTTAAAAGTTTATATATATAAATATAATTAAAACGAACTCGCCGCAGCGCTGCAGTTCGTAAATTGGTGACTCGAACTTCAATTGAGTATACAGGACTCAATTGAAGTCGGAATTCTTTGAAACAAGAAACGTCAGGACCGGTTGAATAATAGTTTTCTGATGGAAGAGAAAAATCTGGATTTCGTCGAATAGATTTTGAGTTATGTCAAAAATCAAAATTTAAAAAGTGCAGCGCCAGAAACCATTAAAACCATAATGGATTTTATATAATAAATATAAGGATTTTTAAGCAAATAAAAATCTGAATTTCCATTTAAAAACCTGGTCTTGAGTTAGAACATAAAGGTGAACTCAAGTGAAGTAAGAAAAGTGATTTTTGAAACAATAATCATATTTTTGATTATTGAATAGAATTAACTAAATCAAAGAAGAATTAGTTAATCGAGTGGTGAATTGAAGTCGAACTTTGAAAATTGAATTTTTGAATTGTAAACATATATTTGAAATCGAATATAGAACTTAAATTAAATTTTGAATTCAATTAGTTGATAAGTAAGTTGAAATATATTTGAAACGTGTTATATTCATATATACAAGCGAAATGGGCAAAGAGTTAGTTAAAGAGTTACTTTAACGAATTGAGTCAAAACGAGTGTATGAAGTTGAAATGAATTGTACAGGTATAGATATACCGGAGACAGTTATGGGATAAAGTGATGAAGGTATATAATTAGTGTGCTCGACAATAAGGTACATGTTTAATTCATATATGAGATTTTATGCGCCGTATCGGCAAGCCGCTTGGCTTTTTCTTTTTCTTTTTGAGATGAGAAGTTACCGGGAAGCTATTTGAAATTTCCCTATGCTCCCGATACAGGGGAGGTTATGGCGAATTTTTCCGAAAATTTAAGGAGTTAGAATATTTTTAAAAAAATTTGATAACTAGAAATCCATATATCGATATATATAGAGAATTAGATAATGAAACAAATTTAAATAGGATATTTGAAACAAGAAGGAAAACTATAACTTAGATTTGTTAAAAATAACAAGGGAAATGTATACGTGTTTTAAAAATAGATAATTGGTTTGTATAGTATTGATTATTCGAGTAAGTAGTCTTGTCTGTTTTGACGTTATGAATGTTATTCAGTCAAGGTCTGAGAGGTAATTATACCCCAACTTGATTGGTTTCATTAACAACCGATAAATAGCAAAACTCAGTCTCGAAGATCAACGTTTAAAGAGATTTAGTTGAATATATATATTTGGGTTGTCGTAACGATGTTTTACACAACATCCATTTTAACCCAAATAAATGTAAACTTGGAAATAAAATAACAAATGTTTTCTAAGTATAGAACTAAATGAGTTCGTGGAAGAGATAAGTGATTGGAATGTTTTCCAATTAAAATCGAAAATATTTTCTAACTATAGAAAATAAAAGGAGGCGATACTTGTAAATATTTGGTTAACAAATATTGATAAGGAAATGGAGAAGAGATTTAATTAATGAAATATTAATTAAAGAGCCCAGTGATTTGTTTGATATGTTTGGATGAACACTTGTTTTTATTCGATAGTTAAATCACAGACTATCGAAGTTTTGACCATCGTTGTCAATATGGAGAGACCGGTTGGATTATTATCCGAAGAACCACTCCGTATCGGCATAAGCGTTGCGAACCAAGTATGCTGAATATATTGAAGACGGAGTAAAGTGCAAGGACTCTTTTTATTAAATAAAATAGTGCCTTCGGTTTCGTTCAATCCCAGAACGAACGTAAATGGTCGAATGTCTGACAGAGTATTTCCAATGATCAAATGGGTTGGTCTGTATAAATATATATGGTTGCAACGGATTTATTCCCTTAGCATAACATCCAGAATATTTATGCAAACTCAACTAGTGATTAACGGATCTGACAATTTGGCATTCAAAGTGATTGTGCTATCAATGAATGGTAAGTATTCGTAGCCTCAGGCCTCAACAACCGGGAAAGGACAAAAATCGGACAGGCAACATGGCTATGTGGGTCGCACCCATTAGGATGTATAATCACCTATCTAGAGGTTCATTTAATTTCTTATTCTATTCGATGCTGTCCCAGTCGGGAGGCGGTTGCTGATCCCAACCGTTGGTGATATACATTCGATACACTCAAGCGAAATGAGTGGTCGGTCATGTGTGGGCCGGGTTACAAGATGTTCTTGTTGAACCCAGTGTATTCCTCTCTAGAGATACACTAGCGGAAGGTGGTTCCATACCTTGTCATGTTGGAAATCCAATCTCCAATAAGCGCCATGCGGTTTTTGATTTTATACTATGTATGTGGAGCGTGAGATGCAAGCGTTCTGCTATTTGGTTATTTACTTGTTGTAAACATTATTATAATATCACTGGATTTTCGTATCAAAATGTTTTGGGTTATAGTAAGGTAAAAACCGTCCATGTTTATGTGTGGGCTGGTCTTACTATTATCTTTTCTTTCGAAAAGGGTTTTGAAAGTTAAACAAGTGGTTGGACTTTACTCACACCAGTCCCATGACTGACCCAGAGTTTATTTTGTTTGTTTTCCCTAAACTCTTGGGTGCCCAAATTTGTACGGGCAGTCAAGTAGTTGGGATTTTTCAGATTCACTTGGAAGAGCTGGAAGCAGGAGGCTTCACCAGTTAGATATAGACTATCATATATTCCGCTGAGTACTATGGTTGTATCTGGAAACAGGTGTTTATAACTGTTCCAGGAATGGCTGTTGTGCTCTGATGATGGTATGTATGTAAAGTTACTGATTTGTATTTCAAAAGTTATGTTATAAAATATATTTTTATTCGATCCGCTGTGAGTTTGTGATCTTTGTTTTCTTCTATTCTAATATTTCTTTCTTTCTATTTCTCATCCTCTAACTTCTTTCTAATAATGATTCGTATTTCTGTGCAATTTGGGTTGGACGTGTGGTGTTATTAGTCAATTCAGATAGCACAGATTTGCGGGTCGTTACAGTTGGTATCAGAGCTTAGGTTGAGTGAACACCTAGGCTTTGGTGGGATGTACTCATTAGAGATAGGGTCAGTAGTACCCTAGAATGAGTTGAGTGTATATATACGAGAGAGCGTATTTGTAAATTGATATAAAAGTTGTTTTATATTGTGTTGGCTAGTCTGTAGAGTGATTTATGAATTCTGGTCGAATCGTGGGACGCCACGACGTCGATAGGAGTTTCTAAATACTTGAACAGGAGATTGAACACGATTTAGTTTTAAAATGGGTAGATGAAATAATTTTACCCAAAATTTTATTTTGATATAAAACTAATAATTTTCTGAAATTATTGGATGTGTTGATTGTTATCGTTATAATCAAATTTGATTATAAAAATTGGAATGGTTATATATAACCAAAATAAAACTTGTATATAACATATACAAATGAAATGAATTGAAATTGAATTCAAACCAGAATTTGAAAATTTAATCCTGGGAAGTTTGAAATATTTTAGGAAGTATATTAGAACAATATAGCTTTGTTTTAAAAGGATTTTGAATGGATTTTGAAATTGTTTAAGCACTGAACTCACTTCGGTGGCTGGGAAATAATTCTGATGATGGTCGCGACATCATCAGTGTTCATTTTTGAGTTTCTAAGTGATGGATTGCTACCTTAGAAATTTTTTGATGGGAATTTGTTTGAAAGAAAACAAGTTTAATTGAAAAATTCAAATATTTTGAATTTGAAAAGATTATAAATATATGTACAGGTTTAAGTGATTTCAAAAGGATTTGAAATGAAAACCCTAGGGTTTGAATTCTGGAATTGAAATTTAACTTAAGCTAGTTAAATGGATTGAAATGAATCAATTAACTAGAATCAATTTGAATAGGTTTAATGGAATATAGATTGGATATAAATGGATTGATCGTAGATCATTCGAATTAAATGTGTGAAGACCAAAAGTTTTGGTTGGAGCTAATTTGTTGAAATATGAGGAGTTGAGTTTCAACATAAGTGAATTTTTGAAAAGTAATAGATTTGTACCATTTTTCCTACCTTAGCAATTTCGAGGACGAAATTATTTTAAGGGGGGAAGAATGTAACGACCCGGATTTTTCAAACATTTATTTTAAATATTTAATATCATTTAAATCTTGAATTGATAATTTTTATATTGAATTATCAATTGGTGATCGATATATGATTTATTTCGTATATAGTTAATTTTCGAAATACGAGAACTGAAATAATTCAATTTGAATTTATAATGGATTCTGAGTGATTCAAATGGTTAATATGAATTTTTTTTGAATTTGAACGATAATAATAGTAATTTATTTTTAAGGAATTTATTTGTTTTGAATTTAAATCATATTATATCAATTTAATATGTTATTTTTTTTAAATATGTTCGAATTAAATTATACAGTCTATTTCGTTGAATTCAAAATAGCGTTATAACATTATAACGACGGTCGGTACGCTAAAATAGCGGTTCACGATTTTTAATTATGAACCCCGATTTATTTGATCAGTGGATAGGATCGACATCAAATCAATATCTGTTTTAAAAAGGAAAATTCTCTTTAAGTCAAATCGAACTAAATTAAACTATATTTAAAATCGAAATCGAAATCTTTTTAAATTCTTTAAAGGATATGCTCTGTACTTAGGCCGACCAGAATTGTTCCATCACCCAGACTTAAGTTTTCTCGAGCTGTAAAATCTGCGTCTTCCTTCAATGGCAAACCAACAGTGATTTAATGGTCGTGTACAATTGGTTCCTTCGCACATCTATTTATATTCGGCCTTCGTTCCTCATTTTCTAAAACCAATATGTTAAATCCTTTTTGCCTTTTTATTCCTCTTCTACCATTTCTATTTCACGAGAACAAATCGAAAATTATTCCACTGGAAAAAAAATATATACGAATCAAAAGCATCAGCTGCTTTTAATAAATTCCAACAATCGCGATTCCATTGCACAGACCCAGCTCGAGCTCGAGCAAACTGGTGGAGCAAGCATCGCGATTGGAGTTCGATTTAGGGTTCGTTGATGGTACAGTTGCTGGAAGGGGGCGTCAACCTTGAGAGGGGGTGCGACGATGTCAGGGGAGGCCGTTAACTGGGAGGGGTGCGAGGCGACGTTCAAGAAGTAGGGTTCGCTTTTGGGTCGAGGTTAGAAGGCGAGGTCGCGATGGTGTTGTGGGATTAGCAATAGTGTTGCGGAAATGGTTTGTGGCTGTTGTGGATGTCGAGTATAGTGACAGTGGGTTTAGGGTACCGATGGTTGAACGGGTTCGCTAGTGGGACGGCAGGTGGCGACGTTGTCTGTTGTTGGCTTCCACCCGGGTGCGAATACAGGTTGAGGCCGCGAGCTGTGATGATCAATGGGGTGTCTGTTGAGTTTGACAGAGGAGATGATGGACACGGTAAAATCTGGTTTGAAGTGGAAAGAAAAAGGAAACCATTTAAGGTAGAATTAAAACCTTGTTTAATTTGATATTGGAATAATTAGAATAATTTATTTATTCATCTTAGTAGTTGGTTAAATTAGTAAGTGTTTAATCGATAATTAAAAATCAATTTAATCATAGGTGCAAAATTTATTCTTTCAAGCTGACTCGAGGGGACTCGTAGACGCAATGATATAAGGTTAATTAGGATAATTGGCAAATGAAATCACGGTGAGTAAATCTCACTCACCTTTTATTTATAATTATTTTTACTTCGTAAAAATAATTGTTGTTGCTTGTTTGGATTTTTCTGCTTGTTTTATATATATTAGTTATTTAGGCTATTATATATATTGGGTTGATTGATTGGTTGGATTCCCGCAGTCTCATTAGCGGATGATCGCAGTTTCATAGCGGATGATTACCCTATACGCCCCACGCTATGATTAGTGGATGACCTTCTATACCACGATATTCTATCACGAAGCAGAATGGGTATTATTTATGTGCTAACATCTGTGGATGCAGGAAAACAGGTTGGAGGAATCCAACTGGATTCCTCAAAAATATATTATCTGTTTGTTTGTTTGTTTGCATATATATTGTTATATATGATGTGTTAGAAAAATAAATAATTGGTTGCTTTGTGTGTTTAAATATCACTGGGCTTAAGTAATGATATTTAAAAATATCATGAAAAAGGATATTTGAGAATTAGAAAGGAAATTCTATTTTTCTAAAATAGAATTGAAATTTGAAATTTGAATATAGAAAATTCAAATAGATCCAAATAGAATTGAAAATGAAATTGAATAATGAAATTCAAATATAGAATTTGAATAAAGAAAATTCAAAGAGGAATTCAAAAGGGATTTGAATAAAAGAATTTGAAATAGAATTTTGAATATAGAAATTCAAATGGAAAAGGAATTTGAATATAGAGAATTCAAACAGAATTGAATATATAATTTGAATCGAGAATTCAAACAGAATTGAATATAGAAATTTGAATATAGAGAATTCAAACAGAATTGAATATAGAATTTGAATCGAGAATTCAAAAAGAATTGAATATGGAATTTGAATATAGAAATTCATAAAGGAATGTGAATAAAGGAATGTGAATAGAGGAATAAAGGAATTTGAATAAATGAATTTGAAATATTGAATTTCAAAGAAGAATTGAATTGAATTTGAAATATTGAATTTCAAAGAAGAATTGAATTGAATTTGTAATATTGAATTTCAAAGAAGAATTGAATTTGAAATATAGAATTTCAAAGAAGAATTGAAATAGAAATTGAATAATAGAATTCAAATGGAATTTCAAGTATAGAAATTGAATAATAGAATTCAAATGGAATTTCAAGTATTGAATTTGAATATGAAATTGAAATAGAAATTTAAGTATTAAATTTGAATATGGAATTGAAATAGAAATTCAAGTATTGAATTTGAATATAAAATAGAAAAGGAAATTCAACTATAGAATTTGAATATAGGAATTTAAATGGGAGTTGAATAAAGGAAATTTAAATATAGAATTTGAATAATAGAAAAGGAAATGGAAATTTGAATTTAGAATTCAAATAGAAAAGGAAATAGAATTTGAACATAGAATTCAAATAGAAAAGGAAATAGAATTTGAACATAGAATTCAAATAGAAAAGGAATTGGAATTTGAATATAGAATTCAAATAAAAGCGAGATTGGAATTTGAATCAAGAAATTCAAATAGAGTTAAAATGGAGTTGGATTCATTTTAACGAAGTTTAAAAGTTTATATATATAAATATAATTAAAACGAACTCGCCGCAGCGCTGCAGTTCGTAAATTGGTGACTCGAACTTCAATTGAGTATACAGGACTCAATTGAAGTCGGAATTCTTTGAAACAAGAAACGTCAGGACCGGTTGAATAATAGTTTTCTGATGGAAGAGAAAAATCTGGATTTCGTCGAATAGATTTTGAGTTATGTCAAAAATCAAAATTTAAAAAGTGCAGCGCCAGAAACCATTAAAACCATAATGGATTTTATATAATAAATATAGGGATTTTTAAGCAAATAAAAATCTGAATTTCCATTTAAAAACCTGGTCTTGAGTTAGAACATAAAGGTGAACTCAAGTGAAGTAAGAAAAGTGATTTTTGAAACAATAATCATATTTTTGATTATTGAATAGAATTAACTAAATCAAAGAAGAATTAGTTAATCGAGTGGTGAATTGAAGTCGAACTTTGAAAATTGAATTTTTGAATTGTAAACATATATTTGAAATCGAATATAGAACTTAAATTAAATTTTGAATTCAATTAGTTGATAAGTAAGTTGAAATATATTTGAAACGTGTTATATTCATATATACAAGCGAAATGGGCAAAGAGTTAGTTAAAGAGTTACTTTAACGAATTGAGTCAAAACGAGTGTATGAAGTTGGAAATGAATTGTACAGGTATAGATATACCGGAGACAGTTATGGGATAAAGTGATGAAGGTATATAATTAGTGTGCTCGACAATAAGGTACATGTTTAATTCATATATGAGATTTTATGCGCCGTATCGGCAAGCCGCTTGGCTTTTTCTTTTTCTTTTTGAGATGAGAAGTTACCGGGAAGCTATTTGAAATTTCCCTATGCTCCCGATACAGGGGAGGTTATGGCGAATTTTTCCGAAAATTTAAGGAGTTAGAATATTTTTAAAAAAATTTGATAACTAGAAATCCATATATCGATATATATAGAGAATTAGATAATGAAACAAATTTAAATAGGATATTTGAAACAAGAAGGAAAACTATAACTTAGATTTGTTAAAAATAACAAGGGAAATGTATACGTGTTTTAAAAATAGATAATTGGTTTGTATAGTATTGATTATTCGAGTAAGTAGTCTTGTCTGTTTTGACGTTATGAGTGTTATTCAGTGAAGGTCTGAGAGGTAATTATACCCCAACTTGATTGGTTTCATTAACAACCGATAAATAGCAAAACTCAGTCTCGAAGATCAACGTTTAAAGAGATTTAGTTGAATATATATATTTGGGTTGTCGTAACGATGTTTTACACAACATCCATTTTAACCCAAATAAATGTAAACTTGGAAATAAAATAACAAATGTTTTCTAAGTATAGAACTAAATGAGTTCGTGGAAGAGATAAGTGATTGGAATGTTTTCCAATTAAAATCGAAAATATTTTCTAACTATAGAAAATAAAAGGAGGCGATACTTGTAAATATTTGGTTAACAAATATTGATAAGGAAATGGAGAAGAGATTTAATTAATGAAATATTAATTAAAGAGCCCAGTGATTTGTTTGATATGTTTGGATGAACACTTGTTTTTATTCGATAGTTAAATCACAGACTATCGAAGTTTTGACCATCGTTGTCAATATGGAGAGACCGGTTGGATTATTATCCGAAGAACCACTCCGTATCGGCATAAGCGTTGCGAACCAAGTATGCTGAATATATTGAAGACGGAGTAAAGTGCAAGGACTCTTTTTATTAAATAGAAATAGTGCCTTCGGTTTCGTTCAATCCCAGAACGAACGTAAATGGTCGAATGTCTGACAGAGTATTTCCAATGATCAAATGGGTTGGTCTGTATAAATATATATGGTTGCAACGGATTTATTCCCTTAGCATAACATCCAGAATATTTATGCAAACTCAACTAGTGATTAACGGATCTGACAATTTGGCATTCAAAGTGATTGTGCTATCAATGAATGGTAAGTATTCGTAGCCTCAGGCCTCAACAACCGGGAAAGGACAAAAATCGGACAGGCAACATGGCTATGTGGGTCGCACCCATTAGGATGTATAATCACCTATCTAGAGGTTCATTTAATTTCTTATTCTATTCGATGCTGTCCCAGTCGGGAGGCGGTGGCTGATCCCAACCGTTGGTGATATACATTCGATACACTCAAGCGAAATGAGTGGTCGGTCATGTGTGGGCCGGGTTACAAGATGTTCTTGTTGAACCCAGTGTATTCCTCTCTAGAGATACACTAGCGGAAGGTGGTTCCATACCTTGTCATGTTGGAAATCCAATCTCCAATAAGCGCCATGCGGTTTTTGATTTTATACTATGTATGTGGAGCGTGAGATGCAAGCGTTCTGCTATTTGGTTATTTACTTGTTGTAAACATTGTTATAATATCACTGGATTTTCGTATCAAAATGTTTTGGGTTATAGTAAGGTAAAAACCGTCCATGTTTATGTGTGGGCTGGTCTTACTATTATCTTTTCTTTCGAAAAGGGTTTTGAAAGTTAAACAAGTGGTTGGACTTTACTCACACCAGTCCCATGACTGACCCAGAGTTTATTTTGTTTGTTTTCCCTAAACTCTTGGGTGCCCAAATTTGTACGGGCAGTCAAGTAGTTGGGATTTTTCAGATTCACTTGGAAGAGCTGGAAGCAGGAGGCTTCACCAGTTAGATATAGACTATCATATATTCCGCTGAGTACTATGGTTGTATCTGGAAACAGGTGTTTATAACTGTTCCAGGAATGGCTGTTGTGCTCTGATGATGGTATGTATGTAAAGTTACTGATTTGTATTTCAAAAGTTATGTTATAAAATATATTTTTATTCGATCCGCTGTGAGTTTGTGATCTTCGTTTTCTTCTATTCTAATATTTCTTTCTTTCTATTTCTCATCCTCTAACTTCTTTCTAATAATGATTCGTATTTCTGTGCAATTTGGGTTGGACGTGTGGTGTTATTAGTCAATTCAGATAGCATGGATTTGCGGGTCGTTACAGAGTTAGAGGAAATTTAAAATTTGACGAGAAATAAAATCCAACCAAAATTAATTAAAAACGAATTGGAAGAATTTGGTTGGTTAATAAAGGTGAAAACTCGTGATTTGGAATGATTAATAATGAAATTTAGTTAATTCGAAAAAAGTTGAAAGAAGTTTATGTTTGTTGATAATATGTGAAGGTTGATAAATTAAACGTAGAAACTAAATGGTGAATTTGAGTTGATGTAGAATGAAGATATAAAAATGTAAATGGGTTAAATCTCATTAGAACAATATATCAAGTATAAATCTAAGTATAAACGATGAAATGAATGGAATGTAAACCATTTAGTCGAATGAAGTATAACTTAATTCGAACAAAGGAATCGAGTTAAATGAAGTATAAATTTGAGTTATGAATAGTCCTTAGTTCGATTCATGATTTGTGAATCAAATAAATAAGTCGAGTTAAGGGAATAAATGTTAATTTAAAATGAAATGGGAATGAGCGGATAAGGATATGGTTAAACGAATGAATGGAAGTGCCAAAACAAGAGGAATGTGATGCAATTATAAAATTTTGCTTATAAGGAATAAGATAATAAGTTAAACAAACTTTAATGTGTGAATTTGAGATATTGAAACGAGATGAAAATTTAGTGAATGAAATAAAATTGAATGATTTATATAAAAACCATAACCGACCTTAACTTATGGTTATAGATTTGAAGTTAACTAAGTAAAACGAAGGAATGAAATAAAATGAAGATTGGAAATATGAAATAAGGTATAAGAAGTAGAAAACAAAGTTTAGTTTGTTAAATTTGAATATCAACAGAATTTGAAACTAAGTAGATTCAATCAAGCCTAATGAATTAGAATAAAGGGGGTTTGGATCTATATTAAAATAGAAGAGTTGATATTTGGCATCAAGTCTCGGGAAAATTTTTGGAATCGGAAATTTGAAACCTAGTAATATAGGTAAATCGTTAAAACTTTTGAACAAATAGGAATTCTAAATAAGCTTAAGTGGAATGTACATTGGAATTTAGATAATGTTTGATTTTTTTTGATAAGTGGAAGGTTCGAAGGAGTTTAAATTTATATGACTTGATTTAAGTTAATAAATTAAGCTAAATGAAAAGGAACTTAAGGAATAGATAATATATCAGAATGGGATAAGCAAATTGGATGTGAATGCATTTCTAGAGAAATGAGGTGATAACAAATTGAGGTGATAAAGATTTATAAAAGTTTAGAATTCGAAGGATGGAACTCCAATTATATAAGTCGACGTTCATGCGAAAATCTGAAGTTTCGATAGGCTGTAGTAGAATAGTCATAACTTTTGAATGGCTGATCGGAATTTGATGATTTCAGACTTTTTGGAAACCTTAGAAACTGAGCTAAAACTTTCGTTAGAGCTTTGTCGAGTTTCCAAGTTTAATAGGTTGAAAACCAAGAACTAGTCGTAGTTGTATGCGCAGAAAATAAAAATCTGAACTGAACACCAATATTGTTTTGACCATAACTTCCTAATCGAGCGTCGGATTTTGATGTGTGAGTACAATCCGGAAAGGCCAGAATGTAAACTAACCCTTAATATGCCGAGTTAAATTCTGATGTTTAGAGGGCTAAAAAGTGGATAGAACATTTCATATCTGCATTTTTCAGTGTACGGGCTGAGGTGTTCGCCTTCACTAAAATGAGCATAACTTTTGAACGATTTATCTGAATTCGACGAATCCGGACAATTCGGAAAGCCTGAAACAAATGCTAAAACTTTTTCACAGTGTGTCTTAGTCCAATTCCATCATCTAGGGGGTGTTAAACTCAAATTTGTTCGTTGACCTATTATGAATGTTTTGGCTTTATAGTTGAAATGGTCAATATATGTTGTCTAAGTTGCATACAATTGCTATATATTGTATATATGTTTGATTCTCATGTATATGTGAGTGTGTAGCAGGTGTAGGGGAGTCGCGCTACGCCCCAGAGCTCGTTGCACTAAATGTTAATGTAAATAAAAATGCAAATATACGCTAAGAAGGTATGTATGTTGGGAATATAGTTTGGTAGTTACATATATATGGTGTTTTTCCCCATTTTTGGGATGCCTCATCGAATGATGAGATGTATATTGGGATTTTATATATGTATTGATTTTCCGGACGTCTTCGTACAAAGGAGATGCTGCCTAAATTTTCCGTGAATTCGGGAGTTAGAAAATTTTTGAGGTTTTACAACTATATACTTATGAGTATGGATTTGAAAATGTGATTGTTTAATACCTTATCTCGCTCTCTTTTCGAGGACGAAAAGATTTTTAAGTGGGGGAGAATGTAACATCCCATATTTTCTGTATATTTAATATTCAATTTTAAATAAATAAAATAGAATAATATTAGATAAAAATCAAATTTAGTTTATTATAATGATGATGATTGTTTGAATGGAGTGTAAATAGATTTTAAATGTAGTTTATATTTAGAATGGGTGAAATTTGGAAATTCATATTTTATTTATTTAGATGGATTGAGTTATTTAGTTTAAAATGGAAATTCAAATGTAATTGGTAAATGGAGAACTCTAAGTTGAGGAATAATAACTGAAATTCAAATCAGAGAAAACAATTGTGAAATCATATTATGAAAATTTATTTAAGTTGAAAATTTGATTTAAATAGAATTTTATTAATATTTAAATTGAATTAAAAACAGTTAAATGAATATTGAATATTTTATTAATTAATTAACTGTTTTGGCGACTGTCTTGGAATTCGACGAAACTGGCGCCATTAGATCCGGAATGATGAATTATTTTAGGATTTAAATTTGTGTTACGATCCGACTGGTAATTTGATCGTACGAGAGAAAGTGTGAAGGAGGTCAATGTAAATGGATAACTGGGTGTTTTAACCTTTGGGCCTTCTCTAATTATATAAATAAATTTCCTTTCCACTCTATCAGCCTTTTCTCAATATACGTATTTTTCCATCTACCGACCTTTCTCTCTAATGGCAGAAACAATTTTTCTAAACCTAGATCCAAATAAAAATCTAAGCTTTGAAATTCAAAGATCTTCAAACCATAGCTTATTATATACGGATTCGAAGCTATCGACGATACAAACCTGCGGGTGTTCTCAGATTCGACATGCAGAGGACAAAGTTGCTGGAATTTGTGGTCAAAGGATGTTGTTTTCGAAACCCTAGAGTGGAATTTGGGTGTTTTTGATTTACAAGTTAATTAAGAGATCAGACATCTGGGTATTGTAGCCCTCACCGAGGGGAGGTGAATGCATGTGATCGGAGGTATAATCGTGGAGTAGATAGTCGGATTTTCATCGTTGAAGCCTGGAAACTGCTCACATTCATCCCACCGTCGAAGCTGCCACCGGAGGCGCAGGCGAGGGTCCCAATGGATGCGGCGTGTTACGGGGGTTTGATTGCCGGTGGTATCGGCAACTACGGTGGTCAAAATCATGGGGGTGATCGGTCAAAGTTTCACGGTATGGGTTCATTTCCGTTCGGGTACTGTAGCAAGAGGAGACACGTGCGGAAGGGAGGAATCTCCTGTGCTAACGTGTCAAATTTGATGGGGGTAAGGAATGTGTTTTATTAATTTATATATATTTAAAATTTCAAATGGTATAACGCTTATAACTTTCTCATACGGACTCGGATTTGTACGCGGTTTGTTGCGTTGAGATCTTATGGACGTTTTGGCACTAACCTGGCTGCATTAAGAGACTGTGAAATTTTGGGCTTCGGTTGGACGTCCGATCCACCAAGGACCCAAAGGTGAGTAATTTTCTCACTTACGAAATACTGAATTATTCCCATATTTATCAAATTAAATTGTGAAATAAGTTTGGTTGCATGGTTGTGTTGATTTGGTGAATGGTTGCTTAAACTTGACATGTAATGAAAATCGATAGTTAGTTATTTAAATTTGATTTAAATTTCTAGTTAAGAAAATCTCAACACTTTAAATTAGTGGAATGATTTAACATTTACCATGGAATGAAGTGTTGTGTGATGGATGCCTTGGTTGATGTGATTACAGAATGATTATTGTGAAATGTTACTTACTTCAGTATATGGATGTTCGTGTGTTCAACTTCTGACGATGAATCCCAAATTTCACCCTTGATGTTGCGGGCATCGAATCAATCCGGGATTTATCGATTATTAATCAATTAAGAACACAAAGTGAAATGATAAACCTCTGTGACCCTGATTTGGATTGAAATGATAGATCCATCCCTGAATATCGAGAAATTAAATTTAAATCACTTGGCCATAGGGTAGCAAATTACATATGGACATCGGTTGATTAAATGATTTAAATATTTGAAATTCTATTTGAAGGAAATTCATTTGAAGGAAATTGTCGATTTCGATAAATTTTATTCTTTCTTTAAAGATCTGAATCTTGAATGTATTTGAAGTGATTAAGGAAATTTTTCCAAAGTGAATTTGAAGTTGTAAAGATTCAAAATTAATATGATTTGGGATTTTCAAGGATAGGGTGGACTCGAATTTAATAAATTCTTATTGAATTTAATATTGAAATAAGGATAAATCAAGTATACTTGGAAATTTTTATTTAATTCGAGTATGGTTTGAATCCTTGAATTTGGGGAAATGGGTTGGAATGAGGTTTGGGATAGTCATTGGGCAAGGCAAACTCCAAAGAGACCGGAGTTTAGATTCAAGTATTGAAGTTCGGATGGAAGGAATGATTTTAGTTAAAGAATTTTATTTTATATACATTTACCCTGTTGTCTTTAAATAACTATTCCTTTCCTTAAAAATTTATTTATTAAAACTTTTTACCTATAACTATTTTGTTATAAATATTTTTTCTTATATTTTATTATTTAAACTACAGTAACTTTAAAATGTATTTATATATATATAGAGTTTAAAATTTTATCTTATTTTATTCAAGCTATTATAATCTATATATATATACACACATTTTATATAAAGATTTTTATTTATAAGCATCTATTTTTAAAGTTATATTAAATGATCGTAATTTTCTTCCGAATAGAAAGTGTTTGGATCTAAAACTGTTGTTCAAATGGAGTTGAGATAAATTTTATTCTATTTAACTATAAATCGATTTCTTAACCGATTTTGATATGGAAATGTAAATTTTATTCTTCTCAAATATAAATGGACCTCCAACGAAATTGAAATGAGTTGAAGTAAAAGTATATATTCTATTTGAATATGAATGTATTACGAACATAAATCGATTTGGGATAAATTTAAATCTATGAGGAAAATATATTCTATTGGAATATAGGTCGATTTTGAAACATTGTATGATTATAATATAAGGATATGGAAATATATTCTAATTTAGAATATGATCAGTTTGGTTTGATTTTTGACAGTTTGATATGTAAATATATTCTATTTGAATATAAACTTGGTTCGAAACAGAATATGATATTTTGAGATGAATCGAACCTTTATGAAATATAAAAGTACCAACCGATGTGAAAGATGTAAGCGTTGGTGGTCAAAGAGACCGGAGTCGGCATAAGGCATACTCTCTGTCAGTGTCGATACCACTTTGACAACTGTGAACGTTATGACGTATCCAGAATGAGTATGATGACATGGAGGCAATTATTGAATCGAAGAAGATGAACGATATCGAAATAGCCCCGACCTTCGGGTCAGAATTGAAATGACTAAAACAGGAGCTATACCGTGACTAATTGAGGTAGCACCTTTGATCGGACACACTTCTTCGATACTATTTCTATGACTATGATGATGATGACGATTTGGGCCTATTTATGACTTTGGGAGTGTGTTCCGAGGTGGGCGGTAGTGGCTGCTATGCGTTACCACCGGTCCGGGAGTGCAATTGGTAGAATCCTACCCTGGGCATTGCCTCGAGTGCCTTGTCATATTATCCTTATCGAGTCCCATACGATTTTGATTTGTATCGTACCTATGGAGTGCCCTCTGATGCCATCGTTTACGGTGGGTTTACGGTACTGTATAGACTACGGTATTATAAACGGTGTAAGGGTAAAAATGTAATCCCGCTTACGCTATTTTCAGTATTTATACTTTACTGAATAGACACTATCATAATAGCGTATTATACTATCTATGTATTAGTTTAACAGATCCTTGAGAGATGGAAGAATCCCGTAACATCTCTTGAGTTACTGCACCCATGACACTAATGTTATTTCTTATTTAAATTTGACTAATATGAGAATGATTTAGTGTTGATCCTAGTGTTTGTTGTGTTTTCTTTTATGCAATACGCTCGGGTCAGCAGATGCTTGTAGTTAGCGAAGATTCCTTTACCTTGGAGAGCGAAGACGAAGATTTGGTATACATCTATCATATAAGTATTTCCGCTGCTTTGTTTGAAATCTGTATATGTGTAACTCTGATAACCATTGATGTTATAGCCTATTGTATATATATATATATATATATTTCAACTGTTTTAAACTGCTATTTAAATATTATGTGTGGTCCTTCCGTTGTGAGGTTCTGTGATTTGTTTTCTTTTCCTTCTTTCTGTTCTTCTTTTCCCAATAACTACCTGTATTTACGATTTGTTTGGGTCAACATGCGTGGTTTATTGTCGATTTTAAACGGTCAAAAATGTGGGTCGCTACAGATGGTGCATTGTCAGTGTAGCCGTTAGGTGCACATATATATATATATATATATATATATATTGGTTTGGTTAAGGCGCGTACAGCCTTGTCCGAGGGAACATGACCGATATTTGGTTTCATACTTGTTTGTATACATTGTTACGTTTTGGAATTCATATTTCCAAATGTTTTGTTTTTGAGATCCCGAAGTGAAATCTACTTTATTATAAAAGCTAGATATGTATTTCAAATGATTTAAAATAAAAGAAATCGAGAAATAAAGTCCAATGAAATAATTTCTGTAAGTGAATTGGATTTTGAAATTTAAGTTTATGGATTAAGCCTAAATGGGTAGATTAAGGAATTGCGTGTTGATTGATGCATTGTAGATCCATATGTTTATTTATGGTTGATGTTTATGCACTGGCAATCCAATGGATTAAACCCGTTCCGTGTTAGTGGCGTGGTCCTGTGATTAGCCTTATTGTTAGATACGTTAAGTAAGATTTCTCATACCAGTCCCATTAATGACTCGTAGTTTGTTTCACTTGCAAACTCGGGTGCCCATATTTTTACACGGGTGGCCGAGTGGCTTGTTTTGCATATATTTATTTATTAAGCAGGATTCTGGATTGAAGCTTAAAGCTGTGTCCAGAGCAATGATAGTCTTCCATGTAGTGTATTAAATTTGTTGTAAATTAATATTCCGTTGTTGTATTATTATATTCGATGTACTCTGATATTTTGTACTCTGATGTTACATTATTATAATGTTTATAAAAGTCTTCTATTATTTGTTCTGATGTGTTGTATGCCCAAAGTTAGCGTATGCGGGATTCGAACGGTCTTGGTCGATTTAGCGATTGATTAGGTCCGGGCGAAATCCGTGTCGTTACAACTGAATATTTTATTTGTCTAACAATTACAATGTTTCTAATGACAAATAAAAAGAATGTTTTATTTGTCTAACAATTACAATGTCTCTAAAAACGCATAGATAATAAAATATTCTTTTTATTGTATGCATATGAAATGTAAAATGCAACACCCCTAAGTCCCACATCGTGAAAGCCTGTGTGAAGTGGGTACTTATATAGTAGAGCCCATATCTTACTAACGCCGAGGCTTTTTGAGAAACAAAACCCCACATCTATACGATGGCTAAGTTGGGGAAAATATCTTGCACGAACAGAGGTGCGGGCCATTACATTGGTATCAGAGCCAATACCTAGCCAGAATTGTGCCTCCTATGTGGACTACAACGCCTGGGTGATGTATTTGTGAGCCTACGGGGACGTTGGGCTCTGTAGGAAGGGAGAATATAACACCCGTAAGTCCCACATCGTGGAAGCCTGTGTGAAGTGGGTACTTATATAGTAGAGCCCATCTCTTACTAACGCCGAGGCCTTTTGAGGAACAAAACCCCACACCTATACGGTGGCTAAGCTAGGGACAATATCTTACGTGAACGGAGATGCAGGCCGTTACAGATTTTTACCTTACTATAATCCAAAATATTTTTGATATATTAAAATCCGGTGATATTATAATAGTGTCTATCTAATCACAAATAAATAACCATCTAGCAGAACGCTTGCATCTCACGCACTACATATTTATTATAAAATCAAAAGTCGCAAGGTGCCTATTGGAGATTGAATTCCGACTGTGACAAGGTATGGCTCCACCTTCCAATCAGTGTACTCTAGAGGGGATACACTGGGGTTCAACAAGAACATCTTGCAACCTGACCACACATGACCGACCACTCATTTAACTCGAGTGTATCAAATATATTATAACAACCCGGGATTTTGGAACAAATTTAAAATTTATTTTTTATTGATTTTCATAGAAATAAAATATTTTAAATGAATTATTTTGAGAATAAATGACTTAAAATTTATTTAAAGCAAAGTTAGAACTTATAACATTATATTAATTATAAAACGAACTCAAAATGAAGCGGTAATTTGAAAATTTGATTTTAAAATTTGAATGGATATATAGAATTCAATATAAATCAGAATTTGATAAAACAAGAAATGTTGGAATATTTTGAATTGTAATTTTATAACGAATGCAAGAAATTGAGATTTCACTTTATGGATAGTAAGCTATGCGTAAATTAAAATTTAGAATAGTCGCTACGAAATTTAAATATATTTTTAAAAAGGTATATATAGCCCGTAGAAAACTCACATATTGCATACGGATGAATTTGGACTCGAGACCATTTACATTGATTTAAAAATGTTGTTTGCGTGTTCGAAAACTATAAGCATCGTTACCTTTGGAGTTGGAGAAATTTTGGTATTTTTCATTGGATATAAGACCAAAATATCACTTTTTGCATATTGACGAATTTGGACTCGAAACCACTTCCATTGAGTTCAAAATGTCGTTTGCGTGCTCGAAAAGTATAAACTTAGATATATTTCGAGCTTCGAAATTTTGTCACTTGGATTGGGTCTTGGTTGGCTAAACCTAGCCCACCATATAACCCTTAAACTAGCCTCTCCCTCTCATTCACTACCACACTTAGAGAAAAAATAGCAAATGGAGAGTGGACTGAGAAATTAAAATTCTCTAAGCCCTAGCTTAATCAAGGAGTTCCAATCTTGTAGGAATCAAGTGTATAAGCTTAGGTAAGCTCCTCCATCTTCATCTCCATCTTCTCCAACTCAATTCCTCTTCTAATTTTGAGATTTCATAAAGCTAATTCATAGGAAAGTTTGTGCATTCATGTGTAGATTGAAGTTTTGTGTGGTATATTGGAATAGAGAGTGTTCAAGCATGTCATTGGATTGATTTCTTTCTTCTAGCAAGCAAAGGTGAGATCTTTGTGTGTTCTTAGTGCCTATGCCACAAGTGATTGGCTTGTAAAGTGTCATTTAGTTCATTTTGAGTTGTGTATATGCATATGAATTGGTTAGATATGTACACACTTTCTGGTTCATTAGTTTTAATTTCATTGAATCGGAAATTATGATTAGAATTGTCCACACAATCTAATTCATATGCTATTAGTTGTTCAGGGGGTATTGTGAAGCTCCATTTTCGTACCGGCAAGTTCTAAGACTTCACAATTCGCTTAAATCGTATTTGATTTCCTTGGTTTAATGTTATGTTCATTTTATAACTTAAAACCAGAAACATTGCAATCTCATATATACATATGTTTATGCATGTTTGTTTGTGTACGTGAGTTGTTTCGACGAGCTTATGAGGCCTTATTATCATTTAGATCAAGTGCATAGCCTCCATAGCTGCCAAAAACAATTCATAGAAAATAAAAAAAAACTAATTGGGCTGATTAACAACAATCAGTTGACTGGTCCAAAGAGACCAGTCGACTGGTAAAGACCTGGGAAGAAACCCAGTTTCTGACCCGCCGACTCGTCTGTGTTGGACCAGTCGATTGATTTTGGTTGCGGACTAGAGGACTTCCGTCCACAGTCTAGTTTGATCCAGGCTTTTTCCTGGTCGGAGCCCTGACCGTTTGGACTTCGTTTGTGACTTTTCAGTTCTCTAATTCACGGATTTCAGCAGCCCGATTCTTGCGAAATCGTTTTTATAAATCATCCATTAAAGAATGATGGAGTGGAAACCAATGATGAGAACTCTCTCAATCAAATATTTTATACAATTATTTATATATTTTTATAACTGAATATATGTTGATTGCCTGTGATTGCAATATTTGTTTGGTGGTTGACGAATGTTACAGTTTTTAATGTTATCATTATTAAACTATGAAAATAATACATAAATTCACAAGGATTGTGATGTAAACCCCACATGGGTATTAGGACGATAATTTTACACATCACCCAAGTATGCAAATAATAATCATTGGTTGTTGATTGAAAACCCCACACGGGTCTGGAGATGATAATAACTTCACACATCTCCCTTGTGTTTAGTTGTATGTTGATCGATTGATTGGCAGGCCATAGTAAGCTTTATTTAATTATTTAATGCTTATACAGTTGTAGATCACACTTTGGATGTGAATTGGACGTTTAGTAATTGTTTATCAATATTTTTTAATACATGCAATGTATGAGATCCATATAATTAAAACTATATAGTAATTGATTGAGTCATATTCCGATTCAGAATATAAACGAATATTTTCACATAATATTCAATGAAGAATCAAAATATGATTTTGATGTCCGATTTTGGATGCACACGAATACATTATGTGAAATCATAATAAATGATTTGAAAAGATTTTGGACGAAATATCCCATGTTTGTAAAGATAAAAGATATATTTATTTAAATGAACTAGCTAACAACTAGAATAAACAACTAAAAGGAATTGAAATGGTTTTAATCTAACCAAAGTTTTCCAACGTACGAGTTGGAAAAGATTTAAATGAAAATAGTCTTCGGAATATCTCGATATTGAATTCTAGGATTATACAGACATTGTTAATGAATTTGGAAGATATATATATCGTTATTCCCAATACGATATCCGTTGGTCTCAGAATTTGATATTGAATATAAGTCGATATGATTTCTATTCAGAGCCTTTTATTTAATATCAAATTGGATTTTGGGTTTGTCGTGAATGGTGTCTTCAATAACATTATTCTTAAACCTAGTTGAGAAAAGAATGAATCTTTTAACTAAGATTTAAGGAAGTTTTCCAATTAATAAATATAACTGGAATTGAATGGAAGTTGATTTTGGGTAGATTGTGGAAAATGTTTTAAATGACATTAGTTCTTAAACCCGATTAACAGTGAAGTTAAGATTTGGAATTGAATAGAATTTTCCAAAGTAAAGTTTTCCAATTTAATAAAAGAAATTGGAATGGAATGGAATTCGGTTTAGTGATAATCGAGATGAGCTTCTATGAAGGAAGGTGTTTACTATTTATGGAATGTAAAAGGCTTTGCCGTTATTTCGTCTTTAGTATTAGTCTGATGTGGAAATTTAAATCAATTATATACTATTATGATTTCTGTGAAGATTCCATTTTAATGGAAGATGATTTCGGGTTTATCGTGAACGGTATTTTTAGATGACACTGGTTTTTTAAACCAGTTAAAGACAAGATTAATTTTCCTAAAGTTGAATAATCATTAAGTAATGATTTTAGAGATTAAAACTAAGTGGAGTTTTAATGAATCTTTAAATTAGATTGAAATGGGAATGAGGTAAGTAATTTTACGGAATTCAAGAAATGATCGAAAATGGAGTGCCACCAATTTTACTCCATGCCATAGTTAAATCTTAATTAGATTTGAACATTACAATGGTAATTTATTTTACCGATAACAAAGTGGGTGTTAGATATGGTGTACTACCAGTTTTTCTCCATGGGGTGAATAGATTGGGATTGGAAAAATAAATGATTACTGTGGTAAGGCTCGATACTCGACTAGCTTGAAAAACATTAATTTGGTTTAAAATTGTTAAAAGATTATACAAAATCTTTTGCAGTGGTTTTCAAAGAAAGATTTAAAATAGAGGCTTAAATGAATTAAATCTTTGATAAGATTTATGGAAAATATTTGAATAAAATAATATTCTTGATTGGAATGAGGCGTATGATGTGTTTTTATAGCACTTGATTATAAGATATGCGAGTTATTTGGAAAGACCGTGTCTAACCCATTTTGAATAACTAATATGACGACTAAAAGTCGAAGATTTGAAGACAGTGGTTGAAGATCACATATCTTCACATGGTGGTTACTGGTGTCTCTATTGGGCTATACACACAGGATGAGGTAATAAGTGGTGATCGTCCAAACGTACTTGGAGATCGTTCGGATATGCGAAGACCACTCTCCTGTTTGGACATATGGGATGAGGAATAAGGCGACTCCGGTTTTGCCCAGACCCAGAACGAACTTGTAAATGGATTGTGCCTTACATTGTATTTTGTTTTATATTGATTGATTTCTATTAAATATGTATCTGTTTGGCAGTGGAGAATTTATTCTCTTGCTTAAGACCATTCTCTGAGATGTTTGAGCTTAGAGGTTATATATTGATAGATAACAGTTGTATGGCTTGAATTGACAATGTGGCATGTTAAGATGCAAACGATCAAGGCTTTTGTTGAAGGCAGGGCCTTGTGGATGATGATCAAAGCACGGCTTTAAGTAGCATAGCTTTGTGTATAGCGTTAATTCGCAAGCCTTACACCTCGGTATGAGTCAAAAACGAGATGAGGACGACAGGGAGTGCATGCGTTTCTTTCTAGCTGAGAGTGGTGTCCTGGTATGGATCCCAAACATTTTTACTTATACGGATGATGGATTATGAGGCGCCTCGGATATCGAGCCGATAAGGCTCATAGATAGGTCCTATAGGACCGGGAAATGTATTGTTCAGGAATAACTAATCCTCAAAAGTAAGAGAGGACCGACCCTTCTGCTAATCAAGGGCTCACGAGAGTGTGATTCCTGAGGCATTTGCTAGTGTCTCGAAACCGGTGAGGAAGATCCCTTACCTCGACTCATAGATTGAAATCCAATTTCCAATATACGACCTTTCAGTTTTAGTTGTAAACCTATATTGCGACATAGTAGGATGGGGTACTATGTCGTCAATGATTGATACATTTATATTTGAATTTTTTTTGACACTTTGCACTTACAGTAATAACAAAATGATTTGTTTTAAAGCATACCAAACATGTTTGGGTATTATAAGGTAAAACACTCTCCTCCGGCTTGCGTTTCATTGTGTGATGGGACCTAAGTCTTATAATAGCTTCATTTTTCAAAAAGCATTGCGTTGTTTATAAATTGCTTTATTTTAGAGTATTCATGGGAGTGAACCCGTTTCATGACACACGACGTGGTCCCGTGATTTACTCTATTTAAAAGTAAAAGTTTAATAACTGTTTTGAGTTCTCACACCAGTCCCATGACTGACTCGGATTTTATTGTTTCCACCTAAACTCTGGGTGCCCATATTTTCCACACGGGCATCTTGCAGTTTTGGTTTTCGCAGACATTTATTTTCACATGCTTTGTATCCGTGTATTTCATTTAGTTGTGTTAGTTGATGTATTTCCGCTGAGCATTGTATTTTTACATTTTAAATTTCCGCTGCTATGTATTTTATTCTCCGATATTGCATTTTTCTGCTATGTAATATTTATTCGTACTCTGATATATTCTTGTACTTTGATGTCATTGTTGAAATAGCAATGAAATGTTCTCATGCTTGTGTTCTGATGCGTCGTGTTCTCAACACAATCCACGTTTTCCGGTCTCCTTGAACGCTGGGCGAATTCGGTGCGTGATAGTTTGGTATCAGAGCTTTTTTTTACAAAGCACGAGAACTAGAAACATTAGAACCGAATGAAAGAATTCATCGGAGATATGATTAGTAACATCCTATAAGAATAACTCGTTATAAATAGGGTTAATAATACCCTGAAATGAGTTTGAAGAGTGTTATTTGTAAAATTGAGTTTTGTTTTGAAAATTATATCTTATTATAAGATTTAAGTATTTTATTTGAGTTTGGGCTATCAAGTATATGAAGATTTTGCATATACGCGTCATGAACGTATATTCGAAGTCTCAAATATACTGGGTAGATATAGAATCACACTCCAGTCGCATGGAGATGATCTTGATGATTACTATAGTATCATCAGTATTTATTTTGAGTTTAGAAAGTGGGATATGTATATATTTCCAATTGGCTGGCGTGAGAACCAAAACTTAGTTAGAGTTTATTTTTTGTGATTTGTCATTGACAATATGCTTTTTGAGTATATATAAAAGTTATATATTTGAAAAGCTAATTAACTAATTGATTGTTGGCTGTGATATGTGATTATTGGTTTGACTAATAAAAATATTGGAATAATGAAACCAATTTGAAAATGAATGGTGGAACAAGCCAAAAAAATTTAAAGTTAAACTGAATTGAAAATTGATTGGAATTAGATATATGTACATGTACATATAATGAACAGATCATAGCATGGAAGCTAAGAAGAAGAAAAAAATTGTATGCCCGACAAATAAGTAATATTTACTGTATTTATTGGGTTTGATGATTTTATGAGCTGATTGGCTTTTTGATTTTATTTGGCATATGAGAGCCTGCAGAGGCCATTTATATTTGTATCGATCAACTCGTACAAAGGAGGTTATGGCGAAATTTTTCGAAATTTTAAGGTGTCAGCCAACTTTTGAGAAATTAGAAAGTTATTACAAACTGAAAAGTTGAAGAAATTGAGTTAAGCGAGGGTTGAGTTGGTTAAGTAAACGATCTTCCATGACTTCTCCTTTTTTGATGACGAAAAAGTTTTAAGTGGTTGATATTGTAACAACCCGGAATTTTGGAACCAATTTAAAATTTATTTTTAATTGATTTTCATAGAAATAAAATATTTTAGATTAATTATTTTGAGAATAAATGACTTAAAATTTATTTAAATCAAAGGTAGAACTTATAAATTTACATTAGTTATAAAAATGAACTCGGAATGGCGTGGTAGTTTGAAAATTTGATTTTAAAATTTGAATGAATATATAGAATTTGTGACAACCCGAATTCTGACAGACCGATTTTTTTTTCAAAAACTCCAATCTAACAAAACTCGGATTGAGTTGCTCTGGTATCCTGCAGAAAAGACATAGACATAAAATATGTCAGAGCTCAGAAAATATCTCACAGCGGAATGTTTAAAATATAGCATAATCAAAATATAGCCTTACCGTATTAATAATACTGCCTAACCAGTATCCAAGGCTATCATGTCCCTACCACAAATCTAACCTGCGAGTATGTTATGAGGAGGTGGTCAGAACACAAGTTCTGGTGAATGAATTTAAACTATACACTTTGTATAATCCTGCATATACTGTTCAATCATGTTTTCTTATTTATTAGGTTACTTGGGTTAACAACACTCAAGGCTTACACACATGTCGCACCCATTTACTTCCCAGCAGATTAACCTAATACAGTATATGTGTAGCTACCCCCAACATCGAGGTACACCCCATGGTACCCCACTCGCACGGTCTCCACTATAATGCCGCCGAAATGCTCGCATCCCTCATCCTACGCTGGAGTGACGTACGGACCTCTATATAACAATGTTACGACCAACATATATCTATCATCACAATGCTACGTAAGCGTACAGACTGCCATCCTCGATCGAATCAGATCTCATATCGGAGTAATGCCCTCAAGTCTACGATACACCACCCAGAGCAGATATGCATGTATCTAAACTATCCCTCGTATGTATTGTTAATTGTAGCTCGATGCCTCAATCGCACGTCCTCTAATGTGCACCGAGATCCGTGGCAGGGCGATACAAGAAACACGGAACTCAGTCAGGAGCTTTTCCATATCTTTACAGGCCCATCTTTAAAGAGCCTCGATATACAGGTATACCCAGGGTCTGTATTCATGGTGCTATAGGCCCACCTCGGCCCCTCTTTCAACTAGTAAAGACTACAAGAGCTAAGCGACTGCCCCTACACAAATAATCTAAACATCTACGTGGTGTCTCCCCTCAACCCCTTACCCCGATAGTGAAGGTGAAATGTGTAACAACCCGTATTTTTATAACATGTTAAAACCATAAATCAAGGCAGAATTAAATTTTAAATAAGAATCAGGGAAAACGGGTTGCGCCATTACGTTCGTCTCGAAATTCTACATGAAATCGAGTCCGAGTTTTCGAAAATCGGAGTCCGTATGAGGGAGATATGACCCTCCGAAGTTTCAGGAATTTTCAGAATCGAAAACAGATCGAAATTCGAATTCGAAATTCGAATTCAAACCCCAAAGCAGACTGGGCGGGAATTTTCTTGCCCAGGACCAGGTCGACCTGGGGGTTGACACTATGGTCGACCTCCCAGGGACCAGGTCGACCTGGGGGTCGACCCTATGGTCGACCTGGGGGTCGACCCTATTCTCTTTACACCATTCTTCTTTCCTTATGCTGCCTCTGAGATAATAGAAATAAATAAATAAAATAATGGCATCGCTACTCTGTTGGGATCAAAACTAGAACTAGTGCATCTTCTTCGAAATCTGAATTAGATTAAAAGAGAACTACTGCAACTCTTCTTCTATAATCCAATCAAGGCAAGTGCAGTTATTTTCCGATATGAAATCTAATCATGATCTTGACATAATTATAATTCTGAATATGAGACTAGGCCTTTTTCTATTTATCAGATCTGTTCCTCTGTTTTATTATTCTGTTTGTTTTGTATTTCTGCCTCCTTTCTTTCTTTTTGTTTGATAGCCAGGCTACCACGAGCCTGAGCAAAGTCTTATAAGAGATGGACGCATAAACGCTAAATTTGGGAAGAATATTGAATGAGGCATATTTAGGCAAAAATCGATTTGTAACTAATTTGGGGACACAACGCATGTTGTAATTCTGGACATAAATTTGAGGCATATTGCATAAGACGATCTATGACTTGGAAGGAAAGAATTATTGTGACTTAGAACATAAAGAACATAGGTTGTAACATAGAACATAAATCTGAGGCATATAATTGGGCATGTTGTATTTAAAACATAAGGTGTATTTAACTTATGCCTTGAGTTTTGAGGCATAAAGAATATTAGACATATGACTTGGGATTTGGGGCGTAAAATTTAACTGTGAACATGTAACTGATTTGGATACATAGTACAAGTTGTAATTCAAGATCTGGACATTCTATATATATTATAGTCTGAAATTTGGAAAAGGAGAATTAATTTGCATATAACTTAGGTGTAAAGATCCATATTAAAATTTGATGATTATTAAGTGTGAATACACCTAAGTAAGGGGGATTTTTGAATATGTGACATGCATTGTAATCCATGGCTATATTTGGCATAATTTATATGTAAGGTTTTTGGAGAATATTCTGAACTATGCAAGTTTAACTAAAATTTGGGAAATATGTTATATGGTGGATTATGACCATAATTTGGGCATATAAGTTTAGGCTTACTTTATGAATTAGGCAAGATATCTGAATAGGACTTTAAGGAATGTTTAAATCGGCTAAAACTGTTATCTGCTTAATATGTTAAATTTGCCTAATCTGCTAAATCTGTTACCTATCTAATCTGTTGAATTGCCTAAACTGTTACATATGTTGAATCGCCTAATCTGCTAATTATGCCTAATCTGCTAAATCTGTTGAGTTGCCTAATCTGCTAAATCTGTTGAACCGCCTGAGCTGTTAAATCTGTTGAAAAGATGAATGATTGTAATTTGTGTATGAAAATTCGTAGGCTCGATCTAAGATTGAGTAAAACATGTTAATTTGATTAATCTGCTACGACTTGAAAAGAAGTCAAATCTGTTAGTCTGATAGTTGCATAATTTGTAGTGGAATAAACTGGTTATAATAAAAATGCTGAGACACGAGGTTAGACTCATGTTGCGGTAGAAGCCTGCCCGGACCCAACCGGCTTAACCAGCAACCACAAACTGCTAGTCTAATGTGAGAGGTCTTAGGCATAACTAAGATATGCTTAGACACGAGGTTAGGTCTGGCTTGTGGCAGAAGTCTGCCCGGAACCGCCCGGCTTATCCAGCGGCCACAAGCTACCGACCTAATGTGAGAGGTCTGCGCATTAATATTTAATTAATGCAAATCTGAGATAAATATGATGTCTAAAACGTGTTGGGTGGATAGGGCTAAACCAACTGGATTGATGAATTAATAAACCTGTTTCGTGAATCTGTAGGCCCAATACAAAGTTAGACAATCTGTAAGTCTGTTAAAACTGTACATCTGATTCGTTAGTCTGAAAACCTGTTGACTTGATTGTCTGATCCGTGGACTAGTTGATCTGAACTCTGTAGGTATGAAAATTTGTAAACAAGTTAATCTGAAACCCATTAGTTCGAGGACACAAGGTTAGGAGGGAAAATACTTGTGTCATCTGTTGTTTGGGACCCATATTAGTCAGTAACCCTTTCTGGTATCAACACTATGACCCAACAGTAGGTAGGGTCCGGGCACGCTTACTGAACTAATTATAAGCGGTTCATTCTGATAATGGCGAGCGGTGTTGATGGTGCGTTCCAACCGGTCATCTGCGTGCATGGATCCCAATCTGCCTCTGAGGATGTAAGACGCCATGACATTTTTAAATAGGTCTGTTTCATTCAAAGGTTGCCACTATAGGGAGTGATACACCGTTCTGTGGGGCTGGCACAGGGTATTTATGTATTAGGGAGCCGATCGCTTGGGGTAGATTTAGGGTACACTTAGTTCTGTCTGCTTCCATTGTGGTACCATCTGTTTCTGTTGGGTCTGTTTCTACGTGGTACCGTCTGTTGGGGTGGTAAAGGCCCATTTACTAGTGTACACCTAATTCTAACATTCTGTTTCCGTAGGGATTATTCTGTTTCCGTCTCTGATTCCGTTTATGTACCTTCTGTCTGTTGGGGGTGGTAAAGGCCCATTACTGGCATTCTGTTTCTGTATAGATTATTCTGTTCCGTTTCTGTTTCAGTTTAGACATTAGGGTAACACCTAATCCTGTTATACTAGTATTAGTGCAGAGAAGTAAGATCTAAGTAAGAAGCATAACTTGGGCTATATCATTTTGTTTCTTCTGTTTAGCTTAACTATACCAGTTACTCCTGTTGCTGTTGTCTCTTATCCAGCTTTATTTTCATGTCATGATATTATTATCTGTTCATATGCTGAAAGTCACTGGACTTGCCAGACTTTATGTCTGACCTTGCTTGTTTTCGCCCCTTTTCTTTCATTCCCCCCCCCCTCCCCCAGGTTTTTAGGGTGGAAGTATAGGAGCTTGATTTGGATTATCTCTGCTTAAAGTATCGCTTGGCCTTGGCTCTATCTTTCCATGGCAGTTTAGCTTTGCCTGGGCTCTATCTTTCCGTGGCAGTTTATGTTGGGGATTATGATTTTAAAAACTATGCATTCTGAAGGCTTTTGTACAAGACTGATATTTTGTACTTGAATTCTGATATTGTGATTTGAAAAGATGTAACCAAACTTACTTCGGTTTCTGTTGTAATAAAGTTATTAATTTTTCAAGTACTGTTTTATCTATCTTGTAAATTTCTGTTCTGTCTACTAAAACACTCCATCAAAGTTAAGGCATTCCCTTTGTGAGTGACCTTAACGGAGGTGGGGTGTTACAAAATGGTATCTTGGGTTTTGCTCTAGTCTTTCCGCATCCCATTGGCTGCTGATGATGGGTGTCCGACGGTCTACTATCCTTGTTGGCCATGCCCCTCTGCCTCCTCGTGAGGCAACCGCCGAACCACCCTGGTATCACTGCGTCACAGCATTCTGACTGCATAGAAACGTCTGTAGTCAAAGCCCATTCACCTAGTATTTACGCGTAGACCCAACCTCTACGAGCATAGCCTAAGACATTTGTCACCGCACAGAGGACTACTAGGAGCACCTTACGTACCTCAGGAAGCCGCGTGCTTCCCCTTCTATTCCTTTGGAGCCATCAGAACAATCTGATGAATATGCGCTCCCCTCATGCCTTTTAACACCTCGATGATCTGCCCCATTGGGTTATTCACCCTCAACCGTATGGACTTGTCTAAGCGCCTTACTTTAGCATATTGTTAGACCCAATGTCTAAGCATTCTTTTACACGCTTGTCTCACCTCATCGGGTTTCCAGTTAACTTGGTTATTCCAATGCATATTGAATTCTTATTCAATTACCAAGTTTCTCTTGCTTATTAATTTCAGTCATAGAACTTAATCCATTTAAGTTTATTAATAAGCCATAACATGTTATTCTCTAGATTATGGCCCAAGGTCGGTGATCCACAACCCCTTGTTGATTTCACCATTACAATAACATGTTTTACTTAATATGTAATTAAGTATATCCAATTCACATGTTTTCTAATTAACATGTCACTTACCATTTACGATTAAATATAACTTATTTCATTTCATAAGTTTTCCTCATTCTTTCTTATTTAATCATAATTCCGTTTTACATTGTCAATACAACTTATCGTTCTTTACTTATTAACTTAGTTTTATTAACTAAGGCCAATTAATAAGTTTCTCTACCCGTTTATTATAACCTATGTTATAATTTCCTCTTGTCCCTTGGACAAGCCTAACCATTCTTATCAATGGGTTTCAGACTTCCAAACTTATAGGTTACTTAATTTATAATTAATTACAACTTCTTATATTTCATATATTACTCCCCTTTTCTCAACTGGTTTCCGGCTTTCCCCATTTACCGATTACTTAATTTACGATTAAGTGTCCCTTAACTCATTTCACCAGTTATCCCATTTCCTTACTAGTTTAGCATAACCAAAGTTATAATCTTCACTTGTACCCAGGACAAGTCTAACTATTATGCAACATTTTCATTAATGTTATTTACTTATAATAGGTGATTATCATTCCTACAAGTTATGCTTATCCTAAAAGGTGTCTTTAATTACATAACTTTATTATTTCTACCGGATATGTATACCACTAGGTGTCTTTAATTACATAACCTTATCAGGCTAAGTTTATGGGCCTATATGTAAATATTACCCCCCCCCCCCCCTTAGATTTGTTTAGCCCACCCACTGTCCAACCAATTTTACTTAACCCTAACTTTAGTTCATATTCATACAATCCCTATGAATTAGATTAGGTTAAGTAGTCCAATTCATTAACATGTCCACTTATGGTTTATAATGGGCTAGACCTCCCATATTTGGACTACAACTTGTGGATGTTGGATATGCCGGTCGGGTCCGGGCAGACTTCTTCCACAAGTTGGGCTTAACCTCGTGTCATAGCCCATCTTGTATTTGTGCACTTAGACCTCTCACATTAGGTTCAACATTAGTCGTTGATGGATATGCCAGTCGGGTCCGGGCAGACTTCCACCACTAATGCAACCTAACCTCGTGTCATAAGTGCAATTACAATTTCTAATTGTAATCCTAGGCATTCATTATTAATCGATTATTTAAACCTATGCCTTTGTTTGTGTTAATGCTCATTTACCCAATTATATTCATGATGTGTTATATGTCTAAATTCATATTATTCGAATTATGCTAATTCATATGTTACATATGATCCTGTTTGCGCCCAAATCATTTTTCTATACTTATGATCCAATCTAAGATCTTTAAACATAATTTTGTCAATGCCCCCAAACCCATATTTATTCGATCCTATGTTAACATGAATCCATATAATCATATACTTACTCCGATTATTCCCTGTATATAATTGGGACAAATTTACATGTAAACTTGTTAGCACTCCAACAAATCCAATATATGAATTTTTCCCACATGTTCAAATTAATATTATAACATGTAAACATTCCAACATTTCAACTGATTCAATATATGAATTATTCATATTAACAATTTGATGTTATATCATGCTAATCATTCCCACAATTTAATAGATTCAACACAAGAATTTCCTGATCTATTCATATTAACGTCTCAACTTGTTATAATAGCAATTTATAACTAAACTGGCAATTTCACAATTTATTAAAAGGGGAATGCTAAACTATAGTCATAAAATTATCTAAAGGCTATAGTTTAAACCTACTCACCTTTCATGCTTTCCCAAATTTTGGATTCGAACCCGTTTCAGCATCCATCGTTTTTTCCTTAATAGGATTTACAACCTATCGATCATGGATTTATTATTTTCATTAAAAGAGAGAAGGGAAAGAAAGAGCAAGAATTAGAATGGATTAGATCTAGAATTTTACCTTTCTTTCATGATTCTGCAAAATCTTTTATTAACGTCGATTCTCTCTTCCAGATCTTGAATTCATAATTTTCCTAGGCTAATATTTTAATTTTCAGAATATATTTGAGAAGAGAGAGAGAGAGAGAGAAAGTAATGACAGAGCTCCAGCGTAGCTGCCAAATTATGAGGGTTAGGGTTAGGTCTAGGGTCTTATTTATAGGAGTATGGAGCAATCTGGACCCTCAGATTTACCCCAAAGCCATCCGAATCATCAAAATATCACAAAACGCTAATCTGCCAAAATCTGTCGTAGGTGGGTAGACCCAACCTTGAGGGGGTCGACCCCGGTGTCGACCAACCATTGAGGGTGTTGACCCTGGTGTCGACCCACCCTTGAGGGTGTCAAGCCACCCTTGAGGGTGTCGACTCACCTGGGTGGGAAATCTGCCGCCTTCTGGAATTTTAAATTTTGAACCGATTTTCGAATGTTTGGACCCATTTTTGAATTTCTGAACCTAATATAAATATATATATTCTTCTTGCGCGTATACAAACTTCAAACCTTAATAACTTCTTCATACGGTGTCTGATTTACACAAACCAGGTGTCGATTTTGACCAGAATTTCGAGACGGAAGCAATGGCGCAGTCTGTTTTACTTAATTCTAAATATTTAATTAAGTTACTCTTATTTTATTATCTTACACTAGAAATACGGGGTGTTACATTCTCCTACCCTTACAAAATTTCTTCCCTGAAATTTGATAAGGGTAAAATAAATTAACCCCTCGCATAATATACATCCACCATGTATGCATCCAATTTTTGCAAACATTGTGCACTTGTGCAAAGTAAAATACAACATCATAATGCATGTATGCCTAAGAGATACCTCCTACGTATATGCGAATTATTCAAAAATCTTTTTAAAATACGATGCTCACATCCTAAATATACTGGCAGTTCTATATGAATGCAATATTTTGAAAATCAAAATACTTTTTCATCCAAATTTTCCCACACTCTTACTTAGTAAGAGCATAGTTCATCCAATTGTTGCATCCATAATCCTACTAACAAACTTTATTTTTCGAATTTCAGAAAAATCCAATTTTTCTAAATTCGATTTCTTATGTTACGAAAAGGTGGAAAACAGAAAACTCTGCATCTTCCGTTTTTCTTTTTCAACCTTTTTCTAACCATACTTAGATTTTTATGTAACTATTTATAAAGATTTCCTATTTTCCTATCCCAAGAACAACCCACATAAGAAAATTTTCTTTGTTACTGATTTTCTTTTCATCTTACCTTGGAAATTTTTCATTCTTATCCATCTTTTCTCATAATTTTCCATTTTTGTTGCTTTACTGAATTTCTGTTTTCTTCTTAGTTGTACCTTTTCTCTTTTCTTAGCTTATTTAATCATTTGATCTTAGTTTAAATTTAAATAAGCCTTCTAGTCTTTCAACTAAAATAGGAGAACAAACACCTTACACATCTACTACTAAGGGCCAAGAATCTCGGGACAATGTCCTCCCCTCAGATAGAAAAGTCCAAACTATGGGATCTACGAAAGTTTTAGGTGTTACCCTGACTACCCAACAAATAACGGAACAATCCCAACAGAAATGTGATAACGGGTTTTACCCCTAACATGAAAATTAGCAACGGGATCTAAACACTTACTTTCCCTTTTCTATCTAGTAATCGCTACTAGTCCAAGCTGTGTCCCAACAATTATTTCAAGCAACACCCTAGGCTTTCCAACGCTTACGCATTCTACGGGAACTCACTATTATTCCAAGATAATTCTGGCTATTTACTTTATAGTCACAAAACTTTTCCCGTCTTTCCTAGGCACTAATCCTTACCTACTGCATACTTTTTTAAAAACGTAGTTTGGCCCTTTTCCTTCCAAAAATTAAAGTGTCAAAACTTTATTTTCCTCATGAAAACTTTCTTTGGCCGAACCGTAAAAACATGTCATCTTAAAAGAAAATGTAAATCATCATTTTTTTCAAATCACAAAACTGGAGTAGATACAGACAACTATTTCTCAATTGGGTTTATGACTTGTTCTTACCTATAAGGTCAGTTCTGTCTCTTACTAAAAGGTGCCAACATCCACTTTATTCTTATTTTCTACAACTTATTTTGTCCACCCAAAAAATTATTTTAAATTATTTGCCAAAAAGGGTTGTCATAGGAATACAGAATTAAAATCTTTCTTTTATAAAACTTCTTGTTATGAAATATAACAAGAAAACTAGCGAGCTATACATGCTCTATAATATGCACATTTTACTGAGAAAATTTTACTTAAAAAATCAACATGTACTTCTTTACATATTTTAAAACTATAACTTTTAAGATTAAAACTTGAAAACACCATAAACCATTTTCCTAAAACTTTTATAATCTCAAGTCCTTAAAAGTTAATAATGGGGTTAGACTCAAAGCGCACTTTCAATTTTTCTAGGATTTCCTAGACACTTCCCAAGGTCAATTCTCTCAACTATATATATATATATATATATATATATTACTAATCCATTTTGTTTTTCTCTTTTTAACGTTTTCCAATTTATAAGGTTTTATTGCCAAATCCACTAACCCAAGATACTAATCATATGGGATTCACTTTCCTTCCATACAAAGTATATTGTACACTATCCATCAAAATTACCTAAGGGTCTCAGATTTCCTTATTCATTCCCTTAGTGACAAAACAAGCATCCCATTTCTTACCATGTTATACTCCTTCTATTTAGTGGGTTCCTCTATGGATCTAGGTATATATATAATATATTTATATTTTAAAAAATATAAATATGTTCACTCATTATTTATATAGGAATACTAAACCTAGGCTCTCATACCAGATGTGACAACCCGAATTCCGATAGACAGGTTTTTTTCTTTAAAAACTCCAATCTATTGAATCTCGGATTGAGTCGCTCTGGTATCCGACAGAAAAGACAGAGACATAATATATTTCAGAGCTCAGAAAATATCTCACAGCGGAATGGATAAAATATAGCATGATCAAAATATAGCCTTACTGTATTAATAATACTGCCTAGCTATTATCCAAGGCTATCATGTCCCTACCACAAATCTAACCTGCGAGTATGTTATAAGGAGGGGGTCAGAACACAAGTTCTGGTGACTGGATTTAAACTGTACACTTTGGATAATCCTATATATATTGTTCAATCATGTTTTCTTAATTATTAGATTACTTGGGTTAACAACACTCAAGGCTTACACACACGTCGCACCCATTTACTTCACAGTGGAATAACCTAATACAGTATATGTGTAGCTACCCCCAATATCGAGGTACACCCCATGGTGCTCCACTCGCACGGTCTCCGTCGTAATGCCACTGAAATGCTCGCAGTCCCTCATCCTATGCTGGAGTGACATACAAATCTCTATATAACAATGATACGACCAGCATATATCTATCATCACTACGCTACTGAAGCGTACGGACTGCCACCCTCGATCGAATCAGATCTCATATTGGAGTAATGCCCTCAAGTTTAGACTATCCCTCGTATGTACTGTTAATTGTAGCTCGATGCCTCAATCGCACATCCTCTAATGTGCACCGAGTTCCGTGGCAAGGCGATACAAGAAACACGGAACTCGGTCGGGAGCTTTTCCATATCTGTACAGGTCTGTCTTTAAAGAGCTCTATATACAGATATATCTAGGGTCTTATTTATAGGAGTATGGAGAAACCAGGACCCTCAGATTTGCCCAAAAGCCATCCGAATCGTCAAAAATAACACAAAACCCTAATCTGTCAAAATCTGTCGTAGGTGGGTAGACCCACCCTTAGTGTCTACCCACCCTGGAGGGTGTCGACCCACCCTTGAGGGTGTCGACCCACTTGGGCGGGAAATCTGCCGCCATCTAAAATTTTGAATTTTGAACCGATTTTCGAATTTTTGGACCCATTTTTGAACTTTTGAACCTAATATATAATTATATATTCTTCTTGCGCATATACAAACTTCAAACCTTAATAACTTCTTTACGGTGTCCGATTTATACAAACCAGGTGTCAATTTTGACCAGAATTTCGAGACGGACGCAATGGCGCAATTCCTTTTACTTAATTCTGAATATTTAATTAAGTTATTCTTATTTGATTATCTTACACTAAAAATACGGGATGTTACATTCTCCTACCCTTAGGAAATTTCGTCCTCGAAATTTGATAAGGGTAAAATAAATTAACCCCTCGCATAATGTACATCCATCATGTGTGCATCCAATTTTTGCAAACATTGCGCACTTGTGCAAAGTGAAATACAACATCATAATGCATGTATGCCTAAGCGGTACCTCCTATGTGTATGCAAAATTTTCAAAAATCCTTTTAAAATATATTGCTCACATCCTGAATATACTGGCAGTTCTATATGAATGCAATATTTTGAAAATCAAAATGCTTTTTCATCCAAATTTTCCCACACTTACTTAGTAAGAGCATAGTTCATCCAATTGTTGCATCCATAATCCTACTAACCAACTTTATTTTTCGAATTTCAGAAAAAACTTATTTTACTAAATTCGATTTCCTATGTTACAAAAAGGTGGAAAACGGAGAACTCCGTATCTTCCGTTTTTCTTTTTCAACATTTTTCTAACCATACTTGGATTTTTATGTAACTATTTATAAAGATTGCCTATTTTCGTATCCAAGCATAGCTAATATAAGAAAATTTTCTTTGTTATTTATTTTCTTTTCATCTTACCTTTGAAATTTTCCATTCTCATCCATCTTTTCTCATAATTTTGCATTTTTTTGCTTTACTGAATTTTTGTTTCTTCTTAGTTGTACATTTTCTCTTTTCTTAGCTTATTTAATCATTTGTCTTGGTTTAAATTTAAATAAGCCTTCTAGTCTTTCAACTAAAACAAGAGAACAAACACCATACACAACTACTACTAAGGGCCAAGAATCTCGGGACTATGTCCTCCCCTCAAACAGAAAAGTCCAAACTATGGATCTACGACAGGTTTAGGTGTTACCCTAACTACCCAACAAAATAACGAAACGGTCCCAACAGAAATGCGATAATTGGTTTTACCCCTAACATGAAAATTAGCAACGGGATCTAAACACTTACTTGCCATTTTCTATCTAGTAGTCGCTACTAGTCCTAACTGTGTTCCAACAATTATTTCTAGCAACATCCTAGGCTTTCCAATGCTTACGCATTCTACGGGAACTCACTATTATTCCCTGATAATTCTCGCTATTTACTTTATAGTCTCAAAACTTTTCCCGTCTTTCCTAGGCACTAATCCTTACCTACTCCATACTTTTTTAAAAATATGGTTTGTCCCTTTTCCTTCAAAAAATTAAAAGTGTCAAAATTTTATTTTCCTCATGAAAACTTTCTATTGCCAAACCATAAAAACATGTCATCTTAAAAGAAAATGTAAATCATCATTTTTTTCAAATCACAAAACTGGAGTAGATACGGACAACTATTTCTCAATCGGGTTTATGACTTGTTCTTACCTATGAGGTCAGTTCTGCCTCATACTGCAAGGTGCCAACATCCACTCTATTTATATTTTCTACAACTTATTTTGTCCACCTACAAAATTGTAACACCCCGCCTCCGCCAGGGTCACTCGCAAAGGAATGCACTAGCTTTAGAGGGGCATTATTGGTAAACATGCACAGAAATATCACAAGACAGAACTTATAAAATAGCGGAAGTAAAATCAAACTTTCATAACATGAATAAATAAGGTCTAAAGCCTTTTACATCAGAGTACATCAAAACCTGTCTTGCAATAGTAAAGAAGCATAAAGACATTTTCATAAATTATTCCCCAAGTAAAACAGTAAAGTAGCCATAGCCAAGAAAAGTCCAAGCCATCCATGATGACCTTCAAGCAGAATAAGTCCGAACTAAACAACAGTATTTCCTCCCTGTAACCTGGGGGGAAACGGAAGACAAGAAGCGAAACAAAACGGGTCAGTCAAAAAGACTGAGTAAGCCCTATCTACTATCAGCATAAAAACTAGTAAAGTTAACTGACATGAGAAACTGAGATGAACATAAGCATGATGAAAAGATAGATAAGCTAAATCAAAATAACAGGATGAACTACTGAACTCAGATAAACTAAGGTGTCATGATAAATTACGATGTCAAGTTAAAACAAGGTATCCCTTCGTCAGGTTCCTATCAAGTATAATATCCCCAAGATATCTATCACGTATAACATCCCATGGTATCTATCCTGTCTTTTAGCTCTGCACCTACCGTACTAGTATCCCCACCGTATCATGTGTTAACCATGAATGACCCTTACTCAAAAGTCGTGTAATGGTCCATGTCAACCTAATATATCGCATATATAGGTTACTCAACTCGTATGTTTCTTTCCATGTAAATGTTCAGTTCCTTGCCGTAGACCGTACGGGCTTTCCCATGAGGTTCTATACTACTCCAACGTAATTCCATGATCCTTAAGATCGTTTTGGACTGTTACCCTAGGTCTAGCTAGGTTCTTTCATATGAATCACTGTTTGTACCACTAGGACTTATGCTACCTAGGACTACTAGGGATTATGCTTACCTATTGCACGTTTTCGTATCTCGGTTTGGGTTCAACTACCTAGGGCCACTAGGGATTACGCTAACCGTCAACCGCGCCCTTTTTCCCACGCATTCATCGTGAATCGTTTTTCCATGACTGTATGCACATGTATCACATCATGCCATCCGAGTCCTGTCACAGGGCAGATCAAGAAATACAGGACTCGGTCGGGAGCTTTCAATTTATCTGCCGATGCAGATGCTAAGGTCTGTTTTTTTCTATACGTGGCTATGGTCCCACGAGACCACTCCCTCAACTAGTGAAAGACAAGACAGGATAAATCCTGTATGAGAACACACTACTGGCCAACCCACGATCTAGCCTTACCGCAACCATAATTAGATAGCAATTATGGTCTTTTGGGTGTTCTCTGCCTTTCCGTACGTACACGCTTGACCAAAGATGGTAGGTAGCCTGACGAAATGCTATCTAGGGCACGACCGTGTATCGTCGACTATCCCCTATCCATCCCCGTCTTTAGGTCGCTCGTATAGCAACCAAGGCATACTCTTGGTTCTTCTAACGCAGACCTTAACCTCTCCTGAGCCTAGTATGATCACCTGGCAGCTCACAGAGGGATACCAAGAATATCCTCACGTTCCCCGAAGCCGCTGCTTCGTTACCCAGTTCGCTGGAGCCTTTATCTAAATCAGATAACTTGCTCCTACTCGTGTGCTTAAACGATGACCTACCGTATCAGGTTACTCATCTATCTATGAACTGGTCCAAATCTCCTTGACTAAGAATTATTACTTAGCTATTCCTCAACTAAGGTTTACCACTTAGCCTTATTCCCGTTATTCTTGTTAATTACGGTTATCCACCTAATCCTCAGAACTAGGGTTTACATAATGGATTAAGTGTCACTTAAGTTCATGACTTAACCCGTCTACAAATCATGTCAAAATTGGCTAAGTATCCAAGTTCAAGACTTAACCCTACAAACCATGCTCAAGTTGGTTAAGTATATATTAACTTGACCCTATCAAATTACTGAGTCAAATCGGTCAAGCGTATTTAAGCGATTCGTGACTTAGCCTTATCATGTTTTCACGTTAGATTGGTTAAGTATAGGTTAACTTAACTTCAATAAATTAACGAGTTAGACTGGTTAAGTATAGGTCACTTAACCACATCAAATCATCATGTTAGATTAGTTAAGTGTTTAACTTAACCCCATTAAACTGCCAAGTGGGATTAATTAAGTCTAGGCTAACTTAACCCCATCCGATTTCCATGTTTAGACTAGTTGAGTCTAATCTTAACCCCATCCATTAACTGTATTTTTCGGTTAAGCGTCATTAAGAGAACTTACTTAACCTTACCAAGTTATCGTGTTGGATTGATTAAGTGTTGGTTAACTTAACCCCGTCCACTAGTCATATAAAAATGGTTAAGTGTCATTAGGCAAATCAAGTTACTTAACCTACCCAACCTTGTCATGTTTTGTTAAGTATCATTAGCCTAATCAATTTACTTAACCCATTTGTCCATGTCATATTTGGTTAAGAGTCATTAATCAAATTAACTTAACCCTATCATGTGGCATTAATTACTTAATGCACCTCAACCTCTCACATTAGACTTTGTTGTGGTTACTAGTTAAGCCGGTCGGTTCCGGGTAGCTTTACACCACAACTTGGTCTAACCTCGGGTTCAAGCACAACATGACCAACTTCTCACATTGGGTCCTATTGTTTGCAACTACTAGTTAGGTCGGTCGGTTCCGGGTAGCTTTATGTTGCAAACTCAACCCAACCTCGAGTTGGTCACTTTCATGTTTAGTCTAGTGTCATGTTCATATTCAAGTTTTCTTAAGAATATGGGTAGACCTAACTCAATAGGTAAATTCCCAATTCCATAGTATGGGTAGACCTAACTTAATAGGTAAATTCCCAATTCCATATTTTCAAGCATATTTACATGTCAACTTCCATGTTATATTTCAAGTCATGTTTTTAAGTTATATTTTCATGTCATTAGAAATTACCCATAACATAACCCAACGCTTTTAAACTCGCATATACGTTCGCAACAACGTAATGGATTAAAAGAAGAGACTTGGCAAAGTCATGACAAAAATGGATATTAAGCCACAAGTTAATCATGGTGGCAAATGAGGCACAAATGTGTTCATTAACTTGCATGTTACATTCTTAAGCCTCAAAAACATGCATAAACCCAAACTTGGCACATAAGCGAATCATGGTGACAAAAGACATGGAATGATGACTAGTAACTCGCATATATCATCATATAAGGGTTATGACTTCATATGCAAGTTGACATAAAGATTATGAGGGTTCTCATGTTGCATAATGCAACATTTCAACATAAAGGTTGTAGCTTTTAGCCCACAAGATCAAGATAATGACTTCATAAACTTGCATGACATGATAGCATGTATCATACTCAATGATCAAACCCAACTTGCAACATGAACATTTAACTTCATAGTTAATATCTAAGAGTAGGGAAAGGGCTTACATTGCTATGAAGGCCCAAATCGATTAAATTAAAGATTGAGAAAAAGCCTATGCATGCCATCATTCAAAAACCCAAAGATGAAAGCTCCAAATCAATAAAAACCCCATCTTGATGAACAAAGATCAAAGCTTTAGCCTTGAAATCAACTTGAGAAGCTCTCATACTAACATAGAGACTCTCTAACACTCACATGATCATGAAACCTCTCATAGAAATGAAGATAGAAACTTTGGGCAAGAGGATGGAGGCTAGGGTTTTGAGTGGAGGCCATGAGAGGAGCAATTTTGCCATAGTTTAGTTGCATGAATGAATAATGAGGATTTAGGAGAGGGTTAGGGGCTTATTTATAGAGATTAGGATTAGTTAGGACCCTTAGATTAACCCTAGGATCAACCTGAACCATCAGATTTCGAACCAAGCCCAAAAACCTAGCCAAGACAGAAAACAGGTGCACCAGGCAAAACTGCCCGGCCACCATAAGTCGACACCCAAGTCGACAGGGCTGTCGACTTGGGTCATGCCATGTCGACTCCCAAGTCGACAGCCCTGTCGACTTGGGGTGGCTGGCGGGAATTTTCCCTCCTAGCCTTCTAGGCTAAATTTTCGAAATAAGAACTCGTTTTTGAACTTGAATTTTCTGAAAACTTCGTCGGACCATAACTTGGTCATACTGACTCCGATTCTCGAAAACTCAGACTCTATTTCGCGTATTTTTCCGAGACGAACGCAATGGTATAGCCCGTTTCACTTGATTCAGAATTTAAAATTAAATTCTGTCTTAATCATGTTATCGAAATACGGGTTGTTACAAAAATTATCTTAAAATAATTTATCGAAAAGGGTTGTCAAAGGAATAGAGATTTAAAATATTTCTTTTATAAAATTTCTTTTTATGAAATATAGCAAGAAAATTAGCGAGCTATACATGCTCTATAATATGCACCTTTTACTATGAGAATTTTACTTTAAAAATCAATATGTACTTCTTTTAATATTTTAAAACTGTAACTTTTAAGATTAAAACTTGAAAACACCGTAAACCATTTTTCCAAAACTTTTATAATCTCAAGTCCTTAAAAGTTAATAATGGGGTTAGACTCAAAGCGGGTTTCTAATTTTTCTAGGCTTTCCTAGACACTCCCCAAGGTCAATTCTCTCAACTATATATATTCCTAATCCATTTTGTTTTTCACTTTTTAACCTTTTCCAATTTATAAGGTTTTATTGCCAAACCCACTAACCCAAAATGCTAATCATATGGGGATTAACTTTCCTTCCATACAAAGTATATTGTACACTATCCACCCGAATGACCTAAGGGTCTCAGATTTCCTTATTCATTCCCTTAGTGTACAAAACAAGCATCCTATTTCTTACCATATTATACTCTTTCTATTTAGTGGGTTCCTCTATGGATCTAGGTATATATATATATATAATATTTGTATTTTTAAAAATACAAATATGTTCACTCACTATTTATATAGGAATCCTAAACCTAGGCTCTGATACAAGATGTGACAACCCGAATTCCGACAGACCGAATTTTTTTTCAAAAACTCTATCGAAATTCGAATTGAGTTGCTCTGGTATCTTGCAGAAAATACAGGGACATAAAATATGTCAGAGCTCAGAAAATATCTCACAGCGGAATGGATAAAATATAGCATAATCAAAATATAGCCTTACTGTATTAATAATACGGCCTAACCAGTATCCAAGGCTATCATGTCCCTGCCACAAATCTAACCTGCGCATATGTTATGAGGAGGGGGCCAGAACACAAGTTCTGGTGACTAGATTTAAACTGTACACTTTGGATAATCCTACATATACCGTTGAATCATGTTTTCTTAGTTATTAGGTTATTGGCTTAACAACACTCAAGGCTTACACACACGTCGCACACATTTACTTCCCAGTGGAATAACCTAATACAATATATGTGTAGCTACCCCTTAATATCGAGGTACACCCCATGGTACCCCACTCGCACGGCCTCCATCGCAACGCCACCAAAATTTTCGCAGTCCCTCATCCTACGCCGGAGTGACGTACGTATCTCTATATAACAATGTTACGACCAACATATATCTATCATCACTACGCTACCTAAGCGTACGAACTACCACCCTCGATGGAATCAGATCTCATATCGGAGTAATGCCCTCAAGTCTACGATACACCACCCAGAGATCATATGCATGTATCCAGACTATCCCTCGTATGTACTGTTAATTGTAGCTCGATGCCTCAATCGCACGTCCTTTAATGTGCACCGAGTTCCGTGGCAAGGCACTACAAGAAACACAGACTCGGTCGGGAGCTTTTCCATATTTGTACAGGCTCGTCTTTGAAGAGCCTCTTTATACAGATATACCTAGGGTCTGTTTTCATGGTGGCTGTGGCCCCACCTCTACCCCTCCCTCAACTAGTAAAGACTATAAGAACAAGGCGACTGCCCCTACACAAACAATCTAAACATTCATGTGGCGTCTCCTGTCAACCCCTTACCCCGATAGCGAAGGGTGAAATGGAATCTTGGGTTTAGCTCTAGTCTTTCCGCATCCTACTGGTTGTCGATGATGGGTGTCTGACGGTCTACTATCCTTATTGGTCGTGACTCTCTGTCTCCTCGTGAGCAACCGCCAAACCACCCTGGTATCGCCGCGTTACAGCATTCTAACTGCGTAGCTACATCTGCAGTCAAGGCCCACCAACCTAGTACTTATGCGCAGACCCACCTCTACAAGCACAGCCTAAGACATCTGTCACCATACAGAGGACTGTTAGGAGCACCTTACGTACCTCAGGAAGCCGCGTGCTTTCCCTTCCAGTGCTTTGGAGCCGTCAGAACAATCAGATGAATGTTAGCTCCCCTCGTGGCTTTTAACACCTCGATGATCTACCCCGTTGGGTTATTCACCCTCAACCGTACAGACTGGTCTAAGCGCCTTATATGTCTAAACATTCTTTTACGCCCTTGTCTCACCTCATCAGGTTTCCAGTTAACTTAGTTATTCCAATTCATATTGAATTCTTATTCAATTATAAAGTTTCTCTTGCTTATTAATTTCAGTCATACAACTTAATCCATTTAAGTTAATTAATAAGCCCACAACATGTTATTCTGTAGATTGTGGCCCAAGGTCGGTAATCCACAACCCTTGTTGGTTTCACCATTACAATAACATGTTTTACTTAATATGTAATTACGTATATCCAATTCACATGTTTTCTAATTAACATGTCACTTACCATTTATGATTAAATATAACTTATTTAATTTCATAAGTTTTCCTCATTCTTTCTCATTTAATCATAATTCCATTTTACATTGTCAATACAACTTATCGTTGTTTACTTATTAACTTAGTTTTATTAACTAAGGCCCATTAATAAGTTTCTCTACCCATTTATTATAACCTATGTTATAATTTCCTCTTATCCCTAGGACAAGCCTAACTATTCTTATCAATGGGTTTCAGACTTCCAAACTTATAGGTAACTTAATTTATAATTAATTACAACTTCTTATATTTCATATATTTCCCCCCTTTTCTCAATTGGTTTCCGGCTTTCCCCATTTACCGATTACTTAATTTACAATTAAGTGTCCCTTAACTAATTTCACCAGTTATCCCATTTCCTTATTAGTTTATTATAACCTAAGTTATAATCTTCACTTTTCCCTAGGACAAGTCTAATTATTATGCAACATTTTCATTAATGTTACCTATTTATAGTAGGTGATTATCATTCCTACAAGTTATGCTTAACCTAAAAGGTGTCTTTAATTACATAACTTATATTATATCTACCGGTTATGTATACCACTAGGTGTCTTTAATTACATAACCTTGTCGGGCTAAGTTTATTGGCCTATAGGTAGATATTACCCACTCCCCTAAATTTGCTTAGCCCACCCACTATCTAACCAATTTTACTTAACCCTAACTTTAGTTCATATTCAAACAATCCCTATAGAATAGATTAGGTTAAGTAGTCCAATTCATTACCATGTCCATTTATGGTTATAATGGGCTAGACCTCCCACATTAGGCCAACTTGTGGATGCTGGATATGTCGGTTGGGTCCGGGTAGACTTCTTCCACAAGTTGGGCTTAACCTCATGTCGTAGCCCGTCTCGTATTTGCGCACTTAGACCTCTCACATTAGGTTCAACATTAGTGGCTGCTGCCGGTCGGGTCCCAGTAGACTTCCACCACTAATGAAACCTAACCTCATGTCATAAGTGCAATTACAATTTCTAATTGTAATCCTAGGCATTCATAATTAATCAATTATTTAAACATATGCCTTTATAGGTGTTAATGCCCATTTACCCAATCATCTTCATGATGGGTTATATGTCTAAATTTATATTATTTGAATTACGCCAATTCATATTTTATATATGATCCTATTTGCGTCCAAATCATTTTTCTATACTTATGATCCAATTTAAGATCTTTAAACATAATTTGGTCGATGCCCCAAACCCATATTTATTCGATCCTATGTTAACATTAATCCATATAATCATATACTTACTTCAATTATTCCCTGTATATAATTGGGACAAATTTACATGTAAACTTTTTCGCACTCCAACACATCCAATATATGAATTATTCCCACATGTTCAAATTAATATTATAACATGTAAACATTCCCACATTTCAACTGATTCAATATATGAATTATTCATATTAACAATTTGATGTTATATCGAAACACCCCACTCCGTTAAGGTCACTCACAAAGGGAATGCATTAACTTTGGTGAAGCATTTTAGGTAAAAGGCACAAATAATTTACAGGACAGACATATAAACAGCGGAAAACTGAAATCATTTCATAAATATCGTGGTTCAGTCAAAACATTACAAGCATTGTCTCAAAACCCAACTTCTAAATTATTACAATAAAACATCTGTCTTGATTTAAAACTCCAAGTACATAAAGAAGCATAAAACAATAGTAAAGCAGCATACATCCCCAATAAAGTGTAACCACAGCCATAACCCAAGAAAAGAGAATCCAAGCAATACATCTACTCTCTTTACGCTGGAAAAGGTCTGCACTAAGCAGAAGTATTCCCTCCCTGCGGACCTTGGGGGGGAAGAAAAGAAGGCGAAAGAAAACGGGTCAGACATAAGCCTGGTAAGTCCAGTGATTACTCAATATGTAAACAGGTAAAAGGATCATGACATGAATAAACTGAACATAGAACAATACCATAGCAATAAGACAACATAAGATAAGGCAAGATAAGCTGAATATACTATCGCACTCATTTCCATTTCTCTGCACCTACTAACGAATGTTTCAACTACCATCATGTGTTCATAACAAAGTGATCCCTTTTCCGATCAGCTTCTACTCGCATGCATTTATTACTTGTGTCATTCGGCTCCGCTTGATTGTAGATACCTGTGTTGGTCCCGCCATAGGGTGTATCAATTCCTATGGTGGCAACCCGACACAAATTCAAGATGCACAGTGTATACTACTGATGCTCAGTGCCTTCTTTTTCCACTCAAGAGTACGTGCACGCCCATACTCCAATGGAACCTGCACTGCTGCACCACCCGCACTATTTTGACCGCTTATAATCAGCCCAGTAATCGTGCCCAACCCTACATAGTTCAGGTTACCGTCATACATCTATGTGGGTTACTGCTGAAATGGGTCCCCAATACTAGGGTTTCCTAATCAACATGTTATAATGGTTAAGTGTCCTCAAATTAATCTAACCCAGCCCATCTGTTTAATTAACATGCGGTACTGGTTAAGTGTTGCCTTAATTAACTTAACCCTACCATTCTTAGCCTGTCCATGCCTTATCTTTAATTTATTCATTAAAGCACCAACCTATCACATTAGCTCTATACTGTTGCGGTCGCTGGATGTGCCGGGCGGTTCCAGGCAGTCTTACACCGCAAATCAATCTAACCTCGGGTTTTTGGGCTTAATGCGCTAACCTCTCACATTAGATCTATATTGTTGCGGTCGCAGGATGTGTCGGGCGGTTCCGAGCAGTTTTACATCGCAACTCAATCTAACCTCGGGTTAGGCATGATCATCTTTAGCCATTTTACATATTTTTCATATGTGTCCAAGTTTAGGTCTTTTTATGTCAATATTTCCCAAGTGTAGTCAATACAAGCTTTTGCCACATTCACATGCTATGCCCAAAATTTACTCAAGTAAATTATACCCAATTCTCCCGCATTATAATCGCACGTACAACGAGATTCAATCTAAGTTCCGAATGAACTTAGTATTCATAAAAGAAAATAACAAACGGGGAAAAAAATAGTGAAGGAGCATAAGAATTGACATAAGGAAAAATAGGCATGTAAATGTGTACCCAATTCAAGAATCATGTTTCAATAGACATGTTGTACATTAATAATAAGTATGGGCAAGCTAAGCAATTTACACCATAGGTATAAAGATTAGAAAGAATTGGAATTAAGAGAATCACTAATTTTGATGTACAACCTGATAAGTCCCATATATCAATCACAATAGTCTCATAGGCATAGGATGTACAACATGATAGGTTCCATCATACCAATCACAATAGTCTCATAGGCATAATAGATTTCATTATGTCAGTCACAACAGTCTAATAGGCATTGATAGGTTTCATTATGTCAGTCACAACAGTCTCATAGGCATGATAGGTTTCATTATATCAATCACAATAGTCCCATAGGCATAGGCAATTCAGATTTGACAAAAGGATAAGCATGAGAATTAGGCATAGTTCTAGATCCGATTATTACAGTCATGATTTCTATTAGGTGTTCAAATCTGAATAATAACTAAACTTACAGAAAAAGAATGGATCTTGTATTCTAGGATCTGGTTTCTGAATTTGTTAAGCTTAACCCTTGATGTAGACATTTGATTCTCTAGTTTTGATTTGGTTTGGAGCTTTCTAACTTGATTTCTAGTTTGGAGAAGATTGAGGCTAGGCTAGCTTAGACATGGACAACACGACGGCTTCATAAAATAGGGTTATGATGCCTATGGTTAAGGTTTGGGGTGATTATATAGAAGTTTAGGATTAATATAAGCCTTTAGATCAACCTAGGAGTCATCAGAGCCGTCCAGTCCAAGAAAATGCGTCATCGGGCCAATTAGAAGTCGCCACGTAGCCCTATGACTTAGAAAATCGTCACTGTCCAGCACAGTTGCCAGGGGTCGACACCTATGACGACACCCCTATAGGGGGTCGACTCCCATGTCGACACCCCTAAGCGGGAGATTTCCCGTTCAGCCGATTTCTGTGTTTTTGAATTTCGAACTGAATTGATTATTTAATTATTATTTTTAACTAGTGTGAAACCGTGCTACGCACACGGATTGCTATATATTTTGTTTTTGCCACAATATTTAAAGAGGACGACTATTTGAACATAAAATTAAATACAAATAGAGACACAAAGCCTCAACCGTTAGATCTTTTTGTCTTTATATGAAAAGATGGAATTTATGGGGGCTTTCCAATATTTAAATGTTATCATTTGTAGTTAAATGGAATACTAACTTTGCTATGTACGTTTGTTGTGGATGCATGCGTCAATATTTAAATGTTCTCATTTGTAGTTAAATACTAACTTTGCTATGTACGTTTGTTGTGGATGCATGCGTCAATATTTAAATGCTCTCATTTGTATTTAAATGGAATACTAACTTTGCTATGTACGTTTGTTGTGGATGCATGCGTCAAAGTAGTACAATACATTTATTATTCCCTTTGTTGATAATTTGTTCAACATTACTGAAAACGCGTTTATATTTTAGCTATGGTGATTTTAAAGCCATTTTATTTAAAATGAATTTATATTCTGGTTATTAGTTATGTGGTAATGTTAAAGCCATTTTGAGGTAATTGTGGACGCGTCAAAGTAGAACAATATATGCAAAATTTAAGCAATCTCAATGTGATGGACACTTTTGTAGATTAAGCATAACCAAGGTGTAGAAGAAAATGTTAAGGGAATAGTTAAAAAGCGAATGCAAAATATAGGATGGAAACTTATTATGCTTCATACTCGCCTGTCAGAAACATATTTTATACAGAAAATAGAGCACGTACTCTGTTCACGGAGCATGCCTGCTTTAAACAAAAAAAATCACAGCTACATATAAACGTAGAATAAAAAATATATCTAAAGACATCCATAGTACAATTTTAACGAAAAGTTTTCAAGCAATCATAAATTTAACTGAAGAAAAGCTTGGACATCATTTTGTTTGTCAAGGAGATATGGCATCAGCTGAACACTAATGCAGATCAGAATTGTTCGTGGTTGCTTGTACATAACCTGCAGAACATAAATTATCCAACATAAGTAAAATTTTAACAAAAAATTATAATCCTTATATCGCAAGCTTGCCTGATACTAAAAGAAACAGATTCAAAATTTGAGAAAATCAGTAACTTGTCATATAAGATTGAAGACTATATGAATATGCGTTAGTCATAATGCAAGGATATGAGTCAAAGCTGTGTTGAAAAAGGAGACTGCAGAAGCAAATATAGGGACAAAAGAGTAAAGACCCAGGACAGTAGCGTATTAGACTATCAAAGTGTAAAAGAAAAAAGAAAAACAAAAAATTGTTTTAAGGCAAACAACCTTATATTTGGACATAAAGCAGCAGTATGCAACATGAAGTGCAAACCCACCTACACATGACGTTCTAACTTTTTGACAATGATAATTTTGCACTAAGATGAGTTATTTGTACCAACAATACGGACAAATTTATATGCTAGGTCAATGTATGAAAAAAAAACAAATTTGTATCCTATAATTTGCATTAACATGATAGTTTAGTATATGAAAAGAACAAAACTGCATTTAATGTCAGTTTGGGGAAAAAAACTTCAGCTGCCTAAGAAAAGCTATAGAAAATGCTAGTGGATCCCTAAAAATTCGTGTGATTTATTTGTCACAAAGGTTACTTTAATTCCGCTCACAAAAAAAAATGATAAAATTATTTCACGTGCATTGTCAACCAACATAAAAGCCTTTCAAAGCTAAAGAGGGAGAAGTTGGCAATAGGCTAGCCAAGGCATTTTCCCCAGGTGAAATATTACATGTGTGATTACAAATGATTGAATTGGACATTCGTTTCAGCCATATCTGAAAACATGGCCAGAGAAACTGAAGCTCAAATTCATTAGTTGAAGTGAGGCGGAAGCCCGATGCACTAATCCTAAAGCAGCATGCATGCATTTATATTGTAGTTTTAGTTGATAGTAAAATATGTGTCACATAAATTTTCTCAACACAGTATTCTAAATAACCGTACAAAAAACACAAATATCATGTAAAAAGAACATGTCATTCAAAAAATTTCAAAACTTGTTTCAAGATAGATGTTGCATTTAGACAACAGAGTTAGATATTTTATAACTTATAAGCATATACCTTGACATTAGATTGTTGTACGGTATTGAACTCAAAGTTTCAATCGAATATTCGTTACATTACAAATAAATACCAATCAATTTGTGAAAAAGTACCATGGATGATGTAAGAATATAAAGAGAAACAATGAGCAAAACTATGTATAAGCATTCGGTTAAAGTATAATGTGCTAAAAAAATTGAAAACATTTAACTGTTTGGACTGTAGTAGTTATGAATCTAATAAAATGTAATGCTGAAAAGCAAGCAAACCAAAAAAAAGTAAAACAATAAAAATGGACAAATCTAAATCTTACCAGCTATACCCAGGTGTGGAATGAACAAAATCCATCAACTGATGTTAGGCCGTTGCAAATATATACTATCTAAAGCTGTTGACCTATTAAGATATCCAATGTACATTAAATCAACAACAAAAGTCAAAGATGCTACATGAAGAATAAATCGGAAGATAATTAATTTGTGATTATCATGCGCAAAGCATGTGGATGGATTAAGGTTTTAAATATGTTTCACTCCTTTATCCCCTTCTTACATCCTTCTTTCAACTGAACGAAATTTGCACTTTAATCTAATTTGGAGTTTTCATGTTCTTTTCTTTTTGCTTTGTTCATTACAATTTACACTGATATAATCAAGGTATTTAGTTATCCAATGCTCGTGAAATCTGTATCATAAGATCGGGCCAATCAAACAAATGCATATACGTGGGAAAAAGTTTAATTTTACAAAAAGGAAAAGAAAGTCAGAGCTGTAATCAAGTACCATCCGGTATTTGGTTAATCCTCATGAACTAAAGTAAATATAAAACACTTTCCCACTTCAAAAAGTATCCTGTCTCCTTTTTCTACAATAAATTCAAATATTTTGGCATTAGCACATATGGCCCGCTTTTCATAATATCATATATACAAATGTTGTAAATTCAAGTATCACAACTTTCTTAACAGCACATTGCCAAAATGGAAGCTCAAATTCTATCGTCCACTATATTAGTTTCTCTGTGTGAATATTAACATCCATTATTAACTAATAAAAAAGGGATGAAGGTATTCATGGTCACATAATGATAGCAAGTGGGGTGAGAATAAATTAAAACACAACAGTTATATGTTATTTGCATTTTCATTATCACATAATGATTTACACAATCTACATATGAAAAAAGTAGGCTTACAAATTAGCAAGGCTAAAATTGTTAAGCAGTACACAATAATCCACAATTATCAACCTCCAGCGGCAACATCAAATTCAGTTGATAAGACCTCAAACTCTAATGCCACATTACAAAATTTAAATTTAGCTGAATAGAAATAATATCAAAACATAAATGTTGTTCAATGCTCTTCTTTAGATATTAACTATTCTTATGCGGTCATAAGTCAAATATGATAATGCTCCAAAAACAATAAGCTATTCTCTAGGTGTTCTAAAATGATGAGTAGAATGTATCCTAATATCGAGCAGATCATGATGACATTATAAAAACTATTATTTTTACCTAAGAAGATAAAATATCAGCATTATGCCACTTTTAATCAATGGATTTTCTCTCCTAAAAAGCATAGCTTAAATGACATGTCAATATTGCCGAACGGGGACAATGACACTAAAGGTTGCAAAAAATTTCAATTTTAAAAATACTTACTATAATACATTTGTCATTTCATCTATAGTATCTCAAATAAATTAAATCTACCAACCATGATTATCAGCATCAGCAAACAGTCCCCACAAAGTTGATGAAATTTATCAGCTAGTCAATAATACCAGATTTAACCAAATTAAATCATTGCACATAGAAACTTTGATATTTCAGGGTCTCTAGTGTCAATAACATTCAAAATTGTAATGATAATTCACTGCTATATCAGCCGGTGAAGCAGACATCATGTAATTTGACATTGGAAAGCATGCAATTGAGTTAAAAAAACTTGTTAATCCTGGAAATCTATCATCAGGTTTGCTAAGATCTATTGCTATTTTCAGGTACCTATTCAAAAGTACGAAGAAGTACATTGCGATTATAGTCATTTAGCGTGTTATCTACAAAAATTTCATGGAAAAAAAAATTAGGAATACATATATTTTACTATAATTTGACAAAAATGATCAATTCACAGATGCTGATTGAAAATCATAGTCAAACAAACAAAAAAGCAAGTTAAAATTACTGTTTGCAATAGGGAAATAAACAAAACGAATCCAAAAGACTGGAATTTACATAAAATGTTAGTTTTCATGATCCAAACCCAACAATGGAGGCAGAAACAATAAAATTAGATTTCCAAACGTCATCCACCTATCTAACGATTTTTTTACACTTAATGTTATACCATTTTTCAGTACTTGCTCAATATCTCTAATCTCTTAATCTACTAACCCTTTCTCAGTCGTTGATTACAAATTAGTTGCCTAGACGAAGATGATCGTACCTCAAATATAGGACAGGAATTAGCCTTATATAACTGCAATAATTCTTTGAATCTACAATAATTTTTCATAATTGATGTAGTAAAACTGTTATACATAAGTTTAACTGAATATTTGATATCCAAGTCGGGAGGGTGTTGAAAGTGACCTCAGATTCCTTATTACTTATTATGCATCATAGCGCCAGATTAAAAAACCACTGGAGCTTTCGTTCTAGGACAATGGCAATAACTATGTCTTGCATATAACTTGCTTTAACAAAAGGATTTTAAAACGGTAAAAATGAAGTGTACTTGCATAATTTTTAAAAATACCTCCTGAACATGAGTGGTTGAAATATTTAATGCATTGTCGAAATTAAAAGCCAGAATACTGCTAAATCATATAAGACGGTGGAAGATTTTACCACGTATCGGAAAGCCCAGCAAAGAAAAGGAGAAACTGAAAATAAAGCATTGGACGAAGGAAAACGTAGCAGCGGCTAGTAGGATCAGACACGGATGCAGGTCAACCGATCATATTCTGCCCTATTGGAAAAGATTTAATTGAGGCGCAGAAGGCTGGATGATGAGAGATTGACCGAAGAAGCGGTGGCAGAGAATTGGTACTGGAGAGGGGAAGAACAATGGGTATGAATCTAAATTTCTTCGAATTAGGGTTTAGTGGATTCTTGCCCTTGCTTTTGCTGGGATGTCTTCCGTGGAAAGGTGGCATCCTATGGAATTTTTGACAGTGACGAACCAGAGACGGTGATTAGATTGTGCAACTATCACCAAAAAACAGTCTTCCAAAGCGCGGGGGATTGAAGGATAAGAAAGAGGCAATGGTGGATCTGCAGTACATGGAATGTTAAAGCGAGGAAGGAGGAGGGACAGCTACAAAAGAATTGGATGTGAGTTTTTTTTTGCTGATTGATGGAATCGAGGATCGGGTAGAGTATTGGTGGAGAAGACTGATTGCGGAAGGAGATAGCAGCAAGGTAATTTGTTAGGTCACGGTAGAGGATCGAGAAATATTATAGGTTAGGGTTTGATGTTGAAAAAACGGAAGGAAGGCCAAAAGTGCCGGTAGCGAAACAGCTGAAGGAATGCTAGCCGAGAGATCTGGCTAGGGTACAGGTGTCAGCATCATGTTTTTTTCAAGGAAATGGAACCGAAAGGTCATTGATGCAAGATTATGCTTTCATATAATATAATAGATTTAATTTCTGTTTACACTAGAAATCTTCTAACCCCCATAACTTCTTCATACGGAGTCCGATTCACGCAAACTCGGACTCTATCTCAAGCAGAATTCCGAGACGAATGCAATGGCGTAACCCGTTTCAGCCAATTCTTCCTTTAAAAATTAAGTGTTATTAGATTTGTTAATTTTAATATTCAAAGAAAATACGGGGTGTTACATTCTCCCCTCCTTAAAGGATTTCGTCCCCGAAATCTCTAAGTTTAAGAAGAATATATCCTAACATCCAACATCCATCTACTCATCCATCAATAACAGGCATCCATTGTCCTTAAAAAGATTTCTAATGCTTTCATGATCATATGCATTGTGTGTATATGTCCTTATCTAATGCAAAATCAGGCGATCTACTGATTCAGTTGACCTCCTTGATGCGAATCATGTCGGTGCTATGAGTCCATCATGTATGCAATTATTCCTAATCATATTTTGTAACTTCTACATGAGTGCACAATCATTCATACAAATGCAACGTCCACATGATAATACATCAAGTTTCAATCCATATATAAATACATATATGCATATGCAATATGAAAGTGACTGAACCGATCTAGTACCGTGTGTGTGTGTATATGCATCAACGAGAAACCACTTGCAACCATCAATCATAACATGTTTTCAAATACATGTTTACATTCATTGGTTTCTACCTAAGGATCAAGAATAGGACCGAGGAGATATACTTAAGAGATAGATACAAGCATGCATAAACTTATGGAAAAAGAGATCAAGGCTGTATCCTCAAAAAGAAAAGGATAGGATGCGTGTATCTTGTCTTCAGTCTCCCAAGTCACGTCTCCTTCAGCGTCACTCCACTATACTTTAACTAGCTTGACCTCATGATTGCATAGCTTTTAAACTTCTGTACCCATGATACGAGTTGGAACTCTTCTCACCGTCGCTTCTCGCTCCACTTCTACTTCCTCTAGTATGCTCGGCTCCATAACTTCCGCAGACTCATGTAAGCACTTACGTAGATGAGAGACATGAAAACATTATGAACTCCAGCCAATCTTTCGGGCAGCTCTACTTTATAAGCCATCTTCCCAATCCTCTCAATGATAGGAAATGGCCCTACAAATCTTGGTGCTAATTTTCCTACGGACCCAAAGTGAACGACATTCTTCAAAGGAAATACTTTAAGAAAAACTCTGTCTCCAACCTCAAACTCAAGGTCGGTCCTTCTTTTATCAGCGTAGGACTTCTATCTATCTTGTGCGATCTTCATTCGTCTTCATATCAAGTCCGCCTTCTCTGAAGTTTCTCTGACCATTTCAGGCCCAAGTACGAGCTTGTCTGTATGTAGACTCCCACCAACAAGTTGTTGATCGGCATGGTCTTCCACATAAAGCCTCAAAGGGTGCCATGCCTATGGTGGTTTGGTAGCTATTATTGTAGGCGAACTCCACCAAAGGAAGATGATCCTCTCATGTTCCTCCAAAATCAAGAATGCACAATCTCAGAAGATCTTTTAATACTCTGTTCACCCTTTCCGTCTGACCATCGGTTTGAGGGTGATAGGTGGTGCTTAAGCATAGCTGTGTGCCTACAGCCTCTTGCAAAATCTTCCAAAACTCACTCGTAAAGATAGGATCTCGATCACTTACTATGCTAGAGGGTATTCTATGCAGTCGAACCACCTCTTTAAGATAAATGGATGCTAACGATGAGACAGTCCTTCTACTCTTAACAGGGATAAAGTGAGCATTTTTAGTGAGCCTGTCCCTTATTACCCAAATACTGGTATTACCCCTTCTTGACCTAGGAAACCCATCAATAAAGTCCATCGAAATGCTATCACATTTCCATTGTGGGACCTCTAGAGGATGAAATAGACCACCAGGCTTCTTCTGCTCTGCCTTGACTTGCTGGCATATCAAGCATTTAGAGACAAACTCAGCTACATCCTTCTTCATGCCATTCTAGAAGAAAACCCTTTTTATGTATTTATATAACTTGTCCCCACCTGGGTGTATGGTCAACTTAGAATGGTGTGCTTCTTCGAGAACGGTTTTCACCAAATCCCTTGCTTGTGGGATGCATAGTCTTCCGTCCCGTCTCAACCAGCCCTTGTCATCGATGGAGTAACTATTGAGGTGACTAGAAGCCTCACCTCTAATTAGCTTATCCATCACATCAACTAGCTTAGGGTCTTCACGTTGCGCCGTTCCTATTGAGTCCAAAAAAGTAGGCCACACCTCTAGCGATGCTAACAAACCAGGTACAAATTCAAAGGAGGGTCTAAAGTCAAAGTTTGCCATGTACTCCAAGCTTTTCCTTTCTATAAAGAGAAGACTTATGGTCATCTTTTTCCTACTTAAGGCGTTTGCTACCACATTGCCCTTGCCAGGGGTATATGCAATCTCAAAATCGTATAAGGCAAGAAACTCCATCCACCTTTGTTGTCTCAAGTAAAGATATTTTTCTGAGAAAAGGTACTTTAATGATTTATAGTTAGTAAACAATTCAAACCTTTTTCCTAGTAGATAATGACGTCATGACTTAAGAGCGAAAATAGTAGCAGCTAATTCTAAATCATGAGTTGGGTAGTTCTTCTCATGTACCTTCAACTTCCTTCCCCTATACAAACTACTTTGCCCTCTTGCATCACGACAACGCCCAAACCTGTACCACATGCGTCTGTGTACACTGTAAACATCTTACTCCCATCAGGCAATGTCAGAACCGGGGCTGTTTTTAGAGCCCTTTTCTATCATTGGAAAGCAACATTGCAATCCAAATCCCAAGCAAAAGTTAGGTTCTTCTTTGTCAACGTAGTAAGTGGGGCTGAGATCTTCGCAAAGTCCTTAATGAACTTTCTATAAAAGCCCGCTAGCCCGAGAAAACATCGTACTTTGGTTGCATTCCATGAAATCTTCCAATCTTGCACCGCAACTACTTTCGCGGGATCCAAAGCTATTCCCTCTTTGGACACCACATGTCCAATTTCTCTCCAAAAATGGCACTTGGAGAATTTTGCTTTCAGCCGATGTGCTCGAAGAGTATCCATAACTTCCCTTAAATGCAAAGCATGTTCTTCCTCACATTTTGAGAAAATAAAAATGTCGTCCACGAAGACCACTACAAATTTATTAAGGAACTCTCTGAACACCCTACTTATCAAGTCTACGAAGTAGGCGGGTGCATTTGTCAAGCCGAAAGGCATGACAATCCATTCGAAGAAACCATCCGGGGTCCTGAACGCAGTCTTATCTATGCTGTCTTCAGCCACTCTTAACTGATGAAATCCAGTGGCCAAATCTAGTTGGGAGAAAACCGAGGCACCTACGAGCTGGTCAAACAATCGTCTATTCTAGGAAGTGGGTGCCTATTCTTCTTGGTCAGCTTGTTTAGCTCCCTATAGTCCACGCACAGGCGAAGTGAACCATCCGCTTTGGTTGCAAACACCACTGGAGAACCCCATTCAGAAATACTCCGCCGTATGAACCCCTTTTCAAGCAACTCTTTAACTTGCTTGCTGAGCTCTTTCCTTTGCCTTGAAGCCATGTGTCTAACGGGTAATGCGAAAGGTTTTGCATTATCAACAAGGTATATGCGGAAGTCTATCTCTCGCTTTGGAGGCAAACCCTTCACCTCTTCAAAGACATCCGAGTATTCCATAAACTACTCTAACAGATTGCAAATTTTCAACGGACGCATCAAGAGATTCTAGGTAGCTAAGCATAACAGAATTCATGTGATTACAAGAGATTTCGAGAGTATTACCGAGGCGAGTCATAAGTCTAACCACTCTCTTTTCACAATCGAGGATGGCACCATTACTGGATAACCAACTATGCCTAGAATCAACCCGTAGCCCATGAAACCCAAAACATAAGCATTACATCTAAACCCAACGCTTAGTATAGAAATTTCCAAATCCAAACAAATCATTGACAAATAAGCCGAGCCCCCAATTGGATTTGAAACAACCAAGGGATCCTCTACTATACTGGTATCTAGGTGCAGAGATTTAACTAAAGAAGTAGATATAAAAGAGTGCGATGCGCCAGAATCAAAAAGAGTACGAACTGGATGATCAGAAAGATAAACTAAGTTCTCGACAGAAATATTTCTACCTCTTTCTTGCGGAGGTGCCATGAGAGCGTGAATCTACCCTCCAGTAGTAGATCCAGTTCTCTGCCCTAGCCCTTGGCTTTTTGGGCAATCCTTAGCCATATCTCCTGTCCCGCCGCATTGAAAACAACCACCCATCTTCCTCATCTTCTTCATGTAGTCTTTAATTAGATGTCCAGGTATGCCACAAAACTTACACTTCCTCTTGTCACGGGGTTTGTTATTCTTCCCGCCTTTCTTGGAATCCGTCTTCTTATTCTGCGATCCCTCCACTTTCCTGTCTAGAGGTTCTTCCACCTTTGCATCTTTCTTTCCATCCTTGTCTTCTTCCTGTAACAGTGCCATGTCTACCAGTCTCTCAAAAGTCGCACCCATAGGTACATGGGACATAGCTAGGCTGTGCAGTGGCTTATTCAACCCTTTCACGAAATGGAGAGCCTTTTTATGTGGAGTGTTTACCAACTCCAGTCCGAATCTAGCCAGCTGGTTGAATTGGTTGACGTATTCCTTAACCAATAGGCTTCCCTGTTTGAGTGCTAAGAACTTCTCCATCTGTAGGCTTCATTCAGCTTGCGAGAGGAACTTCATTTCAAATCTCATTCTGAAATCCTCCCAAATTTCAACTGGTCTCTGAGGATTAGTAAATTCCCACCAGTAAGAGGCTTCGTCCTTAAGTAACCATATAGCTAATGGTATCTTCTGCCTATCGTCCACTTCGAAGATAACAAACAATTCTTCTGTTTCCTTGAGCCAGTTTCTTGCTTCCACAAATGACTCAGTCCCATTAAAGTTCTTTCCACCCATAGCTCGAAAGTCTCTACATATCTTCAAGAAAGCATTCACACGGGGAGGAGGAGGAGGAATGGCTGCAGCTGGGGGAGGAGGAACGTCTTCTGGGCCTGCGTCATTAGCCCTAGCCTCTAGTTACCTTCTGAACCAGCCAGGTATCGGTACACCCTCGGGAAGACTAAGATCCCCAGAAATGCTGAAACGAAAAGAAAAGGTTCAAAACAAAGGATAGAAAGATAGTGCATATGGCTTTGGGGAATATGCCTTTAAAATAAAACAACACTTTTCTTGAAAATGCTTCTTTAAACTGCTTTTTGAAGAATAGTTTTCAAACACTTTTATCTGATCTGGTAAACCATCGCTCTGATACCAAGTGAAAAACCCCACCTCCGTTAAGGTCACTCACAAAGGGAATGCATTAACTTTGGTAAAGCGGTTTAGGTAAATGGCACAAATAATTTACAAGACAGACATATAAACAACGGAAAACTGAAATCATTTCATAAATAGCGTGGTTCAGTCAAAACATTACAAGCATTGTCTCAAAACACAACTTCTAAATTATTACAATAAAACATCTGTCTTGATTTAAAACTCCAAGCACATAAAGAAGCATAAAACAATAGTAAAGCAGCATACATCCCCAATAAAAGTGTAACCACAGCCAATGCCCAAGAAAAGAGAATCCAAGCAATACATCTACTCTCTTTAAGCTGGAAAAGATCTGCACTAAGCTGAAGTATTCCCTCCATGCGGAACGGGGGGGGAGGGCAATAGAAGAAAAGAAGGCGAAAGAAAACCGGTCAGGCATAAGCCTGGTAAGTCCAGTGATTATTCAGCATGTAAACAGGTAAAAAGATCATGACATGAATAAACTGAACATAGGACAATACCATAGCAATAAGATAACATAAGATAAGGTAAGATAAGCTGAATATACTATCGCACTCATTTCCATTTCTCTGCACCTACTAACGAATATTTCAACTACCATCATGTGTTCATAACAAAGTGATCCCTTTTCCGATCGACTTCTACTCGCATGCATTTATTACTTGTGTCATTCGGCCCCGCTTGATTGTAGATACCTGTGCTAGTCCTGCCATAGGGTGTATCAATTCCTATGGTGACAACCCGACACAAATTCAAGATGCACAGTGTATACTACTGATGCCCAGTGTCTGCTTTTTCCACTCCGGAGTACGTGCACGCCCATACTCCGCTGGAACCTACACTGCTGCAGCACCCGCCGCTATTTTGACCGCTTATAAACAACCCAGTAATCATGCCCCACCCTGCCTAGTTCAGGGTACCGCGATACATCTATATGGGTTACTGCTGAAATGGGTCCCCGTTATTAGGGTTTCCTAATAAACATGTTATAACGGTTAAGTATTCTCAAATTAACCTAACCCCACCCATCTGTTTAATTAATATGTTGTATTGGTTAAATGTTGCCTTAATTAACTTAACCCTACCATTCTTAACCTGTCCGTCCCTTAGCTTTAATTTATTCATTAAAGAACCAACCTCTCACATTAGATCTATATTATTGCGGTAGCTGGATGTGCCAGGCGGTTCCGGGCAGTCTTACACCGCAACTCAATCTAACCTCGGTTTTTTGGGCTTAATGCGCTAACCTCTCACATTAGATCTATATTGTTGCGGTCGCTGGATGTGCCAGGCGGTTCCGGGCAGTCTTACACCGTAACTCAATCTAACCTCGGGTTAGACATGATCATCTTTAGCCATTTTACATATTTGTCATATGTGTCCAAGTTTAGGTCTTTTTATGTCAATATTTCCCAAGTGTAGATAGTACAATTTTTATGCCACATTCACATGCTATGCCCAAAATTTACTCAAGTAAATTATACCCAATTTTCCTATGTTATAATGGCACGTACAACAAGATTCAATCTAGGTTCCGAATGAACTTAGTATTCATAAAAGAAAATAAAAAAGGGGAAAAAATAGAGAAGGATCATAAGAATTGACATTAGGAAAAATAGGCATGTAAAAGTGTACCCAATTCAAGAATCATGTTTCAATAGGCATGTTGTACATTAATAATAAGTGTGGGCAAGCTAAGCAATTTACACCATAGGTATAAAGATTAGATAGAATTGGACTTAAGAGAATCACTAATTTTGATGGACAACATGATAAGTCCCATTATATCAATCACAATAGTCTCATAGGCATAGGATGTGCAATATGATAGGTTCCATCATATCAATCGCAACAGTCTCATAGGCATGATAGGTTTCATTATGTCAGTCACAACAGTCTCATAGGCATGATAGGTTTCACTATGTCAGTCACAACAGTCTCATAGGCATGATAGGTTTCATTATATCAATCACAATAGTCCCATAGGCATAGGCAATTCAGATTTGACAAAAGGATAAGTATGAATCAGAATTAGGCATAGTTCTAGATCCGATTATTACAGTCATGATTTCTATTAGGTGTTCAAATCTGAATAATAACTGAACTTACAGAAAAAGAATAGATCTTGTATTCTGGGATCCGATTTCTGAATTTGTTAAGCTTAACCCTTGATGTAGACGTTTGATTCTCTAGGTTGGATTTGGTTTGGAGCTTTCTTACTTGATTTCTAGTTTGGAGAAGATGGAGGCCAGGCTAGCTTAGACAAGGACAGCACGACGGCTTCATAAAATAGGGTTATGAGGCCTAGGGTTGAGGTTTGGGGTGATTATATAGAAGTTTCGGATTAATATAATCCTTTAGATCCACCTAGGAGTCTTCAGAGTCGTCCAGTCCAAGAAAATGCGTCATCGAGCCAATTAGAAGTCGCCACGTAGCCCTATGACTCAGAAAATCGTCACTGCCCAGCACAGTTGGCAGGGGTCGACCCCTATAGGGGGGTCGACCCCTATAGGGGGGTCGACACCTATGTCGACACCCCTATAGGGGGGTCGATTCCCATGTCGACACCCCCTGGGGGGGTCGACACCCCTGAGCGGGAGATTTCCCGCTCAGCCGATTTCTGTATTTTTGAATTTCGAACTGAATTGATTATTTAATTATTATTTTTAATTTAATTTCTTCTTACACTAGAAATCTTCTAACCTCCATAACTTCTTAATACGGAGTCTGATTTATGCAAACTCGGACTCTTTCTCAAGCAGAATTCCGAAACGAACGCAATGGCATAACCCCTTTCACACAATTCTTCCTTTAAAAATTAGATGTTCTTAGATTTGTTAATTTTAATATTCACAAAAAATACAGGGTGTTACATATATCATGCTAATTAGTCCCACAATTTAATAGATTCAACACATGAATTTCCTGATATATTCGTATTAACGTCTCAACTTGTTATAACATCAATTTATAATTAAACTGGTAATTTTACAATTTATTAAAAAGGGGAATGCTAAACGATAGTCATAACATTATCTAAAGGATATAGTTTAAACCCACTCACCTTTCATGCTTTCCCAAATTTTGGATCTGATCCTGTTTCAGCATCCATCATTTTTCCCTTAATCGGATTTACAACCTATCGATCATGGATTTATTATTTTCATTAAAAGAGAGTAGGGAAAGAAAGAGTAAGAATCAGAATGGATTAGATCTAGAATTTTACCTTGCTTTCATGATTCTGCATAATCTTTTATTACCGTCGATTCCCTCTTCCAGATCTAAATTCATAATTTTCCTAGGCTAATATTTTAATTTTCAGAATAGATTTGAGAAGAGAGAGAGAGAAAGTAATGGCAGAGCTCCAGCGTAGCCGCCAAATTATGAGGGCTAGGGTTAGGTCTAGGGTCTTATTTATAGGAGTATGGAGCAACCAGGACCTCAGATTTGCCCAAAAGCCATCTAAATCGTCAAAATATCACAAAATCCTAATCCTCCAAAATCTGTCGTAGGTGGGTAGACCCACCCTTGAGGGGGTCGACCCCGGTGTCGACCCACCCATGAGGGGGTCGACCCATCTGGGCGGGAAACCTGCCGCCTTCTGGAATTTTGAATTTTGAACCGATTTTCGAATTTCTGGACCCATTTTTGAATTTCTAAACCTAATATATATATACATATATATATCTTGCGCATATACAAACTTCAAACCTTAATAACTTCTTCATAAGGTGTCTGATTTACGCAAACCAGTGTCGATTTTGACCAGAATTTCGAGACGGACGCAATGGAGCAGTCCGCTTTACTTAATTCTGAATATTTAATTATGTTATTATTATTTTATTATCTTACACTAAAAATACGGGGTGTTACGAAATTCAATATAAATCGGAATTTGATAAAACAAGAAACGTTGGAATATTTTGAATTATAATTTTCTAACGAATGTAAGAAATTGGGATTTCACTTTATGGATAGTAAGTTATGTCTAAATAAAAATTTAGAATAGTTGTTATGGAATTTAAATACATTTTTAAAAAGGTATATATATAGCCCGTAGAAAAATCATATTTTGCATACTAATGAATTTGGATTCTAAACCATTTCCATTGAGTTCAAAATGTCGTTTGCATGTTCGAAAACTATAAGCATCGATACCTTTGGAGTTGGAGAAATTTTGGTCTTTTTCATTGGATATAAGACCAAAATATCACTTTTTGCATATGGGCGAATTTGAACTCGAAACCACTTCCATTGAGTTTAAAATGTCGTTTGCGTGCTTGAAAAGTATAAACTTAGATATATTCTGAGCTTCAGAATTTTGGCACTTGGACTGGGTCTTGGTTGGCTAGACCTAGCCCACAATATAACCCCTAAACTATCATCTCCCTCTCATTTACTTCCACACTTCGAGAAAAATTAGAAAATGGAGAGTGGAATGGGAAATTAAAATTCCCTAAGCCTTATCTTAATCCAGGAGTTCCAATCTTGTAGGAATCAAGTGTAGAAGCTTAGGTAAGCTCCTCCATCTTCTCCAACTCAATTCCTCTTCTATTTTTGAGATTTCCTAAACTTAATTGATAGAAAAATTTGTGCATTCATGTGTAGATTGAAGTTTTGTGTGCTATATTGGAAGAGAGAGTGTTCTAGCATGTCATTGGACTGATTTCTTCCTTCTAGCAAGCAAAATAGAGATCTTTGTGAGTTCTTAGTGCCTATGACATAAACTTTGGCTTGTAAAGTGTCATTTAGGTTCATTTAGAGTTGTGTATATGCATATGAATTGGTTAGGTATGTATACACTTTCCGGTTCATTAGTTGTAGTTTCATTGAATCGGAAATTATGTTTAGAATTGTTCACATAATCTAATTCATGTGCTATGAGTTGTTTAGGCGGTATATGAAGCTCCCTTATCGTATCGGCAAGATCTAAGACTTCACAATTCGCTTAAATCGTATCTGATTGGTTTGGTTTAATGTTATGTTCATTTGAGAAATTAAAATAAAAAACATTGAATCTCATGTATACATATGTTTATGCATGTTGGTTTGTGTTCGTGAGTTGTTTCGACGAGCTTATGAGGCCTTATTATCATCTAGATCAAGTGCATAGCCTCCATAGCCATCAGAAACGATTCATAGAAAAAAAAGCTAATTGGTCTGATTAATAGCCACTAGTTGACTGGTCTAAATAGACCAGTCGACTGGTAAAGACCTAGGCAGAAACCCTGTTTCTGACCAGTCATCTGGTCTATTTTGGACGAGTCGACTGATTTTTTTCTATGGACCAGAGGACCTCGTTCCACTGTCTAGTTTGATCCAGGCTTTTTCCCTACCGAAGCCCGGACCGTTTGGACTTCGTTTGTGATTCAGTTCTCTAATTAACATATTTTAGCAGCCCAATTCTTGCGAAATCGTTTTTATAAATCATCCGTTAAAGAATGATGGAGTGGAAACCAATGGTGAGACTCTCTCACTCAACTATTTTATACAGTTATTTATATATTTTTATAACTAAATATATGTTGATTGCCTGTGATTGCAATATTTTTTTGGTGGTTGATGAATGTTATAGTTTTAAATGTTATCATTATTGAACTATGAAAATAATATATAAGTTCACAAGGACTGTGATGTAAACCCCACTTGGTATTGGGACGATAATTTTACACATCGCCCAAGTATGCAAATAATAATCATTGGATGTTGATTGAAAACCCCACAAGGGTCTGGGGATTATGATAACTTCACACAACTCTCTTGTGTTTAGTTGTATATGGATCGATTGATTGACATGCCGTAGTAAGCGTTATTTAATTATTTAATGCTTATACGGTTGTAAATAACACTTTTGATATGAATTGGATGTTTAGTAGTTGTTTATCACTATTTTTGAATACATGCAATGTACGAAATCCATATAATTAATACTATATGGTAATTGATTGAGTCACATTCCGATTCAGAATATAAACAAATATTTTAACATAATATTCAGCGAAGAATCAAAATATGATTTTGATGTCCGATTTTGGATGGATACGAGTACATTATGTGAAATCATAATAAATGATTTGAATTTTTTTTGGAGGAAATATCCCATGTTTGTAAAGATAAAAGATATATTTATCTAAATTAACTAGCTAACAACTAGAATAAAGAACTGAAAGGAATTGAAATGGATTTAATCTAACCAGAGTTTTCCAACGTACGAATCAGGATGGATTTAAATGGAAATAATCATCGGAATATTTCAATATTGAATTCTGGGATTATACGGATATTGTTGAGGAATTTGGAATATATAGATATCGTTATTCCCAATACGATATCCGTTGGTCTCAGAATTTGATATTGAATATAAGTCGATATGATTTCTATTTAGAGCCTTGTACTAAATATCAAATTGGATTTTGGGTTAGTCTGAATGGTGTCTTCAATAACATTGTTCTTAAACCCAGTTGAGAAAAGAATGAATCTTTTAACTAAGATTTAAGGAAGTTTTCCAATTAATAAATATAATTGGAATTGAATGGAAGTTGATTTTGGGTTGATTATAAATAATGTTTTAAATGACATTTGTTCTTAAACCCGATTAACAGTGAAGATAAGATTTTGAATTGAATGGAGTTTTCCAAAGTAAAGTTTTCCAATTTAATAAAAGAAATTGGAATGGAATGGAATTAAATTTAATGATAATCGAGATGAGCTTCGTGAAGGAAGGCATATACTATTTATGAAATATAAAAGGCTTTGCCATTGTTCCGTATATAGTATTAGTCCGATACAGAAATATAAAAGGCTCACACCTCAGTATGATTCAAAAAAGGGACGAAGACGACATGGAGTGCATGCGTTTCTTTCTAGCTGAGAGTGGTGTCATGGAGCCCAAACATTTTTACTTATGTGGATGATGGATTATGAAGCGCCTCGGATATCGAGCCGATAACGCTCAGAGATAGGTCCTATAGGATCGGGAAACGTATTGTTCAGGAATAACCAATCCTCAAAAGTAAGAGAGGACCGACCCTGCTGCTAACCAAGGGCTCACAAGAGTGTGATTCCTGAGGCATTTGCAAGAGTGTCTCGAAACCAGTAAGGAAGATCCCTTGCCTCGACTCATAGACGGAAATCCAATTTCCAATACGCGACATTTCGGTTTTAGTTGTAAACCTATATGGCGACATATTAGGATGTGGTACTATGCCATCTATGATTGATATATTTATATTTGAAGTTGTTTTGACACTATGCACTTATAGTATGAGCTTAGGGTATGCAAATGTAGTTTTGATACCCAAAAAGGAAGGAACTGTTTCTGCTGTGGACTTTCGACCAATTAGCTTTCTGAATAGCAGCTTCAAACTTGTCACTAAAGTTCTCGCGAATAGGTTGAAAGTGAAAATGGATGAGCTTATTGACAAATCGCAGACGACATTCAAAGGACGATTTATTCTTGATGGTGCAGTGCTTGTATGGGAAGTCATCACTCACAGTGATAGGAATAATGTTCCTTGCGCAATTTTAAAGCTCGATTTTGCGAAAACATTTGACACTGTTGATTGGAGATTCATCATGGATTTGCTAAAAGCGTCGGGTTTTCCTACAAGATGGATAGATTGGATTCACAGCATACTAACATCAAGTAGATCAAATATTTGTGTAAATGGTGTTGCTGGTAGTACTATTGTCTCTAATCGTGGTCTGAGAAGAGGGGACCCACTCTCCCCTCTCCTTTTCGATTTGGCAGCGGACATCCTCTCTTGGATTCTTCAGGTGGCAAGTGCAAACAGTATCATTCATTGCTTTGGCAGGGATCATATTATCGGGGGTATTAATTCACTGTAATATGCTGATGATACTATTATCTTTAGCAGTCCAGAATGCAAATACATTGCCTCTTTAAAAATTTTGCTTTATGCTTTTGAAAGTTTATCTGGCTTAAAAATTAATTTTCATAAGAGTAGTGTTTACACCCTGGGTTGTAGTGTTGATGTGAACAGGAGTTGTGCTGAGATGATCAACTGTAAGACGGATTCATTTCCACTCAACTATCTTGGGGCTTGCATCCGTCCAAAAAGATTGATGAAGCGAGACTGGCAGCTAGTTATTGACAAAGTTGATCGGAGACTGGCGAAGTGGAAAGGGAACTGTCTATCTAAGGCTGGAAGACTTGTATTGGTGAATTCTGTCCTCTCTGCAATCCCCTTGTATTGGTTATCTTTTTACTCATATCCCAGATGGGTGATTGAGAAGATGGATGCTTTTCGTCGTAATTTTTTCTGGATCGACACTAAGGATACACGCAAAGTAAGTTGTCTTGTGTCTTGGGATCTGGTATGCAAATCCAAAAATCAGGGAGGATTAGGAGTTTTAAATTTGAGAAACATGAATTCGGCTTTACTTTGCAAATGGTTATGGACTATGTTAAGCGACAAGAAAGTTTTCTGGAAAGATTGGATTATCAGCACTTGTTATGGGGGAAGATTTGACTGGAATGCTGATGTTTTTCAATGTTCAGTTTTTTGGCGTGGTGTAATGAGTAACATTCATTGGATTAAAATTGGTGTAGGCATCGTTGTAAAGAGTGGGCGCAATGCTTCGTTTTGGTATTATTGTTGGATGCTTCCAATTCCTCTGAGACTCGAGTTAGATGATCTTTTTGATATTGTATGCAATAAGCACTTCACGGTCAATGAAATGTATAAATGGATGTTATCAACTTCAAATGGAGGCTAACTTTTTGTCGATTAGTGGCTGGCAATGCATTGACTCAACTGTGTTGTCTGATTCGAATGCTAGAGGATATACGACTTCCTGATGACGGGGATGATAAATTTGTCTGGGTGCTTGAGGGGAATAACAAATTTTTTCATGTTAGCCAGCTTTATAAGATGATGAATTTTGCAGGATGGAGATATGTAGATTTCGAATGCATGTGGATCTTTAAAGCAGTGCCTACTAAAGTTAAAATTCATATGTGGATGATCATGCATAATAGGCTTAATACGGTGAGCAGATTACGTCAAAAAGGAGTTCGTGTCGTTGGTGGTTGTGCTTTCTGTGATGAAGATGACGAGAATTACCTGCATTTGTTCGTTGGATGTGATTTCGCTTTCTATGTTTGGATGAAGTGTCTTGTTAGCCTAAATATTATTTTAGATTGGACTGACTTCATCATCGATCAATACTATTTTTGGCACACCATTTTTACTTCACTCCCTGATACGCCCATGCGATAATTGTTTTCTGCTTTGAATTTTGCTTATGTTTGGATACTATGGCATGAAAGAAACTCATGAAAATTTAAATGTAAAATGAAACTGCCTAATACAATTATTTATTGCGTTCTCAAATTTGTTTCTCTATGGTCGACACAACTCCAAAATGGCCAATTTGAAACGGTAATAAAACGTTGCTAAAAATTTTAGAAACACTTTTTCGGTCTTGCAGATTAGTATGTTGCAGATTTTTGAAACACCTATACTATGTTTCCGTTTGACAAATTGAAACACTTTGCAGATGTTTCAGATTAGCAGATTGAAACACTGAGTAAATGTTTCTAATAGGTAAACAGCAACACTTATTTAGTGTTTCAAATTGACAAACTGCAACACTTATTGAGTGTTTCAAATTGATAAACCGCAACCCTTACTTAGTGTTTCAAGATGACAACTAGCAACACTTAATAGACATTTCAAATTGACAATTATAAACACTTATTATATGTTTCAAACTAATTATTCATCACACCACGATTGTGATATGAAAATTGTTTTAGAATGCGTAATTGATATCTTCAGTAATATAAATAGATACAATCATTCTCCAAATTAGAAATTCATAAGAAAATTCACCATGAACAAATTACTATAAAATAAAGATAAATCATATTTTCAAAGAAACAAAATTATAAAAATATACCACAAGAAGACCAAGTTACATAACAAGTACAAGGTTGACAGTATAATAATTAAAAAAACATAACAAAGTTTGCTCCTAAATGCTTTCTAGGCCCCTTGATTCATCATATTCTCATATTGAAATTCATATCTGCAAAAAAGAAAGAAAATCATGCATTGTTAGAATATTAGATAATGTAAGAATTTAATAACTTGTTTACATAATCAATGCAAATGAACATCAAAATGGAACATTTTACATTTACAACTAAAGAATGATAATATTTATCTTAATAAAAGCTAAAATGAAACCAAAACTATAAATTTAATGCTTACATTTGACTGGCTTGAATTATTATTCGATATAAGTTCAAAATAAGAAGTAACTCCCACGTTTGTAATGATATATCACAAGCAGTGCACCATTTTATAAGAAAAAAAATATATATTCAAAATAGTAAACTTGTACCCAAATAGAAGAGCTAATGCCTATCTTATAAAAGGTGATAAGCTAAGTCCAAGCTGCCAACTGCTACCAACCATGACCGCTGACCACCCCTAAACTTATTTGAAATCAAAATGACACAAATGCAGTAATTAATCCTAAAATTTACATTGTTAAAACATAAATACAGTTACCAAACTAAACTCCTTGAGCATAATCTGATAGTTTAGACGTAGAGAGCAAAGGTGTTATATAAGAAAATTGTAGAACAATTTCAGTATAGTTAGTAAATATCTTGCCATGCATTGAAGGGATGCAAATCCAAATAATCCCGGAATCATAAATCTCAAGTATGTTGAAGCCATCCCAGCTATGCTAGAATCTTGAGGCAAACATATTAGCATATTCCAGGAAAATACCCTGTGTATAAAAATGGAAAGAATGTTGTGCAAAATAAGGAATTCAAGCCTACAAATTATGATAGTGAACAAAAGAACGAAGGTGAGTGTAAGCAGCAGCTACAATATGCAACAACCACAGTTGCCATGGGTTGAAATTCCGATCCTCTTAGAGCAAACTATATATTAAAAAAGTGCAACTTGAAATAACTTTCCAAATACACTGAAATGATTAAATATGATTACTGGGAAATACCTCTTAAGTAGGAGAACCAACTCCAGCAACATAGCTGGTGTTAACACCGTTGTGAAAACACGGTTCAAAATTATGAAGTACGTACGAATGTTGGCACTCAGCTTCATTTAGCCCGTGTTCTCATTTGGCTCGCGCCCCAGTTAGGTCGCACAGGATTGCAACCAAAGAGCTAACGGATCGCATGGCTTACGGTCTAAGAGCTTGCGCGACCTATTGGCTGATTTTAAGATGTTCACCTCCTTGGATCGATACTATGTCAGTACCCAGTTCAGCTAGCTCGTTCCAGGTCATTCATTTGCAAAAGTTATGGCACGTCGGCTGCACGGAGGCTCAACATGTTATGCAACATATTTTAGATCGCCATGCTTAACCCGTAACCACCTTAGGTTGTTAAGACCACTTTTTAGCTCTTGACATGGTAATAGTAAGGCTACAGGCACATTAGAACAAAAGTGCGGACCAAAGCATGTGTAGAATGGACAACTCATCCTTGCCTTGAATTAAAAGTGCATAGGAGGTCCATGATATCTCTTTAGACCATAAAGTTATCTTTCAGCTCCATAGGTCGTTCAGCCACATTATGGATCAAATATTGGTTGGATCGTTGAGTGCATAAAATGCCGCAAGACTATATGGATCGACACATATAGATGTTGGCATGAAAATGCATAATGTTAGCTTATATGGAATGAAAAGCATATGGCAAAACATTGCATGGAAAAGTGCTTGCGTACATGCCTTCAACGTAAGACCTGGATTAGCTCGTTTTTAATGCAAGACATAGTTACATGATGTATGATAGCAAGCTATGCGAACACGCAAATATGGATGCATATCAGACCGCCAGCAAGTATATATCAGGTCAGAGAACAAAAATGCTTTTAGGTCGTCGCAAACATTGGGTCGTGAGCCTATACATTTAGACCGCATCTTTTGGCTCGCTCGGCTCCTGTTTTAGGTCGTCCGCCTATACAAATGTTTAGGTTGTTGAACTATCGTTGGACCGCAAGACAGCAAACAGCAGGTCGTTGAAGCATTACAATGAACACACTTAATACGTAACATATGTGTAGAAATGGGGCTGGTCACTTGTTTCCATAACCAAAAGGTGGGTGAATGCCAGTTGTAAGGTACCTCATGGTACAAATGAATTACAAATGGGTTATACGTATTATATGTGTGAGGTGTATACGAGGGGCCTACGGTTTAGATCCATGATTTCAGCAAAGTTATATATGGAAAAGCAATTGATACTCAAATACACGTGGAAAGGTTGTGTGGTAAAACTCGCATAATAAGAATCATGGCTCGTTCCTATGAAAAAGGAAGTAGGCCGTTTGCCAGCGGTGAAGGCTTGTAAGTCATTCCAGGATGTATCTTAACCCGCAAATACTCTTAGGTCGTTGGACTTTTTTAGGCCGCAAATCTCCTCTTAGCACGCAGGAGTTCTTAAACCGTGAGGCTCCTTTGAAGCGCCAACCAAGTGCCAACATAGCGCCAACCATACACACTTTTTACAAGTGTGCCACGCATTCTAAGCTCCAACTACAAATACCCCCTCACCATTATTTGAAAGGGGGACCTAATTTCAATCCTACAAGGAGGTGCCGCCAAATTCAAAGTTTGTCTACAACTTTACTAATGACTTTCATGGATCTAACAACCCTTCTCCAACTTCATGAGGATCAAATCATTTCAATGATCATTAAAGCTATCTCCAATTGGATCGAAGGACCTTGAATCTCATTCATACTACATAAGAAAGCTCTCCAACATCATTCCAAGCAATGTCAAACCTTCTCCAATCCTCTCGAAATTCGGATCTAAGCACAAAGTCTCATCAAAACATGGAAGAACACAAGAGCACTAAAGTGATCAAGGGTTAATACATCTACAATTGCAAAGCACATGATCTCTTCCATCCATTTGTCAAATTCAAGTGAATTAGATCATAAAGAGAGTGAAAAGGGAGGAGAATGAGAAATGAATGTATAGTGAGAGTTCATTTATGTTGTAAACAGAATATCGCAACGAGAATTGATTAAAAAGTGGACGTAGATTAATTGTGAATCGAACCACTATAAAATTCCTTTGTCTTCATTTTATGCATTCTATTTTGTGATAACGCGGTCCCACATTTTAATCCTACCAAATCGGTGAAGTGCATCGTTTGCATCTTTGGTGTTGAACATTTGGGGCCCACTGTGGGGCCGCGTGCGCATTTCTCTCGATCCTAAGAGCCTACTTCTACCATAAATTCCGCAAATCTAGGATCAAGGCCAATCGATGAACTATCTTCCAAATTCAAGGCCTTATCTGATATAATGGCCAATTCTAAGAAGGCTACTACCAATGGTGTTGAAGAAAATAACAATGTTATCAATAACGAAGCTACTCCATTCACTAACCGTTTCGAAGATGGAGAAAATTCAATGTCCGGAGCTGGAGTAACTAAAGCAAAATTGGATGTTATCGTATCGCTAACTTGAACCAACGAATGGAAATTTCCAATAAAGCCTTAATCAATGCTAATAAAACTCTTATGAACGCTAATCAAGCTTTGATGGATAAAGTGAGCGCTCTCCTAAACGCTCAAGTAAATCCCGCTCCTCCCCCGAAAATTCATATCAACCTTGAAGAGAATGCAAACTCATCAGCCTTCGATCCTCACAATGATAACTTGGAAAGATTTGTGGGTGAAGATGATGCTAATGTCGAAGACTCAAAGATGAAAGCTATAAACCATTCCGATCAAAATGAACATCGACGAGTTGCAAGTCCCATCAAGGGGGCACCTTTCCATAGTGGAAGTAAAAGACCTAGATCCTCTAAACGCGATCGCTTGCCACGACGAGCATCCGGGAAAGAGATCGAAGTCCGCTCTCCGAAACAGCACAACTCGAGGGAATACATCGCGGATGTGGCAAAGCAAATCATGAAAGATAACATGCCTCGCAAGGACAGTGAAAGGGAATGGGACTTCTCCATCGGCAAAAATCCATTCACAAAGAGGATCCGCAAAGCTGAATTCCCCAAAAAGTTCACTCATCCTACTCTACCTCCGTATAACGGGACTTCTGATCCAAACCACTTCCAATGCAAATATGAGTGGCACATGAATGCAGCCAATGCAATGGACGAGATCAAGTGCTTGTGCTTCCCTCTCTATCTAAAAAGTGTCGCATCGTTGTGGTTCACAAGGCCACCACCCAAATCTATCGACCGATTTGGTGGTTCGACCATAAAATTTAAGGAGCGGTTCAGGTTGCAAGCTACAAAGGCTAAGAACGTTATTTCTCTTACATCCATGAAGCAGAATCCAGGAGAATCTGTAAGAGCTTTCCTCAAAAGATTCAATGATGCTGTATCCAAAGTAGGAAATCCCGAGCCCTGCATGATCTTAATGTCTCTAATCGGGGCCATAGACGAAAATAGCAAATTCGGTAAATGGATTAAAATGAAAGAGCCAAGTACGCTTGAGAAATTCTATAAAAAAGCCAGGGAGTACATGAGATTGGATAATAATTGTGTGCCTCTTCAGATTGTTGATGCAAAACAACCCCTTAAAGCTCCCAAAAACGCTCCTACTCAGTACAATCAGAAAAATATCGGAGGTCAGAAAAGAGGAGGCGACGGAAAAGAAAATCAAGACGGTAAGAAGCCACACTTTTCCAATCCATCCGAGCTAACACCCTTAAATGACATTCCAGAAAACATCTTCGCTGCAACCAAAGACACCGAAGATTATCCAATACTTAAACCTCAGAAAATCAGTGCCATCAAGCAAATTCCGGAAAATTCTGTAGGTTTCATAATCAGCCATGCCACAACACCAACAAGTGTAGGCATCTGAAATCACTGATCGAAGAGTTGATTAGGAAGAATCGTCTGCAACAATATGTGAAAAATCCACAATCCTCAAACACTGTTTCGAATCCCCAGGGCCAGGGGACAACAAACAATGAAGCTTTTGTTCAGACCATGCCAAGGCTGATCATCAACTGATAACTACTGATTGTGCTTCAATTCCGATGGCCCAGAATAAGCAATCAACATCGTCACTGCTTTACTTCATGCTCTATTTCCTGCTTTACTTCATGCTCTATTTCCTGCTTTATTTCATGTTCAACTTTCTGTTATAGTCAAAACCTCTTGTAAACAGTCTGTAATAACCTGCAAGTGATGTACTGAACTTTAGCTCTACGATTAAGAGCATATCTGTCTGAATTAATTTCTATCTTGCAAATCTCATTTTAAATCAAAACTTAATTAAAAATGATTCCATGTTGCAGGCTATCTGTCGAGCGCTTGTTCCTTCAGAATCTTACAAAGCATAGCGACTCCAACAACATCAACTCAAGTACCAAATGCTGTAAATATCAACATGCACAAATGCAGGAATAGAAAAGCACCGCCTTAAGAAGTGGATGGGAAAAGTCGCAAAGATTCAAACAATGAACAATCGCCACGACAAATAAACAAGATTATTGTAACTTTCATCGAAGGGTCATTCCTCTAAGTGAAAGTTTCAAAGTTTCAATCCCCAATCCAAAATAGCCCACCAAGTTAAGCGGCCAGCAAGGGAATCGGAGCCAACCCAAGTCATAAGGACCGATAAACCTGATGTTGGAAGTACCAACATCAGGCCGGAAGGACCAGCAAACACGTTGGAAGGACTAGCGCCAAGTCGGAAGGACCGAAAAACCTGATGTTGGAAGTACCAACATTAGGCTGGAAGGACTGGCAAACACGCTGGAAGGACCAGTACGAACCAAAGACATCTACGGGGGCACCCAATTAATCTTTAGAATCAGGAAGTACCTGATGCGATAACGACAAACATTGAGGGTTTAAACCAAAGTCCTCTCCGGGGGCACCCAATTAATCGTCAGAATCAAGAAGTACCTGATGCGATAACGACAAACATTGGGGTTTAAACCAAAGTACTCTCTGGGGGCACCCGACTGGTCGTCAGTATCAGAAAGTACCTGATGCGATAACGACAAACATTGGGGTTTAAACCAAAGTCCTCTCTGGGGGCACCCGATTGATCTTCAGTATCAGGAAGTACCTGATGCGATAATGACAAACGTTGGGGGTTTAAACCAAAGTCCTCTCTAGGGGTACCCGATTGATCATCGGAATCAGGAAGTACCAGATGCAATAACAACAAACATTGGGGTTTAAACCAAAGTCCACTCCGGAGGCACCCGATTGATCGTCAGTATCAGGAAGCACCTGATCTGATAACGACAAACATCGGGGTTTAAACCAAAGCCCTCCCTGGGGGAACCCAATTGATCGTCAGAATCAGGAAGTAGCTGATGCGATAACGACAAACATTGGGGTTTAAACCAAAGTCCTCTGTGGGGGCACCCGATTGATAATCAGTATCAGGAAGTACCTGATGCGATAACGACAAACATTGGGGGTTTAAACCAAAGTCCTCTCCGGGGGCACCCAATTGATTGTCAGAATCAGGAAGTACCTGATGCGATAACGACAAACATTGGGGTTTAAACCAAAGTCCTCTCTGGGGGCACCCGATTGATCGTCAGTATCAGGAAGCACCTGATCTGATAACAACAAACATTGGGGTTTAAACCAAAGCCCTCTCTGGGGGCACCCAATTGATCGTTAGAATCAGGAAGTACCTGATGCGATAAATACAAACATTGGGGTTTAAACCAAAGTCCTCTCCAGGGGCACCCGATTGATCGTCAGTATCAGGAAGCACCTGATCCGATAACAACAAACATTGGGGGTTAAACCAAAGCCCTCTTCGGGGGCACCCAATTGATCATCAGTATCAGGAAGCACATGATCCGATAACGACAAACATTGAGGTTTCAACCAAAGTCCTCTCCAGGGGCACCCAATTGATCGTCAGAATTAGGAAGCTCCTGATCCAATCACGATAAACATTGGGTTTTAACCGAAGTCCTTTCTAGAGGTACTCCATCTAAAATTACAAACGCTTGGATTAATCAATATAATTGAGTGACGAAAGTCTCCAACGACTGAATTAACCAAGCTGGATTGTTGATGGAGTTTGGACATTAACCCATTAACTTGTGTAGTGTCTGAAAATATCAGACACGACAAGTGCTAAACTTTTGCCCAAACACGGGTATGAAATACAAAATACTTCCCGTAGAGAAGACCGATAACGACTTTCTAAAAACAGGGGCACAAATACCCAAGTCTTCTCCAAAAAGAAGCCAAAAAATCTATTAGATGCGAATTTTCTAAAAATATGAAATATCATACAACGCTTGAAATCCTCGGTCGAATTAGGTCAACTAATTGATCTTAAGTGTGTGTCAACACGAATTCAAGTTAGAGTGTCGTGTTTTTGCAGACAACATTCAACAGATTTTAAATCATTGAATAAAACAAGCTTGTGAAAATAATTCATTCAATGAAAATTCGTTGTAGATAATTGTTTAACTGACTAATCTGTTGTTGATTTGGGCAGACAATAACAAAATATTGGTTGTTATTGTAATATAGGTTGTAGCGGTGGAAAATAGCCTAAGTAAAAAACCAAGGCAATCGAACCCCATCACAACATTGTTTAACAACAGATTCTGAAATTCAAAATTAAAGCGTCTACAAATAACAGATGCAAGTATCATATCAGATCAAGTAAGCCAAAAGATGTCAACAATAGCATTTATTTCGAAGCCCGCATTTTCGCAAGCAAAAATACAAGTTTCGAGTGGAAAATGTTAACACCGTTGTGAAAACGCGGTTCAAAATTATGAAGTACGTACGAATGTTGGCACTCGACTTCATTTAGCCCGTGTTCTCATTTGGCTCACGCCCCAGTTAGGTCGCACAGGATTGCAACCAATGAGGTAACGGATTGCATGGCTTATGGTCTAAGAGCTTGCACGGCCTACGGGCTGATTTTAAGTTGTTCACCTCCTTGGGTCGATACTAAGTCAACGGCTAGTTCAGCTAGCTCATTCCAGGTCATTCATTTGCAAAAGCTATGGCACCTCGGCTGCATGGAGGCTCAACGTGCTATGCAATATATTTTAGATCGCCATGCTTAACTCGTAACCACCTTAGGTCATTAAGACCACTTTTTAGCTCGTGATATGGTAATATGAAGGCTAAACGCACATTAAAACAAAGTGCGGACCAAAGTATGTGTAGAATGGACAGATCATCCTTGCCTAGAATTAAAAGTGCATAGGAGGTCCATGTTATCTCTTTAGACCATAAAGCTATCTTTTAGCTCCATAGTCCACATTATGGATCAAATATTGGTTGGATCGTTGAGTGCATAAAATGTCGCAAGACTATATGGATCGACACACATAGATTTTGGCATGAAAATGCATAATGTCAGCTTATACAGAATGAAAAGCATATGGTAAAAAATTGCATGGAAAAGTGCATGTGTGCATGCCTTCAACGTAAAACCTGGATTAGCTCGTTTTTTATGCAAGACATAGCTACATGATGTATGACAACAAGCTATGCGAACACGGAAATATGGATGCATATCAGACCGCCAGCAAGTATATATCAGGTCGGAGAACAGAAATGCTTTTAGGTCGTCGCCAACTTTGGGTCGTGAGCCCATACATTTAGAGCGCATCTTTTAGCTCGCTCGGCTCCTGTTTTAGGTCGTCCTCCTATACAAATGTTTAGGTTGTTGAACCATCGTTAGACCGCAAGACAGCAAACAGCAGGTCGTTGAAGCATTATAATGAACACACTTAATACGTAACATATGTGTAGAAATGGGGTTGGTCACTTGTTTCCATAACCAAAAGGTGGGTGAATGTCAGCTGTAAAGTACCTTATGGTACAAATGAATTACAAATGGGTTATACGTATTATATGTGTGAGGTGTATACGAGGGGCCGATGGTTTAGATCCATGATTTCAGCAAAGTTATATGTGGAAATGCAATTGATACTCAAGTCCACATGGAAAGGTTGTGCAGTAAAACTCGCATGATAAGAATCTTGGCTCGTTCCTATGAAAAAGTAGGGGTGGGCATAAACCGCACCGCAATGCGGAAACCGCCCGGACCGAACTGCAAAAACGGTGCGGAAAACCGCACATAATTCTCTCTTTAAAGAAAACAACCCAAACCGGACTGACTCGGAACGATACGGTTCGGTTGCGGTTTGAACTTTTATCAAACAATATTAAACCGAACCGAACCGCATAACTACATCGACAATGTTATGATAAATAAATTAACATATTTCTATCTAACTTTTAATTTAACGATATATATTCTATTTTCAACGTATGTTGTAGTTATATTAATTAAAGATAACACTATGTGTTTTAATCTTCAGGTGACACAACGTTATACAATCGTAAATTGATTGTTGATGGAAGTAATTTTCTTGTTTCATATTTAATACGGGTTCAAACCAGACCGAACCAAAACCGGACCGTATTAGACCGAAACCGAACCGTTTGAACAGTTAGTGTAATGGTTTGTATTTTTGATCAACCGTTTGATGCGGTGCGGAAGCGGTTTGAGCTTCAAACCGCACCGAACCGAACCGCGCTCACCCCTATGAAAAAGGAAGTAGGCCGCTTGCCAGCTGTGAAGGCTTGTAAGTCGTTCCAGGATGTATCTTAGCCCGCAAATACTCTTAGGTCTTTGGACCTTTTTTAGGCCACAAATCTCCTCTTAGCACACAGGAGTTCTTAGACCGTGAAGCTCCTTTGGAGCGCCAACCAAGTGTCAACCTAGCGCAAACCATACACACTTATTTACAAGTGTGCCACTCACCCTAAGCTCCAACTATATATACCCTCTCACCATCATTTGAAAGGGGGACCTAATTTCAATCCTACAAGGAGGTGCCGTCAAATTCAAAGCTTGTCTACAATTTCACTAATTGCATCCATGGATCTAACAACTCTTCTCCAACTTCATGAGGATCAAATTTGTTTCAATGATTATTAAAGTTATCTCCAATTGGATCGAAGGACCTTGAATATCATTCATACTACATAAGAAAACTCTCCAACATCATTCCAAGCAATCTCAAACCTTCTCCAATCCTCTCGAAATTCGGATCTAAGCACAAAGTCTCATTAAGACATGGAAGAACACAAGAGCACTTAAGTGATCAAGGGTAAATGCATCTACAATCGCAAAGCACGTGATCTTTTCCATCCATTTGCCAAATTCAAGTAAATTAGATCATAAAGAGAGTGAAAAGGGAGGAGAACGAGAAATGAATGTATAGTGAGAGTTCATTCATGTTGTAAAAAGAATATCGTAATGAGAATTGATTAAAAAGTGGGCATAGATTCATTGTGAATCGAACCACTATAAAAATTCATTTGATAACGCGGTCTCACGTTTTAATCTTACCTAATCGGTGAAGTACATCATTTGCATCTTTGGTGTTGAACAACTGACCACTGAAAAATTAATAGCAGTTGAGAAAATATAAGCGAAAAAGTCATAATTGTGTCATTTATCTACTAATTGCTACCATGCAAGGTCATATACTTATTGATAAACGTACCGTGCATAGTATAAAGATTCGACAACTATAGTGCAAAATAGTCATAACCGTAATACTTAAGGGTAGGATGAAGTTGGAGTAGGTTTCAATATCAAAATAATATGTACGAAAATAATATATTTCTACAAATTTTGAAGCAGTCAACTTACCAAACTAACTTAATGTAGGATGCTAAAGAAAAGGTTAATACTGAATCCTTTTATAATCCTGATGCTCCAGTTTCTTTGTGATGGAAATATTAGCAGCACCTGTGTCTGTGTCTAAAAAAAAATCAAAAATCAAAACACAAGGCATACAAACAACTATGTTGGATCATGGCAGAAAAGCAACATTTAAGTACTTAAGGAACAAACTTCACGAATAAGATTTTTTATTATTATTATTATTACTACTACTACTTCTACTGAAACTAGCAATGCCAACGTTATGTCATAGAACTATAAATGGTAACGGCTAGAAAGTGATCCTTTCAAGCATTAATATTCTCTTACACAATACTATAGATCCGATATGTAGTCAGAGAAGGCAGCCGCGCTAGAGGGAAGCTCAACAATACTTCCTTATATGTTTAGAATTCAATAGTATAAATGCTAAACTAACTACCTCATTTATCATGTCTCATGTTTCATATATGTTTCTTACAGACAAAGCAATATAGGTATTAGAACTTATATGTTTCCTATATGCACAGTGCACATCAGCAATTATGAACATCATGACATCTAAGAAAATAGAACTAATAAAATCAGATGGTACAGTTATTTGACATATTTGAAAAACAAAACAAAACTATGAGTCAGTGACATATTCATGAAATGGCTTGCCTGTATGCAAGCAGTTATATGAATATCAGTTATTACTACACAAGTAGTGAAACTGTTACTACACATATTTGTGAAACGGCTTACCTATGAGACAAAATCAATACAACCATTACAGATAAAAATAGCATTTAAATTAATTTATACTAGACAAAATCAATACAACCATTAAGAGAACATAATTGTTTTTATGCCATTCTTTGTAATATTATTTCTATTGATGCAACACAATTAAATGCAGAGGAACATCTGCTCCCATAAATCGAAAGCTAGCGAGAAGGCGTTAAGACAGTCAATTCTTCTAGACACAAGACATCTAGAATCAATGGTTCTACGTATCTGATATTATTATGTTCCATAAGAGCAGGTTTCATATAACATACATGCAAGTATTAATTGGCTAGGACATAAGTGGACCAAGGACACTTGTCATCATAATATTAATTTGGTTATTTTGTGCTTTTAATTGTGTGAGCTCTAAAGCCAACATGACGTTATATATCACTTTAGAATGTAACAGCAAGGGACATGTGAATAAAAACTTAATTCGATGGATTAAATCTACTTCCTTACCTTATTCTTTGTTATTTAGCATTTATACATGGATCTGAATGAAGCCTTTAATTATGCATATGTTTTCTTGCATAGAGCTGGTCTATTTTGTAACAATATTTGTTCATCTCTATAGGGATGTCTGCTATGAATTTGAAGTGAACTGTGTTTTTCTTCCAATCGTGCAATACAAAGTTGTAAATATGTACAACATATTTAACAAATTTACGCTTGGAAAAGAAATAGATAGTCCAAGAGTATTACCGCGCAGTAGCCCACCATCTCAATGAACAAGAACGAATGTCTTCAGTTTAACGCACAGCAGCCCACCTCCTCGATGAACAAGAAAGGATGTACTCCGTTTCTGTAAGATCATCATTATTCAAGTCCAGCACAAAAAAGCCAAAAACACATTACTTGCTTTGACCAAACCCAATGTTGAACATCATTGTCGTGAAAAACAGAGCGAAGAACTCATAGTTCAAACAATTAGAGCTTAAAACATCAGGATTGGTTCCTACTGAGCGTTCTCAGGACAACTCGATGAAAAATAGATAAGATGTTCGAAGAAGCGAAGCACTCAAAGATAGAGCATCATCAGCTAAGACAAATAATGCTACTAATCTCTTGGGTGCAGCAAAGGGACAAAGGCACTTCTAGCGTCTTTGAATTTATAGGACCGGTAATATAGTAGTGAAACAATAGATAGTAAACTAATACGACAGCATGCCGTTTCGTCAAAAATGGTAGGATTCAGAAAAGACAGGTCATGAGCTGGAGGAATCACATAGCCCATTCTTCAGACTCCATGTTTATATTACCCAAGTGTTTTGATATGTGAATTCTTATACTGACGGACTATTTAATCTGGTCGTAAATTTGAAGTGAACAATTTGGTTGCAATTATTATTTTTCTTTATATCATAGTGATTTTGTTATACATTTAACTTACTTTTTCTATGAAATTTAAATTTCTAATGTCTTTCTCAACTACATTTTCACAGATTAAAAAGTAAATTGTTCCATGTTAATTTTAACTTAAACTACATTTTCACATATTTAAATTTCTACGAAAAATTATCAAAGTTGTCACATAAAAAAAAAAAAAAAAAAAAAAAAAAAAACAGTGATAACTTAAATTAACTGTACCTGAATGGCAAGGTAAACTTGAACCGAAATAATTCTCCAACACCTGTAATAAAAACATTAGAACCAAATTATAAATTTAGTGTTTGCTGACTATAATGTAATAAATCTTTTCATACTACATTTTTTTCAAAGCAACAAAACAATACAGCTTTTCCTTATTTAAAAAAAAAATTGATTGTAAATCGAAGAGAACTTTCATCTGACCAGCAAGAGAAGAATGCAGCTTATGGCTATTCAAAATGAATCAAACCAATGAAATTCACAAATACACCATTTAGCCTTTCTAGTTCTACTAATTATAAGAAATTACCTCTAATTAACCATAAGAAATTCATAGATTCTGCAAATACCAATCTCGTGATGCAGGATCTTCAACTTCAGCTTCCAAATTGTCTCCATTTTGTTCGTGCGGCCCATTTGTTTTGGGTTTCTCTTGTGAATTTGGTCATGTGCCTTGCCTAGCACACCTAGAATAATACATTGCAGAAGTAAGTGAAAGTCAATCTTTAGGCATATCTACAGGAGGAGTCAACGTACAAAGCATCATACCTTGACAACTTCGGGGAAAAGCAGAACCAACATACAAAGAAACAATGTCTTATAACTACGCTACTCAGATAAATCAAACATTTAGAAAAATCAATAGCTATAAACTTGGAATCAAATCAAAACAGCTCAGCTGAACAAATGAAGTGATCAATGAAAAAATCATTAAACTGTGTCCTTTTCAATATAAGCTAAATAAGTAGAGAAGTGCCCACATGGATCAAATTCTCCACTGTTGGCTTAGTTCTTGTACAGAAACCAAGGACAGTAACAATAACACAATTATATATCTCTATATCAATTTATTTTGGGGTTGTGCATATGTCAAGGTGTCTCTTAACTGCTGGTGATAGAGAGCCAGCTCATCACATTGATTTCCAGTCAAGCACCTTTCTTGAATGAGTAAATGTTACATGTGTAATAAAGCTACTGGTGATGAAGTCAAGCAACTTGTATGACAGAACGAAAAAAATGGACATCATATATAACTTCATCATAACTAAAACGCACTGCAATAATTTCCTACTAAATGCAGATACTGTAATTTTGACAAAGTAAAAATTAGGGACAAGTGATGATGGAAATCAAATCCTCAACATTTTTATTAGCTGAAAATTTAGTATCTCCATTTTTTTGAGAACTGATGCATTAGTAAGAACAAATTCAATAATAAACTTGAGCTCGGTTTCGTTTCAAGTAAAATAGATCACCTAAACATTTTGGAGATGATCCAATCTGAAAATTAAGACATGCTTTCCCAAAATCTATCAACGAACATTCTCGATGAGTTTTAATCTCCAAAAACCTACGTAAAACAAATTTATGATAATGTGTACTCTCATAAGTACCAACAAAGGTTATACAATAATTATATTAAATAAATACAAATTGTTGGATGAAATATTCATTACATTCCTGAAAGATGATATCCAATAAGTAAAATTCTACTTAACATAAACTTGGGCATAATAAATGCAACGTGTACCATACGACATCAAACAAAGATAAATAAACGCACACTTAATACATTGAAATTTACAGTAGCATATTTACCATTAATTCAAGATGTTGTATGAAAAGGGAACTCCTCCGGTGAACACTAAAATACGAAAAAGTAATAAAGTAGAACATGTGGAGAAGAGACTCTCGTTCAGGAAGCAATCTGAGTACCGAAACAAAACTACTGACAATAATATGATAAAAGATTAAATAAATTTACCGAATAAAAAATAGTAGAAGAAATCATCGTCCAAATCTAAATAACCGACCAAATCAAGTTCCATTGGAGGGTTTAAATATATACCATATGTTTTAGACAACGAGATCGATGAACAATTGTGATGTCCAAGAAGGCTCGATCTGACGAATGAAGATTGGCTAAATGATGGATAGTCGATTATTCATGAAGAAATTCGAATAGGGGACTCAATTTGGTCCGAAGCAATGGTGGATTAGGGATTGGGAATGACAAGAGTTTTAATTTTATTTTTTGCGGCCATAAGAAAATTCTTAAAGGCAAATTGTATTTGAACGCATATAAATGCTAAGCAGCCCTACGTGGAATTGTATGAAACCACGCATGGCCACTACTAGGTTACAAAACATACCCCGTAGAGGCTCTACGGGGTATGGTTAGTAACCTAGTAGTGGATCTGCGTGGTTTCATACAATTCCACGTAGAGCCACTACGAGGAAGGGTATTTTTGGTTTTTTTTAAACTAAACGGGGGACTACTCAGCAAAATGATGGATTTACTTGTTTTTACAGAATTTTAGGGGCTACTCAGCAATTAGATGAGTTCAAATAGAATTTGCTATTCTCAAAATGATACTAGACTGACGTATATTATTAGCGTGTGCAAACCAAAACATTTCATTCTTGCCACGAAAAATATTTATTTCAAGGAAATTAAAAATAATTGGAAAACGCATAAATACGCTTTGGAACACTTTAAAAGTGTATTTAGGCTAACAACACATCAATAGTGTTTCAAATGAAAAAGCACAAATGCTTCTAATTTAATATTTTGGTGTAGTGGTCAGGCAGCGATGAAGTGAAGTTTGTGGTTACTATAGCTGCTAGAGTTATGGATTGTACTCGTGGCAGACGAGTTTGATGTTGCTTTATCCTGCTTGGGTTCAGTTTGTTTGGTTGCTTAGCTTCTATTATGTTGTATTATGTAATTATATTATTTTTTGCTACACTGATGCCACGTCTGCGTGCATGTGTTATTTTTTTGGGTTGTGTGTATTCATGTAAATACACGTATTCGGTACTGGAAACTACGATGTACTAGTCTTTTATGTTTAATGAAATAAGGAGTGAATCTCGCGATTCACTACCTTTTGCATCAAAAAAATGATTTGTTTTAAAGCGTACCAAGCATGTTTGGCTATTATAAGGTAAAACTCTATCCTCCGGCTTGCGTTGCATTGTGTGATGGGACCTGAGTCTTATAATAGCTTTATTTTTCAAAAAGCATTGCTTTTTTTATAAATTACTTATTTCAGAGTATTCATGGGAGTGATCCCATTCTGTGACATACGGCGTGGTCCCGTGATTTACTCTATTTAAAAGTAAAAGTTTAATAACTATTTTGAGCTCTCACACCAGTCCCCTGACTGACTCGGAGTTTATTGTTTCCACCTAAACTCTAGGTGCCCATATTTTCCACGGGCAGCTTGTAGTTTTAGTTTTCGTAGATCTTTATTTTCATAGGATCCTGGATTACAGTTGGAGCTATATTCGGAAAGCTGTGTATCCGTGTATTTCATTCAACTGTGTTAGTTGATGTATTTTCGTTGAGCATTGTATTTTTACATTTTAAATTTCCTCTGCTATGTATTTTATTCTCTAAAATTGCATTTTTCCGCTGTGTAATATTTATTCTTATTGTAATCTATTCTTTTACTCTGATGTAATTGTTGTAATAGCAAATGTTCTCATGTTTATGTTCTGATGCGTCGTGTTCTCAACACAATCCGCGTTTTCCCGTATCCTCGGAGGTCGTGCGAATTCAGTGCGTGACATATATTTTCACTTGACGACTTTTTATTGCACGTCTGCCGTAATTCCCGGGAGATACTGAATCGAAAGAAGAACAAATAATGAAATTTCTCTAGATGGTGACAATATACCCTTCTTGGGAATGACTCACCTAGCCATGCTACCTGCCTCGATTTTTGTCATTTCCCGGTTGTGAGGCTTGAGGTCACGTTTACCTTTTCAGAGAACATCTCATCATCATTCACTTTGAATGTCCCATTGTCAGATGTCAAATCACTAATTGACATTCACAAATATACTCTGGGTGTTAAGCAAGAGAATTCCTCCGCCACCAAACTTGGTATATTTGTAAAAATCAACAAAACGTGATACTCAAGAAATACTCTATCAGAAATTCATCCATATAAGTCATCCAGGAACATGATGAACCGAAGGTACCCTCCTACTGCATCCTTATATCGGGATCACCCCAAGGATCAGTAGCGAGTAGTCCTTGTAATCCGTAAATTTCATTCACGACATAACCACAGTGTATCTCTTTTATAGGAGCTACCCAGAGATTATAAGTAGTTCTCCCGTTTCATGAAGATCTACGGTCTTCCATGCTCCATCTTTATTTGCAGCAAGTTAGTTTCGTACGCAACGTTGGATCGAAGTGGTTTTGGGTCTAGTTTCCATCCCGTCTCTTCGAAACAACGCGTCAAAAGGTCCAATAATATATTCATTGATAGTCGGGTTTTAACTATCAATTCACTGATTAAGTATACTGGAGCCTCTGGTTCATTTATTAAAACTATTTGATCAATCCTTAGAAATCGATTTCATAATCTCTGGTCTCAAATCACATTATTTGTTACATTGAAAACAATAACATATCTTCATTTACCAAACTCCATTTAATTTCTTTATTCCAAAAGCATCACTATATATTCGCCAAACCTCTTACATTACCTTTGTCTCGCAAAAATCACCATATATTATTAACTCAAGGTAATAATAAATTCGTAATTCAAATTTGAGTTAAACCATGTTAAATTTTACATTGTTTTACAAGTTCTAATTAATATTTCAAAATCTTGTCAATAATGTCGCAACATTTCCCTTATAGACATAATAAAATAAATCAACACTCGTACCGTTTCAAACAAATATCTTCCCTTTGATAATAGTGGAGTCGTTCAAGTTGGGGTATTTTAATTACCTCTCAGACCTTGAGCGACAACGTTCTTATCTCAGAATAGATAAAAGTTTGAAACACAAAAACTATCATTCCATTTACTATCAATTCAATTTACCATTTTATTCAAACCATGGTTTTAACAACTATTTCCTTCATTTGGCATATTTAATCTCAAAAGAAATCTCTTTTACTTTTTATTCAAGTAAACTAACTAATGCAACTCTTTTGCTTTAAAACACTGTAACATAACTCATTATCATTTGGATTTATTTTAAAATCCACTTACTAAGTTCCTTAAATAGAATTCAATTAAGCTTCTTACCTTTATAAATTTTCTTCCAAAAAATGTTTCTACTTAAGCTTATTTCAAACTCATCGCTTAATTTTACTTTATAAATTTACTTACATAATCTTGAATTCAAATTGTAAAATCTTCCTATAGCAATCTATTAATCTTTCCCTTTTTGAAATCATATTTTACTTTATTTACTTAATTAAATAATCAAGTAAAACAAGTCTTATTGAATTCTTTACATTGCTCGTCTCTTCATAAACTTTCAATTACAATTGGGTTTTCTTATCCAATCTCTTAAAATAAATCTCTTTCTGAACTTCTCAATTATTAAGTAATACTTAATTAAAAATAGCATGTTAGCTTCATATCCTAGTTTACAAGCTTTAGTATAATGTCATTATTAACATAATTCCATTTGTCCCATCCCAAAACTCCATTACTAAATCAACTTCCATTTAACAAGGTAAATTACTTTAACTATTATTAATTTAAAATAATAATTAATTTTGTTATTAACTGAAGTAAAATTATTTTACTTCATCGACAATTAAAAATAGATTAATTGATCACTTACCGACAATATTAAACGATAATACTCCATTACCGATTTATCAGTTGATAAGCATTTTTTTAAATATCATTAAATAAAAAAGACAATTAATATTTAAGAAATATTATTAAGATAAAAACGATTATTCGTTAAACCATTTTCATTAGATTAATTGAAGGACGGTAAATCTAATTATCAGTTCTAATTAAACAGTTGACTTTGTCAACCCAAGCATCAGTTATTTATTAACTGATTTTAATTACTTCTCTTATTAATTAATACAATTAATCTAATAATATTGCTTAACTATTTTTCTAAAACAACAATTTCCAATTACTAAACCATAGGTTCAATTCAAGCTTCTATGCTTATAAAATTTATTAAAAACATTGAAACCATCTATAAATATCGACTATTTTAAAACTTTTATTTAAATAGAAATATAATTTAAAAACTTTACTCCAGTTATAAAAATAAGTTTTAAAATTTCAATTATGTCAATTCACCAGACAACGAGCTAAAGTTTTAAAAATAGCGTTTAGATCATTTGCTGCCAATAACATAATCAATATTGTCTGTTGATTAAAAACATCACATCAGCATTGAATTTCAATTCAATGTTCAATATAATCAACCATCGATATTCGATCAGAATGTAACGTTGTTTGGGGTAAACAATTCATATTTGAATAATATGGAAAATAAACAACATATAGAATATTTGAGGAATCCAGTCGAATCCCTCCAACCTGTTCTTCCCTGCATCACAGATCATGATCATGATATTTGATAATAATATATGAAACAAATATTTAAAACAAATCATCCAATATGACATATTATAGATGTCGACAACCATTTAACAATCAGTAAGCAACCAAGACATCTAACCATCCAATTATTATCATTAACGATAAATTATATTTTAATATGAATTTAACACACAGAAAAGTGTGAAAATTAACTCACTTTTATTTTTCAATGATCGATTCGCGCGTTGTTCCATTTAATTTTAAACTAGCGTTTAAAATTAAATAAAAATCCAACTGCTTCCAATTCCTTTCGATCTTGTCCGGAAATGTAGTATTTTTTAGCGTGATTCCAACGAATCAAATTTTTCGTAATTCTGTTATCGTATAGATAAATTACACCAATTATAAGTTTATATAAATTAATGATTTATAAACTAAATTAACTATTACTTAATATAATACTAAATACCGTTAATCTCTCTACCAGGTCACTAGGACACATAGCTTTCCTTTTAAACTATGGTTTATTGCGATGACCTCCTTCCCATTTTGATTTTCAGAAACAAAAGAAAATGCTTAAGCTCCATCGTCACCTAGCACCAATGCCATGTTCCCCACTTTATTTCTTACGTAGGCCACTCGCCCCTTTTTCTTTGTTTTTTCCTTTTTTCTTTTAAAGTACCAAAAACCCAAGCTTACTTATGCAACTCCAGCCCACTCCCTCTACAGGTTAATTGACCCGTATTCAGATTGGGTGTTCCTATGTACCAGAATGATCTTAGCCATTGATTTGCACAAAATCTAATTGTTTTGAGTGTATTGTAGATCCTGTTTATTTGATTATTAATAAGATCTGTGATTAACGTGTGGTTGTGATTTATTGGGCACACGGAAACACTCAAGTTGAGTACAGAACAATTACACTGATCCCTCTACTTCTCCTATAACGCAACAGAACCTTCCCTGCTCCCTTTTACTTCTCCCACGGAAAGACCTGCTTCTGCAAAAATAAACTTCCCCGCGTCCAAGCTTTTCTGCACCGCTTCCTCCCATCATGCTGCCGGAACCGAGGCCAACCCTACCACCGGCTTCCTCCACTTCCGACCTTACTTCCCAGTAGGGGTGTATACGGTGCGTCAACCGTTGCTACTAACGCTAACCGGCGCCATACCTTTCTTTGACGGTTAGCTTATTTTGCCAACCGCAACCGTCGACCGTTGGTGATGGTTAACCGTTAAATAATATGGTTACCATTTGATCATTGCGGTATGGTTAACCATGTAACCATGTAATGAAATTATATATACAGCAAGAGCAATTGATAAGTTTACATGAACAGCAAGAGCAATAAATACACATATTAATAAATACTAGGCATTCATAGTTCATACATATTCCATGATACATGCTGATAATGCAAAATTTATACTATACAGAGTTTGTGCTTCAACTTTTACAAATAATAATCTTAGTTCTTGCAGCATACAAGCATCCGTCTTCCCTCGAGCTTCAACTGACCAAGCCGAGTCCGTAGACTTCACACTCCACACAGCATGAGCAGATTATATTGTAACGGAGCCCGACTCCATATGGCGTTATATAGCAGCAATTTGCAATTAACATGAGCAGAGTTTATAAGTCTGAATCCATGCTGCAACAAAAATCCAAAAAACTGCCAAGAGACAATGAAACATAACTGTAAAAGACCACAAGAAACATAACTGTAAAGAAGCAATTTGCAGTTAACAATGAGACAACAACAACTATGATACCAAATAATTTACTGTCATGGACCTAACATGGAAAGAAGAGCTGAATTAACATGAATGATGCACATTAACTTGAATAACATGTCAAGAGCTTAAGTTTATGTTTTAATTGGATAAGAGTCATATAAAATCTGCAATTGGGCGTAATTTTTCCTATTGAAATCTACAAGTTGGTCTGGTCTAAGCTTTAAAAAATTCGAACAACTTATATTATTTTTTCAGAGAGTTTGTTAACACATGACATCTCACAAATTTGGTCTGGTCCAAGGTCTTTGATTAAGCAAAAGCCACTAACTTGAATAATACTTAGCAACAAAAGAAACACAGTACCTTTAATAATGCACTAACTTGCATTTGGATTGGCGCTTGTAGGAGCTGTCGCTTTCAAAGTACCTAATACAATATCAAATAAACAATGGGCATAACATCTACATAAGATAATTATTTATATGAACTGATATTTCTTACATATTTCAAGAGCTTCAAGTTCCTTGTACAACCCAATATCATCGTCCACTGGCGCTATGGTGGAGCTAGGTATTGATAGTACATCTTTTGCTACTTTAGAAAAGTATTTATCAACAAGTGCAGCAAATTTTTGTTTGTTTGGTATTTTTAGTTTAGGACATAATTCCAGCAACATCTGTCTAAAACCAACTCCTTATACTATTCTAAAAGACATTTCATCTTGAATAATAAACCGGACTAATTTTTCTTCACATCTTCTCTGGCTAAAAGAATAAGGGACTAGCGGACCACCTAAATTTGTTTGAACAATATCCATTTGGATCATTTCTGTAGTAAAAGTTATGAGGATGAAGATTAGCAGTATTCATATTAACATGGAAAGAAAAAGTCATGCAATCAGTAAACGAAAATGGTCTACATATAACAGGAAGTAGCTTGGAAGTAAAGGTTGGCTCAACATAAATTAAACATTATAACAGGAAGGAGAATGGTCCACTGCTTTCATTTTCACAAAATAATTGCGATTTGAACTGAATATGTGTAAACATATCATCTAACAGTGGAATTGACCAGACAAGTGCTGCAAAGAAGGATTCATATACTACCAATTATTTAAGTATCAAAGGCAAAAACAATTATCCCTGCTATAGCAATTAGGGTCAAAATTTTCGGTTAAAGAGCCTCTAATGTTATGAAAGGCGGTTTAGGATTTGCCTCTGTAAAAGGGGTCCCTAATGAACAATTGAGGCGGATTGCATCTTACATATGCCCCTACCGTTAATGTGCCACGCAAGGACTGACAGCAAAAAAAGAGGCATTTATATCAGCCTCTAATAGTTCAAAACCAATTGAGGCGAAAATGTAAGCCACTAAAGTTTTGGTAGGGGACCAAATATTATAAACAAGTTAGGACAAATGGAACCGCCTCTACTAATATGAAAACTAACAGAGGCTAATGCATGCGCCAATTATATATTTATTCAAATACAACATAGTGGCAGCTACAAGTGCCCCAAATAGTGTGTGTGTATACACACATACACACACATGCACACACACATACACACACACACACACACACACATATATATATATATATATATATATATATATATATTAATACGAGATACACCCCCATTACACATGAAACGCATTTAACTAAAAAGTGAACCAGATGATATTTCATTCAAAATGAACATCACACAATAATACTTCACATAGCAACTTCGATCATCAATCTACAAAATCACACAGCAAGGTACCAGATATTTCACTCAAAATAAACAAAACCATATTACTATTATGAGAAGAAAACTGTTAACAAAAAACTGCATTTTCACAGAAAATGATGTAATTCAAAACAAACAGAAACCATGTTCGCAGCAAGATTTGTTACTGTTAACACAAAACTGCAGCTCAATATTTGCTGCAATACAAAGTTTTTAATCAAGCATATTGTAGAAAATCTAAACTTGCCTCAAAGCACACATTTTAACAAGACTATTGCAAAAATGAAGCTTCATCCAGCTTACATGAGAGATCTTCTCCATCGGAACAAATCAACAACGGTCTCCAGCTCATGATAGACTGCATACAAAAACAATCGGTTAAAAATATTTATCGACTCACCATCGTATTTTATTGCAAATGCATACAAATAAGCAATGTTAATTCTTATATGCGGGTCGACGAGCCTACAAAGCCTGAAATGGTTTCACAAAATCAAAAGCAAAACCAGTGCCTGATGAAGATGGGTTTATTCCAGTTATCTCTAAGAAATATAATGGAAGGATATAAGCATTGAATATTACAACCTGTGAACTTTGCTGACTTATGGCATAACCATATTTACGTATTGCACACATTATCATTTTTTTTGTGAATTGTACAAGTTCCCATGAACATCAAGAAATTTGTATCCCTGTAGAATTTTTAGTTTGTTTAGTGTATTTATGTATCCACAAAAAAAAGCAATGTTAATTCTTTTGCATGGGTACAATCCAAACAGGTAAAAACATAATAGCATTCATGTTAGTTCAAGGCAATATGATTTTGGGTGTAAATGCAGAGTTTTCTATATTTACCTAAGGCTTGTAATGGAATCTAGGCTAACAATATCTAAAACTAGAATAAGAATATGCATGAAAAGTTTAAATATAACTAGAAAAGAAATAAGGAAATAGTTCTCACCATTTCTCAAATTATTGACGGCATGCTAGGATTCCACCATAGATTATTTGTCATACAACAAGATCTTGCTTAATCGTATCAAATAAAAAAACAAATAATTATGAGAAAGCATATTTGTTCTACAGTGATGGGATTACGCTTTAAAAAATGCATTTTATCCCTATTTTTATTTTCAGTTATCCTTAATGTGATTTAGTTACACCCTTTTATTTTCAACAGTTCAAATAGTGTGATAACAAATTTACAATACCTATTTCATGTAGCATGTAATACAAAAAATGAAAAAATTGTATTGATACGGCTACTAAGCAAACATGGTCATAGGTCTTTGGGTGGCCGTTTACATCATCTTTGGTTTTTAAAACCGAAGCATGCGAGCTTCAGTTTCGAACTGAAGCAGCTTCAGAGCTTCAGTCTGTTCAAACTGAAGCAAGTTCAGCTTCAAACTGAAGTATTGGTGCTTCAGTTTTTAAAACTGAAGCGGCTTCGGTTTCTTCAAACTGAAGCGGCTTCAGTTTCTTCAAACTGAAGCGCTGGTGCTTCATAGTATACTCAATTTTTAACTAATCTACGTTATAATATCTCACAAGCAACTTACTTTCTGACCAAAACTTTCAAAATTTAAGTTTCGCAACAACCAAAACAAAATGATTAAAGACATGACAACAGCGTTATTTTTCCCAAAAAGTACCGACATAAAAAATGAACCACATTGGGTGTAGATGGTAATGACAAAACAACCATATAGTTGTTGATGCATAATAGATTTTATCTTTCAATCTTTTGGCAAGCTCAAATATCAATTATTTTTCTCCAACATTGATCACTTTGTTAAAAATCAAGAAAAAAAAAATATGAATGAAAATGGAGAGTGATTCTGAAATAAAGCAAGAAATAATACTTACCAGCTCTCATCAGTTTCATTATTTCTTGAAAGCACAACTTGTTCCGTAAGATCAGTCGTCCCATTGAGCATTGATGTAAACTCTCCAAGTGGATATGACATTTGTGGGTAGAAAGAAGGATAATATGCCGATGGGTTAAGGAATTGACCACCAGATGATGGAAATTGATAATGTCCAAACTGTGGGTGTGGCATATATTGCTGAGCACTTCCATTATGTGGAAAAGATTATTGTAGTGGCAATAGTTGATGTTGAACTCTAGAGAACCGAGAAGCATTTGGCTGATTTTGAGTAGGTGATTGTTCCGATCGATGCTCCGATGGAGAACAATGTTGAGACAATGATTGTTCTGACATGAAATTTGATGGTTGTCGTTGTGGAGCTCTTCTATCTCCTTACTTTGCTTTTCTATATCCTTACTTTTCTTTTGACACATGTTTTTTATTTCTAAACATGTCGACTCTAAAGATGCATATTCCCGTCCTTTGCGCGATTTACGAATCGATGATACTGGTTGAGTTTGTTGTACCCAAGGCACCATGTTGGGTGTCACTAAATCTCCATAACAGCGAACTCTATTATGTGTCTCAAACCCCATCGTCGCAACATATACTTGCACCCTCAATTCAGGCGTCTCTTCACCATGGATGGCTACTAATTGATTTAATTCATGTGACATTTTAGCCTGTATCAATTTCCATTAAATACCATTCAGTGTACTTTACTAATAAAAACCAAATTCAAAGCATTTAGCCAAATAAAACATGATGAGTATTATTAACTAAATAGCAAAAATAATTTTGAATTGTCATACGAATATCATTTAGAATATAATGAGCATTACAGAGTAAGTTCTAAAATATTTGGTTGAGAAAAATAAAGTTGTTATAGGAATATCTTTTAACATGTATTGTTTTACATAAACAGTAAAAGTTTATATGCTTGTATACGAATAAATGCAAATGATAAATGAAATTACCGCAGTTTGCTCTGATGCTACATCCACCCAACTTATATTCTTGTCTTTTCTTCTATGAACCAACTCATATGCTTCAATGGGGTCTGGCTCACGATTATGCTTTTCCTTCTATTATTTTAAAAAAAATGAGTATGTTTGATCGATAGTTTTTTTTTCTATTACCACAGTTCGCAATACTTATAAATTAAAATTGTTGCCATAATGAAATATCATTGATGTTACATATTTTTTGTTTGCATGATTTTTTTTCAAAATTGTTATATTGATAAAAAAAAATATCCCTTTATTTTTTATGTTTTGAGAGTTAATAATGGTATACGGAAAACGATCTAACTCCTCTTTTGCCAGTTAATCAATGCAACGACTAATAATTGTATATCTTCTTCCTATATTCCTTAGCATCGAAGTTAAAAACAAAAACTCAAAACCCAAAATCAAACCAAATGGACTTTTAGTTTATATTTTTTATGCCAAAAAATATCTCGGAAACCATGAACATCTATCACGACTATTTTTCTCTAAAGATATGTGTAGAAAAGTGTTTACAATGCACTATAGGTGTTTCATGGTTAATATGGACGAATAGACTAATAAGGAATCCTTTTTTTATGAATACGATGATATAGCCAACACCGTAAAGAGCTCATCACAACCGCTATGGGAAATCGCAGGGATATCTTCCTCTAGTTTTATAAGATAGCTTGACCATGAAAAATTCATAAGAAAATCACGGGGAAGGCTGTCGTCTAATATTCATATTTGGTACACTCTGCACCACCTTTTCTTTCTGCCTGCTGTTCAGCATAAGAAATAATTAACATATTGAGGGCCACAGCTACAAGTGGATGCAAGCAATATGCAGTACAGATATGAACCAGTGGCATATGATATGCTACCTGTTTTTCAACTTCAATTTTTTTACCCTATCCAATTGGAAATTAAACCTAGCTTTCTTTATATATTCTTAAACATATGAAATAGAGAGGAATATGACTTGTCTGAACAATTTGTAGCTTTTGACTGTTATCCAAATCATATATGCGACGCAACTATCCGACCTTTAATTTGTAGTCTTCATTGATTCATTATTTGTAATCTAAATTGATGCATGATGTATGACACACTATTCAATACATGGCCACTTGTTTGTGACTTGAGTGCCCTTGAAATTCAGTTTTGTGATTAACATGACTTTGTGATGTTTAATACTTGCCAAATGATTCCATGATGTCTCTATAACAAGCTGTTTAACCATGTACATTACTAATACAAACAGTGAGACAACCACCCTTCTTTCTATTTTTATGTTTATTTTTTATTTTTTAGACAAGTCTAGATAGCATGAAAAAGACAAACACCTTCCTACAATCCTTCCTAAAGTATGTAGGTTTGGTGACCTTTGTTGTTGCATTATATAAATACATTCTCATTTAGAGTGATGTAATTCTGGAGTATAAGATAAAATGAGATGCCTTCATATATGACAACTCTTTTTGTGTATCTACAACAAATATATTCGAGTGAGATAACTGGTGTCATACGTCAAAGGTGAGATTGCCGAAATGCTTTAAATTACAAGGGAAAAAAGGCTGCTAATCCAGATTTTGTGTAAGGGACAAGATAACTCGAAAATACACATGATTTTTAGAATATCAGGAGCAAACCTACCACATAATGAGATGAAATTATAGCCCTATTTCATACTCAGCACAAAGAGCACAACTTAGTTCTACCCATACATTACATAACTTTCGATGAGCATAGCAAAGATGAGCTCACAAAAAGCGAGGCCTATGCTGCCATCGAATCATATCTTTTTGTAACATGCACAGAGCGTGCAAAACGACTGAAGGCAAATAAAGGAAAAAAATAGTGATGATCTTGTGTTAAGCATGGATGAATTAGAAGAGGTTAGTGATGAAGTTCAAGGTGTTCAAGTGAAGTGGCATTCAAGGAAAAATGAACCAAATCATACCTTCCTATTGTTTCCCCGAAACGATGATTCAAGATATTACCAGTTAGTCCTCCACCAGTTTCACAGAAAAATTATCAATGGTGGCTACCTCAAATACGTAATGAAACAAGGTAAAGTAATACAACTAAAAAAGCAAAAGAGGAGGCTTTACACAAACAGCTCAAGACGACGAACGGAGGAAACAAAAATGGAGTCATGTCCCATTCGAGCACCTTGCCACATTCGATACGGTTGCACTTAATCCAAAGATAAAGAACATGTTAGTTCAAGATTTACTAAGTTTAATAGCAAGGATTACTACTCGAAAGTAGGAAAAGCATGGAAACATGGGTATCTTCTGTATGGTCCCCCAGGAACTGGGAAAACAAGCATGATAGCAGCAATGACTAATTTGATGGACTATGATTTCTACGACTTAGAACTATCAGAAATCAAGGATAACACTAGATTAAGGAAACTATTGATCGAAACCACAGGTAAATCGATTATAGTGATTGAAGGTATTGATTGTTCTTTGGACTTATCTGGGAAGAGGAAGAATAAGAAGAAAGAAGATGAGGAGAAGTCAGTCGAGCACAGACTAAAAGAAAGATGGATACATCAAATAAGAAGGAAAGTAAAATTACACTTTCAGGGCTACTTAACTTCATTGATGGTTTATGGTCATCTTGTGGCAATGAAAGACTGCTTGTGTTTATGACTAACTATGTGGAGAAGCTGGATCCAGCACTTGTAAGAACAGGAAGAATGGACATGCATATTGAGCTTTCTTATTGCAGGTTTGAAGCATTTAAAGTTCTGGCAAGAAATTATCTGGGGGTTGATGATCATGAATTTTTTGAAGACGTTAAGGAACTAATCGAGAAGAATAATATTACACCTGCCGACATAGCTGAAACTTTGATGCCAAAAAGTGTTGTTGCAATTGAAGATCGAGTCATCGAAAAATGTTTGAAGAAGTGGATTGAAGCTCTAAAAACTGCAAACTTAAGCATAAAGTAGAACAAGCCAATGAAGAAGTTGCATCTACTGAAGACGCAAAGGGATAGAGGAACCGTATGTTTAAGTTGGGGATTCGGTGTACTATACGTGTTCATCGCTTATAGCTTAATGAGTAAGACTTATTAGTGACATTATGTAGTAAGGGCATTAAAGGCACTACAGTTAACTATATCATCAATCTTAAGTTTTTTCTTTTTTTTAAAAAAAAAAACAAAGAGCACAACTTAAAAACTAATTTGTGGAGCAAAAGATGGTTTTCCCAATGTTTTGTGTAAAATATAACTGTCATTTTTAAATCACATACTTGAGAATGCTATAATATTAGCCAAAGCTGACAGGTATGCCAATATTTGTTAACTTTTTTCCCTTCTTTCCTCCTTTCTTCCTTATTTTTTTAATTTAATTTTACTTCTTAACAGCCTCTAATGGTAATGATCTGCTCATAACAAATAAAATAACCAATATTGCTTGTTTTGCACTTATTGAAAATACACATTTATTAGGATACCAAACTCATTAAAAAAAATAGAAGTATGTCAACTTACAAATTTTGCCATGTGCCTTGCAAAGGTCATCGACCCACCCGTGTGACTCGCCTTCAATTTCTTTCGATTCACAATATTTCTCTCAACTTTAATCTATCAAGAAAATTAATTTTTTAAATTGATAAAGTAAAGCGAAACTTTAGAAAAACAGCAAAATAGCTAAGATTGCAAAGGACATCAAACACAAGAGAACTTACCTTATTTTTAGGATCATTGTCCCAATAGTTGACAATGTTTCTCCATTGTTCACCATCCACTCGGTCGTCTCCACAAACAAAACGCGACAGAGAGCTTACATATGGAGTGTAATATTTTCTTTTTAACTCGGCTCTATTATTTCTTATCCTTTTGGACAGTTTCTTTAGCAGTGTATAGCGAATTGCAGGGATATAGGGAATATCTTCGGTGCGCCAATCAGTCGTATCCTATAATGGAAAAAAGAATGTACAAACTTATAAGTAAGGAATTGAAATGTATATTGATTAAAAATTATAGTTATAACAATGCTTTATAAATTACAAAACCCAACTTAACATACCGATATGATTTTCTAAATTTTATCCATTTTTGCTTCATCATATGATCGCCAATCGATAGGTGATAAAGGAAACAAATTGTAATTTCTTGCCAAGTTACCTAGATATCTGATTAACCTAGCATCCTTTGGAACAACGCACAAACCATCTTCCATGAATTCTATCTTCTCTTTGCCCGACTTTCCCCAAACGGGTTTGTTATAGCCACGTCCTTTTCTTTTTAATGATCCTAAAAATAACAATTGGTAGTAACTCAAAAAGAATATTTTCATGTATTTTTTAAACAAGTATTATATGATATGTCGATATGTTTACTTATCTTGTACAAACTTGAAATAATAAAAACATCTAATGTACCATTATTTCCACGGTGACCATTTTCGCATATGTCATCATCTGAACTTAAATGATTCTCCTGACTGGAATCCGAATCTGAGTTACTCATCTAAGAAATTATAAATGAAAACACAATCATGTTCATCAAATCAATTCAAAATAAGAATCTACCAAATTAGTACTCCAAAAAAGCAATTCAAATTACAAAATCATGTCTGCCACAATTATATTGGAGAGGCAAACCTATTTAGTGAGAAAGTTTGCATGAAAAATCACCTAAATACCATGTGCACATAGGTGTTCATGTATTGTTTTGCTTGTATTTCTTTTCAACGCTATAATGTAAATGAAGAAAAATGAGAAAATCCGTACTGTGGTACAACAAAAATAACAAAAAAGAAAATGACATGCATATTTTAGGTACCTGCAAACAATGTTGAAAAATAAATATGCATAGCATGTTCATTTAAAATTAAATATACAATGTTGAAAAATTATACAATGTTGAAAATAAATATTTTAGGTACTTGCATAAAATTTTACTAGGTGCTTGCTTGGAATGCAAATATATTCATTTGATTTGTAGAAAAAGAACATATAAAAATAGGCATCGACAGCTAGGACATTGAAAGAGAAAGTTAATAAGTCTATTTTTGCCTTAAGTCTATTTTTTTAAAGTTGATAACTGTACCTTTTATGTAAAATAATTAGCAGTTAAAAACAAATTAATATTCGCGCACCAGAAAAATGTTATTAAGTACTAAATAGCTTGATGTATAGGCTTTAAGACAAAAATAAGCCTCTACAATAGGTTTTTTTGGAAAATAAACTAGAGGACGAAACTAATGAAATGGTGATTTTTAATAAGAACCGAGACAATACAAAAACCTATGATCATGTATACAAACATTGACCCAGAATTGCAAGGACAAAATTTTTGTTTTATGGGATAAAAAAGCTTTGAATGTGCCAGTTATACATAAAAGTGAATAATACATTACTTGATATATCAAAAACATACTAGGCATGATTTTCATAAGCACTTTTGTGTGTGTGCACTGTCAACTAGAAAAGAGAATTAGATTGTGTGAATAAAAGAGAAAAACAACGTGATCAACTTACCATTGGTAAAAATGCATGTGTATAATGAATATGTATGTAGCTTATTATAGTTAGGTTCTATTCCGTTTATATTATAGTTGGGTTGACATGAATGATTGCACCTTAACGTAAGAAATATACAAGGATTTAGTTCTACATTTCGTTCATAAAAGTCACCATCTTTGTATACTTGTCTTAACATCTTGCCTATCTTAATGGGCTGCTTCAGTCTTTTGCTGTTGATAAGTAAATGAAAGTGCTACATATTAATGCGCATCAATACAAAATTTTAATTGTGATTGCTTAACATACGTTTATATTTAGATAATATGAGGAGGAACTTTTAATAAGTCAAAAAACAATTAAAATTATTGATAAAATCTACTGAATAATGAATCCAAAAAGCGTTAAGAGATTACTATTTTGTTTGTTTGAAATAAGTAAATTTCACGTAAGTGATTTTTACTTTTCTGATCACTTATTACATTACAGTTCCAATTATACCTCCACGTTGCACAAAGTTTGTAATTATTTCAATCTTAATTTAATTAATTTATAATTTTTCATACCAGGTCAGATGATTAAACATCATCAAACATAACTTCGATTTTGTTTTAAGTTTCATCTCTTTCCAAAGTTCTGTCTCATTCTACATCTAGGTGAATTTTTGGTATATTTTGATTTTAGCTTTTGCTTTATGGTTTCCGATCAATGGAAACAAATATACAAAAAAAATGAAAGTTGAAAAAAAAGTGATGAGAACCTACCGGAAAGTTTGAATGCAAATTTTAAGTTACCATACGATGAAATCTAATTGCCACATTTAAACACCTTTTGTATGAACCTGTGCTTCACAAATGATGATCATAATAATCCCATTTTTAAAATCTATCATTTTTAATGTCCAAACTTACAACTGCCTTTTCTTCAAAGGTGGAATATTTGAATATTCGAAATGTGCAATATTTTAAGTTACTTATGCTACTTGAATTTTAAATTGATTAATAAATTATAAACATATTATGTTCTTAATTTTCAAATTTGCGTTTACTTTCAAAAAGGTCATGATTTTTTTTTTCACGATTATAAATTTTATGTAAATTAGGTTCATAGCACTAACACATACATATTGGCTTGACATAAGCACTAACACGTGCTAATTGCTTTTGCTGTCGTCATTATGTTAACCAAAGAAACATTTGCAGCATTCAAACTTCAATGGAAAATATTGTTTGCCATTATATAAGACATAATAACCAAATTTCTGATGGTCTCAACACTAAATCATGTATGCTTCAGATTTATATTACGGCAAAATTATATTTCACAAATACAGAAGTCTAACATGTAATATTTTTGCTGTTTTACATTGAAATTCTACATAACTTATGTGCAGATGTAATTAGCATTTATGCATACAACTTATGTGCAGATGTTATAATCCATTTGCAAACAACTTTCAAGTTATAAAAAGTAACATACAACACATGATCAATGATCGAAATAAATTCACAAACATTAGAAGAAGAAAAACAGAAAATAACAAGTGAATTCAGACATTAACAACCAATAGAAAAAGAAGAAAATATGTATTATCTGTATGAATAGGGAGCATCATTACTCAAGCATTGAGCTACTTTGTTTAAACAAATAAAAACGCAGTTTGAAGTGCACAAAGTGGTCAGTAACTTGGCCCGTTTTGCAATATCGTCATTACATCAAAAGCAGTTAAGGCTTTGCTAATCAATAAAGTGGAAGAAAAATAGTACCCCAAATAAATTACATACCTATGCCAATGAATTTCCCGATCAAAAAAGAGGAAGAAGCTTGCAACAATTTCTGGATCGAAGGAGAGCGAGAATCATCAATCTCTAAAGGAAAAAAAAAAGAAATTGGTCATTATGTAGTAAAAAGGAAAGAGCGTGGGAACGAATTAGAAAAAGCGTGGGAAATTAGAAAAAAACGAGGGAACGAATTAAGCGAAAATCACTAATTACCTGGTGAAAATTTTGCCGCCATGTGAGGAGTATTTTTGAGAATTGGGGCGGTTACTTTTGCCTTAGAACGTAATAGCAGAGGCTAAATTTATTTCCGCCTGAATTGCCCAAAGGAGGCGGGTATATTTGTCCTCTAATATTTACAGTGAAAGCTGGAACGAACCGTGCCCCAATTTGTCCATTGTTAACGGCAAAAATGCTATTTAGCCCCTGATTAGGGCCCCTAATACTTAAATATTTGGCAGTGATATTTGAAACCATGAATAAGAATTATCTGACATTAGTTCTAATTAAGTTGAAGGGAGCAACACTCAAAATCATACTATAATTTCTTGGGTAATTGGACATGTAATCGCAAACTTTTTAATGTAACTTATTTAAACGAGATCTTAGAAATATAAATGCACTATACATTTTACATTTTCAGTCAGTTCATCAAAGATGTTCGTGTCTAGAGAAAATTACGGTACGACACACACACACACACAATCGCAAAGATCATTATAGGTGTGATGTGATGCAACATGTATTTGAAATTAGTTTAACTGAGGAGTATATTGTAAAAAATTATGAAAATGGTTTAACAAAGAGAACGTACTTGTAAGAATATCGCAAAAAACTGAAATTCATGCTCAAACTGCTGGAACTGTTGGAATTTTTCAAACTTAATTTTCCCCTTACCACGCCTCTACTGGAGATGTACCAAGAAAAAAGAGATTTTGCAATAGGCGAGATGACCTAATTTGTACATTTCTAAGGCTCTACTATTACACAGGATTTTGGCTAAATTATCGTACCTATCGGAATACTTGTATGATAACCATCTTCACAAATAAATAAACAAATAACAAAAAGGTAGAAAATAATAACTGTAAACTCTTTACACAATCAAGACATTAGTAGAAAAAAGTACCAAAATAAACCAACATTATTCCAGATAAATTGTTATAATGTGTGAATGCGATTCAAAATAACAGGTAAGAAGTTAGTGGTGGAACCAATCCTATGTATTAAGCTATAAAGTATAAACATCTGTACCTAAAACGATTTGTGCAAAACAGCTTTTTTATTCAACTCGAATGAGATTTGCAGTAATTTGATTTGTTATATGTTTCAATTACTTCATTTGGAACCAACAATAACGTGGCTTAGCAGATTAACACGAAAAATCAAAACTTGTGTCTTGAATTAGAAATCGACTATTGTGTTTTGAAGAGAAATTAACAAATCGACTAAAATCATAATAACATACCATTATTTTCAGATTGTGATACTTCGATGAGAGATTCTTCGGATGCATAGAGAACCATAATCAGCAAGGAGTTGAGAATTGGGGGCGAACACTAGAATGAAATATCAGCTCCTGAAATTAGAATTTATGGGGTATATTGAGTGGATGAGATTGTTTTACTTTATATCCTCTAAACTCAGCAATGGAAAACCCCTAATTTTGTACGAACGGTGGAAATGAAGCGGTATGGCTAACCATCGGTTCCGAGATTTGCCCCATTACCGTTCCTTGCTTTCCACGGTGAGAGAACCGCACCGCCTGTAACGAGATGGAAACCTTAGAGGTGATTTAAGCGGTTAGGAAGTGGCTAGTTTGTGCGGCTATGCGGTTTAAACTTGAACCGGTACAGTCCTACTTCCCAGTACCTAAGCGAGTAACCTGCTACGAAATTTCTGTCTTCCTTTAGCCTCTTCTTCTCTCTTGTAACCACTATACCCATTCACACAAACCTGCTTTTCTCCCACTGTCCACCGAGATTTGCTACTTCAAGCTACCACCCCCTATCGCCTCGTTTCCCACTCCGATGTCCTGGAAGTTTTTCGGCTCCACCCAAGAGCTTCAAGCTCAGACCCCCACCCTGAACCAACTTCGTTTCCGTCGAGACCTCACACGCTGACCTCAGCATACCCCAACATCACCTAGTTCGCTGGAGTACGTCCCCTTTTTTTTCTGAACTCCTCTCCATAGAATTGAACTTGCAACTCCCCGAGAACCTCCCCACGCAGACTCGCTGTACGTAAATTAAAACCACTATGGTCTTCTGGCACTCTTGCGTAGGGGTGAGCGTTTAGTTGGTTCGGTTTATCCAATGAGAAATTTTCAAACCAAACTAAAACCAATAAAAATGAAAACCAAACCAATCCAACCAAATTAAAATTGGTTGGTTCGGCTGGTTATCCGATTTAACCGAACTGAAAATATTTTAGACTTTATGTTCATAATATTAGCTATAATTTGAAATGAATTATAAATATACGATTAAAGTATTATTATTTACGATTATTATGCTTTCCAAAAGTAATTCTAATACATATGTGATGATTAAAATTTACTTAGACAACTAAAGTAACCTAAAACATTTACTATAATTTCGATAATTTTGAAAATATAATAAAAGTTCGGTTAATCTGGTTAAACCAATAACCAAACTAAATATTTTTCGAACCGATTACAAACCGATCTAATTTCAAAACCAAACCAAACCGACCAAAATAAATTGGTTTGGTTGGTTTATTTGGTTTAACAAAATAATGCTCACCCCTACTCTTGCGCACCCTTTTCTGTTGAAGCCCCTTAGAAATGCTTGGATCGGACTGTTCATTTATGGCTGTTGGTTAGTTCGTGATCTGTTCGTTGGGGTTCTGGTTCTATAGGAATTATGGAAGATTTGAAATAAAATAGGAGGAGTTGTGTTTTCGTGTATATATATAAGATGGCATCAGTATTGTATATATATAAGATGACATCAATAGCTTGAGATGGAAGAAAACCAACGAATTTTACAAGGTTGATAGATGTTGAGGTGTAAATGTAAAATCCCGTAACTTCCCCGGTGAGGAAAGCGCGGATAGTTCGAAAACAAGCCACAGAAGAACGCAGACGGAAGAACATTTCATTGTATATTACAACAATTCCATCAGAATACAAGAATTTACAGAGTATGAATAATATTACACATTATAAAATATCAGAGATTACAATACATTACATAGCAGCGGAAAATAATACAAACACAACTGAAGGAGATATACGGATACAAAGCTTTCCGGATATCATTCCAGCTGTAAACCAGGATCCTGTGAATATAAATCTGCAAAACCAAAACTACTAGCTGCCCATGTCGAAAATAAGGGCACCCAGAGTTTAGGTTAAAACAATAAACTCCAGGTCAGTCATGGGACTGGTGTGAGAACTAAAACAGTTATTTAAAACTTTACTTTAAATCAGATATATCAAGGGACCACGCCGTATAACACGGAACGGGTTTCCTCCCAAGAATACCAGTGCATATAACAAAACAGCGCAATGCTTTTTGAAAAAATGAAGCTATTATAAGACCCAGGTCCTATCACACAATGCAACGCAAGCCGGGGGATAGGGTTTTCCCTTATAATAGCCAAACATGCTTAGTACGTTTTAAACAAATCATTTGATACTATTATAAGTGTATACTGTATAAAACAACTTCAAATCATAAGTATCAATCATAGACGGCATGGGTACCATATATCATGTCGCCATACTAGTTCTACAATTAAAACCGCAAATGTCACGTATTTGGAAGTTGGATTTCCATCTGTGAACCGAGGCAAAAGATAGTCCTCTACCGATTCGAGACAATCTAGCCTACCATGTCTCAGGATCAGAGCTCGAGTGACCCTTGGATCGTCAGGGCCGGTCCACCGATGTGGATTAAAATGCCTGAACATGCGTTTCCCCGCCCTTTGGGGCGCAAATGAGCCATCAAATGACTCCATCGGACCCGGATCGTCCGATCAAACCGAGGCGCCTCGCAACAGCAACAACCACATAAGTCAAACTCGTCAGGGCGTGTAAAACCACTGACGCCACTTTTAGCTAGAAAGAAACGCATGCCCTCCCTGTCGTCCTCTCCCATTTCTGGTTCACAAACGGGGTGTGAGGCTCGCGAATTCACGTTACACAAAGCTATGCCACACAGGCGGTGCTTTGATCATCAATCACAAGACTTTGCTTTTCAACAGAAGCCTCGATCTATTGCCACTTAGGCATGCCACACAGGCAATTCACTCCATGCGTTTGATATCCATCAATATATAACCCTTGAGCTCGTACGTCTCAGAGAAGGGCGTTAAGCAAGAGAATAAATTCTCCGCCGCCAAACAGATATATATTTAATAGAAATCAATCACACAGAATAAAATCCTTTGTCAGACACACAGTCCATTTACAAGTTCGTTCTGGGTCTGAACAAAACCGGAGGCACTTTCCTCGCATATCCATCGATCTCCAAGTACGTCTGGACGATCACCAACTGTTTCTCTCCTCTTGGGTGTACAGCCCAATCGAGATCATCAGCAATCACCCAAACGATGTGAAGATTTCCGGTCTTCGACCACCGTCTTCATCTTCGACACCACGTCGAATCAGTTATTCAGAATGGGATAAACCCAGTCTTTCTAAATAACTCGCGTATATAATAAACAAGTGTTACACAAACACAACATACGCCTCATTCCAATTCAGAATATTCTTTTGTTCAAATATTCTTATACTTTGGGAAAGGTTCCCATTAATTTTATCAAAGATAAATTCTTTAAATTTATTCTTTAATCTTCTTTGAATATCAATTCAAACTTGTCGGGATTAGCGAACCACACCGAAGTAATTATTTATTTTATTTCCCAATCCCAACCTATTTATCCCATGAAGTAAAACTGGTAATACTTCATATCTAACACCACGGTGTTATCGGTAAATTCAATTACCATTTCACATTCAAATCTAATTAAAGATTTAACTGTCGCCTGGAGCAAAACTGGTGATACTCCATTCTCGATCTTTTCAATCTAATTAAAGATTCATTAAAACTCCACTTAGTTTTAATCTTTAACTGGGTTAAAGAATCAGTGTCATTTAAAACACGGTTCACGATAAACCCAAAATCACATTCCGTTAATTATCAGGTTAAAGAACAAGTGTTATTTAAAACACTGTTCACGATAAACCCAAAAATCAATACCAATTCAATTCCAATTAAATATTATTTAATTGATACACTTCATTAAATCTAAATAAAAAGATTTAATCTTTTTCCTCAACTGGGCTTAAGAACAGTGTTAATTAAGACACCATTCACGACAAACCCAAATCACATTTGATATTAAATACAAGGCTCTGAATCGAAAATATATCGGCTTATATTCAACATCAAATTCTACGACTAACAAATATCGTATTGGAAATAACGATATAAATATATCTTTCAAATTCCCATAACAATACCTGTATCATCACGAAATCCAACATCGAAATATTCAACAGACAATTTCGATTCAAATCCCATCCAATTCAATTATTGGGAATTCTGGTTATTTTCAAAACCATTTTCAAATCCAATTTATTTATTTTAAAAAATAAATAAATTGCTACTCTAGTTCAAAACTAGTTCATTTCGATAAAAATCTATTTTTATCTTTTCAAATATGGAGTTTTTCATCCCAATTCTTCACAAATCATTTCTTATGATTTTACAAAATTATTGATATTTTTAATAATTTTATCAAGGCCCGTACAGTCGATTTCCATCAACGGCCATCGAACTGCACTTACAGCGACCTTTTTCAAATTTGATTTGGACATAATTCCAAATCCAACCGTTAGATTTCAAATTTCTAATATTAGTTAGAAAGCCCTTTTCGATACGAACCCAACGGTTCCGGGTTTAGGAGAATCCGACGGTCGGATCTCCCGCAACGTCAATTCGAAGTCAATGGTCGAAATTCACGAACTGCCGCAGCGCGGCGCGTTCTATTCAGGCCATTATATTATATATATAATATATATACATATATAATATATACTTCGTCGATTTCCTTTTAAAACGTATTTTATAAATCTTTTTAAATTCATTTCAAATTGATTTCAATTCAAATCAATTTTTAATTCAATTTCAATTCGTTTTCAATTCAATTTGAATTTCAAATTAATTCAACTTAAATTCGAATTCATTTCTGTTCAATTTCAATTCGAATTCATTTCTATTCAATTTCAATTTGAATTCATTTCAAAACGATTTCAATTTAATTCGAATTCATTTCACTTTAATATTCACTTCAATTTGAATGAAATCAATATAAATATCGTTCACGTCAAAATGACGTCAATCTATCAACACGGCTTCATATATTTCTATTTTCGAATATTCTATTTCAAATATTTCTTTTTCAAATATTTCTATTTTCAAATATTTCTATTTCAAATATTCCTTTTTCAAATATTCTATTTCAAATATTCCTATTTTCAAATATTTCTATTTCAAATATTCTATTTCAAATATTCTATTTCAAATATTCTATTTCAAATATTTCTATTTCAAATATTCTATTTCAAATATTTCTTTTTCAAATATTCTATTTCAAATCTGGAATGAGGCCCAATCAATTACCATATAATGTTAATTATATGGATTTTTCTACAACACATGTATAAAATAACAACGATAAATAATCAACCATCATCCAGAGTGCACCACACAACTGCATAAGCATTAAATATAAATAATTAACGCTTACACAGTCTGTCGACCAATCGATCGACATACAACTAAATAATTGGAATTAGTGTACGCCAAGTATCATCCCAATACCCGTGTGGGGTTTCAAACAATCAAACACAGATTTTATTTGTGTGCAGTTGGGCGATGTGTAAAATTTATCGTCCCAATCAATATCAGTCAAATGTGTGTATATAAACAAATCCTTCGATTTGTTTATATTTATTTCATTTTAAATACACGTTAAAATTTTATTTTCAACTATAAAAAATATTTTTAACTATATAAATATTTTATTTCATTTCACATCACACAATCAACTACACATCAAAATCAAACAACCAAGCATACAAGTCGTCCATGGTCTGTGGACGATGGGTGTCGGGTGCTACTAAACACCGTCTGCATCCTAGTATATATTTCAACTAGAAAAATAAATAAAAGGTGAGGAGTTCTCACAGAGGGTTCCACTCCGTTGTGCTTTGCTTCTGAACTGCTGAACCGTCTGGATCTGTTTGAAATTCCAATGCAATTCTTTTCACGCTGTTCAAATATAAAAATTATATTTTTATCGTTTCATTTCAATAAATAAAAATCATATTTTTATTTCTACTTTATATATTTTTACAATGCTTCTTTCAATATAAAAGTTATATTTTTATAATTCTACTTCATATATAAAGATCGAATTTTTATTTCAACATAGATATAATAAAAATCAGATTTTTATTTTGTTACATATATAAAGATCAAATTTTTACTATCTATATAATATAAAAATCGTATTTTTACTTTTCTATTCAATATATAAAAATCGAATTTTTACTTCGCTATTCAATATATAAAAATCGAATTTTTACTTCGCTATTCGATATATAAAAATCGAATTTTTACTTCGCTATTCAATATATAAAAATCGAATTTTTACTTCGCTATTCGATATATAAAAATCTCGTCTTTCCTAGTTTAAAAATCACTTCCATTTACATCATAAAAATATAAACTTTACTTAGCCAAAATCTAATCTTTGCATAAATAAAAATCGTTATTTTATTATGAAACCATAGACGCTTTTCATATATATATATATATATATGAAAATTGAATTTTTATAGGATGTCTTTCATAATAAAAATCACCTTTTTCCCCACATAAATAAATAAAAACGAAACTAAAACTCACCGGCATTTCCCTAAAGTCGAAGAAACCCAAATCGGTGAAGGGGGGAAGCATCTATAGTCGATCGAAGTGGGGTGCTCGACTTAGACTTCGATTCACGACTGGGGGGGGGGGATCAGGGGACGCGGCGGACCTAGGTTGGCGGCAGGAGGTGGTGGGTGCGGGTTTGGGGGTAGCGGTGGCTGATTTGGGCGTCGGGGAGTCTGGGGGCGCGGTTTCTTTGAAGAGGGGGACGGGGAAGAGGAGAGAGGAGGCTCGAGAGGGGAGAGGTGGCCGCACCTGCGGCGCGGTGGTGTCACCAGATCGAGAGGGCCGCGGCGGTTTTTTTTTTCTTTTTTTCGATTTTAGTCTGAAAGAGGAATGGGGGAGAGAGAGAATAGAGGGGGCTATATAAATATTTTATATTTTATTATTTTAAAGTTTCAAAAAGTTGACTTTTTATTTCGACCTCCCAACGAGACCCACTGCCTGTCGTCCGTAGCTAATTACCCCCATTCCGAACACAGTGGGATATGTATCGTAGGCTGATTCGATCATTTCGATCAGTTTTTGTCAAAATCAACATATAGCTCTATATATTGAATTTGAACGCGCATTTCAATTTACCGGGGCCACATACTAACCCGAAAAATTCCAGAAAAATATTTTCTAGCTTCGTATTGACGATATGGTCCTAACAAAACTAGTTTCGTCGAATTCTGAGACCGTTTGAAAAATGGCCATTTTCCAGTCGATTAAAATCAACTGAAATTGGTCAAACGCGTTTTCCTTTTCCATGCTCACATATTGATTCGAAAAATTATGAAAATTGGAATCTAGTAATAACTTGACATCACGGATCCAACAAAAGTGGTTTCGTCGAATTCCGAGGTCGTTTGCAAAAATTCCATTTTTAAGGGCCTGAATATCATAGCGACTATTCAGAATTTTCAACTGGACATAACTTTTGATTCCCGCTATGAAATCTTGATTTTTCGAATTCGTTGGAAAGATATTCTCTATTAGATTCCATTATTTTTGGTTTCACTAAAATCCGGTTTATTTTGCACCCGGTACATTCATTTGAAGTTTGAGATCGAATTATCGAACTACCGCGCCATTTTCAATTCCTTTCTATAATTATATATAATTATTTATATTCTAACGATGATCTATATAAATATATTCGTCGAATTTTATTCAAAATAAATTTCTCGTCGTTATTATTTAAAATAATTCATTTAAATATTCAAAATTCATTAAAATGTCCAATTTAAAAATTTTAAACTGGCCCAGATTTCCGGGTTATTACAGTAAAGATTTGTTTTAGGGTTTTAAGATAGTTGCCGACACAATTTTTCCTTCCATTTCCTTACACCGAAATTGTTCATTTTCCTAGTCAAAATACCCTGTCATTTTATTTATTTATCGCTACAGTAGAAAAGGATAGGAGGATGTTCATATGAGAAAGAATGAACTGTAGTATTTATATACATATATTTTTCAATCACACTACAGTACCAGGTATCTGTTGCAAATCTTGACTTGATGAGATGTTTCCAGCCGCTGCTTTTGAAAAAAAGGAAAAGTAAAGATTGAGCATGATTGCTTGAGAAATAGATAAGAATTTAAAGTCTGAAGATTATGTGTTTGGATACGGTCAAGACTTGTTTTATTTCATACAGAATTAAAGTGAGAAAAATATATTGATGTTTTCCATATGCGAAAATTCATTCATGTGCCAAGATTTGATACAGGGTTTTAGAGATTTTGCCAGGAAAAACGATAGGTTAGGATTTTAATTAAATACGGCCCTCACAGTATTATTTAACGTGGTTAACATTCGACGTTTATAGCTTTCATGAACACGTACAATGTCCGATTAAAACAGTAATTAAAATCCTACCATAACTTAATATTTGGGACACCTTGGAACTGGTTCCGTCAAATTCTAAGACCATTTGCAGAAATTGCTATTTTAATTTCAGACGGTTAAACCGTACGTGTTTATACTGCGTATGGTCACAAATAAATCCAATTAACATAAAATAGTAAATTTTACAATAATTAAACATTACAGTTTTAATAAAATTTGTTTCGTCTAAAAGGGAAGTCCTTTGAATAATAGTCCTTTATTTTTTATAATAACTCGTTATATTTACAAATGAATTCTATAGCAATTATTCGAAAAATTTGATTTGGACATAAAACAAAATCTACAATATGAAAACTTGATTTTTCTGCTTCATTAGAAAATTAAAATCCAATAGATTTGAATGTTTCTTCTTTCAAAGAAATCCGACTTTAAATGAATTATGTACATTCAATTGAAGTTCAAAACATAATATTACGAACTACCATGGCGTTACGAGTTCGTTTTTAATTAAATATAAATTATATGTTCAAACTTCGTTAAATAAATAAATATAAATCCTTTTTCATTTCCAAATCAACATTTATAAACCAAAATAAATGTTTAAATAAAACGATTAAAAAATTTGGGCCGTTACAGTTAGAGGTGTGCATCAAGAGTTTAAGCTTGATGCTTGTAAGATCCTTGTTAACAAGTACAATATTAGTATCTTAGACATGCTGGAAACTAACTGAATGTACAACTCACTGAAAGGGCTGCAAGGTATGTTAATCCCTATTGGTCCCTTTTGCATAATCTTGATGATGTAAGCTATGGTAGAATTTGTATCCTTTATCCTACTATTCAAAATCACACCAAAATGTTATCCACTGATCAACTTGTTAATTGTCATAATGTTCATATTCCCACTCAAACATACTATTACTTAACTTTCATATATGCATGCAACTTAGTTAATGTAACAACCCTAAATTTCAAAACCAATTTAAAATTTATTTTTAGTTAATTTAATGGATTTTTAATGTTTAAAATAATTTATTTTAATAAATAACAACTTTAAATTTTATTTAAAAATGAAATTAGAACGTATAAATTTAAAATTTGATTAAAACGAATTCATAACATCGTGGTATTTTGAAATTTTAGTTTCGAACTTCAAATGAATATACAAAATTCATATTAATCGGATTTCAATTAAACAAGAAACATTAGGATCTATTTAGTAATATCTTTCTAATGAATATAAGAAATTGAGATTTCGTGTTATAAATTGTAAGTTATGTCCAAATTAAAATTTATATTTTAGTTTTGATAAAAACTGACTGAAACAGTCGAATCAGCTTAGAAATATATCCCACTGTGTCTGCAATAGGGGTATTTGGTTAAGGACAAAAGTCATTGGGGTTTGTTTGGAGTTCAGAGCCATATCGAATTAATTAGTGAATTAAAAATTAGTATAATATTACATATAACCCTAAAAAAATTAAAACCCTAATTCTATTTCTTCTACCTCCGTTTCTTCTTTCAATGGTTGAGATCTTTAAATTTTCTCCACTTAATCCACAACGAATTAACCAAGATTACAAAACAAAAATCATAGATCGATGTGGGATCTTTAAATCTATATGGCGATGAGCATATTTCATTTGGCATGTTGTCCGAATTGGGTGCTCAAACGTGAGCTGTTCGGTGCGGTTTTTGTGAAGGTGGAGGGACTCGAGCGTGACATGGTTCATGGTGGTGGATGGTGGCACATAGGCGGTCGAAGGGGGATGCTCTGATGAAGTTCCGTTCAAGTCTAACGAGGCGTGGTGGAGGTTTAGGGTTGCGAGCTCAAATGATCATGTCTGGAATTATTTCGATATGAGGAAGAAGGGTATACGGTGATTAGTTATTGAGTAATTAAATTAATTAAGTTAATTATTATTAATGTAATTAAATTTTAAACTACATATCTTATTCAAATAGAAACAGAATTCAATGATTTCAGATCCATTGGAACTATGATGACGATATCTAGACTATGGAACCAATTTGGTCAGATTTGGAGCTAGCTACAGAATTAGATTAAATTAAACGCATTGTTTACTTTAATTAAAACAATTGTTTTATAACAACTTTAGAAACGATCAATGTGATATCTCTCTCACTCAATCGATTTTTACAGTTATTACATCTGTGACTGAATATATATTGATTGCCTGTTGGTTGCTGATTGATGGATGTTTACAATTTATTATTAAACTGTTCATATATGCGTTGTCGAATAAAATTTTTATATTATGAATTATTTTGGAATGACAATTTATCCACATGTCTCCCTAATATGTAGATAAATTCGCATGGTTTGTGATGTAACCCCACACGGGTATTGGGACGATAATTTTACACATCACCCTGTTATGCAAATAATAATCACTATTTGATGGTTGAAAACCCCACACTGGTCTCGAGATGATAATTAATTCACACATCTCCGTTGCATTTAGTTATATGTCAACCGATTGATTGATAGGCCGTTATAAGACTTATTTAATTATTTAATGCTTATATAGTTGTAGATGCACTCTAAACGTGTAACGACCCTCAACACGCTACAGTTTGCACCACTCCTCCTTGGACCATCAGCACCCCACCGATCTCATCAACGCAATCGCATCAACTCCGAACGTTTCTTGTTTCATAGAATTCCGGCTTAAAACGAATCATGTACATTCAGTTGAAGTTCGAATCGCCAAATTACGAACTGCAGCGCCATTTCAAGCTCGATTTTAATTATAATATAATTATACGTTCAAACTTCGTTTAAATAATATATACGTTATTCTAATTCTATTTCTAAACTGAATTATATACTTTGAATTGTCCAGTTCACATTATATTGTCAATTCACTATTTTCGACTATTTCAGAATTAAATATATTATTTAATTATAATATTCATTAAATATTCAATATAATTTTATTAACAACCATTAAATTCTCTAAATCCCTATATAAATAATTGAATAAATTAATTATTATATTACTGAAAACACGGGTCGTTACAAAACGTTACTTGGATGTTTAATAGTTGTTTATAACTATTGTTGAATACATGTGATGTATGAAATCCATATAACCAAAATTATATGGTAATTGGTTGAATTTCATTTTAATCTGAAATAAACGAATATTTTAATATAATATTCAGTAAGAGCCAAAGTTTGACTTTGATGCCCGATTTTGGATGGACACGAAAATATTAGAATTATAATGAATATTCATAACTAAAAATGAATTGATTTGAATTAATTTTCATATAATTGCGGATTTAACAAGTTTCTTTTCAAATAAATAGTAATTTCAAAATATGAAGTTGAATTGAGTAAATAAACGACGTTTTAAATCGAATGGATTTTTTTATTGGTTTTATTTATTTTTTAATGAAGATTGAGAAAATTTGATTTCAAAATCCGATATTTTGAAAATATTATTACTTTTATATTATGATAATATGATGTTCAGTTTGGATTTAAAATTGAAATGGAAGTTGAAATCATTTTTAAACGAGATTATAAACGTTTTACAAAATATGTTTTGGATGGAAATCGACGAAATCTATTATCTATAATATAATGGTTTAATATGAAGATATTTGATTTTGAAAGAAAAGATTGAAATAAGAATTTCAAATGGTAGTTGTGAATAATTTATAATATTTATAAGTTATTTTGAAAGCATATGCGATTATATATTTTAATTATAAATCGATTCGGGTTTGAATAGAACATGTCATGCAGGGACAATTCTCGAAAATCAACCCATAATTTTGAATTGACGTAATGAAAGATCCAACTGTTGGATTCTCTTGAAACCAAAATTGTTGGATTCGTCTCTAAAAGATCATTCAAATGATAATAAGAGTTTTAAAATTCAACATATTGTTTTTGAGAAGTGTTCAATTCAAATTTGAATAAAAACAGCGCCAGTGCAACAAAATACCTTGAAACATCATTTAACTGAATGTGCCTATTTTTAAATTATTAAAAAAATTGAAAAATTATTTTAAATCATAATAATGCTTTGAAAACATTTTTGGATGAAATATTTAATTGTTGAAAAGATAAAACGATATTTTTATCTGAATAGGCAAGTTAACAACTAGTGTAAGTTAACAAATTGGATTGCGAATGGTTTTAATATAACCAGAGTTTTCCAATATATAAAGTGGAATGGATTTGAATGGAATTATTCTTTGGATATTTCGATATTGGGTTCCGTAATTATACGGATATCATGGAGGAATTTGGAAGATATAGATATCATTATTCCCGATATGATACCTATTGGTTTCAGAATTTGATATTAAATATAAGTCGATATGATTTCTATTCAAAGCATTGTATTTAATATCTAATCGGATTTTGGGTTTGTGGTGAACGGTATCTTTAATAATACTGCTCTTAAACGTAGTTGAGAAGGAAGTATATCTTTTAGTTAAGATTAATGAAGTTTTCCAATTTATAAATATAATTGGAATTAAGTGGAAGTTGATTTTGGGTTCATCGTGAACGATGTTTTAAATAACATTAGTTCTTTAACCCAATTAATTGTGAATTTTTGATTTGGAATTTATAAATCTTTTAATTAAGATTTAATGGAATTTTCCAAAGTGAAGTTTTCAAATTTAATAAAATAAATTGGAATTGAGTGCAATTTAATTTAATAATAATTCGAGATGAGCTTTTGTAAAGGAAGACCGTTACTATTTATGGAATTTAAAACACTTTGTCATTATTCCTCTTATAGTATTAGTCTGATACGGAAATTTATATCGATTATATACTGTTATGATTTCTGTGAAGATTCTAGTGAAATGGAAGTTGATTTTGGGTTTATTGTGAAATGTGTTTTAAGCGACATTCGTTATTTAACTCAGTTAAATACAAGATTAATTTCCTAAGTTGAATAATCATTAAATAATGATTTTTGAAGATTAAAACTAAGTGGTGTTTTAATGAACCTTTAGTTAGACTGAAATGTGAATGGGGTAATTAAATTTACTAGATTCAAGAAATGTTCGAGAATGGAGTACCACCAGTTTTACTCCATGCGATAGTTAAATATTTAATTAGATTTGAACTTTAAATGGTAATTAAATTTATCAATAACACAATGGTTGTTAGATATGGAGTACCACCAATTTTGCTTCATGGGATTAATAGTTTGGGATTGGGATAATAAAATGAATGATTACTTCCGTAAGGATCGTTAGTCCTGAATAGTTTGATAAACGTTAATTTGGTTTAAGATCATGAAAAGATAATATAAAATATTTTGCAATAGTTTCCAAGAGAAGATTTAAACAAGAGTTTTAAATGAAATAAATCTTTGACAAGATTAATGGCAGCCTTTCCCAAAATAAAGAATATTTGAACAAAAAATATTCTAGATTGAAATGAGGCGTATGATGTGTTTTTATATCACTTGATTATAAGATACACGAGTTATTCGGAAAGACTGGGTTTAACTCATTTCAAATAACTGATGCGACGATTAAAAGTCGAAGATATTGAAGAAGGCTGTTGAAGATCGGAGATCTTGACATTGTTTGGATTATTAGTGATGGCTCTCTTGGGAGGTACACCTAAGACGAGGTTATAAGTGGTAGTCGTCTAGACGTACATGGAGATCGACCTGATATGCGAGGGTCTCTCTCCAGTGTTGGACATATGGGATGAGGAATTAGGTGCCTCCAGTTTCGTTCAGACCCAGAATGGACATGCAAATGGATTGTACGTCTGACATTGTATTTTGTGCTCTATTTAGTGATCTCTGCTAAATATATATCTGTTTGGTGGCAAAGAATTTATTCTCTTAGCTTAACACCGTTCTTTGAGACATACGAGCTTAGAGGTATATATTGGTGGAAATCAACGGAATGGAATGAATTGACAATGTGGCATGTTGATATGCCTGGATCAAAGCTTTTGTTGAAAAGCAGGGCTTTGTAGTTGATGATCAAAGCATAGCTTTAATATAGTGTAGCTTTGTGTATATCGTTAATTCACGAGCTTCACACCCTGGTATGAACAAAAAACGGAATGAAGGACAGTAGAGAAATATAGGACATGTGTTTCTTTCTAGCTAGAAGTGATGTCAAGATATAGAGCCTATACATTTTATTTATGTGGATGTGAAATGATGGAAAGAGAGGTACCTCTGATATGGCCGTACAAAGGCCCTTGATGGTCGACATACTGACCAATATGGTCGACGTACTAACCAGGATTTAAGGTCCCAAAGGGTCGGGAAAAAAATTGTTTGGGGATTGCCGATCAACGACGGCTGATCGGCTCTGCCGCTCCTAGGTGCGCTTGCGGGTGAGTCCTGAGGCATGGGCTAGATTGTCTCGAATTCGGAAAGGAAGATCCCTTGCCTTGGCTCATAGATGGAAAACCAATTTCCAATACACGACTTTTCGCTTCTAGTTGTAAACCTATATGGAGACATAGTAGGATGAGGTACTATGCCGTCTAAGATTGATACAATTATTTTCAAATTTGTCTTCTACACTATGCACTAATAATAATAAAAGATAAAATTTTGCGTATCAAGCATGTTTGGCTATTATAGGGTAAAACTCTATCCTCTGGTTTGTGTTGCATTGTGTGATGGGACCTGAGTCTTATAATAGCTTCATTTTCCTTTTAACATCGCGTTGTTGTTTTATACACTGGTATTCATGGGGGGCAAAACTGTTCCGTGTTATACAGCGTGGTTCCGTGATTTACCTAATTTTAAAATAAAAGTTATTAACCGTTTTAGTTCTCACACCAGTCCCATGACTGACTTGGAGTTTATTGTTTCCCACCTAAACTCTGGGTTCCCATATTTTCAACACGGGCATCTAGTAGTTTTGGTTTCGCAGATATTTCTTTTCACATTGTAACACCCCGCATTTTTAACTCAAGATAATAAAATAAGAATAACTTAATTAAATATTCAGAATTAAGTGAAACGGATTGCACCATTGCGTTCATCTCAAAATTCTGGTCAAGATAGATACCTGGTTTGCGTAAAACGGATAATGTATGAAGAAGTTATGAGCATTAGAAGTTTGTATACATATAAAAAGCTTATATTTATATATGTTAAATAAAAATTTATCCAAAAAATCAAAATTTCAGAAGCGGGAAATAGAAGTGGGAATTTTTCCCGTTGGGGGTCGACCTAGGGGTCGACCCATCAACTAGGGGGGTCGACCCATGGGTCGACCCCACCGCGGATCTGGACATATTTTTTTGACGTGGTCGATTCTGATGTTTTTAATTTAAATCTATGGGACTAGGTTTCTCTGATACACCTATAAATAAGTCTGTAGAGCTAACCCTAAACCTCATATTTCAAAGGCTACGCAGAGTGCCATTCTTCCCTCTTCTCAAATCTATTCAGAAAATTTAGATTATTAGTTTAGGAAAAATTATGAATCTAGATCTAAAGAAAAGGAACGAGTATTTGTAAGTAGGTGTTCAGATCTCATATCGAAGTAAGGTAACTTTCTAGATCCGATCTATTCAAATTTCCTCCTCTTTCTTTCCTCTCTTTTTATAAAAATAATCAATCCATGTGTAACGACCCGTACTTTTTTTGTCGAATAATTAATTAATTTAATTACTTAAAATAATGGTTGGGTAATTTAAAGGTTTGTTTAATTAAATAATATTTAATATTTAATTTAAATAATAATTAAATAATATATTTAATTCAAAAATAATCAGAATTAGTGGAATTCACAATATTGTGTGAACTGGACAATTCAAAGTATATAATTCAGTTTAGAGTTGAATTATAATAACGAATATATTATTTGAACGAAGTTTGAACGTATAATTATAATATAATTAAAATCGAGCTCAAAATGGCGCGGTAGTTCGCCATTTGGCAATTCAAACTTCAACTGTATGTACAGGGTTCGTTTTAAATTGGATTTCTGTGAAACAAGAAACGTACGGAGCTGGTGAAGTATATTCTTCTAGTGGAAGAGAAAAATCGGGATTTCGTCGTGTAGATTTTTAGTTATGTCCAAATTAAATATTTAGAAAAACAGCGGTATATTCGTTCGTGGCCATAAAGGTTATTTAAAAATACTTGAATATCGGGTTTGAATTTAGACAAGGTTCTTTTGAGACATAACGATAATTTTTTTTTTGAATTTTACTGTAATTTTTAATTAATTAAATAAGCAACTTTTTATTTGGAGTATTTTGCACCCTTAATCAGCGATTTTGGGTTTTCACAAAATGAGTCAACCTACCGATATTATTATATTTTTGGGACCGTGACACAATGCTCATCACAACAGTATTTTTATTTCTACCTTGGCCGTCCGGATGAAAACAGAACTTCATATAGAAGGGTCACCAAAATGCCAAAATAAATATCTTTATGTGTGTGAACCTAACCAGGCCACGGTTTCCATTTCCCTTCTATATAATGTCCTTAACATTTTCTCTCTTAACCTAATTACTTCTGCAAAGTCATTAAATTTACCAAATTCAAGAAATGTTTGAGAATGGAGTACCACCAGTTTTACTCCATGCGATAGTTAAATATTTAATTAGATTTGAACTTTAAATGGTAATTAAATTTATCAATAACACAATGGCTGTTAGATATGGAGTACCACCAATTTTGCTTCAAGGGATTAATAGTTTGGGATTGGGATGATAAAATGAATGATTACTTCCGTAAGGGTTGTTAGTCCTGAATAGTTTGATAAACGTTAATTTGGTTTAAGATCATGAAAAGATAATATAAAATCTTTTGCAATAGTTTCCAAGAGAATATTTAAACAAGAGGTTTAAATGAAATAAATCTTTGACAAGATTAATGGCAGCCTTTCCCAAAATAAAGAATATTTGAATAAAAAAATATTCTAGATTGGAATGAGGCGTATGATGTGTTTTTATATCACTTGATTATAAGATACACGAGTTATTCGGAAAGACTGGGTTTAACTCATTTCAAATAACTGATGCGACGATTAAAAGTCGAAGATATTGAAGAAGGTGGTTGAAGATCGGAGATCTTGACATTGTTTGGATTATTAGTGATGGCTCTCTTGGGAGGTACACCTAAGACGAGGTTATAAGTGGTAGTCGTCTAGACGTACATGGAGATTGACCGGATATGCGAGGGTCTCTCTCCAGTGTTGGACATATGGGATGAGGAATTAGGTGCCTCCAGTTTCGATCAGACCCAGAATGGACATGCAAATGGATTATACGTCTGACATTGTATTTTGTGCTCTATTTAGTGATCTCTGCTAAATATATATCTGTTTGGTGGCAAAGAATTTATTCTCTTAGCTTAACACCCTTCTTTGAGACATACGAGCTTAGAGGTATATATTGGTGGAAATCAATGGAATGGAATGAATTGACAATGTGGCATGTTGAGATACCTGGATCAAAGCTTTTGTTGAAAAGCAGGGCTTTGAAGTTGATGATCAAAGCATAGCTTTAATATAGTGTAGCTTTGTGTATATCGTTAATTCACGAGCTTCACACCCTGGTATGAACAAAAAACGGAATGAAGGACAGTAGAGAAATATAGGACATGTGTTTCTTTCTAGCTAGAAGTGATGTCAAGATATAGAGCCTATACATTTTATTTATGTGGATGTTAAATGATGGAAAGCGAGGTACCTATGATATGGCCGTACAAAGGCCCTTGATGGTCGACATACTGACCAATATGGTCGACGTACTAACCAGGATTTAAGGTCCCAAAGGGTCGGGAAAAAAATTGTTTGGGAATTGCCGATCAACGACGGCTGATCGGCTCTGCCGCTCCTAGGTGCGCTTGCGGGTGAGTCCTGAGGCATGGGCTAGATTGTCTCGAATTCGAAAAGGAAGATCCCTTGCCTTGGCTCATAGATGGAAAACCAATTTCCAATACGCGACTTTTCGCTTCTAGTTGTAAACCTATATGGAGACATAGTAGGATGAGGTACTATGCCGTCTAAGATTGATACAATTATTTTCAAATTTGTCTTCTACACTATGCATTATTAATAATATAAGATAAAATTTTGCGTATCAAGCATGTTTGGCTATTATAGGATAAAACTCTATCCTCCGGTTTGTGTTGCATTGTGTGATGGGACCTGAGTCTTATAATAGCTTCATTTTCCTTTTAACATCGCGTTGTTGTTTTATACACTGGTATTCATGGGGGGCAAAACTGTTCCGTGTTATACGGCGTGGTTCCGTGATTTACCTAATTTTAAAATAAAAGTTATTAACTGTTTTAGTTCTCACACCAGTCCCATGACTGACTTGGAGTTTATTGTTTCCCACCTTAACTCTGGGTGCCCATATTTTCCACACGGGCATCTAGTAGTTTTGGTTTCGCAGATATTTCTTTTCACATTGTAACACCCCGCATTTTTAACTCAAGATAATAAAATAAAAATAACTTAATTAAATATTCAGAATTAAGTGAAACGGACTGCACCATTGCGTTCGTCTCAAAATTCTGGTCAAGATAGATACCTGGTTTGCGTAAAACGGATAATGTATGAAGAAGTTATAAGCATTAGAAGTTTGTATACATATAAAGAGCTTATATTTATATATGTTAAATAAAAATTTATCCAGAAAATCAAAATTTCCAGAAGCGGGAAATAGAAGTGGGAATTTTTCCCGTTGGGGGTCGACCTAGGGGTCGACCCATCAACTGGGGGGGTCGACCCATGGGTCGACCCCACCGCGGATCTGGACATTTTTTTCTGACGTGGTCGGTTCTGATGTTTTTAATTTAAATCTAAGGGACTAGGTTTCTCTTTTACACCTATAAATAAGTCTGTAGAGCTAACCCTAAACCTCATATTTCAAAGGCTACGCAGAGTGCCATTCTTCCCTCTTCTCAAATCTATTCAGAAAATTTAGATTATTAGTTTAGGAAAAATTCTGAATCTAGATCTAAAGAAAAGGAACGAGTATTTGTAAGTAGGTGTTCAGATCTCATATCGAAGTAAGGTAACTTTCTAGATCCGATCTATTCAAATTTCCTCCTCTTCTTTCCTCTCTCTTTTTATAAAAATAATCAATCCATGTGTAACGAACCGTATTTTTTTTGTCGAATAATTAATTAATTTAATTATTTAAAATAATGGTTGGTTAATTTAAAGGTTTGTTTAATTAAATAATATTGAATATTTAATTTAAATAATAATTAAATAATATATTTAATTCAGAAATAATCAGAATTAGTGGAATTCATAATATTGTGTGAACTGGACAATTCAAAGTATATAATTCAGTTTAGAGTTGAATTATAATAACGAATATATTATTTGAACGAAGTTTGAACGTATAATTATAATATAATTAAAATCGAGCTCGAAATGGCGCGGCAGTTCGCCATTTGGCAATTCGAACTTCAACTGAATGTACAGGGTTCGTTTTAAATCGGATTTCTGTGAAACAAGAAACGTACGGAGCTGGTGAAGTATATTCTTCTAGTGGAAGAGAAAAATCGAGATTTAGTCGTGTAGATTTTTAGTTATGTCCAAATTAAATATTTAGAAAAACAGCGGTATATTCGTTCGTGGCCATAACGGTTATTTAAAAATACTTGAATATCGGGTTTGAATTTAGACAAGGTTCTTTTGAGACATAACGATAATTTATTTTTTTGAATTTTACTGTAATTTTTAATTAATTAAATAAGCAACTTTTTATTTGGAGTATTTTGCACCCTTAATCAGCGATTTTGGGTTTTCACAAAATGAGTTAACCTACCGATATTATTATATTTTTGGGACCGTGACACAATGCTCGTCACAACAGTATTTTTATTTGTCTTGGCCGTCCGGATGAAAACAGAACTTCATATAGAAGGGTCACCAAAATGCCAAAATAAATATCTTTATGTGTGTGAACCTAACCAGGCCACGGTTTCCATTTCCCTTCTATATAATGTCCTCAACATTTTTTCTCTTAACCTAATTACTTCTGCAAAGTGAGAAAACTCGAGCCGCCATAGATCTCCATCTCAAACAAAATATCCGATCCTTCGGGAAATCGAAAGAAAACCAAAATAAAATCCATAAATTCCCAAACAATTAGTTATGAAATCGTGGTGATCTTCTCTTCGATCTGGTATCGTTTTTCTGGGTTCCGATCCAATCTCGTTCGTTGGGTTTTGGGGAATTTCGGTGATTGAAGGTGTCGGGGTCGACACTGTGTCGAGGAGGAGAAGAAGCTTGTTTTAGGAAGACGAGACCCGAACGACGCAAACTAAATGAAGGGCTCGTGCTCCATCTGAGTGAGGAGGTGGGCATGCTGGTGGCGTCGGAATCGAGTATGGCGAAGGGAGACTGTTGTAGATGGGTTGTCTTATTCGTGAGTGATATGGATGGAGGAGATGCATTTAAAAGGGAAAGAGATCACAGCGTTTTCTTTAAAAACGCAAAGGAGGAGATTGCGGTTGGTAGTGAGAGAGAGGAGTACGGGATTAAGGGGTTCAAGGCTTGGTTTCTACGTACTTCTGAAGTACTGGAAGTTTATGGGTTCATCGTTCAAGTCGTGTGTGTTGATGGGGGACGTCACTGGTGTGTGCACGGAGACCGGAGGAGGATTGGCTTGGAGAGGGGAGACTGATGGTGGTTTTTATGTTGGGTTACGTGAAGGGGAGGTGGAGAAGCTGACGTGCGTTTGTGATGAGGCATGAAGGGTTTAAGCATTGGAATGATGTGTAGTATAAAGAAGAGAAGAGACAGGTTATACTCAAATGGGAAGGAAGATTGTAGTGATGTAAAATGTTGGTTTTGTGAGTTATGTGAGCAGCGTGAAGTGCGAGATTTAATTACAGAAGAGGAGGAGATGTAGAAAGCTGAAATCCGAGAAGATGACTTGGTTGGGTAAACTTTGACGTTGGAGTGGAAGACATAAATGAAGAACAACTTGTTAGATGTTGGAAAAGATGGGAAGAAGGCCTGCGCACGTGTTAAGGGGGTGAGGGGTTTATAAGAAAAAGTAATTAAAGTTAAGTTAATTTTATAATTTAGGATTTTTAGTTGAAATTAAAATTGTACCGTTATAATGGTCGTATCATATATTATCAGAATTGGGTGCACCTGGATACGATGGATTCGTAACGACGAAATCTACAAAATGGAATTGAGTTGGAATCTATTAGAGCTCGCCTCAATTTATGACAAAATAAATTGTACGATCAGAATCAATACCATAAATCGTTATTCAACGATTACGGACGATGTGAGTAAAACTCACTAACTCTGATCAGTTTATATTTTTATAAATTGTACTTTATTTTTGATAAATAATGATTGATTGCTGTGTATTGATTGTTTGGACTGTTAAATAGATTTGATTGAAAACGTAGATATAGTTATATATATAAATCGTCGATCAAATAATGATTCTGATTAATCAGTTTATTTCATGTTGAAATAACAGTGATGTTATATATGTTGGTTAACATCTGTGGATGCAGGGAGACAGGTTGGAGGAATCCGACTGGATTCCTCAACATTTATTTTTATTGTTTTCATATATTTTGATATATGATGTGATTTAAAATCTGTTATTGATTTTATATAGTTTGGATGATATTTATCATTAACATTCGGTATTTGAAATGCCATTAGAAATAAGGATTTTTAAAAAAGGAAATTTTCACAAACGTATATTGAAAATGAAATATTTATAAAATCGAAGGATTTTATAAAAGGAATATTTGTTTAGAAAATAAATAGAATTGTAAAAGGAGATATTCGAATAGGAATTTATCGAATAAAGTTTATCAAAAAGGAATTATTCGAATAGGAATTTATCGAATTTGAGTTAATCGATTAGAGTTAACTTAATCGGTTAGAGTTAAGTTAATCGATTAGAGTTAAGTTAATCGAATATAATTAATCCAAATGAGTCACCATTTAGCACGACTGCTAGCGTAATTCGCAGGGCTGCAGATAGCCTACGGCGATCGGATGTTTCCCAAGGTAATCAGGAGTAACCATTGTGATCGCTGCGATCTAGAGTTAAGCGAATGGAGTTAAATCGAATATTAGTTATTCGAAATAGAGTTAAACAAATAGAGTTATTCAATTAGAGTTAATCGAAATAGAGTTAAACAAGATTAGAAACTGACTAGAGATTAGTTAAGTTGAATAGTTTTCTGAGTGTCTATCTGATGTTGGTTTCGGCCTTCAGGGTTTATACTTAGAGAATTGTTCTCATACTAGTTTACAGTCAGGGACTGATAGTTGTGGAATGATAGTGATATATAAATAAACAATGGAAATGTTTTCCAGTGTTAATAACATATATTTTTTAAACATAGAAAATAAGGAAATGTGAATATATATATATATATATATATATATATATGTTAAATGATGATTGATCGATATAATTTCCATCTGGAAATAATATCGTTGTTTGCACATGTGTTTTTCTTTGACAGTTAAATCACAGACTATCAAAGTGTTGACCATTTTAACGTTGTTAATACGGAGAGACCGGTTGGATTATTATCCGAAGAACCACTCCGTATTGGCATAAGCGTTGTGAACCAAGTACGCTGAATATATTGAAGACGAGTAAAGTGCAAGGGCTGTTGTATAAATCTTAGATAACAATGCCTAAGATGGATATACTGAAGAGTGCCTTCGGTTTGTCCAGTCCCAGGACGACCTGTATGGAAGAAGGTCTGACAGAGTATATCCAATAGATCGCATAAGTTGATCTCTTCAAACGTATTCACGTTTGGTGGTGGAGGAATTCGTTTCTCTTAGTTGTATACCCGTGTTATTTTTGGATAAATCAATTTGTGATTTGACGAGTATGACGATGTGACATTCTACGTAAATGAAGATGTGTCATGTAAAAGATAAGCGTAGCTTCTAGCCTCACATCCGGTAAATGACAGAAATCGGGCAGGCAGCATGGCTATGTAGGTCGCACCTATTAGGGTGTATAATCACCTAATCTAGAGTTTCATTTACTTCTAAAAATCTATTGTTGATGCTGTCCCATTCGGGAAACGATTGTTGATCCCAACCGTTGGTGATATACATTCGATACACTCAAGCGAAATGAGTGGTCGGTCATGTGTGGCTAGGTTGCAAGATGTTCTTGTTGAACCCAGTGTATTCCTCTCTAGAGGTACACTAGCGAAAGGTGGTTCCATACCTTGTCATAGTTGGAAATCCATTATCCAATAAGCGCCACGTTTTTAATTGTAAACTATATATGTAGAACGTGAGATGAAAGCGTTTCTGCTAGATGATTATTATATTATGGTTGATAGACATTATTATAATATCAATGAGTTTTGATATAAAGAATTTTTTTTTATTCTCATAAGGGAAAAACCCGTTCCGTTATATGGCGTGGTTTTATGAGATATCGTTTAATGGCTCAAGCTGTTTTAAATTATTTTACTCATATCAGTCCCATGACTGACCCGGAGTTTATTTTGTTTTGTTTTCCCTAAACTCTTGGGTGCCCAATGTTGTACGGGCAGTCAAGTAGTCGGGATTTACATATACTTGAAGAGCTGGAGCAGGAGGCTTCAGTATTATATAGCTATTATTATTCCGCTGTGTTGTAAGTGTTGTACTTTGATAATGATGTGTATACATATACTGATTTTATTTCAAGGATATATTATCTATTATATGTTGTTCGTTCCGCTGTGAGATTTGTGTTACTGTGATGTTGTGTTCTTCTTCTTCTTCTTTTATTCTAAGTTTCTATCTTATCTTTCCTCACCCTCTAACTTCTTTCATTTACTATTCGGTTATTTTCGATCCTTGGATGTTCGATATGTGTTGTATATCGGATAACCAAGATTGCCAAATTTCCGGGTCGTTACACCATGGTTGTTAGGTTCTGAATCCAATTAGGGGAAAACCATGGAAGATTAGATCTGGACCAGATCCAAGATTTGGAAAGCTTACAAGGTGAGTGGATTTAAGCTATAGCATTTTAGATAATAATATGTTATCATTTAAAACATTCCCCGTTACTATATGTGAAATTACCAAATTGATTATAAATTACTGTTATAATAAGTTGAGATGTTAATATGAATAATTCATATGTTGAATCAGTTAAAGTATTGGAATGATTACATGTTGAAAAACAAACTTGTTAGAATATGGGCAATGACTACTATTGTTATAATTATATGATTCACTTGTGGCATATTATTGAGTAAATGACATGTTAACCTGTTAGATTTGAATAATTACCCGATTAAATGTTTACATGTCAAAATAGAATTAAACACCGGTTAAAAAGGACATGTAACATAATATAGGCATAATTTGATGACATGTAGATTAGATTACAGTAAAAAGGATAACATGCCTAAAATTTATAGTACATAAGAAATTGTAACGCGCTTAGACACGAGGTTAGATTACACTTGTGGTAAAAGTCTGCCCGGACCCGCCTGGCATATACAGCATCCACAAGTGGTAATTCTAATGTCAGGGGTCTAAATGCGTGAATAAACATGTAATGGTACTAAGACACGAGGTTAAGTCAACTTGTGGTAGAAGTCTGCCCGGACTTGCCCGACAAATCCAACATCCAGAAGTGTAGGCTTGATGTGAGAGCTCTACTGCATATATACAAATATATGTATATAACAAGATATGAATTAATCGAAATGGTGGTAATTAAATGTCTAACTCAGGAAATAAGAAAGGAAGGGATGTAGTGGACTGAGTTAGTGCGATGCGAAGGAAAAGTGATGTATTTCCCTAAATGACCTATTCTGAGAACATGGTTGCAAGTAAGCCACAGTAAATAAAGTAAGAAAAAGGAAAGAAACTACTAGCCACCACAGATTTAGATGGGAATACGTTATGAAAATAAATCGCTGATTCCTTCTATAATCAAACTAATAAGGTGCATGAAGTGTTTTCCTTAATAAAATAAGGAATATATATTATAGTGAATGAAAAATAATGGGTTATAACAGTAAATGGTTTAAACGGGGAATGATAATCACCTATTATAAATAAATTACATTAACGAGAATGTTGTATAATAGGCAGACTTGTCTTGGGGACAAGTGAAGATTATAGCTTAGGTTATAATAAACTAGTAAGGAAATGCGATAACTGGTGAAATGAGATAAGGGACGCTTAATTATAAATTTAGTAATCAGTAAATGTGGAACACCTGAAACCAATTGAGAAAAGGGGGAGATTTATGAAATATAAGAAGTTGTACTCAATTATAAATTAAGTAATCTGTAAACTTGGAAGTATGAAACCCTCTGAAAAGAATAATATGTTTAGACTTGCCCTAGGGACAAGAGGAAATTAGAACATAAGTTATAATAAATGGGTAGAGAAACTTATTAATGGACCTTACTTAGAAGAACTAAGTTAATAATTAAACAACGATAAGTTGTAGTAACGGTGTAAAAGGGAATTATGATTAAATGAGAAAGAATGAGGAAAACTTATGAAATAAGTTATATTTAATCATAAATAATGACTGACATGTTAAACAGAAAACATGTAAATTGAGGTATACTTAATTACATGTTAAGTAGAACATGTTATTGTAATGATAAAATCAAACAAGAATTGTGGATTACAGAACTTGGGCCACAATCTAGAGAATAACGTGTTGTGAGCTTATTAATAAACTTAAATGGGTTAAGTTATATAACCGAAATTTATAAGCAAGAGGAACTTGGTAACTTGATTTAGAATTCAATATGAATGGGAATAACCAAGTTAAATGGAAAACCGATGAGGTAAGGCAAGTGCTTAAAAGAATGTTTAGACATACAGTCTAACCACATAATAAAGTGAGTCGCTTGGACCAGTCCGCACGTTTGAGGGTGAATAACCCAGCGGGGTAGATCATCGAGGTGTTATAAGGCACGAGGGGAACACACAATCATCTGATTATTCTGTTGGCTCCGAAGGACAGGAAGGGGAAGCACGCGGCTTCCTGAGGTGCATAAGGTGCTCCTGGTAGTCCTCTGTGTGGTGGCAGATGTTTAGGTTGTGCTCACAGAGGTTGGGTCTGCGCGTAACTACCAGGTGGGCGGGCCTTGACTGCAAATGTAGCTTTACAGTCAGAATTCTGTGACACGGTGACACCAGGGTGATTCAGTGATCGCCTCAATGGGGAGGTGAAGGGTCACGACCAATAAGGATAGTAGATCATCGGATACCCATCATCAGTAGCCAGTGGGATGCGGAAAGACTAGAGGTAAAACCAATAGACAGGTATGGTGTTTGAGGGAAGACACCAACTGGATGTTTAGATTGTTTGTTAGATTCCAATCGTTTAGATCTTGTAGTCTTTACTAGCCGAGGGAGGGGCCTAGGTGGGGCCATAGCCACCATGAAAAACAGGTCCTAGGAATATTTGTATATAGATGCTCTTAAAGACGGACCTGTACAGATATGGAAAAGTTCCCAACCAAGTTTCGTGTTTCTTGTATAGCCCTGCCATGAAACTCGGTGTACATTAGAGGACGTGCGATTAAGGCATCGAGCTACAATTGTCGATACATATGTGGGACAGTCTAGATACATGCATGTTAGCTCTGGGAGGTGTATCGTAGACTTGTGGGCTTTACTCCGGTATGAAACCTGATTCGATCGATGATGGCAGTCCTTACGCTTACGTAGCATAGTAATGACAGATATATGCGGAACGTAACATTGTTATGTACAGATCCGTATGTCACTGCGCCGTAGGATGAGGAACTGCATTCATTTCTATGACATTACAGTGGAGACCATGCGAGTAGGGTACCATGGGGTGTAGTCAGTATTGAGGGGTAGCTACATATATACTATATTAGGTTAATCCATTGGGAAGTAAATGGGTATAACGTGTGTGTAGGCCTTGAGTGTTGTTAACCCAAGTAACCTAATAGATTAGAAAATGTGATTGAACTGTATATGTAGGATTATCCAAAGTGTATAATTTAAATTCAGTCACCAGAAATTGTGTTTTGACCCCCTCCTCATCACATACTCGCAGGTTAGATTTGTGGTAGAGACTTGATAGCCTTGGATACTGGCTAGACAGTATTATTAGTACGGTAAGGCTATATTTTGATTATATTATATTTTATCCATTCCACTATGAGATATTTTCTGAGATCTGACATATTTTATGTCTCTGTCTTTTTTGCAGGATACTAAAGCAAACCAACCCGAGTTTCGATAGATAGGAATTTTGAAAAAAGTTTGGTCTATCGGAATTTGGGTTGTTACATCTGGTATCAAAGCTTAGGTTTAGGATTCACGTATAAATAGCAGTGAACGTATTTGTATTTTTAAAAATATAAATATATTATATATATACCTAGTTCCATAGAGAAACCCACTAAATAGAAAGAGTATAATATGGTAAGAAATAGGATGTTTGTTTTGTACACTAAAGGAATGAGTATGGAAATCTGTGACCCTTAGGTAATTTGGGTGGAGAGTGTACAATGTACTTTGTATGGAAGGAAAGTGAATCCCATATGATCAGTATTTTGGGTTAGCGAGCTTTAAAACCTTATGGATTGGAAAAGGTTGAAAAGAAAAAAATGGATTAGGAATATATATACAGTTGAGAGAATTGACCTTGGGGAGTGTCTAGGAAAGCCTAGAAAAATCGGAAACCCGCTCTAACCCCATTGTTAACTTTTAAGAACTTGAAATTATATTAAAAAGAAGTTTTGGGAAAATGGTTTATGGTATTTTCAAGTTTTAATCTTAAAAGTTATAGTTTTAAAAATATGTAAAGAAGTTCATATTGGGTTTTGAAGTAAAATGGGGTATATTTTGTAAATAGTATTTTCTTTCAAAAATTTTGTCTAAGATAAAAATTCTCTCAATAAAAGGTGCTTATTATAGAGCATGTATAGCTCGCTAGTTTTCTTGTTATTTTTTATACAAGAATTTTTAGTAAAAAAAGATTTGAAATCCCTATTCTTATGACAATCATTTTGACAAGATAATTTTGTTGGGTGGACAAAATAATTTGTAGAAATTAAGAATAGAGTAGATGGTTACACCTTGTAGTAAGAGACTGAACTAACCTTATATAGGTAAGAACAAGTTATAAACCTGACCCAGAAATAGTTGTCTGTATCTACTCCAGTTTTTGTGATTTTAAAAAAAATGATTTACATTTTTTTTAAGATGACATGTTATTATGGTTTGGCAAAAGAAAGTTTTCATGAGGAAAATAAAGTTTTGACACTCTTAATTTTTGGAAGAAAATTTGAAAAAAGTCCCAAACCATGTTTTAAAGTATGAAGTAGGTAAGGATTAGTGCCTAGGGAAGACGAGAAAAGTTTTAAGGCTATGAAGTAAATAACGAGAATTATCTTGGAATAATGGTAAATTCCCGTAGAATGCATAAGCATTGAAAAGCCTAGGGTGTTGCTTGAAATAATTGTTAGTACATATCTAGGACCAGTGGTGACCACTAGATAGTAAAAAGGGCAAGTAAGTGTTTAGATCCTGTTGCTAATTTTCATGTTAGGGGTAAAACCCATTACAATATTTCTGTTGGGATCGTTCCATTATTTTTTTTCTTGTTGGGTAGTTAGGGTAACACCTAAATCTGTCGTGGATCCCATAGTTTGGACTTTTCTATCTGAGGGGGACATAGTCCCGAGATTCTTGGCCCTTAGCAGTAGCTGTGTAAAGTGTCTATTTTCCTATTTTAGTTGAAAGACTAGAAGGCTTATTTAAATTTAAACTAAGATCAGATGATTAAATAAGTTAAGAAAAGAGAAATGGTACAACTGAAAAGGAAACAGAAAATTCAGTAAAGCAAAAAAAATGGAAAATTATGAGAAAAGACGGATAAGAATAAAAATTTCCAAGATAAGATGAAAAGAAAAGCTACAACAGAGAAAATTTTCTTATGTGGGTTGTGCTTAAATAGGAAAATAGGGTGATCTTTATAAATAGTTACATAAAATCCAAGTACGATTAGAAAAAAGTTAAAAAAGAAAAACGGAAGATGCGAAGTTTTCCGTCTTCCACCTTTCTGTAAAAAGAAGTCGAATTTATAAAATTAAATTTTTCTAAAATTCAAAAAAATAAAGTTGGTTGGTAGGATTTTGGATGCAACAATTGGATGAACTACGCTCTTACTAAGTAAGAGTGTGGGAAAATTTGGATGAAAATATATTTTTATTTTCAAAATATTGCATTCATGTAGAACTGCCGGTATATTTAGGATGTGAGCATCATATTCTAAAAGGACTTTTGAAAAACTTGCATACACATAGGAGGTACCGCTTAGGCATACATGCATTATTATGTTGTATTTCACTCGCACAAGTGCATGATGTTTGCAAAAATTGGATGCACACATGATGGTTGTATATTATGCGAGGGGTTAATTGATTTTACCCTTATCAAATTTTGGGGACGAAATTTCCTAAGGGTAGGATAATATAAGACCCCACATTTTTAAATCAAGATAATAAAATAAGGATAAATTAATTAAATATTCAGAACTAAGTGAAACGGAATGCACCATTGCATTCATCTCGAAATTCTGGTCAAGATAGACACCCGGTTTGCGTAAAACGGATAACGTATGAAGAAGTTATGAGCATTAGAAGTTTGTATACATATAAGGAACTTATATGTATATATATTAAATAAAAAAATTATCCAAAAAATCAAAATTTCCGAAGCGGGAAACAGAAGAGGGAATTTAACCCGTTGGGGGTCGACCCATCAACAAGGGGTCGACACATGGGTCGACCCACCAGAAAGGGGGTCGACACATGGGTCGACCCACCAGAAAGGGGGTCGACCCCACCGCGGATCTGGACATTTTTTTCTGACGTGGTCAGTTCTGATGTTTTTAATTTAAATCTAAGGGACTAGGTTTCTCTGATACACCTATAAATAAGTCTGTAGAGCTAACCCTAAACCTCATATTTCTGAGGCTATGCGGAGGCTCTGCCATTCTTCCCTCTTCTCAAATCTATTCATAAAATTTAGATTATTAGTTTAGGAAAAATTCTAAATCCAGATCTGAAGAAAAGGAACGAGTATTTGTAAGTAGGTGTTCGGATCTCATATCGAAGTAAGGTAACTTTCTAAATCCGATCTATTCAAATTTCCTCCTCTTTCTTTCCTCTCTCTTTTAATAGAAATAGTCAATCCATGGTTGTTAGGTTTCGAATCCAATTAGGAGAAAACCATGGAAGATTAGATCTGGACCAGATCCAAGATTTGGAAAGCTTACAAGGTGAGTGGATTTAAGCTATAGCATTTTAGATAATAATATGTTATCATTTAAAACATTCCCCGTTACAATATGTGAAATTGCCAAATTAATTATAAATTACTGTTATAACAAGTTGAGATGTTAATATGAATAATTCATATGTTGAATCAGTTAAAGTATTGGAATGATTACATGTTGAAAAACAAACTTATTAGAATATGGGCAATGACTACTGTTGTTATAATTATATGATTCACTTGTGGCATATTATTGAGCAAATGACATGTTAACCTGTTAGATTTGAACAATTACCAATTAAATGTTTACATGTCAAAATAGAATTAAACACCTGTTAAAAAGGACATGTGCCATAATATAGACATAATTTGATGACATGTAGATTAGATTACAGTAAAAAGTATAACATGCCTAAAATTTACAGTAAATAAGAAACTATAACGTGCTTAGACACGAAGTTAGGTTACACTTGTGGTAGAAGTCTGCCCAGACTCGCTTGGCATATCCAGCATCCACAAGTGGTAAATCTAATGTGAGGGGTCTAAGTGCATGAATAAACATGTAATGGTACTAAGAAACGAGGTTAAGTCAACTTGTGGTAGAAGTCTGCCTGGACTCGCCCGGTAAATCAAACATCCACAAGGGTAGGTTTGATATGAGAGGTCTAGTGCATATATACAAATGGTTTGATGTGAGAGGTCTAGTGCATATATACAAATATATGTATATAACAAGATATGAATAAATGGAAATGGTGGTAATTAAATGTCTAACTCAGAAAATAAGAAAGGTAGGGATGTAGTGGAATGAGTTAGTGCGATGCAAAGGAAATGTGATGTATTTCCCAAAATGACCTATCTCTGAGAACATGGTTGCAAGTAAGCCACAGTAAATAAAGTAAGAAAAAGGAAATAAATTACTTGCCACCATGGATTTAGATAGGAATACGTTATGAAAATAAATCACTGATTCCTTCCATAATCAAACTGATAAGGTGCTTAAAGTGTTTTCCTTAATAAAATAAGGAATATTATTACAGTGAACGAAGAATAATGGGTTACAATAGTAAATGGTTTAAATGGGGAATGATAATCACCTATTATAAATAAATTACATTAATGAGAATGTTGTATAATAGGTAGACTTGTCCTAGGGACAAGTGAAGATTATAACTTAGGTTATAATAAACTAGTAAGTAAATGGGATAACTGGTGAAACGAGATAAGGGACGCTTAATTGTAAATTAAGTAATCAGTAAATAGGGAAAACCTGAAAAAAGTTGATAAAAGTTGTACATAATTATAAATTAAGTAATCTGTAAACTTGGAAGTCTGAAACCCGCTGATAAGAATAATATGTTTAGACTTGTCCTAGGGATAAGAGGAAATTATAACATAGGTTATAATAAATGGGTGGGGAAACTTATTAATGGACCTTAGTTAAAAGAACTAAGTTAATAAGTAAACAACGAAAAGTTGTAGTAATGGTGTAAAAGGGAATTATGATTAAATGAGAAAGAATGAGGAAAACTTATGAAATAAGTTATATTTAATCATAAATAACGACTGACATGTTAAACATAAAACATGTAAACTGAGATAAACTTAATTATATATTAAGTAGAACATGTTATTGTAACGATAAAATCAAACAAGAATTGTGGATTACAGACCTTGGGCCACAATCTAGAGAATAACATGTTGTGGACTTATTAATAAACTTAAATGGGTTAAGTTATATAAGCAAAATTAATAAGCTAGAGGAACTTGGTAACTTGATTAGGAATTCAATATGAATGGGAATAACCAAGTTAAATGGAAAACTGATGAGGTAAGGCAAGCGCATAAAAGAATGTTTAGACATAGGGTCTAACAACATATTAAAGTTAGGCGCTTGGACCAGTCCGCACGTTTGAGGGTGAATATCCCAACAGGGTAGATCATCGGTGTGTTATAAGGCACGAGGGGAGCGCACATTCATTTGATTATTCTGTCGGCTCTGAAGGACTGGAAGGGGAAGCACGCGGCTTCCTGAGGTGCGTAAGGTGCTCGTGGTAGTACTCTGTGTGGTGGAAGACGTTTAGGCTGTACTCTCTAAGGTTGGGTATGCGTGTAACTACCAGGTGGGTGGGCCTTGACTGAAAAAGTAGCTTTGCAGTTAGAATGCTGTGACGCGGTGATACCAGGGTGATTAGGCGGTCTCCTCAACGGGGAGGCGAAGGGTCACAACCAACAAGGATAGTAGATCGTCGGATACCCGTCATCGGCAGCCAGCGGGATGCGGAAAGACTAGAGCTAAAACTAATAGACCATTCACCTTTCACTATCGAGGTACGGTGGTTGAGGGAAGATGCCAACTGGATGTTTAGACTGTTTATGAGAGGCTAGTTGTTTAGCTCTTGTAGTCTTTACTAGTTGAGGGAGGGATCGAGGTGGTGCCATATCCACCATGAAAAACAGACCCTAGGAAAATCTATATATTGAGGCTCTTAAAAACGGGCATGTATATATATATATGGAAATGCTATCGACCAAGTTCCATGTTTCTTGTATAGCCCTGCCACGAAACTCAGTGCACATTAGAGGATGTGCAATTAAGGCATCGAGCTACAATTGACAATACGTATGTGGGACAATCTAGATACATGCATGTCAGCTTTGGGTGGTGTATCATAGTCTTGAGGGCATTACTCCGGTATGAAACCTGATTCGATCGACGATGGTAGTCCGTATGCTTACGTAGCGTAGTAATGACAGATATATGCAAAACGTAACATTGTTATATAGAGATCCGTACGTCACTCCAGCATAGGATGAGGAACTGCGTTCATTTCTATGACATTACGTGGAGACCGTGCGAGTGGGGTACCATGGGGTGTACCTCAGTATTAAGGGGTAGCTACATATATACTATATTAGGTTAATCCACTGGGAAGTAAATGGGTATGACATGTGTGTAAGCCTTGAGTGTTGTTAACCCAAGTAACCTAATAAATTAGAAAATGTGATTGAACGATATATGTAGCATTATCCAAAGTGTATAATTTAAATTCCGTCACCAGAACTTGTGTTCTGACCCCCTGCTCATCACATGCTCGTAGGTTAGATTTATGGCAGAGACATGATAGCCTTGGATACTGGTTAGGCAGTATTATTAATACGGTATGGCTATATTTTGATTATGTTATATTTTATCCATCCGGCTGTGAGATATTTTCTAAGCTCTGACATATTTTATATCTCTGTCTTTTCTGTAGGATACCAGAGCAAACCAACCCGAGTTTCGATAGAATGGAATTTTGAAAAAAAATCGGTCTGTCGGAATTCGGGTTGTTACATGCATAATCCTGGGTTACGGCTGGAAACTATACTATGGAATGCTTTATATCTGTGTATTTCTTTCAACTGTGTTAATCGATGTTTTCTGCTGTACATTATAATTATGTATTATATTTCCATTGTTCTGTAATTTAAACTCTGATATTTTTTCTGTTGTACATTATTTATTTGTACTTTAATCTAAATTATTTTAATAGAAATGAAATGTTCTCATGTTATGTGTTCTGATGCGTCATGTTCTCAAAGAAATCCATCTTCTTGTTCAGTTTAGGTCGACCGGGATGTTCGGGTCATTTCAGTTGGTATCAGATCTTTGGTATACAAAGCTCGAGAACAAGAAACATTAGAACCAGATGAGAGAATTCAACCGAGATAGGATTAGTAACATCCTATAAGAATGACTCATTAGTGATGGGGTTTGTACTACCCTAGAATGAGTTTTAAGAGTGTTATTTATAATATGAATTTAGTTTTGAAAATTTATATTTTATTATAAAGATTTAAGTATTTTATTTGATTTTGAATTTGGACCATCGAGTATAAGAATATTTTGCATAAACCGTCATGAACGTATATTCGAAATCTTAAAAATACCGGATAAGTATAGAATTACACTCTAATCGCCCGGAGATGATTCCGATGGTGGTTCGAAACATCGTCAGTGCTTATTTTCGAGTTTCGAAAGTGGGATGTCTATATGATTCTAATTTACTAGTGCGAGAACCAAGAACTTAATTAGAGTTTGACGTGTATGATTCAGCCTTGCAAATATATTTTTGAGTATATAAAAGATATATATTTGAAAATTATTTGAAAATTTATTTAACCAATTGATTGTTAGTTGTGATGTGTGATAATTAGTTTAACTAATAAAAATATTGGAATAATAAAATCAATATGAGAATGAAAGGTAACTTGAGCCAAATTAAATATAAAGTAGAACTGAATTGAAATTTAGTTCGAATTGGTATATATAGATAGATTTACATATATATGATGGACATGTTATTGCGTGTAAGGTAAGAAGAGGAATAAATTTGTATTCCCGACAAAAAGGTGCATATTTACTGGATTGATTGGGTTTGATGATTTTATGAGCCGATAGGCAAGTCGCTTGGCATTTTGTTTCTCTTTTGATTGATGAGGGCCCAGAGAGGCAAGCTATAGTTGTACCGATCAATCCGTACAAAGTAAGTTATGGTGGCGTTGGCCAAATTTCGAGAAATTGGGAAGTTTTTAGAAACTGAAAAGTTGAAGAACTTGATTCAAGCGAAGGTTGAGTTTGTTAAGTAAACGACCTTCGGTTTCACATTCCTTTTTGGGGAAAAAAGTTTTTAAGTGGGAGGAGATTGTAACAACCCTAAAAATTTATTTTTAATTGATTTAATGGATTTTTAATGTTTAAGATAATCTATTTTAATAAATAACGACTTGAAATTTATTTAAAATGAAGTTAAAACATATAAATTTAAAATTTAGTTAAAACGAACACATAACGCTGCGATAGTTTTAAAATTTAGTTTTGAACTTCAAATGAATATACAGAATTCATAATAAGTCGTATTTAAGTAAAACAAGAAACATTAGGATCTATTTAGTAACATCTTTCTAACGAATGTAAGAAATTTAGATTTCATGTTATAAATTGTAAGTTATGTCCAAATTAATACTTATATTTTAGTTTTGATAAAAAGTGATTGAAATAGTCGAATCAGCTTACGAAACATATCCTATTATGTCCGGAATAGGGGTATTTGGTTGAGGACGAAAGTCATTGGGGTTCGTTTGGAGTTCAGAGCCATATCGAAGTAATTTGTGAATTAATTATTAATATATTATTATATATGACCCTAAAAAAATTTAAAAATTCTATTTCTTCTGTAGCTGCCCTTTTTTCTTTTAATGGCTGAGATCTTCAAATTTTCACCTCTTAATTCACAAAGAATTAAAACAAGATTGCAAAACAAAAATCATAGATCTATGTGAGATCTTTAAATCTATATGGCGATGATCATATTTTGTTTGGCGTATTGTTCAAATTAGGTGCTCAAGCATGAGCTATTCGGTGTGGTTTTAGTGAAGGTGCTCGAGCGTTACATGGTTCAAGGTGGTGGATGGTGGAGCGTAGGCGGTCGAAGGGGGAAGCTCTGATGAAGTTCTGGTCAAGTCTAGCGAGGTGTGGTGGAGATTTAGGGTTCAAGCTCAAACGATCATGCCTGGAACTATTTCGATACAAGGAATAAGGTTATACGATGATTAGTTGTTAATTAATTAAGTTAATTATCTTTATTTATGTAATTAAAATTTAAACTATCATATCTTATTTAACTAGAAACAAAATTCGACGATTTCGGATCCGTTGAAGATGTGATGACGATATCTACACAATGGAACCAATTTGTAACACCCCGTAATTTTTACAACACTGAAGATGATAAATTAAAGAATAATTGATTATATATTCAGAATTAAGCGAAATGGACTGTGCCATTGCGTTCGTCTCGGAATTCTGGTCAAAATAAACACCTGGTTTGCGTAAAATGGACACCGTATGAAGAAGTTATTAAGGTTTGAAGTTTGTATACGCATAAGAAGCATATATATGAATAAAAATAAGTCCAGAAATTCAAAATGATTCAAAATCACGCGGAGGACCTAGGCGAGAGATTTCCCGCTCTGGGTGTCGACGTAGGGGTCGACCCCACCATAGGGGTGTCGACACCCACGTCGACACCCACACAGGAGGGTCATCCCCATGTCGACACCCCCCAGATCCGGGGCAGATTCCTGCTTCTGGACATGGACTGATTTCTGGTCTAGATTCATTGGTTCTAGGCTATAAATAAGACCCTATACCCATTGTTTTCTTCACACAAAAACAATAGGGGACTAGATCCTGCCTCTTCCTAGACTAAAATAGCTTGTTCTTCTTCTACAACCGGGTTTAGGCTAATTCAGAGATCTGTGATTCAATATCTGCAATCTTTCTTCTATTTTCTTAGATTCAATCACGGTTACTTAAAAGTTAATCTTGATATGACTATAACTTGGATCTAAGCCTGTGACTATTTGAATCATATCAGATCTGCTATAACCTTTGTATTTAAGTTATTCTGACATGACTTTGAACCAGATCTAAGCCTATACCAATTTATCATGTCAGATCTGCCATTGTTAGTTGGATATCAAATTCATTGTTTAGATCTAATCAGGTCTGTTTATGTTAGAACCAGTTCTACTATCACATATTCATCAAATCTGTTCCTTTGTGCCTATCTTATCATTATGCCCAACTTTGTCACAATCAGTTGCTATGCCTATTTTATCGTCATATGTCAGTCCTGTTACTGTGATTATTTCTGTTCTCTTCCCTTCTTCTTTTCCCTTTTTATTTTTATAGCCAGGCTACCTTCGAGCCTAGGCATGCCGCTGAAATATGCGAACGCGTTAAATTGAGAACGAAGGGAAAACGTTAAGATTGGGGTATAAATTGTATTTGGAAATTTGGGCATAAATTGAATGAAATACATGAATATGAATTTTGGGCATAAACCGCAATTGTGATTAAAACCCTTAATTTGGGGCATATGGTTCATTATGAATATGACTTGGGAAAGGGGAATGAAAACCAATAATGACATAGGAATAACTAGTTAATAATGAAGAAACCTATAATTACAGTAATTAGAAACTATAACCGCGCTTAGACACAAGGTTATATTACACTTATGGTGGAAGTCTGCCCGGAACTGCCCAGCATATCCAGTAACCACAAGTGGTGAATGTAATGTGAGGGGTCTAAGTCCATAAACACGAGACGTACTAAGACACGAGGTTAAGCTCGGTTTATGGAAGAAGTTTGCCCAGAACCAACCGGCATATTTAGCATCCACAAGGTGTAGGCTTAACGTGGGAGGTCTAGTACAATATAATCATAAATGAATATGGTAATAAAATTGAATACTTAACCTAGTTGAATCCATAGGGATTGTATATGTTAACTTGAGTAGGGGTTAAGTAAACTTGTATGAAACAGTCGGAGGGTTAAGTATATCTTGGGTTGGTGGGTAATATTTATATATCGGCTCACAAACTTAACCTGTGGGGTTATGCAATCTTTTACTCTGTTATGGCGTAATCTATGGAAAACCTAGTGGGGATGCAAGCGTAGGGGGAAGCTTGTATCATCTTGTGTGTGGGACCCGTTTCAGTTAGTAACCCATATATAGGTATCAAACGAGTACTCCGAACTAGGTTGGAGTCGGGGCACACTTACTGGGCTGATTGTAAGAGATTCAAATGTGGGGGACGATGTGGGAGGCGCATTCCGACGGAGTTATGTGCGTGCATGGGTCCGGTAGAGGAGGTTTAGACGTCGTGACGCCTATAGATATGGTTGTGCACGTCCTAAAAGCGAAGGGTTGCCACTTTAGGAAGTGATACATCCTACTGTAGGGCCAGCACAGGGTATCTACGGAGCAGGGAGCCGATAAATTGGGTTAGTAACTAGGGTACATCTAGACTTCGGTTTGTTTAGGAGCCCGTTATTATCCTTAGTGGTAACTGTGGTATGTTGGGCTGCCTGTTGATTATATGGGGTTAAACCTCTCACTAGAAGTACACCTTAGTCTACCATCTTATACATGCTGGGGATCATCTCATTCAGGTTATACTAGAATCAGTGTAGAGAGAAAAAAGAAAAGTACTAGAGAAGCGTAGTATACTCTATCATGTTTACCTTGTCATACCTGCCTTTTATGATGTTAACTCTTTATCCACTTTATATGCCTGTCGTGACACTTTTACTTACTTATATGTTAAAAGTAACTAGACTCGCCGGACTTTATGCCTGGCCTATTTTGCTTCCTCTTCTTTCTCTTTAGTTTCCCCTCGCCCCCCACCGCAGGTTCTCAGTGTAGGAATACTCAAGCTTGATCAGGACTCTGCTTTCGCCTTGCTTGGAGATGTTTATATATACATCTTGATTTCATATCTCTCTACTATGGCAATGTTTTGGGGATTATGCTTCTTTTATTATTGTACTTTGATGTTTTAAGTACAAGACAGAAGTTTTAATGATGTACTGGGTTTTATGCATTTCAGACATATGATGTAACCATGTTTTAACTACGATGTTTTGTACTTAATAAAATTTTGAATTTCGTTGCTATTTTATATCTGTCTTGTAATATTTCTGTTTTTGTTTACCTATAACACTTCACGAAACTTAATGCACTCTCTTAATAAGTGACATTAATGGACGTGGGGTGTCACACTTGGTATCAGAGCTGAAGGTTACCAGATCGGATAAAAGATTTTGAAAATTGTTTCCAAAAAGGTTTCAAAAGGAAGCTTTTTAAAAAGAAAAGTCTGTTTTGGAAAACATATTCCCCAAAGCTATATGTAATATCTGTTGATTCTCTGTTTGAGTCCCTTTTTCCTTTTCTTTTCAGCATGTCTGGGGAACCTAATATTCCTAAGGGTGTTACGATACTAGGCTGGTTCCGTTGGTATCTAGAGGCCACGGCGCCTGCCGGTGGTCAAGCAGACGTTCCTCCCCCAGTTGCACCCGCTGGTCCTCATCCTCCTCCTCCGCGAGCAAATAATTTCTCCAAGATCTACAAAGATTTCTGTGCTATGGGTGGAAAGCCATTCCGAGGAGCCGAAACTTTCGTAGAGGCAAGGAATTGGCTAAAAGAGATGGAGGAGTTGTTTGGAATTTCCGAACTAAACGATCGTAGGAAGATCCAGTTAGTCGCTTGGCTGATGGAAGATGAGGCTTTATTATGGTGGGAAGTAACGCAAGCAGGGCATCCAATGGAGACTTGGGATGATTTTCGGTAGAGGTTTGAAATGAATTTTTTTTCTCAAGCTGAGAAAAACATGCAAATGGAAAGGTTTCTGGCACTCAAGTAAGGAGGCATGACTGTCAAAGAGTACGCTAACAAATTCGATCAACTGGCGAGGTTTGGGTTGGAGCTAGTGGATACTTCGCATAAGAAAGCTTTGCAATTTGCTAAAGGACTGAATGAACCCCTCCATAGGTTAACTATGCCCCATATTCCGATGGGAGTAACTTTTGAGAGTCTAGTAGATATGGCATTGATGCATGAGGAAGATAAGGCTGAAAAGAAAGAAGTTAGGGTGGAGGAAACAAAAAATAAGAAAGTATGGCCCAAGAAGGGACAATAACAACAACAACCACAACAACAAAAGAATGGCAGAAAGAACGACAGGGCTGAGGATAAGAGGAAGTGCCATAATTGCGGACGCGAGGGTCATTTGATCAAGGACTGCAAAAGAAGGAAGAATGCTTGCTTCAGTTGTGGAGACACTACAAGAAAATTACCCTATTGCAACTAGCTATTTGCAACAGGCGACAAATGACAGTTGCAGTAAATGATATTTAGCAATAGACCTATTACAACAGTTGCAATAGACGAGATTTAGCAACAGGCCTTTTTTGCTGTTGCGAAAAGCTTATTTTTAGCAACTACGCTTCCCTCCCTATTGCAAAAACACACTTTTAGCAACTGTGCTTCCATAACAGTTGCAACAAACATATTATATGCAACCGCGCTTCCAAGCCAATTGCGAATAAATATCTTTTGCAACTTTTTTTGCCACTTGTAATAGCTATATTTTTTACAACTGGCAAAGCCAGTTGCGAAAAACATACTATTAAAAATTAATATCAGCTTTTAATGATTAACTTTTACTAATTAATTCTAAATAGTTACTATTAAATTATTAACTACCAGTAAGTAAATAATAATTAAGATTAATATCTAATAATTATTAATTAATAATAAAATTTAAGTATTATCAAGTGATATTTATAACTGATACTTAAATAATAATAATTACAAACTAACAAATAATTAAAATTTAAATTTAAATAATAATAAATTAATAATAAAATACTAATGGATAATAATTAATAATTAATTTGATATATGAATATGTTTAAATATTAAATGAATAATTTATAATTAATAAATTCATAATAAATAAACGATAATTGATTAAATATTAAAAATACCTTATTTAGCGATACGACTTAGTAATCATTAATAAATTGTAAAGAAGTAATATTAAATATTTAATTTTAACAATTAACGACTAATAATTAATTTTTAATAGTTATGAAGTGGCATTTATTATTAATATTTAATAATTATAAGTACTAATTATATTTAACAGCTAATATTCCCAAAAAATGTAAAAAATTTAAATTTTACAAAATAAATTTATATATGTCATAAAATATATAATTAAAGTTTGAATATAATTTTGATAGAACTCGGAAATGAAAAGTAAAAATTAAAATTTTATAAAATGTTTAATATTTCATAAGATTCGAAAATCTTGAAATAATTTCAAAATAATAAAATATTTCATTCCAAATAATATTTCCATGACATCATCGTTAACATAATGATTTTATTGTGGTCTTAGCTAAATATACTTGGCTCCGTCGTTAAAAATTTGGCACCCCGCTTCAAAATTTGGCTCCAACATTAGAAATTTTGTTTCGATCAGTTTGCTCCGGCTTCCTAAATTCTGCCGCTATCTTTTTTCTCCCCCGCATCTTCTCTGGACTTTTCCCGTTCCCATTTCTTCTTTCAAACCCCAAATTTGTTCTTTCACATCTCGTTCCAAACTAGACTTCGATCAATTTTCTGTCGAAAGAAAAAAAATCCGATCTCGTTTCGCACCACAGCCACGGAAACCTACCGCGAATGCTACTCCTGCGGCGATTCAGATTGCATGAAAGGAAGGTGGCCCACAGGCGCGTTGGTGACTCGTCTTTTCAGGTAAAATCATACTGGTTGTTTAGACTGATTTGATCATTTTTCTTTGAGCTGGTAATTACTTTTGATAATTCATGTACTTCGCCGTTAAATTATGAAACTCCTATTTTTGGATTTTTTTTGTTTAGGTACGATCATCGGACAGCTTTGATTAACTATATGTTTCTTTTAGCAGAAGGGTTTAACGAATCCTATGTGCAAAGCTAATTGATTTTGACTTTAGTGGAATCAAATTTATTATGGATTTTAAATTTCATGTTCTGTTTTGCTTAAGCAATTATGATCTCTGCTATGATACATTACTCTCTCATTGGCACTTTTCTAGTTTTCACTCAGACTAACAGTTCATTTATTCTCCACTGGCAGCAAAAAATTCAGTTTAGTTCTTACTGAACATTTTGAGATTCCATTCCTGGTCGAACTGTTTTTAGATCACTTTGGGAACTCAGGTGATGGGCGCTATATGTTCATGTCTGTGTTTGGATGATTGTGGAGATCAACCCATTCAGATGCTTCATCGGATAGGCATTGTATCCGTTTCAGATCCTTGGCTCAACAATTTATTCAGCTGGTATGATTTCCAAAATTTCAGTTTTAACCAAGATTGGAGATGTTAGAACTAATGTTAAAATTTTGCAGCTTTTAACAAATTGATAATCGAACTCTTGATTTATGAGGTACTCACATTTTTATGAAGCTTCCAGTTACCGCTGTATACTAGATATTCCAAATTAATTTATATGTTATGTTCCATTATATCCATAAATGGCCTTAGTTTACACACCGAAAAGTAAAGTATAATCATCCATCTCATTAAATGTATTTGTCATCTTATAATACCAATACATGTTACCTAGAATGGAAAATGTCCAATAATCAATTTTTGTTTGTTGCTTTACAAACTAAGCTCTTGAACTATGGGCGTTATGGTTGCTATCAAATTATTCATTAGAAATGTTCACAATTTCTCTTTATTGTCGGCAACATGAACTTCTAATCAACTGCTCAATTTACACATTTTCCTTGTTTATATCATTAAATAGTATGTTAGTTAATTTCATTTATTTTACTTCAGTTTAGTACATGCATAGAAAGAGAAGAAACACGAACTGACCCTTTACTTGGCCCAGAGGTAGATTCTTCTACATCATCTGAAGACACATCTATATCTGATTTCCAGTCTCTGCCAGCACCTTTGCCTTACGATGATCCAAGGTGCTATCGTTATTGGCATAAATGTGACATGTCAAGCCAACCGCAAAGGGAAAGTAAACTAATTAATGTTAGCAATGATGATATAACTAAAAAAATGAGCGCTAGTCAGCAATGCAGTGGATCTAGTTATGAAGAAAAGTCCAACTTAGACTGCTTAAAGTCAATATCTAAGAATACATTGGGAGATATTGACCATGGAATGGCATGTAGTTTTCCATCTTATGAAAATTATGGAAATTTTTGTTGTAATTGTTTGTACTATTATAACTTTGTTAAAATAAAAAATTTATTTGTTTATTTCATTTTGTGATGTACACTGTTACTAAAACGAATACATTTAATAAGTAGTATCTATAAGCTGTAATTTTTTTTAATGATTTATGAATCTATTGCAACGGGCATATACTGTTGCAAAAGGATCTATTGCAACAACAAAAGCATGTTGCAAAAAAGTATACTGCAACATCTTATTCCAACGGGAAAAAATTGTTGCGAAAAGGGACCGAACTTTTGCAACTTCGGTTATATAAACAGGCCCTGGCCTATTGTAATAGGTCTACCGCAACAAATATGGCCTGTTGCGAAAAGTGTTTTTTGTTGTAGTGAGAGGTCAGATACTTTTCTAAGGAGTGCCCGAAGAAGCAAGGACATAGTCAAAGGGCAGGAGCTTCTGGATGGTAGGTGCATGCTCTCACGACCAGTGCTCCAGATCGAGGTAGGAAAGTTTCCGTTGAAGGTTTGATTTATCTTTTCAATCATCCAATTAGAACTCTTTTTGATTCGGGCGCTTCACATTCTTTTATATCTGATTCTATGGTTGAGTTTCTGCACCATAATACTAGTATGCTATTGGATCCTATTGTTGTCTCAAACCCTATTGGGGGTACGGCTCATTTGTCCATGATTTGTCGGTGTTTGAGAATAATTGTGTTAGGCTTCGAATTTGAGTGCGACGCATATGTGCTCGGTTTTATGGGCTATGGTTTGATTCTAGGAATGGATTGGCTAGCATGTATGGTGCCATTCTGGATTGTGAGAGAAGGGTCGTTAGACTTTTTACTTGCCATGGGAGGACCCTCGAGATTTCTTATGACCCAAAGGGGTCTGTCATGCTTAGTTTCCTAGAGTCACTTGATGCATCTATCGATGATATGCGATCCGTACCAGTAGTCCATGAGTATTCTGATGTTTTTGATGAGGTTCGGGGATTACTTCCATGGCGTGAGACCAATTTTCGTATATACTTAGTAGACAATGCAAAGCCGGTTGCATTTCATGTGCACCACTTGGCTCCAAGGTAAAGGAGGAAGCTTAGTAAGCAAGTAGGGGAGCTACTTGAGAAAGGGTTTATTAGGCAAAGCGTATCTGAATGGGGGTACTCAAGTGGTATTCACAACTAAGCCGGATGGTTCGCTTCGCTTATTTGTGGATTATAGAGAGTTAAATAAACTTGCTAAAAAGAACAAGCACCCACTCCCGAGGATAGATGATTTGTTTGACCAGCTTGTTGGTGCATCAGTTTTCTCTCAGTTAGACTTGGCCATGGGGTTTCATCAGTTGAGGGTGGCCGAGAATAGTATAGACAAGACCGCTTTTAGGACTCCGGATGGTTTCTTTGAATGGCTCGTTATGCCTTTTGGGTTGACGAATGCACCCGCCTATTTTGTTGATCTGATGAGTAGGGTGTTTCAGGAGTTTCTAAATAAATTTGTTGTGATCTTTGTTGATGATATCTTAATCTTCTCGAAGAGCGAGGAAGAGCATGCCTTACATATAAGGAAGGTTTTGAAAACTCTCCGTGCGCACCAGCTTAAGGCAAAGTTCTCCAAATGTCATTTTTGGAGAAAAGGGGTGAGATTTCTAGGGCATGTGGTCTCTAAAGATGGGATAGCAGTAGATCCCACAAAAGTAGTTGCAGTTCAAGATTGGAAGACCCTAAAGAATGCAACAGAGGTGAGAAGTTTTCTGAGATTGGCAGGCTTTTATAGGAAGTTCATTAAGGACTTTGTAAAGATATCAACCCCATTCACCAGGCTGACGAAGAAGAATCTGACGTTTTCATGGTATATAGATTGTGATGTTACTTTCCAACGATTAAAGAGGGCTCTGACAACAGCCCCAGTCTTGACCTTTCCCGATGGGAACAAAGTGTTTACAGTATACACTGATGCATGTGGTACAAAACTTGGTGCTGTTCTGATGCAAGAGGGAAGGGTAGTATGTTATAGGGGTAGACAGCTTAGAGTTCATGAGAACAACTACCCTACCCATGATTTAAAGCTAGTTGCCATAGTATTCGCCCTTCATACTTGGCGCCATTATTTGCTTGGAGAGAAGTTCGAGTTGTACACCGATCATAAATCTCTCAAGTACTTGTTCTCGCAGAAAGATCTCAATTTAAGGCAACAAAGGTGGATGGATTTCCTAGCATCTTATGACTTCGAGATTGCTTATACCCCCGGAAAAGGTAATGTGGTTGCAGACGCACTGAGTAGGCAGAGGATGGCCTTAAGTCATCAGTTCGTGGAGAGGAAGAGCTTGGATTTTATATCGACTTTTGACTTTAGACCCTCCACCGAGTTTTTTCCTGGCTTATATGCTTCACTAGAGGTGCGACCTACTCTTATGGATCACATAGGAGCTTTGCAGCGAGAGGATCCACAGATTTCCGACATCTTGGATAGGCTCAGTATAGCGGAGACTTCTAGTCACCTTAGTATATATTCCATAGATGATAGAGGGTGGTTGCGACGAGATGGAAGGCTTTGTGTTTCCCAAGTTTGGAGTTTGTTGGAGATAGTCCTAGAGGAGGCCCATCATTCTAAGATGACTATTCATCCAGGCAGTGATAAGATGTATAGAGACATTAAGAGGGTTTTCTTTGGGCTGGGATGAAGAAAGATGTGGCAGAGTTTGTTTCTCAATGTTTAATTTGTCAGCAAGTCAAGGCTGAGCAAAAGTAGCCCGGTGGTTTACTTCATCCTTTGGAGGTTCCACAGTGGAAGTGGGAGAGCATCTCTATGGATTTCATCAAAGGTTTGCCTAGATCAAGGAAGGTAAACACTGTTATTTGGTTTGTAGTAAACAGACTTACTAAGAGCGCTCATTTCATCCCAGTTAAGAGTAAAAGGACAGCGACATGGTTGGCAGCAATTTACGTTCGTGAGATAGTCCGTCTTTATGGAGTACCTTCCAGTATCGTAAGCGATCGTGACCCCATTTTCACCAGTGAATTTTGTAGGATCTTGCAAGAAGCATTAGGTACACAGTTGTGTTTGAGCACCGCTTATCACCCTCAGACTGATTAATAGACAGAAAGGGTGAATAGAGTTCTTGAGGATCTTTTAAGACTGTGTATCGTAGACTTTATAGGGACTTGGGAAGAGCATCTTCCTTTAGTAGAGTTCTCCTACAACAACATTTATCAGGCTAGTATTGGCATGACACCCTTCGAAGCATTGTATGGACGACCCTGTAGATCACCGACTTATTGGTGTGAATCTACAGAAAGACTACTACTTGGACCAGATATGGTTAGAGAAACGTCCAAGAAGATTGATCTTATTAGACGGCGAATGAAGACCGTTCAAGATAGGCAGAAGTCCTACGTAGACAAAAGAAGGACTGACATTGAATTTGAGGTGGGAGACATGGTTTCATTAAGGTGTCACCTTTGTGGAATGTGGTTCGCTTTGGATCTGTAGGGAAATTGGCAACAAGATTTGTAGGGCTATTTCCCATAATAGAAAGGATTGGCCATATGGCTTATAGGGCAAAGCTACTAGAGAAACTATCCGGTGTTCATGATGTTTTCCACCATTCTCATTTGCGAAAATGATTGCATGATACCGTAGAAGTAGTAGAGCTAAGTATACTGGAAGAAGTAGAGGTGGAACGGGAGGAGACAGTTAGCAAGTTCCTACCCATATTCTTGGATCAGAAGTTAAGTAGCTACGCAACCGAGAAGTTAAGTTGATGAAAGTTCCATGGGGAGATAACCCAGAGGATGCAACTTGGGAGACCGAAGACAAGATTCGTGCTTCGTACCCTTTCCTTTTTGAGGGTATGTTCTTAACTTCCTATCCAAAGCTTTTATTCATGCTTATTTCTATCATTTAATTATATCCTATCAATCGAATCTTCGACCTTTAGGTAGGAATCCCATGAATTTAAACATGTGTTTTGAGACATGTTATGTTTGATAGATGCAAATGGATGCAAGTGTTTGCTCGTGGATGCTTATACACATACATCAGGCACTAGATCGGCTCAATCACTCTCATACTGCATATGGATGTGTGTGCATTTTTCTTCTTTTTATGGATGGAAATTGATGCATCATCATATGGATGTTGCATTTGGACAAATGATTGTGCACACATATAGAACTTACATGTTACAATAGGATTATTTGCATACATGTTGGATTCATGGCACTAACATACATTGCATTAAGGAGGTCAACTGAATTAGTAGACCGCCTGATCTTTTGCATTAGTTTAAGGACATATACACACACTTTTGTATTTTTTCATAAGCATTAGAAATTTTTAAGGACAATGGATGCCTGTGATTGGTGGATAAGTAGATGGGTGATGGATGTTAGGAAATACATTATTCTTAACTTAGAGATTTCAGGGACTATTAACCGACCTTTTGGTCCAGTTCCCAAAAATGCACAGGACATGCTCAACTCAACCCATAGCATGGAGTCAAGGCCAAGGAGCACATCTAGGAGCGAAGGAAACAGGTCGAAAAGGGATCGCACCAACAAAGACCTCGCAGTCCGAGCTGGGAACCCGAGCCACGGGTCATCAAGGCACCTATACCCACGGCTGTAAGGACGCGTAACTTCCCCGGTAAGGAAAGAGCAGATACTTTGAGAACAAGCCACAATGGAACGCAGACAGAAGAACATTTCGTTGTATATTACAACAATTCCATCAGAATACAAGAATATACAGAGTATAAATAAGTATTACACATTCGAAAAATATCAGAGATTACAATACATTACACAACAGCGGAAAATAATACAATACACAACTGAAGGAGATATACGGATACAAAGCTTTCCGGATATCATTCCAGCTGTAAACCAGGATCCTGTGAATATAAATCTGCAAAACCAAAACTACTAGCTGCCCGTGCCAAAATAAGGGCACCCAGAGTTTAGGTTAAAACAATAAACTCCAGGTCAGTCATGGGACTGGTGTGAGAACTAAAACAGTTAATCTTTATTTTTAAAGTTAGGCAACTCAAGGGACCACGCCGTATAACACGGAAATGGTTTCCTCCCAAGAATACCAGTGCATCAAACAAACAGTGCAATGCTAAATAAAGAAGAATGAAGCTATTATAAGACCCAGGTCCCATCACACAATGCAACGCAAGCCGGAGGATAGGGTTTTTACCTTATAATAGCCAAGAATGCTTGATACGTTTAAAAAAAATCATTTGATACTATTATAAGTGCATAATGTATAAAACAACTTCAAATCATAAGTATCAATCATAGACGGCATAAGCGCCCCATCCCACTATGTCGCCATACTAGGCTCTACAAATAAAACCGCAAATGTCACGTATTTGGAAATTGGATTTCCGTCTGTGAACCGAGGCAAAAGATAGTCCTCTACCGATTCGAGACGCTCTAGCCCGTGTCTCAGGATCAGAACGCATCAACCCTGGATCGTCAGGGCCGGTCCACTGATGTGGATTATTATGCCTGAACACTACGTTTCCCCACCCTTTGGGGTGTCAGTGAGGCAACGAATGACTCCATCGGACCCGGATCGTCCGATCAAACCGAGGCGCCTCGCAACAGCAACAACCACATATGTCAAACTCGTCAGGGCGTGTAAAACCACTGACGCCACTTTTAGCTAGAAGGAAACGCATGCCCTCCCTGATGTCCTCTCCCGTTTTTGGTTCACCACCGGGGTGTGAGGCTCGCGAATCAACGTTACGCAAAGCTACGCCACAAAGGCCGTGCTTTGATCATCAACCACAAGACTTTGCTTTTCAACAGAAGCCTTGCTCATTTGCATCTTAGCATGCCACACAGGCAAACCACTCCATGCAACTGATATCAATCACATAGAATGAAATCCAATGTTAGACACATAGTCCATTTACAAGTCCGTTCTGGGTCTGAACGAAACCGGAGGCACCTAGTACCCCGCATATCCATCGATCTCTAAGTACGTATGGACGATCATAAACTGATTCTCTCCTCTTGGGTGTACATCCCAATCAAGATCATCAGTAATCACCCAAACGACGTGAAGACCTCCGGTCTTCGACCACCGTCTTCATCTTCGACTTATCGTCGTATCAGTTATTCAGAATGGGATAAACCCGGTCTTTCTGAATAACTCGCGTATATAATAAACAAGTGTTACACAAACACAACATACGCCTCATTCCAATTCATCAGTCACTAACCGAAAATTAACAAGAGAATAATTCCCCAAATATTAACCCCGAAGGCCGAAACCAACATCAGATCAATATCCAGAAAACCATTCTGCTTAGCTAACCGACAGTTAGTTTCTAAATTTCACATTCTTGGGGAAAGGTTCCCATTAATTTTATCAAAGATAAATTCTTTTAAATTTATTCTTTAATTTACTTTTGAATATCAATTCAAATTAGTCGGGATTAGCGAACCACACCGAAGTGATCATTTATTTTATTTCCCAATCCCAACCTATTCATCCCATGAAGTAAAACTGGTAATACTTCATATCTAACACCACGGTGTTATCGGTAAATTCAATTACCATTTCACGTTCAAATCTAATTAAAGAATTAACTATCGCCTGGAGCAAAACTGGTGATACTCCATTCTCGATCTTTTCAATCTAATTAAAGATTCATTAAAACTCCACTTAGTTTTAATCTGTAACTGGGTTAAAGAATCAATGTCATTTAAAATATGATTCACGATAAACCCAAAATCACATCACATTTCAATCAGTCCCTAACCGTAAATTAGCAAGTGAGCAGTTCCCTAAGTATTAACTCCGAAGGCCGAAACCAACATCAGATCAATACCCCAGAAACCATTCAACTTAACTAATCTCCAGTTAGTTTCTGATTTCCTTAACTTCTTTGGGCTTAAGAACAGTATTTTTGAAGATACCGTTCATGACAACCCAAAATCACATTTCATTGATTATCGGGTTAAAGAAAAAGTGTTATTTAAAACACTGTTCACGATAAACCCAAAAATCAATACCAATTCAATTCCAATTAAATATTATTTAATTGGTACACTTCATTAAATCTAAATAAAAAGATTTAATCTTTTCTCAACTGGGTTCAAGAACAGTGTTAATAAATACACCATTCACGACAAACCCAAATCACATTTGATATTAAATACAAGGCTCTGAATAGAAAATATACCGGCTTATATTCAATATCAAATTATACGACCAACAAATATCGTATTGGAAATAACGATATATATATATCTTTCAAATTCCCATAACAATATCTGTATCATCACGAAATCCAACATCGAAATATTCCGAAGACAATTTCGATTCAAATCCATTCCAATATAATTATTGGAAATCTGGTTATTTTCAAAACCATTTCAAATCCAATTTATTTATTTAAAAATAAATAGAATTATAATTCTAGTTCAAAACTAGTTCATTTCGATAAAAAAACTATTTTTATCTTTTCAAATATGGAGTTTTTCATCCTAATTCTTCCCAAATCATTTCTTATGGTTTTACACAAATTATTACTATTTTTAATAATTTTATCAAGGCCCGTACAGTCGATTTCCATCAATGGCCATCGAACTGCACTTACAACGACCTTTTCCAAATTTGATTTGGACATAATTCCAAATCCTACCGTTAGATTTCTAATTTCTAATATTCGTTAGAAAGCACTTTTCGATACGAACCCAACGGTTCCGGTTTTAGGAGAATCCGACGGTCGAATCTCCCGCAATATCCATTTGAAGTCAATGATCGAAATTCACGAACTACCGCAGCGCGGCGCGTTCTATTCAGGCCATTATATTATATATATAATATATATAATATATACTTCGTCGATTACCTTTTTAAAACGTATTATATAAATCATTTTAAATTCGTTTTCAAAACGATTTCAACTTCTTTTTCAAATTCAAATCAAAATTGAATTTTCCCTTACAAATTCGTTTTAAATTCATTTCAAATTGATTTCAATTCAAATCGATTTTGAATTCAATTTCAGTTCATTTTCAATTCAATTCAATTTCAATTCGAATTCCTTTCTATTCAATTTCAATTCGAATTCATTTCTATTCAGTTTAATTCGAATTAATTTCTATTCAGTTTAATTCGAATTTCAATTCTTTTCAAAATATCAGATTTTGAAATCACTTTCGATATTCATTATAAAACGAATAAAATCGATATCAATATCGTTCACGTCAAAATGACGTCAATCTAATCAACACGGCTTCATATATTTCTATTTTCAAATATTCTATTTCAAATATTTCTTTTTCAAATATTTCTATTTCAAAACTGGAATGAGGCCCAATCAATTACCATATAATGTTAGTTATATGGATTTTCTACAACACATGTACAAAATAACAACGATAAATAATCAACCATCATCCAGAGTGCGTTTTACACTGTATAAGCATCAAATATAAATATTTAACGCTTATAACAGTCTGTCAATCAATTGAGCGACATACAACTAATTATTGGGATTAGTGTATGTCATATATCATCCCAATACCCGTGTGGGGTTTCAAACAATCAAACACAGATTTTATTTGTGCAGTTGGGCGATGTGTAAAATTTATCGTCCCAATCAATATCAATCTAATCAGTGTATATATACAAATCTCCGATTTGTTTATAAATATTTATTTATATACACGTTAAAATTCTATTTTCAACTATAAAATATTTTTAACTATACAAATATTTTATTTCATTTCACATCACATCACGCAATCAACTACACATCAAAATCAAACAAACAAGCATACAAGCCGTCCATGGTCTGTGGACGACGGGTGTCGGGTGCTACTAAACACCGTCTGCATCCTAGTACATATTATAACTAGAAAGGGAAAATTAAAGTGAGAAGTTCTCACAGAGGGTTCCACTCCGCCGTGCTTTGCTTTTGAACTGCTGAACCGTCAAGATCTATTTGAAATTCCAATGCAGTTCTTTTCACGCTGTTCAAATAAAAATTATATTTTTTATCACTTCATTTCAATAAATAAAAATCATATTTTTATTTCTACTTCATATATTTTTACAATGCTTTATTCTATATAAAAATTGTATTTTTATATTCTCTATCTTATAAAAATTATATTTTTATAACTTCTACTATATAAAAATCATATTTTTATTATTTATACTATATAAAAACTTAGTTTTTAAATCTCTATATAAATAAAAATCTTATTTTTATTATTCTAAAAATATAAAAATCATATTTTTATATTGCTAAAAATCTCATCTTTATATTAATAAAATCTAACCTTTTCATCTCGCTTTACATATATTAAAAATCGATTTTTTTTCTCTATATCACTTCATACGATAATAATTATATTTTTATCCTTGTTCATTAAAAAAAAGGTCAAATCTTTATAGGTTAGAAACATAAATAAAAAATCATATTTTTATATGAAAAACTCTCGTTAATGTATACATAATTAAATAAAACGAATCAGTTTATATAACCCAAAAAAAATCAGTTTTTATGACCTAAAAATTATAAAACTCACTGTGAATCGAAGTGGGAGGAGAGAGGCCATGCTCGCTGCGTCGGAGGTGGAGCGTCGGGCTTTAGGCGGTCGGATCTTGGCTGTGGCGGCGGAGCAAGGGGCTCGAGGTGGGTTTCTGGTCTAGGGCGTGGGCTTTGGGGGTATCGGGTTCGATTGGAAGAGAGGGGGGGCGGAGCTCCACCACGAGGAGGAGAGGAGGGGCGGATGGCTTTGACCGGCGACGCGACATCGAGGAGGAGGCGCGATGGCCCCGGAGGAAAAGGGTGCGACGGGGTATCGACAGGGTAGTGGGATCAAGGGTTTTAATTTTCTTTTTCTTATTTTAACTCTGACCGTTGACTAAAGGGAGAGAATGAGGGTAAGGGCATTTTTATAAATTTATATTATATTTAATTTGCACCAAAAAGTAACTTTTTATTTCGACCTCGAAACGGGACCCACCGCCTGTCGTCCATAGCTAATTACCCCCATTCCGAACACAATGGGATATGTACCGTAGGCTGATTCGATCGTTTCGGTCAGTTTTCGTCAAAATCCAAATATAACTCTATATATTGAATTTGAACACACATTTCAATTTACCGGGGCCACATACTAACTAGAAAAATTCCTGAAAAATATTTTCTAGCTTCGTATTGACGATACGGTCCTACCAAAACTAGTTTCATTGAATTCTGAGACCGTTCGAAAAATGGTCATTTTCCAGTCGATTAAAATCAACTAAAACTGGTCAAACGCGTTTTCCTTTGCCACGCTCACATATTGATTCGAAAAATTATGAAATTTGAAAACTAGCAATAACTTGACATCGCGGATCCAACAAAAGGGGTTTCGTCAAAATCCGAGGTCGTTTGCAAAATGGCTATTTTTAAGGGCCTGAATTTCATAGCGACTATTCAGAATTTTCAACTGGACGTATCTTTTGATTCCCGCTATGAAATTTTGATTTCTCGGATTCATTAGAAAGATATTCTCCCTTAGATTCAAATATTTGGTTTCACTAAAATCCGGTTTATTTTGCACCCGGTACATTCATTTGAAGTTTGAAATCGAATTATCGAACTACCGCGCCTGTGAGGACCCGTTACTTCCCCGTGAGGGAAAGAGCGGATACTTTGAGAACAACACACAAATGAACGCAGACAGAAGAACATTTCATTGCTTATTACAACAATTCCATCAGAATACAAGAATATACAGAGTATAAATGAATAAATTACATTCGATAAATATCAGAGATTACAATAAATTACATAGCAGCGGAAAATAATACAAAGCACAACTGAAGGTGATATACGGATACAGAGCTTTCCGGATATCATTCCAGTTGTAAACCAGGATCCTATGAATATAAATATGCAAAACCAAAACTACTAGCTGCCCGTGTCGAAAATAAGGGCACCCAGAGTTTAGGTTAAAACAATAAACTCTAGGTCAGTCATGTGACTGGTGTGAGAACTAAAACAGTTATTTAAAACTTTACTTTAAAAGAGAGTAATTCAAGGGACCACGCCGTATAACACGGAACAGGTTTCCTCCCAAGAATACCAGTGCATAGAAAGGACAACACAATGCTTTTTCGAAAAATGAAGCTATTATAAGACCCAGGTCCCATCACACAATGCAACGCAAGCCGGAGGATAGGGTTTTCCCTTATAATAGCCAAACATGCTTGGTACGTTTAAAACAAATCATTTGATACTATTATAAGTGTATAGTGTCAAAACAATTTCAATCCTAAATATAAATCATAGACGACATAAGTGCCCCATACCACTATGTCGCCATACTAGGCTCTGCAAATAAAGCCGAAATACACGTATTGGAAATTGGATTTCCGTCATGAGTCGAGGCAAGGGGCAAGCTCCTCTCCGCTTTCGAGACACTCTAGCAAATGTCCCAGGGCTACGCACTCTGGGCAACCCTTGGATCTTCAGGGTCGGTCCTCTCTTACGTTTGAGGATTAATTATTCCTGAACACACGTTTCCCGGTCCTTACAGACCTAAAATCGAGGCGCCTCATCCAACAACCACATAGGTGAAAAGTATATAAATGTCAGGGCTGGTAAGTCACTGACACCACCAAAGCTAGAAAGAAACGTCGTGCTCTCCCCGCAGTCCTTATCCCGTTTTTAACTCATACCGAGGTGTGAGGCTCGCGAATTCACGTTATACACAAAGCTACGCCACAAAGGCCGTGCTTTGATCATCAACCACAAGACTTTGCTTTTCAACAGAAGCCTTGATCCATGCAACTCAGTGTTCCACACAGGCAACTCATGCCATGCGATTGATATCTATCGATATATAACCTCTAAGCTCGTACGTCTCAGAGAAGGGCGTTAAGCAAGAGAATAAATTCTCCGCCGCCAAACAGATATATATTTAACAGAAATCAATCAATACAGAATAAAATCCAATGTCAGACACACAATCCATTTAAAAGTTCGTTCTGGGTCTGAACGAAACCGGAGGCACTTTCCTCGCATATCCATCGATCTCCAAGTACGTTTGGACGACCACCAACTGATTCCCTCATCTTGGGTGTACATCCCAATCAAGATCATCAGTAATCACCCAAACGATGTGAAGACTTCCGGTCTTCGACCACCGTCATCATCTTCGACTTATCGTCGAATCGGTTATTTAGAATGGGTATAAACCCGGCCTTTCCGAACAACCCGCGTATATTAAAAACAAATGTTACACAAACACAACATACGCCTCATTCCAATTCATTAGTCACTAACCGTAAATCAGTAAGAGGGCAATTCCCCAAATATTAACCCCGAAGGCCGAAACCAACATCAGATCAATACCCAGGAAACCATTCTACTTAACTAACCTATAGCTAGTTTCAAAATTTCATATTCTTAGGGAAAGGTTCCCATTAATTTTATCCAAGATAAATTCTTTGAATTTATTCTTTAATCTTCCTTTGGATGTCATTTCAAACCAAATTATGGTTTTCCAAACTAGTCGAGATTAGCGAACCACACCGAAGTAATTATTTATTTTATTTCCCAATCCCAACCTATTCATCCCATGAAGCAAAACTGGTAATACTCCATATCTAACACCACGGTGTTATCGGTAAATTTAATTAGCATTCCACGTTCAAATCTAATTAAAGATTTAACTATCGCTTTGGAGCAAAACTGGTGATACTCCATTCTCGCTCAATTTCTAAATTTGATAATTTAGATTATCAATTCACATTTCAATCTAATTGCAGATTCATTAAAACTCCTTTTACTGGGTTAAATAACTAATGTCCTTTAAAACACAGTTCACGACAAACCCAAATCACATTCTATTTATTACCGGGTTAAAGAACTAGTGTTATTTAAAACACTGTTCACGATAAACCCACAGATCAATTCTATTTAAAACCCATTTCAAATCCAATTTATTTATTTAAAAATAAACGGGTTTAATTTTAGTTCAAAACTAGTTCATTTCGATAAAAATCTATTTTTATCTTTTCAAATATGGAGTTTTCCTTCCCAATTTTTCCCAAATCATTTCTTATGATTTTACACAAATTATTACTATTTTTAATAATTTTATCAAGGCACGTATAGTCGATTTCCAACAACGGCCATCGATCTGCACTTACAGCGACCTTTTCCAAATTTGATTTGGATGTATCTCCAAATCCAACCGTTAGATTTCAAATTTCCAATATTCGTTAGAAAGCTCTTTTCGATACGAACCCAACGGTTCCGGTTTTAGGAGAATCCGACGGTCGGATCTTCCGTAATGTCCGTTTGAAATAAATGGTCGAAATTCACGAACTACCGCGGCACGGCGCGTTCTATTCAGGCCATTATATTATATATATATATATAATATATATAATATGTATTTCGTCGATTCCTATTTAAAACGAAGTTTATAAATAGTTTTAAATTCGTTTCAAAAACATTTCAACTTCCATTTCCAATTCAATTCAAATTCCAATTCAATTTGAATTCATTTCAAATTGATTTTTATTCTATTTCAATTTGTTTTCAATTAAATTCGAATTCGTTTTATATTCAATTCAATTTGAATTCGTTTTATATTCAATTCAATTTAAATACGAATATAATCGATATAAATATCATTCCCGTCAAAATAGTGCATCTCTAATCAACACGGCTTTATATATTTCAATAATTCCGTTATTCTATTCAACAAATGAATCTATATTTTTGTTATTCAATATATTTTATAAAAATTATGGTATCTATCGTTTGATTTAAATCAGACTCCAACCGTAAATTAGTAAGAGAACGATTCCCTGAATATTAACCCCGAAGGCCGAAACCAACATCAGATCAACATCCAGGAGACCACTCATCTTATCTATTTTCCAGTTAGTTTCTAATTTTCTATATGATAAAGATGTAAATTTTATTGTTAAAATATTTCGTTCAACACATGACTAATCTCAACGGATGAGTACTGTCAACACATGAACCTTTATTTTATAATGATAAAGATGTAAATTTTATTGTTAAAATATTTCGTTCAACACATGAATAATCTCAACGGATGAGTATTGTCAACACATGAACCTTTATTTTATAATATTCTTTATCTTCTAAATTGGAATGAGGCTCAATCAATTACCATATAACATTAATTATATGGATCCCATACAACACATATATATAATAGCAACGATAAATAATCAACCATCATCCAAAGTGCACTACATTGTATAAGCATCAAATATAGATATCTGACGCTTACAACAGCCTGTCAATCAATCGATCGACATACAACTAATTATTGGGATTAGTGTATGTCATGTTTTGTAAGAACCCGTAACTTCCCCGTGAGGGAAAGAGCGGATACTTTGAGAACAACACACAAATGAACGCAGACGGAAGAACATTTCATTGTTATTACAACAATTCCATCAGATACAAGAATATACAGAGTATAAATAAATAAATTACATTCGATAAATATCAGAGATTACAATAAATTACATAGCAGCGGAAAAACAATATAAAACACAACTGAAAGTAATGCACGGATACAGAGCTTTCCGAGCATCGTTCCAGCTGTAAATCAGGACCCTGTGAATATAAATCTGCAAAACCGAAACTACTAGCTGCCCGTGCGGAAAATAGGGGCACCCAGAGTTTAGGTTAAAACAATAAATTCCAGGTCAGTCATGTGACTGGTGTGAGAACTAAAACAGTTATTTAAAGCTTTATTTTAAAATAGAGTAATTCAAGGGACCACGCCGTATAACACGGAACGGGTTTCCTCCCAAGAATACCAGTGCATAGAATAAACAACGCAATGCTTTTTCGAAAAATGAAGCTATTATAAGACCCAGGTCCCATCACACAATGCAACGCAAGCCGGAGGATAGGGTTTTCCCTTATAATAGACAAACATGCTTGGTACGTTTAAAACAAATCATTTGACACTATAATAAGTGTATAGTGTCAAAACAATTTCAATCATAAATATCAATTCTAGGCGGCATGGGTACCATCTATCATGTCGCCATACTAGGCTCTACAAATAAAACCGAAATATCTCGTATTGGAAATTGGATTTCCGTCATGAGTCGAGGCAAGGGGCAAGCTCCTCTCCGCTTTCGAGACACTCTAGCAAATGCCTCAGGGCTACGCACTCTGGGCAACCCTTGGATCTTCAGGGCCGGTCCTCTCTTACGTTTGAGGATTGGCAATTCCTGAACACACGTTTCCCGGTCCTTACAGACCTAAAATCAAGGCGCCTCATCCAACAACCACATAGGTGAAAAGTATATATATGTCAGGGCTGGTAAGTCACTGACACCACCAAAGCTAGAAAGAAACGTCGTGCTCTCCCTGCAGTCCGTATCCCGTTTTTTACTCATACCGAGGTGTGAGGCTCGCGAATTCACGTTATACACAAAGCTGCCACGTAGGCCGTGCTTTGATCATCAACCACAAGACTTTGCTTTTCAACAAAAGCCTTGATCATTGCATCTCAGCGTGCCACACAGGCAATTCATGCCATGCGATTGATATCTATCGATATATAACCTCTAAGCTCGTACGTCTCAGAGAAGGGCGTTAAGCAAGAGAATAAATTCTCCGCCGCCAAACAGATATATATTTAACAGAAATCAATCAACACAGAATAAAATCCAATGTTAGACACACAATCCATTTACAAGTTCGTTCTGGGTCTGAACGAAACCGGAGGCACTTTCCTCGCGTATCCATCGATCTCCAAGTACGTCTGGACAACCACCAACTATTTCCATCCTCTTGGGTGTACTGCCCAATCAGGATCGTCAGTAATTATCCAAACGATGTGAAGACTTCCGGTCTTCAACCACCGTCTTCATCTTCGACATATCATCGAATCGGTTATTCAGAATGGGTATAAACCCGGCCTTTCCGAACAACCCGCGTATATTAAAAACAAATGTTACACAAACACAACATACGCCTCATTCCAATCCAGAATATTCTTTTATTACCAAAATCACTTTCATAGGGGAAAGGTTCCCATTAATTTTATCCAAGATAAATTCTTTAAAATTTATCCTTTAATCTTCCTTTGGATGTCATTTCAAACCAAATTATGGTTTTCTAAACTAGTCGAGATTAGCGAACCACACCGAAGTAATTATTTATTTTATTTCCCAATCCCAACCTATTCATCCCATGAAGCAAAACTGGTAATACTCCATATCTAATACTATGGCGTTATCGGTAAAATAAATTACCATTTCGCGTTCAAATCTAATTAAAGATTTACTATCGCTTTGGAGCAAAACTGGTAATACTCCATCCTCGCTCACTTTCTAAGTTTGATAATTTAAATTATCAATTCACATTTCAATTTAATTGCAGATTCATTAAAACTCTTTTTACTGGGTTAAAGAGCTAGTGTCATTTAAAACACAGTTCACGATGAACCCATGAATCAATTCTATTTAAACCATTTCAAATCCAGTTTATTTATTTAAAAATAAATGGGTTTTAATTTCAGTTCAAAACTAGTTCATTTCGATAAAAAACCTATTTTTATCTTTTCAAATATGGAGTTTTCATCCCAATTTTTCCCAAATCATTTCTTATGATTTTACACTAATTATTACTATTTTTAATAATTTTATCAAGGCCCGTACAGTCGATTTCCATCAACGGCCATCGAACTGCACTTACAGCGACCTTCTTCGAATTTGATTTGGACGTATCTCCAAATCCAACCGTTAGATTTCAAATTTCTAATATTCGTTAGAAATCTCTTTTCGATACGAACCCAACGGTTCCGGTTTTAGGAGAATCCGACGGTCGGATCTCCCGTAATGTCCGTTTGAAATAAATGGTCGAAATTCGCGAACTGCCGCGGCGCGGCGCGTCCTATTCAGGCCATTATATTATATATATAATATATATTTCGTCGATTTCTATTTAAAACGAATTTTATAAATAGTTTTGAATTCGTTTCAAAAACAATTTCAACTTCCATTTCCATTCAAATCAAAATTGAATTTTTCCCTATAAATTCGTTTTAAAATTCATTTCTATTCAATTCAAATTTCAATTCAATTTGAATTCATTTCAATTCGTTTTCAATTCAATTCGAATTCAATTCATCTTCTATTCAATTCAAATTCATTTTCTATTCAAATCAAATTCAATTCATTTTCTATTCAAATCAAATCAAATTCATTTTCTATTCAATTCAAATTCAATTCATTTTCTATTCAATTCAAATTCAATTCATTTTCTATTCAAATCAAATCAAATTCATTTTCTATTCAATTCAAATTCAATTTATTTTCTATTCAATACACGACTCTATATCTTTGTCAACACACGACTAATCTCAACGAATGAGTACTGTCCATATGTGACTATTTTTGTTATTTAATATATTTTACGAAAATTAAGGTATCTATCGTTTGATTTAAAATCAGACTCCAACCGTAAACTAGTAAGAGAACGATTTCCTGAATATTAACCCCGAAGGCCGAAACCAACATCAGATCCATATCCAGGAGACCACTCATCTTATCTATTTTCCAGTTGATTTCTAATTCTATATATGATAAAGATGTAAATTTTGTTGTTAAAATATTTCGTTCAACACATGACTAATCTCAACGGATGAGTACAGTCAACACATGAACCTTTGTTTTATAATATTAAAGATGTAAATTTTATTGTTAAAATATTTCGTTCAACACATGACTAGTCTCAACGGATGAGTACAGTCAACACATGAACCTTTGTTTTATAATATTCTTCATTTTCTAAATTGGAATGAGGCCCAATCAATTACCATATAGCGTTAACTATATGGATTCCATACAACACATGTATATAATAGCAACGATAAATAACCAACCATCATCCAAAGTGCACTACACTGTATAAGCATTAAATATAGATATCTAACGCTTATAACAGCCTGTCAATCAATCGATCGACATACAACTAATTATTGGGATTAGTGTATGCCGTATTTTATCCCAATACCCGTGTGGGGTTTCAAACAATCAAACACAGATTTTTATTTGTGCAGTTGGGCGATGTGTAAAATTTATCGTCCCAATCAATGTCCTTCAAATAGGTGTACATAAACAAACCGTCCGGTTTGTAAATGAATATTTATTTTATTCACATTCACGTTAAAAATTATATTTTTTACGATTAAAATATTTTATTCAACCTATGGATATTCGATTCGGTTCATTTATTAAATAAAATGATATCTTTATTTTTCTAACTTATTTAGAAAATTTCGGCGGCATAACGGCACGATACTAGAAACGGGACGAGGCCTAGCCTTATCCCCGGTCTACTGAAGGCCCACGCCATTCACACATCAATCAATTTCATTTCACCAAACAATTCAATTCAAACCAAATAAACTAACCAACTACACAACCAAACAATTTAACAAACAAGCCATCCATGGTCTGTGGATGACGGGTGTCGGGTGCTACTAAACAGCGTCTGCATCCTAGTATATATATATATAACTAGAAAAGAAATTGAAGAGTGAGAAGTTCTCACCGATAGCTATCCAATACCACGACTCTTCATCGATAGAAATCTTCATCGTTCTCGCCTTTTTATCACCTTCGTTGCCCGTATTCTCTACATATGTAAAAATCGAATTTTTACTTCGATATTAAATATATAAAAATCGAATTTTTACTTTGCTATTCAATATATAAAAATCGAATTTTTACTTCGCTATTCAATATATAAAAATCGAATTTTTACTTCGTTATTCAATATATAAAAATCGAATTTTTACTTCGTTATTCAATATATAAAAATCGAATTTTCACTTCGTTATTCAATATATAAAAATCGAATTTTTTACTTCGTTATTCAATATATAAAAATCGAATTTTTACTTCGTTATTCAATATATAAAAATTGAATTTTTACTTCGCTATTCAATATATAAAAATCCTATTTTTACATCGATACTATATAAAGATTTCACCTTTTCAAATATAAAGATTTCACCTTTTCAAATATAAAGATTTTATTTTTTTTTCCGAAGTAAAAATCATATTTTTACTTCACTACTCATATCAAAATATCGTCTTTTCATATTTAAAAATATCGTCTTTTCATATTTAAAAATATGATCTTTGTTTAAAAATCAAAATTTTTCCTACTTTAAATATCAATCCTTTTTCCGCTAACTTCATATCAGTAAAAATCTCATTTTTAAAACTGAATTTAAACCAGGTTTTTATATTTAAATTACCTTAACTAAAATGAACAAATTCAAAGAAGAAATAAATTAAAATAAAAAAGGAAGACTTACAGTCGTTCAAAAGGGGAGGGAGTTGCTCGCGGGGCATGCTGGTGGTTCGTCGGAGGTCGGCTGGGCTGTTGGAGGTCGGGGTTTGGGCCAAGGGGGGTGCGGGTTCGGGTCTGGGTGCTAGCGCTGGAGGGAGGGGGGAGTGCGCGAGGTAAGGGGAAGAGGAGGACGAGGTGGAGCGAGGCAGGAGGGTTGCGGCGGCCTGGGGGTCTAGCCAGAGGCGGCGCTGGGGGGGGGGTCTTCGATTCCGTCCGCTTCGTTTTTTTTTCTTTTATTTCTGTTGAACTAAATCGAACGGGGGGGCCAGAAATTATAGAAGGAGAAGGGGAGAGGAGATATTTTTAATTTTTTAATTATTTAATTTATCACTAAAAAGCAACTTTTATTTTCGACCTCTAAACGAGGCCCACTGCCTGTCGTCCATAGCGTTTTACCCTCATTCCGAACACAATGGGAGATGTATCGCAGGCTGATTCGATCGTTTCGATCAGTTTCCGTTAAAATCAACATATAACTCTATATATTGAATTTGAACGCGTATTTCAATTTACTAGGGTCACATACTAACTCGAAAAATTCCAAAAAAATATTTTCTAGCTTCGTATTGATGATACGGTCCTAACAAAACTAGTTTCGTCGAATTCTGAGACCGTTGGAAAAATGGCCAATTTCCAGTAGATTAAAATCAACTGAAACTGGTCAAACGCGTTTTCCTTTGCCATGCTCACATATTGATTCGAAAAATTATGAAATTTGGGATCTAGCAATAATTTGACATCACGGACCCAACAAAAGTGGTTTCGTCGAATTCCGAGGTCGTTTGCAAAATTCCCATTTTTAAGGGCCTGAATTCCATAGCGACTATTCAGAATTTTCAACTGGACATATCTTTTGATTCCCGCTATGAAATCTCGTTTTTTCAGATTCATTGGAAAGGTATTCCCAATAAGATCCTATTATTTTTGGTTTCACTAAAATCCGGTTTATTTTGCACCCTGTACATTCAATTGAAGTTTGAAATCGAATTATCGAACTACCGCGCCATTTTCAATTCTATTTATAATTATTATATTCTAACGACGGCGTATATAATATATACGTTCTAATCATATTCAAAATAAATTTCTCGTCGATATTATTTAAAATAATCTATTTTAAATATTCAAAATTCATTAAAATTGCCAAAATAAAAATTTAAACTGGTTCAGATTTTCCGGGTTATTACATGTTTCGTCCCAATACCCGTGTGGGGTTTCAAATCAACAAACACATATTTTTATTTGTGCAGTTAGGCGATGTGTAAAATTTATCGACTCAATCAATGTCCTTCAAATAGGTGTACATAAACAAACCGTCCGGTTTGTAAATGAATATTTATTTATTCACATTCACGTTAAAAATTATATTTTCAACGATCAAATTATTTTATTCAACCTATGAATATTCTATTCGGTTCATTTATTCAATAAAATGATATTTTTATTTTTCTAATTTATTTTAGAAAATTTCGGCGGCATAACGGCACTATACTAGAAACGGGACGAGGCCTAGCCTTATCCCCGGTCTAGTGAAGGCCCACGCCATTCACACATCAATCAAATCAATTTCCATCTCACCAAACAATCAAATTCCAATCAAATAATCTAACCAACTACACAACCAAACAAACAAGTCCATGGTCTGTGGACGATGGTGTCGGGTGCTACTAAACACCGTCTGCATCCTAGTATATATATATAACTAGAAAAAGAAATTGAAGAGTGGGAAATTCTCACCGATAGCTAATCCAATACCACGACTCTTCTTATGTAGAAATCTTCGTCGTGCTCGCCTTTTTGCCAATTTCACTACCCGTAGTCACTACATATATAAAAATCACAATTTTACTTCGCTATTCAATATATAAAAATCGAATTTTTACTTTGCTATTCAATATATAAAAATCGAATTTTTACTTTGCTATTCAATATATAAAAATCGAATTTTTACTTTGCTATTCAATATATAAAAATCAAATTTTTACTTTGCTATTCAATATATAAAAATCGAATTTTTACTTTGTTATTCAATATATAAAAATCGAATTTTTACTTTGCTATTCAATATATAAAAATTTCGCCTTTTCGAAAATAAAGATTTCGCCTTTTCAATTTCAAAAATCTAATCTTTTCTATTTTAAACATCTAATCTTTTCTATTTTAAACATCTAATCTTTTCTATTTTAAACATCTAATCTTTTCTATTTTAAACATCTAATCTTTTCTATTTTAAACATCTAATCTTTTCTATTTTAAACATCTAATCTTTTCTATTTACAACTATGTAGCTAAAAATCAAAACTTCATTCACCATTTACATATATAAAAATCAAGCCTTTATCCTAAAAAAAACATAGCACTTTAAAATTTTCAGATTTTCCACACTAAAAATTATACCTTTTCATTAGAAAAAAATATATTTTTACTCTATGTTTTCATATATATAAAATCAGATATTGAACTATGTTTTACACAAATTAAAAACTGATTTTAAACTTAAACACTAATCACATTGTAAATAAATGAAATAAAAAAATAAATAGAATAAAAATAGGCTTACAGTTCAAATCGGAACGGGGGATTTCAGCGCGTTGACCTACGAGGGGGGGGGGGGGGGAGGACTGCTGTGCGCCGGGGCCAATCGGAGGCGGGTGGAGGCGTCGATTTTCTGGTGAGAGGGGGGGCTGAAATCGAGTAGAAGAAGGGGAGGGGGCGCGGGGGTTGACTGGGCGGAGGGTTTGGGCAAGGGTGTTGAGGGCTGCGTCGGGTTCGATCAGGAGAGGGGGAAAGGAAGGAGAAGAGGAGGGGCGGCGGATGGAGGGGGGCGGCGGCGACCGCCAGGGCGCGGCTGCGGCTGCGCCTCCTTCTTCTTTTTTTTTATTTCTTTGATCGAAAAATGAACTGACGGGGGGGGGGGAGGGGGGGCAAAGGAAATAAAGGAGAGGAGAGAGAGAGAGAGGGGTTTTAATTTTAATTATTTAATTTAATTATCTCCCAAAAAGCAACTTTTATTTTCGACCTCTAAACGAGGTCCACCGCCTGTCGTCCATAGCTAATTACCCTCATTCCGAACACAGTGGGATATGTATCGTAAGATGATTCGGCTGTTACAATCAGTTTTCGTCAAAATTAAAATATAAACTAATATAACGTTCAAAATTCATTTTAACGTACATTTCAATTTACCGGGGCCACATACGGACTCTAAAAATTCCAGAAAAATAATTTTTAAATTCGTATTGACGATACGGTCCTAACAAAACTAATTTCGTCGAATTCTGAGACCGTTAGAAAAATGGCCATTTTCCAGTCGATTAAAATCAACTGAAACTGGTCAAACGCGTTTTCCTTTGCCACGCTCACATATTGATTCGAAACATTATGAAATTTGGAATCTAGCAATAACTTGACATCACGGATCCAACAAAAGTGGTTTCGTCGAAATCCGAAGTCATTTGCAAAATATCTATTTTTAAGGGCCTGAATTCCATAGCGACTATTCAGAATTTTCAACTAGACATATCTTTTGATTCCCGCTATGAAATCTCGATTTTTCAGATTCGTTGGAAAGATAGTCACAATTAGATCCTATTATTTTTGGTTTCACTAAAATCCGGATTGTTTTGCACCCGGTACATTCAATTGAAGTTTGAAATCGAATTATCGAACTACCGCGCCATTTTCAATTCCTTTTTATAATTATATATAAGTATTATGTTCTAACGACGACGCGTATAAATATATACGTTCGAATTATATTCAAAATAAATTTCTCGTTGATATTATTTAAAATAATTCATTTTAAATATGCAAAATTCGCTAAAATTGCCAAAATAAAAATTTTTAAACTGGCTCAGATTTTCCGGGTTATTACAATCTCCCCCACTTAAAACTTTTCGTCCCCGAAAAGGAACAAAGTCGAAAGTGGTTTGATTAATCAACTCTACGTTCGATCTGGCTTCCATTCTCCAACTTTTCAGTTTCTGAGAATTTTCAAATTCTTCAAAAATTTGGCTAACACCCTAAATTTTTGAAAAATTTCGCCATAACCTTCCCTGCACCGGGAGCCACGGGAAAATCCCGAAATTTCCATACAGGCCTTCTGATCTCAAAAAGAAAAAGAAAAAGCCAAGCGGCTAGCCAATAGGCTCATAAAATCATCATCACCCAAACAAAACAGTAAATTATAGTAAATACGTACCTATTTGTCGGGCAAACAAATTTTATTCTCTGCTCTAGCCTCCTTGCTATGACCTGTTCAATGTAAGTACATGTATATGCAAGCAAATGCGACCAATTTCCAATACAGTTCAATATTTGGTTCAATTAGGCTAAATGGTTCAAAATTATCAAACAAATAAACAAACAACACAAACATCAATCAATTAGTGAATTAACGTTTCAAATTCATAAATTTGATATATATACAAAAATCACATTTTTGATGCCAAATCACAACAATAAACCTATCTATATTAGTTTTGGTTCTCACACCAGTCGATGGAAATATATAGATATCACACCTTCGAAACACGAAAATAATTACTAATGATGACGCGTCAATCATCAGAATCAGGTCCGGGCGACTAGAGTGTGATTCTATATTTATCCAGTATATTAAAACTTCGAATATACGTTCATGACGCGTATATGCAAAATCTTTATATATTGGATTGTCCAAATTCAATATAAATAAATATTCAAATACGTGTAAAACGATTTAAATTTTCAAAACAAAATTGTTTTCATTTGAAAAATATACTCTTCACACTCGTTCTAGGATACTACTGATCCCATCTCTAACGAGTCATTCTAATTAGATATTACTAATCCAATATCTGATGAATTCTTTCGTATGGTTCTAATGCGTCTTGTTCTCTAGCTCTATAAACCAAAGCTCTGATACCAAATGTGAGGACCCGTTACTTCCCCGTGAGGGAAAGAGCGGATACTTTGAGAACAACACACAAATGAACGCAGACGGAAGAACATTTCATTGCTTATTACAACAATTCCATCAGAATACAAGAATATACAGAGTATAAATGAATAAATTACATTCGATAAATATCAGAGATTAAAATAAATTACATAGCAGCGGAAAATAATACAAAGCACAACTGAAGGTGATATACGGATACAGAGCTTTCCGGATATCATTCTAGCTGTAAACCAGGATCCTGTGAATATAAATCTGCAAAACCAAAACTACTAGCTGCCCATGTCGAAAATAAGGGCACCCAGAGTTTAGGTTAAAACAATAAACTCCAGGTCAGTTATGTGACTGGTGTGAGAACTAAAACAGTTATTTAAAACTTTACTTTAAAAGAGAGTAATTCAAGGGACCACGCCGTATAACACGGAACGGGTTTCCTCCCAAGAATACCAGTGCATAGAAAGGACAACGCAATGTTTTTTCGAAAAATGAAGCTATTATAAGACCCAGGTCCCATCACACAATGCAACGCAAGCCGGAGGATAGGGTTTTCCCTTATAATAGCCAAACATGCTTGGTACGTTTAAAACAAATCATTTGATACTATTATAAGTGTATAGTGTCAAAACAATTTCAATCATAAATATAAATCATAGACGGCATAAGTGCCCCATACCACTATGTCACCATACTAGGCTATGCAAATAAAGCCGAAATACACGTATTGGAAATTGGATTTCCGTCATGAGTCGAGGCAAGGGGCAAGCTCCTCTCCGCTTTCGAGACACTATAGCAAATGTCCCAGGGCTACGCACTCTGGGCAACCCTTGGATCTTCAGGGTCGGTCCTCTCTTACGTTTGAGGATTAATTATTCCTGAACACACGTTTCCCGGTCCTTACAGACCTAAAATCGAGGCGCCTCATCCAACAACCACATAGGTGAAAAGTATATAAATGTCAGGGCTGGTAAGTCACTGACACCACCAAAGCTAGAAAGAAATGTCGTGCTCTCCCCGCAGTCCTTATCCCGTTTTTAACTCATACCGAGGTGTGAGGCTCGCGAATTCACGTTATACACAAAGCTACGCCACAAAGGCCGTGCTTTGATCATCAACCACAAGACTTTGCTTTTCAACAGAAGCCTTGATCCATGCAACTCAGTGTGCCACACAGGCAATTCATGCCATGCGATTGATATCTATCGATATATAACCTCTAAGCTCGTACGTCTCAGAGAAGGGCGTTAAGCAAGAGAATAATTTCTCCGCCGCCAAACAGATATATATTTAACAGAAATCAATCAACACAGAATAAAATCCAATGTCAGACACACAATCCATTTACAAGTTCGTTCTGGGTCTGAACGAAACCGGAGGCACTTTCCTCGCATAACCATCGATCTCCAAGTACGTCTGGACGACCACCAACTGATTCCCTCATCTTGGGTGTACAGCCCAATCAAGATCATCAGTAATCACCCAAACGATGTGAAGACTTCCGGTCTTCGACCACCGTCATCATCTTCGACTTATCGTCGAATCGGTTATTCAGAATGGGTATAAACCCGGCCTTTCCGAACAACCCGCGTATATTAAAAACAAATGTTACACAAACACAACATACGCCTCATTCCAATTCATTAGTCACTAACCGTAAATCAGTAAGAGGGCAATTCCCCAAATATTAACCCCGAAGGCCGAAACCAACATCAGATCAATACCCAGAAAACCATTCTTCTTAACTAACCTACAGCTAGTTTCAAAATTTCATATTCTTAGGGAAAGGTTCCCATTAATTTTATCCAAGATAAATTCTTTGAATTTATTCTTTAATCTTCCTTTGGATGTCATTTCAAACCAAATTATGGTTTTCCAAACTAGTCGAGATTAGCGAACCACACCGAAGTAATTATTTATTTTATTTCCCAATCCCAACCTATTCATCCCATGAAGCAAAACTGGTAATACTCCATATCTAACACCACGGTGTTATCGGTAAATTTAATTACCATTCCACGTTCAAATCTAATTAAAGATTTAACTATCGCTTTGGAGCAAAACTGGTGATACTCCATTCTCGCTCAATTTCTAAATTTGATAATTTAGATTATCAATTCACATTTCAATCTAATTGCAGATTCATTAAAACTCCTTTTACTGGGTTAAAGAACTAATGTCATTTAAAACACAGTTCACGACAAACCCAAATCACATTCTATTTATTACCGGGTTAAAGAACTAGTGTTATTTAAAACACTGTTCACGATAAACCCACAGATCAATTCTATTTAAAACCCATTTCAAATCCAATTTATTTATTTAAAAATAAACGGGTTTAATTTTAGTTCAAAACTAGTTCATTTCGATAAAAATCAATTTTTATCTTTTCAAATATGGAGTTTTCCATCCCAATTTTCCCCAAATCATTTCTTATGACTTTACACAAATTATTACTATTTTTAATAATTTTATCAAGGCCCGTACAGTCGATTTCCAACAACAGCCATCGATCTGCACTTACAACGACCTTTTCCAAATTTGATTTGGACGTATCTCCAAATCCAACCGTTAGATTTCAAATTTCCAATATTCGTTAGAAAGCTCTTTTCGATACGAACCCAACGGTTCCTGTTTTAGGAGAATCCGACGGTCGGATCTCCCGTAATGTCCGTTCGAAATAAATGGTCGAAATTCACGAACTACCGCGGCGCGGCGCGTTCTATTCAGGCCATTATATTATATATATATATAATATATAATATATATTTCGTCGATTCCTATTTAAAACGAAGTTTATAAATAGTTTTAAATTCGTTTCAAAAACATTTCAACTTCCATTTCCAATTCAATTCAAATTCCAATTCAATTTGAATTCATTTCAAATTGATTTTTATTCTATTTCAATTCGTTTTCAATTAAATTCGAATTCGTTTTATATTCAATTCAATTCGAATTCGTTTTAGATTCAATTCAATTTAAATATGAATATAATCGATATAAATATCGTTCCCGTCAAAATAGCGCATCTCTAATCAACACGGCTTTATATATTTCAATTATTCTGTTATTCTATTCAACAAATGAATCTATATTTTTGTTATTCAATATATTTTATAAAAATTATGGTATCTATCGTTTGATTTAAATCAGACTCCAACCGTAAATTAGTAAGAGAACGATTCCCTGAATATTAACCACGAAAGCCGAAACCAACATCAGATCAACATCCAGGAGACCACTCATCTTATCTATTTTCCAGTTAGTTTCTAATTTTCTATATGATAAAGATGTAAATTTTATTGTTAAAATATTTCGTTCAACACATGACTAATCTCAACGGATGAGTATTGTCAACACATGAACCTTTATTTTATAATGATAAAGATGTTAATTTTATTGTTAAAATATTTCGTTCAACACATGACTAATCTCAACGGATGAGTATTGTTAACACATGAACCTTTATTTTATAATATTCTTTATCTTCTAAATTGGAATGAGGCCCAATCAATTACCATATAACGTTAATTATATGGATCCCATACAACACATATATATAATAGCAACGATAAATAATCAACCATCATCCAAAGTGCACTACACTGTATAAGCATCAAATATAGATATCTGACGCTTACAACAGCCTGTCAATCAATCGATCGACATACAACTAATTATTGGGATTAGTGTATGTCATGTTTCGTCCCAATACCCGTGTGGGGTTTCAAATCAACAAACACATATTTTTATTTGTGCAGTTGGGCGATGTGTAAAATTTATCAACCCAATCAATGTCCTTCAAATAGGTGTACATAAACAAACCGTCCGGTTTGTAAATGAATATTTATTTATTCACATTCACGTTAAAAATTATATTTTCAACGATCAAATTATTTTATTCAACCTATGAATATTCTATTCGGTTCATTTATTCAATAAAATGATATTTTTATTTTTCTAATTTATTTTAGAAAATTTCGGCGGCATAACGGCACTATACTAGAAACGGGACGAGGCCTAGCCTTATCCCCGGTCTAGTGAAGGCCCACGCCATTCACACATCAATCAAATCAATTTCCATCTCACCAAACAATCAAATTCCAATCAAATAATCTAACCAAATACACAACCAAACAAACAAGTCCATGGTCTGTGGACGATGGTGTCGGGTGCTACTAAACACCGTCTGCATCCTAGTATATATATAACTAGAAAAAGAAATTGAAGAGTGAGAAATTCTCACCGATAGCTAATCCAATACCACGACTCTTCTTATGTAGAAATCTTCGTCGTGCTCGCCTTTTTGCCAATTTCACTACCCGTAGTCACTACATATATAAAAATCACATTTTTACTTCGCTATTCAATATATAAAAATCGAATTTTTACTTTGCTATTCAATATATAAAAATCGAATTTTTACTTTGCTATTCAATATATAAAAATAGAATTTTTACTTTGCTATTCAATATATAAAAATTGAATTTTTACTTTGTTATTCAATATATAAAAATCGAATTTTTTACTTTGCTATTCAATATATAAAAATCGAATTTTTACTTTGCTATTCAATATATAAAAATCGAATTTTTACTTTGCTATTCAATATATAAAAATCGAATTTTTACTTTGCTATTCAATATATAAAAATCGAATTTTTACTTTGCTATTCAATATCTAAAAATTTCGCCTTTTCAAAAATAAAGATTTCGCCTTTTCAATTTCAAAAATCTAATCTTTTCTATTTTAAACATCTAATCTTTTCTATTTTAAACATCTAATCTTTTCTATTTTAAACATATAATCTTTTCTATTTTAAAAATCTAATCTTTTCTATTTTAAACATCTAATCTATTCTATTTTAAACATCTAATCTTTTCTATTTTAAACATCTAATCTTTTCTATTTTAAACATCTAATCTTTTCTATTTACAACTATGTAGCTAAAAATCAAAACTTCATTCGCCATTTACCTATATAAAAATCAAGCCTTTATCCTAAAAAAAAACATATCACTTTATAAATTTCAGATTTTTCACACTTAAAATTATACCTTTTCATTAGAAAAAATTATATTTTTACTCTATGTTTTCATATATATAAAATCAGATATTGAACTATGTTTTACACAAATTAAAAACTGATTTTAAACTTAAACACTAATCACATTGTAAATAAATGAAATAAAAAAATAAATAGAATAAAAATAGGCTTACAGTTCAAATTGGAAAGGGGGATTTCAGCGCGTTGACCTGCGAGGGGGGAGGACTGCTGTGCGCCGGGGCCAATCGGAGGCGGGTGGAGGCGTCGATTTTCTGGTGAGAGGGGGGGCTGAAATCGAGTAGAAGAAGAAGGGGAGGGGGCGCGGGGGTTGACTGGGCGGAGGCGGAGGGTTTGGGCGAGGGTGTTGAGGGCTGCGTCGGGTTCGATCAGGAGAGGGGGGAAGGAAGGAGAAGAGGAGGGGGGCGGCGGCGACCGCCAGGGCGCGGCTGCGGCTGCGCCTTCTCCTTTTTTTTTTCTTTGATCGAAAAATGAACTGACGGGGGGGGGGGGGGGGGGGAGGAAATAAAGGAGAGGAGAGAGAGAGGGGTTTTAATTTTAATTATTTAATTTAATTATCTCCCAAAAAGCAACTTTTATTTTCGACCTCTAAACGAGGCCCACCGCCTGTCGTCCATAGCTAATTACCCCCATTCTGAACACAATGGGATATGTATCGTAAGCTGATTCGGCTGTTACAATCAGTTTTCGTCAAAATTAAAATATAGACTAATATAACATTCAAAATTCATTTTAACGTACATTTCAATTTACCGGGGCCACATACGGACTCTAAAAATTCCAGAAAAATAATTTCTAACTTCGTATTGACGATACGGTCCTAACAAAACTAATTTCATCGAATTCTAAGACCGTTAGAAAAATGGCCATTTTCCAGTCGATTAAAATCAACTAAAACTGGTCAAACGCGTTTTCCTCTGCCACGCTCACATATTGATTCGAAACATTATGAAATTTGGAATCTAGCAATAACTTGACATCACGGATCCAACAAAAGTGGTTTCGTCGAAATCCGAAGTCATTTGCAAAATGTCTATTTTTAAGGGCCTGAATTCCATAGCGACTATTCAGAATTTTCAACTGGACATATCTTTTGATTCCCGCTATGAAATCTTGATTTTTCGGATTCGTTGGAAAGATAGTCACAATTAGATCCTATTATTTTTGGTTTCACTAAAATCCGGATTGTTTTGCACCCGGTACATTCAATTGAAGTTTGAAATCGAATAATCGAACTACCGCGCCATTTTCAATTCCTTTTTATAATTATATATAATTATTATATTCTAACGACGACGCGTATAAATATTTACGTTCGAATTATATTCAAAATAAATTTCTCGTCGATATTATTTAAAATAATTCATTTTAAATATGCAAAATTCGCTAAAATTGCCAAAATATTTTTTTTTAAACTGGCTCGGATTTTCCGGGTTACTACAGCGCCATTTTCAATTCCTTTTATAATTTAAAATAAATATTTATATTCTAATGACGATCTATATAATATATACGTTTGAATTCTATTCAAAATAAATTTCTCGTCGTTATTATTTAAAATAATTCATTTTAAATATTCAAAATTCACTAAAATTGCCAAAATAAAAATTTTAAATTGGCCCAGATTTCCAGGTTATTACAATCTCCCCCACTTAAAACTTTTCGTCCTCGAAAAGGAACGAAGCCGAAAGTTGTTTAATTAATCAACTCAACTTTCATTATTTTCATTACGGCTTAAGTTCTTCGACTTTTCAGTTTCTAAGAACTTTTCAAAATTTTCAAAAATTTGGCTAACACCCTAAATTTTCGAAAAATTTCGCCATAACCTCCCCTGCACCGGGAGCACCAGGAAAATCCCGAAATTGCCACACAGGCTCTTTGATCTCAAAAAGAAAAAGAAAAAGCCAAGCGGCTAGCCAATCGGCTCATAAAATCATCATTACCCAAACAAAACAGTAAATTATGGTAAACATGTACCTATTTGTCGGGCATACAATTTTATTCTTCTGCTCTAGCCTCTTTGCTATGACCTGTTCAGTGTAAGTACATGTATATGCATGCAAATGCGACAAATTTTCAATACAATTCACTATTTGGTTCTATTAGGCGTAATGGTTCAAAATTTCAAACAAATAGACAAACAACACAACCATCAATCAATTAGTTGGTTATCATTTCAAATGCATAACTTTGATATATAGTCAAAAATCACATTTTTGATGCCAAATCACAACAATAAGCCCTATCTAGTTTCGGTTCTCGCACCAGTCAAATGGAGATATATAGAAATCTCACTTTCGAAACTCGAAAATAAATACTGGCGATGGTGCCCCATCACCATAATTATCCCCGGGCACTAGAGTGCGATTCTATAACTATCCAATACATTAAAACTTCGAATACACGTTTGCAAGACATATATGCAAAATCTTTATATATCGGATTGTCCAAATCAATATAAAATAAATAATCAAAAACGAATAATTGATTAAAATTACAAAACAATTCTTGTTTTCATTTTAAAAATATACTCTTCACACTCGTTCTGGGATACTACTGATCCTATCTCTAACGAGTCATTCTCTTTGGATATTACTAATCCAATTTCTGATGAATTCTTTCGTATGGTTCTAATGTGTCTTGTTCTCTGAGCTTTGTAAACCAAAGCTCTGATACCAACTATAAGGACCCGTAACTTCCCCGGTAAGGAAAGAGCGGATACTTTGAGAACAAGCCACAAAGGAACGCAGACAAAAGAACATTTCGTTGTATATTACAACAATTCCATCAGAATACAAGAATATACAGAGTATAAATAAATATTACACATTCGAAAAATATCAGAGATTACAATACATTACACAGCAGCGGAAAATAATACATTACACAACTGAAGGAGATATACGGATACAAAGCTTTCCGGATATCATTCCAGCTGTAAACCAGGATCCTGTGAATATAAATCTGCAAAACAAAAACTACTAGCTGCCCATGCCAAAATAAGGGCACCCAGAGTTTAGGTTAAAACAATAAACTCCAGGTCAGTCATGGGACTGGTGTGAGAACTAAAACAGTTAATCTTTATTTTTAAAGTGAGGTAAATCAAGGGACCACGCCGTATAACACGGAACTGGTTTCCTCCCAAGAATACCAGTGCATCAAACAAACAACGCAATGCTAAATAAAGAAGAATGAAGCTATTATAAGACCCAGGTCCCATCACACAATGCAACGCAAGCCGGAGGATAGGGTTTTTACCTTATAATAGCCAAGAATGCTTGATACGTTTAAAACAAATCATTTGATACTATTATAAGTGCATAGTGTATAAAACAACTTCAAATCATAAGTATCAATCATAGACGGCATAAGCGCCCCATCCCACTATGTCGCCATACTAGGCTCTACAAATAAAACCGCAAATGTCACGTATTTGGAAATTAGATTTCCGTCTGTGAACCGAGGCAAAAGAGAGTCCTCTACCGATTCGAGACGCTCTAGCCTGTGTCTCAGGATCAGAACGCATCAACCCTTTGGATCGTCAGGGCCGGTCCACCGATGTGGATTATTATGCCTGAACACTACGTTTCCCCACCCTCTGGGGTGTCAGTGAGCCAACGAATGACTCCATCGGACCTGGATCGTCCGATCAAACCGAGGCGCCTCGCAACAGCAACAACCACATAAGTCAAACTCGTCAGGGCGTGCAAAACCACTGACGCCACTTTTAGCTAGAAGGAAACGCATGCCCTCCCTGATGTCCTCTCCTGTTTTTGGTTCACCACCGGGGTGTGAGGCTCGCGAATCAACGTTACGCAAAGCTACGCCACAAAGGCCGTGCTTTGATCATCAACCACAAGACTTTGCTTTTCAACAGAAGCCTTGCTCATTTGCATCTAAGCATGCCACACAGGCAAACCACTCCATGCAACCGATATCAATCACATAGAATGAAATCCAATGTCAGACACACAGTCCATTTACAAGTCCGTTCTGGGTCTGAACGAAACCGGAGGCACCTAGTACCCCGCATATCCATCGATCTCCAAGTACGTCTGGACGATCACCAATTGATTCCCTCCTCTTGGGTGTACATCCCAATCAAGATCATCAGTAATCACCCAAACGACGTGAAGACCTCCGGTCTTCGACCACCGTTTTCATCTTCGACTTATCGTCGTATCAGTTATTCAGAATGGGATAAACCCGATCTTTCCGAATAACTCGCGTATATAATAAACAAGTGTTACACAAACACAACATACGCCTCATTCCAATTCATCAGTCACTAACCGTAAATTAACAAGAGAATAATTCCCCAAATATTAACCTCGAAGGCCGAAACCAACATCAGATCAATATCCAGAAAACCATTCTGCTTAGCTAACCCGCAGTTAGTTTCTAAATTTCATATTCTTGGGGAAAGGTTCCCATTAATTTTATCAAAAATAAATTCTTTTAAATTTATTCTATAATCTACTTTTGAATATCAATTCAAACTAGTCGGGATTAGCGAACCACACCGAAGTGATCATTTATTTTATTTCCCAATCCCAACCTATTCATCTCATGAAGTAAAACTGGTAATACTTCATATCTAACACCACGGTGTTATCGGTAAATTCAATTACCATTTCACATTCAAATCTAATTAAAGAATTAACTATCGCCTGGAGCAAAACTGGTGATACTCCATTCTCGATCTTTTCAATCTAATTAAAGATTTATTAAAACTTCACTTAGTTTTAATCTGTAACTGGGTTAAAGAATCAATGTCATTTAAAACATGATTCACGATAAACCCAAAATCACATCACATTTCAATCAGTCCCTAACCGTAAATTAGCCTGTGAGCAGTTCCCTAAGTATTAACCCCGAAGGCCGAAACCAACATCAGATCAATACCCCAGAAACCATTCAACTTAACTAATCTCCAGTTAGTTTCTGATTTCCTTAACTTCTTTGGGTCTAAGAACAGTATTTTTGAAGATACCGTTCACGACAACCCAAAATCACATTTCATTGATTATCGGGTTAAAGAACAAGTGTTATTTAAAACACTGTTCATGATAAACCCAAAAATCAATACCAATTCAATTCCAATTAAATATTATTTAATTGGTACACTTCATTAAATCTAAATAAAAAGATTTAATCTTTTCTCAACTGGGTTCAAGAACAGTGTTAATAAAGACACCATTCACGACAAGCCCAAATCACATTTGATATTAAATACAAGGCTCTGAATAGAAAATATACCGGCTTATATTCAATATCAAATTTTACGACCAACAAATATCGTATTGGAAATAACGATATATATATATCTTTCAAATTCCCATAACAATATCTGTATCATCACGAAATCCAACATCGAAATATTCCGAAGACAATTTCGATTCAAATCCATTCCAATATAATTATTGGAAATCTGGTTATTTTCAAAACCATTTCAAATCCAATTTATTTATTTAAAAATAAATAGAATTATAATTCTAGTTCAAAACTAGTTCATTTCGATAAAAATCTATTTTTATCTTTTCAAATATGGAGTTTTTCATCCCAATTCTTCCCAAATCATTTCTTATGGTTTTACACAAATTATTACTATTTTAAATAATTTTATCAAGGCCCGTACAGTCGATTTCCATCAATGGCCATCGAACTGCACTTACAGCGACCTTTTCCAAATTTGATTTGGACATAATTCCAAATCCTACCGTTAGATTTCTAATTTCTAATATTCGTTAGAAAGCTCTTTTCGATACGAACCCAACGGTTTCGGTTTTAGGAGAATCCGATGGTCGGATCTCCCGCAATATCCATTTGAAGTCAATGGTCGAAATTCACGAACTACCGCAGCGCGGCGCGCTCTATTCAGGCCATTATATTATATATATAATATATACTTCGTCGATTACCTTTTTAAAACGTATTATATAAATCGTTTTAAATTCGTTTTCAAAACGATTTCAACTTCTTTTTCAAATTCAAATCAAAATTGAATTTTCCCTTACAAATTCGTTTTAAATTCATTTCCAATTGATTTCAATTCAAATCGATTTTGAATTCAATTTCAGTTCGTTTTCAATTCAATTTCAATTCGAATTCCTTTCTATTCAATTTCAATTCGAATTCATTTCTATTCAGTTTAATTCGAATTCATTTCTATTCAGTTTAATTCGAATTTCAATTCTTTTCAAAATATCAGAATTTGAAATCACTTTCGATATTCATTATAAAACGAATAAAATCGATATCAATATCGTTCACGTCAAAATGGCGTCAATCTAATCAACACGGCTTCATATATTTCTATTTTCAAATATTCTATTTCAAATATTTCTTTTTCAAATATTTCTATTTCAAAACTGGAATGAGGCCCAATCAATTACCATATAATGTTAGTTATATGGATTTTCTACAACACATGTACAAAATAACAACGATAAATAATCAACCATCATCCAGAGTGCGTTCTACACTGTATAAGCATCAAATATAAATATTTAACGCTTATAACAGCCTGTCAATCAATCGATTGACATACAACTAATTATTGGGATTAGTGTATGTCATATATCATCCCAATACCCGTGTGGGGTTTCAAACAATCAAACACAGATTTTATTTGTGCAGTTGGGCGATGTGTAAAATTTATCGTCCCAATCAATATCAATCAAATCAGTGTATATAAACAAATCTCCAATTTGTTTATAAATATTTATTTATATACACATTAAAATTCTATTTTCAACTATAAAATATTTTTAACTATATAAATATTTTATTTCATTTCACATCACATCACGCAATCAACTACACATCAAAATCAAACAAACAAGCATACAAGCCGTCCATGGTCTGTGGACGACGGGTGTCGGGTGCTACTAAACACCGTCTGCATCCTAGTATATATTATAATTAGAAAAGGAAAATTAAAGTGAGAAGTTCTCACAGAGGGTTCCACTGCGCCGTGCTTTGCTTTTGAACTGCTGAACCGTCTGGATCTATTTGAAATTCCAATGCAGTTCTTTTCACGCTGTTCAAATAAAAATTATATTTTTTATCACTTCATTTCAATAAATAAAAATCATATTTTTATTTCTACTTCATATATTTTTACAACGCTTTATTCTATATAAAAATTGTATTTTTATATTCTCTATCTTATAAAAATTATATTTTTATAACTTCTACTATATAAAAATCATATTTTTATTTTTTATACTATATAAAAACTTAGTTTTTAAATCTCTATATAAATAAAAATCTTATTTTTATTATTCTAAAAATATAAAAATCATATTTTTATATTGCTAAAAATCTCATCTTTATATTAATAAAATCTAACCTTTTCATCTCGCTTTACATATATTAAAAATCGATTTTTTTTCTCTATATCACTTCATACGATAACAATTATATTTTTATCCTTGTTCATTAAAAAAAAAGGTCAAATCTTTATAGGTTAGAAACATAAATAAAAAATCATATTTTCATATGAAAAACTCTCGTTAATGTATACATAATTAAATAAAACGAATCAGTTTTTATAACCCAAAAAAAATCAGTTTTTATGACCTAAAAAATATAAAACTCACTGTGAATCGAAGTGGGAGGAGAGAGGTCGTGCTCGCTGCGTCGGAGGTGGAGCGTCGGGCTTTAGGCGGTCGGATCTTGGCTGTGGCGGCGGAGCAAGGGGCTCGAGGTGGGTTTCTGGTCTAGGGCGTGGGCTTTGGGGGTATCGGGTTCGATTGGAAGAGAGGGGAGGGGGCAGAGCTCCACCACGAGGAGGAGAGGAGGGGGGATGGCTCTGACTGGCGACGCAACATCGAGGAGGAGGCGCGATGGCCCCGGAGGAAAAGGGTGCGACGGGGTATCGACAGGGTAGTGGGATCGAGGGTTTTAATTTACTTTTTCTTATTTAAACTCTGACCGTTGACTAAAGGGGGAGAATGAGGGTAAGGGCGTTTTTATAAATTTATATTATATTTAATTTGCACCAAAAAGTAACTTTTTATTTTGACCTCGAAACGGGACCCACCGCCTGTCGTCCATAGCTAATTACCCCCATTCCGAACACAATGGGATATGTACCGTAGGCTGATTCGATCGTTTCGGTCAGTTTTCGTCAAAATCCAAATATAACTCTATATATTGAATTTGAACACACATTTCAATTTCTCGGGGCCACATACTAACTAGAAAAATTCCAAAAAAATATTTTCTAGCTTCGTATTGACGATACGGTCCTAACAAAACTAGTTTCATCGAATTCTGAGACCTTTCGAAAAATGGCCATTTTCCAGTCGATTAAAATCAACTGAAACTGGTCAAATGCGTTTTCCTTTGCCACACTCACATATTGATTCGAAAAATTATGAAATTTGAAACCTAGCAATAATTTGACATCGCGGATCCAACAAAAGTGGTTTCGTCGAAATCCGAGGTCGTTTGCAAAATGGCTATTTTTAAGGGCCGAATTTCATAGCGACTATTCAGAATTTTCAACTGGACGTATCTTTTGATTCCCGCTATGAAATTTCGATTTCTCGGATTCGTTGGAAATATATTCTCCATTAGATTCAAATATTTTTGGTTTCACTAAAATCCGGTTTATTTTGCACCCGGTACATTCATTTGAAGTTTGAAATCGAATTATCGAACTACCGCGCCATTTTCAATTCCTTTTATAATTTAAAATAAATATTTATATTCTAACGACGATCTATATAATATATACGTTTGAATTCTATTCAAAATAAATTTCTCGTCGTTATTATTTAAAATAATTCATTTTAAATATTCAAAATTCACTAAAATTGCCAAAATAAAAATTTTAAATTGGCCCAGATTTCCAGGTTATTACAATGTCCTTCGCGCCCCCTAAGAGGTGACCTTCGTACCCCTCGGGGTGTGAAATTCGCACCCAGCAGGGGTGCGAAATCCACACCCAGCCGGGTGCGAAATTCGGACCCAGTAGGGCGTGAAATCTGCACCCAGCAGGGCGCGAAATTCGTACCCAACAGGGCGTGAAATTCGCACCCAACCGGATGTGAAGTTCGCGCCTAGCAGGGTGCAAAATTCGCACCCAGCAGGGGGGTGAATTTCGCACCCGGGAGGTACGAATTTCGCACCCCCCTACGAGGTACGAATTTTGCACCTTGAGAGGTGCGAAATTCGCACCCCAGGGCTAGGTGCGAATTTCTGACGTGTGATTGGGCGCAAATTTCTGGGTGTGGCCCCCTATTTTTACCTACTCCTACCTGCTCCCACCTACTCCTACCTAATCCCTTTCCTATAAATACCCCACAACATCATACTTCAAAGGGGTTGGAATTTGAGACCTTGAGACTTCATGAGAGCTCCATTAATGGCATCTCCACTTGGAGGAAGAACAAGGGAAAAAGTGTCTTTTTCCTATAATTTGTAATATATGTCAATTATGACATCATATATGATAATGATGACATCATGTAGCTTAGAAGCTAATGTAATAAGATGTCATGAGATGGTCTCAACCTTGTAACCTTTTGTGATCAATAATATTCCAACAACGCTTCAAAGTGGACGTAGGCCCCTCACGAGGCCGAACCACTATAAATCTCTCATGTTATTTATTGCTTTCCACTCTTGTCTATATGACCAATTTAAATATTCCTAGTAATTAGAATCTTGGGTGTTTATGACATTTTTGGACGTCAACATTTGGTTCTTTCACTAAGAAAACTCGGATATTGGCGCCTTTGTCGCACGGTGTCATCTCGACCTTTGACGAGCTTTAGGTTCCTCAGCTTAACTTGCCGCCAAGTTCGCTCACGATGGCAAAGCGACCAAAGAACGTAATGATCCGCTCTTCAACCGCAGCTAAGGCCGGGACATCCCAACAACCTCAACCAACGGATGTCCCGACCACTAATGAAGACGTCCCTCCTATTGTGGACCCCGAGGCACCCGCAACAAAAGCTCAAATCCGCGCGCTTAATGAAAATTTGAGAACACCACGGTCGAGCTCAATCAAGCATTATGGAATAACAACGACCTTATGCAGCAACTTCAAGAAAGTCAGTGCATCGTCGCTCGACTTCAGCTAGCTTGGATCAACGCTCGACCTCAACCAACTACCTCGGAAACATCCTCTTCCGAGTCGAGGGGCCTACATCAAAGAAGGAGGTTTAGTCTCATAAACAACGTCGTTGTCCGCAGTAACGCTCTCGACAACGACAATGGTTATGCCAATGGCAACGGCGACCGAACTACAGTCACATATAGCGAGGGGGCACAGTACCGAGACCTCTCTCACTTGATCATTAATGACGGATCGGGTCAAACAACCAACCCATTCCTCAATAGAATCCAATGGATCGAGTCGCCAATCCTGACAATGAACCTACTCTTTCAGTAGAACAGGATTCGCATCAACCCGCCCCGCCTCATCGTCCACACCGAGACCCGATCATAGATGTCGAGGACATGGAAGATGATGACCCGGAAATTCATCATAGAAGTCGCTCTCGCAACAGAACTCCAGAACCTCATCAAAACCCATGGATCCCAATGGCGGATCCCCATCTAACTTATCTTCCCGACATGGTCCGAAGAATCATGTGGGAAATGCGAGGAAATGTGCACAATTCATGGGAGGCGCACATTAGGTGTTACCCCTTCACAAGAAGGGTAAATGAAGCTGAATGGTTATGCCGCTCTACGATGGCATTACCGACCCCCATGCCTTCCTAAATCGATACGAATGGAGAATGGACTCGAGCCAGGGCAGCGATCCGGTCAAATGCAAGTGTTTCCCAGTCTTCTTATCAGGAACTGCTTTGTTATGGTTCTCTCGCCTCCCACTTGTTTCCATTAACAACTTCGGCCAGTTTGCGACACAGTTGGTCAAGCAATTCAGGATGCATAACCCAACTCCAAAGAATGCCCTCACTCTTTCCAACCTATACCAAGGTCCAGTTGAGTCGCTCAAAAGTTACCTCTCCATGTTCAACGTCGCCCTCGCCGAGGTTGAGGATCCGGACCCACGTACCATACTCTTCCAGTTAGCAAAAGGCATCATCCCTACTTCCGAGTTCGGGGCATGGATCGATCGGAAGCATCACAAAAGCCTCGACGCTTTCTACGAGAAGGTGGGGGCAATACTTACGCCAAGAAGAAGAAAGACGGGACCGACTCTCCGAACTAGTTGCCCCAACGACTCTTAAGCAGCCACTACAAATAACAACCTCAAGGGAAGGTAAACGAGAGCGTCGTCTGATCAGAACAAGGGGCGGGTCCCTCCAGGTAAAGACCCAATAATGGTACGTAAGGTGGCCGAAATAACGACCAGGCCCCGACCGAACCAAGGAGGCCCGGCCCTTACCAAGCCAACGAGACATATACCCCACTGAACGAGGACCTAGAAACAATTTACTTGGAGACATGCAACACTTCGCCATACAAGAAGCCGCGCATTAGGGAATCAACCGACCTCGAGAAGAATACAGGAAGATAGTGCCGATACCACGACGTGTATGGGCATAACACCAATGAATGTCTCCAGCTTAGGGATGCAATTGAGAAGCTTATCCGCGAAAATTGACTTGAGCAATACGTCCAAGAACCTTTTCCTCCCAAAGCAAATTCAAAACCTTCGGCACCAGCGCCTCAGGCGGCCGCCAAGGCAGCCCCAGGGCCATCTAATCTAAGGCGAGGGATCGTGATCAACACCATATGCGGCGGACCCTATCGACACATGACAGCTTTCGGAAAATAGAAGAGTATGTGAGTTCCATAAAGCATGCTACCTATGAAACGTGCTCTGCTCCTGATGAATCCGTCCCGGCCAAGCTCCAAAAGTCTATGCGGGACGATATCGTTTTCTGCAAAAGGGATTCCACGGGAACTAAAATTCCGACCACCGACCCACTGGTTATCACGGCCAAGATTGGTGTCGCCTCCATCCGAAGAATATTGGTTGACTCAGGAAGCTTGGTCAACATCATCTTCAAAGCTTCTTACGACCAGATGAAATTAGAAGCAAAGGATCTCAAGCCATGCCATGCCTTGATCCACGACATCAATGGATCTTCCAGTTGCCCGGTAGGTGTCATTGACCTAAGTGTCCAGCTCGAGAATGGGGACCGAAGCCGAGTCTGAATACTCACCTTCGTGGTTATTGACATCATCTCCCCATACAATGTCACCATGGTCCCTCCTAATGAAATTTAAGATAGAAAACGGGATTGGAACAATTAGAGGCTACCAAGTAAATGTCAGAGAATGTCACATAATAGAATGGAAGAATGCGCGCAATAAGGACCAGGGAAAAGCGGTGCCCACACCTTCTGGCGCCAGACTATTTCAGCATAGCAATCAGCGGCGTCTGGGCCTTGGCTCAGGCGCCATTGCCGTCTTTTCGATGACCTGGACCCATGGAAGGACGAAGAGCCCTGATACGAAAGGGCTACTCCGGTTGAACCTACAGTGGATGTTCCAGTCAATCCCGACGATCCATCAAAGGCACTAAAGATTGGATCACACCTCTATCCCATAATCAAAGAGGATCTCGTAGATTTCTTGAAGGCAAATTTGGATGTGTTTGCATGGAATCACTCCGATATGGAAGGCATAAATCCCACGGTCACTTGTCATTGTCTAAGTATCGATCCCACAATGCCTCCAATCAAGAAAAAACGCTGCATCTTGGCACCCGAGAGGTCCAAAGCACTAAAGGAAGAGGTGGACCGACTACTAAACAACAATTTCATCCGCACAGCCAACTATCCTGAATGGGTCTCCAATCTGGTCCTGGTCAAAAAAGCCAATGGTAAATGGCGAACGTGTGTCAACTTCTCCAACTTGAACAAAGAATGTCCTAAGGACAGCTCCCCACTCCCAAAGATCGACCGACTTGTTGATTCAACCGCCGGATACCAACTACTATCTTTCATGGACGCCTATTCAGGCTATAATCAGATCCCAATGAATCTTCGCGAACAGGATCATACCTCTTTCATAACCGACCTTGGACTTTACTGCTATAGCGTCATGCCCTTCGGCCTTAAGAATGTCGGCGCCACTTATCAACGAATGGTTAATCGACTTTTCAAAAACCAAATCGGAAAGTCCATGAAGGTGTACGTGGACGACATGTTGCTAAAATCTAAAATGTACAGCGATCACGTCCACAACCTCTCTGTAATGTTCTATATCCTCCGCCGGTACGACATGAAGCTCAACCCCCTGAAATGCTCCTTCGTAGTCGCTTCAGGTAAATTCTTGGGTTTCATCGTCAACTCCCAGGGAATCGAAGCCAACCTAGAAAACATTCAGGCTATTTGGGTCATCCGAATCCCCGAGAACATCAAGGATGTCCAAAGTTTAAATGAAAAGGTCGCCGCTTTAAGTCGGTTCATATCTAAGGCCACCGACATGTTCATTCCCTTCTTGGATCTACTTCGAAAGGGGAAACGCAATTTCGAGTGGACCCTAGAATGCATTTCTGCATTTAAGGAACTTCTGGATCACTTAGAGCGACCACCTATCTTGTCTAATCCCATAGATCATGAGGACTTAAACATTTATTTGTCTGTTTCTACGCATGCAATCAGCTCCGCATTAATATGCGTCGAAGACCGCATCCAACGGCACATCTACTGCATAAGCTAACGATTCACGGGTTCAGAGAAGAATTATCCCAAGTTGGAAAAGCTGGCATTCTGCTTACTGATTTCTTCTTGGAAGCTTCGACCATACTTTCAGTCTCATCCCATAAAAGTCTTCACCAACCAGCCACTATGGCCGGCGCTACAGGGCCCCGAAGCATCTGGACGGCTATTAAAATGGAGCATGGAGCTAAGCCAATTTGAGATAACATTTGTCCCCCGCCAAGCCATCCTCGGCCAAGCTCTCGCTGATTTCATAGTGGAATTCACTACCCCCGAGGAGACTCCTACACAGAACACTGAAGTTCCCAACATTCAATGGAAATTGTTCGTAGACGGCTCCGACAACAGGAAGTGCTCCGAGGCCAGGGTCATGTTCGTCACCCCCAAAGAACGTCCGATATGCTACGCACTAAAACTGAATTTTCCTGCTACCAAAAATGACACGGAATATGAAGCCTTGATAGCCGGGCTTAGAATAGCGATCGATCTCAAGCTAAAGACAATCCAAATTTTCTCCGATTCGCAACTCATTGTGCACCAGGTGCAAGTAGAATATCAAGTTAACGGGGAACGACTCACCCTCTACTTAACCCAGGTTCAGGAGTTACTCACCCATTTTGACCACTTCGTCATCATGCACATTCCTCGAGAACAAAATGAAAAAAGCAGATTCACTAGCCAAGTTAGCAAGCTCCGAGGATTCGCAACTCCTGGGGTTCACCCTCGTCGAAGTGCTCAACTTCCCTAGTATCAAGCAAACACAAAACAAGGCAGTCATAAACACCGCACTAGAACCTGAATCTTGAATGACACCGATCAAAAATTACCTGCAGCATGGGACCCTTCCGGGAAGCTACAAGGAAAGGCGATCACTCACCCGTCAATCGGCTCGCTATCTTCTTATGGATGGGGTGCTCTACCGTAGGGGTTTCTCTGTCCCACTGCTCAGATGTGTAGCCCATCATGATGCCACCCGAGTGCTCACTAGTGTACATGAGGGTGAGTGCAGTAACCATACTGGAGGACAAACCCTGGCCAGAAAGATACTTAGACATGGTTATTATTGGCCCACGCTCGATCAAGACACCGCAGACTATGCTTGCAAATGCGACAAGTGCAAACGCTTCTCAAAGATCCCAAAAGCCCCGCCTAGACTCAAATGATCAAACCATGGCCATTCGCCATGTTGGGAATCGACATCATTGGAACTCTCCCAATGGCCAGAGGTGGGGCACGATATGCTGTCGTCGTGGTTGATTATTTTACCAAATGGGCAGAGGTCGAAGCCCTCGCCACAGTCATCACCAAGAAGATGATCAATTTCGGTGTACGCAACATCATCACTCGATATGGGGTCCCTCAAGAAATTATTTCCGACAACGGAACTCAGTTCGAGAGCGCCAAATTTAAAGCTTTCTGTCAGTGACACAACATCGGAAAAATATTTTTGGCGGTGGCTCATCCCCAAGCCAACAAGCAAGTCGAGGTTGTTAATAAGGTCATTTAATACATTATCAAGAAGCGTCTGGAAAAGGCTGGGGGCATGTGGGAGGAAGAACTTCCTCTAGCCCTATGGGCCTATCGAAAAACCCATAAGATAACAATCAGACATACTCCTTTCGACCTTGCCTATGGGTCCGAAGCCGTCATTCCCATTGAGCTCAAGCTTCCATCTCACCAAGTCACTTATTTCGACCCAAGGACAAACCAAGATTTACTTTTGGGATCACTCGACTTGCTAGAAGAAAGAAGGAATGAAGCTGGCCTCAGAGCCGTTGCCAATGGCAATGAGTCGCCAGATACTTCAATTCCAGGTTCCGCCGTAAGGACCTCAACATCGGCGACTTAGTCTTGAAACGGGTATTCCCTCCACCAGCAGTTCTTGCTCCTCGCTGGGAAGGCCCGTACTCCATATAACGAAGGCTCAACGATGGAACTTTCAAACTCGCAATCATGGACAGATCCGAAATACCAAGGGCATGGAACAGTGAACATCTCCGCCGCTCCTTTACGTAACTTAATGGATAGTTGTTTACGCTTTCCAACAATGTTTTGTTTTCAAATAATTCAAGGCATTGTAAAGGCTCTTACTGCCAAAGTTATTAGTGGAAATGATGTTCAACTTTCTATCTCTTTCCTGTGTTTACTCCGTGCATGACACGTTTGATTAATCCTGACAACTAACTCGTATGTGAAAAATTGATCATCGTCTCGGCCCCCGAGCGCGGGAGCCGGGACCGCCATCCGAACCCCGAGCCAACCTCGAGGTCAAACTACATTGGCTACGACCGGCACCCCGAGCATGCGAGCCGGCAACGCTACTAGAGTCGCCAGCCCGCGGTGCGAACGAGTATAAATAACCACGAACTCGAACCTCGACCCCGTGCCGAGGCCGAGGATAAATCGTTCTGCAGCCAAGTCCTAAGTGACTTGGGGCAACCTAACAGCCATCTAGGAGTAATGTAAATTTCTCCCTTGGCTACCGGTGATGGTCGAATCTTGGCGCAACACCGAGACCGACCTTAAATCGTTTCTTCCCCGAATCTCTCAAGGCTAAGGGGTAACCCATGGCCATGATTAGACCCTACGGGTTGATGATCCGGGCTTCTCCTCTCATGCGAATAAACGACGTCCGCTGTAATAACCCGCAAATTCTAAACCAATTTAAATTTTTTATTTTAGAAATTTTAATGGAATTTTAAATAGTTAAAATGATTTATTTTAAATAAAAATGATTTATTTTAAATAAAAATGATTAAAAATTTATTTTAATTGAAGTTAGAACGAATATATTTATTTTAATTATAAAAGAAGTTAGAAATGGCGCGGTAGTTTGAAAATTTGAATTTGAACTTTGACTGACCGTACAGGATGCAAAACAAATTGGATTTTAGTGAAACAAAAAATATTTAAATCTGTTTAAGAATATCTTTCCAACGAATCCGAAAAATCGAAATTTCATAGCGGGAATCAAAAGTTATGCCTAGTTTAATTTTCAGAATAGTCGATGTGGAATTTATATATATTTTTTAATATTAAAAATAGCCATTTTTTCAAATGACCTCCGTTTTCGACGAAACCACTTTTGTTGGAACCGGAATATCAAATTATTGCTATGTTTCAATTTTCATAATTTTTAGAGTTAATATGTGAGTGTGGCGAAAGAAAACGTGTTTTGTCAGTTTTAGTCAATTTCGATCGACTTGAAAATGGCCATTTTTCAAATGGTCTCAAAATTCGATGAAATTAGTTTCGTTAGGACCGTATCGTCAAAACGTAACTAGAAATAATTTTTCTGGAATTTTTAGAGTTCGTATGTGACACCAGTAAATTAAAATGTACGTTTAAATTTAATAATTAAATGTTTTATATTTTAATTTAAAGAAAAACTTATCGAAACAATTGAATTGGGTTTCGAAACATATTTCATTGTGTCCGGGATGGGTGTTATTAGCTAGGGGCGACACTCGTTGCGCTCGATTCGAAGTTAGTACCAACGAACCAATATTTTCTTGAATTAAATAATTAATTAATATATAATATACTGTATAAATACGGTATAAATACACTCTCATTTATATTAATTAAATTTAGTGGAAAGTGAGAGAATAAGTGAAAGGAGAGAGGGAGAAAATGTGTGACGGAAAAGTAGTAGGCTATTGGGGGTGTTAAATAATTGAGGTGTCATCGAACCTGCCTATATATATATATATATATATAATATATATATATATATATAGGTTCAATGGCACCCCAAAAACTTAGCACCCCAATAGCCTACCACTTTTCTACCACACAATTCCTCCATTTCTCCTTCCACTAACTCTCTCACATCTCACTCACCTCCTACTCACTTAAAATAATATAAATGGAAGGTGGAAATTAGGGGGCATTTGGGGTGCTCCCGATCCCTTACCTATATATATATATAGGTTCAATGGCACCCCAAATAGTAAGCACCACTTTTCCATCACACATTTCTTCCTTTTCTCCTTTCACTCATTCTCTCACCTCCCACTTACTTTTCATTCATTTTTTTATATAAATGTGTGGCAGAAATTGAGGTGCAAATGGGAGGCTGAAATTCAATCCGAAAACAAAATAAGACACATAAAAGTTTGTGGCATGTGCTACAAACGGACAGATGTGGAAATTTGGAGGTCTTGTCCATGTTATGTTTATTACGTCTCATTCTTCCATCATTAACTGTTACTTGCGACTTCTTTTACAGTTATGTTTTTAAAGATATATGTGCACGGTGTATGGCAAGAATTTTATTTTTGTTATGTCATCAAAGCTAGCTAGTGAGTTTGTATCCATTAATGTAAAAATTTGGAAAGACGTTCGCTTTTAAAACCAAGTATATAATTGAAAATGATGGAAAAAGGATTAGTTAGATGATCTTAAGTAGAAACAGAAACCTTTTATGAAAGATAGATGAAAATTTCAGCATGGCTTAAGGATTGGTCAGATGCTCAAATTGCAGTATGAAAAATACCATAAATGTTTTGGCGGACAAAAGTAAAGAACATGACGTGAACTACTTAAGGAAATATAACATATTGCACATTGTGATGTACAAAATAAGAACATGACCTGTACTTCTTCTGTATGCTATCAAGCATATTTTGATATACTAAATAGGAAAGTTCATCAAACTTGCAAAGTGGTCGTCAATACTACTGTACTTTATGCATACGCCCTAAAACATTTCTCAGAAAATATTATTGTCATATAACGTTTGGTCAACTTATGATAAAATAATCGTCATAAGGTTTTGTTTACTTTAGCAAACTTAATGCATGGTAAAAATGAAGACATGTTACATAAATGTAATATAGGATACAAAGTAAATTTCAGTATATGCTTATATGAACTAATGATTCAGATATTAGGTTAGTAAATGTAACACCCCGTAATTTTATAACATTAAAATTCACAAATTAAAGTATACTTAATTTTTAGAAAAGAATTAAGTGAAATGGGTTGCGCAGAGAAATATATATATTGATATATATATATAAAAAAAAAATTAAATAAATAAATATGCGAAAAAGTTCAAAACAGCGAATTGGGAGGGGAAATAACCGAACCGGCCCATTTTTGAGGTCGACCCGAGCCCTACTGGGTCGACTAGGGGTTAATCCAGGGTGTTTGGCTGTCAACCCGTGGGCCGATTCGCTCAAATGCAGATTTTGCATTTGATTGGTTCTCATGGTTCAGGGTTAATCTAACGGTCCTAAATAACTTCCTACACCTATAAATACATCTTAATGCTTACCCTAAACCTAATTAAAATAGAATAGTTACCGTCATACCATCGCCATGGAAATCAATGGAGCCGCCGCCAACTAAGAAAGAAGAAAAGCAAATTCAATTCTAATTCTCTCAACCCTAAAGCAAAGCAAAACTCTCTCTTTTCTTCTCTAAATTGTGAGTATGATGATCTTAACAAGATTATTATCATTTTAATTAGGTTGAGTTATGAATGGATTATGAGTAGATGATGTGAATTATCATATATGTTGTTGTAAACCCCTTTTGCTATCATGTATATTGTAAATCCAATGTTATGTGATGATGATATCTTATATGTTGTAAACCATGCTATGATGATGTTATGTATGTTGAAAGTTTCTATGCTAAGTTGTGATGAATCATACATGTTAAAAAGGCCATGATGTTACCATCTATGCTAGTTAGTTCATATTAATTAAATCATCATGTTTGGGTTATGTTGATCTATATGACAAGTCACATATGCAAGTTAGATTGATTAGAAAAGTTATGAACATATGCCAAGACATCTATTATGACATCTAGAATTATGCTATGACATATGTGATATCCTATGCTAGTTCACACCATCATTATGTTGCCTAAAAACCCCATATGCAAGTTTATGTATAGATTTGGGCTATGATCATATCATGTAAATTGAGACATTTAACAAGTTGACACCTTTTGATCCTTAACATGTGTAGTTTATGCAAGTTTCACCCCTATTATGATTAGATTTATTTTAATTGTCTATATGTTGTGATAATTTATCTTTGTGCTAGGTGTTAGACTATACAAGTCTAGCCTATATTATGCGTTGAATAAGCGAACGTATAAACATGGGGTAGGGGTAATATTAAGGATTTAATATTAAAAAGTTGGGGTGCAATTGATATGATTTTGCATGCCATAAGTGGATGGCCATAATTGAGTCAATTATGGACATCATTAAAAGTTGACTTAATTAATAATTTGAATAGGGAATTATTAAAACTGGGGTAAAAGATTTTAAGTGTTAATCAATGCTTAGGACACGAGGTTGGACTCGTTTGTGACGTAAACCTGCCCGGACCCGCCCGACAAATCCAGTGGTCACAAATGTCAGCCCAATGTGAGAGGTCCTAGGCCTAAACTAAAGCATAACGGTTGTAAAGACACGAGGTTAGACTCTTTTATGGTGTAAGACTGCCCGGACCCGCCCGGCAAATCCAGCTGCCATAAATGTCAGTCTAATGTGAGAGGTCTTTATGAGGTTATGGCCTGAATGAATTAAGAAATACTTAACCAGATAAACATGTAAGGTGGGACATGGGGGTTAAGTAGGTGCCTTGGTTGGCATGAGGAATCTAGTTGGTGCCCTTAGTGGCAGGTGAAATACGATTAGTAAGACTTAACCAAACACACATGTAAATGAACATGACTAAGGGGGTTAAGTGGGATATATTAATGACAAGCTTAGGTGGGTAGCTTGTGGGGGCCCATTTCAACCAGTATCCCAAACGTATCTTTGTGGGCTCGACCCAAGTCGAGGATGGGACACGCATGCTGGGTTCGACTGTAAGAGGCCAAAATGGGGAGCGGTGGCAACGCAAGTCCAACGGGTTTCGTATGCGTGTGTGGACCCGGGCTGGTAGGTAAGACGTTGTTGCATCGTGTAGGTATAAGCCGTGCATTCTCAAATTGTATCGGGTTGCCACTTTAGGGGAGTGATACACCCCACTGTGGGGCCAGCACGGGTATCTACGAGTAGGGAGCCGATCGAAAGTGGGTAGTGGGGTACACCTAGTGGAGATAGGGGCAGACGGCACCTATGTAGCCAGCTAGGGGTACGTAAGGCTATTTATAAAGTTTCTGTGTGAAGCAAGTGGGATCAAACAATAGGGTGGCTGGTGTGGTGCAGTGTAGTAATGTGCGGTGCAGTGTAGTAATCATTCGTTAGTAATTAGGTGTGCCTTTACCGTTATCTTTAACGTTATCTTAAACGCTATCTTTATCTTCCTAAGAGTTCATAAACATTTACTTGTCTTCCAGCTTATGCCTTAGTCTAGTTATTTTGATAATAGTATTGTTAGAATTATCATACTCGCCAGACTTTATGTCTGACCCCCTCTATTTCTATCCTTTTTCCCCCTCCAGGTCCTCAGGTTGGGCCTAGCTCTAGTGGAGTTTGATTGAATTGCTTCATCTCTCTTTGGAAAGCTTGGACCGTTGAAGTAAAGTCCAGCTTGTTATCTTTTTAATGGCTATTTATGTAATGGGATTATGTATTTTGTTTTTATGAAGATGGATATTGTACTTGGTTATGATCTATGGTTTTATGATGTAACAAACATGTTTAATTTCCGCTGCAATAAAATGAAGTTTTAGATTTCCAAGTACTATTTATTATCTGTCTTGTTGTAATTTTTCTGTTCTATATTCACTTATAACCTCCATGGAAGTTAATGCATTCCCTTTGTGAGTGACATTAATGGACGTGGGGTGTTACACGTGGTATCAGAGCTTAAGGTTACCAGAACAGATAAATATACTTTAGAAAAATAGTTATTTTTGGAAGAAGTGTTTTCAAAAACATGTTTTAATGAGAAATTTAAAGAGAAAAGTTTTTAAGAAAAACATAATCCCCAATAGCCCATATCTTTATCTTTCGAATTCTCCATTTTGAATCTTTCCTTTTTCATTCCAGCATGGCTAAAGATCTTAATCTACCCGACGGTGTAACGATACCAGGATGGTATAGGAGGTTATTGGAGGCTAGGGCCACTGCAGGTCCAGCCAATGTTCCTCCACCACCAGTTGCACCCGTTCCTCCTCCTCCTCGCGTAGATACTTTTGCAAAGACGTGCAAGGAATTCAAGGCTATGGGTGGAAAACCATTTCAAGGGTCAGAAACGTTTGTGGAAGCTAGAGATTGGCTTAAGGAGGTGGAAGAATTGCTAGAAATCTTTGAAGTAGAAGAAGGGAGGAGAGTTCGTTTAGCAGCTTGGTTGATGAAGGGAGAGGCCTCGTTTTGGTGGGAGGTCACTAATGGGGAGCGTCCTGTTGACTCTTGGGCGGATTTCAGACGTAGGTTCGAGGCGAAGTTTCTCTCTAGGGCGGAAGAAAATCTATATATGGAAAGGTTCTTGACATTGAAGCAAGGAAGCTCATCAGTGAAAGAATATGTCAATAAATTTAATCAGTTAGCAAGGTTTGGCTTGGACTTAGTGAACAAGCCGGAGAAGAAGGCGCTGAGGTTCGTGAATGGCTTGAATGAACCATTGCAAGGGTTGGCTATGACCCACATCCCTATGGGGGCCACCTTTGAGAAGTTAGTAGAAATGGCGCTCATGCATGAGGAGAAAAGCGCTAAAGCTGATAAGGCACCCGAGAAGAAGGGGGATCAGAAGAAACCACAACAGCAAAACAAGAAGGGTGGAAAAGACGATAATGGCAAGGGAAAGAAGAAGTGCTTTAACTGTGGAACCCCAGGCCATCTCAGCAAGGATTGCCGAAAGAAAAAGATGACAGGTTGTTTTCATTGTGGCGATGCGGGACATTTAGTGAAGGACTGCCCAAAGAAGGGGCAGAGGGCAGGAGCTACCTCAGGAGGACAGGTGCAGGCTCTTATGGCACCAGGGCAGGCTAGGGGACAAGTTCAGGCTCTCGCGGTCCCACCGCTGCAAGAACGAGGTAGAACCATTTCTGTTGAAAGCTTAGTTTTTCTGTTTGATCATTCTGTCCGTACCTTATTCGATTCGGGCGCATCACATTTATTTATCTCTACATCATTAGTTGAATCACTGCACTTAAACACCAGTTTAGTAGAGGATCCCTTAGTTGTTTCGAATCCAATAGGGGGCTCAGCTTATTTGTCCATGATGTGTTTGGATTTGAAAATTTCCATACTTAGCGTTGAATTTAGATGTGATGCTTATGTGTTGGGCTTCACGGGCTATGGGCTAATTTTAGGAATGGATTGGTTATCCAGAAATGGGGCCGTTCTTGATTGTGAAAGGAGAGTAGTTAGGCTCGTGACTCGCTTTGGCAACACTCTCGAAATCTTCTGTAATCCCATAAATTCGGTTATGCTAAGTTATCTAGAATCGCTTGACGCGTCTGAGGAAAATCTACGATCTGTTAGAGTGGTCCGAGAATATTCGGATGTGTTTGAGGAGGTGAAGGGCTTGCCTCCGAAGTGGGAGATAGATTTTTGAATATATCTTGTGGATAATGCGAAACCAGTATCTTTGCCAGTACGCCACATGGCTCCACGTGAAAGGAGGGAACTCGGTAAGCAAGTGAAGGAGTTGCTTGAGAAGGGGTTCATAAGACGAAGTATATCGGAGTGGGGTGCTCCAGTAGTATTTGCCACGAAGGCGGATGGGTCCCTTAGACTTTGTGTGGACTATAGAGAACTTAATAAACTTACTAAGAAGAACAGACACCCACTGCCGAGGATTGACGATCTCTTCGATCGGTTAGTTGGCGCCTCAGTGTTTTCGCAGTTGGACTTAGCCACTGGTTTCCATCAGTTGAGAGTGGCTGAGGATAACATTGACAAGACTGCCTTTAGGACTCCGGACGGTTTCTATGAATGGCTAGTGATGCCCTTCAGTTTGACAAACGCCCCCGCATACTTTGTTGATTTGATGAGTAGGGTGTTTAGGGAGTACCTTAACAAATTCGTGGTAGTCTTTGTAGATGACATCTTGATCTTTTCTAAGGATGAAGAAGAGCATGCCCTACATCTTAGGGAAGTGTTGGAGACCCTACGAGCGCATAGCCTTAAGGCTAAATTTTCTAAGTGTCACTTCTGGAGGAAGGAAGTACGGTTCTTGGGGCACGTGGTTTCCAAAGAAGGTATAGCCGTGGATCCCGCGAAGGTGGTGGCCATCCAAGATTGGAAGGTCCCTAAAAATGCTACTGAAGTGAGAAGTTTCTTGGGGTTGGCTGGCTACTATAGGAAGTTTATCAAAGACTTCGCAAAGATATCAGCTCCATTGACACGCTTGACGAAGAAGAACCTAGTTTTCACATGGGACGTAGATTGTGATGATGCGTTCCAACGTTTGAAGAGAGCTTTGACTTCAGCCCCAGTCTTAGTATTGGCAGACGGGAGTAAGCCGTTTACCGTTTATACTGATGCTTGTGGGACAGGACTAGGCGCAGTCTTAATGCAAGAGGGTAGGGTAATAGCCTACGGTGGAAGGCAGTTGAGAGCGCATGAGAAAAATTATCCTACACATGACCTAGAATTGGCCGCTATTGTTTTCGCGCTTAAGTCTTGGCGTCATTATCTTCTTGGCAAGAAATTCGAATTATTCACCGACCACAAGTCTTTAAAATACCTATTCTCTCAAAAGGACTTGAACTTAAGGCAGCAAAGGTGGATGGAGTTCTTAGCGTCCTACGACTTCGAAATAGCCTATACCCCTGGCAAGGGTAACGTGGTGGCAGACGCCTTAAGTAGAAAAAGATTATCCTTAAGTCCTTTGTTTGTTGAGAGGCGAAGTTTAGAATTCATTTCGATGTTTGACTTTAGACCTTCCGTTGACTTCGTGCCCGGTTTGCTAGCATCCTTGGAGGTCAGACCTACGCTTTTGGGATGGACTGGCGAGGCACAGCGAGACGACCCACAGTTAGTTGAGTTAGTAGAAAAGATCAAAGGAGGGGAGTCATCAAGCCATCTCCGTAGGTATACCCTAGATGATAAGGGTTGGTTACGTAGGGACGGTAGGCTTTGTGTACCAAAAGACGATGACCTAAGGAAGACTATTCTTGACGAAGCACATCGTTCGAAGATGACCATTCATCCCGGCGGGGACAAGATGTACAAAGACATGAAGAGAGTTTACTTTTGGGCCGGCATGAAGAAAGATGTGGCCGAGTATGTCACTAGATGCTTGGTGTGCCAACAAGTAAAAGCAGAGCAAAAGAAACCCGGTGGGTTGCTTCACCCATTGGAGGTTCCACTATGGAAGTGGGAAAGTGTCTCGATGGATTTTGTGGATGGGTTACCGTGATCAAGGAAGGGTAATACGGGAATTTGGGTTATAGTAGATAGACTTACTAAAAGCGCCCATTTCATTCCCGTGAAGAGTAAGAGGACTGCTCCATGGTTAGCCTCCGTATACGTTCGAGAGATAGTTCGTTTGCACGGTGTTCCTTCTAGCATAGTGAGCGACCGCGATCCTATTTTCACTAGCGAATTTTGGAGAAGCTTACAAGAGGCGGTAGGGACTCAGTTATGTTTGAGCACCGCATATCATCCTCAGACGGACGGCCAGACTGAGAGGGTGAATCGCATTCTAGAGGATCTGTTGTGGCTATGTATCCTAGACTTTGGGGGTACATGGGAAGAGCATCTTCCATTGGTTGAGTTCGCATATAATAATAGCTTTCAGTCCAGCATTGGTATGGCACCATTCGAAGCTCTATATGGACGACCTTGTCGTTCACCTACATGTTGGTGGGAATCTACGGATAAGATCTTACTTGGGCCCGATATGATTAGGGAGACTTCGGAGAAGATCGACTTGATTCGAAGGAGGATGAAAGCAGCGCAAGATAGGCAGAAATCTTATGCGGATAAGAGGAGGACAGATCTCGAATTTGAAGTTGGGGACATGGTCTTTGTCAAAGTGTCTCCATTATGGAACGTTGTTCGCTTTGGGTCCGTTGGGAAATTAGCACCAAGGTTTGTAGGGCCGTTTCCTATTAAGGAGAAAATTGGACAGATGGCGTATAGAGTGGAGTTGCCCGAGAGACTTAGTGGTGTACACGACGTATTCCATGTGTCACATTTGAGGAAGTGCTTGCACGAGACCACGGAAGTGGTAGAGCCGAGCTTTCTTAGAGAGGTGGAGATAGAGCGTGATGCGACAATTCGACGAGCTCCTATGCGCATTCTTGGGTCGGAGATCAAGAGGTTGAGGAATCGATAGGTCAGACTAGTCAAAGTGCAATGGGGAGATGATGAGAGCAACGCTACTTGGGAGACAGAAGAGGAGATGCGTTCACGATACCCTTTTCTTTTTGAGGGTATGTCTTTTAATTTCTCCTTTATCGCTTAGCTTGTACTTATCTTATCTTTAGTATATCCTCTCGCTAGTATCTTTGACCTTTAGTTAGGATAATCCTATGGTTGAAACATGTGTTTGAGACATGTTATGTATGGTGGATGCAAAGTGGATGCAAGTGTTTGCTAGTGGTTGCTCGTGGATGCATATACACACACTATTAGGCACCAGATCGGCTCAGTCACTTCATATTGCATATATATGGATGTATTTTGTAAAATGGATGTATAATGGTTGTATTATCATATAGTTGCTGCATTCGGGTGGATGGTTGTGCACGCATATAGAATTAATATGTATCATTAGGAATCTTTTGCATACATATTGGACGCATGGCACTATCATAAATTGCACTAAGGAGGTCGACTGAATCAGTAGACCGCCTAATTTTGCATTAGATATGGACATATACACACACTGTGCATATAAACATTAAAGCATTAGAAGTCTTTTAAGGACAATGGATGCTGGTGTTTGATGGTTGAATAGATGGACGATTAGATGGTAGGATATACATTCTTCTTGACTTGGAGATTTCGGGGACGAAATCCTTTAAGGAGGGGAGAATGTAACACCCCGTAATTTTATAACATTAAAATTCACAAATTAAAGTATACTTAATTTTTAGAAAAGAATTAAGTGAAATGGGTTGCGCAGAGAAATATATAAATATATTGATATATATATATATATAAATTAAAAATTAAATAAATAAATATGCGAAAAAGTTCAAAACAGCGAATTGGGAGGGGAAATAACCGAACCGACCCATTTTTGAGGTCGACCCGAGCCTCGCTGGGTCGACTAGGGGTTAATCCAGGGTGTTTGGTTGTCAACCCGTGGGCCGATTCGCTCAAATGCAGATTTTGCATTTGATTGGTTCTCATGGTTCAGGGTTAATCTAACGGTCCTAAATAACTTCCTACACCTATAAATACATCATAATGCTAACCCTAAACCTAATTAAAATAGAATAGTTACCGTCATACCATCGCCATGGAAATCAATGGAGCCGCCGCCAACTAAGAAAGAAGAAAAGCAAATTCAATTCTAATTCTCTCAACCCTAAAGCAAAGCAAAACTCTCTCTTTTCTTCTCTAAATTGTGAGTATGATGATCTTAACAAGATTATTATCATTTTAATTAGGTTGAGTTATGAATGGATTATGAGTAGATGATGTGAATTATCATATATGTTGTTGTAAACCCCTTTTGCTATCATGTATATTGTAAATCCAATGTTATGTGATGATGATATCTTATATGTTGTAAACCATGCTATGATGATGTTATGTATGTTGAAAGTTTCTATGCTAAGTTGTGATGAATCATACATGTTAAAAAGGCCATGATGTTACCATCTATGCTAGTTAGTTCATATTAATTAAATCATCATGTTTGGGTTATGTTGATCTATATGACAAGTCACATATGCAAGTTAGATTGATTAGAAAAGTGTAACGACCCAGAAAATCTGAACCAATTTAAAATTTTTAAATTGGCTAAAATAATGGATTTTAAATATTTAAAATAAATATTTTAAATAATGGCGATGAAAACTGAGTTGAAATCGACATTTGAAAACCAATATAATTAATTATAATTATATATAGAATTGAAAATGGCGCGGTAGTTCGATAATTCGATTTCAAACTTCAATTGAATATACCGGGTGCAAAACAATCCGGATTTTAGTGAGACCAAAAACATTAGTATCTAATTGATGATATCTTTCTAACGAATCCGACCAATCGAAATTTGATAGCGGGAATCAAAAGATATGTCCAGTTGAAAATTCTGAATAGTCGCTATGGAATTCAGGCCCTTAAAAATGGACATTTTGCAAACGACCTCGGATTTCGACGAAACCACTTTTGTTGGATCCGCAGTGTCAAGTTATTGCTAGGTTTCAAATTTCATAATTTTTCGAATCAATATGTGAGTGTGGCATAGGAAAACGCGTTTGACCAGTTTCTGTTGATTTTAATCGACTGGAAATTGGCTATTTTTCAAACGGTCTCAGAATTCGACGAAACTAGTTTTGTTAGGACCGTATCGTCGATACGAAGCTAGAAAATATTTTTCTGGAATTTTTCTAGTCCGTATGTGACCCCGGTAATTTGAAATGTGCGTTTAAAATTCAATATAATGATTTAAATGAAAATTCAAAAGGAAACTGATTGTAATGATCAAATCAGCTTGCGATACATATCCCATTGTGTTCGGAATGGGGGTTAAACGCTATGGACGACAGGCGGTGGGCCTCGTTTCGTGGTCGTGGGTAAAAGTCAACTTTAAACAATTAAATAATAATAAAAATAATTTTTTTTTATTAATTCCCTTCCCCCCCTTTTTCTTTTTCACTGGCCCCCCCCGATTCAATTACCAGAAACAAAAAAAAAAAAACCTAAAACCTAAATCGCGCCGCCCTCCAGACTTCGAAGCCGCCGACGAGGACTTCGCCGAACCCCACTGCACGACCTCCTCCCTCCAGGCGACGCAACCCTCGACACCCCGAAGCAGCCCCCACCAGTCGAAGCCCCGAAGCCGCGACACCTCCGAACGCCGCCTCAGAGCCGCCGCCGACGCCTCCTCCCCTTCGCAAGCTGTCGGTGAGCCATTTTACTTTATATTTATTTTTATTTTTGTTTTATAATTTCTGATTTAAAAAAAAAACGTATTTTTAATAGATTTATAAAACTGATTTCTTTTAGTTTTATAAACTGAATTTTTAAATGATTTTGAAAGAAATAAAAACAGAATTTTTGAAAGAAATAAAAACTGATTTGTTTAAATTATAAAAACTGATTTTATTTCGAAAAGGAAACTGATTTTGTTTAAAGATTGAAACTGTTTTTATAAAAAGATTAAACTGTTTTTTTTTTAAAAGAATTTTAAACTGATTTGTTTATAAAGATTAAAACTGTTTATTTTAAAAAAAAGAATTTTAAACTGATTTTTTTAAAAAGAATTTTAAACTGATTTTGTAAAAGAATAAAACTGATTTTTTTAAAAAGAATTTTAAACAGATTTTTATAAAAGAATTTTTAAACTGGTCTTTTTTTTTAAAGCAAAGAAAACTGGATTTTTAAAAGTTAAAAACTGATTTTATTAAAAGTTAAAAACTGATTTTAATTTTAAGTTAAAGGAAAAAAGGTTTAAACTTTAAAAAGATCAGATTTGTAGAAAAGTAAAAATCATATTTTTATTTAGTGAAAGTCAAAGTAAAAATCATATTTTTATTTAGTGAAAGTCAAAGTAAAAATCATATTTTTATTTAGTGAAAGTCGAAGTAAAAATCATATTTTTATATATGGAAAGCCGAAGTAAAAATCATATTTTTATATATCGAAAGTCGAAGTAAAAAAATCATATATTTATATATTGAATAGCATCGTAAAAATTCGATTTTTACATGTGTAGAGAATACGGGCGAAAGCGACAAAAGGCGAAGATTTTATACAAGGAAGTGTCGAGCAGTTGGATAGCTATTGGTGAGATTTCTGATTTAAAATTTATATTTTATATGTGTGAAATGAAAGTAAATTGCTATCTATAAATATATATCTATATATATATATATACGCCCCCTCGTCCACAAACCATGGACGATATTTATTGGTTGAAATTGTTGTGAAAATTTGATTGATAGCGAATGGTTGTTTGGGATTGTTTGTGATTGATATTGGTTGAAAGTGGTTGAAAAATACCCATTGGTGGTTGTGAAATATTTGGTTGAAACCACTTAGGATTAGTTTGTGGAAATGAAATAAATATATACATGCCGCCTGCGTGCGAACTAGATGCATGAACACCATTGTCAAAAACCGCGAGGTTTTAAGGTAGAGCGAGGAGCCGTACTAGGGACGGTGCCGGTTTAACTACCCTGCCGTTATGCTGCCGAAATTTTGAATAATATTTGTGTGTTTGAATTATTTTCATATGCTTAAACTATATTTATTCATTGTATAGAAAACATTCATGTGTTGAATTGATATTCATTCGTTGTTTAGAAATTCATGTGTTGAATGGTATTCATATTTTGAAATAAATTGTTCGATAATAAAAATCACATTTTTATCTATATATAAAAACTATTGAAAACATTCATGTGTTGAATTGATATTCATTCGTTGTTTAGAAATTCATGTGTTGAATGGTATTCATATTTTGAAATAAATTGTTCGATAACAAAAATCACATTTTTATCTATATATAAAAACTATTGAAAACATTCATGTGTTGAATTGATATTCATTCGTTGTTTAGAAATTCATGTGTTGAATGGTATTCATATTTTGAAATAAATTGTTTTATGATAAAAATCCCATTTTTATCACCAACTTGAACTATATAGAAAAATAGTGTTTTGAAATGAATTGTTTTACAATAAAAATCACATTTTTATTGTATGCATAAATCGTTGAAATGTGAAGTGTTAAAAATAGCCACTTGTTCAAAATAAACATATATGAGTTGAAATATTCATTAATTAGCTAATGAAATGATTTGCACCTATTTATGTAACATTAGAACGAATGGAGTTTTTAAACCAAATAGAAATCAAATATGAAGTCGAATAGAAATTGATAAATGATAAGAACTGTATATATATGTACATGCAATATTCATTGAACAGGTTATAGCAAAGGGGCTAGAGAAGAGGAATAAAATTTTGTGCCCGACAAATAGGTACACATTTACTGATTTGTTTGGGTGATGATTTTGAGCCTGTTGGCTAGCCGCTTGGCTTTTTCTTTTTCTTTTTGAGATTAGAAGGACCGGGAACGCTATTTGCGATTTCCCGATGCTCCCGGTGCAGGGGAGGTTATGGCGAAATTTTTCCAAAATTTAAGGAGTTAGAAAAATATTTGAAGTGAAAACGATATGGAAATCATTGAATGAACTATATTTATATAAATATATAAATATAAATAAAATTAAAACGAAACGAGGCCGTGCAGTTCGTATTTTGAAACAGTGATTTCAAACGACTAGTACGGGAAATCCGACCATTGGATTTTCCCGAAACCTCAACCGTCGGGTTCGCCTTGGAATAATCTTTCCAACGGCACCAACCTTGTAAAAATCCAACGGTTGGATTGTCTGGAATGTTTAATTCAAATCTGAAGAAAAACAGCGCCAGAAGCGATTATATTTATATATATATATAAATATAATTATATATTTAATCGAATAACGACGCTGCAGTTCGTATTTTGAAATTGAAACTTCAAACGATTGTACCGGGAGATCCGACCGTCGGATTTTCCCGAAACTGGAACCGTTGGGTTCGTTTTGAAAAGACCTTTCTAATGATGTAAATTTTGTGAAGATCCAACGGTTAGATTTTCAGATATGTGTAAATCAAATCTTAAGAAAAACAGCGCCACGGCCGCCTTATGGCCCGAAGCGTCGTTTTGAATAAAATGGCTATTTTAAAATAAATAAAAATAGCGATAAATAGTTATAAAATATCATAAGCGATATGGAAGAGAAATAAACTGAATTTGCTTGATTTGCGTGGCTTTTGATGGTTGAATGTGTTTGGTGTGAAAATTACATTAAAGAACACAATTGGTGTTGTCGAATAATTTAACCATTGAAATAAATCGATTTGAAATTCTAAATATACGTGAATTATTTGGAAAGGCCGAGTTAATTCTCATTTCGAATAATCGACCGACGATTGAAATTCGAAGATGAAGATGGTGGTCGAAGACCAGAGATCTTCACCTCGTTTGGATGGTAACCGAGGTCCTGATTGGGAGGCATCCCGAAATATGGATAATGAGTGGTGATCGTTCAGACGTACGTGTTGATCGAAGGGTTTGCGAGGTATTTAGTGCCTCCGGTTTCGTTCAGACCCAGAACGGACTTGTAAATGGACTGTGTGTCTGACATTGGATTTTATTCTATGTTGATTGATCTCTGTTAAATATACATCTGTTTGGCGGCGAAGAATTTATTTTTTTGCTTAACGCCCTTCTTTGAGACGCACGAGCTCAGAGGTTGTATATCGATGGACATCAGTCGTATGGCATGAATTGCCTGTGTGGCATGCTAAGATGCAGTGATCAGGGCTTCTGTTGAAAAGCAAAGTCTTGTGGTGATGATCAAAGCACCGCCTGTGTGGCGTAGCTTTGTGTATAACGTGAATTCGCGAGCCTCACACCCCGGTATGATCCTAAAACTGGAGAAGGACCTCAGGGAGGGCATGCGTTTCTTTCTAGCTAGGGTGGTGTCAGTGACCTACCAGCCCTGACATTTATATACTTTTCACCTATGTGGTTGTTGCTGTTGCGAGGCGCCTCGGTTTGATCGGACGATCCGGGTCCGATGGAGTCATTCGTTGGCTCGTTTACGCCCCAAAGGGCGGGGAAACGTATTGTTCAGGCATAATAATCCACATCGGTGGACCGGCCCTGACGATCTAAAGGCTTGCCTGCGCGCTTGCCTGTGGCTCGGGCTAGAGAGTCACGAATTCGGTAAGGACTATCTTTTGCCTTGGTTCATGACGGAAGTCCAATTTCCAAATACGTGACTGTGCGGTTTCGATTGTATATATACATTTGGCGACATAGTGGCATGGGACGCTCATGTCGTCTATGATTGATAGTTATGATTTGAAATTGTTTTTGAAACATATAAACACTAGCAGTAATATCAAATGCCTTTGTTTTGTTCGTATCAAGCATATTTGGCCGTTATAAGGTAAAAACTCTATCCTCCGGTTTGCGTTGCATTGTGTGATGGGAACTGAGTCTTATAACGGCTTCATTTTTATAAAAAGGATAGCGATGTTTAAAAGAAAGATTTGTTTTAAAGCACTGGCAATCCAATGGAGTAAACCCGTTCCACGAAAGTGGCGTGGTCCTGTGATTAGCCAATTATATATGTGTTGAGTGGATTTCTCATACCAGTCCCATGACTGACTCGTAGTTTGTTTCACTTTCAAACTCGGGTGCCCCTTTTTCCGCACGGGCAGCCTTGTATTCAGGTTTAGCTGGTTCTTTTTCTGGATAGCTGGAGCTGAAGATGGATTCTATCATTTATTCTTTTTATGCTGTTCAGCTCCTATTGTACATATTTTGTTTATTTCCGCTGTAGACATTTATGTATAGTTGAACTGTATTTGTACTAAGTAAGATCCTGTATACTGTGTAACTCTGATGATTACTTTTATCCAGCATATTTTGTTGTTCATATCTGGTGTATTTATTTAATTCTGCTCTGCTATTATATGTTTCTGTGTTATATTCCAAAGATAACCTTGTTTCCGTGAGAACGGGAAATCGGGTCGTCACATCGTGGTATCAGAGCTTTGGTTAAGCTTAGTTCTGGAATATAACATTTGAACGAACTCGTCAGAAATAGAACCAGTAGTGTTCTAAGACGGGTAACTCAATACAGATAGGATCAGTAATATCCTAGTATGAGTAAAGCAGAATGAAATTACACCTTGATAGACACATTTACATTTGAAGTATTTGTCTCTATGTTTTAAAATATCTTTTCTGTGACCTGACACTTGGTCTGCCATTTGCAGAAGTACTAGAAAATGAGTGTCAGAAACAGAAGGAATGCAGAACCGGATATTGAGGCCCTATTAATCAAATATCGAAATATGGGTGGAATACCGTTCTCTGGTGAAGAATCTATTATGAAGACACAAGCTTGGATTCGTTCGGCTGAGAAAATCTTCGAAGCATTAAAGCTGAGGGATGACCAGAAAAGATTACTGGCCTCCTGGGCTCTCAAAGATGAAGCTTTATTCTGGTGGGATTCGGTTATAGAGAATAATCCAGAAGGTGATATCACCTGGGATAGATTCAAAGTGATTTTCTTGGAAAGATTTACTCCTCCCGAAGCAACTGAGCGATTATGCGACGAATTTTCTTATCTAATACAAGGAGACATGACAATTCCCGAATATCATAAGAAATTCAATGAACTTTCTCACTTTGCTCCTCATCTAATTCAAGACCCAAAGAGGAAAAATATGAGATTTATTCATGGCCTTCAAAGGAAATACCGGAATAAAGTATTGGAGCATGTGAAGCTTCCTTTCTCAGAAATGATTTATATGGCTTATCAATACGAAGATCTAGACAAGAAAGGAATGTTGCGCGACGAAGAAGAAGTTTGTTGTAGTGACATAGCAGAGTCGGAAACTGATATTCCTGAGGCAAGTACAATGTCTGAGATCAGTAAGAAGGCCAGTGCCAAGAGAAAAAGGGCCAAATCAGAGGAGAAACTAGTAACGACAACTGTATGCTCTAATTGCAATAAGCAAGGACATCTCTCGATAAGTTGCCGATCTCTAAAGAAACCAAAAAGGGATGAGTCTAAATCCAAGAATAAGTTTCAAGTGACCCGGGAGTGCAATCTTTGTCATAAGACGGGTCATATAAAGAGAGATTGCTGGATGTTGAAAAAGACCAAAACAGTTCAGGTAAATGAAATGGCAGAAACTTCTGGGCCCGCAGGTGTTCTGGAAAGGCCCGATGTGTTAGAAGGCACGCTAACTGTCAAAGACATCCCAGTTAAAGTACTGTTTGACACGGGCGCGTCAAGAAGCTTCATTGCCAAAGATGCAGCTAAGAAACTGGTTTTGAATTTGAAAAAGCTCAAAGAGCCCATGACTGTCCAGAATCCTGTTGGGGGTTCCATTGATCTCAGCTGGATTTGTAGAGTACCGGTTTCTTTTTCTCGATATCGATTTCCTACCATCGCAGCCGTCATGAATTTTAAAGAGTTTGATCTTATCTTGGGGTTAGACTGGTTGACTAAATACGAAGCTGAAGTTAAATGCGCCGACAGAGTCGTAAAAGCGAAGATTAAATCAGGCGATTATATAACCATTCCCTGTGAAGGTCAGAATGCTAATAGAAAAGACTTCTGGGCAGCTCTCGATGTTTCTCCAGCTCAAATAGAAAATATCCCTGAAGTCACGGAGAATATTCCGGACCTCATCAAAGACATTCCTGTCGTCAAAAACTATGCGGACGTGTTCGAAGAAGTTGTTCGTTTACCTCCGCAGAGAGAAATAGATTTCAAGATTGCTTTGATTCCCAATGCAAGGCCGGTAGTTCACGCTATTCGAAGAATGTCCTTGAAAGAGAAGGAGGAATTGGACAATCAAACACGACAGCTAGTATGGAAAGGTCTGATCAGGCCTAGTTTCTCTGATTGGGGAGCAGCAGTGGTGTTTGTCCCAAAATCTGACGGTACTCTACGGTTATGTGTGGATTATCGTGATCTGAATAAACAGACAATAAAGAACAAATATCCATTGCCGCGGATCGATGATTTGTTGGATCGATTAAATGGAGCACAAGTATTTTCACGAATGGACCTAGCTACAGGTTTCCATCAACTTCGAATTGCCGAAGAGTGTGTTCCAATGACAGCGTTCAGAGGCCCCGACTTATTCTACGAGTGGTTAGTAATGCCGTTCGGCTTATGTAACGCTCCAGCCTATTTCGTCGATCTAATGAACAGAGTATTCAGAGGAGTATTGAATAAATTTGTTCTGGTTTTTATTGACGATATTCTAATCTTCTCTAAATCGAAAGCCGAACATGAAAAGCATCTGGAACAGGTTCTAGAAATCCTCAGAAGGAATGTATTGAAAGCCAAGTTTTCCAAATGTATCTTTTGGCAAGATGAAGTGAAATTTCTGGGCCATGTTGTATCAAAAGAAGGAATCGCTGTGGATCCAAGTAAAATCACGGCCATTCAGAATTGGAAACAGCCCAGTACTCCCACTGAAGTCCGTAGTTTTCTCGGATTGGCTAGCTATTACCGGAAGTTCGTTAAAGACTTTTCTAAGATATCTGGCCACTTAACGAAGCTTACAAAGAAGCATTCTAAATTCAAATGGACTCAAGAGAGTGAGGAGGCTTTCGAAGAGCTGAAGTTGAGATTAACGACAGCTCCAGTGTTAACCATCATCGATGGCAACCAAGATTTAAAAGTCTGGACTGATGCTTCTAGAGAAGGCCTTGGGGCAGTGTTAATGCAAAGAGGCCAAGTGATTGCTTATGCTAGCCGTCAACTGAAGCCACACGAGAAAAACTATGTAACTCATGATCTTGAGTTATTGGCTATCATATTCTCTTTGAAAATCTGAAGACACTATCTTCTGGGCGAGAGATTTGAACTGTTTACAGATCACCAGTCGTTAAAGTATCTGTTCACTCAGAAGGACTTGAATTTGAGGCAGCAACGTTGGCTGGAGTTTCTTGCAGCATATGACTTTGAAATTATATATACTCCAGGAAAAGCCAATGTCGTGGCCGATGCGCTGAGCAGAAAGAATGTGATGATCGCCAGTTTCATCATTGCGACTTCGTTGATTGATAAGATATCGGCTCTCCAAGGAGATGACCAATTTATCAAAGGAATAAGTCAGCGAATTCGTGAAGGCAATGCTTCGGATTTCCAGTTAGACAGCGAAGGGATTCTGAGGTTAGAAGGACGAATTTGCGTTCCAGATATTCCAGAACTCAGAAGAGAGGTGCTTGATGAATGCCACAAATCTAAGCTCAGTATCCATCCGGGTGTGAATAAAATGTATAATGATATCAAACGCACATTCTGGTGGAAGTCGTTAAAAAGAGACATCTCAATATATGTGAGTCGATGCCCTACTTGCCAGCTAGTCAAAAGCGACCAACAGAAATTGGCTGGATTATTACAACCACTGGAAGTTCCTGGTTGGAAGTGGGAGCATATTTCTATGGATTTCATTGATGGTTTGCCCAGAACCAGAAAAGGAAATGACAGTATTTGGGTGATCGTAGATCGTTTCACGAAGACCGCCCATTTTATACCTGTCAGATCAAACAGAACTGCTCAGAGTCTGGCGCAGATATACTTCAGGGAAATAGTTAGACTACATGGAGTGCCGCTCAGTATAGTAAGTGATAGAGATACAATATTCACTAGTAAATTCTGGGAAGCATTTCAAGTCGAGCTAGGAACAAAGTTAAACATGAGCACCGCTTATCATCCTCAGACAGACGGTCAGACTGAGAGGGTGAATCGCATTTTAGAAGATCTATTGCGGGCTTGTATTATAGATTTCGGTGGATCATGGGAAGACCATCTACATTTGGCTGAATTCTCTTATAACAACAGCTATCAGGCAAGCCTGACAATGTCGCCATTCGAAGCATTGTATGGTAGACCGTGCCGATCTCCTGCTTGTTGGGTCGAGCCTGGAAATAGACTTGTGTTGGGTCCTGATATGATTCGAGAAGCTGCCGACAAAGTCGATTTTATTAAGAAGAGATTACTCGCCGCTCAAAGCCGACAAAAGAGCTATGCTGATAGAAGAAGAAGAGATATATCCTTTGAAGTTGGAGACTATGTATATTTGAAAGTATCGCCGATGAGAGGAGTTATCCGTTTCGGTAAAACTGGAAAGTTGGCACCCAAATTCATTGGTCCGTTTCCTATTCTGGAACGGATTGGTACTCTCGCATATAAAGTTAAACTGCCTGACTGGTTGCCTGGAGTTCATGATGTATTTCATATATCTCAACTTCGAAAGCACGTTCATGATCCAGACTTGATCGTGGAAGAAGCAGCTCAGCAGGATATTGAAATTACTCCAGAATTAGCCGTGAGGCGAGAGCCGCTAAAGATTATCGGCAAAGAAACCAAAGAGCTGAGGAGCAAGAAGGTTCACTTAGTCAAAGTGCAATGGAGTGGAGATCCGAGAGATTGTACTTGGGAAACTGAGGAGAGCATTCAGAAAGCTTATCCTAGATGCCGAGTAGATATCTCTGATTGACTCCGGTGCAAGGTACATTTACCCTACTTTGCATTACCATTTAATTCTCTATTCTGTTGCTATTTTCTTCCCATAGATGTGCATTATTTATTCTATACTCTGAATATTAAAAACAAATTGGTTGTATTTTGGGATTGTAGATTTATCAAACCACTTTCGACTTTGTTCCTTTTCGGGGACGAAAAGTTTTAAGTGGGGGAGATTGTAACGACCCAGAAAATCTGAACCAATTTAAAATTTTTAAATTGGCTAAAATAATGGATTTTAAATATTTAAAATAAATATTTTAAATAATGGCGATGAAAACTGAGTTGAAATCGACATTTGAAAACCAATATAATTAATTATAATTATATATAGAATTGAAAATGGCGCGGTAGTTCGATAATTCGATTTCAAACTTCAATTGAATATACCGGGTGCAAAACAATCCGGATTTTAGTGAGACCAAAAACATTAGTATCTAATTGATGATATCTTTCTAACGAATCCGACCAATCGAAATTTGATAGCGGGAATCAAAAGATATGTCCAGTTGAAAATTCTGAATAGTCGCTATGGAATTCAGGCCCTTAAAAATGGACATTTTGCAAACGACCTCGGATTTCGACGAAACCACTTTTGTTGGATCCGCAGTGTCAAGTTATTGCTAGGTTTCAAATTTCATAATTTTTCGAATCAATATGTGAGCGTGGCATAGGAAAACGCGTTTGACCAGTTTCTGTTGATTTTAATCGACTGGAAATTGGCCATTTTTCAAACGGTCTCAGAATTCGACGAAACTAGTTTTGTTAGGACCGTATCGTCGATACGAAGCTAGAAAATAGTTTTCTGGAATTTTTCTAGTCCGTATGTGACCCCGGTAATTTGAAATGTGCGTTTAAAATTCAATATAATGATTTAAATGAAAATTCAAAAGGAAACTGATTGTAACGATCAAATCAGCTTGCGATACATATCCCATTGTGTTCGGAATGGGGGTTAAACGCTATGGACGACAGGCGGTGGGCCTCGTTTCGTGGTCGTGGGTAAAAGTCAACTTTAAACAATTAAATAATAATAAAAATAATTTTTTTTTTTATTAATTCCCTTCCCCCCCTTTTTCTTTTTCACTGGCCCCCCCCGATTCAATTACCAGAAACAAAAAAAAAAAAAAAAAAAAAACCTAAAACCTAAATCGCGCCGCCCTCCAGACTTCGAAGCCGCCGACGAGGACTTCGCTAGTTCACACCATCATTATGTTGCCATAGTATCCATCCCTATTATGATATCTATTATGACATCTAGAATTATGCTATGACATATGTGATATCCTATGCTAGTTCACACCATCATTATGTTGCCTAAAAACCCCATATGCAAGTTTATGTATAGATTTGGGCTATGATCATATCATGTAAATTGAGACATTTAACAAGTTGACACCTTTTGATCCTTAACATGTGTAGTTTATGCAAGTTTCACCCCTATTATGATTAGATTTATTTTAATTGTCTATATGTTGTGATAATTTATCTTTGTGCTAGGTGTTAGACTATATAAGTCTAGCCTATATTATGCGTTGAATAAGCGAATGTATAAACGTGGGGTAAGGGTAATATTAAGGATTTAATATTAAAAAGTTGGGGTGCAATTGATATGATTTTGCATGCCATAAGTGGATGACCATAATTGAGTCAATTATGGACATCATTAAAAGTTGACTTAATTAATAATTTGAATAGGGAATTATTAAAACTGGGGTAAAAGATTTTAAGTGTTAATCAATGCTTAGGACACGAGGTTGGACTCGTTTGTGACGTAAACCTGCCCGGACCCGCCCGACAAATCCAGTGGTCACAAATGTCAGCCCAATGTGAGAGGTCCTAGGCCTAAACTAAAGCATAACGGTTATAAAGACACGAGGTTAGACTCTTTTATGGTGTAAGACTGCCCGGACCCGCCCGACAAATCCAGCTGCCATAAATGTCAGTCTAATGTGAGAGGTCTTTATGAGATTATGGCCTGAATGAATTAAGAAATACTTAACCAGATAAACATGTAAGGTGGGACATGGGGGTTAAGTAAGTGCCTTGGGTGGCATGAGGAATCTAGTGGGTGCCCTTAGTGGCAGGTGAAATACGATTAGTAAGACTTAACCAAACACACATGTAAATGAACATGACTAAGGGGGTTAAGTGGGATATATTAATGACAAGCTTAGGTGGGTAGCTTGTGGGGGTCCATTTCAACCAGTATCCCAAACGTATCTTTGTGGGCTCGACCCAAGTCGAGGACGGGACACGCATGCTTGGTTCGACTGTAAGAGGCCAAAACGGGGAGCGGTGACAACGCAAGTCCAACGGGTTTCGTATGCGTGTGTGGACCCGGGCTGGTAGGTAAGACGTTGTTGCATCGTGTAGGTATAAGCCGTGCATTCTCAAGTTGTATCGGGTTGCCACTTTAGGCGAGTGATATACCCCACTGTGGGGCCAGCACGGGTATCTACGAGTAGGGAACCGATCGAAAGTGGGTAGTGGGGGTACACCTAGTGGAGATAGGGGCAGACGGCACCTATGTAGTCAGCTAGGGTACGTAAGGCTATTTATAAAGTTTTTGTGTGAAGCAAGTGGGATCAAACAATAGGGTGGCTGGTGTGGTGCAGTGTAGTAATGTGCGGTGCAGTGTAGTAATCATTCGTTAGTAATTAGGTGTGCCTTTACCGTTATCTTTAACGTTATCTTAAACGCTATCTTTATCTTCCTAAGAGTTCATAGACATTTACTTGTCTTCCAGCTTACGCCTTAGTCTAGTTATTTTGATAATAGTATTGTTAGAATTATCATACTCGCCAGACTTTATGTCTGACCCCCTCTATTTCTATCATTTTTCCCCCTCCAGGTCCTCGGGTTGGGCCCAGCTCTAGTGGAGTTTGATTGAATTGCTTCATCTCTCTTTGGAAAGCTTGGACCGTTGAAGTAAAGTCCAGCTTGTTATCTTTTTAATGGCTATTTATGTAATGGGATTATGTATTTTGTTTTTATGAAGATGGATATTGTACTTGGTTATGATCTATGGTTTTATGATGTAACAAACATGTTTAATTTCCGCTGCAATAAAATGAAGTTTTAGATTTCCAAGTACTATTTATTATCTGTCTTGTTGTAAATTTTCTGTTCTATATTCACTTATAACCTCCATGTAAGTTAATGCATTCTCTTTGTGAGTGACATTAATGAACGTGGGGTGTTACAGTACATCATTTACCGCTAATATTATCAACCTCGGGACATGTAGTCTGCGGATCAGGTTATTGCCAACAACACATTATTATTTAAACATAGGTATATAACCATGCATTTTGGTCAAAAGTAAGAACGAATCCTGCTGTTTGGCCATTGCATGACTGTAATATTCATGCCTATAGCAAGTTGTTTAACCATTATATTAGAGTTTTACTTTCAGCTGATAGAAGCCATATTAACAATCATAATCACAATTCACAACTGTAGAAGTTCTTGGTCCTAAAAGGAAATTCTGGAACAACATTTGGGTGTTCAATTAAAATTGAATAAATTGAAGAACAGATCTTTCATAGGATAGTTTATTATGATCGTTTCATTAGACAAACAATTTTCAATGATAATGCGTAAAATAATAACGAAATGAGTCATGTGTAACACTAAAGAAGTAATTTGCAATTAAATGTTGGTTCTGCAAAATTCCAACATTGAGTTGATTTATGATTTTGTGCTTTGAACAGTGTAGATTAACTCTATGCAAATCTATGACATTGATAAATCAAAAGGTAATATAGACGCAAGTTTGCATGCATGGAGAGCGCAGATTAGGGTCAATGAACTTTTTTGAGTGTTTAACACGGCTTTGAAAGCAATAAGGTAGAAACAGATCCATCAAAAAGAGTAAGCATTAAATTCAAAATACATAAATTTGCCGGGCTGCCATTAAGCTAAATAAACGCTAGCATAAAATTAAAAATACGCAAGTTTGGTGTGTTATGTCACCGGTTACATGTAACATTCATACCTACAAATATGCAACCAATGGTTTTTTCCCTAGAACTCAGCATATTGAAGCAGCTCGCCTCCTCTGCTCAGGCTAGTTTCTTTATCTGTACACTATGCAACTGCATATCACTTGGTCACCTTCCCACTTCAAACTAATAACACACCTCAATTGCATCATTTCCACGTCGCTAATTGCCAACATCATTTCTTCAACAATTTGCATTAGATGATATGCTAAACTCATTACTTCCATATCAGGTTTCCCTCGTTCACGTCCTTGAGGTCCTTCATCTCTCTTCCAGTTCATGGGGACAACGCATTACTTCTTCGTCTGTCAACTGCCAACTTGATGTCTACTCAGACTATCTTGTTGCGTCACCTTATTTCTAGTGAAATGCATAAACATAGGCTATCGAATGCATCTCACCAGGTCCAATAGAGAAGCATCCTCTACCACCCGCTTTCTGATCCACTTCATATCACAACGTTAAGGCCTGCAACATCAAAATATTAAATAAACACATCAGCAGCCTTATATCCTCCATATGGATAACATACACAGCCTCGTATCAAAACTTTAAATAACACATCAGTTTGCCTCAGTTGAAGACCTGTAGGCAGCATCAGTTTTTGCAGTCAGGCATTCTTTGCTTCTTCCTTATCATTGCCTAGCCAATTCATATCACAGTCATCAGTTCTTGCAAAGCCATTATTACCACCCGACTGATCGTTTCCAAGACATATGCACAATCATTAATTTACTGCAACGCCATCCATATCCTGCTTTGTTTGCCAATAGAAATAATTTTAAATATATCTATTTTGTTCTCTTTTTCCATTCATATTTTGTTGACCATCGAAAATATAATCCTGCATACCTATAATTGTATTACCCATCAGATACTTGTACAGATTTTGCTTATTTATTAGCAAGGTTATGAGTCTTCCCCTCGGATATTTGTACAGACTTTTTTTTTATTACTAAAATCATGAGTGCTCTTATAAGTGGACCACTCTTTCATCAAAAAAAGAGGAAGCATTATTCACTTGAGCAATATTTGCAGCACGAACCAAATGGTAAAAGAAAGTGTAATTATTTACACAAATATCTCTCAAAAATGAAAGGCTCAATTTCTTTTGTATTTACCTGCAAATTCAAACACCTCAACAGATGATCGATCAAGCAGGACCTTAGAATACCCATGATCTCCGGCATCATCTGAACTCGGAATTCTCTGATCTGCATATACACCGTAGCGGTCATCTTTTCTCATTAGTAAGGTTGATGTTCATGCCTTCTGGCCTCTCCCCAGATGAATGATCCCAAAATAGGTATTATTTTGAACTAAAATGTCGCATGGTACGTATTGTTCAGTGCATTAATCTTCGTGACTGAAACAATCGAATAATTTCAAACTTGAAGACTTAGTGTAGCTACATCGATATAAAGAGTGTGCCTCCTTAAATATATTTTTCATTTTGATATTATGTGCATCAGAACAACAGATTTAACGTCGTTACTAAATATGAAATCTCAAACTGCCTTTATTGCAAAAGTAATAAATACAGGCAATGAGTAGTAACGAAATATAGAGATTTATCATGAAATAGATCGTAAAATAGTTGTTACTTTTGAATTTCATTATTACATTCTATGTAGATTGAAAAATTCAAATATGAGGTAAATCAGTCTCAAATAGCGTAAAATCACAAATATACTAAACCAATAAAAAGAGATTAAAGATTCAACCTGAGTAAAAATCTGAGCGGCAGCAAACTTGCTCACCAATAGTAGGACACTCCACTTAATATCTCCATGATCGTCTAGTGCAACCCTGTAACTAACTTGCATGATCTTCTCATCGACTCACTCACTGTTTTCCTAACAGGCCTCGTAGCAATAAAAAATTGTACTTTTGGATTAACCACAACTTGCCTATTCTCAATTTGCTCCGCCGTTCTATCCCCAATTTTGGTATATGCCTGGATGAAGTCATTCTTTCACCTTCGGCATTTGTTACGATGGTAGGCTTTCCTCATTTCATGGCAGCAACAGCTGACTTTGTGATGCCAACGTCGATGTCAATGACTTTTTCGCTGACAACTTGTAGTGGCATGTATGAAAAAATAGGTTGGTACATAAGACTGGACTGGAACCGGGTTGTGTTCAGGCATATATGAAAATGTCTGTACATCAGCTTTTAATAAATTAGGCACGATAATGAGTTAAGAGAGACTAACATGTCAATAACAATAGTGGAAGTGTAGTTAGTGACAAATGTTAAACTAAAAGTAGTCACAGAAAGTGTAACGGCCCTGAATCGAACTTTTTTGCAAGCGATACAAAATTTTGAGTCGCCTACGATGAATCATCAAATACAAAGTTCAAACTACTCTGTTAATTTATCAATAAATAAAATGAAACTTGACTTCCATCATTCTTAACTCTTAGCCATATCTACATCATTGTAGAAGACATCAAATTGATTGTTAATGTTAACTGTAAAGGACCAGATCCCAGATTTATTTAGCACATGCAGAATAATGTTATCGAAGTCATCATGTAAATCTACAAATGGAAATAAACAAAGAACATAAGCTACAATCAAGAATAAAAAGTACAAACCTGAGGAATTAATTCGATAGAGATGCTGATCCGTTCTCATCTTCATTCTATAACGTTCCAGTTTCTTCTTACTTCATGTCAGGATCGTGAGGTTAGCATCAGCTGTAAATGATTTTCTGAATGCAAAAGCAGTGGAATAGACACTGGTGACTAAAGAGCGATGGAAACGAAGATGGTAAAAATATATTAGTGGAATATACTACCTTCCTTAGAGATATATCTCTTTGCACAAACTAATTGTCATCCACCCCTTGTTTAGAATCATCTAAATCACTATGTTACTTATGAAATTACATAGACAGAATTAGCGTTTTAGAATCAATGAATTCGAAGGTTAAAAAAATTGAAGTTTCAGTCAAATTAAGAAATCAATACTGCAAATGAGGATTGCTCTGGTGCGGCATCATCTCTGCCACATTGTTCTTCTCCATGGATAAAATAATGAAACTATTATATCTTTAAACATGGGTATCATGGAAAGTGAAAGCAAAACTGTCATGAGTGAAGAAGGAAGGGTATCAGGATATTGCTAAAATGTGGGTACCATAATGATATACAAATTCATATTGGAAAAGTAATTTACAAATTCATATTGGAAATTAAATTATTGTACCGTGAATGACTACTAGCTGTCCATACTCAGATAATTTCTCCAATAAATTCATCAGTATAACCTCAAACCACAAAGCCGTTCCTTCCATTCACTCTGGTAGGACAAATGGATCCAATATCTAGAAAATTCAAATAAATATTAAACTGTCATTCAAAAACATTAGACTATAATCAAATTGATCCTTTGCTAATTACCAACGTATTCACATAACGTATATCTTCTTTTGAGATGCAGATCTTGTTCATGAAGGAATAATCAAAATTCTAGAAAATTGTTTGATAGTTTTAACTTAAGTAACTAAATTCAATTTGCCTTTATATCTTCATTTTCTTTTAATTCAAGCCTATAGTCAAATAAGTACTACAGACGCAAAAAAAATTTGTACCAAGAAAATGGTAATAAATGTACAAAAATGTATCTAGGATATTCAGAAATGTGTCCGAAGCGTGTATGCACATTTATACATTCACAGTCACCAAAACCTCCAGCGTTTGGTCAAAAGCATATTACCCCATGCTATGTTTATCAAAGAATTCTTGGATTTACAGGAGTTTCCATATGCCAAACCAATATGTGTTGTGTTCCTACAGGTACCATACCCACTCGTATACTAAAGAATCCAAATCGCATATGTACCTGATTATATTCTTGAAAATAGCCTATACCTAACATTTGTATACATAAAGAAGCTACATGCATAAAAATCTTCATATTCCAAAATATATTTGTACAAAAGATTGATCATGCATGGGGCTTGCATGAATCAAAGGAATAAATGTTAGATATACTCTCTAACTTCCTGGTTATACAGAATTTAAACATTTCATAAGCATTTACCTCAAAAATTACAGTGTACATTTATTTATGGTTCTATGAACATCAGAACCAAAACTTATTCCTAAACTCGTGTGCGTATAGCCAAGCCTTGAAACCTTGAAACATATACAACCTTGAACCCAACTCAAAACTCACTCCTATTAAAAGTTACTATATTTACAAACTAAAGCATGCATCGGCTATTTCATTAATATTGTTATTCAATTTGAATGTTTAAATGCTTACACATGAAATTCTTCAAAACTGAAATGTTTAAACTCCTATGTTCAAATCTTGCATGATGTATACTTGAGCTTCAAATGGTGAGCATCTGGAGCTCAATATATTTTCATATGCCTTAATTTCATATTAATCTATGCATTCTTAAGTAAACATTGTTACACACCTAAGACCACATATGACATATCGTAATCATAAATAATCATACATGTTTAGCTTTCGTGTGTGTTTGTGTATATACGTATGTGCGCGCATAGAATAACATTACTTAACATGATTTTGTTGCAAAATAACAATGGTATGCGTAGAACTGAAAATAACATTAAAAAAAATCCTTCATTTTAATTCTACCCATAATATTGTACAGCCAAAATGTTATCATGAGTTTTGTTTTGCAACTGAACATCTGGTATGGAATGTTTATCGAGTATAAATCCAACATTATTAGGAACTCTATTTTACCTGAAGATTTTTTTGTTAAAAAATGCAAGTACTGAGATAAACAATGAAGCCCCCCCCCCCCCCCCCCCCCCGAGGGGTCCACCCCTGAATTCTTGAAGTTGCTCCCATTTTTCAATTTTTTTCTATCACTTAAAGTTTCAGTCTGTGTAGGATGATTAATACTATTATTGCCATATTTTTTGCCTGCACAAACAACATATCAACAAAATATAGTAACCCAATATTTATATTGGTGCAATGTTGTATTTGTAGATTGCTATGTGCACGCAAGACCACAGACCCGCACGCACGCCCACAGACACCCCCGTGCGGGCTCACAGATATATATATATATATATATATATATATATATATATATATGTATGTATATATATATATATATATATATATATATATTTATATCTGTGTGTGTGTGTGTGTGCACGCGCGTACGCGCATGTGTGTAGTAGTAATAGAACATGTGACAATTGGTTAAACTGAGAGCTGTTGATTTTGGGATCTATCCTTTTTTCTTAATTCAAGTATATAAACCGCAGGTGGTAGAGAACAGGATGTTTAGTGGAAAAGACATTCCAGATCTTTTTCATACATGTAATTCTAACTGAAAAACAGACAACTATGTTCCAACCTTTAACCAATAAATGATAGACTCAACCAATTTAAATGAACAGGACTCTGACGTGTTAAACCTTCAGATCTCATCGATAGCCACTTCATGTCAACTAACTTGATTCACCTGGTGCGTGTATATGAGGCTTTTAATTAGTGTTTCTTCTTTTCTTCTCCCACAGTCACAAAAGAGCAGTTGTGAGATAGAAATGTATTACCTAATTACTAACTTGGTAACGAATGAAAGCAAAGTCATTGTACACATATAACTAAGCAAAAATATAAATGGCTTAATAGAACCATTTATATTGGGATGTAGTTTGATTTATTTAGTATTAAGTTGTGTGTAAACAAAAAATGAGCTGTTTCGAATTTGATAAAAAGAAAATAGCGGTAAACCTCTTTCTTAATATTTTTTTGTGGATTATCTTTTCTTTTATACATAGATAACTCTCTAGTGAAATATAATCAAATTGCATTATCGAACCACAGTTTTTTACTTTATATCATAAATATAAAGAAGAATGAAAATATGAATACGAACTTGAGCATTAGTAGTAGAGACAAACTATTGAAATAAGGAAAAGTAAACACGTATGTCATGTGTATAAGAACATAAGGGTCAGCATAAAATTACCAATTCGCAGCAGATGAAATATTACATACATAGGCTGTGTTTGTTTTTTTTCAGAAGCGCTGAAATTAGTTCTGAATACGTAAAAAATAAGCGTTCAGATCTTTTGGAGCTGATTGGTGCGGTTAACTCATTCAGCGAAACTTAATTAAATCAGCGATTTTTTTTCAGCGAAAAAATATCGCTTATTCATACCTTCTGAATAGCTCCAGGCTGCTCCGGACTCCAGCTCCTAGCTTCAGGCTTCTGAATAGGTCTTGTGACATCAAGAGAAATCTGTATATAAGGAGTAGCAGAAAGTTATTTTTCTATCCCATCTCCTTTTTCTCAGCTAAGGAATTCTGAAAGTACTGGATTTGCTTCATTCGAGGTACCTATGCTATTTTGTATATTTGTTTTTCATAAAGCGTACTGATGACATGCAAACATATTATGGTTGACTAGTTACAGTTTTTGTTCATGCTTTTTGCTGCCGAACGCATAAATAATTCAAATTACTGTATATATAATATGCCATTTCAATGCAAACTTTATATACATTATTTTATTCTTTCAAGTACGGGTTGGGCAAACTTTATATATCATTTTTATTTTGTAATATTTGTTTGCATGTATACTGTAATTTGTTTTTTTTTTTAATTATATAATCTATGCATTCTTACATAAAACTACATCTAATTTAATAAACTACCCCATCCGATATATGTATTTTTAGATTTAATTGGACCAGTATGAAGCTTGCACCACTGCGTCTGGTTTGATAAATTTAGTTTAACAGTTATGCCATCAAGGGGAAAAAGTAACGGAAAAGGTTACGATAACCATGGCGATGTTGATAATTGCGAAGATAGAGCTGCTTTCAGAAAAGATCCTGAAATGGAAAAGTATTTTCTAGAGATGTGTTTGAGGGAAGTTGAAAGTCATGAGTACGAAGGAATGTCTCTTACTAAAGATTCGTGAGCAAGATTGGAGAAAGAGTTTAATGAAAGATAGAATGTAAATTTTACCCATAAAATGTTTAAAAATTGTTATGACTATTTGCGTAGAAATGGTAACTTCGGGACTTGAATAATGTGAAGCAAAGATGTTATTTTGTAACAAGGCAGAACTGAAGATTACTTCGATGAATGAATGCATTATTGAGGAGAAAGCTATATTTTTGTGTTTTGCTTTTAATAAGTAGTTTTCTTGTTTCTATTGTTAGGTATGAAGCGTATGAACAGTGAATCCTCTTTTCTTTTCATTGACATTTTATTTTGTGTTACATTTGAGTTCATACGAATTTATTATTTTTAATACGTCTTAATAAGAATAGTTAAAAACTAAAAACAAACAACAATTCAGTATTCAGCAATAAGCATTCAGCAATAAGCATTCAGCAACAAGCATTCAGCATTAAACATTAAGAATTCAGCTAAAAAAACAAATGCAGCCATTGGGTAATAAAGGATAAAATAAAGAAAAGGAAAACAGACACAGTTGTTTGATACAATATATGTTATAAACATTTGAAATAATTTATTAGTCGTAAAAAGAGTTGATATCCATACATCAATATCTCATGCAACTGCTAAACTCTGGAGCAAATTTTGGCATGCTCATAAGCATATAGCAACGATAAAAAGTTATGTGCTTACCAAATCTTCATTACTTATTTTTTCTTTCAGTCGCGAAGAGTATTGTGTAATTTGTCTCATTTTTATCGTATTTTCATTAAGAATAGTAAATTATAATTTTACAAATGTGTAAGAAGATGTTACCTTGGTCCAAAGCCTGTCATCACAACACAACTGCAACCACAACTGAAGTGCAGTCCCCTATTTTATTAGGTGGAATTCATCAATACCTAAATTTAAAGTCAACCTTTCCATAACTTTCTGCCACAAACCTGAAATAAACAAAATATAAAAGGTCCGTTAAATCCTTAATAAGCAATAGGTCATTTAATGTGAACATATCATTTTAATGTGAAATTTTAATGTGAACATATCATTTTAATGTGAAATTTTCGTTCAATTTAAATATTATGCATTGGTCTATAGTAATGGCAGAAGTTACTTTGAGTCATTTACTTATCTTCTGCCTCGTCTGCATCATTATTATACATATGAAAATTAAGATTTAACTTGTGATCATCTGAAACTATACTTTATGTATGTGGATTGCAAAAGAAACAAAACAAAACATGGGATGATGAACATAATGTGATGTATAACAATGCTTACCATTGAGAGTTCTTTGAAGAATGAATAACAATTTTGTACTTTTAAATGTTCCTAAACATTCTGTTCAACACCATATCCTATTTGTTTTCTCTTTGTATTAAAGAAAAAATACAGCATACAAACATTTAACAGTTATTATTTATTAGTATGTTTAAACCTTTCGTCAACGATAGATTAAGTCGTGTAAATTTGATATACATGATATACTCACCATTACTATGTGCAATGATTCTAGCCAACTATACTTCAAATTTATCTTATGGGTAATCAATTGGGTAACATGTTTGGATAATGGGTGTCTTTAGAAACAAAGATAACAGTGTACCCAATACCCAAATAGAGCATTAAAGAAAATGATATGATTGAGCATTAGGAAAAAGAACCATACATAATGAAATATGATATATCTTGTTCTAAAAAAAATTGTAATAACTCAGCTATGTTAAGGAAACACATCACTCAAAAATTGTAAAGATATCCAATCAGCAGCATATACATTAAAACTGTAAATTTGATAAATATTGTTACATCATTTGTAAGGACAAAAACGAAAACTTATGAGCAGATGAATAAAATAGCCAGTGTGTTAATTATATTTGTATGTAATTTGCTGATGAAGGCATAAAAGTAAGTGATTCTTCGGGAGAGAAAAAATGATCAGAACCTCAAATAGTGTATAGTTAACTAAAAACTACTTCAAACAATTATCAGTATGATATTATAATCTCTCCAATTCACTCTATGTGTCCATGCATGGTTATGAAAATATCTTTGAAGAACACGTAAAAGACAGCTAGCTAAATCAAATGAGGCTATGCAAATATTATTAACAAATCATCCCATTTGAAAGACCTATTTATTAATTGTTCTTTCTCCACTGGCCGGGATGCATCAGGGAAAAAGGATAAGCATAAATAGTGAGTAAGAATAATATGATAAAATAATTTAGATGGTGTCTAAGAAACTGGATAAATGAAAAGAAAAGAAAAAGGGTTATCTTTTAAACTGAATACATACCCTGTTGTAAACTGATCATTTCAATTTTTAATTCAAATATTCCAGGGTTCAAAAAAAAAATATTATTGAAATTGGATTTGTAATAAGAACAATACCTTGAAGGCACCTACACAAAGTCTAGTAAGGTTCACGTTCCAGTGCTTTAGCATCGATGAATATTTGAATCTACATAACATTTCAAAACTGTAATTGGTCTATTATGTTTTGACAATCATCGTTTGGATATTATGTGACAATTTCATGTCATGGTTTAGTAATGCCGAATGTAGGACAGTTGACAAACGTGGTAATATCATGAAAATTGCTCTGCCTACGGTAATAAATGTATTATGTGCTTCAATGTATAAGAAACGTTGGTATGGTATCCACTTATAAATATAAAACCCAATAGAGTGCCCAGCCTGTCATAATCACCGTCTATAATTAACCACGGACATCCAAGCAACTCGTACTTCATGTACGCTTATTCGGCGTAACTTTTATTCAAAGCCACCATCTATAATTATGTAGTACAAAAAAAACAAAAGGATATAATTTAAAAAAAAAAGTGTTTAAATAATCGTGTCATGGAGCTGCAGTTGAAGTTGTATTGGAATACCATAGTTTAAATCAAGTAATTGTTGCGTACATTTTATGTCTCCAACCATGAAGAATGTATTCCGTATAAACACAAAAATAGCAATAAAATTACTTTTAACTGAACCACAGATTGTAAGTAAAATAACTCATAATTTTATAACCGAAATCGTATTTTGTAACATTGACTTGTGATTGTATGAGTAAAAACAATATATGTTTCATAAGGGGGAGTAATTTTCCCATACCAAAAGTCAACGTAATCTTCATATCATAACTCCACACTACATGATTATTAGACATTATTTTAATATTATAGTATTTAAATAATAGATTAATAATAGTTACGAATTTATGAATCTGTATATGGCATTGCTTTCACGTACCAATAGGCGTGATACAAAAAAAGATCAGACGAACTTAATTTCCAAAAGTTATAACCATACTGTGTTCAGTTTATATTCGATGATTTCAACATATGAAATTGTAAGAAGTGACAAAGTAATTATAATATTGTTCTGTTTCATGGTATCTAGTATGAATAAAGTAGTTGCTGCTGATGAAATCATGTAACGTATAATAAACTTAAAAGGTAACTTGTACAATTTAAAAAACAAAATCCAACCAAATATCAGTAGCCCAAATAGTGGATAGTATGCCTGACATTTATAAATAACAGAGGCATCATTTTTTTATGAATAGTAGCACAGGTTATAGCAAATTCATGATATGATGTTTAGCTTATTTCATTTACAGGGCAACAACCATTAAAACCAAAGAGGGACCGTCAACATGAACTTATTATGAATAGAAATGTTTGTAAACTAATCCCGTGTTTAAAATGAAATTGAAACAAAAAAGTAACTAAATAGGTTTAAATATTACTTTGATACCTTTAATCGAAGTTATTCATCCATAGCATCCGCTCCCAAAGATATCAACGAATCCAAATCTGAAACATAGGTCTTGTCCAAAATCGGAAGGATTGTAGTAGTTGTGAAGTTTTGAATGGAAAATCTGGAATATAGAAACGGAAAAAATTTAATATTCGTTTTAGGAGATAATGCCGGATATCGATTATACTGGGGATACGAACATTAAATCCGAAGTAAAAGAGGAAGTATCGATAAGATTAGGGAAGATAACTGTTGCCTCGGCAAAAGAGAAAAAAACGAATGAAATTGTAAACGAACGGGAAAGAGGGTTGGAGGACACGTGTAAGTAAGATAATGATTTGGATTCCCCTTTCTAGTATAAAATAATAAATAGATGTAAATTAGCAATTGTTTAAAATATTGTAATTCTTTCAAATGGAAACACAATCGGCCGATTTCAGAAGCGTTGAATTCGTCTTTTCAAGATCTACACAATGGTACAGATCAAAACTGAAATTGATCACTTTGGAAATTCAGACAAAAAGCAATGTGAGATTTCTTATTTTAAAAAAATTTAAAATAAATTGTTGTGTATTGGAAATCTATATTTATTTGCTGTTAAAATTCATGTTGTGTACGTGATTTGATCGTTTGATGCTATTTGTTGTTCGGTTGACATGATGGAATGTTTTTGTCGTATTCAAATTGACAAGATAAAAATGTCAATTTGTTGAATTAGATTATTATCAAAATAAAATATTCACTTCTGTTGAATCATATTAATGTCAAAACAAAATATTCATTTTTTTTGTTGAATCATATTGACATCAAAACAAAATATCCATTTTGTTGAATCATGTTTTATTAAAATATAAACATCATTTTTAGCTAGGGATGTCATGCAATATAGAATTGTCATTTTAGTTAAAACTGTTGCATTAGTATAAAATGGTCATTTAGTTAAAAATGTTTGATTAGAAATGTAAAATATACAAATGTCAAATTGGTGGTATTAGAAATGTAAAATATAAAAGTGTCAGATTTGTGGTATTAGAAATGTAGAACAAAATATTATTTTGGTCATTTTTATTTAATTGAATTAGTTGTCAATTCAATATAGAAAATTTATGTTATCGTTTTTGTTAAATTGAATTAGTTTGCCAATTCAATTAAAAGTATCATTTTGTTTATATTGTTGAATTGAAATAAAATCGTCAATTCAAAGAAAAAGATTTACATTTTATTTGCATATTAAATGCAAATAAACACCGTAGAAAAAGATTTCATCTTTATTTGCATATTTAGATGCAAATAAACATCGAAGAAAAAGATTACATTTTTATTTGCATATTTAGATGCAAATAAACACTATAGAAAAAGATTACCTTTTTTGTTTGAATTTTAGATGCAGAAATAAAACATGAATTAAAAGTTATATTTTTTATTTGCATTCTTTGATGCAAATAAACATTAAAAATGGAAGTTATATTTTTATTTGCATTCTTTGATGCAAATAAACATTGAAATAAAAAGTTATATTTTATTTGCATTCTTTGATGCAAATAAAATATTGCAATAAAAAGATGCATTTTTATTTTTTATTTGCATTCTTTGATGCAAATAAAAGGTGGAAATAAAGGTTGCAATTTTAGACGCAAACAAAGCATTAAAGAAAATAGCAATTTTGTTATAAAATATGCATTAGGAATAAAATAGCAATTTTGTTATAAAATATGGCATTGGAGAAAATAACATTTTTTTTTATAAAATGGGTCATTAGATTAAAATAGCAATTTATTGAGGAAGATTAAAATAACATTTTTGTTAAGAAAAGTTACATTAGATTTTGTATACAAAATGAAAATAAACATTTTATTTTCAGATTATGTTAGATTTATAAACAAAAGGTAAATAAACATTTTGTTGTGAATTGTTACATAAGGGAAAATAACATTCTTGTAATTAAAATGTTTCATTAGAGTTAAAATGTCATTTTTATGGTAAATGTTTCACTAGAATTAAAATGTCATTTTTGGTGATAAATGTTCCATTAGAATAAAATAGTCATATTAGATTTGTGACAAAATAAAATATCATTTTTGCCATATTAGATTTGTGTCAAAATGAAAACAATATTTTTATTGGTTATGTCATACTAGAATTGTCAACATAAGAAAATAACATCTTATATAGGAATGTCACCTTTGGTTAAAAAGAATCATTGGTACTTGTATGTTTTGTTTATTCAGAACATTACCATTTACATGTAGTAGAAGAAAAACCATTATATGTTTTGTTTATTCAAAAACATTATTATCAATATGTTAGTGAATTAGAAATGTCATCATATTAGAAATGCCATTAGAAATATCATTTTATTTAAAAATGTCATGTAAATTAAAAATATTAATATATTAGAATCATGTCATTTATCATAGAATTAAAAATGTAATTTATGTCATTTTATTTTAAAAGTGTCATATATTTAAATTAATGTCGTGTTACATTAAAAAGGCCATATATTTAGATCATGTCCATGTTAAATAAACATGTCATTTATGTTAGTCAAATAAATAGGTCATAGACCATGCCATGTTACATTAAATATATGGTTTGTTGAAAGTAAATTATAAATATTCATTTATAATGTAAACAGTGAAAATTGGTTAAACTTATTAACCAATAATCTATTTAGATGAACTGTTGTTGTTTGAAAACCCCACACAGGTGTTGGGATGACATACACTAGTCCTGATATTTAACTGTATGTAAATCGATGGATTGACAGTTTGTGTTGAGGGTTATTTATTTTAACGCTCACACAATTATAAATTTCACTCTGGTTGTGAATGGATTGCTTGGTGATTATGTATCATTATTGTTATATATATACCTGCGATGTATGAAATCCATACAACTGAAACTGTATGGTAATTAATTGAGTCGCATTCCGATTCAGAATATCTTTTAATATAAAAAATATTTTAAAATAAAGAATCTTTTAAAATAAAGAATATTTTAGAATAATGAATATTTTAAATAATATTCAGTGAAAAAGAGAAATGTGAAGCCGAATTAAGCAGCAAACGCCATTTTAACCCGAACGGGTTTATCGATCGATTTATTTCATTTTAAAATGAATATAAAAGGGAAGTGATTTCGAAATATAATATTTTGGAAAAATTATTATTTTAATATAATAAAGAAATAGAATATTCAATTTTTATTTAAAATTGAAAATGAAGTTAAAATCGTTTAAAAACGAATTTATTAAAATTTTATAAAACGATTTAAATAGAAATCGACAATATATATATTTTATATATTTAATGGCCTGAATAGAACGCGCCGCGCAACGACCGTTCGCGAATTTCGACCATTAACTTCAAATTGGCGTAACGGAAGATCCGAACGACGGATTCTTCTAAAACCGGAACCGTTGGGTTCGTATCGAAAAGAGCTTTCCAATGAATATAAGAGTTTTGAAATCTAACAGTTGGAATATTTGGAATTATGTCCAAATCAAATTTGGAAAATGTGTCTATGGATGCAGTTCGGTGGCCGTTATTGGAAACCGGCTGTACGAGCGATAATAAATTTATTAAAAAATATGGAAAAATTATGTAAAATCATAATTAATGAATTGGGAAAGAGTTTGGATGAAAAATTACATATTTGAAAAAGGTAAAAATATATTTTTATCGAACTGAACTAGTTATTAACTATAATAAATCTTTAAAATAAGATTTAATGAAGTTTTCCAATTAATTAATAATTTAATTGGAATTAAATCAAATAAATTGGATTTTGGGTTTGTCGTGAATGGTGTCTTAAATAACACTATTCTTAAACCCCGTATGAAAGAATAAATCTTTTAATTAAGATTATTAGAGTTTTCAATTATATTTAGTAATTGGAATAAAAGGAAATGTGAGTTGAGTTTATTGTGAACTGTGTTTTTAACGACATTTGTTCTTTAACTCAATTAACAGTGAAAGTATAATTTGGAAATCATAAATCTATTATTAAGATTTAATTGGAAACTCTCCAAAGTAAAGTTTTCCAATTTAATATATTAAATTGGAATTGAATGGAATTCAGTTTAATAAATAATGGAAATGAGATTCTGTAAAAGAAAACCGTTACTATATATGGAATTTAAAAGGCTTTGCCGTTATTCATTTATATTAATAGTCTGATACAAAAATTATATCGATTATATATTGATTTGATTTCTGTGAAATTCCATATTTAATGGAATATGATTTTGGGGTTTATCGTGAATAATGTTTTTAAATGACATTTGTTCTTTAACCCAGTTAAAGATAAGATTTATTTCTTAAATCTGAATAATCATAAAGTAATGATTTTGGATATTAAAACCAAATTGGGGTTTTAATGAATCTTTAAAAGGGGATTAAAGAATAAATTTGAAAGGATTTATCTTTGATAAAATTAATGGGAATCTTTACCCTATAATGTGAATATCTGATTAAAAGAATATTCTGAATTGGAATGTAGCATATGATGTGTTTTATAGCACTTGATTTTTATTATAAAATACGTGAGTTATTCGGAAAGACCGGGTTTAAACCCATTCTGAATAATTACTACGACGATTAAAAGTCGAAGATGAAGATGGTGGTTGAAGACCAGCGATCTTCACATCGAATGGATGAGGACTACTGATGCCTTTGATTGGAGTTGCTGCCTTGAGAAGGTTCCAGTGGTAGTTGTCTGGACGTATTGTTGATCGTTCGGATATGAGAGGTATAAGGTGCCTCCGGTTTCGTTCAGACCCAGAGCGGGCTTGTAAATGGATTGCCTGTCTGACGTTGTATTCCTTTATACTGTATTCGTTGATCTCTGCTTAATATATATGTGTTTGGTGTTTGACACCCTTCTATAAGACGTACGAGCTTAGAGGTTATATATTGGCGGAAATCAATGGTATGGTATGGATTGACAATGTGGCATGCCAAGATGCAAATGATCAAGGCTTTTGTTGAAAAGAAGAGCCTTGTGGTTGTAACGACCCGCAAATCCGTGCTATCTGAGTTGACTAAAAACACCACACGTCCAACCCAAATTGCACAGAAATACGAATCAGTTTTTAGAAAGAAGTTAGAGGATGAGAAATAGAACGAAAGAAATATTAGAATAGAAGAAAAACGAAGATCACAAACTCACAGCGGAACGAATAAAATATATTATATAACATAACTTTTGAAATACAAATCAGTAACTTTATATACATACCATCATCAGAGCACAACAGTCATTTCTGGAACAGTTATAAACACCTGTTTCCAGATATAAACATGGATCACAGCGGAAATACGATAATCTACAGCTAGCTGGTGAAGCCTCCTGCTTCCAGCTCCTCCAATTGAATCTGTGAAATCCCGACTACTTGACTGCCCGTACAAATTTGGGCACCCAAGAGTTTAGGGAAAACAAACAAAATAAACTCTGGGTCAGTCATGGGACTGGTGTGAGTAAACTCAAATCATTGGTTTAACCTTTAAAATCCTTTCAAAAGAAAAGATAATAGTAAGACCAGCCCACACATAAACATGGACGTCTTTTACCTTACTATAACCCAAAACACTTTGATACGAAAATCCAGTGATATTATAATAATGTCTACATCAAGTAAATAACTAAATAGCAGAACGCTTGCATCTCACGCTCCACATATATTATAAAATCAAAAACCGCATGGCGCTTATTGGAGATTGGATTTCCAACATGACAAGGTATGGAACCACCTTCCGCTAGTGTATCTCTAGAGAGGAATACCCTGGGTTCAACAAGAACATCTTGCAACCCGGCCCACACATGACCGACCACTCATTTCGCTTGAGTGTATCGAATGTATATCACCAGCGGTTGGGATCAGCAACCGCCTCCCGACTGGGACAGCATCGAATAGAATAAGAAATTAAATGAACCTCTAGATAGGTGATTATACATCCTAATGGGTGCGACCCACATAGCCATGCTGCCTGCCCGATTTTTGTCCTTTCCCGGTTGTTGAGGCCTGAGGCTACGAATACTTACCATTCATTGATAGCACAATCACTTTGAATGCCACATTGTCAGATCCGTTAATCACTAGTTGAGTTTGCACAAATATTCTGGATATTATGCTAAGGGATAAATCCGTTGCAACCATATATATTTATACAGACCAACCCATTTGATCATTGGAAATACTCTGTCAGACATTCGTCCATTTACGTTCGTTCTGGGATTGAACGAAACCGAAGGCACTATTTCTATTTAATAGAAAAAGTCCTTGCACTTTACTCCGTCTTCAATATGTTCAGCATACTTGGTTCGCAACGCTTATGCCGATACGGAGTGGTTCTTCGGATAATAATCCAACCGGTCTCTCCATATTGACAACGATGGTCAAAACTTCGATAGTCTATGATTTAACTATCGAATAAAAAAACAAGTGTTCATCCAAACATATCAAACAAATCATTGGGCTCTTTAATTAATATTTCATTAATTAAATCTCTTCTCCATTTTCTCTATCAATATTTGTTACCCAAATATTTTCAATAACCATATTGGCTCTTTACGCTATTTTGGAAAGCATTTCCCAATATCAACTCCTTTTATTTTCTATATATTAGAAAATATCTCTATTTGCAATTGGAAACAATTCCAATCACATATCTCTATCCCGACTATTTTAATTATACTCAGGAAATATTTACTTGTTATATTTCCAAAATTCCATCACTTGGGTTTAAAACGAATGTTGTGTAAAACATTGTTACAACAACCCAAAATATTTTATTCAACTAACTCTTTTTCAAACACTTCTCTTCGAGACTGGATCTTGCTATTTATCCATTAAAAATGAAATCAATCAAGTTGGGGTAAAATTACCTCTCAGACCTTAACCGAAAACATCCTCAACTTCAAAACGGCAAAACCACTTACCTCGAATAAACACACTATACAATCCAATTATTCATTTTTAAACATGTATAAAGTTCGCTTTCTATTTCTAATTTATAGATTTCCCTTTCTGTGTTCCAATACTCTATTTTGATTTCATTCCCTTATCGAATTCTACATATACCGATACATTGATTTATAACTATCAAATTATCTTACAAATATTCTAACTCCTTAAATTTCCGGAAAAATTCGCCATAACCTCCCCTGTATCGGGAGCATCGGGAAATTTCAAATAGCTTCCCGGTATCTTCCCCAATCAAAAGAAAAAGGAAAAGCCAAGCGGCTTGCCGATACGGCGCATAAAATCTCATATATGAATTAAACATGTACCTTATTGTCGAGCACACTAATATATACCTTCGTCACTTTATCCCATAACTGTCTCCGGTATATCTATACCTGTACAATTCATTTCAACTTCATACACTCGTTTTGACTCAACTCGTTAATTAACTCTTTGGTCTATTTCGCTTGTATATTGGGATATAACATATTTCAAATATATTTCAACATACTTATCAACTAATTGAATTCAAAATTCAATTTAAGTTCTATATTCAATTTCGAATATATATTTACAATTTCCAAATTCACTTTTCGAAGTTTGACTTCAATTCAACACTCGATTAACCAATTCTACTTTGACTTAGCTAATTCTATTCAATAATCAAAAATATGATTATTGTTTCAAAAAAAACACTTTACTTACTTCGCTTGAGTTCACATTTATTTTCTAACTCCAGTCTGTATTTTTAATGAAAAAGTTTGGATTTTTATTTACTTAAAAACCCCTATAAAATCCATTATGGTTTTAATTGGTTTCTGGCGCTGCACTTTTAGAAATTTGATTTTGACATATCTCAAAATTTATACGACGAAATCCAGATTTTTCTCCTTTATTAGAAAACTATTATCTAACTGGTCCTGACGGTTCTTGTTTCAAAGAATTCCGACTTAATTTGACTCCGATATACTCAAATGAAGTTCAAGACACCAATTTTCGAACTGCAGTGCTGCGACGAGTTCGTTTTAATTATATATATAAAAAAACTTTTAAACTTCGTTTGAATGAAATTCAACTCCATTCTGATATATTTTAATATATTCAAATCCATAGTTTCAATTCCATTTGAATTCCATATTCAAATCCCATAGTTAATTCTATTTCGAGTTCTATTTGAAATTCTATTTTCAAAACTTTATTTCAAGTTCTACTTTGAAATTCTACATTTGAATTTCCATTATTCAAATCCCATTTCCAATCTCCATTTAAATTTCTATATTCAAATATATTTTCATTCTATTAGAATTTCAAATCACATATTAAATTTCACTTTGAATTCAAATGCCATATTAAATTTCTCTTGAATTCAAATTCTATATTTATATCTCTTTGGATTCAAATTCTAGATTTATATCTCTTGAATTCCAATTCTAGATTTAAACTCCATTTTCAAATCTATTTGAAATCCTAATATTTAAACTCCCTTTTTTTTCGGATTCCAAATACATTTTAAATTCTCTTCGAATTCCTCTTATTCAAATTCTTTTTGAATTCTATTTAAACTCCATTTGAGTTTTATTTGAATTCTTATATTTAAACCTTCTTTATTTAAATCCCATTATTTAAATCCCATTTGAATCTTCTTTATCCAAATCCATTTGAATTCCCTTGAATTCAAATTCTATTCTAACTCCTTTAAATTCAAATTCTATTTGAATTCTTTTGAATTCAAATTCTGTATTCAATTTTCCATTTAAATTCCTTGTTGAATTTAAATATTCAAATTCTATTAAAAAAATTCAAATTAATCGAATTCAAAATCATAAATCCTTACGGATTTATTTAGTTCAATTTATATTCTGTTATCAGAATAAATTCCATCGTTTATTTCTTTAAACGATCTTTCCCATTTATATTTTTAAATTCACATTTTGAATTTAAATATTTCAAACTATCCAAGTGAAAATTTTCTCACCTTCTATTTACAAACCCTATTTATTTTACTCGTTTATATCTTCTTAAACAAGACTCGATTTAAATTTCCCTTTGAAATAAATATATTCTACTCTGGAAAAATAGATTTCCTTTTGTTTATAATGTTTTATTTTTAAGTTCATTTCCTTTTTCAAATTCATCCTTGTACTTTTTATTTTCTGAATTATCTAATGATAATTCTTTTCACGTTATTTATAAACTTCGTTTATAAAAGAACTACTTGTTTTTATTCCTTTAAAACAAGTAAATATTTCAAATCTATTTAATTATTCAAATTCTATTTTAGAAAAATAGAATTCCCATTTTAAATCTCAAATATCCCTTTTAGATATTTTAAATAAATTTACACTTAGCCCAGTGATATTTAAAACCATCAAACCATTCAAATTTCAATCATTTGATTTATAGCACGTCATATATGAATATATATGAAATCAAGCAAACAAACAAACAGACAATATATTTTTGAGGAATCCAGTTTCCTCCAACCTGTTTTCCTGCATCCACAGACGTTAGCACATAAATAATACCCATTCTGCTTCGTGGCAGAATATCGTGGTATAGAAGGTCATCCACTAATCATAGCGTGGGGCGTATAGGGTAATCATCCGCTATGAAACTGCGGGAATCCGCTAATGAGACTGCGGGAATCCAACCAATCAATCAACCCAATATATATATAATAGCCTAAATAACTAATATATATAAAACAAGCAGAAAAATCCAAACAAGCAACAACAATAGTTTTTACGAAGTAAAAATAATTATAAACAAAAGGTGAGTGAGATTTACTCACCGTGATTTGCCCAATATTCTGTAAATTTCCATTTTTCGTAGCTACGAATCGTCTCAACTGAATTGAATTGTACCTATGATTATTTAATTTAATTTACTAATCAACCGATTATTAATTTAAATTAACCTACTAATATAAACAATTCTATATATTTTGAATTAAGTAAGCACAATACCTTAATCACGCTACAACTATCTTCTTCCTTTCCGATAACAAGTTTGATTCTACTACACCTCTCCTTCCATGTTATTCACGTTCTAACCTTCCAGCATTGACTTCCACACCACTGTAAACTCCATTCACACCACCAACTTGCATCTCAAAATAATTTAAGCCTCACCACTTCGTTCAACTCCATTTACCCATCAATAAAATCAGACGATCCAAGTTTTCAGACCAAGTCCTCCCAGTCAACAGTCGAACTCCAGCAGTTCAACTTCGGTACTTCCAGGAAGAAGAAAACCGAGCTCCATCATTTGTTTAACACTGCTTTGCCCAATTCAAAGTCGATGCTCAACCCTATAGTAGCAGAACCCATCGCAAATCCCCAAAATCAACTCGTACTTGATTTCTCATACCTCACCGTCGAGCTCTATCAGAACGTCGAACTCCAGAATTCACAGATTCATCTTCGTGAATCGCCTGCCTCCATTTGTTACTGTCGCGAGTTGCTCAGTCATCACTGAATCATTCGAACTCACTTCACAGGATCGCACTCCATCTCCTACCCTAAATTCGCGATGACCCCAGGTAGAAATAGACCCGCCGATACCTTGTTGCTCGCTGCCCTAGTTTGACTGCGGCTCGAAGTCGCTTGTTGAGATTTCGTTGCACCTGAGTGGAAGGCCATCGCATGAAATAGAGGCTCGATGGATTCGATTGCCACTTTCGAATGATTTGATTTTCATTTAAGGGATTTGGGTTTACTGAGAAAGAAGAAACGAAAAGGACTTGGGATTTACTTCGGGTTTCAGATGATGGAAGAAACTGAAGGCGAGGTCTGGTTTTTATAGGAGTGAACTGGGGAACATTCGTACGAGAGGCCATTAAAATCATGTTTGCCTTAGTGATGAAGCTGGGAGACAGAATATACAGCTCGAGAGAGATAGGTTTGCGTTGATAAAAAATTTAGGTCGGCCCTGGTATAGTCTTAGGGTGGCTCGAACTGATGTGAATTAATTTTTGATTTGATTTTGATTAAGTTTTTATCCGTTTAATTATATATATATTTCGAGGTTCCGAACCGCTATTTAATCATAACGACTGCCATCCCCAATGTCATTCGCTGCTCTGAACCCAAGGGGACAGATTGTGGAATTTTATTTCAACTGTATAGAACAGAAAACAATTTAAATTAACGGTTAAATTAATTTTGATTTAATATATAAATCGATTTTAGATAATAAAATTTCACGAAAATAAATTATTATTACTGTTTTAATTCAAACAGAATTTATATTAATCAACTGAACTGTTTTTCAATTCAGTTTTAACTGTGAATTAAATTGCTTGTTAATAACTCGATATATTTGAAATTATATCCTATGTCAATTATTTAATAGATAAATTCAATATAAAATTCATTTATATTCCCAATTAAATATTTAAAACTAATTTAAATATTCATTATATAATAGCTAAAAATCAGGGACGTTACATTCTTTCCCCCTTAAAATAATTTCGTCCTCGAAATTGCTAAGGTAGAAAAAATGGTACCAATTTATTACTTTTCAAAATCTCACTTATGTTGAAACTCAACTCCTCATATTTCGACAAATTCAATTCCACCAAAACTTTTGGTCTTCCTTCATTTGATTCAAATGATCTACAATCAATCCATTTATCCAATCTATATTCCAATAAACCTATTCAAATTGATTCTAAATCAATTTATCCCCTTTGATTCATTTAACTTGCTTTAAATTAAATTTTAATTCCAGAATTCAAATCCCCGGGTTTCTATTTCAAATCCTTCTGAAATCACATAAATATATATACATATATTTATTTCCATCTCAAATTCAAAACACTTGAATTCTTCCCAAAACAACTTGTTTTCTTTCAAACAAATTTCCAACAAAACTTTCCAAGGTAGCAATCCATCACTTAGACACTCGAAAATGAACACTGATGATGTTGCAATCATTATCAGAATTATTTTCCAGATACTGAAGTGAGTTCAGTGCTTTATTATTTCAAAATCCATCTAAAATGATTTTTAAATCAAAAATCCTTCCAAAACAAAGCTATATTACTTTAATATACTTTGAAAAAAAAAAAATCCAAACTTCCCAGGATTTAAATTCCAATTCTGGTTTGAACTTAATTCCAGTTCATCCCATTTGTATATATTTCATTCATATACAAATTTTATTTGGTTATAATTACCCATTCCAATTTTATAATCTCATTGGATTATAATCCTAACAATCAACACATCCATATAATATAATAATTTCAGAAAATTATTCCTTCTATATCAAAATAGAAATTTGGGTAAAATTATTTCATTTACCCTCTTTAAAACAATACTGTGTCGAATTTCTCTGTTCAAGTGTTTAGAAATTCCTATCAACTTCGTGGCGTCCCACGATTCGACCAGAATTCATAAACCACTCAACAGACTAGCCAACACAATATAAAACAAATTTTATATCAATTTACAAATACGCGCTCTCGTATATATATACTCAACTCATTCTAGGATTCTACTGACCCTATCTCTAATGAGTAAATCCCCACCAAAGCCTAGGTGTTCGCTAAACCTAAGCTCCGATACCAACTGTAACGACCCGCAAATCCGTGCTATCTGAGTTGACTAAAAACACCTCACGTCCAACCCAAATTGCACAGAAATACGAATCAGTTTTTAGAAAGAAGTTAGAGGATAAGAAATAGAACGAAAGAAATATTAGAATAGAAGAAAAACGAAGATCACAAACTCACAGCGGAACGAATAAAATATATTATATAACATAACTTTTGAAATACAAATCAGTAACTTTATATACATACCATCATCAGAGCACAACAGTCATTTCTGGAACAGTTATAAACACCTGTTTCCAGATATAAACATGGATCACAGCGGAAATACGATAATCTACAGCTAGCTGGTGAAGCCTCCTGCTTCCAGCTTCTCCAATTGAATCTGTGAAATCCCGACTACTTGACTGCCCGTACAAATTTGGGCACCCAAGAGTTTAGGGAAAACAAACAAAATAAACTCTGGGTCAGTCATGGGACTGGTGTGAGTAAACTCAAATCATTGGTTTAACCTTTAAAATCCTTTCAAAAGAAAAGATAATAGTAAGACCAGCCCACACATAAACATGGACGGCTTTTACCTTACTATAACCCAAAACACTTTGATACGAAAATCCAGTGATATTATAATAATGTCTACATCAAGTAAATAACCAAATAGCAGAACGCTTGCATCTCACGCTCCACATATATTATAAAATCAAAAACCGCATGGCACTTATTGGAGATTGGATTTCCAACATGACAAGGTATGGAACCACCTTCCGCTAGTGTATCTCTAGAGATGAATACCCTGGGTTCAACAAGAACATCTTGCAACCCGGCCCACACATGACCGACCACTCATTTCGCTTGAGTGTATCGAATGTATATCACCAGCGGTTGGGATCAGCAACCGCCTCCCGACTGGGACAGCATCGAATAGAATAAGAAATTAAATGAACCTCTAGATAGGTGATTATACATCCTAATGGGTGCGACCCACATAGCCATGCTGCCTGCCCGATTTTTGTCCTTTCCCGGTTGTTGAGGCCTGAGGCTACGAATACTTACCATTCATTGATAGCACAATCACTTTGAATGCCACATTGTCAGATCCGTTAATCACTAGTTGAGTTTGCACAAATATTCTGGATATTATGCTAAGGGATAAATCCGTTGCAACCATATATATTTATACAGACCAACCCATTTGATCATTGGAAATACTCTGTCAGACATTCGTCCATTTACGTTCGTTCTGGGATTGAACGAAACCGAAGGCACTATTTCTATTTAATAGAAAAAGTCCTTGCACTTTACTCCGTCTTCAATATGTTCAGCATACTTGGTTCGCAACGCTTATGCCGATACGGAGTGGTTCTTCGGATAATAATCCAACCGGTCTCTCCATATTGACAACGATGGTCAAAACTTCGATAGTCTGTGATTTAACTATCGAATAAAAAAACAAGTGTTCATCCAAACATATCAAACAAATCATTGGGCTCTTTAATTAATATTTCATTAATTAAATCTCTTCTCCATTTTCTCTATCAATATTTGTTACCCAAATATTTTCAATAACCATATTGGCTCTTTACGCTATTTTGGAAAGCATTTCCCAATATCAACTCCTTTTATTTTCTATATATTAGAAAATATCTGTATTTGCAATTGGAAACAATTCCAATCACTTATCTCTATCCCGACTATTTTAATTATACTCAGGAAATATTTACTTGTTATATTTCCAAAATTCCATCACTTAGGTTTAAAACGAATGTTGTGTAAAACATTGTTACAACAACCCAAAATATTTTATTCAACTAACTCTTTTTCAAACACTTCTCTTCGAGACTGGATCTTGCTATTTATCCATTAAAAATGAAATCAATCAAGTTGGGGTAAAATTACCTCTCAGACCTTAACCGAAAACATCCTCAACTTCAAAACGGCAAAACCACTTACCTCGAATAAACACACTATACAATCCAATTATTCATTTTTAAACATGTATAAAGTTCGCTTTCTATTTCTAATTTATAGATTTCCCTTTCTGTGTTCCAATACTCTATTTTGATTTCATTCCCTTATCGAATTCTACATATACCGATACATTGATTTATAACTATCAAATTATCTTAAAAATATTCTAACTCCTTAAATTTCCGGAAAAATTCGCCATAACCTCCCCTGTATCGGGAGCATCGGGAAATTTCAAATAGCTTCCCGGTATCTTCCCCAATCAAAAGAAAAAGGAAAAGCCAAGCGGCTTGCCGATACGGCGCATAAAATCTCATATATGAATTAAACATGTACCTTATTGTCGAGCACACTAATATATACCTTCATCACTTTATCCCATAACTGTCTCCGGTATATCTATACCTGTACAATTCATTTCAACTTCATACACTCGTTTTGACTCAACTCGTTAATTAACTCGTTAATTAACTCTTTGGTCTATTTCGCTTGTATATTGGGATATAACATATTTCAAATATATTTCAACATACTTATCAACTAATTGAATTCAAAATTCAATTTAAGTTCTATATTCAATTTCGAATATATATTTACAATTTCCAAATTCACTTTTCGAAGTTTGACTTCAATTCAACACTCGATTAACCAATTCTACTTTGACTTAGCTAATTCTATTCAATAATCAAAAATATGATTATTGTTTCAAAAAAAAACACTTTACTTACTTCGCTTGAGTTCACATTTATTTTCTAACTCCAGTCTGTATTTTTAATGAAAAAGTTTGGATTTTTATTTACTTAAAAACCCCTATAAAATCCATTATGGTTTTAATTGGTTTCTGGCGCTGCACTTTTAGAAATTTGATTTTGACATATCTCAAAATTTATACGACGAAATCCAGATTTTTCTCCTTTATTAGAAAACTATTATCTAACTGGTCCTGACGGTTCTTGTTTCAAAGAATTCCGACTTAATTTGACTCCGATATACTCAAATGAAGTTCAAGTCACCAATTTTCGAACTGCAGTGCTGCGACGAGTTCGTTTTAATTATATATATAAAAAAAACTTTTAAACTTCGTTTGAATGAAATTCAACTCCATTCTGATATATTTTAATATATTCAAATCCGTAGTTTCAATTCCATTTGAATTCCATATTCAAATCCCATAGTTAATTCTATTTCGAGTTCTATTTGAAATTCTATTTTCAAAACTTTATTTCAAGTTCTACTTTAAAATTCTACATTTGAATTTCCATTATTCAAATCCCATTTCCAATCTCCATTTAAATTTCTATATTCAAATATATTTTCATTCTATTAGAATTTCAAATCACATATTAAATTTCACTTTGAATTCAAATGCCATATTAAATTTCTCTTGAATTCAAATTCTATATTTATATCTCTTTGGATTCAAATTCTAGATTTATATCTCTTGAATTCCAATTCTAGATTTAAACTCCATTTTCAAATCTATTTGAAATCCTAATATTTAAACTCCCTTTTTTTTTCGGATTCCAAATACATTTTAAATTCTCTTCGAATTCCTCTTATTCAAATTCTTTTTGAATTCTATTTAAACTCCATTTGAGTTTTATTTGAATTCTTATATTTAAACCTTCTTTATTTAAATCCCATTATTTAAATCCCATTTGAATCTTCTTTATCCAAATCCATTTGAATTCCCTTGAATTCAAATTCTATTTTAACTCCTTTAAATTCAAATTCTATTTGAATTCTTTTGAATTCAAATTCTGTATTCAATTTTCCATTTAAATTCCTTGTTGAATTTAAATATTCAAATTCTATTAAAAAAATTCAAATTAATCGAATTCAAAATCATAAATCCTTACGGATTTATTTAGTTCAATTTATATTCTGTTATCAGAATAAATTCCATCGTTTATTTCTTTAAACGATCTTTCCCATTTATATTTTTAAATTCACATTTTGAATTTAAATATTTCAAACTATCCAAGTGAAAATTTTCTCACCTTCTATTTACAAACCCTATTTATTTTACTCGTTTATATCTTCTTAAACAAGACTCGATTTAAATTTCCCTTTGAAATAAATATATTCTACTCTGGAAAAATAGATTTCCTTTTGTTTATAATGTTTTATTTTTAAGTTCATTTCCTTTTTCAAATTCATCCTTGTACTTTTTATTTTCTGAATTATCTAATGATAATTCTTTTCACGTTATTTATAAACTTCGTTTATAAAAGAACTACTTGTTTTTATTCCTTTAAAACAAGTAAATATTTCAAATCTATTTAATTATTCAAATTCTATTTTAGAAAAATAGAATTCCCATTTTAAATCTCAAATATCCCTTTTAGATATTTTAAATAAATTTACACTTAGCCCAGTGATATTTAAAACCATCAAACCATTCAAATTTCAATCATTTGATTTATAGCACGTCATATATGAATATATATGAAATCAAGCAAACAAACAAACAGACAATATATTTTTGAGGAATCCAGTTTCCTCCAACCTGTTTTCCTGCATCCACAGACGGTAGCACATAAATAATACCCATTCTGCTTCGTGGCAGAATATCGTGGTATAGAAGGTCATCCACTAATCATAGCGTGGGGCGTATAGGGTAATCATCCGCTATGAAACTGCGGGCATCCGCTAATGAGACTGCGGGAATCCAACCAATCAATCAACCCAATATATATATAATAGCCTAAATAACTAATATATATAAAACAAGCAGAAAAATCCAAACAAGCAACAACAATAGTTTTTACGAAGTAAAAATAATTATAAACAAAAGGTGAGTGAGATTTACTCACCGTGATTTGCCCAATATTCTGTAAATTTCCATTTTTCGTAGCTACGAATCGTCTCAACTGAATTGAATTGTACCTATGATTATTTAATTTAATTTACTAATCAACCGATTATTAATTTAAATTAACCTACTAATACAAACAATTCTATATATTTTGAATTAAGTAAGCACAATACCTTAATCACGCTACAACTATCTTCTTCCTTTCCGATAACAAGTTTGATTCTACTACACCTCTCCTTCCATGTTATTCACGTTCTAACCTTCCAGCATTGACTTCCACACCACTGTAAACTCCATTCACACCACCAACTTGCATCTCAAAATAATTTAAGCCTCACCACTTCGTTCAACTCCATTTACCCATCAATAAAATCAGACGATCCAAGTTTTCAGACCAAGTCCTCCCAGTCAACAGTCGAACTCCAGCAGTTCAACTTTGGTACTTCCAGGAAGAAGAAAACCGAGCTCCATCATTTGTTTAACACTGCTTTGCCCAATTCAAAGTCGATGCTCAACCCTATAGTAGCAGAACCCATCGCAAATCCCCAAAATCAACTCGTACTTGATTTCTCATACCTCACCGTCGAGCTCTATCAGAACGTCGAACTCCAGAATTCACAGATTCATCTTCGTGAATCGCCTGCCTCCATTTGTTACTGTCGCGAGTTGCTCAGTCATCACTGAATCATTCGAACTCACTTCACAGGATCGCACTCCATCTCCTACCCTAAATTCGCGATGACCCCAGGTAGAAACAGACCCGCCGATACCTTGTAGCTCGCTGCCCTAGTTTGACTGCTGCTCGAAGTCGCTTGTTGAGATTTCGTCGCACCTGAGTGGAAGGCCATCGCATGAAATAGAGGCTCGATGGATTCGATTGCCACTCTCGAATGATTTGATTTTCATTTAAGGGATTTGGGTTTACTGAGAAAGAAGAAACGAAAAGGACTTGGGATTTACTTCGGGTTTCAGATGATGGAAGAAACTGAAGGCGAGGTCTGGTTTTTATAGGAGTGAACTGGGGAACATTCGTACGAGAGGCCATTAAAATCATGTTTGCCTTAGTGATGAAGCTGGGAGACAGAATATACAGCTCGAGAGAGATAGGTTTGCGTTGATAAAAAATTTAGGTCGGCCCTGGTATAGTCTTAGGGTGGCTCGAACTGATGTGAATTAATTTTTGATTTGATTTTGATTAAGTTTTTATCCGTTTAATTATATATATATTTCGAGGTTCCGAACCGCTATTTAATCATAACGACTGCCATCTCCAATGTCATTCGCTGCTCTGAACCCAAGGGGACAGATTGTGGAATTTTATTTCAACTGTATAGAACAGAAAACAATTTAAATTAACGGTTAAATTAATTTTGATTTAATATATAAATCGATTTTAGATAATAAAATTTCACGAAAATAAATTATTATTACTGTTTTAATTCAAACAGAATTTATATTAATCAACTGAACTGTTTTTCAATTCAGTTTTAACTGTGAATTAAATTGCTTGTTAATAACTCGATATATTTGAAATTATATCCTATGTCAATTATTTAATAGATAAATTCAATATAAAATTCATTTATATTCCCAATTAAATATTTAAAACTAATTTAAATATTCATTATATAATAGCTAAAAATCAGGGACGTTACAGTGGTTGATGATCAAAGCACAGATTTAAATAGCATAGCTTTGTGTATAGCGTTACTTCGCGAGCCTCACACCCCAGTATGAACCAGAAACGGGAGTAAGGACTGCAGGGAGAACATACGTTTCTTTCTAGCTAGGACTGGTGTCATGGTTTTTACAAGGCCTGACATTTTTACTTATGTGGATGATGGAATGAGGCGCCTTGGTTATTTGAGTCCCTAGTGGCTCTATTTAGGCTCCATAGGGCGGGGAAACCTATTGTTCAGGCATAATTAATCCACTAACATATTTGTGGACCGGCCCTGAAGATCCAAGGGCTCACCTGAGTCTGAGTCCTGAGGCACGGGCTAGAGTGTCTCAAATTCGGTAAGGACTATCTTTTGCCTTGGTTCATGATGGAAATCCAACTTCCAATACGATCTATGCGGTTTTGATTGTATTACTAGTACGGCGACATAGTATATGGTAGCTATGCCGTTTATGATTGATATTATGATTGAAATGTTTTTAAAATGTATATACACTAATAATAATATCAAACTCGTTTTATCGTATCAAGCATTTTTGACCATTATAAGGTAAAACTCTATCCTCCGGTTTGCGTTGCATTGTGTGATGGGACTTGAGTCTTATAATGGTTTCATTTTTCTAAAAACATTGCGTTGTTTAACGATTTACTTTATTTATGCACTGGCAATCCAATGGAGTAAACCCGTTTCGCGTTAGCAGCATGGTCCTGTGATTAGCCCTATTATTAAATAGGTTAAGTAGATTTCTCAAACCAGTCCCATGACTGACCTGTAGTTTGTTTCACTTGCAAACTCCGGTGCCCTCTTTTCTACACGGGCAGTCGAGTAGCTTCCTTTGCAGATATTTACCTCTTGAGTAGGATTCTGGATCGAAGCTTAAAGCTGCGTCCAGAGCATAGAAGGTCTTCCGCTATGTATTGTATTAGATTATTGTAATTTATCTTCCGTTGTATTATTTATCCAATGTACTCTGATATCCTGTACTCTGATGTAACATTATTATAATGTTTATAAAAGTCTTCTGTTATTTGTTCTGATGTGTTGTATGCCCAAAGTTAAAGTATTCGAGGATTTCCAACTTTTGGATCAGACCTGTGTGGTTTATGGTCGATTCAAAGGGTGGGGATTTTCGGGTCTTTACAACTGGTATCAGAGCTCAGGTTAGCTCAAATCTTTGGGGTACAACTCGTTAGAACTAAACATAAGACTCATCAGAGGTTGGATTAGAAATATCCTATGAAAGAATACTCATTAGAGATAGGATCGACAGTATCCTAGAATGAGGAAACTCATTAGAGATTGGGTTAGCAATGCCCTAGAATGAGTTCAGAGTGATAAGTTTATAATTCACGTATTTGTGATTGTATATATAATCTGATATTAGAAAATATGATTTTTGAATATATAAAGGTTATATATATTTGAAAAGTTAACCAACTAATAAAATTATTGAAGCAAATAAAGGAATGCAAATTTAGGGGTTAATTAAACAATTTTTAGCTTAGTTCCTTTTCGAGGACGAAAAGATTTTAAGTGGGGGAGATTGTAACAACCCGCAAATTTTGAACCAATTTAAATTTTTTATTTTAGAATTTTAATGGAATTTTAAATAGTTAAAATGATTTATTTTAAATAAAAATGATTAAAAATGTATTTTAATTGAAGTTAGAACGAATATATTTATTTTAATTATAAAAGGAGTTAGAAATGGCACGGTAGTTTGAAAATTTGAATTTGAACTTTGACTGACCGTACAGGATGCAAAATAAATTGGATTTTAGTGAAACCAAAAATATTTAAATCTGTTTAAGAATATATTTCCAACGAATCTGAAAAATCGAAATTTCATAGCGGGAATCAAAAGTTATGCCCAGTTTAATTTTCAGAATAGTCGCTGTGGAATATATATATATATATATATATATTTTAATATAAAAAATAGCCATTTTTTCAAACGACCACCATTTTCGATGAAACCACTTTTTTTATAACTGTAATGTCAAATTATTGCTATGTTTCGATTTTCATAATTTTTAGAGTTAATATGTGAGCGTGGCGAAAGAAAATGTGTTTTGTCAGTTTTAGTCAATTTCGATCGACTTGAAAATGGCCATTTTTCAAACGGTCTCAAAATTCGATGAAATTAGTTTCATTAGGACCGTATCGTCAAAACGTAACTAGAAATAATTTTTCTGGAATTTTTAGAGTCCGTATGTGACCCCAGTAAATTAAAATGTACGTTTAATTTTAATAATTAAATGTTTTATATTTTAATTTAAAGAAAAACTTATCGAAACAATTGAACTAGGTTTCAAAACATATTCCATTGTGTCCGGAATGGGGGTTATTAGCTAGGGGCGACACTCGTTGGGTTCGATTCGGAGTTAGTATCAATGAACCAATATTTTCTTGAATTAAATAATTAATATATAATATACTGTATAAATACGGTATAAATACACCCTAAATACCGTTACCCTAATTTTAATCCATACAGCTGCCACTCTTACGTATCAATGGCTAGAAAGCTATGAAAATGATTCAATAAAATCTTCCAATCCACAAAACAATTAAAGAAATTTCTAAAGACAAAATTGTAGAGCTAATCGAGCTCTGCAAAACTGACGGCGATGATCTTCCCTTGTTCGTCGTGGCGTAGGAAATTCGTCCTGCAAGGCGCCGACTTCGGGGCGGATTTGTGGGGGCATGGGTGCGTCGAGCATGGTCGGGTTGAGGGCGGAAGGGAAGCAGGTCGGCGGCGTCGAGGTGGTGTATTCCGATCGGGGCACGACAGTCTCTGGCGGTGGTGCCAAATTGAAGTCGACGAATGGGTTTTTGTAGGGCGTGATTCCAGAAAGAAGAGGGAGGGTTTAGAACCTTAACTATTTAATTAAATGTTATTTAATTATACTAAATATATATGTAAATTAGCAATTGTTTAAAATATCGTAATTCTTTCAAACGGAAACAGAATCGGCCGATTTCAAAAGCATTGAACTCATCTTTTCAAGATCTACACAACGGTACAGATCAGAACTGAAATGGATCAATTCTGAAATTCAGACAAAAAGCAATGTGAGATTTCTTATTTTTAAAAAATTTAAAATAAATTCTTATGTATTGGAAATCTATATTTATTTGTTGTTAAAATTCATGTTGTGTACGTGATTTGATCGCTTGATGTTGTTTGTTGTTCGGTTGACATGATGGAATGTTTTTGTCGTATTCAAATTGACAAGATAAAAATGTCAATTTGTTGAATTAGATTATTACCAAAATAAAATAATCACTTCTTTTGAATCATATTAATGTCAAAACAAAATATTCATTTTTTTTTGTTGAATCATATTGGCATCAAAACAAAATATCCATTTTGTTGAATCATGTTTTATTAAAATATAAACATCATTTTTAGCTAGGGATGTCATGCAATATAGAATTGTCATTTTAGTTAAAACTGTTGCATTAGTATAAAATGGTCATTTAGTTAAAAATGTTTGATTAGAAATGTAAAATATAAAAAAGTCAAATTGGTGGTATTAGAAATGTAAAATATAAAAGTGTCAGATTTGTGGTATTAGAAATGTAGAATAAAATATTATTTTGGTCATTTTTATTTAATTGATTAGTTGTCAATTCAATATAGAAAATTTATGTTATCATTTTTGTTAAATTGAATTAGTTTGCCAATTCAATTAAAAGTATCATTTTGTTTATATTGTTGAATTGAAATAAAATCGTCAATTCAAAGAAAAAGATTTACATTTTATTTGCATATTTAGATGCAAATAAACACCGTAGAAAAAGATTTCATTTTTATTTGCATATTTAGATGCAAATAAACATCGAAGAAAAATATTACATTTTTATTTGCATATTTAGATACAAATAAGCACTGTAGAAAAAGATTACCTTTTTTGTTTGAATTTTAGATGCAGAAATAAAACATAAATTAAAAGTTATATTTTTTATTTGCATTCTTTGATGCAAATAAACATTAAAATGGAAGTTATATTTTTATTTGCATTCTTTGATGCATATAAACATTGAAATAAAAAGTTATATTTTATTTGCATTCTTTGAAGCAAATAAAATATTACAATAAAAAGGCGCATTTTTATTTTTTATTTGCATTCTTTGATGCAAATAAAAGGTGGAAATAAAGGTTGCATTTTTGTTCGCAATTTTAGATGAAAACAAAACATTAAATAAAATATCATTTTTGTTATAAAATATGCATTAGGAATAAAATAGCAATTTTGTTATAAAATATGGCATTGGAGAAAATAACATTTTTTTTATAAAATGGGTTATTAGATTAAAATAGCAATTTGTTTAGGAAGATTAAAATAACATTTTTATTAAGAAAAGTTACATTAAATTTTGTTTACAAAATGAAAATAAACATTTTATTTTTAGATTATGTTAGATTTATAAACAAAAGGTAAATAAACATTTTATTGTGAATTGTTACATAAGGGAAAATAACATTCTTATAATTAAAATGTTTCATTAGAGTTAAAATGTCTTTTTTAGGGTAAATGTTTCACTAGAATTAAAATGTCATTTTTGGTGATAAATGTTCCATTAGAATAAAATTGTCATATTAGATTTGTGACAAAATAAAATATCATTTTTGCCATATTAGATTTGTGTCAAAATGAAAACAATATTTTTATTGGTTATGTCATACTAGAATTGTCAACATAAGAAAATAACATCTTATATATGAATGTCACCTTTGGTTAAAAAGAATCATTGGTAGTTGTATGTTTTGTTTATTCAGAACATTACCATTTACATGTAGTAGAAGAAAAACCATTATATGTTTTGTTTATTCAAAAACATTATTATCAATATGTTAGTGAATTAGAAATGTCATCATATTAGAAATATCATTTTATTAAAAATGTCATGTAAATTAAAAATATTAATGTATTAGAATCATGTCATTTATCATAGAATTAAAAATGTAATTTATGTCATTTTATTTTAAAAATGTCATATATTTAAATTAATGTCGTGTTACATTAAAAAGGCCATATATTTAGATCATGTCCATGTTAAATAAACATGTCATTTATGTTAGTCAAATAAATAGGTCATAGACCATGCCATGTTACATTAAATATATGGTTTGTTGAAAGTAAATTATAAATATTCATTTGTAATGTAAACAGTGAAAATTGGTTAAACTTATTAACCAATAATTTATTTAGATGAACTGCTGTTGTTTGAAAACGCCACACGGGTGTTGGGATGACATACACTAGTCCCGATATTTAACTGTATGTAAATCGATGGATTGACAGTTTGCGTTGAGCGTTATTTATTTATTTATTAATGCTCACACAATTATAAATTTCACTCTGGTTGTGAATGGATTGCTTAGTGATTATGTATCATTATTGTTATATATATATATATATATATATATATATATATATACATGCGATGTATGAAATCCATACAACTGAAACTGTATGGTAATTGTTTGAGTCGCATTCTGATTTAGAATATCTTTTAATATAAAGAGTATTTTAAAATAAAGTATCTTTTAAAATAAAGAATATTTTAGAATAATGAATATTTTAAATAATACTCAGTAAATAAGAGAAATGTGAAGCTGAATTAAGTAGCAAACGCCATTTTAACCCGAACGGGTTTATCGACCAATTTATTTCTTTTTAAAATGAATATAAAAGGGAAGTGATTTCGAAATATAATATTTTGGAAATATTATTATTTTGATATAATAAAGAAATAGAATATTCAATTTTTATTTAAAATTGAAAATGAAGTTAAAATCGTTTAAAAACGAATTTATTAAAATTTTATAAAACGATTTAAATATAAATCGACAATATATATTATATATATTTAATGGCCTGAATAGAACGCGCCGCGCAACGACCGTTCGCGAATTTCGACCATTAACTTCAAATTGGCTTTACGGAAGATCCGACCGTCAGATTCTTCTAAAACCGGAACCGTTGGGTTCATATCGAAAAGAGCTTTCCAATGAATATAAGAGTTTTGAAATCTAACGGTTGGATTCAGAATTATGCCCAAATCAAATTTGGAAAAGGTCGCTATGGATGCAGTTCGGTGGCCGTTATTGGAAACTGACTGTACGAGCGATAATAAAATTATTAAAAATATGTTAAAATTATGTAAAATCATAATTAATGAATTCGGAAAGAGTTTGGATGAAAAATTCCATATTTGAAAAAGATAAAAATATATTTTTATCGAATTGAACTAGTTATTAACTAGAATAATTCTTTAAAATAAGATTTAATGAAGTTTTCCAATTAATTGATAATTTAATTGGAAATAAATCAAATAAATTGGATTTTGGGCTTGTCGTGAATGGTGTCTTAAATAACTCTGTTCTTAAACCCCGTATGAAAGAATTAATCTTTTAATTAAGATTATTAGAGTTTTCAATTATATTTAATAATTGGAATAAAAGGAAATGTGAGTTGTGTTTATTGTGAATTGTGTTTTTAACGACATTTGTTCTTTAACTCAGTTAACAGTGAAAGTATAATTTGGAAATCATAAATCTTTTATTAAGATTTAATAGGAAATTCTCCAAAGTAAAGTTTTCCAATTTAATATATTAAATTGGAATTCAATGGAATTCGGTTTAATAAATAATCGAAACGAGATTCTGTAAAAGAAGACCGTTACTATATATGGAATTTAAAATGCTTTGCCGTTATTCCATTTATATTAATAGTCTGATACAGAAATTATATCGATTATATATTGATTTGATTTCTATGAAATTCCATATTTAATGGAAGATGATTTTGCGGTTTATCGTGAACAATGTTTTTAAATGACATTTGTTCTTTATCCCAGTTAAAGATAAGATTTATTTCTTAAATCTGAATAATCATAAAGTAATGATTTTGGATATTAAAACCAAAATGGGGTTTTAATGAATCTTTAAAGGGGGATTAAAGAATAAATTTGAAAGGATTTATCTTTAATAAAATTAATGGGAATCTTTACCCTATAATGTGAATATCTGATTAAAAGAATATTCTGAATTGGAATGTAGCGTATGATGTGTTTTATAGCACTTGATTTTTATTATAAAATACGCGAGTTATTCGGAAAGACCGGGTTTAACCCATTCTGAATAATTACTACGACGATTAAAAGTCGAAGATGAAGACGGTGGTTGAAGACCGACGATCTTCACATCGAATGGATGAGGACTACTGATGCCTTTGATTGGAGTTGCTGCCTTGAGAAGGTTCCAATGGTAGTTGTCCAGACGTATTGTTGATCGTTCGGATATGCGAGGTATAAGGTGCCTCCGGTTTCGTTCAGACCCAGAGCGGACTTGTAAATGGATTGCCTGTCTGACGTTGTATTCCTTTATACTGTATTCGTTGATCTCTGCTTAATATATATTTGTTTGGTGTTTAACACCCTTCTCTAAGACGTACGAGCTTAGAGGTTATATATTGGCGGAAATCAATGGTATGGTATGGATTGACAATGTGGCATGCCAAGATGCAAATGATCAAGGCTTTTGTTGAAAAGCAGAGCCTTGTGGTTGATGATCAAAGCACAGCTTTAAATAGCATAGCTTTGTGTATAGCGTTATTTCGCGAGCCTCACACCCCGGTATGAATTAGAAACGGGAGTAAGGACTGCAGGGAGGACATACGTTTCTTTCTAGCTAGGAGTGGTGTCATGGTTTTTACAAGGCCTGACATTTTTACTTATGCAGATGATGGAATGAGGCACCTCGGTTATTTGAGTCCCTAGTGGCTCTATTTACGCCCCATAGGGCGGGGAAACGTATTGTTCAGGCATAATTAATCCACTAACATATTTATGGACCGGCCTTGAAGATCCAAGGGCTGACCTGAGTCTGAGTCCTGAGGCACGGGCTAGAGTGTCTCGAATTCGGTAAGGACTATCTTTTGCCTCGGTTCATGATGGAAATCAAACTTCCAATACGACCCATGCGGTTTTGATTGTATTACTAGTACGTTGACATAGTATATGGTAGCTATGCCGTCTATGATTGATATTATGATTGAAATGTTTTTAAAACATATATACACTAATAATAATATCAAACTCGTTTTATCGTATCAAGCATTTTTGACCATTATAAGGTAAAACTCCATCCTCCGGTTTGCGTTGCATTGTGTGATGGGACTTGAGTCTTATAATGGTTTCATTTTTCTAAAAAGCATTGCATTGTTTAACGATTTACTTTACTTATGCATTGGCAATCCAATAGAGTAAACGCGTTCCGCGTTAGCGGCGTGGTCCTGTGATTAGGCCTATTATTAAATAGGTTAAGTAGATTTCTCATACTAGTCCCATGACTGACCTGTAGTTTGTTTCACTTGCAAACTCGGGTGCCCTCTTTTCCACACGGGCAGTCGAGTAGCTCCCTTTGCAGATATTTACCTCTTGAGCAGGATTCTGGATTGAAGCTTAAAGCTGTGTCCAAAGCATAGAAGGTCTTCCGCTGTGTATTGTATTAGATTATTGTAATTTATCTTCCGCTGTATTATTTATCCAATGTACTCTGATATCCTGTACTCTGATGTAACATTATTATAATGTTTATAAAAGTCTTCTGTTATTTGTTCTGATGTGTTGTATGCCCAAAGTTAAAGTATTCGAGGATTTCCAACTTTTGGATCAGACCTGTGTGGTTTATGGTCGATTCAAACGATGGGGATTTTCGGGTCTTTACATCCTCGGCTCGCCTCAACCTAATGAATGATGGGAGAGCCACACACCGGACTGGCCGCATAACGCGACGTCATACACCTTCGCTACACTTGGGATTAACCCCGAGCAACCCAAAAACAACAGGCACTCAGCCTGGCTTCGCAAACTACGGGTTTTCTGAGATGAGGGAAACTTACTAGAAGCCTGCACTTAATCACGCCCCTATGGAAAAATCAACCCAGAGCGCGACCCCCCGATCGCTTTTTTGCTAAGAGTAACGATAAGTATGCTTATGCAAGTACATGACGCTGAAAAACATAAGAAGAACATCCGAGCACTCGACACAAATTGCAATATTTACTAATTCATATTCAATTTCCACGCACACATTAAACAAGCTACATGTCTAACATCTTTTTTTTAATGACAGGGTGTACATGAGAATCACAATGTGTCTTGAAAAACCAAAAGCGAGGGTCGTACTCGCGTAAACTATCGGCCTACACTACCAAAATGTATGGTAACTTCTACTTAAGTTACTAACATTAACCTTTCTTTTTGTCCTTGTGTTTCTTCTTTGTAAATTTGGCACTTGACAGTTCATCCATCGCGCTGGGCCTCTTCTTACCAGACCCGCTCCTTCCACCTCGACCCTTCTGGGAAGTGGTTGATTCATGAGAAGTCGAGAAATGCTTCTCGTCCGCACCATCCTCACTAGATACCTTGGTGATATCAACAAGGGCGGTATGCGGCGTAGGCATGGGGCACTTTCGGCAGTAAGGCCTACTACAGTGTCACTCTTCTCTGGTATCTCCTTGCCCTCTCACTCAGCCCTTTCCTTGGCCTCTCTGGCGGCCCGTCGCTCAGAAAGCTTCTAGGACTTATGCGGTGTGACAGCACCAGCCTTGGTTTTCTCAAAGGACTCGGTGTCCCTCTGCTGGGCTTCCTCATCCTCCCTTTTCTTCCAGGCCTCATCAGCAGCCCTCTTCTTCTTTGCCTCCTCATCGACCCTCCTCTGTGCGACCGTTTCAGCGGCCCTCGCCTCAACATCCTGATTGGTCTTCATTAGGACCTCCTGCCTGGCAGCCTCATCCGGCTTCCGCTTCTCCTGCACTTCCTCGCTTTTAGCCACCATCTTGGCTTGTTGAGCCTCCACTATGGCCACCATCGAAGGCACATCAGCTTCCACCGAACCTCTGGCATGAGAACTTTGCACGTCAACCACCTCTCCTTCCTCCATAAGGCTTTCAACAAGGTTGGGCAATATTCTTATATCCGAGAAGGTGTCAAGCTAATCACCACCTTCTCCGAATTGCACCCCCTGGGTCCTGGCCCAGATTCGGTCGCTTGCAGTATCATGGGGGCAGGGTCCAATGCCATGATCAGTCTAGGAAGGGCTGTACAGTAAAAACACAATCTTTTAGTCCGCAAATTTGATAATTACGTCATCCTCGGGGATGCATGGAAAAAGAAATTTACCTCTGATAAGGGATGGTGTAGAAAGGACATGAGGGGTATTCATGGTGGTAGGTAAAGTGAATCCGGTCTCTCCTAGCTCTGGATGCTCAGGGTCATACTCGGTTGAAATCCTAGTCGTAGCTGCGAGATCACTCACCATAGCCGAATCAGGGGTCGGTGCCCGATAAGATCTTCGTACACCAAATGTTTCTGCTACTACCACTCTCTCAGTCATGGCAGCTTTTCCTTTCTCAACAGTGAGCCTCTCCCTCTCGGCATCCTCAAGCAACAACCTTTTACCCTCCTCCAGCTTCTCGCACTCCTCTGTGGTCAAGAGATTAATCGTAAGCTGTCGTCCGTCTAAGGACCCGACATCCACTTGGCACAAATAGGCCTCATACGGAACCAACCTCTCCCAGGTACGGGCTAGTTCACGGGGATAATCTTTGACCCATGAAAGCCCATGAAATCTTATAACTTTGACATGCACGTTTCAGATATCTTCCTCCATAGACGATTGTACCCGGAATACCGTATCCTCCAGCTGCTCTCTCAGTTGTTCTACCTCTCTCAGATGTGCACCTTTCACTCACTCTACCGTGCTCAGCACATCCCGATTGCTAGCCTCCGCCTCTTCCTTCTCTTTACTCATCTCCTCAAGCTGACTCCTCAAGCTATCATTCTCCGCCCTCAAAGCATTAATATCATTCTGTAGCTCGGTGACTCTCGCATTATCTTTCTCCAGGTCAGCACACCATCTCATCCTTGTCCTTTTTCAGTGTTGTGTTCTCAGTGGTCAAGTCAGCTACGGTATCTTTAAAGTTCGCGAGGGCATGCTATGACTCCCTCTTCAATGTCTCGTAAGCCTGCTTCATCTCCGCTGCAGCGACGTAGTTACAAGTTAGAATTTGGAAACATAAAGGCGAACAATTAAAACAACCATTGCACAACAGATAGACCTACCTATCTCTATTTCCAAATGACCAACGGTGGTCTTCTTACAATCAATCATAAATTGCCGATTAATCAGCTATAGGTTTTTCTTCTTGATTAGCTACGAAAGACGATAAGAATACTTGGTAAGTTCATTAGTCTAGTGATACGCAGCCTTCACATGCAATCATATTTCCCCGGACTCCCTAGTTGGGGCTGGGCGGATATCGTGGAGAAACATCAGCACATCAAAGTAATGGTGAGGGAAATAATGTTTCAAGAATGCCCTCTGCTCCTCTATTCAAAGCTCTAGTATCTGAGGCTCCGTCAGATCTTGCATCTCTATCACGGTTGCCTCATCCGACCTTGGCTTATCAAACAATGGCTCCTTCCCCTTAGTAGTCTGAGCAGGAGCCAAGGGTGCTGTAAAAGGAGGAGTTGTTGATGACAAGCGCCTAGATCCCCCTAATTTGAGTCGGGAATCTCCCACTGACACTCGGATTGGAGGAGGGGGAGGAGGAGACGAAGGCAATTGGGGTCTATCGGGTTGACGACTCTCATTGCTACGATTCTGTGAAGGTGGGGCATCACCATACAAACTGGCCCATCTCTTAAAGGAACCAAGAAAAGAACTCTGAGGTCGTCGTCGGTCTCTAGATCCGTGACTTCGTCCTTCATGCCCTCTAGCCATATCACCTATTAAGGGAAAGAAACAAAGTTAGTCAAGTTGCACATTTAGAAGAATCTCTACGCTATGTAGTGTTTATGAGTGTATGCCCTAAGTGTTCTCTCAACAAACCAGATTATGGTCCACTAGAAGGAGTTAACCCCCTCCGTAGTAAGCACTAATTCGCCCACGCTAGCTGGAGTCGGTCACGGGGATACTTCTAGGTCAAGTTTATTTAAGCCATTAAACTGGCGCTCATCTTCAAGTGGGGTCGCGGCTCAAGAAGAGATCACTAGAGACAATGGCCTGATCGACACTCCCGTCCCTCCCGCTGGAGGCTAGACGGGAACATTCATCGAGCCATTGGCTCCAGCTGCGGTCTCCTCACCGCGAGCCCCATCTCCACCAACATCTCCCTGGAACTTGACAACCTTTTTTGGCTTGGGCCCCGCAGCGGGCATTTTTCTTTTCTGACTAGGAGTCACAAGGCCTTTCTCCACCACCTTTTTTGGCATGCTGCTCGCCACTGTGGACCTAATTATATCCCGATCAGGAAGCAACCCAGCATGGCGAAGGCACTCCTGACTTGTCATGGTACCAGTTTTGCGAGACTCTTTAGGAATCGCTCGTAGAGCATTAAGATGTTGCTAGTACTCCTCACCGGTGGGCGCTTCTGGCTTTCCTGCCGCGATAAAAAATAAAATGATGAAACACGGGCTCCGAGACCTTTATAGTAGGGAGCGGAGTTCGAAAGTACTTACTCCCCTCTATCCACCTCCTTGCAAATCCGGGAGGGAAGCGCATAAAGAACCATTCTTGTTTAAACACATACGGCCTGGGCCATTTCCCGACAAAGAATTTGGTGGCGGCTGACGCTTTTAGGAACCATTGGGAGGGTGATCCACTAGAAGTTCTCCTCGGACTGAAAAAATAACGAATGTCCTCTCCGATGGGTTCTATGTGCAAATATTCCCGGTAAAGAACGTAAGTGCCTAAGAGCGAAGAATAAGCATTCGAATGCAGTTGCGAAGGTGCGAGGCAGAAATAGGATAGCATGTCCCCAATAAAGTCATTGGTTGAGGGCATGCATCCCGCAAAACAAGCTTTCCTATTCTAAGCAGTCAAGCCCTCTAGTGGTGCATGTACTCTATCACCTTCTCCCGGTGCGTGGGCGTCACCCACCAGTATATTGAACCGCTGCGCCATTTCCTAACTGTTATAGCATCCATGCGCGACGGTACCGAATCCGTCGGATTTTCCAAGATAACGGCATCGAGCAACATATCTGCGGCTACCGGAGGTGCATCTCCACTAATAATATCCACGTTCTCAACCTTCGCATATATGACCGGAGAATGTAATCTCTCAGTTTGTTCCCCGTGTTCGGACACTCCGGGAGAACTAACTGTTTGGGAAGGAGTGGATCCTTCAGTAGTCTCAAGCTCGCTGCCAGTCGAGTTACCACTGTTGGTAGAATCAAATGTATGTCATGGCGGGGAGGAAGCCTCGGCCTCGAATGTCTTCCCAGTTTTTGATCTTGTTTGCATCGCTAGCTATAATTTAATACACTAGTATTAGACATAGAATAACCTGTACCCCTCGTGTTGGTGAAAACTAACAAGTGCGTGTGGTGTCATGTGAAATCAAGATGTACAGAGAAAATTTATACAGTCTAACAGTTCGATCACAGTTCAAGTATATGCTCTATCCTAAGTGAAATGTCCGAATCCCCGTCTGCATAATTAACTGCGTGCGCACTAGGCGCAATCATGCAAGAGAATAAGTGATACATAAGACCAAGGGCGGGCAGTCAGGAGATCGAAGTTCTGTAAAAGAGAAGCAACACCCCGCCACGGCGCAACGTGAAGAAACCGCGCTAAGCAGCTCTGGCGGAAGGATCGAGCCCATTTCGGGGTTCGAAAACTCGAACCTCCCTCAAGGTTTGAAAATTCGAGCCCACCAGGGTTCGGATGTTCGAACCCTAGAGGTTCGAATATTCGAATCCTCTTGGGCTTCATAAATTCGAACCCTTGAGGTTCTAATATTCGACCCTCTACAGGGGTCGGAAATTCGAACCCCAGAGGTTCGGATATTCAAACCCTCTTGGGGTTCGGAAATTCGAACCCCCTTAAGGTTCGAAAATTCAAAATTCGAACCCCATCCGGGTTCGGAAATTCGAACCTCAAAGGTTCGAATATTCGAACCCCTTTAGTGTTCGAAAATTCGAACACCCTAAGGGTTCGAATTTCCGAACCTCTGATGGGTTTGGATTTTCGAGGCTCCTCCAAGTCTCGGCCCTTCAACCTCCCTCTTCCTGTTTTTCTTCAACCCCGTTCCTTACCTAAGTGTTGAGTTCTGAAGTTTTCACAACAATGGTGGCCAAGGAAGAAAATAATGGAAGGAAGGAAATGAGGGGGGCTATTTAGAATAAAAAGAGAAAAATCCCTTGGTATTCCCCGATTCTCGACCCCGCGGGTTCGAAATTTCCAAACCACGGGCCTCGAAATTTCGAACCCCTAGGGTTCCAAATTTCGAACCTCCAAGGTTCGAAACTTCAAACCCCCAGGTCTTGGAATTTCGAACCTACAGGTTTTGAGATTTCGAACCGCCAGTGTCTGAAATTTCGAACCATAGGGCCTCGAAAATACGCACCTCTGTGGTTCAGAATTTCGAACCCCTGGGGTCGAAAATTCGCACCCTCAAAAAAATATGAGGAGAAAAATTTGTTTTGTGCCCCTAGGCTCAAATCACCGCACCGCCCGCTGAACACGCGGAGGCGACGCATTCAAAATACTTAGCAACGTGAGCACGTCATTGCACCAACAACAGCTCATTCGCAATTCCGCAGCGAACGAGCCCGACAACTGGCATCTGTTTTTCTTTAATAGGACAAGTCAACAACCTGACTACTATCTTAGCCAATAATCCAAAGCACATCATGTGAAGACAAGACGTACTTTGGAGGGCAATGTTAACCAACCTTTTGGTCCGGCTCCCAGAAGTACACAGGACATGCTCAACTTAACCCATCGCATGGAGTCAAGGCCAAGGAGGACAACTAGGAGCGAAGGAAAACAGGTCGAAGAGGGATCGAACCAACAAAGACCTCGCAGTCCGAGCCGGGAATCCGATCCACGCGCCATCAAGGCACCGATACCCATGGCCTTCGCACCCCCAAGAGGCAACCTTCATACCCCTCGGGGTGCGAAAATCACACCCAGCAGGGGTGCGAAATCCGCACCCAACGGAGTGCGAAATCCGCACCCAGCGGGGCGCAAAATCCTCACCCAGTAGGGCGCGAAATTCGCACCCAACTGGGTGCGAAGTTCGCGCCTAGTAGGGTGCGAAATTCGCATACAGCAGAGGTGCGAAATTCACACCCGGTGCTGGGAGGGAAATTCTGGTGTGAGCAAGTGACTGGGCGTGAATTTCTTCGTGTGGCCCCCTATTTTTACCTACTCCTACCTACTCCCACCTACACCTACCTAATCCCTTTCTGATAAATACCCCACAACATCATACTTCAAAGGGGTTGGAATTTGAGACCTTGAGACTTCATGAGAGCTCCATTAATGGCATTTCCACTTTGAGGAAGAAGAAGGGCAAAAGTGTCTTTTTCCTATCTTTTGTAATATATGTCAATTATGACATCATATATGATAATAATGACATCATGTAGCTTAAAAGCTAATGTAATGAGATATCATGAGATGGTCTCAACCTTCTAACCTTTTATGATCAATAATATTCCAATAATGCTTCAAAGTGGACGTAGGCCCCTCCCAAGGCCGAACCACTATAATACTCTTGTGTTATTTACTGCTTTCCACTCTTGTATATACGACCAAGTTAAATATTCCTAGTAATTGGAATCTTGGGTGTTTACGACATTTTCTACCATCAACAGGAACGAAATCCTTTGAGTAGAGGAGAATGTAACACCCCGTAATTTTTACAACACTAATAATGATAAATTAAAGAATAATTAATTATATATTCAGAATTAAGTGAAACGGACTGCGCCAATGCGTTCGTCACGGAATTCTGGTCAAAACAGACACCTGGTTTGCATAAAATGGACACCGTATGAAGAAGTTATTAAGGTTTAAAGTTTGTATACGCATAAGAAGAATATATATATGAATAAAAATAAGTCCAGAAATTCAAAATGGTTCAAAATCACGCGGAGGACATGGGCGGGAAATTTCCCGCTCTGTGTGTCGACCTAGGGGTCGACACCATCATTAACACAGGGGGGTCGACCCCCATGTCGACACCCCCAAGATCCGGGGCAGATTTCTGCTTCTGAACATGGACTGATTTCTAGTCTAGATTCGTTAGTTCTAGGCTATAAATAGGACCCTATACCCATTGTTTTCTTCACACAAAAACAATGGAGGACTAGATGTTGTCTCTACCTCGACTAAAATATCTTGTTCTTCTACAATGGGGGTTAGGCTAATTCAAAGATATATGATTCAATATCTGTAATCTTTCTTCTATTTTCTTCTATTATCGTAGATCCAATCATGGTGAGTCTATGTTAATTTCAGATCTAATTACTTAAAAGTTAATCTTGACATGACTGTAACTTGATCTAAGCCTGTGACTATTTGAATCATATCAGATCTGCTATAACCTGTGTATTTAAATTATTCTGACATGACTATGAACCAGATCCAAGCCCACACCTATTTATCATGTTAGATCTGCCATTGTTAGTTGGATATCTAATTCATTGTTTAGATCTCATCGTGCCTGTTTATGTTAGAATCAGTTCTACTATCACATGTTCATCAAATCTGTTCCTTTATGCATATCTTATCATTATGTCCAACTTTGTCACTGTTAGTTGCTATGCCTATTTTACCATCATATGTCAATCCTGTTATTGTGATTATTTGTGTTCTCTTCCCTTCTTCTTTTCCCTTTTTATTTTTATAGCCAGGCTACCTTCGAGCCTAGGCATGGCACTGAAATATGCGAACGCGTTAAATTGGGAACGAGGGGAAAACATTAAAATTGGGGCATAAATTTTATTCGGAAATTTGGGCATAAATTGAATGAAATACATGAATATGAATTTGGGGTGTAAACCGCAATTGTGATTAAAACCCTTAATTTGGGGCATATGGTTCATTATGAACTTGACTTGGGAAAGGGGCATGAAACCTATAATGACATAGCAATAATTGGTTAATAATGAAGATGCCTAGAATTACAGTAATTAGAAACTGTAACCGCGCTTAGACATGAGGTTAGATTACACTTGCGGCGGAAGTCTGCCCGGAACCGCCCGGCATATCCAGCGACCCCAAGTGGTGAATCTAATGTGAGGGGTCTAAGTGCACTAAGTGCATAAACACGAGGTTAAACCTGGTTTATGGAAGAAGTCTGCCCAGAACCAATCGGCATATCCAACATCCACAAGTTGTAGGGTTAATGTGTGAGGTCTAGTACAATATAACCATAAATGAATATGGTAATAAAATTCAATACTTAACCTAGTTGAATCCATAGGGATTGTATATGTTAACTTGAATAGGGGTTAAGTAAACTTGTATGAAACAGTGGGAGGGTTAAGTATATCTTGGGTTGGTGGGTAATATTTATATATAGGCTCACAAACTTAACTTGTGGGGTTATGCAATCTTTTACTCTGGTATGGCATAACCTGTGGAAAACCTAGTGGGGATGCAAGCATAGGGGGAAGCTTGTATCATCTTGTGTGTGGGACTCATTTCATTCAGTAACCCATATATAGGTATCAAAAGAGTACTTTGAACTAGGTTGGGGTCGGGGCATGCCTACTGGGCTAATTGTAAGAGATCCAAAAGTGGGGGACGGTGTGGGCGACACATTCTGACGGAGTCTTGTTCATGCATGGGTTCGGTAAAGGAGGTTTAGACGTCGTGACAACTGTAGATATGGTTGTGCACATCCTGAAAACGATGGGTTTCCACTTTAGGAAGTGATACATCTTACTGTGGTGCCAGCACAGTGTATCTACGGAGTAGGGAGCCAATCAATTGGGGTAGTTATTAGGTTACATCTAGAGTCCGGTATGTTTAGGAGCCTGTTATTATCCTTTTGGGGAACTCCGGTATGTTGGGCTGCTTGTTGATTGTATGGGGTTAAACCTCTCACTAGAAGTACACCTAAGTCTACCATCTTATACATGTTGGGGATCATCTCATTCTGGTTATACTAGTATCGGTGCATAGAGAAAAAAGAAAGTACTAGAGAAGCACAATATACTCTATCATGTTTATCCCGTTTACCATGTCATGCCTGTCTTTTATGATGTTATCTCTCTTATCCACTTTATATGCCTGTCATGACACTTTTACTTATTTATATGTTAAAATTAACTGGACTCACCAGACTTTATGTCTGACCTATTTTGTTTCCATTTCTTTCTCTTCCGTTCCCCCTCCCGAGGTTCTCAGGGTGAGAATACGCAAGCTTGATTAGGACTCTGCTTTCATCTTGCTTGGAGCTATTTAGATGTACGGCTTGATTTCATATCTCTCTACTATGGCTATGTTTTGGGGATTATGCTTATTTTATTATTGTACTCTGATCTTTTAAGTACAAGACAGAAGTTTTAATGATGTACTAGGTTTTATGCATTTCAGACATATAATGTAACCATATTTTGAACTACGATGTTTTCTGCATAATAAAATTTTAGATTTCGCTGCTATTTTATATATGTCTTGTAATGTTTCTATTTCTGTTTACCTATAAAGCTTGATGAAACTTAATGCATTCTCTTAATGAGTGACATTACGGACGTGGGGTGTCACATAATTTGGTCAGATTTGGAGATAGCTATAGATTTTAATTAAACTAAACACGTCATTTAATTTAATCAAAACAATTGTTTAATAACAATTTTAGAATCGATCAATGTGAGAACTCTCTCACTTAATTAATTTTTACATCTACTATATCTTTGACTGAATATATATTGGTTGCCTGTGATTGCAATGTTTGTTTGCTGATTGATGGATGTTTACAGTTTTAATGTTGTTATTATTAAACTGTTCATATATGCGTTGTCGAATAAAAAGTTTATATTAAAAATTATTTTTGGATGGCAATTTATCCACACGTCTCCCAAATATGTAGATAAATTCACATGGATTGTGATGTAAACCCCACATGGATATTGAGACGATAATTTTACACATTGGCCAGTTATGCAAATAATAATCACTATTAGATGGTTGAAAACCTTACATGGGTCTCGGGATGATAATTAATTCTCAAATCTCCCTTATATTTAGTTATATATCAACCGATTGATTGACATACCGTTATAAGCGTTATTTAACTATTTAATGCTTATACAGTTGTAGATGCGCTCTGAATTTTACTTGGATGTTTAATAGTTGTTTATAACTATTGTTGAACACATGTGATGTATGAAATCCATATAACCAAAATTATATGGTAATTGGTTGAATCTCATTTTAATCCGGAATAAATGAATATTTTAATATAATATTCAGTACAAACCAAAATTTGACATTGATGTCCGATTTTGGATGGACACGAAAATATTAGAATTATAATGAATATTCATAACTGAAAACAAATTGATTTGAATTAATTTTCATATAATTCCAGATTGTACAAGTTTATTTTGAAATAAATAGTAATTTTAAAATATGAAGTTGAATTGAGTAAATAAACGACGTTTTAAATCGAACGCATTTTCTATCGATTTTATTTATTGTTATAATGAATATTGAGAAAATTTGATTTCAAAACCTGATATTTTGAAAATATTATTATTTTAATATTATAATAATATGATGTTCAATTTTGATTTAAAACTGAAATGGAAGATGGAATCGTTTTTAAATGAGATTATAAACGTTTTATAAAATACGTTTTGAATGGAAATCGATGAAATCAATTATATATAATACAATTGTTTAATATGAAGATAGTTGATTTTGAAAGGAAAAGACTGAAATAAGAATTTCAAATGGTAGTTGCGAATAATTTGTAATATTTATAAATTATTTTGAAAGCATATTAGATTTTATATCTTAATTAAAAAATTGATTCGGGCTTGAATAGGACGTGTCACACAGTGACAGATCGCGAAGTTCAACTCGTAACTTCGAATTGACGTAACATGAGATCCAACCGTCGGATTCTCCTGAAACCAGAACCGTTGGAGGATTAGTCTCTAAAAGATCATTCGAATGATAATAAAAGTTTTAAAATCCAACGGTTAGATTTATGATAAATGTTCAATTCAAATTTGAATAAAAACAGCACTAGTGCAACTAAATGACCTTGAAACATCATTTTACTGAGTGGGCCTACTTTTAAATTATTACAAATATGGGAAAATTATTTCGTATCATAATAAATGATTTGAAAACATTTTTGGATGAAATATTCCAGTTCTAAAAAGATAAAATGGTATTTTTATTTGAATAGGCTAGTTAACAACTAGTGTAAGAATCCAATGTTTTTAAATTAACAAATTAGAATGGATTTGAATGGAATTAATCTTCGGATATTTCGATATTGGGTTCCATAATTATACAGATATCGTTGAGGAATTTGGAAGATATAGATATCGTTATTCCCAATACAATACCTATTGGTTTCAGAATTTGATATTGAATATAAGTCGATATGATTTCTATTCAAAGCCTTGTATTTATTATTAAATCGGATTTTGGGTTTGTCGTGGTTGGTATCTTTAATAATATTGTTCTTAAACCCAGTTGAGAAGGAAGTAAATCTTTTAATTAAAGTTAATGAAGTTTTCCAATATATTAATATAATCGGAATTAAATGGAAGTTGATTTTGGGTTCATTGTGAACGATGTTTTAAATAATATTAGTTTTGAAAGGCAATTATTATTTCACACTACTATCTATTACAATGAAATACAAAATAACCATAATATCTATACATGCTACATAATGCGATATTGACAAAAAAAACAAATACAATTTTACAAGCAAAACCAAAAAAAAACTCAATACTGCACATCGTCACTACAAACAATATGAAGAAATAGTAATGCCCAATCTATTAAACCAAACAGTTACTCCTTCACTCGGCATCCACTCTTGCCCTTATCATATTCCAAAAATCAACTGCATCACTTAATCTACAGCATACCAAAACACCATTTCATCTCTTAAACCAATCACTTGAGCCATAACCTCATACCAAAACAGCAGCAGCGATTCCAAAACTGAAAACCCATTATACATCAGTACACCAAAATAAACCCTGAATACCCAACGTAACAAGAATATCCAATATGCAACTTGAACACCCAACTTGCAATAAAAACTGTGAGCAACATTAGCCAAAAACAAACCAGGGTACATCTCAAACACAAGCACTGACTTTGGTCATATTACACTGGATTCCTCCTAGTATGAAGGGGGGGAAATTTCATAGAATTAGGAAGAAAATCCTCTAATGTATAATCAATCCCTTCATCCAAATCATCATCCATACTTTCTGCAGCCTTCTTTTTCCGGGCACGTCCCTTGGCATTTTTAAGAGCAGTTTTCGTTTGCGCTGAAGAAGAAGGTGTAGAACTAGATGGTGAGTTAGAAGGTGGCGGCAGAATAATGCGAGCGGGAGGTTTAAGATGCCCATAAGGAGAAGCGGATGCATTTAAATGGTTAGAAGTAGAAGCATTAACAACAACAGCTTTAACACCTTGCCTGGAACTATTTCTCTCATCATTATTATCCCAAAATTTCCCAGATAATATATTCAAAGAAGAAGGACCTGTCTGTAAATTTCCCTAAGATGAGGAATGATCATCGATAACCAGTTTGCCCTTATCACTAGATTTCCTAAAATTAAAACCTTCTTCAAACAACCCGCCTAGATCAAAATCCACATCTTCTTTATCAAAAATATTCCCTTTATCACCAGCAGCTTTTTGAACATGAAAGCCATTATTTTTATTACTGTCATTACCCATTGCAGAGTTTTGAAGGCCAACATCACAATTACCTTCATTGCCCATAGCAGCATTAATGAATGATTGGTTTGCGTTATGGTCCACTGTCTCGTTTCCTTTTTCAATGTTCACAGATTCCTCTTTATCCAAATTAGATCAATCCTCATTCAAGTTTGACAAATCACCATCATACTGAGAACAAGCATTGACATTATTATCCAAACAAGCATTATTATCCACATCCTCTGAAAACAAGGCATCAAACTAATTATTGGGCTTCTTGACAGTATCAGCAAAATTTTCTTTGTTCTCTGTATTTTTGCCACCGACCTTCCTTCTCCATTCTTTATTTCTTTTATGATTAACATAATTCCAAGAATTCTTATTTACATCAGAATGAACATTCCTATATTTCCTACCAGATTGAACAAAATTATTTACATAATGGGCCTTAAAAGCCTCATTAGCCTGATTCCAATTCTCCCTAATAATCTCAGCATGTTTCTCACAATATGCAATATCATGCCCAAAATTTTTACAACTAGTACAAATACTAGGCTTTCAATCATAAGAAATCTTCAACGTAGGACACATATCACCCAAATCATCAAGTTCAATTTCCTCAGGTAATTCAAAATCTGGTGTTACCTCTACTAGCGCTTTTGCATAATGAAAATATTGTAATTTTTCAGTGCTAGCATCATAACAAATTAGCCTACCAACATGATTCACTAACCAATTTATAGCAATCAACGTCCATAAAATCATAGGTACACAGTATAAATGAATCCAAATGGGCACTTTCTTTATCTGCGATTGTGAACATCCTATAAATGGATCCCAAACCGTAATTATGAACATCCTTCCTCGAATGAACAAAGGATCAGAGTGTAAAATTCTCTCTATCGGAATCATTAGAAAATTTAAAATAAAAGTGAAATCCATCAGATCTAATATCAACCTCACCACTAAGCTTTCAACGGCTTCTTAAAAAATTTGAAACAGCTAGAAAAGAACCTACCAAATAATTGGTCCAGTAGTTAAGACCTTCTTATCTGACAAGATCTGGGATCAATTTCTTCTTACCATCACGAGGAATGTCAAAATGTTGAGGCTGATAAGATCCTGCGTTGTGAGGACGCGAACTAAAGAGAGACGCGTAATCGATCTTGACGAAAGAAGGAAAAGATGCTTTAGAAGGATACTCTTTCGAAGAAGAGGGATTTGCATTAGGCGTAGGTGGATCTGGAGGTTTGGGAGGAGAGGAGCGAATAGGGGTGAAAGCAGAATCGAAGGTGAAAGAAGCGGATTGTGAAGAAGGAGGAAAAGACGCTGCTGCCATTCTATAATATGGATTTATTATTATTCATTCTTCAATAATATTAGTTTTTTAACCCAATTAATAGTGAAGTTATGATTGGGAATTTATATATCTTTTAATTAAGATTTAATGGAATTTTCCAAAGTGAAGTTTTCAAATTTAATAAACTAAATTGGAGTTGAGTGGAATTTGATTTAATAATAATCGAGATGAGCTTCTGTAAAAGAAGACCGTTACTATTTATGTAATTTAAAAGGCTTTGCAATTATTCCACTTATAGTACTAGTCTGATACGGAACTTTATATCGATTATATACTATTATGATTTCCGTGAAGATTCCAGTGAAATGGAAGTTAATTTCACAAATATTTCTTTTCACATGATCCTAGATTACGGTAGGAGCTATACTATAGAATGCTTTGTATCCGTGTATTTCTTTTAGCTGTGTTAGGTGATGTTTTCCGCTGCATGTTATATTTATGTATTATATTTGTGCTATTCTATAATTTAGTCTTTGATATTTTTGTCGTTGTATATTATTTATTTGTACTCTTCTATAAATTGTTGTAATAGCAATGAAATGTTCTCTTGTTTTGTGTTCTGATGCGTCGTGTTCTCAAAGAAATCCGTCTTCTTGTTCAATTTAGGTCTGTCAGGAAGTTCGGGTCATTTCAGTAATGCCAGAGCCAACAGGTATAAACTATTACCTTGCTTTACGTAAAGCACTCATCCATGGATTGTGTGTGGTGATTTCAACTCCATTCTAAATTTTTTTTATTGTATTGGTGGTAACCTTGTTACCCTTTGTGAAGTCAAACCTTTAAACCCAACTATAAGTGACTCTGATCTTATTGAAATTAGTGCTTGTGAAGTTGATTTTACTTGGAATAACAAGAAAAGAGAAGAAATTAGGACTTTCTCCAGAATAGATCATTCTTTGTGCAATTTTCCTTGCCTTAATGTTTGGCCTTCATCAAATAATTTCTTACCACTTCCCAAACTTTCCAACCACTCTCCCCAGTGATCAAGGCATTATCAGGAAACCTAGTTTTAAAGTTTTCAACTTTTGGATTAAAGAGAATGACTTTCTTGGCATTGTTGTTGATGTTTGGAATAAACCATGTTATGGCAATCCAATGTTCGTGCTTTGTAAAAAACTCAAGCTTTTGAACATGCATTGTCTATCTGGGCTAGAAATAAATTTGCCAAAGGGTCTAAGTAATGTGATATGCTGAATGAACAACTGAAAAACATTCGAGCTAAAATGCTTATTGAGGTGAACAACCCCACTCTTGCTATTCAAGAAAGTATTCAAACTAAAATCTTAAAGATGCCTTGTACTCTTAATCCTTAATGGAGAAACATAAGGCTAGATTAAAATGGCTTCTAGAAGGGGATAAAAACTCTGCTTTCTTTCACTCTGCTCTCATAGCCAAGCACAACAAATAGAATATTTTCAGCATATATGACAAAGATGATCAATTCTAGGACACTCAGAAAGGGGTTCAACATGCCTTCATTAGTTACTTCTCTTCTCTCTTCGGTAATGAATAAAATTTCCTACCTCGTCTTAATGAAATCAATCCTTCCCTCCTTCCTAAACTGAACCAGTGGGACTTTGATTTGCTCAGTTCCTTTGTCAAGTATGAGGAGATTAAGGATGTTGTTTTCTCCTTAAATAAATTTTATTGTGGAGATTCTGAATGGTTTTAATACCACCTTTTTCATTTTCTGTTGGGAGATTATTAGGAAGGATGTGTGCAAAGCAGCTTGTACCTTCTTTAAAAATGCTAATATAATGGAGTCATTTAATAACATTGTTATTGCAATAATTCCTAAAACTAAAAATGCTAACCATGTTAATGCCTTTAGACTTATTTCCTGTTGCAGCACCATTTACAAATGTATTTCCAAGATTATTGCTAATAGGTTAAAATGTGTTTTGTCTAAAATAATTTCACCTAACCAGTCTGCCTTATTGCCTAATTGTAACATTCTTGATAATGTTCTTATGGCATATGAATTACTTAAAGGCTACAAGAATAAGAACATTTCACCCAGGGCCATGCTTAAGCTTAGTATTAAGAAGGCATTTGATTCTTTGCAGTGGGATTCAGTGGTTAGGATATTAAGTTACATGAACTTTCCACATAACATGATTTCCTGGATTCATGCATGCATGTCTTCTGTCCATTTTTCCATTAACATTAATGGTTTTCTTATGGTTTTTTTTCAGAAGCAATATTGGCATTAGGCAAGATGACTTACATGTATGCGTATATCTTCTTAATTGTTATGAAATTTCTCATGAGATTATTTGATGAGTTAGTTGAAAAAAATGCTTTTCAACTGCATCCTAAGTGTAGTGACCCTAGAATAACTTCACTTATCTTTGCTAATAACCTGATTGTGCTTTGCAAACATGACACCATTACCATGATAAACATCATGAGTGCTCTAGGAAATTTTTACAGGATGACAGGTCTTCAAATTAACCTAGCTAAATATGAGATGTACCTAGCTGGTGTTTCTGGCTCTAAATCTATTACACTTCAAAACATCACTGGTTTATGACTAAATAATAAAACTATATCATACCTCAGACTTCCTATCACTAACTCTAGGATAAAAAATGATCAATGTTCTCCTATATTTGAGAATATCACTACGAGATTGGACTACGGGTCAAATAAGATGCTAAGCCAAGCAGGTAGATTAATTCTTATTAAATTCTGTTATTATATCCATGCATGTATATTGGTCTGGGACATACATTCTACCACAAAAATTATAGAAAATGATCAAATCCGCATTCATGAAATTCCATTAGAAAGCCAACATACATGATAATTACTCTGCTCCTATCTCCTTTAGTTTAATTGAAAAACCAATTAACAAAGGTGGATTAGGTATATTTAACACTGTTGTGGAATAAACCTGCATTTGTTAAGGACATAGACAATCTCCTCAATAAGAAGCCGGGTATTTAGGTTATTTGGTCTCTTAAGCATGTAATTAGTGATAATAACTTCAGGACCATGTCTCCTTCACCCAATCTCAGCTGCACTTGGACCAGGATTTTCAAGGTTAGGAAAGATAATTTCAATGATTCAAATACAATGCTCTGCATATACTAGTATCAAATTTTAGGATGACCCTTGTATTGATTTTGGGGTCATCCTAAGTAATATAATTCCTCACTATGAAAGCTGCATTCTGGTGTGCATTTACAAGAAAATGTAGGCAGCCTTATCTTAAACAACAGAGTGGTGCTTCTTAGAATTGCAATTCAAAGCTGCACTAAAATATGGAAAAGGATTGGTTCAATGGCTCCTTTGGTTCCACATACCAATAGAGTTTATCGGGAATGGCCAGTAAGAGTTTCAAAATCAAGAATATGTACTTTTGTTTACTCAAGGTTAAAGATATGCTTTGTTGTAGGTGGCACAGTTTGATCTGGAAAGGAGAAAATGAAGCTAAAGAGAACCTATTTCTTTGGAAGGTTTTGCACAATGCGATATTTACAAAGGTCAAGAGTGTCTCGCATGGTCAACTTATTCCTATATACTGCGACTTCCGTGGTTTGGAGTCAGAAGGCATTGCTCACTTTTTCTTTGAATGCACTGTCATCAACGAGATTTGGGGTGATGTTATGAAAAGATATGGTAGAAATAGTGTATCTCAGGATAACATGCTGGAATGGGATTTGCTACATAAAGAAATGATGAAGGGGGATGAGAGAGCTCGGGTTATTTCATTTGTACTCAAGAAATTTATACTATTAATTTGGAAATACAGAAATTAGCATGTGTTCAGACCTGTGTGAGCACGAGCTATTACTCAGATGAGAATCCAAATCTTATTGAAGATGAGAGAAGGAATCCAGGTGCTGGATTTTACCTTCGACCCTGGCATTTGGGGATGAAGTTGCTACTACATTTTGCATGCTTCTGGCTTTCCTTTTTTCTTTTTGTGTTTTTTTGTTTGTCTTTTTCCGTTTTTGTCTCCTTTGTGATTGGTAGCCTTTGTTTCTCTTGTGTTCTTTTGTTTTCTTTTTCTTGTTTTGTGTCTATGTAATTGTCTTTGGGGTATCATTAAAGTGGTAGGGGATCACTCAAACCTGTCGGCTTTGCTATTTTTTTGAATAAAAGATATTAATAATAAAAATTATATTAAAATGAAGTTATGGCCTTAAATTTGAATTCTAAAATGACAAAAGTGCACCAAATATAAATGATAGCATTAATATAATGTAATTCAATGAAGCTGATTAGTATGTATAAACAGCGAATGAAATGAGGGGTTGAATGGATATATTTATTTAAAAGAAAAAAAATGTTTTTTTTATATATGAACTATATTGTAGACAAGCTGATATTAAATAGGTAAACATTATTTGGTAAGAAATATGTAACACTTATTCTAGACAACGAATTTAAGAAGTAAGTCAGATTACAATATAAATCAACACTATTTTATTATTAGAACTCATCTTAAAATTTAATAAAGAAAAAATGCACTTATTATAAGAATGTGTCCAATTTGGATGTACATTTTACAATACAAGAATGAGTTTAATATTAACAGTTTAAAATTAATGAATAAACAATTTTTTTGAAATTAATTGCAACTAAATCAATTGGAATCTTAAATTAATAGAAAGTAAGTGAATTTTAGTGAACAATTTAATGCAAGAATATATGCATTGTGTCAAAATAAAACAAGCATGTAAATGGAATTAAAAAATATTTTTGAAAAACAATATGTTGGTTTTCATTTTGAATACAAGTATGATTATAACGACCCAAATTTTTGGTTAGTTTATTCTAAACATTTAATATTATTTTAAATGTTGAGTTGATAATATAAATGGATTTCATATTGACTTACCGATTTAATAATCGATTATTCAATTTCAAGTATATAAAAATATAGTAATACGAAAATGAAGTATAATTTAATTTTGCGTTAGAACTGAATAGGAACGATTCAGTTGATCGGTATAAATTGTATTTGACTACAAACGATAATAATAATTTATTATCAAAGAATTGATTATTTCTGAATTTAATTTATATTATATCGATTTAAATTGAAATCTTTGCCATATGATCAAATTAGGCTTCGAAACCGGTTCCAGTGTGTTCGGAATAGTGATACACCCTTAGGAACGTCAGTTATTGTGTTCAAATAGGAGTTCGGTATCACGCAGTATTTTAAATTAAATTAAATCCTATCAGCTCAAATTATATATATGCTTTTATTTCTACTCTAAGTTTCCCAACAAAGGACACTGCAAACCTACCCTAAGTTACCGTTGTTTTCCTTTTCATTTCATTTCACGTACACTCTGTTCCCCAGCTTCACTACTAAGTGAAACACCAAATTAATGGCGTGTGTACGATGTGTTCCCATTATCACGTATATACACATCGCGGCATCCTACCTTTGTTTAACTTTTCATTTTCACTTCTCAAAATGAAATCAAAATTGTATGCTAAGGAAACACCTCCCTCTTCGTTTTTTGAAATCAAATAAAATCCAATCAGTATCGAGTTCGCGCCTGAAGGGACTATCATGGGAGATTCAAGTTCTAGGGGAGTTCGACTTTACACTCAGGGGGGGTCTAGGGTTGACAGAGACAAGCTCTAAAGGTTGCATAAGGGAGATTCGAGGATATATAGAAATTAGTAACACGCGATTTAGGCCTCGTGACTTAAAGGAAGGGTGTGAAGACTCCAAAGTGGTGACAAGGTCAAGCGCGAACTCGATATTGACTGGATTTTATTTGATTTGAAAAAATGAAGAGGGGAGCGTTTCCTTAGCATACAATTTTGATTTCATTTTGAGGAGTGGAAATGAAAAGTTAAACAGAGGTAGGATGCCACGATGTGTATATAGGTGATAATGGGAACACATCGTACACACGCCAATAATTTGGTGTTTTACTTAGTAGTGAAGCTTGGGAACAGAGTGTACGTGAAATGAAATGACAAGGAAAACAACTGTAACTTAGGGTAGGTTTGTAGTGTCCTTTGTTTGGAAACTTAGAGTAGAAGGAAACGCATATATATATATATATATATATATATATCTGATTTGAACTAATAGGATTTAATTTGTATTTGAGAGTGGAGGCAAATTCATGGAGTACAGTGGTATTGTTGGGAAAATGTAACACCTTGTAATTTTATAAAACATTAGAATTATAAATTAAAAAATACTTAATTAAATATAAAGAATTAAGTGAAATGGACTGTGCCGTTGCGTTCGTCTCGGAATTCTGGTCAAAATAGACACCTGGTTTGTGTAAAACGGACACCGAATGAAGAAGATATTAAGGTTTGAAGTTTGTATACGCATAAGAAGAAAATATATATAATAAGTCCAGAATTCAAAAATCGAACAGCGGAAAAGCGGGAAAATTCCCGCCCATGGGTGTCAACCCCATCAAGGGGGTGTGGACCAATGGTTCGACACCCACACAGAGGTATCGATACCCATGTCGACACACACACAGGGATGTCGACACCCACACAAGGGTGTCTACACACCCCCCAGATCTGGGCGAAATTCATTTCTGTGTATGTGGACTGAGTTCTTGTCTATATTCGTTGACCCTATACTATAAATAAGACCCTATACCCATTGTTTTATTCATTCAAAAACAATGAAGTACTAGATGCTGCCTCTGCCTAGACTAAAATGGCCCATTCTTCTTCTACAACAAGAGTTAGACAAGTTTAGAGATCTGTGATTCAACATCTGCAACTATTCTTCTATCACTTAGATCTATTCTCTGTGAGTCTACGTTATTTTTAGATAAAATAATTAAATGTAATCTTGACAAGCCTATGAATTTTGACGGCCCGCCCCGGACTAGCTGACATTTCTTCGAAATGCGTTGTGTCGATGTCCAACTAGCACGGGACGCTCCCCAAAGAAAAAGGGTGTGAAGCTATAACTGCCAAAGGAACCTGTAGTATATCTCATAGCGCATGGAATAACATATAATAACAACATAACGTTGACATAAAACAGGCGAGACAGTGCATAAGTTGAAAACTAAATCATCATAGCAGCGGAATCCATAATACAGCTTATGATCCAACATCATTATTACAACTTCAAATTTCTGTCTCTAAAGCAAAAGAAAGAAAAGTTACACTACTAATGGCTAAGCAGTGACCAGCTACAACATAGGGAGTATACATGTATGTCATACGTGGAAGCCTTCTGCTCGTCTCCGGACAGCTACTCAGGCATTACCATCTAACCTGTCTCTAGTCTGCTCGTTTAGGAGCACCCAGAGTAATAAGAAGAGACATAAAACTCTAGGTCAGACAAAAGTCTGGTATGAGCGATAAGCAAAAAAAACAGAACAATAACAGGTATAATCCAATCATACCTGAACCTAGACCTGCAATCAAAGAGTTAGCACAGCAAGATGTACAGTACTCTAAGGTAACACTAACATAAAGTGTAAAAGTAATATGGGGTGTGCATGACATGGTGATAGCAAACATCAAACATAGCAATCATCCTCACATCTCTCACTCAGTGCGTAAAGCATACGATATTACCTACTTTGGTCACCTAATTTTGGGCCATGACGGAGTCCAACCCTGTAAAACTATCACTACGAGCCCCTAATCCGTCTCTCAGTGGTGAACCAAAGTTATAGGTAACGATAACCCTTTGCACACGTCCCACAGCAAAGTCCAATCATGAAGTCAACTCGTTGGTTCCCGTCTGGATCCTGAGTCACAACTTCTCATTTGGACTACCTTTGCATCTCGGGTTTTTGGTCATCATTCCCGTTCGTTTCATAGCTCCAAGCTTCCATACATGTTCACACTTTAGTTCAGATATGTGTGATTCGTGCTTCTCCAGTCTGGGTCGTGATCCCCCTTTCCTGCATCGGCTCGTGATATGCTCGTGGACCCCTGTTCGGGTTGTGACACATGCTCGCAATCCTCCTCTCCTGGGTCAGTTCGTGATGCTTCATAACCTCCGGCTCGTGGTCAGCTTCCTCGGCCCGTGGGTCCTCGCATGTGGTCGGCTCGTTGTGACTATAGTGGCTCGGTTTGTGACCCCGTCCTTGCATCGGCTCGTGACATGTTCTTGTGGTTTGCTCTTTCCTTCCTGTTGCGGTTCACGGCTCGCCATCCTAGGGTTCGCTCCCCTAGGGTTCGCCCCCTTCCTCACGGTCACTCTCCTTGGGTTTGCCCTCTTCCTCACCGCGGCTCCCCTAGGGTTCGCCCTCTTCCTCACGGTCGGGGTGTGAGGGTGCTTCACGATCCTAGGGGTCGGGTCATGAGGGTGCTTCACGATCGGGTTACTGACAAATTTCCTACAACTTTCCAGCAAGTTATTTACACCACACGACGACGTTTTCGACCAATCTAACAGTCCTAGGCAATTACAAAACATTCCAAACAGTAATAGCAGCATGTATAGTCAACCATAAACATCAAAACAATAATTTAACATGCAAAAATGGATCAAAACATACCCATAACTATGATTTTCCCCTTAATCCCCTTTATCATGATTTAACCATACGATTAGCAAAACATGTCCAAATTAACCCAAATTTCTAACAGAGGCATAAAATAATATTTAAGAATTTCTACATATTTTTCCAGAATTTTATAACGTAAAATTTCGTTAATTAACACTAATCACCCCTAATTAGCCGTGATTAGTGAAAAACAAGGCAAATCACTCACCTTAGCCACAAATAAATCTCAGATCTGAAAATATCTCTGATTTGGGTCGAATCTCTACTCAACACAACAGCTCTACCTCAATCTCTATGATAATCTGCTTTAATTTGATGTTGATTAGGCTAATATATGATTAAATGGTGATTAGAAGGTGATTCGGGAGTTGGAGGCCATTGTTATGGTTGAAGAAATGAAAGTGTCTGCTGCAAAAATGATAAAGAAAGGTTTCTCTAGCCCCTTTCAGCCCTTAAATACCCCTAATCCTGAAATCCCTAATGGACCTAGCTGCTAATTACCCCATTAAGCCCAACTAAGCTGTTTTTCACCTTCCGAACCTTATTTCAGCCATATCTCCCAAACGGTAAGTCCGTTTGGTTAATGTGACCACTCTACGAAAAAAGAAACCATCATCTAAATCCAATGGAAGTGGTTTCAGGTCAAAACTGCTTACTAATCAAAAGTTAGAGGCGAAACAAGATTCGTCGGGGGCAAAACAGTTATTTAAAAATCAGCAAAAATCATGAGCATGGAAAATGACCCCAATAGTCGCTTCCCTAAGTTACACGACCATACGACTTCTCAAGAAAAAGAAATAAATATTCTACGATCCTTTGATGCGTAGAATGCTGGTCGTTACATTCTTCCCGCCTTAAGAAATTTCGCCCCCGAAATTCCTTAACCAAAATAAAAAAAGGTATCCCGCATGCCTACCAGCCATTTACAAACAATCAAACGTACACAATAACTTAACAAGCCTATCCTAGCATGTGATTTACTAACAAAGGGATAACTGTTACTATATGCGAACTCAACCAGATGCAAATGGTCATCCCATGATCCAATATACAAGCTCTCAAAGATCCTATAATGCACAATTCACCCAAATACCATCATAACCCGATCCAATCCTTGGTAAACCATCAATGAAATCCATTGAGATTTCCTTCCATTTCCATTCGGGAATCTCCAATGGTTGTAACAAACCACTTGGCTTTTTTGGCTTGTGTAACAACCCGAAAATCTGGGCCAATTTAAAATTTTTATTTTGGCAATTTTAGCGAATTTTGATTATTTAAAATTAATTATTTTAAATAATATCGACGAGAAAATTTCTTTTGAATAAAATTCAATCGAATATATTTATATAGATCAACGTTAGAATATAAATAATTATAAAAGGAATTGAAAATGGCGCGGTAGTTCGATAATTCGATTTCAAATTTCATTTGAATGTACCGGGTGCAAAATAAACCGGATTTTAGTGAAACCAAAAATAATGGAATCTAATTGTGAATATCTTTCCAATGAATCCGAAAAATTGAAATTTCATAGCGGGGATAAAAAGATATGTCCAGTTGAAAATTCTGAATAGTCGCTATGGAATTCAGGCCCTTAAAAATGGAAATTTTGCAAACGACCTCGGATTTCGACGAAACCACTTTTGTTGGGTCCGTGATGTCAAATTATTCTTAGGTTTCTAATTTCATAATTTTTCGAATCAATATGTGAGCGTGGCAAAGGAAAACGCGTTTGACCAGTTTTAGTTGATTTTAATCGACTGGAAAATGGCCATTTTTCCAACGATCTCAGAATTCAACGAAACTAGTTTTGTTAGGACCATATCGTCAATACGAAGTTAGAAAATATTTTTCGGGAATTTTTAGAGTTAATATGTGATCTCAGTAAATTGAAATGTACGTTTAAAAATTCAATATAATGATTTAAATATTAAATCTAACGAAAAATGATTGTAACGATCGAATTGGCCAGTGAAACATATCCCATTGTGTTCGAAATGGGGGTAAAACGCTAGGGACGACAGTCGGTGGGTTCGATTTGGGATCCGAACGGAAAGTGAACTTTTTGAATTGAAAATTAAAAAAATAAAATAAAGTTTTTTTTTCAATAGGCCCCTCCCTTTACTAAGCCGTTGACCCCTCCTCCTTCAGTTCAGATCGATGCTTCAAAAAAAAAAAGAGAGGGAGGGAGGAGCTCTTCGCTCCTCCGATCGAGCGCCACCACGCCCTAGGGCGGCGCCGCCACCCACTCTACATCCGCACCCCCCTTCTTCTCCTCGTCACCCCCTTCCTCCCCACCCCCCCGCCCATCGTTCCCCTCCCCACTTCAATCTCGCGGATCCCCAAACCAACCCACGCCCTAACCCTAGCGCCTGAGACCACCTCGAGTCCCCCCAACCTCCAGCCCTCCGCACCCCGTCAGCCGTGCACCCGCGAGCCCAGTCGAACGCCACCACCTCGCTGCGTGGATCCACCCACCAGTCGATGCCAAGGTCGACGACAGTACACCCCCTGCTCTCCTTTGATCCAGACCCTAAAATGTAAGTGTTAATTATTTATTTTAGTACAGAAATTATTTATTTTAGTTCTGAAATTATATAATTTTAGTTTGGAAATTATACGATTTTGGTTTAGGAAGATACAGTTTTTAAATTGAACAATGATTTTTTTTATTTATTCTTTAGCAAAGAAAAGAAATGATTTATTTATTTATTTATTCTTTAGCAAAGAAAAGAAATGATTTTTATTTATTCATTAGCAAAGAAAAGATTTGATTTTTATAGAAACAGAAAGATTTGATTTTTAGCGAAACAAAAAGGTTTGATTTTTATCATTAGAAGGACTCGATTTTTAAATATAGAAAGACTTGATTTTTGAGCATGGAAAGACGAGATTTTTAAGTAGGTAAAGACAAGATTTTATAACTAGTAAAGGATAAATTTGTATAACTTGAAAAGGTTAAATTTTTATAACATGAGAATGTTTGATTTTTATGACATGAAAAGAATGATATTTCTAAAAGGGAAAAAGTTAGATTTCTATAAAAGTGGCAATGGGAAAATATAATCTTTTCTATATATGTAGCGATATAAAAATATAATTTTTATAATATAGAAAGGTTAAAAATATAATTTTTATACATCAAGTGATAATATAAAAATGCGATTTTTATATATGTAGAGGATACGGGCGACGAGAGTGATGAAGGGCAAGACGATGAAGATTTCCTACATATGAAGAGTCGTGGTATTGGATAGCTATCTGTGAAAACTTCTCACCTTTCAAATTTTTTTTCTAGTTATAAATATATACTAGGATGCAGACGGTGTTTAGTAGCACCCGACACCCGTCATCCACAGACCATGGATGGCTTGTTTGTTTAATTGTTTGGTTGTATAGTTGGTTAGATTATTTGGTTTGAATTGAATTGTTTGGTGAAATGAAATTGATTTAATTGATGTGTGAATGTCGTGGGCCTTCACTAGACCGGGGATAAGGCTAGGCCTTGTCCCGTTTCTAGTATCGTGCCGTTATGCCGCCGAAATTTTCTAAAAATAAGTTAGAAAAATAAAGATAACATTTTATTTAATAATTGAACCGAATAGAATATTCATATGTTAAAATAAAATGTTTTATCGTTAAAAATATAATTTTTAACGTGAATGTGAATAAATAAATATTCATTTACAAACCGGACGGTTTGTTTATGTACACCTATTTGAAGGACATTGATTGGGACGATAAATTTTACACATCGCCCAACTGCACAAATAAAATATGTGTTTGATTGTTTGAAACCCCACACGGGTATTGGGATGATATTTAACGTACACTAATCCCGATTGGTTAGTTGTATGTCGATCGATTGATTGACAGACTGTTATAAGCGTTGAATATTTATATTTGATGCTTATACAGTGTAGAATGCACTTTGGATGATGGTTGATTATTCATCGTTGTTGATATATACATGTGTTGTAGAAAATCCATATAATTAACATTATATGGTAATTGATTGGGCCTCATTCCAGTTTTAAAATAGAAAAGTTTGAAATAGAAATATTCGAAATAGAATATTTGAAAATATGAATATATGAAGCCGTGTTGATTAGATTTACGCCATTTTGACGTGAACGATATTTATATCGATTTTATTCATTTTATAATGAATATCGAAAGTGATTTCAAAATCTGATATTTTGAAAAGAATTGAAACTCAAATTAAATTGAATATAAATAAATTCGAATTAAATTGAATATAAATGAATTCGAATTGAAATTGAATTGAAAACGAACTGAAATTGAATTAGAAATCAATTTGAATTGAAGTCAATTTGAAATGAATTTAAAATGAATTTAAATTGGAATATTCAATTTTGATTTGAAATTGAATATGAAGTTAAAACCGTTTTGAAAATGAATTTTAAAACGATTTATAAAGCACATTTTGAATTGAAATCGACGAAGTATATATTATATATATTATATATAATATGATGGCCTGAATAGAACGCGCCGCGCAGCGGCAGTTCGCGAATTTCGACCATTGACTTCGAACGGATATTGCGGGAGATCCGACCGTCGGATTCTCCTGAAACCGGAACCGTTGGGTTCGAATCGAAAAGTGCTTTCTAACGAATATTAGAAATTAGAAATCTAACGGTTGGATTTGGAATTATGTCCAAATCAAATTTGAAAAGGGTCGCTGTAAGTGCAGTTCGATGGCCATTGATAGAAATCGACTGTACGGGCCTTGATAAAATCATTAAAAATATCAATAATTTGTGTAAAATCATAAGAAATGATTTAGAAAGAATTGGGATGAAAAACTCTATATTTGAAAAGATAAAAATATATTTTTATCGAAATGAACTAGTTTTGAACTAGAATTATAATTCAATTTATTTTTAAATAAATAAATTGAATTTGAAAAGGGTTATAAATAACCAGAATTTCCAATGATTGCATTGGAGTGGATTTGAATCGAAATTGTCTTCGGAATACTTCGATGTTGGAATTCGTGATTATACAGATGTTGTTATGGAAATTTGAAAGATATATATTTATATCGTTATTTCCAATACGGCATTTGTTAATCGTAGAATTTGATATTGAATATAAGCCGATATATTTTCTATTCAGAGCCTTGTATTGAATATCAAATGTGATTTGGGTTTGACGTGAATGGTGTCTTCACTAACAATGTTCTTGAACCCAGTTGAGAAAAGATTAAATATTTTTATTTAGATTTAATGAAGTGTACCAATTAAATAATATTTAATTGCAATTGAATTGATATTGATTTTTGGGTTTATCGTGAACAGTGTTTCAAATAACACTCGTTCTTTAACCCGACAATTAATGGAATGTGATTTTGGGTTTATCGTGAACTGTGTTTTAAATGACACTGATTCTTTAACCCAGTTAAAGATTAAAACTTAGTGGAGTTTTAATGAATCTTTAATTAGATTGAAATAATCGAGAATGGAGTATCACCAGTTTTACTCCAGGCGATAGTTAAATCTTTAATTAGATTTGAACGTGAAATGGTAATTGAATTTACCGATAACACCGTAGTGTTAGATATGAAGTATTACCAGTTTTACTTCATGGGATGAATAGGTTGGGATTGGGAAATTAAAACAAATAATTACTTCGGTAAAGTTCGTTAATCCCGACTAGTTTGAATTGATATTCAAAAGTAGATTAAAGAATAAATTAAAGAATTTATCTTTGATAAAATTAATGGGAACCTTTCCCTATGAATGTGAAATTTAGAAACTAACTGTCGGTTAGCCAAGCAGAATGGTTTTCTGGATATTGATCTGATGTTGGTTTCGGCCTTCGGAGTTAATATTTGGGAAATTATTCTCTTGATTAATTTACGGTTAGTGACTGATGAATTGGAATGAGGCGTATGTTGTGTTTGTGTAACACTTATTTAAAATATACGCGAGTTATTCGGAAAGACCGGGTTTATCCCATTCTGAATAATTGATACGACGATAAGTCGAAGATGAAGACGATGGTCGAAGACCGGAAGTCTTCACGTCGTTTGGGTGATTACTGATGATCTTGATTGGGCTGTACACCCAAGAAGATGGAAACAGTTGGTGATCGTCTAGACGTACTTGGAGATCGATGATACACGGGGTACTAGGTGCCTCCGGTTTCGTTCAGACCCAGAACGGACTTCTAAATGGACTGTGTGTCTGACATTGGATTTTAGTCTGTGTGATTGATCTCTATTAAATATATATCTGTTTGGCGGCGGAGAATTTATTCTCTTGCTTAACGCCCTTCTCTGAGACATACGAGCTCAGGGGTTATATATTGATGGATATCAATCGCATGGAGTGAATTGCCTGTGTGGCATGCCTAAGTGGCAAATGATCAAGGCTTCTGTTGAAAAGCAAAGTCTTGTGGCGATGATCAAAGCACAGCCTGTGTGGCACAGCTTTGTGTAACGTGAATTCGCGAGCCTCACACCCCGTTGGTGAACCAAAAACGGGAGACGGACCTCAGGGGGGACATGCGTTTTCTTTCTAGCTAGGGTGGTGTCAGTGACCTACCAGCCCTGACATTTATATACTTTTCACCTGTGTGGTTGTTGCTGTTGCGAGGCGCCTCGGTTTGATCGGACGATCTGGGTCCGATGGAGTCATTCGTTGGCTCACTTACGCCCCAAAGGGCGGAGAAACGTAGTGTTCAGGCATTATAATCCACATCGGTGGACCGGCCCTGACGATCCAAGGGGCAGTTGCGGCTGTTCCTGAGACTCGGGCTAGACAGTCTCGAATCGGTTGAGGACTATCTTTTGCCTCGGTTCATAGATGGAAACCAAATTTCCAAATACGTGACATTTGCGGTTTTAATTGTAGAACTAGTATGGCGACATGATATATGGTACCCATGCCGCCTATGATTGATATCTATGATTGAAATTGTTTTAAACACTATACACTTAATATAGTATCAAATGATTTGTTTTAAACGTATCAAGCATTCTTTGGCTGTTATAAGGGAAAACCCTATCCCCCGGCTTGCGTTGCATTGTGTGATAGGACCTGGGTCTTATAACAGCTTCATTTTTCTTTATTTAGCATTGCATTGTTTGTTTTATGCACTGGTATTCTTGGGAGGAAACCTGTTCCGTGTTATACGGCGTGGTCCCCTGATTTACCTAACTTTAAAAATAAAGATTAATAACTGTTTTAGTTCTCACACCAGTCACATGACTGACCTGGAGTTTATTGTTTTAACCTAAACTCTGGGTGCCCTTATTTTGACAAGGGCAGCTAGTAGTTTTGGTTTTGCAGATTTATATTCACAGGATCCTGGTTTACAGCTGGAACGATATCCGGGAAGCTTTGTATCCGTATATCTCTTCTAGTTGTGTATTGTATTATTTTCCGCTGCTATACAATGTATTGTAATCTCTGATATTTTCTGTGTAATATTTATTTATTCAAACTCTGTATATTCGTGTAATCTGATGCATTGTTGTAATATACAATGAAATGTTCTTCCGTCTGCGTTCTATTTTGTGGCTTGTTCTCGAACTATCCGCGTTTTCCTTCACGGGGAAGTTTTGGGTTGTCACAGTTGGTATCAGAGCTTTGGTTTACAAAGCTCAGAGAACAAGGCACATTAGAACCATACGAAAGAATTCATCAGAGATTGGATTAGTAAAATCCAATGAGAATGACTCGTTAGAGATAGGATCAGTAGTATCCTAGAACGAGTGTGAAGAGTAAACTTTTAAAATAAAAATGAAAACCAATTTTGTTTTGAAAATTTAAAATCAATTATTCGTATTTGATTATTTAGTTTATATTGATTTGGACAGTCCAGTATATAAAATTTTGCATATACGCCTTGCAAGCGTGTATTTGAAATTTTAATATACTGGATAGATATAGATTCACACTCTAGTCACCCGAAGATGATTCTGATGATTGTAGCTACATCATCAGAATTAGTGTTCGAGTGTCGAAGGTGTGATATTTATATATCTCCTATTGACTGGTGTGAGAACCAAAATTAGATAGGGCCTATTGTTGTGATTTGGCATCAAAAACATGATTTTTGTATATGTATCAAAATTATGAATTTGAAACTCTAATTCACTAATTGATTGATGTTTGTGTTGTTTGTTTATTTGTTTGCTAATTTTTAGCCATTTAACCTAATTGAAGCACATAGTGAATATTATTGAAATTTGGTCGCATTTGCTTGCATATACATATACTTACATTAAACAGGTCATAACAAGGAGGCTAGAGCAGAGAATAAAATTTGTTTGCCCGACAAATAGGTACATGTTTACTATATAATTTACTGTTTTGTTTGGGTGATGATGATTTTATGAGCCTATTGGCTAGCCGCTTGGCTTTTTCTATTTCTTTTTGAGATCAGAAGGCCTGTATGGCAATTTCGGGATTTTCCCGTGGCTCCCGGAGCAGGGGAGGTTATGGCGAAATTTTTCGAAAATTTAGGGTGTTAGCCAAATTTTTGAAATTTTTGAAAATTCTCAGAAACTGAAAAGTTGGAGAATGAAAGCCAGATCGAACGTAGAGTTGATTGATCAAACCACTTTCGACTTTGTTCCTTTTCGGGGACGAAAAGTTTTAAGTGGGGGAGATTATAACAACCCGAAAATCTGGGCCAGTTTAAAATTTTTATTTTGGCAATTTTAGCGAATTTTGATTATTTAAAATGAATTATTTTAAATAATATCGACGAGAAAATTTCTTTTGAATAAAATTCAATCGATTATATTTATATAGATCGACGTTAGAATATAAATAATTATATATAATTATAAAAGGAATTGAAAATGGCGCGGTAGTTCGATAATTCGATTTCAAATTTCATTTGAATGTACCGGGTGCAAAATAAACCGGATTTTAGTGAAACCAAAAATAATGGAATCTAATTGTGAATATCTTTCCAATGAATCCGAAAAATTGAAATTTCATAGCGGGGATAAAAAGATATGTCCAGTTGAAAATTCTGAATAGTCGCTATGGAATTCAGGCCCTTAAAAATGGAAATTTTGCAAACGACCTCGGATTTCGACGAAACCACATTTGTTGGGTCCGTGATGTCAAATTATTGTTAGGTTTCAAATTTCATAATTTTTCGAATCAATATGTGAGCGTGGCAAAGGAAAACGCGTTTGACCAGTTTTAGTTGATTTTAATCGACCGGAAAATGGCCATTTTTCCAACGGTCTCAGAATTCAACGAAACTAGTTTTGTTAGGACCGTATCGTCAATACGAAGTTAGAAAATATTTTTCCGGAATTTTTAGAGTTAATATGTGATCTCAGTAAATTGAAATGTACGTTTAAAAATTCAATATAATGATTTAAATATTAAATCTAACGAAAACTGATCGTAACGATCGAATTGGCCAGTGAAACATATCCCATTATGTTCGAAATGGGGGTAAAACGCTAGGGACGACAGTCGGTGGGTTCGATTTGGGATCCGAACGGAAAGTGAACTTTTTGAATTGAAAATTAAAAAAATAAAATAAAGTTTTTTTTTTCAATAGGCCCCTCCCTTTACTAAGCCGTTGACCCCCCCTCCTTCAGTTCAGATCGATGCTTCAAAAAAAAAAAAGAGAGAGAGAGAGGGAGGGAGGGAGGAGCTCGTCGCTCCTCCGATCGAGCGCCACCACGCCCTAGGGCGGCGCCGCCACCCACTCTACATCCGCACCCCCCCTTCTTCTCCTCGTCACCCCCTTCCTCCCCCCCCCCGCCCATCGTTCCCCTCCCCACTTCAATCTCGCGGATCCCCAAACCAACCCATGCCCTAACCCTAGCGCCTGAGACCACCTCGAGTCCCCCCAACCTCCAGCCCTCCGCACCCCGTCAGCTGTGCACCCGCGAGCCCAGTCGAACGCCACCACCTCGCTGCGTGGATCCACCCACCAGTCGATGCCAAGGTCGACGACAGTACACCCCCTGCTCTCCTTTGATCCAGACCCTAAAATGTAAGTTTTAATTATTTATTTTAGTACAGAAATTATTTATTTTAGTTCTGAAATTATATAATTTTAGTTTGGAAATTATACGATTTTGGTTTAGGAAGATACAGTTTTTAAATTGAACAATGATTTTTTATTTATTTATTCTTTAGCAAAGAAAAGAAATGATTTTTTTATTTATTCTTTAGCAAAGAAAAGAAATGATTTTTATTTATTCATTAGCAAAGAAAAGATTTGATTTTTATAGAAACAGAAAGATTTGATTTTTAGCGAAACAAAAAGGTTTGATTTTTATCATTAGAAAGACTCGATTTTTAAATATAGAAAGACTTGATTTTTGAGCATGGAAAGACGAGATTTTTAAGTAGGTAAAGACAAGATTTTATAACTAGTAAAGGATAAATTTGTATAACTTGAAAAGGTTAAATTTTTATAACATGAGAATGTTTGATTTTTATGACATGAAAAGAATGATATTTCTAAAAGGGAAAAAGTTAGTTTTCTATAAAAGTGGCAATGGGAAAATATAATCTTTTCTATATATGTAGCGATATAAAAATATAATTTTTATAATATAGAAAGGTTAAAAATATAATTTTTATACATCAAGTGATAATATAAAAATGCGATTTTTATATATGTAGAGGATACGGGCGACGAGAGTGATGAAGGGCAAGACGATGAAGATTTCCTACATATGAAGAGTCGTGGTATTGGATAGCTATCTGTGAGAACTTCTCACCTTTCAATTTTTTTTTCTAGTTATAAATATATACTAGGATGCAGACGGTGTTTAGTAGCACCCGACACCCGTCATCCACAGACCATGGATGGCTTGTTTGTTTAATTATTTGGTTGTATAGTTGGTTAGATTATTTGGTTTGAATTGAATTGTTTGGTGACATGAAATTGATTTAATTGATGTGTGAATGGCGTGGGCCTTCACTAGACCGGGGATAAGGCTAGGCCTTGTCCCGTTTCTAGTATTGTGCCGTTATGCCGCCGAAATTTTCTAAAAATAAGTTAGAAAAATAAAGATAACATTTTATTTAATAAATGAACCGAATAGAATATTCATATGTTAAAATAAAATGTTTTATCGTTAAAAATATAATTTTTAACATGAATGTGAATAAATAAATATTCATTTACAAACCGGACGGTTTGTTTATGTACACCTATTTGAAGGACATTGATGGGACGATAAATTTTACACATCACCCAACTGCACAAATAAAATATGTGTTTGATTGTTTGAAACCCCACACGGGTATTGGGATGATATTTAACGTACACTAATCCCGATTGGTTAGTTGTATGTCGATCGATTGATTGACAGACTGTTATAAGCGTTGAATATTTATATTTGATGCTTATACAGTGTAGAATGCACTTTGGATGATGGTTGATTATTCATCGTTGTTGATATATACATGTGTTGTAGAAAATCCATATAATTAACATTATACGGTAATTGATTGGGCCTCATTCCAGTTTTAAAATAGAAACGTTTGAAATAGAAATATTCGAAATAGAATATTAGAAAATATGAATATATGAAGCCGTGTTGATTAGATTTACGCCATTTTGACGTGAACGATATTTATATCGATTTTATTCATTTTATAATGAATATCGAAAGTGATTTCAAAATCTGATATTTTGAAAAGAATTGAAACTCAAATTAAATTGAATATAAATAAATTCGAATTAAATTGAATATAAATGAATTCGAATTGAAATTGAATTGAAAACGAACTGAAATTGAATTAGAAATCAATTTGAATTGAAGTCAATTTGAAATGAATTTAAAATGAATTTAAATTGGAATATTCAATTTTGATTTGAAATTGAATATGAAGTTAAAACCGTTTTGAAAATGAATTTTAAAACGATTTATAAAACACATTTTGAATTGAAATCGACGAAGTATATATATTATATATATTATATATATAATATAATGGCCTGAATAGAACGCGCCGCGCCGCGGCAGTTCGCGAATTTCGACCATTGACTTCGAACGGATATTGCGGGAGATCCAACCGTCGGATTCTCCTGAAACTGGAACCGTTGGGTTCGTATCGAAAAGAGCTTTCTAACGAATATTAGAAATTAGAAATCTAACGGTTGGATTTAGAATTATATCCAAATAGAATTTGAAAAGGGTCGCTGTAAGTGCAGTTCGATGGCCATTGATGGAAATCGACTGTACGGGCCTTGATAAAATCATTAAAAATATCAATAATTTGTGTAAAATCATAAGAAATGATTTAGAAAGAATTGGGATGAAAAATTCCATATTTGAAAAGATAAAAATATATTTTCATCGAAATGAACTAGTTTTGAACTAGAATTATAATTCTATTTATTTTTAAATAAATAAATTGAATTTGAAAAGGGTTATAAATAACCAGAATTTCCAATGATTGCATTGGAGTGGATTTGAATCAAAATTGTCTTCGGAATACTTCGATGTTGGAATTCGTGATTATACAGATGTTGTTATGGAAATTTGAAAGATATATATTTATATCGTTATTTCCAATACGGCATTTGTTAATCGTAGAATTTGATATTGAATATAAGCCGATATATTTTATATTCAGAGCCTTGTATTGAATATCAAATGTGATTTGGGTTTGACGTGAATGGTGTCTTCACTAACACTGTTCTTGAACCCAGTTGAGAAAAGATTAAATCTTTTTATATAGATTTAATGAAGTGTACCAATTAAATAATATTTAATTGCAATTGAATTGATATTGATTTTTTGGTTTATCGTGAACAGTGTTTCAGATAACACTCGTTCTTTAACCCGACAATTAATGGAATGTGATTTTGGGTTTATCGTGAACTGTGTTTTAAATGACACTGATTCTTTAACCCAGTTAAAGATTAAAACTAAGTGGAGTTTTAATGAATCTTTAATTAGATTGAAATAATCGAGAATGGAGTATCACCAGTTTTACTCCAGGCGATAGTTAAATCTTTAATTAGATTTGAACGTGAAATGGTAATTGAATTTACCGATAACACCGTAGTGTTAGATATGAAGTATTACTAGTTTTACTTCATGGGATGAATAGGTTGGGATTGAGAAATTAAAACAAATAATTACTTCGGTAAAGTTCGTTAATCCCGACTAGTTTGAATTGATATTCAAAAGTAGATTAAAGAATAAATTAAAGAATTTATCTTTGATAAAATTAATGGGAACCTTTCCCTATGAATGTGAAATTTAGAAACTAACTGTCGGTAAGCCAAGCAGAATGGTTTTCTGGATATTGATCTGATGTTGGTTTCGGCCTTCGGGGTTAATATTTGGGAAAATATTCTCTTGATTAATTTACGGTTAGTGACTGATGAATTGGAATGAGGCGTATGTTGTGTTTGTGTAACACTTATTTAAAATATACGCGAGTTATTCGGAAAGACCGGGTTTATCCCATTCTGAATAACTGATACGACGATAAGTCGAAGATGAAGACGATGGTCGAAGACCGGAAGTCTTCACGTCGTTTGGGTGATTACTGATGATCTTGATTGGGCTGTACACCCAAGAAGATGGAAACAGTTGGTGATCGTCCAGACGTACTTGGAGATCGATGGATACGCGGGGTACTAGGTGCCTCCGGTTTCGTTCAGACCCAGAACGGACTTGTAAATGGACTGTGTGTCTGACATTGGATTTTAGTCTGTGTGATTGATCTCTATTAAATATATATCTGTTTAGCGGCGGAGAATTTATTCTCTTGCTTAACGCCCTTCTCTGAGACATACGAGCTCAGGGGTTATATATTGATGGATATCAATCGCATGGAGTGAATTGCCTGTGTGGCATGCCTAAGTGGCAAATGATCAAGGTTTCTGTTGAAAAGCAAAGTCTTGTGGCGATGATCAAAGCACAGCCTGTGTGGCACAGCTTTGTGTAACGTGAATTCGCGAGCCTCACACCCCGGTGGTGAACCAAAAACGGGAGACGGACCTCAGGGGGGACATGCGTTTTCTTTCTAGCTAGGGTGGTGTCAGTGACCTACCAGCCCTGACATTTATATATTTTTCACCTGTGTGGTTGTTGCTGTTGCGAGGCGCCTCGGTTTGATCGGACGATCTGGGTCCGATGGAGTCATTCGTTGGCTCACTTACACCCCAAAGGGCGGAGAAACGTAGTGTTCAGGCATTATAATCCACATCGGTGGACCGGACCTGACGATCCAAGGGGCAGTTGCGGCTGTTCCTGAGACTCGGGCTAGACAGTCTCGAATCGGTTGAGGACTATCTTTTGCCTCGGTTCATAGATGGAAACCCAATTTCCAAATACGTGACATTTGCGGTTTTAATTGTAGAACTAGTATGGCGACATGATATATGGTACCCATGCCGCCTATGATTGATATCTATGATTGAAATTGTTTTAAACACTATACACTTAATATAGTATCAAATGATTTGTTTTAAACGTATCAAGCATTCTTTGGCTGTTATAAGGGAAAACCCTATCCCCCGGCTTGCGTTGCATTGTGTGATAGGACCTGGGTCTTATAACAGCTTCATTTTTCTTTATTTAGCATTGCATTGTTTGTTTTATGCACTGGTATTCTTGGGAGGAAACCCGTTCCGTGTTATACGGCGTGGTCCCCTGATTTACCTAACTTTAAAAATAAAGATTAATAACTGTTTTAGTTCTCACACCAGTCACATGACTGACCTGGAGTTTATTGTTTTAACCTAAACTCTGGGTGCCCTTATTTTGACACGGGCAGCTAGTAATTTTGGTTTTGCAGATTTATATTCACAGGATCCTGGTTTACAGCTGGAACGATATCCGGGAAGCTTTGTATCCGTATATCTCTTCTAGTTGTGTATTGTATTATTTTCCGCTGCTATACAATGTATTGTAATCTCTGATATTTTCTGTGTAATATTTATTTATTCAAACTCTGTATATTCGTGTAATCTGATGCATTGTTGTAATATACAATGAAATGTTCTTCCGTCTGCGTTCTATTTTGTGGCTTGTTCTCGAACTATCCGCGTTTTCCTTCACGGGGAAGTTTTGGGTTGTCACAGCTTGGCTCTAACTAACTGGCAGTTCATGCACTTGGTTATAAACTTCCCAACGTCTCTCTTCATCACTCAATCCTTTTACGTTGGGTACAAACAGCCTCTCACTCTTTCAAAGCCATTCTTCTCGATCAAGTCCTTGCTTAATCATTCTCTCGCCATAGATACCCATCTCTACCTTAGAGATGATTTCCAATAGGTTAGGATCGTCCCTCTAACTGGAATCAATCCACTCAATCAAAATTGATCTGATCGTCAAACTTGTTAACATCTCTGGATCTAATCAATACTTAGGTCTGAAATCATATCCCGTGATATACTCTAGTTGCTTCCATCCCATGAACATAGCCTCTAGACTGGCATGTCTCCTACTCAATGCACCTGTTACCGCACTTAGTCTGGTACTATAGGCACCCGTATATACCATCATCTCTTTGTTCCCCTTTGCTAGAACCCTACAGGTGATAGTCTACTCAAGGGAAGAAAAATAGGAACAAACATAGCAACCATAATATCCATCAAACAAGTCCTATCTATCACCTGCTAAAGCCATGAATATGTCGATACCTATATGACTGGTCCAACCAATCTCAAGGGCTAATAGAAGCCCCGACTCCAAATGGACTACCACACATCCTACGTACGTTTATCCTCCAAGGATGACTAGATCACGTCCAACAGATCCAAAGTAAATGGGCGTCCCCAGATACCCCTACTTCGAGTCCACCTAGAATACTCCAAACTATCGACGATTCCTTGGCCCTCCATCAGAAGAGCTATCCACAACTCCATCTTCAACTCGAGTCCCACCCAAGTCAATCCATTTTCTTGCAGCCCTCTCAAGTCCAACTCGAGTCAATCCATTACCTTGCCACCTTCTCGAGTCCAACTCGAGTCATCTCATAGCCCTATCGAGTCCAACTCGGGGCAGTCCACATCATCGAATAGTCTTATCATTTTCTGAGCTGTACCTTATTCCTCGAGTAAACCAAGACATCATCTAATGGAAATCACAACAACTACCTATATCTCACGCAAACCAACCTAGTCGAACTCGACATTCCCCAAGCACAAGCCCCAAAGGCCTAAACCAATATCAAACAAGCACTCAAGGATCTTCTCCTCTGAATTTAGACAATCTACGTGAGATGATATGAACAAAACAACCAAACACTCGAGCACTCATAACTAACTCTAGATATCCTCGCCAATCCTGCTTTAAAACTATTATTGATCTCATGACAGCCCATGCCATATGTCAAGCGTAAATGGCAATCCTAGTTCTAACCAGACTACTGCACGTCCAACGTACATTTGCCTCTCAGAGACAACTAGAACTTACAACAACGATATTCTCTCTATAACACTAGTCGGCATCGCCGGCAACTATTCACAAACTCAGACTCAGTCTCAAGTATCCCTTAGTTCCAGTTATTATTGCCATTACTAGGTATGTACCCAATACCACCCTATATCCTTGGAGCCAATCGACTCCCAAAATAATGCTTAACCCAGTAAAGCCTAAAACAAAACAATCTCAAGCAAACATGCATCTGTGACTCTATAAGACCAAATTACAACAAATCTCGAGTTCCAATTCCAACCTATCTACCAGGTCACTAGACACGAAGGAATGGGAAGCCCCGTCAAACAAAACTTGAACATGAACATCCTAAATAGAAAGCATACCTCGAATAACAACACCCTTTCCCGTTTTCGCCGTAGTTGGAAGGAACAACGTTGATAGCATATGCTTTCACGATCTGCTTCTCCCTAGGAGATTAAGGACATTTGTCCTTGTGATGTCCCGCTTGGCCGCAATTGAAGCACTTCATTTCCCTAGGCCTTTCCTGACAATCTCTGGCATAGTGGTCCTTCTTGCCACAACTAAAGCACTCGCCATCTTTCTTATTCTTATTATTCTGGCCATCCTTAGTTTGGTTTTGTTTCCTCTTATTCTGGGGATTATCCTTGCCTCCACCGCTTGCTTGCGGCTTTGGCTCCTCTGTAGATGCAATAGCAACCTCGGTCTTTGACTTAAGGTAAAGACTCTCGGATCTCAATGCCTTTCCCACAATACATTCGAAAGTCTCATCGATATGGTTTATGAGTTTCTCCCCCAAGTACTCATCTAGGCCAGTTATGAACTTCTCATTCTTCTTCTCGACCGTATCGATAAGGGACAATCCATACTTCGATAAGGTATCAAATTCAGCAATATACTCCGAGACTGACCTACCATTCTGCTTAAGCTCTAAGAATTTCCTAAATAATTCTGATTTCTGAGCGGCTGGAATAAACTTATCACTGAATCGGGCCTTAAACTGATTCCAGGTAACTTGTTCCTCGGAGTAGCCGCTTTAATGGCATTCCACCAATTCATTGCCCGTCCTTGAAGCTGACGGGATGTTAGATTTCTATTCATTGCATCCTCGATTCCCAAATCCTCGAATATGCGCTCACAACTATCTAGCCAGTCTTGAACTTCTGTAGCCGACTCCATTCCATGGAACGTCTTCCTACCAAGACTAGTATAATCCTTGCATAGCTTGGCGAAATCGGCTCTAGGCGCCTGCACTGCTGCACCACCACCATTAGCAGCATTAGGATCTGCCCTCTGAACATCCCTAAGCATCTCTCTCATGAAGTCAGTAAGCATCGTCCTCATGTCAGGAGCATTCCTACTATTGGCCTCTAAACCTATATTCCTCGTATATCGGCTCATAGTTCAATCTGTAAAGAGAAAACGATTAACCATCTCTTTAGTGGTGCTAATGCAGTGCGACTTCATCCTTAGATATACCAATAGTATATACATAGCTTTTGAAAACCAAAATATAACAAATATGCACTCTTATATACATATACTATCTCTCCCCGGTGCCTTTCCGTAGGTTAACTACGTAACCTAGAGCTCTGATACCAAGTGTGATGGCCCGCCCTGGACTAGCCGACATTTCTCCGAAATGCGTTGTGCCGATGTCCAACTAGCACAGGACGGTCGCCAAAGAAAAAGGGTGTGAAGCTATAACTGCCAAAGGAACCTATAGTATATCTCACAGCAGATTGAAAAAAATATAATAACAACATAGCTTTGACATAAAACAGGCGAGACAGTGCATAAGCTGAAAACTAAATCATCATAGCAGCAGAATCCAGAATACAGCTTATGATCCAACATCATTATTACAACTTCAAATTTCTGTCTCTAAAGCAAAAGAAAGAAAAGGTACACTACTAATTCCCAAGCAGTGACCAGCTACAACACAGGGAGTATATATGTATATCATACGTGGAAGCCTCTTGCTCGTCTCCGGATAGCTACTCGCGCATTACCACCTAACATGTCTCTAGTCTACTGGTTTAGGAGCACCCAGAGTAATAAGAAGAGACATAAATCTCTGGGCCAGAAAAAAGTCTGGTATGAGCGATAAGCAACAAAATAGAACAATAACAAGAATAACCCAATCATACCTGAACTTGGACCTGCAACTAAAGAGTTAACACAACAAGATGTACAGTACTCTAAGGTAACACTAACATAAAGTGTAAAAGTAATATGGGGTGTGCATGACATGGTGATAACAAACATTAAACATAGAAATCATCCTCACATCTCTCACTCTGTGCGTAAAGCATATGATATCCACTACTCTGGTCACCTAATCTTTTGGCCATGACGGAGTCCAACCCCGTACAACTATCACTACAAGCCCCTAATCCGTCTCTCAGTGGTGAACCAAAGTTATAGGTATCGATAACCCCTTTGCACACATCACGCAGCAAAGTCCAATCATGAAGTCAACTCGTTGGTTCCCATCTGGATCCTGAGTCACAACTTCTCATTTGGACTACATTTGCATCTCGAGTTTTCAGCCATCATTCCCATTCGTTTCGTAGCTACAAGCTTCCATACATGTTCACACTTTAGTTCAGATATGTGCGGTTCATGCTTCTCCAGTCCAGGTGGTGATCCCCTTTCCTACACCGGCTCATGATCTTCTCGTGGACCCTTGTTCGGGTTGTGACACATGATCGCGGTCCTCCTCTCCTGGGTCGGTTCGTGATGCTTCATAACCCCCAGCTCGTGGTCAGCTTCCTCGGCCCGTGGGTCCTCGCATGTGGTCAGCTCGTGGTGACTATAGTGGCTCGGTTCGTGACCCCGTCCTTGCATCGGCTCGTTACAAGTTCTTGTGGTTTTCTCTTTCCTTCCTAGTGTGGTTCACGGCTCGCCATCCTAGGGTTCGCTCCCCTAGGGTTCGCCCCCTTCCTCACGATCGCCCTCCTAGGGTTCGCCTCCTTCCTCACGGTTACTCTCCTAGGGTTTACCCTCTTCCTCACTGTCGCTCTCCTAGGGTTCGTCCTCTTCCTCACGATCGGGGTGTGAGGGTGCTTCACGATCCTAGGGGTCGGGTCGTGAGGGTGCTTCACGATCGGGTTACTGACCAATTTCCTTGAACTTTCTAACAAGCTATTTACGCCACACGACGGCGTTTTCGACCAATATAACAGTCCTAGGCAATTACAAAACATTCCAAACAGTAATAGCAGCATGTATAGTCAACCATAAACACCAAAACAACAATTTAACATTCAAATATGGATCAAACATACCCAAAACTATGATTTTCCCCTTAATCCCCTTTATCATGATTGAACCATACGATTAGCAAAACATGTCCAAATTAACAAAAATTTCTAATAGAGCCATAAAATAATATTTAAGAATTTCTACATATTTTTCTAGATTTTTATAACCCAAATTTTTTTTAATTAACACTAATCACGCCTAATTAGCCGTAATTAGTGAAAAACAAGGCAAATCACTCACCTTAGCCACAAATAAATCTTAGATCTGAAAATATCTCTGATTTGGGTCAAATCTCTATGCAACACAACAGCTGTATTTCGATCTCTATTCTAATCCACTTTAATTTGATGTTGATTAGGCTAATATATGATTAAACGGTGATTAGAAGGTGATTTGGGAGTTAGAGGCCATTGTTAGGGTTGAAGAAATGAAAGTGGCTGCTGCAAAAATGATAAAAAAAGGTTTCTCTAGCCCCTTTCATCCCTTAAATACCCCTAACCCCGAAATCCCTAATGGACCTAGGTACTAATTACCCAGTTAAGCCCAATTAAGCTGTTTTTCACCTTCCAAACCTTATTTCAGCTATATCTCCCAAATGATAAGTCCGTTTGTTTTATTTCACCACTCTACGGAAAGAGAAACTATCATCTAAATCCAATGGAAGTGGTTTCAAGTCAAAACACCTTACCAATCAAAAGTTATAGGCGAAACAAGATTCTCTAGGGGAAAAACATTCATTTAAAAATTAGCAAAAATCGTGAACATGGAAAATGACCCCAATAGTCGCTTCCCAAAATTACACGACCATATGACTTCTCAAGAAAAAGAAATAAATATTCTACGATTCTTTGATGCGTAGAATGCGGGTCGTTGCAGAATTAGATCTAAGCCTGTGACTATCAGAATCATATCAGATCTGCTATTATTTGTATATCTAATTCATTGATTAGATCTCATCATGCCTGTTTATGATCATGACACTGTGCATAATCCGTCATGTTTACCATATCTGTTCTTATATGCCTATTTCTGTTCATCGTATCTATTCTTATATGCCTATTTCTGCTATCATATGCCGATTTCTGTTACTGTTGGTTTTATGCCTATTCTGTCCTTCTCTCTCTCTCATTCCCTTTTTATTCTTATAACCAGGCTACTTTCGAGCCTAGGCCGATATCGCTGAAATATGCATACGAACGAAAGTGGGTTAAGTTGGGATTGATTGGAAATGGTAATATAGGGGCAAAACGTGTACTTTGAATCACGATTGGAATCAGGGGGCATAAACTATATTGTGAAATTGGACTAAAAGTTGGGGCATGATTTATGTGGTAAATTATAATTTGTGGTTTGGGACATATAAATCTATAGGCCTAATTTAAGATTTAGCGAAACATGTTAATGGCACTATAAAGAATTTGTGAAGCCTGTTTAATCCGTTAAAATATAGGCATAACATGTATTGGGAAATTTGGGCATAAATTGAATAAAGTACATGAATATGGATTTGGGCCTAAATCAAATTGTGATTTATATCTTAATTTGGGGCATACGGTACATGATGAATATCACTTGGAAAAAAGGGACATGAAAACCTATAATAACATAGGAATAATTGGTTAATAATGGAAATGTCTAGAATTACGGTCATTAGAAACTATAACCGCGCATAGACACGAGGTTGGATAACACTTGTGGTGGAAGTCTGCCCGGAACCGACTGACATATCCAGCATCCACAAGTGGTAAATCTAATGTAAGGGGTCTAAGCACATAAACACGTGACGGTGCTAAGACACGAGATTATGTCCGACTTGTGGAAGAAGTCTACCCGGACCCAACCGGCATATCCAACATCCACAAGTGGTAGACTTAATGTGGGAGGTCTAGCGCATTATAACCATAAATGAATGTATGGTAATGAACTTGTAATACTTAACCTGTTTGAATCCATAAGGATTGTATGAGCCTGTTAAAAATGTGGGATTAAGTAAGCCCGTTAAGTATGTAGAGTTAAGTACGCCTGTTAAGTATGTGGGGTTAAGTAAGCTTGTTAAATCGGTGGGGTTAAGTAAACCTATTAAATCTGTGGGGGTTATACAAACCTGTTAATCTATAAAACATAACCAGCTAAATCTGTAAGGGTTATATGGACCCGTTAACTTGTAAGGTTTAACCCGTAAATCTGTAGGGGTTGTGCGAATCTGTTAAATCTATTAGGCATAACCTGTCAAAATCCTAGTTAATTGGGGACAAAAGATCTGTAAGAGTTGGCTTTTGTCATCTGTTGTGTGGGACCCGTAATAATCAATAACCCATTCTGGTATTAAAAGGGGACCCCGCACTAGGTAGGGGTCAGGGCACGCTTACTAAGATGATTGTAAGAGGTTCATCTGGGAAGAGGTGTGTACTAGCGCATTCCAACGGACTCACATGCGTGCATGAGTATGGTCTGATGTGGGGAAATAAGTCGCTAAGCACTAGTAAATAGGTCTGTGTCCTTCCGTAGGTTGCCACTTTAGGGAGTTATACACCCTACTGTGGGGCCGGCACAGGGTAATTACGGGGTAGGGAGACGATTGATTGGGGTAGTAATTAGGGTACATCTAGTCTTGTCTGTTTCTGTGGGGTACCTGTGTTTCTGTTTGGGTTTACACCCGTTATTTCTGTTTAGGTAGCAGTTAATTCTGTTTGGGGTAAAACCCGCTACTAGAGTACACCTAACACTACCATTATATTTCTGTTAGGATCATCCTGTTTTTGTTAAGTAATTAGGAAGTATGTAATCCTGTTACATATCTGTTATACTAGTATAAGTGAAGAGAAAGAGAAAAGTATTAGAGAAGCGTAACCTATTCTATTCTGTTTATTCTGCTAATCTTGCTCAGTCAGTTATACCTATATTATGACATTTTTATCTCTCTCATCCAGTTTATATGCCTGTCATGATGCTTTTACTTATTTATATGATAAAAGTAACTAGACTCGCCAGACTTTATGTCTGCCCCATTTTGTTTCCTCTTCTCTCTCTTCCATTTCTCCCCTAGGTTCTCTGGGTGGGAATACTCGGGCTTGATTTGGATTCTCTCTTCAATTCTGCTTGGAGCTTCTTTGATGTACCGCTTGATTTCTTGTCTTATCTGATATGGCTATATTTTGGGGATTATGCTTTTTATGTATTTTTGTAATCTGATGATTTTAAGTGCAAGGGTTTCAATACTTCAGACTTATGATGTAACTGGGATTTGAACCACTACGTTTTCTATTTTAATAAAGATTTAAATTTCACTGCTATATTTATAACTGTCTTGTACTGTTTCTGTTTCTGTTTACCTATAACGCTTCACAAAAATTAATGCATTCTCTTAATGAGTGACATTAACGGACATGGGGTGTCACACTTGGTATCGGAGCTAAAGGTTACCAGATCGGATAAAAGACTTTGAAAATTATCTTCAAAAAGGTTTTAAAAGAAAGCATTTTCAAAAGAAAAGTCTGTTTTAAAAAACATATTCCTCAAAGCCATATGTAATATCTTTCGATTCTCTACTTGAATCCCTTTTCTTTTTTTTTCAGCATGTCTTGGGAACCTAATATTCCTGAGGCCGTTACGATACCAGGCTGGTGCCGTAGGTTTCTAGAGGCCACGACGCCCACCGGTGGTCAAGCAGACGTTCCTCCTTCAGCTGCACTCGTTGTTCCTCATCCTCCTCCTCCACGAGTAGATAATTTCTCTAAGATCTACAAAGATTTCTGTGCTATTGGTGGAAAGCCATTCCGTGGAATCGAGACTTTCGTAGAAGCAAGGAATTGGCTAAAAGAGACGGAGGATTTGTTTGGAATTTTCAAAGTGGACGATCGTAGGAAGATTCAGTTAGCCGCCTGGCTGCTAAAAGATGAGGCTTCATTCTGGTGGGAAGTGATGCATGCGGGACATCCAGTGGAGACTTAGGATGATTTTCGACAGAGGTTTGAAATTATGTTTCTTTCTCAAGCTGGGAAAAGTAAGAAAATGGAAATGTTCTTTGCACTCAAGCAAGGAGGCATGATTGTCAAAGAGTATGTTAACAAGTTCAACCAACTGGCAAGGTTTGGTTTGGAACCAGAGGATACCCCGCATAAGAAAGCTTTGCGGTTTGCTAAAGGACTGAATGAACCCCTCCATGGGTTACCTACGTCTTATATTCCGATGGGAGAAACTTTTGAAAGGCTCGTTGATATGGGATTGATGCATGAGGAAGATAAAACTGAAAAGAAAGAGGATAAGGTTGAGGAAACACAAAACAAGAAAGTATGGCCCAAGAAAGAACAACAAAAGAGGGCAGAAAGAACGACAAAGCTCAAGGAAAAAAGAAATGTCATGGTTCCGTGACATTGGGTCATTTGGTCAAAGACCGCAGAAAAAGGAAGAATGCTTGCTTCAAATGTGGTGAAGTCGGACACTATACTAGGGAGTGCCCGAAGAAGCAAGGAAAAGGCCAAAGGGTAGGACCTTCTGGAGGGCAGGTGTATGCTCTCGAGGCCAGTGTAACAGACAGAGGTATGAAAGTTTCTGTTGAAGGTTTGATTTCTCTTTCCGATCATCCAGTTAGGACTTTTTTGATTCTGGGTCTTCTCACTCTTTTATATCTGATTCTATGGTTGAGTCTCTGCACCTTAGTACTACTATTGTTTATGATCTCGTTATTATCTCAAACCCCATTGGGGACATGGCTCATCTGATTATCATTTTTCGGGGTTTGAGGATATCTGTTTTGGGGCTTTGATTTTGAGCACGACGCATATGTACTTGGTTTTATGGGATACTATCTGATTCTAGGGATGGAATGGATAACCATATATGGTGCCATTCTGGATTGTTAGAGGAGGGTCGTTAGACTTCTGACTTACCGTGAGAGGACTCTCGAGATTTCTAGTGACCCAAGGGGGTCTGTCATGCTTAGTTTCCTAGAATCACTTGATGCTTTTGTCGACGATTTGCGATATGTACCTGTAGTTTGTGAGTATCCAGATGTTTTCGAGGAGGTTAGGCACTTACCTCCGAGGCGCAAGATTGACTTCTTGATATACTTGGTAGATAATGCGAAGCCAGTCGCATTACCTCTGCTCCACATGACTCCTAGGGAAAGGAGGGAGCTCAGCAAGCAAGTAGGGGAGCTACTTGAAAAGGTGTTGGTTAAGCGAAGCATATCAGAATAGGGTGCTCCTGTCGTCCATGCAACTAAGGCATACAGCTCGCTTCACATATGTGTGGATATTCATGAAGTTTTTCCTCATTGCTTATTTATGGAAGTGTTTGCATGATATAGAATACGTAGTTGAGCCGAGCATGCTAGAGGAAGTAGAGGTAGAACAAGAGGCGACAATTAGACGAGTTCCTACCCGTATACTTGGATCAAAGGTTAAGATACCGCGCAACAGGGAGGTTAAGTTAATACAAGTACAATAGGGAGAAGACAATGAGGATGTGACTTGGGAGACTGAAGACAAGAATCGCGCTTCATAACCTCTCCTTTTCGGGACTATGTTCTTAACTTTTTTTTCAAGATTTTTTCATACTTGCTTCTGTCATTCGTGTGTATCCTATTTGTCGAATCTTCGACCTTTAGGTAGAAATCCCATGGATGTAAACATGTGTTTGAGACATGTTATGTTTGATGGATGCAAGTGTTTTCTAGTGATTGCTCATGGATGCATATACACACACATTAGGCACTAGATCGGCTCAATAACTCTCATACTGCATATCAATTTGTGTGCATTTTTTTCTTCTTTTAATGGATGAAAGTGAGTGTATCATCATATGGATGTTGCATTTGGACTAATGATTGCGTACACATATAGAACCTACATGTTATGATAGGATTATCTGCGTACATATTGGATTCATGGCACTAACATACATTGCATTAAGGAGGTCAACTGAATCAATAGACCACCTGATCTTTCGCATTAATATAAGGATACACACATCTTTGCATATGTTCATATAAGCATTAGAAATCTTTTAAGGACAATGGATGCATAAAACGGACAGCGTATGAAGAAGATATTAAGGTTTGAAGTTTGTATACGCTTATGAAGAGTATATATATATATATATAATAAGTCCAGAATTCAAAAATCGAACAGCGGAAAGGGAGGGTAAAATTCCCGCCCATGGGTGTCGTCCCCATCAAGGGGGTGTCAACGCATTGGTCGACACCCACACAGGGGTGTCTACACCCCCCATCAGATTTGGGCAAAATTCATTTTTGTGTATGTGGACTGAGTTCTTGGCTATATTCGTTGACCCTATGCCATAAATAGGACCCTATACCCATTGTTTTATTCATTTAAAAACAATGGGGAACTAGATGCTGCCTCTGCCTAGACTATAATAGCCCATTCTTTTTCTACAACAAGAGTTAAACAAGTTTAGAGATCTGTGATTCAACATCTGCAATTATTCTTCTGTCTCTTAGATCTATTCTCTGTGAGTCTACGCTATTTTTAGATAAAAATAATTAAAATGTAATCTTGATATGCCTATGAATTAGATCTAAGCCTGTGACTATCGGAATCATATCAGATCTGTTATTATTTGTATATCTAATTCACTGATTAGATCTCATCATGCCTGTTTATGATCATGACACTATGCATAATTAGTCCTGTTATTACATGTTTATCAGATCTGTTCTTATATGCCTATTTCTATTTACCAGATATGTTCTTATAATCCTATTTCTGCTATCATATGCCCATTTCAATTATTGTTGGTTTTATGCTTATTCTGTCCTTCTCTCTCTCATTCCCTTTTACTTTTATAGCCAGGCTACTTTCGAGCCTAGGTCGATATCATTGAAATAAGCGTACGAACGAAATTGGGTTATATTGGGAATGATTGGAAATGGTAATTTAGGGGCAAAACATGTACTTTGAATCACGATTGGAATCTGGGTCATAAACTATATTGTGAAATTGGACAAAAACCTGGGGCATGATTTATGTGGTAAATTATAACTTGTGGTTTGGGACATATAAATTTGTAGGCTTAATTTAAGATTAAGCGAAACATGTTAATGGAACTGTAAAGAATCTATGAAGCTTGTTTAATCCGTTAAAATTGGGGCATAACATGTACTAGGAAATTTGGGCATAGATTGAATAAAGTACATGAATATGGATTTGTGCTTAAATCAAATTGTGATTTATATCTTAATTTGGGGCATACAGTACATGATGAATATGACTTGGGAAAAAGGAGCATGAAAACCTATAATGACATAGGAATAATTGGTTAATAATGGAAATGCCTAGAATTACGGCAATCAGAAACTGTAACCGCGCTCAGACAAGAGGATATATTACACTTGTGGTGGAAGTCTGCCCGGAATCGACCGGCATATCCAGCGTCCACAAGTGGTAAATCTAATGTGAGGGTCTAAGTGCATAAACCCGTGATGGTGCTAAGATACGAGGTTAAGTTCGACTTGTGGAAGAAGTCTGCCCGAACCCAACTGGCATATCCAGCATCAACAAGTGGTAGACTTAATGTGGGAGGTCTCGCGCATTATAACCATAAATGAATGATGGGAATGAACTTGTAATACTTAACCTGTTTGAATCCATAAGGATTGTATGAGCCTATTAAATCTGTGGGGTTAAGTAAACACGTTAAGTATGTAGGGTTAAATAAGCCTGTTAAGTATGTGGGGTTAAGTAAGCTTGTTAAATTGGTGGGGTTAAGTAAACCTGTTAAATCTGTGGGGGTTATACGAACCTGTTAATCTAGAAAACATAACCTGCTAAATCTGTAGGGGTTATATGGACCCAATAATTTGTAAGGTTTAACACGTAAATCTGTGGGGGGTTATGTGAATCCGTTAAATTTGTTAGGCATAACCTGTCAAAATCTTAGTTAATTGGGGACACAAGATCTGTAAGGATTGGCTTGTGTCATCTATTGTGTGGGACCCATATTACTTAGTAACCCATTCTGGTATTAAAAGGGGACCCCGCACTAGGTAGGGGTCAGGGCACGCTTACTGAGCTGATTGTAAGAGGTTCATGTGGGAAGAGGTGTGTACTGGCGCGTTCCAACGGACTCACGTGCGTGCATGAGTACGGTTTGATATGGGGAAATAATCCGCTGTAGCACCAGTAAATAGGTCTGTGTCCTTCTGTAGGTTGCCACTTTAGGTAGTAATACACCCTACTGTGGGGCCGGCACAGGGTATTTACGGTGTAGGGTGACGATCGATTGGGTGTAGTAATTAGGGTACATATAGTCTTGTCTGTTTCTGTGGGGCACATGTATTTCTGTTTGGGTTTACACCCGTTATTTCTGTTTTGGTGTCGGTTAATTCTGTTTGGGGTAAAACCCGCTACTAGAGTACACCTAACACTACCATTATATTTCTGTTGGGATCATCCTGTTTCTGTTAAGTAATTAGGAAGTACGTAATCCTATTACATATCAGTTATACTAGCATTGGTGTACAGAAAGAGAAAAATATTAGAGAAGGGTAACATATTCTGTTCTATTTATTCTGCTTATCTTGCTCAGTCCGTTATACCTGTCTTATGACATTGTTATCTCTCTCATCCAGTTTATATGCCTGTCATGATGCTTTTACTTATTTATATGCTAAAAGTAACTGGACTCGCCAGACTTTATGTCTGTCCCATTTTGTTTCCTCTTCCCTCTCTTCCATTCCCCCAAGGTTCTCATGGTGGGAATACTTGGGCTTGATTTGGATTCTCTTTTCCATTCTGCTTGGAGCTGCTTTGATGTACCGATTAATTTCTTATCTTCTCTGATATGGCTATATTTTGGAGATTATGATTTTTATGTATTTCTGTATTCTGATGATTTTAAGTGCAAGATAGAATCTTTATATTAATGTAATGGGGTTTCAGTACTTCAGACTTATGATGTAACTGGCGTTCGGACCACTATGTTTTCTATTTTAGTAAAGATTTAAATTTCGCTGCTATTTTATATCTGTCTTGTAATGTTTCCGTTTCTGTTTACCTATAACGCTTCACGAGACTTAATGCATTCTCTTAATGAGTGACATTAACGGACGTGGGGTGTCACAGAAATTGTCACACTTTTTTTAATTAGGGATACGTGTGAATGGTAGGAAGCTCGAGTTTGGTAATAGGGAAGTAGCGAGAGAAGCATTAAGTTGGGGAAGAAGCAACTTAAACATGAATTTGGGGGAAGATAGTGCCATGTTGATCGTGATGGTTATACAGTAGGTATTGTTTTTCAAAAATTGGGTTTTGTAGCGATGGGAGGATCGAGGCGTTGGGTATTTGGATAAGGCAACTCGTGATTTCTGGAAGGGGAAAAAGTATTAGCAACTGATTTAAATTTTAGTAAGGTAATTAAAATTTTATTTAAGTGTTAATTGCATATTTATTCAAAATGAAACTTGGAAAACAAATAAATTCATAAGCTCTTCGTACAATAACAGAATTTGATGAAAACGAAGTCAGTTGGATTCATATGAATGTAGAAATCGTTTGGAATTGATTTGAAGTAACATGGAGCCAATGGGGGTTTTCGGTTAAATTAAACGATTGTTTAATTTAATCGAAAACCAATCGTTATTCCAACAAATAAAAATCAGGTGAGTAATTCTCACTCAGAAATTTATTAAATTTATTTTTTTCATTAAAAATAAATTGTTGGTTTTTTGGATGCATTGAAATATTTTTGTGGTTATTATATGTTAGTTATTTAGGCTTGGTGTTTTGGGCTATTATTTATATATATTGGTGGTTGGATATTTCTCACAGTACCATTTGCGAATACCCACAGTATCATTAGCGGATGATCATATGTTCCCTACAATATGATAGTGGATGACCTTCTATACCGTGATATCCTGCCTCGAAGCAGGATGGGTATTATTTATGTTGGCTTACATCTGTGGATGTAGAAAACAGGCTGGAGGGATCCAACCGGGTTCCTCAAAATTTATTATTGTTTGTTTTCATATATATATATATTATCATATATGATGTGCAAAAAAAACCTATGATTGGTAATTAGGTGTTTTTGAGTGTTTAAACATCACTGGGCCTAAATGTTGATTTGTAAAAATATCGTGAAAATGGATTTTGAGATTTAAACGGGAAAATCTATTAGTCAAAAAAATAGAATTTGAATTTCAAATGGGCTAAGAAATATTAACTTGTTTAAACAATAAAAACAAGTATTGAATTTATAAACGATGTTTATAAATTTGATAACGTGGGAATTGAAGTGAATTTATAAATGATGTTTACAAATATAATAATGCAGGAAAATTTAAGTGAACTTATAAACGGTGTTTATAACCGAAATGGAAAATTTATCATTTGGGAAGTCTAAATTCAGATGTGAATTTAAAAAGGGAAATTGAAATTAGTTTCAAAAGGATATGATAAATCTATTCTATTACTCAGAATGCAAATTGAACTAAAATAAATCCGTATTTATTTATGATTTGAATTCGATTAAATCGAATTTATTTAAATAATTATTTTTAGAAAAAAATAATAAGATTATATTAAATAGAAGTTTAAATTTTAATTTTTAAATATGAAAATAGATTCACTGTATATATAAGTTATAATCAATAAAATATTCCAAAATAGGAATTGAGTTTTAAATGGATTTGAAATGGAAACTTGTTTTAAATTATAACAAGGAAGTTAAATTTATAAATGACATTTATAAATAAATAAGATAAATTATCACTAGATAATTTAGTGGTTTAAATTCAAATATGAATTTAACAGTGAACTGGATATCATTTTAGAAAATGGAACGATGGATTTTATTCCGGAATTCGCAATATAAACGGAAGTGAGATAAACCTATGAATTTATAATTAGAATTTGATTATATCAAATTTTATAAATAATTTATTTACAAAGGGAATTGGAATTTAATATAGCAGATTGAGTTATAAATAAATGTATAACTGAGTAATGAAAAATCGACAATTAGAGATAATCGGGAATATTAAGTTGGATTTGAAAACTGGATTTAATATACATTAAAAATATATATTAGAACGAGATTGAAATTTAAATTAAATGTATTTTAACTTTTATATTTAAATAAAATTAAAACGAGACGTGGCGCGATAGTTTGTAAATTGGCTTTTCGAACTTCAATTGAGTATATAAAACTCAATTTAAGTCAGATTTCTTTGAAACAAGAATCGCCAAGACCGATTAAATAATAGTTTTCTAATAGAAAAGAAAATCTTGGATTTCGTCTTATAGATTTTGATTTATGTAAAAATCAAATTTTTAGAAAAACAGTGCCATAACCATTATAAAACCATAACAGTTTATATAAATAAATAAAAGCATTTTTAAGTAAATAAAATCCGATTTTCCATTAGAAAAATCCCGACTTGAGATATAAAATAAATATGAACTTAAGTGGAGTAAGTGAACTGATTTTTGAAACAAAAATCATATTTATAATTATTAAATAGAATAATTAGTTAATCAAGTTTTAATACGAATTTGGGTTTTTGTTAAGTAAATTGAGCTGGTAAATTCATATTCGAAATCGAATATGAAACTTGAATTGAAAATGAAATTCATTGGGTTTATAAGTCAATTAAAATATATATGAACATGATATGTTCAATTAAATAGTGTGATAAGCAAAAGAGATAATTAAAAAATAAATTAGCGAATTGAGTTAAAAATGATTGGAATGGGTTGGAATAAATTGGGAATGGATATATACGGGGTAGACAGGTTTGGAATGAAGATTATTATTTGAGTGCCCGACAAAAAAATACATGTTTAAATTCCATATGAGTTTTTATGCGTCGAATCGGCAAGCCACTTGGCTTTTTGATTTTCTTTTTGAATGAAAAGGGCCTAGAGAGGCGAGTTGAAGTTTGAGCTATTGTTCGGTACAAAGAAGGTGCTGGCGGAATTTTCTGGGTTAAGCAGTTAAAATATTTTTAAGAAAATTTGATATCTAGAATATCTATATATCAATATTTATAATTCAATAAGGAAACAAACTTTAAATAGAATATTATAAACAAAGAGGAAATCTATAGATGCAATCTAGTAAAAATAGAAAGAGAAACATATACATGTTTAAAATTGAATAATTGGTTTTTATGGTGTTGATTATTCGGGGTAAGTGGTCTTGTCTGTTTTGAAGTTTAGGATGTTTTCAGTCAAGATCTGAGAGGTAATTATACCCCAACTTGATTGATTTCATTATTAACCGACGAATCGAAAGATTTAGTCTCGAAGATCAATGTGCAAATAAGGGTTAGTTGAATGCAATATTTTGGGTTGTTGTAACGATGTTTAATACGACATTCATTTTAACCCAAGTAAGTGGAATTTTGGAAATATAATATATAAATATTTCCTGAGTGTAAAAATGAATGGTCGTGAAAGAGATAAGTAATTGAATTGTTCTCCAATTATAAATAGAATATATTTTTTAAGTATAGAAAAGAAAGGAAGGTGATATATGAAAATGTTTTCCAAATAATGTGAGAGGCCAAGATGGTTGTTGAAAATATGACTTAACAAATATCGATAAGGAAACAGAGAAGTGATTTAATTAATGAAATATTAATTAAGGGGCCCAGTGACTGTTTGATGCTTTGGATGAATGTTTGTTTTTCTTCGATAGTTAAATAACCAACTATCAAAGTATTGGCCAATATCGTTTTCAATATGGAGAGACCGGTTGGATTATTATCCGAGAACCACTCTGTATTGGCAATAGCGTTGCGAGTCATATTATGAAGATAATCGAAGATGAAGTAAAGTGCTAGGGTTTTTTCTTTTAATCCTAGGTAGAAATTTCCTACGTTGGATTAATGAAAATTGTGCCTTCGATTTTGTTAAGTCCCAAAACAAAGTTGTATGGATGAATGTCTAACAGAGTATTTCCAATGATCGCATATGTTGGTCTGTATAAATATATATGGTGACGGAGAATTTATTCTCTTAGCATAATATCTAGAATACATTTGTGCAAATAAATTAATGATTAATGGATTTGACTATGTGACATTCAAAGTGATTGTGCTATCAATGAAAGGGTTGGTAATCGTAGCCTCAGGCCTCAACAACTGGGAAATGATAACAATCGGGCAAGCAGCATGGCTAAGTGGTTAGCTCCCAATTAGGGTGTATTATCACCTATCTAGAGAAAATTTATTTCCTTCTTTATTCTATTCGGTGCTCTTCCATTTGGGAAAACGGTTGCTGATCCCAACTGTTGGTGATATACATTCGATACACTCAAGCGAAATGAGTGGTCGATCATGTGTGACCGTGTTGCAAGACGTTCTTGTTGAACCTAGTGTATTCCCCTCTAAAGATACACTATCGGAAGGTGGTTCCATACCTTGTCATAGATGGAAATCCGTTATCCAATAAGCGCCCGCGGTTTTTGGTTATATATTGTATATGTGGAACGTGAGATGTAAGCATTCTGCTATATTGTTATTTATTTGATTTAGACACTATTATAATATCAGAATAGTGTTGATTTTGAAGAAATGTTTTGGGTTATCGTAAGATAAAAACCATCTGAGTTTATGTGTGGATCGGTCTTACGATTATCCTTTCTTTTAAAGAGGATTATTAATAGTTAAACTAAGTGTCTGGAGTTTACTCACACCACTCCCATGACTAACCCAGAGTTTATTTTTGTTTCATTTTACCCTAAATTCTTGGGTGCCCAAATTTGTACGGACAGTCAAGTAGTTTAGGTCTTTACAGATACTTGGAAGAGCTTGGACTAGCAGGCTTCAACGTTAGATATTTACTATTTATTTTCCGCTATGTTTTATTGTACTCTAATGATGGTATGTATATAGAAAATTTTGTATTCCAAAAGCTGTTATATACTGGAAGAACAGTCCCAATGAAAACTTCTCTGTTAGATCATGCTACAACTACATATCCTATCATGGTAGACTATTCCGGTTCTCCAGGATTTGGAAGATTAAGACGCCTCCGAGGGTTAGATTCTTCATATGGAGTTTGGTAAGAGAACAGATCAACACCAAAGACATGTTAATTCGCAAAGGTTTGGTTGTTGATCCAGGCTGCATTCTCTGTCTAAGAGCAAACGAAAGCATCCCTCGTTTGCTTTAAGAATGTGACATAAGCTTCTACCTCTGGTCTTCTATTGTTACTAGCATTCTTGGTTGTCCCCCACCTTTCTTCCATCACTTCAACCACTGGGAGTTCGAACCCTTGTCACCAAACCTTGAAACCCTTTTCGTAGCGTATGTCTGGACATTATGGAACGAACGCAATAATCGCTGCTTCAATAATCGCTGTGCTTCGAATCATCAACTTTGATTCAGAATTACTTACCATTACCACCTTAGGTCGGGTACACAACCAGCACCTTTCATCCGAACCATCCTGGACACCGCTATCGTGTGGGAAGAATCTAAAGGAAGCACCAACGCTGGAGGCACTCAGCAGCGTTGCTACTTCCCTCGTCCATGGTAAGCTCATCTTGTCCTGCGCACTCCCTCGCTACAGGCAAACTTTTTTGTGTTTTATGGCTATTTGATGCTGATGGATTACATGATTATGCGAGGAGATGTGCTCATGGGGATATTTTGTGGTGTTTATAAGTAAATTTGTTTTGCTTGTTCATTAGCCTCGTATATAACTAATTGCGCTATGCGCTACAAACTCTTTGCATGCGTTATTAGTACTGTTTTCCATCAGTCAGGCTTGTTGACCGAATATTTTATTAGTAATATTATCTAATCGGATGTGTAGAGTCGCTCTACACAACCGTTAGGCTAAAAAAAGCTGTTATATATAATATATTTTATTCCGGTGCGATGTGAGATTCTATGTTGTGTTTATGTTCTTCTTCTGTCTTTTTCTTCTTCTATTCTAATATTTCTTTCTTTCTATTTCTCACTGTCTAACTTCTTTCTATTAATGATCCGGTAATTTCTGGTGTTTGGTTAGTCGATATGGTATTTGTATCGATAATCAAAATTGGGAAAATGACGGTTCGTTACAGTGGTATCAGAGCTTAGGTTGAGCGAATATCTAGGCTTTGGTGGGGTTTACTCATTAGAGATAGGGTCAGTAGTACCATAGAATGAGTTGAGTGTATATATACGAGAGTGCGTATTTGTTAGTTGATATAAAAGTTGTTTTATATTGTGTTAGCTAGTCTGTTGAGTGGTTTATGAATTCTGATCGAATCATGGGATGCCACGACGTCGATAAGAGTTTAAAAACATTCGAATAGAAGGTTGGACATGATATAATTTTGAAGTGGGTAAATGAAATAATTTTACCCAAAACTATATTTTGATGTAGGAAGAATAATTTTCTGAAATTAATATAATATATGGATGTGTTGTTGGATATTATTATAATCAAATGAGATTATAAAATTGAAATGGTTATATATATAACCAAATAAAATGAGATATAAAAATGAGATGAATTAAAATTGAATTCAAACCAGAATATGAAATTTAATCCTAGGTAGTTGAAAAATATTTTTCGAAGTAAATTAAAATAATATAGCTTTGTTTTGGAAGTATTTTCGGATAAAAATCATTTTAGATGGATTTTGGAAATGATAAAGCACTGAACTCACTTCAGTCGCTGGAAAATAATTCTGATAATGACTGCAGCATCATCAGTGTTCATTTTCGAGTTTCTAAGTGATGGATTGCTACCTTAGAAAAGTTTCTGATGGAAATTTGTTTGATAGAAAAAAGGTTGATTTGGAAAATTCAAATGTTTTGAATTTGAAAAGATTATAAATATATGTATATATTTATGTGATTTCATAAAGAAATTGAAATGAAAACCCAGGAATTTGGATTCTGAAATTTAAATTTAACTAAGCAAGTTAACTGGATTGAAGTGAATAAATTGATTAGAACCAATTTGAGTGAATTTTAATACATATGAATGGAATATGAATCGGATGTGAATGTGTTGAATTAAAAATCATTCGAATTAATTGAATGTGAGCATATATGATGTGCAATGTAAATGGAAACCAAAAGTTTTGGTTGAAATGAAAATTTGTAGAAATATGAAGTGTTGGGTTTTAATTAAATGGATTTTGAATAGTAAATGGGTTTGTACCATTTTTCCTACCTTTGTAATTTCGGGGACGAAATTCTTTTAAGGGGTGATGATTGTAACGACCCAAATTTTGGGTCAGTTTATTCTAAACATTTAATATTATTTTAAACGTTGAGTTGATAATATAAATGGATTTTAAATTGAGTTATCGATTTAATAATCAATTATTTAATTTCAAGTATATGGAAATATCGTAATACGAAAACGAAGTATAATTTAATTCTGAGCTAGAACTGAATAGGAATGATTAAGTTGATCAGTATAAAATGTATTTGACAATAAATGTTAATAATAATAATAATTTATTATCGATGAATTTAACTTATATTATATCGATTTAAATTGATATATTCCCTATACGATCAAATTAGGCTTCGAAACCCGTTCCATTGTGTTCGGAATAGTGATATACCCCTAGGAATGCCGGTTGTTGTGTTCAAATAGGAGTTCGGAATCACAGGGTATTTTAAATTAAATTAAATCATATCGGTTCAATTCAGATAAAAATAAATAAATATGTGCTTTTCCTTTTACTCTAAGTTTCCCAACAAAGGCTACTGCAAACCTACCCTAAGCTACCATTGTTTTCCTTTTTATTTCATTTCACGTACACTCTATTCCCCAGCTTCACTACTAAGTAAAACACCAAATTAATGGCGTGTGTACGATGTGTTCCCGTTATCATCTATATGTACATCGCGACATCCTTCCTCAGTTTAACTTTTCATTTCCACTCCTCAAAATAAAATCGAAATTGTATGCTAAGGAAACGCTCCCCTCTTCGATTTTTTAAATCAAATAAAATCCAATCAAACTTGAGTTCATGCCTGTAAGGACTATCATGGGTGATTCAAGTTCCGGGGGAGTTCGACTTTATACTCAATGGGGTCTAGGGTTGACCACGACAAGCTCTGAAGGTTGTAGAAGGGAGATTCGAGGATCTAGAGTAATTAGTAGCACACGATTTAGGTCTCGCAACTTAAAGGAGGGGTGCGCAGACTCCATGGTGGTGACAAGGTGTTTGAGCGTGGAGGCAAATTCATGGAGTAGAGTGGTATTATTGGGAAAAGGTCGTTCTTTTTGTAATTAGGGATTCGTGTGAATGGAAGAAGCCCGAGTTTGGTAATAGGGAATTATAAAAAGGAGCAGTAAGTTGGGGAAGAAGCAACTTAAAAGTGAATTTGGGTGAAGATAGTGTCATGTTGATCGTGGTGATTATACATTAGGTATGGGTTTTCAAAAATTGGGTTTTGCTTTGACTGGAGGGTGGAGGCACTGGATATTTGGACAGGGCAACTTGTGATTTCTGGAAGGGGAAAAAAGTATTAGTAACTGATTTAAATTTTAGTAAGGTAAATAAAATTTTATTTAAGTGTTAGTTGCATATTTATTCAAATAGAAACTTGGAAAACAAATAAATTCATAAACTCTTCATACAATAACAGAATTTGACGAAAACGAAGTCAGTTGGATTCACATGGATGTAGACATCATTTGGAAATGTTTTGAAGTAACATAGAGCAAATGGGGGTTTTCGGCTAAATTAAACAATTGTTTAATTTAATCGAATACCAATCGTTATTCCAAAAAATAAAAATAAAGTGAGTAATTCTCACTCAGAAATTTATCAAGTTTGTTTATCGTTAAAAATAAATTGTTAGTTGTTTGGATGCATTTAAATATTTTTGTGGTTATTATATGTTAGTTATTTAGGCTTGGTCTTTGTGGCTATATATATATATATATATATTGGTGGTTGGATATTTCCCGCAGTACCATTAGAGGATGCCCGCAGTATCATTAGCGGATAACCCTATGCACCCCACAATATGATAGTGGATGACCTTCTATACCGCGATATCCTACCTCGAAGCAAGATGGGTATTATTTATGTTGGCTAACGTCTGTGGATGCAGAAAGTAGGTTGGAGGGATCCAACTTGAAACGACCCAAACTCGCCCTTATGGGAAAGTCCAATTTGAGTTGAGAACACGACAAATCAGAACACAAACATAAGAACATTTCATTGTGTGATGACCCGAACTTCCCCGGTCTCCGAAGAGAAGAGAAAGAACGGATTGTCACAGAATAGGACTAGTCGGAACGCAAATGGAAGAATATTTCATTGCTTGTTACAACAATTTACATCATAGTACGAGAATATACAGAGTATGAGCAAATAATATACATTTGATAAATATCAGAGATTTATAAATTATTATGCAGCAGAAAATAATGCAAAACACAAATGGAAGAGATAAACGGATACAGAGCTTTCCGAATATAGCTTCAGTTGTAAACCAGGATCCTGTAAGAATAAATCTGCAAAACCAAAACTACTAACTTCCCGCGTGGAAAACAGGGGCACCCAGAGTTTAGGTTAAAACAATAAACTCCACGTCAGTTATGTGATTGGTGTGAGAACTAAAACGGTTATTTAATCTTTACTTTAAAAATAAAGTAAATCAAGGGTCCATGCCATATAACATGGAACGAGTTTCCTCCCAAGAATACCAGTGCATAAAACAAACAGCGCAATGCTTTTTGAAAAAATGAAGCTATTATAAGACCCAGGTCCCATCACATAATACAACGCAAGCCGAAGGATAGGGTTTTCCCTTATAATAGTCAAACATGCTTGGTACGTTTAAAACAAATCATTTGATACTATTATAAGTGCATAGTGTATAAAATAACTTCAAATATAAATGTATCAATCATAGACGACATGGGTACCATATATCATGTCTCCATACTAAGCTCTACAATCAAAACCAAAATGTCACGTATTGGAATAAGAATTTCCATCATGAGTCTAGGCAAGGGATGTACTCCTAACCGCTTCGAGACACTCTAGCAAGTGCCTCAGGACTACACACTCTGGGCAACCCTGGAGCCTGCAGTGTCGGTCCTCCCTTTCGTTTGAGGATTAGTTATTCCTGAACATACGTTTCTCGGTCCTACAGGACCTATCCATCGGCTCCGTAGTAACCGATATATCAGAGGCGCCTCACAATCCAACAACCACATGGGTAAAAATATAAATGTATGGGCTCCATACCATGACACTACCCATAGCTAGAAAGAAACGTCATGTTCTCAATGTGTTCCCTTATCCCGTTTTTGACTCATACCGAGGTGTGAGGCTCGCGAATTAATGTTATACACAAAGCTATGCTATATTAAAGCCGTGCTTTGATCATCAACCACAAGACTCTGCTTTTCAACAGAAGCCTTGATCATTTGCATCTCAGCATGCCACACAGGCAATTCACGCCATGCAACTAACATCTATCGATATTTAACCTCTGAGCTCGTACGTCTCAGAGAAGGGCGTTAAGCAAGAGAATAAATTCTCCGCCGCCAAACAGATATATGTTTAATAGAGATCAATCAACACAGAATAAAATCCAATGTCAGACACACATCCATTTACAAGTTCATTCTGGATCTGAACGAAACCGGAGGCACCTTATTCCTCGTCCCATATGTCCAATACAGGAGAGAGGCCCTCGCATATCCGGTCGATCTCCAAGTATGTAATGACCCGCATTTTTAGAGATATATAATTAATTTATTTAATTATATAATTGGTGATTTAGAGAAGTTAATGATCGTTTAATTAAATAATATTGAATATTTAATTAATAATTATAATATAATAATATATTATAATGTCGAGATAGTCGGAAATAGTAGAATTCACAATAGAGTGTGAATTGAATAGTATACGAGATGTGGTTGAGTTTCGATTCAGAATATAATAACGTATATATGGAATCGACGAAAGTTGAACGTATAATTTATAATATAATTTTAAACGAGCTCCAAATGGCGCTGCAGTTCGCTATTTGGCGATTTGAACTTCAACTGAATGTACAGGATTCGTTTTAAGTCGGATTTCTGTGAAACAAGAACCGTCAGGACCGATTTGACAATAGTTTTCTAATGGAAGAGAAAAATCGGGATTTCGTCGTGTAGATTTTAAGTTACGTCCAAATCAAATTTTAGAAAAGGTCGCTGTGAAATTCCTTTATAATTCGTAACGCTTTATATACGTTACAAAAGGATTTTTCAATGTAAATTGAATATCGATTCAATCTGGACCCGGAATAGCAAATATATAATTTTCCTGGAGCTGTATGATATTCCTCGGTAATTATATACGACAATATCAATTTATTTATATTTAATTTAATTTAATTTAAATATATTTATATATTTAAACGGTCTGTTCAGCGCTTGAAAAATAGCCACTTTTGCAAACGAAGTCGGAATTCGACGAAACCAGTTTTGTTGGATCCGCAATATCAAATAGTTGTTAGATTTCCAGTTTCGTGATTTTTAGAGTCACTGTGTGGCCGTACGGATTTTTAGAGCGAGAAACAGTCAGTATTTTGACAGTTAAAAATACGCTGTGTGAGCAAACGGAGTCGGAATTCGACGAAACCAGTTTCGTTGGGACCGTAATGTCAAACTCTAGCTACACGTACAGTTTCGTGATTTTTGAGTATCGTGTGTGATCACACGAATTTTAGAAGACAGAACGAATATTAAAATGGAAAATATCTTCATAAATATCTAACTAAAATATCTAATTCTAATTCCCTATAAATACCACTACCCCTTCCCCTTTCTAACCTAATTCATTTCTGGTCAATGCAACAATTTCAGCCGCCTCCATAGAGATTAAAACCAGAAAATTTCCAGACTTTGAAAATCGATTTAAATTCAAAGAAAAATCTATAAATTCCCAAACTTATATATATATAATCTCCTTGGCTTCCTCTTCAATCTCGTGTGCGATTTTATGGGTTCGAATTATATTTCCATCGCATGTTTTATAGCAGCAAAAACCTAGGGTTCAGAGTATCGGCGAATTGAAGTAATTTCGTTTGATTTCGATGTTGGTTTTGGCTTCAGCATCTAGTTTAGCACCCGTTCGAGAGTTTGTGGAGGATTCGGCGTCAAACACCGTCGATGATGACAGGCGCTCACCAGGAACCGCGACGACGAAGGAACCACCGAGTGTGTTGAAATTGGTATGGGAAGAGAGAGTTGGTGATGAGAAGAATATTGGTGATTTTAGTTGATTTTTTTGTGAAGAGGAGAGGGAGGAAGGAACGCGGTTGCAAGATTCGGTGGTGGCTGTGTAATTGGGGAGCAGTGCGGTTTTGACTATTCGGGGAAGAAGCTTCATATGGGTGCAGGTTGGATGGGGTTTGGGCCGGAAGAAGTTAAGGCCCATTTTATTTTTAATCCAATGTTTATTTTATTGAATATGTGTACCAACTTGTAAATAACATAAGTTGGTCATACATGAACGGAATTCAGCGAAACTGGTCACGTTGGGGTCGTATGGACGGGCACTACACAATGAAGCTGACCGGGACTGAATCCGAGCTCGTTACAATTTATGGCGAAATAAATTGTTCGACAGAATAAATGAACGCAAACCGATATTTATCGGTTAACGCGCAAATGTGAGTAAAACTCACCAACTCTGAACAGTTATATTTTTATAATGTATTTTTTAGAACTGTTAATCATCTGTTGATTTCTGTGTGTTGGTTGATTGATTGAACTGCTAGTCAGTTAGTTGAAATTTTATATATATATATATATATATATATATATATACACACACACATATATATATATATATTGATTTTGTTTATCAGAATAATCCGTACTGAACTGATATTGATGTTAATCGTGTTGTCTAACATCTGTGATGCAGGGAAACAGGTTGGAGGGACCCAACCGGGTTCCTCAATATTTATAATACTGTTTTGTTCATATATTCTGTTATATGATGTGATATATAATCTGTTGTTGATTATATGGGGTTGAACGTTATTTAACATCGTGATTTGATATGATTGAATACCATAACATACCGAAATGTTGATAAGGAGATTTTCAAAGTGATTTTGAAAATAGAATATTTATAAAGTGGAATATTTATAAATAAGAAATGTTTATAAATAGGAGATATTCAAAAAGGAAATAACTGCAAATCATTTTCTTTTTGAATGGAAAGGCCTGTGTGGCGAGTTTGGGGATTTTCCCGATGCTCCCGTTACAAAGGAGGTTATGGCGAATTTTCCCGAAGATTTAAGGAGTTAGAATATTTCAAGAATAAATTTGAAAAGGAAATATTTGTAAACCATTTACAAATAGAATTGGAAAGGAAACGTTATAAAAAGGAAATCATTTTTAAAGTGTAGAACCGTTATTTAAAAGTAAATCTTTTCAAATGAATAAAACGTTGTTAAAAAGGAAATCTTTATAAAGTGAAAGGAGAAATCGAATATGGTATTCGAAAGGAGAAATCGAATATGGTATTCTAAAGGAGAAATCGAATATGGTATTCGAAAGGAGAAATCGAATATGGTATTCGAAAGGAGAAATCGAATATGGTATTCGAAAGGAGTTAATCGTATATGGTATTCGAAGTTAGTTAATCGAATATAGACATTCGAAAGGAGTTAATCGAATATGGTATTCGAAGTTAGTTAATCGAATATAGACATTCGAAAGGAGTTAATCGATTATGGTATTCGAAGTTAGTTAATCGAATATGTTATTCGAAAGGGGTTAGTCAAGTCGAGTTAGTCAAATAGAGTTAACCAGTTAGAGTTATTCAGTTAGAGTTAACCAGTTAGAGTTAACCAGTTAGAGTTAACCAGTTAGAGTTAACCAGTTAGAGTTAACCAGTTAGAGTTAATCAGTTAGAGTTAATCAGTTAGAGTTAACCAGTTAGAGTTAACCAGTTAGAGTTAACCAGTTAGAGTTAATCAGTTAGAGTTAACCAGTTAGAGTTAATTAGTTAGAGTTAACCAGTTGGAGTTAATTAGTTAGAGTTAATCGATTAGAGTTAATCGATTAGAGTTAAAAAGAACTAGAGTTAATCAAATATAGTTATTTGAGGCAGAGTTAGTCAAACATAGTATTCAGGGTAAGTTGCCATCTTGTACGACTGCTAGCGTAATTCGCAGGGCTGTAAAAAGCCTACGGCGGTCGGATGTTTCCTGAGGGAGTCAGGCGTAACCATTGTGATCGCTGCGATCTAGAGTCAAGCGAATGGAGTTTAATCGAATATTAGTTATTCGATAGGAGTTAATCGAGTTGATCGAGTTGAGAAATAAGTTAAGTTAAATAAGTTGAGTTGATCGGGTGGTTCGACCAAGTTAGTCGAGCCTAGTTAATCGAATCGAATTGGTCGAACTAAGTAAGTCGAGTTAAGTTAGTCAAGTTAGTCGAGCCTAGTTAATCGAATCGAATTGGTCGAACCAAGTAAGTCGAGTTAGTCGAGTCAAGTTAAGTTAGTCGAGATAAGTTCGTCGAGTTAAATAAATCGATGTTAGTTTCATCGAAAGGAGTTATCGATGTTAGTTTCATCGAAAGGAGTTATCGATGTTAGTTTCATCGAAAGGAGTTATCAATGTTAGTTTCATCGAAGGGAGTTATCGATTATAGTTTAATCGAAGTGAGATTTTCAAATATGAGATATTTGAAAAGGAAGAGTTATCGAATATTAGTTATTCGAAGAGAGATTTATCGAATATCGTTTATTCGAGAAGGAGTTAATCGAATATAGGTTATTCGAAGAACAGTTAATCAAATAGAGATTTCTCGAAGAGAGTTAATCGGCAAATTCGATTATATCGAATTCGGGAAAGTACTTATACTTTCCAGTGTTTAAATAGAGATTTATTTATATATAAATAAATAAGTGTTAGGTTAATTATTCACTAATAAGAATAGAAGTTATAATTAAAGTTAGATAATTCGAAAGTAGGGATTATAACGTTATCGTTATAACCATTGTTTTAAATATAGAAGTGGATTAGTAAAATTGAATCCAAGAAAGGTGTAAAGAAGTTGTTAAAGATTAAAAGATAAACTTTGACCATTTCGAAGTAATAACGTTGTTCAGTTAAGGTCTGAGAGGTAATTATACCCCAACTTGTTTGACTTCCTTCTTAACTAAGAAATGGTAAGGTTTGATCGTAAAGGAGTTTTGGAAATGTTTTCCAAACGAGAATCAGAAATGTTTTCTGATAAAAGAAAACAAGAATTTAGAATATAGGGAAACAGGAGATAAGTAAATAAATGAACTAAAGAGATTTATGGTAAATGATGTTTGTTCGATATAATCTCTATTTGGAAATAATATCGTTGTTTGCACACTTGTTTTTCTTTGATAGTTAACTCACAGACTATCGAAGTTTTGACCATTTTAACGGTGTTAATATGGAGAGACCGGTTGGATTATTATCCAAAGAACCACTCTGTATTGGCATAAGCGTCGCGAATCATATATGCCAAAGATAATTGAAGACGGAGTAAAATGCAAGGGCTATCCTGTTTACAGAATAGTGCCTTCGGTTTGTCCAGTCCCAGGACAACTTGTATGGACGAAGGTCTGACAGAGTATATCCAATGGATCGCGTAAGTTGATCTGTTCAAACGTATTCACGTTTGGTGGCGGAGGAATTCGTTTCTCTTAGCTGTATACCCGTGTTATTTTTGGATAAGTCAATTTGTGATTTGGCGGGTATGACGATGTGACATTTCTAAGTGAATGAAGATGCATGTCTGACATAGTATTTCCAGACGGTCACGTACATTGATTTCTTCAACTATACCAAGAGTGGAAGCGGAGAAGGAAACTTCTTTTAGCTGACACGTAATGTATGGTTGTAGACGTCAATTAGTGATTCTGATGGATCTGACAATGTGGCATTCGAAGTGAATGTGATGTGATGATAAAGCGTAGCTTCTAGCCTCATCAACCGGTAAATGACAGAAATCGGGCAGGCAGCATGGCTAAGTCGGTCGCACCGAAGTAGGGTGTATAATCACCTATCTAGAGAATATTCATTTGTTTCTTAAATCTATCAATGCTGTCCCATATATATACGGGAACGGTTGCTGATCCCAACCGTTGGTGATGTACATTCGATACACTCAAGCGAAATGAGTGGTCGGTCATGTGTGGCTGAGTTACAATATGTTCTTGTTGAACTCCAGTGTATCGTTCCTAGAGTACACTGATCGGAAGGTGGTTCCATACCTTGTCATAGTTGGAAATCCATTATCCAATACGTGCTTGCGATTTTGATTGTATACTATATATGTAGAACGTGAGATGAAAGCGTTTCTGCTAGTTGATATCTATTTGTACATAGACAATATTATAATATCAAAAGGTTTTTGATATAAAGATATTTTGGATTCTCATAAGGGAAAAACCCGTTCCGTTCTGCGGCGTGGTCTTATGAGATATCGTTTACTTGTTCATATACCTGTTTAAACTGTTTTACTCATACCAGTCCCATGACTGACCCGGAGTTTATTTGTTTTGTTTTCCCTAAACTCTTGGTTGCCTAATTTTGTACGGGCAGTCAAGTAGTCAGGAATTTACAGATGTACTGGAAGAGCGTGGAGCAGGAGGCTTCAAGATCATATAGCTATAGTTATTTCCGCTGTGTTGTAAGTGTTGTACTCTGATAAGTGCTATTGTATACATAACTGTTATATTTCAAAGTTATGTTATCTATTATATGTTATTCGTTCCGCTGTGAGGTTCGTGTTACTCTGATGTTGTGTTCTTCTTCTTCTTCTATTCTACGTTTCTATCTTATCTATTCTCACCTTCTAATTTCTTTCATTAATTACCGGGATTTTTCGATGTTTTGGTTATCGACGTCGAGCTTACGTCGATAACCAAAGTCGCCGAAAATCCGGGTCGTTACAGTTGGTATCAGAGCTTAAGTTAATAATTACTTGGCTCTGTGGCGTGACTCGGTAGAGATAGGGTTAGTAATACCCTAGATTGAGTTTGAGTGATATATACGAGTGCGTATTTGTATTTGATATAAAAGTGGTTTTATATTGTGGAGATTCATTGGCTGAGTTGTTTATGAGTTCTGGTCGATCAGTTTGATCCACTGTATCGGTAGGAGTAAATAAACACTTGAATACGATGGACCGACACAGTATGGATATGTGATATATTATCATATATAGGATATATTTGTTGCTATTATAATCGAGTAAGATTATAAATTAAATGGTTAAGTATATAACCAATCAGAATCATATAAGTAAAGTATATGAAATAAGATGAATTAAATATGAATTTAAATCAGATTTGGAATTAAAATAAGGAAATTTTAAGTTCCTGGGAGATTTAGAAATGTTTTCAAAATGGAAGTATTTAGTAATGGTTTTGAAATTGACATAGTATTGAAATCACGTGGGTCGCTGGAAAATAATTCCGATGATGACTGCGCAGTATCATCGGTGTGATTTTCGAGTTCTAAGTGACGGATTACTACCAAGGATTTAGTTTTTAAAATTGTTTTTTTGTGAAAACAAGGTGTTCAAGAAATTCAAAGGTTTTGAATTGGTATTATGATTTCAAATTTGATTTGAAAGAAACCCAGGGATTTAAGTTCTGGAATTAAAATTTAACGTATGAAGTTAAATAGACTGAGATGACAAATGTGAATAAGTGAATTAGAATTAAACTTGAACTAAGTTAAATAAAATTGAATTGGATTAAAGATAATCTAGAATGGAACCAAATTGATAAGTCAATAATTTGGAATTTGATATTGGGGTTCGAATGAAATTCGATTTGGATTTGAGGATATGAACTGATTGGAATTCAATTGAGATAACACTGGTATATGCTGAGTTGATAGCATATGGAAGTGATAGAGTTGATATGCCCGACAAAAAGGTACCAGTTTATATTATATATGGATATGAGATTTATGAGCCGAATTGGCAAGCCGCTTGGCTGTTTGATTTTCTTTTGGGATAAAGAAGGCCCAGAGAGGCGAGTTGAGGTTTTACCGATAGGGCTGTACAAAGGAGGTGCTGGCGAAATTTTCAGAAAATTTAAAGTGTTAGAAAATTTTCAGAATTTTTGAAAATTTTAATTAGTCGGAAGGAATTAATATTTTAGTCGATATTAATTGGTTCAGTTGAAATCAGAAATAAGGGGTAAACAAAGCTTAGGAATTCAAATAGATAGGGTCGTCCTCTAACTTAGCAATTTCGAGGACGAAATTATTTTAAGTGGGGAAGAATGTAATGACCCGCATTTTTAGAGATATATAATTAATTTATTTAATTATATAATTGGTGATTTAGAGAAGTTAATGATCGTTTAATTAAATAATATTGAATATTTAATTAATAATTATAATATAATAATATATTATAATGTCGAGATAGTCGGAAATAGTAGAATTCACAATAGAGTGTGTATTGAATAGTATACGAGATGTGGTTGAGTTTCGATTCAGAATATAATAACGTATATATGGAATCGACGACAGTTGAATGTATAATTTATAATATAATTTTAAACGAGCTCCAAATGGCGCTGCAGTTCGCTATTTGGCGATTTGAACTTCAACTGAATGTACAGGATTCGTTTTAAGTCGGATTTCTGTGAAACAAGAACCGTCAGGACCGATTTGACAATAGTTTTCTAATGGAAGAGAAAAATCGGGATTTCGTCGTGTAGATTTTAAGTTACGTCCAAATCAAATTTCAGAAAAGGTCGCTGTGAAATTCCTTTATAATTCGTAACGCTTTATATACGTTATAAAAGGATTTTTCAATGTAAATTGAATATCGATTCAATCTGGACCCGGAATAGCAAATATATAATTTTCCTGGAGCTGTATGATATTCCTCGGTAATTATATATGACAATATCAATTTATTTATATTTAATTTAATTTAATTTAAATATATTTATATATTTAAACGGTCTGTTCAGCGCTTGAAAAATAGCCACTTTTGCAAACGAAGTCGGAATTCGACGAAACCAGTTTTGTTGGATCCGCAATATCAAATAGTTGTTAGATTTCCAGTTTCATGATTTTTAGAGTCACTGTGTGGCCGTACGGATTTTTAGAGCGAGAAACAGTCAGTATTTTGACAGTTAAAAATACGCTGTGTGAGCAAACGAAGTCGGAATTCGACGAAACCAGTTTCATTGGGACCGTAATGTCAAACTCTAGATACATGTACAGTTTCGTGATTTTTGAGTATCGTGTGTGATCACACGAATTTTAGAAGACAGAACGAATATTAAAATGGAAAATATCTTCATAAATATCTAACTAAAATATCTAATTCTAATTCCCTATAAATACCACTACCCCTTCCCCTTTCTAACCTAATTCATTTCTGGTCAATGCAACAATTTCAGCCGCCTCCATAGAGATTAAAACCAGAAAATTTCCAGACTTTGAAAATCGATTTAAATTCAAAGAAAAATCTATAAATTCCCAAACTTATATATATATAATCTCCTTGGCTTCCTCTTCAATCTCGTGTGCGATTTTATGGGTTCGAATTATATTTCCATCGCATGTTTTATAGCAGCAAAAACCTAGGGTTCAGAGTATCGGCGAATTGAAGTAATTTCGTTTGATTTCGATGTTGGTTTTGGCTTCAGCATCTAGTTTAGCACCCGTTCAAGAGTTTGTGGAGGATTCGGCGTCAAACACCGTCGATGATGGCAGGCGCTCACCAGGAACCGCGACGACGAAGGAACCACCGAGTGTGTTGAAATTGGTATGGGAAGAGAGAGTTGGTGATGAGAAGAATATTGGTGATTTTAGTTGATTTTTTTGTGAAGAGGAGAGGGAGGAAGGAACGCGGTTGCAAGATTCGGTGGTGGCTGTGTAATTGAGGAGCAGTGCGGTTTTGACTATTCGGGGAAGAAGCTTCGTATGGGTGCGGGTTGGATGGGGTTTGGGCCGGAAGAAGTTAAGGCCCATTTTATTTTTAATCCAATGTTTATTTTATTGAATATGTGTACAACTTGTAAATAACATAAGTTGGTCATACATGAACGGAATTCAGCGAAACTGGTCACGTTGGGGTCGTATGGACGGGCACTACACAATGAAGCTGACCGGGACTGAATCCGAGCTCGTTACAATTTATGGAGAAATAAATTGTTCGACAGAATAAATGAACGCAAACCGATATTTATCGGTTAACGCGCAAATGTGAGTAAAACTCACCAACTCTGAACAGTTATATTTTTATAATGTATTTTTTAGAACTGTTAATCATCTGTTGATTTCTGTGTGTTGGTTGATTGATTGAACTGCTAGTCAGTTAGTTGAAATTATATATATATATATATACACACACATATATATATATATTGATTTTGTTTATCAGAATAATCCGTACTGAACTGATATTGATGTTAATCGTGTTGTCTAACATCTGTGATGCAGGGAAACAGGTTGGAGGGACCCAACCGGGTTCCTCAATATTTATAATACTGTTTTGTTCATATATTCTGTTATATGATGTGATATATAATCTGTTGTTGATTATATGGGGTTGAACATTATTTAACATCGTGATTTGATATGATTGAATACCATAACATACCGAAATGTTGATAAGGACATTTTCAAAGTGATTTTGAAAATAGAATATTTATAAAGTGGAATATTTATAAATAAGAAATGTTTATAAATTGGAATATTTATAAATAGGAGATATTCAAAAAGGAAATAACTGCAAATCATTTTCTTTTTGAATGGAAAGGCCTGTGTGGCGAGTTTGGGGATTTTCCCGATGCTCCCGTTACAAAGGAGGTTATGGCGAATTTTCCCGAGGATTTAAGGAGTTAGAATATTTCAAGAATAAATTTGAAAAGGAAATATTTGTAAACCATTTACAAATAGAATTGGAAAGGAAACGTTATAAAAAGGAAATCATTTTTAAAGTGTAGAACCGTTATTTAAAAGTAAATCTTTTCAAATGAATAAAACGTTGTTAAAAAGGAAATCTTTATAAAGTGAAAGGAGAAATCGAATATGGTATTCGAAAGGAGAAATCGAATATGGTATTCGAAAGGAGAAATTGAATATGGTATTCGAAAGGAGAAATCGAATATGGTATTCGAAAGGAGTTAATCGAATATGGTATTCGAAGTTAGTTAATCGAATATAGACATTCGAAAGGAGTTAATCGAATATGGTATTCGAAGTTAGTTAATCGAATATAGATATTCGAAAGGAGTTAATCGATTATGGTATTCGAAGTTAGTTAATCGAATATGTTATTCGAAAGGGGTTAGTCAAGTCGAGTTAGTCAAATAGAGTTAACCAGTTAGAGTTAATCAGTTATAGTTAACCAGTTAGAGTTAATCAGTTAGAGTTAACCAGTTAGAGTTAACCAGTTAGAGTTAACCAGTTAGAGTTAACCAGTTAGAGTTAATCAGTTAGAGTTAATCAGTTAGAGTTAATCAGTTAGAGTTAATCAGTTAGAGTTAACCAGTTAGAGTTAACCAGTTAGAGTTAATCAGTTAGAGTTAACCAGTTAGAGTTAATCAGTTAGAGTTAACCAGTTGGAGTTAATCGATTAGAGTTAATCGATTAGAGTTAAAAAGAACTAGAGTTAATCAAATATAGTTATTTGAGGCAGAGTTAGTCAAACATAGTATTCAGGGTAAGTTGCCATCTTGTACGACTGCTAGCGTAATTCGCAGGGCTGTAAAAAGCCTACGGCGGTCGGATGTTTCCTTAGGGAGTCAGGCGTAACCATTGTGATCGCTGCGATCTAGAGTCAAGCGAATGGAGTTTAATCGAATATTAGTTATTCGATAGGAGTTAATCGAGTTGATCGAGTTGAGAAATAAGTTAAGTTAAATAAGTTGAGTTGATCGGGTGGTTCGACCAAGTTAGTCGAGCCTAGTTAATCGAATCGAATTGGTCGAACTAAGTAAGTCGAGTTAAGTTAGTCAAGTTAGTCGAGCCTAGTTAATCGAATCGAATTGGTCGAACCAAGTAAGTCGAGTTAGTCGAGTCAAGTTAAGTTAGTCGAGATAAGTTCGTCGAGTTAAATAAATCGATGTTAGTTTCATCGAAAGGAGTTATCGATGTTAGTTTCATCGAAAGGAGTTATCAATGTTAGTTTCATCGAAGGGAGTTATCGATTATAGTTTAATCGAAGTGAGATTTTCAAATATGAGATATTTGAAAAGGAAGAGTTATCGAATATTAGTTATTCGAAGAGAGATTTATCGAATATCGTTTATTCGAGAAGGAGTTAATCGAATATAGGTTATTCGAAGAAGAGTTAATCAAATAGAGATTTCTCGAAGAGAGTTAATCGGCAAATTCGATTATATCGAATTCGGGAAAGTACTTATACTTTCCAGTGTTTAAATAGAGATTTATTTATATTTAAATAAATAAGTGTTAGGTTAATTATTCACTAATAAGAATAGAAGTTATAATTAAAGTTAGATAATTCGAAAGTAGGGATTATAACGTTATCGTTATAACCAATGTTTTAAATATAGAAGTGGATTAGTAAAATTGAATCCAAGAAAGGTGTAAAGAAGTTGTTAAAGATTAAAAGATAAACTTTGACCATTTCGAAGTTATAACGTTGTTCAGTTAAGGTCTGAGAGGTAATTATACCCCAACTTGAGTGACTTCCTTCTTAACTAAGAAATGGTAAGGTTTGATCGTAAAGGAGTTTTGGAAATGTTTTCCAAACGAGAATCAGAAATGTTTTCTGATAAAAGAAAATAAGAATTTAGAATATAGGGAAACAGGAGATAAGTAAATAAATGAACTAAAGAGATTTATGGTAAATGATGTTTGTTCGATATAATCTCTATTTGGAAATAATATCGTTGTTTGCACACTTGTTTTTCTTTGATAGTTAACTCACAGACTATCGAAGTTTTGACCATTTTAACGGTGTTAATATGGAGAGACCGGTTGGATTATTATCCAAAGAACCACTCTGTATTGGCATAAGCGTCGCGAATCATATATGCCAAAGATAATTGAAGACGGAGTAAAATGCAAGGGCTATCCTGTTTACAGAATAGTGCCTTCGGTTTGTCCAGTCCCAGGACAACTTGTATGGACGAAGGTCTGACAGAGTATATCCAATGGATCGCGTAAGTTGATCTGTTCAAACGTATTCACGTTTGGTGGCGGAGGAATTCGTTTCTCTTAGCTGTATACCCGTGTTATTTTTGGATAAGTCAATTTGTGATTTGGCGGGTATGACGATGTGACATTTCTAAGTGAATGAAGATGGATGTCTGACATAGTATTTCCAGACGGTCACGTACATTGATTTCTTCAACTATACCAAGAGTGGAAGCGGAGAAGGAAACTTCTTTTAGCTGACACGTAATGTATGGTTGTAGACGTCAATTAGTGATTCTGATGGATCTGACAATGTGGCATTCGAAGTGAATGTGATGTGATGATAAAGCGTAGCTTCTAGCCTCATCAACCGGTAAATGACAGAAATCGGGCAGGCAGCATGGCTAAGTCGGTCGCACCGAAGTAGGGTGTATAATCACCTATCTAGAGAATATTCATTTGTTTCTTAAATCTATCAATGCTGTCCCATATATATACGGGAACGGTTGCTGATCCCAACCGTTGGTGATGTACATTCGATACACTCAAGCGAAATGAGTGGTCGGTCATGTGTGGCTGAGTTACAATATGTTCTTGTTGAACTCCAGTGTATCGTTCCTAGAGTACACTGATCGGAAGGTGGTTCCATACCTTGTCATAGTTGGAAATCCATTATCCAATACGTGCTTGCGATTTTGATTGTATACTATATATGTAGAACGTGAGATGAAAGCGTTTCTGCTAGTTGATATCTATTTGTACATAGACATTATTATAATGTCAAAAGGTTTTTGATATAAAGATATTTTGGATTCTAATAAGGGAAAAACCCGTTCCGTTCTGCGGCGTGGTCTTATGAGATATCGTTTACTTGTTCATATACCTGTTTAAACTGTTTTACTCATACCAGTCCCATGACTGACCCGGAGTTTATTTGTTTTGTTTTCCCTAAACTCTTGGGTGCCTAATTTTGTACGGGCAGTCAAGTAGTCAGGAATTTACAGATGTACTGGAAGAGCGTGGAGCAGGAGGCTTCAAGATCATATAGCTATAGTTATTTCCGCTGTGTTGTAAGTGTTGCACTCTGATAAGTGCTATTGTATACATAACTGTTATATTTCAAAGTTATGTTATCTATTATATGTTATTCGTTCCGCTGTGAGGTTCGTGTTACTCTGATGTTGTGTTATTCTTCTTCTTCTATTCTACGTTTCTATCTTATCTATTCTCACTGTAACAACCCGAAAATCTGGGCCAGTTTAAAATTTTTATTTTGGCGATTTTAGCGAATTTTGATTATTTAAAATGAATTATTTTAAATAATATCGACGAGAAAATTTATTTTGAGTATAATAGAACGTATATATTTATATACGTCATCGTTAGAATATAAATAATTATTAATAGAATTGAAAATGGCGCGGTAGTTCGATAATTCGATTTCAAACTTCAAATAAATGTACCGGGTGCAAAACAATACGGATTTTAGTGAAACCAAAAACATTAGGATCTATTTGATAATATCTTTCCAACGAATCCGAAAAATCAAAATTTCATAGCGGGAATCAAAAGATATGTCCAGTTGAAAATTCTGAATAGTCGCTATGGAATTCAGGCCCTTAAAAATGGGAATTTTGCAAACGACCTCGGATTTCGACGAAACCACTTTTGTTGGGTCCGAGATGTTAAATTATTGTTAGATTCCAAATTTCATAATTTTTTGAATCAATATGTGAGCGTGGTAAAAGAAAGCGCGTTTGACCAGTTTCAGTTGATTTTAATCGACTGGAAAATGGCCATTTTTCAAACGGTCTCAGAATTTGACGAAATTAGTTTTGTTAGGACCGTATCGTTAATACGAAGCCAGAAAATATTTTTCTGGAATTTTTCAAGTTAGTATGTGACCCCGGTAAATTGAAATGCGCGTTCAAATTCAATTTATAGAGTAATATTTTGATTTTAACGAAAACTGATCGAAGCGATCGAATCAGCTTACGATACATATCCCATTGTGTTCGGAATGGGGGTAATTAGCTATGGACGACAGTCGTTGGGCCTCGTTTCGAGTTCGAATTTAAAAGATACTTTTTGAATGGAAAATAAAAAATAAATAAAATAAATATATATATCTCCTTAACTACCCCCCCTTCTACCGTTGACTTCAGATAAAAAAAAAAAGAGAAACCACGACCGACGCCCAGTCGCCCTTCACCACCCACCGCCGCTCCTCCCTGGCGGAGCCCCGTCGCCGCGCACCCCTCCACCCTCTCTCTCCTCCAAGTCAACGGAAACCAAAGCCCCCCCTCGTTAAAACCTCGCTGCCACCTTCCTTTGGCCCCACGACCGACGCCGCGCCAAGCTCCGACGATCGCGCCGCCACTTCTCCTTCCCCTCTCGTTCATCTCCTTCTTCCCCCTTTCTGCTGTGAACCGCACCCCCTTTTTCACCAAACCCCAAAACCGACGATGACCTGATTATGCCGTGCCCTCCCCTGCTACCACCAGTGACGCTTCCGACGATCCTTCACCCTCCTCTGAGCCTTATTCTTCCATATAACGCAGTAAGTTTTCCCTTTTATTCATTTAATTTGTTTGCTTTAAAATTGAAAATTTGCTTGCTTTAAAAACAGAAAAGGATTGACTTTTGTTCATATAAAAGAAATGATTTTTATACAAAAAAGATTATAAAAATATAATTTTTATACTAGTGGCATGTTAAAAATATGTTTTTTTATGGTATAAAAATTAAAAATGTGATTTTTATTATAGTAGAGGTATAAAAATATAATCTTTTATATAGTTATGATGATAAAAATTCGATTTTTATATATATTGAACATCGAGATAAAAATGTGATTTTTATATATTGAACATCGAGATAAAAATGTGATTTTTATATATTGAACATCGAGATAAAAATGTGATTTTTATATATTGAACATCGAGATAAAAATGTGATTTTTATATATTGAATAGCAAAGTAAAAATTCGATTTTTATATATGGAATAACGAAGTAAAAATTCGATTTTTACATATGTAGTGGTTACAGCAACGAAGATGACAAAGATGCGATAACGATGAAGATTTCTATCAAAGAAGAGTCAAGATGATTGGATAGCTATCTGTGAGAATTTCTCACTCTTCTATTTCTTTTTCTAGTTATGTATATATACTAGGATGCAGACGGTGTTTAGTAGCACCCGACACAATCGTCCACAGACCATTGACTTGTTTGTTTGATTGCAAAAAATTAGTTAGATTATTTGATTGAAATTGAATTGTGTGGTGAAATGAAATTGATTTGATTGATGTGTGAATGGCGTGGGCCTTCACTAGACCGGGGATAAGGTTAGGCCTCGTCCCGTTTCTAGTATCGTGTCGTTATGCCGCCGAAATTTTCTAAAATATGTTAGAAAAATAAAAATATCATTTTATTGAATAAATGAACCGAATAGAATATTCATAGGTTGAATAAAATGTTTAATCGTTAAAAATATAATTTTTAACGTGAAAGTGAATAAATAAATATTCATTTACAAACCGAACGGTTTGTTTATGTACACCTATTTGAAGGACATTGATTGGGACGATAAATTTTACACATCGCCCAACTGCACAAATAAAATATGTGTTTGATTGTTTGAAACCCCACACGGGTGTTGGGATGAAATTTGAAGTTCACTCATCCTGATTGATTAAATATGTCGATCGATTGATTGACAGGCTGTTATAAGCGTTAGATATCTATATTTGATGCTTATACAGTGTAGTGCACTTTGGTTGATGGTTGATTATTTTTCAATGCTATTATATACGTGTGATGTATGAAAATCCATATAATTAATATTATATGGTGATTGATTGGGCTCATTCCAATTTAGAAAATAAAGAATATTATAAAATAAAGGTTCATGTGTTGACAGTACTCATCCGTTGAGATTAGTCATGTGTTGAACGAAGTATTTTAATAATAAAATTTACATCTTTATCAATATAAAATAAAGGTTCATGTGTTGACTGTACTCATCCGTTAAGATTAGTCATGTGTTGAACGAAATATTTTAACAAAAATAGTCACACGTGGACGGTACTCATTCGTTGAGATTAGTCGTGTGTTGACAAAAAGAAATATTTGAAAAAGAAATATTTGAAAAAGAAATATTTTGAAATAGAAATATTTGAAATAGAATTATATGAAGTCGTGTTGATTAGATTGACGCCATTTTGACGTGAACGATATTTATATCGATTTTATTCATTTTAAAATGAATATCGAAAAGTGATTTCGAAATCGCATGTTTTGAAATGAAATTTGAATTAAATGAAACATAAAACGAATTTGATTTCAATTGAATATATAACGATTTCGAAATGAATTGAATATAAAATGATTTCGAAATGAATTGAATATATAAGGAATTCAAATTGAATGGAAAACGAATTTGATTTCAATTGAATAGCAAACGAAACGAATTCGAATTGAATAGAATAGATAACGAATTTGAATTGAATTGAATATAAAACCAATTCGAATTGAATTGGAAACAAATTGAAATGAATTCAAATTGAATTGAAACTTGAATTGAATAGAAATGAATTTTAAAAAGAATTTATAAGGAAAGATTCAATTTTGATTTGAATTGATTTGGAAGTTGAGATTGTTTTTGAAACGAATTTAAAACTATTTATATAATTCGTTTTAAATAGTAATCGACGAAATATATTATATATATATTATATATATAATATAATGGCCTGAATAGAACGCGCCGCGCCGCGGCAGTTCGTAAATTTCGACCATTTATTTCAAACGAACATTACGGGAGGTCCGACCGTCGGATTCTCCTAAAACCGGAACCGTTGGGTTCGTATCGAAAAGAGCTTTCTAACGAATATTACAAATTTGAAATCTAACGGTTGGATTTGGAGTTACGTCCAAATCAAATTAGGAAAAGGTCGCTGTAAGTGCAGTTCGATGGCCGTTGATGGAAATCGACTGTACGGGCCTTGATAAAATTGTTAAAAATAGTAACAATTTGTGTAAAATCATAAGAAATGATTTAGAAAGAATTGGGATGAAAAACTCCATATTTGAAAAGATAAAAATAGATTTTTATCAAAATGAACTAGTTTTGAACTAGAATTATAATTCTATTTATTTTTAAATAAATAAATTGAATTTGAAAAGGGTTTTAAAAATAACCAGAACTTCCAATGATTGCATTGGAGTGGATTTGAATCGAAATTGTCTTCGGAATATTTCGATGTTGGAATTCGTGATTATACAGATGTTGTTATGAAAATTTGAAAGATATATATTTATATCGTTATTTCCAATACGACATTTGTTAATCGTAGAATTTGATATTGAATATAAGCCGATATATTTTCTATTCAGAGCCTTGTATTGAATATCAAATGTGATTTGGGTTTGTCGTGAATGGTGTCTTCACTAACACAGTTCTTGAACCCAGTTGAGAAAAGACTAAATCTTTTTATTTGGATTTAATGAAGAGTACCAATTAAATAATATTTAATTGGAATTGAATTCGAATTGATTTTTGGGTTTATCGTGAGCAGTGTTTTAAATAACACTCGTTCTTTAACCCGATAATTAATGAATGTGATTTTGGGTTTATCGTGAACCGTGTTTTAAATGACACTGATTCTTTAACCCAATTAGCGATTAAAACTAAGTGGAGTTTTAATGAATCTTTAATTAGATTGAAACAATCGAAATGGAGTATCACCAGTTTTGCTCCAGACGATAGTTAAATCTTTAATTAGATTTGAACGTGAAATGGTAATTGAATTTACCGATAACACTGTGGTGTTAGATATGAAGTATTACCAGTTTTACTTCATGGGATGAATAGGTTGGGATTGGGAAATTAAAACAAATGATTACTTCGGTAAGTTTCGTTAATCCCGACTAGTTGAATCGAAATTCAAAAGAAGATTAAAGAATAAATTCAAGGAATTTATCTTGGATAAAATTAATGGGAACCTTTCCCTATGAATATAAAATTTAGAAACTAACTGTCGGTTAGCCTAATAGAACGGTTTTCTGGATATTGATCTGATGTTGGTTTCGGCCTTCGGGGTTAATATTTGGGGAATTATTCTCTTGATTAATTTATGGTTAGTGACTGATGAATTGGAATGAGGCGTATGTTGTGTTTGTGTAACACTTATTTAAAATATACGCGAGTTATTCGGAAAGACCGGGTTTATCCCATTCTGAATAACTGATACGACGATAAGTCGAAGATGAAGACGATGGTCGAAGACCGGAGGTCTTCACGTCGTTTGGGTGATTACTGATGATCTTGATTGGGCTGTACACCCAAGAAGATGGAAACAGTTGGTGATCGTCCAGACGTACTTGGAGATCGATGGATATGCGGGGTACTAGGTGCCTCCGGTTTCGTTCAGCCCCAGAACGGACTTGTAAATGGACTGTGTGTCTGACATTGGATTTTAGTCCGTGCGATTGATCTCTATTAAATATATATCTGTTTGGCGGTGGAGAATTTATTCTCTTGCTTAACGCCCTTCTCTGAGACGTACGAGCTCAGGGGTTATATATTGATGGATATCAATCGCATGGAGTGAATTGTCTGTGTGGCATGCCTAAGTGGCAAATGATCAAGGCTTCTGTTGAAAAGCAAAGTCTTGTGGTTGATGATCGAAGCACGGCCTTTGTGGCGTAGCTTTGTGTAACGTTTACTTCGCGAGTTTCACACCCGGTATGAACCAAAAACGGGAGACGGACCTCAGGGAGGGCATGCGTTTCTTTCTAGTTAGGAGTGGCGTCAGTGCTTGAACTGGCTGACGAGTTTGACTCATGTGGATGTTGCTTATTATTACTTGCTGAAAAGCGAGGCGCCTCGTGATATCGGTTTCGGCCGATGCTTCTGGTCGGCTGACGGGCCAGACTTACGCCCCAAAGGGCGGGGAAACGCAGTGTTCAGGCATTTTAATCCACATCGGTGGACCGGCCCTGACGATTCAAAGGCTTGACAGAGTACTTGCCTGTGGCTCGGGCTAGAGAGTCACAAATCGGTAGAGGATCTTGCCCCTAGCCTCGGTTCATACCATAAATGATAACCCAACTTCCAATACGACATTGCGGTTTTGATTGTAAACCTATATGAGGCGACATAGTGGCATGGGACGCTCATGTCGCCTATGATTGATACTTATGATTTGAAGTTGTTTTATACACTATGCACTTACAATAGTATCAAATGATTTGTTTTAAACGTATCAAGCATTCTTTGGCTGTTATAAGGGAAAACCCTATCCCCCGGCTTGCGTTGCATTGTGTGATAGGACCTGGGTCTTATAACAGCTTCATTTTTCTTTATTTAGCATTGCGCTGTTTGTTTTATGCACTGGTATTCTTGGGAGGAAACCCGTTCCGCGTTAGCGGCGTGGTTCCTTGACTTACCTAACTTTAAAAATAAAGATCAATAACTGTTTTAGTTCTCACACCAGTCACATGACTGACCTGGAGTTTATTGTTTTAACCTAAACTCTGGGTGCCCTTATTTTGACACGGGCAGCTAGTAGTTTTGGTTTTGCAGATTTATATTCACAGGATCCTGGTTTACAGCTGGAACGATAGCCGGAAAGCTTTGTATCCGTATATCTCTTCTAGTTGTGTATTGTGTTATTTTCCGCTGCTATGTATTTAAATGTAATTTAAATCTCTGATATTTCTGTGTAATATTCATTTATACTCTGTATATTCTTGTAATCTGATGCGTTGTTGTTATATACAATGAAATGTTCTTCCGTCTGCGTTCTGTTGTGGCTTGTTCTCGAACTATCCGTGCTTTCCTTTACGGGGAAGTTACGGGTTTTCACACTCACCTTCTAATTTCTTTCATTAATTACCGGGATTTTTCGATGTTTTGGTTATCGACGTCGAGCTTACGTCGATAACCAAAGTCGCCGAAAATCCGGGTCATTACAAAGTACGTCTGGACGATTACCACTTATTACCTTGTCTTGGGTGTATAGGCCAATCAAGACATCAGTAATCATCCAAACGATGTGAAGACCTCCGGTCTTCAACCACCGTCTTCATCATCGACTTATCGTCGAATCAGTTATTCAGAATGGGTATAAACCTGGCCTTTCTGAATAACTCGCGTATATAATAAACAAGTGCAATAAAAACACAACATACGCCTCATTCCAATTCAGAATATTCTTTTATTCAAGTATTCACATCTTTTGGGATATTTTCCCATTAATTTTATCAAAGATAAATTCTTTAAATTTATTCTTTAATCTTCCTTTGGATATCATTCAAACCATATTAAGGTTTTCCAAACTAGTCGGGATTAACGCACCTTACCGAAGTAATCATTTATTTAATTTCCTAATCCCAACCTATTCATCCCATGGAGAAAAACTGGTGTTACTCCATAACTAACACCACGGTGTTATTGGTAAAATTAATTACCATTTCCGGTTCAAATCTAATTAAAGATTTAACTATCGCTTGGAGCAAAACTGGTGCTACTCCATTCTCGATCATTTCCCGAATTTGATAATTTAAATTATCACATTCCCTTTTCAATCTAATTAAAGATTCATTAAAATTCCACTTAGTTTTAATCTTCCCAAAAATCAATATTAATGATTATTTAACTTTGGAATCACAAACATGTCGCATCGACAATCTACACCGTACTATTGATTTCTGCCGATATATAACCTCTAAGCTCGTACGTCTTAGAGAAGGGTGTTAAGCAAGAGAATAAATTCTCCGCCACCAAACAGATATATATTTAGCAGAGATCAACCATACAGTTCGAAATACAATGTTAGACATGTTATCCTGTCTTTAACTGGGTTAAAGAACTAATGTCTTTTAAAACACAGTTCACGATAAACCCAAATCACATTCCATTAATTATGGAATCTTCACGGAAAAACAAATCAATATATAATCGATATCAATTTCCGTATCCGACCAATAATATAAATGGAATAACGACAAAGCCTTTTAAATTTCATATATATATATTAACAGTCTTCCTCCACAGAAGCTCATTTCGATTATTATCAAATCTAATTCCATTCAATTCCAATTTAATATATTAAATCAGAAAACTTTACTTGGAAAATTTCCATTAAATTTAAATAAAAAGATTTATAAATTCCAAATCACATTTCACTGTAAATTGGGTTAAAGAATGAATGTCGTTAAAAACACAGTTCACAACAAACCCAATTCACATGTAACAACAACGGATTTCTCCCAGACCTAATTGATCGCTAAATCGACCAAGATCGTTCGAATCCCGCATACGCTAACTCTGAGCACACAATACATCAGAACAAATAACAAAAGACTTTTATAAACATTATAATAATGTTACATCAGAGAACAGAATATCAGAGTACCTCGATAAATAATAATACAGCGGAAGACTAATTTATAATAATTTTAATACAAAGCAGTGGAGCCAAATAAACTGCACAACGGAAGACCGTCAATGCTCTGGACACAGCTTTAAACTTTGATCCAGAATTCTGCTCAATAAATAAATATCTGCAAAAATAAGCTACTCGACTGCCCGTGTGGAAAATATGGGCACCCGAGTTTGCAAGTGAAACAAACTACGAGTCAGTCATGGGACTGGTATGAGAAATCTTACTTAACTTACCTAATAATAAGGCTAATCACGGGACCACGCCGCTAACACGGAACGGGTTTACTCCATTGGATTACCAGTGCAAAATTTTATTAAATCTTTTAAAACAATGCAATGCTTTTTACAAAATGAAATCATTATAAGACTCAAGTCCCATCACACAATGCAACGCAAACCAGAGGATAGAGTTTTACCTTATAATGATCAAACATGCTTGATACGTATAAAATAATATTTAATATTATTATTAGTGTCTTTCAGTTTAAAAATACTTTCAAAGTAAATGTATCAATCCTAGACGGCATAGTACCCCATCCTACTATATCGCCATATATAGGTTTACAATCAAATCTGTAATGTCGTATTGGAAATTAGGTTTCCATCATGAGTCAAGGCAAGGGATGGTCTCCTTACCGATTCAAGACACTCTAGCAAATGTCCTAGAATCACACCTATGGGCAACCCTTGGATCCTACAAGGTCGGTCCACAAATACTTTAGTGGATTAGTTATGCCTAAACACACGCTTCCCGGTCCTATTGAACCTATCAATTGGCCACTACCGACCAATATATATGAGGTGCCTCATTCCATCATCCACATAAGTAAAAAATATCTGGGCTCCATACCTTGACACCACTTCTAGCTAGAAAGAAACGTGTGCACTCCCTGCGTTCCCTGATCCCGTTTCTGACTCTTACGGGGTTGAGGCTCGCGAAGTAACGCTATACACAAAGCTATGCCTAAATGGGCTGTGACGACCCGAACTTCCCCGTGAAGGAAAGCCCGAATTGAGTTAAGAAGACGACAAATTAGAACACAAACCGAAGAACATTGCTTATTACAACAATTTACATCAGAGTAAAAGAATATACAGAGTATGAACAAATAATACACATTTGATAAATATTAGAGATTTACAAATTACAATGCAGTGGAAAATAATACAAAACACAACTGAAAGGGATATATGGATACAGAGCTTTCTGGATATCATTCCAGCTGTAAACCGGGATTCTGTGAATATAAATATGCAAAACCAAAACTATTAGCTGCCCGTGTGGGAAATAGAGGCACCCAGAGTTTAGGTTAAAACAATAAACTTCAGGTCAATCATGTGATTGGTGTGAGAACTAAAACAGTTATTTAAAACTTTACTTTAAAATCAGATATATCAAGGGACCACGCCGTATAACACGGGACGGGTTTCCTCCCAAGAATACCAGTGCATATAAAAAAACAGCGCAATGCTTTTTGGAAAAAATGAAGCTATTATAAGAGTCTTCCCATCACACAATGCACCGCAAGCCGGAGGATAGAGTTTTACCTTATAATAGCCAAACATGCTTGGTACGTTTAAAACAAATCTTTTTGATACAATTATAGTGTAAAGTGTATGAAAACAACTTCAAATATAAATGTATCAATCATAGACGGCATAATGCCCCATCCCACTATGTCGCCATACTAGGCTCTACAATCAAAACCGAAGTGTCACGTATTGGAAGTTGGGTTTCCGTCTGTGAACCAAGGCAAGGGATCATACTTACCACTTCGAGACTCTCTAGCCCGAGCCTGAGGGTCAGAATGCGTTGACCCTTGGATCGTCAGAGCCAGTCCACCCGAAGTACAAAGGGTGAATTAAAATGCCTGAACATGCGTTTCCCCGCCATATGGGGTGTAAAATTGGTCTGTATAAAGACCATACCATCCATCGGCCCCGCAGTGCCGATATATCCGAGGCGCCTCGCTATCCATCATCCACATAAGTAAAATGCTTGGACGTGCAAAACCTAAACACCATTCCTAGCTAGAAGGGAACGCATGCCCTCCCTGAGGTCCTCTCCCGTTTCTAGTTCACACCGGGATGTGAGGCTCGCGAAATAATTCTACACAAAACTATGACATATTAAAGCCGTACTTTGATCATCAACCACAAGACTTTGCTTTTCAACAGAAGCCTTGATCACTTGCATCTCAACATGCCACACAGGCAATTCACGCTATGCAACCGATGTCTATCAATCACACGGAATGAAATCCAATGTCAGACCACAGTCCATTTACAAGTTCGTTCTGGGTCTGAACGAAACCGGAGGCACCTTATTCCTCGTCCCATATGTCCAATATAGGAGAGAGGCCCTCGCATATCCGGTCGATCTCCAAGTACGTCTGGAACGATCACCACTTATTACCTTGTCTTGGGTGTACAGCCCAATCAAGACATCAGTAATCATCCAAACGATGTGAAGACCTCCGGTCTTCAACCACCATCTTTATCGTCGACTCATCGCCGATTCAGTTATTCAGAATGGGATAAACCCGGTCTTTCTAAATAACTCGCGTATATGATAAACAAGTGCTATAAAAATACAACATACGCCTCATTCCAATTCTGAATATTCTTTTATTTAAATATTCATATCCTTTGGGAAAGGTTCCCATTAATTTTATCAAAGATAAATTCTTTAAATTTATTCTTTAATCTTCCTTTGGATATCAATTCAAACCAAATTATGGTTTATCCAAACTAGTCGGGATTAGCGAACCTTACCGAAGTAATCATTTGTTTAATTTCCCAATCCCAACCTATTCATCCCATGAAGCAAAACTGGTAATACTTCATATCTAACACCACGGTGTTATCAGTAAAGTTAATTACCATTTCACATTCAAATCTAATTAAAGATTTAACTATCGCTTGGAATAAAACTGGTGCTACTCCATTCTCGATCATTTCCCGAATTTGATAATTTAAATTATCGCATTCTCTTTTTCAATCTAATTAAAGATACATTAAAACTTCAGTTCAGATTTAATCTCAAAAATCATTACCTAATGATTATTCAAAGTTAAGAAATTAATCTTATCTTTAACTGGGTTAAAGAACTAATGTCATTTAAAATACAGTTCACGATAAACCCAAAATCCCATTCCATTAATTATGGAATCCCTACGAAAAACAGATCAATATATATAATCGATATAAACTTCCATATCCAACCGATAATATAAATGGAATAACGACAAAGCTTCTTAAATTCCATATATAGTAACAGTCTTCATCCACAGGAGTTCACTTCGATTATTACCGAATGGAATTCCATTCCATTCCCATTTATTTTATTAAACTAGAAAAATTTTCTTTGGAAATTTCGACCAAATCTTAATCAAAAGATTTATAAATTCCAAATCATATTTCACTATGAATCGGGTTAAAGAACGAATGTCGTTAAAAACACAGTTCACAATAAACCCAATTCACATTCCATTTCAAATCCATTTAAATGTTAATTAGTTGGTAATTCTTCTCTACATCTTAATTAAAAGATTTATTCTTTTCACATGGGGTTTAAGAACAGTGTTACTGAAGACCCCATCCCATCAGTCCCTAACCGTAAATTAGTAAGAGAACAATTCCCTAAGTATTAATCCCAAAGGCCGAAACCAACATCAGATCAATACCCAGGAAACCATTCAACTTATCTAATCTCCAGTTAATTTCTAATTTTCTTACTCCATTGGGTTTAAGAACAATATTATTAAAGACACCATTCACAACAAACCCAAAATACGATTTGATATTAAATATAAGGCTCTGAATAGAAAATATACCGGCTTATATACAATATCAAATTCTGAACTCAACCAACATCGTATCGGAATAACGATATATATATATCTTCCAAATTCCTCCACAATGTCCATATAATCACGGAATCCAATATCGAAATATTCTGAAGATAATTTCGATTCAAATCCATTCCAATTCATATATTGGAAATTCTGATTAATTTTAAACCCATTTCAAATCCAATTTATTTATTTAAAAATATTGGATTATAATTCTAGTTCATAACTAGTTCATTTCGATAAAAATATATTTTTATCTTTTCTAATATGGAATTTTTCATTCCAATTCTTTCCAAATCATTTATTATGATTTTACACAAATTATTGATATTTTTAATAATTTTATCAAGGCCGTACAGTCGATTTACATAAACGGCCATCGAACTGCACTTACAACGACCTTTTTCAAATTTTATTTGGATATAATTCCAAATCCAACCGTTAGATTTCAAATCTCTTATATTCGTTGGAAAGCTTTCTTCGATACGAACCCAACGGTTCTGGTTTTAGGAGAATCCGACGGTTGGATCTCCCGTAACGTCAATTCGAAGTCAATGATCGAAATTCGCGAACTGCCGCGGCGCGGCGCGGCGTGTTCTATTCAGGCCATTAAATATATATAATATATATATTATATATATTTCGTCGATTTCTATTTAAAACGTATTTTATAAATCGTTTAAATTCGTTTTCAAAACGATTTCAACTTCATATTCAATTTCAAATCAAAATTGAATATTCCATATCATCGATATATAAATGATAGTATTTTCAAAACATTAGATTTTGAAATCATTTCCTTTTCGATATTCATTATAAAAATGAATAAAATTGATATAAATCTCATTCACGTCAAAATGGCATTAATCTAATCAACACGACTTTATATATTTAAATATATTCGTGTCCATCCCAAATCGGACATCAAAATCAGATTTTGATCTTTTACTAAATATTATTTTAAAATATTCATTATTTTTTGAACTGGAATCAGACACAGTCAATTGCCATATAATGTTATTTATATGGATTTCATACAACACATGTATCGAACAACAGTGATAACCAATCAACCATCATCCAGAGTGCATTCTATACTGTATAAGCATTAAATATAAATATTTAACGCTTATAACAGTCTGTCAACCAATCGATTGACATACAACTAAACAATTGGGATTAGTGTACATCAAATATCATCAAAATAACCGTGTGGGGTTTCAACCAACAAATACTGAATATTATTTGTGTAGTTGGGCGCTGTGTAAAATATATCGTTCCAATCGATATCAGTTAAATGGGTGTACATAAACAAATCGTTCGATTTGTAAATGAATATTTATTTCATTCACATACACATTGAAAATTATATTTTTAACGATAAATTATTTCAACACATGAATATTTAATTCAGTTCATTTCACATCACAATCAATTTAAACAAATCAGTCAACCAAACCAAACAATCAAACAAGTCGTCCATGGTCTGTGGACGACGGGGAGCAGTTCATATATGCAGTTATAAAATAAATAACTGAACAAGAAATTATAGTGAGGAGTTCTCACCTCGGGTTCCACTCAGTCATTCTTTAGCGGATGGCAGTTTTGATTTTTCTCTGTGCATTCTATTCTTCACCGTATCTCCAATGAGATCTGTTTCACGTGATTTATATTAAAAATCATATTTTTAGCAATGCTACTATATATATAAAAATTATATTTTTATATCGCTACTTCTTATATAAAAATTGTATTTTTATACCAGTGTTTGCATTATAAAAATCATATTTTTATCACGCCTTTACATATATGAAAATCATATTTTTCTATAATGAAAAATCTAATCCTTTCTATAAACAAAAATCATATCTTTTTATATAAACAACCTCATTTTGTTTTCAAAAATCATACTTTTTGTTTATAAAAATCAAACCTTTTTGTTAACAAAAATCAAACCTTTTTATTTTCAAAAATCATAACTTTTTGTTTTTAAAAATCGAACCTTTTCACTAGAAAATATTATCATTTATTCATTGATTTCAAAAATGTCGTCTGAAACGTCTTCTCATGTTTCTCCTTTGCCCCGTCCAATCGCTGCATCCTCTTTCTCCTCTGACACTTTCCATCAATCTCTTCCCTGTCCTTTCCCAATCCCGAGGCCATCCCCACTCCTCCTCCTCCTCCTTTACCTCCGCCTCCCCCGATCCCTCCTCCCCTTCCTTGTCCCATTCCTCCTCCTATTTCATCGGCTTCCTCTGTTAAATTTTCGTCGCTTTTCTATTCAAAAACTAAAAATGCTGGAGCTTATGTTCCTGTTCACTTTGAGGTCAATTATGATGGTCGATCTGTACCTCCTCCAAAGATTGTGATGGATAAAGGAAAGAAGACATGGACTGATTGCTTGGTTGGCTGCTTTCTTGCTGGTAATGTTAATTATATGGCAGTAAAACAGCATACTAACAGGGTTTGGAAATTGAAAGGAGGATTCGAAATGTATTATGACAAACAAAATTACTTTTTCAAGTTCGTAAATCAAGAAGATAAGGATTTTGTGTTGAGGAAGAACCCTATGTTTATTCGTGGTCAGATGTTCATCTTATCTAATTTTACCCCTTCCCTATCGTCTGCTAAGGCAGCGATTAAAACTATTCCGATTTGGGTACATTTTTATAGGATACCAACTCTTTTGTGGTCATTAGTAGGGATTAATTGGTTGGGGTGTCATATTGGAAAAGTTTTGTGCTATGACGAGAACACTGAAAAGATGAAAAGATTTGAATACGCTAAGTGCTTAATTGAAGTGAATCCTGAAAAAGAACTTCTGGAATTTCTGGTAGTTGGAGATGTTACGTACCCTGATGTTGTTGTTGAGTATTCCTGGAAACCTTTGTTGTGTACTAAGTGCAAAATCTTCGGCCATGCAACCATGCAGTGTGAAAAATACGAGTCCAGTAAAGTGATGGAAATTGAAAGAAAAGGTAAAAAGCAACAAAGCTTTAAAGAGGGTGAAGAAGTGATGAATGCTGAAGGTCAATATGATCATGAAACGTAGGAAGGATTCACGGTTGTTCAAAGGAAAAGGTATAGGAATTCTAAGAAAGAATGGAGGAGAGTTGAAAAAGGAATTGTTATCGAAGCTAGCATTGATCATGAAGTGAACGAAATAAACTCTGGTGGTGAAGGAAATAATGTTGATAATGTGGCAAAAATGAATGTTCAATCTGATGGTTTACATGATGCTCTGGGTAACAACAGTTCTGATGGAAATGTATCCATGTTTACATTCTCCTCAAAAGGAAAAAATTCATTATCTTTCAAATCCTTAACGTCTTCGATTCCTAAGTCATCTCATCATCAAACCGGTCCTTTACTCAACAACCCGTTTGAACTGTTAAACCAAAATCCATCCTGTTCATCAGAGCAAGTCACTCCTGTTCTGGTTGAATCATCCAACCTCCTTGTTGGATCAGAATCCCAATCCCAGCATCTAACCTTTTCTGGTCTTCAAACTACTCCCATCAAAGATCCTAATATACCTCTTGATAAATTGCCTTACCTTATTAAGTCCCCATATAACTCTCTATCTCTGCCTAATCATATTTTTGGTGACATTAATATTCAAGAATCATCGTTGAACTCTCCTCCCCACATTCAACAGTTAATAGCTTCATCGTCTGCCTCCAAAGTGCCAAAATCTCCTACTTTCCCAATCCCTAGAAACAGAGTTACCAAGAAGAGTAGAGGAAGACCAAAAAAGAAATTATCGAACCCTACTGACCTTGACCAATCGATTGAATACTCTATTGCAGAATCGGTTTTGTCATTGCCATCCCAACAATTACCTAAATCTATTTCTTCTGGTGTTAAAACCAGAGCATCATCGTCCTTCTCTTCTCAATGATAGACAAAATCTCCTTTTAGAACATAAGGGGTGCAAATCTCCTTCCAAAGCAACTTGAAATAGCTAATTTGATCAATACTCACTACATCCATCTTATGGCAATAGCAGAGACAAAACTTAATCACTGTACGACCTCCTCTTTTATAAGAAACATCAAACCTACGTGGAATTACATTCACAATCTTGCTCAAGCTCCTTTTGGGAGGCTTTTGATTATATGAAATCCTAATATCTATGATTTAACTCCTCTAATTGTTCACAGACAATTCATCCACTCTTAAATCATTCATATTCCCTCTAACTCAACTTTTCGTTTGACTGTTATATATGCAGATAATAGTGTTGCCAATAGGCAACCTTTTCTTGATCTTCTTCCCTCTCTCCAACATTCTTCTCTTCCATGGTTATGTATGGGTGATTGGAACTATATGCTGGTTTCCAGTGACAAGAGTGGTGGCACTCACCTTACTTTTAGACAAACTAGGCCTCTTAATAATGCTGTGTATGATTCCAATCTCGTACCTGTCCCTTACAATGGATCTCAATATACTTGGAACAATTGATCAAGGAATGGTAATAGAACTTATTGTAAGCTAGACAGAGCCCTCCAAAGTTATTCCGCCGTTAATTGTTGGCCTACCCTTTGCTACCATATTCCTCCTCCATCCCTATCTGATCATTCTCCCCTGGTTTTGGACTGGGGAAAGAAAATCATGAGAAGACACGCCTCATTTTCATTTTTTAACAACTGGGTTGATCATCCAGATTATTTAACTATTGTTACTGATAGCTGAATTGTCCCTGTAATTGGGAATCCTATGTTTGTACTGCAGGTAAAACTTAAAAGACTGAAGGTGGTGCTAAGGAATTGGGCTGCAGTCAAATTTGGTGATGGTACTGCCCATTCTAATACTATTCGGCAAGAACTATTTCTGGTGCAAAATGATATCCTCTCTTGTTCTGACGGTTCGAGAATGGGATTACTTTCAGAGAAAGAAGCAAAACTATCATCTGATCTTGCGAATTCTATCACTGAGGAGGCAAAAATGGCAAGACAAAAGAACAAGATTAAATGGAATTTATATGGAGACAAGAACACTTCTACCTTTCATAATTCTCTGAAGATTAATCAAGCTTCTTCAAATATCACTTCCATCTTGGATATTAATGGTAACAACTGTTCAAACCCTGTTGATGTTCAAAACGCTTTTCTGGATTTCTTTACTACTTTGTTTAGTAACTCCTCTGGTTCTTATGTCAATCTTGAGTCTTTTTCTGAAATTAATATTCCTAAAATTTCGAATGATATGAGAACTGCTTTAATTACTGAAGTCAATGATGAGGAAATTACTTCTGCAATTTTTTCGATGAATATTACGAGCTCTCCTGGTCCTGACGGATACAATGCTAAGTTTTATAAATGTACTTGGTCAGTGGTTGGTGTGGAGGTAATAAAGGCCGTTAAAAATTTCTTTTTACATAGTAAGATGTTAGGTGGTATTAATGCTACTAGACTGGCTCTTATTCCTAAAAATGAAAATCCTGCATCGGTTTCAAATTTTAGACCGATAGCTTGTTGCAATGTGATTTACAAGTGTATTGCGAAAATCTTGGCTGCTAGAATTAAAGTTGCGATTGAAAATGTGATCTCTCCAAATCAAAGTGCCTTTTTACCTAACAGAGACATTGCAGACAATATCCTTCTTGCTACTGAGTTAATGAGAGGGATAATAGGAAAGCAATTTCTACTAGATGTGTTTTAAAATTAGACATACAAAAAGCTTACGACACAGTCAGATGGGATACTATACTATATGTTTTGTTCAAGATGAATTTTCCGATACCGTACCTTTGCTGGATATACACATGTATTTCTACGGTTCAGTTTTCTCTTAGCATAAATGGCTCTACTTTTAGTTATTTCAAGTCGAAGCATGGGTTAAGGCAGGGTGATCCTATTTCGCCATATTTATTCGTTTGTGTCATGGAATCGTTCTCTTATCTTGCTCATCAAGCTATGATTACTAAGATTGTGGATTATCATCCTTTTTGTAAATCATCAAACATCTTTGCCTTATTATTTGCTGATGATCTCCTATTGTTTACCAAGCCTAATGTAAAATCAATTAATGGGATAATGAGTGTCCTGGAATCGTTCAAATTGCTGACTGGGTTATCCATTAATAAAAGCAAGTCTAAAATCAAAGCTGGTGGTATTTTGGATGAGTTAAAGGCAGAAATATATGGTTTTTCTGGTTTAACTCTGATGACTGACGATGAACAATACTTGGGAGCTCCTTTGTGTACTTTAAGAATGAAGGCTGCTCATTGTCTTCCACTGGTTGAGAGCATCATTTCTAAGATATCTTCCTGGCCATCATCCAAATTTTCTATTGCTGGAAGGTTGGTTATCGTCAAATCCGTGGCGATTCCAATGAGTATTTACTATGCAAGATTATTCATTTTACCAGCGAGAATCATTGGAATGATAAATTCTGCTCTTTGTCATTTTCTATGGCATGGGAATCTGTTCACTAAAAAGTTAGTTCCTGTTTCTTTTAAGAGAGTTTGTTTTCCTTATAAAGTTGGTGGTTTGGGCGTGATGAATCTTAGAGAATGGAATAAGGCAGCGATTTCTACTAGAATTGATAAACTTTTCAGGTTCAACAACAACTTATGGGCTTGCTGGTGTAGGCTTAATCTTATTAAAAAGGATCATTTCTGGACTCGTTATACACCGGTTGATTGTAGTTGGACGTGGATGATGATTTTAAAGCATAGAAGTACTTTCTTGCCGATGTTCCAATGCTCCTTGCGTCATAAAAATATGCTGTCCTTCTGGTTTGATCCTTGGAGTGGAAAAGGTAGAATTCTGGCAAACTTTGTTGATTTTAATTCAAGGAACTTAACTGGTATAAGAGAGGGTGCAAATGTGGAAAGTGTGATGGTGAATGGATCTCTTGTACTGCCGCATAGTAGTTCAGCAGGTATCACTTCTTTATGGAATAACATAGTATTTGATTCTCTTCCTTCTACTTTATCTCATGCATTTTGGAACTGCAAAGTTCATTCAGTGAAGACTGTCTATGATGGTATTACTACTATTAATGACCTGTTTCCATGGAGTGCAAGGATCTGGATGTCTAACAGTAGTCCAAAAGAGAATATGCTTATGTGGAGAATATTACAAAATGGTTTGCATACAAGAAATAAATCATATGCGATGCATATTATTGATAGTGATCTTTGTCTGTTCTGTCATGATCGATCTGAATCTTTGAAGCATCTATTTTTTGAGTGTAATTTTACTGCATATATCTGGAGGAGTGTGTTACATCAATTTGGTCTTCATTCTCCGCAGAGGCAATAAGAACAAGAATGGTACTTAATCTTTAAATACACTAGATGGAAGAGCATTAGTGGAAGCCTACTTTTGAAACTATTGAAGAAGACATTGTATCAGTTATGGATGGAACAGAACAATAGGGTGTTTAGTAATATTTCTCTTGCTGAACATGTATTGGTCTGTACTATCATAAGTTGTATTTGATGTAATTTTCTATCTCTTTTCTTTGTACTGTTTTGAGTTTTAATAAATGGTTGGGGCCATTCAAACCCGCTTGCTATGCAAAAAAAAAATTCAAACCTTTTTGTCTTCATAAATCATAACTTTTCATAGTTAAAAATCATAGCTTTTCATCAAATATATATATATATATATATATATATATAAACCATATTTTTCTTCACCAACGATATACAAATAACAATATATATATATAAACCGTATTTTTCTTCACCAACGATACACAAATAACAATCGTATTTAAAAGCCCACAATTTTGGTGTAAAAATCGCACCTTTAGTCGATGTGGGGCCACGGTTGGACTTGGTGGCATAGAGGGCGGACTACTGCTGATGGCGCAGGGGCGTAGGCGATCGAGGGAAGCTCTAGCAGCCGGCGGCAGGCCCAGGGGGGTAGCGGCGCCTTCAAATTAGGTTTGGGGTTTTGAAGCGGGGTGGAGAGAGAAACGAATGGAAAGGAGGGAAGAGAGAGGAAGGGGAGGGGCGCAGGTGGTCGAGGAGGGCGGCAGGGGGTTGCGGCTGGCTGTAGATGGTTGGAGTGGGGTCACGGTAGACTGGAAAGGAGTGGTAGCGGGTTTGGCGACGTGGGGTCTTGGGGAGGAGAGAGAAAGAGGCGGAAGAGGTAGGGTGGCCGGAGAAGGGGGCGCGCGGCGTTGGCTGGGACGGAGGTGGGCTGACGGTGGCGAGCGACGGTGGTTTGGGGGAGATCGGATTTCCCCCTTTTTTTCTAACGTTGACTGATAGTTTAAGTGTGTGAGAGAGAGGGGGCACCATATATAATTTATATATATATATTTAATTTAATTTCTCCAAAAAGTTACTTTTTTATTCGAACCCCAAATCGAACCCAATGACTGTCGCCCCTAGCTAATCACCCCCATTCCGAACACAATAGATATGTCCCGTAAGCCAATTCGACCGTTACGATCAGTTTTCATTTAAATTAAAATATAATTCAATGTATATTGAATTTGAACGCACGTTTTAATTTACCAGGGCCACGTACTGACTTCCAAAATTCCAAAAAAATAAATCTGGTTATGTATTGACGATACGGTCCTAATAAAACTAATTTCGTCAAATTTGGTGACCGTTTGAAAAACGGTCATTTTCTGGTCGATCCAAATTGACTGAAATTGTCAAAACACGTTTTCCTTTGCTATGCTCACATATTGATTTCAAAAATTATGAAAATTGGAATCTAGCAATATTTGACATCCCGGATCCAACAAAAGTGGTTTCATCGAAAAAGGAGGTCGTTTGCAAAATGGCTATTTTTAAGTGCTATATTTCCATAGCTACTATTCTGAATTTTCAACTAGGCATAACTTTTAATTTCCGCTTTGAAATTTCAATTTTTCGGATTTTTTGGAAAGATATTTTCAAACAGATTCAAATATTTCTGGTTTCACCAAAATCCGCTTTATTTTGAATCCTGTACATTCATTTGAAATTTGAAATCGAATTTTCAAACTACTGCACCATTTCCAATTCCTTTTATAATTAAAATAAATATTTATATTCTAATTTCGATTTATATAAATATATACGTTCTAATTGTATTCAAAATAAATTTCTTGTCTTTATTATTTAAAATAAATCATTTTAAATATTCAAAATTCATTAAAATTTCCAAAATAAAAATTTTAAATTGGTTGTGATTTTCCGGGATGTTACAATCTCCCCCACTTAAAATCTTTTCGTCCTCGAAAAGGAACGGAGCTGAAAGTTGTTTAACTAAACAACTTAACTTTCATTCTAGCGTTCATTCTTCAACTTTTCAGTTTCTAAGAATTTTCAAATTTTTCAAAAATTTGGCTAACACCCTAAATTTTCGAAAAATTTCGCCATAACCTCCTTTGTATGGGGAGCACCAGGAAAATCCCCAAACCGCCGCACAGGCTCTCTCATCTCAAAAAGAAAAAGAAAAACCAAGCGGCTAGCCAGTCGGCTCATAAAATCATCATCACCCAAGAAATTAGTAAACATGTACCTATTTGTCGGGCCTACAATTTTATTCCTCTTCTCTAGCCTCCTTGCTATGACCTGTTCAATGTATATATATGTATATGCATGCAATTCCAATAAATTTTCAATTCAGTTCCATATTTGATCAATTTGGCCCAAATTTACCATACATCTACATGTAGGTTCAAATGAATAATCACACAACGAAATCAGCAATCAGCAATCAATTAGTTGATTAACGTTTCAAAAACATAACTTATATATATATATATAATTCATTTTTGATGTCAAGTCACAACAATAGACCCTATCTAGTTTTGGTTCTCACACCAGTCAATTGGAAATATATAGATATCCCACTTTCGAAACTCGAACACAAACTACTGATGCTATATAGTCACCAACAGTTTCATCCCCGGGCGACCAGCGTGTGATTCCATATATATCCAGTATATTTGAGGATTCAATACACGTGGATCAAACGTATATTAAAATCTCTGTATACTTGATTGTCCAAATTCAATACAAAATAAATATTCAAATACGAATAATTGATTTAAATTTTCAAAATAAAATTTGTTTTCAATTTTATTTTAAAAATAACACTCTTTCAACTCATTCTAGGATACTACTAATCCCATCTCTAACGAGTCATTCTCATTGGATATTACTAATCCAATCTCTGATGAATTCTTTCGTCTGGTTCTAATGTGTCTTGTTGTCGAGCTCTATAAACCAAAGCTCAGATACCAAAATGTGATAGCCCGACGAAATCCGGTAGGCTTTGCAAACCATCCCTTCATCCCCCAAAGCAGCAGGTAATACCCACCGTGGCTTCCACCTGATTCCACAGTCACCTTGTTTTACAGCCAGCCTCTCGACTGATTTTACCAACCCTAAACAGGGGCATGTAGGGGTAAGAGCCCACTGTTCACCACCAAACCACATGGCGAGAACCCCCTATCATGCTGCACCCTATTACCAGGCATGTCAAACAAGGACTGGTGTGAGAACTAAAACAGTTATTTAAAACTTTACTTTAAAAACAGATATATCTAGGGACCATGACGTATAACACAGAACGGGTTTCCTCGCAAGAATACCAGTGCATATAACAAAACAACGCAATGCTTTTTGGAAAAATGAAGCTATTATAATACTCAGGTCCCATCACACAATGCAACGCAAGCCGGAGAATAGAGTTTTACCTTACAATAGACAAACATGCTTGGTACGTTTAAAACAAATCATTTTGATACTATTATAGTGTAAAGTTTATGAAAACAACTTCAAATATAAATGTATCAATCATAGACGGCATAGTGCCGTATCCCACTATGTCGCCATACTAGGCTCTACAGTCAAAACCGAAGTGTCACGTATTGGAAGTAGGATTTGCGTCTGTGAACCAAGGCAAGGGATTGTCCTTACCGCTTCGAGACTCTCTAGCCTGAGCCTTAGGGTCAGAACGCATCGACCCTTGGATCGTCAGGGCTGGTCCACCCGAAGTGCAAAGGGTGAATCAAAATGCCTGAACATGCGTTTCCCCGCCCTATGGTGCATAAAATTAGTCTGTATAAAGACTATACCATCCATTGGCCCCATAGTGAAGATATATCCGAGGCGCCTCGCTATCCATCATCCACATAAGTAAAACGCTTGGGCGTGCAAAACCCAAACACCACTCCTAGCTAAAAGGAAACGCATGCCCTCCCTGAGGTCCTCTCCCATTTCTGTTCACACCGATATGTGAGGCTCGCAAATTAACGCAACACAAAGTTATGCTATATTAAAGTCGTGCTTTGATCATCAACCACAAGACTCTGCTTTTCAACAGAAGCCTTGATCATTTGCATCTCAGCATGCCACACAGGCAATTCACTCTATGCAACCGATGTCTATCAATCACACAGAATGAAATCCAATGTCAGACACACAGTCCATTTACAAGTTCGTTCTGGGTCTGAACGAAACCGGAGGCACCTTATTCCTAGTCCCGTATGTCCAATACAGGAGAGAGGCCCTCGCATATCCGATCGATCTCCAAGTACGTCTGGAACGATCACCACTTATTACCTTCTCTTGGGTGTACAACCCAATCAAGACATCAGTAATCATCCAAACGATGTGAAGACCTCCGGTCTTCAACCACCGTCTTCATCGTCGACTCATAGCCAATTCAGTTATTCAGAATGGGATAAACCCAGTCTTTCTGAATAACTCACGTATATGATAAACAAGTGCTATAAAAACACAACATACGCCGCATTCCAATTATGAATATTCTTTTATTTAAATATTCATATCCTTTGGGAAAGGTTCCCATTAATTTTATCAAATATAAATTCTTTAAATTTATTCTTTAATCTTCCTTTGGATATCAATTCAAACCAAATTATGGTTTATCCAAACTAGTCGGGATTAGCGAACCTTACCGAAGTAATCATTTGTTTAATTTCCCAATCCCAACCTATTCATCCCATGAAGAAAAACTGGTAATACTTCATATCTAACACCACGGTGTTATCAGTAAAGTTAATTACCACTTCACGTTCAAATCTAATTAAAGATTTAACTATCGCTTGGAGTAAAACTGGTGCTACTCCACTCTTGATCATTTCCCGAATTTGATAATTTAAATTATCACATTCTCTTTTTCAATCTAATTAAAGATTCATTAAAACACCAATTCAGTTTTAATCTCAAAAATCATTACCTAATGATTATTCAAAGTTAAGAAATTAATTTTATCTTTAACTGGGTTAAAGAACTAATGTCATTTAAAACACAGTTCACGATAAACCCAAAATCCCATTCCATTAATTATGGAATCACTACGGAAAACAGATCAATATATATAATCGATATAAACTTCCATATCCAACCAATAATATAAATGGAATAACGGCAAAGCCTCTTAAATTCCGTATATAGTAACAGTCTTCCTCCACAGGAGTTCACTTGGATTATTACCGAATCGAATTCCCTTCCATTCCAATTTATTTTATTAAACTGGAAAACTTTTCATTGGAAATTTCCACCAAATCTTTATTAAAAGATTTATAAATTCCAAATCATATTTCACTGTGAATCGGGTTAAAGGAATGTCGTTAAAAACACAGTTCACAGTAAACCCAATTCACTTTCCATTTGAAAACCAATTAAATGTTAATTAATGGGTAATTCTTCTCTATATCTTAATTAAAAGATTTATTCTTTTCACACGGGGTTTAAGAACAGTGTTACTGAAGACCCCATCCCATCAGTCCCTAACAATAAATTAGTAAGAGAACAATTCCCTAAGTATTAATCCCGAAGGTTGAACGAACATCAGATCAATACCCAGGAAACCACTCAACTTAGCTAATCTCCAGTTAGTTTCTAATTTTCTTAACTCCATTGGGTTTAAGAACAATATTATTAAAGATACCATTCACGACAAAATCCCATTTGATATTAAATACAAGGCTCTGAATAGAAAATATATCGGCTTATATTCAATATCAAATTCTGAACTCAACCAACATCGTATTGGAATAACGATATATATATCTTCCAAATTCCTCCACAATGTCCATATAATCACGGAATCCAATATCGAAATACTCCGAATATAATTTCAATTCAAATCCAATCCAATTAATATATTGGAAATTCTGGTTATTTTTAAAACCATTTCAAATCCAATTTATTTATTTAAAAGTATTGGATTATAATTCTAGTTCATTTCGATAAAAATATATTTTTATCTTTTCTAATATGGAATTTTTCATTCCAATTCTTTCCAAATCATTTATTATGATTTTACACAAATTATTGATATTTTTAATAATTTTATCAAGGCCCGTACAGTCGATTTACATAAACGACCATCGAACTTCACTTACAACGACCTTTTCCAAATTTGGTTTGGACATAATCCCAAATCCACCCGTTAGATTTCAAATCTCTAATATTCATTGGAAAGATCTCTTCGATACGAACCCAACGGTTCCAGTTTTAGGAGAATCCGACGGTCGGATCTCCCGTAACGTCAATTCGAAGTCAATGGTCGAAATTCGCGGACTACCGCGACGCGGCACGTTTTATTCAGGCCATTAAATATATATAGTATATATATTATATCTATTTCATTGATTTCCACTTAAAAAGTATTTTATAAATCATTTTAAATTCGTTTTCAAAACGATTTCAACTTCATATTCAATTTCAAATGAAAATTGAATATTCCATATCATCGATATATAAATGATAGTATTTTCAAAACATTAGATTTTAAAATCATTTCCTTTTCGATATTCATTATAAAAATGAATAAAATCGATATAAATCTCATTCACGTCATAATGGCGTTAATCTAATCAACACGGCTTTATATATTTAAATATATTCGTGTCCATCCCAAATCGGACATCAAAATCAGATTTTGATCTTTTACTGAATATTATTTTAAAATATTCATTATTTCCTGAACTGGAATCAAACACAATCAATTACCATATAATTTTATTTATATAGATTTCATACAATACATGTACCGAACAACAATGATAACTAATCAACCATCATCCAGAGTGCATTCTACACTGTATAAGAATTAAATATAAATATTTAACGCATATAACAGTCTGTCAACCAATTGATTGACATAAAACTAAACAATTGGGATTAGTGTACATCAAATATCATCCCAATACCCGTGTGGGGTTTCAACCAACAAATACTGAATATTATTTGTGCACTTGGGCGCTATAAAATATATCGTCCCAATCGATATCAGTTAAATGGGTGTACATAAACAAATCATTCGATTTGTAAATGAATATTTATTTCATTCATATACACGTTGAAAATTATATTTTTAACTATAAATTATTTCAACACATGAATATTTAATTCAGTTCATTTCACATCACAATCAATTTAAACAAATCAGTTAACCAAACCAAACAATCAAACAAGTCGTCCATGGTATGTGGACGATGGGGAGCAGTTCGTATATGCAGTTATAAAACAAATAACTGAACAAGAAATTATAGTGAGGAGTTCTCACCTCGGGTTCCACTCCGTCATTTTTTAGCGGATGGCAGTTTGGATTTGTCTCTGTGCATTCTATTCTTCACCGTATCTCCAACGAGATCTGTTTCACGTGATTTATATTAAAAATAATATTTTTAACAACGCTACAATATGTATAAAAATCATATTTTTATATCGCTTCTTCTTATATAAAAATCGTATTTTTATACCGATGTTTGCATTATAAAAGTCATATTTTTATCACGCCTTTACATATATGAAAATCATATTTTTCAATAATGAAAAATCTAATCCTTTCTATAAACAAAAATCATATCTTTTTATATAAACAACCTCTTTTTGTTTTTAAAAATCATAACTTTTTGTTTATAAAAATAAAACCTTTTTGTTTACAAAATCAAACCTTTTTGTTTTCAAAAATCATAACTTTTTTTTATAAAACTCAAACCATTTTGTCTTCAAAAATTATAACTTTTCATAGTTAAAAATCATAGCTTTTCATCAAATATATATATATATATAAACAGTATTTTTCTTCACCAACGATATACAAATAGCAATCGTATTTAAAAGCCCACAATTTTGATGTAAAAATCGCACCTTTAGTCGAGGAGGGGCCACGGTCGGACTTGGTGGCGTAGAGGACGGACTGCTGCTGATGGCGCAGGGGCGTAGGCGATCGAGGGAAGCTCAAGTAGCCGGAGGCGGGCCAAGGGGGTACCGGCGCCTTCAGATCAGGTTTGGGGTTTTGAAGCTGGGTGGAGAGAGAAACGAGTGGAAAGGAGGGAAGAGAGAGGAAGGGGAGGGGCGCTGGGGGTCGAGGAGGGCGGAAGGGGGTTGCGGCTGGCCTTGGGTGGTCGGAGTGGGGTCACAGTGGACTGGAAAAGAGTGGTAGCGGGTTTGGCGACGTGGGGTCTTGGGGAGGAGAGAGAAAGAGGCGGAGGAGGCAGGGTGGCCGGAGAAGGGGGCGCGTGGCGTTGGCTTGGACGGAGGTGGGCTGACGCTGGCGGGCGACAGTGGTTTGGGGGAGATCAGGTTTCCCCTTTTTTTTTCTAACGTTGACTGATAGTTTAAGTGAGAGAGAGAGATGGGCACCTTATACAATTTATATATTTATTTAATTTAATTTCTCCAAAAAGTTACTTTTTTATTAAAACCCCAAATCGAACCCAATGACTATCACCCCTAGCTAATTATCCTCATTTCGAACACAATGGGATATGTCCCGTAAGCCAATTCGACCGTTACGATCAGTTTTCATTTAAATTAAAATATAATTCAATGTATACTGAATTTAAACGCACATTTTAATTTAACGGAGCCACGTACTGACTTCAAAAATTCCAGAAAAATAAATCTGGTTATGTTTTGACGATACGGTCATAACAAAACTAATTTCATCAAATTTGGTGACCGTTTGAAAAACAATCATATTCTGGTCGATCCAAATTTACTGAAATTGTCAAAACACGTTTTCCTTTGCCACGCTCACATATTGATTTCAAAAATTATGAAAATTGGAATCTAGCAAAAATTTGACATCCTGGATCTAACAAAAGTGGTTTCGCCGAAAACGAAGGTCGTTTGCAAAATAGCTATTTTTAAGGGCTATATTTCCATAACGACTATTCTGAATTTTCAACTGGGCATAACTTTTTATTCCCACTATGAAATTTCAATTTTTCGGATTTGTTGGAAAGATATTTTCAAACAGATTCAAATATTTCTGGTTTCACTAAATCCGGTTTATTTTGAATCCTGTACATTCATTTGAAATTTGAAATCGAATTCTAAAATTACCGCGCCATTTCCAATTCCTTTTATAATTAAAATAGATATTTATATTCTAATTTTGATTTATATAAACATATACGTTCTAATTCTATTCAAAATAAATTTCTTGTCTTTATTATTCAAAATAAATCATTTTAAATATTCAAAATTCATTAAAATTGCCAAAATAAAAATTTTAAATTGGTTCTGATTTTCCGGGTTGTTACATGGGTTGTGCTTTGATCATCAGCCACAAGGCTCTGCTTTTCAACAAAAGCCTTGATCATTTGCATCTTGGCATGCCACATTGACAATCCGTGCCATGCGATCGATAACTACCAATATATAACCTCTAAGCTTGTACGTCTCAGAGAAGGGTGTTAAGCAAGAGAATAAATTCTCCGCCACCAAACAAATATATATTAAATATAAATCAATTCACATGGAATGAAATCCAATGTCAGACACACATCCATTTACAAGTCCGTTCTGGGTTTGAACGAAACCGGAGATACCTTATTCCTCGTCCCGTATGTCCAATACGGAAGAAAGGTGCTCGCTTAATCCGGACAACCAACAAGTACGTCTGGACAACTACCACTGTAACCCTTTCTTGGTAGCAAATCAGTTCAGGGCATCAGTAGTCATCCATTCAATGTGAAGATCACCTGTCTTCAATCACAGTCTTTAATGTCTTCGACTTTAAATCATCGTATAATTATTTGAAATGAGATTGAACTCGGTCTTTTCAAATAATTCTCAAATATTTATAATTTAAAATTATTTCATATCGTTAATACTATTTTATAACGATTTATCGCTATTTTTATTTATATAAAAATAGTCCAATTTAATTCAACGACGCTTCGGGTCAATGGGCGGCCCTGGCACTGTTTTATCCAAATTTGATTTACACATTTCTCGAAATCTGACCGTTGGATTTTACCAAAATTTATATCGTTGGAAAGATCTTCCCAAAGCGGACCTAACGGTTTCAGTTTTGGGAAAATCTGAGGGTCGGATCTTTCGGTATAATCATTTAAAGTTATGATTCTGAAACGCGAACTACCACGCGTGATTCGTTTAATTTTAAATTATATTTATATATATAACATTATATATAAATATAAATTATTCGACGATTCCACTAACGTGTTTAACGTACCAAATAAAAGAATGTTTTATTTGGCATAACCATTTAAATGTTTTTAATGTCAAGATAAAAAGATATTATATTTGCAAACAAATTCTTATATTTTCTAATAGCAAATAAAAGTGGTTTTGTTTGCATACATTTCTAACGTTTTCTAATGTCAAACAAAGATGTATCTTATTAGCCTAACTTCTCTACCTGTTTCTAATGTCAAATAAAAATGTATTTTATTTGCATACTTATCTACATGTCTAGGGTCAAATAAAAATATATTTTATTTACATTACATTTTCTATATTTCTAATGTCAAATAAAAATGTAATTTATTTGCATACTTTTCTTTATGTCAAATATCAAATAAAAATGTAATTTATTTGCATACTTTTCTACATGATTCTAATGTCAAATAAAAATGTATTTCATTTGCATGCATTCACTACATGTTTTCAAATGTCAAATAAAATGTAATTCATTTACATAAAATGTCGCCAATGACAAATAAAAGATAATTTTTATTTTCATTATTTGTATGCAATTTCTATTTTTAACTTAAAAAATAAAAAGAAATATTTTTATTTGTATAAAATTTCAATGTATAACATGACACATGAAAATGTCTCTTTTAATTTGTATACAATTCTAATTTTAAAATAACAATCAAAAATGATATTTCTATATCTTAACATAGCCAATAGAAATGATATTCTAATGTTGTATAAAAATTCCTACATTAATATGACAAATAAAAATAATATTTTTATTTTTTTACAAATCTATTTTTAACATAACAAATAAAAATGATATTTTCATTTGTTTGTAGTTCCTACTTTAACATGTAACATAAAAATGATGTTTTTATGTGTTTTGCAATTCCTTCATTAATATGTAACATAACAAATAAAATTGACATTTTCATTTGCATACAAATCTAATTCTAACAATAAATGATATTTTTATTTTATCGACCATTCTTGTAACAACCCGGATTCCAACAGACCGAATTTTTCAAAAATCCAATCTATCGAAACCCGAGTTGGGTGCTCTGATATCCTGCAGAAAAAGACAGAGATAAAGAAACATGTCAGAACTCGTAGAGCATCTCACAACGGAAGGAAATAAAGTATAGTATTCAAATATTTCTTTACCTTATTAACAATACTGCTAAACCAGTATCCAAAGCTATACCATCTCTGTCATGAACCTAACCTGGAAGTACGTAATGAGGAGGGGGTCAGAACATAAGTTCTGTGTGAGTGGACTTAGAATAAACTTCTGTATAATCCTACATATACCATTCAGTTACATTTTCTTGGTTATTAGGTTGTTAAAAATGTTAGCTCTTTAAGCTATACCCATGTCCCACTAGTAGGTTAACCTAATACAACGTATATGTAGATACCCCCAACTCGTCAAATCCTTTCCATGTATATATACAGTCCCTTGCCATATGTCGTACGGGCTTCATCATGTAAATCTACACTACTTTAGTGTAGTGCCACCATTCTCGAAATCGTTTGGATTGCCACTCTCAATCTTGCTAGATTCCGTGCATCATCTAGATCTAATCTAAGGTGCGCTTCGTAGATTCAAACAGGTTTTACGCTACCCAGGACCACTGGGGTTTATGCTACCTATTGAACGCTTCTCGGATTCAGGGTTTACGCGACCTAGGTCCAACTTGGGATTATGCTACCTATTGAACGATGCCTCCTAGTCTAGGACACACCACCCAGAGCGATATATGTTCCTAGACATTCCCCACGTACGTGTCGTGAATCGTTATCGATGTCTAGTTGCACATGTCCTCTATATGTGCAGCCCGAGTCCCGTGGCAGGGCTAACCAAGAAACACGGAACTCGATCGGGAGCTTTAAGTTATCTGCCGATGTAGATGCTAAGGTCTGATTTTATCTGTGTGTGGCTATGGACCCACTTGACCCCTCCCTCAACTAATGAAAGGCATCCAAGAAAATCAAGAATGAGAACTATTAGCAGGCCCCCTATGCCCCCACAAACCTATTGGCCAAACCTCACCCATTACTAGATAGCAAGTATATGGTCTGTTGGAGTTCTCCGCCTTTCCGCTTTACGTACTCGATTGACTCAAGATGGTAGGTAGACGACGACGTGTTATCACAGGGCTAAACAAGATATCGCCGCCTCACGCTGACCCATCCTAGTCTTTAGGTTGCTTATATTGCAACCAAGGCATACCCTTGGCTCTTCTAACGCAGACCTTAACCTCTGTGAGCCCAGAGGATCATCTGCAACCTCATAGAGGGATACCAAGAGTACCCTCACGTCCCCTCGAAGCCGCATGCTTCGTAACCCAGTTCGTTGGAGCCTTCTTCATGATCAGATGGACGTTCGCTCCTCCTCGTGCTCTACTTCGCTGACTAAGGTTTACTACTTAGTTCTCTTAACTAAGGTTTACTACTTAGTTCTCTTAATCGTTCGTTTTCTCAAATAAGGTGTACAACTTAGTCCTCTTAACTAAGGTTTACTACTTAGTTCTCTTTCTCGTTACTTACTTAGTTCTCTTAACTAAGGTTTATTACTTGGTCCTCTTAACCAAGGTTTGATACTTAGTTTCTGTTACTTAGTTCTCTTTAACTAAGGTTTGTTACTTAGTTCCTTTTAACTAAGGTTTACCAATGAATTCAAGCATGACTTAAGTTCTCTTTATCAAATGATAGCGTACGAGTGTTTTCCCACATTTCCATCTTAGATTAACTTATTTCATGGTATAAGTCATCCCACCCTTCGAGTCTTGTATTACATTTTAAGTCATATTCATTTGTTATCCCTAGGATAAGTTTATCTATTATTTAATCTTACCATTCCCCAGTTTTCCTTGCTTTGGTATTGTTATATTGGTTAAATTTGCCCATGTGTCCAAGTTGACTTAACCCCCAATCACGTATTCAATTCAACCCACGCGTCATGTCAAATTGGTTAAGTGTTATCTATCAGTTCATATTGACTTAACCTACCCATATATCATGTCAAATTGGTTAAGTGTTATCTCATCTTACTTATCGTTTGCTATAACTTATCTTGTCTCATAAGTTATAATTTCCACCTATTATCCTTTCTTGCCTTATTCAAGTTTATTCATAATAGGTTATTTATCATTCCCCATTTCTTGTCATTAATTTTAGATTTGACTTAACCCTTCCATTTACTTATCCCGTTACTTAAACTTTACCCAATTCAATTAATTTATGATACCATTACGGGTCCCATTTGGTTAATCATATCTAAATTTTTGTTTCACATGTCACCCGGGAAACATTTAACCCTCTAACCATACCCATGTCACCCACATGTCTTATTATGGTTAGTATTTCTTAATTTATTTATTATGCCGTAACGATGTATGACCTCTCACATTAGACGTCCGTTCGTGGCTGCTGGATTTGCTGGGTGGTTCCGGGTAGTCTTACACCACAAACCGCCTAACCTCGTGTCATAAACTATTACGCCTCTAGTTCTTGCCGTTGACCTCTCACATTAAACGTCTGCTTGTGGTTGCTGGATTTGCCGGGCGGCTTCGGGCAGTCTTACACCACAAATGCGCCTAACCTCGTGTCATAGGCATTCATTAATAATCGTCTTTCACCCAAACCCCAAATTCATGTCATGTGTTCCAAATTCAACTTAATTACAATTCATGTCTATTCTAGGTGTCATAGGCCAATTATAAATTTGCAAGCATGTTCATGTTCATAATCCCATTAATATGCTATACCTATTATTCTAATTTCCCAATCACATTCCATATTCACTAATTCCAATTAAATTTACACAATTTCATGTTAACATAATAAGTCAGAATTCATAATTATGCACTATTCACCATAGATTCATGTTCCCAAATCATAGCCAAAGATTCATTATGAATTACGCCCCAAAATTATCAATTCAAACTTTACTTCATTGAATAATCCCCATTTACAATTTGCCAAATTTCCTAATATTTGCAATAATAATTGTTACGCCCCAATCCCAAATTACAGATTATATTCCACGATTGCATAAAATAAATTATGCCCAATATTTGCAACAACAATTGTTATGCCACAAACCCCAAATTACAGATTATATTTCTCGAGTGCATAAAATAGATTATGCCCAACATTTCCATATTCCAACCACACGTATGCATAATAAGATTTTCGTCTAGGTTCAAGATAACCTAGATCCAAAAATAAAAAGGGGAAGGAGGATAAAAGGAACAACTATTATAACATGAATCTTGAATTAAATTAATAACTGGGGAATGATGAACGATAATAATACTATTATACAACAAATTTATTATAATTCCACTCACCTTGACTGGATTGGGGAAAATAAACGATTTTTCGTTGATGCAGAACGCTGATTTAATATTCTTATTTGATTATTGGTGAGGAGCATGAATCGTTGATGAAGAATTTTGCTTCTTGATTTGATTAAACTCCAAAGTTGGTGAAGAACTTGCAATTTAGTTTAGGGTTTGGGGCGGTGGCCATGTTTGGTTGAAGTTTGGCGGCATGGAGACGTCAGAAGGAATTGTTTATGAATTAGGTTAGGTATATGCACTAATTTATAGGTGTAGAGAGTGTTTTAGAGCCATTAGATCGCCCTAGAAGCCATCCGGTCAGTCCAGCACATCAAGAATCGTCACTGCCCAGATCTGGAAAAATCAGGGGGGAGATCGACACTAAGGTCAACCTCCCTGGGTAGGTCGACCCCCAGGTTGACCATTCTGGGTAGGTCGACCCCCAAGTCGACCTGCCTGGGTATTTTCCTATGTAAATTCTGAATTTTTATTGAATTTTCCGAAGGCCATAACTCTTTCAAGCAGAGTCTGATTTTCGAAAACTTGGACTCTATTCCAAGCAAAATTCTGAGACGAACGCAATGGTGATGTCCCTTTTACTTAATTCCTGATATTTAAATTAAGTGTCCTTATTTTATTATCTTCTCTGTTACATACACTGTCATTGAATTAATCTTTCCTTCTCTTTCATGTATTAATTAATTTTCATTGTACATCACCATTATTAACTTATCCATGCATATATATATATATACATTTTTAGTTATATTAAAAATGCGGGGTTTTACATTTTCCCACCCTTAAGGAATTTCGTCCCCGAAATTCGATAAGAGCATAATAGAAAATCCCTCGCAATATCCATCCATCAAGTGTGCATCCAATTGTTGCAAACATTGTGCACATGTGCAAAGTGAGATACATCATAGTAAAGTATGTATTCCTAATTTGGATCAGCCTATATGTATGCAAATTTTAAAAACTCTTTCAAAACATGATGCTCACATCCTAAATATACTTGTAGTTCTATATGAATGTAATATTCTTGAAAAATCAAAATATTTTTCATCCAAGTTTTCCCATACTCTTATAGAATAAGAGTATAGTTCACCCAATTGTCGCATCCAAAACCCTACCATCCATCATTAAATTTGAAATTTAGAAAAATCTAATTTTCCAAATTCGATTTCTTATGTTACGAAAAGGTATAAAACGGAAAAATTCACATCCTCCGTTTTTCTTTTCTAATCGTACTTGGATTTTATATGAGTATTCTATGAAGATTTCCTATTTTCCTATCCAAGTACAATCACATAAGAAAATTTCTTCTCTTTTTCCCCTTATCTTGGAAAAATTTAATATTTATTCATCTTTTTCTTAAGATTTCCATTTTCTTTTCCCGTCTCGTTTTGCTGCTTGATTGATTCTGTTGTTTTCTTTTTAGTTAGGCTAGTTTCTTTCTTAGCTTATTTGACTTAATCAAATTACTTAAGTTTATTATTTTCGAATAAGCCTTTTCGTTTTCAACTCAAACAGCATCCTACACAGCTACTATTATGGGCCAAGAATCTTAGGACTTATGTCACGAGTCCACTCAACAGGATCTATACACTTGCTTGCCCTTCACTACCTAGTAGTCACCACTAGTCCATGCTGTGTATTACTAGCCTATACTTCTCTTTCAAGCAACAATCCTTTTTCTTTTTCTCAAGCAACAAACCTAGGTTTCTCGATGCTTATGCATTCTACGGGAAATTTTCCATTAGTTCACTATTACCTAATCCCTGACTGTAAATTGGCAAGAAAATAATTCCCTAAGTATCAACCCCGAAGACCGAAATCAACATCAGATTGACACTCAGAGAATTACTCAACTCAACCAATCTCTAGTTGGTTCCAATTGTTTAATTCATAGCTTTAACTTTCTCTCGTTCTATTCTAGGCACTAATCCTTACCTACTACATTCTTTTTAAAACATGGTTTGGCCTTCTTTCTTTTCATTATATTTTTCTTTCAAAAATTAAAAGTGTTAAAACTTTATTTTCTTTTCTCAAAAACTTGCTTTTGCCAAACCATAAAAACATGTTACAAAGTAAAATTGCAAAATGATTTTTTTTTTCAAATCACAAAGCTGGAGTAGACAAGGACAACTAATGGGTTACACTGTTCCCATTTACAATGTTAACTTTGGCTGCTAAGGTGCAAATATCTATTCTATTCTTATACTCTACCGCTTATTTTGTTCACCCAGCAAAATTTCTTTTTAAAACAATAATCAAAATTTATTGTTAACCGAATAGAGATTCCAAAACTTCTTTTCATATATGAAAACTAGCGAGCTATTTATTCTCCATAATATGCACCTTTTTATGAGAGAATTCTTTTAAAACAAGAAATCATTATTTTACACAATATACCCCACTTTGCTTTAAAACCCAACATGCATTTATCAAAATATTTTTAAGATTAAATCCTTTTACAAAATTCAAGTTCTTAAAAGTATATCATTGGGTTAAACTCAAAGCGGGTCTTCAACTCACTAGGCTTTTCCTAGGCACTTTCGCGAATTCAATTCTCTCTTAACTATATATATTCCAAATCCATTTTCCATATTTCAACCTTTTCTAGTTTCTAAGGTTTCATTCCTAAACCCACTAATCTGAAATACTAATATTTCAGTCTCTATCCTATGGGATACTTTTCTTTCTCTAGCTTCAAGTCATATCGTACACTTTCCCAACCACCTAATGGTTTCCAAATTCCTATGTTCATTCCTTCCTTGAGTGTACAAACTAGATATCCCAACTCTTTTCATGCCTAGTGGGCTACTATATGGATTTAGGTTTATATATATAGTATATTTATATTTTAGATAATACAAATATGTTCACTCATTTTCTCCCTAAGATCACTAAACCGAAGCTCTGATACCAGATGTAACAACCCGGATTCCAACAGACCGAATTTTTCAAAAATCCAATCTATCGAAACCCGAGTTGGGTGCTCTGGTATCCTGCAGAAAAAGACAGAGATAAAGAAACATGTCAGAACTCGTAAAGCATCTCACAGTGGAAGGAAATAAAGTATAATATTCAAATATTGCTTTACCTTATTAACAATACTGCTAAACCAGTATCCAAAGCTATACCATCTCTGTCATGAACCTGACCTGGAAGTATGTAATGAGGAGGGGGTCAGAACATAAGTTCTGTGTGAGTGGACTTAGAATAAACTTCTGTTTAATCCCTCACATACCGTTCAGTTACATTTTCTTGGTTATTAGGTTGTTAACAATGTTAGCTCTTTAAGCTATACTCATGTTCCACTAGTAGGTTAACCTAATACAACGTATATGTAGATACCCCCAACTCGTCAAATCCTTTCCATGTGTATATACAGTCCCTTGCCGTATGTCGTATGGGCTTCATCATGTAAATCTATACTACTTTAGTGTAGTGCCACCATTCTCGAAATCGTTTGGACTGCCACTCACGATCTTGCTTGATTCTGTGTATCATCTAGATCTAATCTAAGGTGCGCTTCCTAGATTCAACCAGGGTTTACGCTACCTAGGACCACTGGGGTTTATGCTACCTATTGAACGCTTCTCGGATTTAGGGTTTACGCGACCTAGGTCCAACTAGGGATTATGCTACCTATCGAACGATGCCCCCTAGTCTAGGACACACCACCCAGAGCGATATATGTTCCTTGTAATGACCCGCATTCTATGCATCGGAGGATCATAGAATATTTATTTATTTTTCGTACGAAGTCGTATGGTCGTGTAACTTTGGGAAACGACTATTGGGGTCATTTTCCATGTTCGCGATTTTTTCCGATTTTTAAATGTCTGCTTTACCCCTGGAGAATCTTGTTTTGCCCGTAACTTTTGATTGGTAAGGAGTTTTGACCTGAAACCACTTCCATTAGATCCGGATGATGGTTTACCTTTCCGTAGAGTGGTCAATGTGACAAACGGACTTACCGTTTGGGAGATATGGCCGAAATAAGGTTTAGAAGGTGAAAAACAACTTAACCAGGCCTAATTAGAGTGATTAACAGCTAGGCCCATAACCCATTTCGGGATTAGGGTTATGGGGAGGCTGATAGGGTTTGGTAAATCATTTCTAACCAGTTTTCTAGCCGCCACTTACATCTCCTGAATCCTAGCCATGGCCTCCACTTTCTAAAACACCTCCAAATCACTTTCTAATTGAAGATTAAGCTAATTAGCATCAAACCAAGTCTAGTCAACATAAAATTAGAGGAAAAGGCTGTTGTGTGCATTGGAATTCGTGCCATTTAAAGAATCATTTCAGATCTGAGTTTATATTTTGGCTAATGTGAGTGATTTGCACTTTTATTCACTAATTACGGCTAATTAAGGGTGATTAGTGATAATTAGCGAAATTATGCATTAAAAAAATCTGGAAAAATATGTAGAAATTCTTAAATATTATTTTATGTCACTGGTGAAATTTTGGGTTAATTTGGATTAAGTTTGCTAATCCTATAGTTAAAACAAGGTTAACGGGAGGGAAAATCATGCTTTTTGGGTGTTTGATCTAAAATATTTCATGTGAATGATGTTTTAATGTTTTTGATTTATTCTATATGTTGTTACCACTGTTTTGAATGTTTTGTGATGTCATAGAAAGGTTAGAATGGTTGAAAACGCCGTCGTTTGGTGAAAATAGCTTGTTGGAAAAAGTTGTAGATTTTCCGAACCGGTTAGGAGGAACACCCGATCCGGACCGGATAGGAGATGGAGACCCGATCCGAACCAGATAGGAGGAGGAGATCCGAACTGGATAGGAGGAGGAGACCCGAACCGAACCAGATAGGAGGAGGAAACCCGAACCGAATAGGAGGAGGAGACCCGAACCGAACCGGAGGAGACCAAAACCCGAGATGCAAAGAAAGTCCAAATGGGAAGTGATTACTCAGGATCCAGATGGGAACCAATGAGTAATCTTCTAGAGTTGGGCTTTGCTTCGGGAAGTGTGCAAAGGGGTTATCGATATCTATAACTTTGGTTCACCATTGAAGAGAGGGGGCATGTAGACGAACCAGAGCCAGGGAAGTGTGGACTGGTTGGCCCTTAACCTAGAGACAGGGATGTGTGGACTGGGTAGGGTTATTGACTATAGACCAGGGAAGTATGGTCATAGCAATAGTTGTACGGAGTTGCCGTCATGGCCCCAATAGAATTGGTGATCAAAGCGGTGGATATTGTATGCCTTACACACTGAGTGAGAGACGTGAGGATGATTGCTATGTTTGATGTTTGCTATCACCATGACACGCACACTCCCATTTTCACACCATATGCAAGTGTTACCATAGAGTACTGTACATTTTGTTGTGCTTACTCTTTAGTTGCAGGTCCAGGTTCAGGTATGATTATTTATACCTGTTATTGTTTTATTTTGCTGCTATCGCTCATATCAGACTTATGTATGACCCAGAGTTTTATGTCTCTTCTTATGACTCTGGGTGCTCCTAAACGAGCAGACTAGAGACAGGTTAGGTGGTTATGCGTGAGTAGCGGTCCGGAGACGAGCAGGAGGCTTCCACGTACTATATACACATATTTTCCCTGTGTTGTTGCTGGTCACTGCTTTGGGCATTAGTAGTGTACCTTTTCTATTTTTCTTTAGAGACAGTATTTTGAAGTTGTAATAATTATGGTTTGGATCATAAGCTGTATCTTGGATTCCGCTACTATGATGGTTTAGTTTTCATCTTATGCACTGTCTCGCCTGTTTTATGTCAAGTTATGTTATTATTATATTTTATTCCATGCGCTGTGAGGTATACCACAAGTTCTTTGGTAATTCATAGTTTCAAAACTCTTTTCCTTTCACGACCGTCCCATGCTAGTCGGGCATTAGCACAACGCATTTCGGGGAAATGTCGACTGGTTCAGGGCGGGCTGTCACACTTGGTATCAGAGCTCTAGGTTGCGTAGTTAACCTAGGGAAAGACACCAGGGAGAGATAGTATACGTATATGAGAGCGCGTATTTGTGATTATTTTGGTTTTTAAATGCTATATATATACTATTAGTATATCTAAGGATGAAATCGCACTGCACTGACACCACAAAGAAGATGGTTAATCGTTTCTCTTTACAGATTGAACGATGAGCCGATATACGAGGGGTATTGGTAGAGGAGCTAATAATGGGAATGCTCCTGATACGAGGACGATGTTCACTGACTTCATGAGAGAAATGCTTAGGGATGTGCAAGGAGCAGTTCCTAATGCTGCTAATGGTGGTGGTGCAGCGGTGCAGACGCCTAGGGCCGATTTCGCTAAACTCTGTAAGGACTACACTAGTCTTGGTGGGAAGCCGTTCCACGGAACGGAATCGGCTACAGAAGTTCAAGATTGGCTAGATAGTTGTGAGCGCATCTTTGAGGATTTGGGAATCGAGGATGCAATGAAGAGAAAGCTAGCATCCCGTCAGCTGCAAGGACGGGCAATGAATTGGTGGAATGCTATCAAGGCAACTACTCCTGAGGATTAAGTTACTTGGAATCAGTTTAAGACTCGCTTCAGTGATAAGTTTATCCCAACTGCTCAAAAATCCGAATTGTTTAGATTTTTTTTAGAGATTAAGCAAAATGGTAGGGCAGTCTCGGAGTACATTGCTGAATTCGATACTTTATCGAAATATGGACTATCCCTTATCGATACTCCCGAGAAGAAGAACGAGAAGTTCATAACTGGCCTAGATGGGTACTTGGGGGAAGGACTCATAAACCATATCGATGAGACATTCGAATCTATAGTGGGAAAGGCACTGAGGTCTGAGAGCCTTTACCCTAAATCAAAAACCGAGGTTGCTGTTACATTTGTAGAGGAGACAAAGTCGCAGGCAAGCGGTGGAGGCAAGAATAATTCCCAGAATAAAAGGAAGCAGAACCAGACGAAGGATGGTCAGAAAAAGAAGAATAAGAAAGATATCGAATGCTTTAGCTGTGGCAAGAAGGGCCACTATGCCAGCAATTGTCGAGCAAAACCGGGAGAAAAGAAGTGCTTCAACTGTGGCCAAGTAGGACATTTCAAGAATGAATGTCCACAACCCCCTAAGGAGAAGCAAATGGTGAAAGCATATGCTATCAATGTTGTTCCTTCTTCGTCGAATGCCCCAACTGCGGCGCAGAAGGGAAAAGGTGTCATTATTCAAGGTATGCTTACTATTTATGAAGTTTCTGTTTGAGTTTTGTTTGATACCTGAGCTTCCAGTTCCTTCATATCTAGTGACCTGGTAGATAGGTTGGGATTGGAGCCCGAGATTGTCGATAGACCTTTAGTAGTGACGAACCCGATTGGTGGTTCGACTAGCCTTAGCATGATTTGCCGTAATGTGGTCTTATCGAGTCATGGATGCATGTTTGTTTGTGATTGCTTTGTTTTGGGCTTTACTGGGTTTGGTATTATTTTGGGAGTCGATTGGCTCCAAAGATACAGGGTGGTGGTAGAATATGAGGGCTTTTTGGTGATAGTTAGAGCGGATGATGGACGGAGGGTAGTGTTTGGTGGTCTACCTAGTGATGGGGTAATGGCTAGTTTTCTAAATTCCCTCGACATCCCGCATGATGAGTTGTCAGATTTGCCCCTGGTTGGCCAGTACCCGGACGTCTTCGAGGAAGTGACCGGACATCCACCACACCGAGAGATTGAGTTTAGGATTGATTTAGTGAAAGATGTCAAACCTATAGTGATGCCTCTTCGTCGTATGGCGCCAAGGGAGCAGCGAGAGCTCGGGGTGCAAGTAAGTGATCTTTTGAAGAAGGGATTTATCAGAAGAAGTGTTTCTGAGTGGGGAGCACCAGTTGTGTTTGCTACCAAGGCCGATGGTTCCCTTCGATTATGTGTTGACTACCGCGAGTTGAATAAGGTGATGAGGAAGAATAAGTATCCCCTACAATGGATAGATGATTTGTTTGATCAGTTGAGTGGAGCAAGAGTGTTCTCCCAGTTGGATCTCGCGACAGGTTTTCATCAGCTTCGAGTAGCAGCTGAGAGTATAGCTAAAACGGCATTTCGGACGCCGTCTGGATTTTATGAGTGGTTGGTCATGCCATTCGGGTTGACCAATGCACCAGCATATTTTGTGGATCTTATGAATAGAGTTTTCAGGGATCAGTTGAATAAGTTTGTTCTTGTGTTCGTGGATGATATCTTGGTTTACTCGAAGACAGAGGAAGAACACAAGGAACATTTGAGGACAGTGATGGAGGTGTTGAGAAAGCACCAACTGAAAGCGAAGTTTTCTAAGTGTCACTTCTGGAGGAGGGAAGTGAGGTTCTTGGGCCATGTTGTTTCAGAGAATGGGATTGCTGTGGACCCTGCGAAGGTGGCTACGGTACAAGATTGGTCTACGCCCAAGAATGCAGCAGACATGAGAAGTTTCTTGGGGTTAGCTAGATATTATCGTAAGTTTATCCAAGACTTCTCCAAGATAGCGGCACCGTTGACTCAGTTGACAAAGAAGAATCAAGCTTTCGTCTGGGACAAAAGGTGCGAGAATGCATTTAAGAGTCTAAAGGAAAAGTTGACGTGCGCACCAGTGTTAGTCATTCCCAAGGAGAATGAAGAGATGATGGTATACACAGATGCATGTGGTACTGGACTAGGTGTCGTATTAATGCAAGGTGGTAGGGTAGTAGCTTACGCAAGTCGGCAATTGAAACCGCACGAGAAAAGATATCATACCCATGATTTAGAATTGGCAGCAATCGTGTTCGCGTTGAAGATGTGGAGACATTATCTCTTGGGAGAAAGATTCGAGTTGTTTACTGATCATAAGTCGTTAAAGTATCTTTTCTCTCAAAAGGATTTAAATCTTCGTCAACAGAGATGGTTAGAGTTCTTGGCTTCATATGATTTCGACATCGCATACACTCCTGGGAAGGGCAATGCAGTAGCAGATGCCTTGAGTAGGAGACATGCCATTTTAGGGGCTATGTTTTTAGAATGGAAACAATTGGAATACATTGCAGGATATGATTTCAAACCTAAATGTGAATTGGACCCACAGATGTTAGCAAGCTTGACGATCAGACCGACTTTGATTGAACGGATTGGTTCCAATCAGAGGAACGATCCTAACATGTTGGAAATCATCTCCAAGTTAGAGATGGGCATCGACAACGAGGAGATGAACAAGTATGTATTTGATAAAGAAGGATGACTTCGAAAGAATGGGAGACTAGTTGTACCCCAATGTTAATGGATTGAGAGATAAAGTGCTTAGGGAATGTCATCACTCGAAACTAACCATACATTCCGATGGTAACAAGATGTATCGAGACATGAAGCATACCTACTACTGGGAAGGGATGAAGAGAGAAGCTGGAAAGTTTATATCCAAGTGCATGAATTGCCGGTTAGTTAAAGCTGAGCAAAAGAAGCCGAGTGGTTTGTTGCAACCATTGGAAATTCCTGAATGGAAATGGGAGAAAGTTTCGATGGATTTCATTGATGGTTTACCGAGGACTAGATCGGGTCATGATAGTATTTGGGTGATTGTAGATCGATTGACCAAGAGTGCAAGGTTCATACCGGTCAAATCAAATAGAACGGCAGCTAAGTTGGCAGAACTGTATATGAAGTGGGTAGTGAGATTTCATGGAGTACCAAAGGGCATTGTGAGTGACCGAGATAAATTATTTACTAGTGGGTTTTGGAAGAGTTTATAGGAGGCGTTAGGATCAAAATTACATCTCAGTATCGCATACCATCCTCAAACTGACGGACAGACAGGGTGAATCGAGTGTTAGAAGATCTTTTGCGAGCTTGTGTATTGGATTTTGGTGGATCATGGGATGACCATCTGCACCTAGTAGAGTTTGCCTGTAACAATAGTTATCAGTCCGGTATTGGTATGGCTCCATTTGAAGCTTTATACGGAAGACCGTGCAACTCACCATCATGTTGGTTGGAAACTGGTGAGAGATTTGTGCTTGGACCAGATGTAATAAGAGAAACTTCAGATAAGATCAAGGTTATTCAACAATGAATGATGGCTGCCCAAGATAGGTAAAAGAGTTATACTGATAAAAGGCGAAGAGATTTGAAGTTCTCTGTTGGTGACTTGGTATTCGTCAAGATCTCTCCGTTGAAGAGTGTGATTCGATTTGGTAGGAGAGGTAAGTTAGCACCAAGGTTTGTTGATCCATTTCCAGTTCTCGAGCAAGTTGGGAATTTAGCATATAAAGTAGAGTTACCGGACAAGATGGCGGGAGATCACAACGTATTTCATGTTTCCCAGTTAAGGAAGTTCGTGCACGACCCCAATATGACTATTTCACTGGATCAGTTAGATGACATCGAAGTAGAACCCGAGGCGGTTGGGAACCGCAAGCCGATCCGTATTGTCGAGAGCGATACGAAGCAACTTCGAAGGAAGGCGGTGAAACTGGTCAAGGTTCAGTGGGGGCGAGAATGAGAATGACTGTACTTGGGAAACAGAGGAGAGCATAAGGAAATCACATCCCGAACTCTTTGCCGGGTAAGATTTTAATAGTGATAGTTTCTTCCCTTGTTAGTAAACCGCATGCTAGGGTAGGCTTGTTGTGCTTTTTGTGTATGTTTGATTGTTTGCGAATGACTGATAGGCATGCGGAACACCTTTGTATATTTTTGGTTAAGGAATTTCGGGGGCGAAATTTCTTAAGAGGGGAGAGTGTAACGACCCGCATTCTACGCATCGGAGGATCGTAGAATATTTATTTCTTTTTCGTACGAATTCGTATGGTCGTGTAACTTTGGGAAACGACTACTGGGGTCATTTCCCATGTTCACGATTTTTGCCGATTTTTATATGACTGTTTTACCCCTGGAGAATCTTTTTTTTTCCCGTAACTTTTTATTGGTAAGGAGTTTTGACCTAAAACCACTTCCATTAGATCCGGATGATGGTTTACCTTTCCGTAGAGTGGTCACATGTGTCAAACGGACTTACCGTTTGGGAGATATGGCCGAAATAAGGTTTAGAAGGTGAAAAACAGCTTAACCAGGCCTAATTAGAGTGATTAACAGCTAGGTCCATAATCCATTTCGAGATTAGGGTTATGGTGAGGCTGATAGGGTTTGGTAAATCATTTCTAATCAGTTTTCTAGCTGCCACTTACAACTCTTGAACCCTAGCCATGGCCTCCACTTTCTAAAACACCTCCAAATCACTTTCTAATTGAAGATTAAGCTAATTAACATCAAACCAAGTATAATCAACATCAAATTAGAGGCAAAGGCTTCTGTGTGCATTGGAATTCGTGCCATTTAAAGAATCATTTCAGATCTGAGTTTATATTTTGGCTAAGGTAAGTGATTTGCACTTTTATTCACTAATTACGGCTAAATAAGGGTGATTAGTGATAATTAGCGAAATTATGCATTAAAAAAATCTGGAAAAATATGTAGAAATTCTTAAATATTATTTTATGTCACTGGTGAAATTTTGGGTTAATTTGGATTAAGTTTGCTAATCCTATAGTTAAAACAAGGTTAAGGGGATTAAGGGGAAAATCATGCTTGTTGGGTATGTTTGTTCTAAAATGTTTCATGTGAATGATGTTTTAATGTTTTTGATTGATTCTATATGTTGTTACCACTGTTTGGAATGTTTTGTGATGTCATAGAAAGGTTAGAATGGTTGAAAACGCCGTCGTTTGGTGAAAATAGCTTGCTGGAAGAAGTTGTAGATTTTAAGAACCGGTTAGGAGGTACACCCGATCCGAACCGGTTAGGAGATGGAGACCCGATCCGAACCAGTTAGGAAATGGATACCCGAACCGATCCGGATAGGAGAAAGACACCCGAACCGAACTAGATAGGAGAAGGAGACCCGAACCGAACCAGTTAGGAGATGAAGACCCGATCCGAACCGGATATGAGGAGGAGATCCGAACCGGATAGGAGGAGGAGACCCGAACCGAACCGGATAGGAGGAAGAGACCCGAACCAGATAGGAGGAAGACCCGAACCGAACCAGATAGGAGGAGAAACCCGAACCGAACCGAATCGGAGGAGACCAAAACCCGAGATGCAAAGAAAGTCCAAATGGGAAGTGATTACTCAGGATCCAGATGGAAACCAACGAGTAATCTTCTAGAGTTGGGCTTTGCTTGGGGACGTGTGCAAAGGGGTTATCGATATCTATAACTTTGGTTCACCGTTGAAGAGAGGGGGCATGTATACGAACCAGAGCCAGGGAAGTGTGGACTGGTTGGCCCTTAACTTAGAGCCAGGGATGTGTGGACTGGGTAGGGTTATTGACTATATACCAGGGAAGTATGGTCATATCAATAGTTGTACGGAGTTGCCGTCATGGCCCCAATAGATTTGGTGATCAAAGCGGTGGATATTATATGCTTTACGCACTGAGTGAGAGACGTGAGGATGATTGCTATGATTGATGTTTGCTATCACCATGACATGCACACTCCCATTTTCACACCATATGCTAGTGTTACCTTAGAGTACTATACATTTTGTTGTGCTTACTCTTTGGTTGCAGGTCCAGGTTCAGGTATGATTATTTATACCTGTTATTGTTTTATTTTGCTGCTATCGCTCATACCAGACTTATGTCAGACCCAGAGTTTTATGTCTCTTCTTATGACTCTGGGTGCTCCTAAACGAGCAGACTAGAGACAGGTTAGGTGGTTATGCGTGAGTAGCGGTCCGGAGACGAACATGAGGCTTCCACGTACTATATACACATATTCTCCCTGTGTTGTTGCTGGTCACTGCTTTGGGCATGAGTAGTGTACCTTTTCTATTTTGCTTTAGAGACAGTATTTTGAAGTTGTAATAATTATGGTTTGGATCATAAGCTGTATCTTGGATTCCGCTACTATGATGGTTTAGTTTTCAGCTTATGCACTGTCTCGCCTGTTTTATGTCAAGTTACGTTATTATTATATTTTATTCCATGCGCTGTGAGGTATACCACAGGTTCTTTGGTGATTCATAGTTTCAAAACTCTTTTCCTTTGATGACCATCCCGTGCTAGTCGGGCATTAGCACAGCGCATTTCGAGGAAATGTCGACTGGTTCGGGGTGGGCCGTCACATTCCTAGACTTTCCCCATGTACGTATCGTGAATCGTTATCGATGTCTAGTTGCACATGTCCTCTATATGTGCAGCCCGAGTCCTGTGGCAGGGATAACCAAGAAACACGGAACTCGGTCGGGAGCTTTGAGTTATCTGCCGATGCAGATGCTAAGGTCTGATTTTATCTATGTGTGGCTATGGTCCCCCTTGACCCCTCCCTCAACTAATGAAAGGCACCCAAGAAAACCAAGAATGAGAACTATTAGCAGGCCTCCTGTGTCCCACAAACCTATTGGCCAAACCTCACCCATAACTAGATAGCAAGTATATGGTTTGTTGGAGTTCTCCGCATTTCCGCTTTACGTACTCGATTGACTAAAGATGGCAGGTAGACGACGACGTGCTATCACAGGGCTAAACAAGATATCGCTGCCTCACGCTGACCCATCCTAGTCTTTAGGTTGCTTATATTACAATCAAGGCATACCCTTGGCTCTTCTAACGCAGACCTTAACCTCTGTGAGCCCAGGAGGATCATCTGCAACCTCACAGAGGGATACCAAGAGTACCCTCATGTCCCCTCGAAGCCGCGTGGTTCGTAACCCAGTTCGTTGGAGCCTTCTTCGTGATTTGATGGACGTTCGCTCCTCCTCGTATTCTACTTGGCTTTCTTGACTATGGTTTACTACTTAGTTCTCTTAACTAAGGTTTACTACTTAGTTCTCTTAATCGTTCGTTTTCTTAACTAAGGTTTACAACCTAGTCCTCTTAACTAAGGTTTACTACTTAGTTCTCTTTCTCATTACTTACTTAGTTCTCTTAACTAAGGTTTATTACTTGGTTCTCTTAACCAAGGTTTGATACTTAGTTTCTGTTACTTAGTTCTCTTTAACTAAGGTTTGTTACTTAGTTCCTTTTAACTAAGGTTTACCAATGAATTCAAGCATGACTTAAGTTCTCTTTATCAAATGATAGCGTACGGGTGTTTTCCCACATTTCCAGCTTAGATTAACTTATTTCATGGTATAAGTCGTCCCACCCTTCGAGTCTTGTATTACATCTTAAGTCATATTCATTTATTATCCCTAGGATAAGTTTATCTATTATTTAATCTTACCATTCCCCACTTTTCCTTGCTTTGATACTGTTATTTTGGTTAAGTTTGCCCATGTGTCCAAGTTGACTTAACCCCCAATCACGTATTCAATTCAACACATGTGTCATGTCAAATTGGTTAAGTGTTGTCTATCAGTTCATGTTGACTTAACCTACCCATATATCATGTCAAATTGGTTAAGTGTTATCTCATCTTCCTTATCATTTCCTATAACTTATCTTGTCTCATAAGTTATAATTTCCACCTATTATCCTTTCTTGCCTTATTCAAGTTTATTCATAATAGGTTATTTATCATTCCAAATTTCTTGTCATTAATTTTAGATTTGACTTAACCCTTCCATTTACTTAACCCGTTACTTAAACTTTACCCAATTCAATTAATTTATGATACCGTTACGGGTCCCATTTAGTTAAGCATATCTAAATTTTTGTTTCACACGTCACCCGTGTCCCACTTAACCCTCTAACCATACCCATGTCACCCACATGTCTTATTATGGTTAGTATTTCTTAATTTATTTATTATGCCCTAATGATGTATGACCTCTCACATTAGACGTCCGTTCGTGGCTGTTGGATTTGCCGGGAGGTTCCGGGCAGTCTTACACCACAAACGCGCCTAACCTCGTGTCATAAACCGTTACGCCTCTAGTTCTTGCCGTTGACCTCTCACATTAGACGTCCGCTTGTGGCTGCTAGATTTGCCAGGCGGTTCCGGGCAGTCTTACACCACAAACGCGCCTAACCTCGTGTCATAGGTGTTCATTAATAATTGTCTTTCACCCAAACCCCAAATTCATGTCACGTGTTCCAAATTCAACTTAATTACCATTCATGTCTATTCTAGGTGTCATAGGCCAATTTTAAATTTGCAAGCATGTTTATGTTCATAATCCCGTTAATAGGCTATACCTATTATTCCAATTTCCCAATCACATTCCATATTCAATAATTCCAATTAAATTTACACAATTTCATGTTAACATCATAAGTCAGAATTCATAATTATGCGCTATTCTCCATAGATTCATGTTCCCAAATCATACCCAAAGATTCATTATGAATTACGCCCCAAAATTATCAATTCAAACTTTACTTCATTTAATAATCCCCATATACAATTTTCCAATTTTCCCAATATTTGCAATAATAATTGTTACGCCCCAATCCCAAACTACAGATTATATTCCTCGAACTACAGATTATATTCCTCGATTGCATAAAATAAATTATGCCCAATATCTGCAATAACAATTGTTATGCCACAAACCCCAAATTACAGATTATATTTCTCGATTGCATAAAATAGATTATGCCCAACATTTCCATATTCCAACCGCACATATGCATAATAAGATTTTCGTCTAGGTTCGAGATAACCTAGATCCAAAGATAAAAAGGGGAAGGAGGATAAAAGGAACAACTATTATAACATGAATCTTGAACTAAATTAATAACTGGGGAATGATGAACGATAATAATACTATTATACAACAAATTTATTATAATTCCACTCACCTTGACTGGATTGGGGAAAATAAATGATTTGTCATTGATGTAGAACGCTTATTTAATCTTCTTATTTGATTATTGGTGAGGAGCTTGAATCGTTGATGAAGAATTTTGCTCCTTGATTTGATTAAACTCCAAAGTTGGTGAAGAACTTGCAATTTAGTTTAGGGTTTTGGGGCGACGGCCATGTTTGGTTGAAGTTTGGCGGCATGGAGGCGTCAGAAGGAATTGTTTATGAATTAGGTTAGGTCTAGGCACTATTTTATAGGTGTAGAGAGTGTTTTAGAGCCATTAGATCGCCCTAGAAGCCATCCGGTCCGTCCAGCACATCAAGAATCGTCACTGCCCAGATCTGGAAAAATCAGGGGGGAGGTCAACACTAAGGTCGACCCCTAGGTCGACCTCCATGGGTAGGTCGACCCCCAGGTCGACCTGCCTGGGTATTTTCCTATGTAAATTCTGAATTTTTGTTGAATCTTCCGAAGGCCATAACTCTTTCATACGAAGTCCGATTTTCGAAAACTTGGACTCTATTCCAAGCAGAATTCCGAGACGAACGCAATGGTGAGTCCGTTTTACTTAATTCCTGATATTTAAATTAAGTATTCTTATTTTATTATCTTCTCTGTTACGTACACTGTCATTGAATTAATCTTTCCTTCTCTTTCATGTATTAATTAACTTTCATTGTACATCACCATTATTAACCTATCTATGCATTTATATATATATATACACACATTTTTAGTTATATTAAAAATGCGGGGTGTTACAATTCTAATGCAACAAGTGAATAAAAATGATTTTTTTATTTTGTTGAGAATTCTATTTCAAAAAAAACAAATTAAATTGATACTTTTATTTTGTTGACAATTCCATTTCAACAAAACAAATAAAAACAATAACTTTATTTTGTTGACAATCCTATTTCAACAAAACATAAAAAAAATGATAATTTTGTTTTTTTTTGATAATTCTACTTTAACAAAACATAAAAAATGATAATTTTGTTTTTGTTGACAATTCTATTTTAACAAAACATATAAAATGATAATTTTATTTTTGTTGACAATTCAATTTCAACAAAACATATAAAATGATAGTTTGTTTTTGTTGACAATTCTATTTTAACAAAACATATAAAATGATAATTTTGTTTTTGTTGACAATTCTATTTCAACAAAACGTATAAAATGATAATTTTGATTTTGTTGATAATTCTATTTTAACAAAACGGATAAAAATGATAAGTTCATTTTATTAACAATTCTATTTTAACAAAATGAATAAAAATGATAACTTCTTTTTATTAACAATCCTATTTTAAAAAAATGAATAAAAATGATAACTTCATTTTATGAACAATCCTATTTTAACAAAATGAATAAAAATGATAACTTCATTTTATTAACAATCCTATTTTAACAAAATGAATAAAAATGATAACTTCATTTTATTTACAATTATCTAATTCAAAAAAATTGATATTTTTGTTTTAACACAAATCTATTTAACAAAAATGTCATTTTTGTTTTAACACAAATCTATTTAACAAAAATGTTAATTTTGTTTTAACACAAATCTATTTAACAAAAATGTTATTTTTGTTTTTGATTGTTTCATTTCAACAAAACATGTTATTTTTGTTTTTGATTATTTTATTTCAACAAAACATGTTATTTTTGTTTTGGCTATTTTATTTCAACAAAACATGTTATTTTTGTTTTTGATTATTTTATTTCAACAAAACATGTTATTTTTGTTTTTGATTATTTTATTTAAACAAAATTTTTGTTTTGACTATATTATTCAACAAAAATGTTAATTTCTGTTTCAACTATTTTATTTCAACAAAAATGTAAATTTTTGCTTTATCGATTTCTATCCAACAAATATTGATAGTTTTGTTTTATCTATTTTATTTCAACAAAAATGATATTTTTGTTTTACCTATTTTATTTCAACAAAAATGATATTTTTGTTTTATCTATTTTATTCAACAAAATTTGATATTTTTGTTTTATCTATTTTATTTCAACAAAAATGATATTTTCGTTTTAACAATAATCTATTTAACAAAAACGATATTATTGTTTTAACAATTTTATTTTCAACAAAATAATCCATCCAATCAACAGATCAACATAACAACATCATCAACCCAAATCAAGTCACGTATAACAACAAACTGAATTGAACAACGTATTTGCAGAAATTTCTAAACATGATAATAATTAATTTTTAATTATTTAAAAAGAATTCTCACACATAAGCTAAAAATAATATTTTTAGCGAACAAATATTTGTGATGATTAAATATTGGTAAAATCATGGCAGTTAAAATAAATAACTGTACAAGAGAATTTAGTGAGAGAGTTCTCACCTTGATCGGTTTCAGAAATCGTTTGTATAAAGATTGTTTTCACTAAATTAATCAGTTCATTTAATTTAGTCAAAAAAATCACCACTAGCTTCTTTTCCATTCTTATCGGTTCCATGAGGTAGATCTGAATTTTTCGGTTCCAACGGTTTTGAAATCCTTGAATTCTGATCATATACGAATAAGTTACAATGATTTAAAGTTTTAATACCATAATTACATAATTTAATTAATTTAGTTATAATTAAATCTAATTACCAACACTAATAACGTTTTAAATACGTTGCCTTTCTTCTTCGTTTTTTGGATGGGTACCCAATTCTCGACCGGATTACTCCCTGTCGCACGCTCACCGAAGCGATTTACCTGCAATCGGATGCCACTAGAGTGTAGCTGCTAGGGCGTTCCTCCGTCGCCGTGAGCTTCAGCGAACTCGAAGCTCCCAGGTCCTCGAGATTTGAACGCAAAGGCGCCACCTTCTAGCTCGAAATCCCATCACCACGCCTCGTTAAAACACATCACAGCCGTTGATCTCGGGGATCACAGAGTCCTCTACAGTTTTTGCTTTGGAAGATTTGCAAATGGGTTTACGAATTGGAAGAATTGATCGAAAGAAAATGGTAGCATATCGGCCATTAAGTCAATAAGCGGCGGCTACAGGAATCAAATGTGAAACTAGGGTTTGTGTTGGGGTGGTTTTATAATAATTAATTTTAATATTTTATAATTATTTAATTCCACTAATTCATGTTTTTCTATCCGAACTCCAAATCGAACACAACAACTATCGCCCCTAGCTAAATATCCCCATTCCGGACACAATGGGTTATGCCCTGTAAGCCAATTCGATCATTTCGATAGGTTTTTATCAAAATTAAAATATAAATCAATATATATTGAATTTAAACGTACATTTTAAATTTACCGGGGCCACGTACCGACTTAAAAGATTCCCGAAAAATAAATCTAGCTATATTTTGACGATACGGTCCTAACAAAATTAATTTCATCGAATTTGGAGACCGTTTGAAAAATGGTCATTTTCTGGTCGGTCCAATTTGATTGAAATTGACAAAACACATTTTCTTTTGCCACGCTCACATATTAATTCCAAAAATTATGAAATTTGGGATCTTGCAATAATTTGACATTCTGGATCTAACCAAAGTGGTTTCATCGAAAACGGAGGTCGTTTGCAAAACGACTATTTATAAGGGCTATATGTTATATTAAATTCCATAGCGACTATTCTGAATATCTAACTGGCCATAACATTTTATTCCCGCTATGAAATTTCAATTTTTCAGATTCGTTGGAAAGATATTATTAAACGGATTTAAACATTTTTGGTTTTACTAAATCCGATTTATTTTGAATCCTGTACATTCAGTCAAAGTTCAAATTCAAAATTTTAAACTACTGCGCCATTTCTAACTCTTTTTATAATTAAAAATAAATTATTACGTTCTAACTTCGATTTAAATAAATTTTTAATCGTTATTATTTAAAATAAATTATTTTAAACATTAAAAATCCATTAAAATAGCTTAAATAAAAAATTTAAATTGGTTCCGAAATCCCGGGTTATTACAATCTTCCCCACTTAAAAACTTTTCATCCTCGAAAAGGAACAGAGTTGAAAGTTTTTTAACTAACCAACTCAACTTTCATTCATTTATTGGTTTCAATAATTTATTAGTTGAACTAATAATCACACAACACAATCATCAATCAATTAGTTGATTAGCTTTTCAAATATATATAACTTTTATATATTACAAAAATCATATTTTCTAAGATCGGATTATATATATATATATAAAATCACAAATATGTTAATTATAAACTTGTCACTCTCAACTCATTCTAGGGCATTTCTAACCCTATCTTTAACGAGTTTTCTCATTCTAGGATACTACTGATCCTATCTCAAATGAGTATTCTTTTGTAGGATATTTCTAATCCTACCTCTTAAGAGTCTTTTGTTCAGTCCTAACGAGTTGTACCCCAAAGATTTGAATTAACCAAGGCTCTGATACAAGTTGTAATGACAACGGATTTCTCCCTGACCTAATCGATCGCTAAATCGACCAAGACCGTTCGAATCCCGCATACGCTAACTCTGGGCATACAACACATCAGAACAAATAACAAAAGACTTTTATAAACATTATAATAATGTTACATCAGAGTACAGAATATCAGAGTACATCGATAAATAATAATACAGCGGAAGACTAATTTACTATAACTTTAGTGCAAAGCAGTGGAGCCAAATAAACTACACAGCGGAAGACCATCAATGCTCTGGACACAGCTTTAAGCTTTGATCCAGAATCCTGCTCAATAAATAAATATCTGCAAAAACAAGCTACTCGACTGCCCATGTGGAAAATATGGGCACCCGAGTTCGCAAGTGAAACAAACTACGAGTCAGTCATGGGACTAGTATGAGAAATCTTACTTAACTTACCTAATAATAAGGCTAATCACAGGACCACACCGCTAACGCGGAACAGGTTTACTCCATTGGATTGCCAGTGCATAAGTTTATTAAATCTTTTAAAAACAACGCAATGCTTTTTAGAAAATGAAATCATTATAAGACTCAAGTCCCATCACACAATGCAACGAAAACCGGAGGATAGTGTTTTACCTTATAATGATCAAACATGCTTGATACGTATAAAATAATATTTAATATTATTATTAGTGTCTATCCGTTTAAAAATACTTTCAAAGTAAATGTATCAATCCTAGATGGCATAGTACCCCATCCTACTATGTCGCCATATATAGGTTTACAATAAAATCCGTAATGTCATATTGGAAATTGGGTTTCCATCATGAGTCAAGGCTAGGGATGGTCTCCTTACCAATTCGAGACACTCTAGCAAATGTCTCAGGATCACACCTACGGGCAACCTTTGAATCCTGCAGGGCCGGTCCACAAATACTTTAGTGCATTAGTTATGCCTGAACACACACTTCCCGGTCCTATTGGACCTATCAATTGGCCACTATCGACCAATATATCCGAGGCGCATGATTTCATCATCCACATAAGTAAAAATATCGGGGCTCCATACCAAAACACCACTTCTAGCTAGAAAGAAACGTGTGCACTCCCTGCGTTTCCTTATCCCGTTTCTGACTCTTACCGGGGTGTGATGCTCGCGAAGTAATGCTATATACAAAGTTATGCCTAAATGGGATGTGCTTTGATCATCAACCACAAGGCTCTGCTTTTCAATAAAAGCTTTGATCATTTGCATCTTGGCATGCCACATTGACAATCCATGCCATGCGATCGATAACTACCAAGATATAACCTCTAAGCTCGTACGTCTCAAAGAAGGGTGTTAAGCAAGAGAATAAATTCTCCACCACCAAACGGATATATATATATATATATATTAAATAGAAATCAATTCACATTGAATGAAATCCAATGTCAGATACACATCCATTTACAAGTCCGTTCTGGGTCTGAACGAAACCGGAGACACCTTATTCCTCGTCCCGTATGTCCAATACGGAAGAGAGGTGCTCGCTTAATCCGGACAATCAACAAGTACGTCTGGACAACTACCACCGTAACCCTTTCCTGGGACCAAATTAGTCCAGGGCATCAGTAGTCATCCATTCGATGTGAAGATCGCCGGTCTTCAATCACCATCTTCAATGTCTTCGATTTTAAATCGTTGTATAATTATTTGAAATGAGATTGAACTCAGTCTTTTCAAATAATTCTCAAATATATAATTTAAAATCATTTCATATCGTTAATATTATTTTATAATGATTTATCGCTATTTTTATTTATATTAAAATAGTCCAATTTATTTCAACGACGCTTCGGGTCAATGGGCGGCCGTTGCGCTGTTTTTACCCAAATTTGATTTACATATTTCTCGAAATCTAACCATTGGATTTTAACAAAATTTATATTGTTGGAAAGATCTTCCCAAAGTGGACCTAAGGTTTCAATTTTGGGAAAATCCGACGATCGGATCTTTCGGTACAATCGTTTAAAGTTACGATTCCGAAACGCGAACTACTACGCGCGATTCGTTTAATTTTAATTTATATTTATATATATAAAAATATATAAATATAAATTATTCTACGATTCCACTAACGTGTTTAACATACCAAATAAAAGAATGTTTTATTTGGCATAACCATTTAAATGTTTTTTAATGACAAAATAAAAAGATATTATATTTGCATACAAATTCTTATACTTTTTAATAACAAATAAAAGAGGTTTTGTTTGCATACATTTCCAATGTTTTAACAAAGATGTATCTTATTAGCCTAACTTCTCTACATGTTTCTAATGTAAAATAAAAATGTATTTTATTTGCATACTTATCTACATGTCTAATGTCAAATAAAAATGTATTTTATTTACATTACATTTTCTCCATTTCTGATGTCAAATAAAAATATAATTTATTTGCATACTTCTCTATATGTCAAATGTAAAATAAAAATGTAGTTTATTTTCATACTTTTCTACATGATTCTAATGTCAAATAAAAATGTATTTCATTTGCATGCATTCACTACGTGTTTTTTAATGTCAAATAAAATGTAATTCATTTACATAAAATGTCGCTAATGACAAATAAAAGATAATTTTTATTTTCATTATTTGTATGCAATTTCTATTGTTAACTTAACAAATAATAAGAAATATTTTTATTTGTATAAAATTTCAATATATAACATGACACATGAAAATGTCTCTTTTAATTTGTATACAATTCTAATTTTAAAATAACAATCAAAAATGATATTTCTATATCTTAACATAGCCAATAGAAATGATATTCTAATGTTGTATACAAATTACTACATTGATATGACAAATAAAAATAATATTTTTATTTGTTTACAAATCTATTTTTAACATAACAAATAAAAATGATATTTTTATTTGTTTGCAGTTCCTACTTTAACATGTAACATAAAAATGATGTTTTTATGTGTTTTACAATTCCTTCATTAATATGTAACATAACAAATAAAATTGACATTTTCATTTGCATACAAATCTAATTCTAATAATAAATGATATTTTTATTTTATCGACCATTTTAATGCAACAAGTGAATAAAAATGATTCTTTTATTTTGTTGACAATTCTATTTCAACAAAACAAATGAAATTGATACTTTTATTTTGTCGACAATTCTAATACAACAAGTGAATAAAAATAATTCTTTTATTTTGTTGACAATTCTACTTCAACAAACCAAATAAAAATAATAACTTTATTTTGTTGACAATCCTATTTCAACAAAACATAAAAAAAATGATAATTTTGTTTTTGTTGACAATTCTATTTTAACAAAACATATAAAATGATAATTTTGTCAATTCCATTTCAACAAAACGTACAAAATGATAGTTTTGTTTTTGTTGACAATTCTATTTTAACAAAACATATAAAATGATAATTTTGTTTTTGTTGACAATTCTATTTCAACAAAACGTATAAAATGATAATTTTGTTTTTGTTGACAATTCTATTTTAACAAAACGAACAAAAATGATAACTTCATTTTATTAACAATTCTATTTTAACAAAATGAATAAAAATGATAACTTCATTTTATTAACAATCCTATTTTAACAAAATGAATAAAAATGATAACTTCATTTTATTAACAATCCTATTTTAACAAAATGAATAAAAATGATAACTTCATTTTATTTACAATTATCTAATTCAACAAAATTGACAATTTTGTTTTAACACAAATCTATTTAACAAAAATGTCATTTTTGTTTTAACACAACTCTATTTAACAAAAATGTCAATTTTGTTTTAACACAAATCTATTTAACAAAAATGTCATTTTTGTTTTAACACAAATCTATTTAACAAAAATGTTAATTTTGTTTTAACATAAATCTATTTAACAAAAATGTTATTTTTGTTTTTGATTATTTTATTTCAACAAAACATGTTATTTTTGTTTTGACTATTTTATTTCAAAAAAACATGTTATTTTTGTTTTTGATTTTTTTATTTCAACAAAACATGTTATTTTTGTTTTTGATTATTTTATTTCAACAAAACATGTTGTTTTTGTTTTGACTATTTTATTCAACCAAAATGTAAATTTCGGTTTCAACTATTTTATTCAACAAAAATGTAAAATTTTGCTTTATCTATTTCTATTCATCAAAAATTGATATTTTTGGATTATCTATTTTATTTCAACAAAAATGATATTTTTGTTTTATCTATTTTAATTCAACAAAAATGATATTTTTGTTTTATCTATTTTATTCAACAAAAATTGATATTTTTGTTTTATCTATTTTATTTCAACAAAAATGATATTTTTGTTTTAACAATAATCTATTTAACAAAAATGATATTATTGTTTTAACAATTTTATTTTCAACAAAATAATCCATCCAATCAACAGATCAACATAACAACATCATCAACCCAAATCAAATCACGTATAACCACAAACTGAATTGAACAACGTATTTGCAGAAATTTCTAAACACGATAATAAATAATTTTTAATTATTTAAAAAGAATTCCCACACATAAGCTAAAAATAGTATTTTTAGCGAACAAATATTTGTGATGATTAAATACTGGTAAAATCATGGCAGTTAAAATAAATAACTGTACAAGAGAATTTAGTGAGAGAGTTCTCACCTTGATCGGTTCCAAAAATCATTTGTATAACGATTGTTTTCACTAAATTAAACTGTTCGTTTAATTTAGTCAAAAAAATCACCACTAGCTTCTTTTCCGTTTTGATCGGTTCCATGAGGTAGATCTGAATTTTTCGGTTCCAATGGTTTTGAAATCATCGAATTCTGATCATATACGAATAAGTTACAATGATTTAAAGTTTTAATACCATAATTACATAATTTAATTAATTAAATCTAATTACCAACACTAACAACGTTTTAAATACGTTGCCTTTCTTCTTCGTTTTTCTGGACGGGTACCCAATTCTCGACTGGATTACTCCCTGTCGCACGCTCACCGAAGCGATTTACCTCCAATCAGATGCCACCAGAGTGTAGCCGCCAGGGCGCTCTTCCGTCGCTGTGAGCTTCAGCGAACTCGAAGCTCCCAGGTCCTCGAGATTTGAACCAAAAGGCGCCACCTTCTAGCTTGAAATACCATCACCTCGCCTCGTTAAAACACAACGCAGCAATTGATCTCGGAGATCACAGAGTCCTCTACAATTTTTGCTTTGGAAGATTTGCAAATGGGTTTACGGATTGGAAGAATTGATCGAAAGAAAATGGGAGCATATCGGCCATTAAATCAATAAGCGGCAGCTACAGGATTCAAATGTGAAACTAGGGTTTGCGTTGGTGGGGGGGGGTTATAATAATTAATTTTAATATTTTATAATTATTTAATTCCACTAATTCATGTTTTTCAATCCGAACTCCAAATCGAACTCAACGACTGTCGCCTCCAGCTAAATACCCTCATTCCGGACATAATGGGATATGTCCCGTAAGCCAATTCGATCGTTTCGATAGGTTTTTATCAAAATTAAAATATAAATCAATATATATTGAATTTAAACGTACAATTTAAATTTACTGGGGCCACGTACCGACTTCAAAAATTCCCGAAAAATAAATCTAGCTATGTTTTGACGATACGGTCCTCACAAAATTAATTTTATCGAATTTGGAGACCGTTTGAAAAATGGTCATTTTCTGGTCGATCCAAATTGACTGAAATTGACAAAACACATTTTCTTTTGCCACGCTCACATATTAATTCCAAAAATTATAAAAATTGGAATCTTGCAATAATTTGACATTCCGGATCCAACCAAAGTGGTTTCATCAAAAACGGAGGTCGTTTGCAAAACGGCTATTTATAAGTGCTATATATTATATTAAATTCCATAGCGATTGTTCTGAATATTTAGCTGGCCATAACTTTTTATTCCCACTATGAAGTTTCAATTTTTCAGATTCGTTGGAAAGATATTATTAAACTGATTTAAATATTTTTGGTTTTATTAAAATCCGATTTGTTTTGAATCCTGTACATTTAGTCAAAGTTCAAATTCAAAATTTTAAACTACTATGCCATTTCTAACTCCTTTTATAATTGAAAATAAATTATTACATTCTAACTTCGATTTAAATAAATTTTTAATCGTTATTACTTAAAATAAATTATTTTAAACATTAAAAATCCATTAAAATAGCTTAACTAAAAATTTTAAATTGGTTCCAAAATTCCTGGTTGTTACATCACATCCTATTTTATTCCAATTAAATGTTAATTAACTGGAAACTCTAATAATCTTAATTAAAAGATTTATTCTTTTCACGCGGTGTTGAAGAATAGTGTTATTTAAGACACCATTTACAACAAACCCAAAATCCAATTCTTTTATTCAATTCCAATTAAATCTTAATTGATTGGAAAACTTCTTTAAATCTTAATTAAAAGATTTATTCCTTCCTCAACTGGGTTTAAGAAAAGTGTTAATGATGACACCATTCACGACAAACCAAAAGTCCAATCGAATATTAAATACAAGGCTCTGAATAGAAATTATATCGGCTTATATTCAATATCAAATTCTGCAATCAACAAATATCGTATTGGGAATAACGATATATATATATATATATATCTTCCAAATTCCTTCACAATATCCGTGTAACACCCCGTATTTCCTGTGAATATTAAAGTAACGAATTAAAGAATACTTAATTATAAAAGTGGGAATTAAGGGAACGGGTTACGCCATTGCGTTCGTCTGGGAATTCTGCTTGGGATAGAGTTCGAGTTTGCGTAAATCGGACAACGTATGAAGAAGTTATAAGTCGTAGAAGTTTGTATACGCGCAAGGAAGTATATACAAATACACAAAATCATCTCCAGAACCAAAATAAGTCAAAGACGAGTGAGCGGGAAAGATCCTGCTCAAATGGTGTCGACCCCTCTTAAGGGGGGTCGACATAGGTGTCGACCCCCCTTAAGGGGGTAGACATAGGTGTCGACCCCCCTTAAGGGGGGTAGACCCCTTCCGAGATCCTGTTCCAATGACGATTTCTGAGTCATTAGGGCATATGTGACGATTTCTGATTGGCTCTCTTTGATCTTAATGGCCCTGATTACTCCTAGGTTGATCTGACGGCTCATATTAATCTAAACTTCTATATAAACAACCCCAACCCTAAAACCTCATAAAATTGCTCTTTGAAGCCGTCATGTTGTCCATGGCCAACCTAGCATAGCCTCCATTTTTCTTTAAACTAGAAAGCAAGTTAGGAAGTCCCAAATCAAATCAAAACTAGAGAATAAGTAGCCTACATCAAAGGATAGCTTTTCAGTTTCAGAAAACACATCCCAGAAAACAAGATTTGTTCTTTTGTTTGTAAGTTCAAGTTACTTTCAGATGTGAATTCTTAATTGAAATTCTTGGCATTTAATAATCTAAATCCAAGCAATACCTGATTATGAGATAATCCTTTCAGATTTATCAAATCTGTTTTTATCAGATTTGTTCCTGCGATGTTATTCAAATCTATTTTATCAGATTTGTGCCTGCGATGTTATGCAAATCTATTTATCATATTTGTGTCTGCGATGTTATTCAAATATAATCTATCAAATTTATGCCTGGCGATGTAATTATTCAGATCTATACTTCTTTTATGTTCCTGATATTGCTATTATCAAATCTAATGTCGTATGGCTATTTTATGCTTAATCTTTTATGTTTCCTCTTCTTCCCCTTTTATTATGGATCTAGGTTGTCTCGAACCTAGACGAAATCTTGTTATATATACGATTGGAATACGGGGGAATTGGGCCTAATCTATTTTTTGTACTATTGGGCGTAACTTGTAATTGAGATTTGGGTATAACTTGTAATTGATATTGGGGCATTATTATCATTATAACTGCAAGTTTGGGTTAATTGGCATATAAATCAAGTTTTAGAGCATAATTGTTATTGTTGCGAACTTGGGGTAAATTGAAATATTAAATCTAGATTGGGCGTAAACTTTAAATTGGAATATTAATCTAGATTGGGCATAACTATTGGTTTGGACGCCAAGCATAATGTATATTGTGATTTTGGGGCATGACTATTATTGCAAATTTGGGAAGATTGGGTGTAACCTATTTTGAGTAATAACTTGAATTTGAATTTGTGGGGCATAACTTGCAACTAGCTTTGTTGGGGTATAACTTGAGAATTGGAACATGACTAGTTTTGTGAATTTGGGATGATTAGCATATAAAATCTAGACTTGGACATGTATGATAAATATGCTAAAAGATAAACATGCCTAACCCAAGGTTATATTGAGTTGCGGTGTAAAACTGCCCGGAACCGCCCGGCACATCTAGTAACCGCAACAACACAGATCTAATGTGAGAGGTTAGCGCATTTAGCCCAAAACTCGAGGTTAGAATGAGTTTGCGGTAGAAGTCTGCCGGAACTGCCCGGCACATCCAGCAACCGCAAACAACAGTTCTAATGTGAGAGGTTGGGGCACTAATAAATTAATTAGTGCCAATAAAAAGACATGCTAAGAATGGTAAGGTTAAGTAACATATGAATAGGCGACACTTAACCGTTATAACATGTTAACTAGACAAGAAGGTGGGGTTAAGTAAATTTAGAACACTTAACCGTTATAACATGTTAATTAGACAAGAAGGTGGGGTTAAGTAAATTTAGAACACTTAAACATTATAACATGTTAATTAGACAAGAAGGCGGGGTTAAGTAAATTTAGAACACTTAACTAATATAACATGATGAATGAACATGTTTAAGTTAATAGGAAACACTTAACCAGTACAACATGATGAATGAGAAGGGTTAAGTTAATAAGAAACACGTAACCAACATGACATAATGAGTGGATGGGTTGAGTTAACATGAATGGACAACACTTAACCAATGTGACATGATGTGTGGTGGGTTAAGTTAATTTGAATAAATGGATAACACTTAACCAATTTGGTGGGTATGCGAATAAACCCTAGGAAACCCTAGTAACGGGGACCCATTTCAGCAGTAACCCACATTGATGTATCACGGTACTCTTAACTAGGAACGGTAGGGCACGATTACAGGGCTGATTATAAGAGGTCAAAATAGTGGCAGGTGGTGCAGCAGTGTAGGTTGCGGTGGAGTATGGGCGTGCACGTACTTCGGAGTGGAAAAAGCAGGCACTGGGCATCAGTAGTATACACTGTGCATCTTGAATCGTGTCGGGTTGCTATCATAGGGATTGATACACCTTATGGTGGGATCGGCACAGGGTATCTACACGCAAGAGAGGGCCGATTGACACAGACATAAGGATAATTAATACAAGTAGGGAGCCGATCGATAGGGTAGTAAGGGTACATCTAACATCTTCATGGCAAATAGGCTGATTGAGGTAAGATCCTCATACTAGATGTCCACCTGAAGGCAACCACAATTTCGGGGTTGTGATCACCTTATTATATAACATAGGATACTAGTTGGGACACTAGTAGGGGATACAGATCCTTTTTCACAGGATACTAGTTGGGACACTAGTAGGGAATACAAATCGTTCTATAAAAGACACTAGTTAGGATGCTAGTTGGGTGGTGCAGAGAAAATAGGAAATCAGAGAAAGAACAGAAGCGCATTCAATGTATCTTACCTTGTCATATCTAACAATCATCATTTTTTGTCTTGCTATTCTTATTATCATGGTTATGGTCTGATATCCAGTTTATTCATGTCATGATGCTTTTACCTATTTACATGCTGAAAGTCACTGGACTTACCAGGCTTATGTCTGACTCTGTTTTGTTTCGCTTTCTTTTCTTCCGTTTCCCCCTCACCGCCCAGGTTCACAGGGAGGGAATATCACCACTTAGATCAGTTTTCTTTCCAAGCTCGAAGATAGTTGAAGTATTGCTTTGGACTCTCTCTTCCACTGCTATGGCTGGTTCATGCTTTACTGGGGAATAACATTGTTATTTTTATGCTTCTTTTATACTTGGAAGTTTTTGAATCAAGACAGAAGTTCTATGTATTACTTTTAAGTATGATTGAAACACTTGTTGAAAAAGCGTGACTGAACCACATTGTTTATAAAATGACTTTATTTTCCGCTGCTTTATTTGTCTGTTTTGTAATTTATCTGCATCTTTTACCTAAAACGCTCCACCGAAGTTAAGGCATACCCTTTGTGAGTGACCTTAACAGAGGTGGGGTGTTACACGTGGTATCAGAGCTAAAGGTTACGAGATCAGATAAAAGATTTGGAAAAATTATTTTCAAGACGGTTTTAAAAGAAGCATTTTCTAAAGAAAAGTTTTGTTTTAAAGGCATATTCCCCAAAGCCATATGCACTATCTTTTGATCCTCTGTTTGAATTCTTATTTTCCTTCTTTACTGAGTCTCGAGGGCTCCTTGCTTTCTGGGGGGTAACCTCATCGCGGCATGGTTCAGTAGGCTTGATGAGACTACGACATCTGTCAAATGGCGAAGTAGTGCCCAACTTCCATATATAGCCGCAGTAGTTTCACCCACGGCTAATTTTCTTTCAAGCTTTGTAGGGTTTCTCCGTGCGATGGATGCAGCTTTCAAGAGACTTGTGAACAAGTTACACAAAGATGAGAATGAGGGAGTTTGGCTAAGGAGCACAACCCAAGGATGAGAAACTCATGGATATGGACTTGGTTCACAAAGGAGGAAATAATAGAATAATCCAGGACAAGAGGAAGTGCTTTTATTATGGTATAACGAGTCATATAATTATGGACAAGGGCAAGAACAAAGGATAGGATTTTCAGGAGGGCAAGTGCATGCTCTCACCGCCAGCGTGTCTGAGAGAGAGGTAATAAAGTTTCTATTGAAAAAGTTTAGTTCTTCTTTAGGATCATCCTGTTAGTACTCTTTTTGATTTTAGCGCTTCACATTCGTTCATATATGCTTCCATAGTTGAGTCTCTGCACCTTAGTACTCGTATAGTAGAAGATCCCATTATTGTCTCAAATCCAATTTGTGGTTCGGCTCATTTATCTTTGGTTTGCGAGGATTTGAGAATAACTATATTAAGTATTGAGTCTAAGTGTAATGCTTATGTTTTTGATTTCATGGGCTATGGGTTAATTCTAGGCATGGATTGGTTAGCTAGTAATTGTGAAAGGAGGGTAGTTAGACTTCCGACTTGCCTCGGGAATACCCTCGAGATTTCGTGCGATCCTAAGGGATCAGTTTGTCTTAGCTACCTAGAATCACTTGATGCATCTATCGACGATTTGGAATCCGTTGGAGTAGCCCATGAGTACGCAGATGTTTTTGATTAGGTTAGGGGTTTGTCCCCTAAAACGCGAGGTAGACTTCCGCATATATCTAGTTGGCAATGCAATGCCTGTACGACACATGAATCCAAGGGAAAGGAAGGGCTCAGCAAACAAGTAAAAGAGTTACTTGAAAAAGGGTTCATAAGGCGAAGTATTTCTGAATGGGGTGCTCCAGTCGTTCTCGCTACAAAGACGGATGTTTCACTTCGCTTGTGCATAGATGATATTTTGATTTTCTCTAAGACTGAGGAAGAACATACTTTGCATCTAAGGGAAGTCTCGGATACCCTCCAAGCGCATCAACTTAAGGCGAAGTTCTCCAAAAATGTCATTTTTGGAGAGAAGAAGTAAGGTTTCTAGGACATGTGGCGTCTAAAGAAGGGATAGCAGTAGATCCTGCAAAAGTAGTTGCGGTGCAAGATTGGAAAGTCCCAAGGAATGCAACAGAAGTAAGAAGCTTTCTTGGACTAGCGGGCTAATATAGGAAGTTCATTAAGGACTTTGCGAAGGTATTAGCCCCACTTACAAGATTGGCGAAGAAGAATCTAACTTTTGCTCGGGATATTGGTTGTGATGTCGCTTTCCAATAATCGAAAGAGGCTCTTACAATGGCCCCAGTTTTAACTTTTACCTTATGGCAGTAAAAGGCTTACGGTATACACGGATGCATGCGGCACGGGACTAGGCGCCATTTTGATGTAAGGGTAAGATCGTAGCGGATGCCTTAAGAAGGAAAAGGTTGCCTTTCTCTTTATGTGAAAAGGAAAAGTTCAGAATACATATCAAACTTTGATTTTAAAACCTTCGGTTAAGTTAGTATTTGGTATCTCTAGGAGTAAGACCTACGCTTTTGGATCAAATAGGGACTTCACAAAGAAAAGACTGTCAGATAGTTGACGCAATGGATAAGTTAAGACAGTCAGAGCATAATGGAATGAAGCTCAAGAAGATGCGACTTAGAAGACTGAAGACTAGATACGCGCATCATACCCTTTTTGAGGGTATATCCTTGATCTCTCTTTTTCTGTAAAGTTTATTTGCTGGTCTTTATCTTTTAAGTATATCCTCTCGGTCCTATCCTCGATCCTAAGGTAGAAGCCAACGAATGTAAACATGTGTTTGAGACATGTTATGTTTGGTGGATGCAAGTGGATGTAAGTGTTTGCTAGTGGTTGCTCGTGGATGCATATACACACACATTAGGCACTAGATCGACTCCGTCACTTCCATATTGCATATGCATGAGTGAATTTTTATATACATGGATTGAAACTTGATGTGTTATCATATGGATGTTGCATTTGTATGAATGATTGAGCACTCATGTAGAAGTTATAAAGTACGATTAGGAATAATTGCACACATGATGGACTCATGGCACTAACATAAATTCGCATTAAGGAGGTCAACTGAATCAGTAGACCGCCTGATTTTGCATTTGATAAGGACATGTACACACACTATGCATATGATCATGAAAGCATTAGAAATATTTTTAAGGACAATGGACGCTTGTGATTGAATGGTTGAGTAGATGGATGTTGGATGTTAGGATACATTCTCCTTGACTTGAAGATTTCGGGGACGAAATCCTTTAAAGGGGGAAGAATGTAACACCCCGTATTTCCTGTGAATATTTAATGAATTAAAGAATACTTAATTTTAAAAGTGGGAATTAAGGGAAACGGGTTACGCCATTACGTTCGTCTTGGAATTCTGCTTGGGATAGAATCCGAGTTTGCGTAAATCGGACAACATATGAAGAAGTTATAAGGCGCAGAAGTTTGTATACGCGCAAGGAAGTATATACATATACACAAAATCATCTCCAGAACCAATATAAGTCAAAGACAAGTGAGCGGGAAAGATCTCGCTCAAATGGTGTCGACCCCTCTTAAAGGAGGTTGACATAGGTGTCGACCCCCTTAAGGGGGGTAGACATAGGTGTCCACCCCCCTTAAAGGGGGTAGACTCCTTCCGAGATCCTGTTCCAGTGACGATTTTTGAGTCATTTCTGAGTCATTAGGGCATATGTGGTGATTTCTGGTTGGCTCTCTTTGATCTTAATGGCCCTGATTACTCCTAGGTTGATCTGACGGCTCATATTAATCTAAACTTCTATATAAACAACCCCAACCCTCAACCCTAAAACCTCATAAAATTGCTCTCTGAAGCCGTCATGCTGTCCATGGCCAACCTAGCATAGCCTCCATTTTTCTCTAGACTAGAAAGCAAGTTAGGAAGTCCCAAATCAAATCAAAACTAGAGAATCGGTAGTCTACATCAAGGGATAGCTTTTCAATTTCAGAAAACACATCCCAGAAAACAACATTTGTTCTTTTGTTTGTAAGACCAAGTTACTTTCAGATGTGAATTCTTAATTGAAATTCTTGGCATTTAATAATCTGAATCCAAGCTATACCTGATTATGAGATAGGGTGCGTTTTTTACAAGTCCCTATTAAGTTTCAAAATATAAAAAAACCTGGTGATAAATAATATAGAATACATCCCTATTTTTGAATTTCCGCTAAAAAAATTCCAGATCTACCCTTACACACCTAAAAAACTATCCAACAACTGTTTGTCCTCATTTACTCAGTCTATCGCTCCTATTATCTCGCTCATAAACCTAATACTACAATTCTGGAAAACCGTCGATCACTCCAACAGCGATTTTTTTATTACTTTTTTTTATTTTTACGAAAAACTAGACAATTAGATACATATATTACGTAAAATTGCATACATTTATGCAGCTAAGTGGAATAATTGCATACATATATTAATATTATGCAGAAAATAAATTATTAGTTTTGCGCAACATTGAAGTAGACAATTAGATACAAATATTACTTAAAATTGCATACATTTATGCAACTATGTGAAATAATTGCATACATATACAGAACTGTACTGCATAATTGCTGAAACAAAAGAAATGAAAAAAAAGTAAATACATATAATTATAACAAGATGCATATATATATATACAAATAACAAAAATATGTGCATACTTACATGAAAAATTTCATAACATTTACATGTACTACATCAAAAAATAAATACAGACCACATTTACATGTACTACATCAAAAATTTCAGAACATTTACAAAGCAGAGACGATGGTCTTTTGAAGAACAAATAATTTTGTGAAGACCCAGCTTATTGCGCCACATCTAGTAGTCTTTGTAGAAACAACTACAAATTTCAATCATTTGGAAAAAGATGGACGACCAAGCTTCAACAACACGATAACACCAATATCCGCCGGAACACTGTTATAAAAAAAAGAAAATCAACATTAATAAGCTTAATGTGCAGTAACTGAAATTACAAAAACTGCTTCAGAATAATATAAATACATGCGTACAATTCAGCAAAATAACAATAATTTCTGAATATTTATATGCAAGTATTCCAGATATATGCATAGAAATATGAATATATTTGTAAAATAATATGTTTTTCTGTTTGTTTGATAAAAAATTGCATACATATATGCATATATTAAGAATAGATGCATATTTGTCCGCAACTTTTTATTAGAAGTTCAGTAAAAATCCACGAGTTCTAACAATGGTTTCGTGAAAGATGATTTCGTGATTGGAATCCTCATTTACTTTCTTGCTTTGTCTATATTTTCTCACAACCCACTTTTCATACAATACAAATTTGTATTATACATAACAGATACTTGTACGCATACATGTATATGTGAGCACACATATGAAACTTTAATTAAGCTCAAAGTTGGTTTTTTCCTCATTCTATAGTTGAATCTCATATGAAACAGTCCCAAAGTTTACAATACCCTCAACATTTTAAAAACATATTTACTAAATCATTCCACCGATTCCATTTTCACTTTCACAATTATATTTCCTCAATCGCACTCGAACGCTAACTGAAACATATTTTAACGAAAATATGTTAATAATTTCATTTATAAACAAGTGTCACATCCAAATAAACCCAGAATTAACATGAAATAGCAACTGGATTGTTAGACAAAGAAAGCAGAACAATACCTATGTGACAAAATGTAAGGTACATAAAATTCATATAAGAGACAACACTGAACAGACTCCTCAAATAGTAATAAAAATACTTCAACCCCGAAACATTGGTAGAACAAAAATCAACAGAAAAAGGAAAAAGTTGCCCAAAAGGCATTTTCGACCAGCAGTAAGGTAGAAAATAGATTAAAGGGAAGCGAAAATGAAATATTCCCAGGTTTCTTATCCTGCTCGCAAGGGAAACGCTTTTACCTTAAAATAAGCAAATCCAATAAAATATAAAAATGAATGATTTAAAGTTTTTGATTCTCGTACCTTTTTGACTGACAAAAGATTCCAGCTATCGAGAATCCGATACTAATGGAGCAAGAAATTTAAGAAACTGCGAAATAAAATCAGGCTTTGGAGTGAGAAGAGATAACTTTTGTTTCTGGAGCAACCGCCGACATGGAGAACAAAATATAGGTTTCTGGAAAAGAAAAAAAACTAATTACGTAGTGAGTAGATCCGACCTAGGTAATTAAGGCGTGAATTAAGAAAAAAGGCACTTTTGTAAAAAGATCAGCCGCTGTTTGAAATTAGGGATGTAATTTATATGTTTTGAAACAGGAGGATGTGAGCCTAATTAAGTTTTATTTTAAGGATGTGACGCTAATTTTCACTTTATAAAATATATTAAATAACAAAAATAGTCATGTGTTGACGATACTCATGTGTTGAGAATATTCACGCGTTGAAACTATTCATGTGTTGAACGAAATATTTATACAATAAAATTCACATTTTATTGTAAGTAAGAATTAATAAATATTCATGTGTTGAATAAAATATATATTCATGTGTTTAAGAAAATATTCATTTGTTGAATAGAATAACGAAGTTATTGAAATATATAAAGCCGTGTTGATTAGATATACGCCATTTTGACGCGAACGATATTTATATCGATTATATTCATTTTTATAATGAATATAGAGAAGGAAGTGATTTCAAAATATAATGTTTTGAAAATATTATCATTTATATATTAATGATATGGAATACTCAATTTTGATTTAAAATTGAATATGAAGTTGAAATCATTTTTAAAACGAAGTTAAAACGATTTATAAAATACGTTTTGAATTGAAATCGATGAAATATATATAATATATATTGATGGCCTGAATAGAATGCGCCGCGCCGCGACCGTTCGCGAATTTCGACCATTGGCTCCAAATGGACATTACGGGAGATCCGACCGTCGGATTCTCCTAAAACCGGAACCGTTGGGTTCGTATCGAAAAGAGCTTTCCAACGAGTATGAGAAGTTTGAAATCAAACAGTTGGATTTGGAATTATGTCCAAATCAAATTTGGAAAAGGTTGCTGTAAGTGTAGTTCGATGGCCGTTTATGGAAATCGACTGTACGGGCCTTGATAAAATTATTAAAAATATCAGTAATTTGTGTAAAATCATAATATATGAATTGGAATGAACTAGGATGAAAAATTCCACATTTGTAAGGATAAAAATATATTTTTATCGAAATGAACTAGTTATGAACAGAATTATAATCCAATATTTTTGAATAAATAAATTGGATTTGAAGTGGTTTTAAAATAATCAGAATTTCCAATATACGAATTGGAATGGAATTGAATTGAAATTATCTTCAGAATATTTCAATGTTGGGTTTCGTGATTATACAGATATGGTTGTGGAAATTTGAAAGATATATTTATATCGTTATTTCCAATACGATATTTGTTGGCTTCAGAATTTGATATTGAATATAAGCCGATATATTTTCTATTCAGAGCCTTGTATTTAATATCAAATGGGATTTTGGGTTCGTCGTGAATGGTGTCTTAAATAACACTGTTCTTGAACCCAGTTTAGAAAAGAATAGATATTTTAATTAAGATTTAGTGAAATTGTCCAGTTAATTAGTATTTAATTGGAATTGAATTTAAATTGGTTTTTGGGGTTTATCGTGAGCGGTGTTTTGAATAACACCTGTTCTTTAACCCGATTAACAATGAAATGTGATTTTGGGTTTATCGTGAACCGTGTTTTAGATGACATTAGTTCTTTAACCCAGTTAAAGACAGGATATTGATTTTTGGGAAGATTAAAACTAAGTGGAGTTTTAATGAATCTTTAATTAGATTAAAGTGATCGAGAATGGAGTATCACCAGTTTTGCTTCAAGCGATAGTTAAATATTTAATTAGATTTGAACGTATAATGGTAATTAAATTTACCAATAACACCGTAGTGTTAGATATGAAGTATTACCAGTTTTGCTTCATGGGATGTATATGTTGAGATTGGAAAATTTAACAAATAATTACTTCGGTAAAGATCGCTAATCCCGACTAGTTTGGAAAACCATAATATGGTTTGAAATGATATTCAAAGGAAGATTAAAGAATAAATTTTAAGGAATTTATCTTTGATAAAATTAATGGGAACCTTTCCCTAAGAATGTGAATATTTGAATAAAAGAATATTCTGAATTGGAATGAGGCGTATGTTGTGTTTTTGTAGCACTTGTTTATTATATACGCGAGTTATTTGGAAAGGCCGGGTTTATACCCATTCTGAATAACTGATTCGGCGATAAGTCGAAGATGAAGACGGTGGTTGAAGACCGGAGGTCTTCACATCGTATGGATAATTACTGATGATCTTGATTGGGCTGTACACCCAAGAGGAGGGAATCAGTTGGTGATCATCCAAACATATTTGGAGATCGATGGATATGCGAGGAATAAGGTTCCTTCGGTTTCGTTCAGACCCAGAACGAACTTGTAAATGGACTGTGTGTTTGACACTGGATTTTATTCTGTGTTGATTGATCTCTATTAAATATACATCTGTTTGGTGGTAGAGAATTTATTCTCTTGCTTAACACCCTTCTCTGAGACGTACGAGCTCAGAGGTTGTATATCCATGGACATCAGTCGCATGGAGTGAATTGCCTGTGTGGCATGCCTAAGTGGCAAATGATCAAGGCTTCTGTTGAAAAGAAAAGTCTTGTGGTTGACGATCAAAGCACGGCCTATGTGGCACAGCTTTGTGTATAGTGTTAATTTGCGAGCCTCACATCTCGGTATGAGTCAAAAACGGGATCGTGACTGCAGGGAGAGCACGACGTTTGTTTCTAGCTATGGGTGATGTCAGTGACCTACCAGCCCTGACATTTATATACTTTTTACCTGTGTGGTTGTTGGAATGCGAGGCGCCTCAGATATAGGTCTGATAAGACCGGGAAACGTGTGTTCAGGAATTGACAATCCTCAAAAGTAAGAGAGGACCGGCCCTGAAGATCCAGGATCGCTGTGTGTGGTCCTGAGACATTTGCTAGAGTGTCTCGAACGGAGAGAATCTTGCCCCTTGCCTCGACTCATGATGGAAATCCAATTTCCAATACATGACATTTCAGTTTTATTTGTAGAGCCTAGTATGGCGACATAGTGGTATGGGACACTATGCCATCTATGATTGATACATTTATATTCGAAGTTGTTTTCTTCACTTATAGTAATAGTAAAAGATGAAATTTCACGTATCAAGCATTATTTGGCTATTATAAGGTAAAACCCTATCCTCCTGCTTGCATTGCATTGTGTGATGGGACCTGGGTCTTATAATAGCTTCATTTTCTTTATTTAGCATTGCGCTGTTGTTATATGCACTGGTATTCTTGGGGTAAAAACCTGTTCCGTGTTATACGGCGTGGTCCCTTGATTTACCGAACTTTAAAAATAAAGATTAATAACTGTTTTAGTTCTCATACCAGTCACATGACTGACCTAGAGTTTATTGTTTTAACCTAAACTCTGGGTGCCCTTATTTTCCACACGGGCAGCTAGTAGTTTTGGTTTTGCAGATTTATATTCACAGGATCCTGGTTTACAGCTGGAACGATACTCGGAAAGCTCTGTATCTGCGTATTTCTTTCAGTTGCGCTTTCTATTATTTTTCTACTGCTATGTATTTAAATGTAATTTAAATCTCTGATATTTATTAAATGTGTAATATTTATTCATACTCTGTGATATTCTTGTATTCTGATGGAATTGTTGTAATAAGCAATGAAATGTTCTTCTGCTTGTGTTCTGATTCGTCTTATCCTCAAAGTAATTCGTTCTTTCTCTTCTCTTCAGAGACCGGGGAAGTTCGGATCACGACAGAGTTTATATTACATATTCTCGCGCTAGGAGTCTCCACGGCTGAAGAAACCTTGCCCATACCTCATCGCTCATCCATACCGGCTTCTTTCCCTTAACTTTTTCTTTGTATATGGCGTCTTTATAGTTCTTCTACATTCCCTTATTCCAGTGGTTGATTAAGACATTTTAGGGATCAACTCGAACATTAGCGAGCATATTGAGAAAAAAATATTGCATACATAATATTAATTTTCAAATGAAATATAAATTTATACTTGCTAGCATTTCAGTGAGGATGGCATTTCTGATATGAGAAGGGACCTCTTCCCGTTGAGCCCGACAGCCTTTGCAGAATGGATCTCAAAGCCCCTACAGAAAATATGATGTAAGCATTTAACAAAATATAAATAATAAAAATTTAATAAATTAGATACTTCCCTGCACTCTTTAGCACGAGCACTGCGATCAGACATAAATCCGATGTTGTACCACTAGCACCTCTATAAGAAGAGTGAGTGGGCTGCATATCTGTCACAATCATATCATTTCGTATAATGATTATATATATATATATATGTGTGTGTGTGTGTGTGTGTGTGTGTGGGTGTATATTTTGTTGACACATTTTTTGGTCAAAGCTGTCACACATCAAGTTTCTGGTTAGCAACCCGCTCAAGCGTAAATAACATCGTCAACAAACATAAAGCGATTTGGTCAAAATCGCTACACAAACACAAAAATGGCCCAAAACCCTAGATGACCTCTTTTGGTCCCGAAAATATCAATTATGGTTCTTTTCATGGTAACCCTTATAGCTCTCTGAGTTAGCTTCAGGTACAACTTTCGTTTGACCCAAACGGACTTACGGTTTGAAAGTTATGCCTGTTTTTATGAACGCACATCGGCCGCTCAAAATCATCGTATCGACTAACTAAAGCAGGCCCGAGGTTCGCCATACACCAGTCACTCCCTCTCTCTTTTTCGTATCCCCTAGCGGGATACGAAAATTCCTAGCCCTTTGGGGAAACGAATTTCCGTATGCCCCTGGAGGGATACAAAATTTCATATTCCCCAGAGGGATACGAAATTTCATATCCCTAATCCAAAGGACACAAATTTCCTGTTTTTAGCCTCTTCTAGGGTCCGAGTTTCTGCTGCATGGGCCCCACATCCTACCTACTCCACTATCAACCTTCACCTATGAATACACCAAGCTTGGCCTTCATTTGAGGGATTTTTGGCTTGGATTTTTGGAACTCTAGAGCTCAAAAATCATCATTAATGGCTTCCATCTTCTTCCCTTTGGCTATTGGACATAGCATGGACCATTAAAACAGTAACAACCCGGAAAATACGAGCCAATTTAAAATTTTTAATTTGGTTATTTCAATGGATTTCGAGTAATTGAAATAAAATATTTCAATTAAATAACAAGCGGCAGTTTAAAAATTTGAATTCGAACTTTGACTGAACGTACAGGATGCAAAATAAAACGGATTTTAGCGAAACCAAAAATATTTAAATATGTTTAAGAATATCTTTCTACCGAATCTGAAAAATCGAAATTTCATAGCGGGAATCAAAAGTTATGGCCAGTTGAATATTCAGCATGGTCACTATAGAATAAATATAGCCCTTGAAAATAGACATTTTGCAAACGACCTCCGTTTTTGACGAAACCAGTTTTGTTGGATCCGGGATATCAATTTATTGCTATATTTCAAATTCCATAATTTCTGAAATTAATATGTGAGCGTGGCAAAGGAAAATGTGTTTGGTTGATTTTAGTCAAATTGGATCAACCAGAAAATGAACATTTTTCAGACGGTCTCAGAATTCGATGAAACCAGTTTTGTTGGGAACATATCGTCCCAACATAGCCAGATTTATTTTTCGGAAATTTTTAGAATCAGTATGTGGCCCCGGCAAATTAAAATGTACGTTGAAAATAGAATTTGAATGTTTTACATTTTAATTTGAAGAATAACTAACTGTAACAGTTGAATGGGCCTACGAAACATATTCCATTGTGTCCGGGATGGGGGTATTTAGCTAGGGGCGATAGTCGTTGGGTTTGAAATGGAGTTCGTGTGGAAAAACCCCTAATTTTTGAATTAATATAAATATCGGCGAATAGGATTTTTTCTTTCATTATTTAATTTTATAAAAATATAAAAAAACCCGTAACCTCTCCTGCTATCGATGACGACCACCACTCCATCGTTCCCGATCAATTTCCGGCCAAACCGCTCACCATTACCCTTCGACCCAGTTCAACTTTTTGAAGTCCTTCTCCTCCTCTTCAAATCAATACCTGGTACACCTCCTATCGTTCACCCTACGTCGAGTTACACCCTCTCAAAGCTCCGAACTTCCACCCGCCGCCGTGCCTCGACCACCGCATCGAGTGGGACCCCCTGCCCTCGATCCACGCGCCGTTCCACCCTCGAGAGCGTGGTGCCGACTGATTTCAACATCGATCAACGGTTTGGGCATAGGATCGAAACCTAGTTTCGAACCAATTTAGAGAGGTAACGACCTTTGTTTCTAAAACTGAGTATAACACTTTTAAGAGTTGCAAATAATGATTTTCAAATAAAAATCATATCTTTTTGCTATGTTGACGAAATTCGATGAAACAGGAAACATCGGACTCGTAGCGACATCATCTACATTCTAGAAGAAGCTAGAACGTGTTCCGAGCTCGCTACAAATTTCAGAAGGATTAAAATCAATGTGAGACATCTAAATTCAATATGGAATGGAAATGCGTTGTATAAATTATATGAGCGAAATATAAATTGTATATGCATTGTACACCACATGTATGAGCGTTGTATAAGTTATATGAGCAATGTATAAATTATACATGCATTGTAAAAATCATATATGTATTGAAATGGAAATGAAATTGTTTATATACATATATATATACACTCCCCTCGTCGACAGACGATGGACGATATAAATTGATTGTGATTGACGTGAAATTGATTGATAATGCGAATGGTTGAAAATTAGTTGAAATGCGAATGGTTGGAAATAATCATTTGTGGTTGAAAGAAATTGTTTGTGGTTGAAACAATGGGAATTATTGTGGAAAATTCATATGATATGAAATTGATCTTAGATCATTTAGATAATCCTCTTATGGAACGCCGCGAGGCCTAAGGTAATGCGAGGAGCCGTACTCGTGATGGTGCCGGTTTTTAACCCCCTACCGTTTTGCTGCCAAAATTTTCAGTAATCTATGTGTTTGAATTATTTTCATGTATTGAATTATATTCATGTGTTGAATAAATTGTTTAGATAATAAAAATCACATTTTTGTTATGCGTGTGAAGTATATGAAGGGTGCATGTATGAGATATTCATATGTTGAGATATTCATACGTTGAATGACATTCATTTGTTGGATAAATTGTTTGAAAAGTAAAGATCACACTTTTATCATATATATGGACTATATAAAATATTAGTGTTTTAAATAAATTATTTTAACTTCAAAAATAACATTTTTATCTTATGTATGAAGTATATAAAATATCCGTGTTTCAAATAAATTGTTTTAACGATAAGAATATCATTTTTATTATATGTATGAACTAATTAAATATTCATGTGTTGAAAAGGATTCACGTGTTGGATAAAAGGTTTGAACAATAAAATTGACATTTTTATTGTGAATATGAAGTGCTAAAAACATTCATGTGTGGAATAAATATTGTGAGAGATAAAAATATCATTTTTATCATGTATACGACTCGCTAAAAATACACATGTGTTGGAACATATTTTTGTTCGCCAAAAATAACGTCTTTATCCTATGTATGAAGTGTTAAAAACAACCGCGTGTTGAAACAAACATTTGTTCGCTAAAAATATTATTTTCGTTTAGTTCTGCATATATATATATATATATATATATATGTGTGTGTGTGTGTGTGTGTGTGGAACATGAATATAGATTAGCTGTTGAGTAAAGAATATATTTGCGTGCCCGACAAATAGGTAAGCCTTAATGAGTTGGCCATGCAATTTTATTATATAAACTCCTGTGGATGCCATTGGATGCGGAGTGCTTGTTGTTCTGTGTGAAATAATAAACGTCGCCATAGGATAGTAACAATTAATTTTGAACTACTCTATATGACATACTTCGTGAAGATAGCATACACTATCATATACCACATAAGCATTTGGAGCTTATGTGACGAGGTGGAAGATTTACCATACAAGCGAGAGGCTTGTATGGCGATGACTATGTTTCAGGTTGAACTGAAGACTGATATAGACTATATAAAATATAACGATAAATTGCCAGATAATAAAAACCCCACACGGGTCTGGAGATGACAATAAACACGTCTCTCTAGTCATTAAGGCACAAAAACCATTTATAGGGTTACGAGAATTTATTCTCTGGAGTTATGATCTATACACACTCCCCTTTGGACACCAGAATATATCACTATAAATATGTGCATGCTTTTTAGGATTTATTGGGTGCCTAATACGGCCCAATAAATTTCCAAACCCCTCCCCGTACAAAGGAGGTTATGGAGAAATTTTCGGAAATTTAAAGGCGTTAGTGAAATATTTGAAGTGAAAAACGATATGGAAATCGTCGAATGAAATATATATATATATATATATATATATATATATATATTAAATAAACGAATCGCACAGCTGCAGTTCGTGTTTTGGAATCGTAATTTTAAACGATTATATAGAGAAATCCGACCATCGGATTTCCCCGAAACCGGAACCGTTGGGTTCGCTTTGGAGAGATCTTTCCAATGGAATCAACTTCGCTAAGATCCGACGGTTAGATTTTGAGTAATGTGTAAATCAAATTTAGAGAAAAACAGCGCCAGGGCCACGTTATGGCCTGAAACGTTGTTTAATTAAAATGGCGCTATTTTTAAATAAATAAAAACAGCGAAATATTGTTAATTCATTATAAAATATTATAATCAATATGGAATGGAAATAAAACGATTCTACTTGGTTTGCTTGATATTTGATGGTTGAATGTGTTTGACAATAAAATTATATAAATAACGTAAATGTGGATGTCAAATAATTTAACCATGGACAGAATTGATTTGCATTCTAATATACGCGAATTATTTGAAAAGGCCGAGTAATTCTCATTTCAAATAATTGATCGATGAATAAATGTCGATGATATGAAGATGGTGCAAGACCAGTGATCTTCACATCGTGTAGAATACTATTGATGCCTTTGAGATGGGAAGCTACCTTGACGAGGTTACAGTGGTAGTAGTCTGAACGTACTTGTTGATCGTCCGGATATGCGAGGGCCTCTCTCCTGTATTAGACATACGGGAGCAGGAATAAGGTGCCTCCGGTTACGTTCAGACCCAGAACAGACTTGTAAATGGATGTGTGTCTGACGTGTATTCTGTGCTGTATTCGTTGATCTCTACTAAATATACATCTATTTGGCGGCGAAGAATTTATTCTCTTGCTTAACGCCCTTCTCTGAGACGTACGAGCTCAGAGGTTGTATATCGGTAGACATCAGTGGTACGGTGTGGATTGACAGCATGGCATGCAAAGATGCAAATGATCAAGGCTTTTGTTGAAAAGCAGAGTCTTGTGGTTGATGATCAAAGCACGGCTTGGATATAGCGTTAGTTCGCGAGCCTCACACCTCGGTATGAGTTAAAAACGGGATAAGGGAACCCAAGGAGGACATGACGTTTCTTTCTAGCTATGGGTGGTGTCAGCATTTTACTAGCCCTGAAATCGTTGATTATTATACCCTTTTGAATGTTGGAATGTGAGGCGCCTCTATTATATCAGTCTCTACGGAGCCGATGGATAGGTCTGATAGGACCGGGAAACGTGTGTTCAGGAATTGCTAATCCACTAACGTAAGTGTGGACCGACCTTGGAGGATCCAAGGGCTACCCATAGTGTGTCGTCCTGGGGCATTTGCTAGAGTGTCTCGAAGTCGGCGAGGAGTACATCCCTTGCCTCGACTCATGATGGAATCCAAATTTCCAATACGAAATCACGAATTTGATTGTAACTTATATATGGCGACATAGTATATGGTAGCTATGCCGTCTAGGATTGATATTTATAATTGAATTTGCTTTTGAAATATATATATGCACTAGTAATAATACCTAATGATTTTGCCTTACACGTATGAAGCATATTTTGGCCATTATAAGGTAAAACCCTATCCTCCGGTTTGCGTTGCATTGTATGATGGGACTTGGGTCTTATAATGGTTGCATTTTTATAAAAATCATTGCGTTGTTTAAATAATTTACCTTGTTTAATGCACTGGCAATCACTGGAGTAAACCCGTTTTGCGAAAGTGGCGTGGTCCTATGATTTGCCTCGTTATTGTTGTTTAAACAGTTAAGTAGATTTCTCATACCAGTCCCATGACTGACTCGTAGTTTGTTTCACTTTTTAAACTCGGGTGCCCTTATTTTCACACGGGCAGCCTAGTGACAGGTGACAGGTTATATTTTGGCTTTTGCACAACAGCATGGAGTGCACCTTTTGGCTTGTATGGCGAGGACTTGACTTCTCAGTATTTTGGCTATTTGATATTCCGCCATTAGTACCTTATGTATATGATTTCCGCTTATCGCGATGTAGACAGATTTACTTCTATTATGTATCTATGATGTATATGTACCAGTGATCTTGATGTAGACTGATCATTTCCTTTCATGCACTAAGTTGTATCCTACACTGTGCTACTCTGATGTTTATTACATATTATGATTCCGCTGTCATATTGATGTAAATTATTCTATTTTCTGTTTGTGCTATTATCTGTTCTCTGCTAATGATGATTAATTGTTATATTCCAGTGATTATCCTTAATTCCGTCGTATAGAGTTTTGAGATCGTCACAGGTGGTATCATAGCTTTGGTTAATCTTAGTTCTGGAATTTAACACATTAAACACCTCATCAAGATAGAATCAGTAGTGTTCTAAGACGAGTAGCTCATTAGAGATAGGATTAGTAATGTCCTAGAATGAGCTAAGCAGAATAGCAAAATAACTTGATTAGTACATCGTTATCTTTTCATATATTCTTCTGCTTTTACCATGTCTTAAAATTATCATTTCTATGAGCTTGACTCTTTTCTTGCTTGTACAGAACTTGACTAGATGGCTACCCGAGCAGCTGCAGCTAGAGGTAGAGCAGGCCGAGGAGGCCGAGGCCGAGGACGGGGGAATATCCCTGTTGTCCCAGAGCCTTTGGTTCAGCCACCACCACCCCCTCGACCGTTTGAGCTAGACCGAGTGGGAAAGACATATAGGAATCTAGGAGGCAAGCCATTCTCAGGCACATGTACTGCAATTGAAGCCTTGGGCTGGTTGAACACTTGTGAGAAGATCTTCAGGGGCATGGGTCTTGAAGATCAGAGGAAAAGCTTTATGGGCGCTTAGCTATTGCAGGACGAGGCCCAACTCTGGTGGGATGCCATCACCTTAAATGAGGAAGAGGAAGAGATGACATGGAATGAATTCAAAACACTGTTCAAAGAGAAGTTCATTCCAGAGCAAGAGATGGAGCGCTTGCATGATGAGTTTGCCAATCTCTAACAGGGAGATCGCACCATCCAGGACTACCTCAATAGGTTCACTCAGCTATCCGGCTACGCTCCAGAGCTTGTTCAGACAGTGAAGGCAAAGAATAAGAGGTTCATTCATGGACTTCAACGCAAATATCAGGATAGGGAAATGATCCATGTTAACCTTACATTCGCCGAGATAGTGGATATGGCTTGCAATTATGAAAGCCTAGATCAGAGGAACATGCAAATAGACTGCACAAAGAATCATGCGGGAAACAAGCGCAAGACTTCAGAAAGTCAGCCCGAATCCAGCAACACAGCAGCTAATGCCAAGCCACAAACGAAGAGGCCACCCAAAGGAAGCTGCTACAACTGTGGTCAAGCTGGTCATTAATCTAATTTGTGCACCGCTCCAAAGCGGCAGAAGACCACCCAGGCAAGCTCGAGTCAGAATTCTGGTAATAGGCGAGAGTGTTACAACTGTCATCAAAAGGGGCATATCAAGGCCAAGTGTCCCTTGCTGAAGAATTCACAGGTTGTGCATATATACGACGGGGCAAATCCACCGGCTATTACAGATGGGACAGGTAAACCCGATGTTGTGGGAGGTACCCTTACTGTTAAAAACATTCCTGTTTCCGTACTATTTGACACTGGTGCATCACAAAGTTTTATTGCAAGTAACACGGTTAAAAAGTTAAAGTTAAAACTAAGAAAGCTTAAAGAATCAGTTAGAGTTCATAATCCAGTAGAAGGATCTATTGTTCTAAGCCTATATTGTAGAGTGCCCATCTCTTATTCTTATTTCCGGTTTTCTTTTGATCTAATCGTTATGGATTTTTCTGAGTTCGATATCATTATTGGGTTGGAATGGTTAATGAGATATGAAGCCGAAGTTAGATGTTCCGAAAGAATAGTAAAAATTAAGATAGGATTTGGAGATATTATTTCTATACCCTGCCACGACTCAGAGACGGTCTGGAAAGAATTTTGGTCCGCTCTGGAGGTTACTCCTACGTCTCTTGAAAATATTCCTGTCGTTAAACACTATGCGGATGTGTTCGAAGAAGTCGAAAGCTTACCTCCGTAAAGAGAAGTTGAATTCCGAATCGAGTTAATCCCGAATTCCAGGCCAGTAGTGCATTCCATTCGAAGAATGACTCTAAAGGAAAAAGAAGAATTAGGTGGTCAAACTCGACAACTACTATGGAAAGGTCTGATCAGACCCAGCTTTTCTAATTGGGGTGCAGCTGTAGTGTTTGTTCCTAAGTCCGATGGTACTCTCTGATTGTGTGTTGATTACCGAGACCTCAACAAACAGACGCTCAAGAACAAATATCCATTACCCCACATCGATGATTTGTTGGATCAATTAAATGGAGCGAGAGTATTTTCCAGAATGGACCTAGCTACAGGTTTCCATCAACTGAGAATTGCCGAAGAATATGTTCCTTTGACAACTTTCAGAGGTACAGCCATATTTTACGAGTGGTTAGTAATGCCGTTTGGCTTGTGTAACACTCCATCTTACTTCGTCGATTTGATGAATAGAGTGTTCAGAGAAGTCCTGAATAAATTCGTTCTGGTATTCATCGACGATATTTTAATCTACTCCAAGTCAAAAAGCGAGCATGAAAAACATTTAGAACAAGTGTTCGGAATTCTGAGAAAGAACATCTTCAAAGCTAAATTCTCTAAATGTATCTTCTGGCAGGAGGAAGTGAAGTTCCTTGGCCACGCAGTGTCAAAGGAAGGAATTTCTATAGATCCAAGCAAAATTACAGCAATCCAAGAATGGAAGCAGCCTACTACACCCACGGAAGTCCGAAATTTTCAGGGATTGGCTAGTTATTATCGGAAATTCGTTAAGGATTTTTCAAAGATATCCGGTTCATTAACAAAGCTTACAAAGAAGTACGAAAGATTTAAGTGGACTCTCGAATGTGAGGAAGCTTTCCGGGAACTGAAATTAAAATTAACAACTGCTCCAGTATTAACAATTATCGATGGCAATCAGGATTTGACGGTTTGGACAGATGCTTCGGTTAGAGGTCTTGGTGCAGTATTAATGCAAAGAGGCCAAGTCGTCGCTTATTCTAGCCATCAGTTGAAGCCGCATGAGAAGAATTATGCAACTCATGATCTTGAATTATTAGACATCGTGTTCGCCATGAAAATATGGAGACACTATCTATTGGGTGAGAAATTTGAATTATATACTGATCATCAATCATTGAAGTATTTGTTCACCCAGAAAGACTTGAATAGGAGACAACGGCGTTGGCTAGAATTTCTTGCAACGTACGATCTAGATATTCTGTATACGCCGGGAAAAGCCAATGTGGCGGCGGATGCGCTTAGCAGGAAAACCGCAATCATCGCCAATCTTATAATCATGCCATCATTGATTGATAAGATCTCTGGACTTCAGAAAGATGATGAATTTATTCAGAGGATTGGCAAAAAGATCAAGGAAGGTGAACCCTCGAGTTTCCAGATTGATAACCTGGGAGTTCTGAGGTTGAAAGTCCGAATTTGCATCCCCAATATTTCTGAGCTCTGAAAAGAAGTGATGGATGAATGTCACAAGTCCAAACTGAATATCCACCAGGGTGTGAGCAAAATGTATAATGACCCCAAACGAACATTCTGGTGGAGGGCAATGAAATGGGACATTTCTTTGTATGTTAGCAGGTGCTCTACTTGCCAACTAGTCAAAAGCGACCAAGAGAAACTAGCCGGATTGTTGCAACCGTTGGAGGTTCCAAATTGGAAGTGGGAACAAATTTCTATGGACTTCATAGATGGTTTGCCCCGAACCAGGAAAGGAAATGACAGTATTTGGGTGATCGTATATCGTTTCACGAAAACCGCCCATTTCATACCTGTTAGATCCAATAGAACCGCTCAAAGTTTGGCACATATTTATTTCAAAGGAATTGTTAAGCTACATGGAGTGCCAATCAGCATAGTCAGTGATAGAGATCCAAAATTTACTAGCAAATTCTGGGACGCATTTCAAGTAGAACTAGGGACAAAGCTGAACCGGAGCACCGCTTATCACCCTCAGACAGATAGCCAAACTGAGAGGGTGAACCGTATTCTAGAAGATCTACTGCAGGCTTGTATTATTGACTTTGGAGGATCATGGGAAGACCACCTGCATTTGGCCGAGTTCTCATACAACAACAGTTTTCAAGCAAGCTTGAAAATGTCGCCATTTGACGCATTATACGGTAGACCGTGCAGATCTCCTGCATGTTGGGTAGAACCTAGCAATAGACTTTTGTTGGGACCCGATACGATTCGTGAAGCTTCAGACAAAGTCGATTTCATCAAGAAACGATTACAAATAGCTCAAAGTCGACAAAAGAGTTATGCAGATTTGAAGAGAAGGGATTTAGCATTTTCTGTTGGTGATTATGTTTATTTGAGAGTTTCTCCGATGAGAGGAGTAATCCGATTCGGTAAAACTGGGAAACTGGCACCCAGATTTATTGGTCCCTTTCCTATTCTTGAACGAATTAGAACTCTTGCTTATAGGGTTCAATTACCTGACTGGTTGCCTGGGGTGCATAATGTGTTTCACATATCTCAACTTCGAAAGCATGTACATGATCCAGATCTTGTTGTAGAAGAAGCAGCGCAACAGGACTTGGAAATTACTCCAGAATTAACAGTTAGAAGAGAGCCGGTAAAGATTATCGGCAAAGAAACTAAAGAGCTAAGGAACAATAAGGTTCATTTAGTTAAAGTGCAGTGGAGTGGAGATCCTAGAGACTGTACTTGGGAGACAGAAGAAAGCATTAAGCAAGCTTATCCCAGTTGCAGAATGGACATCTCTGACTAACTCCGGTGCAAGGTACATTTACAATACTTTGCGTTTCCGTTTTGTTTCCTACTTTACTGTTGTTTCCTTTTCGAGGACGAAAAGTTTTAAGTGGGGGAGATTGTAACTACTCGGAAAATACGAGCCAATTTTAAATTTTGAATTTGGTTATTTCAATGGATTTGGAGTAACTGAAATAAAATATTTCAATTAAATAACAAGTTGGAGATAGTGCGGCAGTTTAAAAATTTGAATTCGAACTTTGACTGAACGTACATCATGCAAAATAAAATGGATTTTAGCAAAACCAAAAATATTTAAATCTGTTTAAGAATATCTTTCAAACGAATCTTAAAAATTGAAATTTCATAGCGGGAATCAAAAGTTATGGCCAGTTGAATATTCAGAATGGTCGCTGTAGAATAAATATAGCCCTTGAAAATAGACATTTTGCAAACGACCTCTGTTTTCGACGAAACCACTTTTATTGGATCCGGAATGTCAATTTATTGCTATGTTTCAAATTCCATAATTTTTGGAATTAATATGTGAGCGTGGCAAAGGAAAATGTGATTGGTTGATTTTAGTCAAATTGGATCGACCAGAAAATGGCCATTTTTCAAACGGTCTCAGAATTCGACGAAACCAGTTTTGTTGGAACCATATCGTCCCAACATAGCCAGATTTATTTTTCGGAAATTTTTAGAATCAGTATGTGGCCCCGGCAAATTAAAATGTACGTTCAAAACAGAATTTGAATGTTTTATATTTTAATTTGAAGAACAACTGACTGTAACGGTCGAATGGGCCTACGAAACATATTCCATTGTGTCCGGGATGGGGGTATTTAGTTAGGGACGATAGTTGTTGGGTTTGAAATGGAGTTCGTGTGGGAAAACCCCTAATTTTTGAATTAATATAAATATTGGCGAATAGGATTTTTTCTTTCATTATTTAATTTTATAAAAATATATAAAAAAATACTATAACCCCTCCTGCTATCGACGACGGCCACCACTCCATCGTTCCCAATCAATTTCCGGCCAAACCGCTCACCATTACCCTTCGACCCAGTTCAACTTTTTGAAGTCCTTCTCCTCCTCTTGAAATCAATACCTAGTACACCCATTATCGTTCACCCTACGTCGAGTTACACCCCCTCAAAACTCTGAACTTCCACCCGCCACCGTGCCTCGACCGCCGCATCGAGTGGGACCCCCTACCCTCAATCCACGTGCCGTTCCACCCTCGAGAGCGTGGCGCCGACTGATTTCAACATCGATCAACGATTTGCGCATAGGATCGAAACCTAGTTTCGAACCAATTTAGAGAGGTAACGGCCTTTGTTTTTAAAAGTGAATATAACACTTTTAAGTGTTGTAAATAATGATTTTTAGATAAAAATCATACCTTTTTGCTATGTTGATGAAATTCGATGAAACAGGAAACATCAGACTCGTAGTGACATCATCTACATTCTAGATAAAGCTAGAACGTGTTCCGAGCTCGCTACAAATTTCAGAAGGATTAAACTCAATGTGAGACATCTAAATTCAATATGTAATGGAAATGCGTTGTATAAATTATATGAGCGAAATATAAATTATATATGCATTGTGCACTACATGTATGAGCGTTGTATAAGTTATATGAGCGATGTATAAATTATACATGCATTGTAAAAATCATATATGTGTTGAAATGGAAATGAAATTATTTATATACGTGTTTATATATATATATACACACTCCCCTTGTCCACAGACCATGGACGATACAAATTGATTGTGATTGACGTGAAATTGATTGATAATGCGAATGGTTGAAAATTAGTTGAAATGCGAATGGTTGGAAATAATCGTTCGTGGTTGAAAGAAATTGTTTGTGGTTGAAACAATGGGAATTATTGTGGAAAATTCATATGATATGAAATTGATCTTAGATCATTTAGATAAGCCCCTTATGGAACACCGCGAGGCATAAGGTAGTGCGAGGTGTCGTACTCGGGATGGTTGCCGGTTTTTAACCCCCTACCGTTATGCTGCCGAAATTTTCAGTAATATCTATGTGTTTGAATTATTTTCATGTTTTGAATTATATTCATGTGTTGAATAAATTGTTTAGATAATAAAAATCACATTTTTATTATGCGTGTGAAGTATATGAAGTGTGCATGTATGAGATATTCATATGTTGAGATATTCATACGTTGAATGACATTCATGTGTTGGATAAATTGTTTGAGAAGTAAAAATCCCATTTTTATCACATATATGGACTATATAAAATATTAGTGTTTTAAATAAATTATTTTAACTTCAAAAATAACATTTTTATCTTATGTATGAAGTATATAAAATATTCGTGTTTCAAATAAATTGTTTTAACGATAAGAATATAATTTTTATTATATGTATGAACTAACTAAAATATTCATGTGTTGAAAAGGATTCATGTGTTGGATAAAAGGATTGAACAACAAAATTGACATTTTTATTGTGAATATGAAGTGCTAAAAACATTCATGTGTGGAATAAATATTGTGAGAGATAAAAATATCATTTTTATCATGTATACGACTCACTAAAAATACACATGTGTTGGAACATATTTTTGTTCGCCAAAAATAACATCTTTATCCTATGTATGAAGTGTTAAAAACAACCGCGTGTTGAAACAAACATTTGTTTGCTAAAAATATTATTTTAGTTTAGTTCTACATATATATATATATATATATATATATATATATATATATATATATATGTGTGTGTGTGGAACAAGAATATGGATTAGCTATTGAGTAAAGAATATATTTGCATGCCCGACAAATAGGTAAGCCTTAATGAGTTGGCCGCACAATTTTATTATATAAACTCCTATGAATGCCACTGGATGCAGAGTGATTGTTGTTCTGTGTGAAATAATAAACGTTGCCATAGGATAGTAACAATTAATTTTGAACTACACTATATGGCATACTTCTTGAAGATAGCATACACTATCATATACCACATAAGCATTTGGAGCTTATGTGACGAGGTGGAAGATTTACCATACAAGCGAGAGGCTTGTATGGCGATGACTATGTTTCAGGTTGAACTGAAGATTGATATGGACTATATAAAATATAACGATAAATTGCCAGATAATAAAATCCCCACACGGGTCTGGAGATGACAATAAACACGTCTCTCTAGTCATTAAGGCACAAAAACCATTTATAGGGTGACGAGAATTTATTCTCTGGAGTTATGATCTATACACACTCCCATGTAGACACCGGAATATATCACTATAAATATGTGCATGCTTTTTAGGATTTATTGGGTGCCTAATATAGCCCAATAAATTTCCAAACCCCTCCCCGTACAAAGGAGGTTATGGCGAAATTTTCGGAAATTTAAAAGCGTTAGTAAAATATTTGAAGTGAAAAACGATATGGAAATCGTCGAATGAATTGTATATATATTGTTGGCTAGCTTTTGGATCAAGCCACCAAGATTCATGCGTATGTTTACTACTAGGTTTTATTCGTAAGCCTTGACGGATCGTGACACAATTGCTCCGCCCCCGGTCGTGGATCCCTACCGCCATCCGATCCGTCCTCTCAAGAGTCCCCCGATCCGTTCCCTGAAGCCGAGGGATGAAGGCCACGACCAAGTCATCAATGATCCGAAGATGAAGGATCTTATGCCACCTGTCCATAACTGTCATTTTGACCATTTCTCCATCAAGCTGCGGACCAGTCCGAGATCATCGGGATTTATGACACGTATGACCACGATCCGGCTGAAGAAATCAGCTATAAATAGTCCTAGATTTGGCATTTTGGAGGATCTTTTTTAGCAATTCAGAGCTCTGATTCCACCATTATCATATATCCATTATTTCCATTTAGAGTTATCTTGAATTTACTAAGTGAATCAACATTGTAAAAGTGAGGTTGAGAGATAAATCATTGGTTGTACTCGAATCTTAAGTATAATCAGAGATATAAAACGGACGTAGGCTCGTTAACGCCGAACCACTATAAATCTTGCGTCTTTTCTGCTTTTCTTGCATTTTTTCCGATATAAATCTCTGCATATTAGAACAATTTGGGTGTTAGACCCAATTTTGGATCTAACATTTTGGTGCTTTCAGTGAGAACACGAAGTCTCAGCATATTGGATTGGTGTTCTATTGTTTGGATATTCAAGTCCGAAGAAAACAGTCCAAAACTCAACTGTTTCAATCTTTGAAGATTCCGGCGAAATTCATATATCATGGCTGGAAAGAAGTCTAAGGAAGTACGAGCTTCGCAGGCGAATGAAGCTGCAAACGAATCAATTGAAGAAAGCGTGCACGAGCAGGTCGAAGAAGAGCCCTCGGATCGTGGTAATGTAGGAGAGATCCGATCTGGTGATGGTGCAACGAACCAGACAGCTGAAGAAGTTACTACCCGATCGCAGGACCACGCCATGATCCCTCCTGCACCTATAACCATGACCCGACTCTAGGGGGCGCCACGAGCCATCAGCCTAGGAGGACCACGATCCGAACTGATAATCAAACTACTACCCGACCAGGGAAGGAAATTATGGCTCGTTCCGCTCGTGCTGGTACTTCTGCTCAACCCGGTTCGAGTTCCTTGCGATAAGAGAAGATGACCAGTTCGACCCTTCTGCCCCAGTTACCGAAGGACATCTGTCTCACATACTTGAAGCGTTGGATAGGAAAACTGATGAATTGGCCGCTCAAAGGAAGGAGAGCTCGTTGCTGCGTCAGAATATGACTATCCTAAGCAGACGAATTGACGATATTTAAAGATAGGTTTCACCACCTCCAGCTCACCCTTTCTCCCCGGAACATACGTCCTTGTCTAAAGAACCTCGAAGAAACCGGCGATGGCCTCCATTGGAAAGGGCTGAAAACATAGTGGCGTTTAATCAGGAAACCAATAACCATAACTTAAATGAGCCCGTTCTTCCTACTCGTCGTGCGACTGATCGCGACAATAGGGGGCAAGCGAGTTATGTCCAGGACCCATACCTTGCGGCAACACGTCAAAGAAATGCTGGAGGGGCTCGCCGGGCAAGAAGTGCTGACCCCGAATCCACTCTGACCCAGATGTCGAAGCCATGATTAGGCAAATGATGGTGGAAAGTCGCGGACAAAGAACCGAGGATTGGGATATAGGCTGCAATCATTCGCCTTTTACCGATGATATTTTAGAGGTTTGATTTTCGAGGAAATTTAACATGCCATCCATGAACCGTTATGCGGGAAAGGCTGATCCAGTCCAGCACTTAATGAGATATTCATCGTACATGAATGCAGCTGCCGCTTCCGATGCATTGAAATGTAAGGCATTCCTGATATTCTTGGAGGATGCGGCGTTAATGTGGTTCATTCGTTTGCCAGCGCGATCGATCTCCAGTTTCAGGGAATTAAGTGAACAGTTCGTAAATCAATTCCGGCTGCATACCAAGAGATCTAAAAATGTCATTGAGTTATCCCTCATTAAGAAACGTCATGACGAATCTTTGAGGTCCTACTTAGATCACTTCAATTTAGCGGTCACGGAGGTTAGAGATCCCCATGAACAAGCTGTCTTGACGGCCTTGATTGACAGAGTGGATAAAGACACTGAGTTTGGAAGATACCTGGCCGGTAAACCACCGTTAACTAGAGAAATATTTTACGAAAAGGCCAAAATCTGCCTGCGTCGAGAGGAAATTTACGCCAACCGAAAGAGGAAGGCTGCTGATAAGGAAGATATCCAAAGTAATGTGGCCATCAAGTAAATGGGAGAAAGCTCAGGAAAAGTTGAATTCAACGTCGGGAACAAGAATCAAGGTAATGGTCGACAATCAGGGAATAGTAATAACAATAATCGAAAGAGAAATCGAGAAAATGACTCGCAGAGAAGATCCCGGCCTAGGCTATTTGAGAGTTTTACACCGTTAAACGATACTTTGGAGAATATCTTCCTGGATACATACAACGTTCTCCAGTATAAAAGTCCTCCTCCAAGAGACTCGACGGAAAAGGAACGTGAGACTGGGAAATTTTGCCTTTTTCACCAGACTCATGGTCACACCAAAAACGAGTGTCATCATCTAAGAGATGTGGTCGAAAAGCTACTCCGAGAAGGAAAGCTTGATGAATATAAGGTGACTCCTAGGGACAAGGGGCAAGACGCACAAGCCCCGAACCAAGGCCAACCTGCTGCCAAACCAACGGCTCAGCAAAAAGGAAAAATATCGTTATTAATACCATAGTTGGTGGGCTTCATCTGGCAGGGCACAGTTTCAGAGCTATGGATCAGTACGTGAACGCGACTAACTTTGAAGTGGGAGAATGTAGCAATCCTGAGGATAATGCCCCGATTAAGAAGCAAAAGACGATGTCTGACGATGTCATATTTCGTGACCGAGAGAGTATTAGAGTCCACTCCCCAACCGAAGACCCATTAGTGATTACCGTTAACATTGGTCCAGCTATAGTCCATAAAGTTCTAGTGGATAACGGAAGTTCGGTTAACATTATGTTTAAGAAAACATTCAACCAAATGAAACTCGAACCGAATGATTTGAAACCATGTGAGGGTTCCATACGTGGATTTAATGGTGAGCCTCGACCGCTCCAATGGGATATGTGGAACTATCAGTAACTCTTGGGGAAGGAGAACGCCAGAGAGTGAGGATCCTCCCCTTCGTGGTCCTAGATATTGAATCGCCGTATATTGCCTTCTTGGGCCGACCGGCCCTAGCCAAATTCAGGGCCTGTATCGCACCCTAGTGCTTATTGTTGAAGTTCCCAACGGATGCCAGTGTAGGTATAGTTAGAGGAGATCAAGTTGTTGCACGAGCATGCTACATAGCGGAGCTGAAGTTCTCCGCAAAGGGAGAGATGTAGAAACAAATGGCGGTTCTTCCCCTCCGAGGGAGGAATCGTCGTAGCAACTAAAGAAAATACCTCTGAGAGGGCCGCCCATAGAGTTGCCCGAGGATATAGATCCCAGAGAGGATGAAGAGTCTGGGGGCAGAATGGCGACTCCCAATGAAGCGACTGTGGACGTACTAATCGATGATAGTGACCCAGAGAAGGTCCTGAAGATTGGATCCCAGTTGGATTCTATTCGAGACGAAGAATTAACAAATTTCTTAAAAGCTAACTTGGATGTATTCGCCTGGACCCATGCGGACATGTGTGGAATATCTCCCTCGATTATGAGTCACTCATTAAGCATCAACCCAAAACATCCTCCTGTCAAACAAAAGAGGCGAATGCTTGGCCCAGAGAGGTCTGCTGCCTTGAAGGAAGAAGTCAAAAAGCTGAGAAGTAACGGGTTCATTAAAGATTCAACATACACTGACTGGATTTCAAACCCGGTTTTGGTAAAGAAGGCCAATGGAAAGTGGCGTACGTGCATCGAATTCTCAGATCTAAACAAAGCCTATCCGAAGGATAGTTTCCCATTGCCTAGAATCGATCAGTTGGTAGATTCGACAGCGGGTCATGAGCTCCTTTCTTTTATGGATGCCTACTCAGGGTACAACCAAATCCCCATGCATGTCCCAGACCAAGAACATACCAGCTTCATTACAGATCTGGGATTATACTGTTATGTAGTGATGCCTTTCGGTCTGAAAAATGCCGGTGCTACATATCAGCGATTGGTGAATAGGATGTTCTACAACCAAATCGGGAAAACGATGGAGGTATACGTCGACGATATGTTGGTAAAATCCAGACAGTCATCCGACCATACTGCAGATTTAGCAGAAACGTTTAAGATCCTCAGGAAGTACGGGATGAAGTTAAATCCTTTAAAGTGCTCGTTTGGAGTAGCATCCGGAAAATTCCTAGGGTTCATTGTCAGCTCGTGCAGAATTGAAATCAATCCAGATAAAATTACAGCAATCTGAAATATCCAAGAACCAAAGCAGATTAAAGATGTGCATAGCCTTGCCGGAAAAGTGGCACCGCTGAGCAGATTTATCTCAAAAGCTACGGATAAATGCATCCCGTTTTTTGAGCTGATAAAGCGAGGCAAGCGCAACTTTAAATGGACTCCTGATTGTATAGAAGCATTCCAAAATCTATTGAATCATCTGGAAAGACCCCCGATAATGTTTAAGCTTGTGGATCATAAGGATTTATTTGTGCACTTGGCAGTGTCATCCCACGCAATCAGCTCAGCGTTGGTAAGAGAGGAGGATAAGTTGCAAAGACCGGTGTATTATGTGAGTAAGAAATTGGCGGCCGCAGAATGGAATTATCCGAAAATAGAAAAACTTGCGTATAGTTTGTTGATTGCATCTAGGAAGTTTCGCCACTACTTTCAGGCTCACCCCATTACTGTGTACACCGATCACCCACTGAAGCAAGTCCTGCAAAGGGCAGAAGCATCAGGAAGGTTGCTCAAATGGAACATCGAGTTGAGTCAATTCGACCTGAACTTCCAACCCCAAAGGTCGATAAGAGGGCAGGCAGTTGCAGACTTTATAGCGGAGTTTACCATCCCAGAAGATGATGTAGTAACTGAAGAAGACGATCCGCCAAAGCTACTCCTTGACCCCAATGCCTGGAAACTATATACTGATGGAGCTAAAAATGACAGACGATCTGGTGCCAGAGTGGTTCTTGAAACTCCAGAGAAACGGCTAATATATTACGCTCTTAGACTAGAGTTCCATGCCACTAATAACGATTCCGAGTATGAAGCTCTAATTGCCGGGTTGAAGCTTGCGAAACAATTAGGGATAACAAAGCTAGACATCTTTTGCGACTCCAATTTAGTTTTGAACCAAGTTAATGAAAAGTTTCAAGCTAAGAGTCCAAGGTGGATATCATATTTGGAAAAAGTGAAGAAGTTGCTGTATGATTTTGATCACCACAACATATCTCACATTCCTCGAGCGGAGAACCAAAGAGCAGACAAGTTAGCGAAGATGGCTAGTTCCTATAATCCATAAGATACGGAGCTAGTCCCGATTGAAGTACTACAGTTCCCTAGCGTGGATCAGATGGAAGTTGATCCGGTACTAGAGATTGAACCTGAGAGGGAGTCATGAATGACCCCTCTAATTTTTTTTTTGATGAATGGAATGCTTCCAACAAATAAAAGTGAGAGGCGTGCAGTTATCCGAAAGGTTTCTTGGTATGTGTTGCAGGGCGAAGTCCTGTACAGACAAGGTTTCTCGATGCCTCTCCTCCGGTGCATCGCCCATGACGACGTCAAATGTGTACTAAAGGAAGTCCACGAAGGTGAGTGTAGCGACCACACTAGAAGGAAAACATTGGCAAAGACGATAATGCGATACCGCTATTTCTGGTCCACCATAAACAAGGATGCAGCCAAGTATGCATGACGTTGTGACGCTTGTCAGAAATTTTCCAAGAAACCTAGGGCGCCACCTAGCCAGTTGAAGACAATGACAAGCCCGTGGCCCTTTGTTGTTTGGGGGATTGATATTATTGGGAGCCTTCCCATAGCGAAGGGCGGAGTGAAGTTCGCTATTGTAGCCGTGGATTATTTCACTAAATGGGTAGCAGCAGAGCCATTGACCACGATCACAACTAAGCGAGTGATCAAATTTGTCGTCAAGAACATTATATGCCGATTTGGGATACCAAAAGTCATCATAACCGACAATGGAACCCAATTTGATAGCGCTAAGTTCAGAGATTTCTGCCAGAAGTATCATATCGAGAAAAGATATACCTCTGTGGCACATGCGCAATCGAACAGACAGGTCGAAGCGGCGAACAAAGTAATTAAATCCATTCTGAAGAAAAGGTTAAAGCGGGCCAAAGCCATGTAGGTCGATGAATTACCATTGGCTTTGTGGGCCTACATGACAACATACAAATCGGCGATGGGTCACACTCCATTTTCCCTTGCTTTTGGAGCTGAAGCGGTCATTCTGGTCGAGTTAGAAGTACCATCTCATCGAACCACTTATTACGATCCGATGACCAACAATGAGCTGCTCCTTGAATCTCTGGACATGGTTGAAGAAAAAAGGGATGAAGCCGACTTACGTGCCCTGAGGCATAAACAACGGATAGCTCGGTATTACAACAAAAGAGTCCGAGCTCAAACCTTCGAATCCGGAGACTTGGTTTTGAAGCGCGTCTTTCCACCCCCAGTACATATGGGACCGAAATGGGAAGGACCGTACTCCATTTTACGAAGGCTTGATAACGGAACCTTCAAGCTAGCAACCGTGGATGGAGATGAAATCCCCAGAGTGTGGAATGCCTAGCATTTGCGGCCTTATCTGACGTGAAATTGTCAGTTTTATTCTTTTGTTTTCTAGAACCATGTAAAAAGGCTCGACTTGCCTAGAATAGTCTGGTTACCTGAACAAAAGACTATAAAGTGGACGTAGGTCATGATTCGATCGAACCACTATAAAAATATCGTGTGTCATTTACCTCTACTGCACCGTTTTTTATCTGTTCTTCTATTTTGATTAATATAAACCATTACCATTTTGAAGTTTGTTTTAAATTATGCAGTCATCTCAAAACAGCTAATTCAAAATGCCATCTATCAGATTGGAAGGCTAACGGTAACTAACGCTCTAAAATGTGCAGCAAGGTAAGTCACACTACTACTTGCACTCTAACTCTCGAGATTAGGGAGAGAGTATAAAGGACACGAAGATAACGTCCCCAAGGCGTGAAGGTGCACCATGATTAAACTGCCTTGATAACACTCTAACCCGATGAAGGACCGGGAGAGTATAAAGGCGCTAGAGACTTAGCGTCCCTAGAATTTCTGCCCCACTGAAGGATCGGTGAGCAGACTAAGAACTGAGCTCGAACTCTAACCCGCTGAAGGATCGGGAGAGTATAAAGGTGCTAGAGACTTAGCACCACGAGAAATCCTACCCCCGCCTAAGGATCGGGAAAGCATAAAGGCACAGTGGCATATGCCACCAAACAATTTGAATCCCTCATTTCCGAACTAGGAGGCAGTACAAACATAACTCTAATCAATCGCCAATAAGCCCTGGCCAGTCACTATAATGACGATTGATTGGGGGCATATATGTAAACACTACACATTTACTTAGCACACGAACTTTTCAATGATTATTACTCATGACTTTAGTATTTAGTTATGATTGTTTCGGTTATGATTACTTAAACTCTGCGAACATGATGAACTTGCAGGAAAACAATGGCGCGAAAGAAATAAATTTTCATTTACTAAAAGCAGATCTACAAGAACAAGAAGCTAAACAAAAGTGAGGCCCACTCTCACAGCTACATTTTTTGGCCAGTGGGAAGCCTAAAAGCTAAAATATGAGCTAATAAGTGCATTCTATTTACGCTTGGGAGATGACTTTGATTTATTTTCCTTATTCTGTTTCTCCAACTCCTCTTTATCAGCACCAGAGTGGTCACTTTTCTTCCTATTCCTCTTATCAACAAGAGGCTCCGGGGGAGGACTAGAAAGTTGGGAGGCAAGTTGTGAAGTTATTGATCTAGAAGAGAATCTTATAACCCAGTTTTGGGATCGACTTCGAAGATAGGGGGCACATATACGGGGTCCTGTTCCTCCTTCATAAGAACCAGCTGCTTCTCTTTCCTAGCCTGCATATCAGCCAAGGTTTCATTATCATCATCCTTGGCCTTATCTGTGATGACAACTTCATCTTCCTCATCTCCGTGACCGCCATCCGTGTCTTGCAAAGCCGCAATAACCTCAGCATCCGCAGGAGCGTCGTTGCCAAATACCACGGGCGCTACAGAAACCCTCTCACTTTTTGTAACCTCGGTTTGCTTTGGAATCTCAGAAACTTCAACGTCAGTTCCCGAGGGGACATCAACTTTTTCTGTCATTACCTTCTCATCTGCATCCTTCTCGACTGGTTTGACATCTATATCATGAGAAGCAAATGTTAGTGAATCGGGGGAGGGTGTGGCCATCTCAGTTGTCTGTCCCATGAGACGACGACAAATTACAACTGCCTTGACGAATTGTGGATAGAATATGGAGATACCTTCAGCCGACTCCTCTCCCAAACTTGTAATGGTAGCTCCGACAACTGAAGGAGTTGGAGCTAAGGGAATTAATGGATCATCAGGGTTATATTCCTCAACTTCAGAGATTATGGGCTCCACCACCGAGCTGGAGCCTTCGTCAACCTTGTTCTTGCCCTTAAGCTTAGTCTTCTCCCTCTCAATCTCTTCTTGGATTAAGAGTCTGCCTTTCTCCAAAGCCTCAGGTTATTCACCTCTGAGAAAGGTCTGCATCAGCTGGTTTTCATCAATCTCATCGACCATTAACCACCGCTTCTCGCCTTTAACAATTGCATCCCATATGTTGGCCAGAGTAACATGATAATCCGGAATCCAAGAGATGTTCGAGTCTTGATGACTTGACCAAGGAAGTCGAATAACAGTTCCTCAAAACCAGCTATCTCTTTCTCTTTTTCCGAGAGCTTATTAGCAGCAGTGGCCGATTCAAGAGCATTATTGGCGTTACTTTCAGCGAGAGCTGCATGCTCCTTAGGTTGGGCAAGTTGATCATTTATAACTTCTTTCTCTTTCTTGGCAAGAGCGAGATCATCTTTTAAGCTCGCCCTCTCTTTCTCCCAGGCGGCCTTCTCAGCAGCAAAATGTTCCTGTGTTGTTTTCAGTTCAGTGTTAATTGCCCTAAGATCTTCCACTTCCTTCTTCAGAGCCGCCCGTTCCTCGCTGTTTGAATCAAGCACACTGCGAAAACGCATCCTGGCACTTTCCAGCTCTGACTTGTAATTCTTTGCATCTCGCCGAGCTAAAGCCAGTTGGGCTTGTGCATCCTCTAGTTCTTGTTCCATTTTGCTCCTAGCCCTAGCATCATTCTCAATTTTCACTCTGGACCTGGCCGCGTCTGTTTCTAGGCGATGGATGGCATCTGAAAGATGAACGGCATGCCTCTTCATCACACTATATTGCTTAGCCACATGGCACACGTACCTTATCACCTATGTGTCCCAATCCTCTGGGTCCGGTTCAAGATCCGGGACGAACATCATCCTCTCAAAGAAAATATCAGGGAATTTCTTTCGCAAGCGCTCCAGCCCGACCATAATCTCAGAATTGGGAGCAACATCCTTGGCAGCGGTAGTATCCAAGCCGTGCTTACTAGAGGAAACAAAAGTTGTCTTCCCCTTCTCCACGATCTTGCCCTCATCTTTGTTCTTGTCCTCTGGCTCGGGGTGTTTTTTAGAAGACAGTGTGTGAGAAGGCGTACTTTTCGGAGGAGTCAAATCTCTAGGAAGTTGCTTACCCCCAGCCGGTGGCAATGGACGACTGTGAGACTTTCCAGAACCTTGCTTTGATGGAGATCGAAATCGTGTAAAATAAGATTGATGAGAGTCCCGGGGCCAATGACTATTTCTTCCCCGACTATCACTACGAACATGCTCAGGATTTGAATAAAGACTTGGTGTGCCCTCACGTAAAGAGCGATAAGGGTAAGACCGTTTACGAGACATCTCCCCTGCAAAGGGAAAAAACATATGTTAGAACCATGAACATTGATGGTGAAAGAGTGTAGTGACAAGTAGCGCAAGTGGTTTGTGCACCCCGTGTAATCCCCCCTAACAGACCAAGGCCCGGAGTCTGGCTCGTCTGTATGTTTTCTTTTTCCCAACCGGAGCATTCACTTCCTCAGAGATGGAAAAGAACAGTTCCCCTTCGAAGTCATCCTGTTTGTAAATGTCGTCTGGTAAAGGAATCTTGCTCAGTTCTCCGAATATTTGTTCCTCCGTTAACTCCTCATGAGCAACGGGCTCAACCGGTGGTGAAGTTTTTGAGGGAGACTGCGCCTCATATATCGGGACCTCCTTCGGCTCATCAGCTTGGCCCTCTTCTCCTTTGTATACATTTAAATCTTCATCACCCTAATTGACCATCGGCGAAGGATTCTTGCGAAGGTTGGTTGTCTCTACGACTTGAGAAGTTCCTTCTCCCTTAGTCGGGGGCACATATTTATAAGGTTTGCCACCCGCTCCAAGCCCGAATCTTATATCTAGAAGACGGTGTTTGTGAAGATTCTCGTCGGTGATGCATTTCTTAATCCTTAAGAAATCTGACTTGCTTTTGAGAAGACGGGACAGTCGGTCTTCATATGTCGAAACTTCCGTTCTCTCAAAGTTGTGATCTGTATGGAACAAAATGACACGTTAGCACTGAAACTATGCATTCAAAGTATACGCAGAAAAGTTGAAACATACTTGCTTGCAGCCACTTCCTCGCACATCCGGCTTGATGTTTTATATAGAACCAGTCAGATTTGACATCCCCTATATTACTATAACCATCTGTCACAACTTTTCTATTGGCAACATATTCGAAGAAAGAAAAATTGGGAGCCCCTGTGGAACGATGCTTGAAATGGTAACAGAATTTCAGATCCTTGAGGGTAAGTTCGGTTTGTAGAACCTCTGCGTATGCAATGTACAGAGTATACAAAGCTGCGTAAGAGTTAGGATGGAGTTGCATGGGGGCAATTTGTAATTGCCTGAGGAGATCGACAACAATTGGAGAAAATGGAGGAATAGCTCCTACCCAGCACATGAGTCGACTAACAGTCATGTACCCCTCTGGGGCAGTATGAGGTCTATCTTCGCTTTCTGGAGTTTTCACATTGTCCCAGGGAATTCCATGTCTTAAGCATATCTTCTTAAGTTTTCGTCTAATTTGGAGGCTAGAGAATCAGTGAGTTTTTCTTCCTTAATTTCTTTAACACCCGGAATCTCATCAGGGGCTCAATCATCCTCATCTTCCAGAGATGTGCTCTCAGAAGTCGTTGACTCTATATCGGTATCCGTCTCGTAATCGGGGTTGGATTTTTCCCCATCTGAATCTGAAGGAAGCACATCAGGATCATGGTGTACCGATGTTTCTGGTTCGGTACCTTCTTCTGGTGTCTCAGTCGCTTGTTTATCAGACATAGCTGTGTTGGCGAATAAAGATTAGAACACAATTACCCGATCCCCCATGTGTGTAAGTGCAAGTGTGAATGTGCATACAATAAGGAAAGCATGAAGTTAGTTAGATAAACGGAATAATGGCCATTATATGCTATCAAGTTATGCCGCTGATCAGTCCAGGAAGTTCATCGCGAAGGTTCTAGCCTAACTGTCCATTGTCATATATTGCATTGCTTAAGTTAATGTGTGTTTGAGATCATCAACAAAGATGGTTCGTTGGAGTTTTGCGGATCGGATCGCGGCATAAATGTCAATGCGTGGTACTGGGATCGGATCGTTGGTGTCCGATCGCTGGCAAATTATGCCAGCAAGACAGTATCGCCTCGTGATGTAGGCTACAGATCACAGAACGATCCCATCCACGACTACTCCCCCGATCCGTTCCATTCCATGTCTCCATCAGCTAGTATCCCCCCAACATATGGCGATTCGATCCATTGCTGCGATAAACACCAGCTCCATCTCGCGTTCCTCCATCCCACTGCTGTCACGATCCGAGCCCGAACCTCACTTACGAGCCGACCTGACCTGCTCCTCTTCTTCTTCCTTGTTTCTCCTCTCCAATTCTTCTAGCTCCACTATGTAACAGCAAACCCATTAAAGATCACAGAACCGCCGCGTAATCTCGAGCCATTGAAGAAAAACACCATGGAAATTGGGCCCGAATTGATACTCAAACAGAAGAGAAGAGATACAAGCAAAGTTATCATTATTATTACCTTTTTAACTAAAAGAAAATCTCGATTTGTCAGATTAGGGTTTTGAAGGTTAAAGGTAAAGAGAGCGGCGGAAGGTAAAAGGGAAAGTAAAAAGTGAAAAAAGGGAGAGTAAACTCGTTTATATAGAAAAAGAGAAGACCCTTGACATTCCCTTTTTTGTCCTATGTGGTTCGTTAGGCCATCATGGGCCACGAACAGGCGGAAAGCCCACCAGGGTCCGTATCAGGCCCCCTTCACGCTACAATCCGAAGCTCATAGGACAACTCTACTCAAAGGTGCGAGATGGTCCATCATGACCCGAGATTTGAGGTGACGATCTAAGCACTAGTGTGACCAATGAATCAGAAATGACAGGGTTCCACATTTGCAGAAATACGAGAGTTATTAAATGCTACTTTTTACAATGGGATTTGAGACTTACTGGACAATTTGACAACAATATCTCCAAAAACTCGAAAGATGAAAATCACTCGATGAACAAAGAATTGACTGATGATACAACCCGATTTTTATACCCGTCAAGGGGTGCAACCTCCTGAAGCAGTACGACATTTCAAGTAGACACGATCACTCGTTCACGTCTCTTTGTGAAAAGATGGCTCAGTAATTTCGAAGCATGTTCCACCCTCGATAAAACATACTTCGAGGGGGCAAAACGTTGGCTAGCTTTTGGATCAAGCCACCAAGATTCACGCATATGTTTACTACTAGGTTTTATTCGTAGGATCTATGAAACCCCGATCGTGGTCACCAAGCCTTGACGGATCGTGACACAATTGCTCCACCCCCGGTCATGGATCCCTACCGCGATCCGATCCATCCTATCAAGAGTCCCTCGATCCGTTCCCTGAAGCTGAGGGATGAAGGCCATGACCAAGTCTTCCACGATCCAAAGATGAAGGATCTTATGCCACCTGTCCATAACTGTCATTTTGACCATTTCTCCATCAAGTTGCGAACCAGTCCGAGATCATCGGGATTTATGACACGTATGACCACGATCCGCCTGAAGAAATCAGCTATAAATAGTCCTAGATTTGGCATTTTGGAGGATCTTTTTTAGCAATTCAGAGCTCTGATTCCACCATTATCATATCTCCATTATTTCCATTCAGAGTTATCTTGAATTTACTAAGTGAATCAACATTGTAAAACTGAGGTTGAGAGATAAATCATTGGTTGCACTCGAATTTTAAGTATAATCAGAGATATAAAGTGGATGTAGGCTCGTTAACGTCGAACAACTATAAATCTTGCGTCTTTTCTGCTTTTCTTGCATTTTTTCCGATATAAATCTCTGCATATTAGAACAATTTGGGTGGTATACCCAATTTTGGATCTAACATATATATATATATATCTAAATTAAATAAACAAATCGCGCAGCTGTAGTTTGTGTTTTGGAATCGTAATTTTAAACGATTATATAGAGAAATACGACCATTGGATTTTCCCGAAACCGGAACCGTTGGGTTCGCTTTGGAGAGATCTTTCCAATGGAATCAACTTTGCTAAGATCCGACGATTAGATTTTGAGAAATGTGTAAATCATATTTAGAGAAAAATAGCGTCAGGGCCACGTTATGACCTGAAACGTCATTTAATTAAAATGACGCTATTTTTAAATAAATAAAAATAGCGAAATATCGTTATAAAATATTATAATCGATATGGAATGGAAATAAACCGATTCTACTTGGTTTGCTTGATATTTGATGGTTGAATGTGTTTGACATTAAAATTATATAAAGAACGTAAATGTGGATGTAATTTAACCATGGACAAAATTGATTTGAATTCCAATATACGCGAATTATTTGAAAAGGCCGAGTAATTCTCATTTCAAATAATTGATTGAAGAATAAATGTCGAAGATATGAAGATGGTGCAAGACCGGTGATCTTCACATTATATAGATTACTACTGATGCCTTTGAGATGGGTAGCTCCCTTGACGAGGTTAAAGTGGTAGTAGTCTGAACGTACTTGTTGATCGTTCGGATATGCGAGGGCCTCTCTCCTGTATTGGACATATGGGAGCAGGAATAAGGTGCCTCAGGTTTCGTTCAGACCCAGAACAGACTTGTAAATGGATGTGTGTTTGACGTGTATTCTGTGCTGTATTCGTTGATCTCTACCAAATATACATCTGTTTGGCGGCGGTGAATTTATTCTCTTGCTTAACGCCCTTCTCTGAGACGTACGAGCTCAGAGGTTGTCTATCGGTAGACATCAGTGGTACGGTGTAGATTGACAGCGTGACATGCAAAGATGCAAATGATCAAGGCTTTTGTTGAAAAGCAGAGTCTTGTGGTTGATGATCAAAGCACGGCTTGAATATAGCGTAGCTTTGTGCATGGCGTTAATTCGCGAGCCTCACACCTCGGTATGAGTTAAAAACGGGATAAGGGAACCTAAGGAGGACATGATGTTTCTTTCTAGCTATGGGTGGTGTCAGCGTTTTACTAGCCCTGACATTGTTGATTATTATACCCTTGTGGATGTTGGAATGTGAGGCGCCTTGATTATATCGGTCTCTACGGAGCCGATGGATAGGTCTGATAGGACCGGGAAACGTGTGTTCAGGAATTGCCAATCCACTAACTTAAGTGTGGACCAGCCTTGGAGGATCCAAGGGCTACCCAGAGTGTGTAGTCCTGGGGCATTTGCTAGAGTGTCTCGAAGCCGGCGAGGAGTACATCCCTTGCCTCGACTCATGATGGAATCTAAATTTCCAATACGAAATCACGGATTTGATTGTAACTTATATATGGCGACATAGTAGATGGTAACTATGCCGTCTAGGATTGATATTTATGATTGAATTTGCTTTTGAAATATATATATATATATATATATATATATATATGCACTAGTAATAATACCCAATGATTTTGCCTTACACGTATGAAGCATATTTTGGCCATTATAAGATAAAACCCTATCCTCCGGTTTGCGTTGCATTTTATGATGGGACTTGGGTCTTATAATGGCTGCATTTTTATAAAAAGCATTGCGTTGTTTAATTAATTTACCTTGTTTAATGCACTGGCAATCACTGGAGTAAACTCGTTCCGCGAAAGTGGCGTGGTCCTATGATTTGCCTCGTTATTGTTGTTTAAACAGTTAAGTAGATTTCTCATATTAGTCCCATGACTGACTAGTAGTTTGTTTCACTTTGCAAACTCGGGTGCCCTTATTTTCACATGGGCAGCCTAGTGACAGGTGACAGGTTATATTTTGGCTTTTACACTACAACATGGAGTGCACCTTTTGGCTTGTATGGCGAGGACTTAACTTCTCAATATTTTGGCTATTTGATATTCCGCCATTAGTACCTTATGTATATGATTTCCGCTTATCGCGATGTAAACAGATTTACTTCTATTATGTATCTATAATGTATATGTATCAGTGATCATGATGTAGACTGATCATTTCCTTTCATGCACTAAGTTGTATCCTACACTGTGCTACTCTGATGTTTATTACATATTACGATTCTGTTGTCATATTGATGTAAATTATTCTATTTTCTGTTTATGCTATTATCTGTTCTCTACTAATGATGGTTAATGTGTTATATTCCAATGATTATCCTTAATTCCATCGTACAGAGTTTTGAGATCGTCACAAAAACATTGCATAAACGTATTCCATCAACTTTTGGACAATAACAAGCATAATTACACCGCTTTTGGAATGTTTTGGACTTCTTGGATATTCAAGCTAAATTTGGACATAGTTGACCAAGTCAACTCATTTTCTACTCAACGAAGAAGAAGGACATTTTAATCAAAGCTTAGAATCAACATACATTTTGTTGTTCCATTTTAATGCTTTGAACTCAAATATTGTCCCAACTTGTACATCATTGTAATCGACAAATATACGATGAATGATTATTATGAAGTGGATGTAGGTGTTAGTGTCGAATTACTATAACAAGTTGTGTTCCTCCGCATTTACTTATTTCAGATTTGGATTACCGTGTTCATATTGCTCATACCTTCGGGTGTTGGCATGTGTTGAGTCCTTGATAATTTCTCACGTCAGCGCACGCACACATACACACACACACACACATATATATATATATATATATATATATAAGCTGACAAGCTTAGAACACACTCATAAACATATTCGTAATCATATTCGTTATATAACATAAAACTATTATCATACATTATATCAGTCCAAAAACTCAAAACATACATTATATAGGTTCATTATGTCAATTCATAAACTCAACAGATTATATCAGTTTGTTATTTGAAAACATATCATTATACAACATAGTTCACAACACAGTTAAAATTCATAACATATTTATACAATAGATGATACAAATATTCCCTACCGTACTGTCCCCAGTCATCCCGCCCTCCGATCTTCCACCACAACCACATCCGATCCGTCCTCCTGACCCTACCTCCTCATCCACCTCCAGCATCTCTGCCCCATCTTCTTCTACTCCAACTGTGCTAAATGCCTCAGCTCTTCCAACTTCATCTTCCAAACCCATCTCGTACCCTCAATCCTCTGAACAGACTTGGACTTCTCTTTTTCATCGTCTTCCCAGAAATGCAGGATAGTACAACCCTGTTCATATGGATATCATTTTCAATGGTGATAAAATGGTTCCCACCTCTGATATAGTGCAAGCAGGTGAGGAAATTTGGGGTAATTATGTCGTCGGCTTCTTTCTTGACCATCCTTTATCCTATACCACGGTCATAGAAATTTTAAAGGCCAGATGGAAGCTACGTGGCAGGATAAAGGTAAAGTCCGACGGTACTCTCTTTCTCTTTCTTTTCTCGGATGAACAAGATAAAGATCGAGTAATTAGTGGCGACCCTATTGTTATGAGGAACAAGCTCTTCATAATTAAACAATGGGACGCAAATGTTAGCAACGTATGTGGTGTAATAAAAGCAGTCCCAGTTTGGGTGAGAATGTCGAATATTCCCATTTATCTATGGTCCAATAAAGGACTTAACTGGCTTGCAAGCAGAGTAGGGAAGTTGATATGTTTTGACAGTGCAACTGAATCCATGTAGCGTATTAATGAAGCAAAGTGTTTAATTGAAATAACTCCTTATGAAGAGTTAATGGAAACCTTTCCTGTTCAGAATCTGGATGGTTCTACTCAAATGATTAAAGTGATTTATGTCTGGAAGCCAGACATGTGTGTACATTGTAAAGTGTTTGGTCACAAAACAATGGAATGCAAATTGAAACAAAAATCAGAAGGAAAAGCAGAGACACGAGAAGGCAAAACAAAAAATCAAAATGAGGAAGTGGCGAGAGTAACTGGCTATGTCACAAAGAATAATGCAAAAGAAGGTAACAACAGAGCATGGTCTAGAGTTCCACCATATAAAAAAAATGGTTATGAACAGCAAAGTGTGCATGTGAACAAAAGCAAGGGAAGGATACATGAAAAAGATGCAAATAAAGGAAAAATGACTGAAAGGAAAAAATATGTGCAATACAGTGCTAACAACCAAAGTGTGCAAAAGGAGAAGCAGAAAGAAAGCAACAAATTCAGTGTGCTAAGTGAAATAGAAGAGGGAGAAATTGAGGACTGTGACGAGGAGGACATTTTATAACAAATAAACGGAAATGAAGTTGACAAGGAAATGAAAACATGCAATGATAAAAACGTAGCAAATATGGACGAAGAGACAAACAAAATAAGGGAAACAAAGCAAGATAAGGGAAAAAACAAAGGCACTGAAGTATGTGGCAAAAAGAAAGGTGATGGTTTAGGAAAAAGAAATAAAACCACTACTCATGCATGCACTGAAGCTTTAGTGCATGGCAAATTTATTGCTCCCAACCAACCTCCTGATATCATTGTTATCAATAAACCCCACCATGCCAATTCTCTTCTCAAATCTAAACTTCGGCCCTTACTACCAGTACCTCCTGTTAATGTTCTGCTATCTTCCTCTCTTGCTGCGGTATCTCCTCCTCCTAAATCTCACAAACCTATAAACTTAGCACCATCCCTTCAAGATATAATCATTGATCCACCTCCTGACCTTATCTTTAACCCGGCTTCTAATCCATCATCACCTCCCCCTCCTGTGATTTGCAAAAAACATACCAAGAAAACAGGGAAAAAGGTGATCATTCGTGTGTCGGATATCAAAGCCAAAAAAAAAAAAAAAAAAAGCCAAAGATTATGAAGTGTCTCTCCCCTACCCCTTCGTCCATCATTTCTCCAGTTACCTCTACGGCAATGTCGCCTCTTGAATCTGATACTGAATCAGAGGATTCTTATCTTACATTGCCTGGAAAAACCCCATCATCTTCTCCTAGAAGAACAAGAAGCTCTACGAAATCCCCAAGCAATGTTAAATGATACACAATGTTGCTGCATGGAATATTCGTGGCGCTCACAAAAAATCAAAACTTGATCAAATAAAAAATCTCATCCGTGATCACCGTCTATCTCTAATCTCTATTTCTGAAACAAAACTTAACCGTCTTCTATCTTATGATGCCGCTAAGTATATTAATCCTTCCTGGCACTTCATCACTAACCATCAGCATGCTCCTTATGGTAGATTGCTGATATTGTATGATCCTTCCATCTTCTCCATCTGCCCTATCTTATTTGACTACCAATTCATCCATACTCAAATCTCTCACATCCCAACGGCCTCTTCTTTCTACACCACCTTTATTTATGCAAGCAACTGCCCCTCTGTGAGGGATGATTTACATAACTACCTGCCGCATTTCTCCCAATCGACTCACCCTTGGTTGGTTATTGGTGACTTCAATTGCTCTTTCAAATCTGAACACAGAAGTGGTGGCATCCCTCTCTCTACATCTGATTTGGCCCCTCTGAACAATGCCATGCACAATGCAGCTTTAATTGAAATACCGTATAATGGATGTGATTACACATGGAGTAATAAAAGCACCACAAGCCCTAGAACGCTTACTAAGATCGATCATGGTCTGATGAACCCTCATACTCTCTCTTATTGGCCTGCTATCCATATCCACATCCCTATGCCTTTACTATCCGACCATTGCCCTCTCATCCTTAACTTTGGAGCAGCTGTTTTATTTAAAAAAGTAAATTTCAAATTTTTTGATGAATGGATATATAACACTAACATGTTACAGGTGGTGCATTCAGCTTGGATTATTTATACTTATGGAAATCCTATGCACAGTCTTCAAAAGAAATTGAAGAATACAAAAGAAGCTTTGAAGATTTGGTCCAAGAACGTATACGGTACTGGTTGCAAATTATCCACGGAATTAGCAAAAAAACTTGAACAGGTGCAAATTCAAAACTTCAATCCCGGTGCTGATACTGCTACATACATAGCGGAGAGAGATATTACTGAACAACTAGACAGAGCTTTACAAATGGAAGCTAAAATGGTGCAACAGAAATTAAAGCGGAACTGGTCCACTTTTGGTGATAGAAACTCTAAATTCTTTCATGCCTCTCTGAAAATTCATCAATCTAAATCCCTTATTCACTCCATATATGATATCCATGGTCGGCTGCATACCTCTCCTAACCAGATTGATGATGCTTTCCTGGCATATTACACGGATCTAATTGGCAAGCAACCATTAGATCCGGACCTCACCTTCACCTCACATTTGTCACTTCCAACCTTACATCCTAGTATGCAACAGGCCCTCATATCTCCTGTCACTGATGAAGAAATTAAGAACACCATTTTTTCAATGAGGAAGTCGGCGTCTCCAGGCCCAGACGGATTCACAGCCTCCTTTTATATCCATAGCTGGCACATTATTTCTAAGGATATATTAAAGGCTGTGCATAATTTCTTTGACAAAAATAGGATGCTGTCGTCCATAAATTCCACAAATCTGGCTTTGATACCTAAAATAACAAATCCTACATGTGTTTCCCACTTTAGACCTATAGCGTGTTGCAATGTTATCTACAAGGCAATTTCGAGAATTCTGGCTTCTAGACTCAAAGTTGCTCTAGAACCATTGATATCTCTCAACCAATCGGCTTTCCTACCTAATAGAAGCATCATTGATAACATTTTCTTGACACATAAATTACTGAATGGCTACTGCAGGAAAAATAAGTCTGCCCGAGGCCTATTAAAAATTGACATAAGGAAAGCGTTTGACACGGTAAATTGGAAAACTATCATTCATATAATGGAAAAAATGAATTTCCCATCAAAGTTTGTTACATGGATACAATTGTGCATATCGACGGTGAGATATTCTTTAGTGTTCAATGCCCATACGGTCGGCTACTTTAAGGGATGCAATGGATTAAGGCAAGGAGATCCGATTTCTCCCTACCTCTTCATATTGGTTATAGAGATCTTAAATATGGAGATTGAGAGGCAAGTGGATCTGAAAAATTTCAAGCTTCATCCTATGTGCAAAAATCCTCGGATTACCTCTCTTGCCTTTGCGGACGACCTGATGATTTTCACTAAACCTACGCCTGTCTCCCTGCATACCATAATGGACGTACTAGCATCTTTTCACTCTTTCTTCGGACTCAAACTAAATACTGAGAAATCCCAAATTTTATTAGCTGGTCTGACTACTGAACAAAGGGATGTTTGTTTAAATATCACCAAGATGAAGTGTATGGATAGCTCTATGACTTATCTCGGAATCCCGCTGGCTACCAAAAGGATATCTACATCCCAATGCATACCTCTTTTCGAAAAAATCACTGCAGTTCTGTCTCGCTAGGAAAACAGATATATATCGCATCCCGGTAGGTTAGTTATAATCAATTCTCTCATATTCTCGATAACTGTATACTGGTGCAGAACATTCTTGCTGCCATCGAAGCTGTTGACCATGCTTAGAACTGCAATGCGCAATTTTCTATGGACTGGCTCAATACATTCCAGAAAGTTATCGCCCATTGCATTTCATAAATTGGAAAAACCAAAACATAAAGGAGGTCTTGGACTCAAAAACTTAGGCTCCTGGAACTATGCGGCCTTATCTAAACATTATGAAAGAATTGTTATTCGATCAAGATCACTATGGGTTGAATGGTGCATCAGCCATAATTTGAAAGTCGACGATATATGGTCAGTCACACCAAAGCCTGCATGCAGTTGGGTGTGGAGGACCGTGCTGAAAGTACGTGATATAGTCCTTCCATCATCCTGTATTCTGCTAGCAGCGGAAAGTAAAGATACATTTTGGCATTCTCCTTGGATAAAAACAGGTATTGTGCTTGGGAAACTATTAACATACGACCAAATCGTGCAAAGCAATATTCCTCTCAATGCGCGCGCAACAGCCTATATATCTGAAGGTATGATCAGAATACCGCACTGCAGCAATGCTGCTGTGAATGGAATACTACAAACATACAATAGAACTCGTTATCAATTGCGGCAACATAGGGAGTATGTATGGACTGATGATCATAAACATCATGCTACTAGTCTGGTATTCGCTTCGCTCACGGCTGAAAACAATATGCCGAAATTCAAATGGTACAAGAGGATATGGAATAGGCATATGAATGAACGGATAAATTTCCATTGTTGGAGGGTGTATCAAAATGCATTACACACAAGGAGTAATTTGCGTGCAAAGGGGATACACGTTCCTGCTGAATGTGTATTCTGCAGATCATATACTGAGGATACTCAACATCTTTTTTTCGGTTGTTCCTTCTCATATTCTCTGTGGGCCAAGATAAGAAAACGTGGAGGGATTCTAGGCCCTAACCGAAATAGCAAAGAAGAGTGGTACAGTGTTTACAAGGCGACTCGGTGGAAGCAAAGCTCTACATATGAATTGTTGATAATGTTCAAAGTAACGTTATCTGCAATTTGGCGTGAAAGAAATGAAAGAGTTTTCAACTCTCGCACAAAAACAAGACTGCAATTGTTCCATACAATATGCGCTGCTATTAGCAAAGAGATCACCTTGTCATCCTTCCATTTTGAGCCGGATGTACACCTTAGATGGTCTTAGTTTTTGCTCTCTTCCCCTGTATCTTTTCTATCTATGTATTTCTTGCATTTCCTATCTCCTATTTATATTGTAAGTTGCTCTTATATATATAAATAAATGGAAGGGGCCATTCAACCCCGCTGGCTTTGCCAAAAAAAAAAAATATATTCAAAATTATCAACCTTTGTCATGTTCTAATTCAGTCTCGATCTCGTACTTAATATCATTTATTTTCTTTACTCTTAAATGAATATATTAAAACATTTAGTTCATTAATCAATAACCCTAAATCAATATCATTAGTTATTACTATTTCATCATTTTCTCTAGATTAGTTTGATACGCTGCTTCTTTTGGATTTTGATTCCATCAAATGTAAACCATGCTTTTGTTTTAAATACAATAACAAATCTGCTTTATTTCTTTTTAAGGGTAGATACCGAGCAAAATAAACATGAAATGCTTTCTTAATTAATATGAAAGGATTATACTTATAGTAGTGTGATGTGTGCTTTAGTTCTATAAGCTTATAATCTTGGACAATATGAAAGCTAACATTAATGTTTTATAATGACCATCGCACATTAGATTATTAGGTGGAATATGTCCTTTTGAAGCTTGTACATTCGCCGTAAATCAGCCTTCTACAAGGTTGATCTTTGATTTCATAATGATGCATTCAACACTTGCCGATAATTCAGTTTCACTTTGACATCTTTCTCATAATGGCCTCTTAGCAGAATCTAATAAATCATAAAAAAATCGCTTCCACATTCAGTTCTTCGGTATTGACGCCATCGTTGTCAACTTGAATTGTAGGAAACATTGACTATGCAACATCTTCTATTGGATTCGTCATAACTAAATCGATCTCTGACACTAAGTTTTACTGTATGTGTAACTAGTTCTTCATGGCGATTCCATAAATAATAATTTGACACACAATCAAATTTATATAAATGTACTTTAACTGTGTCTGGTTTCCTAAACTTCATCAGTTTGCACTTACTACAACGACATTGAAGTTCCTCGTAATTTCAATTACTAAATACTATGAATCAAATAAGTTCGTTTACACCATTGTAGAAATGTGCTTTACCGAACCTTTCATTCCAGTTCTAATTTTATACATCTGATTACGGTCGAAAATAATAATCTAACAACGTTTCTAATTTAAAATATATGTTAGTAATTTTGACAACAAATATAAAATTTTGTTCTAAAGTACATTAAAGTCTTTTGGGACCAATCAAAGGCCTCACACATCATGCCTCTAAAAAGCAGTAAAGCTTTTTGAGACCAAAGGCTTAACACACCACATTTCTGCCAAATTTCGACAGCGATTCATTATACTTTTCTTCTACGCGTTATTTGCATTCAAGGGGAATCTTCTTGTTGTTGTATTCTAAAAATAAAGTAAATCTTTTTGGACTAAAGACTTTACACACAAAACTATCATATCTCGATAGTACTTCATTCCATCTCTCTTCACTTCTCTTCTACGTATAAAATAGTACTTAAGGCTTATTTTCAAAGTAACTTATCTTTCAGAATTTCAGACAAAACGATTTTAGAGGAATATTTAATTTTTTATATTATTTTTAACTTCCTATAAAATCGATTTTAGTATAATATTTGTCGTTGCCATTTTCATTTTTAATTTTTTTAGAAATTCAGTATAATATTAGAAATTTATTATATTTATTTCTGAACTATTTAGAAAATTGATTTCAATATATTATTTGATGTTGTTATAAACAATTCAATATTCTTTAGAAAAACGAGTTTAGTACAATATTTATTCTTATATATTCATTTCTTATTTTTTTTGTTAAAAACTATTTAACAAGCATATTCATTCTATTATCATTCATTTATTAACTTTTCTTTTTAGGAATAGTATTTTTTTTGCTAAATTTATTATTAATTTTTAGAAAATCGATTGTGATACAATACTTGTTCTTGATTTCTAAACATTATAGAAAATTGATTTCAGTAGTATTTGTTGTTGTTAAAATTCATATAAGTATTAACCTTTTCACATAAACTATAACAAACATTATTTTGCATTTACATTCCCGTAAGCTTATCAAAAAACATATTAATCACTTATTTTGTAATAAATTTCGATGTTTGAATCAACCATAACTTTTAATTATAAATTAAAAAATCAAACCACTAATTACAATCCCTAAATGAACTAACGTATTATATTATCATCGACTAACACACAATATCCGTTGATTTCTAATCGATATTTTCTTAATGTTCTAACATAAGATTTTAATTTTATCCCTGAATCAATATATTATTATCATCTAAAAAGGGTTAATCAACATATGCAAATACACAATCATCTAAATCTATCAAATAAGAGATTAAAAGTTGTACCTCAAGCGTCAAATTAGAAGAGAAATAGAATGGAGCAGCGACAGACGGAGGCATGAACAACGATCAGTGGCAGACTATGGTGGTTGACAGCGACTTTGAGGGGACACGACGGCGTGGGGGGAAGGGTTTGAGGGGACGAGGGTGTACAGTTTTTGATGGTTCGAGGGGGGGAAGAGAGAAAGTAAATATATTTTTTCTAGTTTACAGGTTATACCCAAATTTATGTCGGCTAGCGACGACTGTTTATTTTGATCGTCGCCAACCGTTCCTAGTGTGGGCCACAATTTGATGTTTTTCTAGTAGTGTGAAAAATATTTCTGATGATTTCTTAAAAAAATACTATTTTTTGTGGTAAATTAACTTTATATAGACAAACAATAAATATAATTCTAATATCAATTGCTTAATATTTGTCTACACTGCATGGTAAGATAGCTGCTTGCTTGATATTTGTATCTACTTATTTTAGTTCTACTCTCTTTCCTATTGCGCTAGTCAAATTTAAAATCTGTTTCAAGCTCAAACTATGAACATTGCCCCATATTCACTGCATAGCCTGCTACTCAACTTGATGCACTGATAGTTATTGTAACACCCCACACCCGCTACGGTCACTCACTAAGGGAATGCCATAACATCGGTGGAGTATTTTAAGTGAATATAGAACAGAAAAATTACAACAAGACAGATATAAGTAATACTTGAGAATTTAAAACATCATTTCATTGCAGCGGAAAGTAAAACATGTTTGGTTACACCAAAACCATAAACAAGAGTCAAGTACATTATATCCATCCCGATTAAACAAAAGTACATAATCCCACTACATAACTTAATAGCCATAATAGGAAAGATAAACCGAGCTTTACATCCATGGTCCAAGCTCCAAAAGATAGATAAAGCAGTCTGATCAAAGCCCACTAGTGCTAGACCCACTCTGATAACCTGAGGGTTGGGAAAAAGATAAAAACAACGGGGTCAGACATAAGTCTGAGCGAGTCCTATAACTTTAACAATACAATCATTAAAGTAACCAGAGTAAGACATAAGCTTGATATACGGTAACGACTGGGGATAAATGGCTACACTAAGCAGCCAACTAGACTTAGGATGAACTAAGATAACCGTAAAGACGCATTTACCCACCCAAAGGTAATTCCTACACTGCACCACCCCAGATCTACCCACCCAAGGGTAATTCCTACACTGGACCACCCCAGATCTACCCACCCAAGGGTAATTCCTACACTGCACCACACCAGATCTACCCACCCAAGGGTAATTCCTACACTGCACCACACCAGTTCTACCCACCCAAGGGTAATTCCTACTTAAAGGTTGATCCCACTAAGTGTACTTAGTAATTTTTTTAATAGTAGTTTCGTGTACCCCTAGCTGACTACATAGGTGCCGTCTTCCCCTATCTCCACTAGGTGTACCCACTACTCCCCAAGCGATCGGCTCCCTAACGTAGATACCCGTGCTGGCCCCACAGTGGGGTGCATCATTCCCCAAAGTGGCAACCTGATAATGTCAACGGTGCACGGCTTATACCTACACGATGCAACAACGTCTTACTTACCAGACCGGGTCCACACACGCATATGAAACCCGTTGGACTTGCATTGCCATCGCTAACCCGTTTTGGCCTCTTACAGTCAAGCCCAATATGCGTGTCCCGTCCTCGACTTGGGTCGAGCCCACAAAGATACGTTTGGGATATTGGTTGAAATGGGCCCCCACAAGCTACCCACCTAAGCTTGTCATTTCTAGTGAATCCCACTTAACCCTTTAACCATGTCCACTTACATGTTATAAATTTTGGTTAAGTCTTTTAATCATATTTTAATTGCCACTCAAGGCACCCACTAGATTTCCACATGCCACCCAAGTCACTTACTTGATTCCCACATGCCACCCAAGGCACTTACTTAACCCTTTAATCATGTTTAATTACATGTTCCACTTTGGTTAAGTATTCTAATCGTATTTCCTATTGCCACCCAAGGCAACCCACTAGTTTCCTCATGCCACCCAAGGCACCCCCACTAGTTACTACATGCCACCCAAGGCACCCACTTAACCCCTCATGCCCCACTACATGCTAATTTGGTTAAGTGTTTCTTAATTAATTAAGATCGTAACCTTTGTAAAGACCTCTCACATTAGATTGCCTTTTATGGCAGCTGGATAAGCCGGTTGGTTCCGGGCAGCCTTACACCATAATAGAGTCTAACCTCGTGTCTTTACACTTGTCACGTATTTAGTTTATGACTAAGACCTCTCACATTGGGCCAATCATTTGTAGCCGCTGGATTTGCCGGACGGTTCCGGGCAGTCTTATGCTACAAAAGGGTCCAACCTCGTGTCTTAGTCGATTAATTACACCTAATTAATCACCCCCATAATTTGTATTAATTATCCCTAATTAATTACCAATTTCAAGAATATGGGTAGACCTAACTCAATAGGTAAATTCCCAATTCCATAATATGGGTAGACCTAACTTAATAGGTAAATTCCCAATTCCATAATATGGGTAGACCTAACTTAATAGGTAAATTCCCAATTATGTCCATTCACTTTATGTTATGCTTAAGCATACCCATTTCACACCATTTTATTAACATGCATATCAACCCCATCGTTCCCCACGTAATTCGTTCTCATAACATGACAAAATAAAGGGAAGATTCATCACAAATGCCATGGGTTTAACCAACATAGCATATAACTTTATCATGGGTTTAAAAAGGTGTCAACTTGCATATATGAGCATACATTAAACCCAACTAGCATTTAACCCAAACTTGCATGAAGCACATATGTCACAAAAGGGGTAACTTGCATATGATTCTTATGTCATACAAAGGTGTGAACTTGCATAGCATGTCGCATGTTAACTTGCATATATCCAACACATAACTTGCATAACATGTTACATATGAACTTGCATATAATCATGCACATAACTTGCATATAACCAAACACATAACTTGAATAACATGTTACATATGAACTTGCATATAATCATGCACATAACTTGCATTACATGTTACATATGAACTTGCATATAATCTCACATATAACTTGCATAACATGTTACATATGAACTTGCATATGTATGTATGACATACAAAGGTAAACTCGCATATGTTATGCATATCACTAATCCAAACAACTTGCATAGATTATGCATATTATAGATCCAAACTCATAGGTTAAACTTGCATGTCATGTCACTTATTTCACACATGATTTTAGCATAAAACCAAGCATTTAACTTGCATAAAACCAAACATTTAGCATGCATAAAATCAAATACTTAGCATGCATAAAACCCACCACTTAACATGCATAAACCCAAACACTTAACTTGCATAAACATAGTGTCATCATGAATAAGTGTTAAACATAGTGATTAGCAAACTAGCATCATAACATATGACCTAAAACCCATTGATCCGCAAGCAAAACCATATGATCTCATCATATCTCATCTACTTAGTTTAGCAATTGGTTATTAAATTGATAGAAACTCACAAACTCCAAGATTAGCTCCTTAGATAGTTGCTAGAGTTGAAGTAGAGGTGGATTAGTAGTTGATTAGCTTGCAATCCTCTTCTCTAATTAGTGGAGGCTCCTTCTAAGTTGCATTTTGGCGGCACGATGGCATAGATTCTATTTTTAGTATGGATTAGGGTAGTCTTAGGGTGTATTTATAGGATTAGGTTGTGTTTTAGACCCTTAGATTAACCCTAGGTTAGTTTAGGTCCGTCAGATTTCGTCCCAAGCCCTCCAACCCAGCCCAAAACTCAACCAGGTGCACCCAGGCCAGAATCAGCCGACAGGGCAAGTCGACAGCCCTGTCGACTGCCAAGTCGACAGGCATGTCAACAGGCAAGTCGACAGCCCTGTCGACAGCCAAGTCGACTTGGCTGGGCGGGAGTTTTCCCGCCTGGCCCCCATTTCTGCATGTTTCGAAATTCAAATTTCCCGAAAACTTCTTTGGGCCTTAACCGGGTCATACGGACTCCGATTTACAAAATTTCGGACTCTATTTCGCGTATTTTTCCGAGACGAACACAATGACGTAACCCGTTTCCCCTGATTCTCACATCTGAGATTATTAATTCTGTAATTAGTGAATATTAGTATTAACTAAAATTCGGGGTGTTACATTCTCCCCTCCTTAAAGGATTTCGTCCCCGAAATCTCTAAGCTAAGGAGAATGCATATCCTACCATCCAAACAACCATCTACTAAATCCATCAAACACGGGCATCCATTGTCCTTAAAACAATTTCTAATGATGTATGAGCATATGCAAAAAGTGTGTGTATATGTTCCCTATCTAATGTATGAACATATGCAAACCGTGATAGTGCCATGCATCCAATATGTATGCGAAAGAACCTTATCGACACATACTATATCTACATGAGTGCACAATCATTCACCAAAATGCATCATCCATATGATAACACAACCATTATACATCCATAAATATAGCTACCTACACACAATTATATGCAATATGCAATATGAAGTGATTGAGCTGATCTAGTGTCTAGAGTGTGTGTATATGCATCCACGAGCAACCACTAGCAAACACTTGCATCCACATGCATCCATCAATCATAACATGTCTCAAACACATGTTTCAACCATAGGTTTACCCTATCTAAAGGTCAAAGGTACTAATGAGAGGACATACTACAGATAAGATAAGTACTAGTCAAACGATAAAGGAGAAATTAAAAGGCATATCCTAAAAAGGAATGGGTATAATGAACGCATCTTCTTTTTCGTCTCTAAAGTAGCGTTGCTCTCATCTTCTCCCCATTGCACTTTGACTAGTTGAACCTCTCGATTCTTCAACTTCCTAGTCTCTGACCCAAGGATGCGAGTAGGAGCTCGTCGAATCGTCTCATCACGCTCTATCTCTACTTCTTTAAGCAAGCCCGGCTCTACCACCTCAGCGGTCTCATGTAGGCACTTCCTCAAATGTAATACATGGAATGCATCATGTACACCACTAAGTCTGTCGGGCAACTCCACTCTATAGGCCATCTGTCCAATCCTTTCCTTAATAGGAAACGGTCCAACAAACCTTGGTGCTAACTTCCCAACAGATCCAAAAGCGAACCACATTCCGTAACGGAGATACTTTGACAAAGACCATGTCCCCAACATCAAACTTAAGCTCTGTTCTCCTCTTGTCTGCATAAGATTTCTGTCTGTCTTGCGCCGCTTTCATCCTTCTTCGATTCAAATCAATCTTTTCCGAAGTCTTTCTAACCATATCGGGCCCAAGCAAGATCTCATCTGTAGATTCCTACCAACATGCAGGTGATCGTCAAGGCCTTCCATAAAGAGCTTCGAAAGGAGCCATGCCAATACTAGACTGAAAGCTGTTATTATACGCGAACTTCACCAATGGAAGATACTCTTCCCCTGTACCTCCAAAATTCAAGATACATAGCCTCAAAAGGTCTTCTAAAATACGATTCACCCTCTCGGTCTGGCCGTCCGTCTGAGGATGATATGCGGTACTCAAACATAACTGAGTCCCTACCGCCTCTTGTAAACTCTTCCAAAACTCGCTAGTGAAGATAGGATCTCGATCGCTCACTATACTGGAAGGTACACCATGCAATCTAACAATCTCTTGAATGTAGATTGAAGCTAGCCATTGAGCAGTCTTCTTACTCTTCACGGGTATAAAATGGGCGCTCTTAGTAAGTTTGTCTACCCCAACCCAAATTCCCGTATTACCCTTCCTCGATCTTGGTAATCCATTGACGAAATCCATCGAGACACTATCCCACTTCCATAGCGGAACCTCCAATGGGTGAAGCAACCCACCGGGTTTCTTCTGCTCCGCTTTCACTTGCTAGCACACCAAGCATCTAGCGACATACTCGGCCACATCTTTCTTCATACCGGTCCAAAAGAAAACTCGCTTCATGTCTTGGTACATCTTGTCCCCACCAGGATGAATGGTCATCTTCGACCGATGTGCATCATCAAGTATAGCCTTCCTCAAACCCTCGTCTTGCGATACACAAAGTCTACTGTCTCTCCGCAACCACCCCTTACCATCTAGGGTGTACCTACTCAAATGGCTGGACGACTCCCCCTCCTCTTGAGCTTCTCTACTAACTCAACCAACTGTGGGTCGTCTCGCTGTGCTCCGCCAATCCGCCCCAAAAGAGTAGGCCTAACCTCCAAGGAGGCTAGCAAACCGGGTACAAAGTCAACGGAAGGTCTAAAGTCAAACATAGAAATAAACTCTAAGCTCCGTTGTTCAACGAACAATGAACTCAAGGACAACCTTTTTCTACTTAAGGCGTCCGCTGCCACGTTACCCTTGCCATGGGTATACGCTATCTCAAACTCATAGGATACTAAGAATCCCATCCACTTTTGCTGTCCTAAGACTATGCGCTCGAAGAGTCTCCAACACTTCCCTAAGATGTAGGGCATGCTCTTCTCCACTTTTAGAGAAAACCAGGATATTACCCCATCCAAAATCATCACAACTGTCCATCTCTCACGCAGACCATCCTAGTCGAACTTGACATCCCCCAAGTGCAAGCCCCAAAGGCCTAAACCAATATCAGACAAACACCCAAGGGATATCTCCTTCGAGTTCAGACGACCTACGTGAGATGATACTAGTAAAAATGGCTAAACAATTAATCCTTTGACCAACTTTGGATGTCCTCGCCAGTCTCGCTCCAAAACCACCGTTTTCCCATAACTGGCTTTGCTCAACCTATTAAGCACACACGAAAACTTATTTCGCTCCTAGAAAAGACCAAGATGTCATTTACAAAGACCATCACAAACTTATTTAGGTACTCCCTGAACACCCTTCTCATCAAATCAACAAAGTATGCGGGGGCGTTCGTCAAACCAAATGGCATCACCAGCCACTCACAAAAACCATCCGGAGTCCTAAATGTAGTCTTCTCTATACTATCCTCAGCCACTCTCAACTGATGAAACCCCGTGGCTAAGTCCAACTACGAAAACACTGAGGCGCCAACCAACTGATCAAAGAGATCATCAATCCTTGGCAATGGGTGTCTATTCTTCTTTGTGATTTATTTAGTTCTCTTTAGCCTACACAAAGTCTGAGGGACCCATCCGCCTTCGTGGCAAAAACTACTGGAGCACCCCACTCCGATATACTTCGTCTTATGAACCCCTTCTCAAGCAAATCGCCTACTTGCTTATGGAGTTCCCTCCTCTCACGAGGAGCCCTGTGACACACTGGCCAAGATACTGGTTTGGCATTGTCTACCAGATATATTCGGAAATCAATCTCCCGCTCCGGAGGTAAGCCATTCACCTCCTCAAACACATCCGAGTATTCCCGGACCACTCTAACAGATCGCAAACTCTAGACCGACGTGTCAAGCGATTCTAGATAACTTAGCATAACAGATTCCATGGGATTACAAGAGATCTCGAGAGTGTTACCCAAGCGGGTCATAAGCCTAACAACTCTCCCTTCAAAATCAAGAACGACGCCACTACTGGATAACCAGTCCATGCCCAAAACTAACCCATAGCCCGTGAAGCCCAAAAAGCATCACATCTAAACTCAACGCTAAGTATAGAAACTTTCAAACCCAAACACATCATGGAGCCCCAATTGGGTTTGAAACAACTAAGGGATCATCTACTAAACTGGTGTCTAAGTGCAGTGACTCAACTAACAATGATGAGATAAACGAACTCGATGCGTCAGAATCAAATAAAGTTCGAACCGGATAATAAAGAAATCCAAATTCCAACCTAGACGGTCCTATCCCCATCTGGTACACTAGCCGTGAGGGAATACAACTACCCTCCAGGAGATTCCGTACCTTGCCCTTGCCTCTTTGGACAATCCTAATAAGGTGTCCTATTCCTCCCAAAAGGATAACTACTAGCCCTCTTCTTCCCATTCTCCACTCGTAACCTCCCATCAAAATGAGGTTTCGCTCTTCATTAACCAAACAACTATTTGAGCCTTCCTCCCATCGTCTATCCAATAGGTACCTACAAGTCCTCCTCCTTCTTGAACCAACTTCTAGTCCGACTAATGTCTAAGTCCCTTGAAGTGGTTTTCCATTCTTATCTATCTTAGAAAGATCATCTATACGCGGAGGGGAAACTCAAAACGAGAGAGAGGAAGAGATTCAAAACGGAGAATTTGAAAGATATAGATATGGCTATTGGGGATTATGCTTTTCTTTCAAAAACTTTTCTCTTAAAAGACATGTTTTTGAAAATACTCCTTTCAAAAATATTCATAGAAAATAGTTTTTCTAAAAATTCTATCTGTTCTGGTAACCTTAAGCTCTGATACCACGTGTAACACCCCACACCCGCTACGGTCACTCACTAAGGGAATGCCATAACATCGGTGGAGTATTTTAAGTGAATATAGAACAGAAAAATTACAACAAGACAGATATAAGTAATACTTGAGAATTTAAAACATCATTTCATTGCAGCGGAAAGTAAAACATGTTTGGTTACACCAAAACCATAAACAAGAGTCAAGTACATTATATCCATCCTGATTAAACAAAAGTACATAATCCCACTACATAACTTAATAGCCATAATAGGAAAGATAAACTGAGCTTTACATCCACGGTCCAAGCTCCAAAAGATAGATAAAGCAATCTGATCAAAGCCCACTAGTGCTAGGCCCACTCTGATAACCTGAGGGTTGGGAAAAAGATAAAAACAACGGGGTCAGACATAAGTCTGAGCGAGTCCTATAACTTTAACAATACAATCATTAAAGTAACCAGAGTAAGACATAAGCTTGATATACGGTAACGACTGGGGATAAATGGCTACACTAAGCAGCCAACTAGACTTAGGATGAACTAAGATAACTATAAAGACGCATTTACCCACCCAAAGGTAATTCCTACACTGCACCACCCCAGATCTACCCACCCAAGGGTAATTCCTACACTGCACCACCCCAGATCTACCCACCCAAGGGTAATTCCTACACTGCACCACACCAGATCTACCCACCCAAGGGTAATTCCTACACTGCACCACACCAGTTCTACCCACCCAAGGGTAATTCCTACTTAAAGGTTGATCCCACTAAGTGTACTTAGTAATTTTTTTAATAGTAGTTTCGTGTACCCTAGCTGACTACATAGGTGCCGTCTGCCCCTATCTCCACTAGGTGTACCCACTACTCCCCAAGCGATCGGCTCCCTAACGTAGATACCCGTGCTGGCCCCATAGTGGGGTGTATCATTCCCCAAAGTGGCAACCTGATAATGTCAACGGTGCACGGCTTATACCTACACGATGCAACAACGTCTTACTTACCAGCCCGGGTCCACACCCGCATATGAAACCCGTTGGACTTGCGTTGCCACCGCTAACCCGTTTTGGCCTCTTACAGTCAAGCCCAATATGCGTGTCCCGTCCTCGACTTGGGTCGAGCCCACAAAGATACGTTTGGGATATTGGTTGAAATGGGCCCCCACAAGCTACCCACCTAAGCTTGTCATTTCTAGTGAATCCCACTTAACCCTTTAACCATGTCCACTTACATGTTATAAATTTTGGTTAAGTCTTTTAATCATATTTTAATTGCCACTCAAGGCACCCACTAGATTTCCACATGCCACCCAAGGCACTTACTTGATTCCCACATGCCACCCAAGGCACTTACTTAACCCTTTAATCATGTTTAATTACATGTTCCACTTTGGTTAAGTATTCTAATCGTATTTCCTATTGCCACCCAAGGCAACCCACTAGTTTCCTCATGCCACCCAAGGCACCCCCACTAGTTACTACATGCCACCCAAGGCACCCACTTAACCCCTCATGCCCCACTACATGCTAATTTGGTTAAGTGTTTCTTAATTAATTAAGATCGTAACCTTTGTAAAGACCTCTCACATTAGACTGTCTTTTATGGCAGCTGGATAAGCCGGTTGGTTCCGGGCAGCCTTACACCATAACAGAGTCTAACCTCGTGTCTTTACACTTGTCACGTATTTAGTTTATGACTAAGACCTCTCACATTGGGCCAATCATTTGTAGCCGCTGGATTTGCCGGACGGTTCCGGGCAGTCTTATGCTACAAAAGGGTCCAACCTCGTGTCTTAGTCGATTAATTACACCTAATTAATCACCCCCATAATTTGTATTAATTATCCCTAATTAATTACCAATTTCAAGAATATGGGTAGACCTAACTCAATAGGTAAATTCCCAATTCCATAATATGGGTAGACCTAACTTAATAGGTAAATTCCCAATTCCATAATATGGGTAGACCTAACTTAATAGGTAAATTCCCAATTATGTCCATTCACTTTATGTTATGCTTAAGCATACCCATTTCACACCATTTTATTAACATGCATATCAACCCCATCGTTCCCCACGTAATTCGTTCTCATAACATGACATAATAAAGGGAAGATTCATCACAAATGCCATGGGTTTAACCAACATAGCATATAACTTTATCATGGGTTTAAAAAGGTGTCAACTTGCATATATGAGCATACATTAAACCCAACTAGCATTTAACCCAAACTTGCATGAAGCACATATGTCACAAAAGGGGTAACTTGTATATGATTCTTATGTCATACAAAGGTGTGAACTTGCATAGCATGTCGCATGTTAACTTGCATATAACCAAACACATAACTTGCATAACATGTTACATATGAACTTGCATATAATCATGCACATAACTTGCATATAACCAAACACATAACTTGCATAACATGTTACATATGAACTTGCATATAATCATGCACATAACTTGCATTACATGTTACATATGAACTTGCATATAATCTCACATATAGCTTGCATAACATGTTACATATGAACTTGCATATGTATGTATGACATACAAAGGTAAACTCGCATATGTTATGCATATCACTAATCCAAACAACTTGCATAGATTATGCATATTATAGATCCAAACTCATAGGTTAAACTTGCATGTCATGTCACTTATTTCACACATGATTTTAGCATAAAACCAAGCATTTAACTTGCATAAAACCAAACACTTAGCATGCATAAAACCAAATACTTTGCATGCATAAAACCCACCACTTAACATGCATAAACCCAAACACTTAACTTGCATAAACATAGTGTCATCATGAATAAGTGTTAAACATAGTGATTAGCAAACTAGCATCATAACATATGACCTAAAACCCATTGATCCGCAAGAAAAACCATATGATCTCATCATATCTCATCTACTTAGTTTAGCAATTGGTTATTAAAGTGATAGAAACTCACAAACTCCAAGATTAGCTCCTTAGATAGTTGCTAGAGTTGAAGTAGAGGTGGATTAGTAGTTGATTAGCTTGCAATCCTCTTCTCTAATTAGTGGAGGCTCCTTCTAAGTTGCATTTTGGCGGCATGATGGCATAGATTCTATTTTTAGTATGGATTAGGGTAGTCTTAGGGTGTATTTATAGGATTAGGTTGTGTTTTAGACCCTTAGATTAACCCTAGGTTAGTTTAGGTCCGTCAGATTTCGTCCCAAGCCCTCCAACCCAGCCCAAAACTCAACCAGGTGCACCCAGGCCAGAATCAGCCGACAGGGCAAGTCGACAGCCCTGTCGACTGCCAAGTCGACAGGCATGTCGATAGGCAAGTCGACAGCCCTGTCGACAGCCAAGTCGACTTGGCTGGGCGGGAGTTTTCCCGCCTGGCCCCCATTTCTGCATGTTTCAAAATTCAAATTTCCCGAAAACTTCTTTGGGTCTTAACCGGGTCATACGGACTCCGATTTACAAAATTTCGGACTCTATTTCGCGTATTTTTTCGAGACGAACACAATGACGTAACCCGTTTCCCCTGATTCTCACATCTGAGATTATTAATTCTGTAATTAGTGAATATTAGTATTAACTAAAATTCGGGGTGTTACAGTTATGACTGACATGCTCCAACTTGATGCACATTCATTTTTGCTGCACAACCGGCTGCGACATATTTAACCACTATTTTTCTACTCTTATGTCTACTTCTGTGCTCCATAACCCATTTTAACAAAATTTTCGATGGTAACTTAATTATTGTTACATATGGGCAATATTATCAAACTTTGTAATTTAAATTATTATGGTAAGGTTGGGTAAGTTTATGCTAACCAAAACAATCCTTAACCAAAATTATATGTTTTACAAATAAATAAAACATACTTCAACACCTATCTTCTTCCTCCTTATGCTACATGAATCATTTTATTTTACACAAGACTAGTATAAATAAAAAATTAACATATGGTTTATTTTCTATAGATAACACTATCAATGAAATTTAGGACATTCAGGAACATTTGACTACTTCAAAGCAACTTCTTAAATTAATGGCTAAACAAATATTTTGAGCATGTCATGTTTATATGTTTCAAAAGGATAATATTTTTTGATGAGACGATCATAATTATCATCAGGTCGTATCAGCAATATGGAAAAGAAAGTTGATAGGAGAAGTTGTAAATGTTAGTCTATTTATAGGTTAGGGAGTGGCTAATTATTAGTTACAAGGATTATAATTTGAGAGACACAGATCCTTCTTTTAAACACACCCATCATATATGGTGTAAGTGACCACCAATGTAGTACTAGTTTGTGTGATCGACATTTCAATGCTCACTGATTCGAAATCAATTTAATTTATCTAAACTAAGTGTTATATCTATTTAATAATTCTTCATATTTATAGGTCATGTATGCACATAGTGGGGATGATCAAAATAATTCTTGAACTTTTGTAACTAAACAAGTTTGAAACAAATATGATATAATCGAAAATAAATTTATTAGCTTATAATGGAAAGAAAAGGAAAAACATAACTGATCATACTCATCATGAACATCTTGAGAAAATCTCTTATAATGGAAAATTCAAACTTAATAGTAATAAATTTTACATGCTATTTTACTCCCTCCATTCGGTCAAAAACAGAGATACAATAGAAAAAGTTAATAACATCATTAAAGAGTAAGATAGCCATAGTTATGAATCTCATAATTGCCTAAATGTGTAGCATGAGTAACTCACCAGTTGCATATATGATAGAAGAAAGCATGTATTTCAGGTGTGGAGTCATTCGATGTGGACATCAAACAATGAAAAGTGACAATGGAAGGCAATGTGACTACTAATGCAGTTTTCAGACAATCTCCAAAAACCAAAATAAAAAATAAAAAATTGCCTCTTGAGAAGGTTCTATTGTAGAAGAAGCATTTCTTGCAAACAACTAGTACTTTTTTCATCAAGCAGTTCTCTGAAATGAACAAGTTGAAGCAAATGACTTTACGAGTAGGTATATGGCTTATCTCTTTTAAGTTCAACCAATCTTGCAGCAAACAACAGACTCAAAAATTTTAGATAACTTAGCCTAAATATTTGTCAATAGAAGCATGATATAAATTCCTTTTTTTCAATTTTGTATATATTATTTAAGAGTAACATGTTCTATATGGTATCAATGCATACAACATAAGAAAAAGGCCAGACCAATGATAAAATGAGAAAAGAAATGACACATGCACACACATGGAAATAACCATGAACAGAAAACAACGAAAGAAAAAAACTCAAAATTAACATGTATTTTTTCAGGGTTATACATTTGAATGGTTGGTTTTCTCCACCGTTGTATGGTTATAATTCTGTAGTTTAGAGAATCGTAACACGTCTAGATTACAATTATCCCTTAACTAGCTACATATTAATAAACACTCTTATCTTGTTTGACTTATACTTGACTAACACTAATTTTTAATTATGACAACTACTCAAATGAACAAAATCATGGTATGTTAAGTGTTGAATTTTGCTCAATGATCACTTGACAACCACTCATTGGTATGTGTGGTTCGAAAGGAACCCAATGATCTTTTAATTTTCAATGCCCCATTTGATAATCTGATCTACTGTAACACCCCGAATGTTTAACGACACTAAAAGAGGATAAATTAAATAATAGTTAATTTAATATTCAGAATTAGAGGAAATGGATTGCACCATTGCGTCCGTCTCGAAATTCTGGTCAAGATAGACATTTGGTTTGCGTAAAACGGACATCGTATGGGGAAGTTATGAGGGTTTTAAGTTCGTATACGCGCAGAAAAATTATATATACATAGGTATGAGTCAGAGATGAGTCAGAATTCTATCCAGAACCGTTCGAATTTGAAAAATTCGTCAAAGTGCCAAAATTCCCGCTCTAGGGGGTTGACCCCCCTAGAGGGGTGTCAACCCACCCACAGGGGTGTCGACACTCCTAGGGCTAAGGTGGCAACTGCTGTTTCAGAGGGTTCTACAGCTATAAATATGTGGCTATTTCTCATATTTTCTTTATTTGAAGTCATGGAGGCCATATATTGCTGGAATGCGAACTAAACCATTTTCTATAACTAAATACTTTGCAAATCGAATTCAGAATTCAAGATCCATTCTCTCTATTCTCTAAACCTAACGCTGTGAGTTCTAGTTGCTTTTAGGTTTAGATAAATAAAAGTAAATTATGAAAGACTGTGATTTGGATATGTGTAAACCATGAATCTATGCTATTATCATATCTGATACTATGTCATGATAGATCTATTTCTTTGTGATTATTCTGCTATGTCATGATATATCTATTTCTTTAGATCCAATTCAATTGTGATTATTCTGCTATGCCATGATAGATCTATTTCTTTAAATCCAAGTCAATTGTGATTATTCTGCTATGACATGATAGATCTATTTCTTTAGATCCAATTCAATGGTGATTATTCTACTATGTTATTATTATGGATCTTGGTTTGTAACTATATTGTGGTTAATATAGATCTGTTAATTTGAATAGTTATGTCATTGGATAGATCTAATCATTTATGTAAATCATGAACATATGCCACCTTGAATTGGTTAGGATTGGATCTAAATCTTTATCTAAATTGTAACTTCTATGGCATGTTATGATTTGGATTTGTGTAGATCTATTTCTAAACTAGTAGATCTAATTTATGTGGACATTGAAACTATTAGTCAGATCTAGATTATCACCTTGTGTTATCTTGTTAGATCTATTTTATGTGATCTAATTTATCATCTTGTGTTATCATGTTAGATCTATTTTAACCTCTAGATCTGAATCAAGTGATCTAATCTGTCACCATGTGTTATCATGCTAGATCTAAACAAATTGGACATCTAAACTACTGATTTAGATCTTACTATGCTTGTTGAGACATCATGTTATGTTCACTAGTTTTATGTTCATCTTGTTATGATGAAAATTACATGTCCACTCACCTTGTTATCATGATAAGTTTTTGTTTATGCCAAGATGATCATTTTAGTTATATTCCCTTTATTTTCCCTATTATCGTTTATGACTAGGCTATTGTCTAGCCAAGGCAAGTTGCCAATTTTGTGAGGGTGCTAGTTAAGGAACGGGGGAAAAAGGGTTAAAAATGGCATAATTTGAATATGAACATTTGGGACATGTAATTCAAATTATTAGGTAAAATAGGTATTGACACCTATAAAAGGAAAGGATTAATTAATTGATAAATTAATTAAAAATGGAATGTTTAGTAATTACAATTAGGAATTGTAATTGTACTTATGACACAAGGTTAGGTTGCATTAGTGGTGGAAGTCTGCCCGGACCCGACCGGCACATCCAGCAGCCACTAATGCTAAACCTAATGTGGGAGGTCTAAGTATGTAAATACTAATCGGGCTAAGACACGAGGTTAGACCCAACTGTGGAATAAGGCTTCCCGGACCTGACCGACTTATCCGGCATCCACACGTTGTAGGCCTAATGTGGGAGGTCTAGCCCATTATAAACCATAAATGGACATGGTAATAAATTGGACTACTTAACCTAAACTAATCCATAAGGGATTTTATGAATAAGAACTGAAGTTAGGGTTAAGTAATATTGATTGGATCAGTGGGAGGGTTAAGTAAATCTTGGGTAGGTGGATAATATTAGTATATATAGGCCCGCAAACTTAACCTTTAAATAAACATGCTTGGATCAGTGGGAGGGTTAAGTAAATCTTGGGTAGGTGGGTAATATTAGTATATATAGCCCCACAAACTTAATCGTTAAACAAAAATGCTTGGATCAGTGGGAGGGTTAAGTAAATCTTGGGCAGGTGGGTAATATTAGTATATATAGGTCCACAAACTTAACTCGGTAAGGTTATGTAATTAAAGACACCTAGTGGTATACATAATCGATGGAAATAATAAAGTTATGAAATTAAAGACACCTTTTAGGGTAAACATGACTTGTAGAAATAATAGGGTTATGTATTAAAGACACCTATAGGTAAGCATAACCGGTTGGAAGATTAGGGGTTATGTATTAAAGACACCTATAGGTAAGCATAACCGGTAAAAAGATTGGGTCTATGTAATTAAAGACACCTAAGGGTATACATAGTCAGTGGAAAACCTAGTGGGGATACAAGACAAGGGGAGAGCTTGTATCATATTGTGTGGGACCCATTTCAATCAGTAACCCGGAGTTGGTATCAAGTAAAGAACTTCGTACTAGGCGGAGAAGGGGCACGCTTACTGATTGATTGTAAGAGATCCAAACGAGGCAGATGGTGTAGGCGACACAAACCGACCGGGGACATGTGCCTGTATGGGCCGGGTAGAGGGGGCTAAGATGACCGTGGCACCAGTTGATATGGTTGTGCACACCATGGGTTGCCACTTTAGGAAGTGATATCTCCTACTATGGGGCCATCATAGGATATCTACAGGGTAGGGAGCCGATCAATTAGGGTAGTGGTTAGGGTATACTTGGACGTATGACCTAAGCCTACCAACTCATAGTGGAAGGGATCATCTCATTTCAGTTATACAAGTAATAATGCAAAGTAATCATTAGAAGCAAATACACCTTATCATGTCTATCTTGTGACACTTGCCATTTATGTAGTGATCTCTCTTATCCATTTTATATGCCTATCATGTTAATTTTATTTATTTACTGGCTAAAAGTAACTGGACTCCCCAGACTTTATGTCTGACCCTTTTTGTTTCCTCTTCTTTCTTCCTTTTCCCCCCTCAGGTTCTCAAGGGAGGGAATTCTCATGCTTAGTCAGGATTCTGCTATCGTCTTGTTTGGAGCTTCTAGACGTATTGCTCAAGCTTCTATTTTTGCTACTATGGCTTATGGTTTGTGGATTATGCTCTCTTTGTTATTGTACTCTGATATTTAAATTACAAGACAGAAGTTTTAATGATGTACTGAGTTTTTGTATTTTCAGACATATGGTGTAACCATGCTTTATGATTAATAAAAGTTTTTTTTTAATCCGTTGTTATTTAATATCTGTCTTGTAATTATTCTGTGTCTGTTTACCTATAGCACTTCACGAAACTTAATGCATTCCTTTAGTGAGTGACATTAACAGACGTGGGGTGTTACACTTGGTATCAGAGCTGAAGGTTACCAAATTGAATAAAAGTTTTTCAAAGTTATTTTCAAAAAGGTTTTAAAAGAAAGCATTTTCAAAAAGAAAAGTCTATTTTGAAAAACATATTCCCCAAAGCCATAGGAAATATCTCTCGATTCTCCACTTGATTCCTTTTTCTTTTTGTCTGGGGAACCAATTCTTCCTTAAAGGTGTCCCCATTCCGGCACAATGTCATAGGCATGTTTGAACTGCGCACATGTCGAAGGGCAATGAAGTGCCTAACCCCCATCTGTAGCTGCAGTAGTATCACCTGCGGTTAATTTTCTCGATCTTCGTAAGGATTTCCGTGCGATGGAGGCAACTTTCGAGAGACTTGTTAGCTATGTTACACAAGGATGGTAAAAAGGAGAACAAGGGAGTTAAGGCAAAGGAGCACAACCCAAGGATGAGAAAAATGATGGCCCAGGAAGGGAACACAGATAAAGTTCAAATAATTCTGAAAGGAAGAAGTTAAGATTGAGAAAACACAAAATAAAAAGTATGGCCTAAGAAAGGACAACAACAACAATGGAAGAAGGGCGGAAAGAATGACAAGGCTAATGGTAAGAGGAAGTTCCATAGTTGCGGGCAAGAGGGTCACTTGGCCCAGGACTGCAGGAAAAGGATGAATGCTTGCTTCGTCTGTGAAGAGGTTGGACATTATTCTAGGGAGTGCCCAAGGAAGCAAGGGCAAAGTCAAAGGACAAGAACCTATGGAGGGCAAGCGAATGCTCTCGTGGCTAGTGCACCAGATAGAGGTAGGAAAGTTTCCATGGAAGGTTTGATTTCTCTTTCCAATCTTCCTATAAGAATCTTTTTGATTCTAGCGCTTCGCATTCGTTTATATCTAGTTCTGTAGTTGAATCTATGCACTTAAATACTAGTATGGTAGTGGATCCCGTTGTTGTCTCAAACCCCATTGGTGGTTCGACTCATTTATCTATGATTTGTCGGGGTTTGAGAATATCTGTGTTAGGCGTCAAGTTTGAGTGCGACACATATGTGCTCGGGTTTATGGGCTATGAGTCGATTCTAGGAATGGATTGGCTTACCACGTATGGGGCCATTCTGGATTGTGAGAGGAGGGTTGTTAGACTCCTGACTTGTCATGGGAAGACCCTCAAAGTTTCTTGTGACCCCCAAGGGTCTGTTATGCTTAGCTTCCTAAAGTCTCTAGATGCATCCATGGATGATTTGAAATCTGTTCCAGTAGTTCGAGATTATTCCGATGTTATTGATGAGGTACGTGGTTTACCTCCAAGGCGCGTGATTGACTTCCGTATATATCTGGTGGACAATACAAAATCAGTTGCATTACCAGTGCACCATATGGCTCCAAGGGAAAGGAGGGAGCTGAGTAAGCAAGTAGGGGAGCTACTTGAGAAAGGGCTTTCTTTTGAGATGGGATGAAGAAAGATGTATCAGCGTTGTTTCTCAATATGTGATTTGCCAGCAAGTCAAAGCTGAGCAAAAGGAGCTCGGTGGTTTACTTCATCCATTAGAGGTCCCGCAGTGGAAGTGGGAGAGCGCCTCCATTGATTTCATAGATGGGTTGCCCAGATCAACGAGGGGCAACACCAACATTTGAGTGGTAGTAGATAGGCTTACTAAGAGCACTCATTTTATTTCCAGTTTAGAGTAAGAGGAAGACATCATGGTTAGTAGCAATTTATGTTCGTGAGATAGTTCGTCTTCATGGAGTACCTTCCAACATCGTGAGCAATCGTGACCTCATCTTTACCAACGAATTTTGGAGGAGTTTGCAAGAAGCATTTGGTACACAATTGTGTTTAAACACCGCTTATCATCCTCAGACCGATGGGCAGACGAAGAGGGTGAACAGGATTTTGAAGATCTTTTAAGGCTGTGTATCCTAGACTTCGAAGGGACTTGGGAAGAGCATCTTCCTTTAGTAGAGTTTGCCTATAATAACAGTTTTCAAGCTAGCATCAGCATAGCACCCTTCGATGCGTTGTATGGACGACCCTGTAAATCGCAAACTTGTTGGTGGGAATCTACAGAAAGATTATTGCTTGGACTAGATATGGTTAGGGGAACATCCGAAAAGATTGACCTTATTCAACGGCGGATGAAGACAGCTCAAGATAGGTAGAAGTCCTATGCAGATAAGAGAAGGACTGACATCGAATTCGAAGTGGGAGACTTGGTTTTTATCAAAGTATCGCCGTTAAGGAATGTGGTTCACTTCGGATCAGTAGGGAAGTTGGCACCTAGGTTTGTGGGACCATTTCCCATAACCAAGAGGATTGGCCAAATGGCCTGTCGAGTAAAGTTCCCAGAAAATCTATCTGGTGTTCATGACGTTTTCCACGTCTCTCATCTGCGGAAGTGCCTGCATGACACCGTAGAAGTTTTTGAGCCGAGTATGTTGGAAGAAGTCGAAGTGGAACGGGAGGCGACAGTCAGACGAGTTCCTACACGTATTCTTGGTATCTGAGGTTAAGAAGCCGCACAATAAAGAGATTAAGTTACTAAAGGTTCAATAGGGAGATAACCCAGAAGATGCGACTTGGGAGACCAAAGACAAGATTTGTGCTTCGTACCCTTTTCTTTTCGAGGGTATGTTCTTAACTCATTTTCCTAAGTTTTATTAGTGCTTGTTTCTGTCAATAGAGTATATCTTATCCATATTATTTTCGACCTTTAGATACGAATCCTATGGATGTAAACATGTGTTTGAAACATGTTATGTTTGATGGATGTAAGTGGATGCAAGTGTTTGCTAGTGGTTGCCTATGGACGCATATACACACACATTAGGCACTAAGATCGGCTCAATCACTCTCATACTGCCTATGGATGTGTGTGCATTTTCTTTTCTTTTATGAATGGAAATGGATAAGTTAGCATATGGATGTTGCATTTGGACGAATGAATGTGCACACATATAGAACTTATATAATACTATAGGTTTATTTGCATATATATTGGATTCATAGCACTAACATACATTGCATTGAGGAGGTAAACTGAATCAGTTGACTGCCTGATCTTCGCATTAGTGTTGGGACATACACACACCTTCGCATAAATTAATATAAGCATTAGAAATCTTTAAGGGCAATGGATGCCAGTGATTGGTGGATGAGTAGATGGATGACGGATGGCAGGATAGGCGTTCTTCTCAAATTAGAGATTTCGGGGACGAAATCCTTTGAGTAGGGGAGAATGTAACACCCCGAACTTTTAACGACACTAAAAGAGGATAAATTAAATAATAATTAACTTAATATCCAGAATTAGAGGAAACGGACAACACCATTGCATCTGTCTCGAAATTCTGGTCAAGATAGACATTTGGTTTGTGTAAAACGGACACCGTATGAGGAAGTTATAAGGGTTTTAAGTTTGTATACGCGTAGAAAAATTATATACATACGTATGAGTCAGAATTCTTTCCAAAACCGTTTGAATTTGAAAAAATTTTCAGAGTGCCAAAATTCCTGCTCTAGGGGGTCGACCCACCCACAGGGTTGTCGACACCCCTAGGGCTGAGGTGGTAGTCGGTTTCAGAGGGCTCTGCAGCTATAAATATGTTGCTATTTCTCATACTTTCTTCATTTGAAGTCATGGAGGCCATATGCTGCTGGAGTGCGAACTGAACCATTTTCTACAACTACATACTTTGCAAATCGAATTAAGAATTCAAGATCCATTCTCTCTATTTTCTAAACCTAACGTTGTGAATTCTAGTTACTTTTAGGTTTAGATAAATAAAAGTAAATTATGAAAGATTGAGATTTGGATATGTGTAAACCATGAATCTATGCTATTATCATATCTGTTACTATGTCATGATAGATCTATTTCTTTGTGATTATTCTGCTATGTCACGATAGATCTATTTCTTTAGATCCAATTCAATTGTGATTTTTCTACTATGTCATGATAGATCTATTTCTTTAGATCCAAGTCAATTGTGATTATTCTTCTATGACATGATAGATCTATTTCTTTCGATCCAATTCATCAATGATTATTCTACTATGTTATTATTATGGATCTTGGTTTGTAACTATATTGTGGTTAATATAAATCTGTTAATTTGAATAGTTATGTCATTGTATAGATCTAATCATTTATGTAAATCATGAACATATGCCACCTTGAATTGGTTAGGATTGGATCTAAATCTTTATCTAAATTGTAACTTCAATGGCATGTTATGATGTGGATTTGTGTAGATCTATTTCTAAACTAGTAGATCTAATTTATGTGGACATTGAAACTGTTAGTCAGATCTAGATTATCACCTTGTGTTATCATGTTAGATCTATTTTATGTGATCTAATTTATCACCTTATGTTATCATGTTAGATCTATTTTAACCTCTAGATCTGAATCATGTGATCTAATCTATCACCATGTTTATCATGTTAGATCTAAACAAATTGGACATCTAAACTGCTGATTTAGATCTTACTATGCTTATTGAGACATCATGTTATGTTCACTTGTTTTATGTTCATCTTGTTATGATGAAAATTAGATGTCCACTCACCTTGTTATCATGATAAGTTTATGTTTATGCCAAGATGATCATTTTAGTTATATTCCCTATTATCGTTTATGACTAGGCTATTGTCTAGCCTAGGCAAGTTGCCAATTTTGTGAGGGCGCTAGTTTAGGAACGGGGGAAAAAGGGATAAAAATAGCATAATTTGAATATGAACATTTTGGACATGTAATTCAAATTATTGGGTAAAATAGATATTGATACCTATAAAAGGAAATGATTAATTAATTGGTAAATTAATTAAAAATGGAATGTTTAGTAATTACAATTAGGAATTGTAATTGTACTTATGACACGAGGTTAGGTTGCATTAGTGGTGGAAGTCTGCCAGGACCCGACCGGCATATCCAGCAGCCACTAATGCTAAACCTAATGTGGGAGGTCTAAGTACGTAAATACGAATCTGGCTAAGACATGAGGTTAAGCCCAACTGTGGAATAAGACTGCCCGGACCCGACCGGCATATCCAGCATCCACACGTTGCAGGCTTAATATGGGAGGTCTAGCCCATTATAAACCATAAATGGACATGGTAATAAATTGGACTATTTAACCTAAACTAATCCATAAGGGATTATATGAATAAGAACTGAAGTTAGGGTTAAGTAAAATTGATTGCATCAGTGGAAGGGTTAAGTAAATCTTGGGTAGGTGGGTTATATTAGTATATATAGGCCCACAAACTTAACCGTTAAATAAACATTCTTGGATCAGTGGGAGGGTTAAGTAAATCCTGGGTAGGTGGGTAATATTAGTATATATAGGCCCACAAACTTAACTATTAAACAAACATGCTTGGATCAGTGGGAGGGTTAAGTAAATCTTGGGCAGGTGGGTAATATTAGTATATATAGGCCCACAAACTTAACTCGATAAGGTTATGTAATTAAAACACCAAGTGGTATACATACTCGGTGGAAATAATAAAGTTATGAAATTAAAGACACCTTTTAGGGTAAACATAACTTGTAGAGATAATTGGGTTATGTATTAAAGACACCTATAGGTAAGCATAACCGGTTGGAAGATTGGGGGTTATGTATTAACGACACCTATGGGTAAGCATAATCGGTAGAAAGATTCAGGCTATGTAATTAAAGACACCTAAGGGTATACATAGTCAGTGGAAAACCTAGTGGGGATACAAGACAATGGGGAAATCTTGTATCATATTGTGTGGGACCCATTTCAGTCTGTAACCCGGAGTTGGTATCAAGTAAAGAACTCCGTACTAGGCAGAGAAGGAGCACGCTTACTGATTGATTGTAAGAGATCCAAACGAGGCGGATGGTGTGGGCAGCGCAAACCGACTGGGGACATGTGCGTGCATGGGCCGGGCAGATTTGGCTAAGACGACCCTGACACCAGTAGATATGGTTGTGCACACTATGGGTTGCCACTTTAGGAAGTGATATCTCCTACTATGGGGCCAACACAGGATGTCTACTAGGCAGGGAGCCGATCGATTAGGGTAGTGGTTAGGGTACACTTGGACGTATGACCTAAGCCTACCAACTCATAGTGGAAGGGATCATCTCATTTCAGTTATACTAGTAATAATGCAGAGTAATCATTAGAAGCAAATACACCTTATCCTGTCTATCTTGTCACACCTGCCATTTATGTAGTGATCCCTCTCATCCATTGTATATGCATATCATGTTAATTTTATTTATTTACTGGCTAAAAGTAACTGGACTCACCAGACTTTATGTCTGACCCTTTTTGTTTCTTCTTCTTTCTTCTATCCCCTCCCTCCCCCCAGGTTCTCAAGGGAGGGAATTCTCAGGCTTAGTTAGGATTCTGCTATCGTCTTGCTTGGAGCTTCTAGACGTATTGCTCAAGCTTCTATCTTTGCTACTATGGCTTATGTTTTGGGGATTATGCTTTCTTTGTTATTGCACTCTGATATTTAAAGTATAAGGCAGAAGTTTTAATGATGTATTGAGTTTATGTATTTTCAGACATATGGTGTAACCATGCTTTATGATTAATAAAAGTTTTTTTTTAATTCCGCTGTTATTTTATATCTGTCTTGTAATTATTCTGTGTCTGTTTACCTATAGCACTTCACGAAACTTAATGCATTCCCTTAGTGAATGACATTAATGGACGTGGGGTGTTACATCTACACAATTGTACTTTCAAGTTATAATTGGATTTCAAATCCTAGTTATAATTTAGCTAAAAATTATACACTTTAAGGAATTTCTTAAGAAATAAAAGGTCCATTGAGATCCTAAAGTTGCTTTTACTTATAAGATTTGATATGATTATCAAAATCGACATTGTAGTGAAAATAAATAATCCAACATGTTACTTTTTTGAGAAAACCAAGGTCACTCCAATTCTGTCATTGCTTTATAATTTACATACATATATACATACATACATATATATATATATATATACGTATACAAGCTTCATATATACATATATAAATGCAGGACTCAGGTTCTTGTTTAGATTTTTAAGATTTCTAAGTTGTAATGGTTTGAATTGGCCATGAGGCGATTTAACAAGCACAGAGTAGCTGCCTCTGGATATGTACCTCTCATAACTCATCAATGTCATTTGTTTTATATGAATTGTCTTATCAAACCGACCATCAAAGAGGTTTGCTAACTGTCAGTTGTCCAAAATCAAATTTTCAGATTCCCAAAAAACATGTCTACAGACATCCGTTGTACGCTCCTAATTCACGCTACCTTTTCCTCTCACAATTTTCCATCTTCCTAGCATTTTGATTCATTCTCCAATCCCAAAAAAATTTCATTCTATACGGCTTCCTCCAATTCTTACTCAAATTTCTCGTGATTATTGCTCTACCTAGATCAGTCTTCCTCCACTTGATCCTCCTCCTCACTGTATATGTGTAATGTCCTGTATTTTTAGCGATTGAATAATTAATTAATTTAATTATTTGAATATTGATTTGGCAAATTGAATGACGTAAATTAAATTATTTTGAATATTTAATTAATATAACTAGTGGAATAATTTATTTAATTTTGAAATAGTCGGAAATAGTTGAATTTGCAATATTTTGTGAATTGGGTAATTTAAGAGATTTAATTGAGCTTAGATTCGAGTTAAATAAAACATATAAATTATAATATAATTTAAAACTAGCTCGTAACACCTTAGTTCGTAATATTACGTTTTGAACTTTAAATGAATATATTGCTCTACCTAGATCAGTCTTCCTCCTCTTGATCCTCCTCCTCACTGTATATGTGTAATGTCCTGTATTTTTAGCGATTGAATAATTAATTAATTTAATTATTTGAATATTGATTTGGCAAATTGAATGACTTGAATTAAATTATTTTGAATATTTAATTAATATAACTAGTGGAATAATTTATTCAATTTCGAAATAGTCGGAAATAGTTGAATTTGCAATATTTTGTGAATTGGGTAATTTAAGAGATTTAATTGAGCTTAGATTCGAGTTAAATAAAACATATAAATTATAATATAATTTAAAACTAGCTCGTAACACCTTAGTTCGTAATATTACGTTTTGAACTTTAAATGAATATATAGGACTCGTTATAAGTCGGATTTCTATGGAATAAGAAACGCTCGAATCTATTGAACTATATTTTTCTAATGGAAGTGAAAACTTGAGATTTCGTATTGTAGATTGTAAGTTATATCCAAATCAAATTTTCAGAAAGTCTTTAGGGAATCGTTTATAAACCATAACGATATTTGATAAATAAAATGGGTTTCTAATATAAATTGAACGTTGTTTTAACTTGAAATTGAAATGTCAAGTACAAATCCATATTTTGTTTATTTCTGAAGCTGTATAAATTTTATTTGAGTATATATAAGATAGTAATATTTTATTATCAATAGATTTGTTTATTATGGAATCGATTTACATTATATCGATTTAATATGGAATTTAAGAATAGCCAAATTTCAAATGACGTCTGTTTTCGGTAAAATTAGTTTTATAAAATCCATAATAGTTAATTATTTTAAGTTCCAGTTTCAAGTCAATTGAAGTTATTTTATGACCGTGCACAATATAAACGCATATTAATTAACTGTTTGAAATTAAAAAGGAACTTATACAAACGATCTCGGAATTTGATGAAACTAGTTCCACCGTGACCAGAATATCAAGTTATTGCAAGATTCAATTTTCACTGTGATCATAGATCGTATGTGGTAGTTTGAACATGTTACTTCATTCGTAAGTTTCGTGCAAATAAAAAAAATCAACATTAAACCAGCCGACCTACCCTATATCCTAAAACACACCCTATTACTTAACTACCAAGTTTTGAAACTCTATAAATACATGGCCTTCGTCTTTATTCCAAATAGCAAAACTCAGTGAAAAAAATGGAAAACTAGATCTTCGAAAAATAATTCCAATCTCAATTCTCCATGAAAGAAATCCGAAACCAACTCCATTGTGCTCCTAAAATCGAGCTCTACACATCCACTATCTAAGAATTTTGAATAACTTCGATTACTGGAAACCGATGTAAGAGCAATGGACCTAGGGTTGGGTCATTGGTGATATTATTGTCGTTGGAAGTTTTGGAGGGCGACGTCATTCTGATGAAGGAGAGACGCACCCGTAGTAATGTTTTGGTGGTATACGGTGCATCTTTTTCTCGATGTGGCCATTGTAGCCGTGACGTTGGCCTGAGGTTTGGGTTGTAAAGGAGGAGTTTGAATGGATTGTAATGGGGATGAAGATGAAGCTCTTGGGAAGACATGAATAATGCTGGTGGTTTCAGTTAATTTAATGGAGAATTGGGTGAGGATGTGAATTGCAAAGATATGGTAATGGCTTGAGGAAATAAGCCTGGAGCGGTATCAAATTTTCAGCATGGGAGGAAGTAGCATTAGCAGATTAAACGTGGTATTAAAAAAGGTTAATTATAGTTTAGTTTAATTACAAAATATAGTTAACCATGTTTATTTCATTAAACCTATAAAAAACATAACTTGTTAGTTCATTTTCAGAAATTGATAAAACAAGTGGCGTTGGAACCGTATCAGAGAGTACTATGTACTGGAACTAGTTTGGAGCACGTTGGAAATTATGGAAAAATAAAATGCCTGGTCGGATCTATTGACCGTTAATCATTATTCAACGTTTAACAACCAATGTGAGTAAACTCACTAACTCTGTCCAGTTTATAAGTCATAAACATCTTTTAGGATTGGTAAATGATGATTGAATGTTGTGTGATGGTTGTTGGATGAACTACTAATAAATTGGTTGAAATTATCAATATAGTTATATATGTAAATTGTTGGTTAAATATTGATTCTATTTATCATGGTATCTCATATTGAAATGAAATTGATGTTATTTACGTTGATTAACATCTGAGGATGCAGGAAAACAAGCTGGAGGGATCCAACTGGATTCCTCAAAGTTATTATTATTTGTTTTCATATACTAATATGATGTGTTAAATATTCTGTGATAGTTTATTGTGTTGGATGTTTGAATAGCACTGGCCCTAAAATAATTGGTATATAAATACTGTAAAAATATGTCCGAATAAAATGGAAAATGAATTTGGGTTTTAAAAAGGAAAATATATTTTCCCAAAATAGAAATTAAATCTCAAATGGGCTAGGAATTAATATCTTGTTTTTAATAATAAAAACAAAATGTATAATTTATAAATGATGTTTATAAATGGAGTGAAATAATTATCATTAGATAATTTTGGAATATACATTCAAGAGGGAATTTTAAAATCGTTTTCAAAAGGAAACGATGAAATCTATTCCAACGTTCGGAATGTGAGTAAAATTGAAATAAATCCATAAGGATTTATAATTGAAATTCGATTATGCCGAATCTTATGAAAATAAATTATTTTCAGAGATTACATATTATATAAAATAGAACTTGACAATGAAAATTAAAATTTAGTTCAAAACTGATAATTTATATTTGGATATGAAGTCGATTTAGAATTATAAACTTGTTAGATAAGATCAACTAGGAAGTTGACGTGTAAACGAGATTTGATAATAAAGTGAAATGTGAATGAGAAGTTATAAAATGACTCGATAAATGAGATTGGAACCTGTAATGATATTTAAAAAAAAAATCAAGATTTGATTTGATAAAACATGTCTAGATTTCGGTAGAAGAATTCACATTTTTAAGTGAATAAATGTCTAAAAAGCATACGGTTTGCAGATTGGAATGGTTATAAAGGGAAATTGGTAAGATTTCGAAAGTGATAAATTCAAAGTGAATTTAGAATGAAAACGGAAATTTAGTTAACCTGAAACGGTAATTTATTCCGAAGTTCAGAGCATTAATCAAATGGAGATTATTCGAAAGAGAGTTATACATTAAAATTCGATTACATCGAATTCAGGAAATTACCATTTACTTTTTGTTTTAATCAAGATTTATTTATTTATTTATCCATATTTATGAATAAGAGTTATATTTTAAAGTTAAATATTTCGGAAGAAGAGGTTATAACACTATCGTTATAATCAATGTTTTCCATAAAAGAAGTGGATTCTTAAACTGAATCCGAGAATTTATGTTAGTTGTGACGGCCCGCCCCGCATCAGCCGACATTTCAACGAAAGTGCGCTGTGCTAATGTCTAACCAGCACGGGACGGTCGCCAAAGAAAGGAAAGGAAGGGTATTTGAACTAACAAGGAGCTTGTAGAATGTCTCACAACGCAAGGAGTAAAACATAATAATAACATACTTGACATAAAACAGGTGTGACAGTGCATAAGCTGAAAACTAAACATCTTAGCAGCGGAAAGTCCAAATACAGCTTATGTTCCACATCATTATTATTACAACATTTGAAAACTGTCTCTAAAGAAAATAAGGAAGGTACACTACTAATGCCCAAAGTAGTGACCAGCAGCGACACATGGAGAATATATAGCAAAAAGTACGTGTAAGCCTCCTGCTCGTCTCCGTACGGCTACTCGTGCACAACCAGCTAACCTGTCTCTAGTCTGCCCGTTTAAGAGCACCCAGAGTAATAAGAAGAGACATAAAACTCTGGGTCAGACATAAGTCTGGTATGAGTGATAAGCAGCAAACAGAACAATAACAGGTATACTAAACCATACCTGAACCTAGACCTGCAACCAAAGAGTTAGCACTACATACTGTACAATACTCTAAGGTGCCACTAACATATGGTGTAAAGAATACGGGGGTGTGGGTGTGCATGTCATAGTGATAGCAAATAATCAAGCATAGCAACCATCCTCACATCTCTCACTCAGTGCGTAAAGCATACGATATCCACCACTTTGATCACCCTATTCCTTGCTATGATCACTCTGTCCCATGGAGTCATGACAACCCCACTGCATTGATCCATAACTACTAGTCCTTGCTATGTCCACTTTGCCCCCATGAAGTCATGGCGACTCCACTGCAATGGCTCATAGCCATGCTACGATCACTCTGCCCCATGGAGTAACATCTACCCCACTGCACTGATCCGTAGTCTAATATCCGTCTTGGTGGTGAATCAAAGTTATGGACGTCGATAACCCCTTAGCACACGTCCCGCAGCAAAGTCCAATCACGAAGTTGACTCGTTGATTCCCATCTGCATCCTGAGTGCAAACTTCCCATTTGGACTACCTTTGCATCTCGGGTTTTGGTCATCACCTCCGGATCGGTTCGGCATGCTCCTCTTCACTATGCTTCGGATCGTGCTCCTCAAAGTAGTCATGTCTGTGATCATCCACATCGGGTCGGGTCGGATTTTGTAATAACCCGGAAAATGTGAACCAATTTAAAAATTTTAAATTTGGTTATTACCAAAGAATTTGAATAATTGAAATAGCATATTTCAATAAAATAAAGAATTGGGTATAGTATTGCAGTTTGAAATTTTGAATACAAACTTTGTCTGACTGTACCGGATGGAAAATATAACGGATTTTAGCGAAACTGAAAATATTTAAATCTGTTTATGAATACCTTTCTAACAAATCTGAAAAATCGAAGTTTCATAGCGGGAATCAAAAGTTATGGCCAAATGAATTTTCAGAAAGGTCGCTATATAGCATATATAGCCCTTGAAAATTGATATTTTGCATACGACCTCGGAATCCGACGAAACCACTTTTGTTGGGTCCGGGATGTCAAATTATTGCTAAGTTTCAAATTTCATAATTTTTGAAGCTAGGATGTGAGCGGGGCAAAAGAAAATGTGATTGGTCAATTTCTGTTAAAATGGGTCGACCTAAAAATGGCCGTTTTTCAAACGAGCTCAGAATTCGACGAAACAGGTTTTGTTAGGACCGTATCGTCAAAACAAAGCTAGATTTATTTTTCTGGAATTTTTCGATTCAGTTTGTGGCCCTGGCAAATTGAAATGTACATTCAAATTAAATATTGAATGTTTTATATTTTAATTTGAAAAATAACTGACTGTAACAGTCGAATTGGCCAATGAAACATATTCCATTGTGTCCGGAATGGGGGTATTTAGCTAGGGGCGACAGTCATTGGGTTGGAAAAGGAGTTCGGTTGTAAAAACACTATTTAAAAAGTTAATTAAAACCTTGGCCAATCATATTTTTCTATTTCATTATTTAAAATAAATAAAAAACTCCCGAAACCCTTTCTTCTTTCTGCTTCGACGGCGCACGTTACTCCACCATTCCCGACCACTTTCCCCTCGCTCCGACGATCTATAGGCCGCGCCACCACCTGATCTCGAAAGCTCTCCTCCCCCTCTCTAAATCGATACCCACCTCGCCTTCCATCATTGACTATCCGACGAGATCCAAGGGCTCGAAGTCGCCGCACATTTCACCAGAATCCGCCCTCGTCGCTGCATCGATCGGAGCGAAACCACCTGGCGCAGGCGCGCCTCTCTGCGCTCTCCACCGTAGCGCAACCTGATCGTGTCCCAGTGCCACGAATCAAACATTATCAGCAACCCTAGTTTCGAACTCCTCTTGAAGGTATACGGGTTGTTTAATGTTGAACTGATTTTACACTATAAAGCGTTGCAAAACTTTGAAAAATAATATCTTTTTCGTTCGTTAACGAAATTCGATGAAACAGGAGACACCGTGACCGCAAGGAGGCTCTCTACATTCTAGAAGAAGCTGCGGATTTTTCTGATCTTCCTACGATTTTTAGCACTGCAATAACCAATGTGAGGAATCTAAACTGATTGTGTGAATGAAATCGCGTTGTATAAATTATATGAGCGAAGTGTAAATTATATACGCATTGTATACCTCATGTACATGTGTTGTATAAGTTATATTAGCGATGTATAAATTATACAAGCGTTGAATGAAACATATATGCTTTGAATTGTGATGAAATGCAAGTGAATTATAATATATATATATATATATATATACTCCCCTCGTCCATAGACCATGGACGATATTTATTGCTTGTGGTTGATATGATGGTTGAAAAATACCTTTGTGGTTGAAAAATACCCTCTTGTGGTTGAAACAAATTAGAATAGGATTGTGGAATTGAAAATAAAACATGCCGCCTGCGTGCGAACTAGATGCATGATCCCCATTGTCAAAAACCGCGAGGTTTTAAGGTAGAGCGAGGAGCCGTACTAGGGACGGTCCCGGTTTTAACTACCCTGCCGTTATGCTGCCGAAATTTTCTGAAATATTCATATGTTGAATATTATTTGAATTTAAACAAATAGCTTTAGCGATAAAAATCACATTTTATATATATACAAACCGTATCGAATATTCATGTGTTGAGTTGCAATTCATTCGTTGAGTTGAAATTCATGTGTTGAATATTATTTGAATTTAAACAAATAGCTTTAGCGATAAAAATCACATTTTATATATATACAAACCGTATCGAATATTCATGTGTTGAGTTGCAATTCATTCGTTGAGTTGAAATTCATGTGTTGAATATTATTTGAATTTAAACAAATAGCTTTAGCGATAAAAATCACATTTTATATATATACAAACCGTATCGAATATTCATGTGTTGAGTTGCAATTCATTCGTTGAGTTGAAATTCATGTGTTGAATATTATTTGAATTTAAACAAATAGCTTTAGCGATAAAAATCACATTTTTATATATATACAAACCATATCGAATATTCATGTGTTGAGTTGCAATTCATTCGTTGAGTTGAAATTCATGTGTTGAATATTATTTGAATTTAAACAAATAGCTTTAACGATAAAAATCACATTTTTATATATATACAAACCGTATCAAATATTCATGTGTTGAGTGGAAATTCATTCGTTGAGTTGAAATTCATGTGTTGAATATTATTTGAATTTAAACAAATAGCTTTAGCGATAAAAATCACATTTTCATATATATACAAACTATATAGAATATTCATGTATTGAGTTGCAATTCGTTCGCCGAGTTGAAATTCATGTGTTGAATGCTATCGTATTTCAAAATAAAATGAATAGACAATAAAAACTACATTTTTATTGTGAATATGAAGTGTTAAAAACATTCACGTGTCGAATAAATATTTTTGATGATGAAAATATTTCTTTTATCATGTATACGCTTTGATAAAAATACACACGTGTTGAAATAAATAATAGTTTGCTAGAAATATTATTATTAGCTTTGTTCTGCATATATATACATGTGTTGAACAGGAAAAATGGATTAGCTGTAGAGTAAAGAAATTATTTGCGTGCCCGACAAATAGGAAAGCCTTGATGAGTTGGCTGCGCAATTTTATTTTTATATCAACTCCTGTGAATGCCATTGGATGCGGACTGCTGGTTATTCTGTGTGAAATAATAAACATCGCCATAGGATAGTAACAATTAATTTTGAACTACACTATATGGCATACTTCTTGACGATAGGCATACTTCATCATATTCCACATAAGCAATTGGAGCTTGTGTGACGAGGTGGGAGATTTACCATACGAGCGAGAGGCTTGTATGGCGATGATTTTATACTACAGGTTGAACTGATGACTGATATGGACTATATAAAATATAACGATAAATTGCCAGATTAATAAAAAACCCCACACGGGTCTGGAGTTGACAATAATCACGTCGCTCTAGTTATTAGATACGGCACATGGACTATTTATTTCCACACGGAAACGGGGTGACGAGAATTTATTCTCTGGAGTGATTATCTATACATGCTCCCCCGTAAACACCAGAATATATCACTATAAATATGTGGATGCTTTTTAGGATTTATTGGGTACCTAACACGGCCCAATAAATTTCCAAACCCCTCCCCGTACAAAGGAGGTTATGGCGAATTTTTTCGAAATATTAAGGCGTTAGCGAAATATTTGAAGTGAAAACGAAGTTGAAAATATAGAATGAACTATAGTTGGAATTATAGAATGAACTATAGTTGGAATTATAGAATGAACTATATTTATATATAAATATAAATATAATTAAATTAAATCGAATAACGACGCTGCAGTTCGAATTTTGAAACCGTAACTTCAAACGACTAGTGTGGGAGATCCGACCGTCGGATTTTCACGAAACTGGAACTGTTGGGTTCGCTTTGGGAATATCTTCCCACCGATATAGACTTCATAGAAATCCAACGGTTAGATTTTCCGATATGTGTAAAACAAATTAGGGGAAAAACAGCGCCAGTGCCACGGCACGACCTGAAACGTCGTTTAATTAAATATGGCCATTTTTAAATAAATAAAAATGGCGAAAAATCGTTATAAGATATTATAAGCAACATAGATTGCAAATAGACCAATTGGGCTTGAATTGTTTGATATTTGATGGTTGTATGTGCTTGACACGAAAATAACACTAAAGAACTGAAAGATGGATGTCGAATAATATAACCATAGAAAGAATCGATTTAAATTCTAATGACGTGAATTATTTGAAAAGGCCGAGCTAACCCTCATTTCAAATAATTTATCGAGCGATTCGAATTGGAAAATGCGAAGACGATTCAAGACCGACGATCTTCGTATCGGTTGGATGGGCGCTGCTGAGGTTCCTGACCGGAGTAGCTACCGGAAAGGGACGGAAGTAGTAGCCGTCTGAACGTATGTGTTGATTGTACGGATATACGAGGAATTGACGCCTCCGGTTTCATTCAGACCCAAAACGGACTTGTAAATGGACTGTGTGTCTGACATTGGATTTTGTTCTATACTGATTGATCTCTGTTAAATATATATCTGTTTGGCGGCGGAGAATTTATTCTTTTGCTTAACGCCCTTCTCTGAGACGTACGAGCTCAGAGGTTATATATCGATGGAAATCAATCGTATGGAGTGGACTGCCTATGTGGCATGCCAAGATGCTGTGATCAAGGCTTCTGTTGCAAAGCAAAGTCTTGTGGTTGATGATCAAAGCACGGTCTACGTGGCCTAGCTTTGTGTATTTCGTAGATTCGCGAGCCTCACACCCCGGTATGAGTTAAAAACGGGATAAGGACTGCAGGGAGAGCACGACGTTTCTTTCTAGCTATGGTGGTGTCAGTGACTTACCAGCCCTGACATATATATCTACTTTTCACCTTTGTGGTTGTTGGAATGCGAGGCGCCTCTATTATAGGTCTGTAAGGACCGGGAAACGTGTGTTCAGGAATAAATAATCCTCAAACGTAAGAGAGGACCGGCCCTGAAGCATCCAGGGGTTACCCAGAGTGTGTAGTCCCGAGGCATTTGCTAGAATGTCTCGAAGCGGAGAGGAGCTTGCCCCTTGCCTCGACTCATGACGGAAATCCAATTTCCGATACGAAATAACGGACTCGATTGTAGAACTAGTATGGCGACATAGTGGTATGGGGCACTTATGCCGTCTATGATTGATATTTATGATGCTATTCGTTTTTGAAACATACATGCACTAGTAATAATATCAAATGATTTTGCTTTATACGTATCAAGCATATTTGGCCATTATAAGGTAAAACTCTATCCTCCGGCTTGCATTGCATTGTATGATGGGACTTGAGTCTTATAATGGCTTCATTCTTTTTAAAAGCATTGCGTTGTTTTAAAAGAATTTACTTTGTTTTAAATGCACTAGCAATCACTGAAGTAAACCCGTTCCGTGAAAGTGGCGTGGTCCTATGATTTGCTTATTACTGTTGTTTTAAACTGTTAAATAGATTCCTCATACCAGTCCCCATGACTGACTCGTTGTTTGTTTCACTTTGCAAACGCGGGTTCCCTTATTTTCACACGGGCAGCCTAGTTCACAGGTGACCGGTTGTTTTTGGCTCTGCACTATTGTATGGAGTGCATTTTGGCTCATGGCGAGGCTGACTTCACAGAGACGACTTTGACATTTTCCGCCATTACTGTACTTATATTATGATTCCGCCACTGGCGATGCAGACTGATTTACTTCCAGTACTTATTATTATATGTATATGTTCCGCCTTCGGCGATGTAGACTGATACCCTTATTATGTCTCGCTGCATGTATGTATTCCGCCTCTGGCGATGATGACTGATCACTTCCTTTTTATTTACTAAGTTATATCCTACGCTATGCTATTCTGATGTTATTACATGTTGTGATTCCACTGTCATATCCATGTAAAAATATTCTATTTATTGTTCTGATATTACCTGTACTCTGCTATGATGATTGATGTGTTATATTCCAATGATTATCCTTAATACCGCCCCTCGGATTTTGGGATCGTCATAGATTTCCCCATCCAAGTCGATTCGGTTCGGTGCCCATAGCACATGCCTCGGTTCGGTTTGGATACGTATATTGCTCCTGTCGTCGTCGGTTCGGTTCGGGTCTCTCATCCAGTTCGGGTTGGTCATCTCCATCCGGTTCGGTTCGGTTACGATGAACCGATCCAATCTGTTGCCCCAGCTCCTCTTGTCCGATCCGATCCCCTCTTCCTTGCTTCCTCTCCAAACCCAACTCCAACTCTTTATGCAAATGGCCTTCCTTCTTGCCACAGTCTTCTCAGGTGCCAAGTTCTGATCCGAATCAAATCCCTTGCCCAGTTCTCCTATCCGATCCGATCCTAAACCCAGCAAAATTTTCCTGTGACTTTTCCAGCGACGGTTTTACGCCATACGACGGCATTTTCGACCAATATAACAATTCTAATCAATCACAAATCATACCATACTGTCATAACAACATGTATAATCAACCACAAACATCAAAACAACAATATGATGTATTGAAATGGATCAAACGTAGCCAAAAACCCATTTTTTCCCTTAATCATGTTTAAGCAAATCTAATGATAGGATTAGTAAAACTTAACCAAACTAACCAAATATTCTAACAGAGGCCTAAAACACTATGTCGAAATTTATAAATATTTTTCCAGAATTTAATCATGTTTAAATTCACTAATTAACACTAATTACCCTTAATTAACCATAATTAGTGAGGAACTATGCAAATCACTCACCTTTGCCACAAATAAACTGTAGATCTGAAATGATTCTCTATTTGGCACGAATACTGATGTCTTACAGCAGTTCTAACCTTGCTTTGGTGCTGTTTCTCCTTAATTAGATAAAATTAAGCCAAATCTTCAATTAGAAAGTGGTTTAGAGGTGTTTTAGATGTTGGAGGCCATTACTAGGGTTCCAAGAATGAAAGTGGCAGCTGAAAAGTGTCTAAAGAAATGTTTTCTAACCCTAATCAGCCCCTATATACCCCTAATCCCGAAATCTCCCAATGGGCCTAGCTATTAACTACACAATTAAGCCCGGTTAAGATGTTTTTCACCTTCTAAGCATTGTTTCAGCCATATCTTCCAAACGGTGAGTCCATTTGGCTAATGTGACCACACTACGGAATTGTAAACCATCCTCTGAATCTAATGTAAGAGGTTTCAGGTCAAAACTCCTTTCCAATCAAAAGTTATAGCCGAAATAAGATTAGCTAGGAGTAAAATGGTCATTTAAAAATCGGCAAAAATCATGAACATGGGAAATGACCCCAATAGTCGTCTCCCAATGTTACATGACCATACGACTTCGTATGTGAAAGAAATAAATATTCTACAATCCTTCGATGCGTAGAATGTGGGTCGTTACATAAGCAATGTTATTAAAAAATGAAGTTGTGAGCTTTATCCAATTCGAAGTTAAGGATGTTATTCAATTAAGGTCTGAGAGGTAATTGTACCCTAACTTGATCGACTCCTTTGTTGACTAAGGAATGTTTAAGGTTCGGTAGCGAGAATTGGTTAGTGACAAGGTTAGTTAGCGAGTGACTAATGGATTATGTTGTCATAATGATGTCTTATAAACATTCATTTAAATCCATATTAATGGATTTTGGAAACGTTTTCCAAGTATAACCAGAGATGTTTTCTAAAGCATAGAAAGTAAACTGGTTTTGTTGATAAGAAATAAGAAAAGTGAATAATATATGGAAATGTATTCTGATGTTAATAACGTATATTTTGTAAATATAGAAAATAAGAATTTGTTAATAAATGGAAATGTTTTTCGATGTTAATAAAAGATATTTTCTGGAATATAGAAAATAAATAGTTATGATAGATGGAAATGTTTTCCAAGGGTCATAAGAGGCCAAACGAGTTTTTAAGATATATCCGAGGAAAGATATGGAAAACGGGAAATGATAAATTAATAAGAAATTAATTTAAAAGGGCTCAGTGTTGCTTGATGCTTGATCAGTAGAATTTCCATTTGGATATAGGATAGTTGGTCAAATGGATGTTTCCTTTGATAGTTAAATAACCAACTATCAAAGTGTTTGGACCATTTCCGTTGTCAATATGGAGGGACCGAAATTAGGTTTATTATCTGAAAATCACTATGTATGGGCATAAGCATTGTAAATCAATTATGCTGAAGATATTTGAAGACGGAGTAAAGTGCAAGGGTTGTTCTTTTAATCCTAGGTAGAAATTTCCTAAGATGAATTGATGGGATGGTGCCTTCGGTTTGTCCAGTCCCAGGACAACTTGTATGGACAAATGTCTGACAGAGTATGCCTAACTAATCATATACATTAATCTCTTAAAATGTATTTACGTTGGGTGGCGGAGGAATTCATTTCTCTTAGCTTTATGCCTATGATATTTTTTGGTAAATCAATAAATGATTTGGCAGGTTTGATGATGTGGCATTCAAATTGAATGATGTTATTGTACTGAAAAGGTAAGACATAGCCCGAGAACTCATCCACCAGGAAATGGTATAAACCAGGTAGGTCGCATGGCTATGTGGGTTGCTCCCATTAGTGTGTATTTTCACATGATCTACAGAAAAATTCATTTGCTTCTTTATTCTATTGTTGTTATATGCTTTTGGCAACGGTTCCTGATCCCAACCGTTGGTGACATGCATTCGGAACACTCAAGCAAAATGAGTGGCCAGTGATGTTTAGTCGGGTTGCAAGTTGTTCTTATTGAACCCAATGTATTCTTCTCTACAAATACACTATCGGAAGGTGGTCTCATACCTTTCCATATTTGGAGTCCATTCTACAATAAGAACCCACGGTTTTGATTGTATACTATGTATGTGGAGCGTGAGATGCAAGCATTCCACTAGATTTATGTTTATTTGATTTAGACACTATTATAATATCAGAATAGTATTGTTTTCAAAGAATGTTTTGGGTTATCGTAAGGTAACACCATCCGTATTTATGTGTGGATCAGTCTTACAGTTATCTTTTCTTTCGAAAGGATTTTTAAAAGTTAAACCTTATGGTCGGAGTTTACTCACAACAGTCCCATGACTGACCCAGTGTTTGTTTATTTTTTTTACCCTAAACTCTTGGGTGCCCAAAATAGTATGGGTAATCAAGTAGTCGGGATTTTACAGATACACCTAGAGGAGCCTAGAGCAGAAGGCTTTAGCATTAGATAGATATTTCTTATTTCAGTTGTGTTGTATGTGTCGTACTATGATAATGGTTTGTGTATACAGTTACAGATTTGTAATTCAAAAGTTATGTTATATAATATATTTAATTCGTTCTCCTGCGAGATTCATGTCTACTCTGATGTTGTGATATCGTGATCTTATTTTCTTCTATTCTAACTTTATTTCTTTCTATTTCTTACCCTCTAACTTCTTTTTGTTAATAATCCGTTAACTTCCGATGCTTGGTTAGTCGACATGGTGTTTTGTGTCGATGATCAAGATCGGGAATCTGTTAGGCTGTTACAATATGTTACTGTCGGGATTCACTAGACTCGAATCCACTCTGACCCACAAACCCTAATCCCCTTCGACAAATTCAAATTCACACATCGACGTCTCCTATGTCCTCCAGTCCTAACGTTCAATGGATATACCTACAAACCTTAATATACCCACTGTCGAATCCCCTATCTCCAGTATATCCATATCCCACAACAATCATGCAGTCGAAGCGAGATATGCATCCCAAAATTGGTGATGGTGTTTTGATTGGGGGATATGCTACAATGCTCGGAAACAATAGGATCGGTGGGGGAGCAAAGATTAGGGTGAAGATTTGCTGTTTTGATTGATGTGCCGCCTAAGGCTACTGTTGTTTATAATCAAACTAGATTGATTGTCGAGAAGGCTTGGTGATATTCCTAGAGAGTCTATGAATAATACTACCTCTATTTTGAAGTGGCAGATTACATCATTCATGTATGTTTTTATTTCTATCTTTTATTGTTTTCTGTTTATCTTGAATCTATATTGAAATTAGTTGTGTTTATACTCGGTGTGTTAGCAAACTCTTATCTATTCATAAAATTTCAAACGAAACATATATGGATTTTTAAATTTAATAATCTTTATAGCTTAAAAGAAGGAAAATTGTGTTGCAAAAAAAGAAGATAGATGTGCATGTGAAGACCCTATATTATACCCTATTTTCATAATTAAATCCCCTTAGTATAAATAAGTAAATGATGATGTTGTGTGTATGCACACAATGGATGTTTTGTGCATGTTTGATATGCAAGTTAATGGAGAGATAAACTGTTTGAATGGATATTTATGCTAGTATGAATCAGTGTTACATGTATTCTATTAATTAAAAATATGAACTAGACTAGATTAAATTTTTTAAGGCAATTTAAATGCATGATAACAATTGGAAAATGGTCTTAAAATTGTAGCATAAGTACTGCTCAAATAATAAGCCATATATAAGTATTTTCTCAGGTTAAAAGGAAGGGAAATTTGCCATTCAAATCACATTACGATTTTATTTCTAAAAATACGACGTATATGCTGGGTAAAATAAAGAGGGTCATAGGGGAATCAAAATCTGTTGGTTGGACCACTAAAAATAATGATAAACAAATTCAAATGAATGATTGGCAATTATGATAAGGGTATAATAGGTATTTTGTAGGGATAAACCCCTAGTAAGTTAACACATATAAATCAGTGTAGTATGATTTTGGGAAAAAGGATAGCATTCCTATTTTATCTAAGGCATTAAGCAACAATGAGCAGTAGAAACAAGCAGGAAACAAACTGGAAAACATAGGAGAAAGGTTTTGGTGAGTATGATGCATTTTTCTTTATAGCAATATGTCTTGTAAGAGGAAGCCACTCCTAGTATTTATATTTTGATATATATATATATATATATATATATATCAGATTGCAAGAGCTATCTCCTAACAATGATAAATAGGTACTGATATTTTTATGAATTAACATCCCTTTAGACCTGATGAAAATAGAGTACAATTATTATAGCATTGCTGTGTTGTAGGGTTGATTAAAATAGGAATGGGAAATATATATATATATTATATAAAAGAAAAGTGGCGCGATGAGAGTTTCGTATGCTGATCCATTTGGTCTTATCAGATTTTCTGAGCTAAATTCACATACTGATATAATGATATTTAGTAAGGGGAATCCAAAGGTTGGGAGGTATCCTAAGAATACCTCTATCCATATTTACACAGCAACATATGCACACAAATCATAATATAATGTCAGTATAACCTTACCAGTGTGCAAATGATCCCTAAGTTGTTAAAATAAGGATCAAAGAAGGTATCATTATGAGTTAGTTTACAGAATGGATGTTTAACTATCTTTACTAGATTAAATTACTGTTTAAATATATATATATATATATATATATATATATATTGTGGTGTTAAATAGATAAGTATGTATGGCTTTCAAATGTTTGCATATGTTTTATACTGAGATTTTTGTATGACGCAAAGTACATGTTATGATGTAAAATCTAGGATAATTGCTATAGGGAATGGCTAAGGAAAAGAGAGGTTATGCACATAGAATGGTGCTACGAAAATGTTGAGGTAATAAGAGTCTCAAAACCTAACTTATAAACATGAAATGTGTCAGTATAGGTATTTGTCACCAGGTTTGCATTGACCTACTTAGTATCAAGTAGGATGCAAGGTATAGAGATGGCTTGTTTAAGCTCTATAGGACTTTGTGTGACTGGGATAACAGATAATAAGAAGGGCCCATGCAATGCGCACATTTGTGTTTAATGTGAAGAATATAACCATTCAAAATTGTGAAATGTTAAGTCCTAGGTGGTGTTGTAGACTTAATGAAGTTTAAGTCATAAAATAAACTATTTAGGAAAGGTACTGGAGAACTGGGTATTCTAGATAAATGATAGAATTGTGATGAATTCTTCACTTTCATTGGTATTGCATGTTGCTATGTTTAAGTTTGTACTTAAGTCCATTTAAATCATGAAGTATGTTAACTCGTATAAGTTTATGTACCTAAGAAAGATATTCCAAAACATTTAAATAAATATGAGAAAAAACGATGTTATGTCTTTGATTGTATATGCTAAATGCTGTATACTTATACTAGACCGGTATGTCTAGCTCTATTTGATTATGTTTGCAATCCCTTGGAGTGTTCCATTAAAACGGAGCAGCTCAAGGATTGATTCCAAGTAGAGAGGCATGAATAGTTGATTCTTAAAGTGGCCGGAGTTGCTGTTTTAGAAGTATTTTTAGTGACTAAAATGTATTGCTGATGTTTAGTTAGTTTTAAGGATTTAAGCTTTGCTGAATTTATATGATGTATGAATGTATGTTGTTTTTTAAAACCTATGCTAATGTTGTGAAGTACTTATGAATTAAGGTATGTTAACAAGTCCAAAAATGTTGAAACTATATACGTAAATTTTTGTAAAAAAGTGAGTAATTGGATACAAAGGGGAGATCATGTCATTTCGATAAATAAACACTTGTGGCTTTCTCTAAAATGTTGACTGGCGATATGATCAGGACATAAACATTTATGTATGCATTTAGACAATGATAGAAACTGCTTATATGTCTTTACAATCCTGGCATGTAAGAAGGGAGAAAAGCATATAAAATAATACATGTAGGTACTCCTTTGTTAGGCAATATGCCATGGCGTTTTAGATTCAAAATTTCCCATATACATACATACACTATATGTAATTAAGTATGAGGATAACAAAAAAATGTAGTAACAAAATAGAATTCTGGAATGTTAAAAAGGATTTGAAAGTATGATTTGTCCTTAGTATTTTTGGTGAGCTATATTGCACAAAATAGATGTGCACGCGTACGTGCTATGTGCATGTCTATTTAGCAAGGGACAAACAACTCAATGTTTTCATCTTTTATCAAGCAACAAACTTTATAAAAAATTCATAGCTAACTAAGGAGATGAAGTATCAAAATGCGCTTTATTTCTGAAAATAAACATGGCTCGGGAAGATTAAGAAGTCCTTAAAAATCACCTAAGACTAGTAAGCATTAGAAACCAGTAAGCCTTTATGGTTGGGTAAATTAATTTTTAATAAGATAACCATGTTTTATACAAGGTAAAAGCTAAAATCAATTTATCATGTAATCTATATTTTGCTACTAATTTCGTAATAGCAAAATGAGTTTATACATCATCACATATGTTAACTATGAATTTTCTGAATGTATTAATATTTCTATATTGGTTTGCTAGGATCTTGGGAATTAGTGTTTGGGTTGTTCCCATGAGTAGGTGATCCCTGGATGGTTTTTATACATAGATATTGAATAAGTTAATGAAATAAAAATGAAAATTTTAAGGGTCACTTCAGTTGGTATCAGAGCCATTTTTAAGTAAAAACATGGAAAAAATAATTAAAACGGTAACTAATTTTGTGATATATTGGTTGATTTATTTCAACATCGTTGCAAATACTTATGTAAATTGCATAACACTGTTATAAAATTTGATAAGTTTATTTGATAAACCTGAATTATTACTAGAGATCCATGGTAGGTAGATGATCAAATCAAGGGGCAGTAGAAACATGTGAGCCACCAGTGATGAATGTGTAAGAGTTCATGAGAGCTCTTAGGGATGGAGTAGGACCAAGGCTAGAAAACCACCATAAAGAGATGTTAAAGCTATTGAAAACTTACTCACGCTTAGGTGGGAAAGAATATAACGAAACTGAGGGGATAATGGGGGTGCAAACTTGGTTAAGGAGCTTGGAAAGAATTTTCGCAGATATGCAGATAAATGATCAAAGAAAAATGTAGATAGCTTCAAGGAGGCTGAAAGGGGTTGCATTAGACTGTGGGAGGTTATGATAGCAGAAAGACATGAGAATTAAATAACATGGAACTTGTAACAACCCTGAATTTTGATAATAAATAGTTATTTAATTAGAAGCCCAAAAATAGAATTTCTGTCAATGATGGAATTTGACCAAAAAACTTTAACCGTTGCGTTCGTCTCAGAATTCTGGTCAACTTTCATGTTCGGAGTTTCACGAACAGAGTCCTATGAAAAAGTTACAAACGAAATACGAAAACAGACAGAAAATAAATAAAACAGAATAAATTATATGTAGTAATATATAATTACCAAGCCACCTCACTAATGACGACTAGGTTTTCCAGGGCATTCTTGTTATATTTTATAAAACGAATAGACGAATGACAATTAAAATACATCTAACGGTCCAAGGCCATTTAAACCCCTATAAATAAAGGGGTAGAGCCTTATTCTTTTCCATTCAAATCTATGACAACAACGGAGCTCTGCCATTTTCCTTTCCCTCTTCTAACCTAATTTCTTCAAATAAAAAATATTCATACAAACAAATCAAATGTATATAGAATTGAGAGAATAAATAGATTTCATGGAAGAAAATGCAAATCAACGCTCAACGATAGATTCTTCGCTCTCTTCCCTTTTTCTTACATTTCTACAAATCTAGATTTTTTCCCTTTCTAGGTAAATTGTAGATTTATAAGAATTTGAGGGTTGTAAGCCTAAAAAGGTTCAAAACAGAGAAATCGAAAGCAATAAGGTGAGTGGGAAATTTACTAATACAATTATAATGATTTATATATTTCATTTGAATTCGATCTATGTTTTATGCCTATCAGATCTGTTATTTAAATAATTGTAAATTGTGATAACCATCATATCTGATTATGAATATGCTTAAAATTGGTAAATGACAAGTTGGGGTTATGTATAAACATGAATTGTAGAATTTTATATATATTCCCACATATTCCTACAAGTTACGTCATGAATTATGAAATATGTTGTTTATGCCGCATAGCACTATGGATCTGCAAATCAGTCCCATTAAACATAAATTTGTTGTTGTTATGTTCCAGTTCTTTAGTTCAGTGCTGAAACATGAAATATGTGAATTTGGGTAAAAAGATGAAAATTGTGTATTATATGATGCTAAGAATAAAAAGAAATATTCCTTGTTTACATTCAAATTTGTTGGTTTTTTGGCTTAAGCATTGTAAATTATGTCGTTTTACTCATTTTTAAATAAAGAGGAATTAATTTAGAATCACAAGAAGTATGACAAAAAGATTTAAAAAGGGGAAAAGTGGTGCAAAGGTACATATAAAAATAAGTACATATTTTTGTATGTAATTTGCATTAACTGTTCCAAAATAAAAACACATTACATATGTTTCTTGTGATTTGAAGATATGTCAATTCCACAAAATAGACATGATTTATAACGATTTTGGCTAACGGTCCTTGTGAGACTTGAAACCTTATTGGCAAGACTGAATATAAAAAGGGAATGATTGGTTAATTGATTAGACCAAATCATTAATTTAAATTTAAGAATAAAAATAAATAATAAAAAATATGTTGACCGCACTAAAAGATAAAAATGAACATATACATATTATCTGTCGAAATCAACATAAAACGGCAAAAATACGCATTGCATTAAATGTTAAATGGTATTCATTTATGAAATCATACATGTAAATTTATATTCCATACTTAATGAATATATTTATAGTGGCCATTGTAGCAATTAGTTTAATTGATTGCTATAAATGAGGCCACAAATAAATAATTAACAATTTTGACAAATGTTGAATGTTTGGATAAGATTCAATGGTGGAATTATATGTAAATATAATCCATATTGAATTAATATATTTGTGGTGACCATTTTTAGCAATAAATATAATTAATTGCCATAAATAAGACCGCAAATAAAGAAATAATTATTGTAACCAATATTGATTGGGGGCAAAATAAATGTGATAAGAAAATGGTTACAATTCTTAAAATCAATTAGGATAATTGTTGTGGACCCCAATTAAGAAATTTAAATTATAATCGCATTTAGACACGAGGTTAAACTCAATTTATGGCATAAGCTTGCCCAGAACCGACCGGCAAATCCCGCAACCACAGGTAGTCAGTTTAATGTGAGAGGTCTAATGCATAAAAATAAATGTACTAAGGCACGAGGTTAAGTTCACTTGTGGTAGAAGTCTGCCTGGAACCGATCGGCAAATCCAACATCTACAGGTAGTCAACTTAATATGAGAGGCCTAGTGCATATATATAAACGAGTGTAACAGCACGTGCTTCGTGCATGATCGTGGCACGCGCTTCGCGCGTGGTTATTCCTCGAATATTGTATATCTTATAAATATTATGTGAAACTAAAAAACGCAAAAAAGTTAACAACATAAACAAATTCGAAAGCATATCTACATAAAATGTTGAAGATGGAGTTAAACATATGCGTTTGTGTGTGTATTTATAAACAAATTCTTTTTGAAGGAAAATTGATATATTTATGGAAGGTGACTATATTCTGCATTTATATGGAAGGAACAATCTCTCCATTTCTGAGGATTCTTACACAAAGATTTCTAGCAAGCAAAATAAGCAACCTGGCCCCTCCTTCAAATCGTTCTGCTTCTTACTCCTATTTACAAACCCTAGGCGCCATCGAAACCTGCAAACTGCAAACCACTGAGAAAATTGAAACTAAGGAGCCTGAAGTTTTGAAATATTCCCAAAGTTTAACAACTAAATGATAAGAAATAAAAATAAATGACTAACCTGGAGCTATGAGCGATTTTCCACAAATAAGACAAATACGATGTTGAAAAGCATCGTGCAAATCCCAATGTCTCAGGTGATAACGACTCTACCAGACTCTTCAGTTCCGTCAAGACCAACATTAAAGCTTCTCTGGAGGTAATTTTCACACCAATTTTCTTTTAAAAAAATACGAATGTGTTGTATAATGATCGTTCCCTTTTAAGTGCTTCCTAAAAATACGAAGGGAAGAGTGAATGAAGAGAGAACAACGATGATGAACAAAGAGCGGTGAAAATGAGGAGAGAAATGTGAATATGAATGGATATTTTGAATGATGTTTATAGGGGTGTATGGTTTGTTCTAGAAATGTCGCAAATGTAGATAGAGGCTGAGAGTATTTCAGAACCAGTCAAATGCAGAAGATGCTATTTTTTAGCTATGAATAAAACATGGTAAGACGGATGCTATTTTTTAGGCTCAACGAAATTTTAGGGATTTATTCCAATTATCAGTACATATATATTTGAAATTGAATTGGATAAAAATTTCAAGCTGCACAATATAGAAAAAACAACTATCATTGATATAGTGCCAAATTTGCTTTCTAACCATATAAGACATTGTCACATATCCACATCAACAGGAATTTTTATATATGGAAAATAAACTGAACTGGTATATCTATATGCAAAATATAAACGACCTTAACTCTAATTTTAAACACAAATATGTTTATACATACATATATAATAGTATCATGTATACATATAATAAAGGTTTAAAGTAAACAGTTTTGGAATGTAAAAATTTAATTGCATAATAAAAACTTGAATGGATGCAGTAATTTACGCATGGAAATTCGTAGCATTAGAACCAATGAAAATGCATAAACTAAAATAAATAGCAACTAAATCAAAGAAATTGTCCTAAACTTAGCACCTAAATATTGTTAAAAAAAACTGTCATTGATATAGTGCCAAATTTGCTTTCTAACCATATAAGAAATTGCCATATATCCACGTCAATATTAATTTCTATATATGGGAAATAAATTGAATTAGTAGATCTGTATGCCAAATATAAATGATCTTAGCTCTAATTTTAAACACAAATATGTTTATACATATAATAGTATCGTGCATACATATAATAAAGGTTTTAAGCAAACTGTTGTGGAATGTAAATTTTAATTGCGTAATAAAAGCCTGAATGGATGCAGTAAATTACGCATGGAAACTCGTAGCATTAGAACCAATGAAATGCATAAACTAAAATAAATAACAACTAAAATGAGAAGTGATTAAAATTTGAAATGAAAGCATATTTAGAGATCCTCTTTTTGAGCAAAATTAAAGAGGCAATTTGAATTCGTTGAAAAGGTTTATTAGATCCTAATTTAAGTGATAATAAATGTCTAATTTATTGGGGATATTAGGTTAAATAATAATTTTGTATATTTAAAAGCTCATACGTAAGGGCATTTTGGGAAGTTCATGGTCGGACCAAAACTTTGTACCCCAAAGAGAATTATCAATAAAGAAAAGATTTAAAAAAAAATCAACTGCATAGATCCTATTTTAATGAGACCCTTTATTTAAATTTATAAAAAAATCAACCGCACTGACCCTATTTTGGCATTTCACGGTTGGACCTAAAATATGTGTTTCCAAGAGAATTATTAATGAAGATGACATGATGATAATTTCAATAATATATACACTACCAATTAGGAATGCAATAAAATATATGCACTATTTATCATCGAACTAAAGTAATAAAACATGTTGTTATAGAAAGTAATAAAATATGATGTTACGAATTAAAGTTATACAATATATGCATTTTAGAAATTAGATTATTTAAAATTAATAGAATGATATAAGGCATATAAGGTAGTCATACAAACCAGTATATTGGAAATGTAGTTATATGTTACCATAATCATACAAATGCATTGTTTTTCCATATAAGGAATGCATCATCCAACCATAATTCTGTTATTATTCTGTATATATTAATTAATAACCAAAAATGTATGACTCGGGATTCATGTGGATTCTGACAATAAAGGGCATTTTCGGCACTTTATGTTTACACCAAAAAAGTGCTACACCAAACCTATTCCGAGTATTAGTAAAGATATAATAACCAGTAAACAAATAAAATAAAATAAAGAATAAGTATAGTAAATTCCTGTTGGGGTACAACAAATAGATAACTTGGGATTGATAAATAGTTATCTTAGGAAAATATGACCGTTAGAGTCATAAAGGGCAATAAATAGGAAATAAAAAGAAATGGGTGTCAAAAAAGGGGATTAATGGATATTGATTGTCGTTTAAATACTAAGTCTAAATTAGGGAATGAATTAAATAAATATCCTAGAGAAAAGGTAATATAACCTTCCTTATTTATGTTAATAAAACTTATAATTAAGAATATAGTTGGACTTAGTAGGTTAATAATGTAAGATATTATTAACCATATAAAACCGTGATACAAATAAATGGTGTACGTATAGTATTTCCATATAAAGGAATTAAACGAGGATAACTTAGTAACGTAACCTACTTTATCCCGATAGGGAAAGGTGTTAAAGGCAAATGGGGCGAACTTAATAATCTTCACATATAGTCCACTTCCTTGGGTCTTAAGCGGCTTGGGTCGAGGATTCCACCTGGGAGTAGGTCTTTCAGTTTAGGGGTCTTAAATGGCATGTGTGTGTAGGCCTACCCAAACATGGAAACTAAAAATGTCAGATATGGCTACCTACCCTATAGGAAGTATTAAGCGACTAAGGAGATTATATATATAATAAGGTCAGCTATAAGGTATCGCGAACGATAAAATACCGACTCTCACCTTATGCGGGGTAAGGGTATATTCGTGAATGATGGAAGCCTTAACTAGTAGGGTCCGTAGCTAGTGCCCCTTAGTTATATGTTAGCATTTGATATATTATCGAGGGTTAATAGGTGACCAATAGGACCGCCTAGGGTCTTATGTGATTAGGGATAATCCACCCTATCTATCATTGATAGTGAGGCTTTAAATAATAAAGAATAGAGAATGAGGTAGATAGAAACCCCGAAATTAGGGACCCACTCTCGATATAATTAACCAGTTAAACTCTGGTATAAAGGCTTCACAAAAATGTGTGTAAATGTCCTATCTCGGTAATATAATTTGGGAAAACTGCTTCAGGCTGAATAGTAAAGTCATGCGTATATATTTATTGGGTTGGGCTAGTATCACTAACCTGATTAGGCATACAGCCTGGGTTGAACCGAACGGAATATATTTGTGTTATAGTCTATGTTATACATTTCTTAGTCACCAGAACTTGTTATTTTGACGCCCCCTCCTCATTACAATCTCCAGGTTTCATAGAGAAGGTCGGGTTCTCACAGATGATTAAGTTTGGCTTTCGGTTCTCATTCTCTCTTATGCTCGGTATCGGCAAAGTGACTTACTTTGAAAAATGTAGTTGCTTGAGTTAATACTAGTTATCCTGTTTTGTTTCCACTGTGAGTTATATTTATCATACTCTAATTATGCTCGTGCTCATTCATTGCAGGTACCAGATATGCACTCTATGCTTGGATGTATTCAAGTTTTGATTTTTTTCTTCAAAATTTGGGTGTATAAAAGTGTGGGGTGTTACATTTGGTATCAGAGATTAGGTTAAACGATCAGAGGGATTTTGTTAAATTAGGAACGTAATTAGATTTTCTTTTCTGTTTTTCTTCGTCTTTCTTACTTGGCTTTAATTTATTTTGACTATAGAAATTAGTCGTGGGCCTAATTATATATAATGTGCTTTGAGTGACTAAGAGCTGAAATATGTTGAGTTCGGGTTTCTAGCCAAATCCGCCTTACCCAACAGTACGTTGGCAATCTCATCGTGAAGAGCATGAGATGACTATGGTTGATTCTGTTGATTCAAGATTTTAAAACTGGATATATAGATATATATTAATATAAAAAGCTAGCCACAACCCAGATAATTGCGATTTCTGGTTTTTGGTTTCGTCAGTAATTCCAGTTAAGACCATTACTCGATCCAAAATGGATAAAAAGCCCACGTTAATATGTCGTATCCTTTTCAGAATTATAATTATGAGGTTTATCCATTTTTTACTTCGTTAAAATTTCGAATCTACCTTGGTTGAGATATTCAATTGAATTCTTAGCCTTGTATTCTAGGAAATTTATTTTTAAAACTGTTTGAAAAATAGAAATGGATTTCAACGGTTTTGAAATACGGTTTCGAAAAAGTAGTTTGTGAAAGATATGGTTTTAAAATTTTAATCTATTCATATTTCAAAATTTTAGAGCTGTGGTGTGATTTTAATAAATTTGGCCTGATTGGTATGAAAGATGGAATTATGAAGGACAAGGAATATGCTACTAAACATGAAAATAGTAAGTGTATATTCATTGTGATTTTTAGTATCCATTTTCCTATATATATTGGATAATTTATTAAAATTACCAAAGTTACCCTTAGTGGTTATAAAGCTCTAACATTTTGGACATGGAAAGGTTTTTCCAGTCTAAAATATAAAACTGGAATATAAATAGTAATAATAAAATGGATTTATAAATGCGGAACCATTGGTTTATAAATAAATACCATTTTTGGAAAAGTTTTAAATTTTTCTTCGAAAGGGCTAGGAAAAATCCTTCAGCTTGATCATTGGGGTATTTGAATTTGAATTGCTTAGTTTATGTCAGCTAGTAAGGGGAAATATCCTTTTTAATTTATATTACGGATTTCTAGCTAAATTTTTGGAACTCGTTCGTTTGTTGTTTAGTCGCAACATCGTGTTAAGACTATAAATCCTTGGAGTCGGTTCGGAGTTTGACTACGGTCTTTGAATACCGTAGTGATGAGGATAATTATTTTCGGATCGTGTTAAAATGTTAAAAAATAACGCGAGACAATTAATATTTAATTTGGCCTAATAAGGTCAAGGTCCAACCTCTATCCAAATCACATTTGGTAGTTGACCGCTTAGCGCTATAATAGGACGGTCAATTAGTTGATGAGTTTTGGCACAACTTGGACCGAGGACTCAACCGTAAAAGTTGCGTCCAAATTACCCCTAAACTTCTTCTTTCATCCTTTCTTTCTCATTTATCCGAACCATATCTCCATCCTTCTTCTCTTTCTTTTATGCCGCCTCGTCTCCTCTTTTTCGTTCTTGTTTGCGCATTAGACCTTCCCTCGTTAATACTCCAAAATCTAACTACTTCTCTCCTACCATTTCTTGTCATGTAATACGTAATTGCAATATTCGATCCTATTCCCATGATTAAAGTCTCCTCCTTAGGTAGAGATCATTTGGTTGGATTGGAATGAGCAAAAAGGTCTAACCACTTTAGGGCTAAGAAAATTTGGCAAGGCAGTTGGGCTTGCACCGGCCCATTGCTTCGAGATCTTTGAATAGGGTTGTTGTTTGTGCTGCATCCGCCTTTGCTATACCTTGTTCGAATATGTTCTTTCGAAGGCGATTGTCGTTTCAGAGATAAAGATCTAAGCTGTCTTTTGATGGTTTTTCTAAGGAGAATCTCGAAGAGATTTTAGAGAAATCCTTGTCTTGCACGGACTTGTATGGTCTCTTGTTTGACCGACTTTGGAGATTTTGTAGCAAATCTCTTTTTCTTAGTGTCGGTTTTTGTGTTGGGAATCTATGTTCGAACTGCCCATGTACACGTGTGACCCATTTAGCACATCGTTCTATAAATGGGAAGTCATGACTAGATTTGTCTCTTTATGCGATAATTTATTCTTTGCTTAATCGCTGGCGTAACCATCATTTAGTACCACATCATATTCGATTCAGCTTGTTGTTCTCGTGTGTTGTCTCATGGAATTACTATATATACATTTATTTACCGTTGTCTGTAGGCAATATTAGGTGGGTTTCCATAAGAAGCGGTTTTGTGGTAGGTTTCTTTTCTCTTCATAAATTCTCTCTTGAAAGAGATAATGATGTGGAAACCTTCAACAACACCAATAATGTTTGTTACACGAGATTGAGCATTTTTCCTACCATGGTATGGTTAATTCAAAATCATAAATATTGGTTTCAGCTCCAGCCTTGGAGCAAGACATCTCATTGTTTATAGCCATTGTTTTGGAAGTTTGATGTTGTTTTATCGTTGTCTTGGTTGTTATCGCTTTCCAAAATCGGGGTCTTGTATTTGTGGTGATTCATGCTTGTAACTATTAGTGTTGTTTAAATCGCACAACTTGGTTAATGAGGTTTCTAATTTTGGAAATGTTTATGTCATTCACGCGTTCCTGTTCGAATGAAATCTCATTTCATATTTAAACTAATAGTTGTCTTAGAGCTAGAAAGAATATAATTATGCGTTGGATAAATTAATGCAAAGGACATATTTTGCGTTGCTTTTCGTCATGGGTATATAAATAAACAAATCACCGTTCCTTGTTAAAAATAATTTTATTTTGGTCTTTTTGTGTGTGATTTCAGTTTTCGCATTTTTGGCGTAACTGACTTCCTTTCTCGCCAACATGTGACTTGAATCGTTTAAATTTCCGCAAAATACATTTTCGAAGTTTTTGGAAAATGTTGTTAGAAAAAAAAACATTTTTATCATTTTCTTATTTTTATAGGAAAGTGAAACGGTTTTGAAATGAAAATTTCAAAATAAACGTGACAAGTTTTTAAGTGAAAATTTATTTCTGTGAAAAATCTCGATTTTTGGTCATATGAATAGCGTAAGGAAGAAGTTTGGATGCTTTGTGTGCGCATTTTAGTGGTGCAGTAGGGCCGATGATACGATAAAAACGTTAACGACAACAAGGAAAAGGTTGTTTAAGCCTTGGAAACGATGTTTCCATACCTTGTCGATGATGCGCGAGAGTTATTAACTAACTCGTTTTACATTTTAGAGCATGTTTTACGCCTCATTTACAATCTACAAATGGATTTTTTTAGAGTATTTTGGGTAACCGAGGAGCAAATTCCATTGTAGGATAGGAAATGGAATATTTGTAAGCAGAAGAAATGTTAAAATTCTTCGCTTTGATTTCCGTGTTCCGGTTTAGGAGAAATTAAATAGAGGACGATTAGATTGCGTGATGTTTTGGATGATAGGGTTTGGATGCAAAATTGGTTGCTTCACGCTTTTATTCGTAATTGTGTGAAGGCTATGGATGAAAAAGAATTTTCAAAATTTGCATTGATATAGAATTTCCAGTATATTTAGTATGCCTTGCATCATGTTTTCAAAACCGTTTTAAAAATCTCAATGCATACATATAGAGCGCCCGATCTAGAATTGTCTTGCATGCATGTTTTATGGTTGAAATGCATATGTACGCTATGCACATATACACATGGTAGCAAAGTGGATGTTCATAAATTGGTTCTGTAGTATAGGATAACTAGGTGTCAGAATTTTCTGATGAAATTCCTTTTAAGGGGGGAAGCATGTAACAACCCGGAATTTTGACAATAAATAGTTATTTAATTAGAAGCTCAAAAATAGGAATTTCTACAAATGATGGAATTTGATCATGAAACTTTAACTGTTGCGTTCGTCTCGGAATTCTGGTCAACTTTCATGTTTGGAGTTTCGCAAACGGAGTCCATATGAAAAAGTTACGGACGAAATACGAAAATGGACGGAAAATAAATAAAACAGAATAAATTATATATAGTAATATATAATTACCCAGCCACCTCACCAATGACGACTAGGTTTTTAGGGGTATTCTTGTTATATTTTATACAACGAATGGATGGATGACAATTCAAATAAATCTAACGGTCCAAGACCATTTACACCCCTATAAATAAAGGGGTAGAGCCTCGTTCTTTTCCATTCAAATCTATGACAGCAGCAGAGCTCTACCATTTTTCTCTCTCTCTTCTAACCTAATTTATTCAATTAAAAAAAATATACATACAAACAAATCAAATCAAATGTATATAGAATTGAGAGAATAAATGTGACAACCGCCCACAGCCCCCGCACTATACAAGAGGAATAATGCGCTGAAAGGTGTGCCAGGCAGCTATGGACGATCATCAAGGTATGATAGATAAATGAAACCTGTCGTAAACTCACAGCGCAAGGATAAAACATAATAGAACATATACAACAGGTAGTGATAGCGAAGCAGAAAACACTAAACTTTCATGACAACTGGAAAGTATTTCCCATACACGTGGATAACAACAATAGTGTTTGTACAATTTGCCTTACTACAACACTCTGAGAAATAGCAAATAGCGAAAACAAATACTAGAAAGTAATAAAACTGGTACATGAGCCTCCTGCTCGCCATCGATCTGCCTCGTCGTCCTCACTAAAGCAATACCTTCCACCTGTTACTTAGTCTGCCCATCCACAACCGGATGAACAGCCCAAGGTAATAAGAGGAAACATAAAACCTTGAGTCAGACAATAGTCTTAGTGAGCGATAAAAAAACTAACAAACTTCATCAATAAAGTATATGATAATGGATAAATAATCAACTAATCTACCTAGCTTCAGAGAAGAACTTTAAATTTCCTTCCCATTACAAGACAGTGATAGCCTTTACAATCCATACACCCAAAGGAATAACAATTCAGTCACGACAATTAAAGCATCCATTCATATATGGCAAAGCAACTCAATCATGATCACAACATGCATTCAAACATCCATGACTAACTCTGGCTATCACCGCCAACCTTGCTTTGGAACCCTCGTTATCGTATGTCTGGCTAACAATCTGCTGTCAATTGTCAAGGACCACACATGACGCCTCGATTCTAGCAAAACTCCGCATGCTATACTCAACATATGCTACACGCTATACCCAACACATTTCTGGGCCATACACGATGCCTAAGGTACTCGACCTACAATTGGTCTTCAATTGTACCTCTGCTTTGAGTCCGTTAGAACCTACGACAATGATAATTCCACGGCCTTCTCGTCTCTAGTCGTTATCAATTACGACTATTAATTAGCTCAGAACACCTTAGAACTGTCACTTCACATGAACTCAATACATCCTTGAGTTGTCTCCCCATTTGTTGCATACAATGAACAATAAACACTTTTTAACACTTCCAAACTTCCCAAGTGAATTCACTTTGAAGTCACATCATCACCGGAAGTGTCCGACCAAAAATAGCTGCCAAGAAATGGGAAAAATGGCTGACCAGAATAGGTCGACCCACTTTGGTTCGATCCACTTTTGTCTGACCCACTTTGGTCCGACCCACTTAAGTCCGATCCACTTTGGTCCGATCCACTTTGGTCCGATCCACTTTCCGTCTGATCCACTTTCATCCGATCCACTTTTGTCCGATCCACTTTGGTTCGATCCACTTTCGTCCGATCCACTTTGGTCTGACCCACTTTGGTCCGACCCACTTTGGTCCGATCCAAAATTTGCATATTGCAATTCAACTCCGATTACGACCAAAACTTCGCCAAACGATAAATCCGACGAAACAAACTCATCTAATTCATCAAAAAGGATTACAAGCATGTTATGAAATCAACAATATCATCAATATGACAATTCTATCAACGATAATGTCAAATTCACCACAAATATGCATATGAACAAAAACCATGGATCTAACTTGCACATTCGTATGAAATATCATAGAAATTACCTATTTAAACTTGCTAAATTAGATCCTACGGTGATCTATATGAAAATGAACTTACCAATGCATGGATCTAAGGAAAAACACTAGAATTTGATCAAAAACATTATCTACTACCCATACACTTTATTAAATCCATGTAAGAGATGTAACCCACTCACTGATTCTCCAATACAAGCTAAAATGATAGAATTATGAATCCGGACAGCGAGCAATTCGAACCAAACTCCTCGATCCAATGAATTCACTTTTGAAATGATGTAGATCTAGCCTCCAATGGTGTAGATCTATGATTTCCCTCCTTAGATTTGGATTTTTAATGGTGGAAAGGTGTTAGAGGAAGAAGGAGATCAATGCCTCCAAATGAGAGAATGGGAAAGTAAACCTTTTCCCTCCATTCTCACCCCCTATCTATAGGATTCCACCAGCCCACTAATGGGCCTCCCAATTCAGCCCATTAGGCTCTCTAAACCTGAACATCCAAATGAAAAACCTTAAAACAATGATTTCTCCCAAACCGCTGAGCCAAATCTTTAATGTAACCACTCTATGGAAATGTAATCATCAATTCCTTTCCAATGACATAGGTCTCACCCTCTGATTCAACCTGAGTCAAAAGTTATGCCCTGTACAAGACTGACAAGGGCAAATTGGTCACAAACAAAATCGGTAAAATTATGGACATGTCTCACATCCCCGTAAGCAACATATTAAAAGATGAGAATGATCCAACCCTCAGGGAATAAAATAAAAATATTTCACGATCTTTTGATACGTAAAATGCGGGCTGTTACAATAAATAGATTTAATGGAAGAGACTACAAATCGATGCTCAACGATAGATTCTTCGCTCTCTTCCCTTTTTCTTACATTTCTACAGATCTAGAATTTTCCTCTTTCTAGATAAACTGTAGATTTATAAGAATTTGAGGATTGTATGCCTAAAAGGTTCAAAATAGAGAAATTGGAAGCTATAAGGTGATTGGAAAATTTACTGATACAATTATAATGATTTATATATTGAATTTGAAGCCAATCTATGTTTTATGCCTATCAGATCCGTTATTTAATTAATTGTAAAATGTGATAACCATCATATCTGGTTATGAATATGCTTAAAATTGGTAAATGACTAGTTGGGGTTATGTATAAACATGAATTGTAGGATTTTTATATATTCCCACATATTCCTACAAGTTATGTCATGAATTATGAAATATGTTGTTTATGCCGCATAGCACTGTGGATCTGGAAATCTGTCCCATTAAACGTAAATTTGTTGTAGTTATGTTCCAGATCTTTAGTTCGGTGCTGAAATATGAAATATGTGAATTTGGGTAAAAAGATGAAAATTGTGTATTATGATGTTAAGAATAAAAGGAAATATTCCTTGTTTACATTTAATTTTGTTGGGATTTGGCTTAAGCATTGTAAATTATGTCGTTTTACTCATTTTTAAATAAAGAGGCATTATTTTAGAATCACAAGAAGTATGACAAAAAGAATTAAAAAGGGGAAAAGTGGTGCAAAGCTACATATAAAAATAAATACATATTTTTGTATGTAACTTGCTTCGACTGTTCCAAAATAAAAATTCATTATATATATTTCTTGTGATTTGGGGATATGTCAATTCCACAAAATAGGCATGATTTACAAATATTTTGGCTAAGGGTCCCTGTGAGACTTGAAATCTTTTTGGCAAGACTGAATATAAAAAGGGAATGATTGGTTAATTGATTAGACCAAATCATTAATTTACATTTAAGAATAAAAATAAATAATAATAAGTACGTTGACTGCACTAAAAGATAAAAATGAAATCCATTCAAATCAGCGAAAAAGTTAAAAATATGCATTGTATTAAATATCGGATGGTATTCATTTATGGAATCTTACATGTAAATTTATATTTCATACTTAATGAATATATTTATGGTGACCATTGTAGCAATTAGTGAAATTGATTGCTATAAATGAGGCCATAAATAAATAATTAACAATCGTGACAAATGTTGAATGTTTGGATATGGTTCAATGGTGGAAATATATGTAAATATAATCCATATTGAATTAATGTATTTGTGGTAACCATTTATAACAATAAATATAATTAATTGCCACAAAATGTGACCGTAAATAAAGAAATAATTATTGTAACCAATATTGATTAGGGGAAAATTAATGTGATTGGAAAATAGTTATAATTCCTAAAATCAATTAGGATAATTGTTGTGGACCCCAATTAAGAAATTTAAATTATAACCGCGTTTAGACACGAGATTAAACTCAACATGTGGTGTAAGCTTTCCCGAAACCGATCGACAAATCCAACAACCACAGTTAGTTAGTTTAATGTGAGAAGTCTAATGCATAAAAATAAATGTACTAAGGCACGAGGTTAAGTTCACTTGTGGTAAAAGTCTGCCCGGAACTGACCGGCAAATCCAGCATCCACATGTATTCAACTTAATGTGAGAGGCATAGTGCATAAATATATATATATGTATTAACCAATAAATAAATAAAATAAAATAAAATAAAGAATTAGTATAGTAATTGCCTGTTGGGGTACAACAAATAGATAGCTTGGGACTGATAAATGGTTGCCTTAGGAAAATATGACCTTTAGAGTCATAAAGGGCAATAAATAAGAAATAAAAAGAAACGAGTGTCAAAAAAGGGGATTAATGGATATTGATTATTATTTAAATACTAAGTCTAAATTAGGGAATGAATTAAATAAATATTTTAGAGAAAAGGTAATATAACCTTCCTTATTTATGTCAATAAAACTTATAATTAAAAATATAGTTGGACTTAGTAGGTTAATAATGTAAGATATTATTAACCATATAAAACCACGATACAAATAAATAGTGTATATATATAGTATTTCTGTATAAAGGAATTAAACGGGGATAACTTAGTAACGTAGCCTACTTTATCCCGATAGGGAAAGGTATTAAAGGCAAATAGGGACGAACTTAATAATCTTCGCGTATAGTCCGCTTCCTTGGGTCTTAAGTGGCTTGGGTCGAGGATTCCACCCGGAAGTAGGTCTTTCAGTTTAGGGGTCTAAAATGGCATGTGTGTGTGGGCCTACCCAAACCTGGAAACTAAAAATGTCAGATATGGCTACCTACCCTACGGGAAGTATTAAGCAACTAAGGAGAATATATATATATATATATAATAAGGTCAGTTAGAAGGTATAGCAAACAATAATATACCTACTCTCACCTTATGTGTGGTAAGGGTATATGCATGAATGATGGATGCCTTAACTACTAGGGTTCGTAAGTTATAAGTTAACATTTAATATATTATTGAGTGTTAATAAGTGAACAATAGGACCGTTTAGGGTCTTATGTGATTAGGGAGAATCCACCTTAACTATCGTTGATAGTGAGGCCTTAAATAATAAAGAATAGAGAATGAGGATATAGATAGAAACCCTGAAATTAGTGGCCCACTCTCGATATAATTAACCAGTTAAACTTTGGTATAAACGCTTCATAAAATGTGTGTAAATGTCCTATCTCGGTAATATAATTTGGGAATAATGCTTTGGACTGAATAGTAAAGTCATGCGTAAATATTTACTGGGTTAGGCTAGAATCACTAACCTGGTTAGGCATACACCCTGAGTTGAACCAAACAGAATATATCTATGTTATAGTCTGTGTTGTACATTTCTTAGTCACAAGAACTTGTTGTTCTGACACCCCTCCTTATTACAACCTCTAGGTTTCATAGAGAAGGCCGGGTTCTAACAGATGATTAAGTTTGGCTTTCGGTTCTCTTTCCCTCACATGCTCGGTATTGGCAAAGTGAATTACTTTGGAAAAGCTAGTTGCTTGAGTTAATACTAGTTATCATATTTTGTTTCCGCTGTGAGATATAACTATCGTACTCTGATTATGCTCATGAATTCATTTATTGCATGTACCAGATATACGTTCTATGCTTGGACGTATTCAAGTTTTGATTTTTGTCAAAATTTGGGTGCAAAAAAGTGTGGGGTGTTACAGAACTAGTTTAAGGAAATGCTGGAAGCAAGTTTGTTCCAGTTTTAATACTGGCAACATTATTGGAGGAATTTATTAAATTAAGATAAGGTACTATGTGTGTGACAAAATATACCTAGAAATTTGAAAGTTTATCAAAATATGGTACTGTCTTGATAGCAGATGAGACAACTATGAATGGTAGGTATATTCAAGGGCTTAATGACAATTTGTCTAGGGAAATGCTACCCTATATTTAAAGAACCTTTGATCAAGTGTTAGACCTCACTCTAAAATTTGAGTTGCATGACATTGCTAGAGAAAAAATCCGAAATATTAAGAATAACAACCTCAATAAGAAAGGAAAGAACTAGCCCTATCCCTATGACAAGAAATAGACAGAAGCTAATGCCAAGAAGGTAGAAGGAGATAACACATTTGAGGTAAAGAGGGAGATTATGTGCTACAATTGTCGAAGAGAAGGACACATCAAAAAGAATTTCCTAGAGCCAATCAAGGTACATGCTAAAGTAGGAGCTTTAGAAGGCAAGTGAAAGACATCAAAGGGTGTTAATATTGGAGAATCTGGACAAGTAGAAGGTATACTTTTTTATTAACAATTTACCTATTTATGTGGTGTATGATACAGATACTGGAGCTACACGCTCCCTTATATCTCATGATATTGTTCAGAAACTAGAACTCGTATATGTGTTAATGGATAGGCCTTTATTTATAAAGAGTCCCATAGGAAGCTATTGTGTGTTGGGGATGTAATGTGTGGGTGTAAACCTAAATACATGATGACATATATTTGCCTCAGATTTACGTGTGTTAAATTACCTTGGTATAGGGATAATTCTGGGGGTAGACTAGTTATTAAAAGGATTAATTGACAGGAATAATCCAAAGTTTAACGTGCCTTCCCATAATAATCTCAAGTTTGGATTATTTTTAAATAATCCCAAGTTTATGGGGTCCCTTCCCGTATTGATCCTAGTAACATAGTGATTTATTTAACTGGTTTCTCATCTTTTACATTTTCAAATCAAATATCTCTGTCCAACCTGCTACATCATAAACACCACCATACCTTCAAAACCAACTTGCTGATCCACATATACCGCCTTATTACATATATTTTTTTAACACAAACAAAAATAAATCTGCAACTTAATAATTTCAGAGTTAAGGATGCAAAATTCATAGGTTTCCTTGAGGAAAACCCAAAAAAATTCTTCACATAAAAAAGAAACCTATGCAGTGTGTCCCTCCACATTCATTTCCAGCAATTAAAACTACATACAAGTAATTTACATAACCCTTAATTAAACCCTTGTCCTATATAACCACTTACCCTGACTAGTCGACCCTTTGTCTTTAGGAAAGAACCTTGGAATTTCGAAAGAGTGTTCACTCTTGTTACCCCATCCAAAGCAGACCACTCTTCTTCATCAGTTGCCTGCATACAGTCAGCTAGACTCCTCGTAGACTGACTCCTTCCAGGCATTTTTTCTTTGCATCTTCCTCCTTTACAAGCACAATCCCATCTTCTTCATTGATTTCACATATTTCATGGCTTGTATATGCTTCATCCTTAACTTCGATTTCTACTTCTTTGTTTAAATGTGTTACGTTTATAACAGGTTCTGTAGTTTGATGACTTGATATTACAGGAGAGTTCAGGAATAAGCAAATGATAGCACAGTCATCGGTTTTCAATGTCGGATATTTTAGACGCCACGATCGAACCACACATTCCACTAGAGCTCTAGCTGCAGTTGGCCAAGTTGGAGCTGAGGCTATTATGTCTACTACTTCCTTATTTGATAGCATATCCCATTAGTCGCTAGAACAATAAACTCATCTTTATCAGTGAGAAGGCGCTATATATGAGTTATCGGGAACAGATATCAAACCATAGTCCTTAAGACAAAAGTCATCGAATGCTCAAGCTAATGTAAAATGAGGAGAATCATTGTTAGGCAGCCTTACTCGAGCGACTTCTGGTTCATCTTGCAAGGCGAAAACCGTTCCATTATATTGTTGTATTCTAGCAGCTTCTTTAGGCAGATTTGGCTTCAAGTCAAAAGTCAGTTGCTTGATGATTAAATTATTTTCGATATCTCGCCTACCCGGTATAGCTCTAGAATCTCCAACATTTCCAATCACAAGTTCGTAACCCTATTTAATTAAAGTAACAGCAGTTGTCCCGCTGCAGAAACAATCAATTGTAGGGTGAAATTTCAACTCTTTATCCATTGATTTGAATGCCTTGAGTAGAGACTACCTCGATTTTGGATAAACATCAGGTAGCTTAACATTGTCATCCATAACAATAGCCTCTGACTATTCATCATCAATGTGAATAGATCCTGATTCCTCAGAGTTCATATTGCCAGATGACCATAAGGTGCGTGGCCATCAAATACACCACATAATACGGTTTCACTTGTGGATGTGAAATTCTCCCAAACAAGCATAGCATCCTTATTAGTCCCTTTCTTTCCTTGTCGCCGCCGAAGGATAGGTGAGAGGATGCTCCCACATCGTTGCTGTTGAATGACGTGGCATGGGATGATGGGTGGAGATGCACGACCCCAAGCCTGGAACACTTCTAGCTGCCTTCCAATTGAATTCCAATTGGCACTTAGAAGGATGCGGAGGGATGAATTGAAGAAACGAATTGAAGTCAGCAAAGAATAAAGAAGAAGAATGAACTGTTGAATATCACGATTGATTTGGGAATGCTTGAAAACCTGCTGAACATGTAAAAACGTAAATGGGATCAATACAGGAAGGGACCCCCTAAACTAAGGATTATTTAAAAGTAATCCAAACTTGGGATTATTATGGGAAAGCACGTTAAACTTGGGATTATTCCTGTCAATTAATCCTTATTAAAATACAAGGCTATTTTAGATTGGGAGAAATCTATCATTTCTGTGGGAAATGCTAGTAATAAGAGTATAATAGTAATGTGTGAGGTAACCAAACATATTTTTCTGGAAGTGTTTGGGGGGTATGAATGAAGAAGGAAAAGAACTCAGGGTAGAAGACATAACCATTGCGAACAAATACCCAGACTTATTTGAGGATGTAAGTGGGATTCCCCAGGATAGGCCAATTGATTTTCAAATCAGTCTAATACCAGGAGCTAGCCCAATTGTTTGAAATCCTTCTAGGATGGGGCCAAAAGAACTGGTGGAATTAAAAAGGCGGTTTGAAGAATTGGAGCAAAAAGGGTATATTAAGCCTAGCAGTTCATGCTAGGGTTCTCTAGTGGTGCTTGTAAAGAAACAGGATGGTTCTTTAAGGATGTGTTTGTAGTATAGGGAATTAAATAAAGTCACAATCAAGAATAAATACCCATTTCCTAGAATATATTATCTCTTTGATCAATTAAATGGCGCAAAAATCTGTAATTGCCCGCCAATCCATGCCCTTTGAGTTGACTAAATACATACACGTCCAACTCAAATTGCACAGAAATACGAATCATTATGTGTAAAGAAGAAAAAGATAGAAGGATAAGAATATAAATAACAACATTTAATCTCACATCGTAGTGGAACAAAACAAAGTACAACACAAGACATCACTGCAGAAATAAACAGTAGATATCTAATGTTGAAGCCTCCTACTCCAAGCTCCTCCAAGGGTATCTATCAACACCTGATCTACTTGAATGCCCTTACAAATTTGGGCACCCAAGAGTTTAGGGTAAAACAAAACAAATAAACTTTGGGTCAGTCATGAGACTGGTGTGAGTAAACTCTAATCACTTGATTTACTTTGAAAATCCTTTCTGAAGAAAAAAAATCGTGAGACTGATCCATACATAAACATGGATGGATTTTACCTTACGATAACCCAAAATATTCTTTCTATCAAAACTATTCTGATATTATAATAGTGTCTAAATAAAATAAATAGCAATCTAGCGAAACACTTGCATCTCACACACCACACACATAGTATACAATCAAAATTGTGGCGCTTATTGGAGAATTGATTTCCAACTATTACAAGGTATGGAACCACCTTCCGATAGTTATTTTTAGAGGGGCATACACTGAGTTCAACAAGGGCATCTTGCAACCCGACTATATATGACCGGTCGCTCATTCCGCTGGAGTGTACCGAATGTATTATCACCAACGGTTATGATCAGCAACCGTTTCCAAAAGCATACAACAGTGATATAATAGGAAGCAAATGAATTTTCTTTATATCATGTGATAATACACCCTAATAGGTGCGACCCACATAGCCATGCTGCCTGCCCGATTTTTGTCATTTCGCAATTGACGAGGCTTGATGCTACGATTACCCTTTTGGCTATTTCATTCACTTTGAATGCCACATTGTTAGATACGTCAATCACTAATTGATTTGCACAAATACACTCTGGTGTTAAGCTAAAATAAGTTGTCTTCTCCGCTACCATACTCTATATATTTGTAAAAAAAACCAGTGTACGTAATTATTGGAAATACACTATCAAACATTCCTCCGTACAAGTTCGTTTTGGTACTGAATGAAACCAAAGGCATTATCTCCATTAATACATCTTAAGCAATTTCCACCTAGGATTAACAATAAAATCCACTGCACTTTACTCTGTCTTCGATTATATTCAAAATAATTTGATTCGGAGTGCTTATGCTAATACAGAGTGGTTTCAGATAATAAATCAATCTGCTCTCTCCATATTGACAACGATGACATTTAACTGGCAAGAATTTCGATAGTCAGTTATTTAACCATCAAAGGAACAAACATTCATCCAAATACCTTATTTCCAAAAAGGAAATATTATTGATTTACACCAAATAATCACTGAGCCCTTTTTAATTAATATTTCACTAATTAAATTCTTCCCAAAATTCATTATCAAATCTCCTTACCGAGATATTTTTCAAACCAGCTATGATTCGCACTATACATGGAAAACATTTTCCATATTTAACAAGATACTTTATTTTCTACACTTAGAAAATATTCTTATTATTGTTGGAAAACATTCCGTTCACTTATTCCTTTCACGGAAGCATTTATTTTCACAGTTAGTAAAACATATATTCAAACACATTTATAAAATATTAGTTACGAACCAATAGAAATCCATTTCATTACTTCTCTTTAAATTTCATTAATCAATTTGGTTTATAATTACATATGCAATCGATAAATTAATTTTCAATTTTCTAATTTCTTAAAAAAAATCTAACTCTTTAAATTTTTGAAAAAATTTGCCAGCGTCTCCCTTGCATGGCTTGATCGGTACAATTACAAATTGCCTCTTTGGGCCCTTTTCATCCAAAAAGAAAATCAAAAAGCCAAGCGGCTTGCCCAATAGGCTCATAAAATTCTCATACTCAATTAAATATATACCTTTTCTAAGCATTTAATTAATTTTCTTCATCCGCTTCATTCCATATCTATTTAATATACATTCATCCATTCCCAATTTATTTCGAATCAATTCAACACTTTTAATTTAATCACTTATCATTTGCTAATTGATTTTCTAATTATCTCTTTTGCTTAGCCCACTTTTAGTTCAAACATATCACATTTAAATATATTTTAATTCGCTTATACTTAAATCGAAATCAAATTCCATGCTCAATTCAAGTTTCAATATTCAAGTCCCAATTTTAATTCACAAATCCAATTTACTTTACCCAAGTCAAATTCTGTAACGTCCCGTATTTTTCACGATTTAATAATTAATTTATTTAATTATTTTAATATAACGGTTTGGTAATTTAATGGTTTAAATTCAAATATTTTTAGAATATTTAATTAATATAATTAATGAGATAATAATATATTAATTTCCGAAATAGTTGGAAATAGCTGAATTGGCAATATTAAGTGAATTGGATAATCTAAGATATTTAATTGAATTTATATTCGAGTTATAAATACAAATAGATTATTTAAACGACAATTTGAACGTTTTAGTTATAATTATAATTATAATCAAGCTCATAACATCTCGGTAGTTCGTATTATTGAGTTTTGAAATTCAATTGAATATATAGAATTCGTTATAAGTCGGATTTCTTCGAAACAAGAAACGTTGGAATCTATTTGGTTATATTTTTCTAATGGAAGTGAAAAATCGAGATTTCGGCTTATAGATTGTAAGTTATGTCCAAATCAAACTTTCAAATAGTCGCTCTGGAATCGTTTATAAGGCATAACGATTATTTAAATATAATTAAAATATTAGTTTCGAATTTGGGTAAGATTTTAAAGATGTATACTCAATTTAATTTATAGAATTTTTCTGTAATTTTTATTTTGGAAAATAAGCTACTTTTTGTTTAACGTATTTTGCACCCCATATTAGCGATTTTGGGATTTCATAGAATAAGTTAACTTGTCTGTTTTATTATATTTTTTGGATCATGGCACATCACTCGTCTTAGCGATATTTTTATTTTTGTTGATATCGGTCCTAAAATGATAAAATTTTGTGTAGCATGGTACCTTAAAATATAATATATTATACATAAATCACTACCTTCCTTATTAAGTATTGATGCTGTGTCTACCTGCCATTCGTACCCATGCAAACTTCATGCAAAATGAAAGCTGCTGTGAATCTTCAAATCACGGTACCTACCTACCCTAATGATGAACAACTATTAAATTCTTAACTCTTAAGTTTCCTTATATTATATTATTTCTATTTCTTCTACTCTAAGGAAATGTGTCTATATATATATGGCGATCTGATGATCATTTCGCTGTTATTTCTCCTCATTTTCTTCTCAGTGAAATATACAGCATGCCACTCCATTTTGAATTCGTCTTTTTACTGGCTTAACTCATTTTTCTTCCTGTTTGGTTGCAAAAGAGTACACTTGAGAACCTGAGATATATTTTTACATACCAATATAGCAAGCATGTTTCTCGGTTTGTACGGGTACCATGATGATTTCAGACGTTTCACACAAGGAAGGCACAGAAAGAAGAAGAAGAGGGAGTATTAGTTGAAAATCTCAGTCGTGACTTCACTGTGATGGATGCGAATATAATGAAAACATCAATGAAGAATTGCAGGCCAAGTGGAAGGAGATGGATATGTAGAGAAGGAGGAGGAGACTGACAATGGTTTTGTTTTTAATTCTCCATAAAGAAATAGTGGAAAACGAAGACGATACCCCATGAACGTATGTAAGCCGTAAGGAGGAGCATTGCATGAAGAAGGAGGGAGCCATTCACTTCTCAGGCTAGTGAAAATTTATGCGCGAACTGTTATTCGTATTTGCGAATGGGAATGGTTTGGCTTCGAATACATAAGAGTGCACGAGTTATGCTACACCTACACGTGAGGCAAGTTTCGACAGTGGAAATCTTAACTGATGCGTGAAAATGAAAAGAAAGGGAAGTTTGGAGGTACGAAAACTTACGTGATGGAGAAACAAATATGAAAGGGGCAAGTTACGAATGTCTTTGTTAAAGAAGATAAAGCACTGTACGATAATGGCGTGAAAATTCCATCGTCGCACTATGAATGGGGGTGCGGTCTGTTGGCAAATGGTGATGAGGTGGATTGGTACTTGAAGAGAAGGACGGAGGTGGTTTTGGTTTTGTAAATGGTGGAGTAGGGAGGAAGAGGGGTCGGAGATAAATCTCGTCAATGGACATGAGAAGCGGTAGTTAGGGTACAGGGTATCGGAGAATAAAGGAAATGAGCAGCATACTTAAAATTTTAACACATGAATTAGTGGTTGAAAAGGTATTAGGCTAATTAATTAATATTTTAATGCAAATGATCGTTTAATGGTATTCAAAATTATAAAATTCTCAAGTTTTGCATACGTTATCAGAAATTGACGAAACAAGATCCGATTGGATCGAACATACGAAGGCTACACAATGGAACTGGTTTGGAGCATTTTGGAGCTCGTCTCTATTTTTGGTGAAATAAATCACCTGATTCGAATCAACTGACGTTAATCGTTATTCAACGATTAATGACCAAAGTGAGTAAACTCACTAACTCTGTCCAGTTTATAATTGTATAAACGTTATTTAATATTTATAAATGAGATTGAATGTTGTGTGATGGTTGTTTGGGTGAATTGCTTATGAATTGGCTGAAATTATAGATACCGCTATATATATATATACGTTGGTTAAATATTGATTCTATTTATTATATTACTTCATATTGATATAAAATTGATGTCATTTATATTGATTAACATCTGTGGATGCAGGGAAACATGTTGGAGGAATTCAACTGGATTCCTCAACAATTATACTGTTGTCTTTCATATATTGCATTATATGATATGATGAATAATCTATGATGAAATAATTGGTATTAAAATACCATAAAAATATATGGAAAAGAAATTGATTTTAAAAAGGAAAAATCTATTTTCTATTATTTTTAAGTAGAAATTGAATATTGCTTTGATTAGAATGTAATAACCTGTTTAATTTTATAAAGAAGTAGTTTGGTTTATTAACGATATTTATAAATGGGATGAAATAATTGTTATTAAATAAATTGGAAATATAAATTCAAGAATGAAATTAAAAAAAAGAAATTGGGAATCGTTTCAAAAAGGGAACGATGGAATTTATATCGAGTTCGAAATATAAATAGAATTGAAATAAGTCCATAAGGATTTATAATTAGAATTCGACCTTGTCGAATATTTTAAAGATAAATTATTTTTAGAAATTATATATTTTATAATTTAGAATTTGAATAGATAGTATATTATTTGATGTGAAATCGATTATGTAATCAATATTAAGTATATACTTAATATAGAATTAACAAGAAGTTTACTTATAAATGGAGAGTATGAAATTGATTATGAATATGAATTTATAAGAAAATTCAATAAACATGATTTGAACATGTTATAGTAATTATAAACAAAAATCAAGATTGGATTGATATAATGAGTGCAAATTTCTGCAAAGAAATACTATTCAAGTTTTAAAGCGAATAATGGTTTTAAAAGCAAACATTTTGCAAATTTAATGATTTTAAAAGGATACTGGCAAATGGGAAGTGATAAATTCAAAAGGTGAGTTTAGAATCTGAGTGGACCTGAAATGGGGAATTTTATTCCGACATTCGGGATGTTAATCAAATAGAGATTTTTCGAAATGGAACTGTACATTGAAATTCGATTATATCTAATTCAAGAAAGTATTATTTACTTTCTGTTTTTAATCAAGATTTGTTTATTGATTTAAATTAGTTAAATATCATTATGTATCCAAGATAAAGAATCATGTTATATTTTTAATTGGAATATTTTGGAAACATTTTCCAAATAAAATCAGAGATGTTTCTAAGCATAGGAAAATGAAATTCGTTGATAAGATATTAAGAAATGAAGTTAAGGAAATTAGAAACTGACTAGAGATTAGTTAAGTTGAATGGTTTCATGAGTATCGATCTGATGTCGGTTTCGGCCTTCGGGGTTGATACTTAAGAAGTCGTTCACTTACTAGTTTACGGTCATGAACTAGTGAAGGTGGAAGAATAGTAATGTGTAAATGGGAAACGGAAATGTTTTCCAATATTGATAGTGTATATTTTCTAAATAGAGAAAATAAGAAGTCGTAGATATATGGAAATGTTTTTTCCGAGAATTTGAAAGGCTTAACGTTTTTTTTAGAATATTAGGAAACATGAAATTGGGAGATGAATAAATTAAGTTTAAACTAAGTTAAAGAACTGAATGTTGATTGATGATTAATTGATATAATTTCCATTTGGAAATAAGATCATTGTTTGTATGGATGTTTTCCTTTGATTGTTAAATAACTAACTATCAAAGTTTTTGACCATTTTTTCGTTGTCAATACGGAGAGATCGAGATCAGATTTATTATCTGAAAACCCCTCCGTATAGGCATTAGTGTTGGGAATCAAATACGATGAAGATAATTGAAGATGGAATTATGAAAGGGCTGTTCTGGCAATCCTAGGTAGCAATTGCCGAAGATGGATTTCCAGAATAGTACCTTCGGTTTGTCCAGACCCAGGACAATGTGTATGGACGAATGTCTGACAGAGTATATCTAATAGATCGCGTAAGTTGATCTCTTCAAACATATTTATGTTTGGTAGCAGATGAATTCATTTCTCTCAAGCTTTATACCCATGGTATTTTTAGAGAAATTAATTTGTGATTTGGCCGGTATGACGATGTGGCATTCAAAGTAAGTAAAGGTGTGGTCTGTCAAAAAGATACATTATGATCTCAAGCCTCACAACTAGGAAATGGTATAAAAATCGAGTAGGTCGCATGGATAAGTGGGTTGCTCCCAATTAGGGTGTATTTCCACCTGATCTAGAGAAACTCCGTTTGCTTCTTTAATCTATTTCGATGTTGCCCTTTCGGGAAACGGTTGCTGATCCCAACCATTAGTGAGAATATATTCGGTACATTCAAGCGAAATGACTGACCTGTCATGTTTAGCCTGGATTGCAAGATGTTCTTATTGAACCTGGTGTATTCCACTCTAGAGATACACTGTCAGAAGGTGGTCCCATACCTTGCCAGTTGGAATCCGTTACCCAATAAGCGCCCGCGGTTTTTAATTATATATTATGTATATGGAACGTGAGATGAAAGCATTCCACTAGATTGTGAATTATTTGATTTAGACACTATTATAATATCAGAAGAGCTTTGATATAAAGAATAATTTGGTTTGTCATAAGGTAAAAACCATCTATGTTTATGTGTAAATCGGTCTTACGATTATCCTTTCTTTAAAATGGATTTTAAAAGTTAAACCAAGTGTTTGGAGTTTACTCACACCAGTCCCATGACTGACTGTAACAACCCGTAAAATGCGAGCCAGTTTGAAATTTTTATTTTGGCAATTTTAGCGAATTTTGATTATTTAAAATGAATTATTTTAAATAATATCGACGAGAAATTTATTTTGAATTGAAATTCGACGTATATATTATGTACGTCGTCGTTAGAATATATAATAATTATATATAATTATAAATAGAATTGAAAATGGCGCGGTAGTTCGAAAATTCGATTTCTAATTTCAAATGAATATACAGAATTCAATATAAGTCAGAATTGAACGAAACAAGAAATATTTGAATCTGTATAACTATATCTTTGTAACGAAGTTAACAAACTGAGATTTCATTTTAGAAATGATAAGATATGTCTAGTTTAAATTTAGAAATAGTCGCTGTGGGATTTATATATATTTTTATATATATAAGGCCCTTAAAAATAGCCATTTTGCAAACGACCTCGGATTTCGACGAAACCAGTTTTGTTGGGTCTGTGGTGACAAGTTGTTGCTAGATTCCAAATTTCATAATTTTTCGAATCAATATGTGAGCGTGGCAAAGGAAAATGCGTTTGACCAGTTTCAGTTGATTTTAATCGACTGGAAAATGGCCATTTTCCAAACGGTCTCAGAATTCGACGAAACTAGTTTTGTTAGGACCGTATCGTCAATACGAAGCTAGAAAATATTTTTCGGGAATTTTTAGAGTTAGTATGTGACCCCGGTAATTTGAAATGTACGTTTAAAATTCAATATAAGGTTTTAAATGTAAATTTAACGAAAATTGATTGTAACAGCCGAATCAGCTTACAATACATGTCCCATTGTGTTCGGAATGGGGGTGAAACGCTATGGACGACAGGCGGTGGGCCTCGTTTCGAGTTCGTATTTAAAGGTCAACCTTTTTCCGAATAAAATAATTAAAATAATAATAAAAAAAAATATAAAAAAAAAAAAAGAAAACCCTCTTCCTTTATACCTGGCCCCCCCCTCTCTCTTCCAAAAATCGATTTCCTCCAGGAAAGAAAAAAAAAAAAAAGAATTAGGACGGAGGAGGAAGGGGGAGGAGCCGCCGCTCCTCCCGCCACCTCGCTCAAGACCCCCCCCCAGCGGCGCCGCGAGCCTACCGACCCCCCCCTCGCCAGAAACAATCGCGAAGGACCCCCCCCTCGACTTCACCAGCCGTCCCCACCGCCTGCGACCACCCGCGACCCCCCTCGCGCGCCTCTCCTGAACCCCCACCTCCGACGCCTCTGCCACGAGCCCCCCCTGGTAAGTTTTTCTGAATTTAATTTATTATATAAACTGTTTTTATTTTTAATTAGTAATTTAAAACTGTTTTGATTTTTTAATTAGTAATTTAAAAACTGTTTTTATTTTTAATTAGTAATTTAAAACTATTTTGATTTTTTTTATTGGCATTTAAAAACTGTTTTTATTTTTAATTAGTAATTTAAAACTGTTTTGATTTTTTATTAGCATTTAAAAACTGATTAAAGATTTAGATTTTAAAAGGAGAAAAGATTTAAACTTGAAAAGGTAAAAGAAAAGATTTGATCTTTAAAATGGAAAGGGCGGGATCTATATTTTTGTAAAAATATGATCTTTATATTTTTAAAGTATTAAAAATATGATTTTTATATTTTTAAAGTATTGAAAATATAATCTTTATAGGATAGAGAATATAAAGATATCATCTTTGTGTATGTAACGAAATAAAAATCTGATTTTTATTTTATATACGTTGAGATAAAGTGGTGATTTTTATAAGAAGAAAACTTTATTTTTATAAAGGCGAAAACTTTATTTTTGAAAAGGCTAAATCTTTATTTTAGAAAAGGCGAAATCTTTATGGGGAAAATAGCGTGATAAAAATATAATTTTTATCTATTTGACATAGCGATAGAAAAGTCGATTTTTATATATTGAACTTTGAAGTAAAAAGTCGATTTTTATATATTGAACTTTGAAGTAAAAATTCGATTTTTATATATTGAATAGCGAACTAAAAATTCGATTTTCAAATATATGAAGTGATTATAAAAATATGACTTTTAAATTGAAAGTGAAAAAAAATAAAAATGTGATTTTTATTTTAAAGACATCGAAATATAAAAATGTGTGATTTTTATATTTATAGTGACTACGGGCACAAGAAGACGATAAAAAGGCGGTGATGAAGAAGATTTCTATCAATGAAGTGCCGTGGAGCTAGGATAGCTATATGTGAGAATTTCTCACCTTTCAATTTATTTTTCTAGTTATATATATATATACTAGGATGCAGACGGTGCTTAGTAGCACCCGACACAATCGTCCACAGACCATGGACTTGTTTGTTTGATTGATTGGTGATTGATTGCGATATTGGTTTGAATGTGATTTGTGGTATGAAAAATCGAATCGATGAATTGGTTAGGATTAGACGTGCGCCGTTATAAGGCGAAGGAGTAAGGCTAGGTTAGACCCTTGCTCCAAATTTTGTGGTTTGCATAATGAAATTGATTTGATTGATGAGTGAATGGCGTGGGCCTTCACTAGACCGGGGATAAGGCTAGGCCTCGTCCCATTTCTAGTATCGTGCCGTTATGCCGCCGAAATTTTCTAAAATATGTTAGAAAAATAAAAATATCATTTTATTGACTAAATGAATTGAATAGAAATTCATATGTTAGAATAAAATGTTTTGTCGTTAAAAATATAATTTTTAACGTGAATGTGAATAAATAAATATTCATTTACAAACCGAACGGTTTGTTTATGTACACTTATTTGAAGGACATTGATTGGGTCGATAAATTTTACACATCGCCCAACTGCACAAATAAAATCTTTGTTTGATTGTTTGAAAACCCCACACGGGTGTTGGGATGAAATTTGAAGTTCACTCATCCTGATTGATTAAATATGTCGATCGGTTGATTGACAGGCTGTTATAAGCGTTGAATATCTATATTTGATGCTTTTACGGTGTAATGCACTTTGGTTGATGGTTGATTATTTTCAATGCTATTATATACATGTGTTGTATGAAAATCCATATAGTTAACTTTATATGGTAATTGATTGGGCCTCATTCCAATCGTGAAAATAAAGAATATTTTGATAATAAGAAATATTTGAAATAGAATATTTGAAAATAGAAATTTATGAAGCCGTGTTGATTAGTTTGACGCCATTTTGACGTGAACGATATTTATATCGATTTTATTCATTTAGAATTGAATTGAAAACGATTTCGAAATGAATTGAATTGAAAACGATTTCGAAATGAATTGAATTGAAAACGATTTCGAAATGAATTGAATTGAAAACGATTTCGAAATGAATTGAATTGAAAACGATTTCGAAATGAATTGAATTGAAAACGATTTCGAAATGAATTGAATTGAAAACGATTTCGAAATGAATTGAATTGAAAACGATTTCGAAATGAATTGAATTGAAAACGATTTCAAAGTGAATTAAATTGAAAATGAATTCAAATTGAATTGAAATTTGAATTGAATTGAAATTTGAATTGAATAGAAATGAATTTTAAAACGAATTTATGAGGAAGAATTCAATTTTGCTTTGAATTGAAATGGAAGTTGAAATAGGTTTTGAAACGATTTTAAAACTATTTATATAATTCGTTTTGAATAGAAATCGACGAAGTATATATTATATATATTATATATATAATATAATGGCCTGAATAGAACGCGCCGCGCCGCGGCAGTTCGCGAATTTCGACCATTTATTTCAAACGGACATTACGGGAGATCCGACCGTCGGATTCTCCTAAAACCGGAACCGTTGGGTTCGTATCGAAAAGAGCTTTCTAACGAATATTAGAAATTAGAAATCTAACGGTTGGATTTGGAATTATGTCCAAATCAAATTCGAAAAAGGTCGCTATAAGTGCAGTTCGATGGCCATTGATGGAAATCGACTGTACGGGCCTTGATAAAATTATTAAAAATAGTAATAATTTGTGTAAAATCATAAGAAATGATTTGTGAAAGTTTGGGATGAAAAACTCCATATTTAAAAAGATAAAAATAGATTTTTATCGAAATGAACTAGTTTTGAACTAGAATTATAATTCTATTTATTTTTAAATAAATAAATTGAATTTGAAATGGTTTTGAAAATAACCAAAATTTCCAATGATTGCATTGGAGTGGATTTGAATCGAAATTGTCTTCGGAATATTTCGATGTTGGAATTCGTGATATTACAGGTGTTGTTATGGAAATTTGAAAGATATATATTTGTATCGTTATTTCCAATACGACATTTGTTAGTCGTAGAATTCGATATTGAATATAAGCCGATATATTTTCTATTCAGAGCCTTGTATTGAATATCGAATGTGATTTGGGTTTGTCGTGAATGGTGTCTTCACTAACACTGTTCTTGAACCCAGTTGAGAAAAGATTAAATCTTTTTATTTAGATTTAATGAAGTGTACCAATTAAATGATATTTAATTGGAATTGAACTGGTATTGATTTTTGGGTTTATCGTGAACAGTGTTTTAAATAACACTTGTTCTTTAACCCGATAATTAATGGAATGTGATTTTGGGTTTATCGTGAATCGTGTTTTAAATGACACTGTTTCTTTAACCCAGATAAGGATTAAAACTAAGTGGAGTTTTAATGAATCTTTAATTAGATTGAAAAGATCGAGAATGGAGTATCACCAGTTTTGCTCCAGGCGATAGTTAAATCTTTAATTAGATTTGAACGTGAAATTTAGAAACTAACTGTCGGTTAGCCAAGCAGAATGGTTTTCTGGATATTGATCTGATGTTGGTTTCGGCCTTCGGGGTTAATATTTGGGGAATTATTCTCTTGATTAATTTACGGTTAGTGACTAATGAATTGGAATGAGGCGTATGTTGTGTTTGTGTAACACTTATTTAAAATATACGCGAGTTATTCGGAAAGACCGGGTTCATCCCATTCTGAATAACTGATACGACGATAAGTCGAAGATGAAGACGATGGTCGAAGACCGGAGGTCTTCACGTCGTTTGGGTGATAACTGATGATCTTGATTGGGCTGTACACCCAAGAAGATGGAAACAGTTAGTGATCGTCCAGACGTACTTGGAGATCGATGGATATGCGGGGTACTAGGTGCCTCCGGTTTCGTTCAGACCCAGAACGGACTTGTAAATGGACTGTGTGTCTGACATCGGATTTCATTCTGTGTGACTGATATCGGTTGCATAGGATGGTTTGCCTGTGTGGCATGCTAATATGCAAATGATCAAGGCTTCTGTTGAAAAGCAAAGTCTTGTGGTGATGATCAAAGCACGGCCTTTGTGGCATAGCTTTGTGTAACGTTTACCTCGCGTGTTTCACACCCGGTATGAACCAAAAACGGGAGACGGACCTCAGGGAGGACTTGCGTTTCTTTCTAGCTAGAAGTGGCGTCAGTGGTTTTACACGCCCTGACGAGTTTGACTTATGTGGTTGTTGCGGTTGCGAGGCGCCTCGGTTATATCGGTTTCGGCCGATGCATTCTGGTCGGCTGACGGACCAGACTTACACCCCATAGGGTGGGGAGACGTAGTGTTCAGGCATAATAATCCACTCCGTGTGGACCGGCCCTGACGATCCAAGGGTCACTCGAGCTCTGATCCTGAGGGGCGGGCTAGAGCGTCTCGAATCGGTTGAGGACTATCTTTTGCCTCGGTTCATAGATGGAAATCCAATTTCCAAATACGTGACTTTGCGATTTTGATTGTATAACCTATATACGGCGACATAGTGGTATGGGGCATTCATGCCGCCTATGATTGATACTTATGATTTGAAGTGTTTTATACACTATGCACTTATAATAGTATCAAATGATTTGTTTTAAACGTACCAAGCATTCTTTAGCTGTTATAAGGGAAAACCCTATCCCCCGGCTTGCGATTGCATTGTGTGATAGGACCTGGGTCTTATAACAGCTTCATTTTTCTTTATTTAGCATTGCGCTGTTTGTTTTATGCACTGGTATTCTTGGGAGGAAACCCGTTCCGTGTTATACGGCGTGGTCCCTTGATTTCACTTTAAAAATAAAGATTAATAACTGTTTTAGTTCTCACACCAGTCACATGACTGACCTGGAGTTTATTGTTTTAACCTAAACTCTGGGTGCCCCTATTTGACACGGGCAGCTAGTAGTTTTGGTTTTTGCAGATTTATATTCACAGGATCCTGGTTTACAGCTGGAACGATATCCGGAAAGCTTTGTATCCGTATATCTCTTCTAGTTGTGTATTGTATTATTTTCCGCTGCTATGTATTTAAATGTAATTTAAATCTCTGATATTTCTGTGTAATATTCATTCATACTCTGTATATTCTTGTAATCTGATGCATTGTTGTTATATACAATGAAATGTTCTTCTGTATGCGTTCTGTTTTGTCGTGTTCTCAAACGATAGGGCGTTTCGAACGGCCTGGATCGGTTTAGCGACTGGTCCGGACCGAGCGAAATTCCATGCCGTCACAGTTGGTATCAGAGCTTTGGTTTACAAAGCAGAGAACAAGGCACGTTAGAACCATACGAAAGAATTCATCAGATATTGGATTAGTAATATCCAATTAGAATGACTCGTTAGAGATGGGATCAGCAGTATCCTAGAACGAGTGTGAAGAGTATATTTTTCAAATGGAAACAATTTTTGTTTTGAAAATTTAAATCAACTATTCGTATTTGATTATTTGTTTATATTGAATATGGACAATCCAATATATAAAGGTTTTGTATATACGCGTCATGAACGTATATTCGAAGTTTTAATATACTGGATAGATATAGGATTACACTGTAGTCGCCCGGAGATGGTATTGATGATAGCGATCGCATCATCAACATTTATGTTCGAGTTTCGAAGGTGTGATTTTCTATATATTTCCATTAGGCTAGTGTGAGAACCAAAACTTATATATAGCTAGAATACATTGTTGTGAATTGGCATCAAAAACATGATTTTTGTATATGTATCAAAATTATGAATTTCAAACTCTAATCAACTAATTGATTGATGTTTGTGTTGTTTGTTCATTTGTTTGCTAATTTTGAACCTTTATGCCTAATTGAACCGAATATTGAATTATATTGAAAATTGGTCGCATATGCTTGCATATATGTACTTACCTTGAACAGGTCATAGCAAGGAGGCTAGAGCCGAAGAATAAAATTTGTTTGCCCGACAAATAGGTACATGTTTACTACATAATTTCCTGTTTTGTTTGGGTGATGATGATTTTGTGAGCCTATTGGCTAGCCGCTTGGCTTTTTCTTTTTCTTTTTGAGATCTGAAGGACCGGGGAAGCTATTTGAAATTCCCCGATGCTCCCATTGCAGGGGAGGTTATGGCGAAATTTTTCGAAAATTTAGGGTGTTAGCCAAATTTTTGAAGTTTTGAAAATTCTCAGAAACTAAAGAGTTGGAGAATGGAAGCCAGATCGAGCGTAGGGCTGATTAATCAAACCACTTTCGACTTTGTTCCTTTTCGGGGACGAAAAGTTTTAAGTGGGGGAGATTGTAACAACCCGTAAAATGCGAGCCAGTTTGAAATTTTTATTTTGGCAATTTTAGCGAATTTTGATTATTTAAAATGAATTATTTTAAATAATATCGACGAGAAATTTATTTTGAATTGAAATTCGACGTATATATTATGTACGTCGTCGTTAGAATATATAATAATTATATATAATTATAAATAGAATTGAAAATGGCGCGGTAGTTCGAAAATTCGATTTCTAATTTCAAATGAATATACAGAATTCAATATAAGTCAGAATTGAACGAAACAAGAAATATTTGAATCTGTATAACTATATCTTTGTAACGAAGTTAACAAACTGAGATTTCATTTTAGAAATGATAAGATATGTCCAGTTTAAATTTAGAAATAGTCGCTGTGGGATTTATATATATTTTTATATATATAAGGCCCTTAAAAATAGCCATTTTGCAAACGACCTCGGATTTCGACGAAACCAGTTTTGTTGGGTCCGTGGTGACAAGTTGTTGCTAGATTCCAAATTTCATAATTTTTCGAATCAATATGTGAGCGTGGCAAAGGAAAATGCGTTTGACCAGTTTCAGTTGATTTTAATCGACTGGAAAATGGCCATTTTCCAAACGGTCTCAGAATTCGACGAAACTAGTTTTGTTAGGACCGTATCGTCAATACGAAGCTAGAAAATATTTTTCGGGAATTTTTAGAGTTAGTATGTGACCCCGGTAATTTGAAATGTACGTTTAAAATTCAATATAAGGTTTTAAATGTAAATTTAACGAAAATTGATTGTAACAGCCGAATCAGCTTACAATACATGTCCCATTGTGTTCGGAATGGGGGTGAAACGCTATGGACGACAGGCGGTGGGCCTCGTTTCGAGTTCGTATTTAAAGGTCAACCTTTTTCCGAATAAAATAATTAAAATAATAAAAAAAAAAATATATAAAAAAAAGAAAAAAGAAAACCCTCTTCCTTTATACCTGGCCCCCCCCACTCTCTTCCAAAAATCGATTTCCTCCAGGAAAGAAAAAAAAAAAAAAGAATTAGGACGGAGGAGGAAGGGGGAGGAGCCGCCGCTCCTCCCGCCACCTCGCTCAAGACCCCCTCCCCCAGCGGCGCCGCGAGCCTACCGACCCCCCCCCTCGCCAGAAACAATCGCGAAGGACCCCCCCCCCTCGACTTCACCAGCCGTCCCCACCGCCTGCGACCACCCGCGACCCCCCTCGCGCGCCTCTCCTGAACCCCCACCTCCGACGCCTCTGCCACGAGCCCCCCCCCTGGTAAGTTTTTCTGAATTTAATTTATTATATAAACTGTTTTTATTTTTAATTAGTAATTTAAAACTGTTTTGATTTTTTAATTAGTAATTTAAAAACTGTTTTTATTTTTAATTAGTAATTTAAAACTATTTTGATTTTTTTTATTGGCATTTAAAAACTGTTTTTATTTTTAATTAGTAATTTAAAACTGTTTTGATTTTTTATTAGCATTTAAAAACTGATTAAAGATTTAGATTTTAAAAGGAGAAAAGATTTAAACTTGAAAAGGTAAAAGAAAAGATTTGATCTTTAAAATGGAAAGGGCGGGATCTATATTTTTGTAAAAATATGATCTTTATATTTTTAAAGTATTAAAAATATGATTTTTATATTTTTAAAGTATTGAAAATATAATCTTTATAGGATAGAGAATATAAAGATATCATCTTTGTGTATGTAACGAAATAAAAATCTGATTTTTATTTTATATACGTTGAGATAAAGTGGTGATTTTTATAAGAAGAAAACTTTATTTTTATAAAGGCGAAAACTTTATTTTTGAAAAGGCTAAATCTTTATTTTAGAAAAGGCGAAATCTTTATGGGGAAAATAGCGTGATAAAAATATAATTTTTATCTATTTGACATAGCGATAGAAAAGTCGATTTTTATATATTGAACTTTGAAGTAAAAAGTCGATTTTTATATATTGAACTTTGAAGTAAAAATTCGATTTTTATATATTGAATAGCGAACTAAAAATTCGATTTTCAAATATATGAAGTGATTATAAAAATATGACTTTTAAATTGAAAGTGAAAAAAAATAAAAATGTGATTTTTATTTTAAAGACATCGAAATATAAAAATGTGTGATTTTTATATTTATAGTGACTACGGGCACAAGAAGACGATAAAAAGGCGGTGATGAAGAAGATTTCTATCAATGAAGTGCCGTGGAGCTAGGATAGCTATATGTGAGAATTTCTCACCTTTCAATTTATTTTTCTAGTTATATATATATATACTAGGATGCAGACGGTGCTTAGTAGCACCCGACACAATCGTCCACAGACCATGGACTTGTTTGTTTGATTGATTGGTGATTGATTGCGATATTGGTTTGAATGTGATTTGTGGTATGAAAAATCGAATCGATGAATTGGTTAGGATTAGACGTGCGCCGTTATAAGGCGAAGGAGTAAGGCTAGGTTAGACCCTTACTCCAAATTTTGTGGTTTGCATAATGAAATTGATTTGATTGATGAGTGAATGGCGTGGGCCTTCACTAGACCGGGGATAAGGCTAGGCCTCGTCCCGTTTCTAGTATCGTGTCGTTATGCCGCCGAAATTTTCTAAAATATGTTAGAAAAATAAAAATATCATTTTATTGACTAAATGAATTGAATAGAAATTCATATGTTAGAATAAAATGTTTTGTCATTAAAAATATAATTTTTAACGTGAATGTGAATAAATAAATATTCATTTACAAACCGAACGGTTTGTTTATGTACACTTATTTGAAGGACATTGATTGGGTCGATAAATTTTACACATCGCCCAACTGCACAAATAAAATCTTTGTTTGATTGTTTGAAAACCCCACACGGGTGTTGGGATGAAATTTGAAGTTCACTCATCCTGATTGATTAAATATGTCGATCGGTTGATTGACAGGCTGTTATAAGCGTTGAATATCTATATTTGATGCTTTTACGGTGTAATGCACTTTGGTTGATGGTTGATTATTTTCAATGCTATTATATACATGTGTTGTATGAAAATCCATATAGTTAACTTTATATGGTAATTAATTGGGCCTCATTCCAATCGTGAAAATAAAGAATATTTTGATAATAAGAAATATTTGAAATAGAATATTTGAAAATAGAAATTTATGAAGCCGTGTTGATTAGTTTGACGCCATTTTGACGTGAACGATATTTATATCGATTTTATTCATTTAGAATTGAATTGAAAACGATTTCGAAATGAATTGAATTGAAAACGATTTCGAAATGAATTGAATTGAAAACGATTTCGAAATGAATTGAATTGAAAACGATTTCGAAATGAATTGAATTGAAAACGATTTCGAAATGAATTGAATTGAAAACGATTTCGAAATGAATTGAATTGAAAACGATTTCGAAATGAATTGAATTGAAAACGATTTCAAAGTGAATTAAATTGAAAATGAATTCAAATTGAATTGAAATTTGAATTGAATTGAAATTTGAATTGAATAGAAATGAATTTTAAAACGAATTTATGAGGAAGAATTCAATTTTGCTTTGAATTGAAATGGAAGTTGAAATAGGTTTTGAAACGATTTTAAAACTATTTATATAATTCGTTTTGAATAGAAATCGACGAAGTATATATTATATATATTATATATATAATATAATGGCCTGAATAGAACGCGCCGCGCCGCGGCAGTTCGCGAATTTCGACCATTTATTTCAAACGGACATTACGGGAGATCCGACCGTCGGATTCTCCTAAAACCGGAACCGTTGGGTTCGTATCGAAAAGAGCTTTCTAACGAATATTAGAAATCAGAAATCTAACGGTTGGATTTGGAATTATGTCCAAATCAAATTCGAAAAAGGTCGCTATAAGTGCAGTTCGATGGCCATTGATGGAAATCGACTGTACGGGCCTTGATAAAATTATTAAAAATAGTAATAATTTGTGTAAAATCATAAGAAATGATTTGTGAAAGTTTGGGATGAAAAACTCCATATTTAAAAAGATAAAAATAGATTTTTATCGAAATGAACTAGTTTTGAACTAGAATTATAATTCTATTTATTTTTAAATAAATAAATTGAATTTGAAATGGTTTTGAAAATAACCAAAATTTCCAATGATTGCATTGGAGTGGATTTGAATCGAAATTGTCTTCGGAATATTTCGATGTTGGAATTCGTGATATTACAGGTGTTGTTATGGAAATTTGAAAGATATATATTTGTATCGTTATTTCCAATACGACATTTGTTAGTCGTAGAATTCGATATTGAATATAAGCCGATATATTTTCTATTCAGAGCCTTGTATTGAATATCGAATGTGATTTGGGTTTGTCGTGAATGGTGTCTTCACTAACACTGTTCTTGAACCCAGTTGAGAAAAGATTAAATCTTTTTATTTAGATTTAATGAAGTGTACCAATTAAATGATATTTAATTGGAATTGAACTGGTATTGATTTTTGGGTTTATCGTGAACAGTGTTTTAAATAACACTTGTTCTTTAACCCGATAATTAATGGAATGTGATTTTGGGTTTATCGTGAATCGTGTTTTAAATGACACTGTTTCTTTAACCCAGATAAGGATTAAAACTAAGTGGAGTTTTAATGAATCTTTAATTAGATTGAAAAGATCGAGAATGGAGTATCACCAGTTTTGCTCCAGGCGATAGTTAAATCTTTAATTAGATTTGAACGTGAAATTTAGAAACTAACTGTCGGTTAGCCAAGCAGAATGGTTTTCTGGATATTGATCTGATGTTGGTTTCGGCCTTCGGGGTTAATATTTGGGGAATTATTCTCTTGATTAATTTACGGTTAGTGACTAATGAATTGGAATGAGGCGTATGTTGTGTTTGTGTAACACTTATTTAAAATATACGCGAGTTATTCGGAAAGACCGGGTTCATCCCATTCTGAATAACTGATACGACGATAAGTCGAAGATGAAGACGATGGTCGAAGACCGGAGGTCTTCACGTCGTTTGGGTGATAACTGATGATCTTGATTGGGCTGTACACCCAAGAAGATGGAAACAGTTAGTGATCGTCCAGACGTACTTGGAGATCGATGGATATGCGGGGTACTAGGTGCCTCCGGTTTCGTTCAGACCCAGAACGGACTTGTAAATGGACTGTGTGTCTGACATCGGATTTCATTCTGTGTGACTGATATCGGTTGCATAGGATGGTTTGCCTGTGTGGCATGCTAATATGCAAATGATCAAGGCTTCTGTTGAAAAGCAAAGTCTTGTGGTGATGATCAAAGCACGGCCTTTGTGGCGTAGCTTTGTGTAACGTTTACCTCGCGTGTTTCACACCCGGTATGAACCAAAAACGGGAGACGGACCTCAGGGAGGACTTGCGTTTCTTTCTAGCTAGAAGTGGCGTCAGTGGTTTTACACGCCCTGACGAGTTTGACTTATGTGGTTGTTGCGGTTGCGAGGCGCCTCGGTTATATCGGTTTCGGCCGATGCATTCTGGTCGGCTGACGGACCAGACTTACACCCCATAGGGTGGGGAGACGTAGTGTTCAGGCATAATAATCCACTCCGTGTGGACCGGCCCTGACGATCCAAGGGTCACTCGAGCTCTGATCCTGAGGGGCGGGCTAGAGCGTCTCGAATCGGTTGAGGACTATCTTTTGCCTCGGTTCATAGATGGAAATCCAATTTCCAAATACGTGACTTTGCGATTTTGATTGTATAACCTATATACGGCGACATAGTGGTATGGGGCATTCATGCCGCCTATGATTGATACTTATGATTTGAAGTGTTTTATACACTATGCACTTATAATAGTATCAAATGATTTGTTTTAAACGTACCAAGCATTCTTTAGCTGTTATAAGGGAAAACCCTATCCCCCGGCTTGCGATTGCATTGTGTGATAGGACCTGGGTCTTATAACAGCTTCATTTTTCTTTATTTAGCATTGCGCTGTTTGTTTTATGCACTGGTATTCTTGGGAGGAAACCCGTTCCGTGTTATACGGCGTGGTCCCTTGATTTCACTTTAAAAATAAAGATTAATAACTGTTTTAGTTCTCACACCAGTCACATGACTGACCTGGAGTTTATTGTTTTAACCTAAACTCTGGGTGCCCCTATTTGACACGGGCAGCTAGTAGTTTTGGTTTTTGCAGATTTATATTCACAGGATCCTGGTTTACAGCTGGAACGATATCCGGAAAGCTTTGTATCCGTATATCTCTTCTAGTTGTGTATTGTATTATTTTCCGCTGCTATGTATTTAAATGTAATTTAAATCTCTGATATTTCTGTGTAATATTCATTCATACTCTGTATATTCTTGTAATCTGATGCATTGTTGTTATATACAATGAAATGTTCTTCTGTATGCGTTCTGTTTTGTCGTGTTCTCAAACGATAGGGCGTTTCGAACGACCTGGATCGGTTTAGCGACTGGTCCGGACCGAGCGAAATTCCATGCCGTCACACTGACCTAGAGTTTATTTTGTTTTGTTTTACCCTAAACTCTTGGGTGCCCAAATTTGTATGGGCAGTCAAGTAGTCGGGATTTTATAAATATACTTGGAAGAGCTTGGAGCAAGAGGCTTCAGGATTATATAGCTGTTGTTTATTTCCGCTGTGATGTTATGTGTTGTACTCTAAAATGGTATGTATATACAGTTATAATTTTGTATTACAAAGGTTATGTTATATAATTTATTTTATTCGTTCCGCTGGGAGATTCGTGTTTATTCTGATTATATTCTGTTGTGATCTTCTTCTTTTTCTTCTATTCTAACTTTCTTTCTCTCTATTTCTCACCCTCTAACTTCTTTCTATTAATGATCTGGTATGTTCGATGCCTGAATACTTAACATGGGTTTTATGTAGATTTTCTAGGTCAAAAATCCCTGTTCGTTACAGTGGTATCAGAGCTAAAAGTTAAGTGATTACCTTGGCTCTGTGGCGTAACTCAGTAAAGATGGATTTAGTAATACCCTCGACTGATTTTGAGTGTATATATACGAGTGAGCGTATTTGTAGACTGTATAAAAATGGTTTTGTATTGTGGAGATTTATTGGTTGAGTGGCTTAAGAATTCTAGTCGACGGTGGGGCACCACAATGTTGATAGGGGTTTCTAAACACTTGAGTACGATGAACCGACACAGTATGTTTTGAAATATGGGTAAATGAAATAATTTTACCCAAATTATATTGTTATACAAAGAAGTGTATATCTTGGGATTATAATATAGTATATTAGATATGTTAATTGTTATTATAATCGAACAAGGTTATAATTGAGATAGTTATTTATATAACCAATCAGAATTCATATAAGTACAGTATAAAATCAAGTGAACTAAATTTGGAATTAAATCAGAATTTGGAATTAAAATTCCAAAAACTGAGAAAGGTGTTCGAAATTGAATTTTGAATTATATAAAGAAATTTTAAGATCTTGGGTGATTCGAAAAGGATTTTCAAGTATTATAAAAGGTATTTTGAAGTAACTTCAAAAAGGAAGTGTTTAAAATGAATTTGAAAGTGATATAGTATTGAACTCACTTTGGTCGCTGCAAAATAAATTCCGATGATGATTCGGACATCATTAGTGTTCATTTCAGAGTTCGAAGTGATGTATTACTACCAAAGATTTTATTTGAGAAAACAAGTTGTCAAGAATTCAAATGTTATGAATTGCTATTATTATATGTAAATATATATATATATATATATATGATTTCAAACTGATTTGAAATAAAACCCAGGGATTTGAATTTTGAAATTCAAATTTAATTTATGAAGTTAAATAGATTGAAATGGCAAGAATGAAGAAATTAAATAAAACTAGGTTAAATAAATTTTGAAGTGAATTGATGCCAGTTAAGTGAAAATCGTATTGGAGTAGAATTTAACTTGGTGAAGTAATGGAATTTGTGAAATAAGATTTTGGAATGGAACTGAACTTGGTTATGGAATTATTGAGTGAGAATTTGAATTGGGAATGGAACCGAAGTTTTAATTTGGCTTGAGTATAGGCAAATGATGTGATTTGAGAATAAATTGATTGAAGATTGATTGGGATTACATTTGTATAAGCTCCCTTTGTAGTGAATGGAAGAGATAGAGTTGAATGCCCAACAAAAAGGTACGAGTTTATTTTTTTATATGGATACGAGATTTATGAGCCTGTTTGGTAAAACACTTGGCTATTTATTTTTATTTGGATTGGAGAAGGCCTAGAGAAGCAAGTTGTAGTTGTACCGATTGAGCCGTGCAAAGGAGATGCTGGAGAATTTTTTCGGAGATTTAGAGTATTAGAAAATTTTTAGAAAATTTTCATCAGTAAGAATGAATTAGCATTTTAGATGAATTTATTGGTTCAATTGAAACTAAAATTTAAGAGATAAAACAAATAATTTTTAACCTGGTTAATAAGAGTTTATAGCGATTTCTCTACCTTAGTAATTTCGGGGACGAAGTTCTTTTAAGGGGGAAGGAATGTAATGTCCTGTATTTTCCACAATTTAGTAATTAATTAATTTAATTATTTTAATATAATGGTTTGGTAATTTAAATGGTTTGAATTCAAATATTTTGAATATTAAATTAATATAATTACCGAGATAATAATATATTAATTTCCGAAATAGTCGAAAATAGCTGAATTAGCAATATTAAGTGAATTAGATAATCTAAGATATTTAATTGAATTTATATTCGAGTTATAAATATGAATATATTATTTAAATGACAGTTTGAACGTATAAATTATAATTATAATCGAGCTCGTAACGTCGCGGTAGTTTGTAATATTGAGTTTTGAACTTCAACTGAATATATAAAATTCATTATAAGTCGGATTTCTTCGAAACAAGAAACGTTTGAATCTATTTGGTTATATTTTTCTAGTGGAAGTGAAAATTAGAGATTTCGGCTTATAGATTTTAAGTTATGTCCAAATCAAATTTTCAAATAGTCGTTATGGAATCATTTATATGGCATAACGATTATTTAAATATAATTAAAATATTGGGTGAGATTTCTGAGACATATACTCAATTTAATTTATAGAATTTTTCTGTAATTTTTTATTTTGGAAAAGAGGCTACTTTTTGTTTAACATATTTTGCACCCCATATCAGCAATTTTGGGATTTCTCAGGATAAGTTAACTTGTCTGTTTTATTATATTTTTGGGATCGTGGCACATCGCCCGTCTCAACGATATTTTTATTTATGTCGATGGCGGTCCTAAAATGATAAAATTTTGTGTACTACGGTACCCTAGAATATAATATATTATATATAAATCACTACCTTCCTTGTTAAGTATTGATACTGTGTCTACCTGCCATTCGTACCCATGCATACTTCATGCGAAATGGAAGTTGTTGTAAGTCTTCAAATCACGGTACCTACCTACCCTAATCATGAATAACTACTAAATTCTTAACTATTAAGTTTCCTTATATTATATTATTTCTATTTCTTCTACACTAAGGAAAGGTGCCTATATATATATGGCCATCTAATGATCATTTCGGTGTTATTTCTCCCTATTTTCTTCTCAGCGAAATATACAACAAGCCACTCCATTTTGAATTCGTCTTTCCACCAGGCATAACTCATTTTTCTTCCTGTTTGGTTGCAAACGAGCTCACCTGAGAACCTGAGATATATTTTTACGTACCAACACAACAAACATGGTGCTCGTCTTGTATGGGTACTGTGATGGTTTTGGACGTTTCATGCAAGGAAGGCATGAAAAAAAGAAGAAGAAGAAGAGGCAGTAATAGTTGAAAATCTCAGTCGTGACTTCACTGTGATGGTTGCAGATATAATGAAAACCGCAATAAAGAATTGCAGACCGAGTTGAAGGAGATGGATATGGAGAGAAGGAGGAGGAGTAGAGGAGACTGACGTTGGTTTTGTTTTTAATTCTCCATGAAGAAATAGTCGAAAACGAAGAAGATACCCCATGAACGTATGTAAGCCGTAAGGAGGAGCGCTGCATGAAGAAGGAGGGAGCCATTCACTTCTCATGCCAGTGAAAATTTATGCGTGAACTGTTGTTTGTATTTGCGAATGGGAATGGCTTGGGTTCGATTACACAGGAGTACACGGGTTATGCTACACTTACACATGAGCTAGTTTCGGCAGTTGAAATCTTAACTAATGCATGAACATGGAAAGAAAGGGAAGTTTGGAGGTTCAAAAACTTATGTAATGGAGAAAAAATATGAAAGGAGCAGGTTACGAATGTCTTTGTTAAAGAAGATAAAGCACTATACAGTAATGGCATGAGAAGGCCATCGTCGCACTATGAATGGGGGTTGCGGTCTGTTGGCAAATGGCGATGAGGTGGATCGGTACTTGAAGAGAAGGACGAAGGTGGTATTGGTTTTGGAAATGGTGGAGTAGGGAGGAAGAGAGGTCGGAGACAAATCTCGGCATTGGACATGAGAAGCAGTAGTTAGGATACAGGGTATCGGAGAAGAAAGGGAATGAGTAGCATACTTAATTTTTTAACACGTGGATTAGTGGTTGAAAAGGTATTAGGCTAATTAATTAATATTTTAATGTAAATGAACGTTTAATGGTATTCAAACTTATAAAATACACAACTTTTGCATACGTTATCAGAAATTGACGAAATAAGATCCGATGGGATCGTATGGACGAAGGCTACACAATGGAACTGGTTTGGAGCTCATCTTTATTCTTGGTGAAATAAATCACCTGATTCGAACCAATTGACATTAATCATTATTCAACGATTAACGACTAAAGTAAGTAAACTCACTAACTCTGTCCAGTTTATAATTTTATAAATGTTATTTAATATTTATAAATGATGATTGAATGATGTGTGATGGTTGTTTGGATGAATTGCTTATAAATTGGCTGAAATTATAGATACTGTTATATATATACAACGTTGGTTAAATATTGATTCTATTTATAATATTACTTCTATTTATAATATTACTTCATATTGATACAAAATTGATGTCATTTATATTGATTAACATCTGTGGATGCAGGGAAACAGGTTGGAGGAATCCAACTGGATTTCCCAACAATTATACTATTGTTTTTCATATATTGCATTATATGATGTGATGAATAATCTATGGTTGATTATTGGGTGTTTGGGAATGTTTTGAACAACACTGACCTGAAATAATTGGTACTAAAATACTGTAAAAATATATGGAAAAGAATTTGAGTTTTAAAAGGAAAAATCTATTTTTTATTATTTTTAAAAAGAAATTGAATATTGATATGACTAGAATATAATAACTTGTTTAATTTTATAAACAAGTAGTTTGGTTTATAAACGATATTTATAAATAAGATGAAATAATTGTTATTAAATAAATTGAAAATGTAAATTCAAGAATGAAATTTAAAAAAAAAATGGGAATTGTTTCAAAAAGGGAACGACGGAATTTATATCGAGTTCGAAATATAAATAGAATTGAAATAAGTCCATAAGGATTTATAAATAGAATTCGACCTTGTCGAATATTTTAAAGATAAATTATTTTTAAAATTATATATTTTATAATTTAGAATTTGAAAAGATATTATAATATTTGATGTGAAATCGATTATGTAATCAAGATTAAGTATATACTTGATATAAAATTAACAAGAAGTTTACCTGTAAATGGAGAGTATGAAATGGATTATGAATATGAATTTATAAGATAATTCAACAAATATGATTTGAACATGTTATAGTAATTGTAAATAAAAATCAAGATTTGATTGATATAATGAGTGCAGATTTCTATAAAGAAATACTATTCAAGTTTTGAAGCAAATAATGGTTTTAAAAGCAATCGTTTTGCAAATTTAATTATTTTAAAAGGATAATGGCAAATGGGAAGTGATAAATTCAACGGGTGAGTTTAGAAACTGAGTGGACCTAAAATAGGGAATTTTATTCCGACGTTCGGGATGTTAATCAAATAGAGATTTTTTGAAATGGAACTTTACATTGAAATTCGATCATATCTAATTGAGGCAAGTATTATCCACTTTCTGTTTTTAATCAAGATTTGTTTATTGATTTAAATTAGTTAAATATCATTATGTATCCAAGATAAAGAATCAAGTTATATTTTAAATTGGAACATTTTGGAAACGTTTTCCAAATAAAATCAGAGATGTTTCTAAGCATAGAAAACAGAAATTCGTTGATAAGAAATTAAGAAATGAAGTTAAGAAAATTTAGAAACTAACTAGAGATTAGTTAAGTTTAATGGTTTCATGAGTATCGATCTGATGTTGGTTTCGGCCTTTGGGGTTGATACTTAAGAAGTCATTCACTTGCTGGTTTACGGTCAGGAATTAGTGAAGGTGGAAGAATAGTAATGCATAAATTGGAAATGGAAATGTTTTCCAATATTAATAGCGTTTATTTTCTAAATATATAAAGTAAGATGTCGTAGATATATGGAAATGTTTTTCCGAGAATTTGAAAGGCTAAACTGTTTTTTTTAGAATATTGGGAAACGAGAAATTGGGAGATGAATAAATTAAGTTTAAATTAATTTAAAGAATTGAATGTTGATTGATGATTAATCGATATAATTTCCATTTGGAAATAAAATAATTATTTGTATGGATGTTTCCCTTTGATAGTTATATAACCAACTATCAAAGTTTTTGACCTTTTTTCCGTTGGTAATACAGAGAGTCCGGGATCAGATTTATTATATGAAAACCACTCTGTATGGGCATTAGCGTTGGGAATCAAATATGATGAAGATAATTGAAGACGGAGTTATGAAAGGGCTGTTTTGGCAATCCTAGGTAGAAATTGCCGAAGATGGATTTCCAGAATAGTACCTTCGGTTTGTCCAGACCCAGGACAACGTGTATGGATGAATGTTTGATGGAGTATATCTAATAGATCACATAAGTTGATCTCTTCAAACGTATTTACGTTTGGTAGCGGAGGAATTCATTTCTCTTAAGCTTTATACCCGTGGTATTTTTGGAGAAATCAATTTGTGATTTGGCGGGTATGATGATGTGGCATTCAAATTAAATAAAGGTGTGATCTGTCAAAAAGATACATTATGATCTCAAGCCTCACAACCGGGAAATGGTATAAAAACTGGGTAGGTCGCATGGCTAAGTGGGTAGCTCCCAATTAGGGTGTATTGTTACCTAATCTAAAGAAAATCCATTTGCTTCTTTAATCTATTTCGATGTTGTCCCTTTGGGAAACGGTTGCTAATCCCAACCGTTGGTGATAATACATTCGATACACTAAAGCGAAATGAGTGAGCGGTCATGTTTAGCCTGGGTTGCAAGATGTTCTTGTTGAACCTGGTGTATTCCTCTCTAGAGATACACTATCGGAAGGTGGTCCCATACCTTGCCAGTTGGAAGCCATTACCTAATAAGCGCCCGCGGTTTTTAATTATATATTACGTATCTAGAACGTGAGATGAAAGCGTTCCGCTAGATTGTGAATTATTTGATTTAGACACTATTATAATATCAGAAGAGCTTTGATATAAAGAATAAGGTTTTTTTTACTATAAAGGCTTACTTACCTTATACAATTAATTTCTAGGACACATCCGTTAAATAATTTTTTTCTACGACATTATTTATTAAAATAATTTGTACACGACGACACGTCCTCTTTCCACCGTTTTACAATGAAACGTATCGATTCATTTCCTTTTTCCGCCATTTTTCATTAAAAAATTTGAAAGGATCACAAATTAGGTTTTACCTTAAATATATCCATTTCCCTTCAATTTTGCTGCGACGCATTTTATTACCATACTCTGATTGATTTTTGAATTTCTATTGAATTCTATTCTAATCGATTTTTAATTAATCCAGGGTTAATTTTGGATCTGAATATCAACTACAACATGCTTGGTAAACAACATCATATTCTTTTATCGATTACTAGACAAGTAAGTTGTTTAATACCTACGATTTAATATATTTTAAGTTTCTGTTTACTTTTTCTTATATGTTGTGGTTTAGCTGATTATAAAGATATTCAATTATATCTTTTTATTTTAGATCATGCAACTTGTTCTTATGTTGAATGATTAATTGGTTATATGGCATTCTCAAATTTATGTTGTGTTATGTTGAATAATTATTTGATTACTTCGTTATTTCGACATCAAAGGTTTGAAAAGATAATTGTATTTATATTTTCGTTTACAGACAATATTATATATGTGTTGTATGTACTAAATTTAATAGGTTGATGTTGTATGAGTATGTATTTTATATAATGTATTTTTTTTAATAAATTAGTAAATAACTGCACAATGCTTTCGCTGTTAAATTATTATATTATGTGGTTTACGGGATGAAAAAGATAAATGTTATTATCTTTTTGATTTATATTTTTCTAATAACAGTAATGAAATAATATCTATAATCACATAATGTTATATGCTGTGGTTTAGGTGATTATAAAGATATTCAATTATATCTTTTTATTTTATATTATGCAACTTGTTCTTATGTTGAATGAATAATAGGTTATATGGCCTTCTGAAATTTATGCTATGTTATGTTGAATAATTAATTGATTACTTTGTTTTTTCGACAATAAATGTTTGAAAAGATAATTGTGTTTATATTTTCATGTAAAGACAATATTATAACTGTTTTGTATGTACTTAATTTAATAGGTTGATGTTGTATGAGTATGTACGTTATATAATAATTTAATAGGTTGATGTTGTATGAGTATGTACGTTATATAACGTATTTATTTTTGAATAAATTAGTTAATAAATGCACTATGCTTTTACTGTTAAATTATTATATTATGTGGTTTACGGGATGAAAAAGATAAATATTATTATCTTTTTAATTTATATTTTGCTATTAACAGTAATGAAATAATATCTATAATCACATACTATTATATGTTGTGGTTTAGGTGATTATAAAGATATCTAATGATATCTTTTTATTTTATATTATGCAACTTCTTCTTATGTTGAATGAATAATTAGTTATATGGCCTTTTGAAATTTTGGTTGTGTTATGTTGAATAATTATTTGATAACTTCGTTTTTTCGATAGCAAAAGTTTGAAAAGATAATTGTATTTATATTTTCATGTAAAGACAATATTATAACTGTGTTGTATGTACTAAATTTAATAGGTTGATGTTGTATGAGTATGTATGTTATATAACGTATTTTTTTAATAAATTAGTAAATAATTGCACAATGTTTTCACTATTAAATTATTATATTATGTGGTTTATGGGATGAAAAAGATAAATATTATTATCTTTTTAGTTTATATTTTGCTAATAATAGTAATGAAATAATAATTTCTATGACTTAAAATTACCATTTTAGACAAACACTAGGTAATTTTTATCACTCAATAAATCGTGTTTTGTAATACTTAGGAATTATTGTTTGTTGCTCATATTGCTTGAAAAAAAATCTTATATTGCTAACTATATGTACATTTTTACTAACATATAAGTATACTTATCTTTTTAATGTAGGATAAAATATGAAACCAAAAAGAACCTCTAGATTGTTTAAAAAACAACCACTGTGCATTTTTTTTTAATGAAGGAGGACATCAATGCATAAATTTTAGACCTATTTCAAGTCCATATTGTAAAGAGCATAACCAATATAGAATGTTATCAATAACTCCATTGGTAACTTTTTCTTTATCCTTATAATTTTGATTTAAAAATTTTAATTTCTCTCATGTTAATTGTTACCAAAATAGAAAAATTCCGAGTCAACAAACAATTTATCACCTACTGGAACAGAAGATAACAACGTAGAAAATTCTGATGTAAAAAGGACAGACATACAAGAATATGATGGAGAATCTACTGATACAGATGTAACACCCCGAATTTCAGTTAATACTAAAATTCACTAATTGCAGAATAAATAATCTCAGATGTGAGAATTGGGGGAAACGGGCTGCGTCATTGCGTTCGTCTCGGAAAAATACGCGAAATAGAGTTTGAAATTTTGTAAATCGGAGTCCGTATGACCCGGTTAAGGCCCAAAGAAGTTTTCGGGAAATTTGAATTTCGAAACAGTTTTCAAAAATGCAGAAATGGGGGGTAGGCGGGAAATCTCCCGCCCAGACAAGTCGACTTGGCTGTCGACAGGGCTGTCGACTTGCCTGTCGACTTGGCAGTCGACTGGGCTGTCGACTTGCCCTGTCGGCTGATTTTGGCCTGGGTGCACCTGGTTGAGTTTTGGGCTGGGTTGGAGGGCTTGGGACGAAATCTGACGGACCTAAACTAACCTAGGGTTAATCTAAGGGTCTAAAACACAACCTAATCCTATAAATACACCCTAAGACTACCCTAATCCATACTAAAAATAGATCCTATGTCGTCATGCCGCCAAAATGCAACTTAGAAGGAGCCTCCACTAATTAGAGAAGAGGGTTGCAAGCTAATCAACTACTAATCCACCTCTACTTCAACTCTAGCAACTATCTAAGGAGCTAATCTTGGAGTTTGTGAGTTTCTATCACTTTAATAACCAATTGCTAAATTAAGTAGATGAGATATGATGAGATCATGCGGTTTTGTATGCGGATTAGTGGGTTTTAAGTCATATGATATGATGTTAGTTTGCTAATCTATGTTTATCATTGATTTATAATAACCCTATGTTTATGCAAGTTAAGTGGTGGGTTTTATGCATGCTAAGTATTTGGTTTTATGCATGCTAAGTATTTGGTTTTATGCGTGCTAAGTATTTGGTTTTATGTATGCTAAGTGTTTGGTTTTATGCTAGAATCATGATATGCAAGTTTGTCTCTTTTTATGATATGCATAACATATGCAAGTTTGCCTCTATGTATGACATGTTATGCAAGTTCATATGCAAGTTTATGTGCAAGTTCTTATGCAAGTTTGTCTCTTTTTATGATATGCATAACATATGCAAGTTTGCCTCTATGTATGACATGTTATGCAAGTTCATATGCAAGTTTATGTGCAAGTTCATATGCAAGTTTGTCTCTTTTTATGATATGCATAACATATGCAAGTTTGCCTCTATGTATGACATGTTATGCAAGTTTATATGCAAGTTTATGTGCAAGTTCATATGCAAGTTTGTCTCTTTTTATGATATGCATAACATATGCAAGTTTGCCTCTATGTATGACATGTTATGCAAGTTCATATGTAAGTTCATATGCAAGTTCATATGCAAGTTTGCCTCTTTGTATGACATATATGTATATGCAAGTTCACCCCTTTGTATGTCATGCATACATATGCAAGTTACCCTCTTTATATGACATATGTGCTTCATGCAAGTTTGGGTTAAATGCTAGTTGGGTTTAATGTATGCTCATATATGCAAGTTGACACCTTTTGAACCCATGATAAAGTTATATGCTATGTTGGTTAAACCCATGACATTTGTGATGATTCTTCCCTTTATTATGTCATGTTATGAGAACGAATTACGTGGGGAACGATGGGGTTAATATGCATGTTAATAAAATGATGTGAAATGGGTATGATTAAGCATACCACAAATTAAATGGACATAATTGGGAATTTACCTATTGAATTAGGTCTACCCATATTATGAAGTTGGGAATTTACCTATTGAGTTAGGTCTACCCATACTATGGAATTGGGAATTTACCTATTGAGTTAGGTCTACCCATATTCTTGAAAACACGATTAATTAATTAGGGATAATTAATATAAATTATGGGGGTGATTAATTAGGTGTAATTAATCGACTAAGACACGAGGTTGGACCCTTTGTAGCGGAAGTCTGCCCGGACCCTACCGGCAAATCCAACAGCTACAAATGATTGGCCCAATGTGAGAGGTCTTAGTCATAAATTAAATACGTGATTAAAATAAAGACACGAGGTTAGACCCTTTTTTATGACGTAAGGCTGCCCGGACCCAACCGGCATATCCAGCAGTTATAAAAGGTGGCCTAATGTGAGAGGTCTTTATGAGGTCATGATCTTAATTAATTAATTAAGAAACACTTAACCATATTAGCATGTAGAGGGACATGAGGGGTTAAGTGGGTGCCTTGGGTGGCATGTAGAAAAATCTAGTGGTTGCCTTGGGTGGCAATAGAAAATACGATTAGAACACTTAACCAAAGTAGAACATGTAATTAAACATGATTAAAGGGTTAAGTAAGTGCCGTGGGTGGCATGAGGGAATTAAGTAAGTACCTCGGGTGGCATGTGGAAATCTAGTGGGTGCCTTGAATGGCAATTAAAATATGATTAATGACTTAACCAAAATTTATAACATGTAAGTGGACATGGTTAAAGGGTTAAGTGGGATTCACTAGAAATGACAAGCTTAGGTGGGTAGCTTGTGGGGGCCCATTTCAACCAATATCCCAAACGTATCTTAGTGGGCTCGACTCAAGTCGAGGACGGGACACGCATATTGGGCTTGACTATAAGAGGCCAAAACGGATTAGCGGTGGCAACGCAAGTCCATCGGGTTTCATATGCGTGTGTGGGCCCGGGCTGGTAAGTAAGACGTTGTTGCATCGTGTAGGTATAACCCGTGCATCAGTATTGGTATCAGGTTGCCACTTTGGGGAATGATACATCCCACTGTGGGGCCTGCACGGATATCTACGTTAGGGAGCCGATCGAATGGGGGGTAGTGGGTACACCTAGCGGAGATAGGGGCAGACGGCACCTATATAGTCAGCTAGGGGTACACGAAACTACCATTAAGATTTACTAAGTACACTTAGTGGGATCAACCTTTAAAATTAGGAATGACTGGTGTGGTGCAGTGTAGTAATTATCTTTGGGTGGGTAGATGCGTCTTTACGGTTATCTTAGTTTATCCTAAGTCTACCAAGCTGCTTAGTGTAGCCATTCATCCCCAGACGTTACCGTATATCAAGCTTATGTCTTCTCTGGTTACTTTAATGATTGTATTGTTAAAGTTATAGGACTCGCTCAGACTTATGTCTAACCCCGTTGTTTTTATCTTTTTCCCAACCCTCAGGTTCTCAGAGTGGGCCCAGTACGAGTGGGCTTTGCTCAGGCTTCTTTATTCTCTTTTGGAGCTTGGACCGTAGGAGTAAAGCTCAGCTTATCCTTTTCTTTTATGGCTATCAGTTCATGTATTGGGATTATGTATTTTTATTTATCAGGATGGATATTTTGTACTTGACTCTTGTTATGGTTTTTGTGATGTAACCAAACATGTTTTACTTTCCGCTGCAATGAAATGATGTTTTACATTTTCAAGTATTACTTATATTTGTCTTGTTGTAATTTCTCTGTTCTATATTCACTTAAAATACTCCACCGATGTTATGGCATTCCCTTAGAGAGTGACCATAGCGGGTGTGGGGTGTTACACGTGGTATCAGATCTTAAGGTTACCAGAACAGATAATTTTTTTAGAAAAAAACTATTTTTCTAAGAAAATTTTTGAAAGAAATATTTTCAAAAAACATGTCTTTTAAGAGAAAAGTTTTTGAAAGAAAAGCATAATCCCCGATAGCTATATCTTTATCTTTTGAATTCTCCGTTTGAATCTTTCCTTTTTCGTCTCAGCATGGCTGAAGATCTTTATCTTCCGGACGGTGTAGCGGTACCAGTATGGTATAGGAGGTTGTTAGAGGCTAGGGCCGCCGCTGCAGGTCCAGCAAATGTTCCTCCTCCACCCGTTGCACCCGTTCCTCCTCGCACGGATACTTTTGCTAAGACTTGTAAGGAGTTTAAGGCTATGGGAGGGAAACCTTTTGTGGGAGCTAGGGATTGGCTTAAAGAGACGGAAGAATTGATGGAAATCTTGGAAGTGGAAGAGGGAAAGAAAGTCAAGTTAGCCGCTTGGTTAATGGAAGGAGAGGCCTCGTTCTGGTGGGAGGTCACTAATGGAGAACGCCCTGTTGACTCTTGGGTGGATTTCAGGCAAAGGTTTGAGGCAAAGTTTCTCTCAAAAGCGGAAGAAAATCTGTACGTGGAAAGGTTCTTGAACTTAAAGCAAGGGAACTTGTCGGTGAAAGAATATGTTAACAAGTTTAATCAGTTAGCGAGGTTCAACATAGACTTGGTAAACACACCGGAAGAGAAGGCTTTGAGGTTCGTTAAAGGCTTGAACGAACCGATGCATGGGTTGGCTATGACCCACATCTCTCTGGGGGCCACCTTCGAGAAGTTAGTAGACATGGAATTCATGCATGAGGAAGAGAAGGGCCCCAATGCTATTAAGGCACCCGAGAATAAAGGAGATCAGAAGAAACCTCAACAACAAAATAAGGGTGGTAAAGGTAAGGGTGGCAAGGGAAAGAAGAAGTGCTTCAATTGTGGGACACTAGGCCACCTAAACAAGGATTGTCGCAAGAAGAGGAAGACTGGCTGCTTCCACTGTGGCGAAGCAGGGCATCTGATGAAAGACTGTCCAAAGAAGGAGCAAAGGACGGGGTCTACCTCAGGAGGACAGGTGCAAGCTCTTGTGGCACCAGCTCAGGCAAGGGGGCAAGTTCAGGCTCTCGCGGTTCCACCGATTCGGGAAAGAGGTAGAACTATTTCCATTGAAAGTCTAGTTTTTTCTGTTCGATCATCCTGTCCGTACTTTATTTGATTCTGACGCATCGAGTTCGTTTATCTCGTCGTTGTTAGTTGAGTCACTGCACTTAGACACCAGTTTAGTAGATGATCCCTTAGCTGTTTCAAACCCAACTGGGGGCTCCATGATGTGTTTGGGTTTGAAAGTTTCTATACTTAGCGTTGAGTTTAGATGTGATGCTTTTTGGGCTTCACGGGCTATGGGTTAGTTTTGGGCATGGACTGGTTAACCAGTAATGGTGCCGTTCTTGTTTGTGAAAGGAGAGTAGTTAGGCTTATGACCCGCTTGGGTAACACTCTCGAGATCTCTTGTAATCCCATGGAAACTGTTATGCTAAGTTATCTAGAATCGCTTGACACGCCGGTCGAGAGTTTGCGATCTGTTAGAGTGGTCCGGGAATACTCGGATGTGTTTGAGGGGGTGAAGGGCTTACCTCCGGAGCGGGAGATTGACTTCCGAATATATCTGGTAGACAATGCCATTTGGTTTGACAAACACCCCCGCATACTTTGTTGATTTGATGAGAAGGGTGTTCAGGGAGTACCTAAATAAGTTCGTGATGGTCTTTGTAAATGACACCTTGGTCTTTTCTGGGAGCGAAATAAGTTTTCGTATGTGCTCAAAAGGTTGAGCAAAGCCAGTTATGGAATAAACTGTGGTTTTGGAGCGAGACTGGCAAGGACATCTAGAGTTGGACAAGGGCTTAATTATTTAGCCGTTTTTACTAGTATCATCTCACGTAGGTCGTCTGAATTCGAAGGAGGTATCCCTTGGGCGTTTGTCTGATATTGGTTTAGGCCTTTGGGGCTTGCATTTGGGGGATGTCGAGTTCGACTAGGGTGGTCTGCGTGAGAGATGGACAGTTGTGATGATTTCGGATGGGATTCTTAGCATCCTATGAGTTTGAGATAGCGTATACCCATGGCAAGGGTAACGTGGTGACGAATGCCTTAAGTAGAAAAAGGATTGTCCTTGAGTTCATTGTTCGTTGAACGACGGAGCTTAGAGTTTATTTCTATGTTTGACTTTAGACCTTCCGTTGACTTTGTACCCGGTTTGCTAGCCTCCTTGGAGGTTAGGCCTACTCTTTTGGGGCGTATTGGCGGAGCACAGCGGGACGACCCACAGTTGGTTGAGTTAGTAGAGAAGCTCATGAGGAGGGGCAGTCGTCCAGCCATTTGAGTAGGAACACCCTAGATAGTAAGGGGTGGTTGCGTAGAGACGGTAGACTTTGTGTACCGCAAGACAGGGGTTTGAGGAAGGCTATACTTGATGATGCACATCGGTCGAAGATGACCATTCATCCCGATAGGGACAAGATGTACCAAGACATGAAGCGAGTTTTCTTTTGGGCCGGTATGAAGAAAGATGTGGCCGAGTATGTCGCTAGATGCTTGGTGTGCTAGCAAAGGAAAGCGGAGCAGAAGAAACCCGGTGGGTTGCTTCACCCATTGGAGGTTCCGCTATGGAAGTGGGATAGTGTCTCGATGGATTACCAAGATCGAGGAAAGGTAATACGGGAATTTGGGTTGTGGTAGACAGACTTACTAAGAGCGCCCATTTTATACCCGTGGAAAGTAAGAGAACTGCTCCATGGCTAGCTTCAGTTTACATTCGAGAGATTATTAGCTGGCATGGTGTACCTTCCAGTATAGTGAGCGATTGAGATCCTATCTTCACTAGAGAGTTTTGGAAGAGTTTGCAAAAGGCAGTAGGGACTCAGTTGTGTTTGAGTACCGCATATCATCCTCAGACGGACGGCCAGACCGAGAGGGTGAATCGTATTTTAGAAGACCTTTTGAGGCTATGTATCTTAGATTTTGGAGGTACATGAGAAGAGCATCTTCCATTGGTGGAGTTGCCCGACAGACTTAGTGGTGTACATAACATATTCCATGTGTCACATTTGAGGAAGTGGCTACATGAGACCGCAGAGGCGGTAGAGCCGAGCTTGCTTAAAGAAGTAAAGGTAGAGCGTGATGTGATTATTCGACGAGCTCCTACCCGCATCCTTGGGTCAGAGATTAGGAAGTTGAGAAACAGAGAGGTTCGACTAGTCAAAGTGAAAAGGGGAGAAGGTGAGAGCAGTGCTACTTGGGAGACAGAAGCGAAGATGCGTTCACTATACCCATTCCTTTTTGAGGGTATGTCTTTTAATTTCTCCTTTATCGTTTGTCTAGTACTTATCTATCTTTAGTATGTCCTCTCGTTAGTACTTTTGACCTTTAGATAGGGTAAACCTATGGTTGAAACATGTGTTTGAGACATGTTATGCTTGATGGATGCATGTGGATGCAAGTGTTTGCTAGTGGTTGCTCGTGGATGCATATACACACACTCTAGACACTAGATCGGCTCAGTCACTTCATATTGCATATTGCATACAATTGTGTGTAGGTAGCTGTATTTTTTTTTTTGATGTTTAAATGGTTGTGTTATCATATGGATGATGCATTTTGGTGAATGATTGTGCACTCATGTAGATATTGTATGTGTCGATAGGGTTCTTTCGCATACATATTGGATGCATGGCACTATCATGGTTTGCATATGTTCATACATTAGATAGGGAACATATACACACACTTTTTGCATATGCTCATACATCATTAGAAATTGTTTTAAGGACAATGGATGCCCGTGTTTGATGGATTGAGTAGATGGTTGTTTGGATGGTAGGATATGCATTCTCCTTAGCTTAGAGATTTCGGGGACGAAATCCTTTAAGGAGGGGAGAATGTAACACCCCGAATTTCAGTTAATACTAAAATTCACTAATTGCAGAATAAATAATCTCAGATGTGAGAATTGGGGGAAACGGGCTGCGTTATTGCGTTCGTCTCGGAAAAATACGCGAAATAGAGTTTGAAATTTTGTAAATCGGAGTCCGTATGACCCGGTTAAGGCCCAAAGAAGTTTTCGGGAAATTTGAATTTCGAAACAGATTTCAAAAATGCAGAAATGGGGGGTAGTGTAACAACCCGTAAAATGCGAGCCAGTTTGAAATTTTTATTTTGGCAATTTTAGCGAATTTTGATTATTTAAAATGAATTATTTTAAATAATATCGATGGGAAATTTATTTTGAATAGAATTCGAACGTATATATTATATGCGTCGTCGTTAGAATATAAATATTTATATATAATTATAAATAGAATTGAAAATGGCGCGGTAGTTCGATAATTCGATTTCAAACTTCAATTGAATGTACCGGGTGCAAAACAATCCGGATTTTAGTGAAACCAAAAACATTAGGATCTAATTGATAATATCTTTCCAACGAATCCGAAAAATCAAGATTTCATAACGGGAATCAAAAGATATGTCCAGTTGAAAATTCTGAATAGTCGCTATGGAATTCAGGCCCTTAAAAATGGACATTTTGCAAATGACCTCGGATCTCGACGAAACCAGTTTTGTTGGGTCCGTGATGTCAAATTATTGCTAGGTTTCAAATTTCATAATTTTTCGAATCAATATGTGAGCGTGACAAAGGAAAACGCGTTTGACCGATTTCAGTTGATTTTAATCGACTGGAAATTGGCCATTTTTCTAACGATCTCAGAATTCAACGAAACTAGTTTTGTTAGGACCCTATCGTCAATACGAAGCTAGAAAATATTTTTCTGGAATTTTTCTAGTTAGTATGTGACCCCGGTAATTTGAAATGTACGTTTAAAATTCAATATAGTGATTTAAATGTAAATTCAACGGAAACTAATCGAAACGATCAAATCAGCTTGCGATACATATCCCATTGTGTTCGAAATGGGGGTAAAACGCTATGGACGACAGGCGGTGGGCCTCGTTTCGAGGTCGTAGGTAAAAGTCAACTTTATGCAATTAAATAAATTAAAATATATATATATATCTCTTTCCCCCTTATTTCACGTTGCCCCCCCCCGTTATAATCCATCTTCAAATCGTTCAGAAGAAAAAAAAAAAGAGAAAACCCGTTCCCTCCAATCCTTGAACCCACCGCCGGTCTCGAGCCACGCGCCGCCGCACCTCAGGTCGGCCACCCCGGCGCCTCCACCTTCTCTTCCACCTACTTCCCTCCTCGCGCGCTCGTTCTCTCCTCTGAATCAAACCCTCCCCCAGTTCGAAGACCGAAGCCGCCGCCGAACCCTAACGCTGACCGCCACCTCAGCGACCCCCAGGCACTCCCTCCGACGATCTGCGAAAACCCCCCCCTGTAAGTTTTTTTTTGTTTTGTTAATTTATTTTTATGAAAGTAAAAAAAAAAGAAAAAAAAACTGATTTTGTTTAAAAAGAAAAACTGATTTTTAACAGATTTAGAAACTGATTTTTTATTTTAAACTTTAAAAAGAAAAACTGATTTTAAGAAAAGTTTTAAAACAGATTTTAGAAAAGGTTTTAAAAGATTTGAACTTTTAAAAGAAAAAGATTTGAATAGAAAGAAAAAGATTTGAACTTTGAATAGAAAAAAAAAGATTTGAACTTGGAAAAAATAAAGATCATATTTTTAAAAGAGAAAAGACGGAAATTTTATTAAGTAGAAGGAGTAAGATATGATTTTTGTATTTTTAAAGTAATAAAAATATAATCTTTACATCGTAGGAATATTAAAGATATAATCTTTATTTTTGAAAAGGCGAAATCTTTATATGGAAAATAGCGTGATAAAAATATAATTTTTATCTATACAACATAGTAGTATAAAAATATGATTTTTATATATTGAACTTCGAACTAAAAATATGATTTTTATATATTGAACTTCGAACTAAAAATATGATTTTTATATATTGAACTTCGAACTAAAAATATGATTTTTATATATTGAACTTCGAACTAAAAATATGATTTTTATATATTGAACTTCGAACTAAAAATATGATTTTTATATATTGAACTTCGAACTAAAAATATGATTTTTATATATTGAACTTCGAACTAAAAATATGATTTTTATATATTGAACTTCGAACTAAAAATATGATTTTTATATATTGAACTTCGAACTAAAAATATGATTTTTATATTTTTAAAGTATTAAAAATATGATTTTTATATTTTTAAAGTATTAAAAATATAATCTTTATAATGTAGAGAAAGTAAAAATGTGATTTTTATATAATGTATAGCATAGTAAAAATGTGATTTTTATATAATGTATAGCATAGTAAAAATGTGATTTTTATATACATAGCAACGAAATAAAAATATGATTTTTATATATTGAACTTCGAATTAAAAATGTGATTTTTATATATTGAAAAGCGAAGTAAAAAAATTCGATTTTTACATATGTAGTGAAAGCGGATAACGAAGGTGACAAAAAGGCGAGAACGAAGAAGCTTTATATCAAAGAAGAGTCAAGATGATTGGATAGCTATCTGTGAGAATTTCTCACTCTTCAATTTCTATTTCTAGTTATATATATATATATATATATATATACTAGGATGCAGACGGTGCTTAGTAGCACCCGACACAATCGTCCACAGACCATGGACTTGTTTGTTTGGTTGCATAAATTAGTTTGATGACTTGATTTGAATTGGTTGTTTGGTGAATTTGATTGATGTGTGAATGGCGTGGGCCTTCACTAGACCGGGGATAAGGCTAGGCCTTGTCCCGTTTCTAGTATCGTGCCGTTATGCCACCGAAATTTTCTAAAATATGTTAGAAAAACAAAAATATCATTTTATTGAATAAATGAACTGAATAGAAATTCATATGTTGAAATAAAATGTTTTACCGTTAAAAATATAATTTTTTAACGTGAATGTGAATAAATAAATATTCATTTACAAACCGGACGGTTTGTTTATGTACACCTATTTAAGGGACATTGATTGGGATGATAAATTTTACACATCGCCCAACTGCACAAATAAAATCTGTATTTGATTGTTTGAAACCCTACACGGGTGTTGGGATGAAATTTGAAGTTCACTCATCCTGATTGATTAAATATGTCGATCGATTGATTGACAGGCTGTTATAAGCGTTAGATATCTATATTTGATGCTTATACAGTGTAGTGCACTTTGGTTGATGGTTGATTATTTTTCAATGCTATTATATGTGTGTAATGTATGAAAATTCATATAATTAACTTTATATGGTAATTGATTGGGCCTCATTCCAATTTGAAAAATAAAGAATATTATAAAATAAAAGTTCATGTGTTGACAGTACTCATCCATTGAGATTGGTCATGTGTTGAACGAAATATTTTAGTAATAAAATTTACATCTTTATCGATATAAAATAAAAGTTCATGTGTTGACAGTACTCATCCATTGAGATTGGTCATGTGTTGAACGAAATATTTTAGTAATAAAATTTACATCTTTATCAATATAAAATAAAGGTTCATGTGTTGACAGTACTCATCCATTGAGATTGGTCATGTGTTGAACGAAATATTTTGATAATAACAACTATTTTGAAAAAGAAATATTTGGAATAGAATATTTGAAAATAGAAATTTATGAAGCCGTGTTGATTAGATTGACGCCATTTTGACGTGAACGATATTTATATCGATTTTAACGATTTCGAAATGAAGTGAATTGAAAACGATTTCGAAATGAAATGAATTGAAAACGATTTCGAAATAAAATGAATTGAAAACGATTTCGAAATAAAATGAATTGAAAACGATTTCGAAATGAAATGAATTGAAAACGATTTCGAAATAAAATGAATTGAAAACGATTTCGAAATAAAATGAATTGAAAACGATTTCGAAATGAATTGAATTGAAAACGAATTCAAATTGAATTGAAAATGAATTGAAATGAATTCAAATTGAATTGAAATTTGAATCGAATAGAAATGAATTTTAAAACGAATTTATAAAGAAGAATTCAATTTTGATTTGAATTGAAAAGGAAGTTGAAATTGCTTTGGAAACGAATTTAAAACTATTTATATAATTCGTTTTAAATAGGAATCGACGAAATATATATTATATATATAATATAATGGCCTGAATAGAACGCGCCGCGCCGCGGCAGTTCGTGAATTTCGACCATTTATTTCAAACAGATATTGCGGGAGATCCGACCGTCGGATTCTCCTAAAACTGGAACCGTTGGGTTCGTATCGAAAAGAGCTTTCTAACGAATATTAGAAATGTGAAATCTAACGGTTGGATTTGGAATTATGTCCAAATAAAATTTGAAAAAGGTCGCTGTAAGTGCAGTTCGATGACCGTTGATGGAAATCGACTGTACAGGCCTCGATAAAATTATTAAAAATAGTAATAATTTGTGTAAAATCATAAGAAATGATTTAGAAAGAATTGGGGTGAAAAACTCCATATTTGAAAAGATAAAAATAGATTTTTATCGAAATGAACTGGTTTTGAACTAGAATTATAATTCTATTTATTTTTAAAATAAATAAATTGAATTTGAAAAGGGTTTTAAAAATAACCAGAATTTCCAATGATTGCATTGGAGTGGATTTGAATCGAAATTGTCTTCGGAATATTTCGATGTTGGAATTCTCGATTATACGGATGTTGTTATGGAAATTTGAAAGATATATATATTTATATCGTTATTTCCAATATAACATTTGTTAATCGTAGAATTTGATATTGAATATAAGCCGATGTATTTTCTATTCAGAGCCTTATATTGAATATCAAATGTGATTTGGGTTTGTCGTGAATGGTGTCTTCACTAACACTGTTCTTGAACCCAGTTGAGAAAAGATTAAATCTTTTTATTTAGATTTAATGAAGTGTACCAATTAAATAACATTTAATTGGAATTGAATCGATATTGATTTTTGGGTTTATCGTGGACAGTGTTTTAAATAACACTCGTTCTTTAACCCGATGATTAATGAATGTGATTTTGGGTTTATCGTGAACTGTGTTTTTAAATGACACTGATTCTTTAACCCAGTTAAAGATTAAAACTAAGTGGAGTTTTAATGAATCTTTAATTAGATTGAAATGATCGAAATGGAGTATCACCAGTTTTGCTCCAGGCGATAGTTAAATCTTTAATTAGATTTGAACGTGAAATGGTAATTGAATTTACCGATAACACTGTGGTGTTAGATATGAAGTATTACCAGTTTTACTTCATGGGATAAATAGGTTGGGATGGGGAAATTAAAATAAATGATTACTTCGGTAAGGTTCGCTAATCCCGGCTAGTTTGAATTGAGATTCAAAAATAGAATAAAGAATAAATTCAAAGAATTTATCTTGGATAAAATTAATGGGAACATTTCCCTATGAATGTGAAATTTAGAAACTAACTGTCGGTTGGCCAAGCAGAATGGTTTTCTGGATATTGATCTGATGTTGGTTTCGGCCTTCGGGGTTAATATTTGGGAAATTATTCTCTTGATTAATTTACGGTTAGTGACTGATGAATTGGAATGAGGCGTATGTTGTGTTTGTGTAACACTTTTATAATATATACGCGAGTTATTCGGAAAGACCGGGTTTATCCCATTCTGAATAACTGATACGACGATAAGTCGAAGATGAAGACGGTGGTCGAAGACCGGAGGTCTTCACGTCGTTTGGGTAATTACTGATGATCTTGATTGGGCTGTACACCCAAGAAGATGGAAACAGTTAGTGATCGTCCAGACGTACTTGGAGATCGATGGATATGCGGGGTACTAGGTGCCTCCGGTTTCGTTCAGACCCAGAACGGACTTGTAAATGGACTGTGTGTCTGACATTGGATTTTAGTCCGTGTGATTGATCTCTATTAAATATATATCTGTTTGGCGGCGGAGAATTTATTCTTTTGCTTAACGCCCTTCTCTGAGACGTACGAGCTCAGGGGTTATATATTGATGGATATCAAACGCATGGAGTGAATTGCCTGTGTGGCATGCCTAAGTGGCAATTGATCGAGGCTTCTGTTGAAAAGCAAAGTCTTGTGGTGATGATAAAAGCAAGGCCTTTGTGGCGTAGCTTTGTGTAACGTTTGCTTCGCGAGTTTCACACCCGGTATGAACCAAAAACGGGAGAGGACATCAGGGTGGACTTGCGTTTCTTTCTAGCTAGAAGTGGCGTCAGTGGTTTTACACGCCCTGACGAGTTTGACTTATGTGGTTGTTGCTGTTGCGAGGCGCCTCGGATTGATCGGTCGTTCTCGAACCGATGGAGTCATTTAGTTGGCTCATTTACGCCCCAAAGGGCGGAGAGACGTATTGTTCAGGCATAATAATCCACATCGGTGGACCGGCCCTGACGATCTAAAGGGTTGATGCGTTCTGATCCTGAGACATGGGCTAGATTGTCTCGAATCGGTTGAGGACTATCTTTTGCCTCGGTTCATAGATGGAAACCCAATTTCCAAATACGTGATTCTGCGGTTTTATTTGTAGAGCCTAGTATGGCGACATAGTGGGATGGGGCGCTCATGCCGCCTATGATTGATACTTATGATTTGAAGTTGTTTTATACACTATGCACTTATAATAGTATCAAACGATTTGTTTTAACCGTATCAAGCATTCTTTGGCTGTTATAAGGGAAAACCCTATCCTCGGCTGCGTTGCATTGTGTGATGGGACCTGGGTCTTATAACAGCTTCATTTTTCTTTATTTAGCATTGCGCTGTTTGTTTTATGCACTGGTATTCTTGGGAGGAAACTTGTTCCGTGTTATACGGCGTGGTCCCTTGATTTACCTAATGATTTAAAATAAAGATTAATAACTGTTCTAGTTCTCACACCAGTCACATGACTGACCTGGAGTTTATTGTTTTAACCTAAACTCTGGGTGCCCTTATTTTGACACGGGCAGCTAGTAGTTTTGGTTTTGCAGATTTATATTCGCAGGATCCTGGTTTACAGCCGGAACGATATCCGGAAAGCTTTGTATCCGTATATCTACTTCTAGTTGTGTATTGTATTATTTTCCGCTGCTATGTATTTAAATGTAATTTAAATCTCTGATATTTCTGTGTAATATTTATTCATTTATACTCTGTATATTCTTGTAATCTGATGCATTGTTGTAATAAGCAATGAAATGTTCTTTTATATGCGTTCTGTTGTGGTTTGTTCTCGAACTATCCGACGCTTTCCTTTACGGGGAAGTTACGGGTTTTCACAGTTGGTATCAGAGCTTTGGTTTACAAAGCTCAGAGAATTAGGCACATTAGAACCATACGAAAGAATTCATCACATATTGGATTAGTAATATCCAACGGGAATGACTCGTTAGAGATGGGATCAGTAGTATCCTAGAACGAGTGTGAAGAGTATTTTTTTTTAAAATGAAAACAAGTTTTGTTTTGAAAATTTAAATCAATTATTCATATTTGATTATTTATTTTATATTGATGTGGACAATCCAGTATATATAGATTTTGCGTATACGTCTGATCCGCGTGTATTCGAAGTTTTAATATATTGGATAGATATAGCATCACACTCTAGTCGCCGGAAGATGGTATTGATGATAGCGATCGCATCATCAACATTTATGTTCGAGTTTCGAAGGTGGGATTTTCTATATATTTCCATTAGACTGGTGTGAGAATTAAAACTAATATAGCTAGAATACATTGTTGTGATTTGGCATCAAAACATGATTTTCTTTATATATATCAAAGTTATGAATTTGAAACTCTAATTCACTAATTGATTGATGTTTGTGTTGTTTGTTTAATTGTTTGATAATTTTGAACCATTATGCCTAATTTGATCAAATAATGGACTATATTGAAAATTGGTCGCATTTGCTTGCATATACATATGCTTATATTGAACAGGTCATAGCAAAGAGGCTAGAGCAGAGAATAAAATTTGTTTGCCCGACAAATAGGTACATGTTTACTACATAATTTACTGTTTTGTTTGGGTGATGATGATTTTATGAGCCTATTGGCTAGCCGCTTGGCTTTTTCTTTTTCTTTTTGAGATCTGAAGGACCGGGGAAGCTATTTGAAATTCCCCGATGCTCCCGGTGCAGGGGAGGTTATGGCGAAATTTTTCGAAAATTTAGGGTGTTAGCCAAATTTTTGAAAATTTGAAAATTCTCAGAAACTGAAAAGTTGGAGAATGGAAGCCGGATCGAACGTAGAGTTGATTAATCAAACCACTTTCGACTTTGTTCCTTTTCGGGGACGAAAAGTTTTAAGTGGGGGAGATTGTAACAACCCGTAAAATGCGAGCCAGTTTGAAATTTTTATTTTGGCAATTTTAGCGAATTTTGATTATTTAAAATGAATTATTTTAAATAATATCGATGGGAAATTTATTTTGAATAGAATTCGAACGTATATATTATACGCGTCGTCGTTAGAATATAAATATTTATATATAATTATAAATAGAATTGAAAATGGCGCGGTAGTTCGATAATTCGATTTCAAACTTCAATTGAATGTACCGGGTGCAAAACAATCCGGATTTTAGTGAAACCAAAAACATTAGGATCTAATTGATAATATCTTTCCAACGAATCCGAAAAATCAAGATTTCATAACGGGAATCAAAAGATATGTCCAGTTGAAAATTCTGAATAGTCGCTATGGAATTCAGGCCCTTAAAAATGGACATTTTGCAAATGACCTCGGATCTCGACGAAACCAGTTTTGTTGGGTCCGTGATGTCAAATTATTGCTAGGTTTCAAATTTCATAATTTTTCGAATCAATATGTGAGCGTGGCAAAGGAAAACGCGTTTGACCGATTTCAGTTGATTTTAATCGACTGGAAATTGGCCATTTTTCTAACGATCTCAGAATTCAACGAAACTAGTTTTGTTAGGACCCTATCGTCAATACGAAGCTAGAAAATATTTTTCTAGAATTTTTCTAGTTAGTATGTGACCCCGGTAATTTGAAATGTACGTTTAAAATTCAATATAGTGATTTAAATGTAAATTCAACGGAAACTAATCGAAACGATCAAATCAGCTTGCGATACATATCCCATTGTGTTCGAAATGGGGGTAAAACGCTATGGACGACAGGCGGTGGGCCTCGTTTCGAGGTCGTAGGTAAAAGTCAACTTTATGCAATTAAATAAATTAAAAATATATATATATATATCTCTTTCCCCCTTATTTCACGTTGGCCCCCCCCCCGTTATAATCCATCTTCAAATCGTTCAGAAGAAAAAAAAAAGAGAAAACCCGTTCCCTCCAATCCTTGAACCCACCGCCGGTCTCGAGCCACGCGCCGCCGCACCTCAGGTCGGCCACCCCGGCGCCTCCACCTTCTCTTCCACCTCCTTCCCTCCTCGCGCGCTCGTTCTCTCCTCTGAATCAAACCCTCCCCCAGTTCGAAGACCGAAGTCGCCGCCGAACCCTAACGTTGACCGCCACCTCAACGACCCCCAGGCACTCCCTCCGACGATCTGCGAAAACCCCCCCTGTAAGTTTTTTTTTGTTTTGTTAATTTATTTTTATGAAAGTAAAAAAAAAAGAAAAAAAAAACTGATTTTGTTTAAAAAGAAAAACTGATTTTTAACAGATTTAGAAACTGATTTTTTATTTTAAACTTTAAAAAGAAAAACTGATTTTAAGAAAAGTTTTAAAACAGATTTTAGAAAAGGTTTTAAAAGATTTGAACTTTTAAAAGAAAAAGATTTGAATAGAAAGAAAAAGATTTGAACTTTGAATAGAAAAAAAAAGATTTGAACTTGGAAAAAATAAAGATCATATTTTTAAAAGAGAAAAGACGGAAATTTTATTAAGTAGAAGGAGTAAGATATGATTTTTGTATTTTTAAAGTAATAAAAATATAATCTTTACATCGTAGGAATATTAAAGATATAATCTTTATTTTTGAAAAGGCGAAATCTTTATATGGAAAATAGCGTGATAAAAATATAATTTTTATCTATACAACATAGTAGTATAAAAATATGATTTTTATATATTGAACTTCGAACTAAAAATATGATTTTTATATATTGAACTTCGAACTAAAAATATGATTTTTATATATTGAACTTCGAACTAAAAATATGATTTTTATATATTGAACTTCGAACTAAAAATATGATTTTTATATATTGAACTTCGAACTAAAAATATGATTTTTATATATTGAACTTCGAACTAAAAATATGATTTTTATATATTGAACTTCGAACTAAAAATATGATTTTTATATATTGAACTTCGAACTAAAAATATGATTTTTATATTTTTAAAGTATTAAAAATATGATTTTTATATTTTTAAAGTATTAAAAATATGATTTTTATATTTTTAAAGTATTAAAAATATAATCTTTATAATGTAGAGAAAGTAAAAATGTGATTTTTATATAATGTATAGCATAGTAAAAATGTGATTTTTATATAATGTATAGCATAGTAAAAATGTGATTTTTATATACATAGCAACGAAATAAAAATATGATTTTTATATATTGAACTTCGAATTAAAAATTTGATTTTTATATATTGAAAAGCGAAGTAAAAAAATTCGATTTTTACATATGTAGTGAAAGCGGATAACGAAGGTGACCAAAAGGCGAGAACGAAGAAGCTTTATATCAAAGAAGAGTCAAGATGATTGGATAGCTATCTGTGAGAATTTCTCACTCTTCAATTTCTATTTCTAGTTATATATATATATACTAGGATGCAGACGGTGCTTAGTAGCACCCGACACAATCGTCCATAGACCATGGACTTGTTTGTTTGGTTGCATAAATTAGTTTGATGACTTGATTTGAATTGGTTGTTTGGTGAATTTGATTGATGTGTGAATGGCGTGGGCCTTCACTAGACCGGGGATAAGGCTAGGCCTTGTCCCGTTTCTAGTATCGTGCCGTTATGCCGCCGAAATTTTCTAAAATATGTTAGAAAAACAAAAATATCATTTTATTGAATAAATGAACTGAATAGAAATTCATATGTTGAAATAAAATGTTTTACCGTTAAAAATATAATTTTTAACGTGAATGTGAATAAATAAATATTCATTTACAAACCGGACGGTTTGTTTATGTACACCTATTTAAGGGACATTGATTGGGATGATAAATTTTACACATCGCCCAACTGCACAAATAAAATCTGTATTTGATTGTTTGAAACCCTACACGGGTGTTGGGATGAAATTTGAAGTTCACTCATCCTGATTGATTAAATATGTCGATCGATTGATTGATAGGCTGTTATAAGCGTTAGATATCTATATTTGATGCTTATACAGTGTAGTGCACTTTGGTTGATGGTTGATTATTTTTCAATGCTATTATATGTGTGTAATGTATGAAAATTCATATAATTAACTTTATATGGTAATTGATTGGGCCTCATTCCAATTTGAAAAATAAAGAATATTATAAAATAAAAGTTCATGTGTTGACAGTACTCATCCATTGAGATTGGTCATGTGTTGAACGAAATATTTTAGTAATAAAATTTACATCTTTATCGATATAAAATAAAAGTTCATGTGTTGACAGTACTCATCCATTGAGATTGGTCATGTGTTGAACGAAATATTTTAGTAATAAAATTTACATCTTTATCAATATAAAATAAAGGTTCATGTGTTGACAGTACTCATCCATTGAGATTGGTCATGTGTTGAACGAAATATTTTGATAATAACAACTATTTTGAAAAAGAAATATTTGGAATAGAATATTTGAAAATAGAAATTTATGAAGCCGTGTTGATTAGATTGACGCCATTTTGACGTGAACGATATTTATATCGATTTTAACGATTTCGAAATGAAGTGAATTGAAAACGATTTCGAAATGAAATGAATTGAAAACGATTTCGAAATAAAATGAATTGAAAACGATTTCGAAATAAAATGAATTGAAAACGATTTCAAAATGAAATGAATTGAAAACGATTTCGAAATAAAATGAATTGAAAACGATTTCAAAATAAAATGAATTGAAAACGATTTCGAAATGAATTGAATTGAAAACGAAGTCAAATTGAATTGAAAATGAATTGAAATGAATTCAAATTGAATTGAAATTTGAATCGAATAGAAATGAATTTTAAAACGAATTTATAAAGAAGAATTCAATTTTGATTTGAATTGAAAAGGAAGTTGAAATTACTTTGGAAACGAATTTAAAACTATTTATATAATTCGTTTTAAATAGGAATCGACGAAATATATATTATATATATTATATATATATAATATAATGTCCTGAATAGAACGCGCCGCGCCGCGGCAGTTCGTGAATTTCGACCATTTATTTCAAACAGATATTGCGGGAGATCCGACCGTCGGATTTTCCTAAAACCGGAACCGTTGGGTTCGTATCGAAAAGAGCTTTCTAACGAATAGTAGAAATGTGAAATCTAACGGTTGGATTTGGAATTATGTCCAAATAAAATTTGAAAAAGGTCGCTGTAAGTGCAGTTCGATGACCGTTGATGGAAATCGACTGTACAGGCCTCGATAAAATTATTAAAAATAGTAATAATTTGTGTAAAATCATAAGAAATGATTTAGAAAGAATTAGGGTGAAAAACTCCATATTTGAAAAGATAAAAATAGATTTTTATCGAAATGAACTGGTTTTGAACTAGAATTATAATTCTATTTATTTTTAAAATAAATAAATTGAATTTGAAAAGGGTTTTAAAAATAACCAGAATTTCCAATGATTGCATTGGAGTGGATTTGAATCGAAATTGTCTTCGGAATATTTCGATGTTGGAATTCGTGATTATACGGATGTTGTTATGGAAATTTGAAAGATATATATATTTATATCGTTATTTCCAATATAACATTTGTTAATCGTAGAATTTGATATTGAATATAAGCCGATGTATTTTCTATTCAGAGCCTTATATTGAATATCAAATGTGATTTGGGTTTGTCGTGAATGGTGTCTTCACTAACACTGTTCTTGAACCCAGTTGAGAAAAGATTAAATCTTTTTATTTAGATTTAATGAAGTGTACCAATTAAATAACATTTAATTGGAATTGAATCGATATTGATTTTTGGGTTTATCGTGGACAGTGTTTTAAATAACACTCGTTCTTTAACCCGATGATTAATGAATGTGATTTTGGGTTTATCGTGAACTGTGTTTTTAAATGACACTGATTCTTTAACCCAGTTAAAGATTAAAACTAAGTGGAGTTTTAATGAATCTTTAATTAGATTGAAATGATCGAAATGGAGTATCACCAGTTTTGCTCCAGGCGATAGTTAAATCTTTAATTAGATTTGAACGTGAAATGGTAATTGAATTTACCGATAACACTGTGGTGTTAGATATGAAGTATTACCAGTTTTACTTCATGGGATAAATAGGTTGGGATGGGGAAATTAAAATAAATGATTACTTCGGTAAGGTTCGCTAATCCCGGCTAGTTTGAATTGAGATTCAAAAATAGAATAAAGAATAAATTCAAAGAATTTATCTTGGATAAAATTAATGGGAACATTTCCCTATGAATGTGAAATTTAGAAACTAACTGTCGGTTGGCCAAGCAGAATGGTTTTCTGGATATTGATCTGATGTTGGTTTCGGCCTTCGGGGTTAATATTTGGGAAATTATTCTCTTGATTAATTTACGGTTAGTGACTGATGAATTGGAATGAGGCGTATGTTGTGTTTGTGTAACACTTTTATAATATATACGCGAGTTATTCGGAAAGACCGGGTTTATCCCATTCTGAATAACTGATACGACGATAAGTCGAAGATGAAGACGGTGGTCGAAGACCGGAGGTCTTCACGTCATTTGGCTAATTACTGATGATCTTGATTGGGCTGTACACCCAAGAAGATGGAAACAGTTAGTGATCGTCCAGACGTACTTGGAGATCGATGGATATGCGGGGTACTAGGTGCCTCCGGTTTCGTTCAGACCCAGAACGGACTTGTAAATGGACTGTGTGTCTGACATTGGATTTTAGTCCGTGTGATTGATCTCTATTAAATATATATCTGTTTGGCGGCGGAGAATTTATTCTTTTGCTTAACGCCCTTCTCTGAGACGTACGAGCTCAGGGGTTATATATTGATGGATATCAAACGCATGGAGTGAATTGCCTGTGTGGCATGCCTAAGTGGCAATTGATCGAGGCTTCTGTTGAAAAGCAAAGTCTTGTGGTGATGATCAAAGCAAGGCCTTTGTGGCGTAGCTTTGTGTAACGTTTGCTTCGCGAGTTTCACACCCGGTATGAACCAAAAACGGGAGAGGACATCAGGGAGGACTTGCGTTTCTTTCTAGCTAGAAGTGGCGTCAGTGGTTTTACACGCCCTGACGAGTTTGACTTATGTGGTTGTTGCTGTTGCGAGGCGCCTCGGATTGATCGGTCGTTCTCGAACCGATGGAGTCATTTAGTTGGCTCATTTACGCCCCAAAGGGCGGAGAGACGTATTGTTCAGGCATAATAATCCACATCGGTGGACCGGCCCTGACGATCTAAAGGGTTGATGCGTTCTGATCCTGAGACATGGGCTAGATTGTCTCGAATCGGTTGAGGACTATCTTTTGCCTCGGTTCATAGATGGAAACCCAATTTCCAAATACGTGATTCTGCGGTTTTATTTGTAGAGCCTAGTATGGCGACATAGTGGGATGGGGCGCTCATGCCGCCTATGATTGATACTTATGATTTGAAGTTGTTTTATACACTATGCACTTATAATAGTATCAAACGATTTGTTTTAACCGTATCAAGCATTCTTTGGCTGTTATAAGGGAAAACCCTATCCTCGGCTGCGTTGCATTGTGTGATGGGACCTGGGTCTTATAACAGCTTCATTTTTCTTTATTTAGCATTGCGCTGTTTGTTTTATGCACTGGTATTCTTGGGAGGAAACCCGTTCCGTGTTATACGGCGTGGTCCCTTGATTTACCTAATGATTTAAAATAAAGATTAATAACTGTTCTAGTTCTCACACCAATCACATGACTGACCTGGAGTTTATTGTTTTAACCTAAACTCTGGGTGCCCTTATTTTGACACGGGCAGCTAGTAGTTTTGGTTTTGCAGATTTATATTCGCAGGATCCTGGTTTACAGCTGGAACGATATCCGGAAAGCTTTGTATCCGTATATCTACTTCTAGTTGTGTATTGTATTATTTTCCGCTGCTATGTATTTAAATGTAATTTAAATCTCTGATATTTCTGTGTAATATTTATTCATTTATACTCTGTATATTCTTGTAATCTGATGCATTGTTGTAATAAGCAATGAAATGTTCTTTTATATGCGTTCTGCTGTGGTTTGTTCTCGAACTATCCGACGCTTTCCTTTACGGGGAAGTTACGGGTTTTCACAGGTAGGCGGGAAATCTCCCACCCAGACAAGTCGACTTGGCTGTCGACAGGGCTGTCGACTTGCCTGTCGACTTGCCTGTCGAGTTGGCAGTCGACTGGGCTGTCGACTTGCCCTGTCGGCTGATTTTGGCCTGGGTGCACCTGGTTGAGTTTTGGGCTGGGTTGGAGGGCTTGGGACGAAATCTGACGGACCTAAACTAACCTAGGGTTAATCTAAGGGTCTAAAACACAACCTTATCCTATAAATACACCCTAAGACTACCCTAATCCATACTAAAAATAGATCCTATGTCGTCATGCCGCCAAAATGCAACTTAGAAGGAGCCTCCACTAATTAGAGAAGAGGGTTGCAAGCTAATCAACTACTAATCCACCTCTACTTCAACTCTAGCAACTATCTAAGGAGCTAATCTTGGAGTTTGTGAGTTTCTATCACTTTAATAACCAATTGCTAAATTAAGTAGATGAGATATGATGAGATCATGCGGTTTTGTATGCGGATTAGTGGGTTTTAAGTCATAAGATATGATGTTAGTTTGCTAATCTATGTTTATCATTGATTTATAATAACCCTATGTTTATGCAAGTTAAGTGGTGGGTTTTATGCATGCTAAGTATTTGGTTTTATGCATGCTAAGTATTTGGTTTTATGCATGCTAAGTATTTGGTTTTATGCATGCTAAGTATTTGGTTTTATGCTAGAATCATGATATGCAAGTTTGTCTCTTTTTATGATATGCATAACATATGCAAGTTTGCCTCTATGTATGACATGTTATGCAAGTTCATATGCAAGTTTATGTGCAAGTTCATATGCAAGTTTGTCTCTTTTTATGATATGCATAACATATGCAAGTTTGCCTCTATGTATGACATGTTATGCAAGTTCATATGCAAGTTTATGTGCAAGTTCATATGCAAGTTTGTCTCTTTTTATGATATGCATAACATATGCAAGTTTGCCTCTATGTATGACATGTTATGCAAGTTCATATGCAAGTTTATGTGCAAGTTCATATGCAAGTTTGTCTCTTTTTATGATATGCATAACATATGCAAGTTTGCCTCTATGTATGACATGTTATGCAAGTTCATATGTAAGTTCATATGCAAGTTCATATGCAAGTTTGCCTCTTTGTATGACATATATGTATATGCAAGTTCACCCCTTTGTATGTCATGCATACATATGCAAGTTACCCTCTTTATATGACATATGTGCTTCATGCAAGTTTGGGTTAAATGCTAGTTGGGTTTAATGTATGCTCATATATGCAAGTTGACACCTTTTGAACCCATGATAAAGTTATATGCTATGTTGGTTAAACCCATGACATTTGTGATGAATCTTCCCTTTATTATGTCATGTTATGAGAACGAATTACGTGGGGAACGATGGGGTTAATATGCATGTTAATAAAATGATGTGAAATGGGTATGATTAAGCATACCACAAATTAAATGGACATAATTGGGAATTTACCTATTGAGTTAGGTCTACCCATATTATGAAGTTGGGAATTTACCTATTGAGTTAGGTCTACCCATACTATGGAATTGGGAATTTACCTATTGAGTTAGGTCTACCCATATTCTTGAAAACACGATTAATTAATTAGGGATAATTAATATAAATTATGGGGGTGATTAATTAGGTGTAATTAATCGACTAAGACACGAGGTTGGACCCTTTGTAGCGGAAGTCTGCCCGGACCCTACCGGCAAATCCAGCAGCTACAAATGATTGGCCCAATGTGAGAGGTCTTAGTCATAAATTAAATACGTGGTTAAAATAAAGACACGAGGTTAGACCCTTTTTTATGACGTAAGGCTGCCCGGACCCAACCGGCATATCCAGCAGTTATAAAAGGTGGCCTAATGTGAGAGGTCTTTATGAGGTCATGATCTTAATTAATTAATTAAGAAACACTTAACCATATTAGCATGTAGAGGGACATGAGGGGTTAAGTGGGTGCCTTGGGTGGCATGTAGAAAAATCTAGTGGTTGCCTTGGGTGGCAATAGAAAATACGATTAGAACACTTAACCAAAGTAGAACATGTAATTAAACATGATTAAAGGGTTAAGTAAGTGCCGTGGGTGGCATGAGGGAATTAAGTAAGTACCTCGGGTGGCATGTGGAAATCTAGTGGGTGCCTTGAATGGCAATTAAAATATGATTAATGACTTAACCAAAATTTATAACATGTAAGTGGACATGGTTAAAGGGTTAAGTGGGATTCACTAGAAATGACAAGCTTAGGTGGGTAGCTTGTGGGGGCCCATTTCAACCAATATCCCAAACGTATCTTAGTGGGCTCGAATCAAGTCGAGGACGGGACACGCATATTGGGCTTGACTATAAGAGGCCAAAACGGATTAGCGGTGGCAACGCAAGTCCATCGGTTTTCATATGCGTGTGTGGGCCCGGGCTGGTAAGTAAGACGTTGTTGCATCGTGTAGGTATAACCCGTGCATCAGTATTGGTATCAGGTTGCCACTTTGGGGAATGATACATCCCACTGTGGGGCCTGCACGGATATCTACGTTAGGGAGCCGATCGAATGGGGGGTAGTGGGTACACCTAGCGGAGATAGGGGCAGACGGCACCTATATAGTCAGCTAGGGGTACACGAAACTACCATTAAGATTTACTATGTACACTTAGTGGGATCAACCTTTAAAATTAGAAATGACTGGTGTGGTGCAGTGTAGTAATTATCCTTGGGTGGGTAGATGCGTCTTTACGGTTATCTTAGTTTATCCTAAGTCTACCAAGCTGCTTAGTGTAGCCATTCATCCCCAGACGTTACCGTATATCAAGCTTATGTCTTCTCTGGTTACTTTAATGATTGTATTGTTAAAGTTATAGGACTCGCTCAGACTTATGTCTGACCCCGTTGTTTTTATCTTTTTCCCAACCCTCAGGTTCTCAGAGTGGGCCCAATACGAGTGGGCTTTGATCAGGCTGCTTTATTCTCTTTTGGATCTTGGACCGTAGGAGTAAAGCTCAGCTTATCCTTTTCTTTTATGGCTATCAGTTCATGTATTGGGATTATGTATTTTTATTTATCAGGATGGATATTTTGTACTTGACTCTTGTTATGGTTTTTGTGATGTAACCAAACATGTTTTACTTTCCGCTGCAATGAAATGATGTTTTACATTTTCAAGTATTACTTATATTTGTCATGTTGTAATTTCTCTGTTCTATATTCACTTAAAATACTCCACCGATGTTATGGCATTCCCTTAGAGAGTGACCATAGCGGGTGTGGGGTGTTACACGTGGTATCAGATCTTAAGGTTACCAGAACAGATAAATTTTTTAGAAAAAAACTATTTTTCTAAGAAAATTTTTGAAAGAAATATTTTCAAAAAACATGTCTTTTAAGAGAAAAGTTTTTGAAAGAAAAGCATAATCCCCGATAGCCATATCTTTATCTTTTGAATTCTCCGTTTGAATCTTTCCTTTTTCGTCTCAGCATGGCTGAAGGTCTTTATCTTCCGGACGGTGTAGCGGTACCAGTATGGTATAGGAGGTTGTTAGAGGCTAGGGCCGCCGCTGCAGGTCCAGCAAATGTTCCTCCTCCACCCGTTGCACCCGTTCCTCCTCGCACGGATACTTTTGCTAAGACTTGTAAGGAGTTTAAGGCTATGGGAGGGAAACCTTTTGTGGGAGCTAGGGATTGGCTTAAAGAGACGGAAGAATTGATGGAAATCTTGGAAGTGGAAGAGGGAAAGAAAGTCAAGTTAGCCGCTTGGTTAATGGAAGGAGAGGCCTCGTTCTGGTGGGAGGTCACTAATGGAGAACGCCCTGTTGACTCTTGGGTGGATTTCAGGCAAAGGTTTGAGGCAAAGTTTCTCTCAAAAGCGGAAGAAAATCTGTACGTGGAAAGGTTCTTGAACTTAAAGCAAGGGAACTTGTCGGTGAAAGAATATGTTAACAAGTTTAATCAGTTAGCGAGGTTCAACATAGACTTGGTAAACACACCGGAAGAGAAGGCTTTGAGGTTCGTTAAAGGCTTGAACGAACCGATGCATGGGTTGGCTATGACCCACATCTCTATGGGGGCCACCTTCGAGAAGTTAGTAGACATGGAATTCATGCATGAGGAAGAGAAGGGCCCCAATGCTATTAAGGCACCTGAGAAGAAAGGAGATCAGAAGAAACCTCAACAACAAAATAAGGGTGGTAAAGGTAAGGGTGGCAAGGGAAAGAAGAAGTGCTTCAATTGTGGGACACTAGGCCACCTAAACAAGGATTGTCGCAAGAAGAGGAAGACTGGCTGCTTCCACTGTGGCGAAGCAGGGCATCTGATGAAAGATTGTCCAAAGAAGGAGCAAAGGACGGGGTCTACCTCAGGAGGACAGGTGCAAGCTCTTGTGGCACCAGCTCAGGCAAGGGGGCAAGTTCAGGCTCTCGCGGTTCCACCGATTCGGGAAAGAGGTAGAACTATTTCCATTGAAAGTCTAGTTTTTTCTGTTCGATCATCCTGTCCGTACTTTATTTGATTCTGACGCATCGAGTTCGTTTATCTCGTCGTTGTTAGTTGAGTCACTGCACTTAGACACCAGTTTAGTAGATGATCCCTTAGCTGTTTCAAACCCAACTGGGGGCTCCATGATGTGTTTGGGTTTGAAAGTTTCTATACTTAGCGTTGAGTTTAGATGTGATGCTTTTTGGGCTTCACGGGCTATGGGTTAGTTTTGGGCATGGACTGGTTAACCAGTAATGGTGCCGTTCTTGTTTGTGAAAGGAGAGTAGTTAGGCTTATGACCCGCTTGGGTAACACTCTCGAGATCTCTTGTAATCCCATGGAAACTGTTATGCTAAGTTATCTAGAATCGCTTGACACGTCGGTCGAGAGTTTGCGATCTGTTAGAGTGGTCCGGGAATACTCGGATGTGTTTGAGGGGGTGAAGGGCTTACCTCCGGAGCGGGAGATTGACTTCCGAATATATCTGGTAGACAATGCCATTTGGTTTGACAAACACCCCCGCATACTTTGTTGATTTGATGAGAAGGGTGTTCAGGGAGTACCTAAATAAGTTCGTGATGGTCTTTGTAAATGACACCTTGGTCTTTTCTGGGAGCGAAATAAGTTTTCGTATGTGCTCAAAAGGTTGAGCAAAGCCAGTTATGGAATAAACTGTGGTTTTGGAGCGAGACTGGCAAGGACATCCAGAGTTGGACAAGGGCTTAATTATTTAGCCGTTTTTACTAGTATCATCTCACGTAGGTCGTCTGAATTCGAAGGAGGTATCCCTTGGGCGTTTGTCTGATATTGGTTTAGGCCTTTGGGGCTTGCATTTGGGGGATGTCGAGTTCGACTAGGGTGGTCTGCGTGAGAGATGGACAGTTGTGATGATTTCGGATGGGATTCTTAGCATCCTATGAGTTTGAGATAGCGTATACCCATGGCAAGGGTAACGTGATGACGAATGCCTTAAGTAGAAAAAGGATTGTCCTTGAGTTCATTGTTCGTTGAACGACGGAGCTTAGAGTTTATTTCTATGTTTGACTTTAGACCTTCCGTTGACTTTGTACCCGGTTTGCTAGCCTCCTTGGAGGTTAGGCCTACTCTTTTGGGGCGTATTGGCGGAGCACAGCGGGACGACCCACAGTTGGTTGAGTTAGTAGAGAAGCTCATGAGGAGGGGCAGTCGTCCAGCCATTTGAGTAGGAACACCCTAGATAGTAAGGGGTGGTTGCGTAGAGACGGTAGACTTTGTGTACCGCAAGACAGGGGTTTGAGGAAGGCTATACTTGATGATGCACATCGGTCGAAGATGACCATTCATCCCGATAGGGACAAGATGTACCAAGACATGAAGCGAGTTTTCTTTTGGGCCGGTATGAAGAAAGATGTGGCCGAGTATGTCGCTAGATGTTTGGTGTGCTAGCAAAGGAAAGCGGAGCAGAAGAAACCCGGTGGGTTGCTTCACCCATTGGAGGTTCCGCTATGGAAGTGGGATAGTGTCTCGATGGATTACCGAGATCGAGGAAAGGTAATACGGGAATTTGGGTTGTGGTAGACAGACTTACTAAGAGCGCCCATTTTATACCCGTGGAAAGTAAGAGAACTGCTCCATGGCTAGCTTCAGTTTACATTCGAGAGATTATTAGCTGGCATGGTGTACCTTCCAGTATAGTGAGCGATTGAGATCCTATCTTCACTAGAGAGTTTTGGAAGAGTTTGCAAAAGGCAGTAGGGACTCAGTTGTGTTTGAGTACCGCATATCATCCTCAGACGGACGGCCAGACCGAGAGGGTGAATCGTATTTTAGAAGACCTTTTGAGGCTATGTATCTTAGATTTTGGAGGTACATGAGAAGAGCATCTTCCATTGGTGGAGTTGCCCGATAGACTTAGTGGTGTACATGACATATTCCATGTGTCACATTTGAGGAAGTGGCTACATGAGACCGCAGAGGCGGTAGAGCCGAGCTTGCTTAAAGAAGTAAAGGTAGAGCGTGATGTGATTATTCAACGAGCTCCTACCCGCATCCTTGGGTCAGAGATTAGGAAGTTGAGAAACAGAGAGGTTCGACTAGTCAAAGTGAAAAGGGGAGAAGGTGAGAGCAGTGCTACTTGGGAGACAGAAGCGAAGATGCGTTCACTATACCCATTCCTTTTTGAGGGTATGTCTTTTAATTTCTCCTTTATCGTTTGTCTAGTACTTATCTATCTTTAGTATGTCCTCTCATTAGTACTTTTGACCTTTAGATAGGGTAAACCTATGGTTGAAACATGTGTTTGAGACATGTTATGCTTGATGGATGCATGTGGATGCAAGTGTTTGCTAGTGGTTGCTCGTGGATGCATATACACACACTCTAGACACTAGATCGGCTCAGTCACTTCATATTGCATATTGCATACAATTGTGTGTAGGTAGCTGTATTTTTTTTTTGATGTTTAAATGGTTGTGTTATCATATGGATGATGCATTTTGGTGAATGATTGTGCACTCGTGTAGATATTGTATGTGTCGATAGGGTTCTTTCGCATACATATTGGATGCATGGCACTATCATGGTTTGCATATGTTCATACATTAGATAGGGAACATATACACACACTTTTTGCATATGCTCATACATCATTAGAAATTGTTTTAAGGACAATGGATGCCCGTGTTTGATGGATTGAGTAGATGGTTGTTTGGATGGTAGGATATGCATTCTCCTTAGCTTAGAGATTTCGGGGACGAAATCCTTTAAGGAGGGGAGAATGTAACACCCCGAATTTCAGTTAATACTAAAATTCACTAATTGAAGAATAAATAATCTCAGATGTGAGAATTGGGGGAAACGGGCTGCGTCATTGCGTTCGTCTCGGAAAAATACGCGAAATAGAGTTTGAAATTTTGTAAATCGGAGTCTGTATGACCCGGTTAAGGCCCAAAGAAGTTTTCGGGAAATTTGAATTTCGAAACAGATTTCAAAAATGCAGAAATGGGGGGTAGGCGGGAAATCTCCCGCCCAGACAAGTCGACTTGGCTGTCGACAGGGCTGTCGACTTGCCTGTCGACTTGGCAGTCGACTGGGCTGTCGACTTGCCCTGTCGGCTGATTTTGGCCTGGGTGCACCTGGTTGAGTTTTGGGCTGGGTTGGAGGGCTTGGGACGAAATCTGACGGACCTAAACTAACCTAGGGTTAATCTAAGGGTCTAAAACACAACCTTATCCTATAAATACACCCTAAGACTACCCTAATCCATACTAAAAATAGATCCTATGTCGTCATGCCGCCAAAATGCAACTTAGAAGGAGCCTCCACTAATTAGAGAAGAGGGTTGCAAGCTAATCAACTACTAATCCACCTCTACTTCAACTCTAGCAACTATCTAAGGAGCTAATCTTGGAGTTTGTGAGTTTCTATCACTTTAATAACCAATTGCTAAATTAAGTAGATGAGATATGATGAGATCATGCGGTTTTGTATGCGGATTAGTGGGTTTTAAGTCATATGATATGATGTTAGTTTGCTAATCTATGTTTATCATTGATTTATAATAACCCTATGTTTATGCAAGTTAAGTGGTGGGTTTTATGCATGCTAAGTATTTGGTTTTATGCATGCTAAGTATTTGGTTTTATGCATGCTAAGTATTTGGTTTTATGCATGCTAAGTATTTGGTTTTATGTATTGTGACGGCAAGGAATTTCGCTCGGTCCGAACCAGTCGCTAAACCGATCCAGGCCGTTCGAAACGCCCTATCGTTTGAGAACATGACAAAACAGAACACATACAGAAGAACATTTCATTGTATATTACAACAATGCATCAGATTACAAGAATATACAGAGTATAAAAGAATATTACACAGAAATATCAGAGATTTAAATTACATTTAAATACATAGCAGCGGTAAATAATACAATACACAACTAGAATGAGATATACGGATACAAAGCTTCCCGGATATCGTTCCAGCTGTAAACCAGGATCCTGTGAATATAAATCTGCAAAACCAAAACTACTAGCTGCCCGTGTCGAAAATAAGGGCACCCAGAGTTTAGGTTAAAACAATAAACTCCAGGTCAGTCATGTGACTGGTGTGAGAACTAAAACAGTTATTAATTCTTTATTTTCAAGTTAGGTAAATCAAGGGACCACGCCGTATAACACGGAACGGGTTTCCTCCCAAGAATACCAGTGCATAAAACAAACAGCGCAATGCTAAATAAAGAAAAATGAAGCTGTTATAAGACCCAGGTCCTATCACACAATGCAACGCAAGCCGGGGGATAGGGTTTTCCCTTATAACAGCCAAAGAATGCTTGATACGTTTCAAAACAAATCATTTGATACTATTATAAGTGCATAGTGTATAAAACACTTCAAATCATAAGTATCAATCATAGGCGGCATGAGCGTCCCATGCCACTATGTCGCCATATATAGGTTTACAAATAAAACCGCAAAGTCACGTATTTGGAAATTGGATTTCCGTCTATGAACCGAGGCAAAAGATAGTCCTCAACCGATTCGTGACTCTCTAGCCCGAGCCACAGGATCAGAACGCATCAACCCTTTAGATCGTCAGGGCCGGTCCACCGATGTGGATTATTATGCCTGAACACTACGTTTCCCCGCCCTTTGGGGCGTAAATGAGCCAACGAATGACTCCATCGGTTCGAGAACGACCGATCAATCCGAGGCGCCTCGCAACAGCAACAACCACATAAGTCAAACTCGTCAGGGCGTGTAAAACCACTGACGCCACTTCTAGCTAGAAAGAAACGCAAGTCCTCCCTGATGTCCTCTCCCGTTTTTGGTTCATACCGGGTGTGAAACTCGCGAATCAAACGTTACACAAAGCTACGCCACGAAGGCCGTGCTTCGATCATCAACTACAAGACTTTGCTTTTCAACAGAAGCCTTGATCATTTGCATCTTAGCATGCCACACAGGCAAACCATCCTATGCAACCGATATCAGTCACACAGAATGAAATCCGATGTCAGACACACAGTCCATTTACAAGTCCGTTCTGGGTCTGAACGAAACCGGAGGCACCTAGTACCCCGCATATCCATCGATCTCCAAGTACGTCTGGACGATCACTAACTGTTTCCATCTTCTTGGGTGTACAGCCCAATCAAGATCATCAGTAATTACCCAAACGACGTGAAGACCTCCGGTCTTCGACCATCGTCTTCATCTTCGACTTATCGTCATATCAGTTACTCAGAATGGGATAAACCCGGTCTTTCCGAATAACTCGCGTATATTTTAAATAAGTGTTACACAAACACAACATACGCCTCATTCCAATTCATTAGTCACTAACCGTAAATTAATCAAGAGAATAATTCCCCAAATATTAACCCCGAAGGCCGAAACCAACATCAGATCAATATCCAGAAAACCATTCTGCTTGGCTAACCGCCAGTTAGTTTCTAAATTTCACATTCAAATCTAATTAAAGATTTAACTATCGCCTGGAGCAAAACTGGTGATACTCCATTCTCGATCTTTTCAATCTAATTAAAGATTCATTAAAACTCCACTTAGTTTTAATCTTTATCTGAGTTAAAGAATCAGTGTCATTTAAAACACGATTCACGATAAACCCAAAATCACATTCCATTAATTATCGGGTTAAAGAACAAGTGTTATTTAAAACACTGTTCACGATAAACCCAAAAATCAATACCAATTCAATTCCAATTAAATATCATTTAATTGGTACACTTCATTAAATCTAAATAAAAAGATTTAATCATTTCTCAACTGGGTTCAAGAACAGTGTTAGTGAAGACACCATTCACGACAAACCCAAATCACATTCATTAATTATCGGGTTAAAGAACAAGTGTTATTTAAAACACTGTTCACGATAAACCCAAAAATCAATATCAATTCAATTCCAATTAAATATTATTTAATTGGTACACTTCATTAAATCTAAATAAAAAGATTTAATCATTTCTCAACTGGGTTCAAGAACAGTGTTAGTGAAGACACCATTCTCGACAAACCCAAATCACATTCATTAATTATCGGGTTAAAGAACAAGTGTTATTTAAAACACTGTTCACGATAAACCCAAAAATCAATATCAATTCAATTCCAATTAAATATTATTTAATTGGTACACTTCATTAAATCTAAATCAAAAGATTTAATCTTTTCTCAGCTGGGTTCAAGAACAGTGTTAGTGAAGACACCATTCACGACAAACCCAAATCACATTCGATATTCAATACAAGGCTCTGAATAAAAAAATATATTGGCTTATATTCAATATCGAATTCTACGACTAACAAATGTCGTATTGGAAATAACGATATAAATATATATATCTTTCAAATTTCCATAACAACACCTGTATAATCACGAATTCCAACATCGAAATATTCCGAAGACAATTTCGATTCAAATCCACTCCAATGCAATCATTGGAAATTTTGGTTATTTTCAAAACCATTTCAAATTCCATTTATTTATTTAAAAATAAATAGAATTATAATTCTAGTTCAAAACTAGTTCATTTCGATAAAAATCTATTTTTATCTTTTCAAATATGGAGTTTTTCATCCCAAACTTTCACAAATCATTTCTTATGATTTTACACAAATTATTACTATTTTTAATAATTTTATCAAGGCCCGTACAGTCGATTTCCATTAACGGCCATCGAACTGCACTTATAGCGACCTTTTTCGAATTTGATTTGGACGTATCTCCAAATCCAACCGTTAGATTTCAAATTTCTAACATTCATTAGAAAGCTCTTTTCGATACGAACCCAACGGTTCCGGTTTTAGGAGAATCCGACGGTCGGATCTCCCGTAATGTCCGTTTGAAACAAATGGTCGAAATTCACGAACTGCCGCGGCGCGGCGCGTTCTATTCAGGCCATTATATTATATATATAATATATATAATATATACTTCGTCGATTCCTATTTAAAACGAATTATATAAATAGTTTTGAATTCGTTTCAAAAATCCATTTCAACTTCCATTTCCATTCAAAGCAAAATTGAATTCTTCTTTATAGATTCGTTTCAAAACTCACTTCTATTCAATTCCAATTTCAATTCAATTTGAATTCATTTCAATTCACTTTCAATTCAATTCGAATTCGTTTTCAATTCAATTCATTTCGAAGTCGTTTTCAATTCAATTCATTTCGAAATCGTTTTCAATTCATTTTGAATTCGTTTTCAATTCAATTCATTTCGAAATCGTTTTCAATTCATTTTGAATTCGTTTTCAATTCAATTCATTTCGAAATCGTTTTCAATTCATTTTGAATTCGTTTTCAATTCAATTCATTTCGAAATCGTTTTCAATTCATTTTGAATTCGTTTTCAATTCAATTCATTTCGAAATCGTTTTCTAAAATCGATAAAAATATCGTTCACGTCAAAATGGCGTCAATCTAATCAACACGGCTTCATATATTCCTTTATTTTCAAATATTCTATTTCGAATATTTCTTTTTCAAATATTTCTTTTTCAAAACTGGAATGAGGCCCAATCAATTACCATATAAAATTAATTATATGGATTTTCATACAACACATGTATATAACAGCATTGAAAATAATCAACCATCAACCAAAGTGCACTACACTGTATAAGCATCAAATATAGATATTCAACGCTTATAACAGCCTGTCAATCAATCGATCGACATATTTAATCAATCAGGATGAGTGAACTTCAAATTTCATCCTAACACCCGTGTGGGGTTTCAAACAATCAAACACATATTTTATTTGTGCAGTTAGGCGATGTGTAAAATTTATCGACCCAATCAACGTCATTCAAATAGGTGTACATAAACAAACCGTCTGGTTTGCAAATGAATATTTATTTATTCACATTCACGTTAAAAATTATATTTTTAACGATAACACACTTTATTTTAACATATGAATTTCTATTCAGTTCATTCTTTAAATAAAATGCTATTTTTATTTTTCTAACTTATTTTAGAAAATTTCGGCGGCATAACGGCACGATACTAGAAACGGGACAAGGCCTAGCCTTATCCCCGGTCTAGTGAAGGCCCACGCCATTCACACATCAATCAAATTCACTTTCGTTATGCAAACCACAAAATTTGGAGTAAGGGTCTAACCTAGCCTTACTCCTTCGCCTTATAACGGCGCACGTCTAATCCTAACCAATTTATCGATTCGATTTTTCACACCACAAACCACATTCAAACCAATATCACAATCAATAACCAAACAGCCAAACAAACAAGTCCATGGTCTGTGGACGATTGTGTCGGGTGCTACTAAACACCGTCTGCATCCTAGTATATATATATATAACTAGAAAAATAAATTGAAAGGTGAGAAATTCTCACTTTTAGCTATCCAACCATCTCGACTCTTCTTTTGCAGGAGTCTTCGTCGTTTCGCCTTTTTGTCACCTTCGTTGCCCAAGGCCACTATATATATAAAAATTGAATTTTTATTTCAAAGTTCAATATATAAAAATCGAATTTTTATTTCAAAGTTCAATATATAAAAATCGAATTTTTATTTCCAAGTTCAATATATAAAAATCGAATTTTTATTTCAAAGTTCAATATATAAAAATCGAATTTTTATTTCAAAGTTCAATATATAAAAATCGAATTTTTATTTCAAAGTTCAATATATAAAAATCGAATTTTTATTTCTGCTTTTAAAATCAGTTTTTCTTATTTTTATCTTTAAAAACAAAATCAGTTTTTATCTTGCTTTTAAAATCGGTTTTATACTAAAATAAAATTCAGTTTTCTATTAACATAAAAAAAACAGTTTTCTATTAACATAAAAAAACAGTTTTCTATTAACATAAAAAAACAGTTTTCTATTAACATAAAAAAACAGTTTTCACATTATATAAAATTCAGTTTTCTATTAACATAAAAAAACATTTTTCACATTATATAAAATTCAGTTTTATATATTTTTTTTTTTTTTTTTTTTTAACCTAAATCAGTTTCTTACTATAACTAAAATCAGTATTTTAACATAATAAAAATCAGTATTTTAACATAATAAAAATCAGTATTTTAACATAATAAAAATCAGAAAAAAAATCATTTTAAAATCGAAATTAGTTCATAGATTAAAATAAAAATAAAATAATAAAAAAAAACTTACTGTAACGAAGAAAAAGGGGGGGGGGGCATCGACTTCGGCTGGAGGACGTCGTCGGAGGGAGCTCGCTGTGGGTGGCAGGAGGCGCTGGCGTTTTGGGCGTGGGGGTTTCGTCGGTTGCGGGTTCGGGTCTGGGGGGGGGTTTCGGTTGTCGCAGGCGAAGGGAGGGAAGGGGAGGAGGAGGAGAAGGAAGGGGGGGGGTTTCGTCGCGGCGCCGCCGCTTGGAGAGGGGGGGGGTCTCGTCGGTTGCCAGGCGCCATTCTCTTTTTTTTTTTTTTTTTTTTTTTCCTCTTCTCAGAAATAGTTTTGAAGGGGGGGGGGGCCAGAAGGTTTTAAGTGGGGGGAGATAAGATTTTTTTTATTTTATTTTTTTATTAATTATTTAATTTGCAAAGAGTTGACTTTTACATACGACCTCGAAACGAGGCCCACCGCCTGTCGTCCATAGCGTTCTACCCCCATTCCGAACACAATGGGATATGTACCGCAAGTTGATTTGATCGTTTCAATTAGTTTCCGTTGAATTTACATTTAAATCACTATATTGAATTTTAAACGTGCATTTCAAATTACCGGGGTCGCATACGAACTCTAAAAATTCTAGAAAAATATTTTCTAACTTCGTATTGACTATGCGGTCCTAACAAAACTAGTTTCATCGAATTCTGAGACCGTTAGAAAAATGGCCAATTTCCAGTCGATTAAAATCAACTGAAATGGTCAAAACACGTTTTCCTTTACCACGCTCACATATTGATTTGAAAAATTATGAAATTTGGAATCTAGCAATAATTTAACATCACGGACCCAACAGAACTGGTTTCGTCGAAATCCGAGGTCGTTTGCAAAATGTCCATTTTTAAGGGCCTGAATTCCATAGCGACTATTCAGAATTTTCAACTGGACATATCTTTTGATTCCCGCTATGAAATTTCGATTATTCGGATTCGTTGGAAAGATATTATCAATTAGATCCTAATGTTTTTGGTTTCACTAAAATCCGGATTGTTTTGCACCCGGTACATTCAATTGAAGTTTGAAATCGAATTATCGAACTACCGCGCCATTTTCAATTCTATTTATAATTATATATAAATATTTATATTCTAACGACGACGCGTAATATATATACGTTCTATTTATATTCAAAATAAATTTCACGCCGATATTATTTAAAATAATTCATTTTAAATAATCAAAATTCGCCAAAATTGCCAAAATAAAAATTTTAAACTGGCCCAGATTTTCGGGTTGTTACAATCTCCCCCACTTAAAACTTTTCGTCCCCGAAAAGGAACAAAGTCGAAAGTGGTTTGATAATTCAACTCTACGATCGATCAGGCTTCCATTCTCTAATTTTTCAGTTTCTGAGAATTTTCTAAAATCTCAAAAATTTGGCTAACACCCTAAATTTTTGAAAAATTTCGCCATAACCTCCCCTGCACCGGGAGCATCGGGGAATTTCAAATAGCTTCCCCGGTCCTTCAGATCTCAAAAAGAAAAAGAAAAAGCCAAGCGGCTAGCCAATAGGCTCACAAAATCATCATCACCCAAACAAAACAGGAAATTATGTAGTAAACATGTACCTATTTGTCGGGCAAACAAATTTTATTCTCTGGCTCTAGCCTCCTTGCTATGACCTGTTCAATATAAGTATATGTATATGCAAGAAAATGCGACCAAATTCCAATACAATTTAATATTTGGTTCAATTAGGCATAATGGTTCAAAATTAGCAAACAAATGAACAAACAACACAAACATCAATCAATTAGTGAATTTAAAGTTTCAAATTCATAATTTTGATATATATATTGAAAATCTTGTTTTTGATGCCAATTCACAACAATGTGTTCTAACTATATATATTTTGGTTCTCACACCAGCCTAATGGAAATATATAGAAATCACACCTTCGAAACTCGAAAATAAATACTGGTGATGGCGCGCCATCATCAGAATCATGTCCGGGCGACTAGAGTGTGACTCTATATCTATCCAGTATATTAAAATTTCGAATACACGCGGATCAGACGTATACGCAAAATCTATATATACTGGATTGTCCACCTCAATATAAATAATCAAATACGAATAATTGTTTTAAATTTTCAAAACAAAAATTTGTTTTCATTTTCAAAAATATACTCTTCACACTCGTTCTAGGATACTACTGATCCTATCTCTAACGAGTCATCCCATTGGATATTACTAATCCAATTATCTGATGAATTCTTTCGTATGGTTCTAATGTGTCTTGTTCTCTGCTTTGTAAACCAAAGCTCTGATACCAAATGTGACGGCAAGGAATTTCGCTCGGTCCGAACCAGTCGCTAAACCGATCCAGGCCGTTCGAAACGCCCTATCGTTTGAGAACATGACAAAACAGAACACATACAGAAGAACATTTCATTGTATATTACAACAATGCATCAGATTACAAGAATATACAGAGTATAAAAGAATATTACACAGAAATATCAGAGATTTAAATTACATTTAAATACATAGCAGCGGTAAATAATACAATACACAACTAGAATGAGATATACGGATACAAAGCTTCCCGGATATCGTTCCAGCTGTAAACCAGGATCCTGTGAATATAAATCTGCAAAACCAAAACTACTAGCTGCCCGTGTCGAAAATAAGGGCACCCAGAGTTTAGGTTAAAACAATAAACTCCAGGTCAGTCATGTGACTGGTGTGAGAACTAAAACAGTTATTAATTCTTTATTTTCAAGTTAGGTAAATCAAGGGACCACGCCGTATAACACGGAACGGGTTTCCTCCCAAGAATACCAGTGCATAAAACAAACAGCGCAATGCTAAATAAAGAAAAATGAAGCTGTTATAAGACCCAGGTCCTATCACACAATGCAACGCAAGCCGGGGGATAGGGTTTTCCCTTATAACAGCCAAAGAATGCTTGATACGTTTCAAAACAAATCATTTGATACTATTATAAGTGCATAGTGTATAAAACACTTCAAATCATAAGTATCAATCATAGGCGGCATGAGCGTCCCATGCCACTATGTCGCCATATATAGGTTTACAAATAAAACCGCAAAGTCACGTATTTGGAAATTGGATTTCCGTCTATGAACCGAGGCAAAAGATAGTCCTCAACCGATTCGTGACTCTCTAGCCCGAGCCACAGGATCAGAACGCATCAACCCTTTAGATCGTCAGGGCCGGTCCACCGATGTGGATTATTATGCCTGAACACTACGTTTCCCCGCCCTTTGGGGCGTAAATGAGCCAACGAATGACTCCATCGGTTCGAGAACGACCGATCAATCCGAGGCGCCTCGCAACAGCAACAACCACATAAGTCAAACTCGTCAGGGCGTGTAAAACCACTGACGCCACTTCTAGCTAGAAAGAAACGCAAGTCCTCCCTGATGTCCTCTCCCGTTTTTGGTTCATACCGGGTGTGAAACTCGCGAATCAAACGTTACACAAAGCTACGCCACGAAGGCCGTGCTTCGATCATCAACTACAAGACTTTGCTTTTCAACAGAAGCCTTGATCATTTGCATCTTAGCATGCCACACAGGCAAACCATCCTATGCAACCGATATCAGTCACACAGAATGAAATCCGATGTCAGACACACAGTCCATTTACAAGTCCGTTCTGGGTCTGAACGAAACCGGAGGCACCTAGTACCCCGCATATCCATCGATCTCCAAGTACGTCTGGACGATCACTAACTGTTTCCATCTTCTTGGGTGTACAGCCCAATCAAGATCATCAGTAATTACCCAAACGACGTGAAGACCTCCGGTCTTCGACCATCGTCTTCATCTTCGACTTATCGTCATATCAGTTACTCAGAATGGGATAAACCCGGTCTTTCCGAATAACTCGCGTATATTTTAAATAAGTGTTACACAAACACAACATACGCCTCATTCCAATTCATTAGTCACTAACCGTAAATTAATCAAGAGAATAATTCCCCAAATATTAACCCCGAAGGCCGAAACCAACATCAGATCAATATCCAGAAAACCATTCTGCTTGGCTAACCGCCAGTTAGTTTCTAAATTTCACATTCAAATCTAATTAAAGATTTAACTATCGCCTGGAGCAAAACTGGTGATACTCCATTCTCGATCTTTTCAATCTAATTAAAGATTCATTAAAACTCCACTTAGTTTTAATCTTTATCTGAGTTAAAGAATCAGTGTCATTTAAAACACGATTCACGATAAACCCAAAATCACATTCCATTAATTATCGGGTTAAAGAACAAGTGTTATTTAAAACACTGTTCACGATAAACCCAAAAATCAATACCAATTCAATTCCAATTAAATATCATTTAATTGGTACACTTCATTAAATCTAAATAAAAAGATTTAATCATTTCTCAACTGGGTTCAAGAACAGTGTTAGTGAAGACACCATTCACGACAAACCCAAATCACATTCATTAATTATCGGGTTAAAGAACAAGTGTTATTTAAAACACTGTTCACGATAAACCCAAAAATCAATATCAATTCAATTCCAATTAAATATTATTTAATTGGTACACTTCATTAAATCTAAATAAAAAGATTTAATCATTTCTCAACTGGGTTCAAGAACAGTGTTAGTGAAGACACCATTCTCGACAAACCCAAATCACATTCATTAATTATCGGGTTAAAGAACAAGTGTTATTTAAAACACTGTTCACGATAAACCCAAAAATCAATATCAATTCAATTCCAATTAAATATTATTTAATTGGTACACTTCATTAAATCTAAATCAAAAGATTTAATCTTTTCTCAGCTGGGTTCAAGAACAGTGTTAGTGAAGACACCATTCACGACAAACCCAAATCACATTCGATATTCAATACAAGGCTCTGAATAAAAAAATATATCGGCTTATATTCAATATCGAATTCTACGACTAACAAATGTCGTATTGGAAATAACGATATAAATATATATATCTTTCAAATTTCCATAACAACACCTGTATAATCACGAATTCCAACATCGAAATATTCCGAAGACAATTTCGATTCAAATCCACTCCAATGCAATCATTGGAAATTTTGGTTATTTTCAAAACCATTTCAAATTCCATTTATTTATTTAAAAATAAATAGAATTATAATTCTAGTTCAAAACTAGTTCATTTCGATAAAAATCTATTTTTATCTTTTCAAATATGGAGTTTTTCATCCCAAACTTTCACAAATCATTTCTTATGATTTTACACAAATTATTACTATTTTTAATAATTTTATCAAGGCCCGTACAGTCGATTTCCATTAACGGCCATCGAACTGCACTTATAGCGACCTTTTTCGAATTTTATTTGGACGTATCTCCAAATCCAACCGTTAGATTTCAAATTTCTAACATTCATTAGAAAGCTCTTTTCGATACGAACCCAACGGTTCCGGTTTTAGGAGAATCCGACGGTCGGATCTCCCGTAATGTCCGTTTGAAACAAATGGTCGAAATTCACGAACTGCCGCGGCGCGGCGCGTTCTATTCAGGCCATTATATTATATATATAATATATATAATATATACTTCGTCGATTCCTATTTAAAACGAATTATATAAATAGTTTTGAATTCGTTTCAAAAATCCATTTCAACTTCCATTTCCATTCAAAGCAAAATTGAATTCTTCTTTATAGATTCGTTTCAAAACTCACTTCTATTCAATTCCAATTTCAATTCAATTTGAATTCATTTCAATTCACTTTCAATTCAATTCGAATTCGTTTTCAATTCAATTCATTTCGAAGTCGTTTTCAATTCAATTCATTTCGAAATCGTTTTCAATTCATTTTGAATTCGTTTTCAATTCAATTCATTTCGAAATCGTTTTCAATTCATTTTGAATTCGTTTTCAATTCAATTCATTTCGAAATCGTTTTCAATTCATTTTGAATTCGTTTTCAATTCAATTCATTTCGAAATCGTTTTCAATTCATTTTGAATTCGTTTTCAATTCAATTCATTTCGAAATCGTTTTCTAAAATCGATAAAAATATCGTTCACGTCAAAATGGCGTCAATCTAATCAACACGGCTTCATATATTCCTTTATTTTCAAATATTCTATTTCGAATATTTCTTTTTCAAATATTTCTTTTTCAAAACTGGAATGAGGCCCAATCAATTACCATATAAAATTAATTATATGGATTTTCATACAACACATGTATATAACAGCATTGAAAATAATCAACCATCAACCAAAGTGCACTACACTGTATAAGCATCAAATATAGATATTCAACGCTTATAACAGCCTGTCAATCAATCGATCGACATATTTAATCAATCAGGATGAGTGAACTTCAAATTTCATCCTAACACCCGTGTGGGGTTTCAAACAATCAAACACATATTTTATTTGTGCAGTTAGGCGATGTGTAAAATTTATCGACCCAATCAACGTCATTCAAATAGGTGTACATAAACAAACCGTCTGGTTTGCAAATGAATATTTATTTATTCACATTCACGTTAAAAATTATATTTTTAACGATAACACACTTTATTTTAACATATGAATTTCTATTCAGTTCATTCTTTAAATAAAATGCTATTTTTATTTTTCTAACTTATTTTAGAAAATTTCGGCGGCATAACGGCACGATACTAGAAACGGGACAAGGCCTAGCCTTATCCCCGGTCTAGTGAAGGCCCACGCCATTCACACATCAATCAAATTCACTTTCGTTATGCAAACCACAAAATTTGGAGTAAGGGTCTAACCTAGCCTTACTCCTTCGCCTTATAACGGCGCACGTCTAATCCTAACCAATTTATCGATTCGATTTTTCACACCACAAACCACATTCAAACCAATATCACAATCAATAACCAAACAGCCAAACAAACAAGTCCATGGTCTGTGGACGATTGTGTCGGGTGCTACTAAACACCGTCTGCATCCTAGTATATATATATATAACTAGAAAAATAAATTGAAAGGTGAGAAATTCTCACTTTTAGCTATCCAACCATCTCGACTCTTCTTTTGCAGGAGTCTTCGTCGTTTCGCCTTTTTGTCACCTTCGTTGCCCAAGGCCACTATATATATAAAAATTGAATTTTTATTTCAAAGTTCAATATATAAAAATCGAATTTTTATTTCAAAGTTCAATATATAAAAATCGAATTTTTATTTCCAAGTTCAATATATAAAAATCGAATTTTTATTTCAAAGTTCAATATATAAAAATCGAATTTTTATTTCAAAGTTCAATATATAAAAATCGAATTTTTATTTCAAAGTTCAATATATAAAAATCGAATTTTTATTTCTGCTTTTAAAATCAGTTTTTCTTATTTTTATCTTTAAAAACAAAATCAGTTTTTATCTTGCTTTTAAAATCGGTTTTATACTAAAATAAAATTCAGTTTTCTATTAACATAAAAAAAACAGTTTTCTATTAACATAAAAAAACAGTTTTCTATTAACATAAAAAAACAGTTTTCTATTAACATAAAAAAACAGTTTTCACATTATATAAAATTCAGTTTTCTATTAACATAAAAAAACATTTTTCACATTATATAAAATTCAGTTTTATATATATTTTTTTTTTTTTTTTTAACCTAAATCAGTTTCTTACTATAACTAAAATCAGTATTTTAACATAATAAAAATCAGTATTTTAACATAATAAAAATCAGTATTTTAACATAATAAAAATCAGAAAAAAAATCATTTTAAAATCGAAATTAGTTCATAGATTAAAATAAAAATAAAATAATAAAAAAAAACTTACTGTAACGAAGAAAAAGGGGGGGGGCATCGACTTCGGCTGGAGGACGTCGTCGGAGGGAGCTCGCTGTGGGTGGCAGGAGGCGCTGGCGTTTTGGGCGTGGGGGTTTCGTCGGTTGCGGGTTCGGGTCTGGGGGGGGGGGTTTCGGTTGTCGCAGGCGAAGGGAGGGAAGGGGAGGAGGAGGAGAAGGAAGGGGGGGGGTTTCGTCGCGGCGCCGCCGCTTGGAGAGGGGGGGGGTCTCGTCGGTTGCCAGGCGCCATTCTCTTTTTTTTTTTTTTTTTTTTTTTTTCCTCTTCTCAGAAATAGTTTTGAAGGGGGGGGGGGGCCAGAAGGTTTTAAGTGGGGGGAGATAAGATTTTTATTTTTTTTATTTTTTTATTAATTATTTAATTTGCAAAGAGTTGACTTTTACATACGACCTCGAAACGAGGCCCACCGCCTGTCGTCCATAGCGTTCTACCCCCATTCCGAACACAATGGGATATGTACCGCAAGTTGATTTGATCGTTTCAATTAGTTTCCGTTTAATTTACATTTAAATCACTATATTGAATTTTAAACGTGCATTTCAAATTACCGGGGTCGCATACGAACTCTAAAAATTCTAGAAAAATATTTTCTAACTTCGTATTGACTATGCGGTCCTAACAAAACTAGTTTCATCGAATTCTGAGACCGTTAGAAAAATGGCCAATTTCCAGTCGATTAAAATCAACTGAAATGGTCAAAACACGTTTTCCTTTACCACGCTCACATATTGATTTGAAAAATTATGAAATTTGGAATCTAGCAATAATTTAACATCACGGACCCAACAGAACTGGTTTCGTCGAAATCCGAGGTCGTTTGCAAAATGTCCATTTTTAAGGGCCTGAATTCCATAGCGACTATTCAGAATTTTCAACTGGACATATCTTTTGATTCCCGCTATGAAATTTCGATTATTCGGATTCGTTGGAAAGATATTATCAATTAGATCCTAATGTTTTTGGTTTCACTAAAATCCGGATTGTTTTGCACCCGGTACATTCAATTGAAGTTTGAAATCGAATTATCGAACTACCGCGCCATTTTCAATTCTATTTATAATTATATATAAATATTTATATTCTAACGACGACGCGTAATATATATACGTTCTATTTATATTCAAAATAAATTTCACGCCGATATTATTTAAAATAATTCATTTTAAATAATCAAAATTCGCCAAAATTGCCAAAATAAAAATTTTAAACTGGCCCAGATTTTCGGGTTGTTACATGTATGCTAAGTGTTTGGTTTTATGCTAGAATCATGATATGCAAGTTTGTCTCTTTTTATGATATGCATAACATATGCAAGTTTGCCTCTATGTATGACATGTTATGCAAGTTCATATGCAAGTTTATGTGCAAGTTCATATGCAAGTTTGTCTCTTTTTATGATATGCATAACATATGCAAGTTTGCCTCTATGTATGACATGTTATGCAAGTTCATATGCAAGTTTATGTGCAAGTTCATATGCAAGTTTGTCTCTTTTTATGATATGCATAACATATGCAAGTTTGCCTCTATGTATGACATATTATGCAAGTTCATATGCAAGTTTATGTGCAAGTTCATATGCAAGTTTGTCTCTTTTTATGATATGCATAACATATGCAAGTTTGCCTCTATGTATGACATGTTATGCAAGTTCATATGTAAGTTCATATGCAAGTTCATATGCAAGTTTGCCTCTTTGTATGACATATATGTATATGCAAGTTCACCCCTTTGTATGTCATGCATACATATGCAAGTTACCCTCTTTATATGACATATGTGCTTCATGCAAGTTTGGGTTAAATGCTAGTTGGGTTTAATGTATGCTCATATATGCAAGTTGACACCTTTTGAACCCATGATAAAGTTATATGCTATGTTGGTTAAACCCATGACATTTGTGATGAATCTTCCCTTTATTATGTCATGTTATGAGAACGAATTACGTGGGGAACGATGGGGTTAATATGCATGTTAATAAAATGATGTGAAATGGGTATGATTAAGCATACCACAAATTAAATGGACATAATTGGGAATTTACCTATTGAGTTAGGTCTACCCATATTATGAAGTTGGGAATTTACCTATTGAGTTAGGTCTACCCATACTATGGAATTGGGAATTTACCTATTGAGTTAGGTCTACCCATATTCTTGAAAACACGATTAATTAATTAGGGATAATTAATATAAATTATGGGGGTGATTAATTAGGTGTAATTAATCGACTAAGACACGAGGTTGGACCCTTTGTAGCGGAAGTCTGCCCGGACCCTACCGGCAAATCCAGCAGCTACAAATGATTGGCCCAATGTGAGAGGTCTTAGTCATAAATTAAATACGTGGTTAAAATAAAGACACGAGGTTAGACCCTTTTTTATGACGTAAGGCTGCCCGGACCCAACCGGCATATCCAGCAGTTATAAAAGGTGGCCTAATGTGAGAGGTCTTTATGAGGTCATGATCTTAATTAATTAATTAAGAAACACTTAACCATATTAGCATGTAGAGGGACATGAGGGGTTAAGTGGGTGCCTTGGGTGGCATGTAGAAAAATCTAGTGGTTGCCTTGGGTGGCAATAGAAAATACGATTAGAACACTTAACCAAAGTAGAACATGTAATTAAACATGATTAAAGGGTTAAGTAAGTGCCGTGGGTGGCATGAGGGAATTAAGTAAGTACCTCGGGTGGCATGTGGAAATCTAGTGGGTGCCTTGAATGACAATTAAAATATGATTAATGACTTAACCAAAATTTATAACATGTAAGTGGACATGGTTAAAGGGTTAAGTGGGATTCACTAGAAATGACAAGCTTAGGTGGGTAGCTTGTGGGGGCCCATTTCAACCAATATCCCAAACGTATCTTAGTGGGCTCGACTCAAGTCGAGGACGGGACACGCATATTGGGCTTGACTATAAGAGGCCAAAACGGATTAGCGGTGGCAACGCAAGTCCATCGGGTTTCATATGCGTGTGTGGGCCCGGGCTGGTAAGTAAGACGTTGTTGCATCATGTAGGTATAACCCGTGCATCAGTATTGGTATCAGGTTGCCACTTTGGGGAATGATACATCCCACTGTGGGGCCTGCATGGATATCTACGTTAGGGAGCCGATCGAATGGGGGGTAGTGGGTACACCTAGCGGAGATAGGGGCAGACGGCACCTATATAGTCAGCTAGGGGTACACGAAACTACCATTAAGATTTACTAAGTACACTTAGTGGGATCAACCTTTAAAATTAGGAATGACTGGTGTGGTGCAGTGTAGTAATTATCCTTGGGTGGGTAGATGCGTCTTTACGGTTATCTTAGTTTATCCTAAGTCTACCAAGCTGCTTAGTGTAGTCATTCATCCCCAGACGTTACCGTATATCAAGCTTATGTCTTCTCTGGTTACTTTAATGATTGTATTGTTAAAGTTATAGGACTCGCTCAGACTTATGTCTGACCCCATTGTTTTTATCTTTTTCCCAACCCTCAGGTTCTCAGAGTGGGCCCAGTACGAGTGGGCTTTGATCAGGCTGCTTTATTCTCTTTTGGAGCTTGGACCGTAGGAGTAAAGCTCAGCTTATCCTTTTCTTTTATGGCTATCAGTTCATGTATTGGGATTATGTATTTTTATTTATCAGGATGGATATTTTGTACTTGACTCTTGTTATGGTTTTTGTGATGTAACCAAACATGTTTTACTTTCCGCTGCAATGAAATGATGTTTTACATTTTCAAGTATTACTTATATCTGTCTTGTTGTAATTTCTCTGTTCTATATTCACTTAAAATACTCCACCGATGTTATGGCATTCCCTTAGAGAGTGACCATAGCGGGTGTGGGGTGTTACAACAGATGAAGCCAATAACTATGAAATTCAACAAATACCGAAGAAGTCAATAAAAATTCAATATTCAGGGACGTACAGATGAAATTTAGATGCTATTTTCAAAATATTGAAAACAATTAAGAAAGAAAAAAATCCTCTCTACTGACGCAAAAAGATACTTGGAAAATTCACCTTCAAACACTTTTCCAATGTTTTTCTCAAATATTATATATCAAAGCAAGATTTGAGAAAGAGTGCAGCAAATTTGGATGACATAATTACCTCTTATGATAAACCAGAACAAGCTTTCTGAATTGGTAACAAATTGATTAAATTGAAACCAGAAGAAGTTAGTCTTATATTTGTAATGCCAGTGGATGGAGAGGATTTATTTCCAATACCTATATCGAATAAAGCTACAGCAATGGAAAATTTCTCAGATTTTTGGACAAAGAACTTTGAAGAAGAAGACATTATAAGTCAAAAATTAGTGATAAAAAGATTGAATAAAATGATAGAAAACAAAGATTTTAGCATTGATATAGTAAAGCTATTATTTTTGTTGTTGATCATAACATTCTTGTTTCCGAACAATCAAAACTACTTGTGGTGGGGATTTCTTCCTAAGATCCTCAATTTGAAAAAATTAAGTTCTATTTCTTGGCCAAGAGCAATATGTGAGAATGTTTGCAAAAATGTTCAAAAACATCATACTGATCCAAGAAACACACCTGGTTGCACTATGGTTTTACTTGTAAGATTTCTTACACTTACCTAATATCTCATTATTACAAAAGTATAAATGTATATATCTTTTTATTACATTATTGGTTTTGTGAGAAGACAAAAGTAATACAAGAAATAGAAAATCTGAAGAAAAATTTCCCAAGGATGATAAAGTGTGACTTGTCTAACTTGAAGGACATGGATCTTACAGCAATTGACATCAATAAGGTATATATGTATTACTTTACTATTTATTTTATTTAAAAGATATATGTTTTTATCTTTCCAAGTTTAGTAGGATTATTTAATGACATGTAACAATATTTAATTACAAATATCAATCATGCAGATATAACTTCAGAGGAGAAAGAGTTTCTTTCAAAAAAATTAATACATCCACTCTTAGAAGATGAAAGACCAAAGAAAAGAAAATTGTCTGAAAATGAAGAATTAGAAAGGCTGAAAGAGTTAGAGACAAAAGTCAAATTTTTGAGTGATGAGATGGTTAGTGTACTAAAACAACATGATGATGAGAAGATTTTAAGACAAAAGTTTGAGCAAAGAATCAAAGAAATTGAAATGATACTTCAAAAAGTGAAAACTTTTGAATAGCAAAATGTGGCCAATACTACTAAACCAGAAAAACATTTCAAGCAAGGAAAAATAGTTGGTATGGTACATATAAATTGTTCTGCTAATTATCCTTGTTTTGATTTGTTTGAAACTCCAGATTTAATTATAGATAATAAAGAAAGTTTAAAATCTGAAAACATCGAAGAATTTACTGAAGAACATGTTGTTGAAATTCCCATTTGTGTTGAAGATGTCATTATTAAAGAACCCAAAAAAAAAAACAATCACAAAAATATTGAAAAATGCCCACTCCTGAAGCATCTTTCAGAGAAACAGCAACAAGATGTCAAAGTTTTCTTCAAGGTTGTTAGAGATAAAAAGTAAGTACTGAAACATTACATTTTTTACAAAACAACCTGTATAGTTCAGTTGAATTTTCTAATTATTACTTTGTTATGATACATTGTGTGGTACACTACCATAAACAAGCTGTTGATTAAAGTATTGTTTTAAATATGAAAGTTAACAACTGATGGAAATTATGAAAATTTTGGTTTTCTTATATGCTATGGTTTAGGAGATTAAAGAGATATTCAACTTTATCTTTTTATTTTAAAATATGCAACTACTTCTTTGTTCAATGATTATTTCGTTATATGGCTTTCTGAAATATATGATATGTTATTTCCAAAAGTAATATTTCATAATTAATTTTTTTTTCAGCGTTAAAATTTATAAAAGATAAATGCATTTATCTTTTCATATTCCACTTAATTATTAAAAGATAACAGAATAAGTTTTTAAAGATAATTACTATTTTAATAATTATGTTTACATACAAAAAACTTATTTACATATTATATATGTATTAACAAAAAATATAATAAATGCAAACATCTTATTTTTCAGCGACGAAGCATTTAGTTGTGATGATGAAAACAACATCACCATAATAAAATACATGATAGAAGATCTCCTATATGGACAAGATACTTTTGGTCAAGTAAGTATAGAAAAATAAAACTTTCGTTTAGTATAAATTATGTACTTTACACATATTATTTTTCAAATGCAGATCATTAATTGGCTTTGGTTTCGGAAAGCAAAGCAACTAGATCAAAGCAATAGTATTGTGTACATTAACACAACAATGACAGTAAGTGAATTATATTCTCAAATTAACTTATTTTATTACAAAATGCATTTTCTAAACCATTTTTTAGCAGACAAGTGCAGCAATTGGAAACTGGGAAAATATATTGACAAAAAAGTTCAATCCTTTTATCAAAATTTTTATTTTAGATCCATTATGTATCAACGTCTTATTCCCAATACATGGAAATGACCATTGGAGCCTCCTTGAACTAGATGTCGTAGAGTGCACTTGGAAGCACTACGACTCACTATACTTAACCACAAGATCTAAATCCCGCAGAAGTGGACATACAAAATTTGTCATTAATGTGGTAAATAAATATTCTCAAAAATTATATTTCATATATTCATTTATATTTATTCTAACAAACACTGACTTTTTTGCAGAAAACAGCAGTGAATAACCCAAATGACGAGCTAAAACAAGAAGGTCACAAAACAATTATTAAAAAAAGACACACCTTGTGAATGTTGATTGTGCTCAACAAACCAATGGGTAATTATATAAGTAGATAATAATGTAATATACAATTTCATGATACACATTAAGATATAGAAGAAACATATTACAATTCATTATTATAATAAAAAAAGATAATAGGCTTTACCTTTATATGCAAAGTACTAAATTTCTTAATTTTAGGTACAATTGCGAAATATATGTGATGATGTTCATGGAAAAAATTGCACATGGAATGGAGAGTACATCAAATATTAATATTGAAGAAGCTACGGCATACAGAGCAAAGATTGCTGCAGATATTCTCAGTGATGAGCCAACTGTTGGACTATTGCAAAATTCTGCAGCTCTGGTCCAGCTCTTAAAAATGTTTGAACTAACACAAAATTTCATAATTTGTAATAATTGATCCTAAAAATTAGATATTACAATTGGTGATTAATTTGTAAGGGATTATACCAATATTTCAATTATTTGTACTGCTTAACATTTTATACAGTAATTTGACAATGCTTATGAACATGATGATTTTTGCTTTTACTAAAATTGTCATTCAATACATTTTTCTACTACTATGTTTAAAAAGATAAATACTTTTATCTTTTTTTTATCATTTATACGTAATATATTATCTAATTCCATTTTTTACACAGCAAACAAATGCAATATGGGCAACTTTTGATAGACAAGAAGAAGATTTAATATTTGTCCAAACACGTGCAAGCACTAACATTTTTTGCTACCAAGATCATTTGACTGGACAAAGAAGGTTCCTAGTTTCTACATATAAGGAGTTTTGGAGAAGGTACAAGAGCATGAATCCTAAGCTACACCACCATTACAAGATTATTCAGGTTGGGCTGCCTTGCCACTTGTACTACGATCTGGAGTTCAACAAAAATATTAACAGTATACGGAATGACGATGAAATGGTAAATATTTTGATTTCCATCACATTCAAAACTCTGAATGACATATACAAAATAACGGGGAATGAAGATTGGGTTATAGAACTTGATTCATCTAATGAAGACAAGTTCTCTCGACATTTGATAATTCGTATCCCAAATATTGCATTCAAAGACAACTTGCATGTTGGAGGATTCATCTCTAAGGTATGCTCTCGTGTATAAAAAATTCAAGAGTAACTAATTCATACGTTGAAAAACTTTACTTACATCAAGAAAGATTTAATCTCGTCAGAAAATACAGAGAGTATATTCATTGATACTGGAGTTTATACCCGTAATCGTGGTTTTCTTCTCCCATTCTCAACAAAAGCAGGGAAAAATACTATACTACTGCCAAGCAGACGCTTTGGATGTAATGATCTTAATGACGAACAAGTCTTTACAAAATCACTTATTTGCAACGTAGAAGATAACTTAGGTAAGCTATTAGAGTGCGAAATGGATTTAAAATCTTACAAAAAAATTCATTTTAAAACTGAGGAGAATGATTACAAGTACATCCAAAGTGAAATGTCAATAAATGTTTACTCTTGTAATGTACCTAAGTCCTATAATTCAGGAAAATCTCCCTCCCAGAATTGGATGAAAATTTTTCATCATTAGCATCTCATGGAAATGTTTTGGGTAAAATCAGAAAGTGGTGGTTTTCTACACATGGCTGTATAATTTATAGCATGTCCAAAAGTCAATATTGTGAACAAATTGGAAGAGAACATAAAAGTAATCATGTTATGTACATTGTCGATCTCCTATGCATCTAGTACCATAGGATGTATTGTCCAACTGTTATGATATAGTGAAGCAAGAAGGAAAAACTGTGTAGAAGTAATACTTCTATCAAACACAATATCAATTACATAATGACAGTAATGAATGTGGTAATTTTGTTTGTATTCTTGATAATAAGAACATGTACAGAGTCAATAGCATGTATACATTTTTTCTTCTCTTACATAATTTGTTCTTCTCACTAAAATGACTAAAAAGTAGTATGTAACAACAAAACTAAAGATTAGACTTTGTTTTGCTAAAAATGTAAAACCATATATCTTTTTCAAATATGTCGTATACTATTTGTATATCTGTTATGATTATGTTGTTTTATATGATTAATTGCTGGATTTTGTTAGTGCGTATGATTATTTCATATCAGAATTGTAATCATATCAATAATTATTTCACTACTGTTATTAGAAATATATAAATTAAAAAGATAAAAATATTTATCTTTTTCATCATGAAACCAAATAAAATAATAAGTTAACAGTGAAATAATTATGCAATTAATTTCTAATGTAATGAAGTAAAATTACCTTATAGAACATACATACTCAGACAACATCAACCTATTTGTAACGACCTGGATTTTTGACCGTTCAAATCGACAATAAACCACACATGTCGACCCAAGCAAATCACCAACATAGGTAGTTATTGGGAAAAAGAAGAAAAGAAGAGAAAACAATCACAGAATCTCACAGCGGAAGGACAACATATAATAAAAAAATAATGGTTCAAAAGCATTAACAAAACATATACATTCGAGTTACATTTTCCAGTCATCAGAGTTACACTAATACAAGTATATACAATAATGCATCGGAATTAAAGTGCAGCAGAAAAACATACTTATAATTGATATATATACCAAATCCTCGTCTTCATCCTCCCAGCTATTGCAATCTTCGCTAACTGTAACTTCTGCTGATCCGAGCGTATTGCGTAAAAGGAAAACACAACAAACACTCGGATCAGCACTAAATCATTTTCATATTAGTCAAATTAAAATACGAAATAACATAAGTGTCATGGGTTGAGTAACTCAAGAGATGTTATGGGATTTTCCATCTCTCAAGGATCCGCCAAACTAATACATACATAGTATAATACGCTATTATTGTAATGTCTATTCAGTAAAGTATAAATAATGGAAATAGAGTAAGCGGGATTACATTTTTACCCTTACACCGTTTATAATACCATAGTCTATATAGTACCGTAAACCCACCGTAAACCGATGGCATCAGAGGGAACTCCACAGGTACGATACAAATCAAAATCGTAGGGGCTCGATAAGGATAAATATGACAAGGCACTCGAGGCAATTCCCAGGGTAGGACTCTACCAGTTGCAGTCCCGGACCGGTGGTAACGCATAACAGCCACTACCGCTACCTCAGAACACACTCCCTAATCAAAGTAAAGGGCGCCCAAATCATCATCATAGTCATAGAAATATTATCGAAGAAGTGTGCCCGATAAGAGGTGCTACCTCGATTAGTCACGGTATAGCTCCTATTTTAGTCATTTCAATTATAACCCGAAGGTCAAGGCTATTTCGTCACCATTCGCCTTTCTCAGTCTAGTTATCACCTCTAAGTCATCATGCTTCGTACCGGATACTTCATCACGTGCACAGTTGTTAAAGTGGTACCAGCACTGATAGAGAGTATGCCACTTACCAACTCCGGTCTCTTTAACAACCAACGCTTACATTTTTCACATCGGTCGATTCTTTTACTTTTCATAAAGGTTCGCTTTCATATCCAAAATATCATGTTTGTTTCGAACCCCATTTATATTCAAAATAGAATATAGTTTTATATAAACATATCGCCATCATTCCAAACCGATTATATTCCAAACTAGAATATATTTCCACATCAGTATATTATAATCATATAATATTTCTAAATCGATTTATATTCAAGTGGAATGTACTTCATATCAAAGATCATGAGACGACCTGAACTTCCCCGTGAAGGAAAGCACGGATAGAATTGAGGACAAGACAAAATAGAACGCAAACGGAAGAACATTTCATTGTTATTACAACAATTCCATCAGATACAAGAATATACAGAGTATAAATGAATAAAATACATTCGATAAATATCAGAGATTACAATAAATTACATAGCAGCGGAAAAATATACAAAACACAACTGAAAGTGATACACGGATATAGAGCTTTCCGAGCATCGTTCCAGCTGTAAATCAGGATCCTGTGAATATAAATCTGCAAAACCAAAACTACTAGCTGCCCGTGTCGAAAATAAGGGCACCCAGAGTTTAGGTTAAAACAATAAACTCCAGGTCAGTCCTGTGACTGGTGTGAGAACTAAAACAGTTATTTAAAACTTTAATTTAAAGATAGTAATTCAAGGGACCACGCCGTATAACACGGAACGGGTTTCCTCCCAAGAATACTAGGGCATATAACAAAACAACGCAATGCTTTTTGGAAAAATGAAGCTATTATAAGACCCAGGTCCCATCACACAATGCAATGCAAGCCGGAGGATAGGGTTTTCCCTTATAATAGCCAAACATGCTTGGTACGTTTAAAACAAATCATTTGATACTATTATAAGTGCATAGTTTCAAAACAATTCAATCATAAATATCAATCATAGACGACATGGGTACCATATATCATGTCGCCATACTAGTTCTACAATTAAAACCGCAATATCACATATTGGAAATTGGATTTCCGTCATGAGCCGAGGCAAGGGGCAAGCTCCTCTCCGCGTTCGAGACACTCTAGCAAATGTCCCAGGACCCCACTTTGATCCTTGGAATCGGCTGGGCCGGTCCTCTCTTACTTTTGAGGATTGGCAATTCCTGAACACTCGTCTCCCGGTTCTTACAGACCTATATCCGAGGCGCCTCGCATTCCAACAACCACACAGGTGAAAAGTATATAAGTGTCAGGGCTGGTAGGTCACTGACACCACCCTAGCTAGAAAGAAACGTCGTGCTCTCCTAGCGGTCCGTCTCCCGTTTTTGACTCATACCGAGGTGTGAGGCTCGCGAATTCACGTTATACACAAAGCTACGCCACACAGGCCGTGTTTTGATCATCAACCACAAGACTTTGCTTTTCAACAGAAGCCTTGATCAATTGCCACTTACGCGTGCCACACTGGCAATTCACTCCATGCGACTGATGTCCATCGATATACAACCTCTGAGCTCGTACGTCTCAGAGAAGGGCGTTAAGCAAGAGAATGAATTCTCCGCCGCCAAACAGATGTATATTTAATGGAGATCAATCAACACAGAATAAAATCCAATGTCAGACACACAATCCATTTACAAGTTCGTTCTGGGTCTGAACGAAACCGGAGGCACTTTCCTCGCATATCCATCCATCTCCAAGTACGTCTGGACGATCACCAACTGTTTCCCTCATCCTGGGTGTACAGCCCAATCAAGATCATCAGTAATCACCCAAACGATGTGAAGACTTCCGGTCTTCAACCACCGTCTTCATCTTCGACATCTCGTCGAATCGGTTATTCAGAATGGGTATAAACCCGACCTTTCTGAACAACCCACGTATATGATAAACAAACGTTACACAAACACAAAAAACGCCTCATTCCAATTCAGAATGTTCTTTTATTCACAAAATCACATTCTTAGGGAAAAGTTCCCATTAATTTTATCCAAGATAAATTCTTCTAAATTTATTCTTTAATCTTCCTTTGGATATCATTTTAAACTAGTCGGGATTAGCGAACCACACCGAAGTAATTATTTATTTTATTTCCCAATCCCAACCTATATATCCCTTGGAGAAAACTGGTAATACTCCATATCTAACACCACGGTGTTATCGGTAAAATTAATTACCATTTCACGTTCAAATCTAATTAAAGATTTAACTATCGCATTGGAGCAAAACTGGTGGTACTCCATTCTCGATCACCTTTCAGATTTGATAATTTAAATTATCAATTCACATTTTAATCTAATTAAAGATTCATTTAAAACCCCACTTAGTTTTAATCTTCTCAAAAATCAACATCCTGCATTTAACTAGGTTAAAGAACCAATGTCATCTAAACACGATTCACGATAAACCCAAATCATATTTGATATTAAATACAAGGCTCTGAATAGAAAATATATCGGCTTATATTCAATATCAAATTCTGAAACCAACAAATATCATATTGGAAATAACGATATAAAATATATCTTTCAAATCCCCATAACAATATTTGTATAGTCACGAAATCCAACATCAAAATATTCCGAAGATAATTTCGATTCAACTCCAGTCCAATTCACGTATTGGGAATATTGATTATTTTTAAAATCACTTTCAAATTCAATTTATTTATTTCAAAAATAAATTGATTTTAATTCTAGTTCAAAACTAGTTCATTTCGATAAAAATCTATTTTTATCTTTTCAAATATGGAATTTTTCAGCCTAATTTTTCCCAAATCATTTCTTATGATTATACACAAATTATAGATATTTTTAATAATTTTATCTAGGCCCGTACAGTCGATTTCCATCAACGGCTGTCGAACTGCACTTACAACGACCTTTTCTAAATTTGATTTGGACATAATTCCAAATCCAACCGTTAGATTTCAAATTTCTAATATTCATTGGAAAGCTCTTTTCGATACGAACCCAACGGTTCCGGTTTTAGGAGAATCCGACGGTCGGATCTCCCGCAACGTCAATTCGAAGTCAATGGTCGAAATTCATGAACTACCGCGGCGCGGCGCGTTCTATTCAGGCCATTATATATATAATATATATATATTATATATATTTCGTCGATTTCCTTTTTAAAACGTATTTTATAAATTGTTTTAAATTCGTTTTCCAAACCATTTCAACTTCTTTTCAAATTCAAATCAAAATTGAATTTTTCCTTATAAATTCGATTTAAATTCATTTCAAATTGATTTCAATTCAAATCGATTTTTAATTCAATTTTAGTTCGTTTTCAATTTCATTCAATTTCAATTCGAATTCATTTCTATTCACTTTCAATTCGAATTCATTTCTATTCACTTTCAATTCGAATTCATTTCTATTCACTTTCAATTCGAATTCTAATTCTTTTCAAAATATCAGATTTTGAAATCACTTTCGATATTAATTATAAAATGAATAAAATCGATATAAATATCGTTCACGTCAAAATGGCGTCAATCTAATCAACACGGGTTTATATATTTCAATAAATTCGTTATTCTATTCAACAAATGAATATATATATATATATTCCATTCAACACATGAATCTATATTTCTTTCAACACACGACCAATCTCAACACATGAGTACTGTCAACACACGACTATTTTTATATTCAACACATGAATTTTCTTTTATAATATTCATTATTTTCCCGATTGGAATGAGGCCCAATCAATCACCATATAATGTTAATTTTATGGATTCCATACACCACATGTATATAATAGCAACGATAAACAATCAACCATCATCCAAGGTGCACCACACAACTGCATAAGCATCAAATATAAATAATCAACGCTTACACAATCTGTCGACCAATCGATCGACATACAATTAAATGATTGTGATTAGTGTACTCCAAATATCATCCCAACACCCGTGTGGGGTTTCAAATCAACGAACACAGATTTTTATTTGTGTAGTTGGGCGATGTGTAAAATTTATCGACCCAATCAATATCAGTCAAATCAGTGTATACAAACAAATCGGCCGATTTGTTTATAAATATTTATTTATTCACTTTCTCATTAAAAATTATATTTTTAACGATAATTAATTTATTTCAACCATCTACATTTTATTATCGATTTCACATCAACAACACAAACAAATTTCACAACACATCAATCAAACAAACAAGCCATCCATGGTCTGTGGACGACGGGTGTCGGGTGCTGCTAAGCACCGTCTGCATCCTAGTATATATATAACAAGAAAAAGAAATTTAAAGTGAGGATTTCTCACCAAAGCTATCCCAACTCCACGACACTTCTATTGTAGGAAATCATCGTCGTTCTCGCCTTTTGTCACTTTCGTTGCCCGTAGCCACTATATATATAAAAATCACATTTTTATATTCTTGCCATGTATATAAAAATCATATTTTTATATTACTACTACATAGATAAAAATTCTATTTTTATATCGCTACTATATAGATAAAAATTCTATTTTTACATCGCTACTATATAGATAAAAAATCTATTTTTACATCGATGTTCATAGAATATAGATTATATTTTTATCACGCTATTCTCTATAAAAAGATTTCGCCTTTTCAAATATAAAGATTTCGCCTTTTCAAATATAAAGATTTCGCCTTTTCAAATATAAAGATTTCGCCTTTTCAAATGTAAAGATTTCGCCTTTTCAAATATAATAAAAATCATATTTTTATTTCAACCTATATATAATGAAAAAAAAACAATCCTTTCCTTCGCTAAATATATAAAGATCAAATTTTTACTAACTATATAATTTAAAAATTATATTTTTAACCTTTCTATAATATAAAAATCTAATCTTTTTAATTTCAAAAATAAAATCTTTTTCTATATTCGAATAAAAATCCCACCTTTCACGATAAAAAAACAATCTTTACATGATAAATATCAAAACTTTATTCTATTGTTCATATGCAAAAATCAACACTTTTCTCTAATCAAAATCATATTTTAAAAATAAAACTAACCCCTTTTATTTATCCCAAAAAAAATATAATCCTAAAAATCAAGTCTTTTGATTTAAATAAAAGCCCGATTCACCCTAGCAAGATCACAATGCTATTTACATAAAAAAACAAGAATTTAAACAAATTTTAAAGTAAATAAATAAAAAGAAACGCACCATTGGTCGGAGAGGAGGCCTGAGGGGCGGAGGGGGTGTCGGTGATGCGCGTCGGTCAGCAGGGGGGCTCAGGGCGGTTCAGGCGATGTGGGGATGATTGGGGGAGGCTCGAACGGGTTAGGGTTTGCATCAGTGGCCGAGGAGAGAGAGAAGGGGAGGAAGGGGAGCGGACTGGGGGGGAGAATCGGCGGTGGTCGGCGCCACCAGGGGGGCGCGAGGCTGCTCGATCGACGGGCTTCCGTGGTTTTTTTTCTTTCTAACTGTCGGGCTTGATAGTGGGAGTGGGAGAGAGAGAGAGAGAGGGATAGGGATAGGATAGGGCCTATTTTATAATAATTTAATTTATTTATTTTCTCCAAGGATGTTGACTTTTCATGCGAACTCAGAATCAAACCCACCGACTGTCGTCCCTAGCATAATACCCCCATTTCGAACACAATGGGATATGTATCGTAGGCTGATTCGATCGTTTCGATTAGTTTCCGTTAAAATCAACATATAACTCTATATATGAATTTGAACGCGCATTTCAATTTACCGGGGGCACACACGAACTCTAAAAATTCCAGAAAAATATTTCCTAGCTTCGTATTGACGATACGGTCCTAACAAAACTAGTTTCGTCGAATTCTGAGACCGTTGGAGAAATGGCCATTTTTCATTCGATTAAAATCAACTGAAACTGGTCAAACACGTTTTCCTTTGCCATGCTCACATATTGATTCGAAAAATTATGAAATTTGGAATCTAGCAATAATTTGACATCACGGACCCAACAAAAGTGGTTTCATCGAAAACCGAGGTCGTTTGCAAAATTCCCATTTTTAAGGGCCTGAATTCCAAAGCGACTATTCAGAATTTTCAACTGGACATATCTTTTGATTCCCGCTATGAAATTTCAACTTTTCGGATTCGTTGGAAAGATATTCACAATTAGATTCTATTATTTTTGGTTTCACTAAAATCCGGTTTGTTTTGCACCCGGTACATTCAATTGAAGTTTGAAATCGAATTATCGAACTACCACACCATTTTCAATTCCTTTTATAATTATTTATATTCTAACGACGACGTATATAATATATACGTTCGATTTCTATTCAAAATAAATTTTCCGTCGATATTATTTAAAATAATCCATTTTAAATAATCAAAATTCGCTAAAATTGCCAAAATAAAAAATTTAAACTGGCCCAGATTTTCGGGTTATTACAATCTCCCCCACTTAAAACTTTTCATCCCCGAAAAGGAACAAAGTCGAATAATCAACTCTACGTTCGATCTGGCTTCCATTCTCCAACTTTTCAGTTTCTGAGAATTTTCAAATTCTTCAAAAATTTGGCTAACACCCGGAATTTTCGAAAAATTTCGCCATAACCTCCCCTGCACCGAGAGCCACGGGAAAATCCTGAAATTGCCATATAGGCCTTCTGATCTCAAAAGGAAAAAGATAAAGCCAAGCGGCTCATAAAATCATCATCACCCAAACAAAACAGTAAATTATAGTAAACATGTACCTATTTGTCGGGAAAACAAATTTTATTCTCTGCTCTAGCCTCCTTACTATGACCTGTTCAATGATATACATGTATATGCAAGCAAATGCAACCAAATTTCAATACAATTCAATATTTAATGCTATTAGGCATAATGGTTCAATATTATCAAAAAAATAAACAAACAACACAAACATCAATCAATTAGTGGACTAGTGTTTCAAATTCATAATTTTGATACACATACAAAAATCATGTTTTTGATGCCAATTCACAACAAATAAATCTATCTATATAGTTTTGGCTCTCACACCAGTCTAATGGAAATATATAGATATCACATCTTCGAAACACGAACATAAATACTGATGATGTGGCCACATCACCAGAATTATCCCCGGGTGTCTAGAATGTGATCTATATCTATCTAGTATATTAAAACTTCGAATATACGTTCATGACGCGTATACGCGAAATCTTTATATACTCGATTGTCCAAATTCAAAATAAATAAATATTCAAATACGTCTAAAATGATTTAAATTTTCAAATCAAAATTGTTTTCATTTGAAAAATATACTCTTCACACTCGTTCTAGGATACTACTGATCCTATCTCTAACGAGTCATTCTAATTGGATATTACTAATCCAATATCTGATGAATCCTTTCGTATGGTTCTAACGTGTCTTGTTCTCGAGCTCTGTAAACCAAAGCTCGGATACCAAACTGAGACGACCCGAACTTCCCCGTGAAGGAAAGCACGGATAGAATTGAGGACAAGACAAAATAGAACGCAAACGGAAAAACATTTCATTGTTATTACAACAATTCCATCAGATACAAGAATATACAGAGTATAAATGAATAAATTACATTCGATAAATATCAGAGATTACAATAAATTACATAGCAGTGGAAAAATATACAAAACACAACTGAAAGTGATACACGGATACAGAGCTTTCCGAGCATCGTTCCAGCTGTAAATCAGGATCCTGTGAATATAAATCTGCAAAACCAAAACTACTAGCACCCCGTGTCGAAAATAAGGGCACCCAGAGTTTAGGTTAAAACAATAAACTCCAGGTCAGTCCTGTGACTGGTGTGAGAACTAAAACAGTTATTTAAAACTTTACTTTAAAGATGGTAATTCAAGGGACCACGCCGTATAACACGGAACGGGTTTCCTCCCAAGAAAACTAGTGCATATAACAAAACAACGCAATGCTTTTTGGAAAAATGAAGCTATTATAAGACCCAGGTCCCATCACACAATGCAACGCAAGCCGGAGGATAGGGTTTTCCCTTATAATAGCCAAACATGCTTGGTACGTTTAAAACAAATCATTTGATACTATTATAAGTGCATAGTGTCAAAACATTTCAATCATAAATATCAATCATAGACGGCATGGGTACCATATATCATGTCGCCATACTAGTTCTACAATTAAAACCGCAATATCACATATTGGAAATTGAATTTCCATCATGAGCCGAGGCAAGGGGCAAGCTCCTCTCCGCGTTCGAGACACTCCAGCAAATGTCCCAGGACCCCACTTTGATCCTTGGTATCGGCTGGGCCGGTCCTCTCTTACTTTTGAGGATTGGCAATTCCTGAACACACGTTTCCTGGTCCTTACAGACCTATATCCGAGGCGCCTCGCATTCCAACAACCACACAGTTGAAAAGTATATAAATGTCAGGGCTGGTAGGTCACTGACACCACACTAGCTAGAAAGAAACGTCGTGCTCTCCCAGCGGTCCGTCTCCCGTTTTTGACTCATACCGAGGTGTGAGGCTCGCGAATTCACGTTATACACAAAGCTACGCCACACAGGCCGTGCTTTGATCATCAACCACAAGACTTTGCTTTTCAACAGAAGCCTTGATCAATTGCCACTTACGCGTGCCACACTGGCAAATCACTCCACGCGACTGATGTCCATCGTTATACAACCTCTGAGCTCGTACGTCTCAGAGAAGGGCGTTAAGCAAGAGAATAAATTCTCCGCTGCCAAACAGATGTATATTTAATGGAGATCAATCAACACAGAATAAAATCCAATGCCAGACACACAATCCATTTACAAGTTCGTTCTGGGTCTGAACGAAACCGGAGGCACTTTCCTTGCATATCCATCCATCTCCAAGTACTTCTGGACGATCACCAACTGTTTCCCACATCCTGGGTGTACAGCCCAATCAAGATCATCAGTAATCACCCAAACGATGTGAAGACTTCCGTCTTCAACCACCGTCTTCATCTTCGACATCTTGTCGAATCGGTTATTCAGAATGGGTATAAACCCGGCCTTTCTGAACAACCCACGTATATGATAAACAAATGTTACACAAACACAACAAACGCCTCATTCCAATTCAGAATGTTCTTTTATTCACAAAATCACATTCTTAGGGAAAAGTTCCCATTAATTTTATCCAAGATAAATTCTTCTAAATTTATTCTTTAATCTTCCTTTGGATATCATTTCAAACTAGTCGGGATTAGCGAACCACACCGAAGTAATTATTTATTTTATTTCCCAATCCCAACCTATATATCCCATGGAGAAAACTGGTAATACTCCATATCTAACACCACGGTGTTATCGGTAAAGTTAATTACCATTTCACGTTCAAATCTAATTAAAGATTTAACTATCGCATTGGAGCAAAACTGGTGGTACTCCATTCTCGATCACCTTTCAGATTTGATAATTTAAATTATCAATTCACATTTTAATCTAATTAAAGATTCATTTAAAACCCCACTTAGTTTTAATCTTCTCAAAAATCAACATCCTGCCTTTAACTGGGTTAAAGAACCAATGTCATCTAAAACACGATTCACGATAAACCCAAATCATATTTGATATTAAATACAAGGCTCTGAATAGAAAATATATCGGCTTATATTCAATATCAAATTCTGAAACCAACAAATATCGTATTGGAAATAACGATATAAAATATATCTTTCAAATCCCCATAACAATATTTGTATAGTCACTAAATCCAACATCGAAATATTCCGAAGATAATTTCGATTCAACTCCAGTCCAATTCACGTGTTGGGAATATTGATTATTTTTAAAATCACTTTCAAATTCAATTTATTTATTTCAAAAATAAATTGATTTTAATTCTAGTTCAAAACTAGTTCATTTCGATAAAAATCTATTTTTATCTTTTCAAATATGGAATTTTTCAGCCCAATTTTTCCCAAATCATTTCTTATGATTTCACACAAATTATAGATATTTTTAATAATTTTATCTAGGCCCGTACAGTCGATTTCCATCAACGGCTATCGAACTGCACTTACAGCGACCTTTTCTAAATTTGATTTGGACATAATTCCAAATCCAACCGTTACATTTCAAATTTCTAATATTCATTGGAAAGCTCTTTTCGATACGAACCCAACGGTTCCGGTTTTAGGAGAATCCGACGGTCAGATCTCCCGCAACGTCAATTCGAAGTCAATGGTCGAAATTCACGAACTGCCGCGGCGCGGCGCGTTCTATTCAGGCCATTATATATATATATATAATACATATATATTATATATATTTCATCGATTTCCTTTTTAAAACGTATTTTATAAATCGTTTTAAATTCGTTTTCAAAACCATTTCAACTTCTTTTCAAATTCAAATCAAAATTGAATTTTTCCTTATAAATTCGATTTAAATTCATTTCAAATTGATTTCAATTCAAATCGATTTTTAATTCAATTTTAGTTCGTTTTCAATTTCATTCAATTTCAATTCTATTCACTTTCAATTCGAATTCATTTCTATTCACTTTCAATTCGAATTCATTTCTATTCACTTTCAATTCGAATTCTAATTCTTTTCAAAATATCAGATTTTGAAATCACTTTCGATATTCATTATAAAATGAATAAAATCGATATAAATATCGTTCACGTCAAAATGGCGTCAATCTAATCAACTCGGCTTTATATATTTCAATAAATTCGTTATTCTATTCAACAAATGAATATATATTCCATTCAACACATGAATCTATATTTCTTTCAACACACGACCAATCTCAACACATGAGTACTGTCAACACACGACTATTTTTATATTCAACACATGAATTTTCTTTTATAATATTCATTATTTTCCCAATTGGAATGAGGCCCAATCAATCACCATATAATGTTAATTATATGGATTTCATACACCACATGTATATAATAGCAACGATAAACAATCAACCATCATCCAAGGTGCACCACACAACTGCATAAGCATCAAATATAAATAATCAACGCTTACACAATCTGTCAACCAATCGATCGACATACAATTAAATGATTGGGATTAGTGTACTCCAAATATCATCCCAACACCCGTGTGGAGTTTCAAATCAACGAACACAGATTTTTATTTGTGCAGTTGGGCGATGTGTAAAATTTATCGACCCAATCAATATCAGTCAAATCAGTGTATACAAACAAATCGGCCGATTTGTTTATAAATATTTATTTATTCACTTTCTCGTTAAAAATTATATTTTTTACGATAATTAATTTATTTCAACCATCTACATTTTATTATCGATTTCAAATCAACAACACAAACAAATTTCACAACACATCAATCAAACAAACAAGCCATCCATGGTCTGTGGACGACGTGTGTCGGGTGCTGCTAAGCACCGTCTGCATCCTAGTATATATATATAACAAGAAAAATAAATTTAAAGTGAGGAGTTCTCACCAAAGCTATCCCAACTCCACGACACTTCTATTGTAGGAAATCATCGTCGTTCTCGCCTTTTGTCACTTTCGTTGCCCGTAGCCACTATATATATAAAAATCACATTTTTATATTCTTGCCATGTATATAAAAATCATATTTTTATATTACTACTACATAGATAAAAATTCTATTTTTATATCGCTACTATATAGATAAAAATTCTATTTTTACATCGCTACTATATAGATAAAAATTCTATTTTTACATCGATGTTCATAGAATATAGATTATATTTTTATCACGCTATTCTCTATAAAAAGATTTCGCCTTTTCAAATATAAAGATTTCGCCTTTTCAAATATAAAGATTTCGCCTTTTCAAATATAAAGATTTCGCCTTTTTATATGTAAAGATTTCGCCTTTTCAAATGTAAAGATTTCGCCTTTTCAAATATAATAAAAATCATATTTTTATTTCAACCTATATATAATGAAAAAAAAACAATCCTTTCCTTCGCTAAATATATAAAGATCAAATTTTTACTAACTATATAATATAAAAATTATATTTTTAACCTTTCTATAATATAAAAATCTAATCTTTTTAATTTCAAAAATAAAATCTTTTTCTATATTCGAATAAAAATCCCACCTTTCACGATAAAAAAACAATCTTTACATGAAAAATATCAAAACTTTATTCTAGTTGTTCATATGCAAAAATCAACACTTTTCTCTAATCAAAATCATATTTTAAAAATAAAACTAACCCCTTTTATTTATCCAAAAAAAAAAATATAATCCTAAAAATCAAGTCTTTTGATTTAAATAAAAGCCCGATTCACCCTAGCAAGATCACAATGTTATTTACATAAAAAAACAAGAATTTAAACAAATTTTAAAGTAAATAAGTAAAAAGAAACGCACCATTGGTCGGAGAGGAGGCCTGAGGGGCGGAGGGGGTGTCGGTGATGCGCGTCGGTCAGTAGGGGGGCTCAGGGCGGTTCAGGCGATGTGGGGATGATTGGGGGAGGCTCGAATGGGTTAGGGTTTGCATCAGTGGCCAAGGAGAGAGAGAAGGGGAGGAAGGGAGGGGAGCGGACTGGGGGGAGAATCGGCGGTGGTCGGCGCCACCAGGGGGGCGTGAGGCTGCTCGATCGACGGGCTTCCGTGGGTTTCTTCTTCTTCTTTCTAACTGTCGGGTTTGATAGTGGGAGTGGGAGAGAGAGAGAGAGGGATAGGATAGGGCCTATTTTATAATAATTTAATTTATTTATTTTCTCCAAGGATGTTGACTTTTCATGCGAACTCAGAATCAAACCCACCGACTGTCGTCCCTAGCATAATACCCCCATTCCGAACACAATGGGATATGTATCGTAAGCTGATTCGATCGTTTCGATCAGTTTCCGTTAAAATCAACATATAACTCTATATATGAATTTGAACGCGCATTTCAATTTACCGGGGGCACACACGAACTCTAAAAATTCCAGAAAAATATTTCCTAGCTTCGTATTGACGATACGGTCCTAACAAAACTAGTTTCATCGAATTCTGAGATCGTTGGAAAAATGGCCATTTTTCAGTCGATTAAAATCAACTGAAACTGGTCAAACACGTTTTCCTTTGCCACGCTCACATATTGATTCGAAAAATTATGAAATTTGGAATTTAGCAATAATTTGACATCACGGACCCAACAAAAGTGGTTTCGTCGATAACCGAGGTCGTTTGCAAAATTCCCATTTTTAAGGGCCTGAATTCCATAGCGACTATTCAGAATTTTCAACTGGACATATCTTTTGATTCCCACTATGAAATTTCAATTTTTCGGATTCGTTGGAAAGATATTCACAATTAGATTCTATTATTTTTGGTTTCACTAAAATCCGGTTTGTTTTGCACCCGGTACATTCAATTGAAGTTTGAAATCGAATTATCGAACTACCTCGCCATTTTCAATTCCTTTTATAATTATATATAATTATTTATATTATAACGACGACGTATATAATATATACGTTCGATTTCTATTCAAAATAAATTTTCCGTCGATATTATTTAAAATAATCCATTTTAAATAATCAAAATTCGCTAAAATTTCCAAAATAAAAATTTTAAACTGGCCCAGATTTTCGGGTTATTACAGATCATAACTATTTCAAAATCGGTTTATGGTTTGGAATCCATTCATATTCAAATAGAATATATATTTCTTATCAACTCATTTTAATCATTTTTGAGATTCCACTTATATTCAAGTAGAATATAATTTACCTTAAAACATTATAATCGTTTACTCTCGATTCATATTCAAATAGAACATAACTTTACCTCAAATCTCATTTTGAACCAACGATTTAAATAAACTCTTTCCATTTCGGAAGAAATTTGCGATCATTTAATATAACTATGAAATAGATACTCATAAAATAAAATCTTATATATAAAATTTACTTATATAAATAATTAGAATATAATAAAATAATTTAAATTACTATGTAAATTTATAAAATAAAAGTTTATTAAATAGTTTAAATAGTAAAATATAAGAAAACTTTATTTACAAAATAGTATTTAGGTTGCAAAAATCTACTAAAATAATTTTTAAACAATATAACATAATTTTATTTCTAAAACAAACGGCGTATATATATATAGTTTTCATAAAATAAAATAAAATAAAATATAAACCATAATCGTTTCTTCTTCCAAATTTCAAATACTTGAATCTATATTCCAGTCTCAATGGAGTTTGCATAGTTTCCATATCTTGTTTCAACATCGTCCAAACCCATCGTTCGATTTAAAAATTCCAAATCCATATTCATACCAAATCGAAGTAATTCTGAATATCATCAAATGACTTTTATTTCCAAAACAAAATTCATGGAGAATTATTAATTTCGCATCTTACCATAATTTTAAAACTTCAAGACATACTTAAAATCCCATTTGCAATTATCAATTTCTTTTGGATAGTTCCCTTGAAAAATTCATTAACATTCAAGATTCAAGTTTAAAGGAAAATAAAGTTTCTCGAAAATCGACACATTTCCTATAAATAAAATTTCCATTGAATAGAAAATTCTTGAATATTTAAATAAAATCATTTAACCCACCAATGTTCGTATATAATTCTCTATCCTATGGCCAAGTGATATCAAATTTAATTATTCAATATTTCAGGGATGGATATATATCATTTCAATCCAAATCAGGGTCACAGATATCTATCATTTCAACCTGTGTTCTTAATTTATTTTAAATCGATTAACCTCAGGTTGATTCGATGCCCGTAACATCAAGGGTAAAATGGAATTAATCGCCACAAGAAGCATACAACATCCATGTACTAAATAAAGGAACATTTCAGTATCAACATCAATTCAGTAACCAAATCAAACCAATACATCCATCACAACCGTTTTATTCAAACGGTAAATATTAAATCATTTCACTGGTTAAGAAGGGTCAGGATTCCTAACAAGCAATTTAATTGAACTAAAATAACAAGTATCAACTTAAATTTCAGATTAACACACTTGCATGTCAGTTTCAAGCAACAAATCAAAATCAATACAAACATGCTACCAAACTTATTTCATAATTTAATTCAATAAATATAGGAATAATTTAGTTAATCGTGAGAGAGAAAATCACTCACCTTTGGGTCTTTAGTGGATCGAACGTCCAACCAAAGCCCAAAAGTTTATAGTCTCCAAATGCAGCCAAACAAGTTCCAGATCGTCCGCAATTTCGCCATGACTCCAACGCACCCAACCGCGTCCAAATCCGAGTTTATATGTAAAAGTTATTAGCATTTGGATTTTAAATATATAAAATTAATAAAAATAAACTCTCACCAATCGGGTACTACCACGTCATCATCTGCTAAATTTCCTGCTCCTCCTTTACTCCCTCTACAGTAAACCCGTGGACAAAAACCCAAACCGCGCCTAACTTTGACAACTGATTGCCACCGCCTCCGACCATAGGCGGATCTCAGACCACTGGCATTCGAGTGCCTTGCCCCCGGCGCACCTCTCCACCAACCGCTGGCACCTCCGGTTGCTCCTCTTGCAGTCGTCGAGTCCTCAAACGGACATGGATTCCGGGCTTCAACAGCAAAATTCCGGCCAATCACTCCACTTTAACCCACACAAACACCATCAACAAACTCGTATGAACCCCCTCTACCAAACCCATATCACTAAATCTTTGATTAGGTCCCAAATCAAAAACCCCTAATTCGAGCTTTAGGGTTCCGATTTCCAGCAACTTTGACTGCGAATTCCGGCAAAACTGCTCACTACATGTCGAAACAGAAGGTACCCGCAGCTCCGTATCATCGAGGACTTCGATTTGATATATAATTTGCTATGGTTTGAGAAGATTTGATTTTAAAGTTTGTATTTTTATTTGATCTAGGGTTTGGAATCCTTATTTCAGCCATTGGAGATAAAACTTCGATAGTGGAAATATACGTAGATGAGAAAATGAGCTGATGAGGTGGAGAGAATTTTATTTATATATATGTATAGAAAGTCAAATATGAGAAACAACAATTATCTTATTACATTGATTCCTTTAACCTTTTATCCCGTACGATTAAACGACAAGTTCGATTGTAACGCAAATTGAAATTCTACAATAATTCATTGTTCCAGATCCGATGAAACTGGTTTCGTCGTAATCCGAGACAGTTACCAAAACAGTTAAATTTCACAATTAATTAATTAATAAAATGTTTAATAATTCCTTTAACTGTCTTAAATTCAATTTCAAATATTTATTGAACTCCATTTTAAATCCAATTACAACTTAAATAAATTTTTATAAATCTATTTCACAGTTTTTAAGTTCCTAAATTTGCATATTTGAATTTCAGTTATTATTAAACAACTTAGAATTCCACCATTTAACAAATTACATTTGAATTCCCTTTTTTAACTTAAACAACTTTAATTTAGTTATTAAAATATTAAATTCCATAGTACAATATTTCTAAATAAACTAAATTTAAAATCTATTTATACTCTATTCAAAAAATCATCATCATTATAATCAACAAAATTTGATTTTTATCCAATATTAATTAAGGTATTTATTTTAAATCTAAATTTAAATATACAAAAAATTATGGGTTGTTACACTATTAAATTTAATACATATAACAAACTTAAAATATTGCCTTTATATGAAAATATAAATACAATTATCTTTTCAAACCTCTGTTGTCGAAAAAACAAAATAATCAAACAATCATTTAACATAACACAGCACAAATGATTATTTAGCTTCAATTTAAACCATACAACCATCACAGATATATTATACCTGCAATTCAAAACATAAATACGTTAATAACTATACAATTTAAACCATTTTATAAGAAATTTTACATAAAGATATAACCAATTATCTTTTTCGCTCCTATTGTGATGTTGAATGAAAAATAAAATTATACAACAATTTTTTGACTACTAACCAGTTATCTTTTTTCACTCCTGTTATTTTCCATTGAAGCCCACATAACCATTTATTTTTATTTTTAAATATAATTTTTTAAAAAGATAAAACCATTTATAACAAGACAATCATCACATAAATTTCATAGTTAATTTTTACTATTTCTGATAAGATCTTTTTGTTAAGTATATTGAGTCATAGTTTTTCCAAGTACACTCTACGACATCTAGTTCAAGGAGACTCCAATGTTAATTTCCATGTATTGGGAATAAAATGTTGCTACATAATAGATCTAAAAGTAATTTCGTGATAAAACAGTTGACCTGTTTTGTCAGTATAATTACCTTTTCCATCTACTGCACTTGTCTTTTTTAAAAATGATTTAGAAAATGTATTTTGTAATAAAATAAGATAATTAACATCAGTTATACAAATCCAACAGAGAAAATCGATTGGCCTATCCAGATGAACAAAATTTCCTCACGATTTCTACAATTAAAGTCGAATTCGATTTCGAAATAAATAACGCCTAATTTTTTTCCCAAAAATTATACGATCGCTTTCATTGCAGAAGGAACTACGACTTAATTTTGACTTAATTTGGGCAAGAATATGATTTTAGAAGTTGATTTTTAAGAAGATGAAGACATGTGCTTGATAAAATAATTATTTCAATCCCGTGTCCTACAAAATAATTAGGCTCGACGGGTAAGCCCTTAACACAAATTTCCACTAAAGAATAATTTAATTTATCGTAAGGGAAAAACCATCTGTGTTTATGAGTGGATCGGTTTTACGATTATCCTTCTTTAAAAAGATTTTAAAAGTTAAACCAAGTGGTTGAAGTTTACTCACACCAGTTCCATGACTGACCCTGAGTTTATTTTGTTTTGTTTTACCCTAAACTCTTGGGTGCCCAAATTTGTACGGGCAGTCAAGTAGTCGAGATTTTACAGTACTTGGAAGAGCTTGGAGCAGGAGGCTTCAGGATTATACAGCTGTTGTTTATTTCCGCTGTGATGCTATGTGTTGTACTCTGAAATGGTATGTTTATACAGTTATAAGTTTGTATTTCAAAAGTTATGTTATATAATATAATTTATTCATTCCGCTGTGAGATTCGTGTTTATTCTGATTCTTTTTTGATATTATCTTCTTCTATTCTAACTTTCTTTCTTTCTATTTCTCATCCTCTAACTTCTTTATATTAATGATCTGGTATGTTCGATGCCTGAATAGTTGACATGGGTTTTACGTCTATTTTCTGGGTCGAAAATCCCTATTCGTTACAAATTAGATCCAAACTCCATTTATTAATCATTTTTCTAATTAGTTAAATTTATTCAATAATTAAGAATCTGATTTTTGTTTCAAAATTCATTTACTCCACTTGAGTTCATATTTATTTTATAACTCAAATCTGGATGTTACTAAGGGAAATTTAAGTTCTATTCGCTTAAAATCCCTTTATTTTATTAAATAAATCGTTATGATTTATAAACGATTATACCGCGATTTTTCTGGAAATTTGATTTGACATAACTCAAAATCTATAAGACGAAATCCCATTTTTCACTTCCATTAGAAAACTATTATTCAATAGGATCGAACTATTCTTATTTCAAAGAAATCTGACTTATATTGAGTTATATATACTCAATTGAAGTTTGAAACATTAAACTACAAACTATTGCGCCGCAGCAAGCTCATTTTAATTAAATTTTAATTTATATGTTCGACTTCGTTTATTAATAAATTTCAACCTCATCCTTTTATATTTTAATATAAATTAAGCCAGTTTTCCAAATCTGACTTAAAGTTTCTGATTGCCAAAATTGAAAAATTCGTAACTTGGTGATAAATTCACAACTCATTTTTAACTTCCTTCCAAATTCATAAGTTTCCTTTCTTGTGAATTCTCCTTATAAAAATCCATTCTTGCTTACAAAGAAAATCATCTCCAATATTTCTAAAAATGTAACCAATTCCCTTTTTATTCTAATAACATCCATTTACAGAAAATCTTTTACTTACAAAATTCATATATAAGTTCAAACCCAATTTAAGGCCAGTCTCACTTAAACGTATATTTATTTAACTTCTTCATAACCTTCCTCTTTAAATAATTCCACTTTAATAAAAATAATTTTATTATTATAAAACTTATATATATATAAATATAAACATAAAATTTAATTCATATTTTAAAATATCGGAAATGCTTTAATTATAGTTTCTACTAAATAAAATTCAAATATCCTGGCAACACAACTTGGGAGCTTTCTCCCACAATGACAACTGAAAATTTCTTTTCCTCTCTACACCTCTTCCTAAAATCCTTATTCATTAGGCTACCTCCGTTTCATTTCCACTTCCTTTACATACGCCTACTTTCCGTCCTTTTCTCCTACCTTTTCAGCTTTCACTAGAGTGGAAGTTTTTTTTGAACCCTAGCCTTTTCCCCGATCCATAGTCTTTTCTTGAGATATGTTCAATCTTCACTTGTTTCGACCAGATCTACCCTTGCCGTTACTTATCTCGCAGATTCCTATTCTGAACAGGATTATCAACATTCACAACTTCCTCTCTTGCCACGCTCTGCTCTTGGCTGCACGATTGCTTGTTGAAAGGAAGACCGACTTCCGGTTGTGGATCGTTCTTAACGACGTGATGGTGAGTGATTTTTGTATTCTACGTCTTGGTGAGGTCTATGAGGTCTTATTGGTTGTTATATTTTTCCATTATGTTGGGTTTCGACTTGTGATCTTTGTTCACCTTGGTTTGTTTATGTTGTTAAGTGTGTGGGAAATGCACTGCGAATGGCAGTAAGTGAGTCGCTTTCGTTATCAAGTTATGTCAAAGTTGTAGTTGTGATTGGCATTGTTGCTATCTTTGGAAGTGAACAGTGTATGCTAAATGCTTGACAGTCTTTATATGGGAGGAAAGTGTCATTTGGTGCTATGTGCCAGATTTGAAGGAAGTTTCTCAGGATATCTGATGCAGGTTACACTGGATTTGGAAGCTCTTCAAGCTATAAACTTTTGTGTGTTTTCTGTTTTCTTGTTCTTTTGCAACCTATGTAATGTAATTTGGAATGTAATAGTAGTGCAAGTTTTTGCTCGCCTCCTAAGATGTAATCTAGTTAAATATAGTGGTCGATCCACTTCAAAACTGTTTGTAGCTAATAGACTAACTCTCTATCACTTGTTCTCTAATGTTACATTACTAGTTATTATGAAAGTGCTATGGTCCACTCTAAAAAACCGGTTGACCTCGCCAAAAAACAAAAATTCAAATATCCTTTATGAAAATAAATTATTATTATAAATTCAATATAGTCGAATTCCAATTATAAATCCATATGGATTTATTTCAATTCAATTTACATTCCGAACATCGAAATAAAATTCCATCGTTTCTTTTTGAAATGATTTCCAATTCTCCTTTTAAAATCTCTTGAATTTACATTCCAAAATTATATGATGATGATTATTTCACTTCATTTATAAACAACGTTTATAAATTAAACTACTTGTTCTTTTAATTAAAAACAAGTTAATATTTCCTAACCCTGTAACAGCCCACATTTTACGTAACGGAGGATCGTAAAATATTTTTATTTTATTCCTTGAGGGTTGAATCATTCTCATATTTTGATATGTTGTTTATGGGGATGGTAGACATGTCCATAATTTTTACCAGTTTTATTTATGACCATTTTGCCCCTATCAGTCTTGTACAGGATATAACTTTTGAATGTGATTGAATCAGGTGCTGAGGTTGGCCTCATTGGAAAGGAAATGGTATTGCCAATTCCGCAGAGTGATTACATTAAAGATTTGTTTAGCGGTTTGAGAGGAATCATTGTTTTTGTGTTTTATAGTTTGTTGTTTAGGTTTTCAAAGCCATAATGGGCTGATTTGGAGAGGCCCGTTAGGGGGCTGGTGGAAGCCTATAAATAGGGGGGTAGGAAGCATGGAGAATAGTTTACTTTCTCCATTCTCTCATTTGGGTGAGCTTGTGATCTTCCTTGTTCAACCAACTACACCTTTCCACCATTAGAATCGAGATCTAAAGAAGAGAATCGAAGATCTAAATCGTTTGAAGCTAGATCTACATTAATCGAAGAGAGAGTTCATCAAATCGAAGAGTTTAGAGCAAATTCTTCACTGTTCAGAATCTTGTGTTGTTTTGGAGAATTGATAAGTGATATGCATCTCTCACATGGATTCAATCAAATGTATGGGTTGTTTGACCATAATTTCATCATTTTAAGTCGATTTCACCTAGATCTACATCATCGTAAGTATATTTTCATATGAATCACCATAAAATCTAATTTAGCAACTTAATATCGGTAATTTCCATATAGTTTCATATGTTTATGCAAGTTTAGATCTATTATTTTGTTAATTCATTATTGTATCATGATTTGGTGAATTTCACATAATTGAGTGATGATTATTAGTGTGTGGATGATTGTTGATCGTTGCTTGAATTGGTTGTTGGTTGGTTGAATCGAGATTGGTTGATTTTGGATCAGAATTGTGTGCATCCGTGTATTTATGGATCAGGTCAGACTTGTGACAGATCTGTAATGGATCTATGATGGAATGGATTGGTTCAGATCTATGATGGATCAGTAGCGGAATGAATCGGCTCAGGTCTGTGATGGATCAGTGACGAATCTGTGATGGATCGATGACGGATGGATCGGTGGTTGATGGATCAGATCAAATCTATGATGGATCGGTGATGGATGGATCGGCTCAAATCTGTGATGGATCAGTGACGGAATGATCAATGACATATCTTTGATGGATCGGTGACAGATGGATCTGTGGTTAATGGATCGGCTCAAATATATGATGGATCGGTGATGGATGGATCGGCTCAAATCTATGACGGAACATTGATGGAATGGATCGCTCAGGTCTGTGATGGATCAGTGACGGATCTATGATGGATCGGTGACGGATAGATCGGTGGTTGATGGATCGGCTCAAATCTATAATGGATCGGTGATGGATGGATCGGCTCAAATCTGTGATGGACCGGTGACAGAATGGATCCGCTCAGGTCGGTGATGGATCAGTGACAGAATGATCAGTGACAAATCTGTGATGGATCAGTGACGGATGGATCGATGGTTGATGGATCGGCTCAAATCTGTAATGGATGGATCGGTTCAAATCTGTGATGGGTCATTGACGGATCTGTGATGCATCAGTGATGGATGGATCAGTGGTTGATGGATCGGCTCAAAACTGTGATGGATCAGTGACGGATGGATCGATGGTTGATGGATCGGCTCAAATCTGTAATGGATGGATCGGTTCAAATCTGTGATGGGTCATTGACAGATCTGTGATGCATCAGTGATGGATGGATCGGTGGTTGATGGATCGGCTCAAAACTGTGATGGATGGATCGACTTAGATCTGTGATGGATCTGTGATGGAATGATCAGTGATGGATCAGTGATGGATCGGTAACAGATTGATGCAGAATTTAACTAGCAGATATGATAGCATTCCAGAAATGCTATAAAAGGAAGTTTTGACGTTGTGCTTAGTTTTTTTCATAGCGAGAAAGCTAGAAATGCTATGGAATGGAATATCGACCAAATGGTGTATGTTTTTGGATCGATGATGGTTGTGACTTCGAAGTGAATTCAAGGGAGAATGTGACACTCCACATCTGTTAGTGTCACTCACTAAGGGAATGCATTAGGTTTCGTGAAGCATTACAGGTAAACAGAAACAGAAATATTATAAGACAAATATAAAAGCAATAGCGGAATTTAAAATTTTATTTCAAACATAAATCATAACATCATGGTCCAAAATACCATAAGTCTGAAACTACATAAAACCCATTACAATAATGTAAAACTTTTGTCTTGTACCATCAGAGTAAAGAAAATACATAAAAAACGTAATTCCCCAAAAGACACAAAGCCATAGTAGTTAAAGATAGAAACTGAGCAATACTTCAAAAGCTGCTCTAAGCAAGATGATAACCGAGTCCTGACAAAGACTGAGAATTCCCACTCTGTGAACCTAGGGAGGAGGGGGAACGGAAGAAAGAAGAGGAAACAAAAAGGGTCAGACATAAAGTCTGGCGAGTCTGGTTACTTTTAGCAAGTAAATAAGTAAAAGTATCATGACAGGCATATAAGATGGACAAGAAAGATAACATCAAGTATGATGAGGTAAATATGATAGAGTATATTGCGCTTCTAGAGATTTCTCTGCACCAATACTAGTATAACAGATATGTAACAGGATTGCATACTCCCTAATTGCTTAACAGAAATAGGATGATCCCAACAAAAATATAATGGTAGTTTTAGGTGTACTCTAGTAACGGGTTTTAACCCAAACAGAATTAGTCGGTACCTAAATAGAAATAATGGGTGTTATCCCAGACAGAAACACAGGTACCCCACAGAAACAGACATGACTAGATGTACCCTATTTACTACCCCCCAATCGATCGACTCCTTATTCCGTAAAAACCCTGTGGCGGCCCCACAGTAGGGTGTATTACTTCCTAAAGTGGCAACCTACAGAAGGACACTGACCTAATTATTGCTGCTACAACGGCTTATTTTCCCAGATGCATGCCATACTCATGCATGCACATGAGTAAATTGGAACGCGCTAGTACACACCTCCTCTCAGATGAACCTCTTACAATCAATTCAGTAAGTGTGCCTTGACCCCTACCTAGTGCGGGGTCCCCCTTTAATACCAGAATGGGTTACTGACTAATATCGGTCCCACACAACAGATGACACAAGCCAACCCTTACAGATCTTGTGTCCCCAACTAACTAGGATTTTGACAGGTTATGCCTAACAGATTTAACAGATTCACATAACCCCCTACAAATTTATGGGTTAAACTTTACAAGTTAACGGGTCCATATAACCCTAACATATTTAACAGGTTCGTATAACCCTTACAGATTTAACAGGTTTGCTTAACCCTACAGATTTAATAGGCTTGCTTAACCCCACATACTTAATAGGTTTAGTTAACCCCACAGATTCAACAGGCTCGTACAATCCTCATGGATTTAAACAGGTTAAGTATTACATACTAACAGGTTATCCCTATTCACATTGACTTCTTCTCACTTGCCAAAATTCCACTTGCTTATTGATTTCATATAAATATAACTTAATCCATTTAAGTTTATTAATAAGCCCCATCACATGTTATTCTTTAATTGTAATTAACGGAAGTGATCTTACAATCTTTCACCCCTGGATTGTAATTAACGGAAGTAATATTACAATCCCTTTGTATTATTCATTATCTGATTCCAATTCATTACCATTTATCCGTTTATGGTTATAATGCGCTAGACCTCCCACACTAAGCCTAAAACTTGTGGATGCTGGATGTGCTGGGCAGGTCCGGATAGACTTATTCCACAAACCGGGCTTAACCTCGTGTCTTAGCACGTCTTGTATTTTGCCCTTAGATCTCTCACATTAGATTCACCACTGCGGTTGTTGGATATGTCGGTCGGTTCCGGGCAGACTTCGACCGCTAGTGCATTCTATCCTTGTGTCACAAGTGCCATTACCGTTTCTAATTACTGTAATCCTAGGCATTTCAATTATTAATTAATTATACCTATGTCTGTATAGGTGTCCATGCCTCTTTTCCCCCAATTATGCTCATAATTAATTATATTGTAACAACCCAGAAAATCAGAACCAATTTAATTTTTTTATTTCGGCATTTTAATGAATTTTGAATATATAAAATGAATAATTTTAAATAATAACGACAAAAAATTTATTTTGAATAGAATTAGAACATATAAATTTATATAAATCGAAATTAGAATATAAATATTTATTTTAATTATAAAAGGAATTGGAAATGGCACGGTATTTTGAAAATTCGATTTCAAATTTTAAATGAATGTACATGATTCAAAATAAACTGTATTTTAGTGAAACTTATTTGAATATGTTTGAAAATATCTTCCCAGCGGATCTGAAAAATCCAAATTTCATAGCTGGAATAAAAAGTTATGCCCAGTCGAAAATTCAGAATAGTCGCGATGGAAATATAGCCCTTAAAAATAGCGATTTTGCAAACGACCTCCTTTTTTGACGAAACCACTTTTGTTGGATCCGGGATGTCAAATTATTGCTAGATTCTAATTTTCATAGTTTTCTGAATCAGTATGTGAGCATGGTAAAAGAAAACATGTTTTAACAGTTTCAGTCAATTTGGATCGACCAGAAAATGGCCATTTTTCAAACGGTCTTCAAATTTGATGAAATTAGTTTTGTTAGGACCGTATCGTCAATACGAAGCTAGAATTATATTTTTTGGGATTTTTGGGGTCCGTATGTGACCCCAGTAAATCGAAATGTACATTTAAATCCAATATAATTGATTTATATTCTAATTTCAAGAAAAACAGATCGTAACAGCTGAATTGGGTTACGAAACATATCCCATTGTGTCCGAGATGGGGTTATTTGGCTAGGAGTGATGCTCGTTGGGTTTAGTTTGGGGATCGTAGCAATAAAGAGATATTTTTGAAATTAAAGAATTTAATATTATTAAATAAATTATATAAATACCCCAAACTTAAAAACCCTAGCCCCAATTTAATTCGCAGCCGCCGCTCATTGCTCAACGCACCAAATCGCTTCGTTTTTTATCCTCAATCATTTATAATTTGCTTTGAATTAGATCACTATTACAAAAGAAAAATGGTGGCGCCAAGTTCAATCTTTCATTTCATACGGTCGAGATCAGTATTCGACTTCTGTATTTCGCGAATTCAAAGCAGGAAGCCGCCGTGTTCGAGTTGGATATTGTGGCAGCTGGGGGATTCGTACCTCGAGGTGCTGCTGGCGGTGGGGATATGGGCTAAGGCGGTCGTCGTGAGGGAGGAGGATCGTCGTCTGGTGGAACGGAATGGGTTCCGCAGTCGAGGAATTAAAGCCGACGATGGGTTCCTTGGTAACGCAATGTACAGGAAACACGATGAAGGGGAAAAGTATTAGAAGGAGATTAGCAGTGTAATTTGGGTTTAATAATTAATTAATTATTAATTTATTTTCTCGTATTGTAATGAAATGTAAATAATACTGTATCTTTTTTATACAAGGTGGAAAACAAACGATTTCAGTTGCACTGCGTTCGTATCAGCGAACACTACATTTCAGAACTAATCGAGTTCAATTTGGAGCACGCTAGAATTTTAGATAAATTCTGACCCGAACGGCGGTGAAATTCAGAAATAAAAGAACCAATGTGAGAACTTCTCACTAAAATTATTTCTGTACAGTTATTTATTTTATAACTGCATATATGAACTGCTCCCCGTCGTCCACAGACCATGGACGACTTGTTTATTTGTATTGTGTTGTGAAAATTGACTGTGATGTGAAATGGACTTTATAAAATATTCATGTGTTAAATAAAATATTTTATCGTTAAAAATGTAATTTTTAACGAGTATATGAATGAAAATAAATATTCATTTACAAATCGGACGATTTGTTTATGTACACCCATTTGACTGATATGGATTGGGATGATATATTTTACACATCGCCCAACTGCACAAAAAAAAATCTATGTTTGATTGATTTAAACCCCACACGGGTATTGGGATGATATTTGACGTACACTAACCCCAATTGTTTAGTTGTATGTCGATCGATTGGTTGACAGACTGTGTAATTAATTATTTATTTTTAACGCTTATACAGTTGTAAATTACACTCTGGATGATGGTTGATTGTTTATCATGGTTGTTATATACATGTGTTGTGTGAAATCCATATAAATAAAATTATATGGTAATTGACTGTGTCTGATTCTAATTCAGAACGAACGAATATTTTTAATAACGAATATTTTAAAATAATATTCAGTAATGGATCAAAATATGATTTTGATGTCCGATTTAGGATGAACACGAAAATATTTAAGTATATGTAAAGCCGTGTTGATTAGATTTGCGCCATTTTGACGTGAACGATATTTATATCGATTTTATTCATTTTTATAATTAATATCGAAAAGGAATTGTTTTCAAAATATAACGTTTTGAAAATTTTATCATTTATATATTAATGATATGGAATATTCAATTTTGATTTAAAATTGAATATGAAGTTGAAATCATGTTCAAAACGAATTTAAAACGATTTATAAATTACGTGTTGAATTGAAATCAACGAAATATATGTAATATGTATATTATATATATTAAATGGCCTAAATAGAACGCGCCGCGAGGTGACCGTTCATGAATTTCAACCATTGACTTCAAATTGACGTTACGGGAGATCCGACCGTCGGATTCTCCTAAAACTGGAACCGTTGGGTTCGTATCGAAAAGGGATTTCCAATGAATACAAGAGATTTGAAATATAATGGTTGGATTTGGAATTATGTCCAAATCAAATTTGGAAAAGGTCGTTGTAAGTGCAGTTCGATGACCGTTTATGGAAATCGACTGTACGGGCCTTGATAAAATTATTAAAATTTTTATAATAAATGATTTGGAAGGAACTGGGATGAAAACTTCCATATTTGAAAAGATAAAAATATATTTTTATCAAAATTAACTAGTTATTAACTAGAATTATAATCCAATTATTTTTAAATAAATAAATTGGATTGAGAGGGATTTTAATATAACCAGAATTTCCAATATATGAATTGGAATGGATTTCAATCGAAATTATCTTCAGAATATTTCGATATTGGATTTAGTGATATACGAGGAATTTGGAAGATATATATATATCGTTATTCCCAATACGATATTTGTTGGTTTCAGAATTTGATATTGAATATAAGCCGATATATTTTCTATTCATAGCATTGTATTTAATATCAAATTGGATTTTGGGTTTGTCGTGAACGGTGTCTTCATTAACACTGTTCTTAAACATAGTTGAGAAAAGATATAAATCTTTTTATTAAGATTTAAAGAAGTTTACCAATTAATTGACATTTAATTGGAAGTAAATTGAAATTGGTTTTTGGGTTTATCGTGAACAGTGTTTTAAATAACACTTGTTCTTTAACCCGATTAACAATGGAATGAGATTTTGGGTTTGTCGTGAATAGTATCTTTAATAATACTGTTCTTAAACCCAATGGAGTTAAGAAAATTAGAAACTAACTGGAGATTAGCTAAGTTGAGTGGTTTCCTGGGTATTGATCTGATGTTGGTTTCGGCCTTCGGGATTAATACTTAGGGAATTGTTCTCTTACTAATTTACGGTTAGAGACTGATGGGATGGGGTCTTCAGTAACACTGTTCTTAAACCCCGTGTGGGAGGATTAAATCCTTTAATTAAGGTGCATAGAAGAATTACCAATTAATTAACATTCAATTGGATTTGAAATGGAATGTGAATTGGGTTTATTGTGAACTGTGTTATTAACGACATTCATTCTTTAACCCGATTTACAATGAAATGAGATTTGGAACTTATAAATCTTTTAATTAAGGTTTGATGGAATTTTCCAAAGTAAAGTTTTCCAATTTAACGAAATAAATTGGAATGGAATGGAATTCGATTTGGTAATAATCGAAGTGAACTTCTATGGAGGAAGACTGTTAATATATATGGAATTTAAAAGGCTTTCCCGTTATTCCATTTATATTATCGGTTGGATATAGAAGTTTATGTCGATTATATATATATTGATCTGTTTTCCATGATGATTTCATTGTTAATGGAATGTGAATTTGGGCTTATAGTGAGTTGTGTTTTAAATGACATTAGTTCTTTAACCCAGTTAAAGATAAGATTAATTTCCTAACTTTGAATAATCATTAAGTAATGATTTTAAGAGATTAAAACTGAATTAGAGTTTTAATGAATCTTTAATTAGATTGGAATGTGAATGAGATAATTAAACTTATCGAATTCATGAAATGATCGAGAATGGAGTATCACCAGTTTTTCTCCAAGTGATAGTTAAATCTTTAATTAGATTTGAATGTGAAATGGTAATTAAATTTAACGATAACATGGTGGTGTTAGACATGGAGTACTACTAGTTTTGCTCCATGGGATGAATAGGTTGGGATTGGGAAATAAAATAAATGATTACTTCGGTAAGGTGCACTAATCCCGACTAGTTTGGAAAACCTTAAAATGGTTTGAATCGATATCCAAAGGAGGATTAAAGAATAAATTTAAAGAATTTATCTTTGATAAAATTAATGAGAACCTTCCCCGAAGGATATGAACATTTAAATAAAAGAATATTCAGAATTGGAATGAAGTGTATGTTATGTTTTTATAACACTTGTTTATTATATACGCGAGTTATTCAGAAAGACCGGGTTTATCCCATTCTGAATAACTGAATCGGTGATGAGTCGACGTTGAAGAATGTGGTTGAAGACCTGACGTCTTCACATCGTTTGGATGATTACTGATGTCTTGATTGGGCTGTACACCCAAGACGAGGTAATAAGTGGTGATCGTCTAGACGTACTTGGAGATCGACCGAATAAGCGAGGACCTCTCTCCTGTATTGGACATATGGGACGAGGAATAAGGTGCCTCCGGTTTCGTTCAGACCCATAACGAACTTGTAAATGGATGTGTGTGTGTGAGACATCGGATTTCATTCTGTGTGATTGATAGACATCAGTTACATAGCGTGAATTGCCTATGTGGCATGCTGAGATGCAAATGATTAAGGCTTCCATTGAAAAGAAGACTCTTATGGTTGATGATCAAAGCACGGCTTTAATATAGCATAGCTTTGTGTATAGCGTTAATTCGCGAGCCTCGCACCCCGGTGTGAACCAGAAACGGGAGAGGACCTCAGTTTGGACATGTGTTTCCTTCTAGCTAGGAGTGGTGTCTGGGTTTTGCACGCCTAAATGTTTTACTTATGTGGATGATGGATAGCGAGGCGCCTCGGTTATTTCGGTCTCTGCGGAGCCGATGGATGGTTTGGTAGATATACCGGCTAGTTTGATGCCCCATAGGGCGGGGAAACGCAGTGTTCAGGCATTTTAATCCACTTCGTGTGGACCGGCCCTAACGATCCAAGGGCCCACCTGAGTCTGGGTCCTGAGACACGGGCTAGAGCGTCTCGAAGTGGCGAGGCCGATCCCTTGCCTTGGTTCACAGATGGAAATCCAACTTCCAATACGTGACATTTTGGTTTTGATTGTAGAGCCTAGTACTGGCGACAAGATATATGGTACCCATGCCGTCTAGGATTGATACATTTATATTTGAAGTTGTTTTATACACTATGCACATATAATAGTATCATATGATTTGTTTTAAACGTACCAAGCATGTTTGGCTATTATAAGGGAAAACCCTTTCCTCCAGCTTGCGTTGAATTGTGTGATGGGACCTGGGTCTTATAATAGCTACATTTTTCCAAAAAGCATTACACTATTTTGTTATATGCACTGGTATTCTTGGGAGGAAACCCGTTCCGTGTTATACGGCGTAGTCCCTTGATATATCTGATTTTAAAGTAAAGTTTTAAATAACTGTTTTAGTTCTCACACCAGTCACGTGACTGACAAAGAGTTTATTGTTTTAACCTAAACTATGGGTGCCCCTATTTTCCACACGGGCAGCTAGTAGTTTTGGTTTTGCAGATATACATTCACAGGATCCTAGTTTACAGCTGGAATGATATCCGAAAAGCTCTGTATCTGTATATTCTTTTCAGTTGTGTTTTGTATTATTTTCCGTTGCTTTGTGATTTGTAAATCTCTGATATTTATCGAATGTATATTATTTGTTCATACTCTGTATATTCTTGTACTCTGATGTAAATTGTTTTAATAAGCAATGAAATGTTCTTCTGCTTATGTTCTGATTTGTCGTGTTCTCAACTCAATCCGGGCTTTCCTTCACGGGGAAGTTCGGGTCGTTATATTTGGTATCAGAGCTTTGGTTTACAGAGCTCGAGAACCAGACACATTAGAACCGAATGAAAGAATTCATCAGAGATTGGATTAGTAATATCCAATGAGAATGACTCGTTAGAGATAGGATCAGTAGTATCCTAGAACGAGTGTGAAGAGTGTTGTTGTTTTTTAAATAAAAATAAAAATGAAAACGAATTTTGTTTTGAAAATTTAGACTTTATTATACGTATTTGAATATTTATTTTGTATTGAATTTGGACAATCAAGTATAGAGATTTTAATATACGTCTGATCCACGTGTATTGAATCCTCAAATATACTGGATAGATATGGAATCACACTCTAGTCGCCCGAGGATGAAACTGTTGATGACTATATAGCATCAGTAGTTTGTGTTCGAGTTTCGAAAGTGGGATATCTTTATTTTTCCAATCGACTGGTGTGAGAACCAAAACTAGATAGGGTTATTGTTGTGAATTAGCATCAAAAACATGATTTTGTGTATATATATCAAAGTTATGAATTAGAAAATTTATCAACTAATTGATTGTTGGTTGTGTTGTTTGATTAATTAAATTTTTTGAACCATTTAGCCAAATTGAACAAATATCGAACTGAATGGAAAATTGTGTGAAATTGCATACATATGTGCATGTATATATTTAACAGGTCATAACAAGGAGGCTAGAGAAGAGGAATAAAATTGTATGCCCAACAAATATGTACATGTTTATAATTTATTGGGTTTGGATGATTTTACGAGCTGATTGGCTAGGCGCTTGGCTTTTTCTTTTTCTTTTTGAGATAGAGGGCCTGTGTGGCGGTTTGGGGATTTTCCCGGTGCTCTCCGTACAAAGGAGGTTATGGCGAAATTTTTCAAAAATTTAGGGTGTTAGCCAAATTTTTGAAGAATTTGAAAATTCTTAGAAACTGAAAAGTTAAAGAATGAAAGCCTGACTGAAAGTTGAGTTGGTTAGTAAAACAACTTTTAGCTCCGTTCCTTTTCGAGGACGAAAAGATTTTAAGTGGGGGAGACTGTAACAACCCGGAAAATCAGAACCAATTTAAAAAAATTTATTTTGGCATTTTAATGAATTTTGAATATTTAAAATGAATTATTTTAAATAATAACGACAAGAAATTTATTTTGAATAGAATTAGAACGTATAAATTAATATAAATCGAAATTAGAAAATAAATATTTATTTTAATTATAAAAGGAATTGGAAATGGCGCGGTTGTTTGAAAATTCGATTTCAAATTTCAAATGAATGTACAAGATTCAAAATAAACCGGATTTTAGTGAAACTAAAAATATTTGAATCTGTTTGAAAATATTTTTTCAATGGATCTAAAAAATCCAAATTTCATAGCGGGAATAAAAAATTATGCCCAGTTGAAAATTCAGAATAGTCGCTATGGAAATATAGCCCTTAAAATAGCGATTTTGCAAACGACCTCCGTTTTCGACGAAACCACTTTTGTTGGATCCGGGATGTCAAAATATTGCTAGATTCCAATTTTCATAGTTTTCTGAATCAATATGTGCGCGTGGCAAGAGAAAAGGTGTTTTAACAGTTTCAGTCAATTTGGATCGACCAAAAAATGACCATTTTTCAAACGATCTTCAAATTTGACGAAATTAATTTTGTTAGGACCGTATCGTCAATACGAAGAAAGAAATAATTTTTCTGGGATTTTTAGGGTCTGTATGTGACCCCATTAAATCGAAATGTACATTTAAATCCAATATAATTGATTTATATTTTAATTTCAAGAAAAACATATCGTAACAGCCGAATTGGGTTATGAAACATATCCCATTGTGTCCGGGATGGGGGTATTTGGTTAGGGGCGACACTCATTGAGTTTAGTTTGGAGATCGTAGCGATAAAGAGATATTTTTGAAATTAAAGAATTTAATATTATTAAATAAATTATATAAATACCCCTAACATAAAAACCCTAGCCCCAATTTAATTTGCAGTTGCCGCTCATTGCTCAATGCACCAAATTGCTCCCTTTTTTCTCCTCAATCATTTATAATTTGCTTTGAATTAGATCACTATCACCAAAGAAAAATGGAAGCGCCAAGTTCAATCATTCATTTCATACGGTCGAGATCAGTATTCGACTTCTGTATTTTGCGAATTCAAAGTAGGAAGCCACCGTGTTCGTGTTGGATTTTGTGGTGGCTGGGTGGTTCGCACCTCGAGGTGCTGCTGGCGGTGGGGATGTGGGCTGAGGCGGTCGTCGTGAGGGAGGAGGATCGTCGTCAGGTGGAACGGTTTGGGGTGCACAGTCGAGGAATTAAAGCCGTCTGGTTCCTTGGTAACACGATGTACAAGAAACGCGATGAAGGGGAAAAGGATTAGAGGGATATTAGCCATTTAATTAGGGTTTAATAATTAATTATTAATTTATTTTCTTGTATTGTAATGAAATGTAAACAATACTGTATATTTTTCATACAAGGTCGAAAACGAACGATTTTAGTTGCAGTGCGTTCGTATCAGCGAACACTACATTTCAGAACTAACCGGGTTCAATTTGGAGCATGCTAGAATTTTAGACAAATTCAGACCCGAACGGCGGTGAAATTCAAAAATAAAAGAACTAATGTGAGAACTTCTCACTAAAATTATTTCTGTACAGTTATTTATTTTATAACTGCATATATGAACTGCTCCCCGTCGTCCACAGACCATGGACGACTTGTTTGATTGTATTGTATTGTGAAAATTGACTGTGATGTGAAATGGACTATATAAAATATTCATGTGTTGAATAAAATATATTATCGTTAAAAATATAATTTTTAATGAGTATATGAATGAAAATAAATATTCATTTACAAATCGGATGATTTGTTTATGTACACCCATTTGACTGATATGGATTGGGACGATATATTTTGCACATCGCCCAACTGCACAAATAAAATATGTGTTTGATTGATTTAAACCCCACACGGATATTGGGATGATATTTGACGTACACTATCCCAACTGTTTAGTTGTATGTCGATCTATTGGTTGACAGACTGTGTAAGCGTTAATTATTTATTTTTAACGCTTATACAGTTGTAAATTACACTCTGGACGATGGTTGATTGTTTATAATGGTTGTTATATACATGTGTTGTATGAAATCCATATAAAAAAATTATATGGTAATTGACTGTGTCTGATTCTAATTCAGAACGAATGAATATTTTTAATAACGAAAATTTTAAAATAATATTCAGTAATGGATCAAAATATGATTTTGATGTCCGATTTGGGATGGACACGAAAATATTTAAGTATATATAAAGCCGTGTTGATTAGATTTGCGCCATTTTGACGTGAACGATATTTATATCAATTTTATTCATTTTTATAATAAATATCGAAAAGGAATTGATTTCAAAATATAATTTTTTGAAAATATTATCATTTATATATTAATGATATGGAATATTCAATTTTGATTTAAAATTGAATATGAAGTTGAAATCGTTTTTAAAACGAATTTAAAACGATTTATAAAATACGTTTTGAATTGAAATCGACGAAATATATATAATATATATTAGATATATTAAATGGCCTGAATAGAACGCGCCGCGCAGCGACCTTTCGCGAATTTCGACCATTGACTTCGAATTGACGTTACGGGAGATTCGACCGTCGGATTCTCTTAAAACCGGAACCGTTGGGTTTGAATCGAAAAGAGCTTTCCAACGAATACAAGAGATTTGAAATCTAACGGTTGGATTTGGAATTATGTCCAAATCAAATTTGGAAAAGGTCGTTGTAAGTACAGTTCGATGACCGTTTATGGAAATCGACTGTGCGGGGCTTGATAAAATTATTAAAAATATTAATAATTTGTGTAAAATTATAATAAATGATTTGGAAAGAATTGAGATGAAAAAATCCATATTTAAAAAGATAAAAATATATTTTTATCGAAATGACCTAGTTATTAACTAGAATTATAATCCAATTATTTTCAAATAAATAAATTAGATTGAGAGGGGTTTTAATGTAACCAGAATTTTCAATATATGAATTGAAATGGATTTGAATCGAAATTATCTTCGGAATATTTCGATATTGGATTCCATGATTATACAGACATTGTGGAGGAATTTGGAAGATATATATATATATCGTTATTCCCAATACGATATTTGTTGGTTTCAGAATTTGATATTGAATATAAGCCGATATATTTTCTATTCAGAGCCTTGTATTTAATATCAAATTGGATTTTGGGTTTATCGTGAACGATGTCGTCATTAACACTGTTCGTAAATCCAGTTGAGAAAAGATATAAATCTTTTTATTAAGATTTAATGAAGTTTACCAATTAATTAACATTTAGTTGGAAGTAAATTAAAATTGGTTTTTGGGTTTATCGTGAACGGTGTTTTAAATAACACTTGTTCTTTAACCCGATTAACAATGGAATAAGATTTTGGGTTTGTCGTGAATGGTATCTTTAATAATACTGTTCTTAAACCCAATGGAGTTAAGAAAATTAGAAACTAACTGGAGATTAGCTAAGTTGAGTGATTTCCTGGGTATTGATCTGATGTTGGTTTCGGCCTTCGGGATTAAAACTTAAGGAATTGTTCTCTTACTAATTTACGGTTAGAGACTGATGGGATGGGGTCTTCAGTAACACTGTTCTTAAACCCCGTGTGAGAAGAATAAATCTTTTAATTAAGGTGCAGATAAGAATTACCAATTAATTAACATTTAATTGGATTTCAAATGGAATGTGAATTGGGTTTATTGTGAACTGTGTTTTTAACGACATTCATTCTTTAACCCAATTTACAATGAATTGAGATTTGGAACTTATAAATCTTTTAATTAAGGTTTAATGGAATTTTCCAAAGTAAAGTTTTCCAATTTAACAAAATAAATTGGAATGGAATTCGATTTGGTAATAATCGAAGTGAACTTCCGTGGAGGAAGACTATTACTATATATGGAATTTAAAAGGCTTTGTCGTTATTCCATTTATATTATCGGTTGGATACAGAAGTTTATGTCGATTATATATATTGATTTGTTTTCCGTGAAGATTCCATTGTTAATGGAATGTGATTTTGGGCTTATCATGAGTTGTGCTTTAAATGACAATAGTTCTTTAACCCAGTTAAAGATAAGATTAATTTCCTAACTTTGAATAATCATTAAGTAATGATTTTAAGAGATTAAAACTGAATTAGAGTTTTAATGAATCTTTAATTATATTGGAATGTGAATAAGATAATTAAACTTATCGAATTCATGAAATGATCGAGAATGGAGTATCACTAGTTTTGCTCCAAGCGATAGTTAAATCTTTAATTAGAATTGAACGTGAAATGGTAATTAAATTTACCGATAACACGGTGGTTTTAGATATGGAGTACTACTAGTTTTGCTCCATAGGATGAATAGGTTGGGATTGGGAAATAAAATAAATGATTACTTCGGTAAGGTGCGCTAATCCCGACTAGTTTGGAAAACCTTAAAATGGTTTGAATCGATATCCAAAGGAAGATAAAAGAATAAATTTAAAGAATAAATTTTTGGTAAAATTAATGGAAACCGTTCCCAAAGGATATGAATATTTAAATAAAAGAATATTCAGAATTGGAATGAGGCATATGTTGTGTTTTTATAGCACTTGTTTATTATATAAGCGAGTTATTCAGAAAGATCGGGTTTATCCCATTCTGAATAACTGAATCGGAGATGAGTCGACGGTGAAGATGGTGGTTGAAGACCAGAGGTCTTCATATCGTTTGGATGATTACTGATGTCTTGATTGGGCTGTACACCCAAGACGAGGTAATAAGTGGCGATCGTCCAGACGTACTTGGAGATCGACCGGATATACGAAGACCTCTCTCCTGTATTGGACATATGGGACGAGGAATAAGGTGCCTCCGGTTTCGTTCAGACAAAGAACAAACTTGTAAAAGGATGTGTGTCTGACATCGGATTTCATTCTGTGTGATTGATAGACATCGGTTGGGTAGCGTGAATTGCCTGTGTGGCATGCTGAGATGCAAATGATCAAGGCTTCTATTGAAAAGCAGAGTCTTGTGGTTGATGATCAAAGCACGGCTTTAATATAGCATAGCTTTGTGTATAGCGTTAATTCGCGAGCTTCGCACCCGGGTGCGAACCAGAAACGGGAGAGGACCTCAGGGAGGACATGCGTTTCCTTCTAGCTAGGAGTGGTTTCTGGGTTTTGCATGCCCAGACGTTTTACTTCTGTGGATGATGGATAGTGAGGCGCCTCAGTTATTTCGGTCTCTGCGGAGCCGATGGATGGTTTGGTAGATATACCAGCCAGTTTGACGCCCCATAGGGTGGGGAAACGCAGTGTTCAGGCATTTTAATCCACTCTATGTGGACCCGCCCTGACGATCCAAGGGCCCACCTGAGTCTGGGTCCTGAGACATGGGCTAAAGCGTCTCGAAGCGATAAGGACGATCCCTTGCCATGGTTCGCAGATGGAAATCCAACTTCCAATACGTGACATTTCGGTTTTGATTGTAGATACTAGTATTGGCGACATGATATATGGTACACATGCCATCTAGGATTGATACACTTATATTTGAAGTTGTTTTATACACTATGCACTTATAATAGTATCAAATGATTTGTTTTAAACGTACCAAGCATGTTTGGCTATTACAAGGGAAAACTCTATCCTCTGGCTTGCGTTGCATTGTGTGATGGGAGCTGGGTCTTATAATAGCTACATTTTTCCAAAAAGCATTGCGCTATTTTGTTATATGCACTGGTATTCTTGGGAGGGAACCCGTTCCATGTTATACGGCATGGTCCCTTGATATATCTGATTTTAAAGTAAAGTTTTAAATAACTGTTTTAGTTCTCACACCAGTCACGTGACTGACCTGGGGTTTATTGTTTTAACCTGAACTCTGGGTGCCCCTATTTTCCACATGAGCAGCTAGTAGTTTTGGTTTTGCATACTTATATTCACAGGATCCTAGTTTAGAGCTGGAATGATATTCGGAAAGCTCTGTATCCGTATATTCTTTTCAGTTGTGTTTTGTATTATTTTCTGCTGCATTGTAACTTGTAAATATCTGATATTTATCGAATATGTATTATTTGTTCATACTCTGTATATTCTTGTACTCTGATGTAAATTGTTTTAATAAGCAATGAAATGCTCTTCTACTTGTGTTCTGATTTGTCGTGTTCTCAACTCAATCCGGGCTTTCCTTCACGGGAAAGTTCGGGTCGTTATATATATGCCCAAATTCATGTTCATAAACATTAAGTTATGCCAAATTTTCCATTCACAAATTATGTCTAATTTATACCATTTTTCCCCTCATTCCCTTTTTAACGTATTCGCATAATTTAACGTCCTACCTAGGATAGAAAGTAGCCAGGCTAAAATAAAAGGGAAAGGGTGACAGAAATGATTATTCTAACAAGATTGACATAAACATGTGGTGGCATAATCATATAACGACATAATGATAAGATGGACATATATGAATGGATCTAGTGATCATGTGATATTAGAAACAATCTTAACGTAATAGGGATGTCATAACTGGCATGATAAGATCTGAATAATATTTTAGATGTCAAAATAATAATAGATCCTATTTAACCGTAATATAACAGGAACAAGGTAATCTAAACAGTGAAACCAAGGTAGACTTGTCATGACAATTAGTTGAAAGTTTAGATCTAAATCTAAAACATGTCCAACTAATGATAAATCCAAAATAACCACGACATGATAGGTACAAAATGATCTAAAAAGTGAATTAGATCTATAATCAAAAGTAGATCTGACATAATAAAGGTTATGATCCAAAATAACCACAACATGATAGGTACAAAATGATATAAAAAGAATTAGATCTATAAATAAAAGTAGATCTAACATGATAACGGTTAAGATCCAAATCAACTACAACATGATAGGTACAAAACGATCTAAAAAGTGAATTAGATCCATAATCAAAAATAGATCTAATATGATAACGGTTAAGATCCAAATCAACTACAATATGATATGTACAAAATGATCTAAATAGAATTAGATCTATAATCAAAAGTAGATATAACATAATAACGGTTAAGATCCAAGTCATAGTTAATTCAAATTTCATAGATTCACAAATTAACTTACCATATAAACGTGTTAAATTAAATGGTTGATGTTAAATTATCGTTATTGGATGTTTACAGAAATTATCAGCTAAACTGTATATTCTCATGAAAAATGATTACATTGAGGTAAAGTATTTGGATGCAGGGAATAACAAGTTGGAGGGATCCAACTGGATTCCTCACCCGTAGTTGTTAAATTTTATATATCTTATAATATATGTTGAAATAATGAATTTGTGATGTAGGGATTGACAGGTTGGAGGAATCCAGCGGAATTACTCACTAATATTGATAACGTTTATCAATATGGTTGGATGTGTGTGATTTAAATGTGAAATTGGTTAATATTTCACGATTTGGTACTTTAGTAGACATTTGCCCTTTTAGTACCATTGATAAAACAAAAGATTTTTGGAACCAATCTTAAATCGATTCTAAATGTTTTTCAAAGTTATATTTATATATTTGAAATACGATGTTTATTTTAAACGTCAAAATTATTATTTACGTTTTTGTAATTAGTTAAATTATACTTAATGGGAATTTCTAAATATTATTAAATTAAAGATTTAAGCGGTATAAGTCAAATTGGAATGTAAAATGGTTGTGAAAAGGCCATACCGTAAAAGAAGTTTAAGAGGTTTTAAAATGTTGAAAAGGGTTAATGGAATGTTAAAAATGTGAATTGATTTAAAGAGATGAAAGGTATTTTTGTAACTAATGAATGTTTTCAGTAAACATGTTCATAAAAATACCAAATGTGATTAAATATCATTCATGAATGAGATTAGTAAATAAATGGATTTGGAAATGGAATGTGAGTACATTCATGTAATTTTAAAATGTGAAACCAATATTTAATGTTGGATATAAAGCCTAGTATTATAAATGGTTTTGTAACTACACGGATTTTTGGTTATTTGAATTCGTATATTTAAATCTACTTTAAATATTATATTTGGAATATTAATGAATTTTTGATATTGAATTCGTTTATAAAACGACGATTTAACATATAAATTTATATTTATATTAAAACGAGCCCGTAACGTAGCTGTGGTTCATAATATTGAGTTTTAAATTTTAATTGAATATATAGAATCTGTTTTAAGTCGGAATTTTGTGATACAAGAAACATTAGAATCTATTAGATGATAATTTTCAAATGAAAGAGAAAAATCAAGATTTAATCTTATATATTGTAAGTTAGTTCCAAATAAAATTTTCAAATAGTCGCTATGGATTCGTTAATAAATTATAATTTTTATTTAATTTATTTAAAAGGAATTATTATATATTCGAACATGGTTTAACGCGAAAATGGTAATATTGAGTTATAAATTCATATTGATTGAATTTGAAGTTATATATTATTTTATTTGGTTATATACACGACAAAATATTTATTATTATTGAATTTAATTATTTTGGAATTTAATTAATATTATATCGATATTATTTACGCCTTAAGAATAGCCTTTTTTCAAACGACCACCTTCTTCGGTGAAACAAGTTTTATTAAAACCGTAATAGCTAATTATCCAGTTTGGGGCCAATTGGACTCGTCTCGTAAGCATGCAGTATTTAAACATGAACCGATGAACAATTTGAAATTAAAATAAAACTATTTTTCCAAACAGAGTCGGAATTCGACCAAATTAATATCATTGGGACTGTATCGTCATGAAATAATAGCCATCTATTTTTGTTGTGTTTGGAGATCATGTGCGATGGTGCGAATAGTAAATGTTTAATATATATACAATTAATTAAACTATTATTATGATAATAAAAGAAATCAATACAAAAATAAAAACAAATATATTAAACATATATAATCTTCGATGCTGAGTAATAAAACTGTACTAGCCTAGCCTAATACAAACGTGTATACCTATTTCTAACATACCGCCTTATTTCACGCAACCAATAAATGAATGGTACAGCTATTCTCAAGCCTAACCCACACACATTAAAAGCATAGCCTACCCTACCCTATAATTCGTACGACCTTTACAAGACAAGTTACAACGCATGCTTCCTTCTGCAAACCTTGGCTGCAAATTTAATTCTGACACAACTACCCTAAAACAATATGTAGACTACCCTATTTTTCACTGAGCCTACACATATAAAGTATGCATATATATATAACCAAACTTTGCTACCACGGATCCTCTCTTATAAATTGAGCCATGTTGCTCCATTTGTATTTTCGATTCGAGAAGTAATAGAACTGAATACTTCATTCTTTCCCAGCTCCATTCGTGAAGCCATTTCAAACTGGAAATTGAAGTTATTCATTAAAACAAACTAGAAAAATAAAATATGAAAACTGCAATGGCTATGCATGCAACAGTAGGAAGGGAGGCTTTGCGAGTCATGGGATGATCGGAGGATGTAGTGGCAGCCATTTGAACGTGGCAGTTTGCTGTTTTGAAAGGGGTTCGAACTTAGATTTTTGGGAGAGATTGGTTGCGAATTAGTTCGGGTAGCCTGAATTAAGGAAAAGTGTAGGGGGGAGGATGGCAGATCTAGTGGCAAAGGCGCGGCGGTGAATGGATGCACGATGGTGGTGCAGTTCTCGGTCAAAAAGGGATGGCACAGTTGCGTGTTTCTGGAGATAGCATGGTCCACGATGGGGGGTTGGTAACGAGACTAGTCAGGGAAGAAGGAGCGGTCTCTGGCGGTCTCCTAGGTGGCATGGCTCGAAGTCTGGCGATGTCAGAAAGCGACAAAGTGGTCTTAAAGAAGGGGCAGCTTCTGTGTTTTACGAATGGAAGAGGATCAACGTTGATACCAAAAATTGACACAACACTCAAAGATTGAGTTTCTAGAGATATAAATGAAGACAAATAAATGACAAATGTAGAAAAGTGTGATCACACACAGATTTATAGTGGTTCAGCGTTAACGAGCCTACGTCCACTTTATAATTCTTCTTATATCACATAATCCATTACAATAGAATAGTTACAATGATGATATAATTATGGAAAATGCCAAAAGTCCTTTCTTCTAAGTCCAAAAAGTGTATTTATAAGTGATTCAGTGCTTGAGTTGGCAAGAATGTGTGCCATTCAATCCTAGTTAAACGGAGAGCATGAAGAAGCGCTCTAGTCCCCAAGAATGGGCATGATTTGAATAGGTATCGACAGGTGGCAGTTAACCCAATCTATTCGGATGGCTTGGAATGATTGATGCTGAGTGTGAGCTACTCTTTAAGTAGATATTTTGCGTTGGGTCAGGTCTATTCTAACTTGGCCGGTCTGGACACTGCGGGTTCCAGCTAAGGTTTCTTTGATACGGGTCCGTGACTCCAATGAAACTTGATGCCCTTGCCAAAAGGCCCATTAAAACTTTGCCCCCCAAAGTATGTCGTGTTGGAAACGGGGCTTGCTTTGAAATTATTTACTTAGTTACTTTTCTATATAGACAAAAAGGTCTCATATAGGTCGGCTTGAGCTATCCTATCACGAGTTTCATAAACCGAAGTTGACTTATCGAATGCCTTGGAATCAACGCTGGCTCAGGTAATAATGAAGCTCTACTGCTATACGTCTATTCGGTTAAACTAGACGTGTTATTGGATTGACACATCGGCTGATTCTAAAGCAAGGGCCATTTCATTTGCATATGAAGAGTCTCCCCGTCATATTATAAAAGGATAACTCACTTGTCTTTTTTTTACTTTTTACCACAACTCGATTTACTACTCTTTAGAGAAAAAATTGAGGAGTCTTCTTTGCAATCAAGATCACTTCTTCCGTTGCTTCTTCAGGTATGAATCGATTTCTCCTTCTCATCTTTCCAATGCAGTTTAATGTAATTTTCGCACACAAATCCTTTTTTTTTTCTTTTTAGTCATATTTTGTGCTCCACATAGTCCATGACCGGAATCACCAGTGCTGACTCAACGAAGTCAACGGTGATGCGGTTGTTGGTGGTGTTTCCGATACCATCATGGAAAATTTCAAAGGTATCAGAACTATTATCTTAAAATAGTACGAAAAGGAGATGCATCCCGCCTTTTCCAAATGTCCTGTGTTTCAAGGCATCGTTAAGCCCTTAGACACGTGGCAATGTTTTAAAGGGTGGCAATAAGGGAATGTGCAGGTAATGATGGCTATCTTTGTAAAGCCTGGCACATAAGGACAAAAATGATCTTGTGATTTGTTGTCTATCGGAATAGAACCGTAGGATAGAATTAATTGCTTCTGAAGCTATTTTTGATTCTAGCTCGATAAGATATCCGATTGATTTTTTTAGCGCTTAATTATCATTAATTCTCGCATGTCTTTGACTGACAGTTTTCTCGCGAACAGACCGCTTACAATGGTCAAGACACAAGGTGTTGGCAAACAAGGACCTGGTAAAGTTAAAGAATTATCCACCCCAATTACAGTGGATAACACTCCTAAGTCTTCATCCAGTTCTAAATCTAATTCAAACGCTGACTCCCAAGCTGGGTCGACACACTCATCCCCTCTTCTTGGGGGTAATAGACGAATCGAGCGGAACAGCAGCGCCCGATACATTTCCAAGCGTGTCGATCCTGAGAAGTCCCTCGGACGCTGAGGAAAGAACAATGACCCTTAGACAATTGCAGGATATATCCTCTAAGCACAATACCCCTTGGGGAAGTGTCCATCTTCCTGGAAAACATGATCGTCCTCACAATCCCCTTGAAGGTTACGTGGCATTGTCTTGTCCTATGTGTACCGTCGGAGCTATCCCTCCCTTTCCTTTATTTATTATCAACCTCCTACGACGAATGAATTTGGCTCCAATACAGTTTCATCCGATCGCTTATGGCCACCTGTTATCGTTACATTATCTGTACATAATTTATCTGGGTCACCCTCCGAGCTTCACGCATAACAGGAGGAACTCCCCTTCCTACCTTTATATCGAGGTTGTCCGTGATTGGAAAATTGTTGAGAAAATTCTGAGCAAGGTAGGGGACATAAAGCATAACTGATTTTACAATAAACGGCAGAAGGTATGTGCTCGTCAGTGGCTTCAATGCAGTAAGCTTTCCAGTTTACTTGTTATGTCTGATGAAATTTCATATGTTGACCGTTTCTTTTGCAGGAGAAAAGCCAAAAATGAGGGGGAGTATTTGAAGAACGCTACAACAAGCTGTCCAAGTTGATGCTTTAGCAATGAAAGTTTTGGAAATGTCTGATCGACGCTCATTTACATCGATATGGCCTTCTTGATAAGAACCGAACATTAGAGCCTCGTAAAGAGGGATCTTCTTCAATGACACCTAGCCAGAAGGTAACATCCGAGGATATACATGTATCGCCCCCAGTCGGGGAATCTTCTGTTCATCCCTTGTCCGAAGGGAAAAAGAAACCTCGCCCACCGGGGGAAAGGCTTGCCCCCAAAAGATTGTTTCGGCAGGCCGACCATATGAAGAGGCAAAAGAGTTCTACCGTGAAAATTCTGGAGGTGATTCAAGAGAGGTTAGTTGAAGGAGACCCCGTGAACGTCATCTAAAAGGATCTGAGGCTAGGAAAGATCCTTCTCCTATTCGCGGCCCGCCGGAGGGGGGAAGTGACATCTCCTTTTCATGGCCTAAAGGATCCGTAAATGCCCGACACTATCATTTCTAAACAAAATTTGGATCCTGATAAATTCTTCGTTGCCAAGTCCAGGGAAATTTCTGCACCGATCGAGCCTACAAACGCTAGAGGCATGAGTAAAACTCCATTATAGGTCAACCTAAGCAATTTTTTACATAGAATTAGCACTGTATGTCAAACATCGTTTTCTCCTGTGTAAATCGAGTATTGACTGCACTCATTTTCATTATATTTTATTGGTGTAATGAACACTAAGTTTTATCATGATCTTTTCATCTCCCTATCTACGGACGAAGGGCTTGTCGAGTCGGCCTTGGAGTAAGTTGGGTAGGGCGACGAAGGGAGACGAAAATTGCAAGAAGAAAAAGAAAGAAGGGAAAGAAAAAGAGAAAAAGAGTCGAGATAGAGAACAACAAAGGAAAGGAGATCAAGGTAAACATAAGCGGATACACGAGGGGGAAGAGGAAGATGGGAGTAAGTCCAAAAGAAGAAAGGAGCATGGGTCTCATGAGCATCGATCTTCTTCCCGAACCCAGGGTAAAATCCCTAGGGAAAGTAACAGAGTCGAACACTCTTGGGCTATCCTAAGTTGTTCCAGGCTCCCGGTTGACCCCGAAAGGCGTCCTCAAGAGTCCTCTTCTCTAGGTTGGGAGAGGGTATCCGTCGATCGAATTAAAAAGTTAGAGGAAGCATTTCCTGACCTCATTTTTACTAAAATCGTGCCTACCCCCGAGTTGCAACCGTTCCCACCAAACTTCCGCCATCGGATCCGAATTAACGTTGACTATGCCTTATCCCAATATGACACAATGTATGCATATGCCAAGCAAGTAAGCTGGGTAGTAAAGAGAAAGTTGATAGAGAATGTTGGTCTAAGGAGGGAACTTGCATGCGATAAGAGGACTTTCGGGTTCCTCGAAAAACGAGTGAAAGAATGTGAGTCATAAGTAGTAACCACTAAAAAAGAATGCAGAAAGGCCTTCGAGGATCTGAAGACTCGGCTTCAGTCAAAGAGCCATGAATGTGATTCTTTGAAAATCAAGGTTAAAAAATTGAAGAGTGAGAAAGGTCGATTGGACCTAGAAGTGCAGAACCTCAGAGCCCTTTTGACTCGTCTGAGTTGGACAAGAATCGGGCTGAAGAAAACAACGATGCTGCAATCGAGTTAGCTAACAACCTCCTTCAACATGACATCGATATCAGTAAATCAGAGTCTAACATGCCTTGGAGATGACCAACACGAAGAAAAAGTTTGGGGGCCAAGTCCTTATATTCTTTGCGAAGGTTCTTCGTCACAGGAACCTAGCTTTGATGAGAGATTATCAGAAGGTGTTAATTGATATATGGAAAGTTTTTATGAAGGTGGAGAAGGAAGAAGCGGGGGGAAACCAGTAAACGAAGAGGCTTTAATAACACTATTTATGCGTGAGGACGAACGTGCGGTGTTGGCTAAGGGGAAGAGAAAGGAGAAAGAAGTAAAAATGTGGAGCGATACAAGGCAAAGGGGAAGTAAGTCCCCGAAGGAGATGTTGGTACTAGTCAGGTTAAGATACCCCTTCCTACTTCTGCAAATAATGAGGTTGGTTCGACTCTATCTTCCCACCAAACCCATCTAGGGATGTGGAGGAAGACCCGACCAGATCTGGTACGGAGGTTAACCTGTTCTCTTCTCCTTAAATACACGTTCACCTACTCAACCATAACTTATATTTTTCTTATTGCAGGTATTTCATTGGCAAAGGAGAATACCAAGGTAAACACCGTAACGTTGAAGAAAGATTGCATTAGGGGGACGATTGACGTCCCAAAGGAGAAAATGGATGATAAAGAGCCACCGGAGGACAATGATGTTGAGTTTGTAGGTGAAGTCAAGGGAGGAAATCATCCTTCCATTGCCGACATGAAGGCCAGAGACAAGAGAGGTATTCTATCTATGAAGCCCGAGCAGCTTGATGAACCTCTGAATATCCCTCCCCTTAAGGCTATTCCTCAGAGTATCATCTCATCAATCAGCATTCCTCCCTCTATAGATTCGACTAACCCGAGCAAAAAGAAACAAGACACTACATCAGTTCCTGGTCGCTCTAATTCTTTTGGCAAAACACTTAAGGGATCAAAGTCTAGGTTAACCATAGAGGAAGCATTGAAGATGGTTAGGCAAAAGGAGTTGGAAGATATGATTGACCGTGGGGATATACCACCTCCAGCTTAGAATTCTTCCATTGGACTTTTACTTTAGGCCCTTTGGAAGCTTCATGCAAGTGCGGCCCTCGAGTTTTCGGCCGACGTCAAGTAATGTACTATTGTAGGCGATGTTTAGTTGTTCCTGTATGTGACAATATTTTGTAAGCACATTATGTTAATATTAATTGAAGTCTGTATGCTTTTAAGTATTCGTTACTAATGTTTTGAAATGGGAGTAATGTCAACATTCCTAATTTGTTCCAACCTTCGAGGGTTATTTGTCGACCCTCTTGCCCCCAGTGTCGTGGGGAGTTGGTGTGGTCATCAAATCCTCCAGTCATACATAAGATTGATTCATCCCGGTTTGGGAGTCAAGTGTCCCTAAGTAGGAGTACCTTTAGTCTTTTATACTCTTCCTCTAGTCACTGAGGGTTAAAGTTTTAAGGATCGAGCGGTATTTTTGTTGGGGTTCACCTTTCACACTCATCCATAATTTTATACTCTTTCCCAGATCGAGGGAATTAGAGTTATCTTTAAATAATCAGTCATGTTATTTGTATCGGTGTCATCCTCACTTTTAGTCAATGAAGTGGGACCCGAAATTTCGTCAATCAGCCTAAGTTTAGGATTAGTTTCACCTGATTTTTACTGTCTTCTTAACGTGGTCAGCTCGTTTCATCATGGGTTGGCACATTAAAGCATCAATATTTGATTTAATGTTGGTCGAATCATAACATTTAGTCATTATAATAAGAAGTCAGAGCAGGAAAGGAGCTTTTATTCATAAACTATTGCGAGTGATAAATCACATCTTATTACAAAACTAAAGCAAATAAAATAATAAGGAAACTAAAATTTCTAAGAAAGATAAATCGCAAATGCTTCACATTCCATGCTCTTTGAAAAAGTTCACCATCAACAGTTGATAGCCTGAAAGTTCCATTATCCAGCTTTATGTTGGATGACGTAGGGTCCTTCCCATTTAGGGCCTATATGTACGGGAGTTGGGAAGTCCCGCTTCAAGAACAGATTACCAACATCAAAGGTCTTAGGCCGGACCTTCTTGTTGTAATACCAGGCGGCTCTCTGCCGATGAGCTTCAACACAATGGTTTGCTTCTTCTCTTTTTTCATCAGTAATGTCCAATGATTGTAAGAGAAGGACTTTGTTTGATAACAGAACGTAATACGTGGTTCTATGAGAGGGAACTTCAAGTTCTATAGGAATGACAGCCTCCGCTCTATAAGACAAAGGGAAAGGAGTGTGTCCGGTGGCAGTCTTAATGGTCCGATATGCCCAAAGAGCTAGAGGAAGCTCGTCAACCCATTTGCCTTTATCTCGTTCTAGTCGCTTTTTCAAGATTGATTTGATAATCTTATTGACCGCTTCGACTTTTCTGTTAGACTATGGATGTTCAACCGCGGTGTATTTCTTCTCGATGTTATATCTTTTACAGAAGTCTATGAATTTCAAGCTGTCGAACTGAGTCCCGTTATCCATAATAATGGTTCAAGGTATCCCATATCGACATATCATATTTCTTACAATGAAATTAATGACTCACTTCATTGTGATCGTGGTCATCCGTTCAGCTTCTGTCCACTTTGTAAAATAGTCTATTGCCACAATCGCATACTTTGCATCCCCTTTTGAAATGGGTAAGCTTCCAATGATGTCTTTCCCCCAAACGGGGTATGGCCAAAGGATGACCATTTGGGTGGTCTCCGTTGGCAGGGCTCGTGGCGCAAACATCTGGCATTTGTCACATCATCTAGAATAATTAGTTGCATCCTTGCTGATAGTCAGCGAAAAGTACCCATATCATCGCACTTTCTTAGCCAGAGTTTGTCCCCTGGTATGTACACTGCTTTCCCCTTCATTTATTTCTCTCGGTATTCATTTGATATCATCATTCTCTACACACCGAAACATGGGCATAGAGAAACCCCTTCTATAGAGTTGGTCTTGCTGGATGACGTACTTAGAGGCCTGTCGTACGATAGCCCGTCTTTCGTTTCTTTTTTTAGGAAGATTACCATGTAGGAGACAATTCTTAAGGGGAGTAATCCATGACTCTCTTTCAGGCTTGACCTTTGCTTGGTCGACTTCCATTTGGTCATGCTTGGAATGCCCAGAGTCTCTATTGGGACTAGCTCTGTTTCACTCCAATTGTCTGAGCTAGCAAGTTTTTCCAACCTATCCACTTTTGATTTTCCTCTCTGGGAATATGGGAGATGCTATATCGGTCGAAGTCACGCAATAATTTCTCGACCTATTTAAGATAGGAGGAAAGTCAAACTCCTTTGGTCTGATATTATTTTCGAACCTAAAATACAATAAGTTGTGAATCATAAAAAATTTCAAGCGATGTTATTCTTAAGCCCCTCGCGAGTTTGAGCCCGACAACCAGGGCTTCATACTCGGAGTCATTGTTTGTTGCTAGAAAGTCTAGTCTCAGGACATAATAGATCGACCGTCCCTAAAGAGATAACAACACTATGCCGACACTCGAGGTAGGTCATTACGAGATTCATCTATGTATAGTTTCTAAGTGTTTGATCGTGGCTCCGTATCCGGAGGTTTGGTACTAACATCTAGACTTGTAAATTCAGTTATGAAATCGGCCATAACTTCCCCTAGATGGATTTCCATGGAACAAAAGTCAGGTCGAACTGGCTTAACTCAATATTACATTTAAGCAGTCTTCCGCTTGCCTTGGGTCGTTGCAGAACTTGTCGAAGAGGTTCGTCTGTGAATATTTTAATAGGGTTAACATGGAAGTAGTGCCGAAGCATTCGTGACGCAATCAACAAACTATAAGTGAGCTTCTCAATCTTTGGATAGTTGCATTCATCCCCCGTCAATTTCTTGCTCATATAATAAACTGGTCGTTGTATCCGGTCTCTTCACGAATTAAGACCAACCTGATTGCGTGTATGGATGCAGCCAGATACACAAACTGATCTTCGTGGTCGATTGGTTTGGACAAGATGGGAGGTTTCTCCAAATGGTCGAGTAAGTTTTGGAAGGCTTCGACATAGTCGGGCATCCAAACCAAGTTTTGTTTTCCACTTTTAATCAACTAAAAGATGGGTAGGCATTTAACGGTTGCCTTAGAGATGAATCGACCCATTGCTGCTACCTTGCCCGGTAGGCTCTGTAGATCCCTGATCCTCCTAGGTTCTTGAATTTTTTTTAACGGCTAAGATCTAATCGGGATTGGTCTCGATTTCTCAGAGCTAACTATGAAACCTAGAAATTTACCCGATGCCACTCCAAAAGAATATTTCAAGGGATTTAATTTCATTCCATATCTTCGGATAATGTCAGACATTTCTAACAAGTCTTTTACATGGTCATATGCCTATCTCAATTTTACTAGCATATCGTTTACATACGCCTCCATCGTCTTTCCTATCTGATCGTGAAACATCTGGTTGACTGATCGTCGCTGATCTATGAATTAGAAAAGCGCGACATTTGTAATAAATTCTGCAAGCATACACGTGTGTAGCATACAGGTCGAACACAGGGAGGAAAGTTAGATTTTATTATTTATATGTTTCGTGGGCGTGTTAGACGAACTTTGGAGGTTGATTTTGAAAATAAAACAAAACAAAATTAAAACTGTGATTTGATTCAGAACAGATCTAACTGAACCGACGATCAGATCACAATTTCAATGGAAAATAAATAAAACTATGAATTAGATTTGAATCTAATCAAATCCAATTTGACCTAAGAAAATAATAAAAGCAGAAATTGAAATTGCAGAAATTGAAAGAACAAACAAGAATTAAAATTAGGATTTCCGCTGAATCTAATCAGACGGTAAATCACTAATGCAAATAAGTGCAAAATACAAATAGTGTTCTACCGAATCTAATCGTATAGACAACACTAGTTGCTAAGAAAACAAAAAAATGCAGAAAGTAAAAGAGAAAGAAGAACTTTTTTTAGAACAATGGAATAAGAGATGAGATGGTCGCTACAAGGTTATTACAAGGGTATATATAGGGTAGATAGCCAAACCCTAACCCTAACCCTAATGGTAAATGGGCCTGGTCATTACACCACTAATTAGTTACAATGAGAAACATAAATGGGCCTTAGATAAATAAAGCAAATTTGGGCCTTTTCTCTTTTTCCTCTTGCTTCCTTGACATTTCTTCATTGATTTGTGATGTTCAAAGCCTTTTTATCAATCCTTTTCTTGTCCAACAGCAACTAGATGTGAGATCTTCATCTACAATTCTTCAAACTGCAAATACACAGCAAATTGATCTCTATTTCTTTACATTTCTGGTTGCATGCGGGCTGGGTTGGAATATCTGTAAAATTAACAAAACAATACCCAAGTAATATTCATTTATATACAAAAGATAAGAAATAAGGGCATAAAATAAACACATTTCTATGTCAATCAAATACCCCCACACTTATCTTTTACTCGTCCTCGAGTAAAACAAAAATGAAAAACTAGACTAGATAGGTCACACTTTCGTAGGAAACACGATTGCATTGAGCGTATGCAACAAGCCGTTAAACCTCTAGGTGTCCCTAGTAGGACGAGTGGTGTCTCGTGAGGGTTTTCAGCGGATACTACCCACAAAATCCAAATGTAGTATGATATGGTTCTAATGAACTACATGAATGCAATGGACATATGCAAAAATAAAAACGAAAAATGACTACACGACTTATTTCAGGAAAGTGGTACAACAAATTAAGTTAATAATTTCTAATCAGTTGATTTTATTTTAGATACCTCGACTTGTCACAAATTTTCAATATAAATCAAGTTTTCAAATGTTAAATTTCAGTTTGGCCAGTTAGTTCGGTCGATAACATAGTGCGGCCATGAAATAAATTCTTAGTTTGCTTGGCACAGTTTGCAAAGTGGTATTCTAATTTTCTCATGTATGGCTAGTCAAATCAATAAGGTCAAGAAGTGTTTGGGTATCATCGCTTATTCTTTATTCTATAAAATTTTAAGATTTATGATTAAGTACATACACCTAACTAAAAAGACCAAGGTTTACCACCCATGCACTGCCTCGCGGACTAACGGAGAGTGGGTAAAGAGCTTGGCGGATTATGCAGGCCGACTTTGACTTTGTCAACAACGTGTCGGTAATCCTTAGGTGTCCAATCTCATAAAATGAGACCAAGATATTCCAACTTTGACTTTGTCAACAACGTGTCGGATAGAGCTTGGCGGGTTTGCACACCAACGCTCGATATACAAGCAATGTTGGATACCCTTGGAATACTATTATTATTATTATCTAAAATATAAGCACAAAAGAGAGTTACGCGAATTCAACTTAACACAACTTAGTTTTAAAGATTTGAAAAGCCAATATAAGTATTTTAAGTCCTCCACTTATTTAAACAAAGTCTACAATATAGAATAGATTTCATGGCCATCACCTAAGAATCTTCCTATGTACCGGTTACACTATTATCCCTCAAAATTAAACTTTTCATTATATTTCCTATTCGATCTAAGTTGAGAGAGAAAAATACTATCAACTGGCTAAAAATTGTAAACTTATTTTGTTGTATCACTTGAAAATGAGTCGTATTTAAAAAAAAAAATGGCATGTTACTACAGTCTAAAATGCATGATGGTCCTACTTAAATGGCTGAAAATAAAAAGAAATAAAAAACAAAGAAAAATGAAAATGGATGAAATGCAGACTCCCCCCCACACTTGATTCAGACAGTGTCCCAACTGTCTAAGGCAGAAAAACAAAAATAAAATTAAAAAAAAAATGAAAAAGGAAAATAAAAGAAGAAGAACGTGTACCACCTGATTTCATGGTGGATGATCATGCAGATCGATAGAGTCGTCTTCGTCGTATTGCTCGAATTCCAAAAATGGTTTCAGTCGTTGACCGTTTACTTTGAAGACTTTTCCATCCTTAGGATTTTCAATTTCAACCACTCCATGAGGGTATACTGTTTTCACGACATAAGGTCCAGTCCATCGAGATCTGAGTTTTCCTGGAAACAAGTGAAGTCTAGAGTCGTATAAAAGAACTTTTTGACCTATGTTGAATTCCTTACGAAGTATGTTTTTGTCGTGTTGGGCTTTGGTTCTTTCTTTGTAGATTTTCGCATTTTCATACGCCTCATTTCTTAATTCCTCTAATTCAGAAATTTGTAACTTCCTGTGTGAGCCGGCTTTTTCTAAGTCAAAGTTCAAAAATTTTATGGCCCAAAGAGCGCGATGCTCTAATTCAAGAGGTAAGTGACAGGCCTTTCCAAAGACTAATCGATATGGTGACATCCCTAGATTGGTTTTATAAGCAGTGCGAAAAGCCCAAAGTGCATCAATCAGTTTTACGGACCAATCTTTTCTATTGGAATTCACGGTTTTCTCAAGAATTTGTTTGATTTGTCTATTGGAAACTTCTACTTGTCCACTAGTTTGTGGATGGTAAGGTGTTGACAGCTTGTGTGTGATTGAGTATTTCTTGAGCAAGGACTCAAAAGCACGATTACAGAATTGAGTGCCATTATCGCTAATGATAGCTCGAGGAGTGCCAAAGCATGAAAAGATGTTTTCTTTGAGGAATTTGACAACAACCTTGTTGTCGTTGGTTTTGGTCGGAATGGCTTCAACCCACTTTGAGACATAGTCTACCGCAAGCAAGATGTAAAGATTCCCAAATGAATTAGGGAATGGTCCCATGAAATCGATGCCCCAAACATCGAATAACTCAATCACTAAAATGGGGTTGAGAGGCATCATGTTTCGCTTAGAGATTCGACCCGTTCTTTGACATCGCTCACATTTCGAGCAAAATTCGAAAGCGTCACGGAAGAGTGTGGGCCAATAAAAACCGCTTTGCAAAACTTTTGCAGCAGTTTTTCTTGCACCAAAATGACCGCCACAAGCATGGTCATGTGAGAAGGAGAGAATACTTTGGTGTTCATGATCAGGCACACACCTTCGAATGATTTGGTCTGGGCAGTATTTGAAAAGATATGGGTCGTCCCAATAGAAGTTTCGAACTTTCGAGAGAAATTTTTGTTTATCTTGTTTCGACCATTCAGCGGGTGTTTGTTGTGTGACAAGATAATTCACAATGTCAGCGTACCAAGGGGTGTTAGAGATCGAAAGGAGTTGTTTGTCAGGAAAATAGTCATCAATTTGGGTGTCGTTATCATTTTCGTGCACAATTCGAGAGAGGTGATCAGCTACGACATTTTCAGAACCCTTTTTATCTCGTATTTCTATATCGAATTCTTGAAGAAGAAGGATCCAACGAATCAAGCGGGCCTTGGCATCCTTCTTAGAAAGCAAATATCGTAGGGCAGCATGGTCAGTGTAAACTATGACTTTGGATCCTATGAGATATGGTCTGAATTTCTCAAGAGCGAAGACAACTGCCAAAAATTCCTTTTCAGTAGTTGAGTAATTAAGTTGGGCCTCGTTTAAGGTTTTGCTGGCGTAATAAATAACTCGAGGGAGTTTATCAATACGCTGACCCAAGATGGCTCCAATTGCAAAGTCAGAAGCGTCGCACATAAGTTCAAAGGGTTGAGTCCAATCAGGAGGTTGAATGATGGGAGTTGTGGTCAAGAGTGATTTAAGAGTTTCAAAAGATGTTATGCAATCATTGCAAAATTCAAACTTTACGTCTTTGGCAAGTAAATTCGAGAGAGGTTTTGAAATTTTTGAGAAATCCTTAATGAATCTTCTATAGAATCCTGCATGGCCAAGAAATGAACGAACATCTTTGACAGACTTAGGAGGAGGTAAATTAGCAATCAAATCGATTTTGGATTTATCGACTTCTAGGCCATCTTTGGAGACGACATGACCTAGAACTATCCCCCTTTTTACCATAAAGTGGCATTTCTCCCAATTAAGCACGAGTGATTTCTCCTTACAACGCTTAAGGACGAGTTCTAGATGAGTGAGACATTGGGAAAAAGATGATCCATATATTGAAAAATCGTCCATGAATATTTCCAAGAATTCTTCCACCATATCAGAGAAAATACTCATCATACACCTTTGGAAAGTCGCGGGGGCATTACAAAGACCGAAAGGCATGCGACGATAAGCAAAGGTTCCAAAGGGACAAGTAAAGGTGGTCTTATGTTGATCCTCTAAAGCAACAGGGATTTAGTTATAGCCAGAGTATCCATCGAGAAAACAGTAGTACTCATGTCCCGCTAAGCGTTCGAGCATTTGGTCAATAAAAGGCAAGGGAAAATGGTCTTTCCGTGTGGCTGAGTTAAGCTTTCGATAGTCGATGCACACACGCCATTTGGTTTTGATTTTTGTTGGGACGAGTTCATTACTTTCGTTTTTGATCACTGTGACTCCTGACTTCTTTGGTACAACTTGTACCGGACTCACCCAAGTACTATCGGAGATGGGATAGATGATGTTATTGTCTAGACATTTGATTATCTCCTCCTTGACCACTTCTCTCATGTTCGGGTTTAATCGCCTTTGAGCCTCACGGGTGGGTTTAGCCTCATCAACTAAATGTATGCGATGTTCCACAATTGATGGGCTAATTCCTTTTATATCGCTAATTTCCCACCCCAAGGCATTTTTATTTTCCCGTAAAATTTCCAAAACTTTTTCTTCTTGGTCTTCGGTAAGATCAGAAGCCAAGATTACGGGAAAAGTTTGTGATGGGTCCAAATATGCATACTTAAGGTCTGGTGGCAAGGGTTTGAGGTCTAACTTAGGAAGTTCTTGTGTATCAACATTGGTCAAGATTCCCTGGTTAGATTCAAGTGACGAAGTGTCGGAGTCAAGAATTTTGTTTAGTTCAGAAATGTATTCGAGTTCATCGAAATCAGAGTCGAAATGGTCAAGACACATTTTCAAGGCTTCAGAAGTGTCACTAGAGGTTTTATCAACTGTGGTTTGAATCATGTCAATTTCATCGATCTCAAAATCCCTAGGTTGTTTGTTGAGATTAAAGATGTTTAGCTCAATGGTTAGGTGCCCGAAGGAAAGTCGAAGTTGACCATTCCTACAATTAATGTCAGCATTAGAGGTTGCTAAGAAGGGGCGTCCTAAGATCAATGGTATTTGAACGTTGGGATTTGAGACAGGCTCTGTTTCTAGAACTATAAAATCGACAGGGAAGTAAAACTGTTCGATCTGTATCAAGACGTCTTCGATAATTCCCAATTGCTTTTTGACAGATCGATCAGCTAGTTGAAGAGTGATGTTTGTTGGTTTAATCTCCCCTAGTCCAAGTTGACGATAGACAGTATAAGGGAGAAGGTTGACACTGGCTCCAAGGTCGAGTAGGGCACGAGAGATGTGAGTGTTTCCTATTTTGCAATCAATCGTAGGGCAGCCAGGGTCTTTGTACTTGACTGGGGCAAGATTCGAAAGAACAGAGCTTGTATTCGCAGTTAGAAAGGCGGTTTTTGGGACATTGGTCGCACGTTTTTGTGTGCACAATTCCTTAAGACATTTGGCATATTGAGGGATTTGTTCAATGGTGTCTAAAAGAGGAATGTTCACACGGACTTGTTTGAAAATTTCCAAGATTTTATCGAAGTTTGCAGCTTTCTTCTTATTATTGAGTCTATGAGGAAAAGGAGCTACTGGTTTTTCGATTCTGGGATGAGTTTCATCCGTCGAAGAAGAAGGTGGTAGGGGTGTAGAAGATGAAATGTTGGGATTGCCAACGTTGGTTTTCAAAGGTGGGTCGGGTTTGCCGACACTGGGAGAAGAACTGTTGGGATTGCCAACATTTAAGGGAACTTGAGGTTTAGAAGAATTGGCATTCGAAGCCAATGGGTGATAATCAAGATTAGGGATTGGGGTCGAGTTAGGAGGTTCGTCACGGTCGTCCACGTTATTATCAATCCTCTTTCCAGATCGAAGGGTTGTAATAGCGTTGACTGGATTATGGTTTTCGTCCTCACAAGAATTTACAGTACGAGAGTTATATTTTGGATTCACCTCAGGTTGACTAGGCAACTTTCCTTTCTCGTTATTTTTCGCTAGTTCCTTTATCATATTCATCATTTGTTCCATTTGTTTTTCTAAACGCACAATGTCTGGTGACGGTTGAGAAGATTGAGATGATTGGTTTGATGATTGAAAATTGGGGTGCCTATAAGGTTGTTTGGATTGAGGTATAGCTTGAGAGGTTTGAGAATTGGGGGGTGGACCTTGGTAATTCGGATTGGGAATAAAGGGTTGCACGTGAGATGGGTTAGCCGAATTATTGGGGTTCGACCAAGAAAAATTTGGGTGGTTCCTCCAACCAGGGTTGTACGTGGATGAGTACGGATTATTTTGAGCTATAGCATTGGCTTGGTCCTGAGAGTAATAGTGGGGTAACCCTTCTCCGGCTTGAGGAGTTTGATTTTCTAAAGGAATTTGATTTGGGTCCACGACATGCACTCCTCTAGTAGAAGTACGAATGGGTACACGAATCGATTCCCACTGCATGTCCTTTTCAGAATAATCTTCTAAGAACCGCCAAGCTTCATCGGCTGTTTTAGACATAAAGTCTCGTCCACACATTGATTCTAGCTGAGTTCTAGTCTGATAGTTTAGCCCTTCATATGCAATTTGACATAAGTGATCTTTTAGAATTCCATGATGAGGGCAACTATATAATAGCTGGTTGAATCTCTCAAAGTATTTTGAAAAAGTTTCCCCCTCATTTTGACAAAATTGGTTTATCTCCGTTCGAATTTTGAGAGTTTTATGGAAAGGGAAAAACTTTTTCAAGAATGCAGTGACAAATTCATCCCAACTTCTTATGGAATGTCGTGGAAGAGAATTTAGCCATCTTTTAGCGCTTTCAAGTAGTGCAAATGGAATTAGCCTTAGCTTGATCGATTCGTTAGATAGTTGTTGCATTTTTGTTGTGGAAGCATACAATTCAAATTCACTCAGAAATTCATAAGCATTTTCAGACCCAGTAAATTTTGGTACCCCTTGGATAAAAGAATGTTTTAGCTCAAAATTGTTCCCTTCAGCTGGTGGGAACACAATGACAGATGGTTGAACGGTCCTAGTCGGATAACATCGATCACGAAGAGACAAGGGTCTATCCATTTGGATATTGAGGTTTTGAAAATTTTGATTTATTTGGTTTTGATCCCCGAAGTTTGGAAAATTTTGATTCACTCGATTTTGATCCAATTCGGGTGGAAAATTTTGGTTGATTCGAGAACCCCTAGGAGAATTTTGTTGGCTAACACTTTTTTCACTCATTGTTGTTAATTGCAAGCACAGAAATTAGCTACAATGAAGTTTTCTGTCCTTATTGGCTCTTAACCCAAAATTATAAAGTGATGCGTTTGATTACTTAGATCAAAAGATTTCTTAGCCAGTTAACGGACAGGAGTTATCGGTGCACCAGGAATCACCCTAGCAATGCAGCTGAAGGTTTAAGTACCTTCAGAGTAACAACCGATATAATATTTACGAATCACCGTAATATTTATAAACGGTTATTTCTCTGCCGTAGTCTAGACACCAAGAAATAATTTGTTCCAAATGAATCAACTATCACAATATAATTAAGCCCTAGATGAGCCCGTGACTCCCTTAAGTCCAACCTCTAACCGTTATTATTAGTCAGATTCTACGATGAAATGCAATTTGTGGGCCAAGGAAAGGGTGATGAAATCCCTCACCTTATGTGAATTTGGGTATTGCCCTTAACAGAATGAATAAAAATGCAGAAATAACAACAATCACACAAAATAATTGCAAAAATTAAAAATTGTACATTCAAAGCCGCTGCCCCTGCAGAAAATTTTACAACAATTGTCTATATATTTTTTTCTTTGCCGCAGAGCACCTGTAAAGTTTTAAAAATTTATCACCTTGATCGGCAGTCCTCCAGTGAATTTGGGAAGCGCTAGCGCGTTCACACCCCACTTGGTGTGCAACCGCTCCAATCAATTCAAATTCTGTTTGCAAGTTGACTGATCTCTTAATTCTTGATTTGTTGCTTGAATTTCCTTTGGCCTTTGTTCGCTTTGACTGAATTTCTTCTCTTGCTTGGGTCTTTGATTATTATTATTTTTTTTTGGAAGAAATAACTTCTTTTTTTTTGTGTGTAAGCAATAAAATAACGAAGGCAAAGTACTAAATAGAAGAGAAAAAAGAAAAATTGAAAACTAACTAAACAACTCTATAATTGAACCAAAAATAAAAGCTTAACAAACAACTAGGCTCACGTTCACCCAAGGTAAATGGTTCACTCAAATGTCAAGTGCGCAATCCAAAAGGATGGAAGCAGATTTATTCCCAAAAGAACTAATCACACAGCAAAAAGGATTAAACATATTTATTTCCAAATACCTATGTTCAATTACCGCACGTGACTCAGTATTGAAGTCAAACTAAACCCTGAGAACAAGCCATCGATTAAAATTAGAAGCCACAATTGCTTCACAAATCCCAAACAAAAAAAATTGATAACTCCCAAAAAAAATTGGAAACTACTTAAACAAATCAACAGCAAAATGACGGGGAAACTTTTTAAAGCAAATCTTCGATTTATCATATTGTTGTTTCGATTTCTTTCAATAAACACAGAGCGCCCCCCCCCCCCCCCCGGTAATAATCGAACTGAAATGATTCGGCTTATGGTTTTGAATTTTTGGGTTCCGGTTGTTGACTTCGGGTTTAGGGGTGAATCGGATTTGCTGAGTTTCGGCAGTTGTTGACTTAATGAGGATGGGGTTAAGGAACGGCGTATGATTTGGGGAGAGGTCGATTGGTACTTCAGGCGCATGGGTGCTTGCGTGATGTTGGATGGCAGTATGGATGAGGGTTGCGTCGATCTGAAGCTGGAGGACTTGATGAGGTAGGTCTGCTGTTGGGTTATGGTGGAGATGCTTGGATAGGTGAAGGATGGGTTTGGTGCTGTGATGAACGCGCGGGGGCAGAAGATTGTTATTGATGAAGATGAGTCAGTAGTGATGTAAACCAGGGTTTGTGGTTGATCTGACTGTGGATTTTAGGGATGAAGGAGGCAATTTGTGCAGATTTGTATGGTTGCAGGGTATTGTGCTTGAGGATGACGTTCGAAGTAGATGGTAGTACTGTCTGTAATTTGGAAAGTGGCCCCGATGGTGATGGTCTATGGCTTGGACGGACGTGGGTATGGAAGTGGGGTATGAAGTAAAGTGATCGGTGGTGAAAGGTGGATGCGGGGTTGGATTTTTATAGGTTCTGTGGACAGAAAACAGAGAGGAAAATTTGTATTTTTTTTTTTTTTTGTAAAAGAAGAAACGAAGTTATATGATGCAAAGAAATCGAGGAGAGAAAAGAAAAACAATTTGAAAAGAGGCAAGAAATACAGGAAAAGTGGCAAGTTTTTTTTTTCTTTTTTTCGTTTGTGATAGTATCAATGGAATTGATATACCAATTCACTGATCAAGATTTTCTTTCATAAATACAGGAAAAAAAATAAAATAAAATAAAAATTGGAATTTTAAAAGAATTTTTTTTTTTAAGAAAACAAAACTAACACGAATCAGAAATTAAATAAATAATAAAATTTAATCGTTACCTCCCCGGCAACGGCGCCAAAAACTTGATCGTCGCTGATCTATGAATTAGAAAAGCGCGACATTTGTAATAAATTCTGCAAGCATACAGGTGTGTAGCATACAGGTCGAACACAGGGAGGAAAGTTAGATTTTATTATTTATATGTTTCGTGGGCGTGTTAGACGAACTTTGGAGGTTGATTTTGAAAATAAAACAAAACAAAATTAAAACTGTGATTTGATTCAGAACAGATCTAACTGAACCGACGATCAGATCACAATTTCAATGGAAAAGAAATAAAACTATGAATTAGATTTGAATCTAATCAAATCCAATTTGACCTAAGAAAATAATAAAAGCAGAAATTGAAATTGCAGAAATTGAAAGAACAAACAAGAATTAAAATTAGGATTTCCACTGAATCTAATCAGACGGTAAATCACTAATGCAAATAAGTGCAAAATACAAATAGTGTTCTACCGAATCTAATCGTATAGACAACACTAGTTGCTAAGAAAACAAAAAAATGCAGAAAGTAAAAGAGAAAGAAGGACTTTTTTTAGAACAATGGAATAAGAGATGAGATGGTCGCTACAAGGTTATTACAAGGGTATATATAGGGTAGATAGCCAAACCCTAACCCTAATGGTAAATGGGCCTGGTCATTACACCACTAATTAGTTACAATGAGAAACATAAATGGGCCTTAGATAAATAAAGCAAATTTGGGCCTTTTCTCTTTTTCCTCTTGCTTCCTTGACATTTCTTCATTGATTTGTGATGTTCAAAGCCTTTTTATCAATCCTTTTCTTGTCCAACAGCAACTAGATGTGAGATCTTCATCTACAATTCTTCAAACTGCAAATACACAGCAAATTGATCTCTATTTCTTTACATTTCTGGTTGCATGCGGGCTGGGTTGGAATATCTGTAAAATTAACAAAACAATACCCAAGTAATATTCATTTACATACAAAAGATAAGAAATAAGGGCATAAAATAAACACATTTCTATGTCAATCATTGACCAAACGCTGGTATGTGGCCCAACACTCTTCAAGCCGAACGGAATGACTACATAACAGTATAATCCTAGATCTGTTATGAAGCTAGTATGCTTTTGGTTTGGGACGTGCATGGCAATCTGATTGTTCCCCGAGTAAGCATCCATAAACGAAAGGAGTTCATGACCAGCAGTTGAGGCGACCAACTGATCAATCATAGGTAATAGAAAGCTATCCTTAGGGCAGGCTTTATTCAAGTCAGAGAAGTCGATGCAAGTCCGCCACTTCCCATTAGCTTTCTTCACGAGTACTGGGTTGGCTATCCAGTCAGGATAAGTCGAGTATCGAATAAACCCATTGGCTTGTAGCTTTCCAACTTCCTCCTTCAAGGCCATAGATCTTCTGGGACCAAGCATTCGCCTCTTCTACTTGTTAGTGGTGTATTTCAGATCACTACCGAGGGAGGAAGTTCTGATGGGGGGTGAAATTCCACACATGTTAGCACGAGTCCATGCAAACACGTCAAGGTTTGCATGGATAAATTCAGTCAATTCCCTCGTCCGGAGGGGGTCGAAATGAGACCGATCTTTAGGACCCTGGTAGGGTTGCCTTTATCGATCGAAATCTCTATGGTGGCTTCATTAGTGGCTGCCTTCCTACATCGCGGTTCTTCGTCCTCTCTCGAGTTGATATCCTCGATTTCACTAACGGACTGCCCTGGTCGGGATGTTTTCTGTAGTTGCCATGCTTCCTTCCCCTCCATAGAGGAGGGGTATATTTGGACTCCTTGCTACTTTTACTTTGTAGCTCTTTCCATTCTTCCAAGTAGCAGGCTCTCCCTGTTACTTGATCTCCTCGTGCTATCTCGATTCCACCATCAGTCAAGAACTTCAAAAGCAAACACCAGGGAGCAATACATGCCCTGAACTCGGCTAAGGTCGGTCGTCCAAGAAATGCGTTATACTGGGTGTCTATGTTCATCACAACAAATGGCAGAATTCTAACTCTTATGTGATCTCTATCTCCCAATTCTACAGATAGCTTGATCTGGCAGACCGGTTCAGTGGACGCTCCATTGAAACCACGTATCTGGCCGGTATATGGCTCCAAGTCTTCAATTCCGGCTTCATCTGGTCATAGGCATATTTGAAAAATATATTCACCGAGCTTCCATTATCAATCATTACCTTTCGCATAGTAGCAAGGCCTATGATGGCTGTTATTACTAGTGGATTGACGGTCGGGGCTTCTATACCGATCGACTCCCGATCACGAAAGATGATGTCATCGGTCATTGTCTTTCTTTGCTTAATGGGACTTGAAGTTTCAGGGGTGCTTGTTTCCGCAACATCCAGATGCTTTGCAGAATTTACATAATGCTCTGTGGACTAATTGCTATATCCTGCAAGATATGGTCCTCCAACTATGGCTTTAATTACTATCCCTTTCCCCTTCTCCTGGGTAGTGGCTCGGGGATTTGCCTGACTCTTTTTAGGTACTGAAGTCCCTTGCCCCTGTCTCTTGGGGATACTTCATATTCATCGAGTATCCCTTCCCGAATCTACTTCTCGACGATGTCCCGAAGGTGACGGCATTCATTAGTCGTTGCCCATAAATCTCATGGAATAAGCAAAACTTTCCAGTCTCCTGCTCCTTCTCGATAGGCTCACGCAGGAGCGGCTTCTTGTACTGGACTATGCTGCAAGTGTCAAGATAAATATTTTTTAGTGCGTCATTCAATGCTGTGTAATTTTCAAAAACATGGAACCAGGGTCACTTCCTGGAATTCCCTCTTTGTCCAGGGTTTCCAATGGCTTCCAATGGTCTTTCACCATTTTGCTTGCCATGGTTTCTGACATTCACTTCTACCTTCGCTGAATTATCCCCAGATTGCTTGACTGCGACATTACTCTGGATAGGTTTGGTAGATACATCTTTCGGCCTGTCCTCCTCATCTAGTTGTGCATCCTTCTGTCTTAACCGGATAAAACATCTCAATTGACGTAGGCTTCCCGATTAATATTTTTCAAACTCCGTTCTCTTATCAATTTCATCGACCATGACCATTAAAATGGTCTCATGACTAGGGTTGCTTACTTCGGTGGAAGCCCGATTGAATCGTTTGAGGTAGTTCCCCAAGGACTCGCCTCTTCCCTGTTTGACTGCTGAGAGGGTCATAACATGCTTCGCCTTCGAGGTGTGGATACAGAACTGATTCAGGAATTTCTCGCTTAAGTATTTGAAGCTTGGGACCGACCCCGGGGGTAAATGGGTGAACCACAAGAGTGCTACCCCGCTTAAGAAAATTGGGAAAGCTTTGCATTTGATGGTGTATAGAGCTACTTCCACCTCCATATGCCACGAGTATCTCATCAAATGCTGTTGCGGATCGGTAGTTCTATCGTAATGGTTCATCTGGGGCATATTGAACTTTCTTGGGAACTCAGCCTATAAGATGTCATCAGCGAATAGCGCATGGCTTCAGTCGATTCCCTGGTCTTTGTTCTTGTACCCTTTGCTGTCACTCATGATCTGTCGTACCATGGCAGTTAGATTTAGAGGGATAACCATAATTCGATCAGCGAACTCAACCAACCGACCTCTCCTTGCTCTCTCCACAGGTATCGTCGTCTGACTTGTCGTCCGAGTAGTTCTTCTTCCTCCTCGGGCATCTCGTTCAATCGCAAGATTCTGAGGGGGATGAACAGGGGATCAACCTGCTTGAGCAGTACTTTGATGAACAGGCTGAGAGGTACCTCGCTTTTGCTGGGCTGTGGGGTCGATGACTTCTATCTTCACCTGGTCAACCTAAGTTTGACCCTGCCCCCAGCTGGTCTGAACGTCCTTCTAGATGTAATTGACGAATCTTTTCGATTCTTTCCAACAGACATGGAGATTGACGTTGGTCTCTGCTTCCCCCGAATGATGATAAGCTCTCCGAGTTTTGGTCCAATTGATAAGGGGGGCCTGGTGATCCCTGAGTTCCTGAGCTTGATGATTCCTGAATTCCTCCCATTGTGTCGACATGCGGTTCATATCCTGTCGCATTGTAGCATTCTCCCGATCATGAGCTTTTAGGGCATCTGTTGTCCCCCGAAGCTGATTTAACACGGTCAAAAACTCATCACGGGTGGCAAAAGTCGGGAGCGAAGCTGGATCTGCTTTGGAAGGGTGTTCTGTAGGTGGTAGGGCAGGTTGGTTTGCATTAAGGTCTAGAGCGGCCGATCCTCCAGCCATGTATGTTGATGCTGCAGCCATAAGTTGTATTCCAGTGGAATATATTGATGATTTAGCAATCATGATTCAATAATGCTAAAGAAAACAAGTAGAGGATCTCGTCTCAGACTTAGCAATCCGAAAGTAGAAGAAAATCCTTTAAACGTTGAGAATATCAAGTTTCTCAATGAAAGCACAAAAGTGTTGACACCAAAAATTGGCACAACACTTAAAGAATGAGTTTGTAGAGATATAAATGGAGACAAATAAATGAAAAATGTAGACAAGGGCGATCACACACAGATTTATAGTGGTTCGGCGTTAATGAACCAACGTCCACTTTATAACTCTTCTTATATCAAATAATCTGTTACAGTCAAATAGTTACAATGATGATATAAGCAGGGAAAATGCCAAAAGTCCTTTCTTCTAAGTACATAAAGTGTATTTATAGGTGATTCAGTGCTTGAGTTGGTAGGGATGCATGCCATTCGATCCTAGTTAAACGGAAAGCATGAAGAAGCGCTCTAGTCCCCAAGAATCGACATAATTTGAACATGTATCGACGGGTGGCTATTAACCCAATCTATTCGGATGGCTTGGAATGATTGATGCTGAGTGTGAGCGACTCTTTAGGTAGATATTTTGCATTGGATCAGGTCTATTCTGACTCGGTCGGTCTGGCCACTGCGGTTTCCAGCTAAGGTTTCTTTGATACGGGTCCGTGACACCTATGAACCTTGATGGCCTTGCTAAAAGGCCCATAAACAATCGAGATTTTACATTATATTTCTTGGGAAAGGTTAATTCGATGGTGACGTGGACGAGATACTGAGAAGTGTGGACCGCAAATTTTAAGGTGCTTGGACATAATTGGGATCGGGTTTAAATCGTTTATGTAAGAAGATGACATAGACGATATTTTGTAAGGTAATAACAGCTTAGGTTAAACTCACATTTTCCCTAATACAAAAAATATATCACATGCATCATGAACAACTAGAACTATTGAACCGACACAACAAACCTGTAAGCAATTAAAAGGAAAGCAAACCGTTCCAAACATAGAAAATAACTGACCTGATAATGTTTATAATAAGAGAAAGAAACCTGAATATAAAAACAACATTACTTAGGGTATTGATTTTTATGATAAATAAATAATTAATTAAAAGTTAATCAATTTAATTAAATTGTATAGTTTAGATGTCGACAACTTTGAATTGTATTATCAGAATCAGACCAAACGAGATACGCCGGAACCATATCGGGGAGCATAACATTTTGGAGCCGTTTTGGACAGAGTTGGACATAGATGGAAATTTTAATTAAATTAAATGATTGTTTAATTTAATTTAAGCAAACTGTTCTGACAACGAATGAAATCCCAAGGTGAGTTAAACTCATTCAGTTCTCCCACTTATAATTTTATAACTCGGGCTAAATGTTTGTATGCTATCTTTTCTAATTATTGAATGATTGAATGATTCTTTGAATATATGCTGAATATTTTATATAATTGATTAAATTAAACGTTCGTTTAATTTGATCGAAACCAATCGTTATTTTTAACGATTATTTTTAGTCAAGGTAACATACCATGTTGGTTGCGTTTATAATAATATAAACGCATTATATTGAATTGAATGCCACAATTGTTGTTATTAGTTGAACGTTATCAATTGAATTTATTATTCATGTTTGTTTTAACAGATAATATATTATCGTATTGAATGGATTGTTTTATTTAACCTGTTTGGATGCAGGTAGAAACAGGTTGGAGGGATCCAACTGGGTTTTCTCAAATTTATTGTTTGTTTTCATATTATCACTATATGAATTATTTAATCAATATGATTGGAATATTGTTTTGGTTGTTGATCGTTGAATCCAATTCAATGTTTATTCTGATATTAACCAATAGCAATATTGGTTGAGAAATTGATAGTAGATGGTCTAAATTATACATTGTTTTATAAAGGTTGATTTACCATCAGGTGAATCGGTAGAAATGAAGTTTTGAAATTTGTTTATAACTGAATATAAATTTTGAAATATATTATTTTGAATGAAGTTCATAAAAAGGAAATATATATTTATTACTTATTATTTAGGTCTATAAGTAATTTTTAAATGATTTATAAAGCTAATTGTTATATTATTAAGATTGATGAGCAAGTGAGCAGGTATTAATGTAACGATTAATAACTGATATTAATTGTTTTTATTAAACAATTAAAATGGGATTATTTTGAAATTGATTATTATTTATTTAATAATAATCGAAGTAAATTGGGATTATCTAAATTAATTATATTATTAATTAATTTAAATGAAAAGGCTAATTACAATTAATCAACAAGATAATCACATTATAAAGTTGACGAAGTCAACTGCTTTAAATAAAATTGATTTTTTAATTAAATTAGTTTGTGCCGATTAATATAATGGAATAATTTTATGAATAGTTGTTTAACTTAATAAAATTTAGAAAAAGGGAATTTAATATTAATTCCAGTTAATGATGAAGTAAATTAAATTTTTTAATTAATAATAATTTAAGGGATTACTTCTTAAATGAAGTTCATTTTAGTAAGTAATCGAAGTTAGAATGAAATACAACTGAATTTTAAAATGAATTTATGAACGGGTTTATATTTAAACCATGTTTGGTTAATTAAGTTATAAAAGAGATTTTAAGCGGATACGATAAGCTTAAAATAAATGTTACTTAATATTTGAATTAAGTAAAGGAAATTGAGATGAAAAAGGGTCTTATATTAAACCAGAGTTGTATAAACGAGTTTATAAAAAGATATGTAAAGTTAAAGCATTAATTTTAAATTAACGTTACTTAATAATAGCATTAAGTGAAATGGATGAAATTTGAAGTAAGATTTTCCAGAGGGAAAGATTGAAAGGTTTAGGAAAAAGGATTCTGGTAATTGACTTTGGTAAAAGTTTTAGTAATAGGATTCATAATGAAAATCCGGATAATGAAACAAATAGTTTAGAGAAGCTAAGGTTTAAAAGTTGATGTTTTATTAATCATTTACTAAATCAACGAATTTAGTAATAATTGTATATTTAAAAAGGAATTTTCAAAAGTAAGAAGGTTTTATAAAACCAAATTTTAAATAAAATAGTTAAGTGGAATTTGTTGGTATTAGAATGAATATGGGTTTTTGAATTGCAATTCATATCTATCTTAAGATAAGAACGTTGTTGATCAAGGACTGAGAGGTAATTAAAGTACCCCAACTTGAACGACTTCAGAATTATCGGAGGAGGATATTAGTTGTAACGGTAAAGATGTTAGAAGCGATTTATTATGAGAAATATAATGCAACATTATTTGAAGGATTTGTGGATAGATATAATGAGATTTCAAAATGAAGAAAATAAAAGGATTTGAGGAAATATATATTTATATTCACAATGTAATGAAAATAAAAAGGGCTTGAGAATGTGAAATGATATTTCAATAGTAAAAGAAATAAAAGGAGAATTTGGGGAAATCACGATATTTCCAAAGTAAAGAGATGAGTTTTAGAATGAGTTTATACTAAAAAGAAAGGCGACGATTATTGTTTTCAATATAACGAAACAAAGGAGATTTCGTAACGATTGTTTTACGAATGATAAGTTGAATCGATTTCCCAATTTAAGATAATAAGTAATGTCAAAGCAAATCAATTGAAAGATAATTAAATGGAAAATTGGATATGGTTATAAGATATTTTTCTAAGTATTAAAAAGAGATGGTTTGAGAATATTTGTATATTAAAATAAGAAGTGAATACAATGTTGAAAGATTAGAAGTTTTAAATTAACCGTTCATTAATTATTTTTAATTAAAAAGGCCAAGGGATGCCGTGTACTCAACCAGTAGATCCATTTCATTTTTTTTATTTCAATAGTTAAATAACCGACTATCAAATCTTGCTCATACGATTGTTGGTACGAAAAAACCGGGATAGAAGTTATTCGAAAACCATTCTGACTAATAAATATGAATATATAGAAGATGCTGATCAAGATGGAGAAATTGAAGACCGTGGATCTTCGTAATACAGTAGTATTACTTATAATCTCTGGATGATCACTATGGATATGTTGTAATTCTGTCATGGTTGAAATCTATGGATTGCAAGGACGACTCGCTACTGATCTATAGGATGATTCCTAGGATGTGGTAGGAGGGTGTCTTCGTTTCATCATGTTCCTGGATGACTTGTATGGACGAATGTCTGACAATGTATTTACAAAGGATCATGTACATTGATTTCTACAAAAGTACCTCTGTTCGTGGCGGAGGAATTGTTCTTTTTCCTTGAACACCCAGAGTATTTTTGTGGACATCAATTAGTGATATCTAGCGGATCTGATGATGTGACATCAAAGTGGATAGAGTGTGTTTGTAACAACCTGGAAAATCAGGACCAATTTAAAAAAATTATTTTAAGAAATTTTGACAGAAAATGTGTCAGAATTTAAAATTTTCATTTTTAAATAATAATAAAGCTATTAAAAATAGCCATTTTGCAAACGACCTCCATTTTCGATGAAACCATTTTTGTTGGATCCAGAATATCAAATTATTACTAGGTTTAAATTTCCATAATTTTTGGAATTAATATGTGAGTGTGGTAAATTAAAATGCGTTTGATAATTTCTACTGAATTGGATCGACCGTTAAAAAGACCATTTTTTAAACGTTCTCCAAATTCGACGAAATTAATTTTGTTAGGACCGTATCGTCAAAACATAGCTAGATTTATTTTTTGAGAATTTTTGGAGTCAGTATGTGGCCCCGGTAAATTAAAATGTACGATCAAATTAAATAATTAAATGTTTTATATTTTAATTTAAAGAAAAATGGGCTGAAACAATCAAATGAGATGATGAGACCTAGTCCATTGTGTCTGGAATAGTGGTATTTGGCTAGGGGCAACATTTGCCGTGCTGGATTTGGAGTTAGTAGGAATTAACAGGCCTTTTAGTGATTAAAGAATTAAATAATATTATATTTATAAATACCCTAGGTTATTCAAACCCTAGTTCCTATCATTGCCGCCGCCATCTTCATTTTCATGGCCAGAAAAGCAAAAAACTTCCCTCATTAAAAACTCTCGATCCACTCAGTAAAACCCGCCCCTCCTTTGGACAATATTGTAGTCCTCTCTACACTCTTCACATCCATATGGCCAACATCTCCTATCGCTGAATATCCGACGAGTTCCAACACACCAAACACCCACCGTTGCGACCGCCGCCCCGCCCCCTTCCTTTGATCGAGCTGATCAACGTGGCGTCCACCCTGGGCGTGCCTCCTCCCTCTCTAAAATGGTGTGGTCTGATCGTTGCGAAGATAAACGTGTTGATCGAAAAGTTTAACCCTATATTTGAACAAAAACGAGAAGGTGCAGCCTTGGTTTTCTGTAAGAGGAAGTAAGGTATAATTTTAATTTAATTATTTAATTAATTAAAGTTAAATTATTATTAATACAATAAAATTCGTAACTTGTTCATACATTATTGGAATCGCATGAAACTGGAACTGTTTGGATCGTGGCAGAGTCTACTCCATTTTAGAAGCGACCAGGGAATTTTAGATCGATCTAAATTTTTTGAGGAATTCCAAAGCACTGTGAGATCTCTTATTTAAAAATTAAAATTAATTGTTATTGCATTGGAAAATTTTCATATATACGCTGTTAAAATTCGGTTGTGTGTTGTACGAGATTTGGATTGATTGATTTTGTTTGTGGTGATCCGTTGGATCTAAATGGATAGGAAAGAATTGGACAAAATTGTTAATACAATAAAAATATTCTTTTTATTGTGTATACATGAATCTTAGAATTAAGAAAAATTGTTAGACAATAAAACTCTTTTTATTGTATATACATGAATCTTAGAATTAAGAAAAATTGTTAGACAATAAAATTCCTTTTATTGTAAATATGTGAATCTTAGAATTAAGAAAAATTGTTATACAATAAAAATATTCTTTTTATTGTACATATTAACGATAAAATTGTTTTACAATAAAAATATTCTTTTTATTGTAAATGTTAATGATAGAACTGTTTTACAATAAAAATATTCTTTTTATTGTACATGTTACTGATAGAATTGTTATACAATAAAAATATTCTTTTAATTGTACATGTTAATGATAGAATTTGTTATACAATAAAAATATTCTTTTATTATATATGTTAATCATAAAAAAATGTGTATAAATAAAATTCTTTTTTTTATTTGTACATATGAAACATAGGAATCGTTGTATAAATAAAATTCTCTTTTTTATTTGTACATATGAAACATAGAAATGTTTATACAATAAAATTAACTTTTTTATTGTATAGGTAAACATAGAAGTGGTTAGAAATGTTTATACAATAAAATTATCTTTTTTATTGTATAGGTAAACATAGAAATGGTTAGAAATGTTTATACAATAAAATTATCTTTTTTTATTGTATATCTAAATATAGAATTTGTTTGAAATGTTTATACAATAAAATTATCTTTTTTATTGTACATGTAAACATAGAATTTGTTAGAAATGTTCATACATTAAAATTATCTTTTTTATTATATATGTAAACATAGAATTTGTTAGAAATGTTTATACAATAAAATTATCTTTTTTATTGTATATGTAAACATAGAATTTGTTAGAAATGTTCATACAATAAAAAATATCTTTTTTATTGTATATGAGAACATAGAATTTGTTAGAAATGTTCATACAATAAAAATTATCTTTTTTATTGTATATGTAAACATATAATTTGTTAGAAATGTTCATACAATAAAATTATCTTTTTTATTGTATATGTAAACATAGAAATTGTTAGAAATGTTTATACAATAAAATTACTCTTTTTGTTGTATATATATTAATTATATAAAATGGACAAAATTGGTTATATAATAAAATTACTCTTTTTATTGTATATATATTAATTATAGAAAGTGGACAAAATTGGTTATACAATAAAATTACTTTTTTATTGTATATATGTTAATCACAGAATGGGACAATATTGTTCATACAATAAAATTAATTTTTTTATATGAATCACAAAAGAAACATGTTTAGGGGAAAATGTTGAAACATTAAAAATGATAATTTTTAATGTATATTTAGATTCATTATTAAAAAGTAACATGTTTTGGGAAAAATGTTGAAACATTAAAAATGATCATTTTTAATGTATATTTGGATTCATTATTAAAAGAATCATGTTTAGGGAAAATTGTTGAAACATTAAAAATGATAATTTTAATGTATATTTAGATTCATTATTAAAAGAATCATGTTTAAGGAAAAGTAGTTAAACATTAAAACTAACATTTTTAATAAAATGATTCATTAATAAATTGACATGTTCATTAGAAACTGTGTAGAGATTAAAAGGGACATTTTTAATGTTTATTTTGCTTCATTAAAAATGACATTTTTCACTTTTTGATTCATTAAAATGTAATCACCTACATGTTAGCAAAATAGGAAAACGTTTATATGTTAACATATGTTTTTTTATTGAAAACAACATTTTTAACACGTTAGTGGAATCGCTGAACGATTTTTTCTTATATATATATAAATTTAAATTTAAATTAAACGAATCGCGCGCGGTAGTTCACGTTTCGGAATCGTAACTTTAAACGATTATACCGAAAGATCCGACCGTCGGATTTTCCTGAAACTGGAACCATAGGTTCGCTTTGGGAAGATTTTTCCAACGATATTAAATTTGTTAAAATCCAACGGCTAGATTTCGAGAAATGTGTAATTTAAATTTGGATAAAAACAACGCCAGGGTCGTATATTGACCTGAAGCGTCGTCAAATTAAATTGGGTTATTTTTATATAGATAAAAATAGCGATAAATCGTTATAGAATAATATTAATGATATGAAATGATTTAAATTATATATATTCGAGAATTATTTGAAAAGACCGAGTTCAATCTCAATTCAAATAATTATACGACAATTTAAGTCGAAGATATTAAAGACCGTGTTTAAAGACCGGCGATCTTCACATCGAATGGACGACTACTAATGCCTTTGATTGGAGTTGCTGCCATGAAAGGGTTAAAGTGGTAGTTGTCCGGACGTACTTGTTGATTGTTCGAATATACGAGAATCTCTCTTCCGTATTGGACATATGGGATGAGGAATAAGGTGTCTTCGGTTTCGTTCAGACCCAGAACGGACTTGTAAATGGATGCATGTCTAATATTGGATTTCGTTCTGTGTGAATTGATTTCTATTTAATATATATCTGTTTGGTGGCGGAGAATTTATTCTCTTGCTTAACACCCTTCTTTCAGACGTACGAGCTTAGAGGTTATATATTAATAGACATCAGTTGCATGGCGTGGACTGTCAATGTGGCATGCCAAGATGCAAATGATCAAGGCTTTTGTTTAAAAGCAGAGCCTTATGGTTGATGATCAAAGCGCAGCTTTAATTAGCATAGCTTTGTGTATAGCGTTACTTAGCGAGACTCATACCTCGGTATGAGTCAAAAACAGGATCATGACTACAGGGAGTGCATGCGTTTCTTTCTAGCTAGAAGTGGTGTCTTGGTATGGAGCCAAGACATTTTACTTATGTGGATGATGGATTGTGAGGTACCTCGATATATTGGTCGCTACTGACTAAGTGATAGGTCCGATAGGACCGAGAAACGTGTGTTCATGCATAACTAATCCACTAAAGTATTTGTGGACCGGCCCTGAAGATCCAAGGGTTGCCCGTAGGTGTGATCCTGAGACATTTGCTAGAGTGTCTCTAATCGGTAAGGAGACCATCCCTAGCCTTGACTCATGATGGAAACCCAATTTCCAATACGATATTTCGGATTTGATTGTAAACCTATATATGGCGACATAGTATATGATAGCTATGCCGTCTAGGATTGATACATTTATTTTGAAAGTGTTTTTAAACTGATTAGACACTAGTAATAATATCAAATAATATTGTTTTATACGTATAAATCATGTTTGATCATTATAAGGTAAAACTCTATCCTCCGGTTTGCGTTGCATTGTGTGATGGGACTTGAGTCTTATAATGGTTTCATTTTTCTAAAAAGCATTGCATTGTTTTAAAAGATTTACTTATTTTATGCACTGGCAATCCAATGGAGTAAACCCGTTCTGCGTTAGCAGAATGGTCCTGTGATTTACCGTATTATTAGATAAGTTAAGGAAAGATTTCTCATACCAGTCCCATGACTGACTCGTAGTTTGTTTTCATTTGCAAACTCGGGTGCCCTTATTTTTACACGGGCAGCCAAGTGAGAGGTAACAGGCTTATTTGGGATATACACTGCAGCATGGTGTGCTCATGTAGCAGAAGAAGAAGAAGACTATCTTTATCTTTTATTTCTATTTTTGGACATTTAGACATCATGTTGTACTTAATGATGTTCTAGACTTATCTTTACTTTGTTGGAACTTCTTATGTACTAAGTTGTATCCTGTGTCTATGTGACTCTAGTGTTGATGACATTTTTAATTCCGCTGCTATGATGATATTATCGTATGATTTCATGTGTTATGTTGTTATCTGTAATCTTCTGTTGTGATAAATGTGTTATATTCCAATGATTATCCTTGCTTCCGTGGCACGGAGGTTTGGGGTCATCACAGTTGGTATCAGAGCTTAGGTTAATCTTAGCTCAGGAGTATAACATATTTAAAACAATTCATCAAAATAGAATCAGCAGTATTCTAAGGCGATTAGCTCATTAGAGATAGGATTAATAATGTCCTAGAATGAGCACATCATAATCAGTCATTACATCATCATTTTTTCATATGTCCTTCCACTTTACCATTCCTTAAAAAAATATCATTTCTGTTGGTCTGACTCTTTCCTTGATGGCACAGAACTGACTGAGATGAGTACAAGAGCAAGAGCTAGAGGTAGAGGTGGAGAAAGCAGAGACCAGGGAAGGGGTGAAATCCCCGCTGCTCGGGACCAGCCTAATCTAGAGGCGTAGTGCCACCACCACCACCCCTGCAACCTTTTGATCTAGAAAAAGTGGAAAAGAAATTCAAGAATTTGGGAGTTGTACCATTCACTGGCCGTGAGATAGTGACAGAGGCTCAGTCATGGCTAAAGACATGTGAGAAGATTTTTGCGGGCTTGGAACTAGAGGACCATTGGAAGTGATTCATGGCATCATGGCTGCTAAAGGATGAGTCTTTAATTTGGTGGGAGACAGCTACTATTGGAGATATTGATGCTGATATGACTCGGGCAAAGTTCAAGGATCTCTTTAATGAGAAGTTCATTCCTTGGCAAGAAGTTGAGCGCCTTCATGATGAATTTGCTAATCTCCAACAAGGAGATCGGACTATTACTGAGTATGTGAGAAGATGCGACGAGCTTTCCCGATACGCACCTGAATTGATTTAGGATCCACTCCAGAAAAACAAGAGGTTCATTAATGGTCTTTCGAGGAAGTATCACAACAGGGTGATGACACATATTGAGCTCCTGTTTGCTAAGTTGATTGAGATGGCTTGCAGATACGAGGAGATTGACAAGAGAAATGCTCAGCAGGACCAAGAAAGAAATCAAGCTAATAACAAAAGGAAGCGGTCTGATAAGAAGCCAGAGGCGGGCAACTCTGCAGCCGCCAAGCCTCAAGAGAGTAAAAGGGCCAAGGTCAAATGCTTCAACTGCCTGAAACTCGGACACTACAATTATGAATGCAAAGCTCCAATGAGGCCCAAGAGGAGTGAATCAGGGCCCGATCAGAATCCTCGAAATGCTAACGAATGCTTCAATTACCACATAACGGGGCATTTTATTAGAAACTGTCCATTGTTGAAGAAATCCGAGGTGGCTCACGTATATGATGGAGTAAGTGCACTAGCTTCTTCCGAAGGAGCAGGTAAACCAGATGTCTTGGGAGGTACCCTTACTATTAAGAATATTCCTGTTATAGTATTGTTTGACACTAGTGCATCACGAAGTTTCATTTCTAGTGACACAATTAAAAAGTTAAATCTGAAACCAAGAAATCTTAAAGAATCAATTAGTGTCCATAATCCGATAGGAGTTTCTCTTGTTCTCGGTTTATACTGTAGAGTGTCGATCTCTTATTCTTGCTACCGGTTTTCTTTTGATCTAATCGTCATGAATTTTTCTGAATTTGACGTCATTCTTGGGCTGGATTGGCTAACAAAATATGAGGCCGAAGTTAATGTGCCGAAAGAATTGTCAAAGTTAAAACGAAGCTCAGAGATATATTTATACCATGCCACGGCTCAGAAACTAATATAAAGGAATTTTGGTCTTCTCTAGAAGTTACTCCTACTTCTATTGAGAATATTCCTATTGTTAAAGATTATGCAGATGTGTTTGAAGAAGTTGATAGCTTACCTCCACGAAGAGAAATTTACTTAAGGATCGATATAGTTCCGAATGCAAGGCCAGTTGTGCATGCTATTCGAAGAATGACGTTGAAAGAGAAAGAGGAATTGAGCAATAAAACTAAGCAGCTTTTGTGGAAAGGTATGATCAGGCCTAGCTTCTCAAATTGGGGTGCAGCAGTGGTGTTTTTTCCAAAGTCAGACGGTACTCTCAGACTATGTGTGAATTACCGAGATCTCAATAAGCAGACACTGAAGAACAAATATCCATTGGCGCCTATAGATGATTTACTAGATCGCTTGAATGGAGCGCAAGTATTTTCCAAAATGGACCAAGCTACAGGTTTCCATCAATTGCGCATTGCTGAAGAGTGTGTTCCTTTGACAGCTTTCAGAGGTCCAAACTTATTCTATGAGTGGTTAGTAATGTCGTTCGGCTTATGTAACGCTCCTTCTTACTTTGTCGATCTGATGAACAGAGTATTCTGCGATATCTTGAATAAATTTTTGCTGGTTTTCATTCACAACATCTTAATCTTCTCCAAGTGCACTGCCGAGCATAAAAAGCATTTGGAAGAAGTTTTGGAAATTCTGAGAAAGAATGTATTAAAAGCCAAATTTTCAAAATGCGTATTCTAGAAAGAAGAAGTAAAGTTCCTCGATCATGTCGTATCGAAGAAAGAAATTTCAGTAGATCCAGGCAAGATTACAGCCATTCGAGATTGGTAGCAGCCTAGCACTCCTACAGAAGTCAGAAGTTTTCTAGGATTGGCTGGCTATTATCGGAAATTTGTTAAAGATTTTTCGAAGCTATCTTGTCCATTAATAAAGCTTACCAAGAAGCACACAAAGTTTAATTGGACGCCTGAGTGTGAGGCATCTTTCCAAGAGCTGAAATTGAGGTTGACTACAGCTCCCATGTTGACCATTATTGATGGCAATCAGATTTGACAGTCTATACTGATACTTCTATTGAAGATGTTGGTGCGGTATTAATGCAAAGAGGCAAAGTAGTTGCTTATGCTAGCCATCAGTTGAAGACGCATGAGAAGAGATATCCTACTCATGATCTTGAGTTGTTAGCCATCGTGTTTTCTTTGAAGATATGGAGGCACTATCTTTTGGGTGAGAAGTTCGAATTATATACAGATCATAAATCGTTAAAGTATCTGTTCACCCAAAAGGACTTGAATTTGAGGCAGCAGCATTGGTTAGAATTTCTTACGGCATACGATCTAGATATCTTGTATACTCCAGGGAAAGCCAATGTTGTAGCTGATGCGCTTAGAAGGAAGAATGTGATCATCGCCAATCTCATTATTACGCCTTCATTGATTGACAAAATCTCTGCTCTTCAGAAGAATGATGAATTTATTCAGAGGATTAGTAAAAGAGTTCGGGAAGGCGAACCCTCGAGTTTCCAGATTGATAACAAAGGAGTTCTGAGGCTATTAGGCTGAATTTGTGTTCTGAATATTCCTAGGCTCAGAAGAGAAGTGATGGATGAATGTCACAAGTCCAAGCTTAGTATTCATCCAGGGGTGAGTAAGATGTATCATGACCTCAAGTGCACGTTCTGGTGGAGATCTATGAAGAGAGACATTTCCATATATGTTAGCAAGTGTTCTACTTGCCAACAAGTCAAAAGCGATCAACAAAAGCTCGCAGGATTGTTGCAACCACTAGAGGTTCCAAATTGGAAGTGTGATCAAATTTCCATGGATTTAATTGATGGTTTTCCCCGAACCAAGAAAGGCAATGAAAGTATATGGGTGATCGTAGATCGTTTCACGAAGACCGCCCATTTTATTCCTATCTGATCTAATAGAACAGCTCGAAGTCTGGCGCAAATTTATTTCAGAGAAATTGTCAGACTACATGGAGTTCCCAGTAGCACTATTAGTGATCGTGATCTGATATTCGCTATTAAATTCTGGGAAGCATTCCAAGAGGAGCTGGGGACAAAGTTGAACACCACTTATCATCCTCAAACAGATAGACGGACTGAGAGGGTGAATCATATACTGGAAGACTTGTTGCGAGCATGTATTCTTGATTTTGGCGGGTCATGGGAAGATCACTTGCATTTGGTTGAGTTTTCATATAATAACAGTTACCAAGCAAGCTTGCTAATGTTGCCATTCGAAGCATTGTATGGTAGGCCATGTAGATCTCCCGCATGTTGGGTAGAACCAGGCAATCGACTAGTATTGGGTCTCGACATGATTCGAGAAGCTTCAGATAAAGTTGATTTTATTAAGAAGCGACTTCAGACTTCTCAGAGCCGGCAGAAGAGCTATACAGACTCAAGAAGAAGGGATTTATAATTCCTTGTTGGTGATTATGTGTACTTGAGAGTTTCCCCATTGAGGGGAGTATTCCATTTCGGGAAGACTAGGAAGTTGGCGCCTAGATTCATTGGTCCATTCCCTATACTCGAAAGAATTGGAACTCTCGCTTACAGGGTTTAGTTGCCTGACTGGTTGCCAGGGTTGCATGATGTATTTCACGTGTCTCAACTTCGAAAGCGTGTATATGATCCAGACTTGATTGTGAAGGAAGCAGCACAACAAGATTTGGAGATTACCCCAAGCTTAGCAGTGAGAAGAGAGCCAGTGAAAATTATTGGCAAAGAGACCAGAGTTCTGAGGAACAAGAGAATCCATTTAGTCAAAGTGCAGTGGAGCGGAGATCCTAAAGACTGTACATGGGAGACCGAGGATAGCATTAAACAGTCTTATCCCAGGTGCAGAGTGGACATCTCTGATTAGCTCTTGTGTTGAGGTACATTTACAATATTTTTCATTTTCCGTTTTGTTTCCTACTTTACTATTGTTTCATTTTCGATGACGAAAAGTTTTTAAATGGGGGAGACTGTAATAACCTAGAAAATTAGGACCAATTTAAAAATTTTATTTTAAGAAATTTTGACAGAAAATGTATAGAATTTAAAATTTTCATTTTTAAATAATAATAAAGCTATTAAAAATAGCCATTTTGCAAACGACCTCCGTTTTCGACGAAACCATTTGTGTTATATCTGAAATGTCAAATTTTTTGCTAGGTTTAAATTTCCATAATTTTTGGAATTAATACGTGAGCGTGGTAAATTAAAATGTGTTTGATAATTTCTATTGAATTGAATCGACCGTTAAAAAACCATTTTTCAAACGGTCTCCAAATTCGACGAAATAAATTTTGTTAGGACCGTATCGTCAAAACATAGCTAGATTTATTTTTTGGGAATTTTTGGAGTCGGTATGTGTCCCTGGAAAATTAAAATGTACGATCAAATTAAATAATTAAATTTTTTTATTTTAATTTAAAGAAAAATGGGCGGAAACGATCAAATAGCTAATGAGACCTAGTCCATTGTATCCGGAATAGGGGTATTTTGCTAGGGGCAACATTCGCTGGGCTGGATTTGGAGTTAGTAGGAATTAACGGGCCTTTTAGTGATTAATGAATTAAATAATATTATATTTATAAATACCCTAGGTTATTCAAACCCTAATTCCTATCGTTGCCGCCGCCATCTTCATTTTCATGGCTAGAAAAGCATGAAACTTCCCCCATTAAAAACTCTCAATCCACTCAGTAAAACCCGCCCCTCTTTTGGACAATATTGTAGTCCTCTCTACACTCTTCACATCCATACGGCCAACATCTCTTATCGCTGAATATCCGACGAGTTCCAGCACCCCAAACACCAGCCGTTACGACCGCCGCCCCACCCCCTTTCTTTGATCGAGCTGATCATCGTGGGGTCCACCCTGGGCGCGCCTCCTCCCTCTCCGATGTGGCGTGGTCTGATCGTTGTGAAGCTAAACGTGTTGATCGAAAAGTTTAACCCTATATTTGAACAAAAACGAGAGGGTGCGGCCTTGGTTTTCTATAAGAGGAAGAAAGGTACAATTTTAATTCAATTATTTAATTAATTAAAGTTAAATTATTATTAACACAATAAAATTCGTAACTTGTTCATACATTATCGGAATCACATGAAATATAAACTGTTTGGATCGTGTCAGAGTCTACTTCATTTTAGAAGCGACCAGGGAATTTTAGATTGATCCAAACTTTTTGAGGAATTCCAAATCACTGTAAGATCTCTTATTTAAAAATTAAAATTAATTGTTATTACATTGGAAAATTTATATATATACGCTGTTAAAATTCAGTTGTGTGTTGTACCAGATTTAGATTGATTTTGTTTGTGGCGATCCGTTGGATCTAATTGGATAGGATAGAATTGGACAAAATTGTTAATACAATAAAAATACTCTTTTTATTGTGTATACATAAATCTTAGAATTCAGAAAAATTGTTAGACAATAAACTATTTTTATTGCATATACATGAATCTTAGAATTAAGAAAAATTGTTAGACAATAAAATTCCTTTTATTGCAAATATGTGAATCTTAGAATTAAGAAAAATTGTTATACAATAAAAATATTCTTTTTATTGTACATGTTAATGATAGAATTGTTTTACAATAAAAATATTCTTTTTATTGTACATGTTAATGATAGAACTGTTTTACAATAAAAATATTCTTTTTATTGTATATGTTAATGATAGAATTGTTATACAATAAAAATATTCGTTTTATTGTACATGTTAATGATAGAATTTGTTATACAATAAAAATATTCTTTTATTGTATATGTTAATCATAAAAAAAATGTGTATAAATATTTTTTTTAATTTGTACATATGAAACATAGGAATTGTTGTATAAATAAAATTCTCTTTTTTATTTGTATAAATGAAACATAGGAATTGTTGTATAAATAAAATTCATTTTTTATTTGTACATATTAAACATAGAAATATTTATACAATAAAATTATCTTTTTTATTGTATAGGTAAATGTAAAAGTGGTTAGAAATGTTTATACAATAAAATTATCTTTTATATTGTATAGGTAAACATAGAAATGGTTAGAAATGTTTATACAATAAAATTATCTTTTTTATTGTATATGTAAACATAGAATTTGTTAGAAATGTTTATACAATAAAATTATCTTTTTTATTGTATATGTAAACATAGAATTTTTTAGAAACGTTCATACAATAAAATTATCTTTTTTACTGTATATGTAAACATAGAATTTGTTAGAAATGTTTATACAATAAAATTATCTATTTTATTGTATATGTAAACATAGAATTTGATAGAAATGTTCATACAATAAAAATTATCTTTTTATTGTATATGTAAACAAAGAATTTGTTAGAAATGTTCATACAATAAAGATTATCTTTTTTATTGTATATGTAAACATAGAATTTGTTTGAAATGTTCATACAATAAAATTATCTTTTTTATTGTATATGTAAACATAGAATTTGTTAGAAATAGTTCATACAATAAAATTATCTTTTTTATTGTATATGTAAACATAGAAATTATTAGAAATGTTTATACAATTAAATTACTCTTGGTTATACAATAAAATTACTCTTTTTATTGTATATATATTAATTATAGAAAATGGACAAAATTGGTTATACAATAAAATTACTTTTTTATTGTATTTATGTTAATCATAGAATGGGACAAAATTGTTCATACAATAATTTTTTATATATGAATCACAAAAAAACATGTTTAGGGGAAAATTTTGAAACATTAAAAATGATTATTTGTAATGTATATTTAGATTCATTATTAAAAAGAAACATGTTTAGGGAAAAATGTTGAAACATTGAAAATGATAATTTTTAATGTATATTTAGATTCATTATTAAAAGAATCATGTTTAGGGAAAATTGTTGAAATATTAAAAATGATAATTTTAATGTATATTTAGATTCATTATTGAAAGAATCATGTTTAGGGAAAAACAATTAAACATTAAAACTAACATTTTTAATAAAATGATTCATTAATAAATTGACATGTTCATTAGAAATTGTGTAGAGATTAAAAGGGACATTTCTAATATTTAGCTTCATTAAAAATGACATTTTCCACTTTTTGATTCATTAAAATGTAATCACCTACAAGTTAGCAAAATGGGAAAATGTTTATATGTTAACATATGTTTTGTTTGTAGAAAACATCACTTTTAACACATTATTGAAATCGTCGAATGATTTATATTTATATATATTTATTTAAATTTAAATTAAACGAATCACGCGCGGTAGTTCGCGGTTCGGAATCGTAACTTTAAACGATTATACCGAAAGATCCGACCGTCGGATTTTCCCAAAACTGGAACCGTTAGGTTCGCTTTGGGAAGATCTTTCCAGCGATATTAAATTTGTTAAAATCCAACGACTAGATTTCGAGAAATGTGCAATTCAAATTTGGATAAAAATAGCGCTAGGGCCGCATATTGACCTGAAGCGTCATTAAATTAAATTGGGCTATTTTTATATAAATAAAAATAGCGATAAATCATTATAGAATAATATTAACGATATGAAATGATTTAAATTATATATATTCGAGAATTATTTGAAACGACCGAGTTCAAATAATTATACGATGATTTAAATTAAAGATATTGAACACAGTGTTTGAAGACCGGCGATCTTCACATCGAATGGACGACTACTGATGCCTTTGATTGGAGTTGGTGCCTTGAAAGGGTTAAAGTGGTAGTTGTCCGGACGTACTTGTTGATTTCCCGGATTTGCGAGAACCTCTCTTCCATATTGGACATACGGGACGAGGAATAAGGTTGGTTTCGTTCAGACCCAGAACGGACTTGTAAATGGATGCGTGTCTGACATTGGATTTCGTTCTATGTGAATTGATTTCTATTTAATATATATCTGTTTGGTGGCGGAGAATTTATTCTCTTTCTTAACACCCTTCTCTGAGACGTACAAGCTTAGAGGTTATATAATGATAGACATCAGTTGCATGGCGTGGATTGTCAATGTGGCATGCCAAGATGCAAATGATCAACGTTTTTGTTAAAAAGCAAAGCCTTGTGGTTGATGATAAAAGCACAACTTCAATTAGCATAGCTTTGTGTATAGCATTACTTCGCGAGCCTCACACCCCGGTATGAGTCAAAAATGGGATCGTGACTGCAGGGAGTGCATGCGTTTCTTTCAAGCTAGAAGTGGTGTCATGGTATGGAGCCCAGACATTTTTACTTATGTGGATGATGGATTGTGAGGTACCTCGATATATTGGTCGCTACTGGCTAAGTGATAGGTCCGATAGGACCGGGAAACGTGTGTTCAGGCATAACCAATCCGCTAAAGTATTTATGGACTGGACCTGAAGATCCAAGGGTTGCCCGTAGGTGAGATCTTGAGACATTTGCTAGAGTGTCTCGAATCGGTAAGGAGATCATCCCTAGCCTTGACTCATGATGGAAACCCAATTTCCAATACGACATTTCGGATTTGATTGTAAACCTATATATGGCGACATAGTATATGATAGCTATGCCGTCTAGGATTGATACATATATTTTGAAAGAGTTTTTAAACTGATTAGACACTCGTAATAATATCAAATAATTATTGTTTTATACGTATAAATCATGTTTGATCATTATATGGTAAAACTCTATCCTCCGGTTTGCGTTGCATTGTGTGATGGGACTTGAGTCTTATAATGGTTTCATTTTTCTAAAAAGCATTGCATTGTTTTAAAAGATTTACTTATTTTATGCATTGGCAATCCAATGGAGTAAACCCCTTCCATGTCAGCGGCGTGGTCCTGTGTTTTGCCATATTATTAGATAAGTTAAGTAAAGATTTCTCATATCAGTCCCATGACTGAATCGTAGTTTGTTTTCACTTGCAAACTCGGGTGCCCTTATTTTTACATGGGCAACCGAGTGACAGGTAACATGCTTATTTTGGATATGCACCGTAGCATGGTGTCCACATGTGGCAGAAGAAGAAGACTATCTTTATCTTTTATTTCTATTTTTGGACATTTAGACATCATGTTGTACTTAATGATGTTCTAGACTTATCTCTACTTTGTTGGAACTTCTTATGTACTAAGTTGTATCTTGTGTCTATGTGACTCTGATGTTGATGACATTTTTAATTTCATTGCTATGATGATATTATCCTATGATTTAATGTGTTATGTTATTATCTGTAATCTGCTATTGTGATAAATTTGTTATATTCCAATGATTATCCTTGCTTCAGTGGCATGGGGGTTTAGGGTCATCACAGTGTTGTTCTGAAGAATAAGCTTAACCTCAAGCCTCATCAACCAGGAAATGGTATAAAATTGGGTAGGTCACATGGCTATGAGGGTCGCTCTCATTAGAAGGGTGTGTTGTCACTATCTAGAGAAATTTCTATTTTTTTTCTTCTTTCTATTTTGTATCTCCCGGGAATGTTTATGTTGGCATCAACCGTAGGGTGACAATACATTCAGTACTCTCAAGCGAAGTGAGGGGTCGGTCTTGTTCAGCCAGGGTTGCAAGATGTTCTTGTTGAATCCTAGTGTATTTTCTCTAATGGTACACTGTCGGAAGGTGGTCCCGTACTTTACCATAGTTAGAAATCCATTCTCTAATCAGAGCCCGTGGTTTTTGATTGTATACTATATATGTAGATCGTGAGATTCAAGCGTTCTGCTAGATGGTTATTTATTTGTGTTAGACATTATTATAATATAAGAAGAAATATTGATTTCAAATTGGTTTGGGTTATGTTAAGGTAAAAACCATCTGTATTTATGTGTGGATATGTCTTACGATTTTCTTTTCTTTCGAATTTTTTTTACTTTAAAATCAAGTTGGTTAATACCCTTAAACTTAGTAAGTTTTCTCACTCTGGTTCACCAAACTGATTTGGCACTTGTAATGCTCGGGTTAGACCGAGTTGTACAGGTTCAGGTTATCGGGTGCTATGAAGAGACGAGTTGGATGGGTTCAGACGTATGATATAATATTTTTCTGCTGTGTGATTGTATATGAGGATATATTATTATAACTGTTGTAATAACCCGGAAAATCTGGGCCAGTTTAAAATTTTTATTTTGGCAATTTTAGCGAATTTTGAAGATTTAAAATAGATTATTTTAAATAATATCGACGAGAAATTTATTTCGAATATAATTCGACGTATATATTATATACGTCGTCGTTAGAATATAAATAATTATATATAATTATAATTAGAATTGAAAATGGCGCGGTAGTTCGATAATTCGATTTCAAACTTCAATTGAATGTACCGGGTGCAAAACAATCCGGATTTTAGTGAAACCAAAAACATTTGGATCTAATTGAGAATATCTTTCCAACGAATCCGAAAAATCGAAATTTCATAGCGGGAATCAAAAGATATGTCCAGTTGAAAATTCTGAATAGTCGCTATGGAATTCAGGCCCTTAAAAATGGGAATTTTGCAAATGACCTCGGATTTCGACGAAACTACTTTTGTTGGATCCGCGATGTCGAATTGTTGCTAGGTTTCAAATTTCATAATTTTTCGAATCAATATGTGGGCGTGGCAAAGGAAAACGCGTTTGACCAGTTTCAGTTGATTTTAATCGACTGGAAAATGGTCATTTTTCAATCGGTCTCAGAATTCGATGAAACTAGTTTTATTAGGACCGTATCGTCAATACGAAGCTAGAAAATCTTTTTCTGGAATTTTTCGAGTCAGTATGTGACCTCGGTAATTTGAAATGTACGTTTAAAATTCAATATAGTGATTTAAATGTAAATTCAACGGAAACTGATTCAAACAGTCGAATCAGCCTACGATACATATCCCATTGTGTTCGGAATGGGGGTAATTAGCTATGGACGACAGGCGGTGGGCCTCGTTTTGAGGTCGTATGTAAAAGTCAACTTTTTTGCAAATTAAATAATTAATAAATTAAAAATAAAAAAAAGATATCTCTTCCCCTTAATCTCGTTCTGGCCCCCCCTTCTTCATTCGATCAGAATCAAAATAAAAAAAGAAAAGAAAAAAAAGGCGCTCCACCTCGATCCGGCGCCAGCAGCACCACCGGACCCCCGCTCCTCCGCCTAGCAAGTCGCCCTCTCCAGCAGCACCTCCACCCCCCCCCCCCCCCGCGTCTCCTTCTCCATCCCCTCCTCTGATCGATCGAAACCCCTAAGACCCCCAAACCCACTAACCCGCGTGCCCTAGCTTTCCCCCCCCAGTCGACCAGATTTGCCTCCGCCCCAGCCACACCCCGCGCCACCTCTGACCCAGCGCCTCCCCTCCTCCTTCCGATAGCGACACCCGCCTCCCCAGCGCCGCTTCAGAGGATCCCCCACCACGTGCAGCGAGCCAAGCCCCTCCTCCATCGAGCAAAGTGAGTTTAAATTATTTTATTTTTATTTTCTTGCCATGTAATTAATTTTGTGATAAAAAAAACATCGTTTTAAAATGTAATATATAGTTATAGATAATAAAAATATGATTTTTATATATTAGAGATAATAAAAATATAATTTTAGAGAGTTAAAAATATAATTTTTATTCATGTAGAGTATTAAAAATATAATTTTTATACTCCTAGCATAATAAAAATATGATTTTTATTTAATTAGAGTAATAAAAATATGATCTTTTATATAAGAAGTGAAAGAAAGAAGTGATTTGTGAAATGAACAAGAAGTGGATTTTGAAAGCAAAAGGATGAGATTTATAAATATGTTAAAGTTTATATTTTTTATTTCATGTAAAAATTCGATTTTTATATATTGAATAACGAAGTAAAAATTCGATTTTTATATATTGAATAGCGTAGTGAAAATTCAATTTTTATATATATAGTGGCTACGGGCAACAAAAGTGATAAGAGACGAGAACAGTGAAGATTTCCTGCATTGGAAGTGCCGTGGAAGTTGGATAGCTATCGGTGAGAACTTCTCACTCAAAATCTCTTTTTCTAGTTATAAATATATACTAGGATGCAGACGGTGTTTAGTAGCACCCGACACCCGTCATCCACAGACCATGGATGGCTTGTTTGTTTAATTGTTTGGTTGTGTAGTTGGTTAGATTATTTGGTTTGAATTGAATTGTTTGGTGAAATGAAGTTGATTTGATTGATGTGTGAATGGCGTGGGCCTTCACTAGACCGGGGATAAGGCTAGGCCTTGTCCCGTTTCTAGGGCTGCACACAACCCATATCCAACCCGACCCAACCCACCAACCCGACCCAACCCACATAAACCCAACCCAACCCATCTTAGTTCGGGTCGGATATGGGTTATAATTTGTAACCCATACTATATGCGGGTCGGGTTTGACATTTTGTTCAACCCAACCTCATTTTAACCTAACCCAAACCTATTTAAAAAAAAACTAATTTAATATCCATCCAATAAAAATTAGAATAGTATAATCCTAGAATAATGTTTATGTATTCTATAATAAATGTACAAAAAATATATTTCATGTCAATCCAAACTAGATAGAATTTGATAAATATATTTTAAAGAGCATTTTAATGTATTTTAAAATGAAACACTTGCTCAACTATGTAGTAAATCAATTTCATATGATGTGTTTTACAATGAAATTTTAATTATATGTCTTGTAATGAATCGGTTATTTTAAATGCATTATGCTAGCTAAAATCTGATATATTATGCTGAATATTTTAATATAATTTTTAGAAAAAATCCCTCATATTCTCATTTTTTATTGTATTCAAGTGACCCAACCCAACCTTAATTAACCCGACCCAACCCATACTTCAACCCAACCCATATCCAACCTCATATAGGGTCGGGTACGGGTTGAGCTACCTTAAACCCATACCTATGCGGGTCGGATAAAGTATTTGGTCTAACCCGACCCAACCCATACTTTGTGCAGCCCTACCCGTTTCTAGTATCGTGTCGTTATGCCGCCGAAATTTTCTAAAAATAAGTTAGAAAAATAAAGATAACCTTTTAATTAATAAATGAACCGAATAGAAAATTCATAGGTTGAATAAAATAGTTTGATCGTTAAAACTACAATTTTTAACGTGAATGTGAATAAATAAATATTCATTTACAAACCGGACGGTTTGTTTATGTACACCTATTTGAAGGACATTGATTGAGACGATAAATTTTACACATCGCCCAACTGCACAAATAAAAATCTGTGTTTGATTGCTTGAAACCCCACACGGGTATTGGGATGATATTTAACGTACACTAATCCCGATTGTTTAGTTGTATGTCGATCGATTGATTGACAGGCTGTTATAAGCGTTGAATATTTATATTTGATGCTTATACAGTGTAGAATGCACTTTGGATGATGGTTGATTATTCATCGTTGTTGATATATACATGTGTTGTAGAAAATCCATATAATTAACATTATATGGTAATTGATTGGGCCTCATTCCAGTTTCAAAATAGAAATATTTGAAAATAGAAATATTTGAAAAAGAAATATTTGAAATAGAATATTTGAAAATAGGAATATATGAAGCCGTATTTATTAGATTGACGCCATTTTGAAGTGAACGATATTTATATCGATTTTATTCATTTTATAATGAATATCGAAAGTGATTTCAAAATCTGATATTTTGAAAAGAATTGAATATAAACGAATTCGAATTGAAATTGAATAGAAATGAATTCGAATTTAAATTGAATATAAACGAATTCGAATTGAAATTGAATAGAAATGAATTCGAATTTAAATTGAATATAAACGAATTCGAATTGAAATTGAATAGAAATGAATTCGAATTTAAATTGAATATAAACGAATTCGAATTGAAATTGAATAGAAATGAATTCGAATTTAAATTGAATATAAACGAATTCGAATTGAAATTGAATTGAATTGAAAACGAATTGAAATTGAATTAGAAATCAATTTGAATTAGAAATCAATTTGAATTGAAATCAATTTGAAATGAATTTAAAATGAATTTAAATTGGAATATTCAATTTTGATTTGAAATTGATTATGAAGTTGAAACCGTTTTGAAAACGAATTTAAAACGATTTATAAAATTCATTTCGAAAGGAAATCGACGAAGTATATATTATATATATTATATATATAATATAATGGCCTGAATAGAACGCGCCGCGCCGCGGCAGTTCGCGAATTTCGACCATTTATTTCAAATGGACATTACGGGAGATCCGACCATCGGATTCTCCTAAAACCGGAACCGTTGGGTTCGTATCGAAAAGAGCTTTCTAACGATTATTAGAAATTAGAAATCTAACGGTTGGATTTGGAATTATGTCCAAATCAAATTTGAAAAAGGTCGCTGTAAGTGCAGTTCGATGGCCGTTGATGGAAATCGACTGTACGGGCCTTGATAAAATTATTAAAAATAGTAATAATTTGTGTAAAATCATAAGTAATGATTTAGAAAGGATTGGGATGAAAAACACCATATTTGAAAAGATAAAAATAGATTTTATCGAAATGAACTATTTTTGAACTAGAATTATAATTCTATTTATTTTTAAATAAATCAATTGAATTTGAAATGGTTTTGAAAATAACCAGAATTTCCAATGATTGCATTGGAATGGATTTGAATCGAAATTGTCTTCGGGATATTTCGATGTTGGATTTCATGATTATACAGATGTGGTTATGGAAATTTGAAAGATGTAGATATATATATCGTTATTTCCAATACGGTATCTGTTGGTCGTAGAATTTGATATTGAATATAAGCTGATATATTTTCTATTCAGAGCCTTGTGTTTAATATCAAATGTGATTTGGGTTTGTCGTGAATGGTGTCTTCATTAACACTGTTCTTGAACCCAGTTGAGAAAAGATTAAATCTTTTTATTTAGATTTAATAAAGTGTACCAATTAAATGATATTTAATTGGAATCACATTAGTATTGATTTTTGGGTTTATCGTGAACAGTGTTTTAAATAACACTTGTTCTTTAACCCGATAATTAATGGAAGGTGATTTTGGGTTTACCGTGAACCGTGTTTTTAAATGACACTGATTCTTTAACCCAGTCAAAGATTAAAACTAAGTGGAGTTTTAATGAATCTTTAATTAGATTGAAAAGATCGAGAATGGAGTATCACCAGTTTTATTCCAGGCGATAGTTAAATCTTTAATTAGATTTGAACGTGAAATGGTAATTGAATTTACCGATAACACCGTGGTGTTAGATATGAAGTATAACCATTTTTACTTCATGGGATGAATAGGATGGGATTGGGGAATTAAAACAAATGATTACTTCGGTAAGGTCCGTTAATTCCGACTAGTTGAATCGAAATTCAAAAGATGATTAAATAATAAATATAAAGAATTTATCTTTGATAAAATTAATGGGAACCTTTCCATATGAATGTGAAATTCAGAAACTAACTGTCGGTTAGCTAAGCAGAATGGTTTCCTGGATATTGATCTGATGTTGGTTTCGGCCTTCGGGGTTAATATTTGGGGAATTATTCTCTTGATTAATTTACGGTTAGTGACTGATGAATTGGAATGAGGCGTATGTTGTGTTTGTGTAACACTTATTTAAAATATACGCGAGTTATTCGGGAAGACCGGGTTTATCCCATTCTGAATAACTGATACGACGATAAGTCGAAGATGAAGACGATGGTCGAAGACTGGAGGTCTTCACGTCGTTTGGGTGATTACTGATGATCTTGATTGGGCTGTACGCCCAAGAAGATGGAAGCAGTTGGTGATCGTCCAGACGTACTTGGAGATCGAAGGATATGCGGGGTACTAGGTGCCTCCGGTTTCGTTCAGACCCAGAACGGACTTGTAAATGGATAGTGTGTCTGACGTTGTATTCCTTTATACTGTATTTGGTGATCTCTGCTAAATATATATCTGTTTGGTGGCAGAGAATTTATTCTCTTGCTATACACCCTTCTCTGAGACGTACGAGCCTAGAGGTTATATATTGGCAGAAATCAGTGGTACAGTATGGACTGACAATGTGGCATGCTGAGTTGCATGGATCAAGGCTTTTGTTGAAAAGCAAAGTCTTGTTGTTGATGATCAAAGCACGGCCTTGTGTGGCGTAGCTTTGTGTAACGTTGATTCTCGAGTATCACACCCGGTATGAACCAAAAACGGGAGACGGACATCAGGGAGGACATGCGTTTCTTTCTAGTTAGGAGTGGCGTCAGTGCTTGAACTGGCTGACGAGTTTGACTCATGTGGATGTTGCTTATTATTACTTGCTGAAAAGCGAGGCGCCTCGTGATATCGGTTTCGGCCGATGCTTCTGGTCGGCTGACGGGCCAGGCTTACGCCCCAAAGGGCGGGGAAACGCAGTGTTCAGGCATAATAATCCACATCGGTGGACCGACCCTGACGATCCAAGGGGCAGTTGCGGCTGTTCCTGAGACACGGGCTAGAGCGTCTCGAATCGGTGAGGATCTTGCCCCTAGCCTCGGTTCATACCATAAATGATAACCCAACTTCCAATACGACGTCTTGCGGTTTTGATTGTAAACTTATTTATGGCGACATAGTGGTATGGGTCATTCATGCCGCCTATGATTGATACTTATGATTTGAAGTTGTTTTATAAACTATACACTTATAATAGTATCAAATGATTCCTTTTAAACGTATCAAGCATTCTTTGGCTGTTATAAGGGAAAACCCTATCCCCCGGCTTGCGTTGCATTGTGTGATAGGACCTGGGTCTTATAACAACTTCATTTTTCTTTATTTAGCATTGCGCTGCTGTTTTATGCACTGGTATTCTTGGGAGGAAACCCGTTCCGTGTTATACGGCGTGGTCCCTTGATTTACCAAACTTTAAAAATAAAGATTGATAACTGTTTTAGTTCTCACACCAGTCACATGACTGACCTGGAGTTTATTGTTTTAACCTAAACTCTGGGTGCCCTTATTTTGACACGGGCAGCTAGTAGTTTTTGTTTTGCAGATTTATATTCACAGGATCCTGGTTTACAGCTGGAATGATATCCGGAAAGCTCTGTATCCGTATATCACCTTCAGTTGTGCTTTGTATTATTTTCCGCTGCTATGTAATTTATTGTAATCTCTGATATTTATTGAATGTAATTTATTCATTTATACTCTGTATCTTCTTGTATCTGATGGAATTGTTGTAATATACAATGAAATGTTCTTCCGTCTGCGTTCTGATTTGTCCTGTTCTCAAACGATCAGGGGTTTCGAACGGTCTAGATCGGTTTAACGACTGATTCGGATCGAGCGAAATTCTTGCCATCACATTTGGTATCAGAGCTTTGGTTTACAGAGCTCGAGAACAAGACACATTAGAACCATATGAAAGAATTCATCAGATATTGGATTAGTAACATCCAATTAGAATGACTCGTTAGAGATAGGATCAGTAGTATCCTAGAACGAGGGTGAAGAGTATATTTTTCAAATGAAAACAATTTTGTTTTGAAAATTTAAACCATTTTATACGTATTTGAATATTTATTTATATTGAATTTGGACAATCGAGTATATATAGATTTCGCATATACGCATCATGAACGTATATTCGAAGTTTTAATATACTGGATAGATATAGAGTCACATTCTAGTCGCTCGGAGATAATTCTGGTAATGCGGCCGCATTATCCATATTTGTGTTCGTGTTACGAAGGTGTGATTTCTATATATTTCCATTAGACTGGTGTGAGAACCAAAACCAATATAGCTTGAACACTTTGTTGTGAATTGGCATCAAAACAAGATTTTCAGTATATATATCAAAAATTATGAATTTGAAACTCTAATTCACTAATTGATTGATGTTTGTGTTGTTTGTTTATTTGTTTGCTAATTTTGAACCATTATGCCTAATTGAACCAAATATTGAACTGTATTGAAAACTGGTCGCATTTGCTTGCATATACTTGTACTTACATTGAACAGGTCATAGCAAGGAGGCTAGAGCCGAAGAATAAAATTTGTTTGCCCGACAAATAGGTACATGTTTACTACATAATTTACTGTTTTGTTTGGGTGATGATGATTTTATGAGCCTATTGGCTAGCCGCTTGGCCTTTTCTTTTTCTTTTTGAGATCAGAAGGCCTATATGGCAATTTCGGGATTTTCCCGTGGCTCCCGGTGCAGGGGAGGTTATGGCGAAAATTTTCGAAAATTTAGGGTGTTAGCCAAATTTTTGAAAATTTGAAAATTCTCAGAAACTGAAAAGTTGGAGAATGAAAGCCAGATCGAGCGTAGAGTTGATTAATCAAACCACTTTCGACCTTGTTCCTTTTCGGGGACGAAAAGTTTTAAGTGGGGGAGATTGTAATAACCCGGAAAATCTGGGCCAGTTTAAAATTTTTATTTTGGCAATTTTAGCGAATTTTGAAGATTTAAAATAGATTATTTTAAATAATATCGACGAGAAATTTATTTCGAATATAATTCGACGTATATATTATATACGTCATCGTTAGAATATAAATAATTATATATAATTATAATTAGAATTGAAAATGGCGCGGTAGTTCGATAATTCGATTTCAAACTTCAATTGAATGTACCGGGTGCAAAACAATCCGGATTTTAGTGAAACCAAAAACATTAGGATCTAATTGAGAATATCTTTCCAACGAATCCGAAAAATCGAAATTTCATAGCGGGAATCAAAAGATATGTCCAGTTGAAAATTCTGAATAGTCGCTATGGAATTCAGGCCCTTAAAAATGGGAATTTTGCAAATGACCTCGGATTTCGACGAAACTACTTTTGTTGGATCCGCGATGTCGAATTGTTGCTAGGTTTCAAATTTCATAATTTTTCGAATCAATATGTGGGCGTGGCAAAGGAAAACGCGTTTGACCAGTTTCAGTTGATTTTAATCGACTGGAAAATGGTCATTTTTCAATCGGTCTCAGAATTCGATGAAACTAGTTTTATTAGGACCGTATCGTCAATACGAAGCTAGAAAATCTTTTTCTGAAATTTTTCGAGTCAGTATGTGACCCCGGTAATTTGAAATGTACGTTTAAAATTCAATATAGTGATTTAAATGTAAATTCAACGGAAACTGATTCAAACAGTCGAATCAGCCTACGATACATATCCCATTGTGTTCGGAATGGGGGTAATTAGCTATGGACGACAGGCGGTGGGCCTCGTTTCGAGGTCGTATGTAAAAGTCAACTTTTTTGCAAATTAAATAATTAATAAATTAAAAATAAAAAAAAGATATCTCTTCCCCTTAATCTCGTTCTGGCCCCCCCCCCCCTTCTTCATTCGATCAGAATCAAAATAAAAAAAGAAAAAAAAAAGGCGCTCCACCTCGATCCGGCGCCAGCAGCACCACCGGACCCCCGCTCCTCCGCCTAGCAAGTCGCCCTCTCCGGCAGCACCTCCACCCCCCCCCCCCCCGCGTCTCCTTCTCCATCCCCTCCTTTGATCGATCGAAACCCCTAAGACCCCCAAACCCACTAACCCGCGTGCCCTAGCTTCCCCCCCCCCCCAGTCGACCAGATTCGGCTCCGCCCCAGCCACACCCCGCGCCACCTCTTACCCAATGCCTCCCCTCCTCCTTCCGATAGCGACACCCGCCTCCCCAGCGCCGCTTCAGACGATCCCCCACCACGTGCAGCGAGCCAAGCCCCTCCTCCATCGAGCAAAGTGAGTTTAAATTATTTTATTTTTATTTTCTTGCCATGTAATTAATTTTGTGATAAAAAAAAACATCGTTTTAAAATGTAATCTATAGTTATAGATAATAAAAATATGATTTTTATATATTAGAGATAATAAAAATATAATTTTAGAGAGTTAAAAATATAATTTTTATTCATGTAGAGTATTAAAAATATAATTTTTATACTCCTAGCATAATAAAAATATGATTTTTATTTAATTAAAGTAATAAAAATATGATCTTTTAAATAAGAAGTGAAAGAAAGAAGTGATTTGTGAAATGAACAAGAAGTGGATTTTGAAAGCAAAAGGATGAGATTTATAAATATGTTAAAGTTTATATTTTTTATTTCATGTAAAAATTCGATTTTTATATATTGAATAACGAAGTAAAAATTCGATTTTTATATATTGAATAGCGTAGTGAAAATTCAATTTTTATATATATAGTGGCTACGGGCAACAAAAGTGATAAGAGACGAGAACAGTGAAGATTTCCTGCATTGGAAGTGCCGTGGAAGTTGGATAGCTATCGGTGAGAACTTCTCACTCAAAATCTCTTTTTGTAGTTATAAATATATACTAGGATGCAGACGGTGTTTAGTAGCACCAGACACCCGTCATCCACAGACCATGAATGGCTTGTTTGTTTAATTGTTTGGTTGTGTAGTTGGTTAGATTATTTGGTTTGAATTGAATTTTTTGGTGAAATGAAGTTGATTTGATTGATGTGTGAATGGCGTGGGCCTTCACTAGACCGGGGATAAGGCTAGGCCTTGTCCCGTTTCTAGTATCGTGCCGTTATGCCGCCGAAATTTTCTAAAAATAAGTTAGAAAAATAAAGATAACCTTTTAATTAATAAATGAACCGAATAGAAAATTCATAGGTTGAATAAAATAGTTTGATCGTTAAAACTATAATTTTTAACGTGAATGTGAGTAAATAAATATTCATTTACAAACCGGACGGTTTGTAAATGTACACCTATTTGAAGGACATTGATTAGGACGATAAATTTTACACATCGCCCAACTGCACAAATAAAAATCTGTGTTTGATTGCTTGAAACCCCACACGGGTATTGGGATGATATTTGACGTACACTAATCCCGATTGTTTAGTTGTATGTCGATCGATTGATTGACAGGCTGTTATAAGCGTTGAATATTTATATTTGATGCTTATACAGTGTAGAATGCACTTTGGATGATGGTTGATTATTCATCGTTGTTGATATATACATGTGTTGTAGAAAATCCATATAATTAACATTATATGGTAATTGATTGGGCCTCATTCCAGTTTCAAAATAGAAATATTTGAAAATAGAAATATTTGAAAAAGAAATATTTGAAATAGAATATTTGAAAATAGGAATATATGAAGCCGTATTTATTAGATTGACGCCATTTTGAAGTGAACGATATTTATATCGATTTTATTCATTTTATAATGAATATCGAAAGTGATTTCAAAATCTGATATTTTGAAAAGAATTGAATATAAACGAATTCGAATTGAAATTGAATAGAAATGAATTCGAATTTAAATTGAATATAAACGAATTCGAATTGAAATTGAATAGAAATGAATTCGAATTTAAATTGAATATAAACGAATTCGAATTGAAATTGAATAGAAATGAATTCGAATTTAAATTGAATATAAACGAATTCGAATTGAAATTGAATTGAATTGAAAACGAATTGAAATTGAATTAGAAATCAATTTGAATTAGAAATCAATTTGAATTGAAATCAATTTGAAATGAATTTAAAATGAATTTAAATTGGAATATTCAATTTTGATTTGAAATTGAATATGAAGTTGAAACCGTTTTGAAAACGAATTTAAAATGATTTATAAAATTCATTTCGAAAGGAAATCAACGAAATATATATTATATATATTATATATATAATATAATGGCCTGAATAGAACGCGCCGCGCCGCGGCAGTTCGCGAATTTCGACCATTTATTTCAAACGGACATTACGGGAGATCCGACCATCGGATTCTCCTAAAACCGGAACCGTTGGGTTCGTATCGAAAAGAGCTTTCTAACGATTATTAGAAATTAGAAATCTAACGGTTGGATTTGGAATTATGTCCAAATCAAATTTGAAAAAGGTCGCTGTAAGTGCAGTTCGATGGCCGTTGATGGAAATCGACAGTACGGGCCTTGATAAAATTATTAAAAATAGTAATAATTTGTGTAAAATCATAAGAAATGATTTAGAAAGGATTGGGATGAAAAACACCATATTTGAAAAGATAAAAATAGATTTTATCGAAATGAACTATTTTTGAACTAGAATTATAATTCTATTTATTTTTAAATAAATCAATTGAATTTGAAATGGTTTTGAAAATAACCAGAATTTCCAATGATTGCATTGGAATGGATTTGAATCGAAATTGTCATCGGGATATTTCGATGTTGGATTTCATGATTATACAGATGTGGTTATGGAAATTTGAAAGATATAGATATATATATCGTTATTTCCAATACGGTATCTGTTGGTCGTAGAATTTGATATTGAATATAAGCTGATATATTTTCTATTCAGAGCCTTGTGTTTAATATCAAATGTGATTTGGGTTTGTCGTGAATGGTGTCTTCATTAACACTGTTCTTGAACCCAGTTGAGAAAAGATTAAATCTTTTTATTTAGATTTAATGAAGTGTACCAATTAAATGATATTTAATTGGAATCGCATTAGTATTGATTTTTGGGTTTATCGTGAACAGTGTTTTAAATAACACTTGTTCTTTAACCCGATAATTAATGGAAGGTGATTTTGGGTTTACCGTGAACCGTGTTTTTAAATGACACTGATTCTTTAACCCAGTCAAAGATTAAAACTAAGTGGAGTTTTAATGAATCTTTAATTAGATTGAAAAGATCGAGAATGGAGTATCACCAGTTTTATTCCAGGCGATAGTTAAATCTTTAATTAGATTTGAACGTGAAATGGTAATTGAATTTACCGATAACACCGTGGTGTTAGATATGAAGTATAACCAGTTTTACTTCATGGGATGAATAGGATGGGATTGGGGAATTAAAACAAATGATTACTTCGGTAAGGTCCGTTAATTCCGACTAGTTGAATCGAAATTCAAAAGATGATTAAAGAATAAATATAAAGAATTTATCTTTGATAAAATTAATGGGAACCTTTCCATATGAATGTGAAATTCAGAAACTAACTGTCGGTTAGCTAAGCAGAATGGTTTCCTGGATATTGATCTGATGTTGGTTTCGGCCTTCGGGGTTAATATTTGGGGAATTATTCTCTTGATTAATTTACGGTTAGTGACTGATGAATTGTAATGAGGCGTATGTTGTGTTTGTGTAACACTTATTTAAAATATACGCGAGTTATTCGGGAAGACCGGGTTTATCCCATTCTGAATAACTGATACGACGATAAGTCGAAGATGAAGACGATGGTCGAAGACCGGAGGTCTTCACGTCGTTTGGGTGATTACTGATGATCTTGATTGGGCTGTACACCCAAGAAGATGGAAGCAGTTGGTGATCGTCCAGACGTACTTGGAGATCGAAGGATATGCGGGGTACTAGGTGCCTCCGGTTTCGTTCAGACCCAGAACGGACTTGTAATTGGATAGTGTGTCTGACGTTGTATTCCTTTATACTGTATTTGGTGATCTCTGCTAAATATATATCTGTTTGGTGGCAGAGAATTTATTCTCTTGCTATACACCCTTCTCTGAGACGTACGAGCCTAGAGGTTATATATTGGCAGAAATCAGTGGTACAGTATGGACTGACAATGTGGCATGCTGAGTTGCATGGATCAAGGCTTTTGTTGAAAAGCAAAGTCTTGTTGTTGATGATCAAAGCACGGCCTTGTGTGGCGTAGCTTTGTGTAACGTTGATTCGCGAGTATCACACCCGGTATGAACCAAAAACGGGAGACGGACATCAGGGAGGACATGCGTTTCTTTCTAGTTAGGAGTGGCGTCAGTGCTTGAACTGGCTGACGAGTTTGACTCATGTGGATGTTGCTTATTATTACTTGCTGAAAATCGAGGCGCCTCGTGATATCGGTTTCGGCCGATGCTTCTGGTCGGCTGACGGGCCAGGCTTACGCCCCAAAGGGCGGGGAAACGCAGTGTTCAGGCATAATAATCCACATCGGTGGACCGGCCCTGACAATCCAAGGGGCAGTTGCGGCTGTTCCTGAGACACGGGCTAGAGCGTCTCGAATCGGTGAGGATCTTGCCCCTAGCCTCGGTTCATACCATAAATGATAACCCAACTTCCAATACGACGTCTTGCGGTTTTGATTGTAAACTTATTTATGGCGACATAGTGGTATGGGTCATTCATGCCGCCTATGATAGATACTTATGATTTGAAGTTGTTTTATACACTATACACTTATAATAGTATCAAATGATTCCTTTTAAACGTATCAAGCATTCTTTGGCTGTTATAAGGGAAAACCCTATCCCCCGGCTTGCGTTGCATTGTGTGATAGGACCTGGGTCTTATAACAGCTTCATTTTTCTTTATTTAGCATTGCGCTGCTGTTTTATGCACTGGTATTCTTGGGAGGAAACCTGTTCCATGTTATACGGCGTGGTCCCTTGATTTACCAAACTTTAAAAATAAAGATTGATAACTGTTTTAGTTCTCACACCAGTCACATGACTGACCTGGAGTTTATTGTTTTAACCTAAACTCTGGGTGCCCTTATTTTGACACGGGCAGCTAGTAGTTTTGGTTTTGCAGATTTATATTCACGGGATCCTGGTTTACAGCTGGAATGATATCCGGAAAGCTCTGTATCCGTATATCACCTTCAGTTGTGCTTTGTATTATTTTCCGCTGCTATGTAATTTATTGTAATCTCTGATATTTATTGAATGCAATTTATTCATTTATACTCTGTATCTTCTTGTATCTGATGGAATTGTTGTAATATACAATGAAATGTTCTTCCGTCTGCGTTCTGATTTGTCCTGTTCTCAAACGATCAGGGGTTTCGAACGGTCTAGATCGGTTTAACGACTGATTCAGATCGAGCGAAATTCTTGCCGTCACAACTGTCCACATTTGTTGATGTACTTTGATGATTATAAGTATTCTTCATGCTCTTAATAAAGATTTATTTCTATATTATATTTTGTTCCGCTGCGATGTGAGACTCTGATTCTGTATTGTTTCTTCTTCTTGTTCTTCTATTCTTAACTTTCTTTCTTTTTTATCTCATCCTCTAACTTCTTTCTTCTAGCTTTCTGGGTTTTCGATACTTGAGTATGGACACGAGATGTATTAGTGTCTATATTCGAGAGTCGAAATTTCCAGGACGTTATAGTTGGTATCATAGTGAGGTTTAGTAATAACTTTGGCTTTGTGGTATAACTCGATAGAGATTGGCTTAGTAATAACCTAGGTAGAGTTTGAGTGTATATATACAAGAGCGCGTATTTGTATACAAAAGTTTTGTATTGTGTTGTTGATTGGTTAGAGTTGAACTGACAGTTGGTACAATATTTGTAACAACTCGGAAAATCAGAACCAATTTAAAATTTTATTTTAGCTATTTTAATGAATTTTGAATATTAAAAATGATTTATTTTAAATAATAATGACTAGAAATTTATTTTGAATAGAATTAGAACGTATAAATTTATTTAAATCGAAGTTAGCATATAAATATTTATTTTAATTATATAACGAGCCTGAAATGGCGCGGTAGTTTGAAATTTCGATTTCAATTTTCAAATGAATGTACAGGATTCAAAATAAACCGGATTTTGGTAAAACCAGAAATATTTGAATCTATTTGAAAATATCTTTCCAGCGAATGTGAAAAATCCAGATTTCATAACGGGAATAAAAGTTATGTCCAGTTGAAAATTCAGAATAGTCGCTACGGAATTTAATATAATATATAGTCCTTAAAATAGCCATTTTGCAAACGAGCTCCGTTTTCGATGAAACCACTTTTGTTGGATCTGGAATGTCAAATTATTGCTAGATTCCGATTTTCATAATTTTTGGAATCAATATGTGAGCATGGCATAAGAAAACGTGTTTTGGCAATTTAAATTCGAATTGGATCGACCAGAAAATGACCATTTTTCAAACAGTCTCAAAATTCGACGAAATTAGTTTTGTTAGGACCGTATCGTCAAAACATAGATAGATTTATTTTTCGGGAATTTTTGGAGTCAGTATGTGGCCTCGGTAAATTAAAATGTACGTTTAAATTCAATATATATTGATTTATATTTTAATTTAAAGTAGAACTGATCGAAACAGTTGAATGGGCTTATGAAACATATTCCATTGTGTTCAGAATGGGGGTATTCGGCTAAGGGCGATAGTCATTGGGTTTGATTTGGAGTTCGGGAGGAAAATGTAATAAACTAAGAATTAAATTGATATAAAATTATAAATATAAAAGGGTCAAAAAGGGGTCAAAACCCTTAATTCTTTTCCACCGCGGTCAAGGGTTCCTGAAGCCGACACAATGGAAATTGACGATGGAAAACTCGAAATTTAATCCTCCATTTTCTTCAAATTCACAGCGTTAATCCAAAAGCTTACAAAGGCAAAGTTCTTCGTCATCTCGAGATCTTGAATCCTACTAGTCAAGATCAATTGTCATTTGAAGTTTTGCTCAGAATCTGGCCTCGAAGCGTGGCCGTTCGTGGGGCTTTTCACGGAGGAGGGGGCCACTGAACTTCTCATAGTCGAGGGTGAAGGTAGAGGATGTCAAGAGGTTGGAGGGGCGGTCGAGGATCATGGTCCGATCAACGGATGGGGCGGCGCAAGTGGAAATCTTTGACGAGGCATGGGTTCGGTTTTGACCTGCTGTGTAAACGTGAAGAAAGGGAAACCAACAACAACATTTTTAAAACATTATAAAAGGTGTATATATAAAATTAATTATATAATTAATATTGTTAATTAGAAAGTAATTAATTTATTAATTATATTAGTTAATGGTAATTATATAGTTGTAAATAAAAAAAAATTATGAATATTATAAAATAGCTTTGTAAATTAATAATGTTGTTTTTAAATTATAAGATAGCTTTGTAAATTAAAAATAGGATTTCTATAAATAACGTAGTAAGAAAAAATGTAATTTTTATATAAAAAGGCATAGAATAAAAATGGTTTTAAATAAAATAGAATGGTTTTTAATAAATATAGTAAAAATAAAAATACTTTTGTTTTATAAAATAAAAATACCGTTGTTTTAAAAATAAAAATAGCTTTGATTTTAAAAAATAAAAATAGCTTTGATTTTAAAAATAAAAATAATATTAGTTTAAAAATGAATTTTTATATAAATAACATTGGTTTAAAAGTATGGTTTTTGTATAAATAACATTTGTTTAAAAATCAGGTTTTGATTATATAACACAATGAAATAAAATTATAATTTGTATATATTATAGCATATATAAAAATGTTATTTTTGATTATAAATAACATGTGTAAAAATATGTTTTTTATATATATATATTATTGAAATAAAAAATTTGATTATATATATATAACGATGTATAAAAATTTGATTTTTATTATTCGAATAGCGAAATAAAATTTTGATTTTTATTATATGAATAGCGAATTAAAAATGTGATTTTTATATATATAATTTTTAGCGATATAAAAATGTGATTTTTAATTTAAAAAGAGTTGTTTTGAAAATGGGATTTTTAAATTTGTATATAGCATTGTTTTTAAATATATACAGCGTTGATAAAAATACGATTTTTAGTTCTATAAAAATATGATTTTTAGTAGGTAAAAATATAGTTTTTAGTTAGATATAAATATAAAAACATCATATTAAAAATGTGATTTTTACTATGAATAGCGTGGAAAAGACTGTGTTGAATTTCGGGCAAATCCAAACTGTTCAGAAATTCAGAAATAAAACTGGCGGGGTGGAAACCAAAGGTGAGAATTCTTTCTCACTCAATTTATTTACAGTTAAATATATACTAGGATGCAGATGGTGCTTAGCAGCAACCGACACCATTGATTGTACAAACCATGATTGTTTGTTTGGATTGAATGGACTGTATTATGTTTATTGATTGTATGGAATAAAATATTTGAACAATAAAAATATTATTTTCATTGAATGAATGAACTATATAAAATATTCATGTGTATGGAATAAAATATATTCATGTGTATGGAATAAAATATCATTTTTATTGTATATATGAATTGTATAAAATATTCATGTGTATGGAATAAAATATCATTTTTATTGTATATATGAACTGTATAAAATAGTCATGTATTGAAATAAATATTCATAAACAAATCGGGCGATTTGTTTATGTACACCCATTTATCTGATACTGATTGGGACAATATATTTTACACATCGCCCAACTACACAAATAAAATCTGTGTTTGTTGATTGAAACCCCACATGGGTATTGGGATGATATTTGACGTATACTAATCCCAGTTGTTTAGTTATATGTCAATCGGTGGGTTGACAGACTGTTGTAAGTGTTAATTATCTGTATTTAACGCTTATACAGTTGTGTAATGCACTTTGGATGATGGCTGACTATGTCTGATTATTGTTGTGTACGTGTGTGTATGAAATCCATGTATATAAAATTATATGGTAATTGACTGTGTCTGATTCCAATTAGGAAAGAACGAATATTTTAAATTAACGAATATTTTATAATGGCGAATAATTAATATTTTAAAATAACTAATGTTTTAAAATAATATTCAGAAGTGGATCAAAATATGATTTTGATGTCCGATTTGGGATGGACACGAAATATTGAAATAAAGCCGTGTTGATTAGATTAACGCCATTTTGACGTGAATGATATTTATATCGATTTTATTCATTTTTATAATGAATATCGAAAAGGAAGTGATTTCAAAATCTAATGTTTTGAAAATATTACCATTTATATATTAATGATATGGAATATTCAATTTTGATTTAAAATTGAATATGAAGTTGAAATCGTTTTGAAAACGAATTTAAAACGATTTATAAAATATGTTTTAAATGGAAATCGACGAAATATATATAATATATATATTATATATATTTAATGTCCAGAATAGAACGCGTCGCGCCGCGACCGTTCGCGGATTTTGACCATTGACATCGAATAGACATTACGGGAGATCCGACCGTCGGATTCTCCTAAAACTGGAACCGTTGGGTTCTTATCAAAAAGAGCTTTCCAACGAATACAAGAGATTTGAAATCTAACGGTTGGATTTGGAATTATGTCCAAGTCAAATTTGGAAAAGGTCGTTGTAAGTGCTGTTCGATGACCGTTTATGGAAATCGACTGAAATGGCCTTAATAAAATTATTAAAAATATTGATAATCTGTGTAAAATCATAATAAAATATTTGGAAAGAATTGGGATGAAAATTTCCATATTTGAAAAGATAAAAATATATTTTTATCGAAATGAACTAGTTATCAACTAGAATTATAATCCAATTGTTTTTAAATAAATAAATTGAGAATGGGTTGTAATATAACCAGGATTTCAATATATGAATTGGAGTGGATTTGATTGGAAATTATCTTCGGAATATTTCGATATTGGATTCCGTGATTATACGAATATTGTGGAGGAATTTGGAAGATATATATATCGTTATTCCCAATACGATATTTGTTGATTTCAGAATTTGATATTGAATATAAGCCGATATAATTTCTATTCAGAGCCTTGTATTTAATATTGAATTGGATTTGGGTTTGTCGTGAATGGTGTCTTCATTAACACTGTTCTTAAACCCAGTTGAGAAAAGAATAAATCTTTAATTAAGATTTAGTGAAGTTTTTCCAATTAATTAATATTTAATTGGAACTGAATAAAAGAATTGGATTTTGAGTTTGTCATGAATGGTGTCTTAAATAACACTATTCTTGAACCCCATGTGAAAAAAATAAATCTTTTAATTAAGATTATTAGAGTTTCCAGTTAATTAACATTTAATTGGAATAAAATGGGATGTGAATTGGGTTTATTGTGAACTGTATTTTTAACGACATTAGTTCTTTAACCCAATTTACAGTGAAATGTGATTTGGAATTTATAATTTTTTTTTATTAAGATTTAAAGGAAATTTTCCAAAGAAAAGTTTTCCAATTTAATATAATAAATTGGAATGGAATGGAATTCGATTTGATAATAATCGAAGTGAGCTTCTGTGGAGGAAGACTACTAATATACATAGAATTTAAAAGGCTTTGTCGTTATTCCATTTATATTATTAGTCCGATACAGAAATTGATATCGATTATATATATTGATCTATTTTCCATGAAGATTCCATAATTAATGGAATGTGATGTTGGGTTTATCGTGAACTGTGTTTTCAATGACATTAGTTCTTTAACCCAGTTAAAGATAAGATTAATTTCTTAACTTTGAATAATCTATAAGTAATGTTTTTTGGAGATTAAAACTGAATTAGAGTTTTAATGAATCTTTAATTAGATTGAAATGTGAATGGGATAATTAAATTTATCGAATTCATGAAATGATCGAGAATGGAGTATCACCAGTTTTTCTCCAAGCGAAAGTTAAATCTTTAATTAGATTTGAACATGAAATGGTAATTAACTTTACCAATAACACCGTGGTGTTAGATATGGAGTATTACCAGTTTTGCTCCATGGGATGAATAGGTTGGGATTGGGATAATGAAAGAAATGATTACTTCGGTAAGGTGCTCTAATCCCGACTAGTTTCGATAAACCTTAATTTGGTTTGAATTGAAATCCAAAGGAAGAATAAAGTATAAATTTAAAGTATTTATCTTTGATAAAATTAATGGGAACCTTTCCCAAAGGATATGAATATTTAAATAAAAGAATACTCAGAATTGGAATGAGGCGTATGTTGTGTTTTGTAGCACTTGTTTATAATATACGCGAGTTATTCGGAAAGGCCGGTTTTATACCCATTCTGAATAACTGATTCGACGATAAGTCGACGATGAAGATGGTGGTTGAAGACCGGAGGTCTTCACATCGATTGAATGATTACTGATGTCTTGATTGGGTTGTACACCAAAGACGAGGTAATAAGTGGTGATCGTCCAGACGTACTAGGAAATCGACCGGATATGCGAGGACCTCTCTCCTGTATTGGACATATGGGATGAGGAATAAGGTGCCTCCAGTTTCATTCAGACCTAGAACGAACTTGTAAATGGATGTGTGTCTGACATTGGATTTATTCTGTGTTGATTGAACTCTATTAAATATATCTATTTGGTGCCAGAAACTTTATTCTCTTGCTTAACACCACTCTCTAAGACGTACGAGCTCAGAGGTTATATATCGATAGACATCAGTCGCATGGCGTGAATTGCCTATGTGGCATGCTGAGATGCAAATGATCAAGGCTTCTGTTGAAAAGTAGAGTCTTGTGGTTAATGATCAAAGCACGGATTTAATGTAGCATAGCTTTGTGTATAGTGTTAATTCGCGAGCCTCACACCCCGGTGTGAACCAGAAACAGGAGAGGACCTCAGGGAGGACATGCGTTTCTTTCTATCTATGAGTGGTGTCATGGTATGGAACCCAGACATTTTACTTATGTGGATGATGGATAGTGAGGCGCCTCGGACATATCGGTCACTACGGGACTGAGGGATGATATAGTCGACATACTGACCATTACGCCCCATAGGACGGGGAAACGTATCGTTCAGGCATTTTAATCCACTTCGTGTGGACCGTCCCTGATGATCCAAGGGCCCACCTGAGTCTAGGCCCTGAGACATGGTAGGCTAGATTGTCTCGAAGCGGTAAGGACGATCCCTTGCCTTGGTTCACAGATGGAAATCCAACTTCCAATACATGACCTTTTGGTTTTGATTGTAGAGCCTAGTATTGGCGACATAGTTGCATGGGATGCTATGTCGTCTATGATTGATACATTTATATTTGAAGTTGGTTTATACACTTTACATTTATAATAGTATCAAAAATGATTTGTTTTAAATGTACCAAGCATGTTCGGCTATTATAAGGTAAAACTCTATCCTTCGGCTTGTGTTGCATTGTGTGATGGGACCTGAGTCTTATAGTAGCTTCATTTTTCCAAAAAGAATTGCGCTGTTTGTTTTATGCACTGGTATTCTTGGGAGGAAACTCGTTCCGTCTTATATGGCGTGGTCCTTGATTTACTTTTGAAGTAAAGGATTTAACAACTGTTTTTAGTTCTCGCACCAGTCACATGACTGACCTGGAGTATATTGTTTTAACCTAAACTCTGGGTGCCCCTATTTTCCACACGGGCAGCTAGTAATTTTGGTTTTGTAGATATTATATTCACAGGATCCTGGTTTACAGCTGGAGCTATATTCGGAACACTCTGTATCCGTGTATTTCTTTCAATTGTGTTTTGTATTATTTTCCACTGCATTGTAATTTGTAAATCTATGACATTTATCAAATGTATATTATTTATTCATACTCTGTATATTCTTGTACTCTGATGTAAATTGTTGTAATAGCAATGAAATGTTCTTCTGTTTGTGTTCTGATTTGTCGTGTTCTCAACTCAATCCGGGCTTTACCGTAAGGGCGAGTTTGGGTTGTTTCAATATTGTTTTGTGAAGAGGGTAAATGAAATAATTTTGCCTAAAATATATTTGCATATAGAAAAGAAATGATTTTATAAAATTATTGATATTAGCTTGTTGATTGATTTGAATGGGAATTCAAATGACATTGGGAATTTGAATAAGTTATATTAACAAGAAGACTTTCACATAGAATTTGTGAATAAGAATATTTATATGGAATTAAATAAAATAGAAATTTAACTTGAAGATACGTTAAAAAATGAGAAAGGAAAATGGAATGGTTTGGTTATGTGACTGTTGGTCTATAGGATGACAGACTGATTGAATAAAAATTCATCAACAGTTAAAAATAAATTGAAAACTAAGAAAATGAACTCTAATATTAGGAGTTTTGAATAGAATCACCTATAAAATAAAATTTAATTATTTAACCATGTATCTGTTATTGGCATTGGATATCGAGTTAAGTGCAGGTTGGAAGAGATAGAAGAATTGTTAATTGCTTTGCTTGGATATTAGAGTTTGATTGCCCGACAAATAGGTAAACTTTAATATTATTGGTTGATTGATTTTATACCCCCTGAGTTGGGTGGTCGTTTGGCTTTGTTTTCTTTTGATTAATGTGAGGCCCGGAGTGGCGTTTGTAGTTGTTCTGGTCGACCAGTCCGGAGGAGATTTTGGCGAATTTTTCAGAAATTTTTAAGACTGGGATATTTTTTTAAATAATTATTTTGAAAAATAATTGGTTTGACGCATTCTCCTTACATAGTAATTTCGGGGACGAAATTCAATTAAGGGGGAAGAATGTACCGACCCAGATTTTTGGTTATTCGAATTCCGATATTAAAATCTATTTTAAATATTATATTTGGAATATTAATTAATTTTTAAATTGAGTTCCTTTATAAAACGACGATTTAACGTATAAATTTATATTTATATTAAAACGAGCTCGTAACGTCGTGATAGTTCATAATATTGAGTTATGTACTTTAATTGAATATATAAAATCCGTTTTAACTCGGGATTCTGTGAAATAAGAAACGTTAGAATCTATTAGACGATAATTTTCAAACGAAAGAGAAAAATCGAGATTTTATCTTATATATTGTAAGTTGTGTCCAAATCAAATTTTCAAATAGTCATTATGGATCATTTAATAAATTATAATGTTTATTTAATTTATTTAAAAGGAATTTTTATATATTTGGACATAGTTTAACTCGAAAATGGTAATGTTGAGTTATAAGTTCATATTGATTGAATTTGAAGTTATATATTATTTTATTTGGATATATACACGACAATAATATTTATTATTATTGAATTTATTTATTTGGCAATTTAATTAATATTGTTTAGGCCTTAAGAATAGCCGTTTTTCAAATGACTTTTATTTTCGACGAAACAAGTTTTATTAAAACTGCAATAGCTAATTATTTCTAGTTTTCCAGTTTAGGGTCAATTGGACTTGTTTTGTGAGCATGCGGTATTTAAATGTGAACTGATGAACAATTTGAAATTAAAATAAAACTATTTTTCCAAACGAAGTCGGAATTCGACCAAACAAATTTCATTGGGGTTATATCGTCAAGACGTAACAACACATCCATTTTTGACATGTTTAAAGATCGTGTGCGATGGTGTGAATACTAAACGTTTAATGTATATTCAATTAATCCAACTATTATTATAATAATAAAAGAAATCAATAAAAAAATAAAAATTAATATATTAAACATATATAAACTTCGACGCTAAATAATAAAACTGTACAAGCCGACCCTAATACAAAGGTGTATAACTATTTCTAACAAACACCCTTATTTTCACGCAACCAATAAATGAATGGTATAATTATTCTCCAGTGTAACGGCCCGGAAAATAATTCGACGCTCGAGATTTCAACAATGATATATAATCTTGTATTACTTATCGAAAATCCAGACAGTTGATAGAAAGAAGTTAGAAGGTGAGAAGAAAACGGAAAGAAATGTTAGAATAGAAGAAAGAAGAAAAACACATATCAGAATCTCACAGCGGAACAAATATAATATATATCAAATCTCTTTATACAAAAGGAAATTGTATATACATACCAATCATCAGAGTACATCATATATGAGACACGCCGAAAAATAACTTTAAATAACTAACGGTGAAGCCTCCTGCTTCCAGCTCCTAAACTCTAAGCGGAACCTAACCTGGAAATATACTCGGTCTGACCCCAGCACATTTGAAGCCAAGAAAAATTCATCCGGATCAGTCTGGAATACTTTTAGTGATAAATTCACAGCACAAACAGCTTGTTTAACTTTATAAATCCCTTTGAAATAAAAGGATAATAGTAAGACCAGTCTACACATAAACACGGACAGTTTTTACCTTACTATAACCCAAAACATTTTTGAAATCATATCTTATCTGATATTATAATAGTGTCTATCAAACCACAAATAAATAATAATCTAGCAGAACGCTTGCATCTCATGCTCTACGTATATAGTATACAATCAAAACCGCGGGCGCTTATTGGAAATTGGATTTGGACTATGACAACGTATGGAACCACCTGTCGATAGTGTATCTCTAAAGGGGAATACATTGGGTTCAACAAGAATGTCTTGCAACCCGGCCCACACATGACCGACCACTCATTTTGCTTGAGTGTATCGAATGTGTATCACCAACGGTTGGGATCAGCAACTGTTTCCCGAAAGGGAAAGCATCGAACAGATTAAAGAAGGAAATGAAGTTTCTCTAGATAGGTTATTATACACCCTAATGGGAGCGACCCACATAGCCATGTTGCCTGCCCGATTTTTGTCATTTCCCGGTTGATGAGGCTTGAGGTTACGATTATCTATTTTTTTGATCAGCACATCACTTTGAATTCCACATCGTCAGATCCGTCAAATCACTGATTGACATCTTCAAAAATTCACTGGGTACGTTTGAAGAAGTCAATGTACGTGACCATCTGGAAGTACTCTGTCAGACATTCGTCCATACAAGTCATCCAGGAATAGGATGAACCTAAGGCACCCTCTACCGCATCCTACATAGGAATCACCCCAAGGATTAACAGCGAAAAGTCCTTGCAATCCGTAGATTTCACCAATGACAGAACCCCAGTATATCTCTGTGTGGACTCAGAGATTGTAAGTAGTTCTTCCATTTATGAAGATCTGTGGTCTTCAATGCTCCATCTTTATCGCCTGCAAGTTAGTCGCGTCTGTACAGTTGATTCGAAATGGTTTTGGGTCTAGTCCTCATCCCGGTCTATTCGAAACTACACGTCAAAAGGTAAATAGAATATTTCATTTAATAGTCGGTTGTTTAACTATCAAATCATAACAATACTGTTAAGTACATTGGCAGCTCCGGTCATTTATAATAAAACAATTTATTAAACCATTTCATCAATTTCATAAATTCTATCTTGGTAAAACTCTTGTGATTTTTCTTTACTTTAAAACATTAACTAATACTTTCGTTGGAATCATGTATTTACCAAACTCCCTTTTTTTATTCCTTTGTCTCAGACCATTTCTATATTTCAAAAAAATTCTTTTTATTTTCTTATTGATTAACATTAACAAACTCTTTTCGTATTTTCTTACACTTGGAAAATATCGCTATATATTCGTAAATCCTTTCCATTTCTATTACCATTTGGAATATCAAAATATATACTTTAACCATTTGATATAAGTTCTATTACCAATCTGATGTAGTTAAAATAATCGTCAAGTGGCGTATACCTTATAATATAACCTCAAACGGGTTTATTAAGTTTGAAACAATCAAGCTTTTGGGAATTTTAGTTTTATTTCCAATATACGATTACATTTCAAAACCAATGTCATTCTTTATTTCTCATTTTCCATGAAATTCAAAATTTATCAACTTATTTCTTTGAATACACGTGCTTGCCCAAAATATTCCATTTCATTACTTTAGCAATAATGCTACATATTAAATCACATTATATCATATTTCGTGTCTGACCCAAATAATACACTGTTTATTTTAAACCCAATGGTTTTATTATATTTCTAAATCTTTACAATTTAATATCTGCAATATTTTCTCAATAAATTATTTCGACATCCTCTACCATTACAAACCCATATCATCCTTTGATAATAGTGAAGTCGTCCAAGTTGGGGTATTTTAATTACCTCCCAGACCTTGACCGACAACGTTTTTATCTCCAGACAATAAGAGTTTGCAACCCAAAACCTGATATTCCATTCCCATTTCCGTTTATTACGATTATATAAATCCATTCCTTTTATACGAAACCCACTTTACACTTAAATTCCCATTCCTTAATTAAGTAAACTTCATCAAAACAAATATTATTTACCATTGGATTCCAATATGGTTTTGTAACCCATTTCTTCTATTCGTAATTCCCTTAAACTCTCTTTACTTAATTTATTAAGTAAATATCCCAAACCCCCTTTTAAGTCTTATTTTAACCAAACTCACCTTACTTAATTAAGTAAACTCCTATTGGAACTCTCGGATTAGCTTACGAGTCCCTTTTGCAAACTCTGTTTGTAAACCCGGGTTATAACCCTCTTATAAAACTCTAAACTAAATTTTAATCAAACTTATTTCTATTTGATCACTTTTTAGTTTAATTTACCATTAAAAAGTAATTGCTTTAATTATCATTACTTAAAAATAATTTACTTCAACATTAACCACTTTAAAAGTATTTAATTTCATTATTAATTAGGAATAGAGTAATTAATAATAATTAACTTTATTAGAAAAAATTAAATTTGATAATCACTTTATAATTATAGTTAATCAGAGATTAACTAGCCTTTAACGACATTCGTATTTTTGGAAACCATCGGTTAGATTAATTTAAAACAAATTAAACTAATCGTCAACTTCAATTAAAAACAGTCGTCTTTGTCAACCGTACACATCAGTTAAACTATTAACTGATTTCCATTTCATTTCTTATAAAATTCTTACTAAACCTTACTCAATCTTACCGCTACTGGGTTATTTCTTAATTGAATTCTAATTAAGAAGTAATCGCTTTAATTAATTAAAATAAAAATTAACTACAACATTAACTACATTAAAAATAGCTGATTCCGATATTAACTAGAAATAAAATAATTAATCATTTCTAAAAGATCATTAAATCATAATTAATCTCATTAACAATAATTAACTTGATAATCATTTTTTTTAAATATAGTTAATCAAAGATTAACTAACTTTGAACAACCATCGTTAAGTTTAACGGATATTCGGATAATATAGATTTGATTATTTAAAATCAAACCATCCCAACTCTAATTAAAACAGTCTCCTTTGTCGACTGTCAACATCAGTTAATTATTAACTGATCATATTCATTCCTCGTTTCCCTTTTTAAATTAATTTAAAAACTCATTTAATTATTTTATAAATCAATTATCCAATTTCACTAATATGTGTATTAGTTTCTTCCTTTCGGATCATAGACGATATAATAATTCATTATATAAAATGTTTAATAAATTCTTTTATAAATCACGATTATAAATATATTTATAAAAATTTCTATTTTAATTAACTCGCATAAAACAATTTAAAATTTCATTCAGTTATAAATAAATTTATAACTAACTCTTCATCAGTTCGCCTAGCGGCAAAACGACGTCATAAATAACAGATTTTAGGCCATCGCTGCCAACCACTTAATCAATACTGTCGATTGATTAAAATCACAACAATAATTAACATCCATTCAATCCAAACAGGTTTTGATATCATTTGGGGTAACAATTCATATATATGAATAATATGATCAACATACAATTAATTTTAGGAATCCTGTTTGATTCCTCCAACCTGTTCTTCCCTGCATCACAGTTCATTATAATATTTGATAATAACAAATGAAATTATTTCATTAATATAATGCGATAAAATGACAAATAAATAACGTCAACCAATCAAACAATTACAACCAATAGAAACCATAGCATTCAATCAACCAATTTATACTATCAATGGCATGTTATAATTTTATGAATTTAGCCCATCACAGTATTTCAGAAAAAGTATGAGAGTTAACTCACCATTGTTTTCAGTTGATGATTTCAGCGCCATTTTCGTATAATTTTAAATAGCCTCCAAAATTACACGAAATTACAACTGCTTCCATTTCTGGCTGAACCAGCGTATATGCTTAGCCTCCGTTGCCACGGTCCCAACGGATCCTGTTTCGTTGAATTCCGGTAACGTATGGATAACATATCGTATTTACAAGTTAAAAGTTAATGATTATAAAAATTTATAATTAATTATCAATTAATAAGACAAATCCGATTGTTACCTTAACTTAAAAGCCATCCACGTCATCATCGTTTAAGGTCCACGCGTTTTCTCCAATCCCTTCCACTGAAACACAATTCTTTGATTTCGAACTGGCCTCCTTCATAACCACGAATGGGAAAACTTCCTACCACCTCCCCAGACGATCACCGAAACTCCGACCAAGGGTACCACCAAAACCGCCGCTTCGAGATCCATCACCGCCCAAAGACCCCTGCCCCGATGATGCTCCGACCGATCTAAAATCGATTTTCCCCCAATTCCGTTCAACTCCAGAATTTCACCATCTCAAGCTGCCATGAGGCACCGCACCACTTCAGATCGAAAGGCCACCTCATCACCAACGTTTTTCCTACGGGTTCCCACCACCCTCGTCAACCCCAGCCACCAAAAACGTCTCATTTCTGACCGTCATATGTTAAAACGAACCCAAAAACTTCGCTTCCATTCAACTAGCCACCGTTACCACCACACACCATATCAGACCTTCAACCCCAAAGAGAAAATGACTTACTATTCCTCCTCTACAACATCGCTTCAGACCCCTTCATCAATCGTCAACCCAAACCCCACCAAATCCCATAAAAACGAAGTCAGTTTTTCGCCTTTTCTCGCAATTTCCGGCAACCACACTCGACGAAACCTTCCCAAATTTTGTCAGCGACTAGCCCTCGAACTGATCTACGACTTTCCCTTTGGTTAGCCTCACCAATTCTTCACGAATTGAGAGAAATAATTTTTTAGTGATTAGGGACTTTTTTGCAAAAATAAGAATGCTGAAAATGTTTTGGACGGATTGGAATGGGTAGGCTGAAGAATTAGGTTGTATATATAATGAAATTTATATTAATTTATTACGATTTGACTCACAATATTTTATTTCGTACTTATCACTATTTTGAATGTTATTTATTGATTACTGTACTTACATAGAAACTCCGTTCATTACGAAAATGGACGTCATAGAATAATTTAACGTTAAGGTCCTAATGAATCTTGGTTCGTCGAATTCCGAGTCCATTTTCTCAAACGGCGCTCGTTCACATCCACATGGTTGTTTTATTTGCATTTAATTTTACCATGCTCACAAAATACTCCGGTTGACGAGAAAATTGAAATCTAGCAATGATTAGATGTTGCGGTCTCAATTCAATTTGTTTCGTCGAACACGAAGGTCGTTTGAATAAAGTTCCTTTTAAAGGGTCCATTTTAAATTAAAATAAACCAATTTAAAAATATCTCAATATAATAATAATAAAATATTATAATTGGCCATACACGACTAGAATTTCATGTATTACCAAAATAAAATATCCTGGGTTGAGTTCTAAGCTGAAACGATATTCAATAAAATAAAAATCCTTTATTTTAATATAATAAAGCGTTATAATTTATAGTGGAATTCCATATCGACTATTTTAAAATACATAAAATAAAATATATAGTATGAAAACTGGAATTTTCTCTTCCATTAGAAAAATATTATCCAATAGACCTGGACGTTTCTTGTTTCAAAGAAATCCAACTTATATTGGATCATGTACAGTCAATTAAAGTTCAAAACTCCATATTACGAACTATCGCGCCCCTGCAGCTCGTTTTATAATTAAATTGTAAATTAAACGTTCAACCATCGTTAAATAAACGGATACGTTAATATAATTCCAATATAAACAATGTCAAACCCTTTTATTTTGCCAATTCACAATATACTGCAAATACAACATTTTTCCAAATATTTTGAAATTAAATATTATTAATATAAAAAAATATTCAAAATAAAATGATTAAATTCGATTATTTAAATTCAAATCAATATTTTAAATAATAAAATATATAATTGGCCAGAAAATACGGGATGTTACATTTCTTCCCCCTTAAAAGAATTTCGTCCCTGAAATTACCAAGGGAGAAAGAATGCTACAACCCTATTATCTTTACAAAAAAATATTTAGTTGAAACACGGTTTTATTTCCAAAACTAATCTGATTGGGTTTAAAACGCAATTATTCCAAATAACAAATTTATACAAAAATCTTCAAAAAAATTCTAACACCTTAAATTTTGGAAAAAATTTGGCAGAGTCTCCCCTGCTTGGAGGGACACCTGCAATATTGCAGGCTCAATAAATATATATACATCGACTCTCATGGTCGGAAAATCTTAAATTAGATCTCAAAACCCAAATCAAAACCCAAAAATTTATATTTTGCGTAGGCATACATTTTTGTTGACGTTACGAAACGACCCAAACTTCCCCGTGAAGGAAAGCCCGGATTGAGTTGAGAACAAGACACATCGGGACAAAAACAGAAGAACATTTCATTGCTTATTACAATAATTTCATCAGAATACAAGAATATACAGAGTATGAATAAATATTAAACATTCGATAAATATCATAGATTTACAAGTTACAATGCAGCGGAAAGTAATACAAAACACAACTGAAAAGAATATACGGATACAGAGCTTTCCGAATATCATTCCAGCTGTAAACCAGGATCCTGTGAATATAAATCTGCAAAACCAAAACTGTAACACCCCGCCTCTATACCCACTATCGCCCTTCACAAACCTCATTCTCCGTTATGGTCTACGACATTTCTCTGAAATGAACTGGACGATAGTGGGTATAGAGGCGGGGCGTTACAAAAACTACTAGCTGCCCGTGTGGAAAATAGGGGCACCCATAGTTTAGGTTAAAACAATAAACTCCAGGTCAGTCATGTGACTGGTGTGAGAACTAAAATAGTTATTAATTTAATTATAAAGTTAGGTAAATCAAGGGACCAGGTTGTATAACACGGAATGGGTTTACCCCCAAGAAAACCAGTGCATAAAACAAACAGCGCAATGCTAAATAAAGAACAATGAAGCTATTATAAGACCCAGGTCCCATCACACAATGCAACGCAAGCCGGAGGATAGGGTTTTACCTTATAATAGCCAAATAATGCTTGATACGCAAAATTTAATCTTTTATTAATACTATAAGTGAAGAAATCAACTTCAAATATAAATGTATCAATCATAGGCGGCATGAGAGCCCCATCCCACTATGTCCCCATATATAGGATTACAACTAAAACCGAAATGTCGTATTGGAAATTGGATTTCCATCAGGAGTCGAGGCAAGGGGCAAGCTCCTCACCGTCTTTGAGACACTCTAGCAAATTCCTCAGGATTCCCCGTAGAGAACCCTTGGAATCAGCTGGGCCGGTTCACACTTACGTTTGTGGATTGGCAATTCCTGAACACACGTTTCCCGGTCCTATCGGACCTATCCATCGGCTCCGAAGAGACCGATATATCCGAGGCGCCTCGCATTCCAACATCCACAAAGGTATAATAATCAACGATGTCAGGACTAGTAAAACGCTGACACCACCCATAACTTGAAAGAAACGTCGTGTTCTCCCAGCGGTCCTTATCCTGTTTTTAACTCATACCGAGGTGGGTGGCTCGCGAATTAACGCAATACACAAAGCTACGCTGTATTAAAGCCGTGCTTTGATCATCAACCACAAGGCTCTGCTACTCAACAGAAGCCTTGATCATTTGCATCTCAGCATGCCACACAGGCAATTCATGCCATGCGACTAATATCTATCGATATTTAACCTATGAGCTCGTACGTCTCAGAGAAGGGCATTAAGAAAGAGAATAAATTCTCTGTCGCCAAACAGATATATATATTTAATAGAAATCAATCAACGCATAATAAAATCCAATGTCAGACACACAATCCATTTACAAGTTCGTTCTGGGTCTGAAATAAACCGGAGGCACCTTATTCCTCTCCCGTATGTCCAATACAGGAGAGAGGTCCTCGCATATCCGTCGATCTGCAAGTACGTCTGGACAATCACCACTTATTACCTCGTCTTGGGTGTACAGCCCAATCAAGGCATCAGTAATCATCCAAACGATGTGAAGACCTCCGGTCTTCAACCACCGTCTTCATCGTCGACTTGTCGTCGAATCAGTTATTTAGAATGGGTATGGACCAGGCCTTTCCGAATAACTCGGGTATATAATAAACAAGTGCTATAAAAACACAACATACGCCTCGTTCCAATTCTGAATATTGTTTTATTTAAATATTCACATCTTTAGGGATTTGTTCCCATTAATTTTAACAAAGATAAATTCTTTAAAATTTATTCTTTAATCTTCCTTTGGATGTCAATTCAAACCGTGTTATGGTTTTCCAAACTAGTCGGGGTTAGCGAACCACAACGAATTAATCATTTATTTTATTTCCCAATCCCAACCTATTCATCCCATGGAGCAAAACTGGTATTACCCCATGAACAACACCATGGTGTTATCGGTAAATATTAATTATCATTTCACGTTCAAATCTAATTAAAGATTTAACTATCGCTAGGAGCAAAACTGGTGATACTCCATTCTCGATCATTTTCCAAATTTGATAATTTAAATTATCAATTCACCTTTCAATCTAATTAAAGATTCATTAAAACGCCACTTGGTTTTAATCTTTCCAAAAATCAATATTAATGATTATTTAAGTTTGGAAACACAAACATGTCGCATCGACAATCTACACCGTACTATTGATTTCTGCCGATATATAACCTCTGAGCTCGTACGTCTCAGAGAAGGCTGTTAAGCAAAAGAATAAATTGTCCGCCACCAAACAGATATATATTTAGCAGATATCAACCATACAGTTAAAAATACAATGACATGCATGTAATCCTGCCTTTAACTGGGTTAAAGAACTCATGTCATTTAAAACACAGTTCACGATAAACCCAAATCACATTCCATTAATTATGGAATCTTCATGGAAAACAAATCAATATATAATCGATATCAATTTCCGTATCCGACTAATAATATAAATGGAATAACCTCAAAGCCATTTAATTCCATATGTATTAACAGTCTTCCTCCACAGAAGTTCATTTCGATTATTGTCCAATCGAATTCCATTCATTTCCAATTTAATATATTAAATTGGAAAACTTTACTTTGGAAAATTCCCGTTAAATCTTAATAAAAAGATTTATAAATTCTAAATCACATTTCACTGTAATCGGGTTAAAGAACGAATGTCGTTAAAAACACAGTTCACATTAAACCCAATTCACATTCCATTTATAATCGGGTTAAAGAACAAGTGTTATTTAAAACACCATTCACGGTAAACCCCAAAAACAAATTTCAATTCAATTCCAATTAAATATTAATTAATTGGTATACTTCATTAAATCTAAATAAAAAGATTTAATCTTTTCTCAACTGGGTTTAAGAACAGTGTTATTTAAAACACAGTTCACGACAAACCCAAAATCCAATTTGTTATTAAATACAAGGCTCTGAATAGAAAATATATCGTTTTATATTCAATATCAAATTCTGAAACCAACAAATATCGTATTGGAATAACGATATATATATATATATATCTTCCAAATTCCTCCACAATATCTGTATAATCACGGAATCCAACATCGAAATATTCCGAACATAATTTCGATTCAAATCCATTCCAATAATTATATTGGAAATTCTGGTTATTTTTAAAACCATTTCAAGTCCAATGTAATTATTTTCAAAATATTGGATTTTAATTCTAGTTCATAACTAGTTCATTTCGATAAAATATATTTTTATCTTTTCAAATATGGAGTTTTTCATCCCAATTCTTTACAGATCATTTATTATGATTTTACACAAATTATTAATATTTTAATTAATTTTATCAAGGCCCGTACAGTCGATTTCCATAAAGGGCCATCGAACTGCACTTACAGCGACCTTTTCCAAATTTGATTTGGATATAATTTTAAATCCAACTGTTAGATTTCAAATCTCTAATATTCGTTGGAAAGCTCTTTTCGATACGAACCCAACGGTTTCGGTTTTAGGAGAATCCGACGGTCGGATCTCCCGTAATGTCTATTCGAAGTCAATGGTCGAAATTTACGAACTGTCGCGGCGCGGCGCGTTCTATTCAGGCCATTATATATATATATATATATATATATATATATATAATACATATATTATATATATTTCGTCAATTTCCATTTAAAACGTATTTTATAAATCATTTTAAATTCGTTTTCAAAATGATTTCAACTTCATATTCTATTTCTAATCAAAATTAAATATTCCATATCATTGATATATAAATGATAGTATTTTCAAAACATTAGATTTTGAAATCAATTCCTTTCCGATATTCATTACAAAAATGAATAAAATCGATATAACTATCGTTCACGTCAAAATGGCGTTAATCTAATTAGCACGGCTATATATATTTAAATATATTTGTGTCCATCCCAAATCGGACATCAAAATCAGATTTTGATCTTTTACTGAATATTATTTTAAAATATTCGTTATTTTAAAATAATCATTATTTTAAAATATTCATTCTTTATGAACTGGAATCAGACACGGTCAATTACCATATAATTTTATTTATATGGATTTCATACACACATGTATACAACAACAATCAAACACAGTCAACCATCATCTAGAGTGCATTCTACACTGCATAAGCATCAGATATAAATACTTAACACTTATAACGGTCTGTCAACCAATCGATTGACGTACAACTAAATATCGGGATTAGTGTATGTCCAATATCATCCCAATACCCATGTGGAGTTTCAATCAACAAATAATGAATTTTATTTGTGCAGTTGGGCGATGTGGAAAATTTATCGTCCCAATCAATATTAGTCAAATGTGTGTACATAAACAAATTTTCCGATTTGTTTATGAATATTTATTATATTCATATACACGTTAAAAATTATATTTTTAACTATAGAATATTTTATTCCATTCCACATCACACAATCAATTTTCACAACACAATCAATCAAACAAACAAGTTGTCCATTGTATGTGGACGACGGGTGTCGGGTGCTGCTAAGCACCGTCTACATCCTAATATATATTTCTAACTAGAAAATAAATTAAATTGAGGAGTTCTCACCTTTGGGTTCCACTCCGCTAGTCTTTCTTTCTGAACTGTTTGGATTTGTTCGAAATTCCAACGCATCCTTTTCACGCTGTTCATACATAAAAATCATATTTTTATCGCTTCATTCCAATAAATAAAAATCATATTTTTATTTCTACTTCATATATTTTTACAACACTTCTTTCTATATAAAAATTATATTTTTATATTTCTACTTCTTATATAAAGATCGAATTTTTATTTCCCTTCGTATATAATAAAAATCGAATTTTTATCTTAATGATATCCATATAAAGATCAAATCTTTATCACAATGAAAACATTATAAAAATTACATCTTGTCTAAATAAAAATCACAACTTTCATGTATGAAAAAATCTCAAATTTTGTTTATTAAAAATCCATCTTTTGTTACGCCGAATCATTTCTTTTTACTTTGAAAAACCATTTCTTTTTACTTTGGAAAACCATTTCTTCCTACTTTGAGATATCATTTCTTATTTTAAAAATCGTATCTTTTCTATTGAGAAATCTAAGATTTTCATATCAAAAAATCTAAACTTTTAGCAATAAAAATCTCAACCTTTTCATAATTAAAAACCGTATTTTTATATATTAAAAATCATAACTTTAGATAAAATAAAAATCATATCTTTGTTTAAAATAAAAATCTGAACTTTATATCGGTAAAAATCTGATTTCATATAAACAATAAATAAAACTGATTTATAATTTTTAAATCTAATTACTTTAAATAATAAAGGAAAACTTACATCGATTTTTGAAGAGGGGGATTTCAGCAGTCGTCGGAGGTCCGGTGGGATGGCAGGGCGTGGCGGTGGTCGGGTGCAGCGAGGGCGGTGGGGTCTTCTCGGGTTTGGGGCTGCGTTCGGGTTTTGGGGAGGAGTGGGTTCTAAATCGGAGAAAGAGAGGATGGTCAGAGGCTCCAGCGAGGTGGCGCCGGTCTTGGGGAGGGCGACGGCGCCAGGCGCCGACGGTGGTGGCCTGGGGAGCGCTGGCGATGGGCGGGTTCCTAGGCTTTTTTTTGTCTCATTGGAAATGAACGATAGAGGAGGGTGGAGAGAGAAATAAAGGGGTTGACCAAATTTAATAACATATATTTATTTATTTGAATTCCAAAAAGTAACTTTTTATTTCGAACTCGAAATCGAACCCACCGACTGTCGTCTATAACTAATTACCCCCATTCCGAACACAATGGGATATGTATCGTAAGCAAGTCTGGCTGTTTCGATCGGTTTTCGTCAAAATCAAAATATAAATCTATATATTGAATTTGAACGCACATTTCAGTTTACCGGGGCCACATACGGACTCTAAAAATTCCCAAAAAATATTTTATAGCTTCGTGTTGACGATACGGTTCTAACAAAACTAATTTGGCCAAATTTGAAAACCGTTTGAAAAATGGTCATTTTATGGTCGATCCAAATTGACTGAAACTGTCAAAACACGTTTTACTTCGCCACACTCACATATTGATTTCAAAAATTACGAATTTTGGAATCCAGTAATAACTGGACATTCCGGGTCCAACAAAAGTGGTTTCATCGAAAAAGGAGGTCGTTTGCAAAATTTCCATTTTTAAGGGCTATATTTTCCACAACGACTATTCTGAATTTTCAATTGAACATAACTTTTTATTCTCGCTATGAAAATTCAATTTTTCGGATTCGTTGGAAATATATTTTCAAATAGATTCTAGTATTTTTGATTTCGCTAAAATCCGGTTCCTTTTGAATCCTATACAGTCATTTGAAATTTGAAATTGAATTTTCAAACTGTCGCGCCATTTCCAATTCCTTTTATAATTAAAAATATTTATATTCTAACATCAGTTCAAATAAATATATACGTTCTAATTATATTCAATATAAATTTCACGTCATTATTATTTAAAATAAATCATTTTAAATATTCAAAATTCATTAAAATTGCAAAAATAAAAATTTTAAATTGGTTCTGATTTTCTGGGTTGTTACAATCTCCCCCACTTAAAATCTTTTCGTCCTCGAAAAGGAACGGAGCTGAAAGTTGTTTTACTAATCAACTCAACTTTCAGTTTGGCGTTTACTCTTCAACTTTTCAGTTTCTAAGAATTTTCTAATTCTTCAAAAATTTGGCTAAAACCTTAAATTTTCGAAAATTTTCGCCATAACCTCCTTTGTACGGGAGCACCAGGAAAATCCCCAAACCGCCACATAGGCCCTCTCATCTCAAAAAGAAAAAGAAAAAGCCAAGCGGTTAGCTAATCGGCTCATAAAATCATCCAAACCCAAGAAATTAGTAAACATGTACCTAGTTGTCGGGCATACAATTTTATTCCTCTTCTCTAGCCTCCTTGCTATGACCTGTTCAATGTATACACATGTATATGCATGCAATTCCAAACAATTTTCGATACAGTTCAATATTTGGTTCAATTTGGCCTAAATTTACCTTTCTTTCACATGTGGGTTTAAATAAATAATCACACAACACAATCATCAATCAATTAGTGGATTAACGTTTCAAATTCATAATTTTGATACATATACAGAAAATCATGTTTTTGATGCCAATCCACAACAATAAACCCTATCTAGTTTTGGTTCTCACACCAGTCTAATGGAAATATATAGACATCCCACTTTCGAAACTCGAAAATAAATACTGGTGATGGTATTCATCATCAGGATCATGTCCGGGCGACTAGAGTGTGATTCCATATCTATCCAGTATATTAAAACTTCGAATACACATTTGCAAGGCGTATATGCAAAATCTTTATATATTGGATTGTCCAAATTCAATACAAATAAATATTCAAATACGTTGAATAAGGTTTAAATTTTCAAAACAAAAATTGTTTTCATTTTAAAAATATACTCTTCACACTCATTCTAGGATACTACTGATCCAATCTCTAACAAGTCATTCTTATTGGATATAAGTAATCCAATCTCTGATTAATTCTTTCGTATGGTTCTAATGTGTCTTGTTCACGAGCTCTGTAAGCCAGAGCTCTGATACCACCTGAAACGACCCAAACTTCTCCGTGAAGGAAAGCCCGGATTGAGTTGAGAACAAGACACATTGGGACACAAACAAAAGAACATTTCATTGCTTATTACAACAATTTCATCAGAATACAAGAATATACAGAGTATGAATAAATATTACACATTCGATAAATATAAGAGATTTACAAGTTACAATGTAGCGGAAAGTAATACAAAACACAACTGAAAAGAATATACAGATATAGAGCTTTCCGAATATCATTTCAACTGTAAACCAGGATCCTATGAATATAAATCTGCAAAACCAAAACTACTAGCTACCCGTGTGGAAAATAGGGGCACCCTAAGTTTAGGTTAAAATAATAAACTCCAGGTCAGTCATGTGACTGGTGTGAGAACTAAAACAGTTATTAATTTAATTTTAAAGTTAGGTAAATCAAAGCACCATGCCGTATAACACGGAATGGGTTTACCCCCAAGAAAACCAGTGCATAAAACAAACAGCGCAATGCTAAATAAAGAACAATGAAGCTATTATAAGACCCAGGTCCTATCACACAATGCAACGTAAGCTGGAGGATAGGGTTTTACCTTATAATAGCCAAATAATGCTTGATACGTGAAATTTAATCTTTTATTATTACTATAAGTGAAGAAATCAACTTCAAATATAAATGTATCAATCATAGGCAGCATGAGCGCCCCATCCCATTATGTCGCCATATATAGGATTACAACTAAAACCAAAATGTCGTATTGGAAATTGGATTTCCGTTATGAGTCGAGGTAAGGGGCAAGCACCTCACCGGATTCGAGACACTCTAGCAAATGCCTCAGGATTCCGCGTAGATAACCCTTGGAATCGGCTGGGCCGGTCCACACTTATGTTAGTGGATTGGCAATTCCTGAACACACGTTTCCCAGTCCTATCGGACCTATCAATCGGCTCCGAAGAGCGATATATCCAAGGCGCCTCGCATTCCAACATCCACAAAGGTATAATAATCAACGATGTCAGGGCAAGTAAAACGCTGACACCACCCATAACTAGAATGAAACGTCGTGTTCTCCCAGCGGTCCTTATCCCGTTTTTAACTCATACCGACGTGTGAGGCTCATGAGTTAACGCAATACACAAAGCTACGCTGTATTAAAGCCGTGCTTTGATCATCAAGCACAAGACTCTGCTTTTCAACAGAAGCCTTGGTCATTTGCATCTCAGCATGCCACACAGGCAATTCATGCCATGCGACTAATATCTATCGATATTTAACCTATGAGCTCGTACGTCTCAGAGAAGGGCATTAAGAAAGAGAATAAATTCTCTGTCGCCAAACAGATACATTTAATAGAAATCAATCAACACAGAATAAAATCCAATGTCAGACACACAATCCATTTACAAGTTCGTTCTGGGTCTGAACGAAACTGGAGGCACCTTATTCCTCTCCCGTATGTCCAATACAGGAGAGAGGCCCTTGCATATCCGTCGATCTCCAAGTATGTCTAGACGATCACCACTTATTACCTCGTCTTAGCTGTACAGCCCAATCAAGATATCAGTAATCATCCAAATGATATGAAGACCTCTGGTCTTCAACCACCGTCTTCATCGTTGACTTATCGTCGAATCAGTTATTCAGAATGGGTATAAACCCGGCCTTTCCGAATAACTCGCGTATATAATAAACAAGTGCTATAAAAACACAACATACGCCTCATTCCAATTCTGAATATTCTTTTATTTAAATATTCACATCTTTAGGGATTTGTTCCCATTAATTTTATCAAAGATAAATTCTTTAAAATTTATTCTTTAATCTTCCTTTGGATGTCAATTCAAACCATTGTTATGGTTTTCCAAACTAGTCGGGGTTAGAGAACCACGCCGAAGTAATCATTTATTTTATTTCCCAATCCCAACCTATTCATCCCATGGAGAAAAACTAGTATCACCCCATAACTAACACCATGGTGTTATCGTTAAATATTAATTACCATTTCACGTTTAAATCTAATTAAAGTTTTAACTATCGCTAAGAGCAAAACTGGTGATACTCCATTCTCGATCATTTTCCAAATTTGATAATTTAAATTATCAATTCACCTTTCAATCTAATTAAAGATTCATTAAAATGCCACTTGGTTTTAATCTTTCCAAAAATTAGTATTAATGATTATTTAACTTTGGAAACACAACATGTCGCATCGACAATCTACACCGTACTATTGATTTCTGCCGATATATAGCCTCTGAGCTCGTACGTCTCAGAGAAGGGTGTTAAGAAAGAGAATAAATTCTCCGCCACCAAACAGATATATATTTAGCAGAGATCAACCATACAGTTCAAAATACAATGACAGACATGTAATCCTGCCTTTAATTGGGTTAAAGAACTCATGTCGTTTAAAATACAGTTCACAATTAACCCAAATCACATTCCATTAATTATGGAATCTTCACGGAAAACAGATCAATATATAATCGATATCAATTTCCGTATCCGACTAATAATATAAATGGAATAACGGCAAAGCCATTTAAATTCCATATGTATTAACAGTCTTCCTCCACAGAAGTTCACTTCGATTATTGTCCAATCGAATTCCATTCAATTCCAATTTAATATATTAAATTGGAAAACATTGCTTTGGAAAATTCTCGTTAAATCTTAATAAAAAGATTTATAAATTCCAAATCACGTTTCACTATAAATCGGGTTAAAGAACGAATGTCATTAAAAACACAGTTCACAATAAACCCAATTCACATTCCATTTATTATCGGGTTAAAGAACAAGTGTTATTTAAAACACCGTTCACGATAAACCCCAAAAACAAATTTCAATTCAATTCCAGTTAAATATTAGTTAATTGGTATACTTCATTAAATCTAAATAAAAATATTTAATCTCTTCTCACCTGGGTTTAAGAACAGTGTTATTTAAAACACAGTCCACGACAAACCCAAAATCCAATTTGATATTAAATACAAGGCTCTAAATAGAAAATATATCGGCTTATATTTAATATAAAATTCTGAAACCAACAAATATCGTATTGGAATAATGATATATATATTTATTTATTTATTTCTCCCAAATTCCTCCACAATATCCGTATAATCACGGAATCCAACATCGAAATATTCCGACGATAATTTTGATTCAAATCCATTCCAATAATTATATTGGAAATTCTGGTTATTTTTAAAACCATTTCAAGTCCAATTTAATTATTTTAAAAATATTGGATTTTAATTCTAGTTCATAACTAGTTCATTTCGATAAAATATATTTTTATCTTTTCAAATATGGAGTTTTTCATCCCAATTCTTTCCAAATCATTTATTATGATTTTACACAAATTATTGATATTTTTAATAATTTTATCAAGGCCCATATGATCGATTTCCATAAACGGCCATCGAACTGCACTTACATCGACCTTTTCCAAATTTGATTTGGAAATAATTCCAAATCCAACTGTTAGATCTCAAATCTCTAATATTGTTTGAAATCTCTTTTCGATACGAACCCAATGGTTCCGGTTTTAGGAGAATTCGATGGTCGGATCTCCCGTAGTGTCTGTTCGAAGTCAATGGTCGAAATTTATGTAACGACCGGGAAAATTTAAACCAATTTAAAAATTTTAAATTGGCTAAAATAGTGGATCTTAAATATTTAAAATAGATATTTTAAATAATAGCAATGAAAAGTGAGCTTGAATCGACATTTGAAAACGAATATAATTAATTATAATTATAAACAAGGCCTGAAATGGCGTTGCAGTTTCAAAATTTGAATTCAAACTTTGTCGGACTGTACCGGGTGCAAAACAAAACGGATTTGAGTGAAACCAAAAATATTTAAATCTGTTAGTGAATATCTTTCTAATGAATCTGAAAAATTGAATTTTCATAGCGGAAAGCAAAAGTTATGGCCAAATGAATTTTCAGAAAGGTCGCTGTGGAATTTATATAGCCCGTGAAATTGGCCATTTTGCAAACGACCTCAGAATTCGACGAAACCACTTTTGTTGGATCCGGGATGTGAAGTTATTGCTAGGTTTCAAATTTCATAATTTTTGAACCTAGTATGTGAGCGTGGCAAAGGAAAACGTGTTTTGGTCAATTACAGTTAAATTGGATCGACCAGAAATGGGCCTTTTTGCAAACGGTCTCAGAATTCGATGAAACTAATTTTGTTGGGACCGTATCGTCAAACCATAGCCAGATTTATTTTTCTGGAATTTTTCGAATCAGTTTGTGGCCCTGGCAAATTGAAATGTACGTTCAAATCGAATATTGAATGTTTTATATTTTAATTTGAAGGAAACCTGACTGAAACAGTCGAATGGGCCTACGAAACATATCCCATTGTGTTCGAAATGGGGGTAAAACGCTAGGGACGACAGTTGTTGGGTTTAGATTGGTGGTCGTGTCAGAAAACCCCTTTAAAGCCCACCGGCCAATCATAATTTTTATAATAAAAAAGAAAAGAAAATTCTTTCTCTCTCCCCGACGTCGAAGGCGGAAACTGCCTTAAACCTTCCCCCTCATTTTCCGATCAATCCACGCCGAATTAGCTTGTGCCACAGTTGAACTTTTTGAAGATCTTCTCGAGATCTTCAAATCCATATAAAGTTTGGATTTTTTCATTGAGTGTGGAGGGAGAATCGCGCCTCCAAAGTTCAGAGGTTTCCACCGCCGTTTCTCGCGCCTGCCGCCACCGAGCTAGGGCCCACCTCCGGCGAACCAGCGCCTCTCCTCCCCCTTCGACCTCGCGCCACCCGATCGTGAAACCGTTACTCCGTTTGATCGCAAATTCAAAACCTAGTTTTGAACGATATCTGAAAGGTACGGCTTGTTTTATTTTCAACTGTTTTAACACCTTTAAACCGTTGCAAACTTTGAAAAATCATATCTTTTTCATGTGTTGACGAAATTTAGTGAAACAAGAGACAGTGGATTCGTGTGGACGTCTTCTACCTTCTAGAAGAGACCGCATATTTTTCTGAGCCTTCTGCTATTTTTGGTGGAGTGGAACCCAATGTGAGATTTCTAATTTATAAACGATATGGAAAACGACGATGTATAAATTATATAGTCGATGTATGAGTTATATAAGCGTTGTACACCTCTTGTATAAGCATTGTATAAGTTGTACGTTCGATGTATAAGTTGTATATGCGTTGTAAAAATTATATATGTGTTGAAATAGAAGTGAATTGCTATATATATATATATATACACCCCTCGTCCACAAACCATGGACGATATTTATTGGTTGTGATTGGTGTGAAAATTGATTGATAGCGAATGGTTGATTGGAATTGTTTGTGGTTGATATTGATTTATTGCGGTTGAAAAATACCCGTTTGTGGTTGAGAAATATTTGGTTGAAACCACATAGGATTAGTTTGTGGAAATGAAATAAATATTACATGCCTCCTGCGTGCGAACTAGATGCATGATTCCCCATTGTCAAAAACGGCGAGGTTTTAAGGTAGAGCGAGGAGCTGTACTAGGGACGGTCCTGGTTTTAACTACCCTACCGTTATGCTGCCGAAATTTTGAATAATATTCATGTGTTTGAATTATTTTCATTTGTTGAAACTATATTTATTCGTTGAATAGAAAGCCTTCATGTGTTGAGTCGATATTCATTCGTTGGATAGAAATTCATGTGTTTAATGGTATTCGTGTTATAAATATAAAAATCACATTTTTATTACCTATATGAACTATATAAAATAATCTTGTTTTGAAAGAAATTGTTTTATAATAAAAATCCTATTTCTATTACCTATATGAACTATATAAAATAATAGTGTTTTTGAAATGAATTGTTTTACAATAAAAATCACATTTTTATTATATACATGAATTGTTAAATATAGTGAAGTGTTGAAATAGAAGACAGTTGGATAAAAATATCATTTTTATCAAATGTATGAAGAGAATATAGCTTTGAAATCGAAGAATCGATATATATATATATATATATATATATATATAGCATTGAAATATATCGAATAACAACGCTGCAGTTCGTATTTTGAAACCGTGATTTCAAACGATTATACCGGGAGATCCGACCATCGGATTTTCCTGAAATCGCAACCGTTGGGTTCGCTTTGGAAATATCTTTCCAACGGCACCAACTTTGTAAAAATTCAACGGTTGGATTGTCTGGAATGTTTAATTCAAATCAGAAGAAAAACAGCGCCAGAATCGATTATATTTATATATATATATAATTATAATTAATCGAATAACGACGCTGCAGTTCGTATTTTGAAATCGAAACTTCAAACGATTATACCGGGAGATCCGACCGTCGGATTTTCCCGAAACTGGAACCGTTGGATTCGTTTTGAAAAGATCTTTCTAATGATGTAAATTTGGTGAAGATCCAACGGTTAGATTTTCATATATGTGTAAATCAAATCTGGAGAAAAACAGCGCCACGGCCGCGTTATGGCCCGAAGCGTTGTTTTGAATAAATTGGCTATTTTAAAATAAATAAAAATAGCGATAAATCGTTATAAATATTATAAACGATATGGATGTGAAATTTAGAAATCGTTCTCTTACTGATTGACGGTTAGTGACAATGAATTGAAATGATGCGTGTGTATGTTAGTGTTGCACTTGTTTATTAATACGCGTGTTGTTCAGAAAGACCGGGTTTATCCCATTCTGAATAACTGAATCGACGATAAAAAATCGAAGATGAAGACGGTGGTCGAAGACCGGAGATCTTCACCTCGTTTGGATGGTAACCGAGGTCCTGATTGGGAGGCATCCCGAAATATGGATAATGAGTGGTGATCATCCAGACGTACGTGGTGGTCGATGGGTTTGCTAGGTTTATAGGGCATCCGGTTTCGTTCAGACCCAGAACGGACTTGTAAATGGACTGTGTGTCTGACATTGGATTTTATTCTGTGTTGATTGATCTCTATTAAATATACATCTGTTTGGCAGCGGAAAATTTATTCTTTTGCTTAACGCCCTTCTCTGAAACGCACGAGCTCAGAGGTTGTATATCGATGGACATCAGTCGCATGGCATGAATTGCTAGTGTGGCATGCCTAAGTGGCAAATGATCAGGGCTTCTGTTGAAAAGCAAAGTCTTGTGGTGATGATCATTTCCCCGGTATGAACCAGAAACGGGAGAAGGACCTCAGGGAGGGCATGCGTTTCTTTCTAGCTAGGAGTTGTGTCGGTGTTTTTACACGGCCCGACATTTTACTTATGTGGATGATGGATAACGAGGCACCTCGGATATATCGGTCGATCCGGGACCGATGGAGTCATTCGTTGGCTCACCTACGCCCCATAGGGCGGGGAAACGTAGTGCTCAGGAATTTTAATCCACATCGGTGGACCGGCCCTGTCGCTCCAAGGGTCGATGTGTTCTGATCCTGAGGGGCAGGCTAGAGCGTCTCGAATTCGGTAAGGACTATCTTTTGCCTTGGTTCATGACGGAAATCCAATTTCCAAATACGTGACTGTGCGGTTTTGATTGTATATATATATATATGGCGACATGATATATGGTACCCATGCCGCCTATGATTGATAGTTATGATTCAAATTGTTTTTGAAACATATAAACACTAGTAATAATATCAAATGCTTTTGTTTTAGTCGTATCAATCATATTTTGGCCATTATAAGGTAAAACTCTATCCTCCGGTATGCGTTGCATTGTGTGATGGGAACTGAGTCTTATAATGGCTTCATTTTTATAAAAAGCATTGCGTTGTTTAAAAGAAAGATTTGTTTTAAAGCACTGGCAATCCAATGGAGTAAACCCGTTCCACGAAAGTGGCATGGTCCTGTGATTAGCCATATTATAAATGTGTTGAGTAGATTTCTCATACCAGTCCTATGACTGACTCGTAGTTTGTTTCACTTTCAAACTCGGGTGCCCCTTTTTCTACACGGGCAGCCTTGTATTCAGATTTAGCTGGCTCTTTCTGGATAGCTGGAGCTGAAGATGGATTCTATTATTTGTCTCTTTTTATGCTGTTCAGCTCCTATTGTACATATTTTGTTTGTTTCCGCTGTAGACATTTATGTATAGCTGAACTGTATTTGTACTAAGTATGATCCTGTATACTATGTAACTCTGATGATTACGTTTATCCAGTGTATTCTATTGTACATTATCTGGTGTATTTATTTAATTCTGTTCTGCTATTATCTGTTTCTGTGTTATATTCCAAAGATAACCCTTGTCACCGTCAGTACGGGATTTGGGGTCGTCTCAACGTGGTATCAGAGCTTTGGTTAAGCTTAGTTCTAGAATATAACATATTAACGAACTCGTCAGAAATAGAACCAGTAGTGTTCTAGGACGAGTAACTCATTATAGATAGGATCAGCAATATCCTAGTATGAGTAAAGCAGAATGAAATACACCCCAATAGACACATTTACATTTGAAGTATTTGTTTCTATGTTTTAAAATATCTTTTCTGTGACCTGACACTTGATCTGCTATTTGCAGAAGTACTAGAAAATGAGTGTCAGAAACAGAAGGAATGCAGAACCGGATATTGAGGCCCTATTAATCAAATATCGAAATATGGGTGGAATACCGTTCTCTGGTGAAGAATCTATTATGAAGAGACAGGCTTGGATTCGTTCTGTCGAAAAGATCTTTGATGGTTTAAAGCTGAGGGATGACCAGAAAAGATTACTGGCATCCTGGGCACTCAAAGATGAAGCTTTGTTCTGCTGGGATTCAGTTATTGAGAATAATCCAGAAGGTGATATCACCTGGGATAGATTTAAAGTGATTTTCCTAGAAAGATTTACTCCTCCCGAAGCAACCGAGCGATTATGTGATGAATTTTCTTATCTGATACAAGGTGATATGACCATCCCAGAATATCATAAGAAATTCAACGAACTTTCTCACTTTGCTCCTCATCTGATTAAAGACCCAAAGAGGAAGAATCTGAGATTTATTCATGGCCTGCAAAGAAAATATCAGAATAGTGTGATGAGGAGTGTGAAGCTTCCTTTTTCAGAAATGATTTATATGGCTTATCAGTATGAAGATCTCCATAAGAAAGGCATGTTGCGCGACGAAGAGGAAGTCAGTTCTTGTAATAAAGTTGAGTCTGAAGCTGATCTTCCCGAGGCCAGTAAGATGTCAGAAGTCAGTAAGAAGCCCAGTGCCAAGAGAAAAAGGGCTAAATCTGACAAGGACCCGGTAATGACTGCCACATGCTCAAGTTGCAATAGGCAAGGACATTTGGCGATAAGTTGTAAATCTTGGAACAAAAGAAGAAAAGATAAATTTAAGTCCAAGGTCAAGTTCCTAGAGAATAGAAGATGTTGTCAATGCCATCAGACTGGTCATCTTGAAAAGGACTGCAGGCAAATTAAAGAATCCAAAGCAGTGCATGTAAATGAAGTGGCAGAAGTACCTGCATCTTCGTCTGCTCAGTAAAGGTCTGATGTTTTAGAAGGCACGCTCAATGTCAAGAATATTCCAGTTAAAGTACTGTTTGATACAGGCGCGTCGCGAAGCTTTATTGCAAAGAGTGCAATCAAGAAGTTGGATTTGAAATTGAAGAAGCTCAAAGAACCAATGACTGTCCGAAATCCAGTTGGGGGTTCCATCGATCTCAGTTGGGTTTGTGGGGTGCCTGTCTCTTTTTCCTGCTATAAATTCCCTACTATCTCTATCGTCATGAATTTTAATGAATTCGATCTTATTCTGGGATTGGATTGGTTAACCAAATATGAGGCAGAGGTTAGATGCGCCGAGAGAGTTGTTAAGGCAAAGGCCCAATTGGGGAATTATATAACCATACCATGTGATGGCCCGACTTCAAATAGAAAGGATTTCTGGGCAGCTTTGGATGTTTCTCCAGCTCAAATAGAAAATATCCCTGAAGTCACAAAGAATATTCCTGACTTCATCAAAGACATTCATGTCGTCAAGAACTTTGCGGATGTGTTCGAAGAAGTTGTTCGCTTACCTCCGCAGAGATAAATAGATTTCAAAATTGCTTTAATTCCGAATGCAAGGCCGGTAGTTCACGCTATTCGAAGAATGTCCTTAGGAGAGAAAGAGGAATTAGACAATCAAGCACGACAGCTCGTATGGAAGGGTCTGATCAGGCCTAGTTTCTCTGATTGGGGAGCAGCAGTGGTGTTTGTCCCAAAATCTGACGGTACTCTACGGCTATGTGTGGAATATCGTGATTTGAACAAGCAGACGATAAAGAATAAATATCCATTGCCGCGGATTGATGATTTTTTGGATCAATTAAATGGCGCACAAGTGTTTTCACGATTGGACCTAGCTACAGGTTTCCATCAACTTCGAATTGCCGAAGAGTGTGTTCCAATGACAACATTCAGAGGTCCCGACTTATTCTACGAGTGGTTAGTAATGTCGTTCGGCTTATGTAACGCTCCAGCTTACTTCGTCGATCTGATGAATAGAGTGTTCAGAGGGGTTTTGAATAAATTTGTTCTGGTTTTCATTGATGATATTCTAATCTTCTCTAAATAAAAGGCCGAACATGAAAAGCATCTGGAACAGGTTCTAGAAATTCTGAGAAGGAACGTTCTAAAAGCCAAACTATCCAAATGTATATTCTGGCAAGATGAAGTAAAATTTCTGGGCCACGTCGTATCGAAAGAAGGAATTGCTGTGGATCCAAGTAAAATCACAGCTATTCAGAATTGGAAACTGGCCAGTACCCCCACTGAAGTCCGCAGTTTTCTCGGACTGGCTAGTTTTTACCGGAAGTTCGTTAAAAACTTTTCGAAGATATCTGGTCACTTAACGAAGCTTACAAAGAAGCACTCTAAATTCAAATGGACTCCAGAAAGTGAGGAGGCTTTTGAAGAGCTAAAGTTAACATTAACAACAACTCCAGTGTTAACCATCATCGATGGAAATCAAGATTTGAAAGTTTGGACAAATGCTTCTAGAGAAGGCCTTGGTGTAGTACTAATGCAAAGGGGCCAAGTGATTGCTTATGCTAGCTGTCAGCTGAAGCCGCACGAGAAAAACTACGTCACTCATGATCTTGAGTTATTGGCGATAGTATTCGCTTTGAAAATCTGGAGGCAATATCTTCTGGGTGAGAGATTTGAACTGTTTACAGATCACCAATCGTTAAAGTATCTGTTCACCCAGAAGGACTTGAATCTGAGGCAACAACGTTGGCTGGAGTTTCTTGCAGCATACGATTTTGAAATTATATATACTCCAGGGAAAGCCAATGTCGTGGCCGATGCGTTAAGCCGAAAGAATGAAATGATCGCCAGTTTTATTATCACGACTTCATTGATAGATAAAATATCTGCTCTTTAGAAGGATGATCACTTCATTCAGAAGATCAAGGAGATAATTCAGAAGGGCGAACCCTCGAGTTTTCAAGTTGATAATGAGGGGATCCTAAGGCTAAAAGGTCGAATTTGTGTTCCTAACATTCCTGAGCTCCGAAAGGAAGTACTGGATGAATGCCACAAGTCGAAACTTAGTATCCATCCGGGAGTAAGCAAAATGTATAATGACATCAAATACACTTTCTGGTGGAGGTCGATGAAGAGGGACATCTCTTTATATGTTAGCCGATGCCCTACTTGCCAACTAGTCAAGAGCGACCAACAGAAACTGGCTGGATTGTTACAACCGCTAGACGTTCCTGGTTGGAAGTGGGAACATATTTCCATGGACTTCATTTATGGTTTGCCCAGAACCAGAAAAGGAAATGACAGTATTTAGGTGATTGTAGATCACTTCACGAAGACCGCCCATTTCATACCTGTCAGATCAAACAGAACTGCTCAGAGTTTGGCGCAGATTTACTTCGAGGAAATAGTTAGACTACATGGAGTGCCGCTCAGTATAGTCAGTGATAGAGATACAATATTTACTAGTAAATTCTGGGAGGCATTTCAAGTAGAGCTGGGAACAAAGTTGAACTTGAGCACCGCTTATCATCCTCAGACAGATGGTCAGACTGAGAGGGTGAATCGTATACTAGAAGATCTATTGCGGGCTTGTGTTCTAGATTTCGGTGGATCATGGGAAGACCATCTGCATTTGGCTAAATTCTCATATAACAACAGCTACCAGGCGAGTCTGACAATGTCGCCATTCGAAGCATTGTATGGTAGACCGTGCCGATCTCTTGCTTGTTGGGTCAAACCCGGAAATAGACTTGTGTTAGGGCCTGATATGATCCGAGAAGCTGCCGACAAAGTCGACTTTATTAAGAAGCGATTACTCACCGCTCAAAGCCGACAAAAGAGCTATGCCGATAGGAGAAGAAGAGATATATCCTTTGCTGTTGGCGACTATGTATATTTGAAAGTATTGCCGATGAGAGGAGTTATCTGGTTTGGTAAAACAGGGAAATTGGCGCCCAAATTCATTGGTCTGTTTCCTATTCTGGAACGGATCGGAACTCTCGCTTATAGGGTTAAATTGCCTGATTGGTTGCCTGGAGTTCATGATGTATTTCACATATCTCAACTTCGAAAGCACGTTCATGATCCAGACTTGATCGTGGAAGAAGCAGCTCAACAGGATATTGAAATTACCCCTGAATTAGCTGTGAGAAGAGAGCCGCTAAAGATCATCGGCAAAGAAACCAAAGAGCTGAGGAACAAGAAAGTTCACTTGGTCAAAGTGCAATGGAGTGGAGATCCGCGAGATTGTACTTGGGAAACTGAGGAGAGCATTCAGAAAGCCTATCCTAGATGCCGAGTGGATATCTCTGATTGACTCCGGTGCAAGGTACAATTATCATACTTTGCATTACCAATTAGTTCTCTACTCTGTTGTAATTTTCTTTCCATGGATGTGAACTTTTAATTCTATAGTCTGAATAATTTTAGAAGAGTATAGAAATTGATTAGTATATTTTTGAAAAGTTAAAAACAATTTGATTGTTGTTTGTGTTGTGTGATTGTAGATTTGATTAATTGAATTATTAGAACGATAGTTAATTTAATCAATAATAGAATGAATGGTAGAATTTATTCGATTATATCACACATTGAACTGATTAGAAAATAGATAGAAATATATACATGTGCATTATATATGTTTGAACAGGTAAATGGATAGCTGTTGAGTAAAGATTTTATTTGTGTTCCCGAAAAATAGGTAAACCTTAATAAGTTGGATGCGAAATATTATTATATCAACTTCTGTGAATGCCATTGGATGCGGAGTGCTGGTTATTCTATGTGTAAAAATAAATGTCGCCATAGGATAGTAACCATTAATTTTGAACTACATTACATGGCATACTTCTGGAAGATAGGCATACTTCATCATATACCACATAAGCATTTGGAGCTTGTGTGACGAGGTGGAAGATTTACCATACGAGCGAGAGGCTTGTATGGCTATGACTATATTTTACAGGTTGAACTGATGACTGATATGGACTATTTAAATTGTAAAGATAAAATTGCCAGATTAATAAAAACCCCACACGGGTCTGGAGTTGACAATAATCACGTCTCTCTAGTTATTAGATACGGCACATGGACTATTTATTTCCCACACGGGACGAGGTGACGAGGATTTTTCCTCTGGAGCATTTAAAATACACACTCCCTCAGGCTTTAACAGGGTGACGAGAATTTATTCTCTGGAGTTATTATCAATACACGCTCCCCTGTAAACACCAGAATATATCACTATAAATATGTGTATGCTTATTAGGATTTATTGGGTACCTAATACGGCCTAATAAATTTCCAAACCTCTCCCCGTACAAAGGAGGTTATGGCGAATTTTTTCGAAAATTCCGGGTGTTAGCCAAATTTTTGAAGAATTTGAAAATTCTCAGAAACTGAAAAGTTGGAGAATTGAAGCCAGATTGAACGTAGAGTTGACAAATCAAACCACTTTCGACTTTGTTCCTTTTCGGGGACGAAAAGTTTTAAGTGGGGGAGATTGTAACGACCGGGAAAATTTGAACCAATGTAAAATTTTTAAATTGGCTAAAATAGTGGATCTTAAATATTTTAAATAAATATTTTAAATAATAGCAATGAAAAGTGAGCTTGAATCGACGTTTGAAAACGAATATAATTAATTATAATTATAAACAAGGCCTGAAATGGCGCTGCAGTTTCAAAAATTGAATTCAAACTTTGTCGGACTGTACCGGGTGCAAAACAAAACGGATTTGAGTGAAACCCAAAATATTTGAATCTATTAGTGAATACCTTTCTAACGAATCTGAAAAATCGAATTTTCATAGCGGAAAGCAAAAGTTATGGCCAAATGAATTTTCAGAAAGGTCGCTATGGAATTTATATAGCCCGTGAAATTGGCCATTTTGCAAACGACGTCGGAATTCGACAAAACCACTTTTGTTGGATTTGGGATGTTAAGTTATTGCTAGGTTTTAAATTTCATAATTTTTGAAGCTAGTATGTGAGCGTGGAAAAGGAAAACGTGTTTTGGTCAATTACAGTTAAATTGGATCGACCAGAAATGGGCCTTTTTGCAAACGGTCTCAGAATTCGACGAAACTAGTTTTGATGGGACCGTATCGTCAAACCATAGCCAGATTTATTTTTTTGGAATTTTTCGAATCAGTTTGTGGCCCTGGCAAATTGAAATGTACGTTCAAATCGAATATTGAATGTTTTATAATTTAATTTGAAGGAAACCTGACTGAAACAATCGAATGGGCCTACGAAACATATCCCATTGTGTTCGGAATGGGGGTAAAACACTAGGGATGACAGTCGTTGGGTTTAGATTGGTGGTCGTGTCAGAAAACCCCTTTAAAACCCACCGGCCAATCATAATTTTTATAAAAAAAAGAAAAGAAAATTCTTTCTCTCTCCCCGACGTCGAAGGAGGAAAGTGCCTTAAACCTTCCCCCTCATTTTCCGACCAATCCACGCCAAATTAGCTCGTGCCACAGTTGAACTTTTTGAAGATCTTCTCGAGATCTTCAAATCCATATAAAGTTTGGATTTTTTCATTGAGTGTGGAGCGAGAATCGCGCCTCCAAAGTTCAGAGGTTTCCACCATTGTTTCTCACGCCTGCCGCCACCGAGCTGGGGCCCACCTCCGGCGAACCAGCGCCTCTCTTCCACCTTCGACCTTGCGCAACCCGATCGTGAAACCGTTACTCCGTTTGATCGCAAATTCAAAACCTAGTTTTGAACGATTTCTGAAAGGTATGGCTTGTTTTATTTTCAACTGTTTTAACACCTTTAAACCGTTGCAAACTTTGAAAAATCATATCTTTTTCATGTGTTGACGAAATTCAGTGGAACAAGAGACAGTGGACTCGTGTGGATGTCTTCTACCTTCTAGAAGAGACCGCATATTTTTCTGAGCCTTCTGCTATTTTTGGTGGAGTGGAACCCAATGTGATATTTCTAATTTATAAACGATATGGAAAACGACGATGTATAAATTATATAGTCGATGTATGAGTTATATAAGCGTTGTACACCTCTTGTATAAGCGTTGTATAAGTTGTACGTTCGATGTATAAGTTGTATATGCGTTGTAAAAATTATATATGTGTTGAAATAGAAGTGAATTGCTATATATATATATATACACATACGCCCCTCGTCCACAAACCATGGACGATATTTATTGGTTGTGATTGGTGTGAAAATTGATTGATAGCGAATGGTTGATTGGAATTGTTTGTGGTTGATATTGATTGATTGCGGTTGAAAAATACCCGTTTGTGGTTGAGGAATATTTGGTTGAAACCACATAGGATTAGTTTGTGGAAATGAAATAAATATATACATGCCGCCTGCGTGCGAACTAGATGCATGATTCCCCATTGTCAAAACCTCGAGGTTTTAAGGTAGAGCGAGGAGCCGTACTAGGGACGGTCCCGGTTTTAACTATCCTGCCGTTATACTGCCGAAATTTTGAATAATATTCATGTGTTTGAATTATTTTCATTTGTTGAAACTATATTTATTCGTTGAATAGAAAGCCTTCATGTGTTGAGTCGATATTCATTCGTTGGATAGAAATTCATGTGTTGAATGGTATTCGTGTTATAAATATAAAAATCACATTTTTATTACCTATATGAACTATATAAAATAATCTTGTTTTGAAAGAAATTGTTTTATAATAAAAATCCTATTTTTATTACCTATATGAACTATATAAAATAATAGTGTTTTTGAAATGAATTGTTTTACAATAAAAATCACATTTTTATTATATACATGAATTTTTAAATATAGTGAAGTGTTGAAATAGAAGACAGTTGGATAAAAATATCATTTTTATCAAATGTATGAAGAGAATATAGCTTTGAAATCGAAGAATCGATATATATATATATATATATATATATAATTGAAATATATCGAATAACGACGCTGCAGTTCGTATTTTGAAACCGTGATTTCAAACGATTATACCGGGAGATCCGACCATCGGATTTTCCTGAAATCGCAACCGTTGGGTTCGCTTTGGAAATATCTTTCCAACGGCACCAACTTTGTAAATATCCAACGGTTGGATTGTCTGGAATGTTTAATTCAAATCAGAAGAAAAACAGCGCCAGAATCGATTATATTTATATATATATATAATTATAATTAATCGAATAACGACGCTGCAGTTCGTATTTTGAAATCGAAACTTCAAACGATTATACCGGGAGATCCGACCGTCGGATTTTCCCGAAACTGGAACCGTTGGATTCATTTTGAAAAGATCTTTCTAATGATGTAAATTTGGTGAAGATCCAACGGTTAGATTTTCATATATGTGTAAATCAAATCTGGAAAAAACAGCGCCACGACCGCGTTATGGCCCGAAGCGTTGTTTTGAATAAATTGGCTATTTTAAAATAAATAAAAATAGCGATAAATCGTTATAAAATATTATAAACGATATGTGTGTGTATGTTAGTGTTGCACTTGTTTATTATATACGCGTGTTGTTCAGAAAGACCGGGTTTATCCCATTCTGAATAACTGAATCGACGATAAAAAATCGAAGATGAAGACGGTGGTCGAAGACCGGAGATCTTCACCTCGTTTGGATGGTAACCGAGGTCCTGATTGGGAGGCATCCCGAAATATGGATAATGAGTGGTGATCGTCCAGACGTACGTGGTGGTCGATGGGTTTGCGAGGTTTATAGGGCCTCCGGTTTCATTCAGACCCAGAATGGGCTTGTAAATGGACTGTGTGTCTGACATTGGATTTTATTCTGTGTTGATTGATCTCTATTAAATATACAACTGTTTGGCGGCGGAGAATTTATTCTTTTGCTTAACGCCATTCTCTGAAACGCACGAGCTCAGAGGTTGTATATCGATGGACATCAGTCGCATGGCATGAATTGCTAGTGTGGCATGCCTAAGTGGCAATTGATCAGGGCTTCTATTGAAAAGCAAAGTCTTGTGGTGATGATCAAAGCACCGCCTGTGTGGCGTAGCTTTGTGTATAACGTGAATTCGTGAGCCTCACTCCCCGGTATGAACCAGAAACGGGAGAAGGACCTCAGGGAGGGCATGCGTTTCTTTCTAGCTAGGAGTTGTGTCGGTGTTTTTACACGGCCCGACATTTTACTTATGTGGATGATGGATAGCGAGGCGCCTCGGATATATCGGTCGATCCGGGACCGATGGAGTCATTCGTTGGCTTACCTACGCCCCATAGGGTGGGGAAACATAGTCCTCAGGAATTTTAATCCACATCGGTGGACCGGCCCTGTCGCTCCAAGGGTCGATGCATTCTGATCCTGAGCGGCGGGCTAGAGTGTCTCGAATTCGTTAAGGACTATCTTTTGCCTTGGTTCATGACGGAAATCCAATTTCCAAATACGTGACTGTGCGGTTTTGATTGTATATATATATATATATGGCGACATGATATATGGTACCCATGCCGCCTAGGATTAATGTTATGATTCAAATTGTTTTTGAAACATATAAACACTAGTAATAATATCAAATGCTTTTGTTTTAGTCGTATCAATCATATTTTGGCCATTATAAGGTAAAACTCTATCCTCCGGTATGCGTTGCATTGTGTGATGGGAACTAAGTCTTATAATGGCTTCATTTTTATAAAAAGCATTGCGTTGTTTAAAAGAAAGATTTGTTTTAAAGCACTGGCAATCCAATGGAGTAAACCCGTTCCACGAAAGTGGCATGGTCCTATGATTAGCCATATTATAAATGTATTGAGTAGATTTCTCATACTAGTCCCATGACTGACTCGTAGTTTGTTTCACTTTCAAACTCGGGTGCCCCTTTTTCTACACGGGGCAGCCTTGTATTCAGATTTAGCTGGCTCTTTCTGGATAGCTGGAGCTGAAGATGGATTCTATTATTTGTCTCTTTTTATGTTGTTCAGCTCCTATTGTACATATTTTGTTTGTTTCCGCTGTAGACATTTATGTATAGCTGAACTGTATTTGTACTAAGTATGATCCTGTATACTGTGTAACTCTGATGATTACGTTTATCCAGTGTATTCTATTGTACATTATCTGGTGTATTTATTTAATTCTGTTCTGCTATTATCTGTTTCTGTGTTATATTCCAAAGATAACCCTTGTCACCGTCAGTACGGGATTTGGGGTCGTCTAATTTTATGAACTGTCGCGGTGCGGCGCGTTCTATTCAGGCCATTATATATATATATATATATATAATATTATATATATTTCGTCGATTTTCATTTAAAACGTATTTTATAAATCATTTTAAATTCGTTTTCAAAACGATTTCAACTTCGTATTCAATTTCTAATCAAAACTGAATATTCCATGTCATCGATATATAAATGATAGTATTTTCAAAACATTAGATTTTGAAATCAATTCCTTTCCAATATTCATTATAAAAATGAATAAAATCGATATAACTATCGTTCACGTCAAAATGGCGTTAATCTAATCAACACGGCTATATATATATATATATATTTAAATATATTTGTGTCCAACCCAAATCGGACATCAAAATTAGATTTTGATCTTTTACTGAATATTATTTTAAAATAATCGTTATTTTAAAATATTCTTTCTTCCTGAACTGGAATCAGACACAGTCGATTACCATATAATTTTATTTATATGGATTTCGTACACACATGTATACAACAACAATCCAACACAGTCAACCATCATCCAAAGTGCATTCTACACTGCATAAGCATCAAATATAAATATTTAAAGCTTATAATAGTCTATCAACCAATCGATTGACATACAACTAAATATTGGGATTAGTGTATGTCCAATATCATTCCAATACCCGTGTGGGGTTTCAATCAACAAATAATGAATTTTATTTGTGCAGTTGGGCGATGTGTAAAATTTATCATCCCAATCAATATCAGTCAAATGTGTGTACATAAACAAATCGTCCGATTTGTTTATGAAATTTTATTTTATTCATATACACGTTAAAAATTATATTTTTAACTATAGAATATTTTATTCCATTCCACATCACACAATCAAACAAATAAACAAGTCGTCCATTGTCTGTGGATGACGGGTGTCGGGTGCTGCTAAACACCGTCTACATCCTAGTATATATTTCTAACTAGAAAATAAATCAAAGTGAGGAATTCTCACCTTTGGGTTCCACTCCGCCAGTCTTTCTTTCTGAACTATTTGGATTTGTTCGAAATTCCAACGCATCCTTTTCACGCTGTTCATACATAAAAATCGTATTTTTATCGCTTCATTCCAATAAATAAAAATCATATTTTTATTTCTACTTCATATATTTTTGCAACACTTCTTTCTATATAAAAATTATATATTTATATTTCTACTTCTTATATAAAAATCGAATTTTTATTTCGCTTCATATATAATAAAAATCGAATTTTTATCTTAATGATATCCATATAAAGATCGTATCTTTATCATAATGAAAACATTATAAAAATTACATCTTGTCTAAATAAAAGTCACAACTTTCATGTATGAAAAAATCTCAACTTTTGTTTATTAAAAATCCATCTTTTGTTATGCCGAATCATTTCTTTTTTACTTTGAAAAACAATTTCTTTTTACTTTGAAAACCTATTTCTTCCTACTTTGAGAAATCATTTCTTATTTTAAAAATCGTATCTTTTCTATTGAGAAATCTAAGATTTTCATATCAAAAAAATCTAAACTTTAGCAATAAAAATCTCAACCTTTTCATACTTAAAAACCGTATTTTTATATATTAAAAATCATAACTTTAGATAAAATAAAAATCATATCTTTGTTTAAAATAAAAATCTAAACTTTATATCGGTAAAAATCTGATTTCATATAAACAATAAATAAAACTGATTTATAATTTTAAATCTAATTACTTTAAATAATAGAGGAAAACTTACATCGATTTTTGAAGAGGGGGGGTTTCAGTAGTCGTCGGAGGTCTTGTGGGATGGCAGGGCGCAGCGGTGGTCTGGTGCAGCGAGGGCGGCGGGGTCTTCTCGGATTTGGGGCTGCGTTCGGGTTTTGGGGAGGAGTGGGTTCTAAATCAGAGAGAGGGAGGATGGCCAGGGGCTCCGGCGAGGTAGTGCCGGTCTTGGGGAGGGCGACGGCGCTAGGCGCCAGCGGTGGTGGCCTATGGAGCGCTGGCGATGGGCTGGTTCGTAGGGGTTTTTTTATTTTGTCTCGTTGGAAATGAACGATATAGGAGGGTGGAGAGAGAAATAAAGGGGTTGACCAAATTTAATAAAATATATTTATTTATTTGAATTCCAAAAAGTAACTTTTTAGTTCCAACTCGAAATCGAACCCACCGACTGTCGTCCATAACTAATTACCCCCATTCCGAACACAATGGGATATGTATCGTAAGCCAGTTTGGCTATTTCAATCGGTTTTCGTCAAAATCAAAATATAAATCTATATATTGAATTTGAACGCACATTTCTATTTACCGGGGCCACATACGGACTCTAAAAATTCCCGAAAAATATTTTCTAGCTTCGTATTGACGATACGGTTCTAACCAAACTAATTTCGCCAAATTTGAAGACCGTTTGAAAAATGGCCATTTTCTATTAGATCCAAATTGACTGAAACTGTCAAAATACGTTTTACTTTGCCACGCTCACATATTGATTTCAAAAATTACGAATTTTGGAATCTAGCAATAACTTGATGTAACACCCGTATTTCCTGTGGATATTAAAGCAACGAATTAAAGAATACTTAATTTTAAAATTAGGAATTAAGGGAAACGGGTTATGCCATTGCGTTCGTCTTGGAATTCTGCTTGGGATAGAGTCCGAGTTTGCGTAAATCGGACACCGTATGAAGAAGTTACAAGCCTTAGAAGTTTATATATGCCCAAGGAAGTATATATATACATATAAAATAATTCCAAAAATCAAAACAGGGTTCAAATCTCGAATTTGGGTCAAAACAGGCTGAGCGGGAAGTTTCCCGCTCAGGGATGTCGACCCCCCCCCCAAGGCGGAGTCGGCATAGGTGTCGACCCCCTTATAGGGGTGTCGACATAGGTGTCGACCCCCCTAGGGGAGTCGACCCCTTTTGGCCCAGATCTGGCCGATGACGTGTTTCGCCACGTGTCGCTTTCTGATTCGTTGTGTGACGTGGTATTCTGCTCTGGACGATTCTGATGACTTCCGGACTGATCCGAAGGCTCTAAATCTCCCTATACACCTATAAAAAGACCCCTAAACCTATTGTTTTCTCCACATGAATTCATGGACGTTTATATGCTGCTAAAACCTGAAGTGACCTAGCCTCCACCTTAATCAATCAAATTAGATTTTTCAAGTTAAGAATCAAAGTCTACATCAAAGGAATAGCTAATCAAATTCAGAAATCAGATCCTAGAATTCAAGACCGTTCTGTAATATGTAAGTTCATGTTACTTTCAGAAATAAAATTTAATTGTGATTCTGACATTGTAATAAATCTGAATCTGAGATTATGCCTATTTCTATCTGTCTTTCTATATCCATCGGATCTATCTCATGGATATTGTTATGTCCATTCTTTGTCCCTTCTTTCCTTCTTCCCTTTTTGTTTTTATAGCCATGCTACTGCGAACCTGAGCCAAATCTCATAAAAGATGAACGTACATTGGGAAAAACTGGGCATAATATATGATTTGGACATGGCCAGTGCTAAAATTGGGAAAAGTATTAAATTATGTACAATTAGGCATAACCGATTTGTAACTGATTTGAGGACATAACACATGTTGTATTTAAAACATAAAGTGTATCGGACATTATGACTTGAGATTTGAGGCATAAAGTATATTGGACATATGACTTGGGGTTTGGGGTGTAAATTGAAATGTAAACATGTAAGGCATAGTACATGTTGTGGTTTAAGACCTAAAAATTGGGGCATATATGATAGTTTATGACTTGGAAGAAGGAGATTATTGTATATAGTGATAAATGGATTAGGCATGAAAACCTATAGTAAGATAGGGATAACTGTTAAATGTGAACACGCCTAAATTGGGATTTTGGATAATTGGCATGCAATGTAATTAAAGGTTATAATTTGCCATAGTTTAACTGTGAATCTGTAACAACCCGAAAATCTGGGCCAGTTTAAAATTTTTATTTTGGCAATTTTATCGAATTTTGAATATTTAAAATGGATTATTTTAAATAATATCGACGAGAAATTTATTTCGAATATAAATAGAACGTATATATTATACGCGTCGTCGTTAGAATATAAATATTTATATATAATTATAAATAGAATTGAAAATGGCGCGGTAGTTCGATAATTCGATTTCAAACTTCAATTGAATGTACCGGGTGCAAAACAATCCGGATTTTAGTGAAACCAAAAATAATGGGATCTATTTGATAATATCTCTCCAACGAATGCGGGAAATCAAAATTTCCTAGCGGGAATCGAAAGATATGTCCAGTTGAAAATTCTGAATAGTCGCTATGGAATTCAGGCCCTTAAAAATGGACATTTTGCAAACGACCTCGGATTTCGACGAAACCAGTTTTGTTGGGTCCGTGATGTCAAGTTATTGCTAGGTTTCAAATTTCATAATTTTTCGATTCAATATGTGAGCGTGTCAAAGGAAAACGCGTTTGACCGGTTTCAGTTGATTTTAATCGATTAGAAATTGGCCATTTTTCCAACGGTCTCAGAATTCGACGAAACTAGTTTTGTTAGGACCGTATCGTCAATACGAAGCTAGAAAATATTTTTCTGGAATTTTTCTAGTTAGTATGTGACCCCGGTAATTTGAAATGTACGTTTAAAATTCAATATAGTGATTTAAATGAAAATTCAAAAGGAAACTGATTATAACGATCAAACCAGCTTACGATACATATCCCATTGTGTTCGGAATGGGGGTGAAACGCTATGGACGACAGGCGGTGGACCTCGTTTCGAGGTCGTATGTAAAAGTCAACCCTTTTGCAAAATTTAATAATTTAATAAAATAAAATAAAAAAATTAGAATTTTCCCCTTTTCTCCTTCATTGCCCCCCCCCCCCCCCGATCATTTACCAGAAATAAAAAAAAAAAAAAAACCTAAAAACTAATCGCCGCCGCCCCTCAAGACCTCGACGCCGCGCCGCCTTACCCTCGAAGACGCCGACCAACCTATCGCCGCCTCACCCCGAAGACCCGCCTTCATCGACGAACATCCTCGACAAATCGAAGCAGCCCCCCCCCCCAATCGGAGCCTCCACCATCGAACGCCTCATCGCGAGCACCACTGAGCCACCGCCCTCTTCTTCTTCCCTCCTCCACTTCGGAATCTAGGTGAGCTTTTAGGTTACTTTGTTTTAGTTTTTATTTTTGTTTTGCAGTGAATTAAAAACTGATTGTTTTAGGGTTTTAAAACTGTTTTTTTAAAGGTTTTAAAAACTGTTTTAAAAGGAATTATAAAACTGATTTCTTTAAAAAGAAAAATCATATTTTTATATATTGAAAGCGAAGTCAAAATCATATTTTTATATATTGAAAGCGAAGTCAAAATTCGATTTTTATAAATTGAATAGCGACGTCAAAATTCGATTTTTACATATGTAGTGGCTATGGGCAACGAAGACGACGAAGATGCGATAGCGATGAAGATTTCTATCAAGGAAGTGCCGTGGAGCTAGGATAGCTATCGGTGAGAACTTCTCACCTTTCAATTTAAATTTTCTAGTTATATATATATACTAGGATGCAGACAGTGCTTAGTAGCACCCGACACAATCGTCCACAGACCATGGACTTGTTTGTTTGGTTGCATAGAGTAGTTGAATTATTTGTTTGAATTGAATTGTTTGGTGAGATGAAATTGATTTGATTGATGTGTGAATGGCGTGGGCCTTCACTAGACCGGGGATAAGGCTAGGCCTTGTCCTGTTTCTAGTATCGTGTCGTTATGCCGCCGAAATTTTCTAAAATATGTTAGAAAAATAAAAATATCATTTTTATTGAATAAATGAATTGAATAGAAATTCATATGTTGGAATAAAATGTTTTATCGTTAAAAATATAATTTTTAACGTGAATGTGAATAAATAAATATTCATTTACAAACCAGACGGTTTGTTTATGTACACTTATTTGAATGACATTGATTGGGACGATAAATTTTACACATCGCCCAACTGCACAAATAAAATCTGTGTTTGATTGTTTGAAACCCCGCACGGGTGTTGGGATGAAATTTGAAGTTCACTCATCCTGATTGATTAAATATGTCGATCGATTGATTGACAGGCTGTTATAAGCGTTGAATATCTATATTTGATGCTTATACAGTGTAGTGCACTTTGGTTGATGGTTGATTATTTTCAATGCTATTATATACATGTGTTGTATGAAAATCCATATAATTAATTTTATATGGTAATTGATTGGGCCTCATTCCAGTTTTGAAAAAGAAATATTTGAAAAGAAATATTTGAAAAAGAAATATTTGAAATAGAATATTTGAAAATAAAGGAATATATGAAGCCGTGTTGATTAGATTGACGCCATTTTGACGTGAACGATATTTATATCGATTTTAAAAAAAAACGATTTCGAAATGAAATGAATTGAAACGATTTCGAAATGAATTGAATTGAAAACGAATTCAAATTGAATCGAAAGTGAATTGAAATGAATTCAAATTGAATTGAAATTTGAATTGAGTAGAAATGAATTTTAAAACGAATTTATAAAGAAGAATTCAATTTTGATTTGAATTGAAAAGAAAGTTGAAATAGCTTTTGAAACGATTTTAAAACTATTTATATAATTCGTTTTGAATAGAAATCGACGAAATATATATATATTATATATATTATATATATAATATAATGGCCTGAATAGAACGCGCCGCGCCGCGGTAGTTCGTGAATTTCGACCATTGATTTCAAACGGACATTACGGGAGATCCGACCGTCGGATTCTCCTAAAATCGGAACCGTTGGGTTCGTGTCGAAAAGAGCTTTCTAACGAATATTAGAAATTTGAAATCTAACGGTTGGATTTGGAATTATGTCCAAATCAAATTTGAAAAAGGTCGCTGTAAGTGCAGTTCGATGGCCATTGATGGAAATCGACTGTACGGGCCTTGATAAAATTATTAAAAATAGTAATAATTTGTATAAAATCATAAGAAATGATTTGTGAAGAATTGGGATGAAAAAAAAAACTCCCTATTTGAAAAGATAAAAATAGATTTTTATCGAAATGAACTAGTTTTGAACTAGAATTATAATTCTATTTATTTTTAAATAAATAAATTGAATTTGAAAAGGGTTTTGAAAATAACCAAAATTTCCAATGATTGCATTGGAGTGGATTTGAATCGAAATTGTCTTCGGAATATTTCGATGTTGGATTTCGGGATTATACGGATGTTGTTACGGAAATTTGAAAGATATATATTTATATCGTTATTTCCAATACGACATTTGTTAATCGTAGAATTTGATATTGAATATAAGCCGATATATTTTCTATTCAGAGCCTTATATTGAATATCAAATGTGATTTGGGTTTGTCGTGAATGGTGTCTTCACTAACACTGTTCTTGAACCCAGTTGAGAAAAGATTAAATCTTTTTATTTAGATTTAATGAAGTGTACCAATTAAATGATATTTAATTGGAATTGAATTGATATTGATTTTTGGGTTTATCGTGAACAGTGTTTTAAATAACACTCGTTCTTTAACCCGATAATTAATGAATGTGATTTTGGGTTTATCGTGAACCGTGTTTTAAATGACACTGATTCTTTAACCCAGTTGAAGATTAAAACTAAGTGGAGTTTTAATGAATCTTTAATTAGATTGAAATGATCGAGAATGGAGTATCACCAGTTTTGCTCCAAGCGATAGTTAAATCTTTAATTAGATTTAAACGTGGAATGGTAATTGAATTTACCGATAACACCGTGGTGTTAGATATGAAGTATTACCAGTTTTTACTTCATGGGATGAATAGGTTGGGATTGGGAAACTAAAACCAATGATTACTTCGGTAAGGTTCGTTAATCTCGACTAGTTGAATCGAAATTCAAAGGAAGATTAAAGAGTAAATTCAAGGAATTTATCTTGGATAAAGTTAATGGGAACCTTTCCCTATGAATGTGAAATTTAGAAACTAACTGTCGGTTAGCCAAGCAGAATGGTTTTCTGGATATTGATCTGATGTTGGTTTCGGCCTTCGGGGTTAATATTTGGGGAATTATTCTCTTGATTAATTTACGGTTAGTGACTAATGAATTGGAATGAGGCGTATGTTGTGTTTGTGTAACACTTTTATAATATATACGCGAGTTATTCGGAAAGACCGGGTTTATCCCATTCTGAATAACTGATACGACGATAAGTCGAAGATGAAGACGATGGTCGAAGACCGGAGGTCTTCACGTCGTTTGGGTGATAACTGATGATCTTGATTGGGCTGTACACCCGAGAAGATGGAAACAGTTAGTGATCGTCCAGACGTACTTGGAGATCGATGGATATGCGGGGTACTAGGTGCCTCCGGTTTCGTTCAGACCCAGAACGGACTTGTAAATGGACTGTGTGTCTGACATCGGATTTCATTCTGTGTGACTGATATCGGTTGCATAGGATGGTTTGCCTGTGTGGCATGCCTAAGTGGCAATTGATCGAGGCTTCTGTTGAAAAGCAAAGTCTTGTGGTGATGATCAAAGCAAGGCCTTTGTGGCGTAGCTTTGTGTAACGTTTGCTTCGCGAGTTTCACACCCGGTATGAACCAAAAACGGGAGGGGACATCAGGGAGGACTTGCGTTTCTTTCTAGCTAGAAGTGGCGTCAGTGGTTTTACACGCCCTGACGAGTTTGACTTATGTGGTTGTTGCTGTTGCGAGGCGCCTCGGTTATATCGGTTTCGGCCGAATGCATTCTGGTCGGCTGACGGACCAGACTTACACCCCATAGGGTGGGGAGACGTAGTGTTCAGGCATAATAATCCACATCGGTGGACCGGCCCTGACGATCCAAGGCTTGCCTGCGCGCTTGCCTGAGACACGGGCTAGAGCGTCTCGAATCGGTTGAGGACTATCTTTTGCCTCGGTTCATAGATGGAAATCCAATTTCCAAATACGTGACTTTGCGGTTTTATTTGTAAACCTATATATGGCGACATAGTGGCATGGGACGCTCATGTCGCCTATGATTGATACTTATGATTTGAAGTTGTTTTATACACTATGCACTTATTATAGTATCAAAAGATTTGTTTTAAACGTATCAAGCATTCTTTGGCTGTTATAAGGGAAAACCCTATCCTCGGCTGCGTTGCATTGTGTGATGGGACCTGGGTCTTATAACAGCTTCATTTTTCTTTATTTAGCATTGCGCTAGTTGTTTGATGCACTGGTATTCTTGGGAGAAAACCCGTTCCGTGTTATACGGCGTGGTCCCTTGATTTACCTTTAAAAATAAAGATTAATAACTGTTTTAGTTCTCACACCAGTCACATGACTGACCTGGAGTTTATTGTTTTAACCTAAACTCTGGGTGCCCCTATTTTCGACACGGGCAGCTAGTAGTTTTGGTTTTGCAGATTCATATTCACAGGATCCTGGTTTACAGCTGGAATGATATCCGGAAAGCTTTGTATCCGTATATCCCTTCTAGTTGTGTATTGTTTTATTTTCCGCTGCGATGTATTTAAATGTAATTTAATCTCTGATAATTCTGTGTAATATTCTTTTATACTCTGTATATTCTTGTAATCTGATGCATTGTTGTAATATACAGTGAAACGTTCTTCTGTATGCGTTCTGTTGTGGCTTGTTCTCGAACTATCCGACGCTTTCCTTTACGGGGAAGTTACGGGTTTTCACAGTTGGTATCAGAGCTTTGGTTTACAAAGCTCAGAGAACAAGACACATTAGAACCTTACGAAAGAATTCATCAGATATTGGATTAGCAATATCCAACGGGAATGACTCGTTAGAGATGGGATCAGTAGTATCCTAGAACGAGTGTGAAGAGTATATTTTTTTCTAATGAAAACAAGTTTTGTTTTGAAAATTTAAATCAATTATACGTATTTGATTATCTATTTATATTGAGTTGGACAATCCAGTATATATAGGTTTTGCGTATACGTCTGATCCGCGTGTATTCAAAGTTTTAATATATTGGGTAGATATAGAATCACATTCTAGTTGCCCGAGGATGATTCTGATAATGCTGCAGCGTTACCAGTATTTATTTTCGAGTGACGAAGGTGTGATATCTATATATTTCCATTAGGCTGGTGTGAGAACCAAAATTAGATAGGGCTTATTGTTGTGATTTGGCATCAAAAACATGATTTTTTGTGTATGTATCAAAGTTATGGATTTGAAACTCTAATTTACTAATTGATTGATGTTTGCGTTGTTTGTTTATGTGTTTGCTAATTTTTAGCCATTTAGCCTAATTGAACCAAATATTGAATTTTATTGAAATTGGTCGCATTTGTTTGCATATACATATATATCATTGAACAGGTCATAGCAAGGAGGCTAGAGCCGAAGAATAAAATTTGTTTGCCCGACAAATAGGTACATGTTTACTACATAATTTCCTGTTTTGTTTGGGTGATGATGATTTTGTGAGCCTATTGGCTAGCCGCTTGGCTTTTTCTTTTTCTTTTTGAGATCTGAAGGACCGGGGAAGCTATTTGAAATTCCCCGATGCTCCCGGTGCAGGGGAGGTTATGGCGAAATTTTTCAAAAATTTAGGGTGTTAGCCAAATTTTTGAAATTTTGAAAATTCTCAGAAACTGAAAAGTTGGAGAATGGAAACCAGATCGAGCGTAGAGTTGATTAATCAAACCACTTTCGACTTTGTTCCTTTTCGGGGACGAAAAGTTTTAAGTGGGGGAGATTGTAACAACCCGAAAATCTGGGCCAGTTTAAAAAATTTATTTTGGCAATTTTATCGAATTTTGAATATTTAAAATGGATTATTTTAAATAATATCGACGAGAAATTTATTTCGAATATAAATAGAACGTATATATTATACGCGTCGTCGTTAGAATATAAATATTTATATATAATTATAAATAGAATTGAAAATGGCGCGGTAGTTCGATAATTCGATTTCAAACTTCAATTGAATGTACCGGGTGCAAAACAATCCGGATTTTAGTGAAACCAAAAATAATGGGATCTATTTGATAATATCTCTCCAACGAATGCGGGAAATCAAAATTTCCTAGCGGGAATCGAAAGATATGTCCAGTTGAAAATTCTGAATAGTCGCTATGGAATTCAGGCCCTTAAAAATGGACATTTTGCAAACGACCTCGGATTTCGACGAAACCAGTTTTGTTGGGTCCGTGATGTCAAGTTATTGCTAGGTTTCAAATTTCATAATTTTTCGATTCAATATGTGAGCGTGTCAAAGGAAAACGCGTTTGACCGGTTTCAGTTGATTTTAATCGATTAGAAATTGGCCATTTTTCCAACGGTCTCAGAATTCGACGAAACTAGTTTTGTTAGGACCGTATCGTCAATACGAAGCTAGAAAATATTTTTCTGGAATTTTTCTAGTTAGTATGTGACCCCGGTAATTTGAAATGTACGTTTAAAATTCAATATAGTGATTTAAATGAAAATTCAAAAGGAAACTGATTATAACGATCAAACCAGCTTACGATACATATCCCATTGTGTTCGGAATGGGGGTGAAACGCTATGGACGACAGGCGGTGGACCTCGTTTCGAGGTCGTATGTAAAAGTCAACCCTTTTGCAAAATTTAATAATTTAATAAAATAAAATAAAAAAATTAGAATTTTCCCCTTTTCTCCTTCATTGCCCCCCCCCCCCCGATCATTTACCAGAAATAAAAAAAAAAAAAAAACCTAAAAACTAATCGCCGCCGCCCCTCAAGACCTCGACGCCGCGCCGCCTTACCCTCGAAGACGCCGACCAACCTATCGCCGCCTCACCCCGAAGACCCGCCTTCATCGACGAACATCCTCGACAAATCGAAGCAGCCCCCCCCCCAATCGGAGCCTCCACCATCGAACGCCTCATCGCGAGCACCACTGAGCCACCGCCCTCTTCTTCTTCCCTCCTCCACTTCGGAATCTAGGTGAGCTTTTAGGTTACTTTGTTTTAGTTTTTATTTTTGTTTTGCAGTGAATTAAAAACTGATTGTTTTAGGGTTTTAAAACTGTTTTTTTAAAGGTTTTAAAAACTGTTTTAAAAGGAATTATAAAACTGATTTCTTTAAAAAGAAAAATCATATTTTTATATATTGAAAGCGAAGTCAAAATCATATTTTTATATATTGAAAGCGAAGTCAAAATTCGATTTTTATAAATTGAATAGCGACGTCAAAATTCGATTTTTACATATGTAGTGGCTATGGGCAACGAAGACGACGAAGATGCGATAGCGATGAAGATTTCTATCAAGGAAGTGCCGTGGAGCTAGGATAGCTATCGGTGAGAACTTCTCACCTTTCAATTTAAATTTTCTAGTTATATATATATACTAGGATGCAGACGGTGCTTAGTAGCACCCGACACAATCGTCCACAGACCATGGACTTGTTTGTTTGGTTGCATAGAGTAGTTGAATTATTTGTTTGAATTGAATTGTTTGGTGAGATGAAATTGATTTGATTGATGTGTGAATGGCGTGGGCCTTCACTAGACCGGGGATAAGGCTAGGCCTTGTCCCGTTTCTAGTATCGTGTCGTTATGCCGCCGAAATTTTCTAAAATATGTTAGAAAAATAAAAATATCATTTTTATTGAATAAATGAATTGAATAGAAATTCATATGTTGGAATAAAATGTTTTATCGTTAAAAATATAATTTTTAACGTGAATGTGAATAAATAAATATTCATTTACAAACCAGACGGTTTGTTTATGTACACTTATTTGAATGACATTGATTGGGACGATAAATTTTACACATCGCCCAACTGCACAAATAAAATCTGTGTTTGATTGTTTGAAACCCCGCACGGGTGTTGGGATGAAATTTGAAGTTCACTCATCCTGATTGATTAAATATGTCGATCGATTGATTGACAGGCTGTTATAAGCGTTGAATATCTATATTTGATGCTTATACAGTGTAGTGCACTTTGGTTGATGGTTGGTTATTTTCAATGCTATTATATACATGTGTTGTATGAAAATCCATATAATTAATTTTATATGGTAATTGATTGGGCCTCATTCCAGTTTTGAAAAAGAAATATTTGAAAAGAAATATTTGAAAAAGAAATATTTGAAATAGAATATTTGAAAATAAAGGAATATATGAAGCCGTGTTGATTAGATTGACGCCATTTTGACGTGAACGATATTTATATCGATTTAAAAAAAACGATTTCGAAATGAAATGAATTGAAACGATTTCGAAATGAATTGAATTGAAAACGAATTCAAATTGAATCGAAAGTGAATTGAAATGAATTCAAATTGAATTGAAATTTGAATTGAGTAGAAATGAATTTTAAAACGAATTTATAAAGAAGAATTCAATTTTGATTTGAATTGAAAAGAAAGTTGAAATAGCTTTTGAAACGATTTTAAAACTATTTATATAATTCGTTTTGAATAGAAATCGACGAAATATATATATTATATATATTATATATATAATATAATGGCCTGAATAGAACGCGCCGCGCCGCGGTAGTTCGTGAATTTCGACCATTGATTTCAAACGGACATTACGGGAGATCCGACCGTCGGATTCTCCTAAAATCGGAACCGTTGGGTTCGTGTCGAAAAGAGCTTTCTAACGAATATTAGAAATTTGAAATCTAACGGTTGGATTTGGAATTATGTCCAAATCAAATTTGAAAAAGGTCGCTGTAAGTGCAGTTCGATGGCCATTGATGGAAATCGACTGTACGGGCCTTGATAAAATTATTAAAAATAGTAATAATTTGTATAAAATCATAAGAAATGATTTGTGAAGAATTGGGATGAAAAAAAAAACTCCCTATTTGAAAAGATAAAAATAGATTTTTATCGAAATGAACTAGTTTTGAACTAGAATTATAATTCTATTTATTTTTAAATAAATAAATTGAATTTGAAAAGGGTTTTGAAAATAACCAAAATTTCCAATGATTGCATTGGAGTGGATTTGAATCGAAATTGTCTTCGGAATATTTCGATGTTGGATTTCGGGATTATACGGATGTTGTTACGGAAATTTGAAAGATATATATTTATATCGTTATTTCCAATACGACATTTGTTAATCGTAGAATTTGATATTGAATATAAGCCGATATATTTTCTATTCAGAGCCTTATATTGAATATCAAATGTGATTTGGGTTTGTCGTGAATGGTGTCTTCACTAACACTGTTCTTGAACCCAGTTGAGAAAAGATTAAATCTTTTTATTTAGATTTAATGAAGTGTACCAATTAAATGATATTTAATTGGAATTGAATTGATATTGATTTTTGGGTTTATCGTGAACAGTGTTTTAAATAACACTCGTTCTTTAACCCGATAATTAATGAATGTGATTTTGGGTTTATCGTGAACCGTGTTTTAAATGACACTGATTCTTTAACCCAGTTGAAGATTAAAACTAAGTGGAGTTTTAATGAATCTTTAATTAGATTGAAATGATCGAGAATGGAGTATCACCAGTTTTGCTCCAAGCGATAGTTAAATCTTTAATTAGATTTAAACGTGGAATGGTAATTGAATTTACCGATAACACCGTGGTGTTAGATATGAAGTATTACCAGTTTTTACTTCATGGGATGAATAGGTTGGGATTGGGAAACTAAAACCAATGATTACTTCGGTAAGGTTCGTTAATCTCGACTAGTTGAATCGAAATTCAAAGGAAGATTAAAGAGTAAATTCAAGGAATTTATCTTGGATAAAGTTAATGGGAACCTTTCCCTATGAATGTGAAATTTAGAAACTAACTGTCGGTTAGCCAAGCAGAATGGTTTTCTGGATATTGATCTGATGTTGGTTTCGGCCTTCGGGGTTAATATTTGGGGAATTATTCTCTTGATTAATTTACGGTTAGTGACTAATGAATTGGAATGAGGCGTATGTTGTGTTTGTGTAACACTTTTATAATATATACGCGAGTTATTCGGAAAGACCGGGTTTATCCCATTCTGAATAACTGATACGACGATAAGTCGAAGATGAAGACGATGGTCGAAGACCGGAGGTCTTCACGTCGTTTGGGTGATAACTGATGATCTTGATTGGGCTGTACACCCGAGAAGATGGAAACAGTTAGTGATCGTCCAGACGTACTTGGAGATCGATGGATATGCGGGGTACTAGGTGCCTCCGGTTTCGTTCAGACCCAGAACGGACTTGTAAATGGACTGTGTGTCTGACATCGGATTTCATTCTGTGTGACTGATATCGGTTGCATAGGATGGTTTGCCTGTGTGGCATGCCTAAGTGGCAATTGATCGAGGCTTCTGTTGAAAAGCAAAGTCTTGTGGTGATGATCAAAGCAAGGCCTTTGTGGCGTAGCTTTGTGTAACGTTTGCTTCGCGAGTTTCACACCCGGTATGAACCAAAAACGGGAGGGGACATCAGGGAGGACTTGCGTTTCTTTCTAGCTAGAAGTGGCGTCAGTGGTTTTACACGCCCTGACGAGTTTGACTTATGTGGTTGTTGTTGTTGCGAGGCGCCTCGGTTATATCGGTTTCGGCCGAATGCATTCTGGTCGGCTGACGGACCAGACTTACACCCCATAGGGTGGGGAGACGTAGTGTTCAGGCATAATAATCCACATCGGTGGACCGGCCCTGACGATCCAAGGCTTGCCTGCGCGCTTGCCTGAGACACGGGCTAGAGCGTCTCGAATCGGTTGAGGACTATCTTTTGCCTCGGTTCATAGATGGAAATCCAATTTCCAAATACGTGACTTTGCGGTTTTATTTGTAAACCTATATATGGCGACATAGTGGCATGGGACGCTCATGTCGCCTATGATTGATACTTATGATTTGAAGTTGTTTTATACACTATGCACTTATTATAGTATCAAAAGATTTGTTTTAAACGTATCAAGCATTCTTTGGCTGTTATAAGGGAAAACCCTATCCTCGGCTGCGTTGCATTGTGTGATGGGACCTGGGTCTTATAACAGCTTCATTTTTCTTTATTTAGCATTGCGCTAGTTGTTTGATGCACTGGTATTCTTGGGAGAAAACCCGTTCCGTGTTATACGGCGTGGTCCCTTGATTTACCTTTAAAAATAAAGATTAATAACTGTTTTAGTTCTCACACCAGTCACATGACTGACCTGGAGTTTATTGTTTTAACCTAAACTCTGGGTGCCCCTATTTTCGACACGGGCAGCTAGTAGTTTTGGTTTTGCAGATTCATATTCACAGGATCCTGGTTTACAGCTGGAATGATATCCGGAAAGCTTTGTATCCGTATATCCCTTCTAGTTGTGTATTGTTTTATTTTCCGCTGCGATGTATTTAAATGTAATTTAATCTCTGATAATTCTGTGTAATATTCTTTTATACTCTGTATATTCTTGTAATCTGATGCATTGTTGTAATATACAGTGAAACGTTCTTCTGTATGCGTTCTGTTGTGGCTTGTTCTCGAACTATCCGACGCTTTCCTTTACGGGGAAGTTACGGGTTTTCACAGAATCATGATTGGGTTTTTTGGAAAATATTTTGTACGGTGCAATATGACTAAACCTTAAGGGCATGTGTATATTGTGATTTTTGGTGCATGACTATTATTGCAAATTTGGGAAAAATTGGGTGTAACCTATTTTTGAGTAATAACTTGAATTTGAATTTGTGAGGCATAATTTGCAATCAACTTTGTTGGGGTAAAACTTGAGAATTGGAACATGACTAGTTTTGTGAATTTGGGATGATTAGCATATAAAATCTAGACTTGGACGTGTATGGTAAATATACTAAAAGATAAACATGCCTAACCCGAGGTTAGATTGAGTTGCGGTGTAAAACTGCCCGTAACCGCCCGGCACATCTAATAACCGCAACAACACAGATCTAATGTGAGAGGTTAACGCATTTAGCCCAAAACCCGAGGTTAGAATGAGTTTGCGGTAGAAGTCTGCCCGGAACCGCCTGGCACATCCAGTAACCGCAAACAACAGTTCTAATGTGAGAGGTTGGGGCATTAATAAATTAATGCCAATAAACAGACATGCTAAGAATGGTAAGGTTAAGTAAATTTAGAACACTTAACCTTTATAACATGTTAATTAGACAAGAAGGTGAGGTTAAGTAAATTTAAAACACTTAACCAATATGAGATGATGTGTAATGACCCGCATTGGCAGAGGTATTATAATTAATTTATTTAATTATATAAATGGTGGTTTAGTGAATTAAATGGTCGTGGAATTAAATAATGATGAACATTTAATTAAAATAATAAATTAAATAATATATTTAATTCTGAAATAATCAGAATTGGCTGAAATGGCTATATGGTGTGAACTGGATCATCTGTGATATTTAATTCAGTTTAGAATTGAATTAGAACAACGAATATATTGTTTGAATGACAGTTGAATGAACAAATTATAATATAATTATAATCGAGCTCGAAATGGCGCTGCAGTTCGTAAATTGGCGATTCGAACTTCAACTGAATGTACAGGGCTCGTTTTAAATCGGATTTCTGTGAAACAAGAAATGTGTGGAGCTAGTGGAGTATATCTTTCTAGTGGAAGAGAAAAATCGGGATTTCGTCGTGTAGATTTTGATTTATGTCCAAATCAAATTTTGGAAAAGTCGTGGAATTCCTTTATAATTTATAAAGGAATTATTTATATTTTAAAAAGGAATTTCAATATAAACCGAATATCGGGTTGACCCAGAAGCGAATATCAAGTTAGAAATTCATATATGAATATTCTACATCTATAAGGTATTCCACTGTGAATATATACGATAATATAGATTTATTTATATTTAATTTAATTTTATTTAAATACATTTATATATTTAAATGGGTCATCCAGAGCTTTAAAAATAGCCAGTTTTTCATACGACCTCAGAATTCGATGAAACTAATTTTGTTGGATCCGCAATATTAAATTATTGCTAGATTACAATTTTCGTGATTTTTGAAGTCAGTATGTGGCCGTACAGATTTTTAGAGTGAAAAACAGTCAGTATTTTAACGGTTAAAAATACGCTGTATGAGCAAACGTAGTCGGAATTCGACGAAACCAGTTTCGTTGGGACCGTAATGTTGAACTCTAGCTGCATGTCAAGTTTCGTGATTTTTAGGTATCGTGTGTGATCACACGGATTTTTAGAAGACGGAAATGAATATAAAATGAATAAAAATATAATATCTAAATGAAATGTGTGAACATTAAAGTGCCACATCCTTTCATTTTCAACCACAAGAACATCCCGTCTCCTTATAAAACCATCTTCTTGAGGCCGCCACAAATGGTTCCAACGGCAAACAACTACCTCAAAAGAAAATCAATGAAAAATCAAATAAAACACTAAAAATCCCAAAACTTGGATATTGTTATCCTGGGAGGGTCTTCTACAATCTGGTGTTGGTATTACTGAACTCGACATCAAATTTTGGAAGGCTCAAAAAGTCAACAGTGTAACGGCAAGGAATTTCGCTCGATCTGAATCGATCGTTAAACCGACTAAGACCGTCGAAACCCCTGATCGTTTTGAGAACACGACATAACAGAACGCAGACAGAAGAACATTTCATTGTTTACTACAATAATTCCATCAGATACAAGAATATACAGAGTAAAAATGAATATTATACATTCGATAAATATCAAAGATTACAATAAATTACAAAGCAGCGGAAAAATAATACAAAGCACAACTGGAAGTAATACACAGATACAGAGCTTTCCGAGCATCGTTCCAGCTGTAAATCAGGATCCTGTGAATATAAATCTGCAAAACCAAAACTACTAGCTGCCCGTGTGGAAAATAGGGGCACCCAGAGTTTAGGTTAAAACAATAAACTCCAGGTCAGTCATGTGACTGGTGTGAGAACTAAAATAGTTATTTAAAACTTCACTTTAAAAGAGAGTAATTCAAGGGACCACGCCGTATAACACGGAACGGGTTTCCTCCCAAGAACACCAGTGCATAGAATAAACAACGCAATGCTTTTTCGAAAAATGAAGCTATTATAAGACCCAGGTCCCATCACACAATGCAACGCAAGCCGGAGGATAGGATTTTCCCTTATAATAGCCAAACATGCTTGGTACGTTTAAAAAAAATCATTTGATACTATTATAAGTGTATAGTGTCAAAACAATTTCAATCATAAATATCAATCATAGACGGCATGGGTACCATATATCATGTCGCCATACTAGTTCTACAATTAAAACCGCAATATCACGTATTGGAAATTGGATTTCCGTCATGGTGGCTCCTGATTCGAAAGATCGATCGCTTAGTGCAATTCCCCACGGCTTACGTCCTAGCAAGAGAAAACACCGTAATGCACATCCGCACTTTTGGGACTCGAGTACCACCGCGGCTTACGTCCCAGCGAGAGAAAACACCGCTTACTCTATCCCTCTAAGCACTAAGCTCATCTCGGTCGACCGAATCCACGACACCACTAATGCGTCTATCCTCTTAAAAAGTATACTGATCAAACCATCAGTTTACCATCATACCGGTGTGTGAGGCTCGCGAATCAACGCTACACAAAGCGATGCCACAAAGGCCGTGCTTTGATCATCAACCACAAGACTTTGCTTTTCAACAAAAGCCTTGATCATTTTCCACTTAGGCGTGCCACACAGGCAATTCATGCCATGCGACTGATGTCCATCGATATACAACCTCTGAGCTCGTACGTCTCAGAGAAGGGCTTTAAGCAAGAGAATAAATTCTCTGCCGTCAAACAGATGTATATTTAATAGAGATCAATCGACATAGAATAAAATCCAATGTCAAACACACAGTCCATTTACAAGTTCTTTCTGGGTCTGAACGAAACCGGAGGCACTTTCCTCGCATATCCATCGATCTCCAAGTACGTCCGGACGATCACCAACTGATTCCCTCATCTTGGGTGTACAGCCCAATCAAGATCATCAGTAATCACCCAAACGATGTGAAGACTTCCGGTCTTCGACCACCGTCATCATCTTCGACTTATCGTCGAATCGGTTATCCAGAATGGGTATAAACCCAGCCTTTCCGAACAACCCGCGTATATTATAAACAAATGTTACACAAACACAACATACGCCTCATTCCAATTCCTTAATCACTAACCGTAAATCAGTAAGAGAGCAATTCCCCAAATATTAACCCCGAAGGCCGAAACCAACATCAGATCAATACCCAGGAAACCATTCTTCTTAACTAACCTACAACTAGTTTCTAAATTTCACATTCCTAGGGAAAGGTTCCCATTAATTTTATCAAAGATAAATTCTTTAAAATTTATTCTTTAATCTTCCATTGGATGTCATATCAAACCAAATTATGGTTTTCCAAACTAGTCGAGATTAGCGAACCACACCGAAGTAATTATTTATTTTATTTCCCAATCATAACCTATTCATCCCATGAAGCAAAACTGGTAATACTCCATATCTAACACCACAGTGTTATCAGTAAAATTAATTACCATTCCACGTTCAAATCTAATTAAAGATTTAACTATCGCTTGGAGCAAAACTGGTGATACTCCATTATCGCTCATTTTCCAAATTTGATAATTTAAATTTTCAATTCACATTTCAATCTAATTGCAGATTCATTAAAACTCCTTTTACTGGGTTAAAGAACTAATGTCATTTAAAGCACAGTTCACGATAAACCCAAATCACATTCTATTTATTATCGGGTTAAAGAACAAGTGTTATTTAAAACACCGTTCACGATAAACCCACAAATCAATTCTAATTCAATTCCAATCAACTATATTAGAAATTCCGATTGTTTAAAACCCCTTTCAAATCCAATTTATTTATTTAAAAATAATTGGGTTTAAATTTAGTTCAAAACCAGTTCATTTTGATAAAAATCTATTTTTATCTTTACAAATGTGGGATTTTTCATCTCAGTTCTTCACAAATCATTACTAATGATTTTACACAAATTATTACTATTTTTGATAATTTTATCAAGGCCCGTACAGTCGATTTCCAACAACGGCCATCGAACTGCACTTACATTGACCTTTTCCAAATTTGATTTTGACGTATCTCCAAATAAAACCGTTAGATTTCAAATTTCTAATGTTCATTAGAAATCTCTTTTCGATATGAACCCAACGGTTCTGGTTTTAGGAGAATCCGACGGTCGGATCTCCCGTAATGTCCGTTCGAAATCAATGGTCGAAATTCACGAACTGCCGCGGCGCGGCGCGTTCTATTCAGGCCATTATATTATATATATATATAATATATATAATATATATATTTCGTCGATTTCCTTTTAAAACGTATTTTATAAATCATTTTAAATTCGTTTCAAAACAATTTCAACTTCCATTTCAAATTCAAATCAAAATTAATTTTTTTTCTTATAAATTCGTTTTACCTTCATTTCTATTTGATTTCAATTCAAATCGATTTCAATTCGTTTTCAATTGAATTCAATTCAATTTTGAATTCATTTTCTATTCTATTCAATTTGAATTCGTTTTCTATTCAATTCAATTTGAATTCGTTTTCTATTCAATTCAATTCGAATTCGTTTTCTATTCAATTCAATTCGAATTCGTTTTCTATTTAATTCAATTCGAATTCATTTTAAATCTCTTTTCAATATTCGTTATAAAAATGAATATAATCGATATAAATATCGTTCGCGTCAAAATAGCGCATCTCTAATCATCACGGCTTTGTATATTTCGATAACTTCGTTATTCTATTCAACAAATGAATATATATTTCTTTCAATACATGACTAATCTCAACAAATGAGTACTGTCAACACGCGACTATTTTGTCATTTAATATATTTTATAAAAATTATAGTATCTATCGTTTGATTTCAAATCAGACTCCAACCGTAAATTAGTAAGAGAACGGTTCCCTAAATATTAACCCCGAAGGCCGAAACCAACATCAGATCAATATCTAGGAGACCACTCATCTTATCTATTTTCAAGTAAGTTTCTAATTTTATATATGATAATGATATAAATTTTATTGTTAAAATATTTCGTTCAACACATGACTAATCTCAACGGATGAGTACTGTCAACACATGAACCTTTATTTTTTTTTATTCTTTATTTTCCCAATTGGAATGAGGCCCAATCAATTACCATATAAAGTTAATTATATGGATTCCATACAACACATGTATATAATAGCAACGATAAATAATCAACCATCATCCAAAGTGCACTACACTGTAAAAGCATCAAATATAGATATCTAACGCTTATAACAGCCTGTCGATCCATCGATCGACATACAACTAATTATTGGGATTAGTATATGTCATATATTATCCGAATACCCGTGTGGAGTTTCAAATCAACAAACATAGATTTTATTTGTGAAGTTGGGCGATGTGTAAAATTTATCGTCCCAATCAATATCAGTCAAATGTGTGTATATAAACAAATCGTCCGATTTGTTTATATTTATTTATTTCATTCCATATACACGTTAAAAATTCCATTTTTAACTATATAATATTTATTTTCTATATAAATATTTTATTTCATTTCACATCACACAATCAACTAATCATCAAAATCAATCAAACAAACAAGCCGTCCATGGTCTGTGGACGATGGGTGTCGGGTGCTACTAAACACCGTCTGCATCCTAGTATATATTATAAACTAGAAAACAAAATTAAAAGGTGAGAAGTTCTCACCGAGGGATCCACTCCTCCATTTCATTTCTGAACCGTCTGAATTCCTTTTTGATTTCAATCTGTCCCACCTCACTTCTTTTCACGCTGTTCATAGTAAAAATCATATTTTTAATATGATGTTCATTTTAAAAATCACATTTTTTTATAATGGCCCTTTATAAAAAAAAAAACTTACTACGCTTTCTTTTATATAAAGATTATATTTTTACATTGCTACCTCATACAAAAAAAAATCGTATTTTTATACCGTTATACCAATAATAAAAATCGCCTTTTTATTATATCGCTACATATACAAAGGTCAAATTTTTTACTTCGCTACATATATATAAAAATCAAATTTTTATATTCTCTACCTTATAAAAAATATATTTTTATAATTTCTACTATATAAAAATCATGTTTTTATTGTCTCTACTTCATAAAAAACATATTTTTATAAAAATCATACTTTTAATATGCCACTAGTAAAAAAATTATATTTTTAACCTTTCTATAATATAAAAATTATATTTTTATCACTAATTACTTATACTGAAGATCGTGTTTTTATCACCAACTTTTTAACGATGAAATATTTTTACACAACGCTAATTTTATATTTTCAAATCAAGGTGTTTTATATTTTCAAACTAAGAAAAAATCATTTCTTTGTATAGTTAAAAATCCAATCTTTTCATCTTTAAAAGTACCATCTTTTCACTTTTAAAAATATGATCTTTGCATTTTTAAAATTCTAATCTTTTTTTTTATTCAAAAATCATATCTTTATTTCTTTAAAAAAAATCACCTTTTTACTTCTTTAAAAATCATGTTTGTATTAAAAGAAAATTCAGTTTTTAACCAAAAGAAAATTCAGTTTTAAACAAATAAAAAAGATAAGTTTTAAACAAATGAAATGGAAACTGAAAATAGAAAAATAAATATGAAAAATACTTACGGGGTTTTTCCTAGCGAGGGGGGGTCTTAGCGTCGGAATTCGGTCAGGGGAGGTGGCGGTTCACGGGTCTGTTCAAGCGGAGGGGGGAGAAAAGGGGATCACACTCAGTGCGAGGAGGAAGAAGGGGGCGTCTGTGGGGAGGAGGAGGAGGTCGGCGAGGCTGAGGAGGGCAGTGGGAGCACGCGTCGGTCTTCAGATGGGGGCTAGGTCAAATCAGAGGGGCTGATGCAAGGGGAAGAGAGAAGAGAAGCATGGGGAGGAGTGAGGCCATCGCGAGGAGGAGGGGGGACTGCCAGAGGTGCGGCGCCTGGCACCAGTGTGGGTGGCGACTTCGAGATCCGGCGGTTCTCTTTTTTTTTCTAATTTCTTGACTGAATGAAAAAGGGGGAAGGGAGAGAGAGTATAAGGAGGATTTATATTATAATTTATTTATTAATTATTTCAAAAAGCAACTTTTATTTTCGGACTCGAAACGGGACCCACCGCCTATCCTCCATAGCTAATTACCCCCATTCCGAACACAATGGGATATGTATCGTAGACTGATTCAATCATTTCGATCAGTTTTCGTTAAAATCAACATATAACTCTATATTGTGAATTTGAACGCGCATTTCAATTTACTGGGGTCACATACTAACTCGAAAAATTCCAGAAAAATATTTTCTAGCTTCCTATTGACGATACGGTCCTAACAAAACTAATTTCGTCGAGTTCTGAGACCGTTTGAAAAATGGCCACTTTCCAGTCGATTAAAATCAACTGAAACTGGTCAAACGCGTTTTCCTTTGCCACGCTCACATATTGATTTGAAAAATTACAAAACTTGGAATCTAGCAATAACTTGACATCACAGATCCAACAAAAGTGGTTTCGTCAAAATCCGAGGTCGTTTGCAAAATTTCCATTTTTAAGGGCCAGAATTCCATAGCGACTATTCAGAATTTTCAACTGGACATATCTTTTGATTCCCGCTATAAATTTCGATTTTCCGGATTCGTTGGAAAGATATTATCAAATAGATTCTAATATTTTTTGTTTCGCCAAAATCCGGTTTATTTTGCACCCGGTATGTTCAATTGAAATTTGAAATCGAATTATCGAACTACCGCGCCATTTTCAATTCCTTTAATAATTTAAAATAAATATTTATATTCTAACGACGACGCATATAAATATATACGTTCTAATTATATTCAAAATAAATGTTTCATCGTTATAATTTAAAATAATTCATTTTAAATGTTCAAAATTCGCTAAATTCGCCAAAATAAAATTTTTAAATTGGCACGCATTTCCGGGTTGTTACAATCTCCCCCACTTAAAACTTTTCGTCCCCGAAAAGGAACGAAGCCGAAAGTTGTTTTACAAATCAACTCAACTTCCATTGTTTTCTTTACGGCTTAAGTTCTTCAACTTTTCAGTTTCTAAGAACTTTTCAAATTTTTCAAAAATTTGGCCAACACCCTAAATTTTCGAAAAATTTTGCCATAACCTCCATTGCACCGGGAAAATCCCGTGCCATAAAGGCCCTCTGATCTCAAAAAGAAAAAGAAAAAGCCAAGCGGCTAGCCAATCGGCTCATAAAATCATCATAACCCAAACAAACAAGTAAATTATGGTAAACATATACCTATTTGTTGGGCAAACAATTTTATTTCTCTGCTCTAGCCTCCTTGCTATGACCTGTTCAATGTAAGTACAAGTATATGCAAGCAAATGCGACCAATTTTCAATACAATTCAATATTTGGTTCAATTTAGCATAACGGTTAAAAATTATCAAATAAACAAACAACACAACCATCAATCAATTAGTGAATTAACGTTTCAAATTCATAATTTGATACATATACAGAAAATCATGTTTTTGATGCCAAATCACACAATAAATTTATATAGTTTTGGTTCTCACACTAGTCTAATGGAAATATATAGAAAATCACACCTTCGAAACACGAACACACACTACTGATGCTATATAGTCATCAGTAGAATCATCTTCAGGCGACTAGAGTGTGATTCTATATCTATCTAGTATATTAAAACTTCGAATATACGTTCATGACGCGTACATGCAAAACCTTTATATACTGGATTGTCCAAATCCAAAATAAATAAATATTCAAATACGTATAAAATGGTTTAAATTTTCAAAACAAAATTGTTTTCATTTGAAAAATATACTCTTCACACTCGTTCTAGGATAATATTGATCCCATCTCTAACGAGTCATTCTAATTGGATACTACTAATCCAATATCCGATGAATTCTTTCGTTCGGTTCTAATGCGTCTTGTTCTCGAGCTCTGTAAACCAAAGCTCTGATACCAAATGTAACAGCAAGGAATTTCGCTTGATCCGAATCGATCGTTAAACCGACTAAGACCGTTCGAAACCCCTGATCGTTTTGAGAACACGACATAATAGAACGCAGACAGAAGAACATTTCATTGTTTACTATAACAATTCCATCAGATACAAGAATATACAGAGTAAAAATGAATATTATACATTCGATAAATATCAGAGATTACAATAAATTACAAAGCAGCGGAAAAATAATACAAAGCACAACTGGAAGTAATACACAGATACAGAGCTTTCCGAGCATTGTTCCAGCTGTAAATCAGGATCCTGTGAATATAAATCTGCAAAACCAAAACTACTAGCTGCCCGTGTGGAAAATAGGGGCACCCAGAGTTTAGGTTAAAACAATAAACTCCAGGTCAGTCATGTGACTGGTGTGAGAACTAAAACAGTTATTTAAAACTTCACTTTAAAAGAGAGTAATTCAAGGGACCACCCCGTATAACACGGAACGGGTTTCCTCCCAAGAACACTGGTGCATAGAATACACAATGCAATGCTTTTTCGAAAAATGAAGCTATTATAAGACCCAGGTCCCATCACACAATGCAACGCAAGCCGGAGGATAGGGTTTTCCCTTATAATAGCCAAACATGCTTGGTACGTTTAAAACAAATCATTTGATACTATTATAAGTGTATAGTGTCAAAACAATTTCAATCATAAATATCAATCATAGACGGCATGGGTACCATATATCATGTCGCCATACTAGTTCTACAATTAAAACTGCAATATCACGTATTGGAAATTGGATTTTCGTCATGGTGGCTCCTGATTCGAAAGATCGATCGCGTAGTGCAATTCCCCACGGCTTACATCCCAGCAAGAGAAAACACCGTAATGCACATCCGCACTTTTGGGACTCGAGTACCACCGCAGCGAGAGAAAACACCGCTTACTCTATCCCTCTGAGCACTAAACTCATCTCGGTCGACCGAATCCACGACACCACTAAGGCGTCTATCCTCTAAAAAAGTATACTGATCAAACCATCAGTTTACCACCATACCGGTGTGTGAGGCTCGCGAATCAACGCTACACAAAGCGATGCCACAAAAGTTGTGCTTTGATCATCAACCACAAGATTTTGCTTTTCAACAAAAGCCTTGATCATTTGCCACTTAGGCGTGCCACACAGGCAATTCATGCCATGCGACTGATGTCCATCGATATACAACCTCTGAGCTCGTACGTCTCAGAGAAGGGCGTTAAGCAAGAGAATAAATTCTCCGCCGCCAAACAGATGTATATTTAATAGAGATCAATCGACATAGAATAAAATCCAATGTCAGACACACAGTCCATTTACAAGTTCGTTCTGGGTCTGAACGAAACCGGAGGCACTTTCCTCGCATATTCATCGATCTCCAAGTACGTCTGGACGATCACCAACTGATTCCCTCATCTTGGGTGTACAGCCCAATCAAGATCATCAGTAATCACCCAAACGATGTGAAGACTTCCGGTCTTCGACTACCGTCATCATCTTCGACTTATCGTCGAATCGGTTATTCAGAATGGGTATAAACCCGGCCTTTCCGAACAACCCGCGTATATTATAAACAAATGTTACACAAACACAACATACGCCTCATTCCAATTCCTTAGTCACTAACCGTAAATCAGTAAGAGAGCAATTCCCCAAATATTAACCCCGAAGGCCGAAACCAACATCAGATCAATACCCAGGAAACCATTCTTCTTAACTAACCTACAGCTAGTTTCTAAATTTCACATTCCTAGGGAAAGGTTCCCATTAATTTTATCAAAGATAAATTCTTTAAAATTTATTTTTTAATCTTCCATTGGATGTCATATCAAACCAAATTATGGTTTTCCAAACTAGTCGAGATTAGCGAACCTCACCGAAGTAATTATTTATTTTATTTCCCAATCCCAACCTATTCATCCCATGAAGCAAAACTACTAATACTCCATACCTAACACCACAGTGTTATCGGTAAAATTAATTACCATTCCACGTTCAAATCTAATTAAAGATTTAACTATCGCTTGGAGCGAAACTGGTGATACTCCATTCTCGCTCATTTTCCAAATTTAATAATTTAAATTTTCAATTCACATTTCAATCTAATTGCAGATTCACTAAAACTCCTTTTACTGGGTTAAAGAACTAATGTCATTTAAAGCACAGTTCACGATAAACCCAAATCACATTCTATTTATTATCGGGTTAAAGAACAAGTGTTATTTAAAACATCGTTCACGATAAACCGACAAATCAATTCTAATTCAATTCCAATCAACTATATTAGAAATTCCGATTGTTTAAAACCCCTTTCAAATCCAATTTATTTATTTAAAAATAATTGGGTTTAAATTTAGTTCAAAACCAGTTCATTTCGATAAAAATCTATTTTTATCTTTACAAGTGTGGGATTTTTCATCTCAGTTCTTCACAAATCATTACTTATGATTTTACACAAATTATTACTATTTTCGATAATTTTATCAAGGCCCGTACAGTCGATTTCCAACAACGGCCATCGAACTGCACTTACAGCGACCTTTTCCAAAATTGATTTTGACGTATCTCCAAATCCAACCAATAGATTTCAAATTTCTAATATTCATTAGAAAGCTCTTTTCTATACGAACCCAACGGTTACGATTTTAGGAGAATCCGACGGTCGGATCTCCCGTAATGTCCGTTCGAAATTAATGGTCGAAATTCACGAACTGCCGCGACGCGGCGCGTTCTATTCAGGCCATTATATTATATATATAATATATATAATATATATATTTCGTCAATTTCCTTTTAAAATGTATTTTATAAATCGTTTTAAATTCGTTTCAAAACAATTTCAACTTCCATTTCAAATTCAAATCAAAATTAAATTTTTTTCTTATAAATTCGTTTTACCTTCATTTCTATTTGATTTCAATTCAAATCGATTTCAATTCTATTTCAATTCGTTTTCAATTGAATTCAATTCAATTTTGAATTCATTTTCTATTCAATTCAATTCGAATTCGTTTTCTATTCAATTCAATTCGAATTCGTTTTCTATTCAATTCAATTCGAATTCGTTTTCTATTCAATTCAATTCGAATTCGTTTTCTATTCAATTCAATTCGAATTCGTTTTCTATTTAGTTCAATTAGAATTCATTTTAAATCTCTTTTCAATATTCGTTATAAAAACTATAATCGATATAAATATCGTTCGCGTCAAAATAGCGCATCTCTAATCAACACGGCTTTGTATATTTCGATAACTTCGTTATTCTATTCAACAAATGAATATATATTTCTTTCAATACATGACTAATCTCAACAAATGAGTATTGTCAACACGCGACTATTTTGTTATTTAATATATTTTATAAAAATTATGGTATCTATCGTTTGAATTCAAATCAGACTCCAACCGTAAATTAGTAAGAGAATGATTCCCTAAATATTAACCCCGAAGGCCGAAACCAACATCAGATCAATATCCAGGAGACCACTCATCTTATCTATTTTCCAGTTAGTTTCTAATTTTATATATGATAAAGATGTAAATTTTATTGTTAAAATATTTCGTTCAACACATGACTAATCTCAACGGATGAGTACTGTCAACACATGAACCTTTATTTTTTTTATTCTTTATTTTCCCAATTGGAATGAGGCCCAATCAATTACCATATAAAGTTAATTATATGGATTCCATACAACACATGTATATAATAGCAACGATTAATAATCAACCATCATCCAAAGTGCACTACACTGTATAAGCATCAAATATAGATATCTAACGCTTATAACAGCCTGTCGATCCATCGATCGACATACAACTAATTATTGGGATTAGTATATGTCATATATTATCCTAATACCCGTGTGGGGTTTCAAATCAACAAACACAGATTTTATTTGTGAAGTTGGGCGATGTGTAAAATTTATCGTCCCAATCAATATCAGTCAAATGTGTGTATATAAACAAATCATCCGATTTGTTTATATTTATTTATTTCATTCCATATACACGTTAAAAATTCCATTTTTAACTATACAATATTTATTTTCTATATAAATATTTTATTTCATTTCACATCACACAATCAACTAATCATCAAAATCAATCAAACAAACAAGCCGTCCATGGTCTGTGGACGACGGGTGTCGGGTGCTACTAAACACCGTCTGCATCCTAGTATATATTATAAACTAGAAAACAAAATTAAAAGGTGAGAAGTTCTTACCAAGGGATCCACTCCTCCATTTCATTTCTGAACCGTCTGAATTCCTTTTTGATTTCAATCCGTCCCATCTCACTTCTTTTCACGCTGTTCATAGTAAAAATCATATTTTTAATATGATGTTCATTTTAAAAATCACATTTTTTTATAATGGCCCTTTATAAAAAAATTATATATTCTTACTATGCATTCTTTTGTATAAAGATTATATTTTTACATTGCTACCTCATATAAAAAAAATTGTATTTTTATACCGTTATACCAATAATAAAAATCGCCTTTTTATTATATCGCTACATATACAAAGGTCAAATTTTTACTTCGCTACATATATATAAAAATCGAATTTTTATATTCTCTACCTTATAAAAATTATATTTTTATAATTTCTACTATATGAAAATCATGTTTTTATTGTCTCTACTTCATAAAAACCATATTTTTATATTCGCTACTATATAAAAATCATATTTTTAATATGCCACTAGTATAAAAATTATATATTTAACCTTTCTATAATATAAAAATTATATTTTTATCACTAGTTACTTATAATGAAGATCGTGTTTTATCACCAACTTTTTAACGATGAAATATTTTTACACAACGCTAATTTTATATTTTCAAATCAAGGTGTTTTATATTTTCAAACTAAGAAAAAATCATTTCTTTGTATAGTTAAAAATCCAATCTTTTCATCTTTAAAAGTACCTTCTTTTCACTTTTAAAAATACGATCATTGCATTTTTAAAAATCTAATCTTTTTTTTTATTCAAAATCATATCTTTATTTCTTTAAAAAAAATCACCTTTTTACTTCTTTAAAAATCATGTTTGTATTAAAAGAAAAATCAGTTTTTAACCAAAAGAAAATTCAGTTTTAAACAAATAAAAAAATAAGGTTTAAACAAATGAAATGGAAACTGAAAATAGAAAAATAAATATGAAAAATACTTACAGGGTTTTTCCTAGCGAGGGGGGGTCTTAGCGTCAGAATTCGGTCTGGGGAGGTGGCGGTTCACGGGTCCGTTCAAGCGGAGGGGGGAGAAAAGGGGATCGCGCTCAACGCGAGGAGGAAAAAGGGGGCGTCTGTGGGGAGGAGAAGGAGGTCAGCGAGGCTGAGGAGGGCGGTGGGAGCACGCGTCGGTCTTCAGATGGGGGCTAGGTCAAATTAGAGGGGTTGATGCAAGGGGGAGAGATAAGAGAAGCATGGGGAGGAGTGAGGCCAGCGCGAGGAAGACGGGGGACTGCCGGAGGTGCGGCGCATGGCACCAGCATGGGTGTCGACTTCGAGATCCAGCGGTTCTCTTTTTTTTCCTTTCTAATTTCTCGACTGAATGAAAAAGGGGGAAGGGAGAGAGAGTATAAGGAGGATTTATATTATAATTTATTTATTAATTATTTCAAAAAGCAACTTTTATTTTCGGACTCGAAATGGGACCCACCGCCTGTCCTCCCTAGCTAATTACCCCCATTCCGAACACAATGGGATATGTATCGTAGGCTGATTCGATCATTTCGATCAGTTTTCGTTAAAATCAACATATAACTCTATATTTTGAATTTAAACGCGCATTTCAATTTACTGGGGTCACATACTAACTCGAAAAATTCCAGAAAAATATTTTCTAGCTTCGTATTGACGATACGGTCCTAATAAAAACTAATTTCGTCGAGTTCTGAGACCGTTTGAAAAATGGCCACTTTCCAGTCGATTAAAATCAACTGAAACTGGTCAAACGCGTTTTCCTTTGCCACGCTCACATATTGATTCAAAAATTACGAAACTTGGAATCTAGCAATAACTTGACATCACGGATCCAACAAAAGTGGTTTCGTCGAAATCCGAGGTTGTTTGCAAAATTTCCATTTTTAAGGGCTAGAATTCCATAGCGACTGTTCAGAATTTTCAACTGGACATATCTTATGATTCCCGCTATGAAATTTCGATTTTCCGGATTCGTTGGAAAGATATTATCAAATAGATTCTAATATTTTTGGTTTTTCCAAAATCCGGTTTATTTTGAACCCGGTATGTTCAATTGAAATTTGAAATCGAATTATCGAACTACCGCGCCATTTTCAATTCCTTTAATAATTTAAAATAAATATTTATATTCTAACGACGACGCATATAAATATATACGTTCTAATTATATTCAAAATAAATTTTCATCATTATTATTTAAAATAATTCATTTTAAATGTTCAAAATTCGCTAAATTCGCCAAAATAAAAATTTTAAATTGGCTCGCATTTCCGGGTTGTTACAAACAGTAACCTAGGGTTACGGATTTGAGGTTGTAGAAGCAGTAACTCGCGAAATGGGTATCATATGTGAGTTCGAGGGATCAGTAGAACCTTCCGTGATTTTTTTGATGGAACTCGACGCAGAAAAATGTCGCACGGTTACTGTGCTGGGAGCAGTCGACGAAACTAGGATGGGTGATCGAGTTTGGGGTATGGATGGCGAGCAGGTGCGGACGGAGGTTGCGAATGCAGGGGTGGCGTCGGAATTGACATTCGGTGACTGGAGGGGTGGTTAGACGAGGTCAACGGCGGGTCAAAGATGGGGGAATGGCTAAAATCGAAACAGGAGGAGTTACGGGATTATCTATGATTTTGGGGAAGAAGCGGGTTTAAAGAGGAGCGGGTGGGCTTTAGTGGGAAATGGGCCAGCGAAGAGAAAACGGGGTGAGCCCATTATGTGTTAATTAAAGTTTAATTCGATTTTAAATTTTGTAATAACTTGTAAAATCAATAAGAATCTCATACGTGATCGAAATTCAACGAAACAAGATCCGACAGGATCGTATGGATGGACACTACCCAATGGAATTGACTGGGAGTGGATTGGTGCTCGTTACAATTTATAGTGAAATAAATTGTCCGTCTAAATCAAAGACAGTTAATCGTCTTTAATGATAACGGTCCAATGTGAGTAAATCTCACTAACTCTGAATAGTTTATAATTTCATGTTGTATTTTTAGAACTGTTAAATATTGACTGGTTGACTGTGTGTTGACTGTTTGATTGAACTGCTAGTCAGTTAGTTGAATTTCTATATTGATTCTGTTTAACAGAATATACCATATGGAACTGAAAGAGATGTTATCTATATTGTTTAACATATGTGATGCAGGGAAACAGGTTGGAGGAACCCAACTGGGTTCCTCAACATTTATTTTACTGTTTTTCATATATTGTGATATATGATGTGATATATAATCTGTTGTCGATTATATGTGTTTGGATGATATTGATCATCGTGATTTGATATGTTGAATACCATAACATACCGGAATGTTGATAAGGGAATATTTTCAAAGTGATATTTGAAAATAAAATATTTATAAATGGAATATTTATAAATAAGAAATATTTATAAATTGGAATATTTATAAATAGGAGATATTTAGAAAAGGAAAATTATTAAATCAAAGAATAGGTTTGAAAAAGGAAATATTTGCAAACCATTTGCAAATAGAATAATAGAAAAGGAAATATTTGTAAATCATTTACAAATATAATTGATAGGAAATATTTAGAAAATAAATAGAGTTATAAAAAGGAAATTTGTTTATAACTGAATAGGATGTTATAAAAAGGGAAAAACGTTATAAAAATTAAAACATTACTAAAAAGGAAATCATTTGTAAAGTGAAGAACCGTTACTGAAAGTAAATCTTTATAAATGAATAGTTTATTCGAAGGGAGGTAATCGAATATAGTATTCGAAAGTAAGCAAATCGAATTAGTTATGCGAATTAGTTATTCGAATAGAGTTAAACACATAAGAGTTATCAAATTAGTTTAATCGAAAGGAGTTATCGATTATAGTTTAATCGAAAGGAGTTATCGAATTAGTTATTCGAAAGGAGTTATCGATTATAGTTTAATCGAAAGGAGTTTTCGAATATAGTTTATTCGAATAGAGTTAAAGGAGTTATCGAATTTAGTTATTCGATGGAGTTAATCAATTTGAGTTAAATCAAATGAGTTAATCGAATATAGTTTATTTGAATATAAAGTAAAAGGAGTCAATCGAATATAGTTTATTCGAATGGAGTTAAAGGAGTTATCGAGTATAGTTTATTCGAAAGGAGATAAGTGAAACGAGTAAATCAATAGCGTTAGTCCGATAGAGTTAATCCAATAGCGTTAGTCCAATAGAGTTAATTCAATAGTGTTAGTCCAATAGAGTAAATTGAATAGAGTTATCGAATATAGTTATTCCAAGGGAGGAGTTATCGAATAGAGATATATTCGAAAGAGAGTTACGTAAGGAAGTTAGTTAAAGCAATATAAAGTGAACTTTTCCTATTTCATAGTTAGAAATGTTGTTCAGTTAAGGTCTGAGAGGTAGTTCTACCCTAACTTGATTGGCTTCATTTTTAACTAAGGAATGGTTAAGGTTCGGCAGTAAAGGATGGTTAAGTGAATTTAGTAATTAAAGGAAATGGTTTGAGTTGGCATCGCGATGGTTTGTCAAACATCTGCCTAAGTCCAATGAAGGAGTTTTGGAAATGTTTTCCAAATAAGAACCAGAAATGTTTTTTGATATAGAATACAAGAAATGGAAATGTTTTCCAATGGTAATAACATATATTTTCTAAATTTAAAAAATAAGAAATGTTGTATATAGGGAAACAGGATGTAACAACCCGAAAATCTGGGCCAGTTTAAAATTTTTATTTTGGCAATTTTAGCGAATTTTGATTATTTAAAATGAATTATTTTAAATAATATCGACGAGAAAATTTCTTTTGAATGAAATTCAATCGTATATAGTTATATAGATCGACGTTAGAATATAAAAATTTATATAATTATAAAAGTAATTGAAAATGGCGCGGTAGTTCGATAATTCGATTTCAAACTTCAATTGAACATACCGGGTGCAAAACAATCCGGATTTTAGTGAAACCAAAAACATTAGGATCTATTTTAGAATATCTTTCCAACGAATCCAGAAAATGGAAATTTCATAGCGGGAACCAAAAGATATGTCCAGTTGAAAATTCTGAATAGTTGCTATGGAATTCAGGCCTTTAAAAATGGACATTTTGCAAACGATCTCGGATTTCGACGAAACCAGTTTTGTTTGGTCCGGGATGTCAAGTTATTGCTAGATTCCAATTTTCATAATTTTCTGAATCAGTATGTGAGCGTGGCAAAGGAAAACGTGTTTGACCGGTTTTAGTTGATTTTAATCGACTGGAAATTAGCCATTTTTCAAACGGTCTCAGAATTCGACGAAACTAGTTTTGTTAGGACCGTATCGTTAATACGAAGCTAGAAAACATTTTTCGAGAATTTTTAGAGTTAGTATGTGACCCCGGTAATTTGAAATGTACGTTTAAAATTCAATATAGTGATTTAAATGTAAATTTAACGGAAACTGATCGTAACGGCCGAATTGGCTTACGCATCATATCCCATTGTGTTCAGAATGGGGGTAATTAGCTGGGGGCGGCAGTCGTTGGGTTTGATTTAGAATCCAAATGCATAAGCCCTAATTTTCAAATTAAATTATATAAACATAATATTATATATTTTTTTTTTCCTTCACCTAACCCTAGTCAAACAAAAAAAACCACGGTCAACATTTCTTTTCCGCCTCTCTTTCTAAAAAAAACGAACGGCGATTACGCTCCAGATTTCATCGTCCTCGTTCTTCTAATCCACAAAATGAATTCGAAAAATTATTAAAGGAAATCAAAGAGCATCGCGAGCTCTACGTAAGGGATGGTCAAGATCAGTTTTCGTGTAGGGATTGGGGAGGATTTCACCTTCGAACTCGCGCCGTTCGAGGCAGTTTCTGGGCCGCCGCAGGCCATCGAAGGTGGCAGAATCATGGGGGAAGGACGGCGGCGCCACCCCCTGTCGTGTGCCAGTCTCCGATCAACTTCCGGCTTCCTTGATTGTCTTGCACGGTGGAGGGATCAAGAGCAGCGATGGGTTCCTCTGAGCAGCGTATTACAGTGAAGATGATTAAGCTTAAGGTGAGTTTTAATATAAATATAAACACTGTTTAAAATCAGTTTTAATATAAATATAAGCATGGTTTTAAAATCTGAAATATATATATATAGGTTATTGTTTTAAAACTGAATTTTTATTATAGGAAAGAATTAATTCTTATTATAGAAAGATAGAATATTCAATATAGAAGAAGATTTTGTTTTTAAAAATATAGAAGAAGATTTTGTTTTTAAAAATATAGTAGAAGACTTTGCTTTGAAAAATATAGTAGAAGATTTTGTTTTTAAAAATAGAAGAAGGCTTCGTTTTTAAAAATAGAAATAGGATATGATTTTAAAAATATAAAAGCAAGGAGCTTTAAAAATATAAAAGAATTTTTAAAATAAAAATAGCCTGGGTTTAAAAATTCGATTTTCATATATAGAATAGCAAAGTAAAAATTCGATTTTTATATATTGAATAGCAAAAGTAAAAATATGATTTTTATATATTGAACATCGAAGTAAAAATGTGATTTTTATATATTGAACATCGAAGTAAAAATGTGATTTTTATATATTGAATAGCAAAGTAAAAATTCGATTTTCATATATAGAATAGCAAAGTAAAAATTCGATTTTTATATATTGAATAGCAAAGTAAAAATTCGATTTTTACATATGTAGAGAATACGGGCAACGAAAGCGACAAAAGGCGAGATCGATGAAGATTTCTATAAATGAAGAGTCGTGGTATTGGATAGCTATTGGTGAGAACTTCTCACCTTTCAATTTAATTTTTCTAGTTATAAATATATACTAGGATGAAGACGGTGTTTAGTAGCACCCGACACCCGTCATCCACAGACCATGGATGGCTTGTTTGTTAAATTGTTTGGTTGTGTGGTTAGTTAGAATATTTTGTTTGAATTGAATTGTTTGGTGAAATGAAATTGATTTGATTGATGTGTGAATGGCGTGGCCCTTCACTAGACCGGGGATAAGGCTAGGCCTTGTCCCGTTCCTAGTATCGTGCCGTTATGCCGCCGAAATTTTCTAAAATATGTTAGAAAAATAAAATTATCATTTTATTGTGTAAATGAATAATAGAAATTCATGTGTTGGAATAAAATGTTTTATCGTTAAAAATATAAATTTTAACGTGAATATGAATAAATGAATCTTTATAAACAAATCGGCCGATTTGTTTATATACACTAATTTGAATGACATTGATTGGGTCGATAAATTTTACACATCGCCCAACTGCACAAATAAAATCTGTGTTTGTTGATTTGAAACCCCACACGGGTGTTGGGATGAAATTTGAAGTTCACTCATCCTGATTGATTAAATATGTCGATCGATTGATTGACAGGCTGTTATAAGCGTTAGATATCTATATTTGATGCTTATACAGTGTAGTGCACTTTGGTTGATGGTTGATTATTTTTCAATGCTATTATATACATGTGTTGTATGGAATCCATATAATTAACTTTATATGGTAATTGATTGGGCCTCATTCCAATTTGAAAAATAAAGAATAATATAAAATAAAGGTTCATGTGTTGACAGTACTCATCCGTTGAGATTAGTCATGTGTTGAACGAAATATTTTAATAATAAAATTTGCATCTTTATCAATATAAAATAAAGGTTCATGTGTTGACAGTACTCATCCGTTGAGATTAGTCATGTGTTGAACGAAATATTTGAATAATAAAATTTGCATCTTTATCAATATAAAATAAAGGTTCATGTGTTGACAGTACTCATCCGTTGAGATTAGTCATGTGTTGAACGAATTATATTTGAAATAGAAATATTTGAAATAGAATATTTGAAAATAGGAATATATGAAGCCGTGTTGATTAGAGTGACGCCATTTTGACGTGAACGATATTTATATCGATTTTATTCATTTTGAAATTGAATTGAATATAAAACGATTTCGAAATGAATTGAATATAAAACCAATTCGAATTGAATTGAAAACGAATTCGAATTGAAAACGAATTGAAGTGAAATCAAATTGAATTGAAATTTGATTTGAATAGAAAACGAATTTGATTTCAATTGCATATATAACGAATTTGATTTCAATTGAAATATATAACGAATTTGAATCAAATAGAAAACCACTTTGAATTGAATCGAATTGAAAACGAATTCGAATTGAATTTAAAACGAAGTGAAATGAATTCAAATTGAATTGAAACTTGAGTTGAATAGAAATGAATTTTAAACCGAATTTATAAGGAAAGATTCAACTCTGATTTGAATTTGAAATGGAAGTTGAAAATGTTTTTGAAACGAATTCAAAACTATTTATAAAATTCGTTTTAAATAGAAATCGACGATATATATATTATATATATTATATATATAATATAATGGCCTGAATAGAACGCGCCGCGCCGCGGTAGTTCGTGAATTTCGACCATTTATTTCAAACGGACATTACGGGAGATCCGACCGTCGGATTCTCCTAAAACCGGAACCGTTGGGTTCGTATCGAAAAGATCTTTCTAACGAATATTAGAAATTAGAAATCTAACGGTTGGATTTGGAATTATGTCCAAATCAAATTTGAAAAAGGTCGCTGTAAGTGCAGTTCGATGGCCATTGATGGAAATCGACTATACGGGCCTTGATAAAATCATTAAAAATATCAATAATTTGTGTAAAATCATAAGAAATGATTTAGAAAGAATTGGGATGAAAAACTCCATATTTGAAAAGATAAAAATAGTTTTTTATCGAAATGAACTTGTTTTGAACTAGAATTATAATTCTATTTATTTTTAAATAAATAAATTGAATTTAAAAAGGGTTTTAAAAATAACCAGAATTTCCAATGATTGCATTGGAGTGGATTTGAATCGAAATTGTCTTCGGAATATTTCGATGTTGGAATTCGTGATTATACAGATGTTGTTATGGAAATTTGAAAGATATATATTTATATCGTTATTTCAAATACGACATTTGTAAATCGTAGAATTTGATATTGAATATAAGCCGATATATTTTCTATTCAGAGCCTTGTATTGAATATCAAATGTGATTTGGGTTTGTCGTGAATGGTGTCTTCACTAACACTGTTCTTGAACCCAGTTGAGAAAAGATTAAATCTTTTTATTTAGATTTAATGAAGTGTACCAATTAAATAATATTTAATTGGAATTGAATCGATATTGATTTTTGGGTTTATCGTGGACGGTGTTTTTAAATAACACTCGTTCTTTAACCCGATAATTAATGAATGTGATTTTGGGTCTATCGTGAACCGTGTTTTAAATGACACTGATTCTTTAACCCAGTTAACGATTAAAACTAAGTGGAGTTTTAATGAATCTTTAATTAGATTGAAATAATCAAGAATGGAGTATCACCAGTTTTACCCCAGGCGATAGTTAAATCTTTAATTAGATTTGAACGTGAAATGGTAATTGAATTTACCGATAACACCGTGGTGTTAGATATGAAGTATTACCAGTTTTACTTCATGGGATGAATAGGTTGGGATTGGGGAATTAAAACAAATGATTACTGCGGTAAGGTTCGTTAATCCCGACTAGTTGAATCAAAATTCAAAATAAGATTAAAGAATAAATTCCAGGAATTTATCTTGGATAAAATTAATGGGAACCTTTCCCTATGAATGTGAAATTTAGAAACTAACTGCCGGTTAGCCAAGCAGAATGGTTTTCTGGATATTGATCTGATGTTGGTTTCGGCCTTCGGGGTTAATATTTGGGGAATTATTCTCTTGATTAATTTACGGTTAGTGACTAATGAATTGGAATGAGGCGTATGTTGTGTTTGTGTAACACTTATTTAAAATATACGCGAGTTATTCGGAAAGACCGGGTTTATCCCATTCTGAATAACTGATACGACGATAAGTCGAAGATGAAGACGGTGGTTGAAGACCGGAAGTCTTCATGTCGTTTGGGTAATTACTGATGATCTTGATTGGGCTGTACACCCAAGAAGATGGAAACAGTTGGTGATAGTCCAGACGTACTTGGAGATCGATGGATATGCGGGGTACTAGGTGCCTCCGGTTTCGTTCAGACCCAGAACGGACTTGTAAATGGACTGTGTGTCTGACTTTGGATTTTAGTCCGTGTGATTGATCTCTATTAAATATATATCTGTTTGGCGGCGGAGAATTTATTCTCTTGCTTAACGCCCTTCTCTGAGACGTACGAGCTCAGGGGTTATATATTGATGAATATCAAACGCATGGAGTGAATTGCCTGTGTGACATACCTAAGTGGCAATTGATCGAGGCTTCTGTTGAAAAGCAAAGTCTTGTGGTTGATGATCGAAGCACGGCCTTTGTGGCGTAGCTTTGTGTAACGTTGATTCGCGAGTATCACACCCGGTATGAACCAAAAACGGGAGACGGACATCAGGGAGGACATGCGTTTCTTTCTAGTTAGGAGTGGCGTCAGTGCTTGAACTGGCTGACGAGTTTGACTCATGTGGATGTTGCTTATTATTACTTGCTGAAAAGCGAGGCGCCTCGTGATATCGGTTTCGGCCGATGCTTCTGGTCGGCTGACGGGCCAGGCTTATGCCCCAAAGGGCGGGGAAACGCAGTGTTCAGGCATAATAATCCACATCGGTGGACCGGCCCTGACGATCCATGGGGCAGTTGCGGCTGTTCCTGAGGCTCGGACTAGACAGTCTCGAATCGGTTGAGGATCTTGCCCCTAGCCTCGGTTCATACCATAAATGATAACCCAACTTCCAATACGACGTCTTGCGGTTTTGATTGTAAGCTTATATATGGCGACATAGTGTTATGGGGCATTCATGCCGCCTATGATTGATACTTATGATTTGAAGTTGTTTTATACACTATGCACTTATAATAGTATCAAATGATTTGTTTTAAACGTATCAAGCATTCTTTGGCTGTTATAAGGGAAAACCCTATCCCCCGGCTTGCGTTGCATTGTGTGATAGGACCTGGGTCTTATAACAGCTTCATTTTTCTTTATTTAGCATTGCGTTGTTTGTTTTATGCACTGGTATTCTTGGGAGGAAACCCGTTCCGTGTTATACGGTGTGGTCCCTTGATTTGCCTAACTTTAAAAATAAAGATTAACTGTTTTAGTTCTCACACCTGTCCCATGACTGACCTGGAGTTTATTGTTTTAACCTAAACTCTGGGTGCCCTTATTTTGACACGGGCAGCTAGTAGTTTTGGTTTTGCAGATTTATATTCACAGGATCCTGGTTTACAGCTGGAACGATATCCGGAAAGCTTTGTATCCGTATATCTCCTTCTAGTTGTGTATTGTATTATTTTCCGCTGCTATGTTTTTTAAATGTAATTTAAATCTCTGATATTTCTGTGTAATATTCATTTATACTCTGTATATTCCTGTATTCTAATGCATTGTTGTAATATACAATGAAATGTTCTTTCGTCTGCGTTCTGTTGTGGCTTGTTCTCGAACTATCCGCTCTTTCCTTTACGGGGAAGTTACGGGTTTTTACACAGGAGATGAAAAATGAACTAAGGAGATAAATGTTAAACGATGTCTGATTGATAGAATTTCCATCTGGAAATAATATCGTTGTTTGCACACCTGTTTTTCTTTGATGGTTAAATCACAGACTATCGAAGTTTTAACCATTTTAACGTTATTAATATGGAGAGACCGGTTGGATTATTATCCAAAGCACCACTTTGTATTGGCATAAGCGTTGCGAATCATATATGCCAAAGATTATTGAAGACGGTGTAAAGTGCAAGGGCTATTGTATAAGTCTTAGATAACAGTGTCTAAGATGGATATACTGAATAGTACCTTCGGTTCATCCTATTCCTGGATGACTTGTATGGATGGATGTCTGACAGAGTATTTCTAGACGATCACGTATATTGATTTCTCCAACCGTACCAAGAGTGGAAGCGGAGAAGGAAACTTCTTTTAGCTAACACATAATGTATGGTTGAGGACGTCAATCGGTGATTTGATGGATTTGACGATGTGGCATTCAAAGTGAATCTGGTGTGATGATAAAGCGTAGCTTCTAGACTCACATCCGGTAAATGACAGAAATCGGGCAGGCAGCATGGCTAAGTCGGTCGCACCGAAGTAAGGTGTAAAATCACCTGATCTAGAGTTTCATTTACTTCTTAAAATCTATTGTTGATGCTGTCCTATTCGGGAAACGGTTGCTGATCCCAACCGTTGGTGAAATACATTCGATACACTCAAGCGAAATGAGTGGTCGGTCATGTGTGGCCGAGTTGCAAGATGTTCTTGCTGAACCCAGTGTATTGCTTTCTAGATGTACACTAGCGAAAGGTGGTTCCATACCTTGTCATTGTTGGAAATTCATTACCCAATACGTGCTTGCGGTTTTGATTGTATACTATATATGTAGAACGTGAGATGAAAGCGTTTCTGCTAGATGATTACTATATTTTGGCTGCTAGACATTATTATAATATCAAAAAGTTTTTGATATAAAGATAATTTGGATTCTCATAAGGGAAAAACCCGTTCCATTATACGGCGTGGTCTTATGAGATATCGTTTACTTGTTCAAACTGATTTAAACTGTTTTACTCATACCAGTCCCATGACTGACCCGGAGTTTATTTTGTTGTTTTCCCAAAACTCTTAGGTGCCCAATTTTGTACGGGCGGTCAAGTAGTCAGGATTTACAGATATACTGGAAGTGCTTGGAGCAGGAGGCTTAAGGGTTATATAGCTATAGTTATTTCCGCTATGTTGTAAGTATTGTACTTTGATAGTGATGTCTATTCAAGTACAGATGTATATTTCAAGTTATGTTATATATATTATATGTTATTCGTTCCGCTGTGAGGTTCGTGTTACTCTGATGTTGTGTTCTTCTTCTTCTTCTATTCTAAGCTTCTATTTTATCTTCCTCATCCTCAAATTTCTTTCATTAATGACCGGTATTTTTCGATTTTTGGTTAGTCGTCATCATGTTTATGTCGACAACCAAAGTCGTCAAAAACCCCGGGTCATTACAGTTGGTATCAGAGCTTAAGTTAAGTGAATTACCTTGGCTCTGTGGCGTGACTCAGTAGAGATGGGGTTAGCAATACCCTAGATTGAGTTGAGTGTATGTATACGAGTGAATGTATTTGTTATTGATATAAAAATTGTTTTATATTGTGGTGACTTATTGGTTGAGTTGTTTATGAGTTCTGGTCGATCAGTTTGATCCACTGTATTAGTAAGAGTTGATAAACACTCGAATACGATGGGTCGGCACGATATGTTTGAAAAGAGGGTAAATAAAAATAATTTTACCCAAAGTATATTTTGATATATATTGGAATTATAATATATTGGATATATTGGTTGTTATTATAATCGAGTAAGATTATAAATTAAAAGGTTATGTAAATAACCAATCAGAATTCATATAAGTGAAATACGTGAAATCAGATGAGTTAAATTTGAAATTTAAGCCAGAAATTTGAATTAAAATTCTGGAAAATTGGGTAAGTGTTTGTAAATGGATTTGGATTAAAAATAAGGAAAATTTAAGATCCTGGGAGATTTTAAATTGTGTTACAAGCAGTGTGAATTATATTTTGAAATGAATTTCAAAGTGGAAATGTTTAGAAATGGTTATAGTATTGAACTCACTTCGATCGCTGGAAAATAGATTCTGATGATGACAGATGCATCATCAGTATTCATTTTTGAGTTGTAAGTGACGAATTACTACCAGAGATACTGTTTTGAATTTGTTTTGGGAAAGACAAGTGTGTTGAATTTCAAAATGGAATTTAAACTATAGAATTTGAATTTTTAAATAGATTTGAAATATTAACTTGTTTTAAAAGAAAAAAAACAAGTAGTTCCTTTATATACAAAGTTTATAAATAGTTCTTTTATAAACGAAGTTTATAAATGAAGTGAAAAGAATTATCATTGGATAATTCAGAATTAAAAATACAAGTGTGAAATTGAAAAGGAAAAATCTATTTTCCAAAAGTAGAAATATCGATTTCAAAAGGAATTGAAATCGAGACTTGTTTAAAGAACGAATAAAGAAAGTTTGAAATAGAAATTGAATATAGAAATTTGAAGGGAGTTTGAGTATATGAAATTCAATGGAATTCAAAAATAGAAATTGAATATAGAAATTCAAATGGGGTTTGAATATAGAAATTCAAATGGAATTCAAATATAGAATTTGAATATAGAAAATATAAAGGAATTCAAATATAGGATTTGAATATATATAATTTGATATATAGATTTGAATAATAGAAGTGATATAAAATTTGAATAGAAATTGAATAGAATTAACTAAGTCGAAGAGGAATTAGTTAATCGAGTTTTGAATTTGAAGTTGAACTTTGAAAGGTGAATTGGATTTGTAAATGGATATTCGAAATCGAATATAGAACTAAAATTTGAAATTTGGATTCAAATTAGTTAATAAGCAAGTTAAAATATATTTGAACATGTCATGTTCAAATATAAAAGTGAAATAGACTAAAGAGTTAATTAACAAATTAATTAATGAATTGAGTTAAAACGATCAGGTATAGTTAAAATAGATTGGGCAGGTATAAATATACACGAGATAGGTATGGATATGGTATGAATGTATATAAATAAAATGCTCGACGAAAAGGTATGTATTTAATTCATATATGAGACTTTATGCGCCGTATCGGCTAGCCGCTTGGCTTTTTCTTTTGGATTGGTGAGGGCCATGGGAGGCTATTTGAAATATCCCGATGCTCCTAGTACAAAGGAGGTTATGGCGAATTTTTCCAGGAATTTAAGGAGTTAGAATATTTTTAAGATAATGTGATAGTTAGAAATCAACGTATCGATATATATATATATAGAAGTCGACAAGGAAACGAACTTAGAAATAGAATAGTAAAATCAAAAAGGAAGGCTAAGAATAAAATCTAGTAAGAATAGAAAGAGGAAGCGTATACGTGTTTAAAAGTGAATAAGTAGTTGTACGGTATTGATTATTCAAGTAAGTAGTCATATCTGTTTTGACGTTATAATTATTATTCAGTCAAGGTCTGAGAGGTAGTTATACCCCAACTTGATTGATTTCATTATTAACAAATAAATAGTACGATTCCAGGCTCGAAGATCAATGTTGAATAAGAGTTAGTTGAATATAGTATTTGGGTTGTCGTAACAATGTTTTACACAACATCCGTTTTAACCAGATAAGTGTAAGCTTGGAAATATAATAAAGAATATTTCCTAAGTATAGAAATAAATGAGATCGGAAAAGAGATAAGAAATTGGAATATTTTCCAATTATAAATAACATATATTTTCTAAAATTTAGAAAAGAAAGGAAGGCGATATTCGGAAATGTTTTCCAAATAACGTAAAATGCCAATATGGTTATTGAAAATATTTGGTTAACAAATATTGATAAAGAAATAGAGAAGTGATTTAACTAATGGAATATTAATTAAGGGCTCAGTGACATGTTCAAAAGGAAAATTTGATTTTTGAAAAGAGTAAACTGTTTAAAAACTCCCAGGGAAAGACTGTTTGAATTAAAAACAAATTTAACAGAAATTTGTGAAAGAAAAATTAAATTAAAGTAAAGCCAGTAAAGTGGTAACGGAGATTGAATTAGAATGATATCAAGACAAATTGGATTGTGAGATTCAAATTTGAAGGGTAATGTGATAATCAAGTTAAGAGTTGAGAATCGAGAAGAAACCCAAGTTGAAATGATATATGGCTCGGATATAAGAGAAGGGTTGTGTTGTGGATAAAAGCAGATTGGAGTTTGATTGGGATGACCTTTGTATCCGCTGAATTGATAACAGGTGGAAAGGATATAATGATATGTCGACAAAAGGTACAAGTTTATATTTCTATTGGATATAAGATTTGTGAGCCGAATTAGCTAGCCGCTGGGCTGTTTGATTTTCTTTTGGGTTGGAGATGGCCCAGAGAGGCGAGTTGGAGTTTGACCGATTAACCAGTACAAAGGAGGTGCTGGCGAAATTTTTCGAAGAGTTAAGGCATTCGAAAATTTTCAGGATTTTTGAAAATTTTCGTTAATAAGAATTAATTAATAATTTAATTGAAATTAAACTAGTTTAGTTGAAACTGGAGATTTAGAAGTGAGCAAATATGTTCTAACCAGTCGATAGGTTCGTCCTCTACCTTTTAGCAATTTCGAGGACGAAATTATTTTAAGTGGAAAAGATTGTAATGACCCGCATTGGCAGAGGTATTATAATTACTATATTTAATTATATAAATGGTGGTTTAGTGAATTAAATGGTCGTGGAATTAAATAATGATGAATATTTAATTAAAATAATAAATTAAATAATATATTTAATTCTGGAATAATCAGAATTGGCTGAAATGGCGATATGGTGCGAACTGGATCATCTGTGATATTTAATTCAGTTTAGAATTGAATTAGAATAACGAATATATTGTTTGAACGACAATTGAATGAATAAATTATAATATAATTAGAATCTGGTGTTGGTATTACTGAACTCGACATCAAATTCTGGAATGCTCGAATAGGCAACAGTAACCTAGGGTTACGGATTTGAGGTTGTAGAAGTAGTAACTCGCGAAATGGGTATCATATGTGAGTTCGAGGGATCATTATCACCTTCCGTGATTTTTTTGATGGAACTCGACGCAGAAAAATGTCGCACGGTTACTATGCTGGGAGCAGTCGACGGAACTAGGAGGGGTGATCGAGTTTGGGGTATGGATGGCGAGCAGGTGCGGACGGAGGTTGCGAATGCAGGGGTGGCGTCGGAATTGACATTTGGTGACTGGAGGGGTGGTTAGATGAGGTCAACGGCGGGTCAAAGATGGGGGAATGGCTAAAATCGAAACAGGAGGAGTTACGGGATTATCTGTGAATTTGGGGAAGAAGCGGGTTTAAAGAGGAGTGGGGGGGCTTTAGTGGGAAATGGGCCCGTGAAGAGAAAATGGGGTGAGTCCATTATGTGTTAATTAAGGTTTAATTCAATTTTAAATTTTGTAATAACTTGTAAAATCAGTAAGTATCTCATACGTGATCGAAATTCAGCGAAGCAAGATCCAACAGGATCATATGGACGGACACTACCCAATGGAACTGACCGGGAGTGGATTGGTGCTCGTTACAATTTATAGCGAAATAAATTGTCCGTCTAAATCAAAGACAGTTAATCGTCTTTAACGATAACAGTCCAATGTAAGTAAATCTCACTAACTCCGAACAGTTTATAATTCCATGTTGTATTTTTAGAACTGTTAAATATTGACTGATTGACTATGTGTTGACTGTTTGATTGAACTGCTAGTCAGTTAGTTGAATTTCTATATTGATTCTGTTTAACAGAATATATCATATGGAACTGAAAGAGATGTTAACTATATTGTTTAACATCTATGATGCATGGAAACAGGTTGGAGGAACCCAACTGGGTTCCTCAACATTTATTTTACTGTTTTTCATATATTGTGATATATGATGTGATATATAATCTGTTGTTGATTATATGTGTTTGGACGATATTGATCATCGTGATTTGATATGTTGAATACCATAACATACCGGAATGTTGATAAGGGAATATTTTCAAAGTGATATTTGAAAATAAAATATTTATAAATGGAATATTTATAAATAAGAAATATTTATAAATTGGAATATTTATAAATAGGAGATATTTAGAAAAGGAAAATTATAAAATCAAAGAATAGGTTTGAAAAAGGAAATATTTGCAAACCATTTGCAAATAGAATAATAGAAAAGGAAATATTTGTAAATCATTTACAAATAGAATTGATAGGAAATATTTAGAAAATAAATAGAGTTATAAAAAGGAAATTTGTTTATAACTAAATAGGATGTTATAAAAAGGGTAAAACGTTATAAAAAGGAAAATGTTACTAAAAAGGAAATCATTTGTAAAGTGAAGAACCGTTACTGAAAGTAAATCTTTATAAATGAATAGTTTATTCGAAGGGAGTTAATCGAATATAGTATTCGAAAGTAAGCAAATCAAATTAGTTATGCGAATTAGTTATTCGAATAGAGTTAAACACATAAGAGTTATCGAATTAGTTTAATCGAAAGGAGTTATCGATTATAGTTTAATCGAAAGGAGTTATCGAATTAGTTATTCGAAAGGAGTTATCGATTATAGTTTAATTGAAAGGAGTTATCGAATATAGTTTATTCGAATAGAGTTAAAGGAGTTATCGAATTTAGTTATTCGATGGAGTTAATTGATTAGAGTTAAATCAAATGAGTTAATCGAATATAGTTTATTCGAATATAAAGTAAAAGGAGTCAATCGAATATAGTTTATTCGAATAGAGTTAAAGGAGTTATCGAGTATAGTTTATTCGAAAGGAGATAAGTGAAACGAGTAAATCAATAGCGTTAGTCCGATAGAGTTAATCCAATAGCGTTAGTCCAATAGAGTTAATTCAATAGCGTTAGTCCAATAGAGTAAATTGAATAGAGTTATCGAATATAGTTATTCAAAGGGAGGAGTTATCGAATAGAGATATATTCGAAAGAGAGTTACGTAAGGAAGTTAGTTAAAGAAATATAAAGTGAACTTTGCCTATTTCAAAGTTAGAAATGTTGTTCAGTTAAGGTCTGAGAGGTAGTTCTACCCCAACTTGATTGGCTTCGTTTTTAACTAAAGAATGGTTAAGGTTCGGCAGTAAAGGATGGTTAAGTGAATTTAGTAATTAAAGGAAATGGTTTGAGTTGGCATCGCGATGGTTTGTCAAACATCTGTCTAAGTCCAATGAAGGAGTTTTGGAAATGTTTTCCAAATAAGAACCAGAAATGTTTTCTGATATAGAAAACAAGAAATGGAAATGTTTTCCAATGGTAATAAAATATATTTTCTAAATTTAGAAAATAAGAAATGTTGAATATAGGGAAACAGGAGATGAAAAATGAACTAAGGAGATAAATGTTAAATGATGTCTGATTGATAGAATTTCCATCTGGAAATAATATCGTTGTTTGCACACCTGTTTTTCTTTGATGGTTAAATCACAGACTATCGAAGTTTTAACCATTTTAAAGTTGTTAATATGGAGAGACCGGTTGGATTGTTATCCAAAGAACCACTCTGTATTGGCATAAGCGTTGCGAATCATATATGCCAAAGATTATTGAAGACAGAGTAAAGTGCAAGGGCTATTGTATAAGTCTTAGATAACAGTGTCTAAGATGGATATACTGAATAGTACCTTCGGTTCATCCTGTTCCTGGATGACTTGTATGGATGGATGTCTGACAGAGTATTTCCAGACGATCACGTATATTGATTTCTCCAACTGTACCAAGAGTGGAAGCAGAGAAGGAAACTTCTTTTAGCTAACACATAATGTATGGTTGAGGACGTCAATCAGTGATTTGATGGATTTGACGATGTGGCATTCAAAGTGCATTTGGTGTGATGATAAAGCGTAGCTTCTAGCCTCACATCCGGTAAATGACAGAAATCGGGCAGGCAGCATGGCTAAGTTGGTCGCACCGAAGTAGGGTGTAAAATCACCTGATCTAGAGTTTCATTTACTTCTAAAAATCTATTGTTGATGCTGTCCCATTCGGGAAATGGTTGCTGATCCTAACCGTTGGTGATATACATTCGATACACTCAAGCGAAATGAGTGGTCGGTCATGTGTGGCCAGGTTGCAAGATGTTCTTGTTGAACCTAGTGTATTCCTTTCTAGAGGTACACTAGCGAAAGGTGGTTCCATACCTTGTCATAGTTGGAAATCCATTACCCTAATACGTGCTTGCGGTTTTGATTGTATACTATATATGTAGAACGTGAGATGAAAGCTTTTCTGCTAGATGATTATTATATTGTGATTGATAGACATTATTATAATATCAAAAGGTTTTTGATATAAAGATAATTTGGATTCTCATAAGGGAAAAACCTGTTCCGTTATACGGCGTGGTCTTATGAGATATCGTTTACTTGTTCAAACTGTTTTAAACTGTTTTACTCATACCAGTCCCATGACTGGCCCGGAGTTTATTTTGTTGTTTTCCCTAAACACTTGGGTGCCCAATTTTGTACGGGCAGTCAAGTAGTCAGGATTTACAGATATACTGGAAGATCTTGGAGCAGGAGGCTTCAGGATTATATAGCTATAGTTATTTCCACTGTGTTGTAAGTATTGTACTTTGATAGTGATGTATATTCAAGTGCAGATGTATATTTCAAGTTATGTTATATATATTATATGTTATTCGTTCCGCTGTGAGGTTCGTGTTACTCTGATGTTGTGTTCTTCTTCTTCTTCTTCTATTCTAAGTTTCTATCTTATCTTCCTCATCCTCTAATTTCTTTCATTAATGACCGGTATTTTTCGATGTTTGGTTAGTCGTCATCGTGTTTATGTCGATAACCAAAGTCGTCAAAAACCCCGGGTCATTACATGATGAATGAGTAGGGTTAAGTTAATAAGAAACACTTAACCAATATGACATGATGAATGAGCAGGGTTAAGTTAATAACAAACACTTAACCAATATGACATGATGAATGGGTAGGGTTAAGTTAAAACAAGAGAGTAACACTTAACCAATATAATAGGATGCGTGGAAGGGTTAAGTTAACACAAGAAGGCAACACTTAACCAATGTAACACGACAAGTGGGTGGGTTAAGTTAACTTGAATTGATTGATGACACTTAACCAATACAGCATGATGAATGCGTGGGGTTAAGTTAATAAGAAACACTTAACCAATGTAACTTGATGAACGAATGAGGTTAAGTTAATGGGAAATACTTAACCAATATAACATATTGAATGAACGGGGTTAAGTTAATGGGAAACACTTAACCAATCCAACATGACGAGTGAGAAAGGTTAATAAGAAACACTTAACCAACATGACATGATGAGTGGGTGGGTTAAGTTAACATGAATGGACAACACTTAACCCATATGACATAATGTGTATGAGGGTTAAGTACATATCGGGTTGGTGGGTAATATTAGTAAATACAGGCCTACAAATTTAACCATTAAGTAACCATGTTTGAATCAGTGGGAGGGTTAAGTATATATCGGGTTGGTGGGTAATATTAGTAAATATAGGCCCACAAACTTAACTAGTGAGAAATCCTAGTAACGGGGACCCATTTCAGTAGTAACCCACATAGATGTATCAAGGTACCCTGAAACTAGGCAGGGTGGGGCACGATTACTAGGCTGATTATAAGCGGTCAAAATAACATCAGGGGGTACGTTAGTGTAGTTTCCGACGGATTACGGGCGTGCATGTACTCCGGAGTGGGAATAAGCAGGCACTGGGTACTAGTAGTTATACACTGTGCATCTTGAATCGTGTCGGGTTGCTATCATAAGGATTGATACACCTTATGGTGGGACCAACACAGGGTATCTACATGCAAGAGAGGGTCGATTGACACAAACACAAGGAAAATTAATACGAGTAAGGAGCCGATCGATAGGGTAGTAAGGGTACATCTAACATCTTCATGGCAATTAGGCTGGTTGAGGTAAGATCCTCATACTAGATGTACACCTGAAGGCTACCATAAATTGCGGGAATTGGGATCACGTTGTAATATTATCCTTTTACACAGATTACTAGTCGGGACACTAGTTAGGCGGTGCAGTGATATAGAAATCAGAATAACAAGGTAGTAGCGAAGTAGAGAAAGAGTAGAAGTGCGTTCAGTTTATCTTGCCTTGTCATATCTTGTGCTAATCTTATGTTATCCTTGTTATCACGGTATTGTCTTATATTCAGTTTATTCATGTCATGATGCTTTTGCCTATTTACATGCTGAAAGTCACTGGACTTACCAGACTTATGTCTGACCTAGTTTGTTTTCGCCTCTTTTCTTCCGTTCCCCCCCTCCAGGTTCATAGGGATGAAATGTTACCACTTAGCTCAGTTTTCTTTCCAAGCTCGAAGATAGTCGATGTATTTCTTTGGACTCTCTTTTCCACTGCTATGGCTGGTTCATGCTTTATTGGGGAATATCATTGTTATTTTTATGCTTCTTTTATACTTAGAAGTTTTTGAATCAAGACAGAAATTTTATGTATTACTTTTAAGTATGATTGAGACAATTGTTGTAAAAGCTTGACTGAACCACATTGTTTATAAAATGACTTTATTTTCCGCTGCTTTATCTTGTCTGTCTTGTAATTTATCTGCATCTTTTACCTAAAACGCTCCACAGAAGTTAAGGCATTCCCTTTGTGAGTGACCTTAACGGAGGTGGGGCGTTACACTTGGTATCAGAGCCGAAGGTTACCGGATCAGATAAAAGATCTGAAAAATTATTTTCAAAACGGTTTTAGAAGAAGCATTTTTCAAAAGAAAAGTTTTGTTTTAAAGGAATGTTCCCTAAAGCCATATGCACTATCTTTTGATCCTCTGTTTCAATCCTTGTTTCCTTCTTTCCTGAGTCTCTGGGGCTCCTGGCTTTCTGGGAGGTAATATCATCGCGGCATGGTTCTGTAGGCTTGATGAGACTACGACATCTGTCAAAAGGGCAAAGAAGTGCCCAACTTCCATCTGTAGCCGCAATAGTTTCACCCAGGGCTAATTTTCTTTCAAGCTTTGTAGGGAATTTCTGTGCAATGGAGGCAGCTTTCAAGAGACTTGTCAACAAGTTATACAAGGATGGAAAAGATGAGAATGAGGGAGTTTGGCTAAGGAGTACAACCCAAGGGTGAGGAACTCACGAATATAGACTTGGTTCATGAAGGAGGAAAGAATAGAAAAATCTAAGACAAGAGGAAGTGTCGTTATTATGGTATAACGGGTCATATAATTAAGGACAAGGCCAAGAACAAAGGACAGGATTTTCAAGAGGAACAAAGGACAGGATTTTCAAGAAGGCAAGTGCATGCTTCCACCTCCAGCGTACCTGAGAGAGAGATAGTAAAGTCTAGTTTTTCTTTTTGATCATCCTGTTAGTACTCTTTTTTATTTTAGCGCTTCACATTCGTTTATATCTGCTTCCATAGTTGAGTCTTTGCACTGTAGTACTTGTATAGTAGAAGACCCCATTATTGTCTCAAATCCAATTGGTGGTTCGGCTCATTTATCTTTGATTTGTAAGGATTGGAGAATAGCTATATTAAGTATTGAGTTTAAGTGTAATGCGTATGTTTTCGGGTTTCATGGGCTATGGGTTGATTCTAGGCATGGATTGGTTAGCTAGTAATTGTGAAAGGAGGGTAGTTAGACTTTCGAATACCCTCGAGATTTCGTGCGATCCTAAGGGATCAGTTTGTCTTGGCTACCTCGAATCACTTGATGCATCTATCGACGATTTGTGATCTGTTGGAGTAATGCATGAGTACGCAGATGTTTTTGATTAGGTTAGGGGTTTGTCCCCTAAAACGCGAGATAGACTTTCGCATATATCTAGTTGACAATGCAAAGCAAGTTGCGTTACATGTACGACACATGACTCCAAGGGAAAGGTAACACCCCACGTCCATTAGTGTCACTCTCAAAGGGAATGCATTAACTTCCATGGAGTATTATTAGTGTATAGAACAGAATATAACAAGACAGATACATATATTGGTACTTGAAAATTTTAAAACAACTTTTATTCAGTGGAGAAATAGTTTGATTACAACAACTTCATAAACCAAGTAAACTTAATATCCATCTTGACAAATTGTTTTCAGAGTACATAAAGTAAAAAGCATAACCCCAACATAAGTGGCCATAAAAGAGATGAGCTGAACTTTACTTTCAGCAATCCAAGCGCTTCCAAAAGAGACAGAAAGAGATCCAAATCAAGCTCCGCTAGTACTAGTCCCACCCTAAGAACCTGGGGGGAAAGGAAGAAGAGAGGCGAAAACAAAGGGGGTCAGACATGAAGTCTGGCGAGTACCATAACTTTAACAATACAACTATTAAAGTAATTAGGATAAGGCATAAACTGGCAGAATAAGGAATGACTGTGAAGCAAGTGGGCAAGCTAAAGCGAACAAGAGGAATATTCTTGCGTTAATCTCGTTCCTAATTACTATACTGCACCAATGCTAATTACACCGTACCATTACTAGTCACCCTAAAAGTTGATCCTGCCCACTGAACAAAATAATAATAAAATGGTAGTTTCGTGTACCCCTAGCTGTCTTCATAGGTGCTATCTGCCCCTATCTCCACTAGTTGTACCCACTACCCTCCCCATTCTAGTTACAATGTTTATTCATAATATGGTAGTTATACTCCTAGCTGTCTTCATAGGTGCCGTCTGCTCCTATCTCCACTAGTTGTACCCACTACCCTCCTCGTTCTAGTTACAATGTTTATTCATAATATGGTAGTTATACTACTAGCTGTCTTCATAGGTGCTGTCAGCTCCTATCTCCGTTAGTCATACCCGCTACCTTCCCCATTCAATCGACTCCCTAACTCGTAGATACCCGTGTTGGTCCAACAGTGGGGTGTATCACTCCCAAAAGTGGCAACCCGATACCACTAAAGATGCACGGCTTATATCTACACGATGCAACAACGTCTTACCTACCAGCTCGGGCCCACACACACACATGACCCCGTTGGACTTGTGTTGCCACCGCTAACCCGTTTTGACCTCTTACAATCAAACCTATTAAGCGTGTCTCGTCCTCGACTTGGGTCGAGCTTACAAAGATACTTAATGGGTTACTGGTTTGAAAAGGGTCCCCCATGCTTGACACAAGCTTTCTACCTATGCTTGGTCCCCACAAGAATTTCGCACTTAACCCCTCTTATTCATGTCTTCTTACATGTTTCAACTTGGTCAAGTGTTTATAATTATATCCCAAATGTCACCCATGTTACTTACTTAACAAATCAACATGTGCTATTGGTTAAGCTTGTCTTAGCCCTATCCGCTTATCAGATCAATATATTATTGGTTAAGCTGGTCTTAACCCATCCACTTATATCTTATTGGTTAAGTTGGTCTTAACCCTATCCATTTATCAGATCAATATATATTATTGGTTAAGTTTGTCTTAACCCTACCAGATCAATGTATATTATTGGTTAAGTTTGTCTTAACCCTACCCACTTATATATTATTGGTTAAGTTGGTCTTAACCCTATCCACTTATATATTATTGGTTAAGCTGGTCTTAACCCTATCCACTTATATATTATTGGTTAAGCTGGTCTTAACCCTATCCACTTATATATTATTGGTTAAGCTGGTCTTAACCCTATCCACTTATATATTATTGGTTAAGCTGGTCTTAACCCTATCCACTTATATATTATGCTTTACTTAATTTATAATTAAGTACATCTTAGTTCACAGATACATTGAGAATAACTCCCTAAGTATCAACCCCGAAAACCGAAAACAACATCAGATTGGTACTCAGAGAATTATTCACTCAACCAAACTTCTGTTCGTCATTCATATTCGTCTTTGATCAGCATTAATTAATTATTAATGCACAGACCTCTCACATTAAGTCGATTGCTTGTGGCCGTTGGATATGTCGGGCGGTTTCGGGCAGACTTCCACCACAAGCAAGACTTAACCTCGTGTCTAAGAAACTTTTAATTTATGCCCTTGACCTCTCACATTAGACTACCGTTTGTGGTTGCTAGATTTGCCGGGCGGGTCCGGGCAGTCTTACACCACAAACGAGTCTAACCTCGTGTCTTAGGCAGTTATTATTATTCAACCCCAATTTGAATTAATATCCCTATTTCAAATTGCCAATAACTTCCAATTTTAATCCATGTCCATAATTGTCACTTAAATTATGTCCATAATTACTATGCATATAAATTAGGCCAATTAATGTCTCAAATTAATTATATGTCTTTTAAGGCCATTATATGCCAATTCACAATATTAATCTTTAATATTTTCCCATTGTCCCCAAGCTATTCGTACGTTTTAATATGATATTTGTTAGACTCGCAAAATAGTCTAACTTACAAAAAGAAAAGCAACATCACAACTTGCATAACACACAAAATAGATCTAAGAATCATGACACAAGTTTTCATAGCCAATAACTTGCGTAGGCAATACATAAATTTGCATAACTATCATGGATCTAAATATAGATCTAAACTTGTAATCGTGAACTTGCATATATGGATATGGTTTTCCTATAACTTGCATATGAATTTCATTCAAACTAGCAAATGATTCACATACAAAACTAGCATGGGCAATGGGCACATAGAACATAAATTTCATAACTATGTACTGCCATGGATCTAAACATAAAGATGTGAACTTGCATATGGATCTAAGCATAAAGATGTGGACTTGCATATGGATCGAAACATAAAGATGTGAACTTGCATATGGATCTAAACATGTAAATCAATGTCACATAAACTAGCATATGTATCTACACGATTCACATATGAACTTGTGTATAATACACGTACATACTTGCATAGGGTTCACATATGTTTTAACATCCCAAACTTGCATAAAATTCATAAACTAGCATATGATTTAACATCCCAAACTTGCATAAGATTCATATACATATGTTTTGACATCCCAAACTTGCATACATATGAATCAAGTTAAACATATATAATTGTACATATAAATAGATCTACTAACATACAATAACAAAACTGTCATATGTTCACAAACAGACAATAACATCACATGATTCAACAGACATGTTCTCATAATCCAATTACAACCCATCATAACTATTTATTAATTATATTGTGAAAGAAATAGTACTCACTAACAAAAGAACAGTCTTGTTTTTCTGGGATCTGATTCTGAAACTGAATTGCTCACCTTTGATGTAGATTAATTGTTATTTAGATTAGATTAGATTTGATTTTGATTCTTGCTTCTATCTTGTTTTGAGTTGAAAGAGAGCGGTGGCTACTCTAGGTTCTCCATTGACGGCATGGCGGCTCTTGGTATAAATTAGTATGATTTAGGGTTGAGAGTTAGGTTGCTTATATAGAATTTTAATTAATTAAGAGCCGTCAGATTAAACTAGAATCAATCAAGACCATCCAGTCAAGATAGAATAACACCTCAGCCCTAATGACTCAGCACTGAGTCAAAACAACGTCATCTTTCAGATCTGCCCAGGGGGGCAGGTCGACCCCCTAGTCGACCTGTATGGGTAGGTCGACCTGTCCTTTGGGCGGGAATTTTCCCGCCCAGCCCGCTTCCCTGTTTTGAATTTTGAATTCTGATTCGAGCTGTTTTTAATTTATATCAATTCTGAAACTTCTTAAGGCCATAACTTCTTCATACGAAGTTCAATTCACACAAACTCGGACTCTATTTCAAGAAGAATTCCGAGACGAACGCAATGGCGTAACCCGTTTCCCTTCATTCTCACATTTGTAATTAAGTATTTTTAAATTTGTAAATTTTAATATTTAAAATCACGGGGTGTTACATTCTCCCCTCGTTAAAGGGATTTCTCCCCCGAAATCTCCAAGTTAAGGAGAATGTATATCCTAACATCCAATCATCCATCTACTCAACCATCAAACACAGGCATCCATTGTCCTTACAAGATTTCTAATTCCGTATGAACATATGCAAAAAGTGTGTGTATATGTTTCTTGTCTAATGCAAAAATCAGGCGGTCCACTGATTCAGTTGACCCCCTTAATGCAAATCATGATAGTGCCATGCGTCCATTTTGCATGCAAAAGAATCCTAATGATACATATTACTTCTACATGTGTGCACAACCATTCATCAGAATGCAGCATCCATATGATAACACAACCATTATGCATCCATTAATTTAAATATGCACACACATTTATATGCAATATGAAAGTGACTGAGCCAAACTTGTGCCTAAGATGTGTGTACATGCATCCACGAGCAACCACTAGCAACCACTTGCATCCATTTGCATCCACCAAACATAACATGTCTCAAACACATGTTTGCAACCATAGGATTTTTCCTATCTAAAGATCGAAGATATCATCTCAAAGACATATTAAACGATAGGACAAGTATCAACAAAGCGGTAGAGAAAGGAGAAGTTAAAAACATGTCCTCAAAAAGGAAAGGGTACAGCGTACGCATCTTGTCTTCCGCCTCCCAAGTCACGTCTCCTTGATCATCTCCCCGTTGCACTTTGACCAACTTGACCTCTTTGTTGCGTAGCTTTTATACCTCCGACCCAAGGATGCATGTAGGAGCTCGTCTAATCGTGACATCTTACTCCATTTCCACTTATCTAAGCATGCTCGGCTCCACTACTTCTGCGGTATCTTATAACACTTCTGTAAATGCAATACGTGAAACACGTCGTGAACACCACTAAGCTCGTTGCCTCTTCTCATGTCCCTCAAAATCCTAATCTCAAAAGATCTTCAAGAACTCTATTCACCCCTTTCTGTCCGTCCATCCGTCTGTGGATGATAAGCGATGTTCGTACTTGCCGCCTTTTGCATATCACCTTTTTCCCTTGCATCAAAAACTGCTTCAAGCCCTGTCCCGCAAGCACCGGTATACACTGCGAATGGCTTACTTCCATCCGGCAAAACTAAAACTGGAGCTGTCGTCAACGTCCTCTTCAAATGTCATCGTCATAGTCAATATCCCAAGCAAAAGTCAAGTTCTTCTTCGTTAACCGAGTAAGTGGGGTTGATATCTTCGTGAAGTCCTTAATGAACTTCCTATAATAACCTGGCTAATCTTAAAAAGCTTCTTACTTCTGTTGTGTTCTTAGGAATCTTTCAATCTTGGATTGCCACCACCTTTTTGCGGGATCCATAGCTATCCCTTCCTTAGAGACCACGTGTCCTAGAACCTCACTTTTTTCTCCAAGAATGGCATTTGGAGAACTTGAGTTGATGCACTCATAGGGTCTCTAAGACTTCCCTAAGATGTAGGGTGTATTCTTTTTCGCTTCTAGAGAAAATCAAGATATCATCCACAAAGACTACCACGAACTTGTTTAGAAACTCCCTACTTATTAAGTCAACGAAGTATGCAGGTGCGTTCATCAAACAAAAAGGCATGACGAGCCATTCGAAGAAACTGTCAGGAGTTCTAAATGCAGTCTTATCTATGTTGTCTTCTGCCACCCTTAGCTGATGAAATCCTGTAGCCAAATCCAGTTGCAAGAAAACCGAAGTACCGACCAACAGATCGAATAAATCGTCTATCCTTGGCAACGGGTGTCTGTTCTTCTTATGAACCCCGTCTCAAGCAACTCTTTTACTTGCTTACTGAGTTCTCTTCTCTCTCTCGGGGCCATGTGGCGTACTGGTAATGCAACTGGCTTTGCATTATCTTCTAGGTATATTCGAAAGTCCATCTCGCGCCTCGGGGGTAAACCCCGAACTTCATCGAAGACGTCACTATATTCACGGACTACACGAACAGATTCCAAATCATCGCTGGACGCGTCAAGGGATTCTAGGTAGCTAAGCATTACCGGACCTCTAGGGTCACAAGAAATATCAAGGGTTTTTCACAACGAGTCAACAATCTAACTACCCTTCTTTTGCAATCAAGGATGGCACCGTATCTAGCTAGCCAATCCATGCCTGGAATCAAGTCGTAGCCTATGAAGCCAAGAACGACGGCGTTGCATTCAAACCCAACGTCCAAGATAGACACTCTCAAATCACGACAAATCATTGAAAGATGAGCCGAACCACCAATAGGATTTGAGACTACTATGGAATCCGTAACTAGACTAGTATTTAGGTGCAGTGTTCCAACTAACGAAGCAAATAAAAACGAGCGTGAAGCGCCAGAATTCAAACAAAGTTCGAACAGGATGATCAAAAAGAAAAACCAAACTTCCAACCAAGATATTTCTACCTCTATCAGGTATGCCAGCCGTGAGGGAAAATGTCTGCCCTCCAGAAGATCCTGTACCTTGTCCTTTTGCCCTTTGCTTCTTTGGACGATCCTAATAAGATGTCCTGTTTCTCCGTAACGATAACAACTAGTCTTCTTCTTCTTTCTAACGTCTTTATTTAAGTAGTCAGGTATTTCACAAGTGTGGCCCTTCCTTTCCTCTTGGCCCATTGTTATCCTTATCGTCTTTCTTTGGATCTACTTTATCGTGTGTCCTTTCCATGTCTCTGCTGCACATTCTCTGTTCGTGACCTCCTATCAAATGAGGCTTCGTTCTTCATTTACCAGCATCTAATTGAACCTTCCTCCCATCGTCTATCTTAACGGTATCAACAAGTCTTCCGCTTCCTTCTAGCTTTGACAAACATCCCAGTCCCATGAAATGGTTTTCCGCCCATCGTACGAAAGTTCTTACATATCTTAGAAAAAGCGTCTATACGTGGAGGAAGAATTCAAAAAGGAAAGAGGAAGAGATTTAAAATGGAGATTCGAAGAAAAGATATATGGCTCTTGGGGGTTATGTTTTTCAAAATAAACTTTACTCTTGAAAATACTTTCCTTAAAACATATTTTTGAAAGTATTTCTTTATAAAAACGCTTTTGAAAAATAGTTTTTCAAAATCCCTTATCTGATCTGTTAACCTTCATCTTTGATACCATGTGTAACACCCCACGTCCATTAATGTCACTCTCAAAGGGAATGCATTAACTTTCATGGAGTGTTATTAGTGTATAAAACAGAATATAACAAGACAGATACATATATTGGTACTTCAAAAATTTAAAACAACTTTTATTGTAGTGGAGAAATAGTTTGATTACAACAACTTCATAAACCAAGTACACTTAATATCCATCTTGACAAATTGTTTTCAGAGTACATAAAGCAAAAAAGCATAACCCAAACATAAGTGGCCATAAAAGAGATGAGCTGAACTTTACTTTCAGCAATCCAAGCGCTTCCAAAAGAGAGAGAAAGAGATCCAAATCAAGCTCCGCTGGTACTAGTCCCACCCTGAGAACCTGGGAGGGGAAAGGAAGAATAGAGGCGAAAACAAAGCGGATCAGGCATGAAGTCTGGCGAGTACCACAACTTTAACAATACAATTATTAAAGTAATTAGGATAAGGCATAAACTGGTAGAATAAGGAATGACTGTGAAGCAAGTGGGCAAGCCAAAGCAAACAAGAGGAATATTCTGGAGTAAATCTCGTTCCTAATTACTATACTGCACCAATGCTAATTACACCGCACCATTACTAGTCACCCTAAAAGTTGATCCCGCCTACTGAACAAAATAAAAATAATGGTAGTTTCGTGTACCCCTAGCTGTCTTCATAGGTGTCGTCTGCCCCTATCTCCACTAGTTGTACCCACTACCCTCCCCATTCTAGTTACAATGTTTATTCATAATATGGTAGTTATACTCCTAGCTGTCTTCATAGGTGCCGTCTGCTCCTATCTCCACTAGTTGTACCCACTACCCTCCTCATTCTAGTTACAATGTTTATTTATAATATGGTAATTATACTCCTAGCTGTCTTCATAGGTGTCGTCTGCTCCTATCTCCGCTAGTCGTACCCACTACCTTCCCCATTCGATCGGCTCCCTAACTCGTAGATACCCATGCTGGTCCCACAGTGAGGCGTATCACTCCCCAAAGTGGCAACCTGATAGCACTAAAGTTGCACGGCTTATATCTACACGATGCAACAATGTCATACCTACCAACCCGGGACCATGCACGCACATGACCCCGTTGGACTTGCGTTGCCACCGCTAACCCGTTTTGACCTCTTACAATCAAACCCAGTAAGCGTGTCCCGTCCTTGACTTGGGTCGAGCTCACAAAGATACTTAATGGGTTACTGGTTTGAAAAGGGTCCCCCATGATTTACACAAGCTTTCCACCTATGCTTGGTCCCCGCTAGAATTTCCCACTTAACCCCTCTTATTCATGTCTTCTTACATGTTCCAACTTGGTTAAGTGTTTATAATTATATCCCACATGTCACCCATGTTACTCACTTAACAAATCAACATGTATTATTGGTAAAGCTTGTCTTAACCCTATTCGCTTATCAGATCAATATATTATTGGTTAAGCTGGTCTTAACCCCATCCACTTATATCTTATAGGTTAAGTTGGTCTTAACCCTATCCACTTGTCAGATCAATATATATTATTGGTTAAGTTTGTCTTAACCCTACTGGATCAATGTATATTATTGGTTAAGTTTGTCTTAACCATACCCACTTATATATTATTGGTTAAGCTGGTCTTAACCCTATCCACTTATATATTATTGGTTAAGCTGGTCTTAACCCTATCCACTTATATATTATTGGTTAAGCTGGTCTTAACCCTATCCACTTATATATTATTGGTTAAGCTGGTCTTAACCCTATCCACGTATATATTATGCTTTACTTAATTTATAATTAAGTACATCTTAGTTCACAGATACATTGGTTAAGAGAATAACTCCCTAAGTATCAACCCCGAAGACCGAAATTAACATCAGATTGGTACTCAGAGAATTATTCACTCAACCAAACTTCTGTTCGTCATTCATATTCGTCTTTGATCAGCATTAATTAATTATTAATGCAAAGACCTCTCACATTAAGACGATTGCTTGTGGCCGCTGGATATGCCGGGCGGTTCCAGGCAGACTTCCACCACAAGCAAGACTTAACCTCGTGTCTAAGCATCTTTTAATTTATGCCCTTGACCTCTCACATTAGACTACCGTTTGTGGTTGCTAGATTTGCCGGGCGGGTCCGGGCAGTCTTACACCACAAAGAGTCTAACCTCGTGTCTTAGGCAGTTATTATTATTCAACCCCAATTTGAATTAATATCCCTATTTCAAATTGCCAATAACTTCCAATTTTAATCCATGTCCATAATTGTCACTAAAATTATGTCCATAACTACTATGCATATAAATTAGGCCAATTAATGTCTCAAATTAATTATATGCCCTTTAAGGCCATTATATGCCAATTCACAATATTAATATTTAATATTTTCCCATTATCCCCACGCTATTCGTACGTTTTAATATGACATTTGTTAGACTCGCAAAATAGTCTAACTTATAAAAAGAAAAGCAACATCACACCTTGCTTAACACACAAAATAGATCTAAGAATCATGACACAAGTTTGCATAGCCAATAACTTGCATAGGCAATACATAAATTTGCATAACTATCATGGATCTAAATATAGATCTAAACATGTAATCGTGAACTTGCATATATGGATATGGTTTGCCTATAACTTGCATATGAATTTCATTCAAACTAGCAAATGATTCACATACAAAACTAGCATGGGCAATGGGCATATAGAACATAAATTTTCATAACTATGTACTGCCATGGATCTAAATATAGATCTAAACATAAAGATGTGAACTTGCATATGGATCTAAAAATAAAGATGTGAACTTGCATATGGATCTAAGCATAAAGATGTGAACTTGAATATGGATCTAAACATAAAGATGTGAACTTGCATATGGATCTAAACATAAAGATGTGAACTTGCATATGGATCTAAACACGTAAATCATTGTCACATAAACTAGCATATGTATCTACATGATTCACATATGAACTTGTGTATAATCCACCTACAAACTTGCATAGGATTCACATATGTTTTAACATCCCAAACTTGCATAAAAATCATAAACTAGCATATGATTTAACATCTCAAACTTGCATAAGATTCATATACATATGTTTTGACATCCCAAACTTGCATACATATGAATCAAGTTAAACATATATAATTGTACTTATAAATAGATCTACTAACTTACAATAACAAAACTGTCATATGTTCACAAACAGACAATAACATCACATGATTCAACAGACATGTTCTCATAATCCAATTACAACCCATTATAACTAATTTATTTTGTTATATTATGAAAGAAATAGTACTCACTAACAAAAGAACAGTCTTGTTTTTCTGGGATTTGTATTCTGAAACTGAATTGCTCGCCTTTGATGTAGACTAATTGTTATTTTGATTAGATTAGATTTGATTTTGATTCTTGCTTCTATCTTGTTTTGAGTTGAAAGAGAACGGTGGCTACTCTAGGTTCTCCATTGACGGCATGACGGCTCTTGGTATAAATTAGTATGATTTAGGGTTGAGAGTTAGGTTGCTTATATAGAATTTTAATTAATTAAGAGCCGTCAGATTAACCTAGAATCAATCAAGACCATCCAGTCAAGATAGAATAAAACCTCAGCCCTGATGACTCAGCACTGAGTCAAAACAGTGTCATCTTTCAGATCTGCCCGGGTGGGGGGGGCAGGTCGACCCCCTGGTCAACCTGTATGGGTAGGTCAACCCCGTGGTCGATCTGGCCTTTGGGCGGGAATTTTCCCGCCTAGCCCGCTTCCCTATTTTGAATTTTGAATTCTGATTCAAGCTGTTTTTAATTTATATAAATTCTGAAACTTCGGAAGGCCATAACTTCTTCATACGAAGTTCAATTCACGCAAACTCGGACTCTATTTCAAGCAGAATTCCGAGACCAATGCAATGGCGTAACCCGTTTCCCTTCATTCTCACATTTGTAATTAAGTATTCTTAAATTTGTAAATTTTAATATTTAAAATCACGGGGTGTTACAGGAAAGGAAGGGTTCATAAGGAGAAGTACTTCTAAATGGGGTGCTCCAGTTGTTTTCGCTACAATGGCGGATGGCTCACTTCGCTTGTGCATAGAAAATATTTTGCTCTTCTCTAAGAGTGGAGAAGAACATGCTTTGTATCTAAGGGGAGTCTCGAATACCCTCCAAGCACATCAGCTTAAGGCTAAGTTCTCCAAATGTTATTTTTGGAGGAAAGAAGTGAGGTTCTTAGGAAACATGGTCTCTAAGGAAGGGATAGCAGTGGATCCTGCAAAAGGTAGTGGCAATCCAGGGTTGGAAGGTTCCTAGAAAAGCAATGGAAGTAAGAAGTTTTCTAGTGTTGGTGGGCTGCTATAGGACGTTCGTTAAGGACTTTGCGAAGATATCAGCCCCAGTCTTGACTTTGTTAGATGGGAGCAAACCGTTAATAGTATATACCGGTGCTTGCGGAACCAGGCTTAGAGCAATTCTCAATGCAAGAAGGAAAAGTGATATGAAAAAGACGGTAGGTACGCAGTTATGTTAAGCACCTCTTGTCATCCTCTAACAGGAAGGGTGAATAGGATTTTGGAAAACCTTTTGAGGAAATGTTAGCATGACACATCAGAAGTGTTAGTGCCGAGTATACTAGAAGGAGAAGAGGTGGAACGAGAGGCGATAGTGAAATGAGTTCCAACGCATATTCTGGAAATAGAAATTAAGAAGCTATGCAATCGTGAAGATAAGACAGTCAGAGCAATATGGAGTGAAGCTCAAGAAGATGCGACTTAGAAGACTGAAGACTAGATATGCGCATCATGCCCTTTTTGAGGGAATATCCTTGATCTCTATGTTTCTGTAAAGTTTATTTGCTAGTCTTTATCTTTTAAGTATATCCTCTCCATCATATCCTCGATCCTTAGGTAGAAGCCAATGGATGTAAACATATGTTTGAGACATGTTATGTTTGGTGGATGTAAGTGTTTGCTAGTGGTTGCTCGTGGATGCATATACACACATTAGGCACTAGATCGGCTCCATCACTTTCATATTGCATATGCATGAGTGAATTTTTATATATATAAATTGAAACTTGATGTGTTATCATATGGATGTTGCATTTGTATGAATGATTGTGCACTCATGTAGAAGTTATAAAGTACGATTAGGAATAATTGCATACATGATGGACTCATGGCACTGACATAATTCACATTAAGGAGGTCAACTGAATCAGTAGACTGCCTGATTTTGCATTAGATAAGGACATGTAAACACACTATGCATATGATCATGAAAGCATTAGAAATCTTTTTAAGGACAATGGATGCCTGTGATTGAATGGTTGAGTAGATGGATGTTAGATATTATGATACATTCTCCTTAACTTGGAGATTTCGGGGATGAAATCCTTTAAAAGAGGGGAGAATGTAACACCCTGTATTTCCTATGGATAATAAAGTAACGAATTAAAGAATACTTAATTTTAAAAGTAGGAATTAAGGGAAATGGGTTACGCTATTGCGTTCGTCTCGGAATTCTGCTTGGGATAGAGTCCGAGTTTGCGTAAATCGGACAACATATGAAGAAGTTATATGCCTTAGAAGTTTGTATACGCCCAAGGAAGTATATATATACATATAAAATAATTCCAGAAGTCAAAACAGAGTTCAAATTTCGAATTTGGGTCAAAACAGGATGAGCGGGAAATTTTCCTCTCAGGGGTGTTGACCCCCCCCCCTCCAGGGGAGTCGACCCCCCTATAGGGGAGTCGGTCCCTTTTAACCCAGATCTGGCCGATGACGTGTTTCGCCACGTGTCGCTTTCTGATTCGCTGTGTGACGTGGTATTCTTCTCTGGACGATTCTGATGACTTCTTGACTGATCCGAAGGCTCTAAATCTCCCTATACACCTATAAAAAGACCCCTAAACCTATTGTTTTCTCCACACGAATTCATGGACATTTATATGCTGCTAAAACCTGAAGTGACCTAGCCTCCACCTTAATCAATCAAATTAGTTTTTTCAAGTTAACAATCAAAGTCTACATCAAAGGAATAGCTAATCAAATTCAGAAATCAGATCCCAGAACTCAAGACCGTTCTGTAATTTGTAAGTTCATGTTACTTTCAGAAATAAAATTTAATTGTGATTATGACATTGTAATAAATCTGAATCTGAGATTATGCCTATTTCTATCTGTCTTTCTATATCCATTGGATCTATCTCATGGATATTATTATGTCCATTCTTTCCTTCTTCCCATTTTGTTTAATAGCCAGGCTATTGCGAGCCTGAGCCAAATCTCATAAGAGATGAACGTAAGTTAGGAAAAACTGGACATAATATATGATTTGGACATGGCCAGCGCTAAAATTGGGAAAAGTATTAAATTATGTACAATTGGGCATAACTGATTTGTAACTGATTTGAGGACATAACACATGTTGTATTTAAAACATAAAATGTATCGAATATTATGACTTGAGATTTGAGGCATAATGTATATTGGACATATGACTTGGGGTTTGGGGTGTAAATTGAAATGTAAACATGTAAGGCATAGTAAATGTTGTGGTTTAAGACCAAAAAATTGGGGCATATTATATATGATAGTTTATGACTTGGAAGAAGGAGAATATTGTGTACAGTGATAAATGGCTTAGGCATGAAAACCTATAGTAAGAAAGGGATAACTGTTAAATGTGAACACACCTAAATTGGGATTTTGGTTAATTGGCATGCACTGTAATTAAAGGTTATAATTTGGCATAGTTTATACTGTGAATCATGATTGGGGGTTTTTGGAAAATATTTTGTATAGTGCAATATGACTAAACCTTAAGGGCAAGTGTATATTGTGATTTTTGGGGCATGATTATTATTGCAAATTTGGGAAAATTTGGGTGTAACCTATTTTTGAGTAATAACTTGAATTTGAATTTGTGAGGCATAACTTGCAATCAACTTTGTTGGGGTAAAACTTGAGAATTGGAACATGACTAGTTTTGTGAATTTGGGATGATTAGCATATAAAATCTAGACTTGGACGTGTATGGTAAATATGCTAAAAGATAAACATGCCTAACCCGAGGTTAGATTGAGTTATGGTGTAAAACTGGCCGGAACTGCCTGACACATCCAGTAACTGCAACAACACAGATCTAATGTGAGAGGTTAGCGCATTTAGCCCAAAACTCGAGGTTAGAATGAGTTTGCGGTAGAAGTTTGCCCGGAACCGCCCGGCACATCCAGCAACCGCAAACAACAGTTCTAATGTGAGAGGTTGGAGCATTAATAAATTAATTAATGCCAATAAACAGACATGCTAAGAATGGTAAGGTTAAGTAAATTTAGAACACTTAACTGTTATAACATGTTAATTAGACAAGAAGGTGGGGTTAAGTAAATTTAAAACACTTAACCAATATGACATGATGAATGAGTAGGGTTAAGTTAATAAGAAACACTTAACCAATATGACATGATGAATGAGTAGGGTTAAGTTAATAAGAAACACTTAACCAATATGACATTATGAATGGGTAGGGTTAAGTTAAAACAATAGAGCAACACTTAAACAATATAATAGGATGTGTGGAAGGGTTAAGTTAACACAAAAAGGCAACACTTAACCAATGTAACACGACAAGTGGGTGGGTTAAGTTAACTTGAATTGATTGATGATACTTAACCAATACAGCATGATGAACGCGTAGGGTTAAGTTAATAAGAAACACTTAACCAATGAATCTTGATGAACGAATGAGGTTAAGTTAATGGGAAATACTTAACCAATATAACATGATGAATGAACAGGGTTAAGTTAATGGGAAACACTTAAACAATCCAACATGACGAGTGAGAAGGGTTAATAAGAAACACTTAACCAACATGACATGATGAGTGGGTGGGTTAAGTTAACATGAATGGACAACACTTAACCCATATGACTAATGTGTGGGAGGGTTAAGTACATATCGGGTTGGTGGGTAATATTAGTAAATACAGGCCCACAAACTTAACCATTAGGTAAACATGTTTGAATCAATGGGAGGGTTAAGTACATATCGGGTTGGTGGCAAATATTAGTAAATATAGGCCCACAAACTTAGCCAGTAAGAAACCCTAGTAACGGGGATCCATTTCAGCAGTAACCCACATAGATGTATCAAGGTACCCTGAAACTAGACAGGGTGGGGCACGATTACTGGGCTGATTATAAGCGGTCAAAATAGCGGCAGGGGGTACGTCAGTGTAGGTTCCGACGGATTATGGGCGTACACGTACTCCGGAGTGGGAAAAAGCAGGCACTGGGTACCAGTAGTTATACACTGTGCATCTTGAATCCTATCGGGTTACTATCATAAGGATTGATACACCTTATGGTGGGACCAGCATAAGGTATCTACACGTAAGAGAGGGCCAATTGACACAGACACAAGGAAAATTAATACGAGTAAGGAGCCGATCGATAGGGTAGTAAGGGTACATCTAACATCTTCATGGCAATTAGGCTGATTGAGGTAAGATCCTCATAATAGATGTACACCTGAAGACTACCATAAATTGCGGGAATTAGGATCACGTTGTAATATTATCCTTTTACACAGATTACTAGTTGGGACACTATTTAGGCAATGCAAAGATATAGAAATCAGAATAACAAGGTAGTAGCGAAGCAGAGAAATAGTAGAAGTGCATTCAGTTTATCTTGCCTTGTCATATCTTGTGCTAATCTTATGTTATCTTGTTATCCTTGTTATCACGGTACTGTCTTATATTCAGTTTATTCATGTCATGATGCTTTTGCCTATTTACATGCTGAAAGTCACTGTACTTACCAGACTTATGTCTGACCTAGTTTGTTTTCGCCTCTTTTCTCCCCCCCCCCCCCAGGTTCATAGGGAGGAAATGTTACCACTTAGCTCAGTTTTCTTACCAAGCTCGAAGATAGTCGGTGTATTGCTTTGGACTCTCTCTTCCACTGCTATGGCTGGTTCATGCTTTATTGGGGAATATCATTGTTATTTTTATGCTTCTTTTATACTTGGAAGTTTTTGAATCAAGACAAAAGTTTTATGTATTACTTTTAAGTATGATTGAGATAATTGTTGTAAAAGCTTTATTGAACCACATTGTTTACAAAATGACTTTATTTTCCGCTGCTTTATCTTGTCTATCTTGTAATTTATCTGCATCTTTTACCTAAAACACTCCACAGAAGTTAAGGCGTTCCCTTTGTGAGTGACCTTAACGGAGGTGGGGCGTTACACTTGACATCCCGGATCCAACAAAAGTGGTTTCGTCGAAAACGGTAGTCGTTTGCAAAATTTCCATTTTTAAGGGCTATATTTTCCATAACGACTATTCTGAATTTTCAATTGGACATAACATTTTATTCCCGCTATGAAATTTTAATTTTTCGGATTCGTTGGAAAGATATTTTCAAATAGATTCTAGTATTTTTGGATTCGCTAAAATCCGGTTCATTTTGAATCCTGTACAGTCATTTGAAATAATCGAATTTTCAAACTACCGCGCCATTTCCAATTCCTTTTATAATTAAAAATAAATATTTATATTCTAACGTCGGTTCAAATAAATATATACGTTCTAATTCTGTTCAATATAAATTTCTCGTCCTTATTATTTAAAATAAATCATTTTAAATATTCAAAATTCATTAAAATTGCAAAAATAAAAATTTTAAATTGGTTCTGATTTTCCGGGTTGTTACACGTTATCAAGCATAATTCTCAATTTATAGCAATCTACGTAATCAAATTCTATCTTCATAGCCTTCTCATAACTGTACTTAACTCAATCACCAAGTAAGTAACAACTAAATGGAATTTTAGAATAATATCGTATTGATTTGTGAATGATTAAACAAATTTAATCCAAACATATGACATCATTGCTGGTTTAAATCTTTCGTTTTTAATTCGTAATCGATTCCATTCAAACTTGTTATGCTGTAATTCATTTACTTACTTTTTCAATTTGTTCAGCTTTAGATTTAACTGTTGGTAAATTTTATGCAAACCATCCAATCATATAACAAACAAACAATGCATAATAATGAAACCAAAACATTTTGATTCAACATTTATATTTTTCATTTGCTTTCACTTTGGTTTCACATGCTTTAATACCGATTGATTTATATCAGATCGATTTCTTATCCAATTACCAATTCGATTACCAAATTCCAAATGTATTTTTACTTAATTCCAACACCGTATCTATTTCTGATTTAACTCAACTTAACAAAGGTAAGTCGTATTTCCATACTCAGTTTTAGTTCCATTCAAATCAATCAATCAATAAAATATCTCAATAATTCGATAAAATAATTTCTTTTATATACAAAAATAAAATTTAGGCAAAATTATTTCATTTACCCTCTTTACAAACTAATAATTTTATATTCAATTACAAATACGTGCTCTCATATATATACACTCAACTCAATCTAGGGTATTACTAACCCAATCTCTATTGAGTTATGCCACAGAGCCAAGGTTATCACTAAACCAATAGCTCTGATACCACTGTAACGTCCCGGAAGATAATTCAACACTCGAATTTTCAACACTAATACATAATCTTGTATTACTTGTCAAAAATCCAAGTATCGAAAATCCAGACTGTTAATAGAAAGAAGTTAGAAGGTGAGAAGAATAGAAAGAAATGTTAGAATAGAAGAAAGAAGAAAAGCACATATCAGAATCTCACTACACAACGAATATAATATATATCAAATCTCTTTATACAAAAGGAAACTGTATATACATACCCATCATCAGAGTACATCATATATCAGACACAACGAAAAATAACTTCAAATAACTAATAGTGAAGCCTCATACTTCCAGCTCCTGAACTCCAAGCGGAACCTAACCTGGAAATATACTCGGTCTAACCCGAGCACATTTGAAGCAAAGCAAAATCCACCTGGATCAGTCTGGAATACATTTAGTGATAAATTCACAGCACAAACAACTTGTTTAACTTTGTAAATCCCTTTGAAATAAAAGGATAATAGTAAGACCGGTCCACACATAAACACGGACGGTTTTTACCTTATTATAACCCAAAACATTTTTGAAATCATATCTTATCTGATATTATAATAGTGTCTATCAAACCACAAATAAATAATAATCTAGCAGACCGCTTGCATCTCATGCTCTACGTATATAGTATACAATCGAAACCGCGGGTTTGGATTTCGACTATGACAAGGTATGGAACCACCTGTCGATAGTATCTCTAGAGGGGAATACAATGGGTTCAACAAGAACATCTTGTAACCCGGCCCACACATGACCGACCACTCATTTCGTTTGAGTGTATTGAATGTATATCACCAACGGTTGGGATCAGCAACCGTTTCCTGAAAGGGACAGCATCAAATATATTAAAGAAGGAAATTAAATTTCTCTAGATAGGTGATTATACACCCTAATGGGAACGACCCACATAGCCATGCTGCCTGCCCAATTTTTGTCATTTACCGGTTGATGAGGCTTGAGGTTACGATTATCTATTTTTTTGATCAGCACATCACTTTGAATGCCACATCATCAGATCCGTCAAATCACTAATTGACGTCCTCAAAAATACACTAGGCACGTTTGAAGAAGTCAATGTACATGACCATCTGGAAATACTCTATCAGACATTCGTCTATATAAGTCATCCAGGAATAGGATGAACAAAATGCACCCTCCTACCGCTTCCTATATAGGAATCACCCCAAGGATCAGTAGCGAGAATTCCTTGCAATCAATAGCATCCTGGAAATTTCGACGCTTGAATCTAGATACTAACACATCTCGTATCCAAACTCAAGTATTAAACCCAAAAAGCTAATAGAAAGAAGTTATAGGATGAGATAGGAAAGATAGAACTATTAGAATAGAAGAATAAGAAGATTAGAGTCTCACAGCGGAATGAACAAAATATAGTATATCAAATACTTTATATAAAGAACTATATATATACAACATCAGAGTATACATTCATATCAATCAATACACACATCAGAAATAACTAGTTCTAGTGAATATATGGAATACATCTCAACTTCAACTCCATCTCTGGAACTCCAAGTGAAAACCTAACCTATAAATAGACTTGGTCTGATCCGAGCGCATTTGATTTAAAACAAAATTCACCCAGATCAGTCTGGAATACTTTCAGTGATAAATTCACAACAAACAGCTTGTTTAACTTTGGAAATCCGTTTTTAATGAAAAGGATAATAGTAAGACCAACCCACACATAAACATGGACGGTTTTTACCTTACTATAATCCAAAATAGTTATTATATATCAAAATCCAGTGAAATTATAATAGTGTCTATCATATCACAAATAAATAACCATCAGGCAGAACGCTTGCATCTCACACTCTACATATATAGTATATAATCAAAAACCGCTTGACGCTTATTTGAGATTGGATTCCAATTATGACAAGGTATGGAACCACCTCCTGATCATTGTACTCTAGAGGGATATACACTGGGGTTCAACAAGAACGTTTGCAACCCGGCCACACATGACCGACAACTCATTTAACTTGAGTGTATCGAATATATTGTCACCCTAACGGCTTTTTATCGTGCAATCACCGTAATTCCCGGGAGACACGGAAATGAAAAGAAGTAACAAATATGAATGTTCTCTAGATTGTTGACAATACACCCTTCTTGGGTATGACCCTCCTAGCCATGCTGCCTGCCCGATTTTTGTCATTTCCCGGTTGTGAGGCTAGAGGCTACGTTTATCTTCTCGAACATCTGGCTACCATTCACTTTGAATGTCACATCGTCCATACGTCATCCAGGAACAAGATGAACCGAAGGCATCCTCCTACCACATCCTAGGAATCATCCTTTAGATCAGTAGCGAGAAGTCCTTGCAATCCGTAGATTCCAATCACGACAGAATCACTACCAAAATATCTCTAGGGATCAACTAGAGAAATTCAACAATTAGTTCTTTCGCTTATGAAGATTTACGATCTTCAATGCTCCATACGTATCTCCGTAATTTAGTTTCGAATCGCAACGTTGATTCGAAGTGGTTTTGGATCTAGTTTACATCCCGGACTCTTCGAAAACAACACGTTAAAAAGGTCTAATAATATTTCATTGATAGTCGGTGTTTTAACTATCAATCTCAAAACAATACGGTCATGTATATTGGCAGCTCAGGCTCGTATTATTTTCAAATCATGTTTTAAAACTCTTATCGATTTTGTGAATCATTTCGTCGATTTAAAAATCGATTTCAATTTCTTATCACGATAAACTATACTCTTGACCTTACATAATAAACATAATCACCAATCTCCTTTTTACTTTTCTTTACCTAAAGGTATTATCACATTTTCGTATATTCTTCCCTTTCCTTTATCAAGAATTTATTTCCTTGCCGCCTTCCTTAAGTTTTACTTTTTCGATATATATAACTTAAATGGTATAAAACCCCTTATCGATTCTTATACGGCCGATAAGTCAAATTATTTACTTTAAACCCAATTGGTCTTATTTATATTTAAAGATCTTGGCCATAATACTTACATTTCAAAACCACGCAACTCTATTTCAGAATTTCCAATTTATCGTTGTGATATCCTAGTATGGAAAATATAACCTTTTCTATTATTTCCTTTTTGTCACAAACTCCTATTATTCTTCGATAATAGTGAAGTCGTCAAAGTTGGGGTATTTTATTTACCTCTAAGACCTTGATCTACAATGTTCTTATCTTAGAACAGATAGAAGTTCGTAGTTTGTAAACACAACTTACTTATCATATTGGTTAAATCTCATTTCTCTATTTTATATAGACTGCAGTTTTATGAATCGTATCTTTACTTTGAACAATCTTAGTCCATTTTTGACCATTTTTACTAAATCTTGACTTTCCGCCCTCGTTACACGGTTTCATTTAAAACATGAATTATACTAATTCACTTCTCAAATATCGAATCCATTTTATATCATTTTATAAACAACTCTGGTATTTTATAAATAAAATGCATTTATTAACTTCTACGCACAAACCATTTAACGTCCTTTACTTGGATTATTTTAATATTCCTTTAATCCGTTCCCCTTCTCAAAGTTGATCAATATTTCTAAAAAGGAACTTTCATTTCATTTCAAATTTAAATTGAATATTTAACAAAATATTAAATTATTACATTGGCGAAAATCTCCCTTCCATAACTTCTTTCTCGCACTTGGATTTCCATTTAGACAACCACTTTATAACTCCTTTTTAAACCTTTCTAAATTTCAATTCATATCGAGTTACTTCTTAAGTAATTTAATTAAGAAATAATTACTTTAATTACCATTCACTCTATTGTTAACTAAAGTATAAACAAATTACTTGTTTACTTAATTTAGATTGGTTAACTCCTTTGGACATTATTAACAATAACCAATTATAATAATAATTAACTTCTTTAATTACCAAAGTAAATCCGTTTACTTCTTCACTAACAAGAAATAGATGGCTTAATCATCGTTTGGAGACAATGATTAATTTCGTTAATAATATTCAACCAACGTAAATAAAAGGAAATTTGATAATTTAAGGACGCTTATTTAACTTTAAACAATTATTCTCTAAATTGTTTCCATTGGGTGAACAAAATAGTCTTAACAATCGTTTTACATTAAACATTTGACTTAGTCAACCGACATCAATAGTTTAACATTAACTGATTTCAATTACTACTCCTTATTAGATTAATAAAGTTAATATAATAATATTACTTAATCGACTAAATAAACATAATTATTCCAAATATTTACCCATAGGTTAATTACAACATTATTTTCTTATAAGACCGATTTAAATGCCGCATTCTTATCATATAAATCATTTCATAAAATATAATCAAACTATAAATATCGCTTTATTTTTAAAACTTTTTTGTAATATAATAATGTAATTAGGAATCTCGTTTTAGTTATAAAATAATTTTATAACTAAACTCCATTAATTCGCCTAACGGCAAATCAATGTTTTAACAAAAAAAGTGGCATTAAGGCCATTCGCTGCCAATTCCTTAATCAGTACTGTCTATTGATTCTAATAACAACAACGTTGAATTTCAGTTCAACGTTTAACAATCAAATGGGTTATAACGATAGTGGGGTTAAATCAGTAAATACATAACAATATAAAAACTAACAACACACATAAAACACACAAAATATTTGAGGAATCCGGTCGGGTCCCTCCAATCTGTTCTTCCCTGCATCACATAACAATAAAATATTTTATAACAGCATTAAACGATGATAATATAACTAACTTTAACCATTCAAGCAAACATAGGCATCCAATCAACTAAATTATATGAATTTAGAACATCCAGTATTTCAGAAATGTGTGAGAATTAACTCACCTTTGACTGTTCGCGTTATTCTGTTTGATTTTAAACTAACGTTGAACATCCAGTCTTCTCCGATTCCTATCTGAATTAGCTCGACAGCGAGGTATTCTTTACGGCGATCCTTACGCCTCTTGATTCTGTTAATAAATGAACGAGTTACGCCCGACCACAATTTTAAATTTAATTTAACTTATTATTCCCTAACAGTAAGTATATATATAATAAACGATTTATATCAACTAACTGTTGGTTACTTCATTAAGGGTCACATAATTCGGTCCCCATATCATTTTAGGCATGTAACATATATCCGTACTGCGTGTTCTTCTACCTGCTATTCACTTTGAAACTGTCTTGTTCAATATTTTTTATTTATTTAAAAATCAAATATAACTACATTAATTACCTTAACAAAGTTTCCACCTCAACCTTAAGCCAACTGGTACTAGAGCTCCACGCGTTTACACCTCTGTACCCATGAACCCGTTACCTCGCGAACCTGCTGAAAGATATGGCACTTCATCTATTAATTTAATTAAATATATTTTATTTATTAATGCGTTATTAACATTTTAATTACCCGGATTAAAGGCCTTACCCTTCTTCTTCGAATTTACCCTGTGCTTCAGTTTGAATTTGCCTATAGCTTTATCCACCTTAACCACCTCGTCCACTTCCCCTTGCTTCTCTCATTTCTTCTCCTACTTTAAATCTTATCTGCAACTCTTCTTTTTCTTCCTTGAACCCACGTAATCACTCCTCCATGCAAAACACAGTTCAAAACATCCCCAGATTTTCTATAGTAAAAATCCACTGTGAGTCTGACAAACCTCTCCACATTAAACTCTACCGCCTTCCAGAGACTTGCGCGCCACATATCGGCCTCAAGCCTTCTCTACCTTGCCGGAAAACTCAACACCCTCTCTTCCATACTACCGCCACAAGCATTTTGCTACCACCACGACTACATCATCGCAACTGCCACCATCGTTCTGCCATCGACCAGTACCCCGACTCTCCAGAACCCTTGGCCTCGCCAAAACTCCACGTGAAGCCTGCGACTTTAAGGCCTGTTTCCAAGATCACCACTACCTCGTTTGTCGTGCCACCACCAGATATTGGCGTGCCATTCCTACCTCTACACTTCTCCTTCTGACTGCTCGACCTCACAACACCTGTTGTGCCTCCATCCGCCCTCTCAAGTACACGAGCTTTCACCCGAGGACAGACCTCCCCTCAACGAACAGATTTTCTTTATACACCATCTCTGGACTGTGAACGGTGAGGAAGATCGGCTTGATTTTGATTTGAATGAGGAGGGTTGTTCATTACAGTAGTGTGATCGAATGAAGCAAACATGATGGGTTCTTTTACAGAAAGGAATAATGAAGACTGTTGTTACCCTTTTCATTTTTTAATTATTATTCCATTCATTAATTCACTTTGATAAGGGAGTTCGAAATACAGGGAGGAAGCATACTGCGTTTATATACATAGTGGCAAATGGCTTCCGTCAGAAGGAATCAACATGACTGGCTGTGCTTGAATTGCCAAAATACGTGATTTCTTCAGAGAGTAGGATGGGATAGGGATTTGCCAGGATTTGTTTTATTAGCTTTTGTGGAGATTTGAACCTACCGCGACATTTTGTACAGAGATATTTTAGTAAAGTGTTCAGAGGCATGTTTGAATTAAATGAAGAAGTGGTATTGCATGGTCTGCGTGAATATAGTATATAGGGTAGGTGACCATTTTTCAAACAAGCATGTCGCCCCGCCACTTCAATTTATGGCGATATGGCAGTGCATGTTTTAGGTAAGATAGGGGTTGACGTTGTGTATTTTTAAAAACACTAACTAACGATATTTTTAGTTAAATAGTTTATGTACCTCGTTATATAAAGCTCTATCCATATACGACTCGCTATCGACAGAAATAAATATACCGTCGTGTCCAGCAGTGCTCCACGATTACAACCATATAATAAAATAGACTAGTTAACTTATCTTGTGAAAACCCAAACTGCTGATATATGGTGTAAAGTACTCCAAATAAAAAATTGCTTATTTTATGAATTAAAAATTACAGTAAGATTCTAAAAATTAAATTATGGCTACGCCTTAAAGATCTTATCCAAATTCGAATCCAATATTTAATTATAATTAAATTATCGTTATGGCTTATGAACGATTACATAGCGACTATTCTAGATTTTGACTTGGACATAACTTACCATCTGTAGGACGAAATCTTGATATTTCTCCTCCATTAGAAAATTATCATCTAATAGATCCTAACGTTTCTTGTTTCATAGAATTCCGGCTTAAAACGGATTCTGAATAATTAATTGAATTTCAAACTAAATTTTACGAATTGTCGCGCCGTTTCGGGTTCGTTTTAATTATATTATAAATATATATATTCAAACTCCGTTTTAATAAACGAAATAAATATTATAAATCCATTTATAATTCCAATTCAATATTAAATATATTAAATATCATATCACTAAAAATACGGGACGTTACATAATCCGTAGATTTCACCCATGACAGAACCCAGTATATCTCTGCTTTGACTCAGAGATTGTAAGTGGTTCTTCCATTTATGAAGATCTATGGTCTTCAATGCTCCATCTTTATCGCCTACAAGTTAGTCACGTCCGCATAGTTGATTTGAAGTGGTTTTGGGTCTAGTCCCCATCCCTGTCTCTTCGAAACAACAAGTCAAAAGGTAAATAGAATATTCCATTTAATAATTGGTTGTTTAACTATCAAATCATAACAATACTTTTAAGTACATTGGTAGCTCAGGTCATTTATAATAAAACACTTCATTAAACCATTTCATCGATTTCATAAATTCTATCTCGATAAAACTCTTTTGGTTTTTCTTTGCTTTGAAACATTAACTAATACTTTCTTTGGAATCACGTATTTACCAAACTCCCTTTTTTATTCCTTTGTCTCAGACCAATTCTATATTTCAAAAAAAATCTTTTTATTTTCTTATTGATTAACATTTACAAACCCTTTTCGTATTTTCTTACACTTGGAAAATATCGCTATAAATTCATAAATCCTTTCCATTTCTATTACCATTTGGAATATCGCAATATATACTTTAACCATTTGATATAAGTTCTATTATTAATCTGATGTAGTTAAAATAATCGTCAAGTGATATATTCCTTATAATATAACCTCAAACGGGTTTATTAAGTTTGAAACAATCGCGCTTTTGGGAATTTTAGTTTTATTTGCAATAGACGATTACATTTCAAAACCAATGTCATTCTTTATTTCTCATTTTCCATGAAAATCAAAATTTATCAACTTATTTCTTTGAATACACATGCTTGCCCAAAACATTCAATTTCATTACTTTAGCAATAGTTATACATATTAAATCACATTATATCATATTTCGTGTCTGACCCAAATAATACACTTTTTATTTTAAACCCAATGGTTTTATTATATTTATAAATCCTTACAATTTAATATCTGCAATATTTTCTCAATAAATTATTTCGACATCCTCTGCCATTACAAACCCATATCATCCTTTGATAATAGCGAAGTGGTCCAAGTTGGGTTTTTAATTACCTCTCAGACCTTGACCGAAAAGGTTCTTATCTCCGGACAATAAGAGTTTGCAACCCAAAACCTGATATTCCATTCCCATTTCTGTTTATAACGATTTTATAAATCCATTCCTTTTATACGAAAACCCACTTTACACTTAAATTCCCATTCCTTAATTAAGTAAACTTCATCAAAACAAATATTATTTACCATTGGATTCCAATATGGTTTTATAACCCATTTCTTCCATTGGTAATTCCCTTAGACTCTCTTTACTTAATTTATTAAGTAAATATGCCAAACCCCCTTTTAAGTATTATTTTAACCAAACTCACCTTACTTAATTAAGTAAACTCCTATTGGAACTCTCGCATTAGCTTACGAGTCCCTTTTACAAATTCTATTTGGGAACGCGGGTTATAACCCTCTTATAAAACTCTAACTAAATTTCAATCAAAATTATTTCCATTTGATCACTTTTTAATTTAATTTACCATTAAAAAGTAATCGCTTTAATTATCATTACTTAAAAATAATTTACTTCAACATTAACCACTTTAAAAGTAGTTAATTTCATTATTAATTAGGAATAGAGTAATTAATAATAATTAACTGTATTAGAATAATTAAAATTTGATAATCACTTTATAATTATAGTTAATCAGAGATTAACTAACTTTTAACGACATTCATATTTTTGGAAACCATCGGTTAGATTAATTTAAAACAAATTAAACTAATCGTCAACTTCAATTAAAAACAGTCAACTTTGTCAACCGTACACATCAATTAAACTATTAACTGATTTCCATTTCATTTCTTATAAAATTCTTACTAAACCTTACTCAATCTGACCGCTACTGGGTTACTTCTTAATTGAATTCTAATTAAGAAGTAATCGGTTTAACTAATTAAAATAATAATTAACTACAACATTAACTACATTAAAAATAGCTGATTCCAATACTAACTAGAAATAAAATAATTAATCATTTCTAAAAGACCATTAAATCATAATTAACCTCATTAACAATAATTAACTTGATAATCATTTTTTTAAATATAGTTAATCAAAGATTAACTAACCTTGAACAACCTTCGTTAAGTTTAATGAATATTCGGAAAATATAGATTTGATTAATTAAAATCAAATCATCCCAACTCTAATTAAAACAGTCTCCTTTGTCAACTGTCAACATCAGTTAATTATTAGCTGATCATATTCATTCATCGTTTCCCTTTTTAAATTAATTTAAAACATCATTTAGTTATTTTATAAATCTATTATCTAATTTCACTAATCTGTATATTAGTTTCTTCCTTTCGGATCATAGACAACATAATAATTCATTATATAAAATGTTTAATAAATTCTTTTATAAATCACGATTATAAATATAAATATATTTATAAAAACTTCTGTTTTAATTAACTTGCATAAAACAATTTAAAATTTCATTCAGTTATAAATAAATTTATAATTAACTCTTCGTTAGTTCGCCTAGCGGCAAAACAACGTCATAAATAACAAATTTATGGCCATCACTGCCAACCACTTAATAAATACTGTCGATTGATTAAAATCACAACAATAATTAACATCCATTCAATCCGACCATGTTTTGATATCATTTGGGGGTAACAATTCATATATATGAATAATATGATCAACATATAATTACTTTGAGGAATCCGGTTTGATTCCTCCAACCTGTTCTTCCCTGCATCACAGTTCATTATAATATTTGATAATAACAAATGAAATTATTTCATTGATATAATGCGATAAAATGATGAATAAATAACGTCAACCAATCAAATAATAACAACCAACAACAACCATAGCATTTAATCAACCAATTTATACTATCATTGGTGTGTTATAATTTTATGAATTTAGCACATCATAGTATTTCAGAAAAGTGTGAGAGTTAACTCACCAATGGATGGCAATTAGACCCGACCCGGCGGGTCTCGGCTCCAGGCGGGTCGGGTTTTGTCGGGTCTAAACTATACATTTCAAAAATCTGGACCCAACCGGACCCGAGATTCGGTTCGGGTCGGGTCGGGTCGGTTCGGGTCTGGTTGAATAATAACACTAAAAATTTATATATTTTAAAGCTTTCTGGTCAGATCTTTCAGATCGTATCTATGCGGGTCGGGTTTGATCGGGCCTTGATGGTATTTTTCATCAGCTAGACTCGACCCAAGACCCATCGGGTTCGGTTCGGGTCTTTTCGGGTCGGTTCAGATCGGGTTTTCGGTTCTAATTACCAGCACTAAACTCACGATTATTTCCAGTTGATGATTTCAGTGCCATTTTTGTATAATTTTAAACAGCATTCAAAATTATATGAAATTACATCTGCTTCCGCTTCTGACCGAACCAGTGTGTATGCGTAGCATCCGTCGCCACGATCCCAACGGATCCTGTTTCGTTGAATTTCGATAACGTATGGATAAGATATCGTATCTACAAGTTATAAGTTAATGATTATAAAAATATTTTACTAATTAATAATACAAATCCGATTATTGCCTTAACTTAAAAGCCATCCGCGTCATCATCGTTTAAGGACCACGCGTTTTCTCCAGTCTCTTCCACTGAAACCCGATTCTTTGATTTCGAGCTGGCCTCCTTCATAACCACGAACGGGAAAACTTCCCACCGCCTCCACAGACGATCACCGGAACTTCGACCAAGGGTCCCATCAAAACTGCTGCTTCGAAATCCATCACCGCCCAAAGACCCCTTCCCCCGATGATGCTCCGACCGATCTGAAATCGATTTTCCCCAATTCCGTTCAACTCCAGAATTTCACCACCTCAAGCTGCCGTGAGGCGTCACACCACTTCAGATCGAAAGGCCACCTCATCACCAACTTTTTTCCTTTAGGTTCCCACCACCCTCGTCAACCCCAGCCACCAAAAACGCCTCATTCCCGACCGTCATATGTAAAAACGAATCCAAAAGCTTCGCTTCCGTTCAACTAGCCACCGTGACTACCACACACCATATCAGACCTTCGACCCCAAAGAGAAAATGACCTACTATTCCTCCTCTATAACATCGCTGCAGACCCCTTCATCAATCGTCAACCCAAACCCCTCCAAATCCCATAAAAACGAAGTAAGTTTTTCGCCTTTCCTCACGATTTTTGGCAACCACACTTGACGAAACCTTCCCAAATTTTGTCAGCGACTAGCCCTCGACCTGATCTACGACTTTCCCTTTGGTCAGCCTCACCAATTCTTCACGAATTGAGAGAAATAAATTATTTATAATTAGGGACTTTTTTACAAAAATAAGAATGCTGGAAATGTTTTGGATGGATTGGAATGGGTAGGCTAAAGAATTAGATTGCATATACAATGAAATTTATATTAATTTATTACGATTTGAATAATGATATTTTATTTCATACTTATCGCTATTTTGAACGTTGTTTATTGATTACTGTAGTTACATACAAACTCCATTCATTATGAAATTGGACGTCATAGAATAATTTAACGTTACGGTCCTAATGAATCTTATTTTGTCGAATTCCGAGTTCGACGCTCGTTCACGTCCACATGGTTGTTTTATTTGCATTTTATTTTGCCACACTCACAAAGTAACTCCGATTGACGAGAAAATTGAAATCTAGCAATGATTAGCTGTTGCGATCTCAATAAAATTTGTTTCGTCGAAAACGGAGGACGTTTGAATAAAGTTCCTTTTAAAGGTCCATTTTAAATTAAAATAAATCAATTTAAAAATATCTCAATATAATAATAATAAAATATTATAATTGGCCATACACGAACAGAATTTCATGTATTACCAAAATAAAATATCTCGGGTTGAATTCCAAGCTGAAACGATATTCAATAACACAAAAATCCTTTAGTTTAATGTAATAAATCGCTATAATTTATAGTGGAATTCCATAGCGACTATTTTAAAATTTGATTTGGACATAAAATAAAATCTACAATACTATAACTGGATTTTTCTCTTTCATTAGAAAAATATTATCCAATAGATCCAGACGCTTCTTGTTTCAAAAAAATCCGACTTATATTGGATCATGTACAGTCAATTAAAGTTCAAAACTCCATACTACGAACTACCACGCCCATGCAGCTCGTTTTATAATTAAATTATAAATTAAACATTCAACCATCGTTAAATAAATGAATACGTTAATATAATTCCAATATAAACAATGTTAAACCCTTTTATTTTGCCAATTCACATTATACTGCAAATTCAACAATTTCCAAATATTTTGAAATTAAAATATTATTAATATAAATAAATATTCAAAATAAAATTTTTAAATTCAATTATTTAAATTCAAATAAATATTTTAAATAATTCAAATAATTGGCCCGAAAATATGGGACGTTACATCCGGCCTAATTCACACACATGAAAAGCATAGCCTACCCTACCCTATAATTCGTACAGCCTTCACACATACAAGTTGGCGGTGGCAGCCATCAAAACGTGGCGGTTTGCCGTTTTGAAAGGGGTTCGAACTTAGACTTTTGGGATATATTGGTTTCGAATTAGTTTGGGTGGCCTGAAGGAAACGTGGAGCGGGTAGGATGGAGGATCTAGTGGCGGAGGCGCATCGGCGAATGGATGCACGGTGACGGTGCATTTCTCGGTCAAAAGGGATGGCACAGTTGCGTGCTTCTGGAGAAATATTGATTTCAAAAAGGTTTGGGTTATCGTAAGGTAAAAACCATCTGTATTTATGTGTGGATCGGTCTTACGATTATCTTTTCGTTCGAAAAGATTTTACATTAAAATCAAGTTGGTTGATACCCTTAAATTTAGTAAGTTTTCTCACTTTGATTCACTAGACTGATTCAGCGTTTGTAATGCTCAGGTTAGACCAAGTTGTATTGGTTCAGGTTATCGGATGCTACGAAGAGACGAGTTGGATGGGTTCAGACGTATAATATAATAATTTTCCACTGTGTGATTGTATATGAGGACAAGTTATCATAAATGTCTAGATGTGTTGATGTACTTTGATGATTGTAAGTATTTTACATGCTCTCAATAAATATTTCTTTCTGTATTATATTTTGTTCCGCTGCGATGTGAGACTATGATTCCGTGTTGTTTCTTCTTCTTATTCTTCTATTATTAACTTTCTTTCTTTTTATCGCATACTCTAACTTCTTTCTTCTAGCTTTCTGGGTTTTCGATACTTGAGTATGAACACAGGATGTATTAGTGTCTAATTTGAAAGCCAAAATTTGCAGGATGTTACAGGTTTAGTAAATGGATATCGATTGAGTTGAAAATTTATAACATTGGTTTATATATATTAAAAGAATTGTTTTGTGAAAAGTGGTTAAAGTAATTATAAATGAATGGATAAGGAATTTATAAAAGGTTAAGAATTTGTAAATAAAAGGTGAAGGGTTTTCGAAATGGAATCTGTGATATTTGTTTATAGAAGTTAAGTTAAACTATTTTAGTAAATTCATGAAATGATATTTAAATAAAATTAGAAACGGTTTATTAGATTATAAAGGGATAAAATCGCTTTAATAATGGTAAAAAGGTAATATGATGTGAGTTTTTAAGAAATTAGAATCAGTTGTATGTTGGTTGAGTAGAGTAAGTTTCGAGGTGTCAATCTGATGTTGGTTTTGACCTTCAGGGTTGATATTGAGAGATTTATTCACTTATCTATTTATAATGGGAGGCTAATGAAGTAGAGGTGATATGATAATTGAGTATTCTTATATTAAATAATAAAAAAGGGAAATATTTTCCTAATATGGTAAGAATTAGAGGTTTAAATATTTAATTAACAACTAGTTGATTAAAGAGGTTAAATGATGCTAGGTATTAAATCAGTGAATTCATTTTCTTTTTATGGATAATTGGTTGTTTATTTGATAGCTAAATAAGAGACTATCAAATCTGGCCTATGCGATTATTGGTACGGAAAGACCGAGATCGAATTTATATTCGAAAACCATTCTGAACCAATAAATACGTGGAAGATGTTGATTGAAGATGGAGCAATTGAAGACCGTGGATCTTCATAAGCGAAAGGGCTACTTGATAGATTTCTCTGGTTTTCAGCCAAAGGGTTTTGATGGTAATTCAGTCATGTTGAAGTTTGCGGATTACAAGGACTTCTCGCTATTAATCTAAGTGATTCCTACGATGCAGTAGGATGGTGCCTTCAATTTGTCCACTCCCATGACAACTTGTATGGACGGATGTTTGACAGAGTATTTCCAAAGGGATTACGTACGTTGATTTCTTCAAATGTACCATAGTTGATTGTGGAGAGGGGGACTTCTCTTAGCTTAACAACTAGAGTATTTTTGTGGATGTCAATTAGTGATTTTTGGAGGATCTAACGATGTGGAATTCAAAGTGAATGGTGGCCAGATGTTCTAAAAAGTTAATTATAACCTCAAACCTTACAACCGGGAAATGACAAAAATTGGGGCAGGAAACATGGCTAATTGGGACACACACAATTAGGGTGTATTGTCACCATCTAGAGAAAATTCATATTTGTTCTTCTTTCATTTCTGTATCTCCTGGGAATTACGGTGGTCACGACAAAAAGTCGTAGGGTGACAATATATTCGGTACATTCAAAATAAATGTGTGGTCGATCATGTGTGGCAGGGTTGCAAGATGTTCTTTTTGGACCCAGTGTATTCCTCTCTAGAGATACGCTATCGGAAGGTGGTTTCATACCTTATCATAGTGAGAATCCAATCTGCAATAAGAGACGCGGTTTTTTATTATATACTATGTATGTAGAGCGTGAGATGCAAATATTCCACTAGATTGTTATTTACTTTATTTAGACACTATTATAATATCAAAATAAGATATGATTTCAAAAATGTTTTGGGTTATCGTAAGGTGAAAACCATCCGTGTTTATGTATGGATCGGTCTTACGATTATCCTTTTCTTCCAGTAAAGATTTGTTAACTTTAAAATCAAGTAGGATGATACACTTAAACTTTGTGAGTTTTTTCTCTCATGCTAGTTCACCAGACTGATCCTGGAGTTTGCAATGCTCAGGTCAGACTGGGTTTTACAGGTTCGAGTTATCGAATGCTATGAAGAGACGAGCTGGAAGAATTCAGGCATATGATATTATATAGTTATTATTCCGCTGTATGATTGTATATGAGGACAGGTTGTTATAGCTGTCCAGAGGTGTTGATATGATTTGATGATTGTAAGTTTTATTTCAAGCTCTCAATCAAGATTTATTTCTATATTATATTTTGTTCCGTTGCAATGTGAGACTCTGATTTTGTTTTGATTCTTCTTCGTATTCTTCTATTCTAATAATTCTTTCTTTTTTATCTCACCCTCTAAACTTCTTTCTATTAACTATCTGGTGTTTTTGATCAGTGTCGGCCCTTTGGCTGGGCAACAACCCAGTGCCTGAAATTCCAAGAGGGCACAATTTTTTTTGGCCTATTACCCATATTTCTCCAATCCGCATGTAAAGAGAACCTAACGTAATTTCCAAATTACAATTTCACGTATCGAAAATTGACTTTGCGTAGAAGCCAAAGCGATCTACGCGATTTCAAAATTCTGATTTTTAATTTCCAAAGCTGCTACTCGATTGAATGGGGATAATGTTCTTCTACATCTCCTTTTGATTCAGGCTTCTTTCTCTTCTCTAATTTTACCAACCGTGAAATCTATAAATCCCTGAGATTCAAATCTAATTTGGAATCCTTTGGATCTCAGATTCACTCTCAAGTATGCGTTTACTATTTTTTTTAATGGCCAATGGAAAATTTATAAGCTTAAAATGAGTAAAAGGATAATGTTTGTTTCCAGAAAACTACGTCCCTGTCAATTCTGAAGCAATCCTACATCAACTAAAGCTCCCGCGGCTTGAATATCATTTGCTGTTCTTTTATTTTCAGGTTTGCTTAACTTTTAAATTTTAATTTTAATATTTTTTTCTGCTGCTTTTTAATTGGAACTTAATGTTAATCATTTTTATTTAATTAAAATAATAATAATCAAAGAATAACATTTTAATCTTGTTTATTAACCGTAGTTTTTTGAGATTAATACTCGTTTTTTGGATGGAAGAATAATGTCATGATCACATATGATTATTTGAAGAATGGACAAGAACTCGTGTATCAGGTTGTATTGCTTTGATTATTAATTTTTACTGTTTTTAAAAGCTTTATTTAGTAGTTAGTACCATCATGACACAATTATCTGGATCTCAAAAAAGAAAGAAACGACAAAGACAAGAATTTATAACTAAAAGTTTACAAGGTTCCCTAAATAAATATTTCAACAAACAATCAAATTCAATAGTTGAATCTGAACAACTAATTAGTATCATGGAAAATGAAAATGGCGATGAATTGGTGAATCCACTTGAGGTAAAAAATGATACTGGAAATTCAAAAGAAGAAGATAGTGATGAATATGAAGAAATAAATGAAAACGGTGAAGATACGATTAAAGTAATGAATAATAGTGATATTAACAATCTTCATGAAAACAATCTTGCTGTCAATAATTTTTAAGCGTTTGGAAAATGATTTGAGTTTAAACATTTATGATCCTAGGAATTTGGGATAATCTTCAAGGAGAACTTAGAAACTTTCTTATTGAAAATGGACCTAATTGGTAAACTAATATTAATTTTCCTAAATGCTTGTGTAAATCTTGAAATTTCTCTAAAAAAGAATGAAATTTCTGATGTGATTGAAAAAAAAAAATTATGTTTTGAACTACAGGTATTGCAAGTAATGTTGCCAAAGGAATCATATGAAACAGACAAGCCATGGACTTTGACAAGAATGCTTGAGTTTGTGAGTGAAATAGATATGTTTCCAAATGATTGCTTACAAAGTATTATTAACAATCCATGTTACTGTCTTGTCTGCGGAACGAAGCTTTTCTGAATTGAAATTGCTAAAATCATATCTGCGAACTTCTATGTCTCAAGTTAGGTTGAATGGGCTAGCACTTATTGGAGAATATTGAGCAAGATGATATATAATCAATGATTTTGCTTCAAAAAATACATTAAGAGCAATTTTTAAATGATGTTGTTGGATTTAACTTTTTGTCTTCTAATGATCACGAAGTTGTAAGTTTGATGTTTTTGGAGATGTAATGAACAAATTAATTAGCTTTTAATAAAATTATTGTTTTGTTTGATTTATCTGTTTATTCGTATTTTGAAGTGCTACTTGTATTTGTAAGAAAGGGCCCAAACTTGAGTTTTGTCCATTGCCCAAAATGACCGAGGACCGGCCCTAAACCGTATTCATATTTGAGAAATCAAAATAGATAAATTTAGCATTTATCCATTAAAATACAATCAAATCGATAATTACAAACCTGAGAAACTGTATAGAACAAGGGCTATACACATATGTCTTTTAAATCGACCGCAACCACCTTGTTGATTTCATGTAGAATTATAGGTTTCAAATTGTACAGCGATTGGTGGCAGAATGAGTGCTGGGTAAACTCTTGGACAAAGCAGCGCATGGAGGCGGAGTTCGACTAAAAAATTGGTGAATGAAATAGAAAAAGGAGGTTATAATTTTGTGAAGGCGTGGCATGAAATCTAAGTTCGAAGCATTTGGAAGCTGAAAAATTAAACATGAAATGAGAAATAGAACGGAAATCTAAAAGAAAAAACTCAAATGTAAACGAGAGCGGATGAGAAAGTAGCGCATTGATTTGAGTAAAAGAGGAAGAATCGGCGTTGATTTTGACTAAAAGGAAAGAATCGGAAGAGGAGAACGATGGTCACGCGAATTTCAGTTTTTTTATGGGTAAAAATAATTGGCAGTTTGATTTTGGGTATCTTAGAGTAGGGAAACCTCCCTAACGGTTGGTTTGACTAGTAATACTAAATAGTCTATTTTTCCGCCATTTGCGATTATACTTTTAGGCATGTTTCTATTGCTACACTTTCGTTGATACTTTTGGCTTATTAGTTGTGTTTTTCAACTTGACTATGCTAACATTGTCATGTTTACTTAACCTAGACCTTTACTTAATATTATTGAACAATAATACTTCCTCCTTGGGAGGATTACTTTATTTTTCTCAAAATAATTAATAATTATTGATCCCTAATCAATACAATTAATCATAAATATTTTATATTTTATATAATATGAAATAATGTAAATTCAAATTCAAATTCAAACCCATATTACAGATTCAAACAGAAATGCTAATGAAAAATTCAAGTTGCAAATGATTAAAAGTTAATCAGTAAATGTTTATCCAATATTGGAATTAAATTCGACTTATCCTAGCAGCATTCAACATAACTGTTAGTCTATTACATATTGCTCAATGGATGGATTTTATGTGCAGATATTTTAGATTAAACTGCTGACGTAACAAATACATTCAACATAACTCAAATGAATTGGACGTATCTATTTGAGCGTTTTCAGGAGGCCTAAGTTTTTCTTATCTAATTTTCACCTAGTGAGTTCTTCAATGGGCAGTGTCATAGAACTCATTAGGCCTAACCGTATAACTTATTTTGGTTTAATATTAAGATTAAACAAAAGAAGAAAAGAAAGAAAACACAAGTATTTCTAGTTATATTAACAAGAGCAAATCCTCTATACATAATTTTCTCTGTATCCCTGTATCTAGACAATCAATACCCTCGGACTTCCACTTTTTGCAATTAAGTCAGAAAAAGAAATAGGACTTAATTGCAAAAAGGTGGAAATCAGGGATGCTGATTGGTTAGGTATGGGGGTATAGAGAAAATTAGGTATAGGGGATTTGAACTATTAACTTGGAAATATAAATCTTACACTAGAAAGTGGAATTAATTATTTAATTCCAACATCGAGCGAAATATCTACTTTTATTTTAGGGATGTCCATTGTCAAAGAATGAGATTTTTTCCTCGGAAAACAAGACCATGATTCAGACTGGATACTGACAAAGTCCAGTGTTAAGTAGTTAGCTAAGAGGACGCAATCTGGTCAAACACATTATAATTATACCATATTTGCATGGAAGTTTAAAATTATTTTACGATTATATTGGCTAAATATACTTGAGTTAGATAGTGTCAGCGTACGTGGGAAAGAAATAACCTTCAAAACTGATAAGTTTTCACATTAACTATAGCCAATTAGTTGGCTCAATCATAAATAGCTTACACATCCCATCATGAACCAAACATTTTTGCTCCGTTTTTCTTCTCCGCGTTTTTCTTTCTCATCATGAATTCTTTTTCTCCTCCTCTGCCTGCTTCTTCTTTGGACCAGAATCGCGACTCAATTGGAGAACACATTCCACTTCATCTTTGCAATACGAATAAGTAACACTCTGTTCTCTAATCAGCCATTTCCCCAATTTCATCGCTTTCATTCTTTGATTCATTTTCATTTTTTTTATTTGATTTAATTAAGAATTCCTTATCTATTTTCAAATCTCATTAAATAAAGGGAGAAGAAGAGCATAACGCAAAGCCATGAGTCACGAAATTAGGTTAATTTACACTTCAATATAGTCAGCTTGAAAGGAACTAACTCATAAATATATTTAGTAATCAATTAGTGGATTGATCTCAAAATTTATTCATTTTTGAATTGTTTTTTATATATTTGTTCTTTCTGCTCTACATAAATCTAGTGCTATGTTCTTTGTACTAGAAACTTATTACCTCCTTTCACAACTTTTGCAATTCGGAAACAATTTAGGTTCTTTTTTGAATAATTCTCATCATACAAGCTCGATTACAATTTTTTTAGTTATGAAATAAAATTGTTTGAGATCAAATTGATTATTGTAGGAAATGGATGTTGTAGAAAGATTGAAGGCTGGATTCGAGTATTTAGTAGCAGAGATCTATAAGTGAGTTTTTTTTACTTCTGCAATTACATGTATTGTCCTTTCCAACATATACTTGTAGATCATAATATTGAAGATCGAAAACCGGCTTACTTGATTAATCCTGTTTTCACTTCTCTTTCTTCTGTCCCAGCAGTTGAATTTTATATTGATGTGTTTTTTCATTTAAACTTTTGAAATGATATTGGTTCCTCCTTTTAATTGTACATTATTTCTTTTTCTTTTGTGATCGATTGGCTATTTCATTTATAACCGTTGCTTATCTTTTAAACTTTGGTACAGTAAGTAATGCAAGCAGAAAATGGCCTAACTTTTTTAGATGAGAAATATTGATAGATTTTCTGCTTTTAGCCTTTAAGCTAACAATTTTTTATTTATTTCTTTCATGGTATTAAATGGATAGTACTAACCGTGTTCATTCAAATCAATGCAGTGATCATTTTTGTTGTTTTTAACTGAGGTATTGAGTTTTAAACTTGAGCTAATTTTAAAAAAGTTATAAATCTTATCATTTTTGCTGCTGCTATTTCTTCATATGCATAATTTCTTCTGTCTAATCAGCCGTTTATAGCAGTTCACTGCTCACCTTGTCAGATGACCATTCGAAGTATATTGAGAGGTAGTTATATGGAAACGATGAGCTACGGTATGCAAATAGGAGGTGGTCGATGATGCTATTGGTTGATGGAGAGTTCGGACTGGAGATGCCCAATGCGGCTACTAGTTGTTGGTCAGGTAAAGTAATCATTTATGATTTCTAGAGCTTTATTGCAAGCAGTAGAACCAATTTAAGAAACACGGTTGTGGATACATGTTATGTATACATGTATATAGCACAATAGCACTATTAGCTATTATTGGTATAAGCATGTATGTGGTTATATGACTTACTGCTTGGTTTAGACCTACAGTTTGATTTCAGCTTAATATTAAAAAGTGGTGCACTTGATTTTTATAGATAATGTTGTGTTTCATATATGCCAATGACAGGAGCTATATACATCTACAATTTGTTTTATACTTGTTTTCATCTTTCGTTTTCTTTCTGTAAAAGCATGTAGCTTCTAATTAGTGAATTGAAAGGAAGCCTACTGAAATTTCTTGTGCTATATGTGAATTTTACCAGGAAGTGGTGCTAATGAAATGACAGGATGCTTGCCCAATTGGATAGCTACACCGTTTCCATGGTCGCAAACCCACCAACATGAGCACATGCTGTAATGACCCGCATTTTTAGCTGTCGAATAATTGATTAATTTAATTATTAAATATCGATTTAACGATATTGATAACTGGAATTAAATTATATTGAATATTTAATTAATATAAATAATAAAATAATATATTTAATTGCTGAAATAATCAGAAATAGTGGAATTCACAATATGGTGTGAATTTAATTATTTAAAATATATAATTCAGTTTAGAGTTGAATTATATTCACGAATATATTATATAAACGAAGTTTGAACGTATAATTATATTATTACTAAAATCGAGCTCGAAATGGCGCTGCAGTTCGCTATTTGGCGATTTGAACTTCAACTGAATGTACAGGGTTCGTTTTGAATCGGGTTGCTGTGAAACAAGAAACGTTAGAAGCTGGTGAAGTATATTTTTCTAATGGAAGAGAAAAATCGGGATTTGGTTGCATAGATTTTGATTTATATCCAAATCAAATTTTAAAAAAGTCGCTGTGGAATTCCTTTGAAATTTATAAATATTTATTTATATTTATAAAAGGAATTTCATTATAAATCGAATATCGATTTAAATCGGGATTTGAAATATCAAGCTAGAAATTCATATTGGAATATTATAGAGCTGTATGATATTCTGTTGTGAATATATACGATAATATTTATTTTTAAATATTAAATTTAATTATTTTTAAACATATTTATATATTTAAATGGGTTATTTAGAGCTTTAAAAATAGCCAGTTTTGCAAACGACCTCAGAATTCGATGAAACTAATTTTGTTGGATCCGCATTATTAAATTATTGCTGGATTTCAATTTCCGTGATTTTTGAAGTCGGTAGTGGCCGTACGGGATTTTAATGTGAAGAACAGTCAGTATTTTGACAATTTAAAATACGCTGTGTGAGCAAACGGAGTCGGAATTCGATGAAACCAGTTTCGTTGGGACCGTAATGTCGAACTGTAGCTGCATGCCAATTTTCTTGATTTTTGAATATCGTATATGATCCCAGGAATTTTTAAGGACAAATAAAGACAGGGTTAAGTTAAATATTAATTTAATAATCGAATACAAAAATATTTAAAACTTACCTATATAAACATCTTAACTTCCTAAACCTAATCTCATTCTCCAAACAATGCGCCGTTACTCAGAATTATGAAAATAGAAAAATAGATCCTTTGAAAATCAATAAAAAATGCAAGAAAAGTCCTTAAATCATCTAGTATATATGTATGAGCTTCTTGAATGATTCTCTACAGTCCAATACCCTTTTAAGGGGTTCGACTGCTATTGGTTCATCGCGATTTTTATACAGCGGTAGTTTTCGCGAGCTAGGTTTCCACATCGAGGAGCTGGGGAGCATTTATACTCAAATTGGTGATCGTTTTTGGATTCAGTGTGGTGTTTAACTTCTGCCGTGAGTTTTTTGTGGATTTCGAGGGTGAAGAATGTTGCGATCTTCCCGGGAGTCGTCACTAGGACTGGTCGACGGAAGTGGAAAAAGGGCGGCGAGTTACATGAAAGGGTAATGGGGTTTATGAGGATCCGGAGAGATGATGGTTGGTGGTGTCGATTTGTTGAATGATGGTCTGGAGGGGGAGAAACGTTAATGGACTTTGAGTAACTGTTTGTGCATCGGGATGGAATTGAGGAAGATGGAGGCGTCACGGGCTGGGTTCTTGAAGGATTGAGTGGGACGAATTCAAACAGTGAGGCCCGATTAGATAATAAGTTAGTTCAATTCAAATTTTTAATAGTACGTAAGCTAATTAAATTGACCACTTTCTCATACGTTATTAGAATTGAGCGAAACAAGATTCGTTGGGATCGTATGGACGGTGGCTACACGCTGGAACTGCCTGGGAGTGGAGTGGAGCTCGTTTGAATTTATGGCGAAATAAATTATTTGATTCGAATCAAACAACAGTTTATCGTTCTTTAACGATGAACTGCCGATGTGAGTAAAACTCACCAACTCTGAACAGTTCTATTTTTATAACATATATTTAGAACTGATAAATGATGACTGATTGCTGTGGGTTAACTGTTTGGTTAAATTGTTTGTGTATTGATTGAAATCATAGATAATGATATATATATATATATCGTTAACTGAACATTGATTCTTTTTAACAGAATATTTTATATTCGTGTTGTTTAACATCTGTGATGCAGGGAAACAGGTTGGTGGGGTCCAACTGGACTCCTCAATATTTATAATACTGTTCTGTTCATATATTGTGTTATATGATGTGATATGAAATCTATTGATGATTTTATATGTTTGAATAATACCGATCATTGTTATATGGTACATTAAATACCATAAGAAATACAGGGATGTAAAAAGGGGATTTTCAAAGTATATTTTGAAAATAAATTATTTATATAAAATCAATGGATTTTATATATAAAAGGAAAAGGATTTTTTTTTAAAGGGAAATTATATGTAAAACAAATATAAAGGAAATATATTTGTAAAACAAATACAAAGGAATATATTTGCAAAACAAATAGAAAGAGAAATATTTGTAAAACATTTACAAATAAAATAGAAGAAAGGAAATATTTGTAAAACATTTACAAATAGATTAAATGGAAATATTTATTTATAGGAAATAAATAGAATGTTATAAATGAGATATTTATTTGTTAAATAAATAGGAAAGATAAAGGAAATACTTATTTGTTAAATAAATAGGAAAGATAAAGGAAATATTTATTTGTTAAAAAATAGGAAAGATAAGGGAAATATTTATTTGTTAAAAAAATAGGAAAGATAAAAGAAATACTTATTTGTTAAATAAATAGAATTGAAAAGGGAATAGTTATTTGTTAAGTAAAATAATAGAAAAGGAATTAATCAAAGGAGTTAATTCAAAAGAGCTAATCTGTAACAACCCGGAATTTTGGGGATAATTTAAAATTTTATTTTAAGAAATTTTAATGAATGAATATATTTAAAATTATTTATTTTAAATAATAACGATGAAAAACTTATTTTATTTCGAGCGCGAACTTGAAATTTATATTAAATCCATTCCGAGCCTGAAAACGGCGCGGTAATTTCAGATTTGAAATTCCAACTTTGAAAAATTATATAAAATAAAATATAAATCGGAATTGGACGAAACAAGAAACGCTAGGACCGTATTTAAAATATCTTTCCAAAGAGTTTCAGAAATTAAGATTCCAGTTTATAAATTGTAAGTTATGAGAAAATTAAATTTTCAGAAAAACGCTATAGAATTCATATATATTATATATAAGGCCCGAAATGTAAAATTTTTGCAGAATAAGGAATTAGGACCCGAAACCATCTCCATTGGTTTCAGAATGTTGTTTACATATAAAAATGACTATAAGAACTTATATTTTTGAGTTTCGGAAAAATTCCACTATTTTTGGTATTTTTAAATATTAAAAATATACGCCTGAAAAATGAAATTTTTGCAAACGAACCCCAAATTCGACGAGACCAGTTTCTATGGATTCGGAATATTAAAATAAGGTTAAATTCTAAAATTTATAATTTTTGGAATTATTTTGTGGCCGGTATAATTTTTACAGTGAAAAATAGCATATTTTCAGACTTCGGAAATTCATAATAAATTCATACGGACTCGGAAAATTACGAAATCAGGTTCGTTGGATTCGTAATGACCTGAAATAATTATGTTTAAAATTTTATTAATTTTGAAATCAGCATGTATTTATAAGAATTTTTGAATTGAAGAAAACAGTTGAAAATTGAGTAATTGGGCACGTAATGATATTTGGGCCCAAACCAAAATTAAACCCATGGTATATATTATCTTTTTTCTGAGTTTTAGGGCTGAAATTCGAAATACACAGCAGCCACTTCTCTTTTCCATCATTTTTCTCAATTTTCATGGCTCTCTCTTCCTCTAAAATTTGTCGAAAATAAAATCTCTTCAAACCATAGCAAATTATATGTTTTCTCGAAGGTCTCGACGATACGAAGCTAATGGTGTAGTCGGTTTTGTCAAACAGCGCTCGGATTCGCCGGAATCTCGTCTTAAAGCTCGCTGTTTTCGAAATTCAGTAACTCAAAACGTAAATCAAGAAATTCCCGTGAATCGAGGAAGAATTAGACGAAGTCACGAACACGGAAGTTCTTCGTCTACGCAAGACGAAGATGCTCAGAAAATTTCAGGCAGTTTGGAGGTGTGAGGCGGCCTGTGGGACCCGCGAGGCGAAATCCTTTCTAGGCGATTTCCCGATGATCGGAGAAGCTTTAGGGGCGGCTCTTTCTGGTGGTGGTGCGTCTCGCCAAGACGAAGACATTGGCGGTGGTCCCGTGGCGTCAGGTGGCCCGAGGCAGCGGCAAAGTGCGGTCAAAGTTCGGCGGTGAACAGTGTTTTTCGGTCAACGGGCTGAGGGTATTTTCTATTTTATTTTTAATTTATTTAATTAATTTCCAGAACTTTAAAATTGCATAACTCACTCATACGAAGTCGAAAATCGACGATTTCAGGTGCGTTGGGATCGTGGCGACGAGATGGACGCGTGGACACTAATTTTGTCCAATTCTGAGACAGTGAAATTTTTAGGTATTTTTCACGAATATTAATTAATTATTTAATTATGTCCAACTTTAATAAATCATAAGTCTCTCGTACGAGGTCCGATTGACGAACCGTAAATTGCGTTGGACTCGTCTTTCCGAGCTCTTCGCGATGGCGCAGACCAGAGCTGAATCCGAGACAGTCAAATTTTCAGCAAAAATCAATGTGAGATTCTATGTTTAATTTGATTTTTTTTTTTTTTTTTTTTTTTCTTCCGTTGTATGAAAATCATTGTATGATGTGAATGAATATGAATCTGTGATGTATGCTTGAATATGGATGATGTTGCTTGTACTGTGATTGTCAGTTGATGTTGCATATGTGGTTGATACTATTGGGATTGAGTCGAAATGGAACCTTTAATTTTGTTAAAACAAATGAAGCACAAATATTTTGTTTAGTGAAACAAGAATGAAACTTTTACTTTTGTTTGTTGTAACAAAAATAGACCTTTTTATATTTTTGGTTTATTGGAGATAAATGAAACATTTTTATATTTTATTTTGTTGAAAAACAAAAATGAAACATTCTTATATTTTATTTTGTTGAAGAACAAAATGAAACTTTTCTTTTTGTTTGTTGAAACATAGAATGCAACTTTATTTTTGATTTTGTTTTGTTAAAAACATAATGAAACTTTATCTTTATTTTTATTTTATTTTTGATTTTGTTTTGAAATTAAGATAGTGTTTGACTTTTATTTTCAATAAAAGATTAGAATAAAGATTATTTCTTTATTTTAAAAAAGGATTAAAAGGTAAAAGTTTATTTCTTTATTTTAAAGGAACTAAGATGTATAAGTTTTATCCTCTATTATAAAAAGGACTTTAATGAACAAAGTTTTGTTCTTTATTTTAATAAAGGACTTAAATGAAAAAAAAAAGTTTTATTTCTTTTAAAATGAATAAAATTTGTTCTTTATTTAGGAACAGATTTAAAAAGGAAATAGTTTGTATATGGGCTGTTTACATTAAATGAAATGGTATAAAGTGAATATGTTTATTGTAAATTTATTTCATTTAAAAGGGGATGAAATTGTAACCGTCATACCTATTATGTGAACATCGTTAATTGGGTATGTTATTTATGTTATTATTTAATGCACTTGTATACACTGTCATTTACAAGCGACCTTGGCTTGTTTATGTGATTGGACGATCAATTTTAGCACATTGTCCAGAAGCACCGTTTATTTTATAATATTTGAATTGTGTTGGTTGAAACCCCACACGGGTCATGGGTTGGCATTTGAATACACGTCACCCTTGGGTTTAATTAGAAAATGCACTTTGGTTGTTGATGTTTGAAATTTGCTATGTAATAAATGTACAATTTCCGTATAATCGAATTATATGGAAATGAATGGTGTGGGTCTCATTCCAATTTTGAGTCAAACAAATAAATATGCAATTAATACAATAAATTGGAAATTGGATTAAGGAGTTATGTATGTTACTATTTAAAAAGGATAAAATAGAAGTTTGGAATGAAAGAAATAAATTCCATTGATTACTCAATTAATAGAATTAATGGACGCTTAAATTAAGGAGGACATATCCTTATTTATTTGGAAAGTTATAAAACAAATTTCTAGAATTGGTAAATTACATTCCAACTATAAGGAGAATTTGAAACTGAAAGATTCTGTTTTATGTTAACATTAAATTTGGAAGATGGATTTCAATACTTGACATAAATGATTGATTTAATGTTGGAATGGTAGGTTTTTAATATAACAATTAAAACCATTTTTGAAGTGATTATTATTATAGTATTATAATAATGGGGAAAAATTAATGTGTATTGAAATGGAAAGATAAGAATTTATATAAAGAGTATTTCAAGGAATGAATGATATTTTAGAGGTTTTAAAATATGAAATATTTTTAAAAATAAGATTTTTAAGAAACAATTATAATTATAAATTATAAATTGTATTTGGACACGAGGTTAGGTCACGTTTATGGCGGAAGTCTGCCCGGAACCAACCGGCATATCCAGCAGCCATAAATGTTGGGCCTAATGTGAGAGGTCCAAGTGCGCAAATACGAATTGGGTCAAGACACGAGGTTAAGCCCAACCCGTGGTAGAAGTCTGCCCGGAACCAACCGGCATATCCAGCATCCACAAGTTGTAGGCCTAATGTGAGAGGTCTGGCCCGCTATTAAATAATAAAATGTAAAGATAAACATAATAAATGGATAAGGAAAATGAATTGGGCCATTCGGTCCATTTAAAAAAATAGTAACTCCATTTTAACCTGTATAAATTATGTTATACATTTTATAAAGGAAATCGAAGATGATTAATATTTTATTTAAGATTAGATGAAATACTCTGAAATAAATGATGTCTAATTATATATATTAAATGGGAAATTTATGAAATCTAAATTTGGGTTTATCGTGAATTATGTTTTAAATAACATTTATTCTTTAACCCGAATTTATGATAGAATTAATTCCCTAGAAATTGAATAATCATTTAATAATGACTTTGGAAGATTAAAACTAAATAATATTTTAATTAAATCTTTAATTAGATTGAAAGGGAATTAAGTAGTTAAAATCACTGAATTAAGAAAGTGATCGAAAATGGTAATGAACCATAAAGCAATGAATATTTTCATGTTATAAATGAATGAAAACATGAAATGGTTATATTATTTATATATTTTATATAAATAAAAGTAATGAAACTTTTATTTACATTTCGTATGTAAATAAAAAGATGAAAATAAGAATGAAATTTTTATTTACTTTTCACATGTAAATAAAATGATAAAAATAAGAAGGGAATTTTTATTTACATTTCACATGCGAATAAAAAGATAAAAATATGAAATGAAAAATGTTTTAAAAAGCATGAAGTCGCATATGAAATGCATAATCAAGGAACCGCATATGAAATAAAAATTCATGTTTAGAGTAATATTACTGCATATGAAATGAAAGGCAAATCTTGAGATAGCGTTAATATATGTATGATATTCAAACATACTTAAGGTTTATGCTACCATATTAAAAATAAATATATTTTTTAAGATCATGTTCATATAGTTAAAAATAAAAATGAACATATTTTTGATGTCGTGTCTATATATTGAAATAAGGTCCTTTTTATTTGAAAGAATTAAACGTTTAAAAGACTTTAATTGTATATATGTTGGCTTTAATGAAATGATATAAAATAAAATATCATTTTTATTTTGTATGATTGTTGAAATAAAAAGAATAAATTGTTGAATTATAAATTCTTTGACACGATTAATGAATGGACGATATATATATACATGAAATGAATGGACGATATTTATATTTATAAAAGAATAAATAACGATATAGAACGGTTTGCAAATTTATATATGCGAGAATTATTTGGAAAGTCCGAGTTTACTCTCATTCCAAATAATGATACGACGTTCGAAGAGTTGAAGACGGTGATTGAAGACCGACGATCTTCACATCGAATGGATGCGTTGCTATTGAGACCCATGATGGGAGTAGCTACCTTGAAGGGGCGACAGTAGTAGCCGTCCGGACGTAGTGTTGATTGCACGGATTTGACTTTCGCCCAGACCCAGGGCATAAGTTTATAAATGGAATGTATGTCTGACGTTGTAGTCCCTTATACTACATTCGTTGATCTCTGTTAATACATATCTGCTTGGTGGTTAACACCCTTCTCTGAGACGTACGAGCTTAGGGGTTATATATTGGTAGAAATCAATGGTATAGTATGGACTGACAATGTGGCATGCTAAGATGCATTGATCAAGGCTTTTGTTGAAAAGCAGGCCTTGTGGTTGATGATCAAAGCACGGCCTGTTTAGGCATAGCTTTGTGTATAGCGTGACTTCGCGAGCCTCACACCCCGGTATGAGTCAAAAACGGGATATGGACCGTAGGGAGTGCACACGTTTCTTTCTAGCTAGAGTGGTGTCAGCGACCTGCCAGCCCTGACATTTTACTTATGTGGATGATGGATTTTGAGGCGCCTCGTTTTTTTATAGGCCATTGGTGGTCATACTATAGGTCCAAAGGGACCGGGAAACGTGTGTTCAGGCATAACTAATCCACTGCCCATTGGCGGGGACCGGCCCTACCGCTTCCAAGGGTTCACTGCGGGGAATCCTGAGGCATTTGCTAGAGTGTCTCGAATCGGAGAGGATCTTGCCCCTAGCCTCGACTCATGATGGAATCCAAATTTCCAATACGCCCTTGCGGTTTTGATTGTAGAACTAGTATTGGCGACATGCTATATGGTAACCATGCCGTCTAGGATTGATACTTATGATTCAAATCTTTTATTAAAACATATATACACTAATAATAATATCAAATCCGTTTTATACGTATCAAGCATCTTTTGACCATTATAAGGTAAAACCCTATCCTTTGGTGTGCGTTGCATTGTGTGATGGGACCTGGGTCTTATAATGGTTTCATTTTTCCAAAAAGACATTGCGTTATTTCTCGATTTACTTTGGTTTATGCACTGGCAATCCATAGGAGTAAACCCGTTCCGCGAAAGTGGCGTGGTCCTTGGATTTGTCTTATTAGTTATATTAGTTTAGAATTCTCACACCAGTCCCATGACTGACTCGTAGTTTGTTTCACTTTGCAAACTCGGGTGCCCTCTTTTCCACACGGGCAGTCGAGTAGCTTTTTGCAGATATCTATTCTTTTAGCAGGATCCTGGATCGAAGCCTAAAGCTGTGTCCAGAGCTTAGTAGTCTTCCGCTGTTTACTGTATTTTATTTAATGTATTAAATCTTTTGTAATTTATCTTCCGCTGTAATTTTATTTCAATGTACTCTGATATATTTTGTACTCTGATGTAACATTATTGTAATGTAATAAAAGTCTGTTGTTATTTGTTCTGATGTATTGTATTCCCAAAGTTAAAGTATTCGTAGATTTTCACCTTTTGGGTCAGACCTGTGTGGTTTATGGTCGATTCAAAGGGTGGGAATTTGCGGGTCTTTACATAATCGAAAGGAGTTATCGAATACTAGTTATTCGAATCGAGTAAAAAGGAGTTATCGATTAGTTTAATCGAAAGGAGTTAATCGAATTTAGTTATTCGAAAGGAGTTATCGATTAGTTTAATCAAAATGAGTTATCGAATATTAGTTATTCGAACAGAGTTAACCGAATAGAGTAAATGAGTTAGAGTTGATCCGTTAGAGTTAACCAGTTAGAGTTAATCAATTAGAGTTGATCAGTTAGAGTTGATCAGTTAGAGTTAACCAGTTAGAGTTAATCAATTAGGGTTGACCAGTTAGAGTTGATCAGTTAGAGTTAATCATTTAGAGTTAGAGTTAATCATTTAGAGTTAGAGTTAACCAATAGAGTAATTAAATAGAATTAAAGGAGTTAATCGAATATAGTTTATTCGAATAGAATTAAAGGAGTTAATCGAATATAGTTTATTCGAATTATAACGACCCGAAAATCCGTACCAATTTGAGTTGACTAATATCTTCACATTCAACTCAAAGTGCACGAAAATTCAGATCATTAATAGAAAGAAATAAGAGGATGAGAAAGACAAGATAGAACTAATAGAATAGAAGAAGAAGAACACAACTGGGCAGAATCAGAGTAAACACGAATCTCACAGCGGAACGAATAAAATGTATTATATAACATAACTTTGAAATGAAAAACTGTATTGTATATACATACCATTATCAGAGTACAATACATCATATCACAGCGGAAATAATCTCTAAATACTAATGGCGAAGCCTTCTGCTTTTAGCTCCTCCAAGTGTATCTTTAAAAGCCTGAAACACTTGACTGTCCGTACAAATTTGGGCACCCAAGAGTTTAGGGGAAACAAAAAAAATAAACTCTAGGTCAGTCATGGGACTGGTGTGAGTAAATTCCAACCATACGGTTTAACTTTGAAAACCCCTTTGAAACAAAAGGATAATAGTAAGACCAACCCACACATAAATATGGGCGGTTTTTACCTTACTATAACCCTAAATATTTTAATATCAAAATCCAGTGATATTATAATAATGTCTAATCAAGTAAATAATCAAATAGCAGAACGCTTGCATCTCACGCTCTACATACATAGTATAAAATCAAAAACCGCAGGGCGCTTATTGGAGATTGGATTCCAACTATGACAAGGTATGGGACCACCTACCGATAGTGTATCTCTAGAGGCGAATACGCTAGGTTCAACAAGAACGTCTTGCAACCCGGCCCACACATGACCGACCACTCATTTCGCTTGAGTGTATCGAATGTATATCACCAACGGTTGGGCTCAAACCACTGTTTCCCGAAAAGGGACAACATCGAAATAGATTAAAGTAGTAAAAGGAATTTCTCTAGATAGGTGATTATACACCCTAATGGGAGCGACCCACATAGCCATGTTGCCTACCCGATTTTGGTCATTTCCCGGTTGTGAAGCTTGAGGCTACGTCTATTTTTTAGAACATCAGGCCACCATACACTTTGAATGCCACATCATCAAACCCGTCAAATCACTAGTTGATCTTCCCAAAAATATTACGGGTATAAAAGCTAAGAGAAACGAATTTCTCCACCACTAGACGTAATACCTTGAAAAGATCGTCTTATGTGACCGTTAGGAATACTGTGTCAGACATTCGTCCATACAAGTCATCATGGGACTGGACAAACATAACAGCTCTTTGAATTTCACTCCGTCTTCGATTATCTTCAGCATAGTCTAATTAGCCACGCCTATGCCTATACGGTGTGGTTTTCGGATACTAAATCCAACCGGTCTCTCTGTATTGACAACGTTGGTCAAAAACACTTCGATAGTTGGTTATTTAACTATCGAAGCAAAAACAAACATACACTCAAATGTACAACTAAACATCACATAACAACGACACTTTTTTATTTTAACATTCGTTTTATTTTTCGAATTCCCATATCTCACCAGATATTTCTCAAATCCAGTTTTAGCCTTTTTACACTTCTTAGAAAACATTTCCAGTTATTATAAACTCTTATTCTTATATTTCTTTGGACAACATCGTTACTTATTACTTTAGAATAAGTGGATTTCAAACCAAATCGTTTTCATTCCCTAGGGAGTAGTGCTATATATAAAATTTACGCTTAAGCTTGTTTAACAGCGCTAATTTATGGTTATAGTTCAGAACTTGTCATACGTTGTAATATTCCCTTTTATAACTAATCTCGACATAACAGTCACGCTTAAGCCTAGCCAACAGCGTTATTTTATCGCTATAGTTCTAAGACTTGCAATATGCTGCTATATCCCACTTTATACTAATCTTGACATTCCGTTACAAAAATCTTGACATCTCTTTCCGTTACGAAATCTTATTAATTTTGATTAATTTATTTCATTAGATTAATTGAAGATCAATTAATCTAAAATCATTTCTTTCAGATAAACAACTGATTTAATCAACTTCATTACATCATATAATTCGTTAACTGATTTTTATTACTTCTTACCATTAGATTAATATAATTAATCTAATAATATTTCTTAATTGTTTTCTTTAAATTAATTATCCAAATCATTTACTTGTCGGATAATCACAGCTTCATACTTCTTCAACTAAATAATCGTTTATATTTACTTTATAAAACGAATTGTAAAATACCAGTTCATATTAGAACTTCTATTATAATTTAAACTTCGCTTAAATTATAAAAATAAAATTTTTATAATTATCTTCGTTGATTTGCCTGACGGCCAATCAACTTCTTAACAAAGTGGGTTTATGGTCGACTATCGCTATTTTCTTAATCGATATCGTTTATTTATTAAATCAACATAACGTTGAATTTCCATTCAACACGGTTCCAACAGTGTACAAACAATACATACAAATATTTAGGGATCCGGTTGAATTCCTCCAACCGGTTCCGCATCCACAGATGTTAGTCATACAATTATCACTGATTCCATACTAGGGAATACTATAATCGATGAAATCAGTATCCAACCGGTGATGTGTACATATGCAACGATATATAATATTCAACCAATTTAATTGTAATCTACCTAATCGACCATCACACAGCATTCAAACAACAATTTAAAATGTAATTGTAATATTTAAAAATAGATCAGAGTTAGTGAATTTACTCACCTTTGCGTGTTAACCGTTAAATAACGATTTGCGTCAGTCGATCCAATCTGGTGTTAAATTCTGCTGTAATTTCTGACGAGCTCCAAATGGTTACGATCTATCTTCATAATGCAGTCAACTCCCGTACGAGTCTATCGTGAAGCCTACGACTGTACGATTCCATCGGTACCAAAATTTACGCAATTTGATAATTTTTCCTTTTTGACGGCCACCATGCCGGCATCAATGCTATAGTGCGTTCTTCCTTTGCATTCGCTGTTTTCCAAGTCCCCATGCCGAATTTCTTCATGCACCGTTTTGGCCTCCCGAGAACACGCAATAGTAGAATACGCAACAATACATGCCTCTCACCACCATGTTAATCCTCCCACCAACCTTCAGTATCGAAATGCGGACGGTTCCTCACGCACACCACCCTGTTCCACAGCATGTGCCACACGTTTCAAACCATTTCCGAACCTAGAAGCTCCCCAACGTGTAATGCACGTACCCCCATCTGCATATAACCAATCTGCATTGCCACTTCCTCACGACCATACGGCCCTTTTCTCACCAATAATCAGCCCACACTATATTTTAAAACCCACCTGTATATACACTTTAATACTGCATACACCATGTTAACTCTCCCTCACGCTAAACTCCCCACCATATAATATATGTATCCATTCAACCCTCAACACAGTACACCTCAAAAATCAAGAAGCCGCACCATACTTCGTTTTCCAAACCATTTCCGCATGGCCTGCATCTTCCCAAAAACACCTCAACTACCACCTACTGTTAAAACCTAATCCTAATTTTCTCGTCCCCCTCAACAACAGTGCGTTCAAACACTCTCATACCCTTTCTTCTTCTCCTTTAAATCATGCTACTTAAAAACCATCTCTATGAAAACACTTCACCTCCCATCTTCCTTCACCCACCAAAAATAAACAACACTACCACCATTCATCTCTTTGCTGCTCCTTCAACAACTCAGCCCACCACACCACTTGAAAACGAGCTCGACGCTCTCGCCATACTCTCGAACACGGCATCTTCTATAGATCGCAGCTTTGCCGCCTTTTTAAAACACTCGCACTCCACTTCATGTCCAAGACCAATGCAGCGCCTTCCTCATCCGCAGTTCAATCCAACCCGCAAGCACCTTTCTTCCCTCACGTTGCCTAAATATCCAGCGAACACTATGGTGTTTGAACTCAACGAAACCCCCTTGAGATCGAAGGCCATCTTGCCAGAGATTCATGTATATGTTTACCATGATTTTTTATTTTTTTAGAGGAGATTTTTAAATTTGTTTTGATTTTTATTTGCTATAAAGCTTTTGTTTATTGTTTCAAAGGAGAAAAGAAACGAAAATGGTTACTGATATTTATAATCTCATGAACCGTGGCTGCCAAGTAATGTACAGGGATTTTAGGCATGTTCTTAGCCATTGTAGGTTGGCAAAAAGTAAAGGATAGGTATGAATTCTCATTTCAATTGTCATGGTGAAAGAAGACGGTTGATATTAGTCTACATCGAATTATCCATAGCAGTTGAAAGAAGCAGCACTAGGTAGAAGGCTGGACACTAAACTATATATACTTTTTCGTGGATTTGAAAGCCTAGTTAAGCTCGTATTAGGTTTGCACAAGTTGGCTTGTAGTCTACTAGATTAGGTCTGAGGACTTCTGAAAATATGAGACAAGAGATAATACATAGGATAGGTAAACTAAAATGCTAGACTGCCTGAAACCAAGGATTTTTGCTATATATGATATGACAATATAAACTATATATAATCCAACCTTAGTTCTTAAGAAATAACATCCCCAGTTGGACCTATATTTGAAGAATATTTTCTTGGAGGCTTGTTCGGTTTGCATTTGTACTTGCACGTTGGAGTTCAGTTTGCATAATAATGAGAATTGCTACATTTCAATATGTTATCCAATATTGGTCGTGTAGCAAGTATCGGCTTCCTTCATATTTTGGGTCAACCATCACGAAATGGTAAGGGATCGCTAAAACGAAAATGAATATGCCTAGGAAGTTGGCGAAGAACACTAGTCTTGATCATCAATCATTATAGCTTCAGCTTCGATTTTAGATTCGCCTTTGTTTGAAACCAAAAGAATACGTGATCTTCGAGCAATGTGCTCGTTCATCTATGGAACATTACGGACAAAAATAAAAGTATAGGCGTGCCCAGCGAGGTGCTACGATCCCAAAAATATAATAATATCGGTCCGTTAACTTATTATGTGAAACCCCGAAATGTTGATTAAGGGTGCAAAATACTCCAAATAAAAAGATGTGTATCTAATTAATTAAAAATTACAGTCAAATTCTGAAAATTAAATTATCGCTATGTCTCAAAAGAACCTTTTCTAGATTTGCAACCGGTATCTAGTTATATCAAATAAACTGTTATGGTCGATAAACGATTTTATAGCGACTTTCTGAACTTTTGATTTGGATATATCTCACAATCTATAACGCGAAATCTTGATTTTTCACTTCTGTTAGAAAGATATTGTTCAACAGATTCCATTGCTTCTTGTTTCGAAGAAATCCGACTAAAAACGGGTCCTATACACTCAGTTAAAGTTCAGAACGTTAAATTACGAACTGCCGTGATATTTCAGGCTCGATTATATTTAATATATATTTTTATATGTTCAACTTCATTTAATTAATATATTTATTCACTTATATTATGAATTCAATATTTAAACTGATTTAAATATCCAAATACAAATCGATAAAAATGCGAGACGTTACATTCCGTCCCCCTTAAAAGAATTTCGTCCCCGAAATTACTAAGGTAGGGAAAATGCTATAATCCATATTATAATTAGGTTAAAAATCTTCTGTTTAATTCCTTAAATTCAGTTTTCAAAAGAACCGATTAATTCCAATTAAAATATTAATCTCTTCTTATTAACGAATACTTTCAGAAATTCTGAAAATTTTCTATCAGCTTAAATTTTCGGAGAATTTTGTTAGCATCTCCTCTACACGGCTCAACCGGTACTACTACAGCTTGCCTTTCTGGGCTTTCTCCAATCCATCAGAAAATAAAATAGCCAAATGGTTTGCCAAAATTGCTCATAAATCTCTTACTCAATTTAAACATGTACCCCTTTGTTGGCATTCGGCTCTTTTGCTGTCGTTTGCTATCAAACTAGAAAATATCCAAGCATTTCCAAATTTGGTCTCCCCTCGCTTTATCCTCAAATTCAATCATTCGCTTACCCCAACCAAAATCCATTTCAAATTCTAAATTATTACTTGGTAATCCAATTTCACAACCAAGTTCGGTTCCATTCCAAATCTCAATTCACAATTTCAACCACTTTGCCAAGTTGAATCCTATTCCATTACGATTTTCCACTTAATCGACTTCAATTCAGTTCCAAATTTGTTTATCTTAGTTTAAGTTCCCCTTTTACCATTTTAAGTCCATAAGTTAAATCTTTATTTCAGAATTCAAATTCCTGGGATTTATTTCAAATCAGTTTGAAACATATATTATTCAAAACTTTTGAATTTTTGAACAACTTGTTCCTCAAAATAATCCAAAACAAAATCTTTAGTAGTAATCCATCACTTAGCAACTCGAAAATGACACTGATGATGTGGCCAGCATCATCAGAATTATTTTCCAATGGTAGAAGTGAGTTCAATACTATATCATCTTCAAAACTTGTTTTCAAAAATTTCTATATTTGAGATTTTCTTCCAAATATCTTTCACAGCACTTAGAAAACAATTTCAAATCTTCTAGGATTTTAAAATTCCCACATATTTAATTCAAAATTCATTTACAAACATTTTTCATGTTTTTAGCAAATTTATTTCAATTCTGGTTTTAAATTCAGATTTAGTTCATCTGATTTTGCATATTATACTTATATAATATTTCGATTGGTTATTATTTATATAACCAACTCAATTATAATCTTATTTGATCATAATAACGATCATCATATCTAATATATTATAATAATCTCAAGATATATACTTCGTTTATATCAAAATATATTTTGGGTAAAATTATTTTATTTACTCAGCTTTTAAAACAATATTATGTTGAATTTCCCTATCCAAGCGTTTATAAATTCCTATCGACCACGTCAGCTAAACGCGTCGATCTGGCATTTATATACCACACACTAGATCAACCAACACAACATAAAATCATTTTATATAATCTGCAAATACATTCACTCATATCTACACACTCAAACTCAATCTAGGGTATTACTAACCCTATCTCTACTGAGACACGACACAGAGCCAAGTTAATCCATTAACCTTCAGCTCTGGTACCAACTGTAATGACCCGAAAATCGTTACCAATTTGAGTTGACTAATATCTTCACATTCAACAAAAAGTGCACAAAAATTCAGATCATTAATAGAAAGAAATAAGAGGATGAGAAAGATAAGATAGAACTAATAGAATAGAAGAAGAAGAAAACAACTGGGCAGAATCAGAGTAAACACGAATCTTACAGCGGAACGAATAAAATGTATTATATAACATAACTTTGAAATGCAAATCTGTATTGTATATACATACCATTATCAGAGTACAATACATCATATCAAAGCGGAAATAATATCTAAATACTAATGGTGAAGCCTTCTGCTTTTAGCTCCTCCAAGTGTATCTGTAAAAGCCTGAAACACTTGACTGCCCGTACAAATTTGGGCACCCAAGAGTTTAGGGAAAACAAACAAAATAAACTCTGGGTCAGTCATGGGACTGGTGTGAGAAAATTCCAACCATACGGTTTAACTTTGAAAACCCTTTTGAAACAAAAGGATAAAAGTAAGACCAACCCACACATGAACATGGGCGGTTTTTACCTTACTATAACCCAAAATATTATGATATCAAAATCCAGTGATATTATAATAATGTCTAATCAAGTAAATAACCAAATAGCAGAACGCTTGCATCTCACGCTCTACATACATAGTATAAAATCAAAAACCGCAAGGCGCTTATTGGAGATTGGATTCCAACTATGACAAGGTATGGGACCACCTGCCGATAATGTATCTCTAGAGGTGAATACACTGGGTTCAACAAGAACGTCTTGCAACCCGGCCCACACATGACCGACCACTCATTTCGCTTGAGTGTATCGAATGTATATCACCAACGGTTGGGCTCAAACCACTGTTTCCCGAAAAGGGACAACATCGAAATAGATTAAAGAAGTAAAAGGAATTTCTCTAGATAGGTGATTATACACCCTAATGGGAGCGACCCACATAGCCATGTTGCCTACCCGATTTTTGTCATTTCCCAGTTGTGAAGCTTGAGGCTACGTCTATTTTTTAGAACATCAGGCCACCATACACTTTGAATGCCACATCGTCAAACCCGTCAAATCACTAGTTGATCTTCCCAAAAATATTACGGGTATAAAAGCTAAGAGAAACGAATTTCTCCGCCACCAGACGTAATACTTTGAAAAGATCGTCTTATGTGACCGTTAGGAATACTCTGTCAGACATTCGTCCATACAAGTCATCCTGGGACTGGACAAACATAACAGCTCTTTGAATTTCACTCCGTCTTCGATTATCTTCAGCATAGTCTAATTCGCCACGCCTATGCCTATACGGAGTGGTTTTCGGATACTAAATCCAACTAGTCTCTCCGTATTGACAACGTTGGTCAAAAACACTTCGATAGTCGGTTATTTAACTATCGAAGTAAAAACAAACATACATTCAAATGTACAACTAAACATCACACAACAACGGCACTTTTTTATTTAACATTCGTTTTATTTTTCGAATTCCCATATCTCACCAGATATTTCTCAAATCCCGTTTTAGCCCTTTTATAATTCTTGGAAAACATTTCTAGTTATTATAAACTCTTATTCTTATATTTCTTTGGACAACATCGTTACTTATTACTTTAGAATAAGTGGATTTCAAACCAAATCGTTTTCATTCCCTAGGTAGTAGTGCTATTTTTAAATTTACGCTTAAGCTTGTTTAATAGTGCTAATTTATCGTTATAGTTTAGAACTTGTCATACGCTGTAATATTCCCTTTTATAACTAATCTCGACATAACAGTCACACTTAAGCCTAGTCAACAGCGTTATTTTATCGCTATAGTTCTAAGACTTGCAATATGCTGCTATATCCCACTTTATACTAATCTTGACATCTCTTTCCGTTACAAAAATCTTGACATCTCTTTCCGTTACAAAATCTTATTAATTTTGATTAATTTATTTCATTAGGTTAATTGAAGATCAATTAATATAATAATCATATCTTTCAAATAAACAATTGATTTAATCAACTTCATCACATCAATTAATTCGTTAACTGATTTTAATTACTTCTTACCATTAGATTAATATAATTAATCTAATAATATTTCTTAACTGTTTGCTTTAAATTAATTATCCAAATAATTTACTTGTCGGATAATTACAGCTTCATACTTCTTCAACTAAATAATCGTGTATATTTACTTTATAAAACGAACTGTAAAATACCAGTTCATATTAGAACTTCTATTATAATTTAAACTTCGCTTAAATTACAAAAATAAATTTTTTATAATTATCTTCGTTGATTTGCCTAACGGCCAATCAACTTCTTAACAAAATGGGTTTATGGTCGACTATCGCTATTTTCTTAATCGATATCGTTTATTTATTAAATCAACACAACGTTGAATTTCCATTCAACACGGTTCAAACAGTGCACAAATAGTACATACAAATATTTAGGGATCCGGTTGAATTCCTCCAACCGGTTCTGCATCCACAGATGTTAGTCAAACAATTATCACTGATTCCATACTAGCGAATACTATAATCGATGGAATCAGTATCCAACCGGTGATGTGTACATATGCAACGATATATAATGTTCAACCAATTTAATTGTAATCTATATAATCGACCATCACACAGCATTCAAACAACAATTTAAAATGTAATTATAATATTTAAAAATAGATCAGAGTTAGTGAATTTACTCACCTTTGCGCGTTAACCGTTAAATAACGATCTGCGTCAGTCGATCCAATCTGACGTTAAATTCTGCTGTAATTTCTGACGAGCTCCAAAGGGTTACGATCAATCTTCATAACGCAGTCAACTCCCGTACGAGTCTATCATGAAGCCTACGACTGTACGATTCCATCGGTACCAAAATTTACGCAATTCAATAATTTTTCCTTTTTAACGGCCACTGAAACACCCCACCTCCGTTAGGGTCACTCTCAAAGGGAATGCCCTAATTTTGGTGGAGGTTTATAAGTACAAGTCACAGATATACAAGACAGATATAAGAACACATATTTGTAAACAGCGGAAGAACAACAAACTTTATTTCACAAAGTCAAATACGTGTTACAACAACATCCTTTCCAAAAACATAACATAACACTTTCATAATCTGTCTTGAGTACATTATTTAAAGAAGCATAAATAAAACGTAGATAAACTGCAAAAGCCCCATAGTGGATTGTCCAAAGCCATAGTTCAAAACAGGAAAGTCCAAGCAATACATTTCCCTTCTTCAAGCTGGATGTTGAGGTTGGTCAAGCTACTGTGTTCCCTCCCTGAGGACCTGGGGGGGGGGGGGGAACGGAAGAAAGAAGACGAAAGAAAAGTAGAGTTAGACATAAAGCCTGAGTAAGTCTAGTACTATTTTGTCTATGAATAAAGAACTGGGTATGATAAGTATAAACAGGAAGTGGGCAAGCACAATAAACTTGGTTAAGTTGTCTAGGGTCGAATATACTATCGTACCCCATGTTAATCTCTGAACCCATATGAACTAGTTTCCAACTGGCACCCCATAATCAGGGTGATGTGATCCATTCAATGATGATCGGCTCCTACTCGCATAGTTACATGTGTCTTACGGCCCCCGATGTCTGTAGTTAGCTATGCTGGTCCCACCATGGGGTGTATCAAGTCCCATAGTGGCAACCCGACACAACCTTAGAGTGCACAGGTATGCTACTGGTGCCCAGTGCCTTATTTTTCTGCGCCGGAGTGTGTGCACGCCCGCACTCCGTTAGAACCTACACTGCTACACCACCGTCGTCGCTTTGACCTCTTACAATCAGCCCAGTAATCGTGCCCCACCCTGCCTAGTTTCAGGGTATCCTGATACACCTTTTTAGGGTTACTGCTGAAAAGGGTCCCCCGTTACTAGGTTTTCTATCTCTAGCCAACATGCTAAGTTGGTTAAGTGTTTCCTAACCTAACCCCACCAGTCCGTTTAGTTTAGCACGTTCCATTTTGATTAAGTCTTTAGTTCACTTAATCCTAACAATCCTGACTCAGCCTTAATTGTCTTATTAAGGCCCTGACCTCTCACATTAGACAGGTATTGTTGTGGCTGCCTGTTGCCGGTTGGTTCCGGGCAGTCTTACGCCACAACTCAGTCTAACCTCGGGTCCTTATTGGGCTCCATGTTTAACCTCCCACATTGGATAGGTATTGTTGTGACTACTGGACAGCCGGGCGGTTCCGGGCAGGTTTACATCACAACTCAATCCAACCTCGGGTTAAACACATCGTATTTTCTACATTTACATATCTTGTCATTCCTCTTTATTTCTTATATGTAAATATTTGCGGCCCATTATTAAGTTAATGGTGTAAAGGTTACACCAATCACGGGCCCAACCCATACTTGAATTCGGGCCCTTCTATTTCATATTTTCATTCATTAATTAATTTTAACCCAACGTTATTTTCCCCCGTTTTACACGTCCGTTTATATATTGGGCTTAGCCTTTTAAAGCCCAATTTAGCCATGCGAAAAGGGGAGGCTTAAAGCGTGATTACATACACAAAGAGGGGAAAGTGAGCGCATGAACTTGCATATGACGTTGGAAATACATAATAGAAACTGGTGTACTTGCATAGTGGTAACATAGGTGACATAAATCAAGGCATGTGAACTTGCATAGGTTTAACTGCAACATGAACCTATATTCTTATTTATGCATAATGTCAAACATAAGCATGGCATAAATATTTCTAGCATAAGCATGGCATAATGTCAAACATAAGCATGGCATAAATATTTCTAGCATAAGCATGGCATAATGTCAAACATAAGCATGGCATAATATCAAACATAAGCATGGCATAAGTATAGTTAAATTTGTTCACATAATCATGGCATAAATATTTCTAACATGAAATCATGATTCTTACTTTAGTCATGTAAACTTACAAAAAGAGACTTTTTGAACCTAACCTAGCCATGTACCACATATGTCATCATATAATTCTTGTAAACAAGATAGACTAAATCATGGATTTTAATTATGCCAAATATCATTCATAGCCTAGCCATATTCATAAGTTTTCAAATAGGTTTTCTAGTACAAAAGCATGGATTAATACATGATGCCAAATTCTCAACATAATTTCATATGGATAATAACCAAACTTGTTCCAATTACTTACAAAATGATTTATGCCCAAAAATATACATCATGGTGGCATAGAAGCAAAACCCCAAACTTGCATAAATTTAAATCAACTACATACATGTAGCTTCAACATGGATTACATAATTTGCGAAATATTCCAAACGTATACTTGCATAGAACTACCGCATGTAGTTCTTTATAACATAATCCATAAATATCCAAACGTATATAATATTTCAAATTGATAAGAACGCACAAATATGAATAACTTTATTGCCACAATTCAAGCATACAAACTAACACAATTGTTTATTCATACCAAAGTAATACTCTATTTACAATGGTTACGGCGAATTCTCTAATTAAGAGATATGATGTTGAATTGATTGGATTTAGGTTGCTTGAATTGCTTTAGGCTTTAGAACTTCCTTCCTAACTCTCTCTCTAGTTGGCGGCTACTCTTAGTCGTTCCTCAGCAACATGGCGGCTATGTTCTTAATTTTGAATGAATAGATTAGGGTTTAGTCTAGGGTTGTTTATATAGAGGTTAGGAACTGATTAGGACCCTTGATGTTGCTAGGTTAGATCGTAGCCATTCATTAGATAGAGAGACCAATTAGAAACCGCCACCTAGCCCTAATGACAAAGCAGACCACAGAGAATCGGCCAAACACAGACCTGGCCAGCCAGGTTGACTGGGCTCGACCAGGTCGACACCCCTGTCGACAGGGCTGTCGACAGCCCTGTCGACATGGGTAGCCCAGGTCGACAGCCCAGTCGACCTGGGTGGCCTAGGCGGGTGTTTATCCGCCCTGGCCCATTGGGCCCTATTTCTAATTATTTTATTCTGTTTGAAATTTTAAATTTAATTCAAAACTTCCGATGGCCATATCTTCTTCTTACGGACTCCGTTTTTCGAAAACTCGGACTCTATTTCGCGTATTTTTCCGAGACGAACGCAATGGCGTATCCCGTTTCCCTTAGTTCTTTGATTTCAGATTAATTATACTTTAATTTGTTAATTTCACAGTTATAGAATTTGCGGGGTGTTACATTCTCCCCTACTTAAAAGGATTTCGTCCCCGAAATCTTCAAGTTAGGAGGAATGTATGTCCTAACATCCAATCATCCATCTACTCATCCATCAACCACGAGCATCCATTGTCCTTAAAAGACTTCTAATGCTTCATGATCATATGCAAAGTGTGTGTGTATACATGTACTTATCTAATGCAAAATCAGGCGGTCTACTGATTCAGTTGACCTCCTTAATGCGAATTATGTAAGTGCCATGAATCCATTATGTATGCAGATTTTCCTATTCTTGATTCTACATGAGTGCACAATCATTCAATACAAATGCAACATCCACATGACAACACATTAATGTTCAACCATATACGAATGCAAACATATATGCATATGCAATATGAAGTGACTGAGCTGATCTAAACCCTAGATTGTGTGTGTATATGCAACCACGAGCAACCACTAGCAATCACTTGCAACCACTTGCAACCATCATCCATAACATGCTTCAACTACATGTTTCCATCCAAAAAGATTCCATCTAAAAGATACGGTCGAGGAAATATACCTAAAAAGATAGATAAATGCGCAACTTAAGGAAAAGGAAAGATCAAGGATGTACCCTCGAACAGAAAAGGGTAGGCTGTACGGATTCTAGTTTCAGTTTCCCAAGTCGCGTCTCCCTCGGCGTCGCTCCACTGAACCTTGACGAGCTTGACTTCGCGGTTGCGTAGCTTCTTCACTTCCGTTCCTAAGATGCGGGTTGGAACTTTTCTTATGGTTGCTTCGCGTTCCACTTCGGCCTCTTCGAGTATAATTGGCTCTACCACTTCAGCAGACTTATGCAGACATTTTTGGAGATGTGAAACGTGAAAAACGTTGTGGACTCCGGCCAACTTCTCGGGTAGCTCTAATCTATAGGCCATTTTCCAAATTTTCTCAATGATAGGGAATGGTCCTACCTAAAGGTATAGTCGAATGATAGAAGCAAGTAAAAACTTTGTGCCCATTAGGCAATGTCGAAACTGGAAATCTATGCCACATATATATTGATTAGGGGAAGAACTCTCTAAGCACCAGCCCCGAAGACCGAAATCAACATCAGACTGACACCCAAAGAATTACTCAACCCAACCACCATATATGATTCTAGGAAACTAAGCATGATGGACTCCTTTTAGGTCACAAGGGAGTCCCTTCCTAAGACCAACCCGAATCCTATAAAGCCCAAAAACTTTAGTAAAATCAACGAACACCCTCGATCCCCAACATGTGTTACTAACAGATTAGTCATACTCCCTATGGGGTTTGCAATAGAAATTGGATTAAGAATAGGACCGAGAGGATATACACAAAAGATAGCATGCAAGTGAGCTTTACAGGAAGAGAGGGATCAAGGATATACTCTTAAGAAGAGATACGATGCACGAATCTAGCCTTCAATCTTCTAAGCCGCATTTCTTGAGCTTAACTCCACTATGCTTTGTCCGTCTTTAACTTCACAATTTCGTAGCTTCTTAATTCTTGTTTCAAAAATATGAGTTGGAACCTATTTCTCGTTCCTCTTTCACTTATTCTCCTTCTAGTATACTTGGCTCAAGCCTAACTGCGTACTCATGGTTCCATGCAAGCTCTCCAAAATTCATTAGTGAATCTTGGATCTTGTTCACTTACTAGAAGGTATTCCACATAGATGAATTATCTCTTGAAAATAAACAAATGTCAACTATGTTGCCAAATGTACTTACTAAGGTGATTCTTTACAACTCATGCATCAGCGAAATGAACCTTCAGCCTTAGTGGCGAACACTACTGGAGCGCCCTATTCTGAAATGCTCCTCCTAATGAACCCCTTTTCTAGAAGCTCTTTAATCTGTTTACTGAGCTCTTTCCTTTCTCGTGGAGCCATGTGTCTCACTGGCAACGCAACGGGCTTTGCATTATCTACAAGATATATGCGGAAGTCTATTTCCCGCTTCGGAGGTAAGCCCTTCACCTCTTCAAAGACATCCGGATATTCCCGGACCACTCTAACTGATTTCAAATTTTCAACAGAGGCACCTAGTGATTCAAGATAACTAAGCATAACCGCATACGAGGGATTACAAGAAATTTCCAAAGTATTACCGAGCTGGGTTAGGAGCCTAACAACCCTTTTCTCACAGTCAAGGATGGCCCCATTTACTGGATAGCCAATCCATACCCAAAATCAAACCATACCCCGAAAAGCCCAAAACAAAGGCACTACATTGAAATTCAACACTTAGAATAGAAATTTTCAATCCCACACAGATCATAGACAAATGAGCTGGGCCCCAAATTGGGTTTGAAACAATTAAGGGGTCCTCTACCATACTAGTTTCTAGGTGCAGAGATTCTACTAGAGCAGACGAGATAAAGGAGTGTGCTGCGCCAGAATCAAATAAAGTACGAACGGGGTGATCATAAAGATAAACTACACTTTCTACAGAAGTATTTATACCTCGTTGTTGCAGAGGTGGCGCTTCCAGCACATGAACCTGTGCCCCTGGGGTGGATCCAGCGCCCTGCCCCTGTCCCCGTTTCTTTGGGCAGTCCTTAGCCCTATGGCCCGTCTCACCGCAAGAAAAGCACCCACCATTCTCCTTGGCCTTCTTTTTCCGGCAGTCTTTTACTAAGTGCCCCACTTTGCCACAGAAATTACACGTCCTCTTCTCTTTGTTGCCTTCCCCGCCTTTTTTAAAGTCTGTCTTCTTAGGCTGCTAACCCTCTTTCTTCCCTTGAGAGATTTCTGCCTTTGTCTCCTTCTTGCCCTTATCCTCTTCATTCAGCAATGCCATTTGCACCAATCTTTCATACGTGGCTCCCATGGGTATATGGGTCATGGCCAAACTGTGTAATGGCTCATTCAACCCTTTGACGAAACGGAGAGCCTTCTTGTGCGGGGTGTTGACTAGGTCAAGCCCAAACCTAGCCAGCTCATCGAACTGATTCACATACTCTCTGACAGTCTTGTCCCCTTGCTTAAGAAATAAGAATTTTTCCAACTGCAAACTTCTTTCTGCATCTGAGAGAAATTTGGTCTCAAACCTTGCCCTAAAGTCCTCCCATGTCTCCACTGGTCTTTCAGCATTAGTGACTTCCCACCAGTAGGAAGCCTCACCCTTCAATAGCCACACTGCCAACTGTACTTTTTGTCTATCTTCTACCTCAAAGATGATGAATAGGTCCTCAGTTTCTTTCAGCCAATTTCTAGCTGCTACGAAGGACTCAGTTCCATGGAAATCCCTTCCTCCCATAGCTTTAAAATCTTTGCATATCTTAGCGAAAGTGTTTCCCCGAGGAGGAGGTGGAGGAAAAGGTGCCGCTGCAGCTGGATGATTTCCTTCCGCTGGGGGAGGAGGAATGGTAGGACCTGGCTGAGTGGCTCTTGCTTCTAAGAACCGTCTAAACCAACCAGGTATTGGCACCCCTTCCGGCAAGTTAAGTTCTTGGGACATGCTGAAACAAAAAGGATAGATTCAAAACGAAGGATAAGAGATAGTACCTATGGCTTTGGGGAGTGGACTTTGCCTTTTAGAATAAAATAATATTTTTCTTTTAAAAATGCTTCTTTAAATTTCCTTTTTGAAAATAATTTTCCAAAACTTTTTATCTTATCTGGTAAACCTATGCTCTGATACCAAGTGAAACACCCCACCTCCGTTAGGGTCACTCTCAAAGGGAATGCCCTAATTTTGGTGGAGGTTTATAAGTACAAGTCACAGATATACAAGACAGATATAAGAACACATATTTGTAAACAGCGGAAGAACAACAAACTTTATTTCACAAAGTCAAATACGTGTTACAACAACATCCTTTCCAAAAACATAACATAACACTTTCATAATCTGTCTTGAGTACATTATTTAAAGAAGCATAAATAAAACGTAGATAAACTGCAAAAGCCCCATAGTGGATTGTCCAAAGCCATAGTTCAAAACAGGAAAGTCCAAGCAATACATTTCTCTTCTTCAAGCTGGATGTTGAGGTTGGTCAAGCTACTGTGTTCCCTCCCTGAGGACCTGGGGGGGGGGGGAACGGAAGAAAGAAGACGAAAGAAAAGTAGAGTCAGACATAAAGCCTGAGTAAGTCTAGTACTATTTTGTCTATGAATAAAGAACTGGGTATGATAAGTATAAACAGGAAGTGGGCAAGCACAATAAACTTGGTTAAGTTGTCTAGGGTCGAATATACTATCGTACCCCATGTTAATCTCTGAACCCATATGAACTAGTTTCCAACTGGCACCCCATAATCAGGGTGATGTGATCCATTCAATGATGATCGGCTCCTACTCGCATAGTTACATGTGTCTTACGGCCCCCGATGTCTGTAGTTACCTATGCTGGTCCCACCATGGGGTGTATCAAGTCCCATAGTGGCAACCCGACACAACCTTAGAGTGCACAGGTATGCTACTGGTGCCCAGTGCCTTATTTTTCTGCGCCGGAGTGTGTGCACGCCCGCACTCCGTTAGAACCTACACTGCTACACCACCGCCGTCGCTTTGACCTCTTACAATCAGCCCAGTAATCGTGCCCCACCCTGCCTAGTTTCAGGGTATCCTGATACACCTTTTTAGGGTTACTGCTGAAAAGGGTCCCCCGTTACTAGGTTTTCTATCTCTAGCCAACATGCTAAGTTGGTTAAGTGTTTCCTAACCTAACCCCACCAGTCCGTTTAGTTTAGCACGTTCCATTTTGATTAAGTCTTTAGTTCACTTAATCCTAACAATCCTGACTCAGCCTTAATTGTCTTATTAAGGCCCTGACCTCTCACATTAGACAGGTATTGTTGTGGCTGCCTGTTGCCGGTTGGTTCCGGGTAGTCTTACGCCACAACTCAGTCTAACCTCGGGTCCTTATTGGGCTCCATGTTTAACCTCCCACATTGGATAGGTATTGTTGTGACTACTGGACAGCCGGGCGGTTCCGGGCAGGTTTACATCACAACTCAATCCAACCTCGGGTTAAACACATCGTATTTTCTACATTTACATATCTTGTCATTCCTCTTTATTTCTTATATGTAAATATTTGCGGCCCATTATTAAGTTAATGGTGTAAAGGTTACACCAATCACGGGCCCAACCCATACTTGAATTCGGGCCCTTCTATTTCATATTTTCATTCATTAATTAATTTTAACCCAACGTTATTTTCCCCCGTTTTACACGTCCGTTTATATATTGGGCTTAGCCTTTTAAAGCCCAATTTAGCCATGCGAAAAGGGGAGGCTTAAAGCGTGATTACATACACAAAGAGGGGAAAGTGAGCGCATGAACTTGCATATGACGTTGGAAATACATAATAGAAACTGGTGTACTTGCATAGTGGTAACATAGGTGACATAAATCAAGGCATGTGAACTTGCATAGGTTTAACTGCAACATGAACCTATATTCTTATTTATGCATAATGTCAAACATAAGCATGGCATAAATATTTCTAGCATAAGCATGGCATAATGTCAAACATAAGCATGGCATAAATATTTCTAGCATAAGCATGGCATAATGTCAAACATAAGCATGGCATAATATCAAACATAAGCATGGCATAAGTATAGTTAAATTTGTTCACATAATCATGGCATAAATATTTCTAACATGAAATCATGATTCTTACTTTAGTCATGTAAACTTACAAAAAGAGACTTTTTGAACCTAACCTAGCCATGTACCACATATGTCATCATATAATTCTTGTAAACAAGATAGACTAAATCATGGATTTTAATTATGCCAAATATCATTCATAGCCTAGCCATATTCATAAGTTTTCAAATAGGTTTTCTAGTACAAAAGCATGGCTTAATACATGATGCCAAATTCTCAACATAATTTCATATGGATAATAACCAAACTTGTTCCAATTACTTACAAAATGATTTATGCCCAAAAATATACATCATGGTGGCATAGAAGCAAAACCCCAAACTTGCATAAATTTAAATCAACTACATACATGTAGCTTCAACATGGATTACATAATTTGCGAAATATTCCAAACGTATACTTGCATAGAACTACCGCATGTAGTTCTTTATAACATAATCCATAAATATCCAAACGTATATAATATTTCAAATTGATAAGAACGCACAAATATGAATAACTTTATTGCCACAATTCAAGCATACAAACTAACACAATTGTTTATTCATACCAAAGTAATACTCTACTTACAATGGTTGTGGCGAATTCTCTAATTAAGAGATATGATGTTGAATTGATTGGCTTTAGGTTGCTTGAATTGCTTTAGGCTTTAGAACTTCCTTCCTAACTCTCTCTCTAGTTGGCGGCTACTCTTAGTCGTTCCTCAGCAACATGGCGGCTATGTTCTTAATTTTGAATGAATAGATTAGGGTTTAGTCTAGGGTTGTTTATATAGAGGTTAGGAACTGATTAGGACCCTTGATGTTGCTAGGTTAGATCGTAGCCATTCATTAGATAGAGAGACCAATTAGAACCCGCCACCTAGCCCTAATGACAAAGCAGACCACAGAGAATCGGCCAAACACAGACCTGGCCAGCCAGGTTGACTGGGCTCGACCAGGTCGACACCCCTGTCGACAGGGCTGTCGACAGCCCTGTCGACATGGGTAGCCCAGGTCGACAGCCCAGTCGACCTGGGTGGCCTAGGCGGGTGTTTATCCGCCCTGGCCCATTGGGCCCTATTTCTAATTATTTTATTCTGTTTGAAATTTTAAATTTAATTCAAAACTTCCGATGGCCATATCTTCTTCTTACGGACTCCGTTTTTCGAAAACTCGGACTCTATTTCGCGTATTTTTCCGAGACGAACGCAATGGCGTATCCCGTTTCCCTTAGTTCTTTGATTTCAGATTAATTATACTTTAATTTGTTAATTTCACAGTTATAGAATTTGCGGGGTGTTACAGCCACCATGCCGGCATCAATGTTATAGTGTGTTCTTCCTTTGCATTCGCTGTTTTCCAAGTCCCCATGCTGAACTTCTTCATGCACCGTTTTGGCCTCCCGAGAACACACAACATTACGTGCCTCTCGCCACCCTGTTAATCCTCCTACCAACCTTCAGCATCGAAATGCGGACGGTTCCTCATGCACACCACCCTGTTCCACAGCATGTGCCACACGTTTCAAACTATTTCCGAACCTGGAAGCTCCCCAATGTGTAATGCACGTACCCCCATCTTCATATAACCAATCTGCATTGCCACTTTCTCACCACCATACAGCCCTTATCTCACCAATAATCGGCTCTCCCTCACATTAAACTCTCCACCATATAATATATGTATCCATTTAACCCTCAACACAGTACACCTCAAAAATCAAGAAGTCGTGCCTTACTTCGTTTTCCAAACCATTTCCGCATGGACTGCATCTTCCCAAAAACTCCACAACTACCACCTACTATTAAAACCAAATCCCAATTTTCTCGTCCCCCTCAAAATAGTGCGTTCAAACACTCTCATACCCTTTCTTCTTCTCCTTTAAATCATGCTACTTCAAAACCCTCTCTATGAAAACACTTCACCTACCATCTTCCTTCACCCACCAAAAATAAACAACACTACCACCATTCATCTCTTCGCCGCTTCTTCAATAGCTCTGCCCACCACACGACTTGAAAATGAGCTCGACGCTCTCGCCATACTCTCGAACACGGCATCTTCTATAGATCGCAGCTCTGCCACCTTTTTAAAACACTCGCACTCCACTTCATGTCCCAGACCAACGCAGCGCCTTCCTCATCCGCAGTTCAATCCAAACCCGTAAGCAACTTTCTTCCCTCACGTTGCCTAAATATCCAGCGAATACTATGGTGTTTGAACTCAACGAAACCCCCTTGAGATCGAAGGCCATCTTGCCAGAGATTCATGTATATGTTTACCATGATATTTTTTTAGAGGAGGTTTTTAAATTTGTTTTGATTTTTATTTGCCATAAAGCTTTTGTTTATTGTTTCAAAGGAGTAAAGAAACGAAAATGGTTACTGATATTTATAATCTCATGAACCGTGGCTGCCAAGTAATGTACAGGGATTTTAGGCATGTTCTTAGGTATTGTAGGTTGGCAGAAAGTAAAGGATAGGTATGAATTCTCATTTCAATTGTCATGGTGAAAGCAGACGATTGATATTGGTCTGCATCGAATTGTCCATAGCAGTTGAAAGAAGCAGCACTAGGTAGAAGGCTGGACACTAAACTATATATTCTTTTTCGTGGGTTTAAAAGGCTAGTTAAGCTCGTATTAGGTTTGCAGAAGTTGTCTTGTAGTATACTAGATTTGGTCTGAGAACTTTTGAAAATATGAGAGAAGAGATAATACATAGGACAGGCAAACTAAAGTGCTAGACTACCTGAAACTAAGGGTTTTTGCTGTATATGATATGACAATATAAACTATATACAATCCAACCTTAGTTCCTAAGAAATAACATCCCCAGTTGGACCTATATTTGAAGAATATTTTCTTGGAGGCTTGTTCGGTTTGCATTTGTACTTGTACGTTGGAGTTCAGTTTGCATAATAATGAGAGTTGCTACATTTCAATATGTTATCCAATATTGGTCGTGTAGCAAGTATCGGCTTCCTGCATATTTTGGTTCAACCATCACGAAACGGTAAGGGATCACTAAAACGAAAATGAATATGCCTAGGAAGTTGGCGAAGAACCCAAGTCTTGATCATCAATCATTATTGCTTCAGCTTCGATTTTAGATTCGCCTTTGTTTGAAATCAAAAGAATACGTGATCTTCGAGCAATGTGCCCATTCATCTATGGAAAATTACGGACAAAAATAAAAGTATAGGCGTGTCCAGCGAGGTGCCACGATCCCAAAAATATAATAATACCGGTCTGTTAACTTATTTTGTGAAACACCGAAATGTTGATTAAGGGTGCAAAATACTCCAAATAAAAAGTAGCGTATATAATTAATTAAAAATTATAGTAAAATTCTAAAAATTAAATTATCGCTATGTCTCGAAAGAACCTTGTATAGATGTGCAACCGGTATCTAGTTATATCAAATAAACTGTTATGGTCGATAAACGATTTTATAGCGACTTTCTGAACTTTTGATTTGGATATATCTCACAATCTATAAAGAGAAATCTTGATTTTTCACTTCTGTTAGAAAGATACTGTTCAACAGATTCCAACGCTTCTTGTTTCGAAGAAATCCGACTAAAAATAGGTCCTGTACACTCAGTTAAACTTCAGAACGTTAAATTACGAACTGCCGTGATATTTCGGGCTCGATTGTATGTAATATATATTTTTATATATTCAACTTCGTTTAATTAATATATATATTCACTTATATTACGAATTCAATATTTAAACTGATTTAAATATCCAAATACAAATCGATAAAAATGCGGGACGTTACACGAATAGAATTAAAGGAGTTAATCGAATAAACTAGTTTATTTCAATAGAATTAAAGGAGTTAATCGAATACAGTTTATTCGAATAGAATTAAAGGAGTTATCGATTATAGTTTAATCGAAAGGAGTTATCGATTAATTTAATCGAAAGGAGTTATCGATTATAGTTTAATCGAAAGGAGTAATCGAATATAGTTTATTCGAAAAGAGAGATTATCGAATATAGTTTATTCGAATAGAATTAAAGGAATTAATAGAATATAGTTTATTCGAATAGAATTAAAGGAATTAATTGAATATAGTTTATTCGAATAGAATTAAAAGAGTTAATCGAATATAGTTTATTCAAATAGAATTAAAGGAGTTATCGAATATATTTTATTCGAATAGAATTAAGGAGTTAATTGAATATATTTTATTCGGAGTTATCGAATATAGTTGAAAGGAGTTAAGTGAAAAGAGTTAATCCAATAAGAGTTAATTGAATAAAGTTAATCGAATACAGTTTATTCGAAGAAAGGTTTTCAAATCTAGTTATTCGTAGGAGAGATTATCAAATATAGTTATACGAAGGGAGGAGTTATCGAATAGAGATTATTCGAGAGAGAGAGTTACATAAGGAAGATTGTTAAAGGTTTAAAAGATGAACTTTGACTATTTCGAAGTTAAAACGTTGTTCAGTTAAGGTCTGAGAGGTAATTATACCCCAACTTGAATGACTTCCTTCTTAACTAAGGAATGGTAAGGTTTGATAGTGAATGATGGTTAAGTGAATTTAGTAAATGGTTGGAGTTGGCATAGTGATGTACATCTGTTTAAAACCAAATGAAGGAGATTTGGAAATGTTTTCCAAATAAGAATCAGAAATGTTTTCTAATATAGAAAACAGGAAATGGAAATGTTTTCCATTGTTAATAACATATATTTTCTAAATTTAGAAAATAAGAAATGTTGAATATATGGAAACAGGAAAAGACAAATGAAATAAATTAATGATAAATTAGTTTAAAGGATAAAATTTGATTGGTGATTGATCGATGTAATTTCCATCTAGAAATAATATCGTTGTTTGCACACGTGTTTTCTTTTGATAGTTAACTCATCGACTATCGAAGTTTTAGACCATTTTAACATTGTTAATATGGAGAGACCGGTTGGATTATTATCCGAAGAACCACTCCGTATTGGCATAAGCATTGCGAATCATATATGCCAAAGATAATTGAAGACGGAGTAAAGTGCAAGGACTGTTGTATAAATCTTAGGTAAAGCTTGCCTAAGATGGATGTACTGAATAGTGCCTTCGGTTTGTCCAGTCCCAAGACGACCTGTATGGAAGAATGTCTAACAGAGTATATTTAATAAATCATGTTAGTTGATCTCTTCAAACGTATTTACGTTTGGTGGCGGAGGAATTTGTTTCTCTTAGCTGTACACCCATGGTATTTTTGGGGAAATCAATTTGTGATTTGGCGGGTATGACGATGTGACATTCAAAGTGAATAGATGTGTGATCTGTCAGAGATAAGCGTGGCCTCTAGCCTCACAATCGGGAAATGACATAAATCGAGCAGGCAACATGGCTATGTAGGGTGCGAGGGTGTATAATCACCTGATCTAGAGTTTCATTTACTTCTAAAAACTATTGTCGATGCTGTTCCATTCGGAAAACGGTTGCTGATCCCAACCGTTGGTGATATACATTCGATACACTCAAGCGAAATGAGTGGTTGGTCATGTGTGGCCGGGTTGCAAGATGTTCTTGTTGAACGCAGTGTATTCCTCTCTAGAGGTACACTAGCGAAAGGTGGTTCCATACCTTGTCATAGTTGGAAACCCATTACCCAATACGTGCTTGCGGTTTTTATTGTATACTATATATGTAGAACATGAGATGAAAGAGTTTCTGCTAGATGATTATTATATTTTGGTTGATAGACCTTATTATAATATCAAAAGGTTTTTGATATAAAGATATTTGGATTCTCATAAGGGAAAAACCCGTTCTGTTATACGGTGTGGTCTTATGAGATATCGTTTAATGGCTCAAACTGATTTTAAACTGTTTTACTCATACCAATCCCATGACTGACCCGGAGTTTATTTTGTTTGTTTCCCCTAAACTCTTGGGTGCCCAATTTTGTACGGGCAGTCAAGTAGTCGGGATTTACAGGTACTCGAAGAGCTGGAGTAGGAGGTTTCAGGATTATATAGCTATGGTTATTTTCCGCTGTGTTGTAAGTGTTGTACTTTGGAAATGATATATATATTCAAGTACAGATTTATTTTCAAAGTTATGTTATATATTATATGTTATTCGTTCCGCTGTGAGGTTCGTGTTACTCTGATGTTGTGTTGTTCTTCTTCTTCTATTCTAAGTTTCTATCTTATCTATTCTCACCCTCTAATTTCTTTCATTAACTATCGGTATTTTCGATCCTTGGATGTTCGATATGTGTTGTATATCGGATAACCAAGATCGCCTTTTTCCGGGTCATTACAGTTGGTATCAGAGCTTAAGGTTAAGTAATTACCTTGGCTCTGTGGCGTGACTCAGTAGAGATGGGGTTAGTAATACCCTAGATTGAGTTTGAGTGTATATATACGAGAGCGTATTTGTTATTCAATATAAAATTGTTTTGTATTGTGGAGATTTATTGGTTGAGTTGTTTATGTGTTCTTATCGATCAGTTTGATCCACTGTATCGGTAAGAGTTTATAAACACTCGAATACGATGAACCATCATGGTATGTTTTTAAAAGAGGGTAAATGAAATAATTTCACCCAAAGTATATTTTGATATAGAGAAGATATATATTGGAATGAATATATATTGGATATATTGGTTGTTATTATAATCGAGTAAGATTATAATGGAGATGATTATGCAAATAACCAATCAGAATTCGTGTAAGTATTACGAAGTAAATTAAATCTGAATTTAAAACCAGATTTGAACTTAAAATTCCTAAAATATAGAAACAGTGTTTGTAAATGCATTTGGATTAAATATATGAGAATTTTAAAATCCTGAGAGAATTTAAATTGTTTTGCGACATTGTTAATGGTGTTTTGAAATTGATTTCAAAATAGAAATGACTCAGAAATGGTTTTGAAAATTTGTTATAGTATTGAACTCACTTCAATATTTGGGAAATAACTCTGATGATGATGGCCACATCGTTAGTGTTCATTTTCGAGTTGCAAGTGACGGATTACTACCAAAGAGATTGTTTTGTAGAAAGCAAGTTGTTTTGTATCATGAAAAGGGATATATGTTTTAAGAAAGCTAAACTTTTTAAAACTCCCAAGAAAAGACTATTTGAATTAAGAACAAATTAAACAGAAATTTTGAAAGCAAATTGGAATCAAAATAAAGTCAGTTAAGTGGTAACTGAAATTGAATTAGAATGATATCGAGACAAATTGGATTTGCGAGATTCGAATTTGAAGTGTAATTTGATAATCAAGTCAAGAGTTTGGAATCGAGAATGAAACTTGAGTTTGAAATGATATTTGGCTTGGATATAAGCGAATGGTTGTGTTGAGTATAAAAAGTGATTGGAGTTTGACTGGGAATGCATTTGTATATGCTGATATGATAGCAGATTGAAAGTGGTAGAGTTGAATGCCCGACAAAAAGGTACAAGTTTATATTTCATATTGGGTTGGAGATTTTGATGAGCCGAATTGGCAAGCCGCTTGGCTGTTTGATTTTCTTTTGGGTTGAGAAAGCCTGGAGATGCAAGTTGTGGTTTTACTGATAGGGCTGTACAAAGGAGGTTATGGAGAAATTTTCCGAAAATTTAAGGTGTTAGAAATTTCCAGGATTTTTGAAAATTTTAGTTAGTCGGAATAAATTAATATGTTAGTTGATATTTATTGGTTCAGTTGAAACTGAAGTTAAGAGGTAAACAGATAAATTTTTACCCAGTAGATAGGGTCGTCTCCTACCTTAGCAATTTCGAGGACGAAATTATTTTAAGGAGGAAAGATTGTAACGACCCGCATTTTTAGTTGTCGAATAATTGATTAATTTAATTATTAAATATCGATTTAATGATATCGATAACTGGAATTAAATTATATTGAATATTTAATTAATATAAATAATAAAATAATATATTTAATTGCTGAAATAATCAGAAATAGTGGAATTCACGATATGGTGTGAATTGGATTATTTAAAATATATAATTCAGTTTAGAGTTCAATTATGTTCACGAATATATTATATAAACGAAGTTTGAACGTATAATTATATTATAATTAAAATCGAGCTCGAAATGGCGTGGTAGTTCGCTATTTGGCGATTTGAACTTCAACTGAATGTACAGGGTTCGTTTTAAATCGGATTGCTGTGAAACAAGACGTTAGGAGCTGGTGAAGTATATTTTTCAAATGGAAGAGAAAAATCGGGATTTCATCGTGTAGATTTTGATTTATGTCCAAATCAAATTAGAAAAGTCGCTGTGGAATTCCTTTGAAATTTATAAATATTTATTTATACTTATAAAAGGAATTTCATTATAAATCGAATATCGATTTAAATCGGGATTTGAAATGCCAAGCTAGAAATTCATATAGGAATATTCTAGAGCTGTGTGATATTCTGTTGTGAATATATACAATAATATTTATTTTTAAATATTAAATTCCATTATTTTTAAATATATTTATATATTTAAATGGGTTATTTTGAGCTTTAAAAATAGCCAGTTTTGCAAACGACCTCAGAATTCGACGAAACTAATTTTGTTGGATCCGCAATATAACATTATTGCTAGATTTCAATTTCCGTGACTTTTGAAGTCAGTATGTGGCCATATGGGATTTTAGTGTGAAGAACAGTCAGTTTTTGACAATTTAAAATACGCTGTGTGAGGAAACAGAGTCGGAATTCGACAAAACCAGTTTCATTAGGACCGTAATGTCGAACTGTAGCTGCATGCCGATTTTCATGATTTTTGAATATCGTATATGATCCCAGGAATTTTTAAGGACAAATACAGACAGCGTTAAGTTAAATATTAATTTAATAATCGAATAAAAAATATTTAAAACTTACCTATATAAACATCTTAACTTCCTAAACCAAATCTGATTCTCCAAACAATGCGCCGTTACTCAGAATTATAAAAATAGAAAAATAGATCCTTTGAAAATCGATAACAAATGCAAGAAAAATCCTTAAATCATTTTGTATATATGTATGAGCTTCTTGAATGATTCTCTATAGTCCAGTAATCTTGTATATATGTATGAGCTTCTTGAATGATTCTCTAAGGTCCAGTACCCTTTTTAAGGGGTTCGACTGCTGTTGGTTCATCGCGATTTTTGTACAGCAGTAGTTTTCGTGAGCTAGGTTTCCACATCAAGGAGCTAGGGAGCATTTATACTCAAATTGGTGATCGCTTTTGGATTCAGCGTGGTGCTTAACATCTGCCGTGAGTTTTTTGTGGATTTCGAGGGTGAAGAATGTCGCGAGCTTCCTGGAAGCCATCATCAGGACTAGTCGACGGAAGTGGAAAAAGGGCGGCGAGGTACCTGAAAGGGTAATGGGGTTTATGAGGATCCGGAGAGATGATGGTTGGTGGTGTCGATTTGTTGAATGATGGTCTGGAGGGGGAGAAACGGTAATGGACTTTGAGTAATTGTTTGTGCGTCGGGATGGAATTGAGGAAGATGGAGGCGTCACGGGTTGGGTTCTTGAAGGGTTGAGTGGGCCAAATTCAAACACTGAGGCCCGATTAAATAATAAGTTAGTTAAATTCAAATTTTTAATAGTACATAAATTTATTAAATTGACAACTTTCTCATACGTTATCAGAATTGTGCGAAACAAGATCCTTTGGGATCATATGGATGGTGGCTACACGCTGGAACTGACTAGGAGTGGAGTGGAGCTCGTTTGAATTTATGGCGAAATATATTGTTTGATTCGAATCAAACAACAATTTATCGTTCTTTAACGATGAACCGCCGATGTGAGTAAAACTCACCAACTCTGAATAGTTCTTTTTTTATAACGTATATTTAGAACTGATAAATGATGACTGATTGCTGTGGGTTAACTGTTTGGTTAAATTGCTTGTGTATTGATTGAAATCATAGATAATGATATATATATATATATCGTTAATCGAACATTGATTCTATTTAATAGAATATTTTATATTCATGTTGTTTAACATCTATGATGTAGGGAAACAGGTTAGAGGGGTCCAACTGGACTCCTCAATATTTATAATACTGTTCTGTTCATATATTGTGTTATATGATGTGATATGAAATATGTTGATGATTTTATATGTTTGAATAATACCGATTATTGTTATATGGTACGTTAAATACCATAAGAAATACTGGGATGTAAAAAGGGGATTTTCAAAGTATATTTTGAAAATAAATTATTTATATAAAATCAATGGATTTTTATATATAAAAGGAAAAGGATTTTTTTTAAAGGGAAATTATTTGTAAAAACAAATATAAAGGAAATATATTTTTAAAACAAATACAAAGGAAGATATTTGCAAAACAAATAGAAAGAGAAATATTTGTAAAACATTTACAAATAAAATAGAAGAAAGGAAATATTTGTAAAACATTTACAAATAGATTAAATGGAAATATTTATTTATAGGAAATAAATAGAATGTTATAAATGAGATATATATTTGTTAAATAAATAGGAAAGATAAAGGAAATATTTATTTGTTAAAAAAATAGGAAAGATAAAGGAAATATTTATTTGTTAAATAAATAGGAAAGATAAAGGAAATATTTATTTGTTAAATAAATAGAATTGAAATGGGAATAGTTATTTGTTAAGTAAACAAATAGAAAAGGAATTAATCAAAGGAGTTAATTCAAAAGAGTTAATCGGAAAGAGCTAATCGAAAGGAGTTATCGAACATTAATTATTCGAATCGAGTAAAAAGGAGTTATCGATTAGTTTAATCTAAAGGAGTTAATCGAATTTCGTTATTCGAAAGGAGTTATCGATTAGTTTAATCAAAATGAGTTATCGAATATTAGTTATTCGATTAGAGTTAATCAAATAGAGTAAATGAGTTAGAGTTGATCAGTTAGAGTTAACCAGTTAGAGTTAATCAATTAGGGTTGACCGGTTAGAGTTGATCAGTTAGAGTTAATGATTTAGAGTTAGAGTTAATCATTTAGAGTTAGAGTTAACCAATAGAGTAATTAAATAGAATTAAAGGAGTTAATCGAATATAGTTTATTCGAATATAATTAAAGGAGTTAATCGAATATAGTTTATTCGAATAGAATTAAAGGAGTTAATCGAATATAGTTTATTTGAATAGAATTAAAGGAGATAATCGAATATAATTTATTCAAATAGATTTAAAGGAGTTATCGATTATAGTTTAATCGAAAGGAGTTATCGATTAATTTAATCAAAAGGAGTTATCGATTATAGTTTAATCGAAAGGAGTAATCAAATATAGTATATTCGAAAAGAGAGATTATCGAATATAGTTTATTCGAATAGAATTAAAGGAGTTAATCGAATATAGTTTATTCGAATAGAATTGAAGGAGTTAATCGAATATAGTTTATTCAAATATAATTAAAGGAGTTAATCGAATATAGTTTATTCGAATAGAATTAAAGGAGTTATCGAATATAGTTTATTCGAAAGGAGTTAAGTGAAAAGAGTTAATTCAATGAGAGTTAATTGAATGGAGTTAATCGAATATAGTTTATTCGAAGAAAGGTTTTCGAATCTAGTTATTCGTAGGAGAGATTATCGAATATAGTTATTTGAAGGGAGGAGTTATCGAATAGAGATTATTCGAGAGAGAGTTACGTAAGGAAGATTGTTAAAGGTTTAAAAGATAAACTTTGACTATTTCGAAGTTAAAACGTTGTTCAGTTAAGGTCTGAGAGGTAATTATACCCCAACTTGAATGACTTCCTTCTTAACTAAGGAATGGTAAGGTTTGATAGTGAATGATGGTTAAGTGAATTTAGTAAATGGTTGGAGTTGGCATAGTGATGTACATCTGTTTAAAACCAAATGAAGGAGATTTGGAAATGTTTTCCAAATAAGAATCAGAAATGTTTTCTAATATAGAAAACAGGAAATGGAAATGTTTTCCATTGTTAATAACATATATTTTCTAAATTTAGAAATTAAGAAATGTTGAATATATGGAAACAGGAAATGAAAAATGAAATAAATTTATGATAAATTAATTTAAAGGATAAAAGTTGATTGGTGATTGATCGATGTAATTTCCATCTGGAAATAATATCGTTGTTTGCTCACGTGTTTTCCTTTGATAGTTAACTCACCGACTATCGAAGTTTTCGACCATTTTAACATTGTTAATATGGAGAGACCGGTTGGATTATTATCCGAAGAACCACTCCGTATTGGCATAAGCGTTGCGAATCATATATGCCAAAGATAATTGAAGATGGAGTAAAGTGCAAGGACTGTTGTATAAATCTTAGGTAAAGATTGCCTAAGATGGATGTACTGAATAGTGCCTTCGGTTTGTCCAGTCCCTGGACGACCTATATGGAAGATTGTCTGACAGAGTATATTTAATAGATCGCGTAAGTTGATCTCTTCAAACGTATTTACGTTTGGTGGCGGAGGAATTCGTTTCTCTTAGCTGTATACCCATGGTATTTTTGGGGAAATCAATTTGTGATTTGGCGGGTATGACGATGTGACATTCAAAGTGAATAATTGTGTGATCTGTCAGAGATAAGCGTGGCCTCTAGCCTCACAACCAGGAAATGACAGAAATAGGGCAGGCAGCATGGCTATGTAGGTAGCACCTATTAGGGTGTATAATCACTTGATCTAGAGTTTCATTTACTTCTAAAAATCTATTGTCGATGCTGTCCCATTCGGGAAACGGTTGCTGGTCCCAACCGTTGGTGATATACATTCGATACACTTAAGCGAAATGAGTGGTCGGTCATGTGTGGCCGGGTTGCAAGATGTTCTTGTTGAACCCAATGTATTCCTTTCTAGAGGTACACTAGCGAAAGGTGGTTCCATACCTTGTCATAGTTGGAAATCCATTACCCAATATGTGCTTGCGGTTTTGATTGTATACTATATATGTAGAACGTGAGATGAAAGCGTTTCTGCTAGATGATTATATATTGTGGTTGATAGACATTATTATAATATCAAATGGTTTTTGATATAAAGATACTTTGATTCTCATAATAGAAAAACCCGTTCCGTTATACGGCGTGGTCTTATGAGATATCGTTTAATGGATCAAACTATTTTTTAAACTGTTTTACTCATACCAGTCCCATGACTGACCCGGAGTTTATTTTGTTTGTTTCCCCTAAACTCTTGGGTGCCCAATTTTGTACAGGCAGTCAAGTAGTCGGGATTTACAGATACTCGAAGAGCTAGAGCAGGAGGTTTCAGGATTATATAGCTATGGTTGTTTTCCGCTGGGTTGTAAGTGTTGTACTTTGGAAATGATATGTATATTCAAGTACATATTTATATTTCAAAGTTATGTTATATATTATATGTTATTCGTTCCGCTGTGAGGTTCGTGTTACTCTGATGTTGTGTTGTTCTTCTTCTTCTATTCTAAGTTTCTATCTTATCTATTCTCACCCTCTAATTTCTTTCATTAACTTACGGTATTTTTGATCCTTGTATGTTCGATATGTGTTGTATATCGGATAACCAAGATCGCCTTTTTCCGGGTCGTTTCACATGCATTCAAAATAAAGCACAGCCCGCAATCAATTCTATCCATGGTCTATGCCTGATAATTGGGTATATAGCTTTACATTAAAGCCTAAACCTTAAACTTCAATTATCTCTTATCCTTCATCATGGCTCAACTCCAATTTTCTCCTCTCCATTTTATTATCTCAATTCTAATGCTCTCAACTGCCGCTGCATCATCTCAATTCAATTTTGTTGGGAAATTACGCAAATTTCCTTATAATTAGATTTGTGGAGAAAAGAAATCAAATGTAGAAATGGTAAGACACATAAATTTGATAACGGAGTTCGGCCAATTATACCAACTTCTCTGGGCTGCTGTAGATCTTTTATTTCGGAGAATATTACAAAGTGATTACACAAAACACTTTTCACTCAACACTCGATCTCACTCTTAAACTCTTCTTCTTATTCTTCTTATTGGATTTTAGATTGGGATGAAAATTATGAAGAGGAAGGATGTATATATAGAGAGTAGATGGTTGGTGAGGGGTTGGTGACTTGGTTGGTGGCTTGGTTGGTGGCATACCTATGTATTAAACATGGGCTGCTTGGTTTCTTGGCTGCTGCTGCTGCTTGCAGTTCCAACAATTTCCCACTTGAAGATTGATTTCAATCCGTCTTCACACCTTGATCGATGTAACAACCATTCTGATCTTTCTACTCCAACAGACCAACTAAAGTTGAACACAACTTCAGTTTATTGATAGTTACCATCTTTGTCAACATATCTGCTGGATTCTTGTTTCCTTCGATCTTCTCCAGTATTAACACATCATCTTCTAGTAGAGATCTGATGAAGTGATAACGATGTCCGATATGTTTGGTTCTAGAATGAAATGTTGAATTCTTCGCCAAGTGTATTGCACTTTAACCATCATTGTATAAAACATTCATTTCCTGTTTGAATCCCAGCTCAGTTAACAAACCTTGAAGCCATATCGTCTCTTTACTAGCTTCGGTGATTGCTACACACTCAGCCTCTGTAGTGGATAAAGTGACAATCTTCTATACCTGTGACATCCAACTAACAGCTGTATTTCCAATCGTGAATACATAACCTGTAGTGCTTCTTCGATGATCGACTTCACCTCCAAAGACTGCGTCTACATAGCCTTGAGCTTTAACCTGCCCTTTACCAAAGTACAAATCTTTCTGTACGGTTCCTCGTAGATACCTCAAAATCCACTTGACTGCTTCCCAATGAACTTTCTCTGGATTTGACATGAACCTACTAACAACTCCCACTGCATAGCCAATGTCTGGTCTCGTACAGACCATGGCATACATCAAACTTCCAATAGTCGAGGAATAAGGAACATCAATCATGTAATTTCTTTCTTCTTCCGTTTGAGGGGACTGATTGTTGGATAAGCGAAAGTGACTGGATAATGGTGTACTAACTGGCTTAGCATCATCTGTGTTAAATCTCTGCAAAGCACGGTTGATGTAATCTTCTTGAGATAGCTGCAATAGTCCTCTCTGCTTAACTCTAGTGATTTGCATTCGGAGAATCTTCTTTGTTGGACCTAAGTCTTTCATGTCAAACTCCTTTGATAGTTGCTGCTTCAACCTTCTGATATCATCCATATTTGATCCTGCTACTAACATGTCATCAACATAAAGCAGTAAAATGACAGAACTAGATCTATATCGCTTGAAGTAGCAACAATGGTCAGCATTGCACTTCTGGAACTCCTCCTTGTGCATGAATCCATTAAACTTTTTGTACCATTGTCTTAGGGCTTGTTTCAGGCCATACAAACTTTTCTTTAATCTACACACCATGTTCTTCTTCTCTTTCTCGAAGAAACCTTCTGGTTGGTGCATGTATATCTCCTCATCCAAATCACCATGAAGAAATGCGATCTTCACATCTAACTGTTCAAGATGAAGGTCTTCAATAGCAATAATACTTAACACTGACCTGATAGTATTGAGCTTCACAACAAGAGAAAAAATGTCAGTGTAGTCCACTCCTTCCTTCTGTTGGGATCCTTTGACAACAAGTCGAGCTTCATATCTCTTGGAGCCATCATGCTCCTCTTTCACCCGATACACCCATTTATTATGAAGAGCCTTCTTTCCTATGGGTAACTCAGCTAGTTCCCATGTCTGGTTGGAGATAAGAAACTTCATCACATCTTTCATGGCAAGCTCCCACTTGCTAGCATCTTCAGTCTGAGATGCTTCATCATAGCATTCAGGTTCCCCTGCATCAGTCAACAACAAATAATTCATGTACCTTTTATTAGGTATTTGAGGTCGAGTAGACCTTCTCAATACAGGAGCTGGAGTAGGATGTTGTGGTGTGTCAGACTGGTCCACACCGCTCAAATCAACGATTTTATCGGGTTGAGGATTTGCTATAGCCGGTTCTGTTATGAGACTATCTGGAATATCATTTGAATCTGCAAATACTGGCTCACTCTGCTTTGAGTCGTTGACTTCTGTTTTACGACTGTCTTTGTACATTACTCTTTCATTAAAAATCACATCCTGGCTATGGATCACCTTCTTATTTTCCTCATCCCAAATGCGCTAGCTAAGCTCGTTTTCGCCATAGCCGATGAGAGTGCATTTCTTAGATTTGGGATAAAGTTTATTACTTCTTTGATCACTAATATGCACATATGCTATACAACCGAAAAGTTTTAAATGTGATAATTTTACCTCTTTTCCACTCCATACCTCCTCTGTTATCTTGTGCTCTAATGGAATCGAAGGACCTTTGTTGATCAAATAAGGTGCTGTGTTGACTGCTTCTGCCCAGAACTGCTTTGGTAGACCTGATTGTATATGAATGCTTCTGGCTCTTTCTGTCAACGTTCGATTCATACGCTCAGCTACACCATTGTGTTGAGGCGTACCCGACACGGTTCTCTGCATTTTGATCCCATGCTCATAACAGAACTGCTTGAATCTGGTGTCTTCATATTCACGTCCATTGCTAGTCCTAAGCTTTTTGATCTTTAGATTTGTCTCATTTTCAACCATAGCTTTCCATATCCTGAAAGCCTCGAACATTTTAGATTTATGCTTTAAAAACTAAACCCATACCTTTCGCGAGTGATCGTCGATGAAAGTAACGAAGTAATGCTTTCCACCAATGGATGGGACGGTTGTTGGCCCCAAACATCGGAATGAACAAGCTCCAGCTTTTTCTTCTTTGGGGTTTTGCCATTTATTTGAAAGCTGACCCTCTTCTGCTTTCCAAATATTCAATTTTCACACATGCCTATTTCCACTGACTGTAGACTTGGATGTTTTCCCTTTGAGTGCATAATCTTCATTCCCTTTTCACTCATACGGCCTAGCCTATGGTGCCATATGTTGGAATTTCCATTTCTAGCTGCAACAGTGATCGAACATCGTGCTCCCGCTATCATGTAAAGAGTACCACTCTTCTTACCTTGAGCAATCGTCATTGCACCCTTTGAAATTTTCCAATCATCATGATGAAAAGTCGTAGTATAGCCTTCACTAGTTAATTGTCCTACGGAGATTAAATTCTTTCTCAAGTCAGGTATGTGCCTAACATCCTTTAGCTCCCAAACTGACGCATTTAGCTTTAACTTCACAGCACCTTTACCAATGATATCACAAGGTTGATGTCACCAAGATATACCTTTCCAAGATTTCCAGAGGCATACCTTTCGTAGAATTCTTTCTGCGAAGTGGCATGAAACGATGCTCTAGAGTCTATCACCCAAGACTCTTCCTTGCTCTCCAAAGAGCATATCAACGCTTCATCTCCTCCTGAGGTAGAAGTAACATTGGCCTCTGCCTTCACCTCCTGGCCCTTTGGCGCACTTCTGCATTGATTTTTGTAGTGTCCGGTCTTTCCATAGTTCCAACACTCAATGGTCTTTAAGCTGTGGGAATTGTTGGGATTTCTGGATTTAGATCTCCAGTCCTTCGACCTACCTCAGTAGTTCAATTTGCTACGTCCATTTTCTTGTGCTGAATTTCTTCCTCCTGATTGTGTATGCAAAATTGAAAAGATTGATGACTCACCAGAATCTCTTCGTTGGATCTCTTCACTGAGAACCATATCACGAATATCATCAAAATTTAACTTATTGCTTCCTGACGAGCTACTCACTGCTGTGATAGTAGCATACTAACTTTCTGGCAGAGAAGACAAAAGTATCAACGTGCGTACTTCTTCGTCAAACTCAATTTCAACTGAACTTAGCTGAGAAGTAACTGTATTCAGTTCATTGAGATGTTGAGCTACCGATGCACCTTCTATCATCCGCAAATTGAACAATCGCCTCATCAAATGAACTTTGTTAGAGGTCGATGGCTTCTCATACATACTGGAGAGAGCCGCCATAAGCCCGTCGTGGTCTTTTCTTTTGCTATGTTGAAAGCAACATTGCGAGATAACATCATTTGAATATCTCCAAGGGCTTGTCTATCAAGAAGAGCCCAATCTTCATCCTTCATATTCTCTGGTTTCTTTTCTGAGAGAGGTTGATAAAGCCTTTTCTAGTACAGATAATCTTCAATCTGCATTTTCCAAAACCCAAAGTCGACTCCGTCAAACTTCTCGATTTTCATCTTTCCTTATCTGTTGCCATTCGCTCCCACTCGAATTTGATTTCTTTCTAACAAATTATGGCTCTGGTACCAGTTGTTGGGAAATTACGCAAATTTCCTTATAATTTGGTTTTGTGGAGAAAATAAATCAAACGTAGAAATGGTAAGACACACAAATTTGATAACAGAGTTCGGCCAATTATGCCTACGTCTTCGGGATGCTGCAAATCTTTTATTTCAGAGAATATTACAAAGTGATTACACAAAACACTTTTCACTCAACACTCGATCTCACTCTTAAACTCTTCTTCTTATTGGATTTTAGATTGGGATGAAAGTTATGAAGAGGAAGGATGTATATATAGAGACGAGATGGTTGGTGAGGGGTTGGTGACCTTGTTGTCGGCTTAGTTGGTGGTGGTAGGTGGCATACCCATGTAATAAACATGGGCTGCTTGGTTTCTTGGCTGCTGCTGCAGCTTGCAGTCTAACAAATTTAAATTTATTTGAACACTACAAGAACAGGCTCATTTAGCGACGGCAAAAAACCGTCGATGGCCGTCGCCAGCCGTCGCTAATTATGTGGACGCTAAGCAAATAGCGTCGAGCGTGGCGACGGCTTTGGACGCCAATATGGCGACGGAAAAAGTGCCATGTGGACAAACGGTTATATTGCCTCCAAACGGCTAGAAGCCGTCCCTAACCGTCACCATTAAGCCGTCGCCAACCGTCGCCAATCGTGGCAAAAACTGTGCAATAATCTCTCACTAGCCGTCGTCAGCCGTCACCATCCGTGATCAGTAAGCCGTCGCTAAACTGTAACTTTTTTTAAAATTTTCAACAGCTAACAAGCCATCAAACCACACCAACTCCTACACAATCAGTTTTTACATTCCATCACCTCAAATTCAAATCCAATCACCTCATAAATGCTATAAATCAACTCATACACCACTAAATATAACCATAAACGGTAAATATAAACGACAAACAATTCAAAAACCATCAACACGTCCACATCAAACAAACCAAGTCCAAAATACCATCATCGTCACCACAAAACACCACAAACATCTCAAGTTCAACATCAATAAGTAGTTTGTATTTACAAACCAAGTCAAAAAAAAGGACAAGTACCAACCTACTCATCCTCGTCGTCCTCATCGTCCTCCTCCACGGTAGTAGGCTCACTCGGCGGCATAACCCCATGCTCCTGAAGATATGCAGCAATGCGCGCATCCAGCACGGTCTCGAGCTTGTTCTTCTAAAAATCCTTTAAAGCTGCAACCTGCTGTCGGAGCATGATGATCTCCTCCTCGTCCTGACGCCTCGTATAGGAGGCCTTTGTTCCAGATGCGATTGCACTCCTCCACATCGGGCTCTTGACCTAACTGCGTTGCTCGAGCAACTAAGGCCGCCCTGTATTTGTCCTGTGATAGCGGACAATTATGGAATACATTAAATATTCAATTTCAAAATAATAATGTGAAATACAAATTATTACAAATGCTAACCCTCGTTTCACAGGACTTAGGGTCCGTCCAGGTATATGTGGTGTTACCCTCCTCATCTGTCCGCTCGACGACATGAGTCTGTGTAAACACCTCAGCATGTGTAGGCTCCCGTTGGAGAGTCGACATCTGAAATGACAAAATATATATTTGGAATTAATCAATACGATTTAAAAGGTTTAGAACTATTTGTAAATGTGATTTATCGTTCGTACCAATTCACGATGATGCTGGGAGAAGGACTTAGACCCAGCCCGATGCAAAGCAGGATTTTTGAGCCTGTTTACTCGATTTCGCTCTGAAAGCTCCTGTATATTTAATTATATGATTAATTGATGGATATACAAAATAATTTTTTTAAAATAAGCTTAAGTAATTTACCCTCGCAGCTTCCGTGGCCCACAATTTCTGGAAATCGGCGTAGACCTCCTCACTCATCCACTGAGGCCTCTTTCTCGCTGTTTTTGCCTTGTATACATTGCCTAATAATTTTTCCTAATCTTCTGGTTCCATGCGGTGAGGAAAACATCCATATCTTCTTCCCGGACCAGTACAGAACATTATAAATTAACAAACAAATTGTATTACATATTTTATATAATTTTGCAAATGAGAAATATATTTATACTTACAAGAACCTCCGCGAGGATGGCATTCCTAATCTGCATAGGAATATCGTCCCAGTGAGGCCACACCTCTGTCCACCTAGTGACATATGCTTGTCTAGACACACGTAAAACAAGCTCTCCTAGAATAATATCAAACCCCCTGCAGAAAGTACGATATTAGCATTTAATAACTTTTGAATACTAAGCATTTACGAAATTAAAAACTTAACCTGCGGACTTGGGCATGAGCTCTACGACCGGACGTGTATCTGGTGTTGTACCGCTCGCACCTGCCTCTGAACTGTGGGTAGGTCGGCGTCTAGGAGGCATATCTGTCACGAAATTAAAAAATCATATATCATTATGCACATCCATTATCAAATAAACTCATACAACGTATATTATCAAATGCAACTACAAGACTCATTTACATAAAAGAAGAAGAACTAGATAATAGATAACCGTAGCACATCATATAAGTTCACAACATAGCACATCATATAAGTTCACAACATAGCACATCATATAAGTTCACAACATTGTATGTACGTATGTAAACAACTAACGATACAAATAATATTATTCTTCTTCATTTTCTGATTCAATCTCGGTCTCATACTCTATATCGTTGTCCTCTGTACTCTCAAAAGCTTCTATTAATTCATTTGATTCATCGTTTAAAGACTCTAAATGGACATCATTAGCAATTATTATTTCATCGTTTTGATTTGCATCCGTTTGATACGCTGCATCATTTGGAATAGCAATTCCTTCAAATGTAAATCTTGCTTTGTTTTAATTACAGCAGAGCAATCTGCTTTATCTCTTTTTAAGGACGGATACGGAGAAAAGTAAACTTGTAATGCTTTCTTTGCCAATACAAAAGGATCATACTTGTAGTAATGTGATGTGTGCTTTATTTCTATAAGCTTATAATCTTTATGCACTTTGATTCCAGTACCAGGAACATTGCTGAACTAGTTGCACTTGAATAGAACAACTTTTTAATGGATTGTACATAATATGTCAACTCTAAAATCTGTGTCAAGACACCATAAAAGTCTTTTATATGCTCTTCGGGATCATCACTACCTTTGACAAATACACCACTATTATATGTTAATTTGTCAGTACCATGGTCTTTGGTGTTGAATTTAAATCCATTGACGAAGAATATTGGATAAGTCTTAACATTTCTTTTTGGTCCAAGCGCAAGATGTTGCAAACCCTCGTCATTGACGCTGTTTATTGGATCGTAAACGTACTTCGAGAACCATTTAGCAAAATCTTTACTGAGATCGCCATTTGTATTTTCTGATTCGTAAATACTGCAAATATAAATGATTTTATTACTAGCTAACAATTGATGTACACATAACTGTAATAAAGTTAAAAATTTAGTACCTAACAAATGGTGCAATTTCAGCACAATTTAGAAGAACATATGTATGTGCTACATGGTGATCTATATCATCTAACTATATTTCTACACATTTTCCAGAAGATCGTCCATGTTGTCTAAAAACAGATAACATTGTCGGACAAAAATTGGGTTCCACGGTTTCATCATTACGAGGACCACTTACAAATGATAGTTTCACATGATCACTGAAGTAATGAGAAAAAACAACGAAGCTTCTTCTTCAAGATAAGATTTGCAAATCGAACCTTCAACTCGTGCTTTTTGTCATACTTTTTTCTTCAGATGATTCAAATACCTAAAATAAAACTAATTCAATTTATATGCACTAATGTCACTTTGAATTGTAAGCATAAATTTTACCTTTCAAAAGGATACATCCATCCATATTGCACTAGACCTCGAAGAATAGCTTCAGATGGAAGATGAATAGGTAAATGCTCCATTACATTAAAAAATCCTGAAGGAAAGATTTTCTCTAATTTGCAAATCAATATCGGAATTTCTACTTCAGGTTTAAGGAGACGATCAATTTTTAACGTTGCCGAACAAAGCTGTTTATATAATAAGCTTAACTCTATTAAAACACCCCACACTTTTACAGGCAATAATTCTTTGAACACCACGGGTAATAAATATTCCATCATGATATGACAATCATGACTTTTCATCCCACTCAATTTATTGTTTTTATAGTCAACACATCTACGAAGATTAGAAGAAATCCCATCCAGACATTTCAGCCCCTCAACACATTTCAGTACAAGTTTTATTTGTTTGTTGTCTAGTTCATAGCACGCTTTGGGTTTTTTATTGTCATTGGGCTTCATATGAAGTTCTGGACGTTTACAATATTCTTCTATGTCACGTCTCGAATATATATCGTCCTTTGTTTTTCCTTTGACATTCAAAACAGTATTAAACACGTTATCAAATACATTTTTTTCATTGTGCATTACGTCGATATTATGTCGAAGTTTGAGATCTTTCCAATAAGGTAGCTCCCAAAATATGCTTTGTTTACACCAATTATGAATGTTAGATTTACCCGGATTTTCTGTTTGTTCTCCAATCTCATGGATCATGGGATAATCCTTTACAATATCGTATATTTCTTCACTTGTCCAAATTTTGGGTGCTTGCACAGTCATTCCGCTGTTAGCTTTAAAGTTTTATTATCTCTTCTAAAAGTATGATTGGTATGCAGAAAACAACGGTGACAATCAAACCACGAATGCTTCCTTCCATACTGTAAGAAAAATGCTTGCGTTTCTTCCATGCATAAAGGACAAGATAGACGACCGGCCGTACTCCAACCTGAAAGCATCCCATATGAAGGAAAATCACTAATCGTCCATAACAAAGAAGTGAACATACGAAAATACATTTTTCTTGAAATGTCGTATGTTTCAACTCCATCATCCCATAGTTTTTTCAATTCTTCGATTAATGGTTGTAGATAAACATCGATGCCTTATTTTGGATCATTGGGACCAGGAGCGACAAAAGTGAGAAACATATATGGAGTTTTCATACACATCCACGGAGGTAAATTATAAGGAGTAACGATAATAGGCCAAGATGAATATTTACTACCAAACTGAGAAAATGGTGAAAACCCATCTGTACATAAACCAAGTCTGACGTTATGGCTCTCTGCGGCAAATGTAGGATACGTCCTATCAAAATGTTTCCATGCTTCTCCATCCGATGGATGTGTCAAAGTTCCATCTTCTTGTGTTCGCACACTATGCCATCGCATATGACGTGCAGTGACTGAGGATGCATATAACCGTTGTAGTCTACACGGACAACGAAGCTCCTCGTAATTTCGATTATTAAATACTGCAAATCTAACAAATTCATTTACACCATTATAGAAATGTTCTTTCACTGAGCCTTTCATTCCAATTCTAACTTCATACATCCAACTACGGTCAATGTAATAATCGAACATTTTTCCTGATTCGAAAATATATGTCAGTGATTTCGATAACACATACATATATTGTTCAAAGAATTTATTCAACGCATGAATATTTTTAATGTTTCATACACACAATAAAAATATGATTTTTATTGTTCAAAGAATCTATTCAACACGTGAATATTTTTAGTGGTTCATACATATAATAAAAATGTGATTTCTATTGTTCAAAGAATTTATTAAACACATGAATATTTTTAGTGGTTCATACAAACAATAAAAATGTGATTTTTATTGTTTAGAGAATTTATTCAACACATGAATATTTTTAGTGGTTCATACATACAATAAAAATGTGATTTTTATTGTTTAAAGAATTTATTTAACACATAAATATTTTTAGTGGTTCATATGAATTTATTCAACACACGAATTTATTCAAAGAATTTTTAGTGGTTCAAAGAATTTATTCAACACATGAATTTATTTCTATCATGAATAAATTATCAACACACGGATATACTTCAACATATGAAAATAATTCAAACACATGAATATTTATGAAAATTTCGGCAGCATAATGGCAGGGTAATTAAAACTGGCACCGTCCCAATGTACGGATCCTCGCGCTACCTTAAAGCCTCGCGGCTTTTGACAAGGGGGGTTTCAATAATCTATTTCATACGCAGACGATTTTTTTTCCATAAACTAATCCTATTTGGTTTCAACCAAAATCAACCATAATCAACCATTCGTAATATTCACCAAATTTCACATCACAACTCAAACAAGTCGTCCATGGTTTGATTATTATCTATGAAGTAACGATTCATTAAAACATACATACGCACAAAATCAACTAACATACAATATTCACCAATAAACAACTAAATTCACATTTTAGGGTTTTCAATCATAATTAAATCAACAATAATTCAACAATCATAATATAATCACACAACATATACACGTAAATAACTATTAATTAATTAAATTAGGAAATTATGTTAGAAATCATACCTAGAATTGAAGAGGAGTGACGACTGGAGAGGGAGGAGGCGGCGGTCAGCGACAGTCGGGGTCGAAAGTGGCGTCGGAGGTGGCGTCGGTCAGCGGTGGATCGGTGGGTGGTAGGGTTTTCTTTTCCACGGGGATTTTAATTTGGGCAAAAGTGGAATGATTGGTCTGGACTGTAGACTCGTGGTGTATCAATTATTTGGCGATGACCGGCGAGGGCCGCTTTTTTAACCATCGCCAACCATCGCCACAAGCCGACACCAATCCAACCCTTTCTTGTAGTGGAAAGTAAAACAATACATGGTAAAAATAAATTCCACTACGATAGTTGGAAGCTATTTGTGGAAACGAACAATGTTGGACCTTGGAAAGCGGTTCCTTCTAAATGCGTTGGATTCGTTGTTAAACACGTGAACGGACACAGATATTTGTGGGACTCAGACATCATCGCAAACGAAGCTCTCGATTTTGCGAAGACGAACAATATTAATTGGGATGGGAAGGATGTTTGGGTGTTCGATATTGACGCAACTATTCTCTGCAATGCACCTTATTACAGAAACTAGGGAATTCAGAAATAGGTCATTGGTTCATTGCTCAATCATCGGGTAAAAAGGGATAAGGGTACGTATGTTTTTCCTTTTCCATTTCAATTTTATTTTATTCACTTTATCCTAATCCATATGCGTACATTTAGATGAATGGTTTGAGTAAAAATTACCAGGTCAATTTGTGCTGGTTATTTTCGTGAATCCTCTAAAAACAATATAAAATTGCCAAAACCATGTATTACAGTTGTAAAATACTAGCTATAAATGCGAAATTTATACTTTCTTGGAGTAAAAATACAAGATCTATAAGGGGTGTTTTCAAATTAATCTTTTTAAAATTCAGGAAATCGAACTTCGGTTATGACAATTGAAAACAATGTGCAATGCTTCAGTTTGAGCTCTGATGCTAATTCTCTCTCTTTCGAACTAACTGGGTGTATTAAGAGGAATTCAAGTCAACCTAAATTTGTGATGTTGGTGCAACAAAAATTAGTCTGTTCCTAAATCACATAAGAAACCAATTGGATAAAATGCTTGTTTGATCCAAGCAAACAGATCAGATTTTTGATGGGTGGCAGTATTTTTTGTTGTACGGTGATATTAGGATGTACATGAAATAAAATATGGGCAGAAAACTCATATATAATGTTACTGTAATAACCCGGAAAATCCAAGCCAATTTAAATTTTTTATTTTGGCAGTTTTAATGAATTTTCAATATTTAAAATGAATTATTTTAAATAATGATGACGAGAAATTTATTTTGAATAGAATTAGAACATATATTTTATATAAATCGTCGTTAGAATATAAATATTTATTTTTAATTATAAAAGGAATTGAAAATGGCGCGGTAGTTTGAAAATTCGATTTCAAATTTCAAATGAGCGTACATGATTCAAAATAAACCGGATTTTAGTGAAACCAAAAATATTAGAATCTATTTGAGAATATCTTTCCAAAGAATCTAAAAAATCGAAATTTCATAGCGGGGATAAAAATTTATGCCCAGTTGAAAATTCAGAATAGTCGCTATGGAATTTTTGGCCCTTAAAAATGGAAATTTTGCAAACGACCTCGGTTTTCGACGAATCCACTTTTGTTGGATCCGGGATGTCAAGTTATTGCTATATTACAATTTTCATGATTTTTGAAGTCAATATGTGAGCGTGGCGAAGTAAAACGTGTTTTGATAGTTTTAGTCAATTTCGATCGACCAGAAAGTGGCCATTTTTCAAACGGTCTCGGAATTTGATGAAATAAGTTTTGTTAGAATCGTATCGTCAATACGAAGCTAGAAAATATTTTTCAGGAATTTTTAGAGTCCGTATGTGGCCCCGGTAAATTGAAATGCGCGTTCAAATTCAATATATAGATTTATATTTTGATTTTGACGGAAACTGGTCGAAACAGCCGAACTGGCTTACGATACATATCCCATTGTGTTCGGAATGAGGGTAATTAGTTATGAACGACAGTCGTTGGGCCTCGTTTGGTGTTCAAATTAAAAGTCAACTTTTTTTGGAGAATAAAATAAAATAAAATAATTATATACATATTTACCTTTTCCCTTACCCCCTCTTTCTCTCTTGAGCGGGTCAAACCCAAATAAAAAGAAAAAAAACAAATCGAGGAAAGCGACGGAGCCACCCTCCCTCTCAAATCCGACGCGCCGCCCCTCCCTAGACCGCGCCGCCTCCTCTCCAACCAACCCCGTCGCCATCCCCCTCCTTCGACTCTCTCTCCCCCAAAACCCCCCCTCGCGAGTATCGAGACCGCCGCGCCCCAACCGAAGAACACCACCAACCCAACGCGATGACTACCCCCTTCCCTCCTCTCTTCCCTTTCCTCCCCGATGTGAAAGCCAACGCAGCGCTAGTCTTCCCCCCTCAGCCACCTTCTCAAGTAAATTATAAATATTTTTTTTCTTCTTCTTCTTATTTACTGTAATTGGTTACTTAGTGTCGATTTTTACTATATAAAATTAGGATCTTTATAAATTAAAAAGATATGATTTTTAATTAGGAAAAGATATGATTTTTAATTAGGAAAAGATACGATTTTTAATATGATAAAAATATAATTTTTATATAGAAAGAAGCAATGAAAATATACGATTTTTATATATGAAATTCCATTGTAAAATGTGATTTTTAATGTGAACAGCGGGAAAAGATAGCGATGGTATCGGCGGAAATCAAAACGGAATCCATACCGTTCAGAAGGAAAGAATGGAGTAGTGGAACCCTCGGTGAGAACTTCTCACTTTTAATTTATTTTCTAGTTAAAATATATACTAGGATGCAGACGGTGCTTAGCAGCACCCAACACCCGTCGTCCACAGTCCATGAATGACTTGTTTATTTGATTGATGTGTTGTGAAAATTGATTGTGTGATGTGGAATGAAATAAAATATTTATATAGTTAAAAAAAATTATAGTCAAAAATGTTTTTTTTAACGAGTATGTGAATAAAATAAATATTCATTTACAAATTAGTCGATTTGTTTATGTACACCCATTTGACTGATATTGATTGGGACGATAAATTTTACACATTGCCCAATTGCACAAATAAAAATCTGTGTTTGTCGACTGAAACCCCACACGGGTGTTGGGATGATATTTGATGTACACTAATCCCAATTGTTTAGTTGTATGTCAATCGATAGGTTGAGAGACAGTTGTGTGGTGCACTTTGGATGATGGTTGATTATTTATCATTGCTATTATATACATGTGTTGTATGGAATCCATATAAATAACATTATATGGTAATTGATTGGGTCTCATTCCAATTTAGAAAATAAATCATATTCATGTGTTGAGTATACAAAATAGTCATGTGTTGACAATACTCATGTGTTGAAACCATTCATGTGTTGAAAATATTCATGTGTTGAGTAAAATCTTTAAACAATAAAATTTACATCTTTATCATATATAAAATTAGAAACTAACTGGAAACTAGTTAAGACGAGTGGTTTCCTGGGTATTGATCTGATGTTGGTTTCGGCCTTCAGGGTTAATACTTAGGGAATTGTTCTCTTGCTAAATTACGGTTAGAGGTTGATTAAGAATTAAATGATAAAAATCATAACTTTATAAAATATATTAAATAACAAAATAGTCACGTGTTGATAATACTCATGTGTTGAGAATATTCATGTGTTGAAAGAAATATATATTCATGTATTGAAGAAAATATTCATTTGTTGAATAGAATAACGAAGTTATTGAAATATATAAAGCCGTGTTGATTAGATATGCGTCATTTTGACGCGAACGATATTTATATCGATTTTATTCATTTTTTTTATATAATGAATAGCGAAAAGGAAGTGATTTCCCAATATAACGTTTTGAAAATATTATCATTTATATATTAATGATATGGAATATTCAATTTTGATTTAAAATTGAATATGAAGTTGAAATTGTTTTTAAAATGAATTTAAACGATTTATAAAATACGTTTAGAATTGAAATCAATGAAATATAATATATATATATATATTATATATATATATTAAATGGGCTGAATAGAATGCGCCGCGCCGCGGCAGTTCACGAATTTCGACCATTGACTTCGAATTGACGTTACGGGAGATCTGACCGTCAGATTCTCCTGAAACTGGAACCGTTGGGTTCGTATCGAAAAGAGCTTTCAAATGAATATTAGAAATTTGAAATCTAACGGCTGTATTTGGAATTGTGCCCGAATCAAATTTGAAAAAGGTCGTTGTAAGTGCAGTTCGACGACCGTTATTGGAAATCGACTGTACGAGCCTTGATAAAATTATTAAAAATATCAATAATTTGTGAAAAATCATAATAAATGATTTAGAAAGAATTGAGGTGAAAAATCCCATATTTAAAAAGGAAAAAATTATATTTTTATCGAAATGAACTAGTTATGAACTAGAATTATAATCCAATATTTTTGAATAAATAAATTGGATTTGAAGTGGTTTTAAAAATAATCAGAATTTCCAATATACGAATTGGAATGGATTTGAATCAAAATTATCTTCGGAATATTTCGATGTTGGATTTCGTGATTATACAGATATGGTTGTGGAAATTTGAAAGATATATTTATATCGTTATTTCCAATACGATATTTGTTGGTTTCAGAATTTGATATTGAATATAAGCCGATATATTTTCTATTCTTGTATTTAATATCAAATGGGATTTTGGGTTCGTCGTGAATGGTGTCTTAAATAACACTGTTCTTGGACCCATTTTAGAAAAGAATGAATCTTTTAATTAAGATTTAATGAAATTGTCCAGTTAATTAGTATTTAATTGGAATTGAATTTAAATTGGTTTTATTGTGAGCGGCGTTTTGAATAACACCTGTTCTTTAACCCGATTAACAATGGAATGGGATTTTGGATTTGTCGTGAACCGCGTTTTTAAATGACATTGATTCTTTAACCCAGTTAAGATAAGATTAACTTCTTAGCTTTGAATAACCATTAATATTGATTTGTAGGAAGATTATAACTAAGTGGAGTTTTAATGAATCTTTAATTAGATTGAAATGATCGAGAATGGAGTATCACCAGTTTTGCTCCAAAGCGATAGTTAAATCTTTAATTAGATTTGAACGTGAAATGGTGATTATTATTTACCGATAACACCATGGTGTTAGATATGGAGTATTACCAGTTTTGCTCCATGGGATGAATAGGTTGGGATTGGGATATAAAATAAATAATTACTTCGATGTGGTTCGCTAATCCCGACTAGTTTGGAAAACCTTAACATGGTTTGAAATGATATACAAAGGAAGATTAAAGAATAAATTTAGAAGAATTTATCTTTGATAAAATTAATGGGAACCTTTCCCTAAGAATGTGAATATTTGAATAAAAGAATACTCTAAATTGGAATGAGGCGTATGTTGTGTTTGTGTAACACTTGTTTATTATATACGCGGGTTATTCGGAAAGGCTGGGTTTATACCCATTCTGAATAACCGATTCGACGATAAGTCGAAGATGAAGACGATGGTTGAAGACCGGAGGTCTTCACATCGTTTGGATGATTATTGATGATCTTGATTGGGTTGTACACCCAAGAGGAGGGAATCAGTTGGTGATCGTCCAGACGTACTTGGAGTGTAATGACCCGCATTGGCAGAGGTATTATAATTAATTTATTTAATTATATAAATAGTGATTTAGGGAATTAAATTGTCTTTAATTAAATTATAGTGGATATTTAATTAAATTAAATAATAGAATAATATATTTAATTCTGAAATAATCAGAATTGGCTGAAATAACGATATGGTGTGAACCGGATCATCTGTGATATTTCATTCAGCTTGGAATTGAATTTGAATAACGAATATATTATATAAACGACAGTTTGAACGTATAATTATATAATAATTAAAATCGAGCTTGAAATGGCGCTGCAGTTCGTAAATTGGCGATTCGAACTTCAACTGAATGTACATGATTTGTTTTAAGCCGGATTTCTGTGAAACAAGAAATGTGTGGAGCTGGTGGAGTATATCTTTCTAGTAGAAGAGAAAAATCGGGATTTCGTCGTGTAGATTTTGATTCACGTCCAAATCAAATTTTAGAAAAGTCGATGTGGAATTCCTTTATAATTTATAAAGGAATTACTTATATTTTTAAAAGGAATTTCAATATAAATCGAATATCGGGTTGACCCAGAAGTGAATATCAAGTTAGAAATTCATATAGGAATATTCTAGAGCTGTACGGTATTCCACTGTGAATATATGCGATAATATTTAATTTAATTGTTTTAAATATATTTATATATTTAAAATAGTTATTTAGAGCTTTAAAAATAGCCAGTTTTACAAACGACCTCAGAATTCGACGAAACTAATTTTGTTGGATCCGCAATATTAAATTATTGTTAGATTTCAATTGGCGTGATTTTTGCAGTCAGTATGTGACCATGGTGAATTTAAATGTAAACCGGGCGATATTTGACCTTTAAAAATATGATGTATGAGCAAACGGTGTCGGAATTCGACGAAACCAGTTTCAGTGTGTCCAGAAGGTCAAACTCTAGGTGTATGCCCATTTTCATGATTTTTGGATACTGTATGTGATCGTAGGAATTTGTAGAGTGAGATGAGCAATATAATTAATATAAAAGTCAATTAAATATTAATTTCTAAAACACTATAAATACCCCTTTCATTGTGTAAACCTAATATCATTTCATCCGAAGTCAAATAAGCCACCGCCTGTTTTCTCTCCTCATTTCTTCAAAATGCAAGCAACAAAAATCAGAAACAAATCCACAAAATTTCCTTAAATCATACTATAAACATTTCTGAATCCCCGTCGTCCTTCTCTTCTTCCTCATACTACTTTTACTGGGTTCGGTGCTTTTTCCATCTCCGCTGTCTTCGAACGCAAGCACCTACGGTTTAGTATTGGGCTTGTATAAGTGTTCCTGTGGGTTGCGAGATCGAGTGATGCGGTTCCAGGAGTTTTGTGTGATGTTGGGTATGAGTTCTTCTATAATGGCCTGTAAGTGATGAGGGTCCGACAAGGAGAGGATGATGTTCTTTGTTTAAGTTGTGTGAAGGAAGTCGGGATGGAGAGAAGGTTCTCTGTGTTGGATTTTGTGAGTATGAAGGAGTGTAACTCGTGGTTGTGGGTGCAAAACCATTTGATGGTTTGATGGATGTAGAAGTCTTGGATGGACGAGTATGCGTGAATAGCTTTGGAGAAGCGAGCAGCGGGATCGAAAGTTCTGTTTGGGGGAAGAAAGAAGTAACGGTGGGCTGTGTGTTTGAAACAAGGTGGGTTCTGTTGTTTTTGCCAAAGCATAAATACTGGAAGGAGTCTTCAGCTTTGGAAATCTGAGGAACACGGTTTTGATGGTAATGGTGAAGACAAGTCTTGCGGGTCTGGGCTGCAAAAGTGGTGGATGGGTCTGTTTGAATGGGTAAAGCCCATTTTAGAAGTTAAATTTAATTTAAATCCAAATAAAAGAATGTATTAACTTTAATTTATCATATCATATTCATATGTGAACAAAAATTGATGAAATCAGATCCGATAGGATCGTATGAACAGACATTTCAACGTGGAACTGACTAGGAACGAATCAGAGCTCGTTACAATTTATGCCGAAATAAATTGTCCGACTGAATCTTATAACGCAAACCGTTATTTAACGGCTAACGCGCAAATGTGAGTAAATATCATAACTCTGAACAGTTATAATTTCATGTTGTATTTTTAGAACTGTTAAATATTGGCTGGTTGACTATGTGTTGATTGTTTGATTGAACTGCTAGTCAGTTAGTTGAATTTCTATATTGATTTTGTTTCACAGAATATATCATATGGAACTGAAAGCGATGTTGATCTTATTGTGTAACATCTGTGGATGCAGGAAAACTGGTTGGAGGAATCCAACTGGATTCCTCAACATTTATTTTACTGTTTTTCTTATATTGTAATATATGATGTGATATATAATCTGTTGTCGATTATATGTGTTTGGACGATACTGATCATCGTGATTTGATATGTTGAATACCATAACATACCGAAATGTTGATAAGGGAATATTTTCAAAGTGATATTTGAAATTAAATTATTTATAAATAAGAAATATTTATAAATTGGAATATTTATAAATAGGAGATATTTAGAAAAAGGGAAAACGTTATAAAAAGGAAACTGTTATAAGAAGGAAATCATTTTAAAGTGGAGAACCGTTACTAAAAGTAAATCTTTAAAAATGAATAAACGTTGTTAAAAGGGAAATCTTTATAAAGCGAATAAAGGAGTTAAATCGAATATGGTATTCGAAAGGAGTTAAATCGAATATGGTATTCGAAAGTTAGTAAACCGAATTAGTTATTCGAAAGGGGTTAGTCGAGTCGAGTTAGTTGAATAGAGTTAATCGAATATTTGTTATTCGAATTAGAGTTAACCAGTTAGAGTTAAACCAGTTAGAGTTAAACCAGTTAGTGTTAAACCAGTTAGAGTTAATAATTAGAGTTAACTAGTTAGAGTTAAACCAGTTAGAGTTAATCAGTTAGAGTAAATCGTACTAGAGTTATTCAAATGGAGTTATCAAATATTAGTGATTTGAATAAAGTAAAGGGAGTTATCAAATATTAGTGATTCGAATAAAGTAAAAGGAGTTATCGAATATAGTTTATTCGAATAGAAATTAAAAGGAGTTAATCGAATATAGTTTATTCGAATAGAAAGTAAAATGAGTTAATCGAATATAGTTTATTCGAATAGAAAGTAAAAGGAGTTAATCGAATATAGTTTATTCGAATAGAGTAAAAGGAGTTATAGAATAAAGTTTATTCGAATAGAAAGTAAAAGGAGTTAATCGAATATAGTTTATTCGAATAGAAAGTAAAAGGAGTTAATCGAATATAGTTTATTCGAATAGAATCAATTGAGTTAATCGAATATAGTTTATTCGAATAGAGTTAAAGGAGTTATCGAATATAGTTTATTCGAAAGGAGTTAGTGAAATGAGTAAATCAATAGCGTTAGTCTAAATGAGTAAATCAATAGCGTTAGTCCAATAGAGTTAATCCAATAGCGTTAGTCCAATAGAGTTAATCCAATAGCGTTAGTCCAATAGAGTTAATTGATAAGGGTTAATCGAATAGAGTAAATTGAATAGAGTTATCGAATATACCTTATTCGAAGGAAAGAATTATCGAATAAAAGATGATTCGAAGGAGGGTTAAGTAAGGAAGTTAGTTAAAGAAATATAAAGTGAACTTTGCCTATTTCAATGTTAGAAATGTTGTTCAGTTAAGGTCTGAGAGGTAGTTCTACCCCAACTTGATTGGCTTCGTATTTAACTAAGGAATGGTTAAGGTTCGGCAGTAAAGGATGGTTAAGTGAAATTAGTAATTAAAGGAAATGGTTTGAGTTGGCATAGCGATGTTTTTATCTAAACATCTGTCTAAGCCCAATGAAGGAGTTTTGGAAATGTTTTCCAACTAAGAACCAGAAATGTTTTCTGATATAGAAAACAAGAAACGAAAATGTTTTCCCATGGTAATAACATATACTTTCTAAATTTAGAAAATAAGAAATGTTGAATATAGGGAAACAGGAGATAAGTAAATTAATGAACTAAGGAGATTATATGATTGATGATTGATTGATAGAATTTCCATCTGGAAATAATATCGTTGTTTGCACACCTGTTTTTCTTCGATAGTTAACTCACAGACTATCGAAATTTTGACCATTTTAACGTTGTTAATATGGAGAGACTGGTTGGATTATTATCCAAAGAACCACTTTGTATTGGCATAAGCGTTGCGAATCATATATGCCAAAGATAATTGAAGACGGAGTAAAGTGCAAGGGCTATCGTATAAGTCTTAGATAACAGGGTCTAAGATGGATATACTGAATAGTACCTTCGGTTCATCCTGTTCCTGGATGACTTGTATGGACTGATGTCTGGCAGAGTATTTCCAGACGATCACGTATATTGATTTCTCCAACCGTACCAAGAGTGGAAGCGGAGAAGGAAACTTATTTTAGCTAACACATAATGTATGGTTGAGGGCGTCAATCGGTGATTTGATGGATTTGATGATGTGGCATTCAAAGTGAATCTGGTGTGATGATAAAGCGTAGCTTCTAGCCTAACATCCGGTAAATGACAGAAATCGGGCAGGCAGCATGGTTAAGTCGGTCGCACCGAAGTAGGGTGTATAATCACCTGATCTAGAGTTTCATTTACTTCTAAAAATCTATTGTAGATGTTGTCCCATTCGGGAAACGGTTGCTGATCCCAACCGTTGGTGATATACATTCGATACACTCAAGCGAAACGAGTGGTCGGTCATGTGTGGCCGGGTTGCAAGATGTTTTTGTTGAACCCAGTGTATTCCTCTCTAGAGGTACACAAGCGGAAGGTGGTCCCATACCTTGTCATAGTTGGAAATCCATTACCCAATACGTGCTTGTGGTTTTGATCGTATACTATATATGTAGAACGTGAGATTAAAGCGTTTGTGCTAGATGATTATTATATTGTGTTGATAGACATTATTATAATATCAAAAGGTTTTTGATATAAAGATATTTGGATTCTCATAAGGGAAAAACCCGTTCCGTTATACGTCGTGGTCTTATGAGATATCGATTACCTGCTTGAACTGTTTTAAACTGTTTTACTCACACTAGTCCCATGACTGACCCAGAGTTTATTTTGTTGTTTTCCCTAAACTCTTGGGTGCCTAAATTTGTAAGGGCATTCAAGTAGTCGGGATTTACAGAGATACTGGAAGAGCTTGGAGTAGGAGGCTTCAGGATCATATAGCTATAGTTATTTCCGATGTGTTGTAAGTGCTGTACTTTGATAACGATATGTATATTCAAGTACATATTTGTATTTCAAAGTTATGTTATGAAATATATTTATTCGTTTCGCTGTGAGATTCGTGTTACCCTGATATTGTGTTCTTCTTCTTCTTCTATACTAAGTTCTATCTTATCTTTCCCCACCCTCTGTTTTTCTTTCTATTAGTTTCCTGATTTTCAGTTTAATTTGGGGTTGGACTTGTGTTTTTGGTCAGCTCAAATTGGACCGGATTTTCGGGTCATTACAGTTGGTATCAGAGCTTAAGGTTAAGTGAATTACCTTGGTCTGTAGCGTGACTCAGTAGAGATGGGGTTAGTAATACCCTAGATTGAGTTGAGTGTATATATACGAGTGAGCATATTTGTTATTGATATAAAAATTGTTTTATATTATGGAGATTCATTGGTTGAGTTTTTTATGGGTTCTGGTCGATCAGTTTGATCCACTTTATCGGTAGGAGTTTGTAAACACTCGAATACGACCGGTCGACACAATATGTTTTGAAAAGAGGGTAAATTAAAATAAGTTTACCCAAGGTATATCTTGATATAGAGAAGATATATATATCAAAATTATAATATAGTGGATATACTAGTTGTGATTATAATCGAGTAAGATTATAAATTAAATGGTTATGTAAATAACCAATCAGAATTCATATAAGTGAAATACGTGAAATCAAATGAGTTGAATCTGAAATTTTAAACCAGAAATTTAGTTAAAACTCTGGAGAATTGGATAAGTGTTTGTAAATGGATTTGGATTAAAAATAAGGAAAATTTAAGATCCTGGGAGATTTTGAATTGTTTTACAAGCAGTGTGAATTATATTTTGAAATGAATTTCAAAGTGGAAATGTTTAGAAATGGTTTTATAGTATTGAACTCATTTCGATCGCTGGAAAATAGATTCTGATGATGACAGCTGCATCATCAGTATTCCTTTTCGAGTTGTAAGTGACGAATTACTACCAGAGATACTGTTTTGAATTTGTTTTGGGAAAGACAAGTTGTGTTGAATTTCAAATATAGGATTTGAATATATAGAATTTGAATATAGAAGATATAAAGGAATTCGAATATAGAATTTGAATATATGGAATTTGAATATAGAAATTCAAATGGGATTTATAATATAGAATTTGAATAGAATTTGATATATAGATTTGAATAATAGAAGTGATATAAAATTTGAATGGAAATGGAATAGAATTAACTAAGTCGAAGAGGAATTAGTTAATCGAGTTTTGAATTTGAAGTTGAACTTTGTAAGGTGAATTGGATTTGTAAGTGGATATTCGAAATTGAATATAGAACTTAAATTTGAAATTTGGATTCAAATTAGTTAATAAGCAAGTTAAAATATATTTGAACATGTCATGTTCAAATATAAAAGTGAAATAGACTAAAGAGTTAATTAACAAATTAATTAACGAATTGAGTTAAAACGATCAGGTATAGTTCAAATAGATTGGGCAGGTATAAGTATACATGAGATAGGTATGGATAAGGTATGAAGGTATATAAATAGAATGCTCGATGAAAAGGTATGTATTTAATTCATATATGAGATTTTATGCGCCGTATCGGCTAGCCGCTTGGCTTTTTCTTTTTCTTTTGGATTGGTGAGGGCTATGGGAGGCTATTTGAAATATCCCAATGCTCCTAGTACAAAGGAGGTTATGGCAAATTTTTCCAGGAATTTAAGGAGTTAGAATATTTTTAAGATAATTTGATAGTTAGAAATCAACGTATCGATATATATATATATATATATATATATATATATATATATATATATATATATATATATATATAGAAGTCGATAAGGAAACGAACTTAGAAATAGAATAGTAAAATCAAAAAGGAAGACAAGGAATAAAATCTCGTAAGAATAGAAGGAGAAAGTGTATATGTGTTAAAAGGTGAATAAGTAGTTGTATGGTGTTGATTGTTCGAGTAAGTAGTCATATCTGTTTTGACGTTATAAATGTTATTCAGTCAAGGTCTGAGAGGTAGTTATACCCCAACTTGATTGATTTCATTATTAACAAATAAATAATAAGATTTCAGGCTCGAAGATCAATGTTGGATAAGAGTTAGTTGAATATAGTATTTGAGTTGTTGTAACGATGTTTTACACAACATCTGTTTTGACCCAAATAAGTGTAAGTATAGAAATAAACGAGATCGGAAAAGAGATAAGTAATTGGAATATTTTCCAATTATAAATAGCATATATTTTCTAAAGTTTAGAAAATAAAGGAAGGCGATATTCAGAAATGTTTTCCAAATAACATAAAAGGCCAATATGGTTATTGAAAATATTTGGTTAACAAATATTGATAAAGAAATAAAGAAGTGATTTAAATAATGGAATATTAATTAAGGGCTCAGTGACATGTTCAAAAGGAAAATTTGATTTTTGAAAAGAGTAAACTGTTTGAAAACTCCCAGGGAAAGACTGTTTGAATTAAAAACAAATTTAACAGAAATTTGTGAAAGCAAATTTGAATTAAAGTAAATCCAGTAAAGTGGTAACTGAGATTGAATTAGAATGATATCAAGACAAATTGGATTGTGAGATTCAAATTTGAAGTGTAATGGGATAATCAAGTTAAGAATTGGGAATCGAGAAGAAACTCGAGTTAAAATGATATTTGGTTCGGATATAAACGAATGGTTGTGTTGTGGATAAGAGCGTATTGGAATTTGATTGGGATAACACTGGTATATGCTGAGTTGATAGCATATGAAAGTATAGAGTTGATATGCCCGACAAAAAGGTACAAGTTTATATTTCATATGGTATGAGATTTTGATGGGCCGAATTGGCAAGCCGCTTGGCTGTTTGATTTTCTTTTAGGTTGGAAAGGGCCTAGAGAGGCGAGGTGGAGTTTGAATTATTGACCTGTACAAAGGAGGTTATGGCGAAATTTTCAGAAAAGTTAAGGCGTTAGAAAATTTTCAGGACTTTTGAAAATTTTCGTTGATAAAAATTAATTAATAATTTAATTGAAATTAAATTGGTTCAGTTGAAACTGAAATCAAGAAGTGAACAAATATGTTCTAACCAGTCGATAGGGTCGTCCTCTACCTTTTAGCAATTTCAAGGACGAAATTATTTTAAGTGGGGAAGATTGTAATGATCCGCTTTGGAAGAGGTATTACAATTAATTTATTTAATTATATAAATAGTGATTTAGGGAATTAAATCGTCGTTAATTAAATTATAGTGAATATTTAATTAAATTAAATAATAGAATAATATATTTATTTCTGAAATAATCAGAATTGGCTGAAATGACGATATGGTGTGAACTGGATCATCTGTGATATTTCATTCAGCTTGGAATTGAATTTGAATAACGAATATATTATATAAACGACAGTTTGAACGTATAATTATATAATAATTAAAATCGAGCTTGAAATGGCGCTGCAGTTCGTAAATTGGCGATTCGAACTTCAACTGAATGTACAGGATTCGTTTTAAGCCGGATTTCTGTGAAACAAGAAACGTGTGGAGCTGGTGAAGTATATCTTTCTAGTAGAAGAGAAAAATTGGGATTTCGCCGTGTAGATTTTGATTCACGTCCAAATCAAATTTTAGAAATGTCGCTGTGGAATTCCTTTATAATTTAAAAAGGAATTATTTATATTTTAAAAGGAATTTCAATATAAATCGAATATCGGGTTGACCCAGAAGTGAATATCAAGTTAGAAATTCATATAGGAATATTCTAGAGCTGTATGGTATTCCACTATGAATATATGCGATAATATTTAATTTAATTGTTTTAAATATATTTATATATTTAAAATAGTTATTTAGAGCTTTAAAAATAGCCATTTTTACAAACGATCACAGAATTCGATGAAACTACTTTTGTTGGATCCGCAATATTAAATTATTGTTAGATTTCAATTGGCGTGATTTTTGGAGTCAGTATGTGACCATGGTGAATTTAAATGTAAACCGAGCGATATTTGACCTTTAAAAATATGCTGTATGAGCAAATAGAGTCGGAATTCGATGAAACCAGTTTCATTGTGTCCGTTAGGTCAAACTCTAGGTGTATGCCCATTTTCGTGATTTTTGGATACTGTATGTGATCGTAGGAATTTGTAGAGTGAGATGAGCAATATAATTAATATAAAAGTCAATTAAATATTAATTTCTAAAACACTATAAATACCCCTTCCATTGTGTAAACCTAATATCATTTCATCCGAAGTCAAATAAGCCACCGCCTATTTTCTCTCCTTATTTCTTCAAAACGCAAGCAACAAAAATCAGATACAAATCCACAAAAAATCCTTAAATCATACTATAAACATTCCTGAATCCCCGTCGTCCTTCTCTTCTTCCTCATACTACTTTTACTGGGTTCGGTGCTTTTTCCATCTCCGCTGTCTTCGAACGCAAGCACCTACGGTTTAGTATTGGGCTTGTATTAGTGTTCTTGTGGGTTGCGAGATCGAGTGTTGCGGTTCCAGGAGTTTTGTGTGATGTTGGGTATGAGTTCTTCTATAATGGCCTGTAAGTGATGAGGGTCCAATGAGGAGAGGATGATGCTCTTTGTTTAAGTTGTGTGAAGGAAGTCGGGATGGAGAGGAGGTTCTCTGTGTTGGATTTTGTGAGTATGAAGGAGTGTAACTCGTGGTTGTGGGTGCAAAACCGTTCGATGGTTTGATGGATGTAGAAGTCATGGATGGATGAGTGAGCGTGAATGGCTTTGGAGAAGCGAGCAGCGGGATCGAAAGTTCTGTTTGGGGGAAGAAAGAAAGTAACGGTGGGCTGTGTGTTTGAAACAAGGTGGGTTCTGTTGTTTTTGCCAAAGCATAAATATTGGAAGGAGTCTTCAGCTATGGAAATCTGAGGAGCACGGTTTTGATGGTAATGGTGAAGACAAGTCTTGCGCGTCTGGGCTGCAAAAGTGGTGGATGGGTCTGTTTGAATTGGTAAAGCCCATTTTAGAAGTTAAATTTAATTTAAATCCAAATAAAAGAATGTATTAACTTTAATTTATCATATAATATTCATATGTGAACAAAAATTGATGAAATCAGATCCGACAGGATCGTATGAACAGATATTTCAACATGGAACTGACTAGGAACGAATCGGAGCTCGTTACAATTTATGCCGAAATAAATTGTCCGACTGAATCATATAACGCAAACCGTTATTTAACGGCTAACGCGCAAATGTGAGTAAATCTCATAACTCTGAACAGTTGTAATTTCATGTTGTATTTTTAGAACTGTTAAATATTGGTTGGTTGACTATGTGTTGATTGGTTGATTGAACTACTAGTCAGTTAGTTGAATTTCTATATTGATTCTGTTTAACAGAATATATCATATGGAAATGAAAGCGATGTTGATCTTATTGTGTAACATCTGTGGATGCAGGGAAACAGGTTGGAGGAATCCAACTGGATTCCTCAACATTTATTTTACTGTTTTTCATATATTGTGATATATGATGTGATATATAATCTGTTGTCGATTATATGTGTTTGGACGATACTGATCATCGTGATTTGATATGTTGAATACCATAACATACCGAAATGTTGATAAGGGAATATTTTCAAAGTGATATTTGAAATTAAAATATTTATAAATAAGAAATATTTATAAATTGGAATATTTATAAATAGGAGATATTTAGAAAAAGGGAAAACGTTATAAAAAGGAAACTGTTATAAGAAGGAAATCATTTTAAAGTGGAGAACCGTTACTAAAAGTAAATCTTTAAAAATGAATAAACGTTGTTAAAAGGGAAATCTTTATAAAGAGAATAAAGGAGTTAAATCGAATATGGTATTCGAAAGGAGTTAAATCGAATATGGTATTCGAAAGTTAGTAAACCGAATTAGTTATTCGAAAGGGGTTAGTCGAGTCGAGTTAGTTGAATAGAGTTAATCGAATATTTGTTATTCGAATTATGGTTAACCAGTTAGAGTTAAACAAGTTAGAGTTAAACCAGTTAGAGTTAAACCAGTTAAAGTTAATCATTTAGAGTTAACCAGTTAGAGTTAAACCAGTTAGAGTTAAACCAGTTAGAGTTAATCAGTTAGAGTAAATCGAACTAGAGTTATTCAAATGGAGTTATCGAATATTGGTGATTTGAATAAAGTAAAAGGAGTTATCGAATATTAGTGATTCGAATAAAGTAAAAGGAGTTATCGAATATAGTTTATTCGAGTAGAAAGTAAAAGGAGTTAATCGAATGTAGTTTATTCGAATAGAAAGTAAAATGAGTTAATCGAATATAGTTTATTCGAATAGAAAGTAAAAGGAGTTAATCGAATATAGTTTATTCGAATAGAGTAAAAGGAGTTATCGAATATAGTTTATTCGAATAGAAAGTAAAAGGAGTTAATCGAATATAGTTTATTCGAATAGAAAGTAAAAGGAGTTAATCGAATATAGTTTATTCGAATAGAATCAATTGAGTTAATCGAATATAGTTTATTCGAATAGAGTTAAAGGAGTTTTCGAATATAGTTTATTCGAAAGGAGTTAAGTGAAATGAGTAAATAAATAGCGTTAGTCCAAATGAGTAAATCAATAGCGTTAGTCCAACAGAGTTAATCCAATAGCGTTAGTCCAATAGAGTTAATCCAATAGCATTAGTCCAATAGAGTAAATTGATAAGGGTTAATCGAATAGAGTAAATTGAATAGAGTTATCGAATATACCTTATTTGAAGGAAAGAATTATCGAATAAGAGATGATTCGAAGGAGGGTTAAGTAAGGAAGTTAGTTAAAGAAATATAAAGTGAACTTTGCCTATTTCAAAGTTAGAAATGTTGTTCAGTTAAGGTCTGAGAGGTAGTTCTACTCCAACTTGATTGGATTCGTATTTAACTAAGGAATGGTTAAGGTTCGGCAGTAAAGGATGGTTAAGTGAAATTAGTAAATAAAGGAAATGGTTTGAGTTGGCATAGCGATGTTTTTATCTAAACATCTGTCTAAGCCCAATGAAGGAGTTTTGGAAATGTTTTCCAACTAAGAACCAGAAATGTTTTCTGATAAAGAAAACAAGAAACGGAAATGTTTTCCAATGGTAATAACATATATTTTCTAAATTTAGAAAATAAGAAATGTTGAATATAGGGAAACAGGAGATAAGTAAATTAATGAACTAAGGAGATTATATGATTGATGATTGATTGATTGATAGAATTTCCATCTGGAAATAATATCGTTGTTTGCACACCTGTTTTTCTTCGATAGTTAACTCACAGACTATCGAAGTTTTGACCATTTTAACGTTGTTAATATGGAGAGACCGGTTGGATTATTATCCAAAGAACCACTCTGTATTGGCATAAGCATTGCGAATCATATATGCCAAAGATAATTGAAGACGGGGTAAAGTGCAAGGGCTATCGTATAAGTCTTAGATAACAGTGTCTAAGATGGATATACTGAATAGTACCTTCGGTTCATCCTGTTTCTGGATGACTTGTATGGACGGATGTCTGACAGAGTATTTCCAAATGATCACGTATATTGATTTCTCCAACCGTACCAAGAGTGGAAGCGGAGAAGGAAACTTCTTTTAGCTAACACGTAATGTATGGTTGAGGACGTCAATTGGTGATTTGATGGATTTGATTATGTCGCATTCAAAGTGAATCTGGTGTGATGATAAAGCGTAGCTTCTAGCCTTACATCCGGTAAATGACAGAAATCGGGCAGGCAACATGGCTAAGTCGGTCGCAACGAAGTAGGGTGTATAATCACCTGATCTAGAGTTTCGTTTACTTCTAAAAATCTATTGTTGATGCTGTCCCATTCGGGAAACGGTTGCTGATCCCAACCGTTGGTGATATACATTCGATACACTCAAGCGAAATGAGTGGTCGGGTCATGTATGGTCGGGTTGCAAGATGTTCTTGTTGAACCCAGTGTATTCCTCTCTAGAGGCACACAAGCGGAATGTGGTCCCATACCTTGTCATAGTTGGAAATCCATTACCCAATACGTGCTTGCGGTTTTGATTGTATACTACATATGTAGAACGTGAGATGAAAGCGTTTCTGCTAGATGATTATTATATTGTGTTGATAGACATTATTATAATATCAAAAGGTTTTGGATATAAAGATATTTGGATTCTCATAAGGGAAAAACCCGTTCTGTTATACGGCGTGGTCTTATGAGATATCGATTACCTGCTTGAACTGTTTTAAACTGTTTTACTCACACCAGTCTCATGACTGACCCGGAGTTTATTTTGTTGTTTTCCCTAAACTCTTGGGTGCCTAAATTTGTATGGGCAGTCAAGTAGTCGGGATTTACAGAGATACTAGAAGAGCTTGGAGCAAGAGGCTTCAGGATCATATAGCTATAGTTATTTCCGCTGTGTTGTAAGTGATGTACTTTGATAATGATATGTATATTCAAGTACAGATTTGTATTTCAAAGTTATGTTATAAAATATATTTATTCGTTCCGCTGTGAGATTCGTGTTACTCTGATATTGTGTTCTTCTTCTTCTTTTATTCTAAGTTCTATCTTATCTTTCCTCACCCGCTGTTTTTCTTTCTATTAATTTCCTGATTTTCAGTTTAATTTGGGGTTGGACTTGTGTTTTTGGTCAACTCAAATTGGACCAGATTTTCGGGTCATTACATGGAGATCGATGGATATGCGAGGAATAAGGTTCCTCCGGTTTCGTTCAGATCCAGAACGAACTTGTAAATGGACTGTGTGTCTGACACTGGATTTTATTCTGTGTTGATTGATCTCTATTAAATATACATCTGTTTGGCGGCGGAGAATTTATTCTCTTGCTTAACGCCCTTCTCTGAGACGTACGAGCTCAGAGGTTATATATCAATAGAAATCAGTCGCATGGAGTGAATTGCCAGTGTGGCATGCTAAGTGGCAGATTATCCAGGCTTCTGTTGAAAAGCAAAGTCTTGTGGTGGATGATCAAAGCACGACCTATGTGGCACAACTTTGTGTATAGCGTTAATTCGCGAGCCTCACACCTAGGTATGAGTCAAAAACGGGATAAGGATCCAAGGAGTGCACGACGTTTCTTTCTAGCTATAGGTGATGTCGGTGACCTACCAGCCCTGACATTTATATTATTTTTACCTGTGTGGTTGTTGGAATGCGAGGTGCCTCAGATATAGGCCTGATAGGACCGGGAAACGTGTGTTCAGGAATACTAATCCTCAAAAGTAAGAGAGGACCGACCTTGAAGGTTGAAGGGATCATTGTGTGTGGTCCTGAGACATTTGCTAGAGTGTCTCGAACGGAGGGGAGCTTGCCCCTTGCCTCGACTCATGACGGAAATCCAATTTCCAATACGTGACATTTCGGTTTTATTTGTAGAGCCTAGTATGGCGACATGATATATGGTACTCATGCCGTCTATGATTGATACATTTATATTCGAAGTTGCTTTCTTCACTTATAGTAATAATAAAATATTAAATTTCACGTATCAAGCATTATTTGGCTGTTATAAGGTAAAACCCTATCCTCCGGCTTGCGTTGCATTGTGTGATGGGACCTAGGTCTTATAACAGCTTCATTGTTCTTTATTTAGCATTGCGTTGTTTGCTTATGCACTGGTATTCTTGGGGTAAAAACCCGTTCCGTGTTATACGGCGTGGTCCCTTGATTTACCGAACTTTAAAAAAAAATCAAATTAATAACTGTTTTAGTTCTCACACCAGTCACATTACTGACCTGGAGTTTATTGTTTTAACCTAAACTTTGGGTGCCCCTATTTCCACACGGGCAGCTTGTAGTTTTGGTTTTTACAGATTTATATTCACAGGATCCTAGTTAACAGCTGGAATGATATTCGGAAAGCTCTGTATCCGTATATCTCCTTCAGTTGTGTTTTATATTATTTTCCGCTGCTATGTAATGTATTGTAATCCCTGATATTTTTCTGATGTATAATATTTATTCCTACTCTGTATATTCTTATATCCTGATGGAATTGTTGTAATAAGCAATGAATTGTTCTTCTGTTTGTGTTCCGATGTGTGTTGTTCTCAACTCAATCCGTGCTTTCCTTCACGGGGAAGTTTAGGTTGCTTCAATTGGTATCAGAGCTCTGGTTTACAGAGCTTGAGAACAAGGCACATTAGAACCAAACAAAAGAATTCATCAGAGACTGGATTAGTAATATCCAATGAGAATGACTCGTTAGAGATGGGATCAGTAGTATCCTAGAACGAGTGTGAAGAGTATATTTTTAAAATGAAAACAATTTTTGTTTTGAAAATTTAAATCGTATTATACGTATTTGAATATTTATTTTAAATTGATTTGGACAATCCAATATATAAAGATTTTGCATATACGCCTTGCAAACGTATATTCAAAGTTTTAATATATTGGATAGATATAGAATCACACTCTAGTCGCCCAGACATGATTCTGATGATGGGTACCCATCATCAGTATCTGTGCTCAAGTTTCGAAAGTGAGATTTCTATATATTTCCAATTGACTGGTGTGGGAACCAAAACTAGATAGGATATATTGTTGTGATTTGGCATGAAAAATATGATTTTTGGACTACGTATTAAATTACTTATTTGAAAAACTAATCAACTAATTAATTGATGATTATGTTGTTTGAAAATTGGTTTGATATTTTTTTAACCATTTAGGCCAAATTGATCAAATATTGAACTGTATTGAAAATTGTTTGAGATTGCATGCATATACATGTATATACATCGAACAAGTCATAGCAAGGAGGCTAGAGCAGAGGAATAAAATTGTTTGCCCGACAAATAGGTACATGTTTATTGTATTTCTTGGGTTTTGGATGATTTTATGAGCCGATTGGCCAGCCGCTTGGCTGTTTCTTTTTCTTTTTGGATTGGAGAGGCCTGTATGGCAATTTCGGGATTTTCCCGATGCTTCCGTGCAGGGGAGGTTATGGCGAAATTTTTCGAAAATTTAGGGTGTTAGCCAAATTTTTGAAAAATTTGAAGAGTTCTTAGAAACTGAAAAGTTGAAGAACTTAAGCCATAATGAAAGTTGAGTTGGTTTGTAAAACAACTTTCAGCTTCGTTCCTTTTCGGGGACGAAAAATTTTAAGTGGGGGAGATTGTAATAACCCGGAAAATCCGAGCCAATTTAAAATTTTTATTTTGGCAATTTTAATGAATTTTGAATATTTAAATGAATTATTTTAAATAATGACGACGAGAAATTTATTTTGAATAGATTAGAATGTATATATTTATATAGATTGTCGTTAGAATATAAATATTTATTTTTTAATTATAAAAGGAATTGAAAATGGCGCGGTAGTTTGAAAATTCGATTTCAAATTTCAAATGAATGTACAGGATTCAAAATAAACCGGATTTTAGCGAAACCAAAAATATTAGAATTTAATTGAGAATATCTTTCCAACGAATCCGAAAAATCGAAATTTCATAGTGGGGATAAAAAGTTATGCCCAGTTGAAAATTCAGAATAGTCGCTATGGAATTTTTGGCCCTTAAAAATGGAAATTTTGCAAACGACCTCGATTTTCGACGAAACCACTTTTGTTGGATCCGGGATGTCAAGTTATTGCTGTATTCATATTTTCATGATTTTTGAAATCAATATGTGAGCGTGGCGAAGCAAAACGTGTTTTGACAATTTCAGTCAATTTCGATCGACCAGAAAATGGCCATTTTTCAAACAGTCTCGGAATTTGACGAAATTAGTTTTGTTAGAACCGTATCATCAATACGAAGCTAGAAAATATTTTTTGGGAATTTTTAGAGTCCGTATGTGGCCCCGGCAAATTGAAATCCGCGTTCAAATTCAATATATAGATTTATATTTTGATTTTGATGGAAACTGGTCGAAACAGCCGAACTGGTTTACGATACATATCCCAATGTGTTCGAAATAGGGGAATTAGTTATGGACGACAGTCGTTGGGCCTCGTTTGGTGTTCGAATTAAAAGTCAACTTTTTTCGGAGAATAAAATAAAATAAAATAAAAAATTATATATATATATATACCTTTTCCCTTACCCCCTCTTTCCTCTTGAGCGGGTCAAACCCGAATAAAAAGAAAAAAACAAATCGAGGAAAGCGACGTAACCTCCCTCCCCCTCAAATCCGACGCGTCGCCCCTCCCTAGACCGCGCTGCCTCCTCTCTAACCAACCCCGTCGCCCTCCCCCTCCTCCGACTCTCGCTCTCTCCTCTGAACCCCCCTCCCCCGCGAGTATCGAGACCGCCACGCCCCACCCGAAGAAAACCCCCAACCCGATGCGATGACCACCCCCTTCCCTCCTCCCTTCCCTTTCCTCCCTGACGTGCCACCTTCACAAGTAAATTCTAAATCTATTTATTTATTTTATTTATTTTATTTTATTTCTTCTTCTTATTTACTATAACTGGTTACTTTGTGTCGATTTGTACTATATAAAATTAGGATCTTTATAAATTAAAAAGATATGATTTTTAATTAGGAAAAGATATGATTTTTAATTAGGAAAAGATATGATTTTTAATTAGGAAAAGATATGATTTTTAATATGATAAAAATATAATTTTTATACAGAAAGAAGCGATAAAAATATACGATTTTTAAATATGAAATGCCATTGTAAAAATGTGATTTTTAATGTGAACAGCGGGAAAAGATAGCGATGGTATCGGCGGAAATCAAAACGGAATCCATACTGTTCAGAAGGAAAGAATGGAGTAGTGGAACCCTCGGTGAGAACTTCTCACTTTTAATTTATTTTCTAGTTAAAATATATACTAGGATGCAGAGGTGCTTAGCAGCACATGACACCCGTCGTCCACAGACCATGGATGACTTGTTTGTTTGATTAATGTGTTGTGAAAATTGATTGTGTGATGTGGAATGAAATAAAATATTTATAGTTAAAATATTTTATAGTCAAAAATATAATTTTTAACGAGAATGTGAATAAAATAAATATTCATTTACAATCAGACGATTTGTTTATGTACACCCATTTGACTGATATTGATTGGGACGATAAATTTTACACATCGCCCAACTGCACAAATAAAAATCTGTGTTTGTCGACTGAAACCCCACACGGGTGTTGGGAATATTTGATGTACACTAATCACAATTGTTTAGTTGCATGTCAATCGATAGGTTGACAGACAGTTGTGTGGTGCACTCTGCATGATGGTTGATTATTTATCATTGCTATTATATACATGTGTTGTATGGAATTCATATAAATAACATTATATGGTAATTGATTGGGTCTCATTCCAATTTAGAAAATAAATTATATTTATGTGTTGAATAAACAAAATAGTCATGTGTTGACAATACTCATGTGTTGAAACCATTCATGTGTTGAAAATATTCATGCGTTGAATAAAATCTTTAAACAATAAAATTTACATCTTTATCATATATAAAATTAGAAACTAACTAGAAACTAGTTAAGATGAGTGGTTTCCTGGGTATTGATCTGATGTTGGTTTCGGCCTTCGGGGTTAATACTTAGGGAATTGTTCACTTGCTAAATTACGGTTAGAGGTTGATTAAGAATTAATTGATAAAAATCATAACTTTATAAAATATATTAAATGACAAAAAAGTCATGTGTTGAAAATACTCATGTGTTGAGAATATTCATGTGTTGGAAGAAATATATATTCATGTATTGAAGAAAATATTCATTTGTTGAATAGAATAACGAAGTTATTGAAATATATAAAGCCGTATTGATTAGATATGCGCCGTTTTGACGCGAACGATATTTATATCGATTTTATTCATTTTTTTATATAATGAATAGCAAAAAGGAAGTGATTTCCAAATATAACGTTTTGAAAATATTATCATTTATATATTAATGATATGGAATATTCAATTTTGATTAAAAATTGAATATGAAGTTGAAATCGTTTTTAAAACGAATTTAAACGATTTATAAAATACGTTTAGAATTGAAATCGACGAAATATATATAATATATATGTTATATATATTAAATGGCTTGAATAGAATGCGCCGCGCCGCGGCAATTCGCGAATTACGACTATTGACTTCGAATTGACGTTACGGGAGATCTGGCCGTCGGATTCTCCTGAAACCGGAACCTTTGGGTTCGTATCGAAAAGAGCTTTCCAATGAATATTAGAAATTTGAAATCTAATGGTTGGATTTGGAATTATGCCCGAATTAAATTCGGAAAATGTCGCTGTAAGTGCAGTGATTTAGGTTTAATGGGCAATATGGCAAAAGTTATCGCTAATCTACAATGTGGCAAAAAATTATCACTAATCTACAGTGTGACAAAACTTAAAATTATGCCTGAAAAACTGCTCATGCATGCTATTTCATGTTTCTTCACAACTCTACATTGCCATAACAACACACATAAGAACTCCAAACATGATTCAGGACATAGCTAAAGCTTTTGCGAAGAATTTCTCTCCTGTCTCGTGTTTTCCACATTCAATGCGCATTAGGGCCAACTCTTCCTTCATATTTGCCGCAAATTCATCGGCTTTTGCCCTCTTTTGCTTTTGCTTCAGCAGCTTTTCTTCAATTGTTTTCTTTTCCATGAGCAATTGTGATATAGTATTTTCTTTTTCCATCAATTTAACAGTAGTATCATCCAATTTAGAATTGTTGTTGATTTCATACACTTCGTCATGCCACATAAAATACCCACAATCGCCATTCTGCACATATATTAAATTCTCGAGTAAAACATCAATGAAAGATATGATAATCGACATGGAGCAACCAAAAAAACCTAATTTATACTTACCGGCCACATGGAGCAACCAAAAACTTCTTCCCCGCATTCGACCCTACCTTCACAGTCCTCATCTTCGCTGGGATTTTGTGGTGGCAGATCTTTCTCGCAGTCGCTGTTGACGAATTTGAAGTAGAAATTGATTGAGCGGTCATTCAACTCGATTTGAAGGAAGAATTGAAGTGATATCACAAACTGCAAATCATTCAGTAGGCTTTCAGGCATGTATTTCATGTATATTCAGTATTTGTGTGCATAATCAAAACAAAACATGCGTATATTTATTAGCCAGGCTTACACACACACACACTTAAGAAATCATGTGTATACTTATTAGATGGTCTTATTGAAACAGATCATGATTATACTTAAGAAATGATAACTATCATGTATATGTAAGCATCCTTATGAACCATTTTCATAAACCAGTGTATCATGTCTCAATCATCACAGGCAACAATAACCTGGGAAACCCGAGCAGTTGTTTAGAACATGCAGCTCATATAAGGTCTTGGTCTAATTGTTCACAACCACACTTCACTAGGAACTAAAGTTCTGTTTTATTAAATTGATTAACAACCAAATAGCGGCTCAAAGAACATTTCAGTGAATCAACATACAATGAAACCACAAAAATACACCACCATCTACAATTTATAGATCTTAGTTTCAACTTTTTGTTTCATTATCATATCCAATATTGTTGCTCATATCTACCTTAATTTTTAAGTTTCAAAACTCCTTCAATTAAACTAAGCTACAAACCCAGAATCAAACTTGTATTACACATATTTAGAAGCACTGTTCTAGCTAAAACAACTAGCCTCAGTTTCACGCTTGTTTGTAGATGAAGATTCTGGATTATAGTCTGAGACAGTGCATTCTAAAGCTCAGTTTTTGCTAGTATATCTTAAAGTACCTAGATTCGCATTGTTCAAAAATGAATTGTGTGAAACAAACTAGATTGTATGAAACAAAAAATTAGGAATTTTACCTTAATAAATGCAAAGCGTAAGGGAGACAACTGACAAAATAACCAGACTATCGCACAGACAGAGTTGGAGGAAGGGCACAACAACCGATTGGAATTGCTGCGGACAAAAAAGGGGAAATTGCTGAGGCAGAGGACGGCAGTAAGAAGTGGTGGGAGAAACGAAATAGCAACGATGAGCAGGGACGCTGATTGTCTCGAAGCCTACCAATTTGATTGTAAATGGAAATTAGAAGGGAGAATTGATCGTCATTCGATTTGGAATTAGTGATTAGTGATTTTGGGAATTTGAGAATTTGGGGTAGAAACGAAATGAAAAGAGAGGCGGTAGAACGAAAATAAAAGCGGGAATAGAAATAAGTGAGGTGCGGATTGATGATGTTGACGGACGATTGAGATTTTGTTTAAACTAATGGTATGGATCGCTGAGGTGTATTTATTTTTTTAAATATTTTTATTTAGAATATATCTATAGCCACTGCAATACAATTTGATATCTATCCTAACACACTGAAGCGTGTATTGCAATAGATAAAAAACAGCATAACAATGGCAACATTGTAGTTAACAACACCATGGATTTTCGTTGCGATAGGTCATCTATGTCGTAGTGTGCATTTTTATATTCTTTAATCAAATATTCACAAATATAATAATATATTTTGAGCTAATATTTATGTAATTGGTCCATTTATTTTATGAACTTAGTAATGATTTAGAGGTATAAAGATGTTCTTTGTTTAGAGTATGTTAATCATTCTTGACATAATTTATATGTATGCATAGGTCGGTGAGTGATTTATATCAATACATTGGTAGTAGATTTTTAGTATCAAACTGGCTTACATGCATAAATCTTAGTTTAACTGAATTTACATTTTATTTTTTTTTGTTTAAATAATGCAGTTAATTTGATAGTTAGTTTTTCATGAAATTCACGTTCAAGAAAAAGAAAATGTTAATATTTTTTTTTTTTAAGATATTATATTATTTAACGGTCGGTTTTCTCATCGTTGTACGGTTATAGTATCTTATATCGTAAAAGGTACCTTGCTAGCATTATCTACATTGCGTCTCTTTCCCATTGTTTGATGAAAAAAAAAGGGATATTTTTTATAACCTACTATTTAGCTTTAGTGAAGACACACAGTTAAAAATGTGAATAGGGGAAGCATTTCGTCAAAACGTATTATAAGTTATAACCTGCATTTATGTCGCAGTTTTGAAATAAAGTAACGATAATATGGGCAGATATTTGAGTAGACATGGTCAGCTTAATTACGTGGGAAACAAGTTATCTTCTATGCTAATCACGGCCAACTGGTTAGCTCACTTATATAAATAGATTACACAGTCCATCCAGAACCAAATCTGAGTTTTATATCTCCTTCCAGACATTGAAACTTGAAAGGTATATCTTGCTATCCATATTGCGTCTCTTCTCTTTGTTAAAGGAAAAGAAAACGGAATTTTCTTTTTCTTCTTCCAATAACATGTAAGATAAGTATTTACCGAAGCATTAATATTGACATATGATATAGCTTGATTTCCCCTCTTTTCATCTAATATCTAGCTCATGTTTTCTCCCAGACACTGAAATGCACCTTGCCGTTTCCCTTCTCTTATTTGAGGAATAATTTTTTTTTCCTTTTTTTTTTCTTTTTTTTTATGGGATATATATAATAAGACGTATCACGTAAGAATCTAAGATTGCTTTTTCCTGCTTTCGTCCAAAACGACTTACAATGATTACCTATAATCCTGTGTGTGGTTTTGTAATTATTTTCGAGCTTTTATGCGCATGGTGAATTAGTAAGATTACAATTACATGTATCCTCAGATCTTTTGGTTTACTTTCACCAGTCATGGGATACCTATATTAGGTTTAACGCATCATTGATCATATTATCTGATGATTTACTCTCCAAATACTAAATACCCATATATTTGTAATAAGGATAGAATGACCAATTCGGATTTGATTTGCTTGGCAGATAGAAAACAGCGAATCAAGCAAGTCTAATGGATAAATATGATGATATGTGGTCGGATCTTGGAGAAGATCTTCTGGGTACAATATGCGAATCATTAACCATTCCGGACATCTATTCGTTTGCATCAGTGTGCCGTTCATGGAGAAGCGCTGCTGCCCTCAAGGACAAACGACGGCACTTGCATCGCTTCAAACTCCAAAAGCCATGGCTTGTTTTCAATAATGAGACTGCTGCATTTGCAAATTTCTACAGCATATCCGATGGCAGGTTTTTTACAATGGAGAAGGAACCAAATGCATCCCCAATACTTCCTTCACTCAACAACTGCTTCGTTATTGGGTCGGATCATGGTTGGATGATTGTCGCCGACGAACGATCCGAACTTGTGCTCGTAAATCCGATGACACGTAAACAGATTGCACTGCCTCCTGTTTCCACGTTTGACGTTGTCAAACCTCGATATGGAAATGACAATATTATTACTTCTTACACTGTGAAGGAGACTGATTACGGCATCCCTCCGGAAAGGTATGCAAGCTACAAATTGGATTACACAGTGGAGAACCTGCGTTACTCTTTGTACTGGAAAGCTTGTCTGTCGTCATCTCCAGCCGGCGGTGATGATAACTATATCGTGGTGGTTCTTCTTCACAATCAGCTGGGTGGCATAGCCTTTGCCAAATCTGGCGATGAAAAGTGGACAATGATGTTCGATGTTTTTAAACCCTTGTTCATCGTGGATATTACTTTCTATCATCATCATCGTCGTTGCACTAGTAGTCATGCTAGTAATTCAACACCGGTGTTACTCACAACAAATGCACATGGGATGGTTCAAGAGTGGGATTTAACCAACCAAGCAGCAGCAGTAGTAAAGAAAGATGTGGAATTTTTACCTGCTCAAGAATTGGATTCGAAAGAGTACTACTATTATCTAGTGCAAACCAAGTGGGGAGATTTATTGCATGTTCGTAGGTTTCGAGGAGGAGTAACCGCAGATGACTATTCTACTTCTAGGATTGAAGTTTATAGATTTGATTTGATGCCTGGGAACCAGAAAAGAAGGCTGGTGAAGGTTAAGAGCTTGGGACAATATGCGATCTTTTTGGGTGGAAATACGCCGGTCTGTGTCTCAACGGTGGACGCTCCTGGGTTGAAACCAAACTCTGTATATTTCACAGATGAGTACTCCGATTATTCTCAAATCTTCAAGGAGAAAAGAAGAGATATTGGAATTTACAACTTGGAGGATGGCACAGTAGAACAAATTCTGCCAAACGATACCCGACTGTGCTGGCCTCCTCCTCTTTGGTTCACCCCTTCTCTCCTCTGATCAACTTTTTTTCTAATTAATTGATTTATCTGTGTAGTCAAAGCTATCATAGAATGGCCGCTGTAACTTTTTGATCAAAGTTTATAATTTATCTTCGACTTCTGTTAGTTCTGCTTCTGCATTGCATGTTCTATTTGTTCAATTATCTGTTTTCTTATATATATGTTGGTGCTGGTTTGATATCTATTTTTTATTACCACCAAAGTTGTAGTTCTGTTTGCAATTCTAGCAATACGCAGGAGTACTAAATCATAGTAGTGTGTGCATAATGTCTGCAGGAAATCTATTGATCATTCACCATGGATTTGACAGATAAGATATCTAACGCTAAATTAACAGGTGGAATTTAGATAGCTGCCAATTTTTATTATCAGTTAAACTTCTGATATTGCTAAGATAATGCTAATATTCAAAGTTTCAAACAAATTATGTGGACAATAATCATATGCAAAAAGCTACGTAAATCATCTATACTATATTATAATTACTGAACTCGGCTATCTTCACTCTCAGGCCTCCAAAAATTATCTAAAGTTGAAAGGTCGCGGATTGTTTACTTCATCGTTTCTTCCGTAATAAGCGTTCATTTTCTGTCCCCATGCTGTTTTTTTAAACCGATCTTATGCCATTTTCATTCCAGTCCAAATCCATTCCAAATCCATTCAGATCTACAAATCTCACCTTCACTCCCTTTTACCTCTCTTATTACTGACTGTCTCCCCGTCTTCTATTTTTTTAAATCAACCATTCAATTTCTTCGGCCGAGTCAGTAACTCTTCGAACGGCGACGATTGGAGCTCAGCTAATCTGCATCTCTTAAGCGGTAGTGGTCCTCTTCTCCTTCCCCCATATTAGTGGTTGACTGTCCATCACCGATGGTGTGTCTTCCAAGTTTTCGGCTCTTCCCAATGTAAGCATGTCTTCTTCCTACGGATTTTTTTGTTCGCTCTGAATCAATTTTGGGTTTAGGTCATTTCTAGGTCATTTTTACTGCATTGACTCAATTTAAGATCTAAATCTGACTTTCTGGGCTTCACTGCATAAATCCGATTTTGCTTACGGTATGGTACATTTATTAGCTCAAATTTGTTGGTCTGCGCTGGAATGTGGTAATAATCTAATTTAATGTTTGGTTGGTTTATATCTTTGTTTCATGGTAAGAGACGTAGTTATGTTCAGACATGAATCCAACACTTTTCATTGCCACAACTGACTTTTGTTTTATATTTCTGAAATGGGCCAAGTTACTGCTTTTATGCGTTTCAACAACTGTTGTGTAGGCGCACAAATTAGTGTATTTCCTCAACCACCCGACTATAATTAAAATTACAGCAAGTTGTTGCTATTATTTTTTGTGAATAAATAAATATAGTTTATCTGAACATTAGGAATCTTATGAGTGGTTTTTTTTATAACCGACAATGAAGAACATACTCACATACGAATGGAAATAATAACATTCACTTAAATTTAAACTTTCAAACTATGTGATGATATCACTGCATTGCCGCATTATGATTGTATATGTAGTGCTATAGCCAACTGATGAGGTGCAGAAGACTCTAATACGTTGGAGTTCAAATCTTATTTGAAAGGTGCATTGATGATACTGGTTACACATTTTTGGGCCATTCAATTAATGAGAAATATTAATGTCAAATTACTCCTCTCGATTTCATGGTTTAGTTAGAGAGAAAACAATTGTATTACATTTTTCTCTTTGCTGTCTACCTACTCCCAAGTTATTATAGCTTTTACAAAAACATTTTGAATTAGAAATAAACAATTAAGTTATGCTCTTTATAAACATGTCTAATAGCTTAAACCTTTATTATTCATACTATATATAGTGAAGTTGAATGGGAAACTTTTCAATAGCCAGGTATGTATTAAATTGGCGTTTAAATCTCAGGAAACATGAAATAGTTGTTTGACAATGTGTTTCAAATTTAATAAGAGACTATTGAATGTCTGCGAACCTCATTAAACTCCTAAATAGACTTGAGAACTTTAGATGCATGTTTAAGGGTCTCATAAAAAAGCCGATTAAATAAGAGTTTGAGACCAATGTAGGAATTCTCTGGAGCTCTACCATTTCAAACCTGAATATCTATCTTCAGTTATCCTTCACTGGAGTTTCTAATGTTCTACCTATAATTGTCATGCAGTTCCCTTTATTGTTACCATCACATTTATCCATAATAAGTTGCCTTCTTTAACAATTAATAAGTTGTTTATTGTTTCAAATTTTAATAACATTACCCAGTTTTCGATTTTTATGCTATTTGTGTGTGCATTATAAATGACTGCATATTAATACAACTTTTCAGTTTACTACTATTATCAACATTATTTTTCTTGAACCTTTATCTTATATAAGCTATAATAAATGTATAAATAGGCACATTGATGCATGTTCATGTATTCATATGGACATTCAGTTGAGAACTTTATGGCATTATTTTGGCATCCCTTACTTTTTGGCATTATTTATGGCATCGGTTGTTTGTAGATTCACCATATCCATTTATGATTGATTTAATTTTTTCTTCTTCTAAGTTTAAATAAGAGCTATCCATTTACATCTTTGTATATAAAATGGCTACAAGTAGGAAACTATCAGATTCAGCTATAACAATTTTGTGTCTTCCTATGTGATACTATTTTTTCCTCTTTGACATGATTATATTTTCTTCTATTTCATTTTTTTTGGTTGGGAAACACAATGGATATTGTCATCATTGTTGACATACGGATAAAGTCATCATGTGAATAAATTATGGTTCATAATCCTTAAATTGCTTATATATATATCTTAATATAACTTTCAGTTTTTTATTACTTTTCCTTGAACTGAAGCATAAATTATGATGTCGTAGATTTGGTTCCAAAAACCCATTTTCTTTCAGGCATGATTTTGAAACCTACATGCAATAGTTATTTTTTATATAAGTTTATTATTACTGTTATATTTATATTTGATGAATATGTTCATGTAAGTTAATGTAAGTTAATGTTAGTTGCGACTTTACGAGATAAAAACAAAAAGCCAGTTGTTACAGCCATCTTGCATCCGTGTTTTGTATATATTAAAACTAGAATTAACTTGCCACCTTATCTTTTGTATATGTATAAACCAGGGTACCTTCGTGCTACTACCTAGAGAAACTACATTTAGATTGGTTTCTCCTATTCTTGCTGGTTGAATGTTTAAGCTCAAGTGTACACATTTTTTTCTCTACAAATAAATTTTGATCGAAATAAAATATACTTATAAATATAGTTTAGGTTTAAACATGAAAAATAAAATTATCATCTGAAAGAAGACAGTGTAAAACCTAAGTAGAATATTGTTTTGAATGCAAAACTAATAGTCAATTCGTACATTATCTTTTTTGCCTCAGGTTTAACAATGATAAATATGTAAGTAAAAAAAAGAAGTGGATATTCGTTACAAGGATGATTTATTTTTCTATTTTGTTTAAAGAAACTTCTGCTATCCAAGTGCAACTGATAAAATTCTAATATTTTATATTAAGGATGCACATTAGTATTTCATAAACAATGAAAGTTAGCTATAAAAACTTATTTTAATGTGAATGTGAGGAAAAAGAATATACAGTATGGAAAACAAAATATATTGCTTCATTATTTACAATTGACATCTTTATGCATATTCTAAGACGTGAATAGCTTTCCAAACAGTGTATATTGTAAGTGATATAGTACAATGCTATTTTTTAATATAAAACTATATTCAGTTAGCATTTTAGGTTGTTTACTTTTGTATTATAGCTAATATTAATCGTTAAAATGTCATGAATTTGCTTTTTATTGCAATTGCAAACATCCTTCATTATTTTTTGTAAAATTAGTGAAGATAGGAAATTAAGGTGAACTTAAAATTTTAGTAATATAATAGAGCCTTAGTACTTAATTATTAAAATTCATTGTTTTTTGATTTAATTATTTTTCTACAATATGCCTTAAAAGTTAGTGCTCGACTTGGTTTCTTTGCCCTTTAAATATTATTTTATGTAGCAATGTGAATTTAAACTATCTCAAATAATTGTTATATAACCAATATTTTCAACAAAAAAGATTTTGAATGAAATGGCCATTATAATTATCATTGGGATGATAAAACACGTATAGATTTTTTGATAATTAGGAATTAAAATATAGCTACAACCCGTACACGCAGATTTTATAAATTGTTAGGTGTTACTTGCAGTCTTATTACATTATAGATTTGCCTGCTCCAGGGTGTCCAACCAGCTCTTCTCCCATTTGACGTAATTCTTGCCTTTGCCATATGCTTTCTGATTATGTATGTTCCTTTGCACTAATTTTTATTTAATTAACTTCATGTTTATAATTATTTTTCTTTGGTTAACTTTGTACTTAAGTTTACGTCCCTAACTTATTTCAGACACCAATTTCTTTAGGCACTAGAGATTATGTCTGTGAGAATTTCTTTTTTAAGAACTTATAATTACTATTGTGATATTCGCAGTTAGGCATGTATTATATAACTGGATGTATGCAGTTGTTGCTTAATTTGATGTTAACATGTCTAGAATAGAAAACCAATTTTTACTGCCTACCGTGTGATAAATGTATTACTGCTGCTGCCATCTTTGTTTTATTTGATAAAATAATAGTGAGATGAGCTTCTATGTGATAGTTGCATGTTTATGTTTTGGTGTGTACAATTATGATATGTGTAACTTTTTATTGAAATCAGCGAATTTATTTGTAATTATGATCCACTTAATTTCATTGTGGTTATGATCCATTTATAACTTTGTGTTGTTTTTGGATTATGAAGGCTGTTTATATTTACGTAGAGCTTTAGAAATCAATATTAATTCGTAACAGTTATCATAATTTATGTTTTGTTCATTCATAGTCTCATGCCTGTGAACGACAATATATATTTTGGTGTTCAAGGTGGATAATACCTATTGGTAAAACATGGGGTACAATTATTAAGTCTAAGGTTTTATAAAATTGACATGTTTATCCATTACACTAAATTGAATATGTATTTTTTACTCACTTCAACTAAAAAGCAATTATCAGTCAAAATAAAGGTCCTTTATGACTACCATTTATCATCTCTTCAGAGAATTTTGCTATAATGCATTATTAAATTCTATTATGAAAATTGTGCAAAACAATGCTAGGGAAATCTTTGGCAAGTAATATACATTATTATCTGTTGTATTAGTTTTATTTATTATGCATTTCACTAACCTATGTTTGTAGGGATTTTAATATTGCGACACATTATCAGTGGCATGGATGATTTTGAATCAAGCTGTAAGAATCTGAGAGCGCAGCTAAATCGGGAATACAATGAAAGTATAAATGCTTTGTTTATGCATTATAGTGCACAAACAAAAATTGTCAGATACTCCATCCGATTACAGCATAGAAGTGGGAGTGGAATCTACAATACATAGTAATTACACCATTGCAGGCCTAATGGAATTTAAGCTAAACGAGAACAAAACTACATTGAGATCATTATGGGGCTACTTTGCAAGTAATATAAGGTTCTAAAAAAAATCGTTCTTACTAAGTTAAGTGTTTTGTTTTGGCTCTATATGGTAAGTGTTTTGTTTTCGCTATACTGGTAAGTAGTACAGTTGACCCAAAAAAAACCTACGCTACGCATTCGTTGTGTGCTTTATTTCAGTTTAAAAAAAATTGCATTTTCATATATAAAGCTGGTTTGTAACTTAGTTGGACTGAAACTTTTAAAACATGAAATCGATTTCCTTTGATCTTCATTGTTTCCAATGCTACTTCATGTAGTGCCATTGAATCCACAATCTATATATATATATATACACATATATATATATATAAATTGAATCCACAATATATATATATATATATATATACATATATATATATAATCGTTCTAATTTGTAATTTTTAGTTTGTTAGTCATTGTGAGGAGAACATCTAATTTTGCTTTTGCCACAGTTCACCATTTTATTCGCTTTGTCTGTACATTCACTGTATTCAACCCTAACCCATTGTTGGATTAGGGTATTGGCATCATTTCCGTAGCTGCAGTGGTTTTGGTGACAGCGAGACGCTCCAGTCTGTCGTTAAAGGGATAATAGCTATTATCCGGGAACATTCAAAAATTATTTCGTACAAATTGCTTCTCAATTAGGTCAAGGTACGATTATTTTTATCGTCTTTGCTGAACTTATCTTTTCCGAGATTGACATATGCAAGACACTTAGTATAAAGTGTAGTCAATCAATGGAAATCTACACCGTTTTTACTCAATTTGGTTAGTATCTTAAAGTATATCAAAAGTTAAAACCATTGTTTTCATAATAATTGCACAATAGTTTTTAAGCAGTTCCAATTATGTAAACCTACAGAATTAATCCTTTAGTTTATGTGGGAATTTTGACCAAGATTAACACTCCTGCAAATGCATTGCATTCGTTAATCCGATTTTTACCACTGGAAATCCTTTATGTTTTTTTGATACAGAGGTCAGTTCATACATTCTACAATTTTATCGTTTATATTGTCTGTGTTCGATCTCTTGATAACTGTAATTTCACTTCTTAAGCTCAAGTCTAAGGTTTTATCAATTTATATGCATATGTGAAGTTGCTGTCAAAATCATGAAGTGTCTGTCTTATTAGTAAAAACAAAATTTTCATACTGACTTACCATTGGGAGTGGCCATCCATTAATGTTGGTACATGTTGGTACTATCGGATGCTTATTTTACTCATATTTTTTTTATGCTTATTACCTTGCAGGCATTTTACAGTCCTAGAACACTCTATTTTGTAATATTTAGATATCATGTATTTAACGTAAGCTGTTTGTCGATGGGTAAATTTTTAAAAAGCTTATTAGAAATGGAGTTTCTCAAGATTTTACACCCCTGGGTCACTTGATTTTGTAAAGCTACCAGATACCTTGATTTTGAAGAATAGTTTCAGTATCATCTGACAAGATATTTGAATTTTTGCAGAGTTTTGATGAAGCAAAGTTTTCCTAAGAAATCATAAACCCTTTAATGTTAGTTGTAGTTGAGGGTCGTAGTTCATGAGCTGTAGCTCTACAAAATGATAAACGTATATCTTCTCTCAACTTACATGCTTTATACAAGATTATTTTCCTCAAAATCATGTCAATAGTCAAAATTGTTAAATTTTTGCTATGAAATTAGTAGCTATTTAGTAAGAAGAATCCCATAACTTTCCCGATAATGAAAATTATTTTACTGCATAGCTATTATTATAAATTGTGTCATTGTGTATTTTGTTATTTAATGTGTCCAATAAATAATGCAATGTTTAATAGTTCACTACCTGTAAAAGTCGAAACCGATATAACTGACTGTGTTTATCTGGAGATTCTGACGAACTATTCATCGTTTGTATTTCTACCATCACACTGTTCAACATTATGCTATTATTGTTATTTTAAGGCCATTTTTGTTTTCTCAAAAATTTATCTCCTTACAATTGTTTTTCCATTTTTACAGTGTATGATATTAGAATGCCTATGGATGTAGGAGCATTGTCCGAGTTTGCGTGGGCACCAAAACCAAATGGGATGGCTGTTACATGCTTCACATCTGGTATGCAGAAATTGCTTGCTAACACAAAATAGTATGAATTATAAACTGCAATATCCATTACTTCATATTTTTAATTATTTCGGAATTGCTATTTTAGTGCATGCATAATCAATTCCAACCAAATCATTAATAGTTTTATACTTTATGTATACGTTTGATTCAGCTGCAAAATTAATTTGCAACACTTACTTCCAATTCAATATTATGTACGGTATCTCCCTTGCTGAGCTTTTTCACAATTTTTCACAATTTTCTCACATTTTCGGTATTTTAGTTATCTCTTTTCATCAATTTCTTTCCATTATTGCGATTCATTTAATTTTTTTCTGTTAACTGACTTAATTTCATTGTAATATGCCAAAGAAATGATTTTCCCTTCCCTCGCTTTGCATTCCGTTACTTTGGTTCCCGTCGTCAGACCAATGGATTTCAACTATTTTGATGAATACATGTTTGTGTTGTATTGTTGGCATATTCTCTTATTTGGCCTGTCTTCAGATAGTGTAACCTTCAAAAAACTGCAAAGGTTTGATGTGTTATCACTGTATATTTTCAGAATGAATCACAACGTGTATTTATCTATATTGTCCAATCTTTTACTAAGAATTTTAGTCAGATTAAATCATTAAGTGAATAATACATAATTAAATGGTTCATTGTCTTTGAAATGAGAAGCATTCAAAAAAATATTAGATAATTAATCACGTGAAAAATTGTTCTGTAGTGTATTCTAACAAGTTTAAGAACCTAAGAAGTTAATTACCTTGGAATTTGAGTTTGATGAACCTCATGGCAAATTTTAGCAGAAGTCATTCTGTGTTCCATTGTACTAATGGCCGGAGTAACATCAAGATGAATTAGACATGGTTTTTATTAAAAAAATGGAAAAGGGAAAACTTTAACACCAACATCAAAAATAGTAAATTTTAGAAGTAAAGGGCTTTAACTATATTTTATGTAAAAACAAATTAAGGTATACGTTTGACCCTTTCTATATTTTGATATTTGATTCATATCCTGAACCTAGGTATTCATATGCTCAAACCACCAGGTATAAAATTGGAAGCAAAAAGTCATGGATATGAACATGCCCTCAATGATTTCATTTTCTTCTGTTTTGGATGCCTTTTTTATATGGATCAAATTTTAGGCAAACATTAAGGAAATAAGATTAATTGGCAATCTGAAAAGATGAGTATTATCACATAAGACCTACTGTGTTAAATCATTAAGTTGTTTGAACCCCTTAGAGTTATTTTCTATTCCAAATCTTCAACTCCATCTCACTTTATATATTGTGATTCCTCTTATCTGACCCCTCGCCTCTATATAAGGAGGATCATTAAATGTTTGTAAATACACACTTCAGCAAAACAAGTTACAAAACCTCCTCTTTATATGTTGGGATAACCTCTAGAGGTTTTCTGTTAAAACATTTGTGAAAAAATAACCATGAACTCGCAGTTTTGGTGAAAGTACCACATTAAATTAGTGGTTGCTTCAGATTTATATGAAATGAACAGTGTTGTATATTAGCAATGCTTATGTACAAATTCAGGCAAGTATAAATCATGATATCTAGACCTCCTCTTGATCTGAAAAGAGAAGGTGCCGTTCAACTTATAGATTGTACTGGACATTAATTTATTGATATTTCCAGCTTACATAATACACTTGCATTCACTAATTGGTTACAATGTAAAATGGATGTTGTAGTCATCGTTCCATGCGTTACATATGTATAATACCTATACTTTATTAGTATTTTAAACTATTTTGTGTTGTGGTTTTGGTAACTATAGATTGTATTTGATTTGAAATTAAGCAAGGTATACGAAATTAAAAGAAAACGCAAGGAAATGTTTCCAGCCTGGTATCCTTTTTTTCTACATTTCTATGTTTCTCATGTATGAAGTCATCTAGCTGTTTTAGGCTGTTTCTATACTTGTTTTTTGTGCACAGAAGGGAAGATGGAAACTAAGCTTGAAGTTTGAATCATTATGGTTCTTATTTATGACAATAGAAGAATGGAAAGGGCATCATCGTTAGCTTTGTGTGGACGGCACATTTGAATGGGAAGTGCAGCTTCCACGTAATGTTTATTGTATTTAACAAAGTGCCAACTGTAAAGCTGCTTTATTTTTGAACTGACCTTTCAGTGCTAGCTGCTACACTCAGAGAAATACAATATCTGTTGTTTTGTTGAATATGCTTAATATGCGAGCTATTTCTAACGTGTGCGTATTTTTTCATATCCAACTCAATCCTTATATAAGCTTCAGTCTCACATTTCTATATTATGTCGTTCTTTAGAGGAAACTTTAGTGGTGCATTTCAGTATAATCTACATAAATATTATAAGTTGGTCATGTGTTGTTGATTGCAAAAATACCTTAAAGAACAAAAAAAATACCTTGAAACGTGCAGCAACCGCAACGTTAATTTTCACGTGGGTATGTCATCTATAATAAATAAATGTAAAAATAGAACATAACATGACACTAATATGAAAAGTAGGATTAAAGCCGAGTCAGTAAATAATATAAAATTTTGATTCTTACATTCTTACATTGCTAGGTAGAGATATAAAGCATTTCACTAATTTTTCATTCTCCGGCAAATCTCCATAATGTCTGCCAAATTAATTTTCTCAAGTTATGAGTTTCAACCACCGTAAAGCTATCAACTTTTAAATTATAATTGATGTAGAACAAATATTATTGATATACTGTATTTTTTCGTTCTTTTAGTAAAAAAATTCTAATTTTTAAACTCATTGCTCTTAATTAGATCTGTCAACGAATAAATTCGAATGTGAATTGTATCATATCTATATCAGTACTCGAAATCATTTTTGGATATCCGATATCCTCATCTGTCGATTTTGACGAATATCAAATTATTATCTCATCCACTAACAACCAATAAATCAAGAAGCGTAAATTGAAAATTTTAGTACAACATATTTTTTTTAAAATCCACTGATTATTAAAATATTAAAATAAATAAATAAGTCGATAATGAATAGCTTTAAGTGGTTAATATGCATTTTATGCATATAATGTTAAACTTCGAACTTAATAAAATAATAAATAAATATTTTTCATCGAATATTAATACACATAGCTTAAACTGTTATTTTGGAAAAACGAAAAGGATAAACTTTGGATATGGATGTTTTCATACCCATATCTGCATCCGTTTTTCATATATCAAGATGATGACAGATTTCAAATTTTTTGAGTATCCATTGACATCTCTATCGAAATTTGTTTATTAAGCTCCATGAGCTAAGTTATTAAAAATGTTGGTTGTTTGGCATCAAAAATGTGTTCTTAATTCAGTCATACTTGGGTCGCATGAACCCCAACACTTTGGATGAATTGTTTATATTTTGATGTTGAAATGTATATTGATAATGCATTAAAGTACTTTAACTGTTTTTTAAACTTTACGCTTGGTCGTTTACTATAACTATGCAAAAAAGATTGTTGGTTTGAGTTAAATCACAGGACGCTAATGACAAAAATAATAGTTAATATTCAATGATAGTTTCAAAAAATATAGCTCTAACCCGTGTGCGTAGCACGGGTTCGCACTTGTTACCCAAAAAAATAAGTGTGACATAATGACATTCACATGAAGTTGAATCATGCACTGTTTCGAAAAATTGCATGTTAAAAAAAAAGTTAACGAATTTGGGTAATAGCGGTCTGATTATATAGGTAGCGTTTGAATTCTGAAAGGGACAAGTTACGTTGTCGTCAGACGCATCTGATGTGTCTTACGTAGGGCCCACCAGAATGTCCCATTGAGACGAAGGGTTGGAAAGTTAGCTTGCGCGTTAGATGCGTCCGACTTCGCATCTGACGCAAAAGATAATTTTTGACCCTCCTTTTCATTCCCTTCTCCCTATATATCTCCATCCCATTTCACCACTACTTCACCATCCTCACCCTCCACTTCTGCATTATTCTAGATGAAAAATAATGGCAAATAGTGATAATTCAGATTTGGAAGATTTGCAAGATGTGCTCGATATTCAAGAAATTATCGCTAATCAAACAAGGGAAAGGAGTAAAATACATGATTCTTTAAGTTCCGGTCTTGCTTGAATTCATGAAATACTATCAGGACATGTAGACCGTTGTCAACGCAATTTTTGAATGAATTGATTATGTTTTAGATCCTTGTGTAAACGGTTAGGAAATTACGGATTGGAAGCCTCGATGCACATAACGATCAAAGAAATGATAGCTATATTCCTATATACTATTGCATTGGCCCTTCCTACAAGGCAGGTTGATGAGCGGTTTCAACGATCAAATGGTACGATTTGTGTCATTTTTCATGAAGTTTCGGATTCAGTTCCCTTATTGGCAGTGGATATTATTAAACCGGTCGATACCTAATTTAACCGAATCCCAGAACAAATTCGTTCTTAACCATGATATTTTTCTTTCTTTAAAAACTGTATTGGGGCTATTGATGGCACACATATGATGGCTCATGTGGGTCAAGAAGAAATGCAATGTTTTGTAAGGCGGAAATGATATGTTACACAAAATATTATGGTTGTTTGTGCGTTTGATTTAACTTTTACTTTTGTAAGAACGGGATGAGAAGGAACTGCACACGACTCTAAAGTATTTCGGGAAGCTATAAATAATCCGGATCTTAATTTCTCTTATCCTCCTACCGAACAATATTATTTACTGGATTCGGGATATCCATTATTGGAAGGATATACAACTCCTTACCGATCCGTGAGATATCATATACCAGACTTTAATGACACACAGAATGAACCGAAGTCAGAAAATGAAATTTTCAACTACTATCACTCTAGTTTGCGTATGACAATTGAAAGAACATTTGATATTTGAAAGAAAAATTTTGCCATCTTACGTAACATGCAGACGTATGCATACAATGTTCAGGTACAAATTGTTACTGCTACAATGACTATTCTCAACTACATCAGAAAATATAACGCTGGCGATCCAGATTTTATGTCGTATGATGATGACCCTGATTTAGTGCCAAAAGAATATCTCGAAGAATATTACAGTATATCAAATCGCGGAAACAGTGATCGAGAACCCGTTCAAAGAACCAGAACAACATCCACCATGGTGGTTGTACGAGACAATATACGAAACAAACCAGTTGTCACAGGAATGCATTAAACAGCTTCATTGTATTCTGTATTTTATATTCGCATTTTAAATTCTGCAATTTGTATTCCGCAATTATGTAATTTTAATTCTGCAATTTGGATTCTGCAATTTGTATTCTATAGTCTACTATTCTGTTCTACAATATACACACACAAACACAAACAATTAAAAATAATATACACAAAAACAATAAAATAATAACTCTACCTCTTCCAGTATGCCCCTTTCGTAAAAAAAAAACACATTCACTATTCGCAACAATTCCCCTTCAAATACCCTTTCAAAATAACCCTTCCAAATACCCCTTCCCGTTCAAAATCAAACGGTCCCATAGTCTTTTCAATTTTATTTTCATTTTCCTGTCGTATACCAATTTGAGCAAATGCTTGTTCAGTAAATTAAACATATGATGCTAGATTGTCAGACAAGACCGCAGTTATCGTAAATACAATGTTTTGTCTGTTACTTACATCACTCCATATACCTATATATGGGGGTTGAATCGTCTGGACCAGGGATCCCCTGGTCCACTGGTCCGGACCAATGAAAATCATCCATTTGGGGGCATTTTGCACTTTGCCCTCTGAATATCGGTTTGAATTCAGGGAGCAAAGTATAAATTGCCCCCAAATGGGGGACTTTCATAGCCCTGGACCAGGGGACCGAGGGACAAGGGGGTCCCCGGTCCAGGTGATCCGCTCCCCTATATCTGAACCTAAACTTTGCTTTTGTTCCAAATTTTGGGTTGATGACTGCATCTATAAACACGGAGCAGCCAAAGAATGAATGTAAAGTACGGTGGATATCCTACATTAATAACTAGAGTTTTACATCTTGATGATTCATGGCAAACACAACAAATCTTAATCATTATTCTCTTATGAATTCCACATAAAGACAAATGAATGCAAAGGTTCAGGATTTGTGTATCTTATTTTGTTTTTTACTTCGTGTCCGAGAACGAGCTCAAATTTTATATAGATGATAATATATATGTGGATTGAACATCTACAAAATTTTGTTGGATTTGAATTAGTATATCTCACATTAGGGTAGGGGTGCTGCAAAGCAGGAGTGCCCCGAATGCTCATATATATATATACATACATACATATATATATACATATATATATATACATATATATATACATACATATATATATGCACGAGCGTCACAACACGTGATAATGGCACGCGCTTCGCGCGTGGATTGTTATTCATCAAATATTGTGTAGTTTATATATGTGAGGAGATGTAGAATGCATATTTGAATATGTCGACATGGTGAATATATTGCTTTGTTTTAATATTTTATTAGTATAAATATATATTTGAATACAAACTAAGTACGATCAGCTATAGAGATTAAGAATTGTGTGAGCATCATGAAGCACATGGATCTAAGCATTTTGAATGTGTAAACTTAGGTATGCGCAGCACCAAACTTAAATGACTAAATATAGCAAAATTTAAATGAGTAAAAGTAGCATAAATACGAAGTTAAGAAAATTTGGGTTATTAATTATAACGACCCGGGGAAATTGCGATCCTGGATATCGGCATATAACACCATGTCGACTATTCAAGCATCGAAAACACCGGATAGTCCATGAAAGAAATTAGTGGGTGAGGATAGATAAGATAGAAACTTATAATAGAAGAAGAAGAAGAACATACAACATCAGAGTAAACACGAATCTCACAGCGGAATGAACAATATATAATAGATACATAACTTTGAAATAAAATCAGTATATGTATATAGTAACATTATCAGAGTATAATACTTACATCACAGCGGAAATAAACAATAGCTATAAAAACGCTGTTGAAGCCTCCTACTCTAGCTCCTTCTAGTGCATCTGTAAATCCCGACTACTTGACTGCTCGTACAAATTTGAGCACCCAAGTGTTTAGGGAAAACAAAACAAAACAAACTCCGGGTCGGTCATGGGACTGGTATGAGTAAACAATTTAAAACAGTTTGAGCAATTAAACGCATCTCATAAGACCACGCCGTATAACGGAACGGGTTTTTCCCTTATGAGAATCCAAATCAATTTGATTTAACTTTCAAAATCCTTTTGAAAGAAACGATAAACTTTATATCAAAACTCTTTTGATATTATAATAATGTCTATCAACACAACTAAATAATCATCTAGCAGAAACGCTTTCATCTCACGTTCTACATATATAGTATACAATCAAAGCCGCGAGCACTTATTGGATAATGGATTACCAACTATGACAAGGTATGAAACCACCTCCCGATAGTACACCTCTAGAGAGGAATACACTGGGTTCAACAAGAACATCTTGCAACCCGGCCACACATGACCGACCACTCATTTCGCATGAGTGTATCGAATGTATATCACCAACGGTTGGGATCAGCAACCGTTTCCCGAATGGGACATTCGATTAAAGAATGAAATGAATATCTCAAGATAGGTGATAATACACCCTAATTGGCAGCCAACCACTTAGCCATGCTGCCTGCCCGATTTTTGTCATTTCACGGTTGTGAGGCTAGAGGCCATAATGTATACTTCACACCTTTATTTACTTTGAATGTCACATTGCCATATCCACCAAATCACAAATTGATTTCCCTAAAAATACTACGGGTATACAGCTAAGAGAAACGACCTCCGCCAACAAACATATATACGTTTGAAGAGATCAACTTACGCAATCCATTAAATATACTCTGTCAGACATTCTTCCATACAGGTCGTCCTGGGACTGGACAAACCGAAGGCACTATTGTGTAAACAGGACAGCCCTTGCATAACTCCGTCTTCAATTATCTTCATCATATTTGATCGCAACGCTAACGCCCATATAGAGTGGTTTTCAGATAATGAATCTGATCCCGGTCTCTCCGTATTGACGACGGACAAATGGTCAAAAACTTCGATAGTCGGTGAGTTAACTATCAAAGAAAAACATGTGTGCAAACAACGATATTATTTCCAGATGGAAATTCTATCGATCAAACATCAATATACATTTATTTCTTAAATTAATTTATCATTAATTTATTCATTCTCCATTCGTTGTTTCCGTATATATACAGAAGTTCTTATATTCTAAATTTAGAAAATATACGATATTAACATTGGAAAACATTTCCATATTTACTCCCCTTTCTTATTTTCTATATTAGAAAACCTTTTTGATTCTTATTTGGAAAATATTTCCAAAACTCCTTCATTGGATTTAAACAAATGTTTAAATAAAACATCGCCATGCCAACTCAAACCATTACCTTCATTAACTAAATTCACTTAACCAACCTTCACTACCGAACCTTAACCATCCCTTAGTTCAAAATGGATTCAATCAAGTTGGGGTATAACTACCTCTCAGACCTTAACTGAACAACATTTCTAACTTCGAAAATAGACAAAGTTCACCAAATCTTTAACAAACTTCCTTATGTAACTCTCGGATTCTATTTAAGAATCCACTTCTTTTACAGAAATCATTTGATTATAACAATAGTGTTATAATCCCATGCTTCCGAAATATAATAACTTAAGTATAACTTTTATTCATTAATTTGGAAAAATACACAAATAACTAATTTATTTATAAATAAATAAATCTTGATTTAAAACGGAAAGTGAATAGTACTTTCCCGAATTCGATATAATCAAATTCAACGTATAATTCTCTTTCGAATAATCTCTATTCGATAACTCCTTTTCGAATAAACCATATCCGATTAACTCTCTTCGAATAACTAATATTCAAAAATCTCTCTTTCGAATAAACTATATTCGAAAATCTCTCTTTCGAATAAACTATATTCGAAAATCTCTCTTTCGAATAAACTATATTCGACTAACCCCTTTCGAATAAACTATATTCGAATAACTCTAGTCCGACTAACTCTAATTCGATTAACTCTATTCAATTAACTCTAACTCGATTAACTCAAATTGATTAACTCTAACTCGATTAACTCAAATCGATTAACTTTAATTTGATTAACTTAAATTGATTAACTCTAATCGATTTACTCTAATTCAATTAACTATAACTCGATTAACTCTAATCGATTACTCTATTCAATTAACTCTAATTGATTTACTCTATTGAATTAACTCTATTTGATAAATCTGTTCAATTAACTCTATTTGATAACTCTATTCAATTAACTCTAATTGATTACTCTAACTGATAATTCTAATTGATCAACTCTATTCGATTAACTCTAATCGATATCCACTTTAAACAATCTTCTCATAGCTCTTTTATATCTCGTTAATTCCTTTTTTAATCCTATTTATTTTCCAAATAAATATTCCTTTTATAATTTTATTTATTTAACAAATAAATATTTCTTTTTCAATTCCATCTATTTAAAAAATAAAAATTCTTTTTCAATTCTATTAAAAATGTTTTACAAATATTTCCTTTCCAATTCTATTTCTAAATGGTTTACAAATATTTCCTTTTCCAATTATATTTGTAAATGGTTTACAAATATTTCCTTTTCAATTCTATTTGTAAATGATTTACAAATACTTCCTTTTCAATTCTATTTCACAAATATTTTCCTTTTATATTTGTTTCACAAATATTTTCCATTTATATTTGTTTCACAAACATTTTCCTTTTATATTTGTTCTACAAATATTTTCCTTTTATATTTGTTCTACAAATATTTTCCTTTTATATTTGTTCTATTTATCAAATGATAAATATTCCTTTTATAAAATCCCTTGATTTTATAAATAGATCATTTCAAATATACACTTTGAAAATTCCCATTTTTATATCAAAATTAGTTTCATCGAAAACGGAATTCATTTGCAAAATTGGCTATTTTTAAAGCTCTAAATAACCCATTTAAATATATTTAAAAATAATTAAATTAAATATTTATAAGTAAATATTATCATATATATTCACAATAGAATATCATACAGCTCCAGAATATTCCTATGTGAATTTCTAGCTCGATATTCCAAATCCTGATTAAATCGATATTCAATTTATATTGAAAAATCCTTTTATAATATAAATATAAATATATATTTATAAATTTCAAAGGAATTCCATAACGACTTTTCTAAAATTTGATTTGGACATAACTCAAAATCTACACATTGAAATCCCAATTTTTCTCTTCTATTAGAAAAATATACTTCACCAGCTCTGAACGTTTCTTGTTTCACAGAAATCCGATTTAAAATGGATTCTGAATATTCAATTGAAGTTCGAATCGCCAAATAGCTAACTGTCACGCCATTTCAAGCTCGATTTTAATTATATTATAATTATACGTTCAACTGTCATTTATATAATATATTCGTTATTCGAATTCAATTCCAAACTGAATTATATATATTTTGAATTATCCAGTTCACATTATATTGTCAATTCACTATTTCCGACTATTTCGGAATAACAAATATATTATTATATTATTTAAATTAATTAAATATTATTTAATTAAACAACCATTCAATTCTCTAAATCATTATTTAAATAATTAAATAAATAAATTATTTGATCGTACAAATACGGGACATTACATTCTTCCCCCCTTAAAATAATTTTGTCCTCGAAATTGCTAAGGTAGAATACAAACCCTATTGACTGGTTAAAAATTATTTTTACTTCTTTAACTTCAGTTTCACTATACCATTAAATTTCAACTAAATTATTAATTTATTCCTATTAACAAAAAAATTCAAAAATCTTGAAAATTTTCTAACATCCGAAATTTTCAAAAAATTTCCTTTGTATTGGTCAATCGGCACAACTACAACTCGCCTCTCTGGGCCTTCTCCAACCCAAAAGAAAATCAAACAGCCAAATGGCTTGCCAAACAGGCTCATAAATCCCATCAAACTCATATGAATATAAACGTGTACCTTTTTGTCGGGCATTCAACTCTGCTATTAATTTAGCTTATACCAATGTATTCCCAATCGAACTCCAATTAGTTTTTATCCTCAAACCAACCACTCAAGAATATCCAAGCCAAATTCCATTTCAAACCAAAGTTCCATTCTTGATTCCAAACTCCTAACTCATCAATTCAATACTATTTCGGATTATCTTTAATCCAATCTAATTCAATATCTTCTATCTCAATTCATTTTCCACTTAACTGGTTTCAATTCAATTTCTATTTCTATTTGCTTTTACAAATTCTAATTTAATTTGTTTTAATTCAAACAATCTTTCCCAGGGATTTTTAAACAGTTTAGCCTTTCCAAAATCAAATATCCTTTTTTGGAATTCCAATACAACTTGTTTTTTTTTCCTCAAAACAATTCAAAAACAAAATCTTTGGTAGTAATCCGTCACTTAGAAACCCGAAAATGACACTAATGATGTCGCGATTCATCATCAGGATTATTTTCCAGCTTATCGAAGTGAGTTCAATACTATGACAATTTCAAAACCATATTTAAACACCTTCATTTTGAAATCACTTTCAAAATATCTTTCACGATGCTTGTAAACAATTTAATATCTCCCAGGATTTTAAAATTCTCTTATATTAATTCAAATCCATTTACAAACACTTTTCCAGGGTTGAATTTCAATTCTGAGTTAAATTCAGATTTATTTCATCTGATTCCACGTATTTCACTTATATGAATTCTGATTGGTTATTTACATAACCATTTAATTTATAATCTTACTCGATTATAATAACAACCAATATATCTAATATATTATAATTCCAATATATATATCTTCCCTATATCAAAATATACTTTGGGTAAACTTATTTTCATTTACCCTCTTTTCAAAACATTTCGTGTTGACCCATCGTATTCGAGTGTTTAGAAACTCCTACCGATACAGTGGATCAAACTGATCAACCAGAACTCATAAACAACTCAACCAATAAATCTCCACAATATAAAATCACTTTATATCAAATAACAAATACGTTCACTCGTATATATACACTCAAACTCAATTTAGAATATTGCTAACCCTATCTCTACTGAGTCACGCCACAGAGCCAACGTAATTACTTAACCTTAAGCTCTGATACCACTATAACGACCCGGGGAAATTGCGATCTTGGATATCGGCATATAACACCATGTTGACTATTCAAGCATCGGAAACACCGGATAGTCCATGAAAGAAATTAGAGGGTGAGGATAGATACGATAGAAACTTAGAATAGAAGAAGAAGAAGATCATACAACATCAGAGTAAACACGAATCTCATAGCAGAACAAACAATATATAATAGATACATAACTTTGAAATAAAATCAGTATATGTATACAGTAACATTATCAGAGTATAATACTTATATCACAACGGAAATAAACAATAGCTATAAAAACGCTGCTGAAGACTTCTACTCCAGCTCCTTCTAGTGCATCTGTAAATCCCGACTACTTGACTGCTCGTACAAATTTGAGCACCCAAGAGTTTAGGGAAAACAAAACAAAACAAATTTCGGGTCAGTCATGGGACTGGTATGAGTAAACAATTTAAAACAGTTTGAGCAATTAAACGCATCTTATAAGACCACGCCGTATAACGGAACGGGTTTTTCCCTTATGAGAATCCAAATCAATTTGATTTAACTTTCAAAATCCTTTTGAAAGAAATGATAAACTTTAAATCAAAACACTTTTGATATTATAATAATGTCTATCAACACAATTAAATAATCATCTAGCAGAAACACTTTGTAACAACCCAATATTTTACTAAGTTAATTTGGAATTTTCTATATGTATTTTGAAATTTGTAAGGTTTAAATATTGATAAATACCTTTACTAGCTTGAATGAAAAATGTTTTGAGGATATTTTTAAAAGATGATATAAGTTACGTTATCTAATTTTGATTTTTATAAAATGGTATTTCTTTTGTACATAGGACTTTTACAAACATCTTTTGAATATTTAAATATTTATATTTAAAGATATAATGGTTTCTATATTTTATAAGTAATATTATATATAGTGTTTTATGAATTTCGTATATTTGAAATAGAATTGGTAATACAAAGTTATTTTAGAGTTATCTTTAATGTTATAGGTAATAATAACATATAGTAATATATTTAAAAGATAGTTTTTAATGATTATGAATATTTGTTAAGTAGTTAGATACGATAACATATAGTGATAGTAATATATTTGTAAAGTATGATTTATTTTTAAATGTTATTTATAACATGTGATTTATATAAGTTTAAAATCTTATTCAAGACATAAACCTTTATAAATATCTATTAAAATATTTAAATTCTATTTCACTATATATATAAAAAAAATTCGATTCTTAAGTAGTGTTATTTTAATGTAGAATGATCATATGATGTGGTATATTTTATAAGTATCTATTTTTATTTTAAATTATGTAAATATATTTTATAAATGTTATGTGAAGTGTTGTAACATTTTTTATGTGTTAAAGTTAGTTACATATATAGTTGCTATAGGTGTCATTAAACTTTGATTTATATAAATAAATAATCATACACAAATTTTGGCAAGCATGCAATTAGGAGATGTCAAATGACAACATGTGTTCACCGACGTGTAAGAATGCATGTAGATAATAGTTTAGAAAAGCCATGTGTCCATGAATTAAAGGACAAATATACCCTTAGTTGAATGTTTAAAATATGAAGCACGCAACAGTTTTCCCCCTTTCACTCGTGTATTCGGTTCGGCCTCAAATTCTTCTTCTTTCCATCGTGTTATTTCTCTTCACCAACATCAGTTCTTGCTCCACCATGTTTGTATTTCTCCCTTTTCCTCAGTTCGGCCACCTCCTACTAAAACTCCAGCGTTAGACCCTCCTACCCCATGCATTCAAGCCTCACGCGCTACTTTTTTTCATAGCATCTCCACTCTTTCCCTTTGAACTCAACCACAAGCACAACCCACTCCTTCTCGTACCTGAAGCCACTGCCACTCCATCTCAGCCCACCGCTCAGTCCACCGTACAACCACAACTCCACCACTTCCATCCGCACCCTTTTCCGCAGCCACCCTGAACCCATCCTCCTCGCTGGAAACTCCGCAACCAAAAGCCCCCTCTTAAAAATCCGTACCCCTTCTCCTGCCACAACAAAGTAGCCGCTCTCCCCCTTGTAACCATTCCCATCGACCATAGCACTTCCTCTCGCCACTTCCAACAACCGCAGCTACTTTAGATCTCTTTCCTCAGGTTGAGACTTGGTTGATTGTCCTCGTGTGTCCATGTTTTCATTTTTGTTTTTATATTAAAAAAAGAAAAAAATATAGAAGAAGCAACATTTTTGGTCTGGTCGAGTGAGCAGGTGGGGTTGTTTGGTCAGTGAGGAGATGGGCGAGGATGAGTAAGGGGGAAAAAGCAGTTGAGTTAGATTTTGGTGAACGTTATAGGAGTGGGGTATGTCTCAAATTACATCGTGATATGGAAATTTGCTGAGTTAAAATGTTTGGTAGATGCTGACAAGTGATGAAAGAGTTGGAAGCAATGGACATTGTCAGTATAGGCAAAGCTTCACTAATTGAAGGTTGACGTACACGACAGTTGCGGGAAAGACTGCGTGTGTCGTCCATGGAACTTGCATGTGATTAGTGTTTGTGCGCAATGAGAACGGTGTCCGTGAAAGATGCTTGTGATCGCTCGCAGACTGGTGCTCAGTTGATATGGGTCTCGACGATGGATATTTGGAGAGCTAGTTCGGTGAGAATTCTAATTTAAATTTATTTAAATTAGTCACTACAGTTATTAGTGTTAAGTATAATTTGTTATTGATCATGACTTGTTATGGATGATTGCCACTGATTGTCGATGAATGTTATGCGGTTGAAACACTATAAACACTGAGCGTTATGGACTGTAACGCTCTGAGCACAGTTAATTAATTATTTAGTTGTTGTGTTGTTGATGGATGTTATGCAGTCGTAACACTTTATACACCAAGCGTTATTCGCAGTAACGCTTTGCGCACCGTTATTTGGTTGTGTAAATTATGTTGATGAATGGATTCATGACTGTAGACGTGATCAGGTTTGTTGATTAGATCTGATTGAGAAAATCACATACACCGTAGTGGTGGAACCGCACGTGTGATTAATTTAAATCTCCTTTCCATTATAAATATATATATATATATATATATATTTAGAATTGAATTGAGTAAAAAAAAAAATTCGAATGGAACGAAATGGTTTTACATAATTTAGACCGTTCATGTGTTATTTAAATATTTGATAAGGTTTGGGAAATGATATTCAACATTGATTGGATATACAATGTGAACAGTCGATTGTAAACGATTAATCGAGTTTTGATAAATATCAAAAGCGTGAAATTTGTTATGACAACTTTGGTTGTTTTGAAAAGGTTGAACGAGACCATATAATATTCAATTTAATGTGATCATTTTGGAATGTTTATGTTGGAAATGGATTTAACAAGTTTGGAATAATCATTTATATTTAATGAGATATGAAGAATTTGGCGAATTGGAATAAATGGATTTTATATGAATATTCGATTGCATAAGAACTTTGAATAGTAATCGAACGTGTTTGATTAGATGATAATATTGTTTTCTCATTAGTATTTTATTTGAAATGGAAACTTCGATGATATCAATTTTTTTATCTCAAATGACCATTCATGAATTTAAAATTTTAATTTCAAATAAAAGTGTCATGGGAATAATTCCCATTTCTTATGGCCTAATTTAATTTTTATAAGTTGGAAATTTAATCGATAAAGGCATTTCATTTGATTATTAGTAAGCAATGGAACGAGTTTTGGAAAGCATAAAGATTCCTATTCATTTGAAATGAAAATTTGGTAATGGGAAATGATTTATGAACTAACATAGTAATGAGAAAATATTTTGGAATTGGAAATCAAATTATAATTTGGAAAGATTTTTCCAAATAAACTCTCAAGTTTGATTTTTGGTCTTCAATACTATGTTACATTTGTTAAATGAATCTACATAGTAGTTAAATATTGAATCCATCGTATGCAAGAAGATTTGGAATTTGAATACTTGAGAATTTGGTTTCAAGAATTTGAAATACATTCTAATGTAATATTGGAAACAATACTGTTTGAAACTTAGATACGCCAAATCAGAGTGCGTAGCAGAAGCGTGGTGGTATTTTGAATAAAAGGTTACAAGAGATTTTTCCCGTCGATAGGAAAATGTGAACTTTGCGAACATGATGTATCTGGAATGAGAATGAAGATATAAAAGAATTTAAATATATGATATGGAATTTAAATAAGATTCGAATTGAAGAGTGAATGCGTTTTGGATAGAATTGGTCGTCGGATATTCGATATGGAGTTACCGGAGCAGACAAATACGATCAGAACTATCCAAAAACATATCCATATCCAGATTCTGATTGTGTTTGCCTGAGTTGGTGAATCAATATCAAATATAAGTCGATAAGATTCTATTTAAACTTATATTTGAAAACAAATTTGTTTAATCCCAAATAAAGATTTGGTAGTTTCGCGATAACAACGAATAAATGAAGTTGTTTTGAAAAATAAGGTTGGAATTTGAATGTTGAACTTTTGAGAATAAGGGTTAAGATGATAACGAGTTTACGAGAATTTGGATCTAACCTTAATTCGAAGTAAAGCGACAATATTTGGAAAGGAGATTTGAAAATTGTAACCCTGTGTGGTCCATGACTATTGTTTTATAAATACGCTTATTACTTCGAAAGACCGGGATCGGATTTAAGTCCGAAAACCATTCCAAGTAATAATACGACGCATGAAGCATATCCAAGACTTGGAATCGACGAATGAAGACCGTGGTTCTTCACAATCGAACGGGCTGTCTGCTGATTGGTTTCTTTACTGCTAGCTACAGTAGAGAGATGCCCCTAGTATCGAAGTGGCAGAAAGTACGAACGTATGGGCAGAACTTTCGTTCCGTTCAGACCCAGGACGGACTTGTATAGATGGTGTGTCTGACAGTGAAATTGACTGCCTAGCACTGATTTTCATTGATGTATATCGGATTTGTGGCAATATATTATTCCCGTCTCTAAGTCATATGAACTTAGAGGGTATGCATTGATTTAAATCAGTGATATGTAGTGAGTTGTCAATGTGGCATACCCGAGTTATGAAACGAGCTAGGGATGATCAAAGAATGGCTTATCGAAGCATCGCTTTGTGTATGACGTGACGTCGACAAACCTCACACTCCGGATTGATGAGAAACTGGCGGTTAGGTTTATACTTATATACGAGTTGATGAGGAAACTGTACAGTAGTGGGAAACCACTTATGAACTTGGGGAAGTTGGGTATGTTTGGGGGGCCGCGTCTGGTCGAAAACCGTTGATCTGCCCTGACGATGTGTAGTCGGTGTCCGCGTATGGTCGAAAAAGCCGTTGAGGCACTTCGTTTTGTATCCCTGATTGATCTTTCGTGCCAGGAATCATCAAGTTGGAAACCCAAATTCCTTATGCGAGCCATACGATTTTGATTGTATATATATATGGCAACATATATTATGGGGTATATGATGTCTAGGATTAATACATTTACTTGCAAAGTGTTTCCACACTATATATATATATATATATTATGGTATTGAAGAGGATTTTTCGTATGAAAGCATGTTTGGTTATCATAAGGTAAAACTCGCCCATCTGGTGTGCGCTTGCATTGTGTGATGTGGGACGAGCTTATGATAGTTTCATTCTCCAAAAGTCATTTGCGAATTCATATGCATGGGTATTCACATGGAGTAAACCCGTTCCGCGTTAGCGGCATGGTCCGGTGAATTTCCCAACTTTAAAATAAATCCTAAAACTGTTTTGAATTCTCACACCAGTCCCACGACTGACCTGGAGTTTATTGTTTCGACACCTAAACTCCGGGTGCCCATGTATTTGCACGGGCAGCTAGAAGTTTAGTTTGCAGGTTTAGATTTAGAGCTGGATTCAGATTTTTGAAGCTCGAGCCTTGTATGGATGTTTTTCTTCTTCCGCTGAGAGCATTGGACTTCCGCTGAGCATGCATAGTACTCTGATATTCCTTGTAATCTCTGATGTAATCAATGAAATGAAATAAAAGTTCTGTTATTTTTGATTCGAATATGTAAGTACCCATAACTATCCGTCTTTTTGAACGGTTTGAGTTGGTTTAATTACCGGCGAGAATCGGGCAAAAAGGCAGGTCGTTATAAGTGGTATCAGAGCTTTGGTTTATACAAAGCTAAGAGGTACGACATATTTGAACAAAAAGAATAGAACTCATCAGAGATTATAATATCTTATTAGAGATAGGGTTAGGAATACCCTAGAATGAGACTTAGGAATATTACATTTGAGAGAACGTTTTCCTTTATTAAATCAATGGGTTAAATGAAATTTTTGAACTTAAAATCATAAATATTAAGATTTGTTTGGTATGAATGAAATTGGATGAATAACTTAAGTATAAAATCCTTTAAATGGTAGTTAACGAAATGTTGGAATTGCATTAAAACCCTAGGTAAAGTTTATCAACCATTTTGTATAAGAATGATTTTTGGATTGGTTTCAGGATTACCCGATTTGGACCTTTAACCGTTATATGATGTTTGGTTTGATAAATAAACCCTTAGCAAATCTTTGAAAACTTGGGGAATTTCGGATAAACACTTAACTTGAATCGTTTGGTTAAGTTAGTGATGAGTTTTAAATAGTAGATTTGGATGACCCATAAGCTTTAAAATTTAATTTTAGGGTAGTAAACAGCTAAGTGTTCGACAATAGCTTGCTTAGTTTCTTCCTTGGGTAGCATTAATAGAGAATTCAATCATGTATATTTCCAATAACTCGAGTAATCATTAAGGAAATTTAGATTCCATCAGATTCCACCCAATCGAGGATCAGACCAAGTACCCTGATAGCGACATGGATAGTGGTTCTAACCATTATGTTGATATGTTAAGAATAGACCCAACCTCACAACAAGACGACCCTATGATGATATGTGAGTATGTCCCAGGCCCGACGATTTGTGATAGGATGATAGGGGCTAAGGCAATATCCTATTTTTGGGATTGAGGTTTCCTTAGAGATAGATGAGGATACATTAGAGGTTTTATGACGGCAAGTCCTGGACGAGAGAGACCAGAAGTTGTTAGGACATGTCCCAGTATCAGAGGACCCTGGCATTGGACCTAGCATTAGTTGAGTAATAAATGCGACAATACACGAGTTAGAGTTGTCAGGATTTATAGTAGAGGACGAGCTAGTTCTCGAGGGAGGAGACGATGAGGTTGATGAAGTCATGGAGGAATTAGAACAACCCATAAACGGGGATGATATAGAGACTAATAAATATTTATAGTAAATGAGGAGGGATCAACAGTTGTTGGGAGATGCCGCACTAGCACAGGCTGCACCAGAGGACATTGGTTGGCCTATGGACCCTGCATTTGTTGAGCAGTTAGTTATGTTGTTACATGAGTTAGGGCAACCGACAGTTGTAGCTGAGGACGACCCACTTCCAAAGGTAGGAGACAATGGATTAGACGATGTGATGGAGCAGCCCCTACATGATGATGATGTTGTAGTAAGCGATGATGATGTGGTAGCAGATGATGATGATGTTGTGGCATATGATGGTGAGATCGAGCAGCCTATATTCGAGGATGACCCACTTCCAGTGGTGGAAAATGATGAGTTGGATGAGGAGATGGAGGATATAGAACAGCCCTTGGACGAGGCTGATAAAGACGGATTTATGGGAAATAAGCAGGATGGACTCATAATAAATGAGGATGGATTCATCATAGGACATGAGGACGATGAGGAGATTAGGGATAATGATGAGTTTGGGCTGATGACGAGGAAGGGTTCATTGTTGAGGAGCCCGAGGAGATTAGTTTGTCTGGTCCATCCGACGATGGATCAGATGCATCGGATGTTTAGTTGCGATGAGGCTGAACCTTGTGTATAGTGTATATATGTTATCTCAAGTGCTTAGATGCACTAGGATGTTTTGGGCTAGTACGGTTTTTGAGGAACTAGTACCAGACAGCTAGGTACACTTTTGGTCACTATATTTTGGACTACCCCAAGTACGTAATATGCGCTCAGGTAGGGATAGTTACATTTTGTACGCTGGCTTGAATGATCTGTATGACATGATTAACTATGATATGTGTTCCACCTTTTAAAAGTTAAGTCTGTTGTTTTAATATTTATAGAACCTGTCCCAAACATATAGAGAAGACTGACTTATAGTTTGTATAGAAGTTTAAAATTTACTGTTTCCCTTTTTGAGGACGAAAAGTCTTAAGGAGGGGTGAATGTAACAACCCAATATTTTACTAAGTTAATTTGGAATTTTCTATATGTATTTTGAAATTTGTAAGGTTTAAATATTGATAAATACCTTTACTAGCTTGAATGAAAAATGTTTTGAGGATATTTTTAAAAGATGATATAAGTTACGTTATCTAATTTTGATTTTTATAAAATGGTATTTCTTTTGTACATAGGACTTTTACAAACATCTTTTGAATATTTAAATATTTATATTTAAAGATATAATGGTTTCTATATTTTATAAGTAATATTATATATAGTGTTTTATGAATTTCGTATATTTGAAATAGAATTGGTAATACAAAGTTATTTTAGAGTTATCTTTAATGTTATAGGTAATAATAACATATAGTAATATATTTAAAAGATAGTTTTTAATGATTATGAATATTTGTTAAGTAGTTAGATACGATAACATATAGTGATAGTAATATATTTGTAAAGTATGATTTATTTTTAAATGTTATTTATAACATGTGATTTATATAAGTTTAAAATCTTATTCAAGACATAAACCTTTATAAATATCTATTAAAATATTTAAATTCTATTTCACTATATATATAAAAAAAATTCGATTCTTAAGTAGTGTTATTTTAATGTAGAATGATCATATGATGTGGTATATTTTATAAGTATCTATTTTTATTTTAAATTATGTAAATATATTTTATAAATGTTATGTGAAGTGTTGTAACATTTTTTATGTGTTAAAGTTAGTTACATATATAGTTGCTATAGGTGTCATTAAACTTTGATTTATATAAATAAATAATCATACACAAATTTTGGCAAGCATGCAATTAGGAGATGTCAAATGACAACATGTGTTCACCGACGTGTAAGAATGCATGTAGATAATAGTTTAGAAAAGCCATGTGTCCATGAATTAAAGGACAAATATACCCTTAGTTGAATGTTTAAAATATGAAGCACGCAACAGTTTTCCCCCTTTCACTCGTGTATTCGGTTCGGCCTCAAATTCTTCTTCTTTCCATCGTGTTATTTCTCTTCACCAACATCAGTTCTTGCTCCACCATGTTTGTATTTCTCCCTTTTCCTCAGTTCGGCCACCTCCTACTAAAACTCCAGCGTTAGACCCTCCTACCCCATGCATTCAAGCCTCACGCGCTACTTTTTTCATAGCATCTCCACTCTTTCCCTTTGAACTCAACCACAAGCACAACCCACTCCTTCTCGTACCTGAAGCCACTGCCACTCCATCTCAGCCCACCGCTCAGTCCACCGTACAACCACAACTCCACCACTTCCATCCGCACCCTTTTCCGCAGCCACCCTGAACCCATCCTCCTCGCTGGAAACTCCGCAACCAAAAGCCCCCTCTTAAAAATCCGTACCCCTTCTCCTGCCACAACAAAGTAGCCGCTCTCCCCCTTGTAACCATTCCCATCGACCATAGCACCTCCTCTCGCCACTTCCAACAACCGCAGCTACTTTAGATCTCTTTCCTCAGGTTGAGACTTGGTTGATTGTCCTCGTGTGTCCATGTTTTCATTTTTGTTTTTATATTAAAAAAAGAAAAAAATATAGAAGAAGCAACATTTTTGGTCTGGTCGAGTGAGCAGGTGGGGTTGTTTGGTCAGTGAGGAGATGGGCGAGGATGAGTAAGGGGGAAAAAGCAGTTGAGTTAGATTTTGGTGAACGTTATAGGAGTGGGGTATGTCTCAAATTACATCGTGATATGGAAATTTGCTGAGTTAAAATGTTTGGTAGATGCTGACAAGTGATGAAAGAGTTGGAAGCAATGGACATTGTCAGTATAGGCAAAGCTTCACTAATTGAAGGTTGACGTACACGACAGTTGCGGGAAAGACTGCGTGTGTCGTCCATGGAACTTGCATGTGATTAGTGTTTGTGCGCAATGAGAACGGTGTCCGTGAAAGATGCTTGTGATCGCTCGCAGACTGGTGCTCAGTTGATATGGGTCTCGACGATGGATATTTGGAGAGCTAGTTCGGTGAGAATTCTAATTTAAATTTATTTAAATTAGTCACTACAGTTATTAGTGTTAAGTATAATTTGTTATTGATCATGACTTGTTATGGATGATTGCCACTGATTGTCGATGAATGTTATGCGGTTGAAACACTATAAACACTGAGCGTTATGGACTGTAACGCTCTGAGCACAGTTAATTAATTATTTAGTTGTTGTGTTGTTGATGGATGTTATGCAGTCGTAACACTTTATACACCAAGCGTTATTCGCAGTAACGCTTTGCGCACCGTTATTTGGTTGTGTAAATTATGTTGATGAATGGATTCATGACTGTAGACGTGATCAGGTTTGTTGATTAGATCTGATTGAGAAAATCACATACACCGTAGTGGTGGAACCGCACGTGTGATTAATTTAAATCTCCTTTCCATTATAAATATATATATATATATATATATTTAGAATTGAATTGAGTAAAAAAAAAAATCGAATGGAACGAAATGGTTTTACATAATTTAGACCGTTCATGTGTTATTTAAATATTTGATAAGGTTTGGGAAATGATATTCAACATTGATTGGATATACAATGTGAACAGTCGATTGTAAACGATTAATCGAGTTTTGATAAATATCAAAAGCGTGAAATTTGTTATGACAACTTTGGTTGTTTTGAAAAGGTTGAACGAGACCATATAATATTCAATTTAATGTGATCATTTTGGAATGTTTATGTTGGAAATGGATTTAACAAGTTTGGAATAATCATTTATATTTAATGAGATATGAAGAATTTGGCGAATTGGAATAAATGGATTTTATATGAATATTCGATTGCATAAGAACTTTGAATAGTAATCGAACGTGTTTGATTAGATGATAATATTGTTTTCTCATTAGTATTTTATTTGAAATGGAAACTTCGATGATATCAATTTTTTTATCTCAAATGACCATTCATGAATTTAAAATTTTAATTTCAAATAAAAGTGTCATGGGAATAATTCCCATTTCTTATGGCCTAATTTAATTTTTATAAGTTGGAAATTTAATCGATAAAGGCATTTCATTTGATTATTAGTAAGCAATGGAACGAGTTTTGGAAAGCATAAAGATTCCTATTCATTTGAAATGAAAATTTGGTAATGGGAAATGATTTATGAACTAACATAGTAATGAGAAAATATTTTGGAATTGGAAATCAAATTATAATTTGGAAAGATTTTTCCAAATAAACTCTCAAGTTTGATTTTTGGTCTTCAATACTATGTTACATTTGTTAAATGAATCTACATAGTAGTTAAATATTGAATCCATCGTATGCAAGAAGATTTGGAATTTGAATACTTGAGAATTTGGTTTCAAGAATTTGAAATACATTCTAATGTAATATTGGAAACAATACTGTTTGAAACTTAGATACGCCAAATCAGAGTGCGTAGCAGAAGCGTGGTGGTATTTTGAATAAAAGGTTACAAGAGATTTTTCCCGTCGATAGGAAAATGTGAACTTTGCGAACATGATGTATCTGGAATGAGAATGAAGATATAAAAGAATTTAAATATATGATATGGAATTTAAATAAGATTCGAATTGAAGAGTGAATGCGTTTTGGATAGAATTGGTCGTCGGATATTCGATATGGAGTTACCGGAGCAGACAAATACGATCAGAACTATCCAAAAACATATCCATATCCAGATTCTGATTGTGTTTGCCTGAGTTGGTGAATCAATATCAAATATAAGTCGATAAGATTCTATTTAAACTTATATTTGAAAACAAATTTGTTTAATCCCAAATAAAGATTTGGTAGTTTCGCGATAACAACGAATAAATGAAGTTGTTTTGAAAAATAAGGTTGGAATTTGAATGTTGAACTTTTGAGAATAAGGGTTAAGATGATAACGAGTTTACGAGAATTTGGATCTAACCTTAATTCGAAGTAAAGCGACAATATTTGGAAAGGAGATTTGAAAATTGTAACCCTGTGTGGTCCATGACTATTGTTTTATAAATACGCTTATTACTTCGAAAGACCGGGATCGGATTTAAGTCCGAAAACCATTCCAAGTAATAATACGACGCATGAAGCATATCCAAGACTTGGAATCGACGAATGAAGACCGTGGTTCTTCACAATCGAACGGGCTGTCTGCTGATTGGTTTCTTTACTGCTAGCTACAGTAGAGAGATGCCCCTAGTATCGAAGTGGCAGAAAGTACGAACGTATGGGCAGAACTTTCGTTCCGTTCAGACCCAGGACGGACTTGTATAGATGGTGTGTCTGACAGTGAAATTGACTGCCTAGCACTGATTTTCATTGATGTATATCGGATTTGTGGCAATATATTATTCCCGTCTCTAAGTCATATGAACTTAGAGGGTATGCATTGATTTAAATCAGTGATATGTAGTGAGTTGTCAATGTGGCATACCCGAGTTATGAAACGAGCTAGGGATGATCAAAGAATGGCTTATCGAAGCATCGCTTTGTGTATGACGTGACGTCGACAAACCTCACACCCCGAATTGATGAGAAACTGGCGGTTAGGTTTATACTTATATACGAGTTGATGAGGAAACTGTACAGTAGTGGGAAACCACTTATGAACTTGGGGAAGTTGGGTATGTTCGGGGGGCCGCGTCTGGTCGAAAACCGTTGATCTGCCCTGACGATGTGTTGTCGGTGTCCGCGTATGGTCGAAAAAGCCGTTGAGGCACTTCGTTTTGTATCCCTGATTGATCTTTCGTGCCAGGAATCATCAAGTTGGAAACCCAAATTCCTTATGCGAGCCATACGATTTTGATTGTATATATATATGGCAACATATATTATGGGGTATATGTTGTCTAGGATTAATACATTTACTTGCAAAGTGTTTCCACACTATATATATATATTATGGTATTGAAGAGGATTTTTCGTATGAAAGCATGTTTGGTTATCATAAGGTAAAACTCGCCCATCTGGTGTGCGCTTGCATTGTGTGATGTGGGACGAGCTTATGATAGTTTCATTCTCCAAAAGTCATTTGCGAATTCATATGCACGGGTATTCACATGGAGTAAACCCGTTCCGCGTTAGCGGCGTGGTCCGGTGAATTTCCCAACTTTAAAATAAATCCTAAAACTGTTTTGAATTCTCACACCAGTCCCACGACTGACCTGGAGTTTATTGTTTCGACACCTAAACTCCGGGTGCCCATGTATTTGCACGGGCAGCTAGAAGTTTAGTTTGCAGGTTTAGATTTAGAGCTGGATTCAGATTTTTGAAGCTCGAGCCTTGTATGGATGTTTTTCTTCTTCCGCTGAGAGCATTGGACTTCCGCTGAGCATGCATAGTACTCTGATATTCCTTGTAATCTCTGATGTAATCAATGAAATGAAATAAAAGTTCTGTTATTTTTGATTCGAATATGAAAGTACCCATAACTATCCGTCTTTTTGAACGGTTTGAGTTGGTTTAATTACCGGCGAGAATCGGGCAAAAAGGCAGGTCGTTATACACTTTCATCTCACGTTCTGCATATATAGTATACAATCAAAACCGCGAACACTTATTGGATAATGGATTACCAACTATGACAAGGTATGGAACCACCTTCCGATAGTGTACCTCTAGAGAGGAATACACTGCGTTAAACAAGAACATCTTGCAACCCGGCCACACATGACCGACCACTCATTTCGCTTGAGTGTATCGAAGTATACCACCAACGGTTGGGATCAGCAACCGTTTCCTGAATGGGACAACATCGAATAGATTAAAGAATGAAATTGATATCTCTAGATAGGTGATAATACACCCTAATTGGCAGCCAACCACTTAGCCATGTTGCCTGTCCGATTTTTGTCATTTCCCGGTTGTGAGGCTAGAGGCCATAATGTATACTTCACACCTTTATTTACTTTGAATGTCACATCGCCGTACCTGCCAAATCACATATTGATTTCCCCAAAAATACTACGGGTATACAGCTAAGAGAAATGAATTCCTCTGCCACCAAACGTATATACGTTTGAAGAGATCAACTTACGCGATCCATTAAATATACTCTATAAGACATTCTTCCATACAGGTCGTCGTGGGACTGGACAAACCGAAGGCACTATTCTGTAAACAGGACAACCCTTGCATAACTCCGTCTTCAATTATCTTCATCATATTTAATCGTAACACTAACGCCCATACAGAGTGGTTTTCAGATAATGAATCTGATCCCGGTCTCTCCGTATTGACGACGGACAAACGGTCAAAAACTTCGATAGTTGGTGAGTTAACTATCAAAGAAAAACATATGTGCAAACAACGATAGTATTTCTTAAATTAATTTATCATTAATTTATTCATTCTCCATTCCCTGTTTCCATATATATACAGAAATTCTTAATTTCTAAATTTAGAAAATATACGATATTAACATTGGAAAACATTTCCATATTTACTTCCCTTTCTTATTTTCTATATTAGAAAACCTTTTTGATTCTTATTTGGAAAATATTTCCAAAACTCCTTCATTGGATTTAAACAAGTGTTTAAATAAAACATCGCTATGTCAACTCAAACCATTGCCTTCATTAACTAAATTCACTTAACCAACCTTCACTACCGAACCTTAATCATCCCTTAGTTCAAAATGGAGTCAATCAAGTTGGGGTATAACTACCTCTCAGACCTTAACTGAACAACATTTCTAACTTCGAAAATAGACAAAGTTCACCTTCTAAATCTTTAACAAACATCCTTAAGTAACTCTCGGATTCTATTTACGAATCCACTTCTTTTACAGAAATCATTTGATTATAACAATAGTGTTACAATCCCGTGCTTCCGAAATATAATAACTTAAGTATAACTTTTATTCATTAATTTGGAAAAATACACAAACAACTAATTTATTTATAAATAAATAAATCTTGATTTAAAACGAAAAGTGAATAGTACTTTCCCGAATTCGATATAATCAAATACAACGTATAATTCTCTTTCGAATAATCTCTATTCGATAACTCCTTTTCGAATAAACCATATCCGATTAACTCTCTTCGAATAACTAATATTCGAAAATCTCTCTTTTGAATAAACTATATTCAAAAATCTCTCTTTCGAATAAACTATATTCGACTAACCCCTTTCGAATAACTCTAATCCGACTAACTCTAATTCGATTAACTCTATTCAATTAACTCTAACTTGACTAACTCAAATCGATTAACTCTGACTCGATTAACTCAAATCGGTTAACTCTAATTAGATTAACTTAAATTGATTAATTCTAACTCGATTAACTCTAATCGATTTACTCTAATTCGATTAACTATAACTCGATTAACTCTAATCGATTACTCTATTCAATTGACTCTAATTGATTTACTCTATTCAATTAACTCTATTCGGTTAACTCTAATCGATATCCACTTTAAACAATCTTCTCATAACTTTTTTATATCTCGTTAATTCCTTTTTTTAATCCTATTTATTTTCCAAATAAATATTCCTTTTATAATTTTATTTATTTAACAAATAAATATTTCTTTTTCAATTCTATCTATTTAACAAATAAATATTCTTTTTTCAATTCTATTAAAAATGTTTTACAAATATTTCCTTTCCAATTCTATTTGTAAATGGTTTACAAATATTTCCTTTTCCAATTCTATTTCTAAATGGTTTACAAATATTTCCTTTTCAATTCTATTTGTAAATGATTTACAAATACTTTCTTTTCAATTCTATTTCACAAATATTTTCCTTTTATATTTGTTTCACAAATATTTTCCTTTTATATTTGTTCTACAAATATTTTCCTTTTATATTTGTTCTATTTATCAAATGATAAATATTCCTTTTATAAAATCCCTTGATTTTATAAATAGATCATTTCAAATATACACTTTGAAAATTCCCATTTTTACATCCTAGTATTTCTTATGGTATTTAAAACCCCAAATAACAATGATCGATATCATTCAACACAGGTAATCAACACAGATTATATATCATATCATATATTACAATATATGGAAAACAGTAAAATAAATGTTGAGGAATCCAGTTGGATTCCTCCGACCTGTTTCCTGCATCCACAGATGTTAAACAATACAATTAACATCAAATTCATTTTAGTATGAAATGTTCTGATAACCAGAATCAATATTTGATTAACAATATATATATATATCGTTATCTATAATTTCAACCAATCAACTAGCAGTTCAATCAAACAGTCAATACACAGCAATCAATCATCATTTATCAGTTCTAAATATACGTTATAAAAATATGAACTGATAGAGTTGGTGAGTTTTACTCACATTGGACGATCATCGTTAATAACGATAACCATCGCTTGATTCAGACGGACAATTTATTTTGCAATAAATTGTAATGAACTCCAATTCACTCCCAGTCAATTCCATTGCGTAGTGTCCGTCCATACGATCCCAACGGATCATGTTTTTCTGTATTTCGATATCATATGAGGAAGTTACGTTAGTTCTAAATTAATATACATTTTATATGCAATTTACAATCAATTTAAAATATAATCGGGCCTCACCCCTTCCACTTGGCCCAAACCCGCTCCACACCTTCTTCCCCAAAACTAGAATATCTATCGCTCCAGAAACAACTCCCATGACCGTGAGTTCCCATCGACAACACTCTCTCCATTCACCATTATTTCCAAAACTAACAATACCATAAATCCTCTTTTGTCGAGCCCTTCCATGCCATACAGGTTTCATCGAACTCGCACTCCTCTCCTCCTCCACCATTTCAGCAGCTTCGCATGCAAATCCCCAGTAAACCATCGACACAAAATATGTCGGATTCACCCAAAAGAAATCACAGAGGTGCGGTTTTAACCCCTCATCCCAAATCTGATATTCGATCCACCCATCGTCGCCTTAATCTCCAGTATTTCGAAACTCTAGTTCACTGTTAACAAAACTCCATTTCAATTTTTTGCGTCGAGTGTAATGAAACAGGTACGAGGTGGAAGCTTTTGGTCTAAGGAACTCAAATATATGAACTTTGGGATTTTAGAAATTTTCTTTTGATTTCTAGAAATTTTTAAAAATCCATTTTCAAGTTTGGAAGATAGAAACCCGGTAGCTTAAATTTCGTTGACTACCAGAAGAAGTAAATTAGGTTAGGGTGTCCTGGTATTTATAGGATAAATTTTATTATTTTTATAATGATTATTTTATTCTATTTTAATCAATCATTATGTGTATTCATTGAATAAAAATTCCTATAATCACATACGATACCTAAAAATCACGAAAATGGATATACACCTTCAATTTGACATTACGGACTCAACAAAACTAGTTTCGTCGAATTCCGACTCAGTTTGCTCACACAACGTATTTTTAACCGTCAAAATATCGACTGTTTTTCACATTAAAAATCGGTACGGCCACATACTGACTCCAAAAATCACAAAAATTGAAATCTAACAATAATTTAATATTGCGGATCCAACAAAATTAGTTTCATCAAAAAGGAGTTCGTTTGCAAAACTGGCCATTTTTAAAGCTCTAAATAACCCATTTGAATATTTAAATATATTTAAAAATAATTAAATTAAATATTTATAAATAAATATTATTGTATATATTCACACTAGAATATCATACAGCTCCAGAATATTCCTATATGAATTTCTAGCTCGATATTCCAAATCCCGATCAGATCGATATTCAATTTATATTGAAAAATCCTTTTATAATATAAATATATTTATATTTATAAATTTCAAAGGAATTCCATAGCGACTTTTCTGAAATTTGATTTGGACATAACTCAAAATCTACACAATGAAATCCCGATTTTTCTCTTCCATTAGAAAAATATACTTCACCAGCTCTGAACGTTTCTTATTTCACAGAAATCCGATTTAAAATGGATTCTGTATATTCAATTGAAGTTCGAATCACCAAATAGCGAACTGCCGCGCCATTTCGAGCTCGATTTTAATTATATTATAATTATACGTTCAACTGTCGTTTATATAATATATTCGTTATTCGAATTCAAATTCCAAACTGAATTATATATATTTTGAATTGTCCAGTTCACATTATATTATCAATTCACTATTTCCGACTATTTCGGAATAACAAATATATTATTCTATTATTTAAATTAATTAAATATTCAATATTATTTAATTAAACAACCATTTAATTCTGTAAACCATTATTTAAATAATAAAACAAATAAATTATTTGATCGTACAAATACAGGACATTACATTAATTATAACAGATTTGGCAGTCAAAGAATGGAAATGAGGGTAGCAAAAAATTTCCTTTTCACATCCATCATGATTTGATTTTTTTTCTATAAAAAAAAGAGTATTTGATAAACAAAAAATGATAAAAACAACAAAAATAATTCAATTTTGGGAATGTATTACGACAGTTAAATTCATATTGGGGCAGAAAAATATTTGCACTGGTGCCTAGAAATTATCTGCAACTGCACACTACACATTTTGTACAATCAAGTAGACCTTACACACCAACATTGCATGTCAGCTTCAAGTAATACTCATCTGGCGAAGCAATATAGTCCAATGCATATTTAATTAGTGCAAAGCATTATTGCCATTATAGTACATATATCGCCCTACTTAATGAGCGCAGATACATGAAGCGGAAGCATTACAGTCAAGGCGAAGCATTGCAATCAGTATAGTACATATTTAAGCAAAATGATCTTATTTTCCCCTCTGTATTGAAGGGGGAAAAACATGAAACATGGAACACAAAAAAGAACAAAAAAAGAAAGAAACAGAGAAAGCATCCAAGTTGTAGATTCCTGCACGAAAGATTATTGTTTTATGGCAGTGAGATGAAGGCATATATGGAGGAGTTCAAAAATATTGGGAAACAAATATATAAAGTGAGGTTTACATGAAATTAGAAGCTTTCATAGAGTATGGAAGGCTGAAAAGAAGAAATGTGTTGTTCCCAGCGGTTGAGAAAGAAAAAGAAGACCATGTAAATTTATAGGTGAAATACTATGCAGTTACAGGAGATATCGCGTTATTCAAGGAGAAGAAATATTAGATGCTAACTTAAATTAGAAGGAAATTGAAAGACGAAAAGAAATTGTACGAAAATTTGAAAAATAAATTGGAAAGAGGAAATAAATAAAAGAGTGCAATTACAGGAGATATCTCGTTATTCAAGAGGAAAAATACCATCCGCATATTTAAATGATGAAGCTTTTAGGGAAAAAACGAAAATGTTAGCATTTATGAAGATCCTTTTTTTTTTGAATTCAATCAGACTCGATATACTAGAAGAAATATTAGATGCTTACTTAAATTAAGTTTTCAAAGAATAAAACGAAAATGTCAGCCGTATACTCTGAATGTACGCAGATCGTATTTTTTGAATTCAATCAATACTTTTCTAAATTGTTAAAGGGTATTTTCGTCAGTTCAGGTGTACACCACACCTATTCCAATTATTAGTAAAGATATTGTGTATTTTACAAATGCAAGGAAAAATGATTTGTACTAATGTTGCATTGTTAATAAATGATCACTCTAAGAAATAAAATAGTATACAATATAAATAAATTCAAATGCAATATCAATCGTTAATAAATGCAAATGTAAATAAAAAAAATCTAACTATAAACCATCCATTTTCTTTCATATGCTTTACCTGTAAAGGAAAAAAACATGATTAGATAGTACAATTAAATAACGGATATTTTTTATTTTATGAATTATATATTTCAGTGCAGCTTACCAACTTAGACATGAAACTTGCATCTCAACCGTATTCATCTACTAACAGGATCTTTTGATTGCTGCGCAGTTGCATGGTGCTACGGATCACATGGGCGTTTGCAGTCTTATATAGGTTTGGTGCAAACTATTGAAAACCAAATAACGATGCAAACCAAGCAGATAAATCCGAAAAGACACAACTGAATACCGATGCAAACCAAAGTAGATAAATGCATAGAATAATATAAAGTACCTGTCTTGAAATCAGAAGCTTTTCCACTATAATCTAAAGCTGGAGATCATGAGAGTAGTAGACAGTTTAAATGATTGTAGAGGAAAATGGAAGAATGAAGAGGCCAATTGATTTTGTGAGGCGGAGAAGAAAGATACATTGTGATGTTTATAACTGAGAAAGTGTACATATCAGCAAGATGAGACAGTGCATTTTAGGAATGCAATAAAATATATGCACTATTTACCGTCGAATTGAAGTACTAAAATCTAAATTGGATTATTTTATAGATAGATGATAATTTTAATGCTATATACACTACCAGTTGAGAATACATTTACATGTAAATATATTATGAAATAATCATAATTGGTAGAATTGGTATACATAAATCCTACCATAATAATACTAAAAATTTGTAATAACCTACAACTCAATTTAATTAAATATATGCACAACTCAATATTTGAATTTTATATTTGGATTATGGTACTAAATATGGTAGAATTTTTATTACCAAATATGTACCATAATAAAGTCTTATATTGTAATAATACTATATTTGGTAGAATTTGTATTACTGATTTAATTCTACCAATTGTGAAACAATCCATTTATTCTATATTTGAATTGGTATTTCATACTATATTTGAATTCCAAATATAGTACCAAAGGTTCACAACACAATTATGTCGACCAATTGAGAATCCATTTTCAATCCTATCAATTTTGGATGTACCAATTTAAAATTATCATGTATACAATAATCCATTTATTATATACTAATTGAGAATAAATCCTACCATAATTCTATGGTAGAATTGGTATACATAAATCCTACCATAATTCTACCATAATACCGAAAATCTGTAATAACCTACGATTCAATTTAATTTGATTAAATATATGCACAACTCAATATTTGAATTGTATATTTGGATTATGGTACCAAATATGTTAAAACTTGTATTACCAAATATGTACCATAATAAGTCTTATATTGTAATAATACTATATTTTTTAGAATTTGTATTACTGATTTAATTCTACCAATTATGAAACAATCCATTTATTCTATATTTGAATTGGTATTTCATACTATACTTGAATTCCAAATATAGTACCAAAGGTTCACAACTCAGTTGTGTCTACCAATTGAGAATCCATTTACATTCCTACCAATTTTGGATGTACCAATTTAAAAATATCATGTATAAAATAATCCATTTATTATATGCCAATTGAAAATAAATACTATCATAATTCTATTAATTAATAATTATAAATGTTTAAAACTGAACGCATTTACATGTGCCATAATTCTCACCGCATGATTTATGATTTAATTGAAAATGATCAGGGCGCTCAAAAGGTATGACCAGCAAGTAAAGGGCATTTTCGGTAGTTTGCATGTACACCAAAAAAGTGTGACACCAAACCTATTCCAACTATTAGTAAAGATATATACACACACACACACACACACACACACATAGGGGCAGGTTCGAGGGCACCCCAAATAGTGCAGCACCCCAAAAGCCACTCAACCACAACCAACTATTTCACACTCTCTCTCCTTCCACTGATTCTCTCAGTTCCCACTCACATTCTTTAATATAAATGAGTGGCTATGGTTCAGGTACAGATGGGGGGCTGAAATTCAGGGGGGCTCCCTGATCCTATCATATATATATATATATACATATATATATACACATATATATATATATACAGTACAACTATTTGAACATAAATATTTAACACAAATCAGATGACACAAAATCTCAAGCATTAGACCAATTTGTATTTATGTGAGAAGTGAAAATCAGAAGACAATTTAATGGTTGAGAATTTATGTCAAATTTTTTGTTTGAGTGGACACCCCCCCACCCCATATATATATATATATATATATATATATATATATATATATATATATATATGTGTGTGTGTGTGTGTGTGTGTGTGTGTGTGTTCTTGCATACTTTGTGCTTATATATAAGCTTGAATGTTTGAGTCACTACAACAAAAAAGGTATTTAACAATGGTGAAGAAATGTTGTTAAAATACATTAATGACATTTATTCTACTATTGTCATATGCATAGTTGCATAAAATATACATCTTTTGCAATACTCAATTAATGTTGTATATGCCATTGTAAATAATATTTGTGCAACACTTATTGACTATGGTGGATATCTTACATATAGATCAAAAAGACTTTACACAATGGTTTATAAGTATTGCAAAATATAGTTTTTGCATTGTACCATAAACATCATATTATCAGTTAAACTTATGATATTGCTAAGATAATGCTAATATTCAAACAAATTATGTGGACAATAATCATATGCAAAAAACTACGTAAATCATTACCCAAAAAAATAAGTGTGACATTCATATGAACTTGGATAATCATGCCCTGTTTCGAAAAATTGCATGTAAAAAGGAAAAAAAAAGAAGAAGAAGAAGAAGAAGAAAGGTTAATGAACTTGGATAATAGCGGTCTGATTATATAGTCTTTTCCATAGTCGGCCCTCAACACGTGCAAACAGTGCTTGGGCATGGGGCAGCAAGCCCACATAGGGCATCAAATTTGAACCGCCTTTGCAACGGATTAAAAAAAAAAAGAAACACGCGAAGAAAGATTAGGGCCAGCGAACTAGTGAACCACGCAAACGGAAGGAGAATTCGCACAAATCTTCTCATCAATCTTCGGCGGAAAAAGGGCAAAGCTTCCTAAGGTATGCTATGGCGGCCTGTAAGTTTGTACTGTATATGATCACAATCCCTAATTATCAATCAGTTTGTACCGTATAAATCAATCAGTTGTGAGTCGTAGCCTCTGGTAAATCACAATCCCTGATTATCGATTGTTAACAATAATTGAAATTGTTGTTATGATTTATGAAACTGGTTGAAATTGGTTGTTGTGATATACCGATTCTTTACAGTAATTACTAATTAGAGATCCCTGATTTGAGATATACAATCCCTAATTGATATACCGATTTTTGATGGCTTTCAATTAATTTGTTTCTAGGTATATCACAAACCAAAATTGTTATTAAACATTATTTTTAATCTATTTAAGTTATTTTTAATCCAAAATTGTTATTAAACATCTAATTTGCTCTCTTATTAAGTTAATTTATTTTATATTTTTGAAATGCAGTAATGTTTTATAAGAAACAACTCTCTGGTAGTCAAAATAGAAAGAAAAAAAAACGAAAAGAAGAAGAAAATATTTACAAGGTTCATTACAAAATCTTTGGAAAAAAAGAAATATTTCTTCTGATAACCAAACTGAAAATGAAGTTAATGAAGAACTACAAGATTTTGTTCAAAATGAGTCTAATGAGGTGATCGAAGAAACAACAAATGTACTTGAAAATGAAGTGAACAAAGACACAACAAATGCGCTTGACAACGAGGCTACTGAAAATAATGAAGAAACTAACTATGTGGCCGAATGTCCTGAATCTTCTTTATCTTTGGATATATATGATCCTAGAGTGTGGGATAGTTTAGATGCAAAAATGAGAGATATGCTTGTTGAAAATGGTCCTGTTAGAGAAACCAACATTAATTTTCCTAAGGATAATCATAATAGAGGGTTTTCCACATTTTACTATGATCAAAGATTACGAAATGGGGAACTTTCTAATAGGAAATGGTTGGTTTACTCAAAGGAATTGAATAAAGTGCTTTGCTTTTGTTGTAAAGTGGTTAAAAGAGTTCGTTCAAGAAGTCATTTGGCAGATATAGGAGTTAATGATTGGGCACATCTGAGTGAAAAACTTAAACAACATGAAGATAGTGTTGAACATCTCACTAACCTAAGAGCTTGGATGGAACTTCGATTTAGATTGAGCACTAATCAAACAATTGATAGAGAACTACAAGAGATGATTAAGAAAGATATAGAACATCGGAAACAAGTCATGGTAAGAATCATTTCAATTGTCAAACGTCTTGCGATGAATAATTTGGCATTTCGTGGAACAAATGAAAAAAATCTATGAAGAATCAAATGGAAAAATTTTAGGCTTTCTTGAATCAATAGCAGAGTTTGATCCAATAATGCAACATCATTTTCGACTTATACAAGATAAAAATATTCATTACCATTTTCTAAGCCATAAAATTCAAAATGAATTGATATCTTTATTGGCATCACAAGTAAGAAGTGCAATTATTAGAAAAATTAAAGAAGCTAAATATTTTTCTATGATTCTTGATTGTACCTCTGATGCTAGCCACCAAGAGCAAATGACTTTGGTAATTATATGTGTCGATGTTGTTAGCTGCCCAATAAATGTGAAAGAGTATTTTTTGGAGTTTTTAAATGTGGAAGATACATCTGGATTAGGTCTGTTTGGTGAATTACAAGCTACATTAAACTCATTTGATTTAAACATTAATGATGTGAGGGGGAAAGGTTATGATAATGGTTCTAATATGAGGGGAAAACGCCAAGGTGTACAAAAAAGATTACTTGATATAAATTCTAAAGGTTTCTATATACCGTGCGGTTGTCATTCTCTTAATTTAGTTACTTGTGATATGGCCAACTATTGTCAAAAAGCTAAATCATTTTTTGGAGTATGTCAAGCCCTTTATAATGTGTTTGCTAATTCTGCAAAACGATGGAACATTTTACTTCAATATGTAGACGAATTGACATTGAAGTCTTTGTCCACTACACGATGGGAAAGTCATATTGAAAGTGTTAAAGCGTTAAAAAGTTAGTTTCCAAAAGTAAAACAAGCTTTAAAAAAATTAGTTGAAGTATGTGATGACTCAAAATTGACTTGGAATGCTGAAAAAACCCCGTCTTGTGAATTTTCAAGTTTTGAATTTATTTTGAGTTTGGTCATTTGGCACGAGATATTGTACAAGATAAACTTAGTGAACAAAAATTTGCAATCTGATGATATGCTTCTTGATGTTTCTATTAAGAGTTTGAAAGGGCTTGTTTCATTTTTTGAAAAATATACAGAAAATGGATTTATTTCTGCTTTGATTGATGCTAAAGAGATTGCTGATGAGATGGAAATTGAGTCAGAATTTCAAATAAGCGTAAGTCCATGAGAAAAAAACATTTCGATGAAATTCCTAATACTGAGAGAGAGCAACAATCTGCTCAAGAAGATTTTAGGATAGATTACTTTCTTGTTTTAGTTGTTATGGCTCTTTCTCAATTGAGGATTAGATTTGAACAAATGGAAATTTTTGAGTCTATATTAGGTTTCTTATTTGATGCATTCCAGTTAGTTTTTTTGGATGATGATGAATTGAAAAACTGTTGTGAGAACCTTGAAACGGCTCTAAAACATGGTGAAGATTATGATATTGATGCAAAGAGTCTACTTTCAGAATTACAAATTTTGCAGGAAATGTTACCTAGTGAATCTTATGATACTGGTAAACCATGGAATTCCCTTAAAATTATGGAGTTTGTGAAAAAAATGGATATGTTTCCAAATGTTTTGGTAGCTTATCGAATTTTATTGACTGTAACTGTCACTGTAGCATCAGCAGAAAGAACTTTTTCAAAGTTGAAGTTGATAAAATCTTACTTGCGGACAATAATGACTCAAGATAGGTTGAATGGATTGGCAATATTGAGTACTGAAAAGGATATGTTGAAAATCATTGACCTTGAGCATATAATTGAAGATTTTGCTTCTAAAAATGCAAGAAGAAGTCATTTCAAATGAGACCGGATTTCTATTGTACCTATGCTTGTATGTCATGCATTGTAATATTTCTTTTCTCTTGTCATGTATCCGTACTTTGTTTTATCGTATGAATAAAAACATTAAGGCGTGGGGATGAGCCTCCTAGCATTGCACTTGGCTAGGTTCGAAACCCAAAAAAAATAGAATTTTTTTTTTTGAATTTTTTTTAATATAAAAGGGCATATTATTTTTATCCCACATGGGCATGAAATTGGTCAGGACCGGCCCTAGTCTTTTCAATATATTTTTCTGTCGCATACTGATTTGAGCAAATGCTTGTTCAGTAAATTAAACATATGATGCTAGTTTGTCAGACAAGACCGCAGTTATCGTAAATACGATGTTTTATCTGTTACTTACATCACTCCATATACCTATATCTGAACCTAAACTTTGCTTCTGTTCCAAATTTTGGGTTGATGACTGCATCTATAATTAAACACAGAGCAACCAAACAATGAATGTAAAGTACGGTGGACATCCTACATTAATGACTAGAGTTTTACATCTTGAAAAGCATTGTAACATTGTTGGATTTCATGATGATCCATGGATTTGAAATACTGAACAGATAGAGGCAATTATATAATGGCACAAAATTAAACACAACAAATCTTAATAATTAGATTCTCTCATGAATTCCACATAAATACAAATAAATCCAAAGGTTCAGGATTTGTGTATTTATTTTGTGTTTAACTTCGTGTCCCAGAACGAGCTCAAACTTTAGATAGATGATAATATATATGTGAATTGAACATTTATAAAATTTTGTTGGATTTGAAGTGGTGTATCTCACGTCAGGGTAGGGGGCTAAAGGCGTGCTGCAAAATAGGAGTGCCCCGAACGTTCATATATATATATATATATATATATATATATATATATCTATTTGAACACAAATCAGATGACACAAAATCTCAACCGTTAGATCAATTTATATTTATGTGAGAGGTGAAAATAAGAATACAATCTAATGGTTGAGAATTTATGTCAAATTAGTTTAAGTGGACTTTTCCATACACACAAATATATATATATATATATATATATATATATATATATATATATATAGCGTTCCGTTGCACCCAAAAATGAAGGACCCTTGCAAGCCCCCCTAGATTGCACCATGAATTTATATTTAAATATATTGAGTGAAAAAAAAGAGTAAATAGGAGAGAGTGTGAATTTATGGTGGAAAATAGAGATGCCAGCAACAGGGGTGCTTCAGTTTGGGTGTTGTAGAACGTAGCTACATATACACACATATTAACATTGTTAAACCACGGTTCAAAGTGCCGGTTCGGTCCATTCAGAACGGATCGGGTTGGTCCATTTCATCCAGAGCGGATCAGGTCGGTCATTACAAAGAACCGGGTCGGTCAATACTGAGTCATTACACCGGGTCGGCACTAATTGATTCGGCTCCAACAAAATAGAACCTGGGTCGGTCATCTTTAAACAAACCGGGTCGGTTATACTATTTCATACGAAAGTTTGGGTCAGCATCTTCGAGTAATTCATACCAAAATGCTAATGTACAGGTTGCATGGCATATCACAAATGAAGGGAACTCATTTGTTCACACATATGACGCACTGGAGCAGTATAAGTCTACACGCAAATCTATGTCGTTGGTTGTTCTCACTCTTGGAACCGGTCAGTATATGATGTATACAGGTCATCCTAGAGTCATGGAATGTGCAACAATTAAATGCATGAAACAATAATACACGTATACGTACCATGGAGGAAACAAGAGTTCTGGGCAATTGTTCACATATGTACGTGAATTGTACAAGGCATGTTAATATGAAATTGACATGGCAGCTCACATAATATATATAAAGCCCATGGGATCCTCACGTTTTAACATGCCAAATAATGGATCAATGAAAATGCATTACAGTGGATAGCTCACGTCAGTACAATATGGGTCGGCCACCTCACTGTATTAGCCAATGTACTATCAACCAACATGAAAACTATATCCAATAAGAGTATTTGCTGTGTAATGGTGACATGACATAATACAAAACAAAGTATGGATCAAGTAATTGGTGTATGCAAAGGCAAAGCAGCATCTACAAAGTGAAAACATATTTGGATCGGTCTACAAAGTTTACAACATGTGTTGGATGTTAAAGCAAATGTGATGAAAGAAATAGCTTCAGTAAAATGGAAAAATGTTAGCAAGGCACAAACGTTATGTCAGGAAGATCAGTACGGTGGCATACAAGCAATTAAATGGAAAACGGATCGGCCATATATTTTCCACATGGACAAGGCATGAAGCTCAAAAGTGGATCGGTATGTTGAAGTCCAACTGGATCGGTACATGAAGAAGGGAACAAGCAATAGCATACATGTAATAAAATGGAGCGGTACGTTTAATTAGAAATGGATCGATGCGTACCTTTACAAATGGATCGGGACATCTAAGTAAAAGGCTGAAGGACCAAAAGAAGTTTGGAACGGTACATTACAAAATGGATCATTTCTTTTCAATGGAGAGATGGATCGGTGCATTTTAATTAAGAGTGGACTAGTGGCATTTCTGTAAATAATTTACGCTTGATTCAAGTTTACGCCCGATCCAAACTCCACACTCCATAATTACGAGACGGCCATTGCCTTCAAAATTCTTCTATAAATAGCCCCTTACTCCACAATTCAAGGGAAGGATTCCACGCCCCCGAAGGGCTGCCTAAATCATTCCTCCATCGTTCTAAAGCTTCTAAAAACTCCGTTAATGGCCGCCAAGTTCACTCCTTCTTCCTCCTACAAGAAATGGATCTTACCTTCTCCGAGCACCATTAATTCACACTCCGATTCACTCTAAGTGTTCTCCAGTCCCCATTGCTCCTCTTCAAAGCATGGATCTAACACTATTTTCATGACGGAACCAAGGAAGAGTATATAATTACATGATCCAATCCGTTCCTTCTCGATTTCAGGTGGAGATCTAAAGCGTCAAGAGAGCCAAAAGTGGAGAATTATCACAAAAGTGATCAAGTGTAATAAATGCGATGTACGAGATGATAAAATCTGTAACTCTCTCCTTAATGATGATGAATACTTCAAAAGTGGACGTAGATTCATATTAACTCGAACCACCATAAAAATCCTGTGTCTTTTACTTGTTTTTCTCCGTTTATTTTGCGATTGTGGCTCCTTTAATATCTAACCATAATTGGTGAAGTGTGATTTCACACCCTTGTTGTTGATTCCAATTTTGAGATCAATATTTGGTGCCCACTGTGGGGCCGTGCTCGCATCTCCTTCCTTCACATTGAAGTTCTAAGCCTACTTCTACCATAGATTCCGCAAATCTAAGATCTAGACCAATCGACGAATTATCATCAAAATTCAAGGCCTTGTCCGAGATCATGGCCAAGTCTAAGAAGACCACTAGCAATGTCGTTGAAGAAAATGAAAATGTTGCTAACAACGAGATTACTCCACTCACCAACCGATTTGAAGGTGGAGAAAATTCAATATCCGGAGCAGGAGTGACTAAAGCCAAATTAGACGTCGTCGTCGCTAACTTGAGTCAACGCATGGAAGCCTCCAACAAAGCTTTAATCGATGTTAATAAAACTCTCGTGGATGCTAATCAAGCTTTGATGGATAAAGTGAGCGCTCTCCTAAATGCTTAAGCAAATCCCGCTCCTCCTCCGGAAATCCTTGTCAACATTGAAGAGAATGCAAATTCGTCATCCTCCGATCCTCATAATGACAACTTAGAAGGATTTGTTGGCAAAGGCGACGCTAACGTCGAAGAATCAAAGTTGAATGATATAAACCACTCCGATCGAAATAACCGACGAGTTGCGAGATCCGTCAAGGGGGCACCTTCCTATAGCGGAAGTAAAAGACCTAGATTATCTAAACACGATCGCTCGCCACGACGAGCATCCGGAAAAGAGATTGAGGTACGCTCTCCGGAACAACACAACTCGAAGGAACATATCACGGATGTGGTAAAGCAAATCATGAAAGACAACATGTCTCGCAAGGAAAATGAAAGGGAATGGGACTTCTCTCTCGGCAAAAACCCATTTACAAAGAGGATCCGCAAGGCTGAATTTCCCAAGAAGTTCGCTCATCCTACTCTGCCTCCATACAACGGGATTTCTGATCCGAATCACTTCCTATACAAATACGAATGGTATATGAATGGAGCTAAAGCAACAGACAAGATCAAATGCCTATGCTTCCCTCTCTATCTAGAAGGTGTCGCATCGTTATGGTTCACAAGGCTCCCTCCCAAATCCATCAACCAATTTGATGATTTGATTCTGAAGTTCAAAGAGCAGTTTAGGCTGCAAGCAACGAAGGCGAAGGACGTTATTTCTCTTACATCGATGAAAAAAAAACAGGGAGAATCTGTCAAAGCTTTCCTCAAAAGATTCGACGCTGCTGTATCCGAAGTAGGAAATCCCGAGCCTCGCATGATCTTAATGTCCCTAATCGGTGCCATAGATGAGGATAGCAAATTTGGCAAGTGGATCAAAATAAAAGAGCCAAGCACGCTTGAAAAATTCTATAAAAAGGCCGAGGAGTACATAAGATGGAGAATAAGCCTGCGCCTCTTCAGATTACTAATTCAAACCAACCTCTTAAAGTTCCCAAAAATGCCGCTACTCAGTACAATCAGTAAAATGTCGGAGGTCAGAAAAGGGAAGCGGCGGGAAAGACAATCGAGACAGCAAGAAGCTTCGCTTCTCCAACCCATCAGATCTAACACCTTTAAATGATACTCCAGAAAACATCTTTACAGCAACAAAAGATACCGAGGATTATCCGATTCCAGAGCCTCAGAGAGTAAGCGGCAAGTAAGCGAACTCTGGAAAGTTCTGCCAATTCCATAATCAGCTAGGCCACAACACCAACGAGTGTAGGCATCTGAAATCACTGATTGAAGAGCTAATTTGGAAGAATCGTCCGCAACAATACATGGAAAATCCATAGTCCTCAAATGCTGCTCCGACTCCTTAGGGCCAAGGGGCAACAAGCAACGAAGTTTTTGTTCAAACCATGCCAAGGCTGACCATCAACTATGACCGTTGATTGTGCTTCAATTTCAAGGGCTCAGAATACGCGATCAACATCGCCACCGCTTTACTTCATGCTCTTTTTCCTGCTTTAGTTCACGCTTTACTTCATGTTTTACTTTCTGTTATATTCAAAACTTCTTGTAAACAGTCTGTAATAATCTGCAAGTGATGCACTGAACGTTAGCTCAACGATTAAGAGAATGTATGTTTGAATGAATTTCTAGCTTACCAAATTATGTATCAAATCAAAACTTATTTAAAAGTTGATTTCATATTGCAGGCCATCTGTCGAGCGTTTGTTCTTGCGAAATCTGACGAAACATAGTGATCCCAACAACACTAGTTCAAGTGCCAAATGCTATAAATATCAACATGCACAAATATGAAAATAGAAAAGGACCGCCTTGAAAAGTGAATGGGAGGAGTCGCAAAGATTCAAACAATGAGCAAGCGCCACAACAAATAAACGAGAGAGCTATAACCTTTGTCGAGGGGCACCTCCCCAAGTGGGAGGTTCAAAGCTTCAAGTTCCTAAAACTGAAATAGCCTGCCAAGTCGATCGTCCGACCAATGAGATAATAGCTGCCCCTTGGACAATACAATGACCGCTCCAATTCGTTTGCGTAGCATCTGGAATCCCCAGATGTGAAGAATGAAAACCATTCGCGTAGCATCTGAAATCTCAGATGTGAAGAATGTCAAAGACCCAATTAATCGTCAGAATCAGGAAGTACTTGATGCGATAACGACAAACATTGGGGTTTCAACCAAAGTCCTCTCCGGGGGCACCCAATTGATCGTCAGAATCAGGAAGCACCTGATGCGATAACGACAAACATTGGGGTTTCAGCCAAAGACCTCTCCGAGGGCACCCAATTGATCGTCAGAATCAGGAAGTGCCTAACGTGATAACAACAAACAATGGGGTTTCAACCAAAGTACTCTTCGGGGGCACCCAGTTGATCATCAGAATCAGGAAGTACCTGATGCGATAACGACAAACATTGGGGTTTCAGCCAAAGACCTCTCCGGGGGCACCCAATTGATCGTTAGAATCAAGAAGTACCTGATGCGATAATGATAAACATTGGGTTTCAGCCAAAGACCTCTCTGGGGGCATCCAATTGATCATCGGAATCAGGAAGTACATGATTCAATCATGATAAAACATTGGGTTTTAACCAAAGTCCTTTCTGGGGGCACTCCTTTTGAATCTACCGACACTTGGATTAATCAACATGATTGAGTGACAAAAGTCTCCAATATCTAAATTAACCAAGCCGGATTTTGGATGGGGTTCGAATTTAACCAATAAACTTGTGTTGTGTCCGAAAACCTCAGACACGACAAGTAGCCTAAGCAGAGGCATGAGATCCCAAATTTCTTACCTTAATACAGATTAACAATGACCTCCAAAGTCGGGGCATCAATAATCAAAGACTTCTCCAAAGAGAAGCAGAGAAAAAATTACCGATACGAATTTCCCAAATGAGAAATATCGTGCACCATCATATTAGTCATTGAAATGATAGCGTTTGGAATCCATAGTCGACCTTAGTCGATTAGTTGATTTCAAGCGTTAACGCGAATAAAAATTAGAATAATGTGTTTTTGCAGATAGCATTCGACGAGTTTTAAACCATGAAGTAAAGTAATCCTGTGCTAACACATTATTCGATTCAAAATAAAATTCGCTATATCACATTTTTCGATGGTGAACTAATCCACTATCAATATGGACAGTCGATGGTGAACTAATCCACTATCAATATGCACAGGTACTTGTCTTAATTACAGAACAGATGACACGAAGCATACTAATCCAAAGCATGGTTAAACATAGCAAGATAAAAGGCTATAACAGGATCTCAATGCAGAATATATCAATAGCAATGTTTATTTCGAAGCCCGCATTTCTCGTAAGCAAGAAATACAAGTTTCGAGGGGAAAATGTTAACACTGTTAAAACACAGTTCAAAGTGCCGGGTCGGTCCATTTAGATCGGATCAGGTTGGTCCATTTCATCCAGAGCGGATCGGGTCGGTCATTACAAAGGACCGGGCCAGTCAATACTGAGTCATTACACCGGGTCGACACTAATTGATTCTGCTCCAACAAAATAGAACCTGGGTCGATCATCTTTAAACAGACCGGGTCGGTTATACTATTTCATACGAAAGTTTGGGTCAGCATCTTCGAGTAATTCATACCAAAATGCTAATGTACAGGTTGCATGGCACATCACAAATGAAGGGAACTCATTTGTTCACAAAAATGACGCACTGGAGCAGTATAAGGCTACACGCAAATCTATATCGTTGGTTGTTCTCACTCTTGGAACCGGTCGGTATATGATGTATACAGGTCATCCTCGAATCATGGAATGTCCAACAACTAAATGCATGAAACAATAATACACGTATACGTACCATGGAGGAAACAAGAGTTCTAGGCAATTGTTCACACAAGTACGTGAATTGTACAAGGCATGTTAATATGAAATTGACATGGCAGCTCACATAATATATATAAAGCCCATGGGATCCTCATGTTTTAACATGCCAAATAATGGATCAATGAAAATGCATTACAGTGGATAGCTCACGTCAGTACAATATGGGTCGACCACCTCACTGTATTAGCCAGTGTACTAGCAAGCAACATGCAAACTATATCCAATAAGAGTATTTGCTGTGTAATGGTGAGATGGCATAATACAAAATATAGTATGGATCAAGTAACTGGTGTATGCAAAGGCAAAGCAGCATCTACAAAGTGAAAACATATTTGGATCCGTCTACAAAGTTTACAACATGTGTTGGATGTTAAAGCAAATGTGATGAAAGAAATAGCATCAGTAAAATGCAAAAATGTTTGCAAGGCACCAACATTATGTCTGGAAGATCAGTACGGTGGCATATAAGCAATTAAATGGAAAACGGATCAGCCATATATTTGCTACGTGGACAGGGCATGAAGCTCAAAAGTGGATCGGTATGTTGAAGTCAAACTGGATCGGTACATGAAGAAGGGAACAAGCGATGGCATACATGTAACAAAATGGAGCGGTACATTTAATTAGAAATGGATCGGTGCATACCTTTACAAATGGATTGGGACGTCTAAGTAAAAGGTGGTCGGTACATAACAAAATGGATTGGTGCTTTTCAATGAAGAGATGGATAGGCGCATTTTAATTAAGAGTGGACCAGTGGCATTTCTGTAAATAATTTACGCTCGATCCAAATTTACGCCCGATCCAAGTTTGTACGCCCGATCCAAGTTTACGCCCTATCCAAGTTTACGCCCGATCCAAACTCCACACTCCATAATTACGAGATTGCCATTGCCTTCAAAATTCTTCAATAAATAGCCCTTTACTCCACAATTCAAGGGACAGATTCCACGCCTTCGGAGGACTGCCTAAATCATTCCTCCACCGTTCTAAAACTTCTAAAAACTCCGTTAATAGCTGCCAAGTTCTCTCCTTCTTCCTCCTACATGAAATGGATCTTACCTTCTCCGAGCACCATTAATTCACACTTTGATTCACTCTAAGTGTTCTCCAATCGCCATTGCTCCTCCTCAAAGCATAGATCTAACACTATTCTCATGACGGAACCAAGAAAGAGTATATAATTACATGATCCAATCCGTTCCTTTTCGATTTCAGGTTGAGATCTAAAGCGTCAAGAGAGCCAAAAGTGGAGAATTATCACAAAAGTGATCAAGTGTAATAAATGTGATGCATGAGATGATAAAATTTGTAACTCTCTCCTTAATGATGATGAATACTTCAAAAGTGGACGTAGATTCATATTGAATCGAACCACTATAAAAATCCCGCGGCTTTTACTTGTTTTTCTCCGTTTATTTTGCGATTGTGGCTCCTTTAATACCTGACCATAATTGGTGATGTGTTATTTCACACCCTTGGTGTTGATTCCAATTTTGAGATCGACAATACACACACACATATTGACTATGGTGGATATCTTACGTATGTATATCAAAAAGTCTTTACACAATTGTTTCTAAGTACAGGAAGTGTGAAGGACAAAATAGACAAAAAATTATTCCAAAAGGACAAGAGGCTAAAAATTTATCCGTAAGAACAAATTTTAGTGTAAAGCGATGAATTATAGTGGGGCCCCTGAATTCCTCCTTTTACACTTAAATTTGTCCTTGTGGATAAAATTTTAGTCATTTGTCCTTATGAAATAATTTTTTGTTCATTTTGTCCTTGATGCTAAAAACCTCTTCTATGTATTGCAAAATATAGTTTTTGCATTGTACCGTAAACATCATTGGAACTTCTTTTATAACATATATAAGTTCAACGTTGCACTTTATTTATTTTCAATGTTTCCAATCAAGGGTGGATCTAGCCCTGGGCGGGCATGGGCTGCAGCCCAGTGTCGGAACTTGCCCTTCATCATCCACAATTTTCCATGGTGCGTTGTTTTCAGTGGTTTTACTACTTGAGTTGCTTAGCATTTTGATGCGGTGTTTCAACCAACGGCGAAGGGTTCTGCGTCTACCGCGGCTTGGTTTCTTCCCAAGATTTCGATTTTAATTCTCGCCATTTTCTTTCACAGCTTTTTGATTGATTAGGGAAGAATGATAATTTTCGGTCTTCTTTTGAGTTTGAAGTGTTGCGTTGGAAAGTGGAAATGTTTGGTTAAAGTCTTTGCTACTTTCCATGCTGCCAGGTGTGGGTTTCTAGCAAAATGGGAGAAATTAATTTGTATTCTGAAGTAATTAATTTGGGTTAAAAATTCTTATCTAGGTTTAAAATATTTGGGCTTTGTATACCAAGTCACGAATTAAAAGAACTGGAGCATAACGCATTCATGCTGACTTAGAAATTGAAACATTGGGTTGGGAATTAATGACATTTATTGTTCAATTTGCATATAAATGTATTAAACCGGTCCGCAATTGATGAACCGGAACTTAAACCGGAATTTCCGAAATGGGACCAAAATTTAAATTTCTCATGTAACCGAAAAAAATGGAACCGGAAATCGAAATCTCGAACTTTGATTACTACTTGCTCAATGCCAAAATTACAAAAAACATTGCTATTAAACTGTAAATCAGCCCACCCCTTTGTTAATTCCTTTGTCCGTCCTTGTTTCCAATACATTGTAAAATATTGTGGAAAAATACTTGTTCTATATATTGCAGAAAATATCACACACAATGCTTACTATAAATTATGTCCATATTTTATACATGTTCTAAACATTGTTAAAAATACATTATAATGTTTTTTAAACATTGTGTTAGTTTCTTTAATCAAGTTTAACAATAGTTAAATAAGTACTTTTCATAACCTCCTTAATTATTGTAAAAAAATAATGTTTACAACACTCCAAATGGTACATATTTTAATAAAATTATTCACAAACATTATAACTGTTACACCGACATTGCCACCCACAACTATTTATAAATAATATATATCATTATGAGAACATTATTCTTTAATTCATTAACATGGTTTGTTACAGTCATCTGATACTCATAATCATAGTTGTCCCGCCGCTGCTACAAGAAAACTAGTTCACTCACGATATTTCTTCTATTGGGTGGTTATGAGTTATGACTGCTTCAAACTAAGCCATCACATCTCGCTAGTCGTTGCATCTACACTTGCAAACAATTCCTTAGCCGTACATCCACTAAACAGATATGCTCATTGTATTGCATATATACGGCAACGTTCAGACTTATGTTTTAAGCTTTGAGGCAATTGGATCCTGCTGTCATGTTAGGTCTTTGTTAGGTCTTCATTTGAAGTTCAAGCATCACCAAGAAGACTCCTCTTTACAATTTCACCCAATTTAGACAATGTTCCCATGTCCTACACCCCTGTTACACCACAACTGATCAGTTATGATATTTAGGCGCAGGATAGAAGCCAAGCAATTCTCTAATGAGTGGACGGATGCACATTTTATAGTGGTATAAATGAAGATAATTCATCTAACTGGTTTTTGCACGTTTAGTTTTAAAAGCGTCAGAGGATAAGGTAGCACCAAGAAAATGCATTCTTATCATCCTCTGGATAAACACTTTTTTAACATTTCCTATGGAGATAAAAGGATAAAAGTTTCACAAATTAGTCTATTTTCATGCTATAAATGATTTGAAACTAGCTGGAGGTGAGGTAGCAACATAAAGCCAAGCTTTTGTGTCAATACCGTTAAGGAAATAGGGACTATAACAAGAGTGGAATGAACAAGTACCTTATATACTAGTTGTGCTTCTAACTTTAAGAGTTTCCAAAATGATTATTTCCAAACTTTCTTAAGGGCCCATGTTGCTCTTTTCTATATTTTTAATAGATGGTCAAGAAATGCTAGCAATCATATATATTTTTATTAGTACAAGTCATTTTCTCATGTAAGTCATAAACTTCAGACTTCAGACTAATGCAAGTAGTCTTAGCCTCAAGTGTCGGAACAGAAATAGCACAGATTTTCAAAATACAAGTCACATGGGTATCTTGGCTTATTCTCTCCAATAATCATCATTGGACAAACAGAAATTACGAGCTCACTATAAATTTCAAGCGCATCCTAACAAATCTTCTACTCCATTATGGCGTTCATCGCAATAAATAGCGTATTGCTTCCATCCCTTAATCCGGTTCTGCTACTCTTTCGTTACTTTTGTAGTGTCATGGACCAAAAGATCACAAAAAAACTGAATCCAAAGAAAGGGATGGAAAAAAAATAGACAATATGCATTGTTTTGTTTTGTTTTCTTTCAAGATAATGTACGCACCAGTAGTTGCCATCTTGCATGGATCGTCAGTGGCTTTTAGTAGTAACATCTTTAATCAGTGGCAGGGCACACATCTCCCATTCAGTAGACCATCTAGCTGAGGATACTATATATCTGTAGGTCCACCCTTCAATGACTTTAAGTGTCACAATTTTCTGGGAAGCGTTTAAATAGCATGATAAACTCATCAGCCAGCTCGGATGGTGATGAAAAGAGAAGTCCATTCTGATCAACCTTCACAAGTTTTTTTATGCATGACAAGGCAAATGCGCAAACAGGAAGCCCGCGTCCAAACATATCAACGACCTTCATTGGAAGGTCCAATCCAGAGGATGAAGCGCGTTTAAATTACATGAACTTGCTGTTTTTATAAAGACCTGAAAATAGGAGAATATCTACTAAACAAGGAAACCGACAACAAAATAAGAAAGCTAGATTATTTCTAATATTTGAATCAATCTCTAACACCACAAAATAAGAAAGCTAGATTATTTCTAATATTTGAATCAATCTCTAACACCCTCCCTTGATTCAAAATTACTGACACCAAGAAAGAATCGCAAGTTCTCATGTTTATCCTTTGATAGCGCCTTTGTCAAAATATCCGCAATCTGCTCCATAGTGCTGCAGAATTTTAGCTTTATCCTTCCATCTGCTACATGATCTCTGATAAAGTGAGCTCGAATGTCAATGTGCTTCGTTCTTCCATGATAAACTGGATTTTTGCTCATTGAAATTGCAGATTGATTATCGCAAAACATGACAGTAGCTCCATCTTGCTCATGTCCAAGGTCTTCCATAATTCTCCTCAACCAAATTGCTTGACATGTTGCTAAAGTGGCTGCCATGTATTCTGCTTCTGAGGAAGACAAAGCTGTGGTTGCTTGCTTCTTTGAACTCCATGATACCGCTCCTGATCCTAAACTGAAAACATATCCAGTAGTAATTTTTCTATCTTCTAGGCAACCTGCCCAATCACTGTCAATATAACCGATTAATTTAAAATTTGTTGAATGGCCATACCAAATACCAAAACTTCTTGTTCCAGCCACATAGCGTAGGATTCTTCTTGCTGCTCCAAGACGGTGTTTTGATGGAAAATGCATAAATCTTGATATTACTCCAACCGAGTAAACTATATATGGCCGTGTGTGTTAAGTAAATTAATCCACCAACTAGACTTCTAAAAAATTTCTCATCAGCGGGTTCGGTTCCATCATTAGCTTGCAACTTTTCATTCAAATTCATTGGGGTAGGAGCAGTTTTGCAATTAAGCATACCGAATTTCTTCAACAAATCGGTTGCATACTTTTGTTGTGAGATAAATATACCTTCTGCATGCTGCTTTACTTCAATACCAAGAAAAAAATGTAACATACCCAGATCTGTCATCTCAAAACTTCTCTTCATATTCTCACGAAATGCCTCAATCATCTCAACTGAAGAACCCACGTAGACCATATCATCTACATAGAGACAGACAAAGAGAAATTTTTTACCTTCTCTCTTTATATACAAAGTAGGTTCGTTCTTGCTTCGTTCAAAACCATTCTGTAAAAAATGAGAATGAATTTTGTTATACCATGTCCGTGGAGCTTGCTTCAATCCATAAAGAGCCTTTTTTAATTTGTACACCTTCATTTCTTTTCCAGTCACAACAAATCCCTCTGGTTGTAAAACATAAACCTCTTCCGTTATCTCACCATTCAAGAATGCTGATTTAATATCAAACTGGTATACAATGAGGTTTAATTGAGCTGCTAGGGATAAAAGAATTCTTATTGTCTCAAAGCGTGCCACAGAAGAGAAAGTGTCTTCATAATCAGCTCCTTGTTATTGTGAGTAGCCTTTTGCGACAAGTCGAGCTTTGTGCTTTTGTATACTTCCATCAGCATGAAACTTTGTTCTAAAATTCCATTTTACTCCAATCACATTTTTATCCTTTGGAGGATCCACCAACTCCCATGTTTTATTTCTTTGTATTGCAGACAACTCTTCATTCATGGCCTTTATCCATTCTTTCTTATTCCTGGCATCTTCGAAGGTGACAGGATCTGCAACATAAAGAGCATGCGAAGTTTCATAAATATCTCTTAGTGACTTGTATCCCTGTGGTGGTGGTGATTCGTCCGATGAATTTGAATCATCACTGCTTGCTTGAGAATTTGGGGTAGGCTGTTGATAATCTTCTACATTATCCAAAGCATTATCTTTCATTGCATCTTCCAACTGGATTCCCATATTTTCATCTTCATCCCAAGTCCATCTTTCTTCTTCATTAAATACAACATTCCTGTTGATAATGATCTTGCCACCAAGTGGGTCATATAATCTATATGCCTTTGTTTTTGCACAATAACCAACAAAAATACACTTAACTGATTTTTCATCTAGTTTGCTACGTTTATGAGAATCAATCAAGTCATAAGCTATACATCCAAAAGTTCTTAAGTGACTTATTGATGGTTTTCTTCCAGCCCATGCTTCATATGGTGTATGTCCAGAAACTCCTTTTTTGGTGATAGATTCAACAAATAGACAGCTGTTGCTACCGCTTCACCCCAGAACTGGTTTGGTAATTTTTTCGCCTGCAACAACTTCTTGCCATCTCAACTACGGTACGATTCTTCCTTTCAGCTACTCCATTCTGCTCCGGTGTATATGGGGCTGTCAATTCTCTTCGGATTCCATGCTCTTCACAAAATGAATTAAATTTGTTGGACGTGAATTCCCCACCTCTATCTGATCTCAGTACCTTAATGTGTCTTCCACTCTGCTTCTCGACTTGTGCCTTAAACTTTCTGAAAAACTCAAATGCGTCTGATTTTACCTTTAAAAAAATACCCAGCTCATTCTGCTAAAATCGTCAGTTAGCAACATAAAGAACCGACTACCTCCAAGAGATTCTGTATTCATAGGTCCGCACAAATCAACATGAATTAAATCAAGTGTACCTGCTGCTCGCCAAGTTGTTTCTGTTGGAAAAGGCCTTTTACTTTGCTTCCCATAAATGCACGCCTCACAAAACCCAACTGAGTCGATTTTCGGCAAGCCTTGTGTTGTAACCGTTGTGATTAATCCGATTCAAGACCACTCGAATCCGATATCTAAACCACAAAGCGCTAGCGGAAGACTAGATCGTTGTTAGACTTGCAAAAACAACCAAAGCAATAACTCTAGTCACAAAACCAATATCAACCAATCTCGAACAATCCAAATCTCAATCACAAGCAAAGAACTAATGACAAAGTAGCAAAAATAAATCACACAAGGATTTATAGTGGTTCCACCAACATCTTGTTAGTGTACATCCACTTTGGAGAGAGTATTTTATTACTATGATGAAAAGAATACAAGAGATTGATCCAATAATCACTATATTTCAATATAGAAAAGAGTTTAAGGAGAATAGAATTGAAGAATTTGAATTAGGTTATAAACCCTAATTCTCCTTTGAGAATAAACCCTTGATCCCAAATCAAGTTTCAAGCTCCTCCCATAAATGCCTCAGAAAATAGCTTATATAGTGGTAGGCCAATTACCCAAATTGCCCCCGTATCTTCACAAATCAATTACAAGGTTTCTGGCCCGAAAACAGCCCATTACCCGCGTCAGACATCTGTCGTGGGAGGTGATAGACGTCTGTCGCATTCCAGAATTATTTCAGCTTCAGCTCAGACGTCTGTCCCTCCTATGACAGACGTCTGTCCCACTCAGACGTTTGTCGTGGGACTGACAGACGTCTGTGGGAACTCTCAGGAAATATACCCTGTAGTGACAGACGTCTGTCGTCCCATACGACAGACGTCTGTCGCACTGCACAGCTGACACCAAACACAGTTCAGCTCATAACTTCTTCGTGCGACCTCCGATTTGCGAACGGTTACCTTCTACTCGAAGCTATCTCCGACCACTTCAATCTACCATATAGTATCGCAAATTACAACACTCCACCTCGATACTATATCCATCTCAACTCCAAACTCCAATGCACCATGCATTTCCTTCTACCTTCGACCAAGCAACATGAATACTTTCCCAATGAGATCCGGCAAAGCCACCACCCATTGCACTCCACCAACGAGTTCAGGTAAAGCCCCTACCCGCCAATGAAGTGTTGAAAGTATTCAAACCAAACGTCTCACCATAAGACAATGTACTTGGGAGTGAAGCGAGTACTTACCATGAAGATAGATTTTCAATCTCTCACCGCTATTCCTTTTCATCAAACACAAAATCACTCTCTCCACCTCGTGCCACCCCGTGGCACCTAGCAACTCAACAAGCGAATTAAGTTCGAGCAATGCTCGAACTTCCCATACGGCAATGCCTTCGTAAACATATCGGCCGCATTATCCTTTGTGTGCACTTTCCGAACGTATACTAGCTTACCCTCATCCATGGCTACAAGAAATGACTCCCTCACCTCAATATGCTTGGTCCGTGAGTTAAAAGCCAAATTCTCCGCCAAATGGATAGCACTTTAGCTATCACATCGAACATCAACACTCTCATGTTCGAAACCCAAGTCACACAACAATCGCTTCAAGTAGAGTGCCTCCTTGGCCGCTTCCACAACGGAAATCAACTCCGCCTCCGTAGTGGATAAAGCAACTACGGTTTGCAATCGTGATCTCCAACTAATGGCTGTCTCGCCAAGTGTGAAGACATACCCGAAAGTTGATTTCCTCCGATCCCTATCACCGGCGTAGTCCGAGTCACAATAACCAACCAACTTGCAACTCCTTTCATTACTACCACCAAAGACAAGTCCATGAGATGCTGTGCCTTTCAAGTATCTCAATATAGCCTTCACGGCTTCCCAATGCGATTTCCCCGGATTAGCCATATACCGACTAACCACCCCGACGGCATTTGCAACATCGGGCCTTGTACACACTATTGCGTACATCAAACTACCAACCGCACTTGCATATGGAACCTTTGCCATATAAGCCTTGTCTTTATCCCCAATAGGTGATCCCTTCTCCGAAAGCTTCATATGCAAAGGTAAAGAGGTATTTAACGCCTTTGCATCCTCCATGCTAAACCGGCAAAGCACTTTCTTAATGTATTCCTTTTGAGTCAATCTTAACTCAAAACACTTTCGGTCCCTTCCAATTTCCATGCCCAAGATTTTTCTTGCTTCTCCAAGATCCTTCATCTCGAATTCCGATTTCAAAAGCATCTTAAACTTGTTGATTTCATTTCGATCCTTGGAAGCAATGAGCATATCATCCACATACAAGAGTAAATACACCCAGCAATCATTTCCCAACCTCTTGAAATATACGCAAGCATCCTTGATGCTTCGATGGAAGCCACTTTCAAGCATGAAATGATTGAATCTCTTGTACCATTGTCTAGGCGATTGCATTAACCCATATAGTGATTTCTTCAACTTGCAAACCATATTAGACTTACCATCTACAACAAACCCTTCCGGTTGCTCCATGTAGATGTCTTCGTCCAAGTCTCCATGCAAGAAGGCGGTTTTCACATCAAGTTGCTCCAACTCCAAGTCATGGATAGCAACTATGGCTAGTAAAACTCGGATAGATGTATGACGAACCACCGGTGCAAAAATTTCATCATACTCCTTTCCTTTGTGAGAACCCCTTTGCCACTAACCTTGCTTTATACCTTCCATCATCCTTCACCTTGTAAATCCATTTGCACCCTATAGCACGGTTTTCTTGAGGAAGTGGAACCAACTCCCAAGTTCGGTTCTTCATAAGCGATTGCATCTCTTCCTCCATGGCGCAAATCCACTTCGAGCTCTCTCTCGACTCCATGACGTCATCAAGGTCCATCGGCTCATCTTGGACTACATTGAGAGCATAGTCCAAATGATCACTAAAGCTAAGGTAGTTCCAATCACCATATCTTTCGGGAGGCCTTATTGCACGTCGACCAACCCGAGTAGCAATACTTTCACCTAAACCCCTTTCGGCTCCACCTTGAGTCGAAACTTCTCTAGTATCATGTACATCACCAACATCATCACTAGAGGAACCATGTGGACTATGTGATGTTTCATCAACCGCTTCAACGCCACGAGCTTCTTCAACTCTACTACCACTTGGACGAAATGTGGGAATGACTTCCTTCTCCATTGATTCACCATGAGCCAAATCCAGAACGTCCGATGAGTTCTCATTCACCTTGAATAAAGCCGACTCATCAAAAGTGACATGACGAGAATTAACAACCTTCTTCGTTTCCGGATTCCATATCCGATAGCCTTTCACGCCATCCGTGAAACCAAGCAAGATCCCCTTGAATGCCCTAGCTCCAAGCTTATCATTCCCTGGATCATGCACATAAATCGGGCTAACAAACACACGAAGATATCTCAAGTCAACACTCTTCCCTTTCCACACTTCCTCCGGAATTTTGTTACTAATGGCCGAGCACGGAATTCGATTCATAATATGCACCGCGGTTGACAAAGCTTCTGTAACAACCCGAAATTTTGGAACCAATTTTAATATATATGTGTTTTTTTTTTTTTAGGAAATGCGTCAGAATTTAAAAAAAAAAATTAAATTAAATTATTAAATTTAACGGGGTTTTCTTAAAATAAATTTTATGATGTTATTTGTGGAGGAAACTTGTAATTAGATAAACGTTGATTTATAACAATGGAAATTATTGTATATTTGTAATAATTAACTTTTGACTATTGATGTTGATCAAGCAAGCGTGATTTACATTATTAACTAAGATGGAATGTTGTAATCCTTTTGTTGTGTTGATATGAATGTTATAGAAACCAGCGTTACTACTGCTATTAATTAATTGAATTTCTTCGAAAAGTATATATTGATATATATTGATATATATTTACAAATTTAAAGAAGCTAACTTATTTTAAAGTTTGTTTGAAAGCAAAGTGTTAAGAGATTTGTTTCGCAATGTAATTTATTTTGAATACTATTTCAAGTTGTTTACAATTAAAGAAGCTAATTTATTTTAATATGGATTTGATATTAATTTGGTAAATATAAATTTAAGATTTCAATATATGGTCGGTTGACAAAACAAAGAGATTAAATTATTTCATTGTTAATAAATTTTGGAATTCATGACATGTTCAAGACAAGTAAACAATGTGTCCAATATCATCATGTGCCGTTCACTAGTGACAATTTCACAAATTTAGTAAAATTTAAAATTTTTAAATAAAAATTTTCTTTAATTAAATTTCTGAATTTATCGTCCAATATTTTGCATTAGTCTATTTAGCGTTGCATAAACGTAGCGCGCGTAGTTAAAATGTGCGTAAAACGAATTAGCGTTCGCACGTTCGCTGCGTTGTCTGTTCATACGAATAAATAATCAAAAATAATAAATGAGAAAGAATTAATTTTTATTCCTTTAACCGTGTTAGCCAAATAAGGAAGAAAATAAATAATTAACGCAAATTTGAACCATGAAGTAACGGTAGAAAATTTACAGTGTGAACACCAATTTAGACCGTATAATAATAAACAAAAGAAATAAATAAATAAACAAATAAGAAGAAATTTAACTTTTGTTCCCTTAACCGTGTGAGCAAACAAGGAATATAATTGCGCGGGTTAATTGCCCACTAATTAACATGGTTTTCAAATTCTAGATATATATGCATATATATATGTATGATAGGTATATATGTGTGTGTGCGCGCGTGTGTGTATTAATTATGCATTGACGATATGTCTTTTTGACAAAATACAATTAATGTTCAAATTCTATATTTAAAGTTTTGATTTATTAGACATTTAAAGGTTTCTATATTTTTTTTATATATATAGTAAGCACATTCTAGTAATTAATTAACATGATTTTGAATTTCCCTAACTATGTGCATATAAAGAGAAGTCTTTAGGTTAATATACCATTAATTACGCACGTTTAGAAATTAGTTAGGCATTGATTGACACATCAGCCAATCAATATATTAAAAAAAAAAAAAAAAAATTCTCTAAAATTTAAGGGCATAAATTACTGTGCCTCCCTTATGAATACACTTTCTATCCAACACCAAATCTCACAACTCCATTCCCTATTCTCCGCCTCCATTATGTAAAACTTCTAAAAAAAAAAAAAAAAAAAAAAAAAAAAATTCAAGGAAAAATCTATAAATTGCAAAGCTGAGTTCTTTGAACTCATATGAGTATGAGCTTCGATTGGTATGAGTTTGAAGCGATTCGGAGCCGAAAAGTGTCGGGAGGAAGAAGAGGAGACATTGGACTCATGGCATCATACACGGCATTCTAGAAGCGAGCAGGGTAATTTAGATCGATCGATAATTTCTGAGAAATTCCAAATCACGGTGAGATTTCTATTCTTATTAAATAATTACAATTTAATTATTCTCTAGTTATTTGAAATTGATGTATGTATATAATCAATTCAGATCTGTGATTCGCGATTGAAATTTGTTGATTGTTGTTGTGGTTGAATATGATGCTCTTGTTTGTTTATCTAAATCTGTGATGAATATTTATTCGCTAGGATCTATAGTTTGTCTAGACTTTGATTTGAAATAGAAATCATATTTTTATGATTGGGTCTAGGAATATATGTTTTTATAATAAAGTTGGTATCTTTTATGTAGATTCATGTTTATGGTTCGTGTTTATAAGAAAGATAAAAACCTTTATTTTAATACGTGAACTATTGAATTAAATGGTGTGTATTCATGTCTTGTCAAAATTTGTGTATACAATATAAAAAAAAAACATATTTTTATTGCATACATAAAAATAAAATATTCATGATTGTCAAAATCTATTCGTACAATAAAAACATGTTCTTATTGTATATATATGAGAATAAGAAAAATGTTAAGGTTTTCGAAAGGAGTGTTTATACAACAAAAATCACATTTATGTTGCATTAAAAATTGACAAAATAGATATGTCATTTATGTTGTATTAAAATTGACAAATTAATCATGTCATTTTTATTGAAATTAGAATTGACAAAATAATCATGTCATTTTTGTTGTTCTTAGAATTGACATAACAAGATTATCACTTTATATGTTTTGTAGAATTAAAATTATCATCTTAGTTAGTAATGTCACATTAGAAATAAAATTATCATCTTTGTTAGAAATGTTGCATTATTATAAAATTAACATTTTAGTTAAAAAAATTGCATTGGTATAAAATGGACATTTTAATTAAAAGTTTTGCATCAAAATTAAGTTGTCATTTTGATATAAAAAGTTATTATAGATAAAAAGATCATTTATGTTAAAAAGACATTTATGTTAAAAGTGTTACATAAGAATAGAAACCTCATTTATGTTAGAAATGTATATTAGAATAAAAATATCATTTTTATTATAGAATGTAATGTTAGGTAAAAATATCATTCTATTAGAAATGTTATGATTAGAATAGAAATGCCCTTTTAGTAGAAATGATTTATTAGACTAATAAAAATATCACCTTGATTAGAAATGATGATTAAATCAAATTGACAATTTTGGTTAAGAAATTGGTTAGACAAACAAACAACATTTTTATATAAACGTCACATTAGTGAAAAAGAACAACATTCTTGTCAAGACTTGATTAGTGAATTTAAATACTCATTTTGGGTTAATATGTTAGTGAGTTAGAAATGAACCTTTTTATTCATTGAAAGGGATTAATTGGAAAATGAACATTTTGATTTATTTAAAAATTGATAAACAAAAATCACTATTTTTATTTGCATTAAAAGTTAATAAACAAAATCACTATTTTTGTTTGAATCAAAAGTTAACAAACAAATTTTCATTTTTGTTTGTGTATTGAAAGTCAACATACAAGATTATCATTTTTATTCATATTAAAAGAATGAAATGAAAGAATATATTTTGTCATTTGAAAATAAAAGACAAGTTTTTAACTTTACTTTGTTTACAAAATAAAACACCAATTTTTACCTTTATTTTGTTTATAAAATAAAAAGAAAGTTTTAATCTTTTATTTTGTTTACAAAATTAAATGCTAATTTTAATCTTTAATTCTGTTTACAAAATAAAATACGAGCTTTACCTTTATTTTTGCGAACATAAAAAAATGCATATTTGAAATGTCATTTATGACAATTGACCTATTAGAATCACCACTTATGATAAAGCTCAAAAGGTCATTTATGTTGAGTTATAATCACCATTTATGTTAGTATTCAAAATGACATTTATGTTGAGTTAAAAATACCACTTATGCTAGGATTCAAAATGTCAACTTTTATGTTTGTTCATATTCAAAATACCCTTTTTGTTTGAACAAAGTATAAAAAAAAATGTCAAAATCTAAATTAACATTTGTCAATTTAATAAAAAGTTAATCTTTTGTTTACAATTTTTATGTAAACAAAAATGTCTAAATCGAAATTTACATTTGTTAATTATATAAAAGTTTATCTTTTGTTTACGTTTTACGATGTAAACATAAATGATTAAATAGATTTTATATTAAATAGGAAGATGTAAAAATAAGATTTTACATTAAAATAGAAAAATGTGAAAATAGGAAAATGTACAAAAACATTAAAAATAGAATTTATGTAAAATAAAAAGGTTATGTTTTGTTTGCATTTTACAATGCGAACAAAGATGTTAAAAATAGAATTTATGCAAAATAAAAAGATTACGTTTGTTTGCATTTTACAATGCAAAAAAAAAAAAATGTTAACAATAGAATTTACAAAAATAAAAGAGTTTATATTTTGTTTGCATTCTCGATGCGAACAAAAGCGTCAAATTAGGATGTTACATTTAATAATAGGTTTTGTTTGTTTGCATTTTTCAATGCGAACAAAATAATAAATAGAAAGAAAAGAAATTAAAGACATTTATTTACACTTAGGTAAATAAATAAATAAAGAATGCTTAACCCGAGGTTGGATTGAGTTGTGATGTAAACCTGCCCGGACCCGCCCGGCTGTCCAGTAATCACAACAATACCTATCCAATGTGGGAGGTTAAAGCATATTCATATTTTCTAAATTTACATTTTATATGTAAATTACTACAAATATTTAGGGTAAATAAAACGTAGAAAAAGGAAATACATTTATTTACCTTAGATAAATAAAAGATTAAATAAAATTGCATTTTATATGTAATTAAAGCATATGTTTTTACATTGTAAATAAAATTACATTTCTATGTAATAAAGATTATTTACATCTTCTTATGTAAATAAAAAGGATTAAAAGAATAATTATGTGAATAGGATTTATCTATATTTTCTTATGTAAATAAATAAGATAAAAATAAAAGATACATTTATTTATAATTAGTGTAAATAAATATAGAAAAGGTAAAGGTAAATATTTATTTACAAATAGTGTAAATAAATAAGAATAAGAAATTAAAAACATTTATTTACATTTATGTAAATAAATAAGAAAAAGAGAATTAAATACATTTATTTACATTTAGGTAAGTAAAGCAAAATATAGAAATAGTATAATTTATTTACATTTAGGTAAATAAAGCAAATCATAGAAAAAGGATAATTTTTACATTTAGTGTAAATAAAACCAAAAGATAGAATCGTTGCATTTATTTACATTTAGAGTAAATAAAACAAATGTTAGAAAAGAATAATTTATTTACATTAAGTGTGAATAAAACAGTGACATTAAAGGTGATATTTTTATCATCATTTTATATGCGATAAAAAGAATAATTTTTTTTATATAATTAAAATCGCCAAATGATTTATATTTATATATATATAAATATAAATTATAAACTTAATGACACACGCGCGACAGTTCGCGTATCGACAATCGTAACTTTAAATAGTTATACCGAAAGATCCGACCATCGGATTTTCCCAAAACTGGAACCGTTAGGACCGCTTTGGGAAGATCTTTCCAACGATATAAACTTCATCAAAATCCAACGGTTAGTTTTCGAGATAAGTGTAAATCAAATTTGGTTGAAAACAGCGCCAGGGTCGCCCATTGACCCGAAGCGTCGTTTAATTAATTTAAGCTATTTTTATATAAATAAAATAGCGATAAATCGTTATTAAATATTAATAACGATATGAAATGATTTTAAATTATATATATACTCGAGAATCATTTGAAAAGTCCGAGTTCAATCTCATTTTAAATGATTATACGACGATCTAAGTCGAAGAGTTGAAGACGGTGATTGAAGACCGACGATCTTCACATCGAATGGATGTGTTGCTACTGAGACCCATGAAAGGAGTAGCTACCTTGAAAGGGTTTCAGTGGTGGCCGTTCAGACGTAGTGTTGATTTGTACGGATTTGACTTTCGCTCAGACCCAGAGCATAAGTTTATAAATGGAATGTATGCCTGACGTTGTAGTCCTTTATACTACATTCGTTGATCTCTATTAATATATATCTGTTTGGTGGTTAACACCCTTCTCTGAGACATACGAGCTTAGAGGTTATATATTGGTAGAAATCAATGATATGGTTGGACTGACAATGTGGCATGCCAAGATGCATGGATCAAGGCTTTTGTTGAAAAGCAGGCCTTGTGGTTGATGATCAAAGCACGGCCTGTTTAGGCGTAGCTTTGTGTATAGCGTGACTTCGCGAGCCTCACACCCCGGTATGAGTCAAAAACGGGATACGGACTGCAGGGAGTGCACACGTTTCTTTCTAGCTAGAGTGATGTCAGGGACCTACCAGCGCTGACATTTTACTTATGTGGATGATGGATTTTGAGGTACCTCGTGTTTTGTAGGCCGTTGGTGGTCATACTATAGGTCCAACGGGAAGCGTGTGTTCAGGCATAACTAATCCACTGCCCATAGGCGGGGACCGGCCCTGAAGATCCAAGGGTTCACTACGGGGGATCCTGAGGCATTTGCTAGAGTGTCTCGAATCGGAGAGGAGCTTGCCCCTAGCCTCGACTCATGATGGAAACCAATTCTCCAATACGACATTACGATTTTAATTGTAAACTTATATACGGCGGCATAGTAGGATGGGGTACTATGCCGTCTAGGATTAATACATTTATATTGAAATATTTTTATTTAAAACATATACACATTAATGTCAAATCCGTTTTATACGTATCAAGCATCTTTTGACCATTATAAGGTAAAACCTTATCCTCTGGTGTGCGTTGCATTGTGTGATGGGACCTGGGTCTTATAATGGTTTCATTTTTCCAAAAAGACATTGCGTTATTTCTCGATTTACTTTAGTTTATGCACCGACAATCCATTGGAATAAAACCCGTTCCGCATTAGCGGCGTGGTCCTTGGATTTGTCTTATTAGTTAAATTAGTTTAGAATTCTCACACCAGTCCCATGACTGACTCGTAGTTTGTTTCACTTTGCAAACTCGGGTGCCCTCTTTTCCACACGGGCAGTCGAGTAGCTTTTTGCAGATATCTCTCTCTTTAGCAGGATCCTGGATCGAAGCCTAAAGCTGTGTCCAGAGCTTAGAAGTCTTCCGCTGTTTAATGTATTAAATCTGTTGTAATTTATCTTCCGCTGTAGTTTACTTTATTTGTACTCTGATATTCTGTACTCTGATGTTATATTATTGTAATGTAATAAAAGTCTGCTGTTATTGTTCTAATGTTTTGTATTCCCAAAGTTAACGTATGCGAGTTTTGAACGGTCTTGGTCGATTTTGCGATCGATTAAGGTCGGGCAAAATCCGTGTCATTACAGCTTCTGCCCAAAATCCCTTAGACAAACCCGATGTGAATCTCAAGCATCGAGCTTTCTCAAGTAGAGTTCGGTTCATTCTTTCCGCTACTCCATTAGATTGCGGATCTCCCGGTGTAGTAAAATGTCTCCGGATTCTGTGATGCTTACAATACTCCAAGAATTCACGTGAGACATATTCACCGCCGTTGTCGGTCCTTAACACCTTCAAAGTCTTCCCACTCTCATTCTCAACAAGAGCCTTCCACAGTTTGAACTTAGCAAATGCCTCCGACGTGGCCCCCATTACATACACCCATACCTTTTGAGACAAATCATCAATGAAAGAAATATAATACCTTGCTCCTCCCAAAGAAGCAACCGGTGCCGATCCCTAAACATCTGAATGAACATACTCAAGAACCTCCTTTGAGTCATGTTTTCCTTCATCGAATGATACCCTTGTTTGCTTCCCCATGACACATTCCTCGCAAAACTCTAGTTTGTTGAAGCTCTCACCATCAATCATCTCCCTCTTCCGAAGAATATCCAAACTCCTCTCCGAGACATGACCCAATCTCAAATGCCACAACCGTGTCGCATCCAAGTCACGAGAACTATCAACACCCACACAAGTCTCACCTCTTATGGTCACACCTTGAAGCAAATATATACCATGAGTCCTAGCACCCTTCATAACCACAAGTGCTCCCTTTGAAACCTTTTAAGCAATCCTTCTCGATAGTGATCTTGCATCATAGAGAATCCAATTGCCCCAAGAGCTGCTGTTTGACATTGGTATTCGTGCCACATCAGAGATTTATTTCAGATCTAAGGTTTATTTGTGGCTAAGGTGAGTGATTTGCATAGTTCCTCACTAATTATGGTTAATTAAGGGTAACTCGTGATGATTAGCGAATTTATACACTAATAAATTCTGGAAAAATATTTATAAATTCTTAAATGATGTTTTAGACCTCTGTTAGAAATTTGGGTTAATTTGATTAAGTTTATCTAATCATATCATTAGTTTTGCTTAAGCTCGCTTAAGGGAGAATATGGGTTTTGGCTATGTTTGATCCATTTTAACCTATCATATTGTTGTTTTGATGTCTGTGGTTGATTATACATGTTGCTATGACTGTATGGTATGCTTTGTGATTGATTAGAATAGTTAGGGTGGTCGAAAACGCCGTCGAGTGGCGTAAATAGTCGCTGGAAAGAAGTGCAGGAATTTGGCCGATCCGGATCGGATCGGAGAAAAGAGCCCGAACCGAACTTCCCTCCAAGTTGTTGTATCCACGAGACGATTTGGACCCGAACACCGACCCGATCTAGCTCTTGTGTGCCACTCCGACCCGAACCGATACACTATAGAGAAGCTCGAAAGGCTCGACCCGATCTGGAGTGCTTGGGGAGATGGACCCGAACCGTAGGAGGAATTTCATCCGATTCGAACCGTTGGAGGAAAGTCATCCGATCAGAAATCGATGGGGGTAGGTCATCCGATCCGAACTGATCTGAAGAGGGTGCTACAAACTGAGATGAACCCAAGCCTATACGATGATCATGAACTGAATGAAGACCGATCCGGTGATGACTAATAACCCGAGGTGCAAAGGTAGTCCAAATGAAAGTTAGAGCTCAGGATCCAGTTGGGAACCAATGAATTCACTTCATGATTGGTCTTTGCTACGGGACGTATGCTTTACCACTGAAAAGGGAACGATGGGCTACGTATCAGTGCAGTAGAGTCATCATGACTCAAGGGGCAAAGTGATCGTAGTAAGACTATGAGCCAGTGCAGTGGAGCCTTTGTGACTCCATGGGGCAGAGTGGACATAGTAAAGGGTTAGTAAGGCTATGAGCCAGTGCAGTGGGGTGTGTACGACGCCATGGGGGCAAAGTGGACATAGCGAAGGATTTGTAGCTATGGATCAGTGCAGTGAAGCCGTTGTGACTTCATGGGGTAGAGTGATCATAGCAAAGTATTGGGTGATCGAAGTGGTGGATATCGTATGCTTTACGCACTGAGTGAGAGATGTGAGGATGGTTGCTATGCTTGATTATTTGCCATCACTATGACATGCACACCCCCACCCCCATATGCTTGTACACCATATGTTAGTGGCACCTTAGAGAGTTGCACAGTATGTAGTGCTAACTCTTTGGTTGCAGGTCCAGGTTCAGGTATGGTTTAGTATACCTGTTATTGTTCTGTTTAGCTGCTTATCGCTCATACCAAACTTTTGTCTAACCCAGAGTTTTATGTCTCTTCTTATTACTCTGGGTGCTCATAAACGAGCAGACTAGAGACATGTTAGCTGGTGCTGCATGAGTAGATGAACCGGAGGCGAGCAGGAGGCTTCCACGTATGATATATATAAATATTCCCCCTGTGTCATTGGTGGTCACTACTTGGGCATTAGTAGTGTGCCTCCCTTATCTTGCTTTTGCTGTTAGAGACAGTTTGAAAAGTTGTAATAATGATGATGTGGAACATAAGCTGTATTTGGATTTTCCGCTGCTATGATCGTTTGTTTCAGCTTATGCACTGTCTCACATGTTTTATATCAAGTATGTTGTTATTATATTTTGTTCTATGCGCTGTGAGACATTCTACAGGTTCCTTGTTGACTCTTCGTCTTCTTCCTTTCCTTCGGACGGCTGTCCCGTGCTAACTGGACATTGTACAGCGCACTTTTAGGAGTAAATGTTGGTTGGTGCAGGGCGGGCCGTCACATTTGGTATCAGAGCTCTAGGTTGCATAGTTAACCTAGGAAAAGGCACTAGGGAGAGATAGTACGCATATGAGAGTGCGTATTTGTGATTACTTTGGTTTTCAAAAGCTGTATATATATACACTATTAGTATAGCTAAGGATGAAGTCGCACTGCACTAGCACCACTATGGAGATGGTTAATCGTTATCTCTTTACAGATTGAACGTTGAGCCGATACGCAAGAGGTGCTGGTAGAGGAGCCAATAATGGGAATGTTGCTGACATGAGGGCGATGTTTACTGACCTCATGAGAGAAATGCTTAGGGATGTGCAAGGAGAAGCTTCCAATGCCGGTAATGGTGGTGGTCCAGTAGTGCAGGCGCCTAGGGCCAATTTCGCCCAGCTGTGCAAGGATTACACTAACCTTGGTGGGAAGCCGTTCCATGGAACGGAGTCGACCACGAATGTTCAGGATTGGTTGGATAGCTGTGATCGTATCTTCGACGACTTGGGTATTGAGGATGCGATGAATAGAAGGCTAGCGTCTCGTCAGCTGCAAGGGCGAGCGATGAATTGGTGGAATGCTATTAAGAAAGCTACTCCAGGGGATTAGGTTACTTAGGATCAGTTTAAGGCTCGCTTTAGCGACAAGTTTATCCCAGCTGCTCAGAAGTCGGAATTGTTTAGGAAGTTCTTGGAGTTTAAGCAGAATGGTAGGGCAGTCTCGGACTATATTGCTGAGTTCGACACTTTGTCGAAGTATGGGTTATCCCTTATCGATACTCCTGAGAAGAAGAATGAGAAGTTCATTACTAGTTTGGATGGATACTTGGGGGAAAGGCTTATCAACCACATCGATGAAACTTTTGAATCGATTGTGGGGAAAGCTTTGAGATCAGAGAGTCTTTACCCTAAGTCAAAGACTGAGGTTGCATCTGTAGAAGGGCTGAAGCCGCAAGCAGGCGGTAGAGGCAAGAATAACACTCAGAACAAAAGGAAGCAGAACCAAACTAAGGATGGCCAGAAAAAGAGCAAGAAAGATGTTGAGTGCTTCAGCTGTGGTAAGAAGGGTCATTATGCCAAAGAGTGTCAGGCCAAGCCAGCGGATAGGAAGTGCTACAACTGTGGCCAAGTGGGACATCATAAGGATAAATGTCCACAACCTCTTAAGGAGAAGCAGATTGTGAAAGCATATGCTATCAGTGCTATTCCTTCTTTGTCGAATGCCCCAATTGCGGCGGAGAAAGGAAAGAATGTCGTCATTCAAGGTATGCTTTCTATTTTTGATGTACCTGTTCGAGTTTTGTTTGATACTGGGGCTTCCCGTTCCTTCATATCTAGTAACCTGGTAGATAGGTTGGGACTGGAACCCGAGATAGTCGATAGCCGTTAGTTGTGATGAACCCGATTGGTGGTTCGACTAACCTTAATATAATTTACCAAAATTTGGTCTTATCGAGTCATGGATGTATGTTTGTTTGTGATTGCTTTGTTTTGGGCTTTACTGGGTATGGCATTATATTGGGAGTCGAATGGCTCTAAAGATACGGGGTGGTGGTAGACTGTGAGGGCTTTTTGGTGACAGTTAGAGCGGATGATGGGAAGAGGGTAGTGTTTGGTAGCCTACCTAGTGATGGGTTAATGGCTAGTTTTATAAATTCCCTCGACATCCCGCATGATGAGTTGTCAGACGTGCCCGTGGTTGGCCAGTATCCGAACGTCTTCGAGGAAGTGACCAGTCTTCCACCACACCGAGAGATTGAGTTCCGTATTGATTTAGTGAAAGATGCCAGACCTATAGTAATGCAACTTCGTCGTATGGCACCAAGGGAGCAACGAGAGCTCGGGGTGCAAGTAAGCGATCTTTTGAAGAAGGGGTTTATTAGAAGAAGTGTCTCCGAGTTAGGAGCACCAGTTGTGTTTGCCACTAAGGCAGATGGTTCCCTTCATTTGTGTGTGGAATATCGCGAGTTGAATAAGGTGACGAGGAAGAATAAGTATCCTCTACCGCGGATAGATGATTTGTTTGATCAACTGGAAGGAGCAAGAGTGTTCTCCCAGTTGGACCTCGCAACAGGATTTCATCAGCTCCGAGTAGTGGCAGAGAGTGTTCCGAAAACGGCATTTAGGACGTCGTCTGGATTCTATGAGTGGTTGGTCATGCCATTTGGATTGACCAATGCACTAGCATACTTCGTGGATCTTATGAATCGGGTATTCAGAGATCAGTTGAATAAGTTTGTTCTTGTGTTCGTAGACGTCATCCTTGTTTACTCGAGGACCGAGGAAGAACACAAGGGACATTTGAGGATAGTGATGGAGGTGTTGAGAAAACACCAATTGAAAGTGAAATTTTCTAAGTGTCACTTCTAAAGGAGGGAAGTGAGATTCTTGGGCCATGTTGTTTCAGAGAATGGTATTGCCATGGACCCTGCGAAGGTGGCCACGGTACAGGATTGGTCTACGTCCAAGAATGCAACAGACGTAAGAAGCTTCTTGGGGTTAGCTGGATATTATCGTAAGTTTATCCAGGACTTCTCCAAGATAGCAACACCGTTGACTCAGTTGACTAAGAAGAATCAAGCCTTCGTCTGGGACGGAGTGTGTGAGAATGCATTCAAGAGTTTAAAAGAAAAGTTGATGCGTACGCCAGTATTAGTCATTCCTAAAGGGAATGAAGAGATGATGGTATACACGGATGCTTGTGGTACCGGACTAGGTGCTGTATTGATGCAAAGAGGTAGGGTTGTAGCTTATGCTAGTCGGCAACTAAAGCCGCATGAGAAAAGGTATCCTACCCATGATTTGGAACTGGCAGTGATCGTGTTCACGTTGAAGATGTGGAGACATTACCTCTTGGGAGACATATTTGAGTTATTTACCGATCATAAATCGTTAAAGTATATCTTCTCTCAGAAGGATCTGAATCTCCGTCAGCAGAGATGGTTAGAGTTCTTGGCTTCGTATGATTTTGATATCGCCTATACACCTGGGAAAGGCAATGCGGTAGCCGATGCCTTGAGTAGGAGACATGCCAGTTTAGGGGCTATGTTTCTTGAATGGAAGCAACTGGAGTATATCGCAGGGTATGATTTCAGATCATAGTGCGAATTGGATCCAGAGATATTAGCTAGTTTGACGATCAGACCTACCTTGATTGAGCGGATTGGTTCCAGTCAAAGGGACGATCCTAATCTATTGGAAATCATCTCCAGGTTAGAGATGAATATCGACGGCGAGGAGATGAATTTGTATGGGCTTGATCGAGAAGGATGGCTTCGAAAGAATGGAAGACTAGCTGTACCCAACGTGAATGGTTTGAGAGATGAAGTGCTTAGGGAATGTCATCACTCAAAACTGACTATACACCCCGGTGGTGATAAGATGTATCGAGACATGAAGAAGACTAACTACTGGGAAGGGATGAAAAGAGACGTTGGGAAGTTTATATCCAAGTGCATGAATTGCCAGCAAGTTGAAGCCGAGCAAAAGAAGCCTAGTGGTTTGTTGCAACCATTAGAGATTCCCGAATGGAAATGGGAACAAGTCTCGATGGATTTCATAGATGGTTTACCAAGGATTAAATCGGGACATGATAGCATTTGGGTAATTGTGGATCAATTGACCAAGAGTGCAAGATTTATACCAGTCAAATCGACCAGAACGACAGCTAAGTTAGCAGAATTGTATATGAAGTGGGTAGTGAGATTTCATGGAGTACCTAAAAGCATTGCGAGTGACCAAGACCCGTTGACTAGTGGGTTTTGGAAGAGCTTACAAGAGGCTCTAGGGTCGGAATTATATCTCAGTACCGCGTATCATCCTCAAACCGATGGTCAGACAGAGAGGGTGAATCGTATATTGGAAGATCTCTTGAGAGCTTGTATATTGGATTTTGGTGGATCATGGGATGACCATTTGCATCTAGTAGAGTTTGCATATAATAATAGCTATCAATCCAATATCGGTATGGCTCCATATGAATCTTTGTACGGAAGACCGTGCAACTCACCATCATGTTGGATAGAGACCGGCGAGAAGTTTGTGCTTGGACCAGATGTGGTGAGGGAAACCTCATATAAGATTAAGATCATTCAACAACGGATGAAGGCTGCCCAGGATAGGCTGAAGAGTTATGCTGATAAGAGGGGAAGAGACTTAAAATTCTCCGTTGGTGACTTGGTGTTTGTCAAGATTTCTCCGTTGAAGAGCGTGATACGATTTGGCAGGAGAGGCAAGTTGGCACCAAGATTTGTTGGCCCATTCCTAGTTCTCGAACAAGTTGGGAATTTGGCATATACAGTTGACTTACCCGAGAAGATGGCGGGAGTTCACAACGTATTTCATGTTTCCCAGCTAAGGAAGTTCGTGCACGACCCAGATATGACTATTTCACCCGATCAGTTAGAGGACTTCGAAGTAAAACCCAAGGCGGTTGGGAACCGCAAGCCGATTCGTATTGTCGAGCACGATACGAAGCAACTTCGAAGGAAGGCGGTGAAGCTAGTCAAGGTTCAGTGGGGAGAGAACGAGAATGATTGTACTTGAGAGACAGAGGAGAGCATTAGGAAAATGTATCCAGAACTCTTTGCTTGGTAAGATTTACTTTGCAATTTAGTTATTCTGCATGCTAGGATAGACTTGTTTTGCTTGTTAGATTGTTGTTTTATGAATGATAGGCATGCGGGACCCTTATATGTTTTGGTTAGGGAATTTCGGGGGAGAAATTTCTTAAGGAGGGAGAATGTAATAACCCACATTCTATACATCGGAGGATCGTAGAATATTTATTTCTTTCTTATATGAAGCCGTATGGTCATGTGCCTTAGGGAAACGACCACTAGGGTCATTTCCCATGTTCATGATTTTTGCCGATTTTTAAATGATCGTTTTGCCCCTAGCTGATCTTGTTTCGACCATAACTTTTGATTGGAAAGGAATTTTGACCTGAAACCACATCCATTAGATTCGTTTGATGGTTTACCTTTCCGTAGAGTGGTCATAATAGCTAAACGGACTTAACGTTTGGGAGATATGGCTGAAATAAGGTTTGGAAGGTGAAAAACTGCTTAACCAGGCCAAATAGGGTGATTAGTGAATGGGCCCATAACCCATTTCGGGATTAGGCTTATGGGGAGGCTAAAAAGGGTTAGGGTTTCATTCCATTTCAGTTTTCTAGCCTCCACTTACCTTCTAGAAACCCTAAGAATGGCCTCCAACCTCTAGATCACCTCCAAATCACTTTCTAATCAAGGATTAAGCTTAGCAACATCAAATTAAGGGAGATCTTCACCAAATCAAGATTAGAGCTGCTGTTTGACATTGGTATTCGCGCCATATCAGAGATTTTTTTTAGATCTAAGGTTTACTTGTGGCTAAGTTGAGTGATTTGCATAGTTCCTCACTAATTATGGTTAATTAAGGGTAATTAGTGATGATTAGCGTATTTATACACTAATAAACTCTGGAAAAATATTTATAAATTCTTAAATGATGTTTTAGACCTCTGTTAGAAATTTGGGCTAATTTGAGTAAGTTTTACTAATCATATCATTAGTTTTGCTTAAGCACGCTTAAGGGAGAATATGAGTTTTTGGCTATATTTGATCCATTTTAACCTATCATATTGTTGTTTTGAGGTTTGTGGTTGATTATACATGTTGCTATGACTATATGGTATGCTTTGTGATTGATTAGAATAGTTAGGACGGTCGAAAACGCCATCGGGTGGCGTAAACGATCGCTGGATAGAAGTGCAGAATTTGGCCGATCCAGATCGAATCGGAGAAAAGAGCCCGAACCGAACCGCCCTCCAAGTTGTTGTATCCACGAGACGATTTGGACCCGAACACCAACACGATCTGCCCCTTGTGTGCCACTCCGACCCGAACCGATACACTATGGAGAAGCTCGAGAGGCTCAACCTGATCTGGAGTGCTTGGGGAGAAGGACCCGAACCGTAGGAGGAAGGTCATCCGATCCGAACCGTTGGAGGAAAGTCATCCGATCCGAACCGATATGGGAAGGCCATCCGATCCGAACCGATATGAAGAGGTGCTACAAACTGAGATGAACCCGAGCCTATATGATGATCATGAACTGAATGAAGACCAATCCGGTGATGACCAATAACCCGAGATGCAAAGGTAGTCCAAATGGATGTTAGAGATCAGGATCCAGTTGGGAACCAATGAGTTCACTTCATGATTGGGCTTTGCTGCGGGACCTGTGCTAAGGAGTTGTCGACGTTCATAACTTCGATCCACCATTGAAAAGGGAATGATGGGCTATGTATCGGTGTAGTAGAGTCATCATGACTCGAGGGGCAAAGTGATCATAGTAAGACTATGAGCCAGTGCAGTGGAGCCATTGTGACTCCATGGGGGCAGAGTGGACATAGTAAAGGATTAGTATGGCTATGAGCCAGTGCAGTGGGGTGTGTATGACTCCATGGGGCAAAGTGGACATAGCGAAGGATTAGTAGCTATGGATCACTGCAGTGAAGCCGTTGTGACTTCATGGGGCAGAGTGATCATAACAAAGTATTGGGTGATCGAAGTGGTGGATATCGTATGCTTTACGCACTAAGTGAGAGATGTGAGGATGATTGCTATGCTTGATTATTTTCCATCACTATGACATGCACACCCCCACCCCATATGCTTTTACACCATATGTTAGTGGCACCTTAGAGTGTTGTACAGTATGTAGTGCTAACCCTTTGGTTGTAGGTCCAGGTTCAGGTATGGTTTAGTATACCTGTTATTGTTCTGTTTAGCTGCTTATCGCTCATACTAGACTTTTGTCTGACCTATAGTTTTATGTCCCTTCTTATTACTCTGGGTGCTCATAAATGAGCAAACTAGAGACAAGTTAGCAGGTGATGCACAAGTAGCTGATCCGGAGGCGAGCAGGAGGCTTTCACGTATTATATATATATATATATATATATATATATATATATATATATATCCTCCCTGTGTCGTTGGTGGTCACTACTTGGGCATTAGTAGTGTGCCTCCCTTATCTTGCATTTGCTTTTAGAGACATTTTGAAAAGTTGTAATAATGATGATGTGAAACATAAGCTGTATTTGAATTTTCCGCTGCTATGATAGTTTGTTTCAACTTATGCACTGTCTCACCTGTTTTATGTCAGGTATGTTGTTATTATGTTTTGTTCTATGCGTTGTGAGACATTCTACAGGTTCCTTGTTGACTCTTCGTCTTCTTCCTTTCCTTCTGACGGCCATCCCGTGTTAACTGGACATGTGTACAGCGTGCTTTTAGGAGTAAATGTCGGTTGGTGCCAGGCGGGCCGTCACATAACAGCAAACCCTGCCATGAACTCATCCAGCCTAACTTATTATGCAATGCATCCAAATAAAAGGACAGAGCAGCAACTGATAAACACTTGCCTTTTCTTTCTTAAACCATCGTTCTGTTTCTTCAACTCGTCGTGTTCTAGTGCGGCAACGTTGAGCTCTTCCACACGTTCATTATCCACGGCTGCCTTTTTCGGATATCTATCATAAACCACTTTTAAGCAAAATGGATGGGCAATATACTTTTTAAAAAAGAAAAGAAAACAAAATAAGAAGAAGCATACTTCGAAAATGAGTCTAGTTTTGGATTCATGTCTTTTAATTGTGCTTCGAGCAATGCCACCATTTAGCTCGTTTCAAGCTGCGTGCATCAGTTAATGTGGTTTTACTAAGTGTGTTTTGAACCTTTTCTGATCAACTGCATCTTTTTGAATCCAAAAAAATGTGTTCAAACTTAGAAATATATCTACTTAGAGAAACATAGATCATTACAAACAAATAAAACTTACTGTTCCATGTGTTTCATAGGAGCTGACTGTATTTCCATAAGTCTTCTATTGAACGTTTTTACCTTCATCTCCCATTGCTTTAATAGTTTCTTCATGTCTTGTAACCTGTACTGATCATCAACCTTACAAAGCCACTTGATTAGTGAATAAAATGTAAAGGTAAAACCTTTTGGCATTTTGGTTACTAAAGATAAATTAATTATGAGAACCTTAGAAGCACGCAACTCCTCCATGGTTTTCTTCAACTTGTTCTATTCAGTTTTTGTCACATCCAACGCAACTTTATGACTGTCAATAAGCTGCCAGAGAAAAATAATACAATGAAAAAAATATATACATGGAATATGATTGGAAAGCCATAATTAATCTTAAAACGTAGTGAACACACATATGCAAAATAAGAAGTATTCAATAAACCGTGTTATTCTGCAAAATAATTTGACATGATTATATGTACTATATCCAAGTAATAAGCGCATCGTGGCTATACATGATCCAAAGATAATATGAACTAAGCCCCGTGAGATGAACACAATAGTCGCTGAGAAAATAATCATTAAATAGTGATTAAAAAATGAATATATAAGACATTTAGGTCAAAAAATCAAAAGCGGAAGGAAAGAACACAGACGAATAAGTAAACTAATGCACTAAATAATGAATTAATATTATGTCATTCATTCAACAATTTTGATTTGTAAGCGAACATTCAACTTATATCATCAAGCAATTTGAGTAAAAAGATGGTAGAGGACATGTTGACTTAAAACCAAGAAAATAAGAAACTGTTACATTAATAAATCAACGTAATTTCTAAAGTCAATACATAAGGTTACAGGTAGGTTGGCCAAGAACTTTGTTCTCGTAGAAAAAATTATGGCAGGTATATATAATGAAAGAAAAATAGAATTATAATGCAATATCCTCTTTCTCCACCATCAGTACTCTCTAAATACATGACAATTATGTAAGGCTTGACCCCAATACAATTATTAGCTATTCACATCCTTAAGTGGTTCGGTTCTTAAGAACGTTTGTAAAGTGGGACATTTAACCATATTTGGTATTTGTATTTTAATGATGGTTTAGCAAAGTGATTACTCCACAAATTAAGCAGGCAAAAGTAAACCATGTGTGTATTTCCATTTTACTTTTTATTATGTAAAAATAACATAACCACATGTCAATCAAAAGCAGCATGATAAATAATTTTTCCTTACCATTGTCAGAAGAAGATGATACCCTTGATTAAAGCTTGGCTATCGACCACCAACTTACGGAAGGACTTCTTGAAGACCTAAATGCATAGAGAGTTTAATTAATGACATTGACACAAATATGATTATGTAATACATATTTCATACTTATGGAGATCCAAACCAGAGGTGCTGAAAATGTTTTGTGTATGTGCACACTTCCAGGTAAACATGTTGCTTTAAAAAATGAATGCATTTATAACTACAACACCATACATGATTCCAAGAGACATTGAAAAAAGTACAAACGTACTCATTTGTAATTTTGTATTCATTATAATATGGGTATGTAATGGAAGAGTTTAATATATGAGGATCTAAAATAATGTTACTGCATATAACAACCTTTCAATGCACGAACAGAACATATGTCAATATCTAACTTTGAAAGTCCAAAACATGGTTAATTGTTTTCTCGCAAAATCAAATACTTTAGCTTTAATTAGTACACACAAGACAACCCCTTATGGAATCGAACTAAACGTCGACTTTATTATTTTAACTGGATATCTAAAGCACTCTATCAACTGCGCTTTTAAGCGCCGTCTTAGAGGAGGCATGGCATGGCCATCTTTTAGGTTAGCTTCAATCTATATTTGTTCAAAATTCATGAAGCCACTGTCAGTTGGCGAACTTCACTATGAAATAATGAGCCGATATTTTTGCAATAACAAATAGCAGGAAAGCAAACAAAACCCATGCAAGTTCAAACAGTAAAGCAATATCAGCAAAAGCAATACCCAAAAAGGGATTTTAACACCAGTAGGATAGATACTGTTCTGATAAAGGTCAAGCGTATGGAATCAGACAACAAAACAGGCTGGCCGATAAAGTCACTGTCGTCTAGGTAACTGCCAACAAAGGTCGATGGCGAAAATCTAAAAATCATCAAATTTACCATGAACAATAGCCGGCGGGAGAAACCTAACCACAACGATTAACCGAGGCCTTTTTGTATTTTAATTTGAATCTGTATCCCACGGTTAGGTAAAAAGAGAGGTGCATACAAAATTTAAGGACAGTTATTTAATTTATGCATAAAATAACTGTAAACCAAACAAAAATATTGATTATAACTAAGAGTCGGATGATAATCAAACCTGGGAGAAGGCTTCCAGTGAGAGCTGAAGTCGAAGGTAGGCAAATTGACAGTGGCGAAAGTCGAAACTTTACTACGGGATGCAAGCGGGCAGATGGAAGTAGTATAAGATCTGGAAAGGTCGATCAATTGAAGAGGGGATGGAAAGAACTATCATGCTTTTGAAGGCACCTAACGCCGATTGAAAATACGAGTGGAAAATTGATAAGGGAACAGGTGGATGACGCGTTTCGTGGATGAGGCAGAACGGACATGATTCTTTGGAAAGGGAAGGGTACGGGTTTGAGATGGGAGGAAGGAGAATGCAAAGGGGTCGGATAAGCGGCAGGGTTTGTGAAACTAGGGAAAGGGAGAATGAGGCAGTTTAGCTTTACATAAGCGCAAATAATTCAGCAGGGTCTGTGAGAGCTCGGCTGTCAACTCAGTAATTATAATATAGTATAGATAAATAAATTGACTGGGGATTAACCAATTTAACCAACATACAATTTAGAATAGAAGTACAAAAACTGACGGCATTACCTACAATACTGGTTACTGAAATATAACAAACTAAACAACAACCTAATTTCCAAGAGACCCCAATAATACAATACGAGTGATTGATACACTTTCGAAGCCAGATGACTTAACTGCAAATTATTTAATTAATATAATTACTTATTATTATACTAAAAAATGTTTAGAAAAACTTTTAGTTGTAATGAAGACAATAGAGCCGTTACAATAGAGCCGTTAGAGTGTGAACACGTTTTTATCATATTTAGCATGCTTTGTCATTATCTACTAGCCGTTAGGCTCATGCATACTCGGTATATTTAATACTAGCCGTTATGCTCATACATATTTGGTATATTTTGTACTAGCCGTTGGGCTCATAGCACTATATATATGTGCACTTTGTATCATGTTTTGCATCAATAAAAATTGCAATTGTTCCTCTCTAATAACTATCCTCTTCATCCCTTAATATGGTATCAGAGCCAAATTGCCGAAAGGCTTAATCATCAAGCAGAAAGTTGTTTTTGTTTTATGGCCAACAACAATGAAGTAACCTCCGCTGTTTCAGGAAGCTTGGGGTACAGTGCTCCACCTAACCATCATGACCTGATTACACCAAAAAGCCAAATTATCACCACATCTCTAGACGAAGACAATTACATTCTATGGAAATATCAAGTAGAGATCGCTTTAAGAGGGTATGATTTACTGCAGTACATTAATGGGACAATAACAGTCCCACCAGTGACAATAACCAATTCGGAAGGAGAAATTGTGCCTAACACAGACTACACAAAGTTTCAAAAACAAGACATCCTCCTCTCCTCATGGCTCCTATCGTCAGTAAGTTCGAATTTATTATCACAAATAGTTGGATGTAGCACGTCTTATGAAATATGGAAAACAGTTGAACAAATTTTCAGTTCACAATCAGCTGCTAGAATCATGCAATATAGAAGGGAATTACAAAATTCTAGAAAAAAGGAGGCAAGCATGAAAGAATACTTAGGAAAAATTAAAAATCTGTGTGACAAGCTAAATGCTGTTGGTCATAAGATCAGCGACAATGAGCAAATCCTATTTATTATTGGTGGATTAGATGAAGAATATGAATCTCTAGTAACTGTGTTAGCCACACAACAAGCTTTACCTGATTTACAGTTCGTTCGATCAGCACTCCTTGCTCATGAAGGCAGAATTGACCAAAGAAAAACAGCACAAAATAAGTTCTCTGCCAATTATACCACAGTCAGAAATAAGAAGATACAACGAGATAACAACAACTATCGTGTGAAATGTCAAATATGCCAAAAGTTTGGTCACATGGCGAACAAATGTTACTTCAGGCATAATTCAGACATAGACAACAGGCAAGACAAAATTACTTTTCACAAAGAAGAGCACAAGCAAATATGGCAACAACAGGGAATTCAACTCAAAATAATAATAACGCAAACCGATGACATAATGCTGCAGATGATGATGAAGTAAAAAATGAAGACAATGGCTTCGAAGAATGGTACCCTGACTCAGGAGCGACTCACCACATAACTAGCAATCTTCAAAATTTAAACACTGGGAGCAGAAATTACTCAGGTATGAGAAATTTGCATATGGGTAATGGTAGTACTGCTAGTATCACACACATAGGCAAAGGGACTATCTTTGGGAAAAGACAACTTAAATTAAACAATCTTCTTAGGGTACCTACGATTAATAAAAATTTGTTAAGTGTATCAAAATTTGCCAACGACAATAATGTTTACTTTGAATTTCATCCTAAGTTTTGTTTAGTTAAAGATTCCCTAAATCATGAAATATTACTTTGAGGTAACCTATACGATGGTTTATACAAATTCAAGACTGCAAACTCAAGTGGAGAATTCTGGTATAATAATGTAGATGCTAGTAGTGGCAATGACTGTATTAGGAATAGTTGCAATAATGTTGATTATGACAATAATAACGATGAATGTAACATGATTAATTCTTGGCATATAAAATTAGGACATCCTAATGTGGAAACTGTTAAGACTGTTCTGCGTAATAATAACATTCATTAAAAAAATGTACCTATCAAACACACATGCACGCACTGCCAACTCGGCAAGAGCCACAAGCTCCCTTTTAGTGATTCTGAAACCAGCTATAATGAGCCACTGGAACTTATAGCCGCTGACTTGTGGGGACCCGCGCCTCTAAATTCATATCAGGGACACAGGTATTATCTTTCTTTTGTGGATGCTTATTCTAGATATACTTGGATATACATGATGAAAACTAAATCAAAAGCTTGCAATACAGTTATGCAATTTATAACTCATGTCGAAAAACAAATGAACAGTACTATTAAGGTTATTCAGACAGATGGGGGAGCTGAGTTTAAACCTCTAACTAATTACTTTCTCAAAAGAGGGATCAAACATAGATTAACTTGCCCGCATACGTCCGAACAAATCGGTTTAGTCGAAAGAAAACATCGACACATAGTAGAGACTGGTCTAACTTTGTTATCACAAAGCTCATTACCCATGAAATATTGGAATGAAGCTTTCTACACATCTGTATTCCTCATTAACAAGTTGCCAACTAAAGTCTTAAACAATAAAAGCCCACATGAAATGATATACAGTGTTAGACCAGAATATGGTTTTCTGAAAGCCTATGGGTGTCTATGTTTTCCATGTTTGAGAGACTATAACAATCATAACTAAGTATGAGATCAAGCCCATGCACATTCATTGGGTATGCACAAAACCAAAAAGGTTATAAGTGCATGGACAAAAATGAAAAAAATATATATTTCTAGACATGTGATATTTGATGAAAACAAGTTTCCTTATGCAGAAAAGCAAATCGGCAAAAAGGATGGGGAACAAAGCATAAACAATAACATACGGTTCGAGCCATTCATTACTGAACCACCTTCAATCGATAGAAATGAAGAGCAACAACGCACAAGCAATTTAAACACCCAGGAAGAAACAATGGATCAAACAAACGAGCAAACCAATGAGACACACAATGACTCAGAAGATACAAACATACATCAAAACATGCAGCATAGTGAAGATACAGAAAACAACAACAATGTTGACAATACCAGCAACAATGATACACAGCAGCAAACACCACCATAATCAACTGGACATCACATGATCACCAGGTCAAAGAGAGGCATCTTCAAACCCAAAGTATATAATATTTCTGCCAATGAGATCGAACCATTGAATTTCACTCAGGCTATAAGATCAAACAAATGGAAGGAGGCAATGGACACTGAATATAAAGCTCTCATAAAAAACAACACTTGGAGCTTAGTGACTCAACCAAAACACAAAAATGTGATTGGTTGTAGGTGGACATACAAAATAAAAAGAAAAGAAGATGGATCTATTGACAAATACAAGGCCAGACTGGTTGCAAAAGGTTATGCGCAACAATTTGGTTTTGATTTCAATGAAACTTTTTCCCCAGTCATAAAACCCACAACCATCAGAATTATACTAAACATTGCTCTAAATAAAGGGTGGAATATGAGGCAACTAGACGTCAACAATGCTTTTTTGAATGGGGAATTGACTGAAGAGGTATACATGCAATAGCCTGAAGGATATGGTACTGGTGATAAAGTATGCAAACTACACAAAGCAATATATGGCTTAAAACAAGCTTCGAGAGCTTGGTATGAAAAGCTAAAGTCAACTTTGTCTAACATGGGTTTCTCACAAGTTAAATCGGACAATTCTCTATATATGAAGAAGGGCATACATGGAACTGTGTTCATTCTAGTATACGTTGATGACATGCTAATAACAGGAGACAACAACGAAGAAATAAACAGAATCGTTCACAAGCTGGATCAAAATTTTGCCATTAAAGACTTGGGGGAACTAAAATATTTTCTTGGAATACAAGTGATTAGGAAAAACAATGGTGAATTAATATTATCCCAACAATATTATATCACTGAAATACTGCAAAGGGCAAATATGCACAAGGCAAACTCATTACCTACGCCTATGATTAGTAACCTAAGACTATCTAAGCATAAAGGAGAAGCTATCGACAATGCCAAACAATATAGAAGCATAATAGGAGCGTTACAATACGCAACTATTACTCGACCAGACATATGCTACAGCGTCAATAAACTCAGTCAATACATGCAGAACCCTTTATCAGAACATTGGACGGCATTAAAGAGAGTGTTACGATACTTACAAGGCACAAAACATTACGGTATACGCCTAAATTCAGAAAAGGAACTTAACCTACAGTGCTTTAGCGATGCCGATTGGGCCAACGATATTGACGATCGAAAGTCTGTCTCAGGATACTGCGTTTACCTCGGTTCCAATATCATTTCCTAGTGTACGAAGAAACAACATACCACATCAAGATCTAGCACAGAAGCTGAGTACCGTGCACTGGCAAGCGCTACAGCCGAAATCATGTGGATAGAATCACTGATGGAGGAGCTTGGTTTCACTCCAAGACGAAAGCCGGTCATTTGGTGCGATAATAAGAGCACAGTATCTTTATCTCTTAACCCTATTCAACATTCAAGGACGAAACATCTTGAAATTGATCTCCACTTTGTGAGAGAAAGAACGCAATCAGGAAGACTTGCAATATGTCATGTGCCCGCATACTATCAGAGAGCAGATGCCCTCACAAAGGCCCTTTCGACCAAAATTTTTATCAGAATGAGAGAGGAACTTCGCGTTATCAGTGCAGGCGGAAGCTAGAATGAGCAAGGAACCCCAGTTCGAACTGAGGGGGCATAATGAAGACAATAGAGCCGTTAGAGTGTGAACACGTTTTTATCATATTTAGCATGCTTTGTCTTTATCTACTAGCCGTTAGGCTCATGCATACTTGGTATATTTAATACTAGCCGTTATGCTCATACATATTTGGTATATTTTGTACTAGCCGTTGGGCTCATAGCACTATATATATGTGCACTTTGTATCATGTTTTCCATCAATAAAAATTGCAATTGTTCCTCTCTAATAACTCTCCTCTTCATCCCTTAATAAGTTGCTCAAGAGAAATGCTACCTCACGGGTCCAGTGAAGTATTGAGAATACAAAATCCATTTCAAATAGCCAAGGACTCTAACATAAGATTTCCATTTTAAATCATATCATAAATTCGGGTCACTTTTAGACAAGTATATAACTTACATATCAATATAGCAGGCGTATCTAATGCTTCAGAACCAACAAGCTTATTGTAATTTGAAGCCTTTATCAACGAAAAAACTATGTATGTTATAATCCATAATAATTAAGATAAATTACTGTATCAAATAACAATATGTAAGTAAAGCATGGATTATCCATAATAATAATAATAACTACAACATCAACGATGGTATGTTCTCATATCATCTAAAATTTACCTTGATAGTATACGCATCGAAACTGTTACAAGCAGGGCATGTCTCCAATCATTTATTCATAATATACAAATAGAAATGAAACTCCATACCAATCAAATACAAATCGGCTATTGCAAAGTAAATAACGTACCAAGAATCGGCTATTGACGAACGAAAGGTGTAATGCTGCGAAGAAGATCTAGGAAACGGAGGCGGCTGCTGGTGAATGAAAAATGAAGCCGATCGAGGGAGCAGTTTAGCGACATTACGGAAGAAAGCGAAATGAAGACATCCCTTGTTTAATAGGGAAATTTGGAGACCGGAGGGGAATTAGGGAAAACGTGAAAGTTTGAAGGCTGGAGGTAAAAGAAAGTGATAGTGGGGGGAAATGAACCGAAGAAAACGTGACGAAGCGGCAACCCTAAAATTTTCAGTGTGGAACAGTAACCAAATTTCAATTACGAGGGAATTAATGCATATGCACTAAAAATGCAACCAGTTATTGCAGCTAAAGGGTTTTTTTCTTGTAGTGGATAAAAGAAGTTTATCTTTCTATGTAATGTAATTAAACAAGTTTATCTTTCTATATAATTTTAAATTATTATTGTCTTTACGCAATCAGATATACAAGTTATTAATTAAGTTTTGTTAAATTACTAAGGAAGAAAATTTAATAAAAACTATCTTTTTTTAAAAAAATGAACCTAGAAATATATTTGGCTCAAAAAGATAAACTTGTTTATCTTTCTATATAGATATTATAATTTAAATTATTATTGATTTTAAACAATAAGATATACAAGTTATAAAATAAGTTTTGTTAAATTACTAAGGAAAAAATATTTAATAAAAACTATCTTTATGAATATTTTCGAAGCTATAAATGCATTTGGTTTAAAATGATAAACAAGTTTACCTTTCTGTACAGATATTATATTTCAAATTATTATTGTCTTAAAACAATCAGATATACAAGTTATCAAAGAAGTTTTGTTAAATTACTAAGGAATAAAAAAATTTAATAAGAAATATCTTCAATAAAAATTTTGAAGCTACAAATATGTTTGGTTTAAAATGATAAACAAGTTTATATTTTTATACAGATTGTATTTTATTCAAAAAAAAAACAATAACTTCATAATATAAATTTGGGTAGATTGTTAAATAATTCTTCTTTTAAAAAAAAGATTATCATTTGAATAGCTTTGATTTATTAATAATATAAAATTAGCGAATAAATATAAATGTATTTATCTTTTTAAACAAAAAGTGATTTCTAAATACTTTTATTGCTAATAACTTGTATAGTCAACCTAATTATTTATGGTTGATCATTAATTTTAGTATGCATATATATATACTTATAGTAAAAAAAATAGTCCAATAACAAAATTGATATTTCAATGTAGGAAAAATGCATAGAAGAAGATCAATGTATGCTAATGAAAACAAAACAATTGAAGATGCACAACAATGTATATTTATTCACATTAATGGACAGCAATGTTCAAGTGTAAGGAATTGGTCAGATTCTTTTTGTGATAAACACAGCGATACGATGTAGAATACAACAACACCTCCGCGTATTCCTATTATAAGTAAACAAAATTTTATACTACTAAGTGCAATAGTTAGACTATATTATCATTATATTCCTGTAAAATTATTTGATTAACATACAATAAATGATTATATAAAAAATGATAAAGATAAAATATGTATATTATATTGCAAGCAAACATATAAATTGTGTAAAAAGATAATTTTGTTTATCTTTTTTAAGAAAGGTATAATATTCATTTGGTCATCTAAACTTAGTTTAATTGTTTTCCTGCATTCTTAACCAAAAGCTAAATAGAAATATTCTTCTGTATATAAATTTACATTATTTCCATTTAGTAGTTTGGTATAACAGGTTCACACAACCAACTTCGTTGAAGCAGAGAAAAGAATACCGCAGTCAGATCCAGAGCTTCACAAATATCTTCTCTCCTCTAGAAGGATGCTTAGACAACAACTCTGACCTCGACACTGAAGATGACACTGAACAATATAAAGTGGAAAAAAGGGGTGAGGGAAAATACAAGGGAACTTATTGGTGTAATTTATATGCATTTTTCATGGTGATGACTAAAATAAAGGGAAAAAAATTATTCTCTTCTGCTACAATGTCATATATAGATAGAACACCTTTTAAGAATTTATTTCATATCTTTTTGAAAGGTAAAATAAAAAGAAAGGATATTAGAAAAAGTGCAAAAAGTTTAGATGAAGCCATTACATCACATGATAGGGAAGAGAAAGCATTTAAAATAGGAAATGCTAGTCTTAAGTTGACTGAAGAGGATATTAGTTTAATAATTGGAATTCCATTTGAAAGAATATATTCCCAGTTGGAATCATTTGTAGGAATAACTTGGATGAGGAGTACTTAAGTTTTCTAAATAGACAATTTGAGTGGAATGAGAGGGTAAATAAGAAGAATTTGAGTAAGAGAATCAACATAATGATTGAAAAAAGGAATGGATGTGAACATTTAGTGAAATTGCTTCTTTTGTTACTAATTATCACATTCTTCTTCCCTAATAACCAATTCTACTTACAATGAGGATTTATTCCCAAATTGTTGAATATAAAGAACATAAATTCCATTTCTTGGGAAAATCTATTCATACTCACGTGTTCCAAAATGTTGAAAATTTTACTGAAGACCCAAGAAATATGCCTGGATGCTCCATGATATTATTGGTACATATTTTATATTTAATAATATACATTTAATTTATTTAATATCAGCAAGTAATATCTTTTAATTTTTTGGCAGTATTGGCTTTGTGAAAGGACTCAATTCATAAGGTTAGAGAAGGATGTGGAAATGAAATGCTAAGAATAGTAAAATGGGATTTATCATTGTTGAAAAATATATCAATTAAATCCATTAAGCCAGAAAAAGGTAATTTTTATCCTCAACTTCCTTGTTGATTATGTCATTTTACTATTATTTTTAACTTAAAAAAAACTTAATTTTTAACACATGTAGAAAAAGATAATAACTTTTATCTATTTAATTATTTCCTATTGTTATTATCTATACCTTTGATTAGTCCTATACATATTAATCAATATTCTGTATTTTCACCTAGAAATCAAATAAATTTGCACAAAACAAATTACTCAACAATATGAAGTAACAATATTCTTTTCATAATTTTATTTTTTCAGTTCACAAAGAGATTCAACAAAATTACGAAAGATGAAAAAATCTTCTAATGAAAGTGAACAAGACTTTGGAAGAGGGGGAAAAAAGATAACGAAGAAAGATGTCTTTTAACACAAGTCGAAGGCAAAGTTAAAGAAATTGCAAAGTTAAAAAGAAAAGTTGAGCGGTTACAAAAAAAAAGCTTCAGTCCAGAGAAAAATAATTACAATCCGAAGAAAAGAGAAGAAAGGAATTTGAAAGTTTGTTAAATTATGACCACAATTTAATGGAAATTCCAGAAAAAGAATGGCAGAAAGGATGATGAAGAAAACAAAGATAAAGAAAAAGATCTAGAACATAATGGAAGCGACAAATTTGAAGAAAAAAATGTGAGAAAATTGATGGTGAAGAAATGGAAGACATAGAAGAAGAAATAGAACATAACGAAAATGAAGAAATTGAAGGAAAAGAATGTGAAAATATGGATGCTGAAGAAAAGGATGATAAAGAAGAAGAAGAAGAAGAACATAATGACCTTGAAGAAATTGAAGAAAAAGAAAAAATAGATACAGAGAAAAGGAAAAAAAGGAAAAGTGTGAAAGCCATGAAACTATAGACGTGGATACTCTCAACACACCAATAAGTATAAAAATGAGAAAAAGGAAAAGGAAAATAGAAAATTTTGAATTTTTTAAGGAATTGCCCGATGACGAACATAAGTTCATAACAGATTACTTCAACAAAGTTGGTGATGATAAGTAAGCTTATATAGTTTTTAAATTATATACTTTATAAATTAATAAAAACAAATTTCTTAAATCATAACTTTGTTTACTTTACAATGTAGAGATTTACAATTCAAATGACAAAAACAATATTGTCATACATAAGGACATGATTGAAGAACCGGTTTTCAGGGAATTTGTTTCTGGCCAGGTAAGTATATAATATTATTCGACTTATGACACTAATGGATTTGTACACATATGATATTTATTCTGATTAGTGAAACATAGAAGCTCTACTAGTTACATAATTTTAATACTTTAAGATAAAAACATAGGGTGCTACTATTCACATCCCGGTTGAGACTTCTGGCCACCTTCCTAAATTTAATACAAATGGTTATTTTTTTATATACTTCTGGCCACCATATATTATTCCTTCACTCAGTTACTCAACACCGTACTTCTTTTAAGAAAAACACTACTTCTTCACCATTTCAAACTCTAAACCCTAACAAAAGCAAATATTCTTTTGTGACTAATAGAGATGGAAGATGAAGATAAAAAAGTGGTTAGAATTGCTTGATTTTTATTGTTTTATATTATATTATATAATATGTTGTTAGGGTTTTTTTAATGGTTAAGATTTTCCATTGCGTTTAAGGATAATTTTTTCCGCTCCGTTGGAAATTTCAATTTTAGATGACATTAAATTTGGTGACGTTGTAATAGAGAATGATAATTTAAGTTTTGACTTGTAGGGTTTTTATCCGTATAACTTATGCATCTTCTTTTACAAATTGATACATTAACTTTTTTTGTCTTTTGATAGATGCAGTATTTGAATATTGATAAATCGGACGATAAACATGATGGTTGTGATAATACGATGCAAGATGTTCAATCAAATGAATCAAAAGTCATAAATGTTGATTTGATGAATTATTTCACAACCGACGAAGTAAATACTCATTTATAAAAATTAAAATTTCTAATGTGGTTATGAAAATGGATTATGTTAATTTTTTTTTCTTGAACTATTTAATTTTAGGTATTTGATTCAAAGAGTACATTGATGTAAGGGAGGAAGGAAGCGTTTGTGCAGAGGAAGAAGCTGGTGGCCTCTGGATTTTTTGGTTATTAATTTAGATGGTGGCCAGCAGAGAAAATTTGAAATATTTGGGGTGCTTTTAGTTTTGGTGGCCAGAAGTGTAAATAAGGGTGTGAATAGTAGCACTCAAAACATATATCATTTTTTTTAAAAATAATGTTTTCATATTGATATTATACATAATAATGTTATATCATATGAGATGTTTTCAAATGATTTTGAATAATATAATTTACCATATGTTGAAACAAATAAGTTTAATTGATCATATGTTTTTAATATTTTTTTCATTATAAAAATACAAATAGATGTATAATTTTAAAAATTAAAACTTACAAAGAAAAAATGCAAATACGTTATGATAATTTCAAAGTGTTTTACTATCTTTGTGTCAATAAACTTTAATTTCTGTCACATATAATTATTCATTACTAATATATCAAAACAATATAAAATTGCTTTATTGTATATGTTTATTATTGCAACCACTCTAATATATTACTTCTGCAGATAATTGATTGGTTCTGGCATAAAGTAGCAAAAGTGTGGGATGTCAATTCAAACGTAGCTTACTTTAATACCATGATGACAGTAAGATCATTATTGTAGACATATACGTAATGATTCATTAACAGATTTGTTTTGTATAACTACAATATTCCTTTGTTTTTACAGAAAAGTGCTGCAATTGACACAGAAAATGTCAAAACTCATTCGTTTATTCTAGCTCTGACAGCAGCACTACAAGATTCACGATGTGATGTACTCTTATTTCCAGTCCATGAAAAGTCACACTGGGTACTTGGAAAAATTTTCAAAGTAGCCTTGTTTTTAAAACTAATAGCGGATTTAGGCTAGTTTTGAAACTATTTGCAGAAATAGGCTTATTTTGTCCACCTCAGCGCTGAGGTCGCCAGTTGTTTTAAAAAAAATATGTACGCGCACTTCTGAAGTGCACCCCTTATAAAAATATAAGGGACAAAATTTCAAAATAGGCTTGTTATTAAAATTAATAGCAGATTTAGGCTAGTTTTGAAACTGTTTGCAGAAATAGGCTTGATTTTGAACAACTATTGCCAAAAACAAGCCTAATTCTGCAAATATTTCAAAACTAGCCTAAATCTGCTATTAGTTTTAAAAACAAACTTATTTTAAAAATTTGTCCTGGGTACTTTTAACATTTGAACCAGAATTTTCAAACTGGACACTATATGATTCTTTGTCAAACAGATGTAGAAATGGAAGATTTACCAGCAGGCACAGAAAAAACGCGTTAAAAATCATAAGACATTTTGAATGTTTAATTTTTCTACGTTAACTAAATTAATAAATATTCTTATTATTATATACAACAAAATTTAGTCAATGACATAAACAAGAAACTTCAGAAGGAACAAACTAAGGAGAATACAAAAAAATCATCTGTCCTTACAGTTGGAGAATGTGCTCAACAGCATAATGGGTAATACTATATAATTGCCATATTGTTTAATTTATTAATTTTTATTTTAATATATGCATACAAATACATAATTTCAATTTTTTTTAAAATAATCGGTATATCTATTAGTTTACAATACATGTACATTATTTTATTAATTATATTATAAATGAAGTTTAAAAAATAATAAATTTAGTTAACTTTTCAAATAATTTAATTTTTTTCCTACATATAATCAACCATAACAAAAGATAAATAGTTTTATCTTTTTCAATATCTACTGTTTATGTTATACGTACATACATAAAACTACATTCTTTTAAAGAGAAAAACTTATTTACTAAATATTTTAATACTATACTAAATTGTATTATAATAATATTAATCCTTGTTACTATAAAATAAACATATATTAATTTTCAATTAAAAAATATAATAAGATAAGTACAATTATCTTTTTTAATAACTTTTTTTTATACACTAACTTTTACATACATACATACATATATATATATAGTAATAAGAATTGTAAACATATTTTAAATTTAACCATCTTAAAAAGGATTTATCTTTCTTACAACAGATATGATTGTGGAATATATGTGATTATGAACATTACAAAACTGTCTCAAGATAGATGTCTGCTTGCAACCATACCTCAAAAAGAAGTTAATCACCTAAGAACTAGTATTGCATCCACAATATTCCACAATGAAGATTTCTGCTGGACAAAGGATAAGTCAACTGTTGAAGATAACAACTTTGTTTGTAGTTCGTGATGCTTGATGGTGAATAATGGACAAGATCGTTATAGATGTGATGGATTTATTTGTTTGTACTCTTTTTGAATACGTCGTTAATGACTTTTAATTGTCCGTGTATGTTGATTTCTGTGTATTGCATTGGATTATGAAAATTGTCGTAAAACTTCAATTTTTAACAGAACTGCTTCAGTATGTTCTAACTACGTTGTAAAATCACTACTTCAGTATGTTCAAACTACATAAATATATTTAACTAAATCACTGTTTAATATATCAATTTATCTTTTACTACCCAAAAATATAAAATCGATTATCTTTTTGATTTTACAGCTGAAACAAAGCTATACTTAGGTTTGGTTTTACAATGAAGAAGTATAGTATATAAAACTGATGTACTACTAAAATTATAAAACAGATTTTTTTAAACTTATGTAAACTGTGTTGCAGTAAAAATATAAAGATAAATCATTTTATCTTTTTTAAAATATTTACCAACAACATCCTCCAAATAACAATTAACCTGTAATATCTAATGTTAACTAGCAAGCTGTAACATAAATTCTGTTAATTTGAAGATGAAAATCTGAAAATTGGTTATGAATTTTCAATACTCATTTTTATTCTGCAGCTAAGTTAAGAAAGATAAAAGCTTATATATTTTGTTGAATATATGTTAGTACATAGTATTATACAGCCTTACAAACATAATACCAAGTGATAGTATATTCAATATCGTCATATATATACAATATACTTTTAATAATATAACATGTCATGATCTAAAAACTAATATAAAAATGATAAAATGATTTATCTTTCTTCAAAAATAAATATAAACATATTAGATATTACAAACTCATGTCATCAGATAATACAAATTCATTATTAAATTCATCATAAAGTTTTCAACATCATTCATCACAATAACATCACTAAAATCAGGTTAACTGAAAATATCATTAATAAAAGATAAAATCATATATCTTTCTTCAGTATCAGTATAACCATAGTACTAATAATAAAACTCCATTCGTAAATTTGTTTCAAAACATACAACATTACACTTCACAATTCATCAACTCCCACAAGACGAAACATGAAAAAAAAAATGAAGAAAAACTGTACTTCACTGCACTACATTGCCATAAATATACACAAAATAATTCCAAACATAATCTAGGACATAGCTAAAGATTTTGCAAAGAATTTTTCTCCTTTCTCTTGCTTTTCACATTTAAAGCACATTAAGGTCAACTATACCATCATATCATCAAAAAACACATCGACTTTTGCCCTCTTTTGCTTTTGCTTTAACACTTGTCTTCAAGTGTCTTCCTTTCCATAAGCAATTGCGATATAGTATTTTATTTTTCCATAAATTTAACGGTAGTGTCTTCGATTTTAGCAGTGCTATTTATTTCATACACTTCGTCATGCCATGTAAAATGCCCAGAATCGTCATTCTGCACACATGTTAAATTCTGAACTAAAACGTCACTGGAAAATACGATAATCGACAAAGCAACCAAAAATACTTAACTTATACTCAAAGGCCAAAAGGAACAACCAAAAAACTTCTTCCCCCACATTCAACCCTACCTTAACCGTCCTCATCTTTGGTGAAATTCTATGGTGGCAAAGCTTACTTCCCGCTGCTGTTGTTGAAGTTGAAGTACAAATTAATCGAGTGGTCATTGAACTCGAAGATAGACAAATCAACTACATTAGGTCATATGAACATTAGGAAAAAATAAATTCCTTGCATTATGCCGTTTATGGCGTAGTGAAAAAAGATATAATCAATTATCTTTTTCAATCCTATAACATTTGTTATCTTATTCAAACAAACATAATCAGGACTATACAAAATATGAAATCACATACTGTTAATATTCTTGAATATCATAAAACGTATGCTATAAGGGAAGAAAAAAACTCATGTATTTGTGCTAATGGATTGCGCATAAGAACATTACTCATTATAATTTTCTTTAAATATACATTGATATGCAGTTATCAGTGAAATCACTTATTATTTTCTGTCCCACTTATAATTTTCTGTAAAGAATCTCACCCATTTATTATTTTCTGTCCTAATTTTTGAAAAAAGATAAAATCATATATCTTTTACGAATCATAAATCAGCAAGAACTAAATAACAGGTGTTGTCAACTAATATTATCCAAGATCCAATTTCATAACCAAAGTGACTACAAACAGAATTAACTGACAAAAATAAGTTGTTTGATTGCTTAAGCCAAATATGAAGTTGTAGTATAAATACAAAAAAACATAATCTAAAGTGAATGATGCATTCAGGCTAAATAAACAATGCTTGTTTTATCAGAGGAATACCCTTTAGAGTTCATTATTCCAACTACAACATACGAAACCTTCCTCTAATAGATCAAAACTACCTCCTTTGATAAAAATTATACAAGAGCATCAACAACGACATAAAACATCGAATTTGATAATCTTAATGAAGAAATCTGAAACAATTCATTGATTTTAAAATAAGATACAGAGGAGTTAGAGGCTAACAATAGAAGAGAAAGCCTTGAACAATAGAATAACAAAAGGGGCCTTTATATATAGGCAAAAACAGAAAAGTATTGTACTACGATTGTACTACCACTGTATTACCCTTTTAGGAAAAGTACCGTACTACGACTGTGCTACCCTTTTAGCATATTAAGTATGTTAACACCCCCCACAAACTCATGATGCGATAGCAATGAGCATCGAGAGTTTGTCAATCAAAAAACGAAAGCGCAAAGATGACAAAGATTAAGTAAACAAATTTGCAAGTTGTAAAAAGGAAGAGACAAATGGCAATGTCAATGTGCCATTCTGAAGGTGATGACAAGAAATATGGCAGTCAATCTCAATATGCTTGGTCCATTCGTAAAAAATAGAGTTATGAGCAATCTGAATAGCATTCTTATTACCACAGTGCAAAGGAGTTGGTCGCCGCAAGAAAACACCCATATCTACAAGCAACCATCGCAGCCAAACTATTTCACAAGTAGCAGAAGCGATAGCATAGTATTCAACCTCAGTTGAAGACCGAGATATAACATCCTGCTTCTTACTTTTCCAAGAGATTAGAGAATCACCTAGAAAAATACAAAAACCAGTAGTGGATTTGCGATCAGTAGGATCACAAGCCCAACCAACATAAGAGTAAGCACATAACTCTAAAGATGAAGTAGAAGAAAGCAAAAGAGCTTGAAACTGAGTGCCGCAGAGATATCTCAAAATGCGAATAATAGCTGCCCAATGAACTGTAGTATGAGAAGTAACAAACTGACTGACTATGTGAACAACATATGCAATGTCAGGGCGAGTGATAGTATAGTGAGATAAACCAAACTTCCAACAACCATTTTATAAAGATTAGGATCTGACAATAGAGACCCACCAGAAAATAGAGTACCGAGCATTGAGCTCAATTGGAGTATCAACAATCTTATTATCCAAGAGACGAGCACGCTCCAAAATGTTAGAAATATACTTAAATTGAGAAAGAAGATACCCTTTTGGAGTAGAAGCAACTTCAATACCAAAAAAATAACGCAGAGGACCCAAGTCTTTCATAGCAAAACTTCGAGTCAACTCAGACTTCAACAAGTTGATCCCAACAACATCATCACCTGTATTAATCATATCATCGACATAAAGAGAATGCAGAATTCGACCAGCTGACGTACACTTGACAAACAAAGCAGAATCATGGTTACTCGAGCAAAAACCAAGAGAAGTAATCATAGTAGAGAATTTATCAAACCAAGCACGGGGAGCCTATTTGAGACCATAAAGAGCCTTCATAAGTTTGCAGACTTCATCAGGTTGACGATCAATGCCAGGAGGAGGAACCATATAGACTTCTTCATGAAGGTCGCCATTCAAAAAGGTATTTTTAACATCCATTTGAGTAATATTCCAGTGGCGAACTGAAGCATTTGCAATAAGAGTTCGAACTGTAGTCATTTTTGCAACAGGAGCAAAAGTCTCCTCATAATCCATACCGTATTCCTGAGAATAACCTTTAGCAACCAAGCGAGCTTTATATCTTTCAATAGATCCATCAGCCTTAGTTTTAATCTTATAGACCCAACGAGAACCAATAACATGTTTTCCTGCAGGAAGAGGCAATAAATCCCAAGTATGAGTTTGATGAAGAGCAGTTAGCTCCTTAGCCATAGCATGCTGCCAAAGAGGATCACGAACCGCATCTTTGAAAGTTGAAGGCTCAAAAAGACAATGAATAGAAGCAAGGAATGAATAAAATGAACTAGAAAGACAAGAATATTCAAAATTAGGCCATCTAGTAGATTGACGGTTTTGGATAGGATATCGACGTTCACTAGTATCCGCTGTCTCAGAAGATGATTGGGTAATTGAGGAGTCAATAGAAGTGTCTGGATTTGCAGAAGGAGAGCTCATCATCATCATTAGTAAAAGGATCAATATGAACAAGATCAGACATAGATATACTGTGAGAACAGTCAGGAATTGTAAAATAAGGAATATGTTCAAGAAAAATAACATTACGAGAAACATATAATGTATGACTGACTGGATCAAAACAACGATATCCCTTTTGTCCTGCACCATAACCAAGAAATACACATATAGAAGACCGTGAAGTTACCTTACTCCATTGGACATGAGGAAGAAGAAAAAAGCATGTACGAAGAGAAGAATAATCTGGTGGACAACCATACAATTTCTCATAGGGGGACAAACTAGAATTATGAGAAGTAGGAATTCCATTAATCAAATAAACGGAAGTAAGAGCTTCCTCCCCCCAAAATTCACTTGGAACACTAGCAGACAATAAAAGTGACCTAGCAGCCTTAAGAATATGACTAAGTTTACTTTCAGCAACGCCATTTTATTTAGGAGTATCAGTGCAAGAAGTCTGATAAATTGTGCCAACTAAGGCAAGAAGTTCCTTAAAAGAATGAGAAGTATATTCACCCCCTAAATCACATCTAAAACATTTAATAACAGCTGCATGCTGAGTTTTAATAAGAGATCGAAACTCATTATAGATGCCAAAAAATTCTGAGTGATATTTCATAAGATAAATCCAACAATAACGAGTGCAGTCATCAACAAAAGAGACATAATAACGAGAGCCTCCCTTTGTAGAAACAGGAGAGGGTCCCCAAACATCCCGAATGAATAAGATCAAAAGGTGCAATAGAAAATGTATTACTTTGAGGGAAAGGCAAAGCAGAAAACTTTGCAAGTTTACAACCAGTACAATCAGAAATATCATAAGTTTTCAGTTCTCCCAAAACTCCAGTAGATGCTAAAAATTGTAATCGAGACTTAGAGACATGACCTAAATGAGAATGCCACAAATAAAACATAGAATATGATTGACTCAAACGAAAAGACGAAACATCTACACTAGGAACAGAAGCCGCAATCTTAGGAATTTTGACTGATCCAATATATAAAGTCGTCCTTCTCTATTGCCTGTCCCAATCACTTTCTGAGACTTTGGATCCTGAACATAACAATCATAAGAAGAAAAAGAAACCAAGTAACCATTATCACAAATTTGACCAACAGTAGCAAGATTTAATGCAAGTCTAGGAATGTGATAAACATTAGATAAGGACAAAGAAGGTGTAAAATGACTGAACCAACACCTTGCACGAGCATAGATGTACCACTAAAACTCATGACAGGCACAGAAACTATAGGAGCCAAAGAAGTGAAAGAAGATAAATTAGGTGACATATGATTTGAAGCACCAGAATCTAAAATCCAGGTAGAAGAATATATACCTGATGAACTAGATGATAAACCTTTTTGAGGCATAGCTGTCATGGCATGCGGATGAGATGCAAGGAACTTCTGAAATTGTTCAATCATTGATGGATCTAAAGAAGAAGTTGTAAGTGCATTACGAGGGCGAGGAGGTCTATTATGAGGGATTGGTGGTCGATAATTCAATTACTGAGGCTACTGATGGGGCTGCTGCTGAGCATACTGCTGCTTTCCTTTACCTAACTTTTGACATTGAGATTTCCAATGACCTTTTGTCTACAAAAACTGCATTCATCACGAGCAATACTTCCATAAGTTCTGACTTGCGAATTTGAATTTGGTCATGGAGGCATGGCGAAGACTGACGGAGTAGAGACTTCCTTTGCAATAGAAGACTGAAGATGAATTTCGTCTGCCAAAAGTTCACTAACAACAGAACCAACAGAAAGTAGCGGATAACGATGTAAAATAGACCCAGGAAGTCCTTCAAATTCATCACAAAGAGCCATTAAAAACTGTACGAATCTCCGTTCTTCTCTTCGTGCAATTTAAGGTCCAAAGGCGCGTAATTCAGCAGATTCTATGAGCACCAACTGATCCCACAAATTTGTCATAGCATCATAAAATTCCTGAATACTCTTGCTTTTCTGTTGCAGAGCATGAATATCAGACTCCAATTGGCACTGTTTTGCAAAGTTAGACTGTGTATACAATCTAGCTAGATGATCCCAAACCTCCTTAGTTGTCTCATATTTGCTAATTGAGTACCTATCGAGTGCTTGACTGAATTATTGATCCAAGTAATAATTTTAGAATTTGCAACTTCCCATTTGTCAAAGGAAGACACAAAATTAGCAGCTATGCTATCCACAGGCTTGACAATGGCGCCCGAAACATAACCCCACTTTTGTTTACCCTTCAATTTTTTTTTTCACCACATAACTCCAATACGCATAATTTTTACCATCTAACTGAACACTAACTTCTTGAAGTGAATCATCTCTAATTTCATCCATATTAATAAATCAGCACTACCAAATTCAGAGAAAACAATTCCAAAATAACAAAGATAACAACATAATTCAGATTATAACAGAACTCAGATCACAGCAGAACTCCAATTCCAAAACAATTCCAATATCTGAAATCAGAAATCATAAAACCTGTACCGCTGCCGATTGTGGAAGTCGTTGCCGCCGCCAGGATTCATGGAAGCCGCCGCCACCCCTGCTAAGATCGAGATAATCCGGCGTCTGGATTGATGAAGCCGAGATCGAGACAATCCATGGGTTGCTAAGATGAACGAAGTTGCTGACTAGATTGAGATTGCGGATTTAATTGGCTCTGACACCCTGATAATCATAATGAAGAAATCCAAAACAATTCATTGATTATAAAACAAGATACAGAGGAGATGGAGGCTAACAATAGAAGAGAAAGCCTTGAACAATAGAATAACAAAAATGGGCCTTTATATATAGGCAAAAACTAAGAAGTACTGTACTACGATTGTACTACCACTGTACTACCCTTTTAGGAAAAGTACTGTACTACGACTGTACTACCACTGTACTACCCTTTTAGCAAAATAAGTATGTTAACAGAATTGACAATGAAAAATACCAAATAAAATAAAGACTCACCAAAGAACAAGCAATCCAATAGAGAAAATCGATTAGCCAATCCAAATTAACAAATTCGACTCACGATTTCCCACAATTAAAGTCAAATTTGATTTTAGAAGAAACTAACGCCTAATTTTTGGCCAAAAATTAAACGAGCGATTTTATTGCATAAGAAACGATATGGCTTAATTTTGACTTAATTTCCACGAGCATCTGATTTCAGAAAATATGATTGTTGTTTGAAAAGATGAAGACGTGCGCCTAGATTTTTGTCCTGGAAACTAATAATTTAAAACCCATGTCCTAGAAATAATTGGCCCCAAGAATTAAGCTATTAACGCAAATTTCCTATTTTATTAAAGTATATCTTTAGTTTGCAAATTATGGAAAGGAGCCTACGATGGTAGAGATTTTTAGACTTACACATGCGGTGGAGCATACTAATGAAGAGGGGAATGTTTCATATGATTGGACAGACCAAAAAGTTGCGGATGTAACAATGAATATGTTTATCCGTAACTAAAATGTTTCATATACTTTTATATCACAATATATAAGTAAATATATCGCAATTGTGTCAAAATTATACTGGTATTGTAGGAGAGATGTGATGCTAAGCAGGTAAGAGTGACACAGGCTAGTGGACGAGAGGACATTACACTCGAACAGTCCAATAGTATATGGGATTCTATTATTGATCCACCTACTCGAAATAGGCGATATGGCTTCGACAATCAAGAGGTAAACCTTTTAAGACTTTTACGATAATTTCATGAATATTATCTTGAATTATTAACTTCAATGTTAACTTGAATTATTTCGCAGGCTCTTAATTTTCAATGAGCTTACACGAGGTCCATTAAGGAAGAGAATATAGCTCGATTGCAGGGGCAGTTGGATGAGCTGAATGTTTGGTGAAGAAGTCACTGGGCTGAGCAAATAGACGAGCTCATTGCAACATACTATCAGGAGCATAGGTCAATGTCTGGGAAGGGAGATGCTGATGCTGCTGATGACGAAGAAGATGACGACAACACATAATTTGATTGTTCTTATGGGTATATTCATATTTTTACCAATAATGATACTTGGTATTGTATATGGTTAATGCACGATGATGGCAGTTACCGTTTGGTTGATGGATTTGGTAGAGTTTTGGATTCTGTGGCACTTGAAGGGGTAGTAGTCGTTTCATATATATTATGATGGCACATAATGTTTGATTGATGGATTTGATGGTTTTTTTTATGAATTTTGGTATTTTGGTGTATTTTTTGATGGAATGATATTGTGAGATATGATATTGTGTGGATATTGGTGAATCGATAATATATGTGGGGTGCAGCCAAAAACACCTAGTTTTGTGATAGCCTAATGTTCAAGATTTGCAATGGCTAGCAGCGACCAATAAAGGTATCCGAAAAACAAACTAACTGCCACGTGGACAAATAGACGTTGCAAGCCGTTGTTATGCTAGCGACGGAGCCGTCGCTTTTCCTATAGGCGACGCCGTAATCTACAATGACCACCGGCGACTTTTAACCATCGCAAATCGCCTTATTCTTTGAAGTGTATTTTATTGATCTGAACGTTTCAATGACAAAGGACAATGAAGACTCATACATAATACAATAAAAATACTTTTTTACAACTGCTAAAAATAGTTGTAATAGACCTATTACAACTGACGTACGTCGGTCTTTATATCCGCAGTTGCAATAAAGAAGGATTATTTTACAAGTGTTTAGAACAATAGTAAAAATTCCTTTTACAACTACTCTTCGCTGTTGTAAAAACTGTATTCACAATTGTTTTTTACGGCTGTAAAAGTCCTTTTTGCAACTACTTTCAACCCTTGTTATATGCCCCCTTTTGCAAGTGCTTTTAGCAGTTACAAAAGACTTCTTTACAACTATTCATAACACTTACAATAAATATTTTAACAAGTGTTTGCAAAAATTGTAAAGCAAATGTTTCTATAACTACTCCACATACAATTGTAATTTAACTCATTACAACTGCTGTTAACCATAAATTCCTAATATTATAATTCGAACATGTATTTCAGTAATAATAACCATAATCATTCAAGTTACTTGAAACAACGCGAACGATTCATAATAATAAAAAAAATTCAAGTTTACATCATCTGTAAATTAATAGCTCCACTACAAAACATAACTAAATTCATAAGATATATCAATGAAATTGGTCACATGGAATGTACGGGGGTTGGGGGACCATTCAAAATGTCATGCTATTAATCTAGTATTGTCTCCTCTTAATTTAGATGTACTTTTCTTTCAAGAAAACAAGCTCTCTGATCCTTCGAATTTCCACTTTAGTTTGATTGGTGGGTCTTCTTTAAGGGGATGGACATATGTTAATGCAACTGAAACTAGAGGTGGTCGCATTACTGCGTGGAATGAATCTGTGTGGTCACTATATCAAACTTTTCCCTCCCAATCTGCTTTACATGTTGCTCTTAATCATATTGCCTCTAATACAATTTATTTCTTCTCCAATATATATGGTCCTCAAGACTCTCATGAAAGAATATCTCTTTGGGAACATTGCAAAGAAATGGGTAAGTATTTTCAAGGTCCTTGGGTTATGGGGGTGATCTTAACACCATAAGAAGTGTTAATGAGAGAAAATCTAGAACTATTTCAGCTGACACTAATGCTTTCAATTCCTTTATTTTTGATTGTTGCCTCATTGACCCCCCCTATTTGCAATCGTTCTTATACCTGGTCAAGTCGTAGAATGAATCATTCTCTTGCTAAACTTGACCGTTTTCTCTTTAATTCTTCTTGGGAGGAGATTCATGCTTTATCTTTTGCAGCTAGTCTTGCCTCTATCATTTCTGATCATTGCCCTATTATCCTTGATTCAGTTTCCCTTTCTAATCATAAGCATCCATTTAGATTTGAACGTTTATGGTTACTTGAACCATCTTTTAAGGAGTTTTTCCAAACAGTTTGGCTTCAACCTATTCAATCTCAATTGGCCTCTCATAAAATTGTCTTTAAATTGAGATATCTGAGAAAACTAATTAAACCATGGGCCAAAAATATTTGGGGTTCAATTCACTCTCGTATTTCTAATATTCAAGAAGCCATTTTAGATCTCAACATCTTGGAAGAATCTCGTCCCTTAAATGAGGACGAATTCAACTCCTTGAAAAATATTGAAATGGAACTGGATAGACTTTTTAAGTAGGAAGAAATTGGTTGGAAACAAAGATCTAAAGCTAAATGGCTAGAAGAAGGAGATAAAAATACAGCTTACTTCGATAGAATTGCCAATGGAAGGAGAAGAGCTTCCTGCATTCTTGAAATTTTTCATGAAGGCCAATCATATTCATATCTTGATGATATCCTTTTTCTTTTCACTAATTTCTATCATTCCATTCTTAGTCCTTCGTCTGAAGATATTCCATTCATTGATTGGAGCTCTCTTTACCCTTCTCCTGGACGTATCTCTATTGACCGACCTTTCACTGAAAAAGAAATTTGGGCTGCTTTAAATGAAATGAACGATGACAAAGCCTCTGGGCCTGATGGTTTTGGGCCTTCATTCTTTAAAACATTTTGGGCCGTGGTGAAAAAAGATATTTTGGACATGTGCAATGAATTTTATGATAACCCTTGTCTTATCTCTCATCTAAATTATGCAAACATTATGCTTCTTCCTAAATTCTCTGGTGCCAACTCGATCTCCGATTTTCGCCCCATCGGTTTGCTCAACACCACCTTCAAAACATTACTAAAACTCTTGCTAATCGGCTTCAGTCTGTGATTTTTGATCTTATTGGTGTTGAACAATCAGCTTTTATTCAAGGACACAACATTTTCGACTGTATTGCAGCTACACAAGAGGTAATCTCTTATTGTCATAATTCTAATACACCTGGTGTCCTCCTCAAATTAGACTTCTCAAAAGAGTTTAACTCTATGAATTGGGTATTTATTTTACAAATGTTTAAGCACGGGGGTTTCTCTCAGCGTTGGTGTAATTGGATTGAATGTATTCTTCAAACGAGTTATTCGTCTGTCTCGATTAATGACAGTATTGGTGGTTTAATTAAATCCAACAGGGGTTTGAAACAGGGGGATCCATTATCTCCCCTCATTTTTGTTCTAATTGCAGATGTTTTTAACCGGATGATTAAGATAGTGATTGCCAACAATCTATTTGATGGAATTCATCTTCCCAATTCCTCTATAGCAATTTCTAACCTCCAATTTGCAGATGATACAATTATCTTTTCCTCTCCTGATCTAAATTACATTCATTGTCTGAAAGTGGTGCTTTATGTTTTGAGCTTATCTCGGGTCTGTCTATTAATTTTTCTAAAAGCTCAATCATTATGTTGGGAAATGATGATCATCTTGGTCCTTCCATCTCTTCCTTACTTAATTGTTCTATCCATAGGTTCCCAATTCAGTATTTGGGAATCCCTCTCAGACCCACTATACTTCATAAATCAGATTGGTTGCCACTCATTCACAAGGTCGAACCGAGGTTATCTTCCTGGAAGGCTAATTCTCTATCTTCTGCTAGTTGTTTAGTGTTGGTTAAAGTGGTTTTATCTGCTATGCCAACTTATTGGATGTCTTTTAACAAACTTCCCAAGTGGGTAATTTCGAAAATTGATTCAATAAGGAGTGATTTCCTTTGGAATGGAAGTAAGGTCAAAAAATTGGTTAATTGGCAAACTGTATGCTTACATGTTAATCAGTGGGGTTTGGGTATTTTAAATCTCTTTAATTTCAATGTGGGTCTTCTATCAAAATGGTTATGGCTCTCAGTATCATCGGGGTCCTTCATTTGGAAAGACTGGTTCTTTTCTCTCTACTATTCAAGCAATCCTCACTTACTATTGCACTCTTCACCCTCAGTTAAGCCTTCTCCCTTTTGGTTTGGTGTAACATCTTGTATTCCTCGTATTAAAAACTTATTTCACGTCAAGTTGGGGAATGGTGAATCTTGTTTATTTTGGCATGACATTTGGCATGGTCATTTTCCTCTTTATCAAACATTTTCATCTCTTTTCCCTTTTACTTCTAATGAGTTCTATTCTATGGCAAATATGATTCATATTGGTCCCTCTGCGCTTTGCCCATCAACTTTATTTGATGTTAATGTCCTTGATAATCTTCTTGATGCTTCTAATTTGATCATGCACACTCATTTTTCTTTCTCCCCAGATTACTACCTTTGGGATTTATCTCCTAGAAAAGGATTTTCAGTTGCTTCAGTATACAATTTCATTAATTTCTCTGGTAGAGTATTCTCTTTCCCAGGACTTTGGAAAATTCGCCTACCACCAAAAGTTCTCTTCTTTAATTGGTGTTTGATTCATGGTGAAATCAATACTAGAGTTAAGTTGCATAGACTTAACTTGATTGAGAGTCCTCTCTGTTCTTTTTGTGCAGATCATGCAGAGTCTCTAGATCATCTTTTCTTTCATTGTGAATTCTCATTACCAATCTTTGCAGCCACTAGCTTTTATTTGCTTGGATTTGTTCCTACCATTGTTTCAGTGTTTGATTATTGGGAATTCAATGCTGCTACTGTTGCTTTAGATTCCTTTTTAGCAATATACTGTTGGTGCATTTGGAAAGAAAGGAATGCAGTGATTTTTAAAAAATCAACGAAGTGGTTTAAAGGATTATGCAGTCTCATTATTTACTTCTATAACTCTTGGACAGGTCAACCTTCTTCTTCTCCGGTGAAGTTCATGCTTGCTCTGCCAGAGTCTAATGGCCTAACTGAATCAGTGGGTTCTAATCATGGTGATTCAAGTCCAGATTTACATCAATCTTGATATGGTTCTCTGGTTCAGTATGTTCTTCTTCTATGGTTGATTTTTTGGCTTGCAATGGTACTGCATATTATCGATGTGGTTCTTGGGATGTTTTGCTTTTGCTGAAATGGTTGTTTTGTTGTAACTTATTGTATAATTATCTCTATTGAACTCATACTATTAGCCACTAGTTGGGCTTGTCAACTGGATTATATATATTAATATTATGCTTAATCGGCTGTGTAGTCTCGCGCTACACATCCGTTCTATTCAAAAAAGAAAAATACACATACATACTAATCAAAAGAGATAAACTCTTTATGCCAAGCAAAAATCGTTCCAACTTAATAATCTGCACTTTCTAGATTGATTCTAAACATGTGTATCATCACCATTTGAAACGTTGTTGCTGCTCCGATGTGGCTCCGATGTGACTGCAAAAAAAACCTACAAACATTTAATTAAAGCTAGAAAAGTATACATCATGCAGAAACATAAATAGGTGTCTCCAAACATAAAAATATATACATAATTAGAACTATATGATTAAAGCTCTTTGCTTATCAATGCAACAGCTGACCATTAAGTTATTTTTATCTCTGAACCAAACTCAGCCTTCAAAGTTTGTAGAGCATTATCAAGGTAGCTTTGCTAGCCGGGATGTCATCATGTTTATAAATTATATGATCATGGTACTGTACTTAGATTTGAAAGATGATTAACAATCAATGTAGGCGAAGGTAAGAACATTTATGCAGATTTTATATTTACTTTTATATATGTTGAGACAGTGACAGTTCACAACACATGGTTGCATATGTGATTTCAGTCCAAATATTTGATTGATATTAATACATGTCACTATGTACAGATCAGTATTTTAATCCTATGTGTTCATAGACACCTGATTCATAACATACATGCATATGCATCATTATTAATTTACTTAGAGATCCATAGTAAAATGTAAGATCATGGTTTATGAAGGAGAAAAAAAAACAAACCTAGAGAAAAAAATATATACATGTAAAGAAACGCATGCATATGAATTTACTTAGGTACCGTTTGCAAATGTAACCAAGAAGTTGAAGTTAACCTTTGCGTCTAACGTGTCCGACGCGTCAGATGCCCCAAAGGCGGATCTCGCAGTTTAGGCCCATTAAAATGAAATATTGGAAATGAGCCGTTTGCGTCCGACACATCAAACGACTACTTCCAGACGCCTGTTTTTCCAACCCACAACACAATGAAAGATACATGGTAGCAGACCTGAATAAACACAGGCAATACTCAGCCTCTATAGATTATATCTAAACAAAATATTCTAACAATAATGAACACTTGCTTTTAACACATTTTCCACTCAAAGTTATTAAATGTTCAGACATAAAATAGCTGCACTTATTTGTACTTCTTTTATAATCTTAAGTCGGAATACACTTAGCAGAGTTTAAATGCTTGACAATGAAGTTTATATGAGGTCCACAAAATTAAAAGACTAAAAAATTTGTGTTAAATCATAGTTTACCATCAAAGCAAGCTATTAAAGCATTACCAGTTCACAAAAAAGGCAAATCAAAAGGTAGCATTCCATGTTTCTGTACGGTTGAACTACCACTTTTAGTTTCAAGACTGACCAAATTTAGTTCAACCACATCAAAAGTTATACCTATAAAATGACACTTAATTTTCCTTGTCAGATATTCATCAAATTCTATCATCCATTGCTTGCATTCCATAAAACTTAGTTGAAATATCAAACCAAAATATCATTATCAAAATTTTACAAATAAATTTGTTAAGTTTTTATCAACTCGATATATTGCCATATTATAAGGTAATGTTAGAATTAAATGAAAATATGGATTCCGTTTGGACTCAGTAATAAATAGTAATTCAAAAACAAAACAGAAAATAATGTAAAAACCTTAAAACATAAAATCCTATAAACACACAGGGGCAGAGAGAAGTTGGAGCTGGTGAGGTCACGTGAGCTCACCAGAAACGCAGCTCACATTAGGAAAAAGAGGAATGAAGGCTCAGCAAACAAAATGTAGAAGAGGAAAAAAGAAGAAAGTTCAATCGTGTTTCTCTTCTAATCTTCGCTGCGCCTGCTTCCATTCAACTTTGGCATCACTGTCGCGTTTTTTCCAAAATTATTCTTCATCACAATCTACAGCTATGGATAATCAGCTAACCCTATTTATAATTTATGCCAATTTGAATTTAATTTTTTAGGGTTTTGCGACATTAAACCTGATAATATACTTTTGGATGAGTCCTTTGTCCCCAAGGTGGAAGACTTTGGATTGGCAAAGCTATTAATCGTGACTTTAGTAGAGTTCTGATGACTATGAAGGGGACGATAGGTTATCTTTCACCTGAATGGATACCGGGGTCTGAAATAATGCCTAAAGTGATTGTTTATAGCTATAGGATGATGTTATTTGAAATAATATCAGGTAAATGGAACATGGAGAACAACGATATAGTAGATGAATCCTACAACTATCCTATAACTGAGAAGGGATATGTGTCCACCATTTTGGATGCAAGATTGAATGGTGTTGCGAACATGGAACAAATGAGTAGAGTTGGCAAAGTAGCAATTTGCTGCGTTCAAGACATGAAGCATAGCCAAAATTGAATCAGAAGAAAGAAAAGTAAGTGACTTTACATATCCTATTGTGATCTCACCAATAATGATTTCTGGCTACGCCACTGTAAACAAACATCTGGCAACTTCTCAAACAAATATAATTCTTTTGAAGTTTTGGCTTTCTATATCAGAAACTAAGAATATAAAACAAAGGGTGTTTTGGTCATTTAAAAGAAGAAGGAACTAGTATTAAAAGTTCAACAAAATACTTACTATTATCCTACACCTGTAAACAGGAGAAATAAAAGTAGCTGAGGAGGCATGAGCTTCCTTTCCTTCCGTTTGTTTGAGAATATTATTTGCTAGCGTAGTTGGATTTGCAGTAGAGGAAAGTGCATATAGAACAATAATCCCTGGATAACTCAGTGTTCCACATGAGGCCCTTTTCTCCATCAACAACAATGCTCGTTTTTGCTCATGAACCATTTTGTTATGCTGCAATAACATAAAGATATATTAAAACATATATATTTGTTCAAACTTTATCACACTTCAAATTAACATGGCAATTGGAAAGCAAATGTAATTGAACCAAAAGAAAAATATGTTAAAAACTAAGTTGAGTTTTCAATAATGCTAGATTAGATAAAAAATATAGCAAAAATTTTCAATACATAAAGTTTTCAGATTGTTGAAAAAAGAAGAGCCTTTTTTTCTATGTTAGGAGATAAATTCAAACAAATTACTCGATCTTTTTAAGCACGTATAATTGAAAGAGTATAGGCACTGTATCAATATTAAATTGTTACACAAAGAGTGAATTATACGTGATTTCTATAATTTATAGGCAAGAAAAGCGGTGATTATATGCAAAAAAATTGGCGTTGAGCGAAAATTTTGATATTGGAGCCATAAATTTGGTTTAGAGCTGGGAGAAACTTTGATTTTGTGCCAAGAAAAATTTGTATGTCTACAACATATAACATTCTACATAAATGTAATATAACATTTGAATATTTCAAAAACTAGAAATCCTTCCATATCCGCATAGACGAGAACGAAGATGGTCACACACATTGATAATTATCCATTTGATTTTAGTCAAGATTACACTTAACTTTAGGTGCATTTTTGAACATAAAATGATCGTTGCTTATTATTTTTTATATGTAAACAAATTGATACATAAAATTATTTTTCTTGGTATACTTTTGCATTTCTAGTACTAAAATTGATTTACAATGAATCAAAATTTTATATTTACTTGTTAAATTTAATACTGTTAAACACTAAAATTTAACTTTAACTATTATAATATCGACACTTTGTGACAACTGTAAAATTAAAGTTGTAATATGGTGTTTTTGTTGAACATTTTATAATGGTTTACATGTATTTATCGAACCTGATTTAAGTAATATCACTACACCATAAACGTCATTTCGCAATGGCTCTGAGCCGTTGCAAATGACATTAGCAACGGCTTTAGACCGTTGCGAAATAGGTGGTAGCAAAAATTTCGCAACGAACTTTACCCGTTGCGAAATATGATTCAAGCTGTTGCAAAATATTATTTTGCAACGGTCAAAGTCCGTTGCAAATATTAATTTCGCAACGGTCAAAGTCCGTTGCTAATTGGGAAAAAAATTCAAAAAAAAAAAACTGATTTTTGGAACTTTTCCGGCGGTTCATATTCAGTTTAAATAATCACATATTTGATATAAATAACCACAACAGTTCATATTCAGTACAAAGGTCAATAAACAAAATATTTTAAATATATTCAACATAAACAAACTTTAGTGTTCTAATAATAAACTATGATATTACAACAATCAACAAAGTAAGTAGCTAGACAGCACCAAAGTAAGTAGACAACACGACTATGATATTACAACAATTAACAAAATTACAAAAAGAAAAGAAAGAAAAATTCAAACTTCAAACAACTAATTAACATGATTTACCAGGACAATAGGATTTCCAGTCACCGGCTTGTAGGAATTAGCAGCAGCCACAAGTCCATTTCCGAAAGCATTTTGCAAGAATCTCAACCAACGGCTTCAGGCGTAAGCGAGCAGAAATAAGTCTAACAAACGTCGTGATTGTAAGAATCTCAACCAACGGTCGATGATGAAGATGTAAATGCCAGGAATAACATAAAAGTAGGCGTAAGCGTGGATAACACAGAACAGGAGGAAGATGACGTACAGATGATGGGTGTAGTAAAAGAGCTCGAAGGCTTTTCATGTGTGTTGCACTAACTTGGATATAATTCTTTGGTTCCTCGGACTACCGTTGTGATTCGGGAAATTCCTTATGTCTCGGCTAAACCTGAAGCAGGACTCGACAAATAAGAGGCATGACATCACTTGAGACTTTAATAGATTCTAAACCAAATTTTAATTAAAAAAAAAGAAATAGGTAAAAAATATTGACCTGAATGTTATCGCCCCTGTGGGAAAATACAACAGAAACAATGTTGAGAACTCCAGGTCGACATTTACAAGGATAGACAGAGTGTGCGAACAAAGACCAGTTGAGTAATATATCAAAGGCTCGCTCATTCTCTAGTGCAAATTCAAGTAACATTTCATAAACCTTTCTTTATTCAATGTAAATTCTAGGTTGTTGCTTATATAGTACCAGTTCATAGTTTGTTGCAGTGCACCAAAAGAAGAAGAGGAGAAAATATATTTGGGCACATTGGTGTTCAGTGTTTTACCTGAAAGAAGTTGTAAGAATATTGCTCCCATCATGGTCCTAGGCTTGACTGCACATTGACAGGGAAATATCTGTGTTAGCATCTTATAAAAACTTTACTAGATTTAATAGAGTACAACTTAATTACAATGGTGAATGGAAAATGCAAACAATATTGAAGATCAAGCATTTGTATCAGCATGAACGTTATATTCACACCGGCTACAACAAATGGATACTCCTATGTGGCTCGATTACCCTCTAGGTTTCTAAGAAGATCTTGAAGGATTACTGCATATAAAGTTCATTGTTACACCATAGATCAAAAGTAAACAAGAATTTCGTTCTAATATACTACTCTTCTGCAGAAGAGTTAACGGTGGATTTTTAAAGTTTATAACGACCACCTTGCTAAGGGTACTATGTATTGACTTGCTTGGTGGTTCGGTAGTATAATATATGAAATAAATATACAAGAAATAAAGACAACAAAATTCAAGATAAGTCAAATTCTATGTTTTTATTGCTTTATTTAAGGTACTTTCTTGTGCAAGCCACCCAAAGAGGCTTTCTGAATGAGGCATGAAATGAGAAAGTACAGTGAAAGGCGAATGCATCTTTGTGCTGCAAAAGGGACAGCAAACAGGAATGATTGTTTATATATTTGTTTTAAGTAGTTTTAAGTTTTTTGATTAAATGTTTAACAAATGGTGTACATATAAGTTAATGCACAAAATGCAAAATTAAAGAACAAATAAATTGGAAAAGAAAGCAGTACACCGGGATTTAAAGAATACAACTGACATAATACAAATGGAAATTGCTACACTACCCGAAGAAAAAAATATGTTCGGGTGTCCACAATTCACGGTAGCTCATTTGATTAAAATACTGAACTGAAAAATAGCCGTTGGATAGTGTTTGGGGTATTTCGGGTGCTTTTTTCCTTTGGGTAAAATAGCATTAGCGAATACAAATACAATAGGAAAAAAAATGTTCAAATTGAAGTGAGTAACCATTTTTAAACATCACCCAGACCTGGCACTACAAAAAATACCACATTTAACATAGTTTAATGTTTCACAATTTGCATCAATGAGAGAAGCTTTCATAAGGGTCAACAGGATATGGACCGCCCTTGAATTTAAAAAGTTAGATATAGTACTGTGTATACTGAAAATTAACAGTAAGTGTAGCCTAGAACGCATGCAATTCACAAGACATATTAATTATTAAATTATTTTTCACTTAACCATTCAATTGCTTTTTCAGTGTATGTGTACACTGTACACACACTAACTATTACACATACACACACACTGTCTAACTATTCAATGCTTTATTCTTACCTACCAATACCAGTTCTCTCCATGTCTACCCTTTTGTCCTAAGTAATTTTGACATATGCGAGGCAATGCAGTGATCCACATTAACAAACCACACACCAAAGCTATTTCTCCGGGTGGGATGGCTACGTCCTCGTTCCACTCCAACATCTGCAACATATGTGAAACTAACCATTTAAGGACCGTTTTAACTTATATTTTCATTACGATGCTCCATCATGTGTTTGATTATATGTAATTTTGACAATTTATACTGAGATTTTATGTTGAAGTATGAGTAGCCTGACTCAGTATGAAGTGTTATGTATGCAACTAATGGAGAGATGCTCTGAGTATCAAGGTATCAATGTACCAGATGAAGCTTGTGACTGTAAATCCAGAGGATGAGGTAGCAGAGGCCATGAGAAGTGAATAAAATCATAACCAGGTGACCGAGCCAAACATGGTATCTGATGTTGGATTCAGAAGTTAGACCTAGGAGAGGAAGAATGGTAGAAGCCCTTGCAACAGGAAAAAAATAAGAACGCGCAGCCCACCCTTCTGACATAACCGAATCGGTAAGCCACTAATCTCAGCTTTATTTGCCACCTGAAATACTGCATTGTTGGTTATGCCAACAAATAAAATAAAATGGGACTGTGTTATGCATATAACATATAGCATAATGGTTTATTATGAATACTTACAATGTGATTCCTAACACTTTTGCGACCTTCTCCGTCATATTGGGGAAGGCATTTGCTATGTACATGGACAGAATCCAAATGACTAAGGCAAGGAACATCAAGCAGAAGGAAAGTTCCATTGCGGATAATATGCCCAGTGGCCCTTTCGTGATGAATGGTTTTTTCCATGTTTGTAGACGATGTTTTGATACTTTGCAAAGGCCGAACAACCATAAGTTGAGTAGGTACTATTATCACAGTAACTAATTTTGAATTTGGAATACACGTATTTATTACTTCACATGCTTAAAAGTTAGCTTTGCATAAAAAATCTATTTTGATTCATAATTACAAGTATATATCATGTATGTATACCAATTAAAATAAGATGCATAAATTAATTTACATAAGTATCATGTATGTATAATGAATTCTTACTGTTTAACATTATAACCTGATTTCTTGGTCATATGCACATAGATGGATCCGACGATGGCCACTAACACCATTGGAAATGTAATCATCAACATACTCACTCCTGTAGCAATATTAAACAAGCAAATATGAAAAAAACAAAACGTAAACTCGAAAATAATAACATGAACGTATATGACCTTGTTCTCCAAAATAAGTGGAATTTGTTGTTGTCATAAGCAGAAAGCATTTCAGTTTTTCTACTCAAGATTACAATGATTACATTAGAACATAGAACATGATGCAAAGATATGATTGTATTCTGCACCCGTTGTCAAGGTAACACAGTTTAATGAAATAAAAAAGAGAAAAAATCACTTATATTTTAAAGTAGCAGAATGTTCGCTTATGTAGTGTTGGAAAACAATGGCTGAGTCGCGGACTAGGTCGCTTTCTTGAAGACGATTCGGCGATTTGGTCAGAGGTGCAAACCAATTCGTTCCTTCGCCGCCGCCTCTAGGATAAAACAGCCTCTAAAATAGTAACTGATTTGCTTGCACAAACAAATCAGTGCAGATTTGCACTTTCGGGAAAAATACTGCTCGAAATTTCGTAGAAGTTTTTTTTTTTTAAATGGCGGCTGAGAAGAAGAGAATATAAAATTCGGTGGTTTTTCTCGTCTCAGATAAAATAGTATATATAGAACGAGAATTAGGTTTTGGGAGAAAATATCGGATCTGCTAAAATTTCGGGGGGATTAATTATTTTACCGTTGCAAAACTTTTCCGTTGCAGAATAAATATCGGTGCGCAAAATAATTTTTCCATAAAAAAAAACGGTTCGAAAACAACTAAGTTTTATGGTCCAAAAATATAAGTGCCTACACCACAAAGCCCAAGCCCAAGCCCGAACCGAACCGAACCGAACCGGGCCGGGCCGGGCCGGGTCGGGTCGGGTCGAGTCGGTCGGTCGCGCGCGCGTGTGTGGTGGTCATGATGCATGGTCTCCCTCCTCACAACAATGCATGTATTGGAAGCCCAAGGCCCCAACATGACTTCTTAGAAACAAGTATAAATCCTTGCCTCTTCCCTATAATCCCATGATGTGGGACTACTCAAACATAGGAGCCATTCATACACTTATTCAATCATTTTTAATAATTCACATAATGTTTGTAAACATTTCCAACAATCCCCCACTTGAATTTTTAAAAATATTTTCGAGCAGTTTCTTAAAAACATAAGATTGTGCATAAACAAAGGTGTCCAAGGACTTGAACCTTTGCATAGTGAGTAAGATTCAGTTTTTACTAGAGTGACACGTAGTCTTGAACTCTATTCCTGACATCAAACCACACACAACCTTTTCTATAGTGCAATCAGATAAGCCCGTGCATTTATGGCCCTGCACGTCTATCCCAGTTTAGTGAATGCTCTAGAAGTTTTGCCCAAACTCCATAGGAAACGGCCACATTTCCACATTCACAAAGGTGAGTCTATCAAGAGCACTCCTGAAGGTAGGTACTCCACTCCAAATAGAGTATAGATCTCATTAAGAGTTTCTACTAACTCATCCTCTAATCACTTCAGGAATACATGCTTCTTGGTTTATTAACTAGCATGTTCAACTCATATCACTACACAACTTGTTATTACCCATTGAACCTAGTTCTTGGGATCTCCAGTCATTTAGGTCGGGTTACCATTGTGCGTGACTCAACAATCTAAGGGCAATAGTCCCATTCTTTTAGAAGAGTTATGGACTTTCTCTCTGGACAGTCCTTTCGTCAAAGGATCTGCCAAATTTTCCTCACTACGTACGTAATCCACTCTAACGGTACCTGTGGAAAGTAGTTCTCTGACAGTGCTGTGCTTACGACGTATTTGTCGTCTCTTACCGTTATAGTAACGGTTCTGAACTTTTGCAATAGCCGCGGTACTATCGCAATGTATCAACACTGCTGGTATCGGTTTTTCCCATAAGGGAATCTCAGCTAGCAGATTTCTCAAATATTCTGCCTCTTCACTAGCTGTAGCTAGTGCTATCATCTCAGACTCCATAGTAGACTGAGCCAAAATAGTCTGTTTCTTGGATTTCCAAGAAACAGCTCCTCCAGCGATGCTAAATATGTAGCCACTGGTCGCTTTAGAATCATCAGATAAGGTATTCCAGTCTGCATCAGAATATCCTTCAAGTACAGCTGGAAACCTTTCATAATGTAATCCAAGGTTCATGGTTCGTTTAAGGTATCTCATTACCCTTTCAATAGCTTGCCAGTGCTCTATACTAGGTCTACTGGTAAACCTGCACAATAATCCCACGACATAGGCAATGTCGGGTCTAGTACAATCAGTGGCATACCGAAGGCTGCCAATGATGCTCGCATAATCAGACTGTCTTACACCTTCACCAGTGTTCTTAAATAACTTTACACTGTGATAATATGGCGTACTTGCAGGTTTACAGTCAAAGTAATTATATTTCTTTAGTATCTTCTCAATGTAATGAGATTGGTCCAAAGAAATTCCCTTTTCTGACCTAGTAATCTTAATACCAAGGATTACACTCGCTTCACCTAGATCTTTCATATCAAAATTGACACTTAATAAGGATTTGACTGAGTTTATGGCATGAATATTTGACCCAAAAATGAGTAGGTCATCTACATAAAGGCATATAATAGTGCAAATGTTATTCTCAGACTTGTAATAAATGCATTTGTCACTTTCATTAACTTTAAAACCATTTGAAATGATTAAGTTATCAAATTTTTCATGCCATTGTTTAGGTGCTTGTTTTAAACCATATAATGATTTATCCAATTTACATACTTTATGTTCTTGACCATGTACTACAAATCCTTCAGGCTGGTCCATATAAATTTCTTCGTCTAATTCACCGTTCAAAAAAGCAGTTTTAACATCCATTTGGTGTATAAGTAAATTATGAATGGAAGCAAGTGAGATTAATACCCGAATGGATGTTATTCTAGTTACAGGCGAAAAAGTGTCAAAGAAGTCTATATTTTCCTTTTGTTTAAAACCTTTAGCTACTAGTCGTGCTTTATATTTATCTATAGTGCCATCAGGTTTTAATTTCTTCTTAAGTACCCATTTACAGCCTATAGACTTACAACCAGGGGGTAAATCTACCAAGTGCCAAGTCTTGTTGGATTCTAAAGAATCCATCTCATCGTTTATAGCCTCTTGCCAGAAATCGGCATCTAAAGAAGATAAGGCTTCTTGGAGGTTTATAGGATCCTCCTCAATAGTAAAAGCACAAAAATCTGAACCAAAGTCTTTTATGGTTCTTGCTCTTTTACTTCTTCTAGGTTCAGCTTCAGAATTTTCATTAAGTTCTGTTCTAATAGGCATATTTGAAGTGCCCCCACTATTCCTTAATTTGAAAGGAAATTTAGTTTCATAAAAATCGGCATCATTTGATTCAATTATATTATGTGCATTAAGGTCATAAAATCTATATGCTTTGCTATTAATAGCATAGCCTATAAATGCACATTCATATGCTCTACTTGCCAATTTTATTCTCTTAGGGTCTGGAATGCGAACATATGCTAAACAACCCCAAGTTCTAAAGTATGAGACATTGGGTTTATGATTCTTTAAAATTTCATAAGGTGAAATTTTATTCTTAGATTTAGGGATTCTATTCAGAACGTAACATACAGTCAATAAAATATCCCCCCACCAATGTTTTGCTGCACCAGAATTTAATAATATGGCAACTATTAGCTCGGTAAAGGTCCTATTTTTCCTTTCTGCTTTACCGTTCATTTCAGGTGAGTAGGGTGCAGTTCTCTCATGTACTATACCATGTTGTTTATAGAAATCCAGAATAGAATTAGATTCATATTCTGTTCCTCTATCACTACGAAATCTCTTAATTTTTCTATTTGCTTGATTCTCAACCTCAGTTTTGAATGTTTTAAACATGTCAAAAGCATCACTTTTATTTTTCATAAGATATACATATGTGAAATCAGAGCAGTCATCAATAAAAGTGATAAAATAACGATGTCCCTGTCTAGTTAAAGTGCCATCAAGTTCACATATGTCAGAATGAATCAAGTCTAAGGGTTCAGAAACTCTATCAACAGATTTGTGAGGTTTCTTTGTGATTTTAGCTTGTGTACAGAATTCACATTTATCAGACTCAGATTCTGTCATTTTAGGTATCATATCTAGGGTGCTCATGTTTTGAATTATTCGTTTATTAACATGACACAATCTAGAATGCCAAATATTAAAATCACAAAGCATATAAGCAGAAGAAGTCACTTTATTAGATTCAACATTCAGTTTAAACATACCCTCACAAGCATAACCCTTTCCCACAAAAGTTCCCTTATAAGTAAGAGTGTACAAATCAGCCCCAATAACTTGAGTGAAACCAGCCTTATTAAGGAGGAAGCCAGAGACCAGATTCTTTCTTATCTCTGGAGTGTGCATAACATCTTTCAGAATTACAGTTTTTCCAGAGGTGAACTTGAGTTCCACATTTCCAATCCCCGCGACTGTAGTGGTGTGAGAGTCTCCCAACAGCACTTTCTGATTTTCAGCAGCCGTGTATGTAGAGAACATGCCACGATCATAGCAGACATGGCGAGAAGCACCAGTGTCTACCCACCAGCCCTCTGATCCACCAACAAGGTGAATCTCAGTAATCATAGCCGTAAGAGGCTCCTCAGTCAGGTTAGCCTGCGGTGCAGAGCTTGGCCTGTTCCGGCACTTTCGTGCCATATGCCCTGGTTTTCCACAGTTGTAACAAAGAAACAACTGTCCAGAGTCATTCTTTTGGGCTGGTTTCTGCTGTCCTTTTGGGTTTCCTTGCGGATTCCCATTCTGTTTGTTGCGCCTGTTCTGATTCTTAAAAGATTTCTGATTTGGTTTCAGAACAGCGGGAGTGGTCTTCTTAGTACTGCTGTTATTCACAATCAGCACCTCTTCTTTCTGGTCTTGCTTGCGTGCTTCCTCCTCAATACGGAGGCGTGTAATCAAGCTCTCTAAGGAAAATTCCTTAGTCTTATGTCGCAAAGTGTTCTTAAAATCTTTCCAGCTAGGGGGTAATTTGTCAATGATAACAGCAATTTGAAATTGTTCGTCCAAGACCATACCTTCGGAGATGATCTCATGAGCTATTTTCTGAAGCTCATGAGACTGCATCTCTACCGATCTATCATCAGTCATCTGATACTTTAGGTAGCGACTTACAGCGTATTTCTTTGCCCCTGCCTCCTCTGTGTCATATTTCTTCTTTAGTGCTTCCCAGATGTCCTTTGCCGTCTTTTCATCTGAGTTATAATAATCATACAGATCATCGCTCAGTCCATTCAGTATGAAATTCTTGCATAAGTAATCCTGTTCAGTCCAGGTCTGCAGTTGCTTTGACTGTTCAGTCCATGATGCCATCTTAGCTGCATCAGTCTCGTCAGGCTTGTCTGGTAGCTGCGGTTTTTCAGCAGTCAGAGCAGCCACCACCTTCCTGATCGTGAGGAAGAACTCCATCTTCTGACGCCAGCGCTTGAAATGCAAACCTTCGAACTTGAAAGGAGCAGCAGTCACCAGAGGGCCGTGAAAAGCAGAGGGAGGAGCAGAATCGTCTATGGTTGAGTTCGAGGCCATTGCTTCAGTTCGTCTTCAAATTGTTGGAAAACAATGGCTGAGTCGTGGACTAGGTCGCTTTCTTGAAGACGATTCGGCGATTTGGTCAGAGGTGCAAACCAATTCGTTCCTTCGCCGCCGCCTCTAGGATAAAACAGCCTCTAAAATAGTAACTGATTTGCTTGCACAAACAAATCAGTGCAGATTTGCACTTTCGGGAAAAATACTGCTCGAAATTTCGTAGAAGTTTTTTTTTTTAAATGGCGGCTGAGAAGAAGAGAATATAAAATTCGGTGGTTTTTCTCGTCTCAGATAAAATAGTATATATAGAACGAGAATTAGGTTTTGGGAGAAAATATCGGATCTGCTAAAATTTCGGGGGGATTAATTATTTTACCGTTGCAAAACTTTTCCGTTGCAGAATAAATATCGGTGCGCAAAATAATTTTTCCATAAAAAAAAACGGTTCGAAAACAACTAAGTTTTATGGTCCAAAAATATAAGTGCCTACACCACAAAGCCCAAGCCCAAGCCCGAACCGAACCGAACCGGGCCGGGCCGGGTCGGGTCGGGTCGAGTCGGTCGGTCGCGCGCGCGTGTGTGGTGGTCATGATGCATGGTCTCCCTCCTCACAACAATGCATGTATTGGGAGCCCAAGGCCCCAACATGACTTCTTAGAAACAAGTATAAATCCTTGCCTCTTCCCTATAATCCCATGATGTGGGACTACTCAAACATAGGAGCCATTCATACACTTATTCAATCATTTTTAATAATTCACATAATGTTTGTAAACATTTCCAACATGTAGAAATGGAAACAGAAAATAAATTTCATTGTTATATACATGCTTGGTCAGTATATGAAATCACGACTCATATCTGGCTAAGACCAATTTGAGCTTAATATAGAATATGATTTTTACCACATTATATATTATGAACAAACAGAGCAACTACATCTAATTGCAATGAAAATTTTATGCACCTAGTTTACACAAAGTTACATGAAATTTTATTATACACAAAAAGGGTTAACTACTTTTTTCATTTCTATCTATAGGTGGCATCAAATCAATGGTTTGGAATGATATCTGAAAATGAGAAATCGTGAAATGGAGGACCCGAAAAATATACAATATCAACTAAATCAGAAACAACAAAAGGAGGTGTGAAAATAAATATCAACAGCTGAACGTTGCTTATAAAAAATTGAGCAGAACTATCATAAATAGTCAAAAAAACAACCCTAACTGCAACAAGATATTTTTTCACTTTAATAGATGGCAATTGGGAAATTTTCATAATAGTTATTTACCTTCAAGTTCATTATGCAGGTAAAAAGGAACATGTGTGACAATACTAGATCCTCCCTCACTCCAATTAACAATTGTGCTGAAATCTGTGAGATAACTGACGTAAGAACAACCTTTGAAATTTCCCACACACCAAAAAAAATATGTATGTAATCACAGAAAAAGCATTAAAAACGATTCCTAATGAGTACGTATCAAAATCGAATCCTATTGCATACCTTGAGTCGATCGACTGCTGATTTCGAGATTAGGCGATAAGCCTATTTCAGGAGCGACTATGAGATTAGGGTCTTCAAACTAAACCGATACTGGATCTGGAAACTGGATGAAAATTAGATCTTCAATTTGGAAGTTGGATTGAAAATTTTGAAGACTAGGGTTAAGTTTTTTATAGAGCTGCTTGTTTTGTGAATAGTGATAGCGTATTATCTGAGAACGGGGGATATATGGAATGTCCATAACCTTTAGAACGGCCTGAGGCCATTGCGGAAAATAGAATACACTGAATATAGCTCTAAAGAGCTTTGCAATGGCTCAAAGCCATTGCAAATTAGCAACGGCCCAAAGCCGTTGTAAAGCTTCCGCATTTGGGCATTGCGAAATTGTTGATATGGTGTAGTGTATTGGAAATGACAAAGAAATCCATTATCCATGCAGCATGTGCAAATTGTTAAAGCTTTTGATAGTTATGGTTAGAGTTTATTTATGTTAGTATGGTTTCGTGCTGAATTATCTGTTGTGGGCTCATCATAGTATACAACCAAAGGAGTCAGTGAGTAATGAGATTGTTACGAAGAATATCATTAAATACATGGTTGAAGATGCATCATAATTTATATTCTCTATTGGTTAATTCACTACTACAAAAGCGGGCATATTCGACACTATTTTTTTGTGGTCGTAAATCAAAAAAGCGTTGTCGTAGGCCATTTTTTCAAATAGGCAACACCAAGGGGACGTGGCATCCGCTGCCGTTGCATTAACCATCTAATGCAACGCTTTTGCCCATCTACGACAACGGAAAGAACGTGCTGCATTATAACCCTATTGCAACCTATTGCAACAGTATATGCATGTAATGCAATAACATACAGCGTTGCCTTAAGTAGAAGCCAGAGCCTGCTTTCGAGGTCATGGTAGTGGGATCAACATGGACTTTCCACGTCGGCTGTCGATGTGTCACACGCCATGTCATCTCTCCACGTCAGCTGCACATGTGTCACATGCCATGTTAGCTATCCACGTGGCCGCACCATTAAAGGATTAATAATATTACACCTAATGCAACACCACAACACAGTCTAATGCAACACCATAACACAGTCTAATGCAACACTAGAAAACATCAACTGCGATGGTAAAAAATCAAATGCAACACCAAAAAAAAATGCAACTGTAATACAACCCTGTAATTACAAATTCTACACTACATATATTCAATCCAAAACATTGTACCACATTTATACATATATACCAAAATATTCATACAATAAATCCTCCCAAAACATTCATAACCACAGTCAGACCAACCAATTATATATACCTACTCAAAAGTGTCATCACCAACACATACCACAAGTGTCATCATCCAAACATACCACAAGTGCCATCACGAACACATACCACGTGTGCCATAATTTAAAAGAACAGAATATATCACAAGTGCTAACAAATACCATTCAAATAGTTCAGTTAGTTGCTGGGGTTACAGGGTAACAATGTCATCTTCATCACTTGTTGTGGTGACACAAAAGTCTCCGACGTCTAAATTAAGATCTGGATTGGCTTCACCTAGCTTTTTTAACACCCATGACACGTTCTCTTTCACTTTTCTGTTCACCTTTTCTTCCAAATCCACCTCAAGCTCTTGCCTTATTTTTTGGGTCAGCTCTTGCACGTAACTGTCCGAAGAACCCGGAGTTTTTGGAGACTTATCGGCCATTTTACCTCGCCTTCCTGCAAGCGAGTTCTGCGTGTGGCTCTTCCCACTAGAACAAGTGCGTTTTCCTCAGTAATGTTTTCTGCATCCACTATTGCTTGAACCTTCGCCTACAAAATGAAAACTAGGCAAGCATACATATAAATAGGCAGCTGGCAGGAATGAATTTATTAACAGAACTAGTTTTCTTTCAAACTAACTATGTGTTTGATTTAATAAGTAGCTCCAACAAACTTACAATATGGCAATTATACTGACACAAGTACTGCTATTTCAGAATCTAATTATATATGTACTCACGTATTTGGCATTTAGTTCATCCATGTTAGTCTTGTAACTTCTACCCGGTTCTCGTTTATATGTTTCCAAATAAACCAAAGAAGCGGATGGGGAGGCTTGTTCTAGGTCCTTCTTTCTCTATAAAGTATTAGGATTACCAAAAATTAAACACAATTTGCGATATTCAATGTTTAGAATTTACAGATCTAGCTGCTGCCTATAAACATTGTGACAATGATATATAACATATAATTCAATGATATAACAAAGTAGAATTATCATGTGGCCAATTCCACTCAATAAAAAAATAACTTAAGGTCAAAAAAACACATACTATCTTTTCTTTGGCTACTGCATGAGGTTTGGGACCTATGATATGTGTCTAATTTAATGAATTACGATGCGAGGAATTAGTATCGGCTAGGGCCTGGAAATCAAAAAAAATAAAAAAATAAATAGCACCAAACAAGGATAATGCGATCCAGTGAAGAAAAGATTAGCACTGAACAGTCTAATGTGAACTACTAAACATTATACAAATGTGAAATCATTAAAGCCGTACTTGAACTGCTTCATCCCCCCAGTATTCCAAGAGCATTTTAAAATCCTCCAACGGAATTGTACTGGGCCTATTTGCAAGCCTTTCCTCATCAGTTGAATATTTTTTATAATACCTTGCTTTGATGCAAGACTTGTACTGCCTCCAAGAGTCGTTAAGTGCGTTCAGGACCCACTTTTGTCCTTCTTTAGGAATGACATACCTAGCCTACAATATATCAATCACAAAATTCAGTAAACAGACTAATTAATTAAAGCCAAAACTTTAGGAAGTCAGTTGAACTGTATATGGTTAAGGAAATTAGATTGTACCAGAGCATATTCCAACATTTGTCGCTTTAACTGATCAGGAACAACATGCCAATTGATGTAAGTATGAGACACATTATCCTTTGCTAGTGTCCCAAAAAAATTGCTTAACTCTGTAATATTATCAGATACTGGGTGACCATCCTCATTCAACTCAATGACTACTTTATCATCAGAGGTTCTACCATGCACCTTGGTCATTTTTGACTTCCCTCTGGTTTTTTTTGGACCTTGTACTTTATCTACCAGGTTCAAAAAAATGAATAGAAAATAGACACACTCAACAATGCAGTGCAGTGCACAGATAAATAAACATTAAATTGTACCTGTACCTGCTTCATCTTCCTGTGCAATCCATTCCTGCTTTAATCAATTAGTAAGATTTTCCATTGTTGGAGGCGCTTCAACATTCTGCTTTTGACGTTTCCGCATTGCTAAATAAGCAGCAACTGAACCAGCAGCTTCACATGAATTGGTTGATTGTTTGAACAATTTGCTACATGTAGATTTTAAAACGGATGGACGAGATGTTGTAGGTTTTAAAACTCCTGAAAAAGATTGTGTAGGTTTCGTCAATTTCTATAATGTTTCTGTGAATTTCTCCCGGTCACTAAGTTTCACTGGACTGGGAGTGTGTGTCATGATCAAATCCTTGTTGGAGCCAGCTTTCTTTGGGGGGGTGGGTGCAGGTCATCGCTTCCTTCTCAATTTCAATGGCAGCATTGGTTCGCAAACGAGTTCTCAATCCAGGTAAGGATCATTTGACTTAACAATTTTGATTCTCTACGATTAAGTCGAAGTTCAATATTTTTTACGTTCCTAAAGGCAAAGACAGTAAGTGATAAACAAATAACTTCTTTATACCTCCGAATCCAATGAATCATCAGTGACGCCTTCACCAGCATTTACTGGGATGTATTCATCACATCCAGCAACATCTTTACCTTTATCTTTCTTATTTCGTGCGGCATCCTCTTGCATACAAGTAACCAATGAAGGCACCCCAAGTGATCTACTAACTGCATTGTTTTCTTGCATTCGTGTGATTCGCACTTGTTCATACTTCATCAAAACTGATGGTTGTGAGAATTGCAAGCAGATTAGCATTGTTACTCACCTTTGATGATAAATTTAAGTTATTTAACCAAATAGAGTCGACATATAAACAGTTCTTGCTATTTTGACAGAATGCATGCAATTTTTCTTTAATAAAAAGTAGTTTGAAATACAAGATTTTATCCGGATTAATAAAAGTGAAACGAAAACTGAAAAATACCTGAACATCAGCTTCATTCTCTTGGGTATCATCATCATTATCTGTTTCATTTTCTACATTTAATTTCCTCCTGGTTCCTTTATCTGTTTCCTTCTGACCCACTTGAGTTAGGTTGTTTTTCATCATTTTGTGTTGCTGCTGAAGTCTATGTGCAGTAGTTTACTTGCGCTTTTCAACCGGCTTCTTAGCAGAAGCTGGAACTTAATAAAAATAATAACGAAGGCCTCCTTCATAGTTCTTTACACACACACAGAGATATATATAAGAATAATGGATCTGTATTACATATACATATATACTGTGAATTATGTTTTTCCTTGGCCGTATGATTACATTTGGCTGTAGTTGAATTTATGGCTCACTGTCTTTGTCAATGGTGTTGTCGATGTAAAAAACCACTTCTCCTTGCTTTTGGCAGCCCTATACGTACTCGGTTATGTCCTTGTCATTCAATATTAGCTGCCAGCCACCCCCCGTTCCTTTGCTGATGATATAGACTCCTCCTATTTAAGTTTAATGTAGAGCATCTTTAATAAAGTTCCATCCTGTACAAAATGCATACATTAGAACAAGGTACATGCATGTTAAACTGGACAAAAACCAACAACTATAACATTTTGGTCTATAACCAATTTAGATGACAGTAACAAAAGACATTAAATCATAAAACATGTGAACAGTATAGATTGCATTATGAGAAAAGAGTGGCAAATACATTCATCAAAGATAATAATTTCCAGCTAAAACAAAAAGTGCCAAATACATCATAAATTAGACCAAATTAAAGCAATAAGAAAGAGGAATTTTTTGACCTAACGAGACGGAACAGGATCAGGAACTTCTGCTTCTAGTTTTGTTTCAAGTTGTATTACGGGGACATCATCCCTAATCCAACCACCATCAACAACTTCTGGTTCTAGTTCACCACCTATGCCCATATCATGTGAATGCGTATTGCTCATGTCTTCTTCCATTGCATTCTGATTTTCAGTATCACACCAATCTCTTAGTAATTTTTTAATAACGTAATGACTGTTCTTTTCAACTGCATCTTCCATATAAAATACTTGTTGCACTTGCGAAGACAGGACATAAGGTTCATTTTTATGGCACTTGCTAAAATTTACTCGAGTAAGACCATATGAATCTTTTTCCTCTTGGTACTAGCAACACTTAAAAAGGACCACTGTGAAAGCTCCCCAATAATCAAGCTCAAAAATTTCTTCGATTGATCCGTAGTAATTGACATCATACACTATTGGGTTTTGGTCTTTCGAACTTGCAAAGCTGGTGGTTTTGGCAGTCAAAAATACACCATTATTTTGTGTGGTACATCGAGAATCTCTAAATTTTGTGTGGAATCTATATCCATTTACTACATAACCGGTAAACTTCCTAGCTACTCGATTAGGACCTAATGCAAACACCTCTAAATCTATTGAAATATTGTCCTTTTTCAGAACCTCTTCTTTAAGCCAATTCCAAAACTCTTCGAAATGTTCTCGTTCCCTCTTGTATCTTCTTGGATTTGCAAGACCATCCACAAAGCTCGATGAACCCTAAATAATAATTAAGGTCAAAAAGTTACGAAAAGCAGATGTTAATTTATAGTTAAGGAAAATGATACAGGAACTTAAAAGCTTACTCGATCAAACTCTCAATTTCTTTATTACCGGAATTGAACAGAATATAATGATGCATTGCTTTCCAATCTGCATCTTTCAAGGTGAAAATCTTCCCATCTTTATTCTTATTTGTTCCAATATGATATTCCAAATCTGTTGGACATCTTCCAAAATCAATCAATGTGTTTTTTGTTCCTTCATTAACGTTTAAAAATCTTGAACAGAAGGCCACACACTCTTCTGCCAAGTAACCTTCTGCAATCGAACCTTCCAGTTTGTTTCTATTTCGCACATAAGATTTCAACTTTCTTAGATATCGCTCAATTGGATACATGCATCTAAGATGTTCAGGCCCGCCATATTCGATTTCTCTACATAAATCAACAGACAAGTGTACCATTAAATCAAAAAAAGCCTGTGGAAAAATCATTTCAAAATGACAAAGTATCTTGACGATTTCTTTTTGCAGCCTCTTGATATCATCCACTTCGATAACCTTGCTGCATAGTCCTCTAAGGAATGCACTAAATCTGATCATTGATAACACAACCTCGGGTTTTGACGCTTTCTTTAAGGCAAATTGTAATAAATAGTGCAGTATGAAATGAGCATCATGGCTCTTATATCCCACAACCGTTCTCTCTTTTATGTGCATGTACCGACTAACATTCGAGGCACAACCATAAGGCAGTTTGGCGTTCTTCAATACAGAGAAAAAGATTTCTTTTTCCTTATTTGTCATATCAAATATTATAGCTCTAATTTCAACATGCTTTCCATCACCGCATTCAATAGGATGAATGGCCTTCCTTATTCCCAATTCCTGTAAATCCAAACGAGCATTTAGGTGATCCTTCGATATGCGACCTATATTAAGTAAAGTACCTAATATTTTGTCGCATATATTCTTCTCTATGTGCATGGCATCCAGGTTATGTCGAAGGGGATTATGACACCAATATGGTAAGTCAAACAGTATTGACTTTTTTTAAAAGGGTCGTCACTTTTACCAGGTTTCTTCGTCTTATCCCCAAACCGATTTTTGATCCCCCGCAATAACTCTTCAATATCAGTTCCTAATAATATTTCTGGAGTGCTCCCCATTTCAGTTTCGCCATTAAATCTCCTCTTATCCAGCCTCCACTTATGTGTCGGATCAAGAAACTTTCTATGGTGCATATAACACATAATTTTGCTTTGCTTCAAATAATTTGAAGAAGTTTCATAATGGCATATTGGACACGCTAGTTTCCCCTTCGTGCTCCAACCTGACAACATGGCATATCCTGGAAAATCACTAATGGTCCATAAGGCGCTTGCACGTAAATTAAAATTCCCATCAGTCAAGGAATCATATGTTTCGACGCTAACATTCCATAACGCTTTTAATTCCGCAATTAAAGGCCGCATATATACGTCAATATTGTTCTTTGGAGAATCTAGACCAGATATTAATGTTGAAAGAAACAAATTCTCTTGTTTCATACATAACCAAGGCGAAAGATTGTAGTTTACCAACACGATTGACCATGTACTATAACTTGAATTCATTGAACGATATGGATTAAATCCATCAGATGCTAGACCCAATCTAACATTACGATTTTCTGATGAAAAATCAGGATAGCGAGCATCCATCATCTTTCATGCCACACCATCAGTCGGACGTCTTTGTTTTCCATCTTCTTTTCGTTCCACTTAGTGTCATAAGTTTGGAAAATTCTTTACACATAAACATCCTCTGTAACCTTGATCTTAGAGGAAAGTACCTCATAACATTTGCCAGAACTTTGGGAATCGACTTTGGTGGATCATTATTATGAATGATGTCTTCTTTTTCTTTTACTGCCTACCTCAAAAAACCACAAATGTCACAAGCCTTTTTATCTTTATTCTCTGCCCAATATAACCTGCAATGGTTTGGGCAGGCATGTATTTTATGGTAATCAAGACCTAAATCCTTAATGACATTCTTTGCAGCATAGGAAGACACATGCAGTTGGGCATCAGGAAATGCTTCTTTTATATGCTTTAGTAATTCCCCAAATGCGGACTCGTTAATTCCATAAGCATACTTTAAATGATAAAGCCTAATCAAGAAACTTAGTCGAGAAAATTAGTGCAGCCAGGATATAACGGTTTTTTTCCTTCTTTAACATGCCGATAAAATTTCTCGGCCTTTGGATTTGATTCTACTACAAAGTCCTTGGGATTTTGACCATATTTGTAACCCGCACATTTGAACATTACATCTAAATTATCCTCAAAATCCATCTCCGTTGCACAATCCATATTGTCATCAACATCTATTAATTTTGTCTGTGAAACTTCACAAATCCCCCGGTATGTAATGGAGAAGGACCATTAAAAATAAGATGATAGTATATGACATTTTCACAATACCAATTACGTTCTGTACATTTTTTGCAGGGGCACTTCATCTCATCACCTACTTTATAAATGGTAAATGCATTTCTTAGAAAATCTGTTACCCCTCTTACATATTCTGTACTCGATCTCGGAAGTCCTATCCATATGTAATAATCACTATCCATTGCCACAATCTAACCACGGCCTAGTCAGACCAAATTTGATACCACTAATAGTTTCAAGACACGAACAAGGGCTACCCTATAAGGTTTGATTAAATTAGAAATTAATAAAAAAACAAGTTAATAATTTACAAATATACATAATCAGTGTGATGATACAAAGACGATTGTTTTGATATGAATTATCACTAACTTTTGGAACTGGGTTATCAGGAGAATACATAAAACAAGCAACTAAGGATACTGAACACAAATTCATAACAATTCAAGACTGCACCTAAACACAACAGTATAGATACAAAGACTATACAGGTGATACAAATACGATACAGTTGTACCTAATACAACGAACGATGCAATAATTTAATTTTGTCTTCTAATGTTTAGCCCTTGAAGCTGGTTGTTAATTCTACTAACGTCAGTTCGAAAACCAATAACTCGATTTTGCAGTGTTGTAAGTTGATGTTGTAATTCATTTGCGTACTCAGCGGCTCGACTTGGAAACTGTTGGTCAATCCACTGCCAAAAGGTACACCCTGCGGGATAAAACGACATCTAAAATAACGACGACCGATGTTGATTCCAATCGAAATAACATCTCATACAGCGGCATACCCAGAATTACAACATTATGATTGGTGAGTCATCTTGCTGTTCGTTAACCACTTGGTTGTTTTGATGCTGATGACGCAAAGCAGCACGACTTTCCCATCGCATCGCCCTTTCTTCACGTCGTTCTTCTTCTCGCCATTGTCTTCGGAGTTCTTCTTGCTCTAGTTCATACTCACACAAATCATAGTAGTGCCTTTCTTGCATCTCTATATAATAATCAATAGGAGTTTCTGGTGATGATGGGTTTGACAGTCGTAGATCACCCATGCCTAGGGTATCTTCGTAGTCATACGATGTAGGAAGAGAAATAGGCATTATTTAACTACAAACAGAAATAGACATTTAAACATTTAATTTGGATTTCTTTTGTCCTCTAAATTTTGTTTCCACCTATTGAAATAAGCATTATTTACCAAAATATCAATGGTTTGGCAAACAAAAAAATACAGAACTTGCACAATTTCAACATATGCAGACATATAAATACAACACTTCAAGTATGAAAAACCCTAATTTATGGCAATCGGTATACCCCAACTACCCAGAGACTTTGAATGTTAGACCAAAATAAGTTAGAGATGAAATCATCTAAATAAAACCAAAATGATGAAGCCCTAACTACCTGTAATTGTCCTAGATGATCCAAATCGGAGGTGTAAAGTTTGTAAAATAGGAGCAATCAGAGGTTTATAGTTTGTACCGGTGGTAGAGTAGCAATCAGAGGTCTTTGTGGACGGATTTCGTGGAGAGAGAAACGGACAGACGGAGGAGTACGGGAGAAATTTAATTTAGGGGGAAGTATTTCTTGAATGGGGAAAAGATCGCGCAAAATTTTCACTAAACTGAAGCAGGGATACATTTAAACCGTTGGATTAATCAAAGATCTACGTTATTTATTTGTTTAAACTGATAACGCGGATCGCTGACTTGGCATATATTTATGTAAAGCAACACTTTGAATTGGTGTTGCAAGTCACAACATAAGAATTCCAACTGCATCACTGCATTCATATCTAATGCAACAACATATGACTGTTGTTGCAGAAGATCAAAGAAAGCATAGCCTTCGCCACACTTTTCATGCAATGCACACAAATTAGTGTCGAATATGACCACTTTGGTAGTAGTGATTTGTTGATGTTGATCAATGTTAATGTCAAAGAAGAATAAAATATTGGTTCAATTTTTTTTAAGATTTATTGGATGCTGCTAAGAAACCTCTTTGAGAATGTTGTACAAACGCCACCTAATTATAAGTAACCGCAGAGTACATTGTGATGATATTAAAGTACAACCTCATAGATGCTCGATTTGCAGCCGTTATGTGAGTTGCAAAATAACATATATCTTCTAATAATCTAATATGCTAAATTCATTATGAAGTGAAAAAAATTACGTCGCTTTTGGTTTACCTTGTTAAAAAATTATGTATGTGTAAATGGGTTGCAAGTTGTTTTGGAAAGAAGATATCAATCTTAGGAATTGTGAAATATGTAAGTAGGAAAGATAAAAATCAAAAAGAAAAAGGGGAAAAGAGTCTTATACAAACGTACGCATTATTTACCTATTAATCCTAAACTTCAAAGGTTGTATGTAACTTCCATAACTGTGCACCATTTGAGAATGTTGTACAAGCGCCACCTAATTATAAGTAACCGCAGAGTACATTACGATGATATTAAAGTAAAACCTCATAGATGCTCGATTTGCAGCCGTTATGCGAGTGGAAAAATAACATATATCTACCAATAATCTAATATGTGAAATTCATTATGAAGTGAAAAAACTTACGTCGCTTTTGGTTTACCCTTTAAAAAAAATTATGCATGCGTAAATGGGTTGCAAGTTGTTTTGGAAAGAAGATATCAACTTTAGGAATTGTGAAATATGCAAGTAGGAAAGATACAGATCAAGAAAGAAAAAGGTGAAAAGAGTCTCATACAAACGTATGCATTATTTACCTATTAATCGTAGGCTTCAAAGGTTGTATGTATCTTCCATAACTGAGCACCATATGAGATGACCTAGACAAAATCTACAATTTTATTATGCTCTTTACCCATCTCAGAAATTGAGTAGACTGGTCGACTATTTTTAAAACGAAGGAAAGATTTATACTTGCCATATTCCACTATAATATGTTTCTCATCTCTAAATGGTATGTTCAGCCAACATATGTTTATAATAATTAAATAATAAGTTCTGCTAAATGATATGTTCTGTCATAATATACATTTCTCGTAATTAAATAATAGGTTCTGCTAAATGTTTCTCATAATTAAATGATACATTTCTCATGAATGATATGACTGTGATTTGTATTAATGTCTTTTTTGGATGACATGGTTCTTACAATTTAGGTTCCCCTTCTTCTTTCAAAAGGGACCGACACTCAAGCTGATGGCAGCAGCCAATCTCAGCAGACATCTCTTCATATGGTCACGTTGTATCCTAAGGCCGATGGATCATAGGTATTAAAATTATTTCAGTATTAAAAATATTTTTTATATGGTATATTACATATTAGTCATAATTTATTAAAGGGTTGTTCCATATTTAACACAGGAGCTTCGAGCATGTGCCATCATCTACAGTTCTTTCTATTTTGAGGCAGCCATATATAGGTAGGATGACTTCCTATTGGCCCAAGTGGTGCAAGATCCTAGACCAATCATGGAAAGTATCTGGCAAGACTTCCTTATAAGCGTAAATTTATATATCATTATATGTTACCGCTTAATATTTTGCAGGTCATTTGTATTTGTACAACTTCCGTTTTCGTAGGTGTAGTAAACCTTCAGGAGGTTCACTTTCCCTAGTTCAGTGCCAATGGAATTGTGGAATTTCCAAAAATTACAAGGATACATAGTCTACCTTTAAAAGAGAGGGGAAAACACAATTGGATGGGTGTTGGCCTACGGGGTGCGTGGGTTGCATGGTGAAATAATGAGGAGTTTAAGGTAAGATTACTACATGTCAGTTTAGATTGTTGTTTCTATTTAATACATAAATTGGAAGTATAAAGTATAATTTTCAGTTTGAATTTGCAAAAAGAGTCAGAGAAGTATCCGCAATCAGAAATAAAAACCTATTTACACATCGCAATGGTTGCAGGTCATTCCAACATCACCTTGAGGATTTGGAGAATTTATTAATTATGATTAAAAGCAGCTGTTACATTTTAAGTTAAAAGTTATTAATAAACGGTTATTAAAACAACAATGAATATATTCTAATTATTTCAGGAAAGAGCAGGCCGAGGTTCCAATGTCATATTTTTCTCATACCCATGCCATGATGTAGACTAACGAGGAGTGCTCAGTCATATACTCATGTTAGCATGATGAAAAAGCGATCAATGCATATTTATGTTATAATTATGTTTTAACTTGTATTAATAAAGATTTTTTTATTAAAGTTAAAATTCAATAGATAAGAACATATATATAGGGACCTAATTAGTGTTGTTTTTATCTACGATCATTTAGTCTGTGAATAAGTATTCACTACTCAAGTTTCCACATAAAATTTTGCTTCGTACAAGTATTTGACCATCATGTAACAGCTTAAATATAGGTCAAAAATGATGTCACTCAAACTTCTTATTATTTATAGTGATTAATCTAATTAAAAATGATTAGATTAATTAATTTGTTATAAAAAATTAAAATAATTTTATGAATTAATTAATATCTATTGATAATAGTGATTATTCTTATTATTTATTTCATTATAGAAAAGTTCAAGAAAAGTGCATACATGGATGTTGGACGAGACCGAATGAGACGAGTTGATTGTTGACAATGAGGATGTTATTTTTGAGTCTATTATGGATCTACCATCCCAAAATAGGAACTATGTATTTGGAAACCAAGCGGTAGTTATAGAAAATAAACTAACGTCAAATATTACTTTTTTTTAATTAAAATTATGTAATTAAATGACAAAATATTTTTATCTGCATGTTAGGATTTGCTAGAAGCCATATCAAAATGCTCAATATAAAGCAGAAATTACAAAGTTATAAGCTCAGATTGCCAAGCTATAAGAGCATGACAGTCGCCATGAGCTGGAGATGACACAGCTGAACCAGCGCTTAGCGGAGTATAAGGAGAAACATGGGACATTGGTTTCATCAGATGGCTCTAGAGGGGATGTCATTGACGTAAATTTTCAAACATTGTTTTGGTGTATGGCTTTTTTTTTTGTTTTTTTTTGTTTTTTTTGAAGAGAAAGAATGAAGGAAGGAAGAGGAAATGTATTTGTCCCACATTGTGGAAGATTTATAAGTATGCCAGGTACTTAAGTAAGTTTCTAACGAGAATATTGTGGCCTTAGGGCACCTAAATGTTTACTTTGTTGTGAGAAGGGAGGCCCTGCACCACTAAACCACACGCGCGCGCCGCCTCCGTCCGACCGAACCGAATCAGGTTGGGTCGGGTCGGGCCAGACGGAAGTCTCGGGTTCGAAAGAAAATATATTTTTAGACAGTTTTTATAAAATGTAATAGGCTGAATTGTGGCCCAGTTTAGATCCAAATGAATGTCATATGTAGCGATCCAAACTTCCCGACTAGCATAAGCCGAAAAAGAAGACGGGTTGTGTTGAGAACACGATTCATCAGAACACAAACAATAGAATATTTCATTGCTATTACAACAATTTACATCAGAGTACAAGATATCAGAGTTCAAATAAATAATATACATCGAAACATATCAGTGATTTAAATTATAAAACAGTGGAAAATATAATACATGAATAAAATGTGCAGCAGAAAACATCAACTACCACAACTAAAAGAGAGATACACGGATACAAAGCATTCCGAATATATCTCCAGTTGTAATTCAGGATCCTGTGAAAAGAAATATTTAAAAAGACCAAAACTACTAGATGTCCGTGTGGAAAATATGGACACCCAGAGTTTAGGTGAAAACAATAAACTCCGAGTCAGTCATGGGACTGGTGTGAGAACTAAAACAGTTATTAACTTTATTTTAAAGTTAGGTAAATCGCGTGACCACGCAATATGACACGAAACGGGTTTCCTTCCACGAATGCCATAAAACAAAGCTCGCCATGTTAAATAAAAAAATAATGAAGCTATCATAAGACTCAGGACCCATCACACAATGCAACGCAAGCCGAAGCATAGAATTTTACCTTATAATAGTCAAATATGCTTGATACGCGGAATTTATCTTTTATTACTATATGTGCATCAATTTCGAAAGTAAATGTATCTATCCTAGACGACATAATACCCCATCCTATTATGCCGCCATATAAGTATACAACTAACACCACAAAGCTCGTATTGGAAAGTTGGATTTCCATCATGATGGCTACTGATTCGAAAGACCGATCACGTAGTGCAATACTCAACGGCTTCAGTCCCAGTCATTGGAAAACACCGTAATGCACGTCCGCACTATATCCAGGAAATAAGTACCACTGCGGCTTAAGTCCAGGTCATTGGAAAACACCGCTTACTCTATCCTTCTGGGAATCAGGTATAAGTCCTATCCCTGCTAGGCGTGGAGAAAACACACCCAACATAGCTCGGTCGACCTAATCCATGACAACCCTAAAAGTTGGCGTCTATCCTCATCTCAAAAGTATACTGATTTAACCACCATTTCTCCATCATACCGGTGTGTGAGGCTCGAGAATTAACGCTACACAAAGCTATGCTACTTAAAGCTATGCCTTAATCCTCAACCACAAGGCTCTTCTTTTCAACAAAAGCCTTGATCCATGCATCTCAACATGTCACATTGTCAATCTATACCATATCATTGATTTCTGCCAATATATAACCTCTAAGCTCGTACATCTCAGAGAAGGGTGTTAAGCAAGAGAATAAATTTTCCACCACCAAACAGATATATATTTAGCACAGATCAACGAATACAGCATAAAGAAATACAATGTCACACATAACATCCATTTACAAGTCCATTCTGGGTCTGAACGAAACCAGAGGCACCTTATTCCTCATCCAGTATGTCCAATATAGGAGAGAGGCCCTCGCATATTTGGACAATAAATAAGTACGTCCGAACAACTACCACTATAACCCCATTATAGGAGTTACCCAAATGCAAGGCATCAGTAGTAATCCATTCAATGTACGATCGCCGGTCTTTAACCATCGTCTTCAATATTATTGATTGTTAATCGTCGTATTAGTTATTCATAATGGGATAAACCTGGTCTTCCCGAATGACTCGCGTATCTTATAATCAAGTGCTACAAAAACACATCATATGCCTCATTCCAATCTAGAATATTGTTTTATTCAAATATTCTTTTCACTATTTAAACCAAGTTAAGGTTAATCAAACTAGTCGGGATTAACGAGCCTTACCAAAGTAATTATTCTTTTTATTATCCCAGTCCCAACCTATTCATCCGATGGAGCTAAACTTGTAGCACTTTATATCTAACACCACTGTGTTATTGATAAAATTAATTACCATTTAACATTCAAATCTAATTAAAGATTTATATCATGAAGTAAAACTGTGATACCCTATTCACGATCATTTCTTGAATTCGGTAAATTCAATTACCACATTCACATTTCAATCTAATTAAAGATTCATTAAAACTCTAGTTCAATTCTAATATCAAAAATCATTGTATAATGATTGTTCAACCTTTTGAAATTTATCTTGTATTTAATTGGGTTAAAGAACAAATGTCATGTAAAAACACCATCCATAATAAACCCAAAATCATCTTCCATTTAATATGGAATCTTCATGGACATTTGAATATGTGACACCCCACGTCCGTTAATGTCACTCATTAAGAGAATGCATTAAGTTTCGTGAAGCGTTATAGGTAAACAGATATAAAAGATAGCAGCGAAATTTTAAAATTTTATTTAAAAAATAATTCATAACATCGTGGTCCAAAATATCACAAGTCTGGAACTACATAAAACCCATTACAATAATATAAAGCTTTTGTCTTGTACCATCAGAGTACAGAAACACATAAAAAAGAATAATTCCGCAAAAGAGACAAAACCATAGTAGTAAAGATGATAACTTGACCAATACTTCAAAAGCATCTCCTAATAAGATGATAATCGAGTCCTGATTAAGCTTGAGTATTCCCATCCTGCGAACCCGGGGGGGAGGGGAGGGGTGAGGGGGGAGAGGGAGGGGAAACGGAAGAGAGAAGAGGAAACAAAAAGGGTCAGACATAAAATCTGGCGAGTCCAATTACTTTTAGCAAGTAAATAAGTAAAAGTATCATGGCAGGCATATAAGGTGGATACGAAAGATAACATCATAAAAGATAAATATGACGAGGGAAACATGATAGAGTGTATACGCTTCCCTAATACATACTCTGCACTAATACTAGTATAACTAGGATGAGATGATCCCCAACAAGTATAAGATGGTAGACTTGGGTGTACTTCTGGTGAGAGGTTTTAACCCCATACAATCCACAGGCAGCCCCACCTAATAGGCTCCTAAACTTTACTAGAGTCTAGATGTACCCTAACTACTACCCTAATCGATCGGCTCCCTACTCCATAGATACCCTTTGACATCCCCACAACAGGAGGTATCACTTCCTAAAGTGGCAACCCTTCATTAATGTGCACAACCATATCTACAGGTGTCACGGTCATCTTATCCCCCTTTTCCCGGCCCATGCACGCACATGTCCCCGGTCGGTGTGCATCGCCCACACCGTCCTCCACGTTTGGATCTCTTACAATCAGCCCAATAAGCGTGCCCCAACTCCGACCTAGTTCGGTGTACTCGTTTGATATCTATTTAAGGGTTACTGACTGAAATAGGTCCCATATAGATAATGCAAGCTATCTCCTTTGCCTTGCATCCCCACTACTAGCATTTCCACTGGTTATGCATACCTAATGGTGTCTTTAATTACATAACCCCGGTTATGCTTACCTAATGGTGTCTTTAATTACACAACCTCAACCGGTTAAGTTTGTAGGCCTATATAAAGAAATATTACCCACCCAACCCAGATATACTTAACCCTTCCACTATTTCAAACAAGTTTACTTAACCTCTATTCAGATTAATACAACCCCTATGGATTCAACTAGGTTAAGTGTTCATCTTCATAGCTATATTCATTTATGGTTATAATGTACTAGACCTTCCACATTAAGCCTAAAGCTTGTGGATGTTGGATATGTCGATCAATTCCGGGAAGACTTCTTCCACAAGTCAGGCTTAATCTCATGTCTTAGCACATCCCATGTTTATGCACTTAGACCCCTCACATTAGATTCAACACTTGCGGTCGCTGGATACGCCGGGCGGTTCCAGGCAGACTTTCACCACAAGTGCAATCTAACCTCGGTTCTAAGTGCGGTTATAGTTTCTAATTACTGTAATCCTAGGCATTTCAATTGTTAACCAATTATTCCTATGTATTTATAGGTGTTCATGCCCTTTTTCCCCCCATTATGTTCATAATGAATTATATGCCCCAAATTCATGTTCATATACATTATTCAAGTTATGCCAAATTTCCTCTTTTCAAGTTATGTCCAATTTTAACGTTTTTCCCTCGTCCCCAATCTAATGCATTCGCATATTTTAGCGGCATGCCTAGGCTCGAAAGTAGCCTGGCTATAAAATAAAAGGGGAAGGATGAAGGGAAGATGACAGAAATGATTATTCTAACAAAGTGGGCATAAACATATAATGGCATAATGATAAGATGGACATATAAGAATAGATCTGGTGAACATGTGATAATAAAACTGGTTCTACCATAGTAAAGATGTCATAATAGGCATGATTAGATCGAAATAAGGATTTAGATGTCCAACTAATGACAGATCCAAATTAACCACAAACATGATAGGTGCAAGATGATCTAAATAGTGAATTAGATCTATAATCAAAAGTAGATCTGACATGATAAAGGTTAAGATCCAAATCATAGTTATGTCAGAATATCATAGATTCACAAGTTACAATAGATCTGGTATGATTCAGTCACAGGGATAGATCTAAATTACAGTCATATCATGTTTTACTTTTAATTATTTAAATCTAAAGGTAACTTAAACTCATAGTGTTCGAATGTGGAAAAATAGAAGGAGAAAAGCGGAGGTTGAATCGCATATCTACACTTGAATCTCTAAACTTGATTGCGGAAGAAGAAAAAGATTTGATTTAGTCCAGACACCAACAACATTTAGGCCTCCATTATTTTTAGTGTGAGAAAACTAGAGAAATGAGGTTGTATTTATAGCTGTCAGCCCCCAGAACCGACATGCCATGTCAACCCGGGGGGTCGATCCCCCCTTGGGGGGCAACCCATGGGTCAACACCCCCCTTGAGAGGTCAACACCCCCTTGAGGTATCAACACCCCCTTAAGGAGTCGACTCCCTTAAGCAGGATTTTTCCCGCTCACCCGAATTTTTGAGATTTTGAAATTTATGAACCTAATTTTGAATTTCTGGACCTTACATATACATATATATATATAATTATCTTACACATATACAAACTTCAAATCTTCGTAACTTCCTCATACGGTGTCCGTTTTACGCAAACTAGGTGTCTATTTTAGCCAGAATTTCGAGATGAACACAATGGCGCAGTCTTTTTCCCTTAACTCTGAATATTAAATTAATTATTCTTTAATTTATCCTTTTTAATGTTGTTAAAAGATGGGGTGTTACATTCCCTCATACTCAAAGGATTTCATCCTCAAAATCTCTTAGTTAAGAAGAAGTTATATCCTACCATCCACATTCATCTACTCATCCATCAATCACAAGCATCCATTGTCCTTAAAGACTTCTACTGCTTATATGAACATATGCAAGGGTGTGTGTATATTTCCCAATACTAATGCAAAAATCAGGCGATCTACTGATTTAGTTGATCTCCTTAATGCAATATATGTTAAAGCCATGAATCCAACATGTATGCAAATAATCCAGTAATAACATGTAAGTTCTATATGTGTGCACAATCATTCGTCCAAATGCAACACCCATATGATGATACATAAATTTTCATCCATTAAAAGAAGACAAATACACACTTATCCATATGTAGTATGAGAGTGACTGAGTCGATCTAGTGCCTAATGTGTGTGTATATGCATCCATGAGCAACCACTAGCAAACACTTGCATCCATCAAACATAACATGTTTCAAACACATATTTACAATCATGGGACTCCTACCTAAAGGTCAAAGATTCATTCGATAGAACATACTTAACTGAAAGAAAGAAGCACAAATAAAAGCTTTGGAAAAGGAGTTAGTAATATACCCTCAAAAAGAAAAGGGTATGAAGCACGAATCTTGTCTATGGTCTCCCAAGTCGCATCCTCTGGGTTATCTCCCCACTGAACCTTCATCAACTTGATTTCTTTATTACGTAGATTCTTAACTTCTGATCCAAGAACACAGGTGGGAGCTCGTCTAACCATTGCCTCCCGTTCCACTTCCACTTCTTCCAATATACTTGGCTCAACAACTTCTGCGGTATCATGTAAGCACTTCCGCAAATGAGAAACATGGAAAACATCGTAAACACTGGATAGTCTCTTGGGTAGCTTTACTCTATAGGGCATTTGACCAATCCTTTCTATTATGGAAAATGGCCCTACAAATCTTGGTGCTAGTTTCCCTACAGATCCAACTCGAACCACATTTCTCAATGGAGATACCTTTATGAAAACCTTATCTCCCACTTGAAATTCAATGTCAGTCCTTCTCCTGTCTGCATAGGACTTCTGCCTATCGTGAGCGGTCTTCATTTATCGCCTAATAAGATCAATTTTCTCGGACGTTTCTCTAACCATATCTCGTTCAAGTAATAGTCTTTCTGTAGATTCCCACCAACAAGTCGGTGATCTACAGGGTCATTCGTATAATGCTTCAAAAGGTGCCATGCCAATGCTAGCTTGGTAACTGTTGTTGCAGGAGGACTCCATTAAAGGAAGATGCTCTTCCCAAGTCTCCCTGAAGTCTAGGATACACAACCTCAAAAGATCCTCTAGAACTCTGTTCACCCTCTCCGTCTGTCCATCGGTCTGAGGATGATAAGCACTGCTCAAACATATCTGTGTACCTAATGCTTCTTGCAAGCTTCTCCAAAATTCACTAGTGAAGATAGGATCACGACCACTTACGATGCTGGAAGGTATTCCATGAAGACGGACTATCTCACAAACGTAAACTTCTGCCAACTATGCTGTCGTCCTCTTGCCCTTAACTAGAATAAAATGAGCCCTCTTCGTAAGTCTATCCACTACAACCAAATACTGTTTTTGCCTTTCTTCGATCTAGGCAGACCATCTATGAAATCCATAGAAACGCTTTCCCATTTCCACTACGGAACCTCCAAAGGATGAAGCAAACCACCGAGCTTCTTTTGATTAGCTTTCACTTGCTGGCAAATCATACATTAAGAAACAAACTTCGCCACAACTCTCTTCATCCCAGCCCAAAAAAAAAACCTCTTCATATCCCTATACATCTTATCGCCACCTGGACGAATAGTCATCATAGAGTGATGGGCTTCTTCTGGGACTGTTTTTATCAAGCTCCCAACTCGGGGAACACAGAGCATTCCATCTTGTTGCAACCACCCTTCGTCGTCTGTGGAGTATCTACTGAGGTGACTAGAACTCCCCCTTTGCTGAGCCTATCCAAGATGTCTAAAATTTGTGGATCCTCTCGCTGCGAAGCTCCTTTGATCCATGAGAGTAGGCCACACTTCCAGTGAGGCAAACAAGCCAGGTAACATCTCAGTGGGGGGTCTAAAGTCAAAAGCCGATATAAACTCCAAGCTTTTCCTTTCTACAAACAAAGGACTTAAGTCCATCCTCTGTCTACTCAGTGCGTCTGCCACTACATTACCCTTGCCAGGGGTATAAGTGATCTCGACGTCATAAGATGCTAATAATTCCATCCACCTTTGCTGCCTTAAATTAAGATCCTTTTGCGAGAACAAGTACCTAAGAGATTTATGATCAGTGTACAACTCGAACTTTTCTCCAAGTAAATAATGGCGCCGTGTCTTAAGCGTGAATACTATGGCAGCTAGCTCTAAGTCCTGGGTAGGTAGCTCTTTTCATGAACCCTTAGCTGTCTTCCTCCATAACATACAACCCTTCCTTCTTGCATCCAAACCGCACTAAGCCCTGTACCACATGCGTCAGTGTATACTGTAAATACTTTGTTCCCATCGGGCAAGGTCAAACTAGGGCTGTTGTCAGAGCCCTCTTCAATCGTTGGAAAGCAATATTACAATCTATATCCCATGAAAACATCATATTCTTCTTCGTCAGCCTGGTGAGTGGGGCTGATATCTTTGCGAAGTCCTTAATGAACTTCCTATAATAGCCTGCCAACCCCAGAAAGCTTCTCACCACCGTTGCATTCTTTGGGATCTGCCAGTCTTGAACTGCAACAACCTTCGCAGGATCTACTGCAATCCCTTCTTTAGAAACCACATGTCCTAAGAACCTCACCTTATTTCTCCAAAAATGGCATTTGGAGAACTTTGCCTTAAGCAAATGCGCACGCAGAGTTTTCAAAACTTCCCTTATATGTGAGGTGTACTCTTCCACACTCTCCGAGAAGATCAAGATATCATCAACAAAGACCACGACAAATTTATTTAGAAACTCCCGAAACACTCTACTCATCAGATAAACCAAATAGGCGGGTGCATTCGTCAACCCAAAAGGCATTACAAGCCATTCGAAGAAACTAACTGAAGTCCTAAAAGAGGTCTTACCAATAATGTCCTCGGCCACCCTCAACTGATGGAACCCCATGGTCAAGTCTAGCTGCGAGAATACCGATGCACCGACAAGCTGGTCAAACAAATCATCTATCCTTGGGAGTGGGAACCTATTCTTCTTAGTGAGTTTGTTCGACTCTCTATAGTCTACACATAAGCGAAGCGAACGATCTTCCTTAGTTGCGAATACCACTGGAGCACCCCATTCAGACATGCTTCGCCTAATAAACCCTTTTTCAGTTAGCTCCCCTACTTGTTTTCTAAGTTCCCTCCTTCCTCTTGGAGCCATATGGCATACGAGTAATGCAACTGGCTTTGCATTATCCACCAAATATATGTGGAAATCTATCTCGCACCTTGGGGGTAAACCCCGAACCTCATCAGAGACATCGGAATATTCGCAGACTACTGGTATCGATCGTAGATTATCGATAGATGCATCAAGAGACTCTAGGAAACTAAGCATGACGGACCCTTATGGGTCACAAGAAATCTCGAGGGTCCTCCCATAATAGGTCAGAAGCCTAACAACCCTCCTCTCACAATCTAAAATGGCACCATACATGGCTAGCCAATCCATCCCAGAATCAACCCATAGCCCATAAACCCGAGCTTCTCAAACCCCGAAAAATCATGGATAAATGAGTCGAACCACCAATGGGGTTTGAGACAACAACGGGATCCACTGCCATACTAATATTTAAGTGCGGAGATTCAACCATAGAACTAGATACAAAAGAATGTCAAGCGCCAGAATCAAAAAGAGTTATAATAGGGTGAATGGAAAGAGAAATCAAACCTTCCACGGAAACTTTCCTACCTCTATCTGGAGCACTGATCGCGAGAGCATTCTGCCCTCCAGAAGTTCCTGCCCTTTTTCCTTGTCCTTGCCTCTTCGGACACTCCCTAGCAAAGTGTCCGACTTCCCCATAACTGAAGCAAATATTCTTCCTTATTTTACAGTCCTTGACCAAGAGACCCTCACGTCCACAATTGTGACACTTCCTCTAATCCTTGGCCTTGTCATTCTTTCCGCCTTTCTTTTGTTGTTGTCCTTTCTTGGGCCATACCTTCTTGTTTTGCGTTGTTTCCTCAACCTTAACTTCCTTATTTTCTCCTTTGTCTTCCTCATGCATCAAGGCCATACCAACAAGCCTTTCAAATGTGGCTCCGATTGGAATATGAGACATAGCTAACCCATAAAGGGGTTCATTTAGTCCTTTAACAAAACGCAAAGCTTTCTTATGCAGAGCGTCTACCAGCTCTAATCCAAATCTCGCCAGTTGGTTAAATTTTTTAACATATTCTTTAACCGTCATGCTCCCCTTTTTGAGTGTCAAGAACTTTTCCATTTGCATGCTTTTCTCAGCTTGAGAGAGGATCTTCATTTCAAACTTCATCCTAAAATCATCCCATGTTCCACCGGACGTCCTGCTTGGGTTACTTCCCACCAGAACAAAGCTTCATCTTTTAGTAGCCAGGCAGCTAACTGAATCTTCCTTCGATCTTCCACTTCAAAGATTACAAACAAGTACTCGGTCTCCTTGAGCCAATTCCTTTCCTCTACAAATGTTTAGTTCCATGGAATGGCTTCCCTCTCATGGCACAGAAATCTTTGCAGATCTTTGCGAAATTATCTGCTCACGGAGGAGGAGGAACGACGTGTGTCGTTGGGGGAGGAACATCAGCTTGACCTCAGGCAGGCGTCATGGCCTCTAAATACCTACGGAACCAGCCTGGTATCGTAACGCCCTTAGGGAGATTAGATTCCCTAGACAAGCTGAAAAGAAAAGAGATTTAGACACAGGATTGAAGGATATTACATATGGCTTTGGGGAATATGTATTTCAAAAAAGACATTTCTTTTTGAAAAATGCTTCCTTAAGATCTTTTTGAAAATAATTTTCGAAAACTTTTATCTAATCTAATAACCTTCAGCTTTGATACCAAGTGTGACACTCCACGTCCATTAGTGTCACTCATTAAGAGAATGCATTAAGTTTTGTGAAGCGTTATAGGTAAACAGACACAGAAACATTACAAGATAGATATAAAAGATAGCAGCGGAATTTTAAAATTTTATTTAAAACATAATTCGTAACATCGTGGTCCAAAATATCACAAGTATGGAACTACATAAAACCCATTAAAGCTTATGTCTTGTACCATCAGAGTACAGAAATACATAAAAAAGCATAATTTCCCAAAAGAGACAAAGCCATAGTAGTAAAGACAAGAACTTGAGCAATACTTCAAAAGAAGCTCCTAGCAAGATGATTAACATAGAAATGTGTTTATTTTATGCTCTTATATTTTATCTTTTGTAAATAAATAAATGATACTTTGGGTACTTTTATGTGTTTTTACAGGTTGTCAAGTAATGCCTCCTTCGTTTCAAATTAAAGGCCAACTGCAAACAAAAAGCTACTTCCCCGTATTAAAGCCATCTCAATTACAAAAGACGTTGTAGCTCACTGGTAAATGCATAGAGATTTGTACTGAGAGACCTGAGTTCGATCCCCGTCAAGCTCACTTTTTGCCAAAGAACGGAACTTTCACACTACCCCTTTTGCTATGAAGAATATATGGATTAGTGTTATATTATATATACATATTCATGTGTATGTATGATATTCACTAATAGACATTTCAGGAATAGTCATGGAAATCAATTCAGAACATTCATTTTTCAATTTCCAATTAGAAGAATTTCTGATTGAATTATTGCCAAGAAAAGATCAATTTTGAAGATTTTATCCTTTGTTGCCTTTGGAGTCTAATGAGTATCCTTGTTTGGAAGAATTAATCACATGGAATCTGCTCATCAATCAATCAATCAATTTGCTACATGGAAGATAGGGAAGATTTGGAAGATATTCACCGTGTTTTGCTTTCCAATCAAGCTCGGTCAAGGAAGGCAAGAGATATAATGGATGATGAGGCCCATTTATTCATAGACTTAATTAGGGTTTCCAGTTCACCTATAAAAGCACATGTATATCCCATTGTAAAGAGGGGACTTTTTTATGTATTCTCATTTATTAATAAAAAGTTTTCTTCATTTTAGTTTACTGTCTTTTTCTTTCATAACAATTTGTGTATCCATCCAATTAGTTTTGGTAGAATACATATTGTTATTTTCTTTTATTATTGCATGTTAGGACTGTCCGTTTGATTAGATTCAATGGCACATCCTTCTTTTAATTTTCTGTGTGTTGTTTACTTGTTATTTTCTTTTTATAGTAATTGGTACCTTTCTTTTCAGTTGTTGAATTGATATCGGTCTGATTAGATTCAGATTCGTAGTAATTTCAATAACATTAATTCAAAAAAAACCAGCCTTCAAGATTTATCTAACTCGCCTAAGAATAGATAAAGAATAATTTTTAATTACACCTCCCTGTGTTCGACCTGTATGCTACACACCTGTAGCTTGCAGAATTTAATTTAAATATCGCGCTTTTCTAATTCATAGAAAGGGTCGATCAAGTTTTTGGCGTCGTTGCCTGGGAGGTAACGATTAAATTTTATTATTTATTTAATTTCCGATTCATGTTAGTTTTTGTTTATATTTCCTTTTGTTTTCGTTTATTCATGGAAAAAAAATTCTTGAGTAGCTGATTTGGTATTTCTCAATGATACTATAATCTTCTATACAAGAGAAAAAGAAAAAAAAACTTGTTAGTTTTTCTTTGATTTCTTTCCTTTTTATTTCTCAACCTCTTTCTTTTCTTCTACAACTCCTCCAAATAAATTTAAAAAAAAAAACCTTTCAACTTTTGCTTTATTTCTTTCCAATCTTACAATCTTTCCTTCCTACATTCTCTATACGGTTTTCTTCTAAAAAAAGCAAATTTTGTTTGATTTGTTTCCCTTCTTATTTATTTCCCTCCCTCCTTACAATTCAATTTCTTTCCAACTCTTTCAATTTCTTTCCCTGAGCACTGAAAAAAAAAAGTTTCTTTCTAAATCTTCTCTCTTCTGCCTTATTTCTGCCGCAATCTTTTCCCCTTTGCAAACCAAACTCAGTGTTCAAAATTCATCACTCCCTCTCATTCACACACAAACTCAGTTCACCACAATTCCCCATCACCCTAACCCACCGATCAGCGCTCACTCCAAATCCCACTTGCTCCACGTTCTTGAAACCATCACATTCCACCCATCGCAACTCGCACCTTCCAAAACCGTCAATCCATCTACCACAAGTCCACAACGTCCAGATCCTTCACAACATCCCCCACAGTACTTCTCACCAGGTCACCATCTTCATCATAACCACAACTCCTTCAACAACAGATCGTAAACAAAAATCCCACCAATCCTTCGCGTTCACAGCAAATACCCCCATAGCAGAAACCATTATACCGTACCAAAACAATCAAACAAGCCACATCAGATCACCACTAACCAACAGCCTTCCTGAACAGTTCTCTCTCACTGTTCACAAGCCGAATACCTTGATATCCATCAGCAAAAACACCTTCAGCCACTTCTAGGCATCTCTCACCAAAACCGTCCTCTTGCTTCCCTACCCGCGTTCATCCTCAATTCCTGAACCTTCACAACCGAACATCCAATGTCTCTCCTCTTTTCATCAAGACACCATCCCACATTCTTCCCGAAACTATTACAACTCCACCACCCATATTCATCTAACGTCATACTGAAAGCCATCCTCATCACCCTCAATTAGAACACCCATACCAAATCAGCCTTCACTCACCCTCTTGTCCCCACCACTTCACAGTATCTCACGCATAAATCCATCCGTATCTCACGCTTAACCCCCCTCGTCAATACCACCGATCCAACAGCTGAAACCAAATTCAGCTTCGAAACCCCAACTCCCGTCGCAATCGCACCCCTTCAACCCGAAATTCATGAACCTCGACAGCACACTCAATTCAAAAACCCAAACCTTAATTCACACCAAAACCAGAAAGAACCGAATCGAACTGCAAATCTGGAAAGAAAATTAGATTCGGCATTTGTTTTCTGAAGCGAATGAAATTTGTTCGATTGTATACGTGGGGGACTCGACTTGTTTTCTGAATCGAACGAACGAGATTTGTTTTCTGAAATAGAATGAGATTTGTTTGAAGTTGGCATGCTTTAGAGCTTCCAGTATTGCTTTGGATTAATCTATTCTTGCTAAGTATGGTTGTGAAACTTGTAATTATTATTTTTAGCCATGTTCAAGTATTTGGAATGGTGATTACCCTTTTGAGTTATTAGTCGAGTTTTGCTTGTAGTTTTCTTATTTTCTTTTTGCTAGGCTGAGTTCTTTTTAGCTGAGTAAGTTTATTTTTAGCCTTGTTTTATTTGTTTTGCTTTTTTTTCTTTTCCTTCCTAGTCGGTTTTAGTTTTCATTTCATTTGTTTCTTTTCTTTTCTTAAAAAAAACAATTGGACAGAAAAAAATCAAATCCAATCTAGGCGAAAGTAAAATGTTCAAGAAATAGAAAAAGAATTTCAAGAAAACAGATTCAAGCAATCCAGAGATCAGTCAACTTGCAAACAAAGAATTAGAGGTCGAACGGAGCGGTTGCACACCAAGTGGGGTGTGAACGCGGTAGTGCTTCCCAAATTCACTGGACGGACTGCCGATCAAGGTGAGAAAATTTTAAAACTCTACAGGTGCTCTGCTGCAAAAGAAAAAAAAATTATAGACAATTGTTGTAAAAAAATTCTGCAGGGGCAGCGGCTTGAATGTAAAATTTTTAATTTCTGCAATTAAATTGTGTGATTGTTGTTATTTCTGCACTTTTTAGTCATTCTGTTAAGGGCAATACCCCAATTCACATAAGGTGAGGGATTTCATCACCCTTTCCTTAGCCCACAAATTGCATTTAATCGTAGAATCTGACTAATAATAACGGTTAGACGTTGGACTTAAGGGAGTCACGGGCTCGTCTAGGGCTTAATTGTATTGTGATAGTTGATTCATTTGGAACGAATTATTTCTTGGTGTCTAGACTACGGCAGAGAAATAGCCGTTTATAAATATTACGGTGATTCGTAAATATTATATCGGTTGTTACTCTAAAGGTACTTAAACCTTCGGCTGCATTACTAGGGTGATTCCTGGTGCACCGATAACTCCTGTCCGTTAACTGGCTGAGAAATCTTTTGATCTAAGTAATCAAACACGTCACTTTATAATTTTGGGTTAGGAGCCATTAAGGACAGAAAATTTCATTGTAGCAGATTTCTGTGCTTGCATTTAACAACAATGAGTGAAAAAAGTGTTAGACAAAATAATTCTCCCAGGGGTTCTCAAATAAACCAAAACTTTCAAAACGAGATAGATCAAAATCAAATAAACCAAAATTTTCAAAATCTCAATATCCAAATGGATAGACCCTTGTCTCTTCGTGATAAATGTTATCCGACTAGGACCGTCCAACCCTCTGTCATCGTGTTCCCTCCAGTTGAAGGAAACAATTTTGAGCTAAAACATTCTTTTATTCAAAGGGTACCAAAATTTACTGGGTCTGAAAATGCTTATGAATTTCTAAGTGAATTTCAATTGTATGCATCCACAACAAAAATGCAACAATTGTCTAACGAATCAATCAAGCTAAGGCTAATCCCATTTGCATTACTTGAAAGCGCTAAAAGATGGCTAAATTCTCTTCCAAAACATTCCATAAGAAGTTGGGATGAATTTATCACTATATTCTTGAAAAAGTTTTTTCCTTTCCATAAAACTCTCAAAATTCGAACTGAGATAAACCAATTCTATCAAAATGAGGGGGAAACTTTTTCAAGATATTTTGAAAGATTCAACCAACTATTATATAGTTGTCTGCATCATGGAATTCTAAAAGATCACTTATGTCAAATTGCATATGAAGGTCTAAACTATCAGTCTAGAACTCAACTAAAATCAATGTGTGGAGGAGACTTCAAGTCTAAAACAGCCGATGAAGCTTGGCGGTTCTTAGAAGATTATTCTGAAAAGGACATGCAATGGGAATCGATTCGTGTTCCTATTCGTACTTCTACTAGAGGAGTGCATGTCGTGGACCCAAGTCAAATTCCTTTAGAAAATCAAACTCCTCAAGCCGGAGAAGGGTTACCCCACTATTACTCTCAGGACCAAGCCAATGCTATAGCTCAAAATAACCGCTACTCAGCCACGTACAATCCTGGTTGGAGAAACCACCCAAATTTTTCTTGGTCAAACCCCAATAATTCGGCTAACCCATCTCACATGCAACCCTTTATCCCCAATCCGAATTATAAAGCTCCACCCCCCAATTCTCAAACCTCTCAAACTGCACCTCAATCCAAACAATCTTATAGGCACCCCAATTTCCAATCATCGAAGCAACCCTCTCAATCTTCTCAACTGTCGCAAGAAATTGTGCGTTTAGAAAAACAGTTGAACTCTCACGAAGCTAAAATGAACTCACAAGATGCTAAACTCGACCAAATATTTAATATGATGAAAGAACTAAATGAAAAATAATGAGAAAGGAAAGTTGCCTAGCCAACCTGAGGTGAATCCAAAATATAACTCTCGTGCTGTAAATTCTTGTGAGGACGAAAACCATAATCCAGTCAATGCTATTACAACCCTTCGATTTGGAAAGAGGATTGATAATAACGTGGGCAACCCTGGCGAACCTTCTAACTCGACCCCAATCCCTAATCTTGATGACCACACATTGGATTCGAATGCCAATTCTTCTGAACCTCAAGTTTCCTTAAATGTTGGCAATCCCAACATCTCTTCTTCCAGTGTCGGCAAACCCGACCCACTTTCGAAAATCGATGTTGGCAATCCCAACATTACATCTTCTGCAACCTTACCACCTTCTTTTTCCTTGGATAAACCTTCTTCTTCAAATGATGAAACTGATCATAGAGTCAAAAAACCAATAGCTCCATTTCCCCATAGACTCAATAATAAGAAGAAAGCAGCGAATTTCGATAAAATTTTGGAAATTTTCAAATAAGTCCGTGTGAACATTCCTCTTTTAGACACCATTGAACAAATTCCTCAATATGCTAAATGTCTTAAGGAATTGTGCACACAAAAACGTGCGACTAATGTCCCAAAAATCGCCTTTCTAACTGCGAATACAACCTCTGTTCTTTCGAATCTTACCCCGGTCAAGTACAAAGACCCTGGCTGCCCTACGATTGATTGCAAGATAGGAAGCACTCACATCTCTCATGCCCTACTCGATCTTGGTGCCAGTGTCAATCTTCTTCCTTATACTTTTTATCGTCAACTTGGACTAGGGGAGATTAAGCCAACAAACATCACTCTTCAGTTAGCTAATCGATCTGTCAAAAAGCCATTAGGAATAATCGAAGACGTCTTGATACAGATCGAACAGTTTTACTTCTCTGTCAATTTCATAGTTCTAGAAACCGAACTTGTCTCAAATCTCAATGTTCAAATACCGTTGATTTTAGGATGCCCTTTCTTAGCAACCTCAAATGCTGTCATTAATTGTAGGAACGGTCAACTTCGACTTTCTTTCGGGCACCTAACCATTGAGCTAAACATCTTCAATCTCAACAAACAACCTAGGGATTTTGAGACCGATGAAATTGACATGATTCAAGCCATAGTTGACGAAACCTCTAGTGACACTTATGAAGCCTTGAAAATGTGTCTTGACCATTTCGACTCCAATTTCGATGAACTCGAATACATTTCTGAACCGAATGAATTTCTTGACTTAAATCCTTCGTCGTCTGAATCTAACCAAGGAATGTTGACCAATGTTAACACTCAAAAAAATCCTAAGTTATATCTCAAACCCTTGCCACAAGACCTGAAGTACGCATACTTAGACTCCTCAGAAACTCTTCCCGTAATCTTGGCTTCTGATCTTACCGAGGACCAAAAAGAAAAACTCTTAGAAATTTTGCAGGAAAATAAAGATGCTTTGGGGTGGGAACTGAGCGATATAAAAGGAATCAGCCCATCAATTGTGGAACATCGCATACATTTAGTTCATGAGGCTAAACCCACCCGTGAGGCTCAAAGGAGATTAAACCCAAACATGAGAGAAGTGGTCAAGGAGGAGATAATCAAATGTCTAGACAATAACATCATCTATCCCATCTCTGATAGTACTTGGGTGAGTCCGGTACAAGTTGTACCAAAGAAGTCGGGAGTCACAGTGATCAAAAATGAAAGTAATGAGCTCGTCCCAACAAAAATCAAAACAAAATGGCGTGTGTGTATCGACTATCGAAAGCTCAACTCAGCTACACGAAAAGACCATTTTCCCTTACCTTTTATTGACTAAATGCTCGAACGCTTAGCGGGACATGAGTACTATTGTTTTCTCGATGGATACTCTGGCTATAACCAAATCCCTATTGCTTTAGAGGATCAACATAAGACCACCTTTACTTGTCCCTTTGGAACCTTTTCTTATCGTCGCATGCCTTTTGGTCTTTGTAATGCCCCGTGACTTTCCAAAGGTGTATGATGAGTATTTTCTCTGATATGGTGGAAGAATTCTTGGAAATATTTATGGATGATTTTTCAATCTACGGATCATCTTTTCCCCAATCCCCACTCATCTAGAACTCGTCCTAAAATTTTGTAAGGAGAAATCGCTCGTGCTTAATTGGGAAAAATGTCATTTCATGGTAAAAAGGGGGATAGTTCTAGGTCATGTCGTCTCAAAAGATGGCCTTGAAGTCGATAAATCCAAAATTGATTTGATTACTAATCTACCTCCTCGTAAGTTTGTTAAGGATGTTCGTTCATTTCTTGGCCATGCGGGATTCTATATAAGATTCATTAAAGATTTCTTGAAAATTTCAAAACCTCTCTCGAACTTACTTGCCAAAGACGTCAAGTTCGAATTCACCAATGACTGCAAAACATCTTTTGAAACTCTTAAGTCAATCTTGACCAAAACTCCCATCATTCAACCTCCTGATTGGACTCAACCCTTCGAACTTATGTGCGACGCTTCTGACTTTGCAGTTGGAGCCATCTTGGGTCAGCGAATCGATAAAATCCCTTGAGTCATTTATTATGCTAGCAAAACTTTAAACGAGGCCCAACTGAATTACTCAACTACTGAAAAGGATTTTTTGGCAGTTGTCTTCGCTCTTGAGAAATTCAGACCATATCTCATAGGATCCAAAGTCATAGTTTACACTGATCATGCTGCCCTACGATATTTGCTTTCTAAGAAGGATGCTAAGGCCCGCTTAATTCGTTGGATCCTTCTTCTTCAAGAATTCGATATAGAAATACGAGATAAAAAGGGTTCTGAGAATGTTGTAGCTGATCATCTCTCTCGAATTGTGCACAAAAATGTCGATGACACCCAAATCGATGACTATTTTCCTGACGAACAAATCCTTTCGATCTCTAACACCCCTTGGTACGCTGACATTGTGAATTATCTTGTCACACAATAAACACCCGCTGAATGGTCGAAACAAGATAAACAAAAATTTCTCTCGAAAGTTCGAAACTTCTATTGGGACGACCCATATCTTTTCAAATACTGTCCAGACCAAATCATTCGAAGGTGTGTGCCCGATCATGAACACCAAAGTATTCTCTCTTTCTCACATGACCATGCTTGTGGCGGTCATTTTGGAGCAAGAAAAACTGCTGCAAAAGTTTTGCAAAGCGGTTTTTATTGGCCCACACTCTTCCGTGACGCTTTCGAATTTTGCTCTAAATGTGATCGATGTCAAAGAACGGGTCGAATTACTAAGCTAAACATGATGCCTTTTTAGTGATTGAGTTATTCGATGTTTGGGGCATCGATTTCATGGGACCTTTCCCTAACTCGTTTGGAAATCTTTACATCTTGCTTGCGGTAGACTATGTCCCAAAATGGGTTGAAGCCATCCCGGCCAAAACCAATGATAACAAGGTTGTTATCAAATTCGTCAAAGAAAACATCTTTTCACGCTTTGGCACACCTCGAACTATCATTAGCGATAATGGCACTCACTTCTGTAATCGTGCTTTTGAATCCTTGCTCAAGAAATACTCAATCACACGCAAGCTATCGACCCCTTACCATCCACAAACTAGTGGGCAAGTAGAAGTTTCCAATAGACAAATCAAACAAATTCTTGAGAAAACCGTGAATTCCAATACGAAAGATTGGTCCGTAAAACTAATTGATGCACTTTGGGCATTTTGCACTGCTTACAAAACCAATCTAGGAATGTCACCATATCGGTTAGTCTTTGGAAAGGCCTGTCACTTACCTCTTGAATTAGAGCATCGTGCTCTTTGGGCAATTAAACTTTTGAATTTTGACTTAGAGAAGGCCGGCTCACATAGGAAGTTACAAATTTCAGAATTAGAGGAATTAAGAAATGAAGCATATGAAAATGCGAAAATCTTCAAAGAAAGAACCAAAGCCCAACATGACAAGAACATACTTCGTAAGGAATTCAATGTAGGACAAAAAGTTCTTTTATACGACTCTAGACTTCACTTGTTTCCAGGAAAACTCAGATCTCAATGGACTGGACCTTATGTTGTGAAAACAGTATATCCTCATGGAGCAATTGAAATTGAAAATACTAAGGGTGGAAAAGTCTTCAAAGTAAACGGTCAACGACTGAAACCATTTTTAGAATTCGAGCAATACGAAGACGATGACCTTATCGATCTTCATGAGCCTGATCATCCTCCATGAAATCAGGTGGTACACGTTCTTTTCTTTTAATTTTCATTTTTTTTTCTCCTTCCATTTTTGTCTGCATACCGTAGACAGTTGGGACACTGTCTCAATCTAGTGTGGGGAAGTCAAGTCTGCATCACATCTTCAAAAAAAAAAACACAGACACGACTCATTTTAGAGTGATACTACGAAATAAGTTTACAATTTTTAGCTAGTTGATAGTATTTTTTCTCTCAACTTAGATCGAATAAGAAATATAATGAAAATTTTAATTTTGAGGGATAATAATGTAACCGGTACATAGGGAGATTCTTAGGTGATGGCCATGAAATCTATTTTATATTGTAGACTTTGTTTAAATAAATGGAGGACTTAAAATACTTATATTGGCATTTCGAATCTTTAAAACTAAGTTGCGTTAAGTTGAATTCGCGTAACTCTCTTTTGTGCTTATAATTTCAATAATAATAATAGTAATCCAAGGGTATCCAACATTGCTTATATATCAAGCATTGGTGTGCAAACCCGCCAAGCTCTGTCCGACATGTTGTTGACAAAATCAGCGTTGGAATATCTTGGTCTCATTTTATGAGATTGGACACCTAAGGATTACCGACACGTTATTGACAAAGTCAAAGTCGGCCTGCACAATCCGCCAAGCTCTTTACCCACTCTCCGTTAGTCCGCGAGGCAGTGCATGGGTGGTAGACCTTGGTCTTCTAAGTTAGGTGTATGTACTTCATCATAAATTTTAAAATTTTATATAATAAAGAATAAGCGATGATGCCAAACACTTCTTGACCTTATTGAGTTGACTAGCCATACATGAGAAAATAATAATACCACTTTGCAAACTGTGCCAAGCAAACTAAGAATCCATTTCATGGCTGCACTATGTTATCGACCGAACTAACTGGCCAAACTGGAATTTAACATTTGAAAACTTGATTTATATTGAAAATTTGTGACAAGTTGAGGTATCTAAAATAAAATCAACTGACTAGAAATTGTTAACTTAATTTGTTGTACCACTTTCCTGAAACAAGTCGTGTTGTCATTTTTGTTTTCTTTGTTTTTTGTATATAACCATTGCATTCATATAGTTACATTAGATTCACACATACTGCATTTGGATTTTGTGGGTAGTATCTGCTGAAAACCCTCACAAAACACCACCCGTCCTACTAGGGACACCTAGAGGTTTAACGGCTTGTTGCATACGCTCAATGCAATCGTGTTTCCTACGAAAGTGTGACCTATCTAGTTAGTCTCTCATTTTTTATTTTCTTTTTACTCGAGGACGAGTAAAAGATAAGTGTGGGGGTATTCGATTAACATAGAAATGTGTTTATTTTATGCTCTTATATTTTATCTTTTGTAAATAAATAAATGATACTTTGGGTACTTTTATGTGTTTTTACAAGTTGTCAAGTAATGCCTCCTTTGTTTCAAATAAAGGCCAACTACAAATAAAAAGCTACTTCCCCGTATTAAAGCCGTCTCAATTACAAAAGACGTTGTAGCTCACTGGTAAATGCATAGAGATTTGTACTGAGAGACCTGAGTTTGATCCCGGTCAAGCTCACTTTTTGCCAAAGAACGGAACTTTCACACTGCCCCTTTTGCTATGAAGAATATATGGATTAGTGTTATATTATATATACATATTCATGTGTATGTATGATATTCACTAATAGATATTTCAGGAATAGTCATGGAAATCAATTCAGAAAATTCATTTTTCAATTTCCAATTAGAAGAATTTCTGATTGAATTATTGCCAAGAAAAGATCAATTTTGAAGATTTTATCCTTTGTTGCCTTTGGAGTCTAATGAGTATCCTTGTTTGGAAGAATTAATCACATGGAATCTGCTCATCAATCAATCAATCAATCAATTTGCTACATGGAAGATAGGGAAGATTTGGAAGATATTCACCGTGTTTTGCTTTCCAATCAAGCTTGGTCAAGGAAGGCAAGAGATATAATGGATGATGAGGCCCATTTATTCATAGACTTAATTAGGGTTTCTAGTTCACCTATAAAAGAACATGTATATCCCATTGTAAAGGCGGGACATTTTTCTGTATTCTCGTTTATTAATAAAAAGTTTTCTTCATTTTAGTTTACTGTATTTTTCTTTCATAACAATTTGTGTATCTATCCAATTAGTTTTGGTAGAATACATATTGTTATTTTCTTTTATTATTGCATGTTAGGACTGTCCGTTTGATTAGATTCAACAGCACATCCTTCTTTTAATTTTCTGTGTGTTGTTTACTTGTTATTTTCTTTTTATAGTAATTGGTACCTTTCTTTTCAATTGTTGAATTGATATCGGTCTGATTAGATTCAGATTTGTAGTAATTTCAATAACATTAATTCAAAAAAACCAGCCTTCAAGATTTGTCTAACTCGCCTAAGAATAGATAAAGAATAATTTTTAATTACACCTCCCTGTGTTCGACCTATATGCTACACACTTGTATGCTTGCAGAATTTAATTTAAATATCACGCTTTTCTAATTCATAGAAAGCGTCGATCACAAGATTATAACCAAGTCCTGATTAAGCCTGAATATTCCCACCCTGCGAACCTAAGGGGGAATGGAAGAGAGAAGAGGAAACAAAAAGGAGAAGACATAAAGTTTGGCTAGTCTAATTACTTTTAGCAATGGTCGGATCTCCCGTTATGCCGATTTGAAGTCAATGGTCGAAATTCGCGAACAGTCGCTGCACGGCACGTTCTATTCAAGCCATTAAAATATATAATATATAGATCGTCGATTTCCAATTAAAACATATTTTATAAAACGTTTTAAATTTGTTTAAAAACGATTTCAAGTTCCATCTCAATTTTAAATTAAAATTGAACATCCCATTTTATTATAATCTCAAAATGATGATCTTTTCAAAATGTCAGATTTTGAAATTCAGCCTTCTCGATATTCATTATAAAAATGAATAAAATAGACATAAAAATTCGTTCAAATTAAAATAGCATTTCTATACTTAACCCGGCTTCATATTCTTATATATTTTCGTGTCCATCCAAAATCGGACATCAAAATAATATTTTGATTTTTCACTAAATATTATTTTAAATATTCGTTATTTCTGAATTAGAATCAAACTCCATCAATTATCGTATAATTTTATTTATATGGTTTCCATACATCGCATGTATTCAAAAATAGTGATAAACAACTATTAAACATTCCATTCACAACCAGAGTGCAATTTACTACTGTATAAGCATTAAATAGTCAGATAACGCTTATAACAGTTTGTCAATCAATCAGTTGACATACAATTAAATCCAAGGGAGATGTGTAAAATTATCGTCCCAATACCCGTGTGGGGTTTACATCACAGTCCATGTGAACATACTTCATAATACAAACGTTTTATTTAACAATGTATATTTTCACAATTTAATAATGATAATAATATTAAAACTATAAACAACCATCAACCACCAACCAAATATAGTAATCACAAGCAATAAATACATATTCAGTCACAGATATAGTAACGGTAAAAATAATTTGAGTGAAAGGGTTCTCACATTTGATTTCCACTCCGTCAGTCTTTAATGGAGGATTTTATTTTTAAACTAAATTAAACGACTGTCTAATTTAGCTAAAAATTCAACTTGCTCCGTTTCCATTCTGGTCAGTTCCATGTTGTAGTGTTCGTCGACGCGATTCCAACGAACCTAAATTTGCATAATTCGGATACCGAATGAACAAGATATAGTCATTTATACATTTAGACAATGTAAATATTATTAATTACATTAATTATTAATTACATTAATTATTAATTACGTACCCTAATTAATTTCTAACCCGCTAATCTAATCCTTCTTCCTGGAAAAACCGAACCCATCGTATGCCACCTAAGAATCGCCGACGCTCCACCCACGTTCGCCCAGACCCAGATCCAAGCACCCCACTCCGACTGCCTCGAGCTGTTCCTCTACCGCCAAGAACCACCCGGAATCCGATCTCCCCGTTGGCCCCAAAAACCGACCGAAAGTTGAGCTCTTTTAGGCCAAAAATCGAACTCAGTTCTCCACGAAACATGATCATTTGGGTATGGATATAGAGATCGAATAAATCTTAACAATTTTCACTCAAGAAGTTTGAATTGATTCGAAATGAATTATGAGATTATAGGAAATGAAATCGGGAAGATTTCTGCCTTTGGAAATAAACTGGCGACGGTGGAAATTGTGAAGGGTTAGGGTTGTGAAAATTTCCATTTATACCGTTTTTATATATTTATTATATTTAATTCATACGTTATCCTTTTAATGCTCTGAACTTCGAATGAAACCCAACAACCGTCGTTGCCAACCAAATATCCCCATTCCGAACATAATGGGATATGTTTCATAAGCCAATTCAACTGTTTAGATCAGTTTTTGTCAAAATTAAAATATAAATTAATATAACTTTCAATATTGAATTTCAACGTACATTTTAATTTACCGGGGCCACATATTAACCTCGAAAATTATGAAAATTAAAATCTAGCTATGTTTTGACGATACGATCCTAACAAAATTAATTTCGTCGAATTTGGAGATCGTTTGAAAAATGGGCTTTAACTGGGTTTTTTAAATTCAAACTGAACTTAAAATCGCGTATAAATTCACTGCGCTTCCATACTAAATCCAAATGACTTGAAAATTTAAAACTAACAATAATTTAACATTCTGAATCCAACAAAAGTAGTTTCGTCGAAAACAGAGGTCGTTTGGAAAATGACCATTTTTAAGGGATTATATATTATTAATATATATATATATTCTACATGGACTATTTTAAATTTTAAACTGGACATAACTTACAATTTATAAAGTGAAATATCAATTTTTCACATTCATTAGAAAGATATAATTAAATAGATTTTAACATTTCTGGTTTTACTGAAATCTAATTAATATTGCATTCTTTATAATCATTTAAAGTTTAAAACCAAATTTTCAAACTACCGAGCCATTTCGAGTTCGTTTTAATTAAATTTTAACTTCTTACGTTCAAACTTCGCTTTAAAATAAATTTTTAGTCATTTATTCTTAAAATAAATCATTTTAAATACTTAAAATCCACTAAAATCAATTAAAAATAAATTTTAAATTGGTTTCGAAAATCAGGGTTGTTACATCATACCTATATGTGAAACAAAGACGCTTTCAAACTGTTTCAAATGAACAGACGCATCGTTTGAATTTGCAACACTTTGAAAATTTTGCAAATGAAGAGATGCGACCGTTACAAACTGTCGCGATGCCTGGCCAACAGACATATCCTTCCTGCGCTTTTAAATAACGTTGTAGAAATAATTTAAATAATCCTAAAATAATCTTCTTCCTCTTTTCCTGTTTCTGCAACGATATTAAAGCGTTTCAAACGCTGTGTGACTTGTGACGCCTACCGGATTGTAACAACCCGCACCTCCGTTCACGCAAGATATTGTCCCCAACTTAGCCACCGTATAGGTGTGGGATTTGTTCCTCAAAAGGCATCGGCGTTAGTAAGAGATGGGATCTACTATATAAGTACCCACTTCACACAGGCTTCCACGATATGGGACTTAGGGGTGTTACATTCTCCTCTCCTATAGAGCCCAACGTCCCTGTTGGCTCACAAACACCTCACCCAGGCGCTGCGGTCCACACAGAAGCCACAATTCCGGCTGGGTAACCTGGCTCTGATACCACTGTAACAGCCCGCACCTCCGTTCATGCAAGATATTGTCCCCAACTTAGCCACCGTATAGGTGCGGAGTTTTGTTCCTCAAAAGGCCTCGGCGTTAGTGAGAGATGGGATTTACTATATAAGTACCCACTTCACACAGGCTTCCACGATATGGGACTTAGGGGTGTTACACGGATGTTGCAAAATTCCAGAAAACGTTGCAGAATTGTTATCTTCTTCTTTCTCTTCATTTCTATTTTCTAAATTGCATCACCAGAATTATATTATAGAGTGTTTTAGATCAAATCAAAGTCGTACAAACTTTGAATTTGATTTCGCTGTTCTAAGGCTTTATTGAATCCTGAAAGTCGATAGTTCGATAACATGTTTGTACCAGATGGATTGAACTATTGTCTGGAAGAATCTATCAAATAGATCCTTAAATTCTGAAGTATGACATTCATCATCATCTAATATTCTCAAACTGCAAAATTCCCAACAAAAATTCAGACAATACTTCAATCATGCAAGGTTTGAGCGCATTTCAAATGATGAATCAACATTTGACTAAATTATAGCGATTTGATGGTGAAAACTTTACTCGTTGGCAAGAGACAATGAAGTTCTTTCTGTTCACTGTCAAATTGTTCTACATTTTAGAAGACAGAGTGGAAGTTATACCAGAGGAAACTATTGGCGAGGATGCCGCTTTGAAGGCAAAACATGCAAAATGCAAAGAGGACGATTTCCTTTGTAGAGGGCATATTCTGAATGCATTATCTACATCAGTCTACAATGCTCACAGGACCTTGGAAAATGCAAAGGACCTCCAGACTGATTGAAGAGCAAGTACCACATATCCGAGGCAAGTAATAATAAAATTCCTATTTGTTATTTTATGGATTTCAAAATGATCGCTAACAAGTCCATAGTTGGACAAGTAAGTGAAATACTACTACTGGTGAATCAACTTAAAAACGCAGGTATTGATCTCCCTGAATCTTTTGTTGTTGGAGTTATTATTTCGAGACTCCCAAATTCTTGGCATGATTATAAGAAAAAATTGAAACATGTTAAAACGGATTATGATTTAGATGGTTTACAGCGTCATCTTCGTATTGAAAAGGATTCTCGCAAACACGAACTAGATGATAATCCACAAACTGAGTCTCAATCTTAGGCAAATAATATTGAAATTAATGATAAGTTAAAGCCTATGAATGAGACACAGTTTAAGAAGAAAAATAGTAATTCCAATAACAAAAAGAAAGGTGCCTGTACTACTGAACAAACCTGGCCACTATGCCCGAGACTGTCGTCTTCGGAAGAAATAACAAAAAGTGAATGTGGTCGAAAAAAGGCTTGTGGTTGTTGTACAAGAAGCGAACTCCGTTAGTGGCATTGATAATGATTGGTGGCTCGATACTGGAGCAACCATTCATGTTTGCAAAGTCTGTAATCTGTTTAAGACTTATGAATAAAACAATGGAGAATCCAGCGAAGTTACTGGCGCAAACAAAGTTGCAAGCAAAGTTCTGGGGAAAATGCATAATTAAATTTACATTCACCTCTGGGAAAGGTCTTACATTGGTCAATGTATTTTATGTACCCGATATGTGTAAGAATTTGGTTTATGGATACCTTCTTAATAAAGGAAGATTCAAGATGGTGTATGAGTCTGATAAGTTAGTGTTGTCCAAGAACAAAAAATTTATCGGGCAGGGATATTCTTGTATCGGCATGATTAAGTTTAACCTAATAAAGAAATCTTCTGCTTATATTGTTGATTCTGTTAATTTATGGCATGGTAGATTATGACGTGTTAATTACAAATTTCTGAGAAATATGCATAAGGTGGTGCTTGGCGCAGTGGTAAGGTTACCGGGCTGGTAATCTGGAGCGCACAGGTTCGAGTCCCGGCCTCTCCACATATGTAAGGGAAAGGCTATGCGCACTAGTTGACCACCCCCAGAGCCCGGAAAGCCATGAGAATAGTACTAGGATGGGAGATTGACCTAGGAAGTCATTTCGTGCTAAAGTACGGGAGCCTTTACCACTAGGTATCCGCCTCTTAGAAATATGCATAAATTAGGATTAATTTCTGATTGTGATTTCGATTCCATCTCTAAATGTGAAATTTTTGTTCAAGCAAAAATACATAGGAAATCCTTTAAATCTGTTGAAAGGAAAATTTGTTTGCTTGATTTGGTATATAGTGATGTGGGTGACTTAAAAAGTCATATCACCTACGGTGGTAACCAATACTATACAACATTTATTGATGATTATACTAGATATGCGTATGTATATCTAATGAAATCGAAAGATGAGGCTTTTGATAAATTCAAAATTTATAAAGCAGAAGTCGAAACAAAATTAGGAGTCAAAATTAAAGTGTTGCATTCAGATCGTTGGGGTGAATATTTTTCATATGAATTTACTTTGTTTTGCAAACAAAATAGTATAGTTCACCAATATACCACCTCATATACACCACACCAAAATGGTGTTGCTGAAAGAAAAAATAGAACTTTAGTAGAAATGGTTAATGTCATGCTCATAAGTTCTAATTTACCTTATAACCTATTGGGTGATGTTATGTTATCTGCATGTTACATTTTAAATAGAGAACCACTTAAAAAGATTAATATTTACCTGTATGAATTATGGTTTAATAGAAAACCTAACCTTACTAGACTTAAAGTTTGGGGTTGCTTAGCATATGTTAGAAAACTTGATCTCAAACGACTAAAGTTAGGTAATAGGGATTTTAAGTGTGTTTCCATAGGATACTTTTAATAGTGTAACTAATAGGTTCCTTATTCTTGACACCTTAAAAGTTATAGAATCTGTAGATATAGATTTCTTTGAAAATCTAACCGTTGAGAATCCATTGAGATCATCTAGTCCAGAGCCAACTTTGACTAATATTATCAATGACGATGAATATGCTCCTGGTCAAAACAACAAGAAAGTGTCAGCACCATATAATAGTACTGAACACAGAAGAAGTAAAATAGCTATAATAGAAAAGGACTGTGGTCTTGAATATCTCGTAGAAGGCAATAAGGACGAAGTCCTTAATGTGATAAGGTATGTAATGAACGTTAATGATGATCCCAAAACTTATTCTGAGACCATGAGTTCTGAAGATTCTAATTTCTAGAAAGAAGCTATAAATGATAAAATGAATTCCATAGTGTTAAACCAAACTTGGGTTTCAACAGATTTACCTCCTAGTGCTAAACCTGTAGAATGTAAATGGATATTCAAGAAAAAGTTGAATACAAATGGATCCGTTGATAAGTTTAAAGCCAGACTAGTTGCTAAGGGATATAAGCAAAGGCAATGAGTAGATTATTTTGATACGTATGCTCCGGTTGCTCGCATATCTTCTATACGCTGTTTAATAGCAATTGCATCAATTCATAATTCGGTCATACATCAAATGGATGTAAATATAGCTTTTCTAAATGGAGATTTAGAAGAAGAGATATACTTGAAACAACCTGAAGGTTTCACAACCCCAGGCCAAGAAAAGAAAGTTTGTAAATTAGTCAAATCTTTTTATGGCGTAAGCAAGCTTTCATGCAATGGCATGAGAAGTTTGATAAAGTTGTAATATCATTTGGATTCATTATTAATTATGTAGATAAATGTATTTACAGCAAATCAGATAACAACGGTTATGTTATAATTTGTTTATGCGCTGATGACATGTTAATACTTAGTTCCGATATATCATGTGTGAATGAAACTAAGAAGTTTTTATCTTCTAAATTTGATACGAAAGATCTAGGAGAGGGTGATGTAATTTTAGGAATTAAAATCATTCTGAAAGCGAGGGAGTTATTACTAACCCAATCTCATTACATTGAGAAGTTCCTAAAGAAGTATGGTCATAATGATGACAAACCAACACCAACTCCTCTAGAACCAAGTATCAAATTAGAAAAGAACACTGGACGTACCATGTAACGTCCCAAAATTTTGGCAGTTTAATAATTAATTAATTTTAATTATTTTAATATAGTGGTTAGATAATTCCAATGAGTTGAGTTCAAATATTTTGAATATTGAATTTATTTAAATAGTAGAATAATAAAATATTTATTTCCAAAATAGTCGGAAATAACCGAAGTGATGATATTGTGAAAAGCGGATAATTTAATCAATTTAATTCAGGTTTGAATTGAATTATAATAACGAATGTATTATTTAAACGGTAGTTTGAACGTATTAGTTATAATATAATTTAATCGAGCTTGTAACATCGCGGTAGTTCGTAATATGGAGTTATGAACTTCAAACAGCTATACAGGACCCGTTACTAGTCGGATTTATTCGAAACAAGAAAAAGCTATTGAACTCTATCTTTCTAAGAAGTGAAAAATGGAGATTTCCTGTTATAGATTGTGAGTTATATCCAAATAAAATTTTCAAATAGTCGCTATAGATTCGTTTGTGGACCATAACGGTTTATTTAATACAATCAAATATCAGTTTCGAATTCGGAAAAGATTTTCAAGACATAGTTATAATTTAATTTTTAGAATTTTGAATTCATAACTTATATCTATCTGTAGGGTAATGGACATTACAGTTCAACTTCTTAACTATAATGCAGGTGCAATGAAATTATGGAATACAATTGCTTCGAATGACCATCTCCAAAAACGAAGTCCTAATGATGCAAGAAAAGTACAAGAGCAACTTAATATCTCTTAATAAAAGTTAAGAATATTCTAATCATTTATTACCTAGATAGATCCTCACCATTTAATATTTACACCTAAGGTGGAGGACAACTCTCTAATACTTCATAGCTAACATTATGAAAAATCTCAAAAGATCGCATAATAGTAATACCTCTTAAATGGAGAGGTATAGAGTCCCCAATACCAATTTAGTACTCAATTTGTAACGATCCACTATTTCAAACCATTCAAATTGACAATAAATCCGCACATATCAGATTTGAATCGTTCAAAACAATAAATCCTTTTTTACCATGTTGTAATATAATCCACAAAATTAAGAAGTAATAAAATAGCAATATAAATTCATTATGATAAAATCTTGATAACCTAGCTTAAAGCCAAATTCTAAGTCCATCAAATTAAGTGCAGTGAGGAAGATAAAATTATACCAGGTTACTTGCATTCTTCAGAATGCACGGTACCATAAAAGCAACCAAAATTGCATAAAAACATAACTATAAACATCTAGTAATTGGGGACCCAAATGGAGTCACGTATTTAATTACGTCTGCAGTTTCTTAAACACCCAAAATTCAATTAATTAACTTGAATTCAAAATCAAATCAAACAATAAATGTTGAGAAAGATCATTACCTGCAAATTCGCTTTAAATCCATTTAGAATTCATCAATCAGAGCTACAAAATCAGAGAGGATTGCAAGTAACCGAGGTTGAAAAAGACATCGATCAGCTGATAAAGAAGAAGGTGACGATCAAGTAGAATTCCTAAACTGGATTTTGTCACATAAATCGAGCGAGTAGGTTTTGCTAATGAATCGAAAAGAATCGTAATATGATGAGAACAAGTAGAAACCTAATTTTTGATCGATGGGTCAACGAAACCATTAGTTTAACGGGCTAAAACTGTGTAACCCACGAGAATACGTCGGTTTAATGGTTTAACCCAATTAGTCCAGCTAAATAAATGGGTTTAACCCAGCCCAATAATTTTATGGTTAGTTGGGTTGGGTAAACGGGCTGGATACATTTTTGACACCCCTAGAAAATACTGGTGTAAGGGGTGGGAGTTTGTCCAGGCTCATGGGATATAACGAAGGAAAACGGATGGGAGTTTGTTGCGAGAAGAAGTGTTGTCCATATATGCATGCATGGACCATGGCCATTATTTCCATGTATGCATACTGGACCGATTACAGGAGTGGTAATTCTTCTGGGAAGAAATAGTTTGATGTGAGCTTACGTTTGGAAGCGTAAAAAGGGACAAAAGAATTTCCGCAAGTCTCTGCTGTTACACACAGGGGCTGTGTTTGAGGGAAATACAAAATCACGATATCAGTGACGAAGTAGTAGAGTTTGAATGGCGAAGTTTTGGTGGAATTGTTAGCGTGATGTTTTTATGGAGTGTGAGAGAAGCATTTTTGCAGAGGACGCATGGCAATGGTGTTTAAGGAGTAGCAGCTGGGTTTTCATTTTTCAGTAATGGATTGAAGAATACTTGCATTGATCATGAATGCACACAGGAGCTTACGGGTTGTATTTGGGAAGACGGGTTACTGTTTATGACGGGTTGGGCTGGTTAAAGAAGGCGAGGCCCGTTTCAATAATTAAATTAAGTTTAATATAATTTAAATTGTATATATAAATGCGTTAATGCTATATTTCGTTCATACATTATCAATTTTACGAACGGTTTGTCATGGTAGGATTGTATCGTCGCACGCTACCTACTGGAACCAGTTTGGAGCGATTCGAAGGTCGTTACAATTTGTGGCAGAATTTAAATGCATGATAAAATCCACCGAACGTTAATCGACATTTAACGATCAACGACCAAGGTAAGTAAACTCACAAACTCTGAACAATTTTATAATTTTATAAACATATTTTAGAACTGAAAAATAATGGTTGAATGATGTGTGATGGTTGTTTGGATGAAGTGCTTATAAATTAGTTGGAGTTATAGATACGATTATTTATAAAAACCGTTAGTTAAACACTGATCATGTTTATTTTAATATCTCATATCGACAAGGAATTAATATTATTCGTGTTGACTAACATCTGTGGATGCAGGGAAACAGGTTAGAGGAATCCAACTGGATTCCTCAACAATTATATTATTAATTTTCATATATTGCATTAGATGACATGATGAATAATATTTTGTTGATTGTTGTGTGTTCTGGAGGTTGAATAACCTTAGCCTTGAAATAATCGGTATTCAAATACCATAAAAATATATTATAGATGAATTAGAATTTTAAAAAGGAAGAATCTATTAGTTATTATTTTTAAATAATAGAAATTGAATCTTGATTGGACCAGCAGGTGATGACTTGTTTTAAGTATATTAAACCAAGTAGTTGATTTTGAAGATATTTATGAAGTAAAATGTAATGTTTTTAAAATCCTATATTTGGAATAAGATTATATTTGAATTAGGATTAATAAACGAGTCTAGATTCCTGTTGGGAAATGATGTTTATATTGGAAAGTATATAACGATTTGAAAGTAAACGTTTTGAAAATAGGTGCTTCTTTGAGACAATTTGAGTTAAACTAAAATGATTTGATTAACGAGAAGTTTTGAAATGGAGGGTTTCGAAAGGGTTTTTCCCCAATGTTAATAATTTGTATTTTCTAAAGTGCGGAAATAAGGAACGTGGAAAAAGGTGGAAGTGTTTTCGGACATTAATAACATATATTTTTTGGAATCTGGGAAGATATGGGAAACAGGAAAATAAATGTTAGAAAGGGGTCAGTGATTGTGTGATGGATTTTTTTTACTTCGATAGTTAAATAACCGATTCTCTAAGTGTTTTGACCACGTTGTCAATAAGGAGAGACCGATAGGATTTATTATCCGAAAACCACTCCGTATAGGCATATGCGTTGCGAATTAGATTATGCTGAAGAAAATTGAAGAAATAGTGAGATGCAAGGGTCGTTCTATTCCAGAATAGTGCTTTTTATTTGTCCAGTCTCAGGACAACTTGTATGGACGAATGTCTGACAGAGTATTCCTAACAGATCACATAAGACGATCTTTTCAGGATATTATGTCTGGTGGCGGAGAAATTTGTTTCTCTTAGATTTTATACCCGTAATATTTTTGGAAGATCAACTAGTGATTTGACAGGTTTGACGATGTGACATTCAAAGTGAATGGTGGCCAGATATTCTAAAGAATAACGCAGCCTCTTGCCTCACAACCAGGAAATGACAAAAATCGGGCAGGCAGCATTGCTAGTTGGGGCATATCCAAGCAGGGTGTATTGTCATCGATCTAGAGAAAATTCATATTGTTCTTCTTTTCGTTTCTGTATCTTCGGATTGCGGTTGGACGGCCAACAACCATGGGTGACAATATATTCACTACACTCAAGCTAAATGAGTGGGCGGTCATGTGTGGCCAGATTGGAACCCCAGTGTATACCCTCTAGAGTACACTGATCGGGAGGTAATCCCATACCTTGTCTGTTGGAATCCAATATCCAATAAGAGCCCTGTGGTTTTTGATTTTATATTATATGTGGAGCGTGAGATGCAAGCGTTCGGCTATTTGGTTATTTACTTGATTAGACATTATTATAATATCACTGAATTTTGATATCAAAATATTTTGGGTTATAGTAAGGTAAAAACCGTCCATGTTTATGTGCGGGCTGGTCTTACCATTATCCTTTTCATTCGAAAAGGATTTTCAAAGTTAAACAATATGGTTGGAGTTTACTCACACCAGTCCCATGTCTGACCCAGAGTTTACTTTTGTTTGTGTTTTCCTAAACTCTTGGGTGCCCAAATTTATACGGACAGCCAAGTGTTTTAGGATTTTTACAGATTCACTTGGAGGAGCTCGAAGCAGGAGGCTTTACCATTAGTTATTCAGAGATTATTTCCGCTGTGATGTATATGAATTATTCTTTGATATGGTATGTTATACAAATTCAGATTTGTATTTCAAAGTTATATTATATAATATATTTTCTTCGTTCCGCTGTGACATATGTGTTCTTCGTTCTCTTCTATTCTAATTATTCCCTGTTTCTATTTCTCACCCTCTAATTTCTTTCATTAATGACCCGGTATTTTCGATGCTTGAATAGTCGACATGGTATTTATGTTGATTTTCTGGGTCGAAAATCCGTGGGCCGTTACATACCATTTCTCCACTGGAATATTCTAGTGTTATTGGGAGTCTTATGTATGTTATGCATTGCACTAGACCCAACATTGCACATGCTATAAGTGTATTGTTCCAATTTACTAATCTAGGTTTCGAACATTGGAAAGCTATTTCCAGAGTTTTAGCTTATTTGAAGGAACCATCAATTAAGTTGATCTTATAAAGGATATCATGTTGTAAGAGAAGGATATAGTGATGCAACTTGGAACAATGTAGAATCCAAATCCAAGTCTACGACTGGATGGATATTTACATTAGGAGGCGCTACTGTGTCTTGGGCTTATAAGAAGCTGACTTATATATCTGATTCAACTATGTTGTCAGAATTAATTGCATTAGCAGATGCATGTAAGGAAGCGGAATGGCTTAGGAATTTATTAATGGAAATCTCATTGCGGAAGAAGCCATCTCCAGCAGTCTTGATTAACTGTGATAACAAGCAATGTTATATAATGTCTTAATAAGACATATAATGAAAAATCTAGACATGTGAGTCTAAGACATCAGATGGTAAGACAGTTACTCAAAAGTGGAGTTATAACTATTGACTACATAGAAACAAAGAAAAACTTGGCTGACCCACTTACAAAAGGTCTTCCAAAGGCAATGGTTTCTATAAAGTCAAAAGAAATGAGACTAAGGTCTGTGAATGAAGATTGATCATCCTTAACAGAAACCCAACTTGTGTCTTGAAAAGGATATACAAAGTTCAGTGGGTACCAACAAGTTAAAATTATGATTATGGAACACTAAATCAACAATCCCATAATATTTAGTGTTGGATTCTGTAAGAACAAAGGATGGATAAATATCCTTAATAAGTCTAGAAACCTTAAAAGGTGCCTCGTAGAAACACCTTAAGAGACTTACCTATATGAGTATGGAAATCAGGCTGTTTCCTAGGAAAGTAAGATCGCTTTCTAAAGTAGACTCATGAACTAAGATTAAAGCACGTGGCCATTAACGTGTCGAGCAATATAGAACACTCTAACTAAGGAAATCAACATGTGTGATTGTTCCGGTTTTATCATTAAGGTATATTTAACTCAAGATTCATTCACCATAGAATCTCGATAGAACTTTGAATGGTTTACACTAAGTAAAGGTTCAAATCCAAAAGATACCTTTTATTTATGTGTTGTTTCTACGATGATGCAAAACTTGATCTTAGAACTACATAGGCTTGATCTCACTTAGGTACGTAGGTAGTCACACTAGTGATTCAACCGTCCATTTTATTTATTTTTTGTTTTGAAAATTGGAGGAGATTGTTGTAAATTTTCAAACATTGTTTTGGGGATATGGGTTTGTTTTGAAGAGGAAGAAAGAATGAAGAAGAGGAAATGTATTTGCCCCACATTGTGGAAGATTTAAAAGTATGCTAGGTACTAAAGTTTCTAGAGAGGATGTTCGGACCTTGGGGCACCCAAATGTTTACTTTGTTGTGAGGAGGGAGGCCATGCACCACTATACCACATGCGCGCGCCGCCGTCCGTCCGACCGAACCGAACTAGGTCGGGCCAAGTCCGGGTGCGGGTCTCGGGTCCGATAGAAAATATATTTTTGGACAGCTTTTATACACTATAACTAGCTGAATTGCAGCCCATTTCAGACCCGAACGGATGTCATACCTGGGCGCGAAACAGTGACGCTTTCAAACTGTTTTAAATGAATAGACGCGTCGTTTGAATTTGCAACACTTTGGAAACATTGCAAATGAAGAGATGCGACTTTTATAAACGGTCGCGACGCTTGGCCAACAGACATATCCTTCCAGAGCCTATAAATAGCGCTATAGAAATCATGTCAAATAATCCAAAAATAATCTTCTTACTCCTCTGTTTCTGCAATGACGTTAAAGCGTTTCAAACGCTGTGTGATTTGTGATGCCTACCGGGTGTTGCAAAATTCCAGAAAATGTTGCAAAATTGTTATCTTCTTCTTTATCTTAATTTCTATCTTATAAATTGCATCATCAGAATTATATTACAGAATGTTCTTAATCGAATCAAAGTCGTACAAACTTTGAATTCGATTTCGTTGTTCCAAGGTTTTATTGAATCCTAAAAGTTAATAGTTCAATAACCCATTCATACCTGGTGGGTTGAACTATTGTCTGAAAGAATCTATCAAATAGATCCTTAAAGTCTGAAATATGGCATTCATCATCATCCAATAGTCTCAAACCACAAAATTCCCAACAGTCGTATTGTGATAAGTATGATTTTTTATATTTATGTTTGTACATGTACGCTTGGAGCTGGTTGAGATGCGTTTGATACATTTTGATGAGAGATTGGATATTGTTCGATGTTGATGTGCATTTTTTTAGTTTATTTTTTGAAGATGTGGATGTTTGGAACATCTTGTAGAGATGATTGTTATTGGTTTTGTAATGTATAGTATATTTTTTGGGTTTGATTTGTGATAACTATTGTTATTGCCTGTGTATTTGATTTTATTATATATGTATGTACATACATATATATATAATCTTGCAATGGAGCTATGATATTCATTGATGTATATGTGTTGGGGAGGAGACACAAGGTAGTCGGAAGAAAAGAAAACGCTATCCAAATTTTCGATGACTACCGACAATTTCTGATAAAAGTTTATCATAAATTTTTGATGATTTTCTTTTTCATCAGATATTTAGTCGGAAATTTCACCATTTTCGATGGCAATTTGACCTCCCGATTTGCCATGTATACGGACCTATCCATTGGAATAATTGTAGAAAACTATTCCTAATAGGAAACTGTCAGAAATGAATAATAAAGTCATCAAAGATGTTGCTAAACGTGTACCTCGTTCCAATGGATTTTGCATCTGTTTTGGTAAGCCGCCTGTGGAAACAAATTAAAAAATTTGAATCCTGATTTAGGAGTTAAAATCCAATCGAAATCCAAATAGTTGAGGCAGAACTTTGCTCGTAGCTTGAAGGCAGCTAGCTGATTACACTGATGAAGGGAGAAGTTGCAAATTAACGACTTAAATGCCACAATACTATAAAGTTGGACCCCTCAACTCGATTTTGATTCATAACAAGTGTGAATCCGTGCTTTGCATATGGGCCACACAATACTTCTACCAAATTATTATTGGATATTTATTTTCTAGTATAAACACCAACTATAATCCAATTTAACGACAATATTTTATTCAGTTTGTTTTTCATGAAAGAATTTAGAATTTCAAAGGATACTATTTCCCTGCAAGGCTTTAATTATCTTATTATCAAAATATTGAATAAAGAGATGTAACTAAAGGAAGAATTTACCTAAGCTCGCTTATCCTGCAACAAACATGCATGTCCATTAACTTTAATACTTTTTATGTCACCCTTCACCATTTGGAGAACACTGATCTTGTATTTTTTTTAAATAACTACAAAAATGATTTGAGCAAGAATTGTGACAGAAGCTCACAATAATGATAAAAGATTGAACGTAAAGATACAGTACAACTATAATTAAATGACCACTAATGTAGCGATTAATAAATGCTAAATTAACAAATTTTGTTACCATATTAATAAATGTAGAGATTAATAACCATTAATGTAGCAAATAATAGATAATGTAAGCATAAGGAAATAGTTAATTTTGTTACCGTATTAAAAAATGCTAAATTAATAGAATTTAATAAATGCATTTACTTACATATTGTGCAATATTTGCAATTAACTATTTCATAACAATAAGTTAACGCATTTTAAATTGAAATAATTGAAGAATTCCCACTTGTTTACCATAAGTGCATCATACATGATTTGTTCAGTTATACATGATTTGTAATGCTGATCATTTATTATTTATCTAAAATACGGTGAATTTAGCAATTGCCCTATTATGTTTTATACTATTAAATATGTTGGGAAAATAACCGAATGTGCAAAGTTTTAAACGTTTGTTATATGGTTCGTCATAATAAAAAATAGAGTGCATAATCCAAAGACATGTTGTAATGTTTTGTAACTATCAAGTTTGAAATGGGAATTTTTTGGCATACATTTAAATAGCGTAGAAAGCAATAATATCACAGTATTATTACATATATTTTTATGTTAAATGTTGCTGAAATTCTTTAAATGTTCATTATTACTTACCATTATTACTATCTCTATTCAATTAAGGTTTTGGTACTGAAATTATTTAAATGTGCATTATTACTTACCTTTAATACTATCTCTATTCAATTAAGGTTTTGTTGTCTCCATTCAATTAAGGTTGCCAGATCTTCGCGCCCACGATTGATACTTACCATTATTACTATCTCTATTCAATTAAGATTTTGTGTATAATTCGCAACTTATATATATGGCTCAGATTATTGCGTACGTTTTTATGTTAAATGTTGCTAAAATTCTTTAAATGTGCATTATTATTTACCATTATTACTATCTCTATTCAATTAAGGTTTTGGTGCTGAAATTCTTTAAATAGATTATTACATACATATTCATGTTAAATGTTGCTGAAATTCTTTAAATGAGCATTATTACTTACCATTATTACTATCTTTATTCAATTAAGGTTTTGGTGCTGAAATTCTTTAAATGTGTAGTATTACTTACCATTATTACTATATATTTAATTAAGGTTTTGTTGTCTCTATTCAATTAAGGTTTTGTTGCTGAAATTCTTTAAATGTGCATTATTATTTACCATTATCACTATCTCTTTTCAATTAAGGTTTTGTTGCTGACTTTTCAATTAGGGTTAACTGATGTTTTTAATGACGTTAACTTTTTAATGTGAAAATTGAAGCTTTTGTCCTACGTTGCAGTATACAGAACCGTTTGATATATTTCTTTTTATTAAATCCTAGCCCTTCTTTGTTTTTTCCGTTATCTCCAAGCAATCTTATTATATTGATATATAGTTTGGGATTTGAATAGTAGTACCCTATAATTTTCCCAATGTTTATCACTTATACATTTTCACTCCCGTACACAACCGCGGAAAGAAATAAAATACGGCAAAAACGTCCACTAAATATGGCAACGGCTTATTCCCTTTAAACAACACGTTAGGTAGGCATTTATGGTAAGCTGACCATATTTCCTTGCCGTAATACAAATAGTGCATAAATATATATTTTTCGATTTAATTCAGTGCTACAATTAAGTGTGGGCGCAATCAAATTCAAATGCTTAAAAATATGTTTTCCAGTTTTCCTTATCGATGGTATAAGTAAACTAACATTGAAAGGTGATATATAACAAACATTTAAAATTAACGAAGATGATAAATGAAATACTTTCAGTTAATTAAATGAAGGAAGGTAAGAAAAGTCACTATTATACGATAAATTGCATTAGCAATGAAATATCGTTAATCGCATTAGCAATGAAACACGACTATTTCGTTAGAAGATGGTATTTGAAGAATAACCTAGTATACCTACCATGACTCAAACTACAAAATTTGAAGCGAAAGATAAATGTTTAAGAGAAAATTTTTGTTTATTTTTTAAATAATAAGGCAAATTGTGTACCTCTATATATCCCATCAATACAATGTTAAGCATAAAATGAAGAGCCGGCTGTGAGAATCATGCAGTTGTTAAGAGTAAGATAAAAGATTAAATGGCCTACAAGACAGAACAATTGAAATCAATGACGGTAAATTCATTAGATGCATGTATTTTATATTGGATATGTTAAATTTCACAAACTATTTATTAGATATACAAATAAATCCAAATTAATAAAATGATCAAATAACTGATGATGTTTGTAATAATATCCATTCTTCACATGATGCATGTTATATTAGTTTCAGTGACTGAAAGTTTGGATGGTGGATGGTTTCAAATTAACGATGCATGAGATTAGGAAAGCAAGATGAAGTGCAATATAGCAGCAGTGATGAATGCATAATACGTAAAACTTTAAGCATTATGCAAGGCTGATATTTGTTTACATTAAATTACATGTTCCTTCAACTTTACCAACGACATAGTGTTTATTAATAATAACAAAGCAAACACATTTTGAGTGGTCGCTTAGCCTAGTAGATACTTAGAACATGAACTCATGTGCTCCATTCAAAATTACATTATCAGAATCAATTAAGCGTAAATAATCATTCTGATGAGAAAATTTATCTTCTCGCTGCATGTTGCATGCGACCTACTTGTTCAGATATTTATAAAAAAAATCATACAAATTAATTATTTGGCATTCAGAATGAAATATGACGGCTCCGCTGTCACACGAGACATTGTTTTATTCTTTTTCATTTTCTGTGGGCCTGTTTCTTTCTGGCTTAACCCAAAGCCCAAACATTGTATAATAAACATTACCCTATGATTATATAAAGGGAACATTGCACTTTGTATCACATTATTCAGTTTCTTGTTATTACAAACATTTCAATACAATCAATAAAATTCTTCTTTGATAAATCTGTGTTTTCCAACTTGGTATCAGAGCCAGTTCTCGTAATTCTGCAATTGATCATCAGAAGTATTGATCAATTAGAGATCCATCAGAGTAATATCATCACTTAGATCTCCCTTCATCGAAGCTCTAGCTTCTCACCTGAAGGTTGTTGCCTTATTCCATAAGCAAGAAGACTCGCCTATATAATTGAAGTTGCTTTCTCGCTTTAGAATAAGGTTGATCAGAGAAGATTCGGATTCTCTTGAAACTGATCAAGACTATTCAAGAAATCATCAAGTTTTGTATCAGTGCCTTTATAGAGTGTCAATCAGATCTGTGTATCTGTTCTTACCAGTTTCAAATGGTTTTCATCCTCATCTTGACAATCTATATTGCATCATTCTACAAAACATTGTGCATCTTGAAAACAGTCACAATTCAAAGCTTCAGAGTGTAAAATCTTACCTCTGATTTTCTGTTCTTATATTCTTGCATCTGTGTGCATTTCTTTTCTTTTCATCATGACAAATTCTGGAAGTGAATCAACTCCTCAAGTTTCCAGCAATAGACCTTTACCACCACAACCACCATCAGATCCCATCCAAGATTTAACGAAATCCATCATTATGCCTCAGAGTCAAATGATCTCAACTCATCTTGATGAATCAAACTACCTGTTATGGAAATTACAGGTTGAAACTACAGTTAGAGCTTATGGTCTTGAAGACTATATTCTCGGTACAAAAATTATTCTTTCAAAATTTATTAGAGACAGTGAAGACAAACTCGTGAGTAATCCTGAATACACAATGCATCAGAGACAAGATGGTTTGGTCATGGATGATGTCATCCATTAGTCCAACAATTTTACCACAGTTAATTGGGGTCAAAACTGCTCAAGAAGTTTGGGAAACTATTGTAAGAAATTTCTCAAATCAGTCTTCAGCTAGAGTAATGCATTATAGAAGACAGTTGCATAGCATAAGAAAAGGTGAATCATCTATGAATGAATACTTGTTGAAGGTTAAAAACATTTGTGATCAATTAAACTCAGCAGGTCAAAGAATACCTAAATCAGAACTGGTTATTGCTATTGTGAGTAGTTTAGATGATGAGTATGAAGCTGTCACTGCAATCATATTATCCATGGATCCAACTCCCTCATTACAATATATGTATTCTACACTACTATCACATGAAGGTAGGATAGAACACAAGAAAACCATTAATGCTGATTTATCTGTCAATTATACTACATATGGCAGAGGAAAAAAATAAGACAAAAGCAATAATTCAAGAAATCAGTTTAACAATCAAAGAGAGGGATGGTCTGGAAGAGGTGGTGGAAGCAATAATAACAACAATAGAATCAGATGTCAAATTTGTGATAAAGTGGGGCACAGTGCTAGCAAGTGTTATTTTAGAATCAATACCAATTACACTCCCTCACAACATAGCAATAATGCATCTGCAAATTTGGTTAATTCTAATGAAGGCAGTAAAGCACAGGCAGAAATTCATAATACAGATACTACCACCAATGATGATGTGTCAGATGATTGCTGGTTCCCAGATTCAGGTGCAACAAACCATGTTACCAACAATCTAAATAATCTCAATTTGGGGAACAAGGAGTATAAAGGTACCCAAAATCTTACTGTTGGTAATGGTAAAACTGCACTAATTACACACACTGGAAATGCAAGTTTAGATGGAACTGAAAATTTATTTTTAAAAAAATTATTAAGAGTTCCATCTATTAAGAAAAATTTGATGAGTGTTTCCCAATTTTCTAAGGATAATAGTGTTTATTTTTAATTTTACATTAATTCATGCATTGTCAAAGACATACTGACACATAAAATTCTATTGTAGGGTAAAGAGAGTAATGGATTATACGGATTTGATATTAGTTCAAATAATTCTGAACACAAAAGTGATAATTGTATACTGTCTGTTACTAATGACTCTAGTTGCATTAAGGACTTTGATTTGTGGCATTATAAACTTGGTCATCCCAGTGTAAAATTTACTAAGCATGTAATGATGAATAATAATTTTTCTGCTTATCAATTTCCTGAATCGTACATGTGTTCTACTTGCCAATTGGGAAAGAGTCATAAATTTGCATTTCCGGACACACACACTGTTTATTCTAGACCACTTGAATTGATTGCTACAGACTTATGGTGTCCTGCACATATTAGTTATTGCTATGGTCACAAGTACTATATATCATTTATTGATGCCTACTCTAAATTTGTATGGATTTACATGCTAAAGTCTAAATCTGAAACCAGTAATGTTGTGATACAATTCATTAACAAAGTTGAAAATATTACTGGCAATAAAATCCACACATTTCAAACTGATGGTGGAAGAGAATTTTTGCCCTTAAAAACATTTTTTGATAAAAAGGGTATTAATCACAGAACTACATGTCCCTACACTTCAGAAAAAAATGGATTAATTAAAAGAAAACATAGGCATATTATTGAAACTGGTTTGACTTTGTTAGCACAAGCATCTATGCCTTTTAAGTATTGGGCAGATGCCTTTTACACTGCAGTACATTTGATCAACTTAATGCCAACCAAGGTGTTAAAATTCAAATGTCCTCAAGAAATTTTAACTAATATCAAACCAAATTACACTTAAAGGTGTTTGGATGTCAATGTTTTCCATATATAAGACCTTATAATAATCATAAGTTAGATTATAGGTCTACACCTTGTACTTTTCTAGGATAATGTAATAAACAAAAAGGATACAAGTGTCTAGATAAAAAGGGAAAGATCTATATTTCTATGCATGTAAGATTTAATGAACATATATATCCTTTTAGCAAGAATATTGAAAATATTTCAGAAAAAGATACAAGTACTAGACAGGTAATGGTTGACATACCTGATAAGACTGAAGTGTTTGTGCCAATTCATGTGTATAAACATGACACAAATGCAAGCTCTCAACACACTAAGCCATCAAGCAGGCCAGGTCAAGAACAAAGCAGCAATGCAAGTCCTCAACTCACATTGCCTTCAAATAGGCCAGGTCAAGAGCAATCATCCTCCAATCATCAAATTGAAGACAATGCTCAACAAAGAAGACAAAGTATTAGTGATCCTCATAATATTCATATAGCAGATAACAGTGAAAATAGTGACAATCAAGCTACTGCTGTTAATGAAGCTGCAAATCAGCATCCAAAGCTTACTAGAGCAAAATGTGGAATTTTCAAACCCAAATTTTTTAATGCTACAACTGTTTGTATGGTTTTGATTTTTCAGAGACTTTTTCACCTATTGTGAAACCCACATCAATCAGAATAATTTTGACTATTGCTTTGTATAAAAATTGGAGCATCAAATAATTAGATGTTAACAATGCATTTCTTAATGGTGATTTACAGCAAGAGGTCTACATGGAGCAGCCTCAAGGCTTTGTTCAACAATCAACAAAAAATTTGGTGTGCAAACTCAACAAGGCCATCTATGGATTGAAACAAGCTCCTAGGGTTTGGTTTGATAAACTAAAAACAACCCTTGTCAATCATGGATACAGATCATCCAAATCCGATAACTCAATTTTTATTAAAATTACTGATTCTGATACAACATATATACTGATTTATGTTGATGACTTTATTATTACAGGCAGCAATACTGATGAAATCAAGGCTGTTACAAATATGCTAAATTCAGAATTCTCAATCAAAGATTTGGGTGATCTAAATTATTTCTTGGGTGTTGAAGTCAAAAGAACATCAAGTTCTGAAATACATCTTAGTCAAAGAAAATATATTTTAGAAATTCTTCATAGGGCTCAAATGCACAAAGCAAATCCTTTACCAACTCCTATGATCACAAATATACAACTATCCAAGCATAAAGGAGAATCTTTTCAAGATGGAAATTTTTTTAGAAGCATTGTTGGTGCACTTCAATATGCTACTATAACCAGACCAGATATAGCCTTTAGTGTCAACAAGGATAGCCAATATATGCAAAATCCTTTGGATAATCACTGGAAGGCAGTCAAGAGGATATTAAGATATCTCAAAGGAACTATTGAGGATGGTTTAATCCTTAAGACAAGCAACACATTAAATATCAATGCTTATGCTGATGCTGACTGGGGAACAGATTGTGATGACATGAAATCTACTTCAGGTAACTGTATTTTTCTAGGTAAAAATCCTGTATCTTGGTGTGCTAAAAAACAAAGAACTGTGTCCAAATCAAGTACAGTAGCAGAATTTAGAAGTGTGGCTAGTTGTACAGCTGAAGTTATGTGGATAGAATCACTATTAAGTGAATTACATATCGCAACAACCAAGAAATCTACTGTATCGTGTGATAATATTAGTGCTATATCTCTAACTTCAAATCCTGTATTACATTCTAAAACCAAGCATATTGAATTAGACCTATACTTCATCAGAGAGCAAGTTGTAAAAGAGAAATTGAAGATAGGTTATATACCTTCCTCAGATCAGAAAGCTGACATTATCACGAAACTCTTATCAAGGCCAAACTTTTCCAAGCTTTAAGAGGAATTAAATATAGATGTTGCCAATGAAGCTCAAAGATCGAGGAGAATCATTTTCATTCCTGAATCATGATTTATCTCAAATTGTTGAGGTATTGTGACCGATTGTTGTCAGATCTACTCTTCTCAGCTAGGACTTCATAAGAACACAATCGTTCCTCATCCAATTTAACCTCTATGAGAAAATCGAGCCCTCTCAAGTGGTTAACTCGAGCATAGAACGATTTACCTGTTATGGAGGCCTAAAAAGAGAGATCCTTCATCAGTCAGTCTCATGAAGTCGAGGGAGTAGCCATCCTTCATCAATTAGTATCATGAAGCCGAAGGAGTCGCCATTTTTTATTCTCGAGAGCAAACCCTAACCCTAGGTTAGGTTTGAGGGGGGAAATGAAATATGATGGCTCCGCTATCACACGGGACATTGTTTTATTCTTTTTCATTTTCTATGGGCCTGTTTCTTTTTGGCTTAGCCCAAAGCCCAAACATTGTATAATAAACGTTACCCTATGATTATATAAAGGGAACGTTGCACTTTGTATCACATTATTCAGTTTCTTGTTATTACAAACATTTCAATACAATCAATAAAATTCTTCTTTGATAAATCTGTGTTTTCCAACTTTCAGCGATTTTCCATTTGATATTTATTCCATATGCTCCTATAAATTAACATGGTTTAAGAACAGTTTTGGTCACAGTAGAGAGTGGAGTAACCACCAAATAAGACATTTTCCAGTTTGGTGTAGTCACAACATAGTGTAATAGAGTAACAAAGGAATGCCTAACTTGGTTTGAATGTTTTATTTCATTCCATATTTTGATGAGTTCTGTTTTTATGTGCATGTGCATAAGCAACTAAGATGCTCAATTGTTAATTTTCTCCTACAGACTGTGCCTACATTCAAATTTGAGTTTGTACACTGTCTTGTACCGTTTTTGTAAATTTCACATGTAAACATGCACTACTATTATTTTAAGCATATAATGTTGATTACTGAAATTTGCAGAAAAACAACAAAATAAATATTTTCCTTTTTCACACATAAAAAACTCATCTGCTATGAACAAAAACGAATGCCAATAGTAACTTGAATTGACAAATTGAAGAACAAAAGAATACATATTTTTGCATGTTATGTTTGTGAGAATAAAATTACATTGTATTATAAAAGCTTAAATTATGTGAATACCACATATTACATACTTATATAGATTTCTATGCAATTTGCACCGTTTTAGCACTGACTTCTTGTAACGATCTAGAAATTTGACATTTAAAAATATAAATCAAATTCAGATTTAACGCAAATTAAATATTTATATTTGGAATTTTGTCCATTTGAACGATATTTAAGTGAACCCTTTCCAGTGATTTATAAACATTTTAAAACAATATTTGCATTTCTAACTGATTTGAATCTGTAAGGTTAGAATTTCTCTGTTGTTTAATATTAGAGTTATTGCCGTTATTAAATCATTTTGTACATTAATTAAGAAACGAATTTAATATGAACATTTTTTGGAAACAAGAATTTTTGCCGTATTAATTTATTTTGTAATTTAATAATATTTAATATTTATCGTATGTATGCCTACTAGAACTGTAACACCCCACGCCCGCTAGGGTCACTCACAAAGGGAATGCCATAGCATCGGTGGAGTATTTTAGTGAATATAGAACAGAAAAATTACAACAAGACAGATATAAATAGTACTTGAAATTTTAAAACATCATCACATAACAGCGGAAATAAACATGTCTGGTTACATCATAAAACCACGATAAAAGTCAAGTACAATATCCATCAAAATAAAGAGGTACATAATCCCACTCTCTCATACAATAGCCATAACAAAAGAAAAGACAACTGGATAACTGGAGCTTTACATCTCCCCAAGCTCCTAAAGACTGGAACAGCAATCCGATCAAGCTCTACTACTGCTAGGATCCACCGTAGGACCTGAGGGTTGGGAAAAAGATAAAAACAACGGGGTCAGACATAAGTCTGAGTGAGTCCTATAACTTTAACAATACAATCATTAAAGTAACCAGAGAAGACATAAACTTGACCTACGGTAATATCTGGGGATGAATGGCTACACTAAGCAGCTTGGTAGACTTAGGATAAACTAAGATAACCGTCAGGACGCATCTACCCACCCAAGGATAATTACTAACTGCACCACACCAGTCATTCCTACTTAAAGGTTGATCCCTTCCAAGGACTTAGAAAATTTCCCCAGTAATCTCATGTACTCCTAGCCCACTACATAGGTGCCGTCTGCCCCTATCTCCACTAGGTGTACCCAGTAATTCTTACCCAGTAGTTTCGTGTACTCCTACATAGGTGCCGTCTGCCCCTATCTTCATTAGGCGTACCCACTACTCCCCATCGATCGGCTCCCTACCGTAGATACCCGTGCTGGTCCCACAGTGGGGTGTATCACTCCCCTAAAGTGGCTACCCAATACTAACGGTGCACGGCTTTATATCTACACGATGCAACAACGGCTTATCTACCAGCCCGGGCCCACACACGCATATGAAGCCCGTTGGACTTGCGTTGCCACCGCTAACCCGTTTTGGCCTCTTATAGTCAAGCCCAATATGCGTGTCCCGTCACTCGACATGGGTCGAGCCCACAAAGATACGTTTGGGATATTGGTTGAAATGGGCCCCCACAAGCTACCCACTTAAGCTTGTCAAATATCTAGTGTATCCCACTTAACCCTTTAATCATGTTTAATTACATGTTTCCACTTGGTTAAGTATTCTAATCGTATTTTCTATTGCCACCCAAGGCAACCCACTAGATTCCTCATGCCACCCAAGGCAATCCCAAAATTTCCTCATGCCACCCAAGGCACCCACTTAACCCCTCATGTCCCACTACATGCTAATATGGTTAAGTGTTTCTTAATTAATTAAGACCGTGATCTCCCATAAAGACCTCCCACATTAGACTGGCTGTTATGACCGCCTGGTTAAGCCGGTAAAATCCGGGCAGTCTTACGTCATAACAGAGTCTAACCTCGTGTCTTTACCTTAATCACGTATTTAATTTTATGGCTAAGACCTCTCACATTGGGCTGACATTTGTAGCAACTGGTTAAGCCGGTCGGGTCCGGGCAGTTTTACACTACAAATGAGTCCAACCTCGTGTCTTAGTCGATTAATTACACCTAATTAATCACCCCCATATTAATTATCCCTAATTAATATCAAGTTTTCCATAACATGGGTAGACCTAACTCAATAGGTAAATTCCCATGGGGTAGACCTAACTCAATAGGTAAATTCCCACTTATGGTAATTTATTTTTATGGTATGCTTAATCATACCCAATCATTCATTTATTAACTTATTTACCACCCCATCGTTCCCCACGTAAATCGTTCTCGTTTCATGACATAACAAAGGGGAAGATCATCACAAATATCATGGGTTTAACATACAACTTTGTCATGGGTTAAGAGGATGTCAACTTGCATATATGAGCATATATTAACCCAACTACATATAAACCCAAACTTGCATATTATCATACACATGGTTTGCATAACGTGTTGCATATGAGCTTGCATTTTACCATACACATATCTTGCATAACATGTTGAACTTGCATATAGGCATTCTCATAACTTGCATAACATGTTAAACATGCATTTAAGCATACACATAACTTGCATAAGTACTCACATACTTGCATAAGCATCCACATACTTGCATAAGCATTCACATACTTGCATAAGCATTCACATACTTGCATAAACATGAATAACTTGCATATCATGTCATTTAAGCATATACATATCTTGCATAAACATTCATATACTCGCATAAGCATGCATAACTTGCATATCACATAAATCTTGCATTTAAACATATACATGACTTGCATAAGTATCCATATACTTGCATAAGCATGCATAACTTGCATATCACATTAAACTTGCATATACTTAACTTGCATATCTCACTTTGCTAAACATGCATAATTCCACTTATTAAATATGCATAAATCCACTTATTAAACATGCATATATTAACTTGTTAAACATGCATAAATCAACTTATTAAGCATGCATAAACCAACTTATCACATATGCATAATCATAGAACAACATAGAGTAACATATCATCATACATGATTCAAACTCACAAATCCGCATTTAAGACCATAAGTCTCATTACACCCATTCTACTTACTTTAACAATTGATGTTAAAGTGATAGAAACTCACCAAAACACAATTAGCAAGCTAATGAAGAAGATTAAGATACTTAGAATGGATTAGAGAATGATTTGAGAGGGATTTGCTTGCAACTTCTTCATGAACTAGTGGAGGCCATGCTCAAATTTCATTTTGCCATAGTTTAGTTACAAGACTTAATTATGAATGAATTAGGGTAGGGTTGGGGTCTTATTTATAGGATTAGGTGAGTGTTTTAGGCCCTTAGATTAACCCTAGATTAGGTTAGGACCCTTAGATTTAGGAAATCTCTAGAACCAGCCCTCCTAGCCAGCCTGAAACCCAACCTGGTGCAACCTGGTGCACCCAGGTTCACTGGGCGCCTGGACCCTGTCGACAGGCATGTCGACACCCCTGTCGACAGCCCTGTCGACATGGGTTGGGCGGGAAGCTTCCCGCCTGACCCCGCCTGGCCCATTCCAAATTTGAATATTTTGAATTTCTAAAATCTGTTTTAGTTTTGAATTTTCTGCAAACTTCATCGGGCCATAACTGGGCCATACGGACTCCGATTTTCGAAAACTCGGACTCTATTTCGCGTATTTTTCCGAGACGAACGTAATGACGCAGCCCGTTTCCCCTAATTCCCACATATGAGTTTATTTATCTTGTAATTAGTGAATTTTAGTATTAACTAAAATTCGGGGTGTTACATTCTCCCCTCCTTAAAGGATTTCGTCCCCGAAATCTCTAAGCTAAGGAGAATGCATATCCTACCATCCAAACAACCATCTACTCAATCCATCAAACACTGGCATCCATTGTCCTTAAAACAATTTCTAATGATGTATGAGCATATGCAAAAAGTGTGTGTATGTGTTCCCTATCTAATGTATGAACATATGCAAACCATGATAGTGCCATGCATCCATTATGTATGCGAGAAAACCCTATCGACACATACAATATCTACATGAGTGCACAATCATTCACCAAAATGCATCATCCATGTGATAACACAATCATTATACATCCATAAATATTTTCCTACACACAATTTTATGCAATATGCAATATGAAGTGACTGAGCCGATCTAGTGCCTAGGGTGTGTGTATATGCATCCACGAGCAATCACTAGCAAACACTTGCATCCACTTGCATCCATCAGCCATAACATGTCTCAAACACATGTTTCAACCATAGGTTTACCCTATCTAAAGGTCAAAGGTACTAACGAGAGGACATACCAAAGATAAGATAAGTACTAGACAAGCGATAAAGGAGAAAGTAAGGACATACCCTCAAAAAGAAATGGGTACAATGAACGCATCTTCGCTTCCGTTTCCCAAGTCGCGTTGCTCTCATCTTCTCCCCATTGCACTTTGACTAGCTGAACCTCTCGATTCCTCAATTTCCTAGTCTCTGACCCAAGGATGCGAGTAGGAGCTCGTCGAATCGTCGCATCACGCTCAACCTCTACATCTCTAAGCAAGCTCGGCTCTACCACCTCTGCGGTCCCATGTAAGCACTTCCTCAAATGGGACACATGGAATACATCATGGACACCACTAAGTCTGTCAGGCAACTCCACCCTATATGCCATCCGTCCAATCCTTTCCTTGATAGGAAATGGCCCAACAAACCTTGGTGCTAACTTCCCAACGGATCCGAAGCGAACAACATTTCTCAACGGAGATACCTTAACAAAAACCATATCCCCAACCTCAAACTCAAGATCCGTCCTTCTCTTGTCCGCATAAGATTTTTGCCTATCCTGCGCTGCTTTCATCCTTCTTCGAATCAAATCAATCTTCTCAGAAGTCTCTCTAACCATATCAGGCCCAAGCAAGATCTTATCCGTAGATTCCCACCAACATGTAGGTGATCGACAAGGCCTTCCATAGAGAGCTTCGAAAGGAGCCATACCAATACTGGACTGAAAGCTGTTATTATATGCGAACTCCACCAGTGGAAGATGCTCTTCCCATGTACCTCCAAAATCTAAGATACAAAGCCTCAAAAGGTCTTCTAGAACACGATTCACCCTCTCAGTCTGGCCGTCTGTCTGAGGATGATATGCGGTGCTCAGACACAATTGAGTCCCCACTGCTTCTTGCAGACTTCTCCAGAACTCGCTAGTGAAGATAGGATCTCGATCACTCACTATGGTAGAGGGTACCCCATGCAATCGAACTATCTCTCGAAGATATACTGAAGCTAACCATGGAGCGGTCCTCTTGCTCTTCACAGGTATGAAATGAGCGCTCTTAGTAAGTCTATCTACCACCACCCAGATTCCTGTATTACCCTTCCTCGACCTGGGTAACCCGTCAATAAAATCCATCGAGACGCTATCCCACTTCCATTGCGGAACCTCCAATGGGTGAAGCAACCCACCTGGCTTCCTTTGCTCCGCCTTCACCTGCTGACATACCAAGCATCGAGCTACATATTCGGCCACATCTTTCTTCATACCGGCCCAGAAGAAAACCCTCTTCATATCTTGGTACATCTTATCCCCACCGGGATGAATGGTCATCCTAGAACGGTGTGCATCTTCAAGAATAGCCTTCCTCAACCCTTCATCTAGCGGTACACAAAGTCTACCGTCCCTACGCAAGCACCCCCTATCGTCTAGGGTGTACCTACTCAAATGGCTGGACGACTCCCCCCTTATGAGCTTCTCTACTAACTCAACCAACTGTGGGTCGCCCCTCTGTGCTTCTCCAATCCGCCCCAAAAGAGTAGGTCTAACTTCCAAAGAAGCTAGCAAACCGGGTACATAGTCAACGGAAGGTCTGAAATCAAACATCGAGATAAATTCCAAGCTTCGTCGTTCCACGAACAATGGACTCAAGGACAACCTCTTCCTACTCAAGGCGTCTGCCACCACGTTACCCTTGCCGGGGGTATACGCTATCTCGAAATCATAGGATGCTAAGAACTCCATCCACCTTTGTTGTCTTAAGTTTAGATCCTTCTGAGAGAACAAGTACTTCAAAGATTTATGGTCAATGAACAACTCGAATCTCTCACCAAGAAGATAATGGCGCCAGATCTTAAGCGCAAAAACAATAGCGGCCAACTCTAGATCATGGGTAGGGTAATTTTTCTCATGTGGCCTTAACTGCCTTCCACCATAGGCTATTACCCTTCCCTCTTGCATTAAGACTGCGCCAAGTCCTGTCCCACAGGCATCGGTATAGACAACAAATGGCTTGCTCCCATCTGGCAATACTAAAACTGGAGCCGTGGTTAAAGCTCTCTTTAACCGTCGGAACGCATCATCACAATCTACGTCCCATGCGAAAACAAGATTCTTCTTCGTTAAGCGGGTTAATGGGGCTGATATCTTCGCGAAGTCTTTGATGAACTTCCTATAATAACCCGCCAACCCCAAGAAACTTCTTACTTCGGTAGCATTCTTTGGAACCTTCCAATCCTGAATCGATACTACCTTCGCGGGATCCACAGCTATCCCCTCCTTGGAGACCACGTGCCCCAAGAACCGTACTTCCTTCCTCCAGAAGTGACATTTAGAGAATTTAGCCTTAAGGCTATGTGCTCGAAGAGTCTTCAACACTTCCCCAAGATGTAGGGCATGCTCTTCTTCACTCTTTGAAAATACTAAGATATCATCCACAAAGACCACCACGAATTTATTAAGGAACTCCCTGAACACCCTACTCATCAAATCAACAAAGTATGCAGGGGCGTTCGTCAACCCAAATGGCATCACCAGCCACTCATAGAAACCATCCGGAGTTCTAAAGGCAGTCTTGTTTATGCTATCCTCAGCCACCCTCAACTGATGAAACCCCGTGGCCAAGTCCAACTGAGAAAATACTGAAGCACCAACCAACTGATCGAAAAGATCATCTATTCTCGGCAATGGGTGTCTATTCTTCTTTGTGAGCTTGTTGAGTTCTCTATAATCTACACAAAGTCTGAGGGACCCATCCGCCTTCGTAGCAAATACTACTGGAGCACCCCACTCCGATATGCTCCGTCTTATGAACCCCTTCTCAAGTAACTCCCCTACTTGCTTATGGAGTTCCCTCCTCTCACGAGGAGCCATGTGGCGCACTGGTAAAGATACCGGTTTAGCATTATCCACCAAATATATTCGGAAGTCAATCTCCCGCTTCGGAGGTAAGCCCTTCACCTCCTCAAACACATCCGGATATTCCCGGACCACTCTCACAGATTGCAAACTCTCAACCGAAGCGTCTAGCGATTCAAGATAACTTAGCATAACAGAGTCCCTGGGGTTACAAGAAATCTCGAGAGTGTTACCCAAGCGGGTCATGAGCCTAACAACTCTCCTTTCGCAATCAAGAACGGCACCATTACTGGATAACCAGTCCATGCCCAAAATCAACCCATAGCCCGTGAAGCCCAACACAAAAGCATCACATCTAAACTCAATGCTAAGTATAGAAATCTTCAAACCCAAACATATCATGGACAAATAAGTGGAGCCCCCAATTGGGTTTGAAACAACCAAGGGATCATCTACCAGACTGGTGTCTAAGTGCAGTAACTCAACTAATGATGACGAAATAAACGAATGCGATGCGCCTGAATCAAACAATGTACGGACAGGATGGTCAAATAGAAAAACCAGACTTTCAACGGAAATAGTTCTACCTCTCTCCTGAATCGGTGGAACCGCGAGAGCCTGTACTTGCCCCCTAGCCTGACTCGGTGCCATAAGAGCTTGCACCTGTCCTCCTGAGGTAGATCCCGTCCTTTGCCCTTTCCTAGGGCAATCCTTCACTAAATGCCCTGCTTCGCCACAGTGGAAGCAGCCGGTCTTCTTCTTCTTGCGACAATCCTTGCTTAGGTGGCCAGGTGTCCCACAATTGAAACACTTCTTCTTCTTGCTCTTGCCACCGTTGCTTTTCCCACCTTTACTTTGTGGTTGTTGCTGAGGTCTCTTTTGATCTCCCTTCTTCTCGGGTGCCTTATTAGCATTAGGACCCTTCTCTTCCTCATACATGAGTGCCATGTCAACTAGCTTCTCAAAGGTGGCCCCCATAGGGATATGAGTCATGGCCAACCCATGCATCGGTTCATTCAAGCCTTTCACGAACCTCAGAGCCTTCTTCTCCGGTGTATTCACCGTATCTAGGCCAAACCTTGCCAATTGATTAAATTTGTTGACATATTCCTTCACCGATAGATTCCCTTGCTTTAGAGTCAAGAATCTTTCCATATACAAGTTTTCCTCCGCCCTTGAAAGAAACTTTGCCACAAATCTTTGCCTAAAATCCGCCCAAGAGTCAACAGGGCGTTCTCCATTAGTGACCTCCCACCAGAATGAGGCCTCTCCCTTCATTAACCAAGCAGCCAACTTGACTTTCTTCCCTTCTTCCATCTCAAAGATATCTATCAACTCTTCCACCTCCTTAAGCCAATCTCTAGCCTCCACAAAGGTTTCAGATCCTTGAAAAGGTTTCCCTCCCATAGCTTTAAATTCCTTGCAAGTCTTAGCAAAAGTATCCGTGCGAGGAGGAGGGGGAGGAGGAAGATCGGGTGCTACGGTTGGTGGAGGAATATTCGCTGGACCCGCAGTGGTGGCCCTAGCCTCCATCAATCTCCTATACCATACTGGTACCGTCACACCCTCCGGAAAGTTAAGATCCTCAGCCATGCTGAAACGAAAAAGGGAAGATTCAAAACGGAGAATTCGAAGGATATAGATATGGCTATTGGGGATTATGCTTTTCTTTCAAAAACTTTTCTCTTTAAAAGACATGTTTTTGAAAATATCTTTTCCAAAAATGTTTTAGAAAAATAGTTTTCTAAAAATTTTATCTGTTCCGGTAACCTTTGCTCTGATACCACGTGTAACACCCCACGCCCGCTAGGGTCACTCACAAAGGGAATGCCATAGCATCGGTGGAGTATTTTAGTGAATATAGAACAGAAAAATTACAACAAGACAGATATAAATAGTACTTGAAATTTTAAAACATCATCACATAACAGCGGAAATAAACATGTCTGGTTACATCATAAAACCACGATAAAAGTCAAGTACAATATCCATCAAAATAAAGAGGTACATAATCCCACTCTCTCATACAATAGCCATAACAAAAGAAAAGACAACTGGATAACTGGAGCTTTACATCTCCCCAAGCTCCTAAAGACTGGAACAGCAATCCGATCAAGCTCTACTACTGCTAGGATCCACCGTAGGACCTGAGGGTTGGGAAAAAGATAAAAACAACGGGGTCAGACATAAGTCTGAGTGAGTCCTATAACTTTAACAATACAATCATTAAAGTAACCAGAGAAGACATAAACTTGACCTACGGTAATATCTGGGGATGAATGGCTACACTAAGCAGCTTGGTAGACTTAGGATAAACTAAGATAACCGTCAGGACGCATCTACCCACCCAAGGATAATTACTAACTGCACCACACCAGTCATTCCTACTTAAAGGTTGATTCCTTCCAAGGACTTAGAAAATTTCCCCAGTAATCTCATGTACTCCCAGCCCACTACATAGGTGTCGTCTGCCCCTATCTCCACTAGGTGTACCCAGTAATTCTTACCCAGTAGTTTCGTGTACTCCTACATAGGTGCCGTCTGCCCCTATCTTCATTAGGCGTACCCACTACTCCCCATCGATCGGCTCCCTACCGTAGATACCCGTGCTGGTCCCACAGTGGGGTGTATCACTCCCCTAAAGTGGCTACCCAATACTAACGGTGCACGGCTTTATATCTACACGATGCAACAACGGCTTATCTACCAGCCCGGGCCCACACACGCATATGAAGCCCGTTGGACTTGCGTTGCCACCGCTAACCCGTTTTGGCCTCTTATAGTCAAGCCCAATATGCGTGTCCCGTCACTCGACATGGGTCGAGCCCACAAAGATACGTTTGGGATATTGGTTGAAATGGGCCCCCACAAGCTACCCACTTAAGCTTGTCAAATATCTAGTGTATCCCACTTAACCCTTTAATCATGTTTAATTACATGTTTCCACTTGGTTAAGTATTCTAATCGTATTTTCTATTGCCACCCAAGGCAACCCACTAGATTCCTCATGCCACCCAAGGCAATCCCAAAATTTCCTCATGCCACCCAAGGCACCCACTTAACCCCTCATGTCCCACTACATGCTAATATGGTTAAGTGTTTCTTAATTAATTAAGACCGTGATCTCCCATAAAGACCTCCCACATTAGACTGGCTGTTATGACCGCCTGGTTAAGCCGGTAGAATCCGGGCAGTCTTACGTCATAACAGAGTCTAACCTCGTGTCTTTACCTTAATCACGTATTTAATTTTATGGCTAAGACCTCTCATATTGGGCTGACATTTGTAGCAACTGGTTAAGCCGGTCGGGTCCGGGCAGTTTTACACTACAAATGAGTCCAACCTCGTGTCTTAGTCGATTAATTACACCTAATTAATCACCCCCATATTAATTATCCCTAATTAATATCAAGTTTTCCATAACATGGGTAGACCTAACTCAATAGGTAAATTCCCATGGGGTAGACCTAACTCAATAGGTAAATTCCCACTTATGGTAATTTATTTTTATGGTATGCTTAATCATACCCAATCATTCATTTATTAACTTATTTACCACCCCATCGTTCCCCACGTAAATCGTTCTCGTTTCATGACATAACAAAGGGGAAGATCATCACAAATATCATGGGTTTAACATACAACTTTGTCATGGGTTAAGAGGATGTCAACTTGCATATATGAGCATATATTAACCCAACTACATATAAACCCAAACTTGCATATTATCATACACATGGTTTGCATAACGTGTTGCATATGAGCTTGCATTTTACCATACACATATCTTGCATAACATGTTGAACTTGCATATAGGCATTCTCATAACTTGCATAACATGTTAAACATGCATTTAAGCATACACATAACTTGCATAAGTACTCACATACTTGCATAAGCATCCACATACTTGCATAAGCATTCACATACTTGCATAAGCATTCACATACTTGCATAAACATGAATAACTTGCATATCATGTCATTTAAGCATATACATATCTTGCATAAACATTCATATACTCGCATAAGCATGCATAACTTGCATATCACATAAATCTTGCATTTAAACATATACATGACTTGCATAAGTATCCATATACTTGCATAAGCATGCATAACTTGCATATCACATTAAACTTGCATATACTTAACTTGCATATCTCACTTTGCTAAACATGCATAATTCCACTTATTAAATATGCATAAATCCACTTATTAAACATGCATATATTAACTTGTTAAACATGCATAAATCAACTTATTAAGCATGCATAAACCAACTTATCACATATGCATAATCATAGAACAACATAGAGTAACATATCATCATACATGATTCAAACTCACAAATCCGCATTTAAGACCATAAGTCTCATTACACCCATTCTACTTACTTTAACAATTGATGTTAAAGTGATAGAAACTCACCAAAACACAATTAGCAAGCTAATGAAGAAGATTAAGATACTTAGAATGGATTAGAGAATGATTTGAGAGGGATTTGCTTGCAACTTCTTCATGAACTAGTGGAGGCCATGCTCAAATTTCATTTTGCCATAGTTTAGTTACAAGACTTAATTATGAATGAATTAGGGTAGGGTTGGGGTCTTATTTATAGGATTAGGTGAGTGTTTTAGGCCCTTAGATTAACCCTAGATTAGGTTAGGACCCTTAGATTTAGGAAATCTCTAGAACCAGCCCTCCTAGCCAGCCTGAAACCCAACCTGGTGCAACCTGGTGCACCCAGGTTCACTGGGCGCCTGGACCCTGTCGACAGGCAAGTCGACAGGCATGTCGACACCCCTGTCGACAGGCCTGTCGACAGCCCTGTCGACATGGGTTGGGCGGGAAGCTTCCCGCCTGACCCCGCCTGGCCCATTCCAAATTTGAATATTTTGAATTTCTAAAATCTGTTTTAGTTTTGAATTTTCTGCAAACTTCATCGGGCCATAACTGGGCCATACGGACTCCGATTTTCGAAAACTCGGACTCTATTTCGCGTATTTTTCCGAGACGAACGTAATGATGCAGCCCGTTTCCCCTAATTCCCACATATGAGTTTATTTATCTTGTAATTAGTGAATTTTAGTATTAACTAAAATTCGGGGTGTTACAAGAACCTGGACCTTTATTTTGAACGTAGTATTCAATTTTAGAAATGAAATTACATTTGTATAATCTTAGTTTAAATCAAGATTTGGTGTTTAAATTAAATATCTATATTTGTTTTTAGGCTTAGAATTGAATTTTTTATTTATTTTGAACTTAATATGTAAGTCCAAATTCTATGTTTAATGCTTTTGCTAATAAGAATTAATTGCACAGATAAGCAATCAATTGTGCATTAATTGTCAAAATATTCTACTTATTAGATATTTATGGATGATTCTATTTTATTAACTTTATATATTATGGAAAGGTTAGTTACATATCTTGCAATTTAGTTAGTATAAATTCGAATTATCTTGTATATGTATACATAAAAATGTCTTTAATTTTATATATGGTAAGGTTTAATTGTGCATGTAAGAGATTTGATTGACACATATGCCAGTTAATATGTTTTAAAATATATCTATTTGTTACCGTTTATATGGAACAAATAAAGTTTTCCTTCTTTTTAGGAGATATGACAGACAATAAATATATGATTAAATCTAGCCTAAAATCCTATCCTATCAATACAAAGATTTGAAATAGTATCTAAATATTTTGAATAGTTATTGTGTAGAGAATCAATACTATACATAAATAAGACACCTATCCTTAGTTTTACATGTTGATCTTTTGGTTCTCTTTCCCCTCGTTATAAATACATGTTGCATCCTCTCTTATCAGACAAAACCATTTCTCCTTGGCCATTGTTTATTCCTTCAGCTCACTGGAAATTCCTCCATCTCTCCTCTTTAATTTTTCAAACTTCACCGCCTTTTTGCTTCAGCTCAAGCATCACCTTGTAATCCTCTCCCCTGTTTCCCTTCCTCCATCCAAACTGTTGAACCACTTCAACATTAACACGTTCTATTCCCTCCAACGCAGCACTTCGTCTCCACCTTTACTTCTATGTGCACGCGAGAAGGGAAGTGTTGTAGTATACATGCATAGACATGGGTCATGGATACATATGAGAGGAAGAAGAGAAGCGAAGATTCGCGACCATTTGCATGTAAGGCAGTTCGCAGTGATACGAGAATTTGACGGCGAAGATTTGGAAAGCAATATTTGGTGAGAACTCTAATTTAATATATTTTAAATTTGGTTATAATGATTAATTAAATTTATTTGTTAAATATGATTTATTTATGAACATACTCAATTGATGTGTTAATGGTTGTTATTGCATGCGATGGATGTTCGTAGCTAGAGCACACCAAACACAAAGCGCTATTTAGCATAACGCATGCGCACCGTTTTATAAATTATTTGATTGTTTCCATATTGATAGATAACTTATGTTCATATAGATTGATCTTGTTGCATCACATGCACATTACAGTTTTGGAACATATGGTTAGTCAGTTTAAGCCTCCTTCTTATGTGGATAACGTTTTGTTAAATAAACGAATATTTAAAAGATAATTTTTGAATTTGGAACTTTAAATAAATTGTAAGCTAAGTCATGAATAATTAAATGATTTTTTCCATAACGACAAAATGATTTTGGGAATGTATTAAAATTAGTATTGGACCCTCAGGATTTAAATAAGTTCCAATTTTGAGTTGTGATTTTGAGTTCCATTAGTTTACAAAAACGTTTGGTTCCTTATTGTCTATAAGTTTTAATTCTAACTAAAAATGTGATTTTTGAGTTGCATGCAAATGTTTAGTTCATAGCCATCCATACGCATTAAAATTTAATTATGGAAAATTTGATTTGAGTAGGTAACTAAACATTAATTTATTAAATACGAATTTAATTGAAATTTTTATTATGAATTAGAAAAGGACAAATTTTGAACCATTACCGAATGCATAAAAATTTATGTATATGTTGATGACATTTCTTCCAACAACTCACACATACATATTTATATAGCAGAACGTTCTAGGGTGACATAGAGGATGTGTCTAGGGCTTGGGTTTGGAAAATACAAGTTTCCTGCTCTCCCAAGCCATCCCTAACTGATCCGACGGACGGGATGGTTATTTTCAAAATCTCTTGGAAGTTAATTAAAACCCCTTGAATTTAGAACAAATTTTGGAATCTTACAAGCGTCATTCATTATTTAAAATAATTTGAGTAAAAGATTTGAACCCTTAAATGTGTTGAACCTATTTAGTAAATAGCTAATCTAAAGTACTTATGAAACATTTTACCATTCCATGAAAATGATTAAATATGAGAACTATTATTTAAAATTAAAAAAATGTGTACAAGGGTTTCAATCCAAATTTGAAAAGACAAATGGAAATGATAACAATGAACTGAGAGTTTTGAATATGGGATTTGTAAAGAAGAGATAAGACGGAAATTAAGGAAATTAATCCAACCTTCTCCAAAAATGAATTGATAACAGATTAAAACTGGCATAGTCCATAGCTTTGTTTTTAAATATGCATATTACTTGGGAAGACCGGAATTTGATGTAAGTTCGAAAACCATTCCAAGTAATAATACGATGCTATGAAGGAAATTGAAGAATTGGAAATGACAAATGAAAACCGAGAATCTTTGGACTTATTTGGATTGATTGTTGATGTCTCAAATCGGGCCGTACACCGGATACGAGGTTATAAGTGGCATATGAGGTCTGAATATATTTGAGGATTTTTGGATTTTGTTCCATTTAGACCCAGAATGGACTTGTATGGATTGTGTGTCTGACATTGTAATTGACTGCATAGCACTGATTTCTGTTGGTATGTATACATCAGACTGTGGCAATTGATTATTTTCATCTCTAAGTTTTACGTGCTTAGATGTTATGCATTGATAGAAATCAGTGACATGATGTAAATTGACAATGTGGCATACTCAAGTTATGGAATGGGCTTCAAAGCATGGCTTATATAAGCGTAGCTTTGTGTATACCGCAACATCGACAAGCCACACACCTCGGATGATGAGAAACTGGCGGTTAGATTGTTGACTTATACATGATTTTGCGATCAATAGCTGCGGTGGCTCTTGTGAACTTGTGGGAATTAGGTATGTTCGATGTCCGAGTCTGGGCGAAAACCGGTGATTTACCTCACAATTTGTATTTGGTGTCCGAGTCTGGATGAAAAACCGTGTTACACTTCGCTTGTGTTCCTGATTGATCTTTCGTGCCAGGAATCATCAAGTTGGAAATCCAATCTCCAATACGCGCCTTACGGTTTTATTTGTATACCTATGGCGACATAGTAGGATGGGGTACTATGCCGTCTAAGATTGATACATTTATTTTGAAAGTGTTTTCTACACTATGCACTAATAGTATTGAAAGAGGATTTTCACGTTTGAAAGCATGTTTGGTTATCATAAGGCAAAACTCGCCATTTGGTGTGTGCTTGCACTGTGTGATGTGGGATGAGCTTATGATAACTTCATTTTCCAAAAATCATTACGAATTTATACGCACGGGCATTCACATAGAGCAAACCCATTCCGCATTAGCGGCGTGGTCCGGTGAATCTCCCAACTTTAAAATAAATCCTAAAAATAATTGTTTTATGTTCTCACACCAGTCCCATGACTCACCTAGAGTTTATTGTTCCTTCCTAAACTCTGGGTGAATTTCCACACGGGCAGCTAGAAGTTTAGTTATACAGTTATAGACCCTTGGAGCAAGAGTTGGAGCGCTTTCTAAGTTGGAGCTTCGAGCTAAAGTTAGAGTTTCCACTATATCACATCGCTTCTTCCGTGGAGAGTATATCTATGTTTCCGCTGCTATATGTATATAACTCTGATATTCCATGTAACTCTGATGTAATATTGTCTTATGATATAAAAAGTTCTGTTGTTTTGTTCAATATATGTTAGTACTCATAACAATCCTCCTTTGTGAACAGTTTAAGTTGGTTTAATTACTGGCGAAAACCGGGCAGAAAGACGACATGTTACAGTTGGTATCAGAGCTTTGGTTACTTAAAGCTGACATATTTGAACAAAACATAGAACTCATCAGAGTTATAGTATGTCATTAGCGATAGGGCTAGAAAAGCCCTAGAATGGGACTCTGGAATATTCCGTCGAGAAAGCGTATTTGTATGCTTAAGCAAAATTTTACAACTCTCCTTTTCGAGGACGAAAAGTTTCAGGTGGGGCAGATTATAATGACCTAGAAATTTGACATTTAAAAATATAAATAAAATTCCGATTTAACGCAACTTAAATATTTATATTTGGAATTTTTTTCCATTTGAACGATATTTAAGTGAACCCTTTCCGTGGATTTATAAACATTTCAAAACAAGATTTGCATTTCTAACTGATTTGAATCTGTAAGGTTAGAATTTCTCTGTTGTTTAATATTAGAGATATTGTCGTTATTAAATCATTTTGTAAATTAATTAATAAACGAATTTAATATGAACGTTTTTTGGAAACAAGAATTATTACCATATTAATTTATTTTGTAATTTAATAAATTTAATATTTATCGTATGTATGCCTACTAGAACCTGGACCTTTATTTTGAACGTAGTATTCAATTTTAGAAATGAAATTACATTTGTATAATCTTAGTTTAAATCAAGATTTGGCGTTGAAATTAAATATCTATATTTGGTTTTAGGCTTAGAATTGATTTTTTTGTTTTGAACTTAATATGTAAGGTCCAAATTCTATGTTTAATGCTTTTGCTAATAAGAATTAATTGCATAGATTAGTAATCAATTGTGCATTAATTGTCAAAATATTCTACTTATTAGATATTTATGGATGATTCTATTTTATTAACTTTATATATTATGGAAAGGTTAGTTGCATATCTTGCAATTAATTAGTATAAATACGAATTATCTTGTATATGTATACATAAAATTGTCTTTAATTTTATTTATGGCAAAGGTTTAATTGTGCATGTAAGAAATTTGATTGACACATGTGTCAATTAATAGGTTTTAAAATATATCCATTTATTACCATTTATATGGAACAAATAAAGTTTTCCTACTTTTTAGGAGATATGGCAGACAATAAATATATGATTAAATCTAGCTTAAAATCCTACCCTATCAATACAAAGATTTGAAATAGTATCCACAGATTTTGAATGTTTATTGTGTACAGAATCAATACTATAAATAAATATGACACCTGTTCGTTAGTTTTAACGATCTTTTGGTTCTCTTTCCCCTCGTTATAAATATATACTGCATCCTCTTTTATCAGACAAAACCATTTCTCCTTGCCCACTGTTTATTCCTTCAGCTGACTGGAAATTCCTCCTTCTCTCCTCTTTAATTTTTCAAACTTCACCGCCTATTTGCTTTAGCTCAAGCATCACCTTATAATCCTCTCCCATGTTTCCCTTCCTCCATACAAAATGTTGAACCACTTCAACATTAACACATTCTGTTCTCTCCAACGCCGCACTTCGTCTCCACCTTTACTTCTACCTGCATGCAAGAAGGGAAGTGTTGTAGTATACATGTGTAGACTTGGGTTATGGATACATATGAGAGGAAGAAGAGAAGCGAAGGTTCGCAACCATTTGCATGTAAGCTGGTTCGTAGTGATACGAGAATTTGATGGAGAAGATATGGAAAGCAATATTTGGTGAGAACTCTAATTTAATAATTTTAAATTTAGTAAGAATGATTAATTAAATTTAGTTGTTAAATATGATTTATTTATAAACATACTCAATTGATGTGTTAATGGTTGTTATTGCATGTGATGGATGTCTGTAGCTAGAACACACCAAACACAAAGTGTTATTTAACGTAACGCATGCACACCGCTTTATAAATTGTTTGATTGTTTCCATATTGATGGATAACTTGTGTTCATAGAGATTGATCTTGTTGCATCACACACACATTACAGTTGTGGAATATATTGGTAGTCAGTTTAAGCCTCCTTCTTATGTGGATAACGTTTTGTTAAAGAAATGAAAATTTAAAAGATAATTTTTGAATTTAGATCTTTAAATTATAAATTGTAAGCTAAGTCATGAATAATTAAATGATTTTTCCCATAACGAAAAAATGATCTTGGGAATGTTTTAAAATTAATTTTGGACCCTCAGGATTTAAATAAGTTCCAAATTTGAGTTGTGATTTTGAATTCCATTAGTTTACATAAACGTTTGATTCCTTGTTGTCCATAAGTTTTAATTCTAACTAAAAATGTGATTTTTGAGTTGCATGCAAATTTTTAGTTCATAGCCATCCATAAGAATTAAAATTTAATTATGGAAAATTTTATTTTAGTATGTAACTAAACATTAATTTGTTAAATACGATTTTAACTGAAACTTTAATTATGAATTAGAAAAGGACAAATTTTGAACCATTACCGAATGCATAAAAATTTATGTATATGTTAATGACATTTCTTCCAATAACTCACACATACATATTTATATACCAGAACGTTCTAGGGTGACAGAGAGGATAGTGTCTAAGGCTTGGTTTTGGAAAATACAAGTTTCCTACTCTTCCTGGCTATCCCTAAATGATCCGACGGACAGGCACTGGAAGTTAATCAAAATCCCCTGAATTTAGAACAAATTTTGGAATCTTACAAGTGTCATTACTTATATAAAATAATTTGAGTAAAAGATTTGAACCCTTAAATGATGTTGAACCTATTTGATAAATAGCTAATCTATAGTACTTATGAAACGTTTTACCATTCCATGAAAATGATTAAATTTGATAACTATTATTTAAACTTAAAAAAAATGTGCATAAGGCTTTCAATCCAAATTTGAAAAGATGAATGAAAATGATAAAATCGAATTGAGAGTTTTCAACAGGGGATTTGTAAAGAAGAGATAAGACGGAAATTAATCCAATCTTATCCAAAAATGAATTGATAACAAATTGAAATTGGCATAGTCCATAGCTTTGTTATAAAATACGCTTATTACTTCGGAAGATCGGAATCAGATGTAAGTCCGAAAGCCATTCCAAGTAATAATATGACGCTATGAAGGAAATTGAAGAATTGGAAATGGCAAATGTAGACCGAGAATCTTTGGACTTATTTGGATTGATTGCCGATGTCTTAAATCGGGTCATACACCCGATACAAGGTTATAAGCGGCATGAGGTCTGAATATATTTGAGGATTTTCGGATTTTGTTCCGTTCAGACCCAGAATGGACTTGTATGGATTATGTGTCTAACATTGTAATTGATTGCATAGCATTGATTTATATTGGTATATATACATCGGACTGTGGTAATTAATTATTTCCGTCTCTAAGTTCTACATGCTTAGAGGTTATGTATTGATAGAAATCAGTGACATGTTGTAAATTGACAATGTGGCATACTCAAATTATGGAATGAGCTAATGACGATCAAAGCATGGATTATATAAGCGTAGCTTTGTGTATACCGCATAATCGATAAGCCTCACACCACGGATGATGAGAAATCGGCAGTTAGGTTGTTGACATATACATGAATTTACGATCGATAGCTGCGGCGGAGGTACCTCTTGTGAACTTGTGGGAATTGGGTATGTTTGGTGTCCGAGTCTCGACGAAAACCAGTGATTTACCTTGTGATTTGTATTTGGTGTCCGAGTCTGGATGAAAAACCGTGTTACACTTCACTTGTGTTCCTAATTGATCTTTCATGTCAGAAATCATCTAGTTGGATATCCAATCTCCGATATGCGCCTTACGGTTTTATTTGTATATAGGGCTGTAAATCGGTCGGACCGGACCGAACGGAGGTGTGCTCAGTTTTTGTCCTAAAAAAGTCGGATCGAACATGGACCAGATTTTTTTTTTCTTGGACAAATCTTCTTGTCCTAATTCGTGTCCTAAATAAAATCGGACAGACACGGATATACGTTTTTCGGACATGGACACGAGAGGACTCGGTCGAACATGGCTATTTATATCATATTTTATGTTTTTTCTTAGGTTTCCTTTCAACCATAAATCGAATCACAAGGAAATCGGACGAACATGGACCGGACGTGATTTTTTCTCGTACAAATTTTGTTGTCTTAACTCGTGTCCTAAATGAGAAAATGAACTCGGACGGATGTATTTCGGTCACGGACACGAATGGACATCGGACATTAGTACCAAATTTACAGCCCTATTTTGTATACCTATGGCAACATAGTAGGATGGGGTACTATGCTGAAATACCCCACCTCCGTTAGGGTCACTCTCAAAGGGAATGCCCTAATTTTGGTGGAGGTTTATAAGTATAAGTCACAGATACACAAGACAGATATAAATAAACACATTTTTAAACAGCGGAAACAACAGCAACTTTTATTTCATAAAAATACGTGTTACACAAACCATACCATAATTGTCTTACAATACTTCCAAAAAAATTACATTTCCATAACTGTCTTGATTATCAAAGAAGCATAAAACATAAAATAAAGCAACAAAATCCCCATAATGATATCCAAAGCCATGATCCAAGCCAAAGAGATCCAAACCGTACATCTACTGTCTTCAAGCTTGCAAAAGAGTCTGACTAAGCTGAGTTGTTTCCTCCCTGTGGACCTGGGGGGAACGAAAGAAAAGAAGACGAAAAGAAAATCGGAGTCAGACATAAAGCCTGAGTAAATCTAGTGACTTTTCAGTATGTGAATAAGAAAAGGATATGATAGACATAAACTAAAATCAAGATAGTATCATAACTAAGGGAGTGTAGTCTAGAATCGAATATACTATCGAACCCACACTATATCTCTGCATTTACTAGAATTACTCTAACCGGCACCCCATGCTGAGAGTGAAGTGATCCTTTTTGTTTTCTAAAGATCGGCTCCTACTGTATGTGTGTCTTACGGCTACCCCAAGAAGTGTAGATACCTATGTTGGTCCCACCATGGGGTGTATCAAGGCCCATGGTGGCGGCCCCGACACAATTACTAGAAGACATAGGTTATACTACTGGTGCCCCCAGTGCCCTGCTTGTCTGCTACGGAGTGCGTGCACGACCGCACACCGTTAGACCTACACTGTGCACCCAACAATTGCCGTTATTTGACCGCTTACAATCAGCCCAGTAATCGTGCCCCACCCTGCCTAGTTTCAGGGTACCGTTGATACCTAAATTGGGTTACTGCTGAAACGGGTCCCTACGTTACCAGGGTTTTCTAGTCAACATGTTAAGTGGTTAAGTGTTTGTATATACCTAACCCCACCCATCAATATTTGTTAACATGTTGAATCTTTGGTTAAGTGTTTTCAGTTGACTTAACCCTACCACCTGTCCTTAGCCTTTTAGAGCACCGACCACTCACATTAGACAGATATCACTACGGTTACTGGATGTGCCGGTTGGTTCCGGGCAGGTTTACACCGTAGTTCAGTCTAACCTCGGGTCTTTATTGGGCTCAATGTTTAACCACCCACATTGGATAGGTATTGTTGTGACTACTGGACAGTCGGGTGGGTCCGGGCAGGTTTATGTCACAACTCAATCCAACCTCGGGTCAAACATGTCGTCTTTTCTAGATTTACATATTTCATTATTTATGTAAATGTCATGTCGTCTTTTAATTTGGGTATAACAATTTATACTGCTAAAATGTCATAGTCGTTGGCACGCGCCAAACATGCCAACATATTTATTTATATCATGTTTTACACCCAACGCTATTACCCCCGTTTGTACGTACTAATGTTGGGCTCGACACAATTCAGCCCAACTTGATAAACGTGAGAAAAGGGGAAATCCAGAACATATAATATTTTCTATGATACATAGAAGGTGTAGCGTATGAACTTGCAAATTGGCGTTAACATAAACATTGGATCATGTGAACTTGCATTCAAAATTGGTATACAACTAAATGGGTGTCACATTGGATGACATATGTAGATTTATACAAACTTGGGTTTTAACATATTAACTTGGCATAATGTCGAACACAAAACTAGCATGTTGTAAATTAACCCAAAAATGTCCAAATCTAATATATAGTCTATTTCCACATGAACTTGCATAGTTTATGTAACCCAAACTGCATTTAACGTAGTTCTAATCATACTTGTAATGGATCTAAGATGTATACATAAGTTTTGAATCATGTAGGCATAAAAGATCTCAGATCTAGGATATGTTTACATAAGTATGTGGCCCATGATATCAACATAAACATAAAGGGGATATTAACATAAACATAAAAGGGATCTAATCATAGATTTTGCCACAAACTTGCAATTGCAATTACTTTCATATACAATCGTATAATAAACTTGCATCGACCCATTTATGCCACTAATCGATACACATAATCACGATAGAAACATCACAATACACGAGATCTACATCATTATACAACAACAATACAATTCGATTCTCAATTACATCGTATCACATCATAATTTTATTCAGATTCTGAAAGACCACTATACTTACAACGTGTGACGAGATCTTGTTTTCTGATTTCTGTTTTCTGAATTTGGAGATGCTCTCCTTTGGGTAGCAATTTGTTGATTAATTTAATTAGACTTTAGTTTGCTTCTTAGTTTGATTCTTGGCGGCTACGATCAACTCCTTCCTGGCAGCATGACGACTCCTCTCTTATTTTCTTATGTGAATTAGTTGAGTCTTAGGGTGTATTTATAGAGTTTTCAAGTTAATTTGAGCCGTCAGATGCAAATAGGGAGGGAAATCAGACCGTACAGCACACCAGAAGTCGAACCAAGGTCAGACCCACCTGGTCAGGCCGATCGGGCAAGTCGACCTGCAGGTCGACACCCAAGTCGACTGCGCAGTCGACTTGGGGGGGGGGGGGGGGGGGCGGGTCGACTTCCCAGTCGACACTAGTGGCGACCTGGACACTGGGCGGGAATTTTCCCGCCCAGCCCAGTTTGAACTCGAATTCGAATTTTAAACCTGTTCTGAGCTGTTTTTGAATTTCAAATTTATTCTGAAACTCCCGGAGATCATAACTCCTTCATACGGAGTCCGTTTCACGTAAACTCGGACTCTATCTCAACCAGAATTCCGAGACGAACGCAATGGCGTAAGCCGTTTCCCTTAATTCTTTCATTAGAATTAATTATACTTTAATTTATGAATTTCACTGTTATAGAATATACGGGGTGTTACATTCTCCCCCACTTAAAAGGATTTCGTCCCCGAAATCTTCAAGTTTAGGAAGAATGTATATCCTACCATCCAATCGTCCATCTACTCAACCAACAAACACAGGTGTCCATTGTCCTTAAAGACTTCTAATGCTTTATGATCATATGCATTGTGTGTGTAAATGTCCCTATCTAATGCAGAAATCAGGCGGTCGACTGATTCAGTTGACCTCCTAAATGCGAATCATGTAAGTGTCATGAATCCATTATGTATGCAAATTTTTTCCTACTCATAATTCTACATGAGTGCACAACAATTCATACAAATGCGATAACCATATGATAACATATAAAATTTCAACCACATATGAACGAGAATACATATATGCATATGCAGTATGAAGTGACTGAGCCGATCTAAAACCTAGGGTGTGTGTGTATATGCATCCACGAGCAACCACTAGCAATCACTTGCAACGACTTGCAGCCATAATCCATAACATGTTTTCAAATACATGTTTGCATCCATTTGTTTTCTACCTAAGAAATTAAGGAGAAAGGACCGAGGAAATATGCCTAAAAGATAGATAAAGCATAACTTAAGGAAAAAGAGAGATCAAAAGATGTACTCTCAAAAAGAAAAGGGTAGACTACGCGTATTCTAGCCTCAGTTTCCCAAGTCGCGTCTTCCTCGGCGTCGCTCCACTGAACTTTGACGAGCTTGACTTCGCGGTTGCGTAGCTTTTTCACTTCAGTTCCTAAGATGCGTGTTGGAACTCTTCTCACAGTTGCTTCACGTTCCACTTCGGCTTCTTCTAGAATGCTAGGTTCTACTATTTCAGCAGACTCGGGTAAACAGTTCCGGATGTGAGAAACATGAAAGACGTTGTGAACTCCGGCCAGCTTTTCGGGTAGCTCTAATCTATAGGCCATCTTCCCAACCTTCTCGATGATAGGAAACGGTCCTACAAATCTCGGTGCTAGCTTTCCAGTGGATCCAAAACGAACAACGTTCCTTAGAGGAGATACCTTAAGAAAAACTCTGTCCCCAACCTCAAACTCAAGGTCGGTCCTTCTCTTGTCGGCGTAGGATTTCTGTCTATCTTGGGCCGTCTTCATCCTTCTTTGTATCAAGCTAGTTTTTCTAAAGTTTCTCTGATCATGTCTGGACCAAGAATAACCTTATCTGTAAACTCTCACCAACAAGTTGGTGACTTGCACGGTCTTCCATACAATGCTTCGAAGGGTGCCATGCCTATGGTAGCTTGGAAGCTATTGTTGTAAGCAAACTCCACTAAGGGAAGGTGATCCTCCCATGTCCCTCCAAAGTCAAGAACACAAAGTCTCAAAAGATCCTCTAAAACTCTATTCACCCTTTCCATCTGGCCATCGGTCTGAGGGTGATAGGCCGTGCTTAAACATAACTGAGTGCCTACAGCTTCTTGCAAACTTCGCCAAAACTCGCTTGTGAAGATAGGGTCTCGGTCACTAACAATGCTGGAGGGTATCCCATGGAGTCGAACTATCTCCTTGATGTAAAGAGACGCTAGGGATGAGGCGGTCCTTCTACTCTTGACAGGTAAAAAGTGGGCGCTCTTTGTAAGCCTATCCACTATTACCCCAATGCTAGTATTGCCCCTTCTCGACCTAGGCATCCCATCAACGAAGTCCATTGAAATGCTATCCCACTTCCACTGTGGGACCTCTAGGGGATGAAGTAGTCCTCCAGGCTTCTTCTGTTCCGCCTTGACCTGTTGGCATACTATACACTTAGAAATGTAATCTGCCACGTCCTTCTTCATGCCGTTCCAAAAGAAAACTCTTTTCATGTCCTTGTACATTTTGTCTCCGCCTGGATGTATTGTCATCTTGGAACGATGTGCTTCCTCGAGAACCTTCTTTACCAAATTCTCTCGCTTGTGGGACGCATTGTCTTCCGTCGCGTCTCAGCCAGCCTTTATCATCGACAGAGTATCTACTGAGGTGACTAGAAGTCTCACCCCTAATTAGCTTATCAACCACTTCAACTAGCTGAGGGTCCTCATGTTGTGCCGTCCCTATTGTATCCAAAAGAGTAGGGCGCACCTCAAGAGATGCTAACAAACCCGGTACGAAATCAGAGGAGGGCCTAAAGTTAAAACTGGCTATATACTCTAGGCTTTGCCTTTCTACAAAGAGTGGGCTTAGGGTCAGTTTCTTTCTACTCAAGGCGTCTGCCACCACATTGCCCTTGCCCCGAGTATAGGAAATCTCGAAGTCATACGAGGCAAGAAACTCCATCCATCTCTGTTGCCTCAAGTTAAGATCTTTCTGCGAGAAAAGATATTTCAACGATTTATGGTCAGTGTAAAGTTCGAACTTCTCACCTAGGAGATAGTGTCGCCAAGACTTAAGTGCAAAGACGATGGCGGCTAACTCAAGATCGTGGGTCGGGTAGTTCTTTTCATGAACTTTCAATTGCCTTCCACCATAAGCTACTACCCTTCCTTCTTGCATCAAGACAACGCCTAGCCCTGTCCCACATGCATTTGTATAAACTGTGAACATCTTGCTTCCGTCTGGCAGAGTCAGGACTGGGGCTATTGTAAGAGCCCTTTTTAGGTGTTGGAAAGCCAACTCGCAATCCAAGTCCCAATTGAACACTAGATTCTTCTTTGTCAGCCTTGTGAGTGGAGCTGAGATTTTTGCAAAATCCCTTATGAACTTCCGGTAGAAACCTGCTAGTCCTAGAAAACTTCGGACCTCAGTTGCATTCTTTGGTGCCTTCCAGTCTTGCACCGCAACTACCTTCGCGGGGTCTACGGCCAGCCCTTCTTTAGATACTACATGCCCAAGAAACCTTACTTCTTCTCTCCAAAAGTGACATTTTGAAAATTTTGCCTTTAGCTGATGTGCTCGGAGAGTATCCATGATTTCCTTCAGATGCTGAGCATGCTCCTCCTCACTCTTTGAAAAGATCAAGATATCGTCTACGAAGACAACCACAAACTTGTTGAGGAATTCTCTGAACACTCTGCTCATTAGATCCACGAAATAAGCGGGTGCATTTGTCAGGCCGAAAGGCATGACAAGCCACTCAAAGAAACCGTCTGGGTTCTGAACGCCGTTTTATCAATACTATCTTCAGCCACTCTTAGCTGATGAAACCCAGTTGCTAGATCAAGTTGGGAGAAAACCGACGCGCCTACAAGCTGATCAAACAAATCGTCGATTCGGGGAAGAGGGTGCCTATTTTTCTTGGTCAACTTGTTTAACTCCCTATAGTCAACACAGAGGCGAAGCGAACCGTCTGCTTTGGTTGCGAACACCACTGGAGCACCCCATTTTGAAATGCTCCTTCTAATGAACCCCTTTTTGGAAGCTCTTTAACCTGCTTACTGAGCTCATTTCTCTCTTTTGGAGCCATATGTCTGACAGGTAAAGCTACGGGCTTTGCATTATCTACAAGATAGATACGGAAGTCTATTTCCCGCTTCGGAGGTAAGCCTTTCACCTCCTCGAAGACATCAGGATATTCCCTGACTACTCTAACCGACTGCAAATTCTCGTCAGAAGCATCAAGCGACTCTAGATAGCTAAGCATAACAGCATTCAAAGGGTTACAGGAAATTTCTAGAGTGTTACCAAGCCGAGTCCAGAGTCTAACTACTCTTTTCTCACAATCAAGAATGGCACCGTTACTGGATAACCAGTCCATGCCTAAGATCAAACCATATCCCGAGAAGCCTAGAACAAAGGCATTACAACTAAACTCAACACTGAGAATAGAGATTTTCAAGCCCAAACAAACCATTGACAAGTAAGCGGAGCCCCCAATTGGATTTGAAACTACTAAGGGATCCTCAACCATACTAGTGTCTAGATGCAGAGATTCTACTAAAGCAGATGAAATAAAGGAGTGTGATGCACCAGAGTCAAAAAATGTGCGAACTGGATGATCATAAAGATAGACTACACTTTCAACAGAAATATTACTACCTCATTCCTGTGGAGGTGCTGTCAGAGCATGAACTTGACCCCTTGAAGTAGATCCAGCTTTCTGTCCCTGTCCTTTCTTCTTTGGGCAGTCCTTAGCTTGGTGCCCAGTCTCTCCGCAATGAAAGCAACCACCCATCTTTGCCTTCTTTTTCCGACAGTCTTTCTCTATATGTCCAACTATGCCACAGAAATGGCACTTTCTCTTCTCACAGGACTTCTTGTTCTTTCCTCCTTTCTTAAAGTCTGTCTTCTTAGCCTGTAAACCTTCTTTCTTTTCCTCCGCTTAGTCTCTTTCTTGTCGTGGTCTTCCTCGTGTAGCAACGCCATGTCCACCAAGCTTTCATAAGTCGCTCCCGTGGACACATGGGTCATGGCAAGGCTGTGTATAGGCTCATTCAGACCTTTGACGAAGCGAAGCGCCTTCTTGTGTTGGGTATTTACTAAGTCCAGCCCAAATCTGGCCAATTGATTAAAGTGATTGACGTACTCCCTGACAGTCACGCTTCCCTGTTTAAGATTCAAGAACTTCTATATTTGTCGGCTCCTTTCAGCTTGGGAGAGGAATTTCAACTCAAACCTTGTCCTAAAATCATCCCAAGTTTCTACTGCCCTTTGAGCATTAGTGATCTCCCACCAATAGGAAGCTTCATCTTTGAGCAACCACACTGCTAGCTGTATCTTTTTCCTATCATCAACTCCGAAGATGTCAAACAGATCCTCGGTCTCCTTTAGCCAATTTCTTGCTCCTACAAAGGGTTCAGTTCCATGAAAGTCTTTTCCACCCATAGACTTGAAGTCTCTACATGTTTTGGCAAAAGCATTTCCAAGGGGAGGAGCAGGAGGAGGAGGAACTGGCGCTACTGGGGGAGGAAGGATATCTGTCGGGCCCGCACCATTTGCGGCCCTAGCTTCTAAGAACCTCCTAAACCAACCGGGTATCGGTACTCCTTCATGAATGTTAAGGTCTCCAGACATGCTGAAACAGAAAGGAAAGATTCAAAATGAAGGATAGAGGGAGATAGTGCACATCGCTTTGGGGGATCATGCCTTTTAAAATATAACACTTTTTCTAAAAAAAAATTCTTCTTTAAACTTTCTTTTGAAAATAATATCAAAAACTTTATCTTATCTGGTAAACCTATGCTCTGATACCAAGTGAAACACCCCACCTCCGTTAGGGTCACTCACAAAGGGAATGCCCTAATTTTGGTGGAGGTTTATAAGTATAAGTCACTGATACACAAGACAGATATAAATACACATATTTTTAAACAGCGGAAACAACAGCAACTTTTATTTCATCAAAATACGTGTTACACAAACCATACCATAATTGTCTTACATTACTTCCAAAAACATTACATTTCCATAACTGTCTTGATTATCAAAGAAGCATAAAACATAAAATAAAGCAACAAAATCCCTATAATGATATCCAAAGCCATGATCCAAGCCAAAGAGATCCAAATCGTACATCTACTGTCTTCAAGCTTGCAAAAGAGTCTGACTAAGCTGAGTTGTTTCCTCCCTGTGGACCTGGGGGGAACGAAATAAAAGAAGACGAAAAGAAAAATGGAGTCAGACATAAAGCCTGAGTAAATCTAGTGACTTTTCAGTATGTGAATAAGAAAAGGATATGATAGACATAAACTGAAAACAGGATAGTATCATAACTAAGGGAGTGTAGTCTAGAATCGAATATACTATCGAACCCACACTATATCTCTGCATTTACTAGAATTACTCTAACCGGCACCTCATGCTGAGGGTGAAGTGATCCTTTTTGTTTTCTAAAGATCGGCTCCTACTCGTACGTGTGTCTTACGGCTACCCCAAGAAGTGTAGATACCTATGCTGGTCCCACCATGGGGTGTATCAAGGCCCATGGTGGCGGCCCCGACACAATTACTAGAAGACATAGGTTATACTACTGGTGCCCCCAGTGCCCTACTTGTCTGCTCCGGAGTGCGTGCACGACCGCACACCGTTAGACCTACACTGTGCACCCAACAATTGCCGTTATTTGACCGCTTACAATCAGCCTAGTAATCGTGCCCAACCCTGCCTAGTTTCAGGGTACCGTTGATACCTAAATTGGGTTACTGCTGAAACGGGTCCATACATTACCAGGGTTTTCTTGTCAACATGTTAAGTGGTTAAGTGTTTGTATATACCTAACCCCACCCATCAATATTTGTTAACATGTTAAATCTTTGGTTAAGTGTTTTCAGTTGACTTAACCCTACCACCTGTCCTTAGCCTTTTAGAGCACCGACCACTCACATTAGACAGATATCACTACGGTTACTGGATGTGTCGGTTGGTTCCGGGCAGGTTTACACCGTAGTTCAGTCTAACCTCGGGTCTTTATTGGGCTCAATGTTTAACCACCCACATTGGATAGGTATTGTTAAGACTACTGGACAGCCGGGCGGGTCCGGGCAGGTTTATGTCACAACTCAATCCAACCTCGGGTCAAACATGTCGTCTTTTCTAGATTTACATATTTCATTATTTATGTAAATGTCATGTCGTCTTTTAATTTGGGTATAACAATTTATACCGCTAAAATGTCACAGTCGTTGGCACGCGCCAAACATGCCAACATATTTATTTATATCATGTTTTAGACCCAACGCTATTACCCCCGTTTGTACGTACTAATGTTGGGCTCGACACAATTCAGCCCAACTTGATAAATGTGAGAAAAGGGGAAATCCAGAACATATAATATTTTCTATGATACATAGAAGGTGTAGCGCATGAACTTGCAAATTGGCGTTAACATAAACATTGGATCATGTGAACTTGCATTCAAAATTGGTATACAACTAAATGGGTGTCACATAGGATGGCATATGTAGATTTGTACAAACTTGGGTTTTAACATATTAACTTGGCATAATGTCGAACACAAAACTAGCATGTTGTATATTAACACAAAAATGTCCAAATCTAATATATAGTCTATTTCCACATGAACTTGCATAGTTTATGTAACCCAAACTGCATTTAACGTAGTTCTAATCATACTTGTAATGGATCTAAGATGTATACATAAGTTTTGAATCATGTAGGCATAAAAGATCTCAGATCTAGGATATGTTTACATAAGTATATGGCCCATGATATCAACATAAACATAAAGGGGATATTAACATAAACATAAGAGGTATCTAATCATAGATTTTGCCACAAACTTGCAATTGCAATTACTTTCATATACAATCGTATAATAAACTTGCATCGACCCATTTATGCCACTAATCAATACACATAATCACGATAGAAACATCACAATACACAAGATCTACATCATTATACAACAACAATACAATTCGATTCTCAATTACATCGTATCACGTCATAATTTTATTCAGATTCTGAAAGACCACTATACTTACAACGTGTGACGAGATCTTGTTTTCTGATTTCTGTTTTCTGAATTTGGAGATGCTCTCCTTTGGGTAGCAATTTGTTGATTGATTTGATTAGACTTTAGTTTGCTTCTTAGTTTGATTCTTGGCGGCTACGATCAACTCCTTCCTGGCAGCATGACGACTCCTCTCTTATTTTCTTATGTGAATTAGTTGAGTCTTAGGGTGTATTTATAGAGTTTTCAAGTTAATTTGAGCCGTCAGATGCAAACAGGGAGGGAAATCAGACCGTACAGCACACCAGAAGTCGAACCAGGGTCAGACCCACCTGGTCAGGCCGATCGGGCAAGTCGACCTGCAGGTCGACACCCAAGTCGACTGCGCAGTCGACTTGGGGGGGCCAGGTCGACACTAGTGTCGACCTGGTCACTGGGCGGGAATTTTCCCGCCCAACCCAGTTTGAACTCGAATTCGAATTTTAAACCTGTTCTGAGCTGTTTTTGAATTTCAAATTTATTCTGAAACTTCCGGAGATCATAACTCCTTCATACGGAGTCCGTTTCACGCAAACTCGGACTCTATCTCAACCAGAATTCCGAGACGAACGCAATGGCGTAAGCCATTTCCCTTAATTCTTTCATTAGAATTAATTATACTTTAATTTATGAATTTCACTGTTATAGAATATACGGGGTGTTACCGTCTAAGATTGATACATTTATTTCGAAAGTGTTTTCTACACTATGCACTAATAGTATTGAAAGAGGATTTTCACGTATGAAAGCATGTTTGGTTATCATAAGGCAAAACTCACCCATCCGGTGTGCTCTTGCATTGTGTGATGTGGGACGAGCTTATGATAGCTTCATTTTCCAAAAGTCATTACGAATTTATATGCACGGGCATTCACATGGAATAAACCCATTCCGCATTAGCGGCGTGGTCCGGTGAATCTCCCAACTTTAAAATAAATCCTAAAAATAACTGTTTTATGTTCTCACACCAGTCCCATGACTGACCTAGAGTTTATTGTTCCTTCCTAAACTTTGGGTGCGCACTAATTTCCACACGGGCAGCTAGAGGTTTAGTTTACAGTTATAGACCCTTGGAGCAAGAGTTGGAGCGCTTTTTGAGTTTGAGCTTCGAGCTAAAGTTAGAGTTTCCACTATATCACATCGCTTCTTCCGCTGAGAATATATTTATGTTTCCGCTGCTATATGTATGTAACTCTGATATTCCATGTAACTCTGATGTAATATTGTCTTTTGATATAAAACGTTCTGTTGTTTTGTTCAATATATGTTAGTACCCATAACAATCCTCCTTTGTGAACGGTTTAAGTTGGTTTAATTACCGGCAAAAACCGGGCAGAAAGACAGCATGTTGCACTTCTACATACACACAAAAGGAACAAATGTTAATCATGCTACAAACTTAAAAAGAAAAGAGTACTAAAGAATCAATCTTGTACCATTATGCTTGACTCTGTTGAAACAATAAAAGCCGCCCATAAATAATATTTTTTTTAAAAGTTGTTAAAAAAATTAAGACTGCAATGCATATTGTGTGCTTCAATGATTTGCCGTTCATCTTTCCTCGATTTTTCACTTATATTAGCAGTCAGAGTATCAAAATTATGAAAGAAAAAATCATCAAGCTGTGGGAGATTAAATTAACGAATTACAGTGCCTCCTCTGACATTTGATAATAAAAATCCAAATCTACAATTGTGATAGATGAAACTACTATTTTAAAGAATTTGAACATTTTATGGTGGTATACAGCTAAAGTTAATGTGAAGTGTATAAATCAGTGTTGTCAAACTCGCGTGTTTACTCGTGAAATCGAACGAGTCCACGCGTTGTTTCCATCTCATCGAGAATCCATGAAAGAAAAATCGAAGAAGGGTGGAATCGCTTAAAGCGGCACTGAAAATCGTGAACTCGTGCAAACTTCGAGCAAAATTCCAGGTCAAAATCTGCTTTGAGTTTTCCTAATTCTCGATTCTCGATTCCATGTGAAGAGCTGCCTCGTGAACCCTAATCGACACTGTTGATTGTCAATTCAGCCTAATATTTTCTCGTGAAAACTAATCGACAGTAATAATAACACTGCAATGATTATTCAGCTAATCAACATCTATAAATTTGTAAGTTTACCATTCTTCTTCATTCAAAAATCTCTGTATTCTCCTTACTCTTCTGATTCAACTTCCTCTTCTGATTTCACATTTCTTCAAACATTGAAATTCTTGTTGCTGCTTCTTGTGGCTCTGCACCACCCAGAATTCGAGTTAATGCTACTGGAAACAGAAGTGATGTAGCATGGAGTTTCTGTTGATGGAGGTCCCAGAAAAATTAAGTGCAATTACTGTGGAAAAATATTTGATGGAGGAGTCAATAGATTGAAGCATCATTTGGCATGTACACAAAAAGATGTTGGCCCCTGTCAATCTATGCCAAATGATGTCAAAAAACAGATGTTTGACATTTGCAAGTCGTTGCAGCAAAATTTACTAAACAAAACAGAGGAGCAAATCGATACTTAAAAAGCAAAAGGAAAAAGATCAGTTGATGGGGATAATGAGGCACCTGCAAATCTTTTCAAGTAGAGGGGAGTGAGTTATCGAGCCGCCATCAATAACATTTTCAAGAAGAATTTGCATGAAGAAGCATGTCAAGAAATTGCATTGTTCTTCTTCAATAATGCAATACCTTTTAATATGGCAAAGAGTGAGGAATTCTGCAAGATGCTGGAAATGGTTTCAAGACATGGACTTGGATTTAAGCCACCCTCCTATCATTGGATCAGAACAAAGTATTTGAAGCAAAAGGTGGAGATGACAATGAAGAAAATTGAAAAGCATAAGATTTTTTGGAAGAAGACAGGTTGCACCATCATGAGCGATGGGTGGACTGACAAAAGAAGGAGAACCATATTGAATTTTCTAGTGAAGAGCCCTAAAGTTACTGTATTTTTAAAGTCAGTTGATACTTCTCATATATCAAAGAGTGCAGATAATTTTTTTGAGATGACTGATAACATTATTGAAGACGTTGGTGAAGAAAACGTAGTGCAAATTGTGATTGATAATGCAGCAAACTACAAAGCTGCTAGTACAATGTTAATAGAGAAAAGAAAGAAACTGTATTGGACGCCATGTGCAGCCCACTGCATTGATCTTATGCTTGAAGATTTTGAAAAGAAGATATCCGTTCATCAGGAGACAATATCAAGGAGTAAGGAAATTATGCAATTTATTATTTACTCAAAGACATTTATAATTTCTTTATTACAGCATTTCACCAAAGGAAAAGATTTGATAAAGCCTGTTGTGGCTAGATTTGCAACATCTTATTTGACTTTGGGGTGTCTTGTGGAGCACAAAGAAACATTGATAAGAATGTTCAACTCCAATGAATGGACATAAAGTAGGTTTGCAAAAACAAGGGATGGACAAAATATTGAAGAAATCATTATGGATACAAATTTTTGGAAAAATATTGCAATGTGCTTGAAAGATGCATATCCATTGATCTGGGTACTTCGTTTAGTGGATTCGGATGAAAAGCCAGCTAAGGGATTCATCTACGAGGCAATGGACCAAGCCAAAGAGAAAATTCAAAGTGCCTTCAATGGTGTCCAAAGAAGGTAGTTTACAATTTACATTATGTTTTTATTTGCAATTCCAAGTTTGCAAGTTGCAATTATACAAGTATATGTATTTTGCAGACTAATTCAATTATATTTTTACATTTAACTTCAAGCCTTTGTGGGATATTATTGACGAGCGATGGGATAATCAATTACACAAGCCATTGCACGCTGCCAGCTACTATCTTAACCCTCAGTTGCATTATGCACCGGAATTTAAAGCTGATTTTGAAGTGAAACGTGGGATTTATGATTGCATGCAAAGAATGGTGAGCGATGTTAAAGAAATAAGTAAAATCGATGCTCAACTTGAAGATTTCAAGACAAAGGCAAAAAATTTTGGTAGTGAAATAGCTATTGCTGCACTTGAAACCAAAACTCCATCGCAATGTTGGGAATCATATGGAGATGAGCACCCGAAACTACAGAATTTTGCAATTCGTGTGTTAAGTTTGACTTGTAGCTCGTCGGGTTGTGAAAGAAATTGGAGTGCTTTTGAAATGGTAAAATTTTCTTACTTTTTAATTTTAAAAGCAGTCTACAACTTGGCATGTAGTTATACTGATGGAGTTTGTGTGATTATATCTATTAGGTTCACACAAAAAGAAGAAACCGACTGAAACAAAAGACGATGAACGATGTTGTTTTTGTCATGACAAATTCAAAATTGTCCAAGAAGAAAAAAACTTGAAAGATGGTTGAATATAACGTTGAGGATCTTGAATCCGATAATGAATGGATATTGCAGCCGAACGATGAAGGGTCATCAGATATTTTAGATCTTACTTTAGGCAATGATGATTTAGATTTTGACACTCAAAATGAACGAGAGGAAGATGTTTGGAGCTGTTGTAGAAGATGGTGCAGCTGCTGCTCTAGAAGAAGATTTGGAGAATCCTAACCTTGATGATGAAATTGATGGAGTTGAAACTGAAGATCTCATGGAAGGTTGCAATATTTTGCTGGAAGACTAAGACTTGTGTTAAGGTTATTTTGTTGGAACTTGGAATTTTGAGGTTTATGTTATGTTTTGTTATGAACTAATGATTAATGAAAATATTATGCTATGGCTATTTTGTTGAAATTTTATTTTTAATTTTCATTTTGTGCGAACATACGCTTTGTGTTACGATCCCACGATTTACGATCTTTGTATACCCGAGCGCTCTTTGGTGAGAACTCGAGTTTGACAACCATGCTTTGGTGGCACAATTTTTGTACCAAGAATGTAATCATCTAAACCATAAACTCTAATTGCAGTTTCTACCTGTAATTTCCATAACAGGCAATTGGATTCATCAAGCTGAATTGATATTAGCTGACTTTGAGGCTTGATGATAGACTTCAACAAATCTTGAAGTGAATCTTGTCGATTCTGATTATGTTGAAATAAGTCCCACATCAGGGAATTCATAAAATAACCCCTGTACAAACATTAAGAGTCATCCCTTCACATTGCCAATTGGTTTTTTGATAATCCAGGGTTCTCTAACATGGTATCAGAGCAAATTTAATTCGTGCGCAAAATGCCACACTTATCCACGTCACCTAATAAAGGTCCACGTGTTAGGCTCATGATATGCCACACGTGCGGGGGCGTGTTGAAATAAGTCCCACATCCGGGAATTTATAAAATAATCCCTGTATAAACATTAAGAGTCCACCCTTCACATTACCAATTGGTTTTGTGATAACTCGGGGTTCTCTAACATGGTATCAGAGCAGGTTTAATTCGTGCGCACAATGCCACACTTATCCACGTCACCCAATAAAGGTCCACGTGTTAGGCTCATGATATGCCACACGTGTGGGGGCGTGTTGAAATAAGTCCCACATCGGGGAATTCATAAAATAATCCCTGTACAAACATTAAGAGTCATCCCTTCACATTGCCAATTGGTTTTGTGATAATCCGGGGTTCTCTAACAGATTAACTTGATTGCTGGATACCTAAGGGCTGGATGTATCACTTGTATTTGTCATACAAAAAACGTTCAGAATGAAGAACTTCAGAAAATACAAAGGTTCGAATATTCACATAAGCCTTTAATTGAGATTTCAATTAAGAAATTGATTAGTTGCTAATGACTACAACTGAAATAACCATGAAAATGATGAAAAACACCAATTAATTGTTTCCTTAAGAAACAAAAGAAATTCTGATGGTGTTTCAGGATGGCACTGATGCAACTGTGAAGATTTCTTGATTACCTTGATTAATTTCTTGTCAATATCAACACAATCTTATCCAGAAATTTACTGCAGCCACAATTTGTAGGCAAGGCAGGTCAACCATGAATAAGATAACAACTCTCAAAGGATAAGATTGAAGAAATCTTTGATGAGAAGGTCCAAGTGAAAATCTACGATGGACACAAAAACAAACTGCCCAATTCGAGAAATAGATCAACAGCAGCGAATATGAGGATCAAAGAGCACTAGCTCCGATACCAAGTTAGAAATCAGGAAGATTTGATGAAGATAGAATTAAAGATATGAAATGATGAAGAAGAATTGTAATATTGATTGATCGAAATGTTTGTACAGCAGAGAATCAAAAATGTACATAGGCACACAGCCTATTATATAATACACAACACATGAGCTCTAAAAACAAATAATACACAGCGACATGGGCTAAGCCCAATAACATAAGCCCGAAGAAAAAATATAAAATGTCTTAAGTAATGGAGCCGACATTACTTTATATGCATGTTTCTTTCCCCATTCGACTGATTAACTTTGTTTTACTATCATACAAAAACAATGAGATGAAGAAGAAAATCAAAGAAATGAGTTACGCATTGCACGAGAATTGACTAAAGAACATTCACTTGGTGAAGATACGGAAATCTGCTTGTTAGAAGGGTTAAATTCAAAAACTCAAAAGTCATTTCCGACTTGCTAGAAGAGCTAAATCCAAATCATAGCAAATTGTTGAAAATTAATTCCAAACTACATGATATACTTCTTGGCCTACATTGCACGTCATTTAATCAAATTTGAAAATAAAATCACAGACCTTCAATATGAGGATGCACTACAAGAAAATTGGGTTTTTACCTACTGATTGTAAGTGTAGGTAAAACTAACGTAATGGTGGGTAATATATTTTTGCTATCAATATTGAATTGGTAAAAATTGGTAGGTAAAGCTTAGTAGAGAAAGAGTTTTTACCTACACTTATTGATATTGGTAGATAAAATAATCAATGGACCCCACTACGTTATGACTCAAATGATGAGTCATTAGTTGATGTGTCATCCGACATGGCTGCTGATATGGATGATGATGTGTCATCATGCATGGTTGCTGACATCGTTGTCATAGAAGTATACACATGGCATATATTAATGCTGACACTTGACATTTAATAGTTGCTTCATGTGTCAAACAATAATTTTTCCAAGTGTCATCATTTGATTAGTGCATATGACATCATTTTTTAGGCCATAAGGCATTATTTGATTAGTCCATGTCGAATTATCTGATTTGCCACGTGGCATTGTGTCAATGGTCTACATTATATAACGTTATTTTTTAAAAACCTTTGCTATTTTTTATTTAGCAATGGTTTATGGCTGTTGCGAATTTGCATATTTTATTTAAAAATATTTTACTTTTTGACTGTTTTACAACCCCAAATTCATTTATTTTTCATACTCAATAGAAAAATTTGCAAATTTAACATAATAACACAACAGATAGATCAATAGACCAAATATTTTTTTATAGATACAACACAAAGACCAAAGTTAACAAGTTTTGAAATTACAATGATATTTTACACTTCAAAGTTTAGCAACAATAGCAAGAATAATATTACAAAATACATTACATAATTCACAAGTATATTAATCTATACATAACACACTAAGTACATAGTACAATGCAAAGATCTATCCTTACTCGGTACATAGTTCGTTGCTGTGAAGCCTTCCTCCATATTGGCTCTTGCTTTCATCATTTCTTTTGCATCAACTGATTTCAATAACTAGAGTATTCATTTCTCCAACTGCTGCAATGAAAAAATAAATAAATAAAACTTGAGTATTCATGATAACTTTTTTTTTATAGAACACGATTATTTTATAATTGAAATGGTGATGTAGATACAATAAACCTCCGGTTAAAATTGATATAATGCAACAAATTCTCACTCTGCTCATACAAACAAAATAGCCAAAAAATTCATGAAATATATATAACACTTGGGGAAATATTATTAGTCATTTTAAGCATTCATAATTACTCCATAATGTATCACCGAGCTCAGAGTTGAGAAAGGACCTTAGATTTTAATTTCAAATTATGAGTAAAAACCTCTGTAATGTCTTCCAAAAAAAGATATGGCAAAAATTGTCAAAGTCGCATTAAGGAAAGAAAAAATATGTTCAAGTAACCATATGTTGAATCATATGGACCATCCAGTATCAAAGAAGGGATTATGTAACTATTGTATGAGTAAGGATTTTTGATGGCACTATTTTACTCCATTACCTATCCATTTTAAATAGTGGAAATGTTTGCGATGCATCTGAGATCTGACTATTCCCTATCAAGCCAGTGAAGCAAATGTAATCCTCATTATTTATCTTTCTCTCCATTTTTTTTCCTTTTTTTTTCTTATGAAGTGGAGGAGAGGAATAACGATGAATTGGAGTGGGGAAATGAATGCAGACAATTGGTTATTGCAGATATTTGTAGTGAACGATTGGAATATTTATCAAAACGACAGTTTGGGAGGTTTTCCTGCTGTAAGAGCCAAAAAAAACTTGTTTGAGCCGATGAATTTCGGCATAATTTTCGCTCATGCGGTATTTTCTCCGCGTTTTCCTTCTTCCTCAAATCTTATTTCCCGTCCGTATGTTCCTTCTTCTTTGGCTTCCTTTATCTCCGCCTTTCCATTAAGTCTGTTCCTTTTTCTTCGCCTTCCTTTTTCTTCGTCTTTTTATTAATTAAAAATCATCTGTTTGCGACGACTCGTTCTTCTTGATTCGTATCCTTCTCAGGCCTAATTCCTGGATAAAGATTATCCACGATAACCGGTCTTTCTCAGACCTAATTACCAGGAAATATCTAAATTGATACTTCAGATCCAACCAAAACCAATACTTCTTTAATCAAACATGTCGTCTTCAGTTATCATCGATTGGAACTTCGTTGTTCCAATCTTATATGCAACTTGAAAATATGCTAATTGATACTTCAGAGCCTTACTTCATCACATTTCTGCAATTTTTGACCCTAGCGTGTGGGTTTTCTTCTATGTACGGTAAACCTTTATTTAATTTTGAATTCACTTTGCCATAAGTAGTGATTTTGTTGCATGCTAACCTACGGTGGAGTTGTAGGGTTTGTTAATCACTTATTATATCTAGAAACGAATTTTGTTTGATATTATTATTTTCTTACTTTTTTTTTTCCAGTAATCATCCAATGAGGATTGTTGATATATTTGATACCATCTTTCAATCTTCTATTTGTTTGTTTGATATTACCTTTTTTTGTGGCTTCTAACCCAAATCAATAAAACTGATATTCACACATTTCTTCTGTCGCCAACTAACCCAACTCTAACATTGTTGCCACTAATCGAATACGGTATGATCAGAAACACTATCATTAATTATCACTATTCCAAAACTTGTAGTATGCTGATAACTTTGTTTAGTAATATTCTGGAGTACTGGCACTAAAAAATGAGCAATGTTTAGTTGCATAGCTTGTATTTGATGTTCGAATCTGATTTCCACTTATAGATCTCTTCCACGATGAGCGGTTATCCTTTTTTCCACTAACGCACATATAACACATCAACTGAACGTACGCTATTCTATATGTTTTTTCAACATTGCAATTTATTGTATTTGTCCCTCGTTGATTCCAAATGAAAATTTTTCATTGCGTTGTGCATTCAGAATCCAAAATCTTTAATGTGGTGTTGATCAAGGTGGATTCCTGTAGCTTTTTTGTAATATGAGAAGACAAGAGATATCTTCCCTTCACCCTCTATTTGACATGAGGAAAGATCCATTCCCATCGAGGCCTCTGATAATTAGTGGTCTACCATCTTACTACGTCTTTCAAATAATGGCATTTAAAAAAAGGATCGAGCGACAGGCTTGTACCATGTTCGTTCTCCGTTTTTACACCATATCAGAGACATCTTTTAATATTATTGGCTGGAAGCATTTGCTAAATAAGTATTTTATTGGTAAATATTAAGTTTAACAAAAGGATACTTTCTTTGATTACTTTGTTGTATTTTGACTGGAATGTTATACTTTTGGTCTACTGTGTTATACTTTGCCAAAAACACTAAGCTTATCGAAATATAACAGAGTAGAATGTTTTACTTTGCCAATATTAAGCTTAAACTTTTTGGCTGGAAGCATTTGCTAAATAAACATTTTCCAGACCAAAATAGAACATTTATTCATGTTTGATCATAAGCAACAAAGTGATTTTTTCTTAGATTTTGATTGCAAGTATTCATGTTTGATCCTAGTTTCCTTTCTTGCTTAATGCCATTATCTCCTGAAGCAAATCAGAAATATATCAATACAATAAATGTAGATGAAAGAAATATATTAGCCTTTTCTAAATTCTGTTAAATGTTGATGATGATAGAAATCACAAAAACAACAGTGGAAACACGAGCTGATGTCTGGAAATGACAATGTTGAAGCAGTAGTTTTTGAAGTTGCTGTAGTATAGTAGGGGAATGATGGTGTTTTTTGTCTATGGTTTAGTGAATTAGGAAACAGGAAATTGTGATGGAGCGGGTAAAGGTGGTTGGTGGTTGAAGGCTTCGTTTGCTATTTGACGCGGTAGCAGTTAGGAGAAGAAACCAATGGAAATAAATATTAAGTTCCACCAATATTACCAGTAAAACTATGAAAAGGTAAGAATACTTACAAGTATGCCATCTTTAGAACATCATCAAATGAATTATTCATTATCTAACTATTTATTTTGTTGTAGCAAATGATCCTAAGAGTGCCTATATCATTCAGTCAAGTATGCAAATTGACTCGGAAGGAAGAAAGCTGATACATAAACCAGTTTCCCTTTAAAGCTTGTCTTGTGATGAGCATTTAGTTGATCTGTTATATACATAAACCTGCATTCTGCTTTTTTAAGACCCCTTGCCTAATCAAATTGCTTTTCCACACTCTACGGCCTCGCCTTTACCTGCTGCCTGAGTCCTTCAGTCCTAGAGTTACGTGCCTTCCATATTCTCCAGCACCGTTGTCCGACCTAAGCATATGTAGAGATGATTTGTTACTGGCATTGTTATTGTGCTGAGCAGAGAAAGTTGTTGACAGGAATTGTGAGTCAATCTAAAATTATAAGTTATGCTTTATTAAAATATAGTTAACTAGATATTTCACGATGCACCAATTCAGCAAATTTGAGTTTGTCTTAATTGGCACTTTTGTTTGATGCTTGAACATTAATAACTAATCCAGGCAATGCCAATTATAAAAGCTTGAATTAATTTGTTATGCACCAAACCTATTAAGAGTTGCTTGAAATTACTTAAAGTAAAACTACATTTTTTGACAGTCACAATCAACATTACCGTACATAGATCGTTGCACTTTTTGGTGTTCTATTTTGTCCAACATTTGGTTCTGTTCATGTTACAAAATGGTTAATCGTCGTTCTTGAAGTTCAATGAAATTCATATTTTTGAATTCTATAAAAAAACCGCTTAACAAAAAATATATGTTAAAAAGCACGTTGTTATGGAGACATGTATAATGCTGGTCTATATCTCACAGGAATGTCATCACATGGCAACATAGTTTCAGGCATTTAACTCGTTTTATTCCTTAAGACTTGGGTACATATGCATTGGTAAGTTATTACATGTCATAGTGCTCTCTTAAGCACTCTGATGGCAGATATTGAGCAACTGTGACGAAAAGGAATTTCGCTCGGTCCGAACCAGTCGCTAAACCGACCCAGACCGTTTGAAGTAAATGGTTGAAATTCGCGAACTGCCGCGGCGCGGCGCGTTCTATTCAGGCCATTATATTATATATATAATATATATAATATATACTTCGTCGATTTCAATTCAAAACGTGCTTTATAAATCGTTTTAAATTCATTTTCAAAACGGTTTTAACTTCATATTCAATTTCAAATCAAAATTGAATATTCCAATATAAATTCGTTTTAAATTCTTTTCAAATCGATTTCAATTCGAATTCATTTATATTCAATTTCAATTCAAATTCATTTATATTCAATTTGAATTTGAATTGAAAAGGAACTAACTCAGAATTTAAAAATGAACTTGGTATTGATTTTGTGCGTGCATGAAATATAATAAAAATGTATGTATGTATTTGTGTTTATTCTTAGTCTTAAGTTGGTTTACATGTACGATATTGTGTAACTGAATTTACGCATTTTCAATTACTTTCATTTTCTTTTGAACTACAAAAATTATGACATAAAAACATTTTTAACAAATAATTGTATATCTCATATTGAACATTTTAACGGTCGGTTTTCCCACCGTTGTGCGGTAATACTAGTTATATGTTTCCTTTATTATATTATACACCTAATATATGAAAACACGTCAATGATTCACATTATCATTGTTTTTACCAAAAATGTTAATGTTTATACAACAATGAAAAGGTGCATGAATTAAATCTTAATTTCATTTTATTGTCATATATGAATATTCAGCAATTAATAACATTCTTTTATTTTCATATGTGAAAATTTTCTCTATATAAGAGTTCATAGGCAAGATTTAGATATAAATATGAGGATTATAGTTTCTACATTTATACAATTTCTTATTTAATTAGTTACCAATTTTTTAAAGCGGAGATGTGGCTGAAAATCTATACCCATATATGACTCAATGTTACTATATTATGCACCTAATATATGACAGCACATCAATGACTCACATTATCATTATTTTTTACCAAAAACGTTAACGTTTATACAAGAATGAAGAGGTACATGGATTAAAGCTTAATTTCATTTTACTGTCATATATGAAATATTCAGCAATTAATAACATTCTTTTATTTTCATATGTGAAAATTTCCTCTATATAAGAGGTCATACGCAAGATTTACACATAAATATGAGGATTATAGTTTCTATGTTTATGCAATTTCTTATTTAATTTGTTACCAAATTTTTTACAACGAAGATGTGGCTGCAAATCTATACCCATATATGACTCAATGTTACTATTAGTATTTTGATTCATTCACTTTATTTTCCAATTTATCATACTCAACTTTTGTTTTCAATTGTTGATTCATATTATATTTTTTTACCAAAATTAGTTACATCAAATTAACACATCAATGATTATGTAGTGGTGGAAAGGTATAAAAATAAATCTCAAATTCATTAATACTGCCATAAGGAATTTTGGGGTAATTAGTAACAAATTTGGTTATTTTAATATAATTTTTTTAAAATTCCTATAGTCAAACCGACTGTTAGAGAGGTTTCCTACTGCAAGAGGCCGGGCCAAAACCAAATTGTAAATGCCAATAAATTTAGGCTTAATATTCGCTCATAGTATATTTGCTCCGAATTTTCTTCCTTCCTCAAGTCTATCCAAATACGATTCTTTCTCAACGCTATTTTCTCCTCCGATCTAAAAACCGAATTTTCTGTTCTTCTCTTTCTCAGATCCATTTCTTCCTATTTCTTCTCCGCATAGCCGGTCCCAGGAAGCAATTTCAAGGTTCGAATTTCCTGTTCTTCTCTTTCTCAGATCCATTTCTTCCTATTTCTTCTCCGCATAGCCGGTCCCAGGAAGCAATTTCAGGCGACGAGGTAGAAATTTGTCAAATTGAAGAGCAATTTATGTATTCGCGTGAAAAAAAAAGACGATTTTCCCATGGATTCATTCACTAATTCATATATTTTGACTTCGAAAAAGGCGATTTTGAAACGAAGTTGAAAAACTGAAAGCCGATTTTGAAGCGAAGTTGATCAATTGACTGTTGCTTGGATTTCGCATGCTTCTGATTTTTGATCCTCTACGTATGCTTTTTTTTCACTCTTGGATTGTTCATTCGGTTATAATCATATTATGGAAGACGCTTCTGTTTTTGGTATATTATACAAATGGTCTTCTAGTTAGGATATTCATTAGGCTGGACGTGCATTCCTTTGTTATATCATGTTAGTGCTATATCTAAAGAAGTTATGGCTTTTGAGTAAAACCGTACGGTGGATTTTCAGGACATGATAGTCAATAATGAAATTCAAATTCATATTATATGGTTTTTAATTTTTATATACAAGCACCTTCTATCATGTATACAACTACCTTCTGTCATGTATGTAGCTGAGTTTTCAAATGCATGAGATATTAGTGATTGGAACTTTACTTCAAAACGTTACATGGATTTTTTAATGCTTGTATAATACATAGTGACTTGGGTGAAAGTTAGTAAGGACATGCTTTTGTTAAACATGAAATACTTAAGAATATATTATGTTGTTGTGGGCTTCTGTTAAATTTCTTTTTAAAAGTTTATTAATGACTAAAATATAGGTATGATTGATATTATATATAGGAGAAAATAAGCTTTCTAGCATGTTTAGCTGAATTTTGAACATACTTGTATGTTTGTTTCAAAATAAGTGTAGTAATTTATGTGTATCACAGTTTTGGACATACTAAATTTTGAACGTGCTCAGCTTCATATATATGGTTAGAGGATAATATATGATTTTAGGTATATACACAGTTTCATGTGCATATAACATTAAAATACAAGTGTATGATCATTTTGCTTTCAATATATGTCAATTTTCCAGATATATAGAAATATTTGCATCCAAAGTCTACATGTATAAGATTTCAAACCCAATATAATTTCATAAACATAAAGTAACAAAGGTTGTGGGTGTTTTGGTTTACAGAAATGTATAACATAATTTACGCCATTGTTTTCTTCATGAGGTAGTTTTGTTTATATGGGTGGTGCATTTCCATAATTTATTCCAGATACACTAAGTAAAGTTATTTTATTTATGCAGTTAATTGAAAGTTATGTGAGGCGATATCATTAATGGATAAATTGGTGCATTGTCATAAAGCGATGTTAGGAAATGCAATTCCATGGTATTCTTTTTTACTAAAAGCTATATCGCCGATCTGGATATAAATGATTTATGCATCATATTACGTATTCACATAATCCTTAAAACAAAATTAAAAAATCATTATGCAATTAATTTATGTGACCAATGATAAGGTTGAAGAGAAGATACCGTGTGTGTATGTGTGCTTTAAAAATCAAAGCATGAATATTTTTCTTTATATTCATAATATTCATATTAGTATGTGTACATAATTATCATCCACTTAACATCAATTCATAACTTACCGAAGTTAGAAGTAAATGTTTGTTAGATGGAAGAAACTGAAAACTGTTTCATGAAATTTGAATGTGTAATGAAATTTCATATTAAAAGAACTTAATAAAACTAGTATGTCTTACTTCAGATTTGCGGTAAAATTTAGAAAGGATATATTATGCACGCATATCCTCAAATTTTATGTTCGCCTACACTTATATTTAACCATTCTTCATATTTTATGTTGCTCTTGTAATTTGATGTATGTGCAGGTGCGGGGAGGCTCAGTTAGCTTAATAAATTATATACTTCTTGTTGGTGAAGAGGAGGCTAGCTCTAGAAGGGTTTTGTTTTCTGACTTGTCTGTTACTACCCCGACTTGTGATCTTTGTATTTCGATTGGTATCTTTCATGTATAATGATGAATGGACATGATGTAAACTTGCTTTGGTTGTTTGATGTGAGAAAGAAAATCAGTTTGACGACTGACCGATATTTGATAAAGTCTAGATTCAAATATAAATGCTTGGGATCTTGTTTGGAAGTCTGGAATTTATTCTGATAGTGTTGCATTCTTCATTTGAATAAGCGGGTGACATTATAGTTTTAATTTTAAAGCCTAAAATCCTAGGTTCATAATTTATTTTTCACATATTTAATACGAATGTATTGACAATTAGTTGCATACAAACTAAAGCAACCAGTCTATATTTTTGTGAGTGCTGGTTTGTGTGGATGTGTGCACCTGTCTATGTTGAAGTATGTGTTGCTGTTGACTGCGTGTGTGGCATTTTGTGCTTTGAGTATGTGTGTATACTTATGGGTATAAATGAGTGCAAATCCATTGCTATTGTGTGTCATGTTGCATCTTCACATATTTGTATTTTCTTTGACCCTCGGTACCTGCTTTTATGCTTACTACTTCTGACTATATGTGTGCACTTTTGTATATTCTATGGTAGCATTTATTTTTGCTTGGTCTTGTGTATTTGATTGAATCGATGCACATTGCATTGCCTTACTTCTTGTTTGACTTGCGTGTTCCTTGGGCTTGTTGTTGTGCAAGTGCGTATGTTTTCTGATCTGTGTTCCCCTATCACTCGTTGATATCTTGTTTGACTTAGAATGGTATTCCTTTTTTATCTCAGCGACCTTGCAAAAGTTATATTGCATCCCTGTTGTTATCTTTTGCATAGCACTGTCAGTTAAATCTGAAAAGTATCTACTCCTTGTTTTGCAGGTTCTCTTGACAAAGTTCCCTAGTCTTCCACCATCATTTGAGAAAACACCTAATGCAGTTCAGGAGCTAACTGTAGCTAGTAAATTATTTGACATTGTATATTGCAGAATAGAGTCTCGTTAGTTATAAGTTGCGATGTAATATTGGTACGTAGTTTTATCAATATGCTTGTTGTTCTCAGTTCTCACCATATGGAATGCACATTAAGAAATATGGGATATTAGAATATTAGTGCTTTTTTAGTACTCATTCATCTTTGTTAGGTTTATTTGATGTTACACTTCTAAGGCAAAAAAGAAAAAAGGGGGTGCGCGTTCTGAACTTACTATAATATATGCAGCTAGAATGTACTGGTAAATAAGTGTAAAGTATGGCATATGGTTTGAGGTATATGACATGGATTAAACCATAAATGACCACCTTTAAGAAATATTTTTTCTTTTTTTGTTTCTCATATAAACCTTTTTGTATATATAATTCAGAAAGTCGATCTATAAGGACAACAAGATCTTCTTTTGCGTACCTATAATTAATAACAAGATCTTCAAATTTAATTTTTAATAATAATACGTGTGGTGGTCGGAAGAGAAAAGCGGGGTGTGAATAGTAGCACACTTTACTAATATAATGATATGTTCCGAGTTTATATTTATTTCATTTTTTTTGTTTTACAATCCATTAATGGTTTATAGTTGTAAAATAATTAAACATTTAGATTACACTGATCCTACTGAATATATAATAAAGATATATGTATGTGTTTATGGCTGATTCGAATCGATACATTAATAATATATTCTGGTTTCAAGTTGGTTTACATGTAAAATTTAGTTAAAATCAATTTTCTCATAAAGTATCCTATAATTTTAAATAAAATCTAATTTGAAATATGTTTTAACTAATAATTTTATATTTCATATTTACTACATTAACGGTCGGTTTTCCCACCGTTATACGGTAATACTAGTAGCTATTATGTAATGAAACCGACCGTTAGGGAGCTTTGCCTACTGTAAGAGTCAAAAGCAAATTGTCTGAGCCAATAAATTAAGGCGTAATTTTCGCTCAAAAGACTTTCCTTTCTGCGTTTTTCTTCTTTTCGTTTCCTTCTCGTTTTATTTCCTTCGCGATTTTTCTTCTTCTAATTTTGAGTAAACTGGAGTGCTTCAATGCCAGCAGAACTCTTCTAAAGCGGATTTGCCAACTTCACTTCTCACTTCGGATTTAATTCTTCAATTCAATTCATACCTAGGCCGCACTCCATTTTGGATCAGCTAGAGCCGATGATTCGAATCCGTGCCCTTCCAAATCTTTTGAGCCTGGTTTTCCGCTGTTCAGATCTAATCAATCGCAGGTATCAATCCTTTGAGATTTACATCGAAGGTGATAACTTTGATGTTAGTGTCTTAACTTTGTTCAGTTAGGGATTGGAATGTAAATTGGGGCTTAAGGCCACGAATTTCTGATATTGAAGTGTTATAAAATGGAATTGGACTTGAATGTAACGGGTTTTAGAGTGATTCGGTGGATTTGAACTGTACAATACCTATAAAATGCTATTTTCACAATAATGCACACATCATATTCGATGAAATGCTCGAACCTTTAAAATTTTAGGAATTCGATTCCCATGGTTTGTGGCTTGTACTTGGACTTTGAGAGATATAACATGACGAGCTTTTATTTTTACACTTGCACCCATTTTTACACTTTGCCTTTGGAGAGGCAATTTTTTACTTGGCTTCTTTTTGTAAAATAAGATATAATGTTCTCTAGAAAAGCTATTTAAATCTCTTGAATAAAGGAGAGAAGTAATTAAACCGTTTGTTAAAAAAAGATGATAAAAGGGTATTTTGACATAATGTTTTAATAAAGAAAGAGTTCCAATCAAAAATAGTATATGTAATTGTGGTGGACTTGAATAATGTGAACGGCGTAGCATTAATACAATGTAAGTATATTAAAAAAATTGAGTGTTTATATTTCATCGAAGCAAATGATGCTTTGAATTCATGATCTTCCTTTATTAACATCAGATGAGTCTTTATTTTTCATCAGTGCCAGTAGCCATCATATTTAAGCTCAGGAGTCAAACGTGAAATTTGAGGGAGATACTAATTTTAAATTTTGAAGGTGTAGAGATTAACCTGATGTGCCTATAGTAAAGGTGGTGATTACCTTCTCTTTATCAATGTAACGACCCGGATTTTTGGTCGATTTATTTTAAATATTTAGTATGGTTTTAAATATTGAATTTATAATATAAATGGTATTTTATTGGGTTATCGATTAAATAATCGAAATACGATTTATTTTGATAATCATCGTGATACGAGAATTTAAAATAATTCAATTCGAAGTTAGAATTAAATCAAAACAATTCAGATGATCAGTATTAATTGTATTTGAATATAGATGATAATAAAAATATTTTATTATCAGAGAATTTATTTGTTTTCGAATTTAAATTATATTATATTATATTAATTTAATATGATTATTTTAAATATACGTTCAAAATAAATTTCAGAAAATATTCTGTTGAGTTCAGTATAACGCTATAACATTGGAACGACGGTCGGTACGCTAAAATAGCGTTTCATGATTTTTAACTGTGAACCCCGAGATATTTATAATGGATAAGATCGAAATCGAATCGAAAATCAAATCGATATATGTTTAAAAAGAATAAAAGATCTCTTTATATCGAATTAGAATCAAATCAAATTAATTAGAAAATCTTTTTAATTAAATACAAAGATCTGCTGTGTACTTCCTGTGCCCCCCTTCTTCTATAAAATCGCTCCTTCCTATTTCGATCTCTGAAAGTCCAAAGTTTTAAAATCAGAGAAGAAGTAAAGTGTCGTTGCCTTCCTCATTCTCCACTCAAACAATTAAAACCCCAAATACCGAAATAAAAATCGCATCCCTTTCTCTGTTTCCTTCCGTGTAACAATCAAATGAAGTTGGTGAGCTCGATCACGAATACAGAAGGTGCGATGAGGTTCAGGTGTGTTTCGATCTGCGTGAAAGAGGATCGAGTTCACTGTTATAGCAATATTAGGGTTATCTTCGAAATTTGGAGAGGGGATAAACGGAGTGAAGGGCGACCTTGGTATACGCTGCGATGTGGGAGGAATTCAAACAAGTTGGAGTTCGATCCTTTAAATTGTAGCAGGAGTGTTTGATAATAGTTATGGGAGTTGCGTATGGGGTGGTTGGGGACAGCGAATTTGTGGGAGGACAGAATTGCGATGAAGATGATCTGGAAATGGTGGATGTTCAGTATGACCAGAAATGATCTAGCGATGAAATTAGTGCTTGTTACTGCGTTTTAGGGGAAGTTAGGCATCGCCATTTTGGGGAAGCTTGTCGAGACAGTGAAGAAAAGGTGGGTTGGGGTCTTTGTTCTTCTGGGGGAACGTTAGATACAGTAAAATGCTTGGAGGAGTTCGGTCCTTGTTTTTCGGTGATAACATGGATGCAAGGGTATGGAAATAAGGTATTTTTGAATTGAAATTTAAATGGTTATTACATAACTGGTTTATAAGAAGGCAGTTAATTAAATTAAATATGTGGTTAATCGAGGATAAAATAATTATCGTAGGTGCAAATTAAATTCACTCGAGATGATCCGAGATGATTCATAGAAGAAATAACAAGGAATCGAATGGGATATTGGATAATGGAAAATCGATGTGAGTAAATCTCACTCACCTTTTATTTTAAAAAAAAATTATCCGTTAAACATAATTGTTGTTGCTTGTTTGGATTTTCTGGTTGCTTTTAATATATCAGTTATTTAGGCTTGACTATTATATATATATTGGGTTGATGATTGGATTGATTCCCGCAGTATCATTGGCGGATGCCCGCAATATCATTAGCGGATGACCCTACGCCCATGTATATAAGTGGATCCCCTTTTATACTGCGATATCCTGCCTTGAAGCAGGATGGGTATTATTTCTGTTGACTAACGTCTGTGGATGCAGGAAAAACAGGTTAGAGGGATCCAACTGGATTCCTCAAAAAAAAAAAAAAAAAAATTTGTCTATTTGTTTGTTTGCTTGATTTCATATATATTCATATATGGCGTGTTAAAAATCAAGTGATTGAAAATTGGATGATTTGATTGTTTTAAATATCACTAGGCCTAAGTGTTAATTTATAAAAATATCCTGAAAGGGGTATTTGAGATTTAAAAGGGAAATTCTATTTTAGGAAAATAGAATTTGAAATTTTAAATAGATAAAAATATTTACTTGTTTTAAAGAAATAAAACAAGTAGTTCCTTTATAAACGAAGTTTATAAATAGTTCTTTTATAAACGAAGTTTATAAATGAAGTGAAAAGAATTATCATTGGATAATTCAGAAATAAAAATACAAGTGTGAAATTGTAAAGGGAAATCTATTTTTCAAAAGTAGAAATATCGATTTCAAAAGGGATTGAAATCGAGACTTGTTTAAAGAATAAATAAAGAAAGTTTGAAATAGAATTTGAATAAAGAAGATTCAAATAGAATTTGAATATCGAAAGTGAAACGGAATTTGAATAAAGAAATTTAAATATGGAATTTGAATATAGAATTCAAATAATTTAAATACGGAATTTGAATATAGAATTCAAATAGATTGAAAAGGAATTGAAGTAGAATTTGAATTTCAAGGAATTCAAATGGATTTGAATAAAGAAAGTTCAAATGGAATTCAAATATAGAATTTGAAAATAGAAGTGAAATGGAGTTTTGTATGTAGAAATTCAAATGAAATTCAAATATAGAATTTGAATATAAAGGAAATTCAAATATAGAATTTGAATATAGAAATTCAAATGGAAATTTAATATAGAAAATTTAAATAGAACTTGAAATAGAATTTCAAAATATAGAATTCAAATGGAGTTTGAAAATAGATTTGAATGAAGAAATCCAAATGAAGTTTGAAAATAAATTGAAGTTCAAAGGGAAATTGAAAATGGAATTTGAATATAGAAATTTCAAAGAGATTTGAAAATAGAAATTTCAAAGAGAATTTGAAATAGAAAGTTGAAATCATTTCAAAACGGAAATGACGAAATATATTTCGAAATGTGGATTTTTAAATAGGATAGAAATAAATCCAAAGGATTTATAATTTATAAAAGGAATTGAAATTAAATATAGAAGATCGAAGTATAAATGAATTTATTACTGAATAAGGAAAAATCGACAATTTTAGAAGATTGGAAATAGTATGTTGAATTGGGAAAATTTGATTTGATATATATTAAAAATATATCAGAATGGAGTTGAATTTATTATAGACGAAGTTTAAATGTTTATATTTATAAATATAATTAAAACGAACTCGCTGCAGCGCGGCAGTTCGTAAATTGTCGTTTCGAACTTCAATTGAGTATACAGAACTCAATTGAAGTTGGAATTCTTCGAAACAAGAAACGTCAAGGCCGATTTGATAATAGTCTTCTAATAGAGGAGAAAAATCTAGATTTCGTCCAATAGATTTTGAGTTATGTCAAAATCAAATTTTCAGAAAAACAGCGCCATAACCATTTAAAAACCATAACGATTTATTTAATTTTATAAAAGGATTTTAAGCGAATAAAATCCGAATTTCTATTTAGAAAATTTCAGATTTGAGTTGTAGAATATATGTGAACTCAAGTGAAGTAATGAATTGATTTTTTTGAAACAGAAATCAGATTTTTGATTATTGAATAGAATTAACTAATTTGAATAGTAATTAGTGAATGAGATTTTGAATTGGTATTGGGCTTTGAATAAGTGAATTCGATTTGAAAATTTATATTCGAAATTGAAAAGAAACTAGAATTGAATTTGAAATTCAATTTGGTTATAAGCAAGTTAAATAAGTTCTTTGAATATGTTATGTTCAAACAAAGAAGTGTAATAGGAAAAATAGCTAATTAAAAAATAAATGAACGAAACTGAATTCAAACGATTGGATAGTGTGGAATTGGATTGAAAATAGGTGAACATGTGTTAGACAGGTATGGGATGAAGTATATGAAAATTTTAATTTATGTGTCCGACAAAAAGGTACATGTTTAAATTCATATATGAGATTTTATGTGCCGTATCGGCAAGCCGCTTGGCTTTTCCTTTTTCTTTTGGATTGGAAAGGGCCATGGGAGGCTATTTAAAATATCCTGATGCTCCCGATACAAAGGAGGTTATGGCGAAATTTTACGAAAATTTAAGGAGATAGAATATTTTTAAGAAAATTTGATAGTTAGAAATCTATGTATCGATATATATAGGATTCGATAAGGAAACGAAATAAAAAAATAGAATATTGTAAACAAAAAGGGAAATCTATAAATTAGAAATAGGAAGCGAACCATATACATGTTTTAAAAATGAATAATTGGGTTTTATAGTGTGTTTATTCGAGGTAAGTGGTTTTGCCGTTTTGAAGTTGAGGATGTTTTCAGTCAAGATCTGAGAGGTAATTTTACCCCAACTTGATCGATTTCATTTTTAATTGATAAATAGCAGGATCCAGTCTTAAAGAGAAGTGTTTGAAAAAGAGTTAGTTGAATAAAATATTTTGGGTTGTTGTAACGATGTTTTACACAACATTCGTTTTAACCCAAGTGATGGAATTTTGGAAATATGAAAGTAAATATTTCCTGAGTATAATTAAAGTAGTCGGGAAAGAGATAAGTGATTGAAATTGTTTCAATTTCAAATAGAATATATTTTCTAAGTATAGAAAATAAAAGAAGGCGAGATATAGAAATGTTTTCCAAAGAATGTAAGAGACCGAGATGATAATTGAAAATATTTGTTTAACAAATATTGATAAGGAAATGGAAAGGGTGATTTAATTAATGAATAGTAATCAAGGGGCCCAGTGATTGTTTGATTGTTTTGAATGGATGTTTGTTTTTCTTCGATAGTTAAATAACCGACTATCGAAGTATTTGCCAATATCGTTGTCAATATGGAGAGACCGGTTGGATTATTTTCCGTGAACCACTCTGTATTGGCAGTAGCGTTGCGAATCAGATTATATATAATCGAAGATGGAATAAAGTGCAAGGGCTTTTTCTATTAATAGAAATTGTGCCTTCGGTTTCGTTCAATCCCAGAACGAACGTATATGGACGAATGTCTGACAAAGTATTTCCAATGATCGAATATGTTGATCTGTATAAATATATATGATTGCAACGGATTTATTCCCTTAGCATAACATCCAGAATATTTGTGCAAATCAATTAGTGATTAACGGATCTGACAATGTGGCATTCAAAGTGATTGTGCTATCAATGAATGGAAAGTAACTGTAGCCTCAGGCCTCAACAACCGGGAAATGACAAAAATCGGGCAGGCAGCATGGCTATGTGGGTCGCTCCCATTAGGGTGTATAATCACCTATCTAGAGATCGATCTAATTTCTTATTCTATTCGATGCTGTCCCATTCGGAAAACGGTTGCTGATCCCAACCGTTAGTGATATACATTCGATACACTCAAGCGAAATGAGTGGTCGGTCATGTGAGGGCCGGGTTGTAAGATATTCTTATTGAACCCAGTGTATTCTCCTCTAGAGATACACTAACAGCAGGTGGTCCCATACCTTGTCAAGGTTGGAATCCAATATCCAATAAGCGCCCGCGATTTTGATTTGTATACTATATATGGGGAGCATGAGATGCAAGCGTTCCTCTAGATTGTTATTTATTTGTAATTAGACATTATGATAATATCAGAGAAAGTATGATTTCAAGAAACGTTTTGGGTTATCGTAAGGTAAAAACCATCCGTGTTTATGTGTGGATCGGTCTTACGATTATCATTTCTTTCGTATGGATTTTAAAGTTAAACAAATAGTTGGAGTTTACTCACACCAGTCCCATGACTGACCCAGAGTTTATTTTGTTTGTTTTCCCTAAACTCTTGGGTGCTCAAATTTGTACGGGCAGTCAAGTAGTCGGGATTTTACAGATTCACTTGAAAGAGCTGGAAGCAGGAGACTTCACTAGTTAGCTATAGACTATCATATTTCCGCTGTGTATTGTGTTGTATCTGGAAGGTGTTTATAACTGTTCCAGGAATAACTGTTATGCTCTGATAATGGTATGTATATCCAGTTACTGATTTGTATTTCAAAAGTTATGTTATATAATATATTTTATTCGTTCCGCTGTGAGTTTGTGATCTTCGTTTTCTTCTATTCTAATATTTCTTTCTTTCTATTTCTCATCCTCTAACTTCTTTCTAATAATGATTCGTATTTCTGTGCAATTTGGGTTGGACGTGTGGTGTTATTAGTCAACTCAGATAGTACGGATTTGCGGGCCACTACAATCAATATCAAGCTTTGAAGATTTTTCATATAAAATCAATGGCTTCTCTCTTGGAGAATACTTCATAGATTTTCATTTTGCAAAGATTGTCAATACATCAGGACGAAGTGACATCGAAGTTGTTGATGTTTTCATGCAAGATGAGAAGGTAAATACCATGCTTTAGTCCGTTTGATAGCAACATATTATACATCCTTATTCGAAGAGTAATTTCTTAGTATTTTGTGTTGCAACTTCTAAGTAAGGTGTTTGAATGTAAGCTGACATTCAAGTTAAAATAAGTTGATTTTTGTGTTTGGGTGTTTTGAAAGTAATGAATATATAATAAATTACTTACACTGAGTATGTCTATGTATGCAAATGATGTGCATTTCCATCAGGCTTTTTCAGTTGTTTGCTATGTCAAAATTAAATATGAAATTTCCTCTTAAGATGTAAGAAAAAAAAATGTTTCTTTCAAAATTTCTACTTTTAAGCTACTTTTGCAAAATTCTTATAAAAAGTTCTCAAACACTATAATTCAAATAAGGTACTCACAAGCAGTTTTGACTACTTATATCTATCTGCCAAACGTGCTCTATACTGTGTAGAGTTTTTTTTCATTACTAATATATATGACTTGGAAATGCAGGTATTATCCGAAGTTGGCATACATGCCTTGTTGGAGCTAATAAGCCTTTACAGATTGTTGATGTTCGAGTCCTGGTTGTTGAAGCTAATAAGCCTTTGCAGATGCCGGTGCCGCGGATTAAGTAAAAAGAAGGAAACATCTGGTTATGCAAATGAGAAGATTAGAGAGCTATTAGCAAATACAAACATACCAATCATCGAAAAAGTAACTTTCATCGCATATTTTATAAGCACTTTATGTTGATATTTATATGATTTAATCTTTTAAAAAATATTAGGCTGGAGGTGAGACAAGGATCTCTAGTGTACGTCAAAAATAAACTCTAAGAGTTTATAACCTTTGTTCTAGCCTATCGTATATTTTCCTATATTTTTCTAATAGTTTATAACCTCTAGTGTACATCAAAATAATACTAACTATTTTAGCGCTTTAAAATTATGTGTACATCAAAATAATACTAACTATTTTAGCGCTTTAAAATTAAACTTTAAAAAAGAAAATCCATTCTCAGCATGTTAACTTTAGCAACTTCCAATCAAAAAACAGATAAAAGTCAGATAAACCAAACAAACCATTACAAGTACAAGAAAAAAAATTATACCTAAAGACCTTGCATCTTAGCTAGGGAAGAAAGAATAAAAAGTAACAAAGTCACAATTTTACTAAGCATAATTGAGTAGCTTAATATCAAAAGCAACGAATATGCAGTATGGATTTAAAACAATGACTTCATGTATAGTTATCACCCAAAAATGGTCCTAAGTTTTTGTTGAATATGCTTTCACAAAATTTTGCCTTAAACATTTAAGAGCGTATTTTAAATTAATAGTTAAGTGATGTTGTTTTGATGTATACTTAGAAACTTGCATATGCAGTTGCCTTAAATATATGAATGTGTAGAAAGTTGCATGTGCAAAATGTGTAATTTACAAATTTATTTTTGGAAAAGCATAAGCAGGAAGTAGAAAACATGTATATCCATGTAATAGTAACAAATCTTTGTAAACAAACAAGGAGATAAAACATACAAACTTGAGAACGTAAAAAGGAGAAGATCCCAATAATCAACTACTTGTAATTCAATAATTTTAGTTCAAGTGTTTGTTGATTCTCCCGTAGACAAGAATGGTACTCAGGTCTCGGAAGTGGGCCTCCGAAGGTTAAAACTTTGAAGCTTGTTTGATGTCCTAGAAAAAGAAACAACAGAAAATTTTCTTTTCTTTTCATGAAATTGATTGTTTTTTCTTAAAACGTGTAATGATAATATTTCTACTGTTTAATTACATTACAACTCGAATGCATGGTACATACACATAGCACCATCTCCAGATTTATTTATTTACATAAAATATATATTACATGCAGTATATATGGTAAATTGGTAGCTAAAATAATGAAATATTTTGGGATTTCTTCCTGCACCTTCTAATGCATGCATTGCTTCTGAATTTGCAAAGCTGCTTGCATCTCATCTCTTGAATAAAATATTCCATTTTGTAGCAGGGATCAGTGCATGCATTATACCTGGATTTGCAATCGTCTTCACGTTTCCTTTTCATTTCTTTAGTGTTACTAACTTTTAGGCCTCAGCCCCTTGTTTTCTCTTGGGAGAACGCGGCTGTTGAAACAAGTAGCATGAGAATCACAACAGTCCTGATGGATTTCATTATTCCTAAATACTTTTGTTAAATGATTTTTACTGCCTGATCATGTAATATGTCGCTTTTATGTAGGAGTTAGACATGTTGCTAATCACAGTTAGTTTCTTGTCAAGTTTGCAAAAGATTTCAACACTTTTCACATATTTTGATATGCTTATTGTAGCCCGACACAAGTAAACTTCAGTCAATGGACCATATGTCGATTCGTCTATATTTGCAAAACCTGGATTATATATATAGTGGTTGAGTGTGAAGAGCTGAATGAGAAGTCATTGGCTGAAACCAATGAAGTAAATCATTTTGGTGAGCCAAATACTGGTGGGAAAACTCAAGTTGATTATGATATTGGAGATAGATAAACTGTAAATGGAAGAGGTGAGGATCATGAATTAAAAAAAAAAAACATCTTATTCTTGATGATTTTAGGTCTCCTAACTATTCATCTTATTCTTGATGAATTTGGGTAAGATTATGTTTTCTTATTTGATTATTGTCAAAACTTAATCCTTGTGTAATACTGTATCAATATTTCAATTATAGACAGATATTCTAAAACATTTTAGTTACCTATTATAAACTGTTATATTTTTTACAATGAGAACGTATTTTTATATCCATCCAATTGTGTGCTCTATGCTATTTCATTCACCACCAAAAATTTCATATATAATCTTTGGAAAACTTTTGTTCAATTGAAGCGGCTGAATTTAGCATAATTGTGTTATGATTTTTGCGCGCATATGCGGAAGCGCAATAAGCAGGATCTAGATTTGCCAATTGAACACCAATCTAATCTGATAGCAATTATTCTATTACATCAACAACATAGTAAATAACTATAACAAAGAAACAAAGAGACACAATATTTATACTGGTTCCACTATCTTCGAGATAGTGTACGTCCAGTCCAACAGAGAGAGATTTTATTCCATATGAGAGAATTACAAGAGATTACAAAATAAGAGTTTACATATCCAAACCTCAATCAGGTTTAACAAGAAGAGACACCATTGGGATCACTGGCTCCAGGCCAGGATGAGTTTACACTAAAGTCTACCCCTCAATATATAGCCAGTGCAAATCTATGTGAGTCATCAATTAAATTACCAACATATGGTAATAATATAATGGAGGCAAATTACCATAACAACAAATGTGCAAACATAGGAAGTAAATCAGTCCGTTTCTTTAGCATGGGTTTTGTGCGCAGCGGAAGCTTGACAAAACGCCAAGAAAAATAGGATCTTTATCACCCAATCACTTGAAGATGAATTTGATTGAAAAAATATAAAAAAATATCGGAAATATGAGCACACGATATTCCACCCAACCACCCTCTTTATTGATTCACTAATAAAAATTGTTTACAAACGATCTCAACTATCGTTACGAACAATTACAACTTGAACCAATAACCTTATTGAGAAATATGTAGAGAATATCTAATGACTAAAAATTTGAGGAGAAAGACAATGAAGAATAATGGTAAATTTTCCACACCTATTGAAGAGATTAGCTAGCCCTTTTTATAGTGATAATTGCTTCATGCCCAAGAAAAACTTGGCTTCATGCCCAAGAAAAACTTGGCTTCATGCCCAAGAAAACTTGGCTCCCAAATATCTTCATATATGTTATAAAACTATTTGGTTAAGCACCAAATATCCTTGCAATAAATGTCCATAAATATAGCAATCAATATCTCTCCATTAAATCTAGCACCAAATCTCTTCATCAAATCTAACAACAAATCTCTCCACAAAATATGTAAGATTATTTGTTGTCCAAAATTGTGATTTGCGTATCACCAATTTCAACACTCCACCTTGATACTAAATCACATCTCCTACACTCAAACAATAGCCCCTTAGCTCTCACTTTCAACATTTCTTTCTCAATTAACACCATTACAAACCTACACCATCGCCCACTAATGATGCACCTCCCTTATCCATGCATCACGCCACTAGCGATCTTCAAAAGCATTTGTAATACCACAAAGACCTCCATCTCGTCTTTGTGGATTTCACAACTCGACATCCGTCTTCCGCTTGACATGATCTCTTCATCTCCGGGATCCCTCGAGCATCATCAACATCTAGACCCTTGTCGATACCATGATCCTCCACCTTAGGACCATAAGCAGTGACCATATTAACCTCTCCACCTTGCTGTGGACTAGGTTCTTCAACCGTCACCCGCCTTTCATTATTGACCACCGAACCGACCAAACTATATAGGTTTCCCTCCTCCAAAACTCCTCGCATCATCACACGACCACCCTTCTTCACTCTCAAAACTCCACCTCGAGTCTCATAAGTGCAACCGCGGCGATCTAACTGACCGAGAGATATGAGGTTATGCGAACAAGTGGGTATGTGCCTCACACCGGCCACTTCTCTCACCACTCCATCATGCATCCGAAACCTAACAGCTCCAACTCCACAAATTGGTAGCTCTACTCCATTGGCCGTCTTTATCATGCAAACACTCTTCTCATATAAAGAGAAACTTTTCACATCACTACATATGTGAAAACTGACTCCTGAATCCATCTTCCAAGGTTCCACAACACTAAATAGGACATCACATGAAGAATCGCTTTCAGTACCTTCAGCAAAACCTGCTTGTGCCAAATCATTATTATTATCACCTTGCGCCTTCTTCTTATCCCTCTGTTAAGCATAAGAATCATTGCGCTTGTGGCCTTTCTTACCACAATAATAACAAGCACCTTTACCATTATCCCCTTTCTTCTTCCTTCTTGTATCTTTCCCCGAGTCCCTTGCTACCATTGCCTCAGTTTGAACCGATTTCAACTCCAACCCTTTTCTCCTTAGCTCCTCATTCAAAAGACTGCTTCGAACCATTTTTAAAGAGATAGTTCCATTAGCATTGGAATTACTCAATGAAACAACCAAAGTCTCCCAACTTTCCGAAAGAGAACTCATCAACAAAAGAGCATGCAACTCATCACCAAAATTGACCTTCATACTTGCCAATTGATTGATGACATCCTGAAACTCGTTCAAATGCTCTGCAACAGACTTCTTCTCATCCAATCGAAGTTGCACCAACTTTCGAACCTTTGCGAAACCTTTGCGAAATCCTCTTGCGGATGCTGAGGAGGAGGAGGAGGAACCTCAGCTACGGGAGGAGGAGAAATGTTAGCGACGGGGGAAGGAGGAGGAATGTTCGCGGGGCCGGCTTCATTCGCCCTTGCCTCCATGTACCTTCTAAACCAAATAGGTACTGGTACGCCCTCCAGAATAGCAAAATTATCGGCCATACTGAAACGAAGAAAAAGATATATTGAGAACGAGGAAACAAAGGATAGTGCTAATGGCTTTTGGGGAATAGCCTTTTAAAATAAACTAGACTTTTCTTGGAAAATACTTAATTGGTTTTGAAAATAGTTTCTCAAAAGGTAAGTTTTAAAAACCTTTTTGCTCAGATCTTGTAAACCTTATGATCTGATACCAAATGTAACACCCCACCTCCGCCAATGCCACTCTTGCAAGCACACTAGCTTTGGAGGGGCGTTAAACAAGGTAAATATGAATGCACATATCACAAGACAGAACATATAAGTAAAACAGAGTAAGTAAAGCAGCGGATAAAACTTACTATTTCAAAACCATAGTCAAGTTACATCAAAGTACTGAGTCATTATTTTCCAACTACTACAAAGTCTAGAAAATCATAAACTGAAAACTGGAAATAACATAAAGTAAACTATCCCCAAAGTAGTCATGGTACAGCCATAGCAAGCTCAAGTCCAAACCGTACATGAGCTATCCAGTAAGCAAGCTAAAGATCCAAGCTAAGTGCTAGTATTCCCACCCTGAGAACCTGGGGGGGGGAAACGGAAGAAAAGAGGCGAAAGAAAACGGGTCAGTTAAAAAGACTGGTAAGTCCTACCTACTATTAGTATAAAAACTAATAAAGTTAACTGGACATGTAAACAGAGATGAAACATAGGATGATATCTGGCATGGTGAAAAGTTAACAAGATAGATCAAGTGTGGCATCGCATATACAAGGTTAAGTTTTTGCACCAAGTGTACTAGTATTCCAATCCATGTCAAGTGTAAACAAGAAATGATCCCTTAGCCCAATGTTGGCCCAAACCCATGAGATGACCTAAATCAAGGTCCAACTACTCGGTCTAGTCGATCGGCTCCCTATAAGCCTAACTCGTCGTGTATCGGTGTCCTACGGCTTAATCATGGAATGTAGTTAACTGTGCAAGGTCCACCCTAGGGTGTATCCAGCCCTAAGGTGTAAACCACAGACACAATTCAAGTATGCACAGTCTAAACCTACCGGTGCCCATGTTCAACTCCGGACTTAATGTGCACGACCATGGTCAGCCTGAACAACCGGTGCACCATTCAGCCGTCTCTTTTGGTCTCTTACAATCAGTCAGTAATCGTGCCTCACCCTAGCCTAGTCCAGGGTATCCAGATACTCCCGAGTTGGTTACTGTTGAAAAGGACCACGTAACTAGGGTTTTAAACGGGTTAAGTGTGGTTAACCCTATCCTAACCATGTATTGAGTCGGTCAAGTGTGTCCAAGCAGTTCATGACTTAACCCTATCAATACATCGTGTTCAACTGGTTAAGTTTATTCAAGTAGTCCATGACTTAACCCTACCAATCCATCGTGTTTAACTTGTTAAGTATTCAAGTAGTCCATGACTTAACCCTACCAATCCATCGTGTTTAATTGGTTAAGTATTCAAGTAGTCCATGACTTAACCCTACCATGTGGCATTAATTAACTTAATGCACCCCAACCTCTCACATTAGACTTTGTTGTGGTTACTAGTTAAGCCGGGCGGGTCCGGGTAGCTTTACACCACAACCTAGTCTAACCTCGGGTTTTAAGTGCGATATGACCAACTACTCACATTGGGTCCTATTGTTTGTAGCCACTAGTTAAGCCGGTCGGTTCCGGGTAGATTTATGCTACAAACTCAACCCAACCTCGAGTTGGCCACTTTCATGTTTTCTACGTGTCATGTCCACGTTCATGTTTCAAGCATAAACACATGTCAAACTTTCATGTCATATTTTCACGTCATGCTTTCATGTTATTTAAGTTTGCCCAACTACCCATAACGTATTCCCATCGTACGTAAATTCGCATCAACACAAATAGATTAAAGAGGGAACATAATGGTATGACAAGGTGGGCGTAAGGTGGTAAAGTCTATCATAAATTAAACATGGTGATATTTGAGGCAAAGGTGCTCAACATACTAGCATATGGCCTCAACATGTATGATGGCATAAAAGGTGACTTGGCCTCATACATATCAAATAGCATAAGGGTGATTTGGCCACAAGCATGCATAATAGCATAAGGGTGCTTTGGCCACAAGTTAAACATGGTGGCATATGAGGCAAATGTGTTCATAAACTTGCATATTACATTATAAGCCTCAAAACATGCATGATATCAAACTTTACCAAATAGGTGAAACATGATCATAAATGACATAGGATGATAGCTAGTGATTCACATATAACATCATATGCAAGATAACATAAGGTTTATGAGAGATCATAAACTTGCATATTACATTATAAGCCTCAAAACATGCATAACATTCAAACTTAGCGAATAGGTGATACATGGTCCTAGATGACATAGAATGTTGACTAGAAGTTCGCATATAACATTATATGCAAGTTATCATAAAGGCTATGAGAGTTCTCATGTTGCATAATGCAACATTTCAACATAAAGCTTATAGCTTTTAGCCCACAAGGTCAAGGTGATAGCTTTACAAACATACATAGAATAAATCTATGCATAACATGATAGAATCAAAGCACATATCATACTTAGGCCCAAACTCAAACTTGCAACATGTCATATTTAACTTCATAGTTAGAATCTAAGAGTAGTATAGGGCTTACAATGCTATAAAGACTAGAATTAATATAAAATAAGATTGAGACGAAGCCACACTAGCAAATCCGCAACCAAAGACGATAAACTCCACTTCAAGACTTGAGAACAAGAAGGAATAACCCCAAAGACAAAGAAAGATGGCTCTTTTACTTAAGAAAGATGGCTCCTTTATGACATAGATTGATTTGAGACACTCATTCTCTCATGAAGAAGGTGGAGGCCATGATTAGTGAACATTTGGGCAACATTTAGTTGTAGGAATGATTAATGAGGGTTTAGGCTAGGTCTAGGGGTCTTTTATAGAGATTAGGGGTAGTTTAGACCATAGGATTAACCCTAAATCGAATCTGAGCCATCAACTCCCGTCAGAAACTTCCAGAACAAGACCCAACATGTCAAAATGGTGCACCAGAAAAATTGGTCCGTCCAGGGGGGGTCGACCCCTGGGTCGACATGGGTGTCGACCCATTGGGGGGGGTCGACACTGGTGTCGACCCTGCCTGGGGCGGGAAAATTCCCGCCCATTCTGCCTGAATTCGAATTTGAACTGTTTTCGGGCTTGGAATTTTCTGAAAACTTCATTGGGCCATAACTTGGTCATACGGACTCCGTTTTTCGAAAACTCGGACTCTATTTCGCGTATTTTTCCGAGACGAACGCAATGGCACAGCCCGTTTCCCTTGATTCAGATTTTAGAATTTAATTCTGCCTTGATTTACATTATAACATGTTATTAAAAATACGGGTTGTTACATTCTCCCCTCCTTAAAGGATTTCGTCCCCGAAATCTCCAAGTTAGGAAGAACGTATCCTACCATCCATCATTCATCTACTCAAAACATCATCCACAAGTAACCATTGTCCTTAAAAAGATTCTAACTGCTGTATGAACATATGCAAAAGGTGTGTGTATATGTACTTATCTAATGCAAAAATCAGGCGGTTACTGATTCAGTAAACCTCCTTAATGCAAAGTATGTTAGTGAAATGAGTCCATATGTATGCAAATTCCTAACATAATTTATAATCTCTACATGAGTGCACATAACATTCATTCATATGCAACATCCACGTGATAGCACAACAAGTTTCATCCATGAATAAGCATAAACACTCATGCATATGCAACATGAAAGTGTGTGAGCCGATCTTAGTGCCTAATGTGTATCATACATCCACGAGTATCCACTTGCAAACACTTGCAACCACTTGCAAACATCAAGCATAACATGTTTCAAATACATGTTTCATCCAAAGGGTTTCTACTTAAGGTTCTCATGACAAGGTTAACAAGATAACAAGTTAAACAGGATAAACATGGATAGCAAAAAGGAAGATATGTAAAAGGAAAAGAGGTCGAGAATGTACCCTAAAAAAGAAATGGATAAAGCCCACGCATCTTCTCCTCGGTTTCCCAAGTTGCATCTTCATCGGCTTCACTCCACTGAACTTTCACCAACTTGACTTCTCGATTTCTTAGCTTCTTGATCTCCGTTCCCAAGATATGAATCGGAGCTCTTCTCAAGGTTGCCTCTCTCTCTACCTCCACGTCTTCAAGAATGCTTGGTTCAACCACCTCAGCGGACTCATGTAGGCACTTTCGGAGATGCGAGACATGAAAGACATTATGCACTCCGGCTAGCTTCTCGGGTAATTCCACCTTATAGGCCATCTTTCCAATTCTCTCTATGATAGGGAAGAGTCCTACGAACCTTGGTGCCATCTTCCCAACTGCTCCTAAACGTACCACTTTACGCAAAGGGGAAACTTTCATGAAAACCATGTCTCCCACTTCGAATTCCAAATCTAACCTTCGTTTGTCAGCATAGGATTTCTGTCTGTCTTGGGCCGCTTTCATCCGTCTTCTCACCAATTCAACTTTCTCGGATGTGTCCCGTATCATATCGGGCCCAAGTATAAGCCTATCTGTTGTCTCCCACCAACAAGATGGCGACCTACACGGCCTCCCATACAAAGCTTCAAATGGTGTCATCCCTATGCTGGCTTGATAGCTATTATTATAAGCAAACTCTACAAGAGGAAGGTGGTCTTCCCAAGTACCACCAAAGTCAAGAACACAAAGCCTCAAAAGATCTTCTAGCACTCTATTCACCCTTTCGGTTTGGCCATCCGTCTGGGGGTGATAGGCTGTAATCAGATTCAATCGCGTACCCATCGCTTCTTGCAAACTATTCCAGAACTGGCTAGTGAAAATTGGGTCACGATCGCTAACTATGCTAGAAGGAACTCCATGCAACCGCACTATCTCTCGAAGATAAATAGATGCTAGCCATGATGTGGTCCTCTTGCTCTTTACAGGAATGAAATGGGTGCTCTTCGTAAGTCAACTATGACCCATATCCCATAAAGCCCAAATAGTTTGGTCATCTTAATGGACATCTTCACCCCAACTATAGATCACAAACAGGCGAGTCATACTCCTTATGGGGTTTGCAACAGAACTAAGATTGAGAATAGGACCGAGAGGATATACTTAAAAGATAGCATGCGAGTAAGCTCTACAGAATAATAGGGATCAAGGATATACTCTTAGAAAGAGATATAATGCGCGTATCTAGTCTTCAGTCTTCTAAGCCGCATTTTCTTGTACTTAATCCCATCGTGCCTTGACCGTCTTTTAACTCCACAATTTCGTAGCTCTTAATTATTATTCCCAAAATATGAGTTAGAACTCATTTCACCGTTGCCTCTCGTTCCACATCCACTAAAATACTTGGCTTAAACATAACTGCGTGCTCATGGTTTCATGCAAGCTTTCCAAAATTCGTTAGTGAATCCTGGATCTAGTTTACATACCATACGGTATTCCACGCAGAAGAACTATCTCTTGAAAACAAATGCCACTCCATGTTGCCAAATGTTCTTACTAGGGTGATTCCTATAACCCATGCTTAAGCGGAATGGACTATCCGCCTTAGTGGCGAACACTACTCGATTGGATTACAAATTTCCAAAAAGTGCCAAGGGATTCTAGATAACTAATCATGACGGAACCCTAAAGGTCACACGAGATTTTCGAGGGTATTACCGAGGCGAGTCATGAGCCTCGCAACCCTATGTTCGAAGTCAAGAATGGCTCCATAACTGGACAACCAACCCATGCCCAAAATCAACCCGTATCCCATAAACCCGAGAACATAAGCATTACACATGAATTCTACGCTCAAGCTAGAAATTTTCAAATCCATACAAATCACAGGTAGATGGGCGGAACCCCTAATTGGATTTGAAATACTAACGGGATTTTCAACTAGACTAGTACTTAGGTGCAAACTTTCAACAAGATCAGAAATAAAACTATGCGATGCGCCAGAATCAAATAAGGTACGAACAGGGAAATCAGAAATGTAAACATGACTTTCCATAGAAACACTACCTCGATCAAAAGCTGGAAGAGTGAGGAGAGCCTGCAACTGCCCTCCAGAGGGTCCTGCTAGCTGAGTTTGCCTTTTTCCTTGTCCTCGCTTTTTCGGGCAATCCTTGCTATAGTGTCCAGACTTTCCGCAATGAAAGCATACGCCCAGCTTCCTCTTCTTCTTCTTACAGTCTTTGGCTATGTGCCCAGTGATCCTACAGAAGTTGCACTTTCTTGTCTCTCTTGCCTTGTTGTTGTTGTTGCCCTTGTTCCCCTTCTTGTTGTTCTTGTCTCTTTTCTCGGTATCTTCCTTCTTTCCTTGGAACTCATTTGCCTTGACCTCCTTCTTGCCACTCTTATCTTCCTCTTGAAGTAGGGTCATATTCTCCAAAACCTCGAAGGTCGCCCCCATGGGTATATGAGACATGGCCAAACCGCGCAGTGGCTCATTCAATCCTAGAGCAAAGTGTAGGGCCTTCTTTCGAGCTGTGTTAACCAATTCTAGACCGAACTGAGCAAGTTGATTAAACTTATCCACGTATTCTCTAACGGTCATGTCCCCTTGCTTTAGTGATAGGAACCTCTCCATCTGAAGGTTCTCTTTTGTCGATGATAGAAACCTCAGTCCAAACCTTCTCCTAAAGTCATCCCAAGTCTGAATTGGCCTAGTAGTGGTGGTGACCACCCACCAATATGCAGCTTCCCCTTTCAACAGCCATACCGCTAACAGAACTTTCCTACAGTCTTCTATATCAAAGATAGCAAAAAGGTCTTCAATTTCCTTCAACCAGTTTCTTGCCTCAACAAAAGTCTCCGTCCTGAAAAAATTCTTTCCACCCATTGCCTTAAAGTCCTTGCAAACCTTTGCGAAATCATCTTTCGGATGCTGAGGAGGAGGAGGAGGAACCTCAGCTACGGGAGGAGGAGAAATGTTAGTGACGGGGGAAGGAGGAGGAATTTTCGCGGGGCCGGCTTCATTCGCCCTTGCCTCCATGTACCTTCTAAACCAAATAGGTACTGGTACGCCCTCCAGAATGGCAAAATTATCGGCCATACTGAAACGAAGAAAAAGATAGACTGAGAACGAGGAAACAAAGGATAGTGCTAATGGCTTTTGGGGAATAGCCTTTTAAAATAAACTAGACTTTTCTTGGAAAATACTTAATTGGTTTTGAAAATAGTTTCTCAAAAGGTAAGTTTTAAAAACCTTTTTGCTCAGATCTTGTAAACCTTATGCTCTGATACCAAATGTAACACCCCACCTCCGCCAATGCCACTCTTGCAAGTACACTAGCTTTGGAGGGGCGTTAAACAAGGTAAACATGCATGCAGATATCACAAGACAGAACATATAAGTAAAACAGAGTAAGTAAAGCAGCGGATAAAACTTACTATTTCAAAACCATAGTCAAGTTACATCAAAGTACTGAGTCATTATTTTCCAACTACTACAAAGTCTAGAAAATCATAAACTGAAAACTGGAAATAACATAAAGTAAACTATCCCCAAAGTAGTCATGGTACAGCCATAGCAAGCTCAAGTCCAAACCGTACATGAGCTATCCAGTAAGCAAGCTAAAGATCCAAGCTAAGTGCTAGTATTCCCACCCTGAGAACCTGGGGGGGAAACGGAAGAAAAGAGGCGAAAGAAAACGGGTCAGTCAAAAAGACTGGTAAGTCCTACCTACTATTAGTATAAAAACTAATAAAGTTAACTGGACATGTAAACAGAGATGAAACATAGGATGATAACTGGCATGGTGAAAAGTTAACAAGATAGATCAAGTGTGGCATCGCATATACAAGGTTAAGTTTTTGCACCAAGTGTACTAGTATTCCAACCCATGTCAAGTGTAAACAAGAAATGATCCCTTAGCCCAATGTTGGCCCAAACCCATGAGATGACCTAAATCAAGGTCCAACTACTCGGTCTAGTCGATCGGCTCCCTATAAGCCTAACTCGTCGTGTATCGGTGTCCTACGGCTTAATCATGGAATGTAGTTAACTGTGCAAGGTCCACCCTAGGGTGTATCCAGCCCTAAGGTGTAAACCACAGACACAATTCAAGTATGCACAGTCTAAACCTACCGGTGCCCAACCGGTGCACCATTCAGCCGTCTCTTTTGGTCTCTTACAATCAGTCAGTAATCGTGCCCCACCCTAGCCTAGTCCAGGGTATCCAAATACTCCCGAGTTGGTTACTGCTGAAAAGGACCATGTAACTAGGGTTTTAAACGGGTTAAGTGTGGTTAACCCTATCCTAACCATGTATTGAGTCGGTCAAGTGTGTCCAAGCAGTTCATGACTTAACCCTATCAATACATCATGTTCAACTGGTTAAGTTTATTCAAGTAGTCCATGACTTAACCCTACCAATCCATCGTGTTTAATTGGTTAAGTATTCAAGTAGTCCATGACTTAACCCTACCAATCCATCGTGTTTAATTGGTTAAGTATTCAAGTAGTCCATGACTTAACCCTACCATGTGGCATTAATTAACTTAATGCACCCCAACCTCTCACATTAGACTTTGTTGTGGTTACTAGTTAAGCCGGGCGGGTCCGGGTAGCTTTACACCACAACCTAGTCTAACCTCGGGTTTTAAGTGCGATATGACCAACTACTCACATTGGGTCCTATTGTTTGTAGCCACTAGTTAAGCCGGTCGGTTCCGGGTAGATTTATGCTACAAACTCAACCCAACCTCGAGTTGGCCACTTTCATGTTTTCTACGTGTCATGTCCACGTTCATGTTTCAAGCATAAACACGTGTCAAACTTTCATGTCATATTTTCAAGTCATGCTTTCATGTTATTTAAGTTTGCCCAATTACCCATAACGTATTCCCATCGTACGTAAATTCGCATCAACGCAAATAGATTAAAGAGGGAACATAATGGTATGACAAGGTGGGCGTAAGGTGGTAAAGTCTATCACAAATTAAACATGGTGATATTTGAGGCAAAGGTGTTCAACATACTAGCATATGGCCTCAACATGTATGATGGCATAAAAGGTGACTTGGCCTCATACATATCAAATAGCATAAGGGTGATTTGGCCACAAGCATGCATAATAGCATAAGGGTGCTTTGGCCACAAGTTAAACATGGTGGCATATGAGGCAAATGTGTTCATAAACTTGCATATTACATTATAAGCCTCAAAACATGCATGATATCAAACTTTAGCAAATAGGTGAAACATGATCATAAATGACATAGGATGATAGCTAGTGATTCACATATAACATCATATGCAAGATAACATAAGGTTTATGAGAGATCATAAACTTGCATATTACATTATAAGCCTCAAAACATGCATAACATTCAAACTTAGCGAATAGGTGATACATGGTCCTAGATGACATAGAATGATGACTAGAAGTTCGCATATAACATTATATGCAAGTTATCATAAAGGTTAAGAGAGTTCTCATGTTGCATAATGCAACATTTCAACATAAAGCTTTATAGCTTTTAGCCCACAAGGTCAAGGTGATAGCTTTACAAACATGCATAGAATAAATCTATGCATAACATGATAGAATCAAAGCACATATCATACTTAGGCCCAAACTCAAACTTGCAACATGTCATATTTAACTTCATAGTTAGAATCTAAGAGTAGTATAGGGCTTACAATGCTATGAAGACTAGAAGTAATATAAAATAAGATTGAGACGAAGCCACACTAGCAAATCCGCAACCAAAGACGATAAACTCCACTTCAAGACTTGAGAACAAGAAGGAGTAACCCCAAAGACAAAGAAAGATGGCTCTTTTACTTAAGAAAGATGGCTCCTTTATGACATAGATTGATTTGAGACACTCATGCTCTCATGAAGAAGGTGGAGGCCATGATTAGTGAACATTTGGGCATCATTTAGTTGTAGGAATGATTAATGAGGGTTTAGGCTAGGTCTAGGGGTCTTTTTATAGAGATTAGGGGTAGTTTAGACCATAGGATTAACCCTAAATCGAATCTGAGCCATCAACTCCCGTCAGAAACTTCCAGAACAAGACCCAACATGTCAAAATGGTGCACCAGAAAAATTGGTCCGTCCAGGGGGGGTCGACCCCTGGGTCGACATGGGTGTCGACCCCTGGGTCGACATGGGTGTCGACCCATTGGGGGGGGTCGACACTGGTGTCGACCCCTGTGTCGACCCTGCCTGGGGCGGGAAAATTCCCGCCCATTCTGCCTGAATTCGAATTTGAACTGTTTTCGGCTTTGAATTTTCTGAAAACTTCATTGGGCCATAACTTGGCCATACGAACTCCGTTTTTCGAAAACTCGGACTCTATTTCGCGTATTTTTCCGAGACGAACGCAATGGCACAGCCCGTTTCCCTTGATTCAGATTTTAGAATTTAATTCTTCCTTGATTTACATTATAACATGTTATTAAAAATACGGGTTGTTACAAAGTCTCTCGGGCAACTCCACTCTATACGCCATCTGCCCAATCCTCTCCTTAATAGGAAACGACCCTATGAACCTTGGTGCTAACTTCCCAACGGACCCAAAGAGAATGACATTCAGTAATGGAGACACCTTGACAAAGGCCATGTCCCCAATATCAAACTCAATATCTGTCCTCCTCTTGTCCGCATACGATTTCTGCCTATCTTGCACCGTCTTCATCCTCCTTCGAATCAGATCGATCTTTTCCGAAGTCTCTCTAATCATATCGGGCCCAAGTAAGATCTTATCTGTAGATTCCCACCAATATGTAGGCGAACGACACGGCCGTCCATAAAGAGCCTCGAACGGTGCCATGCCAATGCCAGACTGAAAGCTATTATTATATGCGAACTCCACCAACGGAAGATGTTCCTCCCATATACCTCCGAAGTCTAAGACACACAACCTCAATAGGTCCTCTAGAATACGATTCACCCTCTCGGTCTGGCCGTCCGTCTGAGGATGATATGCGGTGCTAAAACATAACTGAGTCCCTACTGCCTCTTGCAAGCTCTTCCAAAATTGCTAGTGAAGATAGGATCACGGTCGCTCACTATACTAGAAGGAACACCGTGCAAACGAACTATCTCTCTAATGTATACGGAGGCTAACCATGGAGCAGTCTTCTTACTCATCACGGGAATGAAATGGGCGCTCTTTGTAAGTCTGTCTACCATGACCCAAATCCCCGTATTACCCTTCCTCGATCTCGGTAACCCATCAATAAAGTCCATCGAGACACTTTCCCACTTCCATTGTGGAACCTCCAATGGGTAAAGCAATCCACTGGGCTTCTTTTGCTTTGCTTTTACTTGTTGGCACACCAAGCACCTAGCGACAAACTCGGCCACATCCTTCTTTATGTCGGCCCAAAAGTAAACTCGTCTCATGTCCATGTACATCTTGTCCCCGAAGGATGGATGGTCATCTTCGAACGATGTGCATCATCAAGAATGATCTTCCTCAAATTCTCGTCCCGTGGTACACAAAGTCTACCTTCCCTACGTAACCAACCCTTATCATCTAGGGTATACCTACGGAGATGGCTCGATGACTCCCCCCTTTTGAGCTTCTCTACTAACTCAACCAACTGTGGGTCATCTCGATGTGCCTCACCAATCCGTCCCAAAAGCGTAGGTCTGACCTCTAAGGATGCTAATAAACCGGGTACAAAGTCAGTGGAAGGTCTAAAGTCAAACGTAGAGATGAACGCTAAGCTTCGCCGCTCAACAAACAACGGACTCAAGGATAACCTCTTCCTACTTAAGGCGTCTGCCACCACGTTACCCTTGCCAGGTGTATATGCTATCTCGAAATCGTAGGATGCTAAGAATTACCTCCACCTTTGCTGCCTTAAGTTCAAGTCCTTCTGAGAGAACAAGTATTTTAGCGATTTGTGGTCAGTGAACAATTCAAATTTTTCACCAAGAAGATAATGGCGCCAAGACCTAAGCGCGAAAACAATAGCGGCCAACTCTAGGTCATGTGTAGGGTAATTTTTCTCATGCACTTTCAACTGCCTTCCACCATAGGATATTACCCTTCCCTCTTGCATTAAGACTGCGCCTAGTCCTGTCCCACAAGCATCGGTATAAACGGTAAATGGCTTACTCCCATCTAGCAACACTAAGACTGGGGCTGCGGTCAAAGCTCTCTTTAAACGTTGGAATGCATCATCACAATCTACGTCCCACGTGAAAACTAAGTTCTTCTTCGTCAAGCGTGTTAATGGGGCTAATATTTTTATGAAGTCTTTGATAAACTTCCTATTGTAGCCAGCCAACCCTAAGAAACTCCTCACCTCGGTAGCATTTTTAGGGACCTTCCAATCTTGGATGGCCACTACCTTCGCGGGATCCACAGCTATCCCTTCTTTGGAAACCACATGCCCTAAGAATCGCACTTCCTTCCTCCAAAAGTGACATTTTGAAAATTTAGCTTTAAGGATATGCGCTCGAATAGTCTCCAACACTTCCCTAAGATGTAGGGCATGCTCTTCCTCGCTCTTAGAAAAGATCAAGATGTCGTCCACAAAGACTACCTCGAATTTATTAAGGTACTCCCTAAAAACCCTACTCATCAAGTCAACAAAGTATGCGGGGGCGTTTGTCAAACCGAAGGGCATCACAGGCCACTCGAAGAAGCTGTCTGGAGTCCTAAAGGCAGTCTTGTCTATGCTATCCTCAACCACTCTCAACTGATGGAAACCCGTGGCTATGTCCAACTGCGAAAACACTGAGGCGCCAACTAACTGATCAAATAGATAGTCAATCCTCGGCAGTGGGTGCCTATTCTTCTTAGTAAGCTTATTAAGTTCTCTATAGTCCACACAAAGTCTAAGGGACCCATCTGCCTTCGTGGCAAATACTACTGGAGCACCCCACTCCGATATACTACGTCTGATGAACCCCTTCTTAAGCAATTCTTTCACTTACTTACTGAGTTCTCTTCTTTCTCTCGGAGCCATGTGGCGCACTGGCAATGAAACTAGTTTTGCATTATCTACTAGATATATTCGAAAGTCTATTTCACGTTTTGGGGGTAAACCCCTCACCTTATCAAAGACATCAACATATTCATGGACTATACGAACAGATTGTAAATCATCATCGAATGCGTCAAGGGATTCTAGGTAGCTAAGAATTACTGGACCTCTAGGGTCACAAGAAACATCAAAGGTCTTTCCACAACAAGTCAACAATCTAACTATCCTTCTTTCACAATCTAGGATGGCCCCATATCAAGTTAGCCAATCCATACCTAGAATCAAGCCGTAGCCCATGAAACCAAGAACAAAGGCGTTGCATTCAAACTCAACGCCCAAGATAAACACTCTCAAATCCCGACAAATCATAGAAAGATGAGCCGAACCACCAATAGGATTTGGGACTACTAAGGGATCTGTAACTAGACTAGTATCTAGGTGCAGTGTTTCAACTAATGATGTAGAGATAAACGAATGTGATGCGCCATAATCGAATAAAGTACGGACAGGATGATCAAACAGAAAAACTAAACTTTCAACGGAAATTGCTCTACCTCTTTCATGCATCTTGGGACCATGAGAGCCTGAACTTGCTCCTTTGTCTGCCCTGGTGCCATTAGAGCCTGCACCTATCCTCCCGAGGTAGACCCTACCCTCTGCCCTTTCTTTGGGCAGTCCTTAATTAGATGTCCTGCTTCGCCACAGTGAAACAGCCAGTCTTCTTTTTCTTCCTACAATCTTTGCTTAGATGGCCTGGTGTCTCACAGTTAAAGTATCTCTTCTTTCCCTTGCCATTGTTGCCTTTACCACCTTTCTTGTTCTATTGTTGCTGTTGTGGTTTCTTTTGATCCCCTTTCTTCTCGGGTGTCTTATTAGCGTTGGCACTCTTCTGCTCTTCATGCATAAGCGCCATGTCAACTAGTCCCTCAAAAGTAGCCCTCATGGGGATGTGGGTCATAGCTAACCCATGAAGCGGTTCGTTCAAACCCTTAACAAATCTCAGGGCCTTCTTTCTGGTGTATTCACCAAGTCCAAGCCAAATCTTGCCAATTGATTGAATTTGTTGACGTATTCTTTCACCGATAGATTCCCCTGCTTCAATGCTAGAAACCTTTCCATGTATAGATTCTCTTCAGCCCGTGAGAGAAACTTCGCCTCAAACCTCCGCCTGAAATCTGGCTATGTGTCAACTGGACGTTTTCCATTAGTGACCTCCTACCAAAACGAGGCCTCATCCTTCATTAGCCAGGCAGCTAATTGGACCTTTCTTCCATCTTCCACCTCAAAGATCCCAAACAATTCTTCCACCTCCTTTAGCCAGTTTCGAGCTTCAACAAATGTCTCCGTCCCGTGAAAAGGTTTTCCACCCATTGCTCGAAAGTCCTTACATATCTTAGCAAAAGTATCGACATGAGGAGGAGGAGGGGGAGGAGGAGGAGGATTTACTGGACCTGCGGTGGCGGCCCTAGTCTCCAAATACCTCCTAAACCATCCTGGTATTGGTATCCCTTCAGGTATCTCGGGAATTCCAGACATGCTGAAACGAAAAAGGAAAGATTCAATACAAAAGAATCGAAGGAAAGATATATGGCTCTTGGGGCTATGCTTTCTAAAATAAGTTTTTCTCTTGAAAATACTTTCCTTAAAACATACTTTTGAAGGTACTTCTTTATAAAAGTTGTTTTTGAAAAACAGTTTTTTTTCAAAATTCATATGTTCTGGTAACCATCAGCTCTATTACCACGTGTAACACCCCACGTCCGTTAATGTCACTCACAAAGGGAATGCATTAACTTCCATGGAGCATTTTAAGTGTGTATAGAACAGAAACTTAACAACAAGACAGATATAAACAGTACTTAAAACTTTAAAACTTTATTCATTGCAGCGGTAAACACATAAGTTTGATTACATCAACAAAAACCAGAGTCAAAGTACATAATATCCATCTTGACTAAATCAAAGTACATACATTAAAAGACATAATCCCAGTACAAAATAGCCATAAATAAGAGGGGCTGAACTTTACTTCAGCGATCCAAGCAACTTCTAAAAGCAGAGATACAGCTGTCCAAAATCAAGCTCCACTGGAACTAGTTCCAACCTGAGCACCTGGGGGGGGGAGGAAGAAAAGAGAAGGAAACAAAGGGGGTTAGATATAAAGTCTAGCGAGTGCGATAACTTTAACAATATAATTACCAAAATAACTAGGATAAGGCATAAGTTGGAAAATAGGGAAATGACTGCGAACAATTGAGTATGACAGAGTAAACAAGGAAATAAGATTGAATTAAGATATCGTTAAAGCGCACCTAAACCACTATAAGATAATTACTATACTGCACCACCACTACTATACTGCACCACCACTAGTATACTGCACAACCACTAGTCACCCTAAGGTTGATCTCGTCTACAGAACTTAAATATGATAATGGTAGTTTCGTGCACCCCTAGTTGCCTTCATAGGTGTCGCCTGCCCCTGTCTCCACTAGGTGTACCCACTACCCCAAAGCGATCGGCTCCCTAACTCGTAGATGCCCGTGCTGGCCCCATAGTGGGGTGTATCACTCCCCAAAGTGGCAACCCGATACCACCAATAATGCACAGCTTATACCTACACGATGCAACAACGTCTTACCTACCAGCCCGGGCCCACACACGCATATGAACCCGTTGGACTTGCGTTGCCACCGCTAACCCGTTTTGGCCTCTTACAGTCAAACTCAGTATGTGTGTCCCGTCCTCGACTTGGGTCGAGCCCACAAAGATACGTATGGGTTACTGGTTGAAACGGGCCCTCTCATTACTTGACACAAGCTATCCACCTAAGCTTGGTCCCCTCTAGTACATCCCACTTAACCCTCTTCTTATTCATGTTCACTTACATGTTTCAAATTTTGGTTAAGTGTTTTTGATCGTATTTCAAATGCCACCCAAGGCACCCACTTAACCCCTTCATGTCCCACTACATGTCTATCTGGTTAAGTGTTTCTTAATTCATTAAGACCGTAACCTCATAAAGACCTCTCACATTAGACTGGCATTTGTGGCAACTGGATTTGCCGGGTAGGTCCGGGCAGTCTTACACCACAAACGAGCCTAACCTCGTGTCTTTACAACTGTTATGTATTTAATTTATGCCTAAGACCTCCCACATTAGACTGGCGTTTGTGGCAGCTGGATTTGCTGGGCGGGTCCGGGCAGTCTTACACCACAAAAGAGCCTAACCTCGTGTCTTAGACGATTAATTACTCCTAATTAATCATTCCCCCAATTTGAGTTACTTTCCCTATTCAAATTATCAATTAATTCCAAATTTAACTACGACCATAATCGACTCAATTATGTCCATCTATTTATGGTATGAAAAATCATACCAATTTTCATCACAAATTTATTTTATGCCATTTAAGGCATTCATGCCAATTCTCAATATTAAATCTTTTAATATTATCCCATTACCCCACGTTGTACGTTTGTTCGTTTAGTGTAAAATATATGTTAGACTCGAATAGTCTAACTCAAGGAATAAAGGGAAAACATCACAACATACATATAATTAAAACTAGATCTAAACATAAGGGGTGAACTTGCATGTGTGAATGATGTTCCACATCTAAAACTTGCATAGGCCAAAGTTACAACTTGCATAAAACTACACATGTCATAAATCCAATTCTAAAGGTGTAAACTTGTTTAGGTAATGGTCACAACTTACATAAATCATGTATGTCATAGATCTACATCTAAATGTGTAAACCTGCATAGACAATAACCCAAACTTTCATAACATGATTCATATCCCAAACACATTTATTTATATAAACTTGCATATGTGATTTATGCAACATAACGATGGTGTAAACTCACATCTAAACATATAAACTAGCATGTACAATTTAGCACATAACTCACACATGTCATAGCCTAACTTTAGATCTAAAATAGATGTCATGAAACATGTAAAGTTATACATAATCTTTACTAACTTGCATATGGTTCATGTCTAAATCAATATCTAAACTTGCATACATACATATGATTTATCATATGAATCAACATAACCAAACTAGCATATGAACAACATGATGATTTGATTATACATAAGCCAATCATAGAATTACAACATAGATGATAGCATCATAACTTTACAACATAGATGATAACATCACAACATAACATCATAGAATTTACAACATATATGATAACATCACAATTTTACAACATAATATAACATGCGGTCAACAATTCACATCATATCCATATAATCTGCATCATAACATAATCCAATTAAATTGCTAATTATTTTATTAAAGAAATCGAACTCACAACTCAAAGAAGGTCTTGAGTTCTGAAGTTGTATTAGCTTTCCTTTGAAGTAGATTCGTTGTTAGAGTTGAATAGAATTTGAATTTGATTAGCTTTCTTCCTCTCTAATTGGTGGCGGCTATTCTGAGTTGCAAGGTGACGGCATGGAGGCCATGATTCTAATTTTTAATTCGATTTTAGGGTTTGAGTCTACATGTCTTTTTATAGAGTTTAGATTAGTTTAAGCCATCCGATCAACCCAGAATTAATCTCAGCCAATCATAGCAGATCAGAAACCCTAATGAGTCAACATCTAGTCATTAACTGGTCACTAATCAAATCTGCCCCGGGGGGAGGGGGTAGTTCGACCCCCAAGTCGACCCTATGGTAGACCTGGTTGGGTAGGTCGACCCCTAGGTCGTCCCTATGGTCGACCTGGCCCTGGTGGGAATTTTCCTACCTAGCCCATCTGTCTCTGAAATTTGAATTTTCTAAAATCTGTTTTGAATTTTCTGAAACTTCCGATGGCCATAACTTCTTCATATGAAATCCAATTCACGTAATCTCGGACTCTATCTCAACCAGAATTCCGAGACGAACACAATGGAGCAATCAGTTTCCCTTAATTCTCACATCTGAGATTAGTTATTCTTTAATTTGTGAACATTAATATTAAAAATTATGAGGTGTTACAACTAGCGTGCTCTAAATTATGTAACGTCTGCCAATTAGAATTGACGTACCTGGTAGCCCTGTATGTAAGTTCTTCATTGAGTTTGGTTTCCAACAAAGATAAAATAGAAAGGTTATATTTCTTAGTAAGGATCTTGCACCTATCAAGCTTAATATCCAGGTGAGCTCCTCTTATGTTCCAAATACAGATATTGTGTGTCATTAATTAAACTCGAGATGTTTTTCCGAGCTCCTTGTCATAGATCTGGTGCTGATCTTATTAGCTTGAGTACTAACCACTTGAGAATCATACTTGTTTAGTTTGATGTTCTTCTGGTTTGCAAGGTTGGACCCATCAGCTACATAGATTTTTTTTCCAACATGCAATTTTTCGAAACAGAGCTCGACTTCTCAAGGGACGTGTAAGTTTGTCTCATGCTAACTTCATATGAATGTCACATCCTTGTTTTTGGTAATGATTTACGTAGCTTTTTGCATATGATTTACGTAGCTTTTTGTAATTAATATCTTGCACATATTATGCACACACTACTATGATTTAGTACTCCTGCATATTGCTAGAATTGCGAATATTAGAAGTCACTTTGGTGGTAATTGTTGGAAATAAATTTGATTTTAAGGTAACAAATAAATTTGCTTTTAATAGGAAATACTATGGAATAAAGTTAATTATTGTATTAAGGGAAGGTTAAAATATATGGTAAGAAATTTTAGATTTATCAAATGTAGAATTCTAGAATTGATTTGTTGAGGAAAGTAGAAATTAGAAAATGAAAGAAAACTCTAGAATAAGAAGACTCTAAATACTTGGGTATGTTATAAAAGGGTTGTGCTCTCTCATTTATAATCAAGTTGTATGAAGAAAAGTGAAGCAATAAAAATGCAGTCGTTTAATTATTCTACCTTTAATCTCTCTCCTCCTCTCTATATCTAAATTCCAACATGGTACCAGAGCTAGGTTAAAAGAGGTAGGAGAGATGAAAATAGCTAACTAGGCAAGTCAGCAAGAGAGTTCAAAGAATAATTTCCAAAAAAAAAAGCAATCAGAAAGTGTATTTGATTTCCATGGCCGAAGCAGTAGAAGAAAAAGAGCAAGGATCTCCACACCCCATTGATCCAGCATCCCAGAAGCAGAAGAATGCAAAATCTGAGAAGTCTGTCGAAGAAGATGAAAATGAAGAAGATGAGGAGCTCCTAAAGGCAAGAGCTTTGGCGAAGAGAAAGCAGTAGACTTGCAGCAGCTATCGAAGTTGTTGTTGAACATGGCACAAGTGGCCGTGGAAGAAATTTTATTTTAGAATTGTTGGTGAGAAAGTGCACCATGAAGAGAAAATGCTACAATAATTTTTTTTTTAAATTTTTTTTAGTTTATTTTTTTAATTAAGAAAACTTTCATTGCTTCATTTTTTTTCATACCATAAAATGAGGGATTACACTTACATTTATACTGTGGGCGCGGTTCGGTTCGGTGCGGTTTGGAGCTCAAACCGCTTCCATACCGCATCAAACGGTTTTTCAAAAATACAAACCATTATACTAACCGTTCAAACGGTTTGGTTTCGGTTCGGTATCGATGTAATACGGTCCGATTTTGGTTCGGTCCGGTTTGAACCCGTATTAAATATAAAACAAAATAATTACTTCCATCAACAATCAATTTACGATTTTATGACGTTGTGTTACCTGAAGGTTAAAACACATAGTATTATCTTGAATTGATATAACTACAACATACACTGAAAATAGAATATATATTGTTAAAATAAAAAGTTATATAGAAATTTTTAATTTTCTTATCATAACATTACCAGAGTAGCTATGCGGTTCGGTTCGGTTTAATATGGTTTGTTAACAGTTCAAACCGCAACTGAACCGCATCATTGTGAGTCGGTTCTGTTTGGCCTGTTTGCTTTAGAGAGAGAATATGATGCGGTTTTTCGTACCGTTTTTGCGGTCCGGTCTGTGCGGTTTCCGCATTGCGGTGCGGTTTATGCCCACCCGTAATTTATAGCATTATAAGGATTCTAGAGTCTTCTTTTCTAGAATTGTCTTTAACCCTTAATTTCTACTTTTCTTAGAATATCAAATTCCATTTGATATCTCTTCCCATTTATTTTAGCCTTCCATTAATACAATAATTAAATACATTGCACAATTAATATTTTCCTAAAAACCAAGTTTATTTCCAACGGTATAAAAATTAGAGATCAAACCAGCACCAGCATATATATATATAAGAAAACAGACAATTGACCAAATAGAATATGTAATGCAGAACTAACAGAAGAAGATAAATTATGAACATTGATGAGAAAGTTACAGCGGCCATTCTGTGAAAGCTCTGACTACACAATTAAATAAATAAACTAGAAAAAAAGTTGTTTAGAGGAGAGAAGGGGTGAACCAAAGAGGAGGAGGCCAGTAGAGTCGGGCATCTTCTGGCAAAATTTGTTGTATTGTGCCATCCTCCAAGTTGTAAATTCCGATATCTTTTCTATTCTTCTTGCCGAGTTGGGAACAATCGGAGTACTCATCAGTGAAATAAACAGAGTTTGGTTTCAAGCCAGGAGCATCGACCGTCGGGACGCAAACCGGGGTATTTCCTCCTAGGAAGATTGCATAATGTCCCAAGCTCTCCACCATCACCAGCCTTCTTTTCTGGCTTCCAGGCATAAAATCAAATCTATAAACTTCAATCATAGAAGTATAATGGTTTACTTCTCCTCGAAACCTACGAACATGCAACAAATCTCCCCACTTGGTATGCACTAGATAAAAGTAGTAATATCCATTATTCAAATCTAACTCTTGAGCAGGCAGAAATTCCTCATCTTTCTTCAGTGCTGCTGCTTGGCTGCTTAAACCCCACTCTTGAACCATTCCACTTTGGTATGTTGTGAGCAACACTAGTTCGGAATTACCTGCATGATTGCTAGTGCAATGATGATGACGATGATGATACAAAAGGATGTCTACAATGAACAAGGGTTCCTGGACACCGCACACCATTGTCCACTTTTCAGCACCGGATTTGGCAAAGGCAAAACCACCCATCAGATTGTGAAGAAGAATCACCACGGTATAATCATCATCATCACTCATAGCTGGACATGACGATAGGCAAGCTTTCCAGTACAAAGAGTAACGCAAATCCTCCGCACTGTAATTATATTCCTTGCTTACATACCTCCCTTGACTGTTGCTATAATAAGTTTCCTTGACACCGTAATGATTTCCAAATTTAGGTGTGACAATGTCTAATGTGGAAATAGGAGGCAGTGCAATCTGTTTACGTGTCATCGGATTTACAAGTACAAGCTCAGATCGTTCGTCGGCGATAATCATCCAACCATGGTCTGACCCAATAACAAAGCAGTTGTTGAGTGAAGGAAGTATCGGCGATGCATCTGGTTCCTTTCCCATAGTAAAAAACCTGTCATCGGATATGCTGTAGAAATTTGCAAATGCAGCAGTCTCATTATTGAAAACAAGCCATGGCTTCTGCAGTTTGAAGCGGTGCAAGTGTCGTCTTTTGTCCTTGAGGGCAGCAGCTCTTCTCCATGAACGGCACACTGATGCAAACGAATAGATGTCCGGAAAGGTTAATGATTCGCATATTGTACCCAGAAGATCTTCTCCAAGATCCGACCACATAACATCGTATTCATCATCCATTAGACTTGCTTGATTCGCTCTTTTTTATCTGCCAAGCAAATTAAATCCGAATTGATCATTCTATTTTTATTACAAATATATGGGTAATATGATCAATGATGCGTTAAACCTAATATAGATATCCCATGACTGGTGAGAGTAAACCAAAAGATCTGAGGATACATGTAATTGTAATCTTACTAAGACCATAACCAACCATCCGTTCTGTTCAGTTATTCTCTCTCATGTTCTGAAACTGGTCCAACGAGCCGAGCACCCAGAAGGGGAGAACCCGCCACGGACTGGTTGGGGAGTGGGGATACAACGGCAAAGATATTGCCGTTATAAATATTACAACGGCAAAGTCTTTGCCGTTGTAATATTATAACGGCAAACACTTTGCCGTTATAACATTATAACGGCAAAGTGTTTGCCGTTATAATGTTCCCCCCCAAAAACCCTCGCCGCCACCCCTCCTCTGCTCCATTTCCCTTTCTCCTTCTTCAAACCCTAAAACCCATTTTCCTCCCCCATTTTTCACCCAATTTTCTCCACCAATTCACCAATCCGTCAGTTTTTAACCAAATTAACTAGCTTGTGTGAGATATTAGTTCGAAAATATGGCTAGATTACTAAAAAAATTCGCTAATAAATTCATGCACGACGACGATCGTGGCGCCGGCGGGAGTGGTGAAGGTGGTAGTGGCCAACAGCCAGTGCTCGGAATAGAAGACTTACTTGTAGCCGCCGAAAACATGGAGAACGAAGAAGCAGAGGTGCAACAGGGAGGCAGTCATCGGGGACGTGGCGGGCGTAGAGGCGGACGAGCAGGCAGGGCACGTAGGGGTGTTGGATCAGTTGCCGCTAGAGAGGGCCAACTCGATGGCTATGTGGATATGAACCTCAGCGCCGCGAAGCTTCCTGCGCTATCCAACTTTCGCATTCTTCCATATGACGAAGTACACGTTAGCACGCAGTCGAGTTTGGCTGTAAGTATTTTTAGTATTATTTACATAGTATTCTTTGAGTGTTATATATTGGGTAGATGGTATAACATTTTGTTGAACCGTTAACAGTCGCGGAATATACGTCCACGTGGTTCGTTAGCGACCACACTTAGATATTATCATGCACACTTGGCGGGTAAGGAGGGGGTCGCAGGACTGTTACATGCTCTTGGATTTCAATTTTTTCTAGGTAATATTATAGACCTTTTAATGAAATAAGTGGATAATTTAGTAGTCATATTTTATCTTATTGTGCGATTTGCTATTTTAGGAATAAACCATGTTATAAATGCCGATGTCCAATTGTGTGCGGCCATTGCTCTACGGTGGTACAAAACCACCCACACATTTCACTTTCCTTGTGGTGAGTTAGGACTTACACCGCTTGATTTCTCCATGCTTACTGGTATTAGCATTGGAGTAAGTGCTTATCCCCAACTGCCTTATGACGATGGTCGATGGCGTGATCGTGCACTTGTTCATGATCTACTGCCTCATTTGGATGTTTCTGCTACGTCGTATCAGGCAGAAGGCGCTATTAGAGTGAGCGCGATCCGTGCGGCTATGGACAGGATACTCGAGCACTACTCTGTTGATGACGACTTGGAGCTTGCTCGATTATTTGTGTTATACCTTATGGGTAACCTTTTCTTTAGTTCTTCGAGCAGTAGCGTTCCTGTGGGGTTTTTTGCGGTCGCGGCTGAGATAGTTCGCATGTACTATCGTCAGTTGTTGTGTCTGTATGAACTATTTCAATCATAAATATAAATCTCAATCATAAATATAAACCGTTTGAAAAATGGCTATTTTCCAGTCGATTAAAATCAACTGAAACTGGTCAAACACGTTTTCCTTTGCCACGCTCACATATTGATTCGAAAAATTATGAAATTTGAAATCTAGCAATAACTTGACATCACGGATCCAACAAAAGTGGTTTCGTCGAAATCCGAGGTCGTTTGCAAAATTTCCATTTTTAAGGGCCTGAATTCCATAGCGACTGTTAAGAATTTTCAATTGGACATATCTTTTGATTCCCGCTATGAAATCTTGATTTTTTGGATTCGTTGGAAAGATATTCTCGATTAGATCCTAATGTTTTTGGTTTCACTAAAATCCAGATTGTTTTGCACCCGGTACATTCAATTGAAGTTTGAAATCGAATTATCGAACTACCGCGCCATTTTCAATTCTATTTATAATTATATATAATTATTTATATTCTAACGACGACGTATATAATATATACGTTCGAATTATATTCAAAATAAATTTCTCGTCGATATTATTTAAAATAATCTATTTTAAATGTCCAAAATTCACATCACAACAACTGTCCGAATTGACTACTTAATGACAGAGCCATTATTGGCAACCAATTAGTGCCAACCTTTCACATCACAACAACTGTCTGAATTGAGTACTCAATGACAGAACCATTATTGCCAACCATTTAGTGCCAACCTTTCACATCACAACAACTATCCGAATTGACTACTCAATGACAGAACCATCATGTTGGAACCATTATTGCCACCCATTATTGCCTACATGTACTCTATGTCAGAGATATTTAGTTCACCATCCCTGCTTATATATATCTCTCGTTCGGATACGCTTAGAGAGAACAAAAAAACTCAACTTATAAAAAAGCAAGCAATGGATCCAAATCTATACTACCATTACTACAAAAACAAGAAGAATCAAACTGATAATTCCGAACTAGAAGTGGAGCAAGAGACGGAGGAGGAGCTGGAACAGCACGCAATGGTTGCGTATTCCAATTATTTCGCTGAAGGCTCAACTAGCAACCATCGGGGTAGCATGCATGGCCGGATTGACCGACGGTATAAGAGAGACTATAAGGATGGACATGAAAGACTAATGAGGGATTACTTCATCGACAATCCAACCTTTGATATAACTTTGTTCCGCCGTCGTTACCGTATGAGTCCGGCTATTTTCTCAAAAATATATCTTAAACTTCACCAGTCAAATCCATATTTCACTTATAGACTGAACGGAGCACAAGAAATCGGCCATTCACCACACATCAAAATCACCTCGGCGTTGAGGATGTTAAGCTATGGAACATCTGGCGATCAAATGGATGAATATTTCAGAATCGCAGCATCAACAGCAATAGAGTGTCTGAAAGAATTCTGTAAAACAGTTGTTGCAGAGTTTGGGAAGGAGTATCTACGGACGCCTGGACCTAACGATATAACCAGGATACTACGCATGGAAGAAGCCAGAGGATTTCCAGGTATGATTGGAAGTTTAGATTGCATGCATTGGGCTTGGAAAAACTGCCCAACGGGATGGAAAGGAATGTTCACCGGACATAAGAAAGTGCCATCAATGATCCTTGAAGCAGTAGCAACAGACGATTTATGGGTTTGGCATGCTTTTTTTGGAGTCCCAGGTTCATTGAATGATATAAATGTTTTAAAACAATCATATCTTTTCACAGAACTTGCTAACGGATTGTCAACAGATGTTTCATATAAACTTGGTAATATTGAACACAAAACTGGGTACTACCTAGTCGATGGAATATACCCAAAGTGGAGAACTTTGATGCAAGGGTACAAAGTTCCATCAAATGATAAAGAAAGGTATTTCACTGAAAAAGTAGCTAGCTACAGAAAGGACATCCAACGTACGTTTGGTGTTTTACAAGCCCAATTTCATATTTTACGAAATCCTGCTCGTTTTCATGATGCAAGAGTGCTTTCAAAAATCATGTATGCTTGTATAATAATACATAACATGATTGTGGAGTCTGAAAGAGGCGGATATAAGAATCAAAATTCTAATTATCCTGACATGTTTACGGGCTCAAATGCAAAACCCCATAAAGATGTAAACTCAATGGAAGAATATGTTGATATGGTTCGACACATTGAAGATCAAGCTGCACACTTCCAATTGCGTGACCAGTTGGTGGAACATTTGTGGGCGCATAAAGGAAGGAATAGTCGGAATCAGTAGTTGGTACTAGAACTATGTATCAGTGTGTAGTCGTGTACTATGTATCATTTGAACTATCTATCAGTGCGTACTTGAGTCAATAAATGTGGTTTCCAATCATATTGTAGATTGTATCATTATTTCAACTCAACCCAACATATACAGCTCGTACATAAACAACAACTACTACATTAATACTAGAAACATGTCACGATCATATTACAACTCACCCCAACATATATAGCTAGTACATAAACACCCACCAGCACATAAATACTACAAACAGTTCACAATCATATTACAACTTAACCCAACATACATAGCTAGTCCATATACGAGCCACTAACGCTTCCGCTTCTGCTTCCTTTGTTTTTTCTGTACTCTCCAATCTGCTCGGCTACTAGTTCTTGCTGTAGAGGGGTAAGCTTACTAAAATCACATGTAATCATTTTAACATAATTATTCTCTCGCGCCAAAGCTTTCTGCTCCTCCATCTTCTTTTCTTCCATGGCTTGTTTCTCCGCATGTTCTTGTCTGCGGAGCTCTCGATCATCCCTAACTGCCTTTTGGAAATCTTCGTCGCTACGGTTTCTTTCCACCGAAAATCGAGCTCTATGCTCTTTTGTTGCCTTAGATGAACTCTCCATTGTTTCCATAAATCTAGCAAACTCTGCACCTCGTTGCTCCAGCTGAATTGCCTTGGATCTGCCGACAGGTCGTCCATCACTACTTCCAAATAAAGGGTTTCTTTCTTGCGAACTCGGGCCACTTCCTGGACTAGAATCAGAGTAGTTCATCCTTCTAGCTTTGTTCTACTGCTCAAACATGAAGTTGCTGGGGTTCTTCCACTTCGGCAACCTAGATAGAAGCTCATAACAGTCTTGAAATTTAAATAGATGACCATACTTTTGCTGGTAGGCCTTTTGTGACTCATCAATCTGTAACACAAAGTGGATATTGTATGAGCGTATGTCATTTCTAACTAATCGATCATAGTATAGTAAGTTATTTTTCAAAGTAATCTACGGTACTTACAACGCCATAAGGTGCAACACCGCTTTGCTGTCTGTTCTCCAAGGCTGTCAGTATTGCAAGATAGTTCTGACATGCGGCATTCATAACTCTATAACCGCCTCTAAGTGATGCCCATGTTCTATTCCTCGCTTCCAACGAATTGTAGAACTCTGCTACTCTTTCCCAAAATTTCTCACCTTTCATATTATCTCCAACAATGCTGTCTTGTGAAATGCGTATCCACGATTTAGCAAGTAAAACGTACTGCTCGGAAGTAACTTACATTGTTTTCTTCTTCCATCCGCTGGTATATCTTCCCCTTCAGCATTATCATCCTCAATATCTTCTATTCCGTGATTCGGCTCCGATTCAACTTCGGTTTGGTGTCGTTTACTGAAAATGCTCCTCAAAGACTTCACCTTCTTCTTCTTCTTTTGGTTATATTCGGGACTGATAGGTGCAACGTATTCTTCATTCAATTCTTCAGAATTTGTAACATTTACTTCCTCTTTTGCATCTTCCTCCTCCTCCTCCGTAGAAGTCCCAACATTTTCTTTGGTAGTAGGAGAGACATACCCATACGAAAACTGTCTTTGCAGATTTTGCATCGCTTCGCGGTCACGAACATCGGTCTGTTGCGGAGTTAGGTGAGGTTGTTGACTTTGCTCGGTCTGCATCATCATTGACATATACGACGAATGATCGTAGTACACACCTACCCCGGGCGGTCGTTGGTAAAACTGTGGCGGGACGGACGATTGGATGGGAGGAAAATTAGGAGGACCGAGCGGTTGGTACGGTGGACGGTATGGATAATTTGAATACGGCGAGTAGCCATATTCGTGAGATGGCTGCAACGGTTGCTGTTGTTGGATTGACCGTTGCATCGCATACGATGACGAGTGCATTTGGGACATGAGTTTCTTGTTTATGGTTTTTTTCCCGCTTCGCTTGGGTGCAGACAAAGACATTTTGTTGATGAAGAAGTTGGGAAGGTGGAGTGGTTGTGTGGAGGAGGAAGAAGAAGGAGATAGGGTGGTTTATAAGGAGGAAGTGAACTAGCCGTTGGTGTTGCAACGGCTAGTGATTATAACGGCAAACTGTTTGCCGTTATAAGATTATAACGGCAAACACTTTGCCGTTATAATCTTATAACGGCAAACAGTTTGTCGTTATAAGAACCAGTCTCTGTTGGGTGAACCAGCCACGGAGGAGCTCAAAACTAGCCACAGACCAGCCACGGATGAGTGAACAAGCCACACCTGGTTGCTCCGTGGCTTGTTTAGTAACTGAACAAGCCATTGTTGGTTGTGCTCTAATTTACCATGCATATAAAAACTCGAAAATAAATGTAATCATTGCATGTCATTTTGAACGAAAGCCGGAAAAAGCAATCCGCAGTATTAATGCTTTGATAAATGGTAATCTTACGTCTTATCCCATAAAAAAGTAAAAGTAAAAAAAAAAAAAAAAAACTTTTTGTTTTTATTCCTCAAACACAGTGTCTGGGAGAAAACTTGAGATATTAGATGAAAAGAGGGGAAAGCAAACTATAGCCTATGTCAATATTGATTAATGCTTCAGTAAGTACCAGTCTTACCTGTTATTGGAAGAGGAAGAAGAAGAAGAAGAAGAATCCGTTTTCTTTTCTTGGAACAAAGAGGTGATGAGACGCAATATAAATAACGCTACCAAGATACCAACCTATCAATGTCTGGAAAGGAAGAATATAAGATAGTAAGATTTAGGCATGAAGGCTTGAGCAGGATTAAATAATGAAAAATGTTTGGTTCTCGATGGACTGTGTATATATATGCTACTGTTTATAACCGAGCTAACCAGTTGGTTGGGATCAGCTTTGAAGATGGCTTCTTCACCACATAAAGCTGACCCATTCTTTTCAAATATATTTGCCAGTATTATCGGTTACTTTATTTTAAATCTGCAGCATACATAAATAGGGTATAATGCGTTTTGACCAGGTCCCATTTTTAACCGAGTCCTCAGTCCTCACTATAGCTAAATAGTAGGTTATAAGTTATAACTCGATCAGGATTCAAATCTTCTATAAAAAGAAAAAGAAAAATATAGTTAGAAAATTTTGAAGAAACATAAATTAAACCGTAAATGCATTTGATGAAAACTAACATTTAATCTTTTATGTGAACATGGCTTGTCCTGACTAAATTATCACTTCCAAAAATATCATTTGAAAACAATAGAGGCGTCAGCTCAGCTGGATAGTATGTACGTTGGGTTTCAAGCTTCCATTCCCGAATATCTTAGCAGACCAAGCTTTGAGATCATTTTTTAGAGCCTTGTGTTTCTTGTATAGTATGTACGTTGGGTTGCCGAAGCATGGGACTTCCCATACTTTGCTAACAATATCGAAGAAATCTAGTTGCTTGGTCCAAACATAAAAAACTTTAAAAGCAGGTTTCCTGACATTAATTTGGTCATTCATGTGTAATACTTGCGGCGAATGATCCGATAGTATTGGCATGTCAAGTTCGTTAACTAAACTAGGCCACATACTAAGCGCAGCAGAGTTACAAAAAGAGTGATCGATTTGAGAAAATGTGCGGACACCATTCCTATTACAATTGTTCCAAGTGAGTTCAGGACCAAAAGCATTAATCTCAAGTAGATTAGAATTCGTGATGGCCAAGTTAATATTCCTAATTGCAGAAAGAGAAACAGAGGAACTTCTTACTCTATCAGATAACTTGAGAGGAGTATTAAAGTCCCCACAAACAATCCAAGGATCAAGATCCGGTTTCAATAAATGCATGTCTTGAAAAAAGGTCTCTCTAGCAGCAGAAGTGTTATGCGCGTAAATAAAGGTAGTGTAATTGAGAGTAGAAGAGGGAATGTGCATATTTTTGCAATGTAAAAATTGTGAAGAAGAACTGCTTTTACCAAGCTGATGAATAGAAGGGTCATGCATTAATAGAATTCTACCATAACTAGTGTAACACCCCACGTCCATTAATGTCACTCACAAACACTACAAGAAAAATACCCTATTGCAACTAGCTATTTGCAACAGGCAACAAAGGACAGTTGCAGTAAATGATATTTAGCAACAGACCTATTATAGCAGTTGCAATAGATAAGATTTAGCAACAGACTTTTTCTTTCTGTTGCGAAAAACATATTTTTCGCAACTGCGCTTTTCTTCCTGTTGCAATTACATACTTTTAGCAACGGTACTTCCAAAACAGTTGCAACAAACATATTATTTGCAACTGCGCTTCCAAGCCAGTTGCAAATAAATATCTTTAGCAACTGTTTTCGCCAGTTGCAATAACTGTATTTTTTACAACTACTAAAGCAAGTTGCGAAAAACATATTAAAAATAAGTATAAGCATTTAATGATTAACTTCTAATAATTAATTTTAAATAGTTATTGTTAAATGATTAACTTTTAATAATTAATTTTATACAGTCACTGCTAAATAATTAACTACTAGTAATAATTATACAATAATTAAGATTAATATTTAATCATTATTAATTAATAATAAAATTTAAGTATTGTAAAGTGATATTTATAACTGATAATTAAATAATAATTAATAATTAACAAATAATAATAAATAACATTTAAAAAATAATGAAATAAATAAATATTTATTAAATAATAATAAATTAATAATAAGTAATGGATAATAATTAATAATAATTTGAAACATGAATATGTTTAAATATTAAATAAGTAATAAATAAATAATAAATTCATAATAAATAATTACTATTAAATCCAAAAGGATGAAGTAATAGGTAATATTCAGTTATAATTTGATAAGTATTAAGTAATAATAACTAATTGAAATCAATTAATACGTTAATAATTTATCATGGTTAGTTATTAATAGTGTGTAAATTATATTTAACAATTGTTAACTACATTTAATAATTAATAATTTTAATTAACAATGAATATGAAATAATTTATCAGTATTCATCATATATTGTATTTAACAAGTAATATTCAGTTATAATTAAGAAGTAAAACTACTAATAGTTAAACATTATTGAAATATATTTTTTAATAACTGATTGTTAAGAAGTCAAAAATTAATAAAAATCAATATATAAAATTAATGACTAATTTTGAATAATTGTTAGTTCACAATGCATGTTAGAAAATCAATGATTTATAATAATTAATAAGCAAACATTTACAATTCACAATTAATAAACAATCATAATAATTAAGAAGTAAAATTTCGTATTTAATATTCTATATCATAATTAATAATTATATTTAATATTTAGTACATACTTTCATATGCATTTAATATTTCTATTAGATAATAGCAGTTGAAAAAATATATTTCAAAAATAATATGTTCACTATTTACATGTTAGATATTGTGAATGAACATAAAACATTTGTTTGTGTATTGTGCAGTTTGAAAATTGATTTAAGTGCTGTTAAAATGGGCTTAAGAGTTGAATAAGGCCAATTTAAAACTTAAGGGTAAAAAGGGTAATTGGCAACAAGGATAAACCCTAACCTACTAATCATTGCATATAAAAAAGGATTCATGCATTCTTGTATATCACTGAGAAAAAGAAGGATCATAGGTTAGATCTCCTACGTTTTGTAACATTTGGTCTAAACCTATATAAAAGCTGAAAGGATAAGTTGTTCTCAAGTTTCATATTTCTTTTTTCTAACTGACTGAAACTATGTTCTGAAATATTGCATAGCTACCATGGTCCTAGTTTTGTTGCTAAAGTCCAAGGAATAAAGCGTATGTCTGAATTTGATCATATGGTTAGTATGTTTTCACAAAATTTAACAGTTTTGCACCTTTTATATCATAATTATAGAACTAAAATTTATTATTACTTTCACTTCCCCAGTGTCCACCCCATGGCTACAGCATAACTAATAGCCATAGCCTGAGCAACCAAGATGTTGATGGCAAAAGTACTCAAAATTGGACGGTAATACTAACCGTTAAGTGAATTTTATTTTATTTTGTATTTCCAGGTGGTTTATGTTGTTGTTGTTTTTGATTTGTATGTACAGTCTACCCCTTGTGGAGACGTAATCAAGGGATCCACAAATAAGAAATCTACAGCTAGTGTTCTCTGCGTTAAGAAAATTGCTGCTGACAATGGTGAAATGTGCGAACCCCAAGCCTTAGTTTTTAATTTTAGGCAAGATTTTGTATTTAGTCTGCAAATGTGTAATAATATGTAACGTTACTTTTAGTTATGAAATCCATAATTTTTCATAGTTTTAATCAAGGTTCGAAAACCCGGTTTCCGGTTCCGTTCCGGTCACATAGAAAATGTAAAATTCCGGTTCCGTTCCGGAAATTCCGGTAATTCCGGTTTATTTCCGGTTTGTCAATTCCGATAATAAATACACAAATAAATATGCAAACACTAATTGTTAGATTATTCAAATTACATAAAGGACACAAATAACTTATTTCAGCTGGACAGTATTTATAATTACATCACATATCCTATTTTGTTGTAATATATGCTTGTTCAAAGTCTCAGCTTTTAGTTTTTATTAGCAGACTAAACTTTTCTAAGCCCAGATAGCCAAGCCCAACCCAATTAGGAGAGAACATACCAAAGCAAGCCAATCTTGAATCAGCCGCCGCACAGACCAAAGAGGAAAAAAGAAACCCTAAATACATTTTGAATCAGCCGCTACACAAATCTTTGCTGCTGCATCCTTTCCGTTCTCGATTTAGCTTCTCTTCTTCTCGCTCATCTTATTTTTCTTGCTTTCTTTTCTCATCAGCTATTTTTTTCTGTAGTAATACCGGAACTATAGCCTATGTCAATATTAGATGAAAAGAGGGGAAAGCAAACTATAGCCTATGTCAATATTGATTAATGCTTCAGTAAGTACCAGTCTTACCTGTTATTGGAAGAGGAAGAAGAAGAAGAAGAAAAATCCGTTTTCTTTTCTTGGAACAAAGAGGTGATGAGATGCAATATAAATAACGCTAGCAAGATACCAACCTATCAATGTCTGGAAAGGAAGAATATAAGATAGTAAGATTTAGGCATGAAGGCTTGAGCAGGATTAAATAATGAAAAATGTTTGGTTCTCGATGGACTGTGTATATATATGCTACTGTTTATAACCGAGCTAACCAGTTGGTTGGGATCAGCTTTGAAGATGGCTTCTTCACCACATAAAGCTGACCCATTCTTTTCAAATATATTTGCCAATATTATCGGTTACTTTATTTTAAATCTGCAGCATACATAGATAGGGTATAATGCGTTTTGACCAGGTCCCATTTTTAACCGAGTCCTCAGTCCTCACTATAGCTAAACAGTAGGTTATAACTCGATCAGTATTCAAATCTTCTATAAAAAGAAAAAAGAAAAATATAGTTAGAAAATTTTGAAGAAACATAAATTCAACCGTAAATGCATTTGATGAAAACTAACATTTAATCTTTTATGTGAACATGGCTTGTCCTGACTAAATTATCACTTCCAAAAATATCATCATGAAAACAATAGAGGCGTCAGCTCAGCTGGATAGTATGTACGTTGGGTTTCAAGCTTCCATTCCCGAATATCTTAGCAGACCAAGCTTTGAGATCATTTTTTAGAGGCTTGTGTTTCTTGTATAGTATGTACGTTGGGTTGCCGAAGCATGGGACTTCCCATACTTTGCTAACAATATCGAAGAAATCTAGTTGCTTGGTCCAAACATAAAAATTTTTAAAAGCAGGTTTCCTGACATTAATTTGGTCATTCATGTGTAATACTTGCGGCGAATGATCCGATAGTATTGGCATGTCAAGTTCGTTAACTAAACTAGGCCACATACTATTGTGTGTCTCTTTGTTTTTCTGTTATAGTTATTTACTATTTTGTTGATTTAATAGAATAATTGCTATCAGATTAGATTGGTGTTCAATTGGCAAATCTAGATCCTGCTTATTGTTCTTCCGCAATGCGCAATTTTGCACAACATATACAAGTAAATAAGAAGGCATGAGCTTCCAATCAGGTTAAACAACTGTTACATGGATGCTTATATATTGTTTGGAAAAAGTGGAAAATAGTGGTGTGGAGGAGATTGTTTTGATGAGATCTCACTGTTTATTGCAAGATATTTGGTCATTAAAACACTTTTTGCAATGCCATCAAAGTATGGAGGCAAAAAGATGTGAGTAATGATACTATTATGGAGGTTGTTGGTCTTAAATCTACAGATAGGGAAGACAGTAAGAAAATGTATGATGATAATAAATGATCGTCAGTGCTTCTAACTTAATAATAAATCTGCTACGAACTGCGTTGATTTAGTTGATACTCCTGCTATTGTGCTACATCATCTAAGAATAATGAGTTCCCTCCTAACAAACCAAGTGAGAGTATTCATCGTGGATCTGTTACTGCCAATGGATCAATGTCTCCAATTCTTTTGAAGCATTATCACCTAATGAAGTTAGTATGCAGGATAATGATGAGTATAATAATAATGCCTCTACCAAATAATATATGATTAACGCTGAAAATCAATAGGTGCAAAACAAAGTGACATAAAACATAGTGGTATAGACGCCCTGATGGTCGAAAGAGGATAATTACAGAAGCTCCAGGAGTTCCAGCTAATCAAGAATCTATTCAAAGTGGTCCTCAAAATCAAGTGGTTGACTTTTGTTCATTAGCTAAGGATCAACAGAGAGATAATCAAGGGATGGTTCTTGCTCTGAAAAGACCATGCAACAATTGTGGATCGAAAGAAAAATCTGGAATTACTGCTGGAGCTAATGTTAGATAGTCTTGTCATTGAGAAAACACCTGCTTCAACTGAAATGATTCTAATTTTCCATTTTTCATTTTTTTAAATAACATTGTGAATTTTTAATTAATTTTTTGTTTAAGAATATAGTTAATAGAAAAAAAATTCTTTTGATATCAGATAATCTAACGGTCGGTTTTTTCACCGTTGTGCGGTAATACTAGTTACACATAAGTGGTGTTTGACTATAATTTAAACTTTTATACATTTCACATTTAGTTTTCAAAATTTATACAATGAAGATGTTGCTGAAAAGGTAAGAACATTGTAACTCGAATTGTTACTGTAAATAATTACTACCTTAATGTCATATATTAAATAATGAAAATGTAAATTTTGGTGATTTACTACCTTAATGTGATCGAGAAATAATTACTGAGAAATCATGCATTATTTGTACATTACTACATTAATGTGTGATCTCTCTGTCAATGTATTCCTTTCCTTCGATCCCACTTTATCGTGTTAATCACATACCATTTTAATCATTTATTCTATTTGGAAATAAAATGATACAATATTTATTAATCAAATTACTAGAATATGAATATGTATGCAATTATAAAATAGATCCCGATCTAATACACCGTTAGATTTGAATATGTATGCAATTATAATAAAAGCAAATTCTATTCAAACACCAAAAATCGCTTAACATACACCGTTTCTTTTCTACAAAAATCCATTACTAAAACACCTTTTTTTCATTAATTTTTTTGGCTAATTCTATTTATACACCAAAGATATCTAAACGTATACCAAAAATTATAACAAATTACTGTACACCATATATTACTTTACATACACCGTTTCTTTTACTAAATTATCAATATTCTTATCTTTTTTTACTTTCCTCTTTCAAACTTAAAACACAATTACCTAAAATTAGAAATTCTTTGCATCAAATTGAGTAAAATTTAACAAAATATAATTTATTTTTTGTACTAATATTGTAGCTTTTATAAACTTTTTTTTAGAAAAAATTCAACAAAATTACTCTAACTTTACAAAATAAATCAACATTTCTTAACTAGACCATTATTTCTAAATGTTTTTGTAATTGAAATTTTAGATTTCATGATTAAATAATTAACTAACATCTTCATTAAAACATTTAATTTGCATCGAGTTTCAATACTTTTAAGAATAATTTGACTATTTATATGTAGAAATTTTAAAAAATCAACTGCAAGAAAAGGGTAATTTAGTAATAAAATTTTATAAATAATGGTGTATGTTAAGTGCTTTCAGTGTATAAATAGAGTTTGCCATTTTTTTTTTAATTTTTTACATATAATCCATGAAACTAACCATAAAATAATGAAGTTTGGTTAAAACTACATATTTTAATGAAAAGAGACTATAATAAATAATTGTCATCAAGATTATTGCTATTTACTTGTAGTGGCAGTCTTTGTGGTATATACTCTGGCCAATCAAAAGAGACTACATGGATCCATGAAAAAGATCACGTGGATTGAGATTTGTACCGGTAGATTTGATTTAAATAAGCTGTTAAATTTATAGTCGGAGAGGATGATATCAATTGCATCTCAGTAATAAATTAGAAAAAATATGGTTTAGTCATTTGAGATGATGACATATTAGTGTGAAATTGTGGAACATTTTAGAAAAATTTAAAGTTAACTTTTATTGTCAATTGTTTGAAGAAGAAAAAATAACAATGTATGGTAAGTTATTAATGAATGATTATTTAATATTACAATTTAATTGTTGCTTATCAAATTCATTAACTTTTAATTATTTCATATTTCAAACTAATTATTAATAACTAATAAAGAAATGATTTTATAAAAAACATTGCTAGAATATGTAAACGAAATCTTCAATTCAAAAAAATTGTTAGTATACTTTTTTTGACACATCATCACACAACTCAGCATTATTTTTAACGAAAGGTTAAAATGATATGAAAAAAATATAGGGGCTAATCGCAAAAAAACTTCCCCTTCTATATATGTGTTGATAATACATTCTACCTACCTATAGATATTGGTAGATAATCATCCTTCAACAATTTTATAATGTTGACAATATTTATCTATCAATAAATTTTACCTACAAATCGAATGTCATTGTTATTCAAACTAATACAGCCTTCCCTGTGCTCGTCCACGGCAAGCCCTTCCAGCTAGGTGACGATAGCAGGTGAGTGCCCTAGGTAATCTATGCTTGAGCGTTTCCTAGTTGAATTTTTTTGGAGCTGCATCAGATTTGAAAAGAAGTGGATTTAGGGTTGGATAGAAATAGTTGGGTTCGCTGAAATATATAGGGTGCATGAGAAACAGGTGGAATATGAAGAAACAAAGAACAAGTCATTTGCGAAAAATGAGGAGGGAAGGATCGGAAGAAATGATATATGTGGAGAAGAACATGTCATTTGCGAAAGGGGGGAAGGATTAGAAGAAAGTGCATATGCGGAAGACATTGATGCATTTGAAGAAAATACGGGTATTGTCTGGCTTTAGGCGGATAAAAGATTTTGGAGGGACGGTAGAATAAAGAGAAACCGATAAAATCGGTTTGATTAAAACGGGGTTTTTGTCAAAGTTTCTTGAGCACTTCAAATAGTGTAATGTCTCTATAGCCCCCCTTGATTTGCACCACACATTCTTATTTTTTCTCTTTTCTCGCTAATTATTTATTTTTCCTTTAATTTATTTGATTATAAACGTGTGATTATCATAAGGGTGCAAAAGAGGTGTCCCTCGTCTTTCTTAGTCTGGTGCATCCTAAAGAACTTCCAGCATATATATAGAACTCCACGTGGTAAACCTTTTCCCATCGTAGATTCATATCAACTAGGAGATGAATGCAGCTATGCATGCAGGGAGAAGAGACACAAGAAGGGTTATTGTCTCATTGTTTGATTATATCGTCTAATATTATATGCAAACTGAAATTATATGTACAGTGAATATCATTTGTTGAATATTATATGTGAAGTGAATGATATACTGTATGTAAAGTAAAGTATTGTTTTTAAATGGATGAATCCTGTATATTCATATTCTAAATTTTATAACAGGGAATATTATTTCCACATGGTCCCCTACTTGGTTTACCCTTCATCCACTCCTTTCAGGAGCATCAGTTCTTTTCAGATAATTGATGAAACGAGCATTAATGGCAATTTCTTGTTTAAATAAGTAAAAGACACACATGTAATATAACAGCAAAATAAGAATATATATATATATTGATCAAAGAGTTGCAATTATCATTCTCAAATTAAAGCTGTAACCTAAACAAAAGACTCGTGCATGCATGATAATGATACACAGAGAGAGTAATAATCATAGAAGAGAAGGGGTGAACCAAAGAGGAGGTGGCCAAAAGAGTCGCCTATCGTTTGGCAAAATGTGTTGTACGGTGCCATCCTCTAAGTTGTAGACTCCAATATCTCTTCTGTGTTCCTTTTGATCTTGAGAAAAATCGGAGTACTCGTTTGTAAAATAAACAGAGTTTGGTTTCAAGCCGGGAGCGTCAATGGTTGAGACGCAAACCGGGGTATTTCCTCCTAAAAATAGAGCGTGATGTCCTAAACTGTCGACCTTCACCAGCTTTCGACTTTTCTCACTTTTGGAGTTAAAATCAACCTTGTAGACTTCAACCTTAGACGTTGGGAAATCATCCACCTTTTTATGTTCTCTCAACCTTCGTACATGCCACAAATCTCCCCATGTTGTATGCACTAGATAAAAGAAATAGTAATCATCCCTATCTAATTCTGGAGCAGGTAAAAATTCCTTGTCCTTCATCGCCACCGCTGCTGGGTTGCTTAAATCCCACTCTTGAACCATTCCACTTTCATTTGTTGTGAGTAACACTACTTCGGATTTACCAGCATAATTTCTATGATGATGATAGAAAAGGATGTCTACGATGAACAAAGGTTTGAAGATATCGAACATCATCGTCCATTTCTTGTCACCAGATTTTGCAAAAGCTATGCCACCAAGCTGATTGTGGAGAAGAATCACCACGGTGTAATCATCATCACTGCTTGTGGGAGATGAGGATAGACAGGCTTTCCAGTACAAGGAGTAACGCATATTCTCCAAAGTATAATCAAAATCAAGGCTTGTATACCCTCCAGGTAATAGTCTGTTTCATGCACAGTGTAAGAAGTTATAATATTATCATCTCCAAATTTAGGTACGACGATGTCTAATGTAGACACGGATGGCAGTGCAATCTGTTTACGTGTCATTGGATTTACAAGTACGAGTTCAGATCGTTTGTCGGCGACAATCATCCAACCATGATCCGACCCAATAACGAAGCAGTCGTTGAGTGAAGGAAGTATTGGGCATGCATCTGGTTCCTTTTCCATTGTAAAAAACCTGCAATCAGATATACTGTAGAAATTTGCAAATGCAGCAGTCTCATTATCGAAAACAAGCCATGGCTTTTGCAGTTTGAAGCGGTGCAAGTGCCGTCTTTTGTCCTTGAGGGCAGCAGCGCTTCTCCATGAACGACACACGGATGCGAAGGAATAGATGTCCGGAAAGGTTAATGATTCGCATATTGTACCCAGAAGATCTTCTCCAAGATCCGACCACATATCATCATATTCATCCATTATATATACTTGTTTGATTCGCCTGTTTTCTATCTGCAAAGCAAATTAAATCCAAATTGATCAATATATTTTTATTACAAATATAAGGGTATTTAGTATTTGGACAGCAAATCTTGAGGAGATATTATGATCAATTATGATAAGTTACTTAAACCTAATAGATATTCCGTGAGACCATAACCAACCATCCGTTCTGTTCACTTCATTCTCTCTCTTATTTTACAACTAAACAAGCCACATGGCACCCAGGGAGAAAAACTAGCCACAAATCTACTTAAATAATAACATTAAAAAAATATAATAAAAAATTATTTTTTGTTTATAACGGCAAACTCTTTGCCGTTATAAACATAAAACACACCAGAAAACATAAAACGGCAAAGACTTTGCCGTTATAATCTTATAACGGCAAAGTGTTTGCCGTTATAAGAACCAGTCTCTGTTGGGTGAACCAGCCACGGAGGAGCTCAAAACTAGGCACAGACCAGCCACGGGTGAGTGAACAAGCCACACCTGGTTGCTCCGTGGCTTGTTTAGTAAGTGAACAAGCCATTGTTGGTTGTGCTCTGACTGCTGAAAGTTAACCAATAGATCTCAAATAAAGAGGGGAAAGCAAACTATAGCCTATGTCAATATTGATTAATGCTTCAGTAAGTACCAGTTTTACCTGTTATTGGAAGAAGATGAAGAAGAAGAAGAAGAAGAAAAATCCGTTTTCTTTTCTTGGAACAAAGAGGTGATGAGACGCAATATAAATAACGCTAGCAAGATACCAACCTATCAATGTCTGGAAAGGAGGAATATAAGATAGTAAGATTTAGGCATGAAGGCTTGAGCAGGATTAAATAATGAAAAATGTTTGGTTCTCGATGGACTGTGTATATATATGCTACTGTTTATAACCGAGCTAACCAGTTGGTTGGGATCAGCTTTGAAGATGGCTTCTTCACCACATAAAGCTGACCCATTCTTTTCAAATATATTTGCCAATATTATCGGTTACTTTATTTTAAATCTGCAGCATACATAAATAGGGTATAATGCGTTTTGACCAGGTCCCATTTTTAACCGAGTCCTCAGTCCTCACTATAGCTAAATAGTAGGTTATAAGTTATAACTCGATCAGGATTCAAATCTTCTATAAAAAGAAAAAAGAAAAATATAGTTAGAAAATTTTGAAGAAACATAAATTAAACCGTAAATGCATTTGATGAAAACTAACATTTAATCTTTTATGTGAACATGGCTTGTCCTGACTAAATTATCACTTCCAAAAATATCATTTGAAAACAATAGAGGCGTCAGCTCAGCTGGATAGTATGTACGTTGGGTTTCAAGCTTCCATTCCCGAATATCTTAGCAGACCAAGCTTTGATATCATTTTTTAGAGCCTTGTGTTTCTTGTATAGTATGTACGTTGGGTTGCCGAAGCATGGGACTACCCATACTTTGCTAACAATATCGAAGAAATCTAGTTGCTTGGTCCAAACATAAAATTTTTTAAAGCAGGTTTCCTGACATTAATTTGGTCATTCATGTGTAATACTTGCGGCGAATGATTCGATAGTATTGGCATGTCAAGTTCGTTAACTAAACTAGGCCACATACTAAGCGCAGCAGAGTTACAAAAAGAGTGATCGATTTTAGAAAATGTGCGGACACCATTCCTATTACAATTGTTCCGAGTGAGTTCAGGACCAAAAGCATTAATCTCAAGTAGATTAGAATTCGTGATGGCCAAGTTAATATTCCTAATTGCAGAAAGAGAAACAGAGGAACTTCTTACTCTATCAGATAACTTGAGAGGAGTATTAAAGTCCCCACAAACAATCCAAGGATCAAGATCCGGTTTCAATAAATGCATGTTTTGAAAAAAGGTCTCTCTAGCAGCAGAAGTGTTATGCGCGTAAACAAAGGTAGTGTAATTGAGAGTAGAAGAGGGAATGTGCAGATTTTTGCAAAGTAAAAATTGTGAAGAAGAACTGCTTTTACCAAGCTGATGAATAGAAGGGTCATGCATTAATAGAATTCAACCATAACTAGTGTAACACCCCACGTCCATTAATGTCACTCACAAAGAGAATGCATTAACTTCCATGGAGCATTTTAAGTGTGTATAAAACAGAAACTTAACAACAAGACAGATATAAACAGTACCTAAAACTTTAAAACTTTATTCATTGCAGCGGTAAACACATAAGTTTGATACATCATCAAAAACCAGAGTCAAAGTACATAATATCCATCTTGACTAAATCAAAGTACATACATTGAAAGACATAACCCCAGTACAAAATAGCCATAAATAAGAGGGGCTGAACTTTACTTCAGCGATCCAAGCAACTTCTAAAAGCATAGATACAGCTGTCCAAAATCAAGCTCCACTGGTGCTAGTTCCAACCTGAGCACCTTGGAGAGGGGGGGGGGGGGGGGGGAGAAAATAGGAGGAAACAAAGGGGGTCAGAATAAAGTCTGGCGAGTTCGATAACTTTAACAATATAATTATCAAAATAACTAGGCTAAGGCATAAGTTGGAAAATAGGGAAATGACTGTGAAAAATTGAGTATGACAGAGTAAACAAGGAAATAAGATTGAACTAAGATATCGTTAAAGCGCACCTAAACCACTATAAGATAATTACTGCACCACCACTACTATACTGCACCACCACTAGTCACCCTAAGGTTGATCCCGTCAACAGAACTTAAATATGATAATGGTAGTTTCGTGCACCCCTAGTTGCCTTCATAGGTGCAACCTGCCCCTATCTCCACTAGGTGAAACCACTACCCCCAAGCGATCGGCTCCCTAACTCGTAGATACACGTGCTGGCCCCACAGTGGAGTGTATCACTCCCCAAAGTGGCAACCCGATACCACCAATAATGCACGGCTTATACCTACACGATGCAACAACGTCTTACCTACCAGCCCGGGCCCACACACGCATATGAACCCGTTGGACTTGCGTTGCCACCGCTAACCCGTTTTGGCCTCTTATAGTCAAACACAATATGCGTGTCCCGTCCTCGACTTGGGTCGAGCCCACAAAGATACGTATGGGTTACTGGTTGAAATGGCCCCCCATTACTTAACACAAGCTATCCACCTAAGCTTGCTCCCCTCTAGTACATCTCACTTAACCCTCTTCTTATTCATGTTCACTTACATGTTTCAAATTTTGGTTATGTGTTTCTGATCGTATTTCAAATGCCAACCAAGACACCCACTTAATTCCACATGCCACCCAAGGCACCCACTTAACCCCCTCATGTCCCCCTACATGTTTATCTGTTTAAGTGTTTCTTAATTCATTAAGACCGTAACCTCATAAAGACCTCTCACATTAGACTGGCATTTGTGGCAGCTGTATTTGTCGGGCGGGTCCGGGCAGTCTTACACCACAAACGAGCCTAACCTCGTGTCTTTACAACTGTTATGCATTTAATTTATGCCTAAGACCTCCCACATTAAACTGGCATTTGTGGCAGTTGGATTTGCCGGGCGGGTCCGAGCAGTCTTACACCACAAATGAGCCTAACCTGGTGCCTTAGACGATTAATTACTCCTAATTAATCATTCCCCCAATTTGAATTACTTTCCCTATTCAAATTATCATTTAATTCCAAATTTAACTATGGCCATAATTGACTCAATTATGTCCATCTATTTATGGTATGAAAAATCATACCAATTTTCATCACAAATTTATTTTATGCCATTTAAGGCATTCATGCCAATTCTCAATATTAAATCTTTTAATATTATCCCATTACCCCACGTTGTACGTTTGTTCGTTTAGCGTAAAATATATGTTAGACTCGAATAGTCTAACTCATGGAATAAAGGGAAAACATCACAACTTACATATAATTAAAACTAGATCTAAACATAAGGGGTGAACTTGCATGTGTGAATGATGTTCTACATCTAAAACTTGCATAGGCCAAAGTTACAACTTGCATAAAACTACAGATGTCATAAATCCAATTCTAAAGGTGTAAACTTGTTTAGGTAACAGTCACAACTTGCATAAATCATGTATGTCATAGATCTACATCTAAAGGTGTAAACTTGCATAGGCAATAACCACAAACTTGCATAACATGATTCATATCCCAAACACATGTGTTTATATAAACTTGCATATGTGATTTATGCAACATAACGATGGTGTAAACTCACATCTAAACATATAAACTAGCATGTACAATTTAGCATATAACTTACACATGTCATAGCCTAACTTTAGATCTAAAATAGATGTCATGAAACATGTAAAGTTATACATAGTCTTTACTAACTTGCATATGGTTCATGTCTAAATCAATATCTAAACTTGCATACATACATTTGATTTATCATATGAATCAACATAACCAAACTAGCATATGAACAACATGATGATTTGATTATACATAAGCCAATCATAGAATTACAACATAGATGATAGCATCATAACTTTACAACATAGATGATAACATCACAACATAACATCATAGAATTTACAACATATATGATAACATCACAATTTTACAACATAATTATAACATGCGGTCAACAATTCACATCATATCCATATAATCCACATCATAACATAATCCAATTAAATTGCTAATTATTTTATTAAAGAAATCGAACTCACAACTCAAAGAAGGTCTTGAGTTCTGAATTCTGAGTTCTGAAGTTGTATTAGCTTTCCTTTGAAGTAGATTCGTTGTTAGAGTTGAATAGAATTTGAATTTGGTTAGCTTTCTTCCTCTCTAATTGGTGGCGGCTATTCTGAGTTGCAAGGTGACGGCATGGAGGCCATGATTCTAATTTTTAATTTGATTTTAGGGTTTGAGTCTACATGTCTTTTTATAGAGTTTAGGATTAGTTTAAGCCGTCCGATCAACCTAGAATTAATCCCATCCAATCAGAGCAGATCAGAAACCCTAATGAGTCAGCATCTAGTCATTAACAGGTCACTAATCAAATCTGCCTGAGGGGGGGGGGGGGAGGTCGACCCCCTGGTCGACCCTATGGTCGACCTGGTTGGGTAGGTCGACCCCCAGGTCGACCCTATGGTCAACCTGGCCCTGGCGGGAATTCTCCCGCCTAGCCCATCTGTCTCTGAAATTTGAATTTTCTGAAACTTCCGATGGCCATAACTTCTTCATACGAAGTCCAATTCACGCAAACTCGGACTCTATCTCAACCAGAATTTCGAGACGAACACAATGGCGCAACCCATTTCCCTTAATTCTCACATCTGAGATTAGTTATTCTTTAATTTGTGAACATTAATATTAAAAATTACGGGCTATTACATTCTCCCCTCCTTAAAGGATTTCGCCCCCGAAATCTCCAAGTTAAGGAGAATGCATATCCTAACATCCAAACAACCATATACTCAACCATCAAACACAGGAATCCATTGTCCTTATAAAATTCCTAATGATGTATGAACATATGCAAGAAGTGTGTGTATATGTTCCTTATCTAATGCGAGATCAGGCGGTCTACTGATTCAGTTGACCTCCTTAATGCAAACCTTGATAGTGTCATGCATCCATTACGTATGTGAAAGAATTCGATACATATTATTTCTACATGTGTGCACAACCATTCACCAAAATGCAACATCCATGTGATAGCACAACCATTATACATCCATTAACTTAAATATGCACACACACATTTATATGCAATATGCAATATGAAGTGACAAAGCCGATCTAGTGCCTAAAGTGTGTGTATATGCATCCACGAGTAACCACTAGCAAACACTTGCATCCGCATGCATCCATCATACATAACATGTCTCAAACACATGTTTCAACCATAGGACTACCCTATCTAAAGGTCAAAGATACTAGCGAGAGGTCATACTAAAGATAAGATAAGTACAAGCTTAGCGATAAAATAGAAATTAAAAGACATACACTTGAAAAGAAAAGGGTACAATGAACGCATCTTCTCTTCCGTCTATCAAGTAGCGTTGCTCTCATCATCTCCCCATTGCACTTTGACTGGCTTGACCTCTCGATTCCTCAACTTCTTAACCTCCGACCCAAGAATGCACGTAGGAGCTCGTCGAATCGTCTCATCACGCTCTATCTCCACCTCTCTACTCTACCACTTCCGCGGTCTCGTGCAAGCACTTCCTCAAATGTGATACATGGAATACGTCGTGTACACCACTAAGTCTCTCGGGCAACTCCACTCTATACGCCATCTGCCCAATCCTCTCCTTAATAGGAAACGACCCTATGAACCTTGGTGCTAACTTCCCAACAGTCCCAAAGCGAACGACATTCAGTAATGGAGACACCTTGACAAAGACCATGTCCCCAATATCAAACTCAATATCTGTCCTCCTCTTGTCCGCATACGATTTCTGCCTATCTTGCGCCGTCTTCATCCTCCTTCGAATCAGATCGATCTTTTCCGAAGTCTCTCTAATCATATCGGGCCCAAGTAAGATCTTATCTGTAGACTCCCACCAATATGTAGGCGAACGACACGACCGTCCATAAAGAGCCTCGAACGGTGCCATGCCAATGCCAGACTGAAAGCTATTATTATATGCGAACTCCACCAACGGAAGATGTTCCTCCCATATACCTCCGAAGTCTAAGACACACAACCTCAATAGGTCCTCTAGCATACGATTCACCCTATCGGTCTGGCCGTCCGTCTGAGGATGATATGCGGTGCTCAAACATAACTGAGTCCCTACTGCCTCTTGCAAGCTCTTCCAAAATTGCTAGTGAAGATAGGATCACGGTCGCTCACTATGCTAGAAGGAACACCGTGCAAACGAACTATCTCTCTAATGTATACGGAGGCTAACCATGGAGCAGTCCTCTTACTCATCACGGGAATGAAATGGGCGCTCTTTGTAAGTCTGTCTACCATGACCCAAATCCTCGTATTACCCTTCCTCGATCTCGGTAACCCATCAATAAAGTCCATCGAGACACTTTCCCACTTCCATTGTGGAACCTCCAATGGGTAAAGCAATCCACTGGGCTTCTTTTGCTTTGCTTTTACTTGTTGGCACACCAAGCACCTAGCGACAAACTCGGCCACATCCTTCTTTATGTCGGCCCAAAAGTAAACTCGTCTCATGTCCATGTACATCTTGTCCCCGAAGGATGGATGGTCATCTTCGAACGATGTGCATCATCAAGAATGATCTTCCTCAAATTCTCGTCCCGTGGTACACAAAGTCTACCGTCCCTACGTAACCAACCCTTATCATCTAGGGTATACCTACGGAGATGGCTCGATGACTCCCCCCTTTTGAGCTTCTCTACTAACTCAACCAACTGTGGGTCATCTCGATGTGCCTCACCAATCCGTCCCAAAAGCGTAGGTCTGACCTCTAAGGATGCTAATAAACCGGGTACAAAGTCAATGGAAGGTCTAAAGTCAAACGTAGAGATGAACGCTAAGCTTCGCCGCTCAACAAACAACGGACTCAAGGATAACTTCTTCCTACTTAAGGCGTCTGCCACCACGTTACCCTTGCCAGGTGTATATGCTATCTCGAAATCGTAGAATGCTAAGAATTACCTCCACCTTTGCTGTCTTAAGTTCAAGTCCTTCTGAGAGAACAAGTATTTTAGCGATTTGTGGTCAGTGAACAATTCAAAATTTTCACCAAGAAGATAATGGCGCCAAGACCTAAGCGCGAAAACAATAGCGGCCAACTCTAGGTCATTTGTTGGGTAATTTTTCTCATGCACTTTCAACTGCCTTCCACCATAGGCTATTACCCTTCCCTCTTGCATTAAGACTGCGCCTAGTCCTGTCCCACAAGCATCGGTATAAACGGTAAATGGCTTACTCCCATCTAGCAACACTAAGACTGGGGCTGCGGTCAAAGCTCTCTTTAAACGTTGGAATGCATCATCACAATCTACGTCCCACGTGAAAACTAAGTTCTTCTTCGTCAAGCGTGTTAATGGGGCTAATATTTTTATGAAGTCTTTGATAAACTTCCTATTGTAGCCAGCCAACCCTAAGAAACTCCTCACCTCGGTAGCATTTATAGGGACCTTCCAATCTTGGATGGCCACTACCTTCGCGGGATCCACAGCTATCCCTTCTTTGGAAACCACGTGCCCTAAGAATCACACTTCCTTCCTCCAAAAGTGACATTTTGAAAATTTAGCTTTAAGGCTATGCGCTCGAATAGTCTCCAACACTTCCCTAAGATGTAGGGCATGCTCTTCCTCGCTCTTAGAAAAGATCAAGATGTCGTCCACAAAGACTACCACGAATTTATTAAGGTACTCCCTAAACACCCTACTCATCAAGTCAACAAAGAATGCGGGGGCGTTTGTCAAACCGAAGGGCATCACAGGCCACTCGAAGAAGCCGTCTGGAGTCCTAAAGGCAGTCTTGTCTATGCTATCCTCAGTCACTCTCAACTGATGGAAACCCGTGGCTATGTCCAACTGCGAAAACACTGAGGCGCCAAATAACTGATCAAATAGATCGTCAATCCTCGGCAGTGGGTGCCTATTCTTCTTAGTAAGCTTATTAAGTTCTCTATAGTCCACACAAAGTCTAAGGGACCCATCTGCCTTCGTGGCAAATACTACTGGAGCACCCCACTCCGATATACTACGTCTGATGAACCCCTTCTTAAGCAATTCTTTCACTTACTTACTGAGTTCTCTTCTTTCTCTCGGAGCCATGTGGCGCACTGGCAATGCAACTAGTTTTGCATTATCTACTAGATATATTCAAAAGTCTATTTCACGTTTTGGGGGTAAACCCCTCACCTTATCAAAGACATCAACATATTCAAGGACTATACGAACTGATTGTAAATCATCATCGAATGCGTCAAGGGATTCTAGGTAGCTAAGAATTACTGGACCTCTAGGGTCACAAGAAACATCAAAGGTCTTTCCACAACAAGTCAACAATCTAACTATCCTTCTTTCATAATCTAGGATGGCCCCATATCTAGTTAGCCAATCCATACCTAGAATCAAGCCGTAGCCCATGAAACCAAGAACAAAGGCGTTGCATTCAAACTCAATGCCCAAGATAAAAACTCTCAAATCCCGACAAATCATAGAAAGATGAGCCGAACCACCAATAGGATTTGAGACTACTAAGGGATCTGTAACTAGACTAGTATCTAGGTGCAGTGTTTCAACTAATGATGTAGAGATAAACGAATGTGATGCGCCATAATCGAATAAATTACGGACAGGATGATCAAACAGAAAAACTAAACTTTCAACGGAAATTGCTCTACCTCTTTCATGCAGCTTGGGACCATGAGAGCCTGAACTTGCTCCTTTGTCTGCCCTGGTGCCATTAGAGCCTGCACCTATCCTCCCGAGGTAGACCCTGCCCTCTTCCCTTTCTTTGGGCAGTCCTTAATTAGATGTCATGCATCGCCACAGTAGAAACAGCCAGTCTTCTTTTTCTTCCTACAATCTTTGCTTAGATGGCCTGGTGTCTCACAGTTAAAGCATCTCTTCTTTCCCTTGCCATTGTTGCCTTTACCACCTTTCTTGTTCTATTGTTGTTGTTGCGGTTTCTTTTGATCCCCTTTCTTCTCGGGTGTCTTATTAGCGTTGGCACCCTTTTGGTCTTCATGCATAAGCGCCATGTCAACTAGTCCCTCAAAAGTAGCCCTCATGGGGATGTGGGTCATAGCTAACCCATGAAGCGGTTCGTTCAAACCCTTAACAAATCTCAGGGCCTTCTTTCTGGTGTATTCACCAAGTCCAAGCCAAATCTTGCCAATTGATTGAATTTTTTGACGTATTCTTTCACCGATAGATTCCCCTGCTTCAATGTTAGAAACCTTTCCATGTATAGATTCTCTTCAGCCCGTGAGAGAAACTTCGCCTCAAACCTCCGCCTGAAATCTGGATATGTGTTAACTGGACGTTTTCCATTAGTGACCTCCTACCAAAACGAGGCCTCATCCTTCATTAGCCAGGCAGCTAATTGGACCTTTCTTCCATCTTCCACCTCAAAGATCCCAAACAATTCTTCCACCTCCTTTAGCCAGTTTCGAGCTTCAACAAATGTCTCCGTCCCGTGAAAAGGTTTTCCACCCATTGCTCTAAAGTCCTTACATATATTAGCAAAAGTATCGACATGAGGAGGAGGAGGGGGAGGAGGAGGAGGATTTACTGGACCTGCGGTGGCAGCCCTAGTCTCCAAATACCTCCTAAACCATCCTAGTATTGGTATCCCTTCAGGTATCTTGGGAATTCCAGACATGCTGAAACGAAAAAGGAAAGATTCAATACAAAAGAATCGAAGGAAAGATATATGGCTCTTGGGGCTATGCTTTCTAAAATAAGCTTTTCTCTTGAAAATACTTTCCTTAAAACATACTTTTGAAGGTACTTCTTTATAAAAGTTGTTTTTGAAAAATAGTTTATTTCAAAATTCATATGTTCTGGTAACCATCAGCTCTGTTACCACGTGTAACACCCCACGTCCATTAATGTCACTCACAAAGGGAATGCATTAACTTCCATGGAGCATTTTAAGTGTGTATAGAACAGAAACTTAACAACAAGACAGATATAAACAGTACTTAAAACTTTAAAACTTTATTCATTGCAGCGGTAAACACATAAGTTTGATTACATCATCAAAAACCAGAGTCAAAGTACATAATATCCATCTTGAATAAATCAAAGTACATACATTAAAAGACATAACCCCAGTACAAAATAGCCATAAATAAGAGGGGCTGAACTTTACTTCAGCGATCCAAGCAACTTCTAAAAGCAGAGATACAGCTGTCCAAAATCAAGCTCCGCTGGTGCTAGTTCCAAGCTGAGCACCTGGGGGGGGAGGAAGAAAAGAGAAGGAAACAAAGGGGGTTAGACATAAAGTCTGGCGAGTGCGATAACTTTAACAATATAATTACCAAAATAACTAGGATAAGGCATAAGTTGGAAAATAGGGAAATGACTGCGAACAATTGAGTATGACAGAGTAAACAAGGAAATAAGATTGAACTAAGATATCGTTAAAGCACACCTAAACCACTATAAGATAATTACTATACTGCACCACCACTACTATACTGCACCACCACTAGTATACTGCACCACCACTAGTCACTCTAAGGTTGATCTCGTCTACAGAACTTAAATATGATAATGGTAGTTTCGTGCACCCCTAGTTGCCTTCATAGGTGTCGCCTGCCCCTATCTCCACTAGGTGTACCCACTACCCCAAAGCGATCGGCTCCCTAACTCGTAGATGCCCGTGCTGGCCCCACAGTGGGGTGTATCACTCCCCAAAGTGGCAACCCGATACCACCAATAATGCACAGCTTATACCTACACGATGCAACAACGTCTTACCTACCAGCCCGGGCCCACACACGCATATGAACCCGTTGGACTTGCGTTGCCACCGCTAACCCGTTTTGGCCTCTTACAGTCAAACTCAGTATGTGTGTCCCGTCCTCGACTTGGGTCGAGCCCACAAAGATACGTATGGGTTACTGGTTGAAACGGGCCCTCATTACTTGACACAAGCTATCCACCTAAGCTTGGTCCCCTCTAGTACATCCCACTTAACCCTCTTCTTATTCATGTTCACTTACATGTTTCAAATTTTGGTTAAGTGTTTTTGATCGTATTTCAAATGCCACCCAAGGCACCCACTTAACCCCTTCATGTCCCACTACATGTTTATCTGGTTAAGTGTTTCTTAATTCATTAAGACCGTAACCTCATAAAGACCTCTCACATTAGACTGGCATATGTGGCAACTGGATTTGCCGGGTAGGTCCGGGCAGTCTTACACCACAAACGAGCCTAACCTCGTGTCTTTACAACTGTTATGCGTTTAATTTATGCCTAAGACCTCCCACATTAGACTAGCGTTTGTGGCAGCTGGATTTGCTGGACGGGTCCGGGCAGTCTTACACCACAAAAGAGCCTAACCTCTTGTCTTAGACGATTAATTACTCCTAATTAATCATTCCCCCAATTTGAGTTACTTTCCCTATTCAAATTATCAATTAATTCCAATTTTAACTACGACCATAATTGACTCAATTATGTCCATCTATTTATGGTATGAAAAATCATACCAATTTTCATCACAAATTTATTTTATGCCATTTAAGGCATTCATGCCAATTCTCAATATTAAATCTTTTAATATTATCCCATTACCCCACGTTGTACGTTTGTTCGTTTAGCGTAAAATATATGTTAGACTCGAATAGTCTAACTCATGGAATAAAGGGAAAACATCACAACATACATATAATTAAAACTAGATCTAAACGTAAGGGGTGAACTTGCATGTGTGAATGATGTTCTACATCTAAAACTTGCATAGGCCAAAGTTACGACTTGCATAAAACTACACATGTCATAAATCCAATTCTAAAAGTGTAAACTTGTTTAGGTAATGGTCACAACTTGCATAAATCATGTATGTCATAGATCTATATCTAAAGGTGTAAACCTGCATAGGCAATAACCCAAACTTTCATAACATGATTCATATCCCAAACACATTTATTTATATAAACTTGCATATGTGATTTATGCAACATAACGATGGTGTAAACTCACATCTAAACATATAAACTAGCATGTACAATTTAGCACATAACTCACACATGTCATAGACTAACTTTAGATCTAAAATAGATGTCATGAAACATGTAAAGTTATACATAATCTTTACTAACTTGCATATGGTTCATGTCTAAATCAATATCTAAACTTGCATACATACATATGATTTATCATATGAATCAACATAACCAAACTATCATATGAACAACATGATGATTTGATTATACATAAGCCAATCATAGAATTACAACATAGATGATAGCATCATAACTTTACACCATAGATGATAACATAACATCATAGAATTTACAACATATATGATAACATCACAATTTTACAACATAATATAACATGCGGTCAACAATTCACATCATATCCATATAATCCGCATCATAACATAATCCAATTAAATTGCTAATTATTTTATTAAAGAAATCGAACTCACAACTCAAAGAAGGTCTTGAGTTCTGAAGTTGTATTAGCTTTCCTTTGAAGTAGATTCGTTGTTAGAGTTGAATAGAATTTGAATTTGATTAGCTTTCTTCCTCTCTAATTGGTGGTGGCTATTCTGAGTTGCAAGGTGACGGCATGGAGGCCATGATTCTAATTTTTAATTCGATTTTAGGGTTTGAGTCTACATGTCTTTTTATAGAGTTTAGATTAGTTTAAGCCATCCGATCAACCCAGAATTAATCTCAGCCAATCATAGCAGATCAGAAACCCTAATGAGTCAACATCTAGTCATTAACAGGTCACTAATCAAATCTGCCCCGGGGGGAGGGGGCAGTTCGACCCCCAAGTCGACCCTATGGTAGACCTGGTTGGGTAGGTCGACCCCTAGGTCGTCCCTATGGTCGTCCTGGCCCTGGTGGGAATTTTCCTACCTAGCCCATCTGTCTCTGAAATTTGAATTTTCTAAAATCTGTTTTGAATTTTCTGAAACTTCCGATGGCCATAACTTCTTCATACGAAATCCAATTCACGTAATCTCGGACTCTATCTCAACCAGAATTCCGAGATGAACACAATGGAGCAATCCGTTTCCCTTAATTCTCACATCTGAGATTAGTTATTCTTTAATTTGTGAACATTAATATTAAAAATTACGAGGTGTTACAACTAGCATGCTCTAAATTATGTAACGTCTGCCAATTAGAATTGACGTACCTGGTAGCCATGTATGTAAGTTCTTCATTGAGTTTGGTTTCCAACAAAGATAAAATAGAAAGGTTATATTTCTTAGTAAGGATCTTGCACCTATCAAGCTTAATATCCAGGTGAGCTCCTCTTATGTTCCAAATACAGATATTGTGTGTCATTAATTAAACTCGAGATGTTTTTCCGAGCTCCTTGTCATAGATCTGGTGCTGATCTTATTAGCTTGAGTACTAACCACTTGAGAATCATACTTGTTTAGTTTGATGTTCTTCTGGTTTGCAAGGTTGGACCCATCAGCTACATAGATTTTTTTTCCAACATGCAATTTTTCGAAACAGAGCTCGACTTCTCAAGGGACGTGTAAGTTTGTCTCATGCTAACTTCATATGAATGTCACACCCTTGTTTTTGGTAATGATTTACGTAGCTTTTTTCATATGATTTACGTAGCTTTTTGTAATTAATATCTTGCACATATTGTGCACACACTACTATGATTTAGTACTCCTGCATATTGCTAGAATTGCGAATATTAGAAGTCACTTTGGTGGTAATTGTTGGAAATAAATTTAATTTTAAGGAAACAAATAAATTTGGTTTTAATAGGAAATACTATGGAATAAAGTTAATTATTGTATTAAGGGAAGGTTAAAATATATGGTAAGAAATTTTAGATTTATCAAATGTAGAATTCTAGAATTGATTTGTTGAGGAAAGTAGAAATTAGAAAATGAAAGAAAACTCTATAATAAGAAGACTCTAAATACTTGGGTATGTTATAAAAGGGTTGTGCTCTCTCATTTATAATCAGGTTGTCTGAAGAAAAGTGAAGCAATAAAAATGCAGTCGTTTAATTATTCTACCTTTAATCTCTCTCCTCCTCTCTATATCTAAATTCCAACATGGTACCAGAGCTAGGTTAAAAGAGGTAGGAGAGATGAAAATAGCTAACAAGACAAGTCAGCAAGAGAGTTCAAAGAATAATTTCCAAAAAAAAAAAGCAATCAGAAAGTGTATTTGATTTCCATGGCCGAAGCAGTAGAAGAAAAAGAGCAAGGATCTCCGCACCCCGTTGATCCAGCATCCCAGAAGCAGAAGAATGCAAAATCTGAGAAGTCTGTCGAAGAAGATGAAAATGAAGAAGATGAGGAGCTCCTAAAGGCAAGAGCTTTGGCGAAGAGAAAGCAGTAGACTTGCAGCAGCTATCGAAGTTGTTGTTGAACATGGCACAAGTGGCCGTGGAAGAAATTTTATTTAAGAATTGTTGGTGAGAAAGTGCACCATGAAGAGAAAATGCTACAATATTTTTTTTAAAATTTTTTTTCAGTTTATTTTTTTAATTAAGAAAACTTTCATTGCTTCATTTTTTTTCATACCATAAAATGAGGGATTACACTTACATTTATACTGTGGGCGCGGTTCGGTTTGGAGCTCAAACCGCTTCCATACCGCATCAAACGGTTTTTCAAAAATACAAACCATTATACTAACCGTTCAAACGGTTTGGTTTCGGTTCGGTATCGATGTAATACGGTCCGATTTTGGTTCGGTCCGGTTTGAACCCGTATTAAATATAAAACAAAATAATTACTTCCATCAACAATCAATTTACGATTTTATGACGTTGTGTTACCTGAAGGTTAAAACACATAGTATTATCTTGAATTGATATAACTACAACATACACTGAAAATAGAATATATATTATTAAAATAAAAAGTTATATAGAATTTTTTTAATTTTTTTATCATAACATTACCAGAGTAGCTATGCGGTTCGGTTCGGTTCGGTTTAATATGTTTTGTTAACAGTTCAAACCGCAACTGAACCGCATCATTGTGAGTCGGTTCTGTTTGGCCTGTTTGCTTTAGAGAGAGAATATGATGCGGTTTTCCGTACCGTTTTTGCGGTCCGGTCTGTGCGGTTTCCGCATTGCGGTGCGGTTTATGCCCACCCGTAATTTATAGCATTATAAGGATTCTAGAGTCTTCTTTTCTAGAATTGTCTTTAACCCTTAATTTCTACTTTTCTTAGCATATCAAATTCCATTTGATATCTCTTCCCATTTATTTTAGCCTTCCATTAATACAATAATTAAATACATTGCACAATTAATATTTTTCTAAAAACCAAGTTTATTTCCAACGGTATAAAAATTAGAGATCAAACCAGCACCAGCATATATATATATATATATATATATATATATATATATATATATATATATATATATATATAAGAAAACAGACAATTGACCAAATAGAACATGTAATGCAGAACTAACAGAAGAAGATAAATTATGAACATTGATGAGAAAGTTACGCAGCCATTCTGTGAAAGCTCTGACTACACAATTAAATAAATAAACTAGAAAAAAAATTGTTTAGAGGAGAGAAGGGGTGAACCAAAGAGGAGGAGGCCAGTAGAGTCGGGCATCTTCTGGCAAAATTTGTTGTATTGTGCCATCCTCCAAGTTGTAAATTCTGATATCTTTTCTATTCTTCTTGCCGAGTTGAGAACAATCGGAGTACTCATCAGTGAAATAAACAGAGTTTGGTTTCAAGCCAGGAGCATCGACCGTCGAGACGCAAACCGGGGTATTTCCTCCTAGGAAGATTGCATAATGTCCCAAGCTCTCCACCTTCACCAGCCTTCTTTTTTGCCTTCCAGGCATAAAATCAAATCTATAAACTTCAATCATAGAAGTATAATGGTTTACTTCTCCTCGAAGCCTACGAACATGCAACAAATCTCCCCACTTGGTATGCACTAGGTAAAAGTAGAAATATCCATTATTCAAATCTAACTCTTGAGCAGGCAAAAATTCCTCATCTTTCTTCACTGCTGCTGCTTGGCTGCTTAAATCCCACTCTTGAACCATTCCACTTGGGTACGTTGTGAGCAACACTAGTTCGGAATTACTTGCATGATTGCTAGTGCATTGATAACGACGATGATGATACAAAAGGATGTCTTCAATGAACAAGGGTTCCTGGACACCGCACACCATTGTCCACTTTTCAGCGCCGGATTTGGCAAAGGCAAAACCACCCATCAGATTGTGAAGAAGAATCACCACAGTATAATCATCATCATCACTCATAGCTGGACATGAAGATAGGCAAGCTTTCCAGTACAAAGAGTAACGCAAATCCTCCGCACTGTAATTATATTCCTTGCTTACATACCTCCCCTGACTGTTGCTATAATAAGTTTCCTTGATACCGTAATGATTTCCAAATTTAGGTGTGACAATGTCTAATGTGGAAATAGAAGGCAGTGCAATCTGTTTACGTGTCATCGGATTTACAAGTACAAGCTCAGATCGTTCGTCGGCGACAATCATCCAACCATGGTCTGACCCAATAACAAAGCAGTTGTTGAGTGAAGGAAGTATCGGCAATGCATCTGGTTCCTTCCCCATAGTAAAAAACCTGTCATCGGATATGCTGTAGAAATTTGCAAATGCAGCAGTCTCATTATTGAAAACAAGCCATGGCTTCTGCAGTTTGAAACGGTGCAAGTGCCGTCTTTTGTCCTTGAGGGCAGCAGCTCTTCTCCATGAACGGCACACTGATGCAAAGGAATATATGTCCGGAATGGTTAATGATTCGCATATTGTACCCAGAAGATCTTCTCCAAGATCCGACCACATATCATCGTATTCATCATCCATTAGATTTGCTTGATTCGCTCTTTTTTATCTGCCAAGCAAACTAAATCCGAATTGATCTTTCTATTTTTATTACAAATATATGGGTAATATGATCAATGATGCGTTAAACCTAATATAGATATCCCATGAGTGGTGAAAGTAAACCGAAAGATCTGAGGATACATGTAATTATAATCTTACTAATTCACCATGCATATAAAAACTCGAAAATAAATGGTAATCATTGCATGTCATTTTGAACGAAAGCAGGAAAAAGCAATCCGCAGTATTAATGCTTTGATAAATGGTAATCTTACGTCTTAACTCTTAACCCATAAAAAAGGGGAAAAAAAAAAAATCTTTTTGGTTTTATTCCTCAAACAAGGGAAGAGAGAGAGCAAGATGCATTTCTCAGTGTCTGGGAGAAAACATGAGATATTAGATGAAAAGAGGGGAAAGCAAACCATAGCCTATGTCAATATTGAGTAATGGCTTCAGTAAGTACCAGTCTTACCTGTTATTGGAAGAAGAAGAAGAAGAAGAAGAAGAAGAAGAAGAAAAATCCGTTTTCTTTTCTTGGAACAAAGAGGTGATGAGATGCAATATAAATAACGCTAGCAAGATACCAACCTATCAATGTCTGGAAAGGAAGAATATAAGATAGTAAGATTTAGGCATGAAGGCTTGAGCAGGATTAAATAATGAAAAATGTTTGGTTCTCGATGGACTGTGTATATATATGCTACTGTTTATAACCGAGCTAACCAGTTGGTTGGGATCAGCTTTGAAGATGGCTTCTTCACCACATAAAGCTGACCCATTCTTTTCAAATATATTTGCCAGTATTATCGGTTACTTTATTTTAAATCTGCAGCATACATAAATAGGGTATAATGCGTTTTGACCAGGTCCCATTTTTAACCGAGTCCTCAGTCCTCACTATAGCTAAATAGTAGGTTATAAGTTATAACTCGATCAGGATTCAAATCTTCTATAAAAAGAAAAAAGAAAAATATAGTTAGAAAATTTTGAAGAAACATAAATTAAACCGTAAATGCATTTGATGAAAACTAACATTTAATCTTTTATGTGAACATGGCTTGTCCTGACTAAATTATCACTTCCAAAAATATCATTTGAAAACAATAGAGGCGTCAGCTCAGCTGGATAGTATGTACGTTGGGTTTCAAGCTTCCATTCCCGAATATCTTAGCAGACCAAGCTTTGAGATCATTTTTTAGAGCCTTGTGTTTCTTGTATAGTATGTACGTTGGGTTGCCGAAGCATGGGACTTCCCATACTTTGCTAACAATATCGAAGAAATCTAGTTGCTTGGTCCAAACATAAAAAACTTTAAAAGCAGGTTTCCTGACATTAATTTGGTCATTCATGTGTAATACTTGCGGCGAATGATCCGATAGTATTGGCATGTCAAGTTCGTTAACTAAACTAGGCCACATACTAAGCGCAGCAGAGTTACAAAAAGAGTGATCGATTTGAGAAAATGTGCGGACACCATTCCTATTACAATTGTTCCAAGTGAGTTCAGGACCAAAAGCATTAATCTCAAGTAGATTAGAATTCGTGATGGCCAAGTTAATATTCCTAATTGCAGAAAGAGAAACAGAGGAACTTCTTACTCTATGAGATAACTTGAGAGGAGTATTAAAGTCCCCACAAACAATCCAAGGATCAAGATCCGGTTTCAATAAATGCATGTCTTGAAAAAAGGTCTCTCTAGCAGCAGAAGTGTTATGCGCGTAAATAAAGGTAGTGTAATTGAGAGTAGAAGAGGGAATGTGCAGATTTTTGCAATGTAAAAATTGTGAAGAAGAACTGCTTTTACCAAGCTGATGAATAGAAGGGTCATGCATTAATAGAATTCTACCATAACTAGTGTAACACCCCACGTCCATTAATGTCACTCACAAACACTACAAGAAAAATACCCTATTGCAACTAGCTATTTGCAACAGGCAACAAAGGACAGTTGCAGTAAATGATATTTAGCAACAGACCTATTATAGCAGTTGCAATAGATAAGATTTAGCAACAGACTTTTTCTTTCTGTTGCGAAAAACATATTTTTCGCAACTGCGCTTTTCTTCCTGTTGCAATTACATACTTTTAGCAACGGTACTTCCAAAACAGTTGCAACAAACATATTATTTGCAACTGCGCTTCCAAGCCAGTTGCAAATAAATATCTTTAGCAACTGTTTTCGCCAGTTGCAATAACTGTATTTTTTACAACTACTAAAGCAAGTTGCGAAAAACATATTAAAAATAAGTATAAACATTTAATGATTAACTTCTAATAATTAATTTTAAATAGTTATTGTTAAATGATTAACTTTTAATAATTAATTTTATACAGTCACTGCTAAATAATTTACTACTAGTAATAATTATACAATAATTAAGATTAATATTTAATATTTAATCATTATTAATTAATAATAAAATTTAAGTATTGTAAAGTGATATTTATAACTGATAATTAAATAATAATTAATAATTAACAAATAATAATAAATAACATTTAAAAAATAATAAAATAAATAAATATTTATTAAATAATAATAAATTAATAATAAGTAATGGATAATAATTAATAATAATTTGAAACATGAATATGTTTAAATATTAAATAAGTAATAAATAAATAATAAATTCATAATAAATAATTACTATTAAATCCAAAAGGATGAAGTAATAGGTAATATTCAGTTATAATTTGATAAGTATTAAGTAATAATAACTAATTGAAATCAATTAATACGTTAATAATTTATCATGTGGTTAGTTATTAATAGTGTGTAAATTATATTTAACAATTGTTAACTACATTTAATAATTAATAATTTTAATTAACAATGAATATTAAATAATTTATCAGTATTCATCATATATTGTATTTAACAAGTAATATTCAGTTATAATTAAGAAGTAAAACTACTAATAGTTAAACATTATTGAAATATATTTTTTAATAACTGATTGTTAAGAAGTCAAAAATTAATAAAAATCAATATATAAAATTAATGACTAATTTTGAATAATTGTTAGTTCACAATGCATGTTAGAAAATCAATGATTTATAATAATTAATAAGCAAACATTTACAATTCACAATTAATAAACAATCATAATAATTAAGAAGTAAAATTTCGTATTTAATATTCTATATCATAATTAATAATTATATTTAATATTTAGTACATACTTTCATATGCATCTAATATTTCTATTAGATAATAGCAGTTGAAAAAAAATATTTCAAAAATAATATGTTCACTATTTACATGTTAGATATTGTGAATGAACATAAAACATTTGTTTGTGTATTGTGCAGTTTGAAAATTGATTTAAGTGCTGTTAAAATAGGCTTAAGAGTTGAATAAGGCCAATTTAAAACTTAAGGGTAAAAAGGGTAATTGGCAACAAGGATAAACCCTAACCTAACCATAGCTGTGTAGATAAAAAGGATTGAGCCGTCGGCAGTAAAAAAAACAAGATGAAACGAAAATCAAAATCCCGATCTGTAAAAGAAAAAATCGAAAATTGCAGTTGTTAATCGAGGCTCATGAGAATAGCACGGTGAAAAGCGATAGCACCAGAAAGGCAAGCGACGACGAATCCATCTCTAAATCAATAGACAGCGAGTTCGAGTTCTTCTCCAGATAATGAAATTGATGGGAAAGGAGAAATCTTAAAACAAATAAGGTCCAGGCGCACACCACAGTTGTAAGTTTATGAAAAGGCACTACTTATGGACTATTAATTTTTGCAGGTTCTGATTTCTAGTTACTTGTACTTCTAACTTTTAAACAACATTATGTGATGTAATTATGTACTGATGCCGATTTAAATTTGATCATTATGTTCTAATATTTTAGGTTTGTTAATCGCGTATCAAGGATTTTTTTGTACTAAATCAAAATTGATATGTTTTAGATTGTTATTTGATTTGCAAAGTTCTATTTGGGAAAGAGTTCATCCAGTGGTGAACATGATTTGAGTTAGTATTTACTTCATTAATCTTATGACTAACATGTGCTTTTGAGCTGTTGTGGTCTATTTTGATGGACAGTATGAGGTTTTTTTTAAAGTTGAATCAGCAATAAGAAATACCCATATATAATTCGTGTAAGTTATCAGATACCAATCAGTGATTCATATGGTTGGTATTTTACTTTTTCGTAGTTGTAACTATAGTTATAATCAACAAAAGTTAACAATATCTTGCTGAAATTGTTTGATTTTGATTTGAGACAACTCCAAGAAAAAACAATAATAATTCAACATTAGTGAACTCATTCATGTGATTAAAACAACATCTTAGTTGTGTCTTTTTAATATATTTATGGCTATATTGTTTGACCTTTTTTTAACCCCTTAGGCAATATTACAGTACATTCAATTCTAATATCTCCGGTTTAAGAATTTGCATTTTAACACAAATGGAATGAAAAAGAAGATGGTAAAACATTGTAACATGCAGTTGCAGTCTTGTTCTTTTTATTCTTTATACTAGTTAAAATGAATTGCTACATCTTTCTGACTTTCCCATATGATTTCATAATAAATGTGATTTTTTTTTTTTGATCATGTTCAGTTAGTTTTAGCTATAAATTCATAATTAATTTTCAGTTTTTATTTCATAGATGGTGTATGCTTATTGCATTATCATCATTCAACAACCTCATAAGAAATATTAAATGGTTTGTCATTTTTATCATTTGAAAACGATATGGTCAATCAACTTAAAAATGAAAACAATACTAGTAATTTTGAAATTCAAAAGGGTTTGAAAATTTACATAAATAATTAATATCAGTTTTGTCGTATAACTTGAATTATTGATACGAATAAAATTATTTCTTTTTTCCTCTTCTTATTATATATAAAGAAAATAAATTATTTTGATGATGTAATTAACTATAATAGCATAAATTTCTATAGAAGGCCTATGTTTTGCAGTTGGCTTTAGGTACCAAAATGCGTAAGACCGGCCCTGATGCCATATGAATAATGTTATTGATGCATTTCTTGGTTGAATTTTGTAAACTGTATAGATATATGTTGGTGAGTTGTTGAAAACTGATAAAACTGTATAAGTTTATAAATGATGAACGACTCATAGTCTTATATATGTACTTGAAGGTTTAGTATTATTTTAAATAAGCAATGATGAACCTTGCAATTGTATTAGACATAATGAGTCCCACTGTATTTGTTATGGTTTTTTTTTTTTTTTTTGTAAACTGAGTGAAGGAATTATTTGTATTCAAAATAAAGAGTTATAAGCATTTCTGTACTGAGGACTTGATTAATGTCTACGTAATTTTCATGTTACTGTAACGGTATAATTTGTATACGGAATCCCTTGTTGGCACTGATGGGTAGATCATGTTATATAAACAATATATAGTAATGGTTTTTCAAAGCTAAGTTGTGCCACTTGTTGTTTAAGTGTCTTAAGCATTTCTGTGTAAATGAAGGTGTCAACAGTGAGACAATATTTGTATTAGATTTACATGGTGATTGAATCATATAATTAAAACCATTTTCAAGGTGTTTTCATGAAGCAATATATATGGCATAAGTGTAGGGTACTTGTAACTTATGTTTGTACAAGACTGAACTATATTGGATCTTACTGAAAGCATATATTAGTGCTTTCATAAACACGCATGTTGTTTATAATTGTGAAAGGAGGCACTGCATGTAAATAATGATCAGTTTGCATGCTGTACAACTTTATAAATATTGTAGTATAAACACAGATTTTATCATGTTATGGAATTAGAAATTTTATTATCATGATATGTATATCTGTGAATACATACAGATATCATTAATGTTAATGCGTGTCTTTAATATTAATTAGTATGTATTTCAGATGAAAACTAAAGTGAGAAGTTGGCCATATAATTTTCCTCAATCGAAGGATTATCAAACCGCTGAAGAGAGAGGCTTCGTAGCTGGTAGGCTATTTGTCAGTGAAAGGTATTGTTCCCAAATTGCATTCATTTTACATATGGTATTTTAACGTTAAATTACAGTGGACATGTATATATTAACCAACCTGATGACACTAAGTTGCATGTAACAAGGTTCATAAACAAGAAACACATGCCTGCAGACTCTGCATGGAAGAAGCAGGCGTCAAAGGTGAACTATAGGAATTTTTGAGGAAATATGAATTCATAAGTAAAAGCCATCATGAGTTCAGCCTTGAAGGATGTTGCAAAGCTCACATCATGTTTTCCTTGCATGTGGAAGAAGTACTGGAATCTTGGCCTGAACAAAGCAGTCAAAGTAGAGGATGGCTCACAATTCCCGATGCAGCTCTGAAATGAACTGACAATTGGTTTAAAGACGCTCTCGATAAGTTCTCAGAATACTGAACATTCTAATTCCGACAACAAAGTTTGTGGCAAAAAATGTGAAGATCGTTCTGATCCAAGGGCTATTGATGGAAGGAGGTGATTACTTGCCCGTTTTTTAATATAGATAACCGATTTGTCTGAAAATTGTTTAGAAAATACTCTATTCGAAATAAATGCGTTGTGTGAGAGAAGAAATTGTTATATATGAATGATGTATGAAAATTGTAGAAATTTTTGTTGTAATTGTTTGTACTATTAAAACTTTGTTAAAATAAATATTTTATTTGTTTATTCAATTATGTGATATGCACTATTACTAAAACAAATACATTTAATATGTAACATCTACAAGATGTAATTTTTTTTTTATAGATTTATGAATCTATTGCAACAGGCATATACTGTTGCAAAATGATCTGTTGCAACAGCAAAAGCCTGTTGCAAAAAAGTATACCGCAACATCTTATTGCAACAGGCAAAAAATGTTGCAGACTTTTAGCAACTTCGGCTATACCAACGGGCGTAGGCCTGTTGCAATAGGTCTATTGCAACAGATATCGCCTGTTGCGAAAAGTGTTTTTTGTTGTAGTGAAAGGGAATGCATTAACTTCCATGGAGCATTTTAAGTGTGCATAAAACAGAAACTTAACAACAAGACAGATGTAAACAATACCTAAAACTTTAAAACTTTATTCATTGCAGCGGTAAACACATAAGTTTGATACATCATCAAAAACCAGAGTCAAAGTACATAATATCCATCTTGACTAAATCAAAGTACATACATTGAAAGACATAACCCCAGTACAAAATAGCCATAAATAAGAGGGGCTGAACTTTACTTCAGCGATCCAAGCAACTTCTAAAAGCAGAGATACAGCTGTCCAAAATCAAGCTCCACTAGTGCTAGTTCCAACCTGCGCACCTTGGAGGGGGGGGGGGAGGAAGAAAAGAGGAGGAAACAAAGGGGGTCAGAATAAAGTCTAGCGAGTGCGATAACTTTAACAATATAATTACCAAAATAACTAGGCTTAGGCATAAGTTGGAAAATAGGGAAATGACTGTGAAAAATTGAGTATGACAGAGTAAACAAGGAAATAAGATTGAACTAAGATATCGTTAAAGCGCACCTAAACCACTATAAGATAATTACTGCACCACCACTACTATACTACACCACCACTAGTATACGGCACCACCACTAGTCACCCTAAGGTTGATCCCGTCTACAGAACTTAAATATGATAATGGTAGTTTCGTGCACCCCTAGTTGCCTTCATAGGTGCAGCCTACCCCTATCTCCACTAGGTGTAACCATTACCCCCAAGCGATCGGCTCCCTAACTCGTAGATACCCGTGCTGGCCCCACAGTGGGGTGTATCACACCCCAAAGTGGCAACCTGATACCACCAATAATGCACGGCTTATACCTACACGATGCAACAACGTCTTACCTACTAGCTCGGGCCCACACACGCATATGAACCCGTTGGACTTGCGTTGCCACCGCTAACCCGTTTTTGCCTCTTACAGTCAAACATAGTATGCATGTCCCGTCCTCGACTTGGGTCGAGCCCACAAAGATACGTATGGGTTACTGGTTGAAATGGGCCCCCATTACATAACACAAGCTATCCACCTAAGCTTGCTCCCCTCTAGTACATCTCACTTAACCCTCTTCTTATTCATGTTCACTTACATGTTTCAAATTTTGGTTAAGTGTTTCTGATCGTATTTCAAATGCCAACCAAGGCACCCACTTAATTCCACATGCCACCCAAGGCACCCACTTAACCCCCTCATGTCCCACTACATGTTTATCTGGTTAAGTGTTTCTTAATTCATTAAGACCGTAACCTCATAAAGACCTCTCACATTAGACTGACATTTGTGGCAGCTGGATTTGTCGGGCGGGTCCGGGCAGTCTTACCCCACAAACGAGCCTAACCTCGTGTCTTTACAACTGTTACGCATTTAATTTATGCCTAAGACCTCCCATATTAGACTGGCATTTGTGGCAGCTGGATTTGCCGGGCGGGTCCGAGCAGTCTTACACCACAAAAGAGCCTAACCTGGTGCCTTAGACGACTAATTACTCCTAATTAATCATTCCTCCAATTTGAATTACTTTCCCTATTCAAATTATCATTTAATTCCAAATTTAACTATGGCCATAATTGACTCAATTATGTCCATCTATTTATGGTATGAAAAATCATACCAATTTTCATCACAAATTTATTTTATGCCATTTAAGGCATTCATGCCAATTCTCAATATTAAATCTTTTAATATTATCCCATTACCCCACGTTGTACGTGTGTTCGTTTAGCGTAAAATATACGTTAGACTCGAATAGTCTAACTCATGGAATAAAGGGAAAACATCACAACTTACATATAATTAAAACTAGGTCTAAACATAAGGGGTGAACTTGCATGTGTGAATGATGTTCTACATCTAAAACTTGCATAGGCCAAAGTTACAACTTGCATAAAACTACACATGTCATAAATCCAATTCTAAAGGTGTAAACTTGTTTAGGTAACGGTCACAACTTGCATAAATCATGTATGTCATAGATCTACATCTAAAGGTGTAAACTTGCATAGGCAATAACCACAAACTTGCACTACACCATAATGGCCATTTTGCAACTCTTATTTTTTTCAACTGCCAACATTTATATGTGTTATAGACTAGTGACACTAATATGTGTTGCAGTAGTAAAAATGTGTCACCAAAAATGTGCCGTCACTTATTTATGTTGGTATGCCTAGTCAACCCTTATATTCTAAGGGCAAAATGGTAAGCTCTCTCACCCATAACCTAATCGTTACCTCAATTCTTTCCACCCAACGCTTATTCGTATGAAGGCCGCGACATAATCAAACTAAAAAAAAAGACTTCGATGAATTGATACCACCGATTACCTAATCGATATCAATATCAGATACTAAGGATATTGGATTTCTCAAATCAGTGTTAGCCTCTCAAATCCTCTCTCCATGTCTTCGAATTAGGGCTTCTAAGAATTGGGGCTTCTAGAAAATTGGTACGGTGTTCGGCTCCTTTCTGATTTTTAATTTGCTCGCCTTGATGGATTAACTGCCAATGATGAATGGATTTATATTGATTTTTCTTTTTTTGTAGGTGTATTCAGGGCCAAGGGGTTGTGAAAATTTGCAAAGGCAAAGGCAGTTTTGATAAAATGGATAGATGTATGGCTTGTGAAGTTGGTGAGGGAACAACGCTAGGAATCAGGTATTATTATTGAATCCATTTTTAACTTATTTTTTTTATTTTAGTTGTAGTTTTGTTTAGATAGATTGTACCATAATTAATTAATTTTTTTGTGACTTCTAGGACTGGGATTACTATACAATTTTAGGACCAATTCCTTGCATCAGTTTCTTAAATATCTTCTTATGTCACAATGATATATGATACTATCAATAAAGATCTAAAGCTGGAATTTGAATACAACATTGCCACAAGATTTGTAAGAAACCAGCAACTGATCTTAAATTTTCTTATATTTACTGGTTGGTAAGTCAATGGGCTTTTTACTCATCCTTTGTTGGTGTTGCTTGTACGATCCCTTGCTGATAGTGTGAGGTAGTATAAAGTGGGAAAAGATAAATTCAATTTGTATTAGTCTATCTATCAGGTTTTGTTAGGCATCACACTTGAACTTTTTCAACAAGTGGGGTTTGGTATCAATTAAGAGCCTTCAAGAGACCTACTATTATTATTTTAAATTATAATCATTTTTTTCTATTGTTAGTAGGTTACTGCTAAAACATCATACTTTCTGCATTTAGGACTTCTGGTTTTGAAGTAGGTACACAACATGTCTATAAATTATAGTCGTGTGTTTTCCTATCAAATACATCTTTTACATTTTCAAAGTAAACTATTTTCACCTGTTCTAACTGATTTCTAGTGAACATTTTAATAATGGTTATGTGATCTTGATTATGCTTTGGTGGATGGGAGGAGGGTTTAACGAAGACTTCATCATATTTGATGAGTAATCTATTATGTCATCTTGTTGTACAGCAGGTGTATTAGCTAAAGGAATGTTAGAATGTTTGTTGTACAGCAGGCGTTTATGTCATTATTTTCATTATTGTCGGGCATGTTAATGTTTATTCTTAACATGTTAACTATTATTGTTGCATACTATGTAATAATATTTACATAGCTAAATAACTGAATAATTAATAATAAGAATCTAAATTATATCAGTTGATGTGGAGTTTCATCTAGGCTTCACCTACAATCCATTGGAGTCTATGTCTAGCGCTTAGCTGTCAAACAAAATGGCTCTCTAGTTTCTCTTCTAATTTTATGTTTTAGACAATATATCAAAAGTATAACATTTAACTATCCGAGCATTGGAAAAAAGAAAGAGGGTGCAGAATTGCTACAAAATTTAGAAACAAGTTATTGATGTTACAAACAAGCATGAATGGATGCATATATGTAAATAGCCGCACATTCCAATGTAAATATAATACATTCTCTTTTGCATCAGCATTTGTGTTCCAAATAGTCAGCCATTTACATATATGCAAAGCAGTATGACAAGTTTCCCACTAACTCTCTCATCACTCATCCATTTATTTTGCTATATGCAATTGGATTGCTCCCTAACACTGTTGTCATGCAGAGTGCCACACACATACACACACAAATATATATATATATATATATATATTGTGTGTATCTACATGCATATACACACACATGAAGTTTCCTATAAATATTCACTAGTTAGAAGCATCTAGTGTATACAAGCTAATGGTGGCAGGATAAGGAAGAGCATGCACAATTCACAGTTGTAAGTGTACAAGTATGAGTTAAAAAATACATTGGGCACAAGTTTGGATGAACACATAATTCACTACTGATAAGATTAATTAAATAATAAATCAAATACCTTCAAATTAAACAATAAGAGCTAAACTTACTTGAGTGGGAACATCAATTGATCCTATGACAACTACTTTGAGAATCTCCAGCAGGACTGATTTCTTTTTTTGAGAAGCTAAGACAGATGTGAAAATGTAGCATAAGCAAACCAATATAAGTAAAATAGTTTGATCAGAAATCCTGATATTTGTAAGAATAAACAAATTTATGTACATGAATCTCGCTGAAATCCAATTTAAAGCATGTGGCAGTTTCCCCTGAATCTTCGTACGAAATTCCTTTGCTATATCTCAGCCAAATTCCCATCACATTGTTCTCAAAAGAGAGGCCTCATTCCAGATTAGTAAATTTAACATTTAGCCCAGGAAAATTGAAGCTTGCTACATATTACTAGCAAACCATACTTTGTATAGGCACACATATAATCAATACCCTTTATTTGATCGTAATAAATGAATAGTAATAATCAGTTGCAGAATTTATCTTACAAGCATCAGTTAGTCAGCAGTAAAGCAGTCAAATAATTGAGTATCTTATAGACTAATATGTCCACTTGTGTTTCTTTGCTGTTGATTTTACAAGTGTTACAGGTCTAGATAAATTATCGCCTCTTCTCTATTTTGTTCCATGATATGCATGTTATATAGTTATATTCCTGATATGAGTTTTGATAAATAAAAAGAATAAGACCATCTGCAAGTTGATTCCTTGATTTATTAAAGCCACTACCTCAATCATTTGATGCATGTATGAGCACTTAATCTAGTACATATATGTATTTTTTGACTTGCCTAAACCTGTATATATAAAAAGCTAAAATTATGTATGAGCAGAGTAAATTAAGGAGGCTACAGCAGCTCCATTAACGTTGGTTATCCTCGGCAGTATACCCAACTACTGGACCAAAGCTGAAAACCATGGTGTTCAAGTTGTAAGTTCTTTAAACTAATTTGTTATGCTTAAGTATTACATTGTGACTTTATTATATGACAAAAATGGCTTCATAAGTGGTGATGTAGGCTTTGTAATGGTTTGTGGCATGGGAGATTACAACACCGTTTTAGGATATGACACACGGTCATTGCTAAGGATGGCGGTGCAGTGCAGGGTGTAGATTCTGTTGATTCCAGGAAGTTCACTTGTTAATTTTGCATTATGGGCCTATGGCAGTATAGTTCTCGTATGTATCTTTGCTTGTTTATTTGTCATAACGTGTCTTATTTTTGAAACCTGTGTAATTCGTTATTTGATTACAAAATTAGAATGCAGATTGTATTACAAAATTAGATATAGTATAAAACTGTATTATTTTGTTAATTATTCCTATTGGATGTAGCCATTTTCAAAAATGTAACCATTTCTCAAACATATAATACTTTAGTTGACTGTGATTTCTATAAGTGAACTTATTTTTTTCACATAAAATGTATCAACGTGTCCTTTAAGGTGCAAGTTGAAGTTCACTTGCTTTTTTATTTTTGATCATTTGATGCAGGTTGACACATTTACTTGATCCATCAGGATGACAGTGTTAATTTCATCATCGCAGAACAAACATTACTGTACTAGGTAATAGTTCTCTCTTCCATGTTACATCTATGACTAGTGCCGGAAACCAGTGGGGGTTGGTATGTCAAGGAATGTTGAGTCCTCAGTTTTTCGAAACTAAGCAATGCTCAGTTTCAAACAAAACTGAGCAATGCTCAGTTTTTCGAAACTGAGCATTGCTCGGTTTGTCGAAACTTAAAAATAACTATTTAGAACATCATATAGGCCGGTTTCATTATTTTGTTGCTAAATATTCTTGCTTTTGTCCATGTTCATGAGTTAACTATTATTAAATACAAGTATTAGGTCAGTCTCTATAAAATTTTGAGATGGTGTAACGTTAGATTCTCGCCCTTCAATAAATTAGCAAGTGCTTTAGCCTTTTGTTGATTTAAATGAAATTTTATGTTTTTCTGTGCTACCTTTTTGGCATACATGTAATATGCTTTATGCTATATTTTTCAGAAAATCACTGTGATGATATTGAATGCAGAACATCGGAGAGCTCTATCTCCTAACAAGGTATTTATTCATCGTGACATTTCTTACAAAAATATTTGTACTGAGTTATATCCTATTGTATTTAATTGTAAACATGGTTGTTTATGCGAATTTCATAGAATGGGTTTTATTCAGTTATTAATACTTTTACCCTGTTTCTTTGCCCTTATGTATATTTTTATTCATCTTTTAGTGTACAATTAGTTTATCATCTTTTTTTTAATCTCCTAAAGCAACATATTCTAAATTTCAATTGTGCACTTAATTGCCCAACAAGGTTATTACACTTTAACATCGACTGCCCGACATAATTCATCTCATACTGTTAATATATTTAACTGCAAACTACATCGACTGCTTGACATATTTTACTGTTAATAGCCTGAAATGAGTGCGTTTATATTTTGTAGGCACTTGTGGAGGAGGAGGAAAAAAAGTAGAATTTGGAATGTAATAGCAACGAGAAGGCAAATATGTTTGATCTTGACAATGGTCTATCGAATTACAAAATCAAGTTGCAAGTCAAGTGGCGAGTCAAGTGTCAATCCAAATCCCGATGCTCTTAAATCATTTGCTTCATCCTTTCTTACTATGGTACCGGGATTGCAACATAACGTTAATGGCAGTGTTGTGACGCCTATGACATTTTTGAATTTGAAATATGGAAGTGTACCAAATACGTTAATAGAGGTGTAATTTGAACTTGATATTATGGTATTTTGAAATTGGAAGCATTATGCAAAAGTGACATTATTGAATTTGAAATATGGAAGTGTACCAAATATTTTTATTTGAATTGATATGTTGAATTATATATGCGATTGAAAATCATAAAAACATGTTATATAAGTGTTAGCAATTTATGTATGCCAACATTTATAAGAGTTAGTAGGATTATGATACTGACATTTATAAGTGTTACCATATCTTATGGTTCCAACATTTATAAGTGTTAGCAATGAATATGTTTGTAACTCTTATAAGTGTTACCATATTTTATGGTTCCAAAATTTATAAGTGTTAGCAATGAATATGTTTGTAACACTTATAAGTGTTAGCAATGAATATGCTTGTAACACTTATAAGTGTTAGCGGTTACTCTGTTCGTAACACTTATAAGTGTTACAGGAAATTCCTCACAGGCTGTTGGTGACACATAAAAGTGTTACAAACAGAGTTTGTAACACATATACTTGTTGGGAATCCCCTGTTTTGGTGTAGTGTTGCATAACATGATTCATATCCCAAACACATGTGTTTATATAAACTTGCATATGTGATTTATGCAACATAACGATGGTGTAAACTCACATCTAAACATATAAACTAGCATGTACAATTTAGCATATAACTCACACATGTCATAGCCTAACTTTAGATCTAAAATAGATGTCATGAAACATGTAAAGTTATACATAGTCTTTACTAACTTGCATATGGTTCATGTCTAAATCAATATCCAAACTTGCATACATACATTTGATTAATCATATGAATCAACATAACCAAACTAGCATATGAACAACATGATGATTTGATTATACATAAGCCAATCATAGAATTACAACATAGATGATAACATCATAACTTTACAACATAGATGATAACATCACAACATAACATCATAGAATTTACAACATATATGATAACATCACAATTTTACAACATAATTATAACATGCGGTCAACAATTCACATCATATCCATATAATCCACATCATAACATAATCCAATTAAATTGCTAATTATTTTATTAAAGAAATCAAACTCACAACTCAAAGAAGGTCTTGAGTTCTGAATTCTGAGTTCTGAAGTTGTATTAGCTTTCCTTTGAAGTAGATTCGTTGTTAGAGTTGAATAGAATTTGAATTTGATTAGCTTTCTTCCTTTCTAATTGGTGGCGGCTATTCTGAGTTGCAAGGTGACGGCATGGAGGCCATGATTCTAATTTTTAATTTGATTTTAGGGTTTGAGTCTACATGTCTTTTTATAGAGTTTAGGATTAGTTTAAGCCGTCCGATCAACCTAGAATTAATCCCAGCCAATCAGAGCAGATCAGAAACCCTAATGAGTCAGCATCTAGTCATTAACAGGTCACTAATCAAATCTGCCCGAGGGGGGGGGGGAGGTCGACCCCCTGGTCGACCTGGTTGGGTAGGTCGACCCCCAGGTCGACCCTATGGTCAACCTGGCCCTGGCGGGAATTTTCCCGCCTAGCCCATCTGTCTCTGAAATTTGAATTTTCTGAAACTTCCGATGGCCATAACTTCTTCATACGAAGTCCAATTCACGCAAACTTGGACTCTATCTCAACCAGAATTCCGAGACGAACACAATAGCGCAACCCATTTCCCTTAATTCTCACATCTGAGATTAGTTATTCTTTAATTTGTGAACATTAATATTAAAAATTACGGGGTGTTACATTCTCCCCTCCTTAAAGGATTTCGCCCCCGAAATCTCCAAGTTAAGGAGAATGCATATCCTAACATCCAAACAACCATATACTCAACCATCAAACACAGGCATCCATTGTCCTTATAAAATTCCTAATGCTGTATGAACATATGCAAGAAGTGTGTGTATATGTTCCTTATCTAATGCGAGATCAGGCGGTCTACTGATTCAGTTGACCTCCTTAATGCAAACCATGATAGTGCCATGCGTCCATTACGTATGTGAAAGAATTCGATACATATTATTTCTACATGTGTGCACAACCATTCACCAAAATGCAACATCCATGTGATATCACAACCATTATACATCCATTAACTTAAATATGCACCCACATTTATATGCAATATGCAATATGAAGTGACTGAGCCGATCTAGTGCCTAAAGTGTGTGTATATGCATCCACGAGCAACCACTAGCAAACACTTGCATCTGCATGCATCCATCATACATAACATGTCTCAAACACATGTTTCAACCATAGGACTAACCTATCTAAAGGTCAAAGATACTAGCGAGAGGTCATACTAAAGATAAGATAAGTACAAGCTAAGCGATAAAGGAGAAATTAAAGACATACCCTTGAAAAGAAAAGGGTACAATGAACGCATCTTCTCTTCCGTCTCCCAAGTAGCGTTGCTCTCATCATCTCCCCATTGCACTTTGACTAGCTTGACCTGTCGATTCCTCAACTTCTTAACCTCCGACCCAAGAATGCACGTAGGAGCTCGTCGAATCGTCTCATCACGCTCTATCTCCACCTCTCTAAGCAAGCTCGGCTCTACCACTTTCGCGGTCTCGTGCAAGCACTTCCTCAAATGTGATACATGGAATACGTCGTGTACACCACTAAGTCTCTCGGGAAACTCCACTCTATACGCCATCTGCCTAATCCTCTCCTTAATAGGAAACGACCCTATGAACCTTGATGCTAACTTCCCAACAGACCCAAAGCGAACGACATTCAGTAATGGAGACACCTTGACAAAGACCATGTCCCCAATATCAAACTCAATATCTGTCCTCCTCTTGTCCGCATACGATTTCTGCCTATCTTGCGCCGTCTTCATCCTCCTTCGAATCAGATCGATCTTTTCCGAAGTCTCTCTAATCATATCGGGCCCAAGTAAGATCTTATCTGTAGACTCCCACCAATATGTAGGCGAATGACACGGTCGTCCATAAAGAGCCTCGAACGGTGTCATGCCAATGCCAGACTGAAAGCTATTATTATATGCGAACTCCACCAACGGAAGATGTTCCTCCCATATACCTCTGAAGTCTAAGACACACAACCTCGATAGGTCCTCTAGAATACGATTCACCCTCTCGGTTTGGTCGTCCGTCTGAGGATGATATGCGGTGCTCAAACATAACTGAGTCCCTACTGCCTCTTGCAAGCCCTTCCAAAATTCGCTAGTGAAGATAGGATCGCGGTCGCTCACTATGCTAGAAGGAACACCGTGCAAACGAACTATCTCTCTAATGTATACGGAGGCTAACCATGGAGCAGTCCTCTTATTCATCACGGGAATGAAATGGGCGCTCTTTGTAAGTCTGTCTACCATGACCCAAATCCCCGTATTACCCTTCCTCGATCTCGGTAACCCATCAATAAAGTCCATCGAGACACTTTCCCACTTCCATTGTGGAACCTCCAATGGGTAAAGCAATCCACTGGGCTTCTTTTTCTTTGCTTTTACTTCTTGGCACACCAAGCACCTAGCGACAAACTCGGCCACATCCTTCTTTATGTCGGCCCAAAAGTAAACTCGTCTCATGTCCATGTACATCTTGTCCCCGAAGGATGGATGGTCATCTTCGAACGATGTGCATCATCAAGAATGATCTTCCTCAAATTCTCGTCCCGTGGTACACAAAGTCTACCGTCCCTACGTAACCAACCCTTATCATCTAGGGTATACCTACGGAGATGGCTCAATGACTCCCCCCTTTTGAGCTTCTCTACTAACTCAACCAACTGTGGGTCATCTCGATGTGCCTCACCAATCCGTCCGAAAAGCGTAGGTCTGACCTCTAAGGATGCTAATAAACCGGGTACAAAGTCAATGGAAGGTCTAAAGTCAAACGTAGAGATGAACGCTAAGCTTCGCCGCTCAACAAACAATGGACTCAAGGATAACCTCTTCCTACTTAAGGCGTCTGCCACCACGTTACCCTTGCCAGGTGTATATGCTATCTCGAAATCGTAGGATGCTAAGAATTACCTCCACCTTTGTTGCCTTAAGTTCAAGTCCTTCTGAGAGAACAAGTATTTTAGCGATTTGTGGTCAGTGAACAATTCAAATTTTTCACCAAGAAGATAATGGCGCCAAGACCTAAGCGCGAAAACAATAGCGGCCAACTCTAGGTCATGTGTAGGGTAATTTTTCTCATGCACTTTCAACTGCCTTCCACCATAGGCTATTACCCTTCCCTCTTACATTAAGACTGCGCCTAGTCCTGTCCCACAAGCATCGGTATAAACGGTAAATGGCTTACTCCCATCTAGCAACACTAAGACTGGGGCTGCGGTCAAAGCTCTCTTTAAACGTTGGAATGCATCATCACAATCTACGACCCACGTGAAAACTAAGTTCTTCTTCGTCAAGCGTGTTAATGGGGCTAATATTTTTATGAAGTCTTTGATAAACTTCCTATTGTAGCCAGCCAACCCTAAGAAACTCCTCACCTCGGTAGCATTTTTAGGGACCTTCCAATCTTGGATGGCCACTACCTTCGCGGGATCCACAGCTATCCCTTCTTTGGAAACCACGTGCCCTAAGAATCGCACTTCCTTCCTCCAAAAGTGACATTTTGAAAATTTAGCTTTAAGACTATGCGCTCGAATAGTCTCCAACACTTCTCTAAGATGTAGGGCATGCTCTTCCTCGCTCTTAGAAAAGATCAAGATGTCGTCCACAAAGACTACCACGAATTTATTAAGGTACTCCCTAAACACCCTACTCATCAAGTCAACAAAGTATGCAGGGGCGTTTGTCAAACCGAAGGGCATCACAGGCCACTCGAAGAAGCCGTCTGGAGTCCTAAAGGCAGTCTTGTCTATGCTATCCTCAACCACTCTCAACTGATGGAAACCCGTGGCTATGTCCAACTGCGAAAACACTGAGGCGCCAACTAACTGATCAAATAGATCGTCAATCCTTGGCAGCGGGTGCCTATTCTTCTTAGTAAGCTTATTAAGTTCTCTATAGTCCATACAAAGTCTAAGGGACCCATCTGCCTTCGTGGCAAATACTACTGGAGCACCCCACTCCGATATACTACGTCTGATGAACCCCTTCTTAAGCAATTCTTTCACTTACTTACTGAGTTCTCTTCTTTCTCTCGGAGCCATGTGGCGCACTGGCAATGCAACTAGTTTTGCATTATCTACTAGATATATTCAAAAGTCTATTTCACGTTTTGGGGGTAAACCTCTCACCTTATCAAAGACATCAACATATTCACGGACTATACGAACAGATTGTAAATCATCATCGGATGCGTCAAGGGATTCTAGGTAGCTAAGCATTACTGGACCTCTAGGGTCACAAGAAACATCAAGGGTCTTTCCACAACAAGTCAACAATCTAACTATCCTTCTTTCACAATCTAGGATGGCCCCATATCTAGTTAGCCAATCCATACCTAGAATCAAGCCGTAGCCCATGAAACCAAGAACAAAGGCGTTGCATTCAAACTCAACGCCCAAGATAAACACTCTCAAATCCCGACAAATCATAGAAAGATGAGCCGAACCACCAATAGGATTTGAGACTACTAAGGGATCTGTAACTAGACTAGTATCTAGATGCAGTGTTTCAACTAATGATGTAGAGATAAACAAATGTGATGCGCCATAATCGAATAAAGTACGGACAGGATGATCAAACAGAAAAACTAAACTTTCAATGGAAATTGCTCTACCTCTTTCATGCAGCTTGGGACCATGAGAGCCTGAACTTGCCCCTTGGTCTGCCCTGGTGCCATTAGAGCCTGCACCTATCCTCCCAAGGTAGACCCTGCCCTCTGCCCTTTCTTTGGGCAGTCCTTAATTAGACGTCCTGCTTCGCCACAGTGGAAACAGCCAGTCTTCTTTTTCTTCCTACAATCTTTGCTTAGATGGCCTGGTGTCTCACAGTTAAAGCATCTCTTCTTTCCCTTGCCATTGTTGCCTTTACCACCTTTCTTGTTCTGTTGTTGCTGTTGCGGTTTCTTTTGATCCCCTTTCTTCTCGGGTGTCTTATTAGCGTTGGCACCCTTCTGCTCTTCATGCATAAGCGCCATGTCAACTAGTCCCTCAAAAGTAGCCCTCATGGGGATGTGGGTCATAGCTAACCCATGAAGCGGTTCGTTCAAACCCTTAACAAATCTCAGGGCCTTCTTTCTGGTGTATTCACCAAGTCCAAGCCAAATCTTGCCAATTGATTGAATTTGATGACGTATTTTTTCACCGATAGATTCCCCTGCTTCAATGCTAGAAACCTTTCCATGTATAGATTCTCTTCAGCCCGTGAGAGAAACTTCGCCTCAAACCTCCGCCTGAAATCTGGCTATGTGTCAACTGGACGTTTTCCATTAGTGACCTCCTACCAAAACGAGGCCTCATCCTTCATTAGCCAGGCAGCTAATTGGACCTTTCTTCCATCTTCCACCTCAAAGATCCAAAACAATTCTTCCACCTCCTTTAGCCAGTTTCGAGCTTCAACAAATGTCTCCGTCCCGTGAAAAGGTTTTCCACCCATTGCTCGAAAGTCCTTACATATCTTAGCAAAAGTATCGACATGAGGAGGAGGAGGGGGAGGAGGAGGAGGATTTACTGGACCTGCGATGGCGGCCCTAGTCTCCAAATACCTCCTAAACTATCCTGGTATTGGTATCCCTTCAGGTATCTCGGAAATTCCAGACATGCTGAAACGAAAAAGGAAAGAATCAATACAAAAGAATCGAAGGAAAGATATATGGCTCTTGGGGCTATGCTTTCTAAAATAAGCTTTTCTCTTGAAAATACTTTCCTTAAAACATACTTTTGAAGGTACTTCTTTATAAAAGTTGTTTTTGAAAAACAGTTTTTCTCAAAATTCATATGTTCTGGTAACCATCAGCTCTGATACCACGTGTAACACCCCACGTCCGTTAATGTCACTCACAAAGGGAATGCATTAACTTCCATGGAGCATTTTAAGTGTGTATAGAACAGAAACTTAACAACAAGACAGATATAAACAGTACTTAAAACTTTAAAACTTTATTCATTGCAGCGGTAAACACATAAGTTTGATTACATCATCAAAAACCAGAGTCAAAGTACATAATATCCATCTTGACTAAATCAAAGTACATACATTAAAAGACATAACCCAAGTACAAAATAGCCATAAATAAGAGGGGCTGAACTTTACTTCAGCGATCCAAGCAACTTCTAAAAGCAGAGATACAGCTGTCCAAAATCAAGCTCCACTTGTGCTAGTTCCAACCTGAGCACCTGGGGGGGGGAGGAGGAAGAAAAGAGAAGGAAACAAAGGGGGTTAGACATAAAGTTTGGCGAGTGCGATAACTTTAACAATATAATTACCAAAATAACTAGGCTAAGGCATAAGTTGGAAAATAGGGAAATGATTGCGAACAATTGAGTATGACAGAGTAAACAAGGAAATAAGATTGAACTAAGATATCGTTAAAGCGCACCTAAACCACTATAAGATAATTACTATACTGCACCACCACTACTATACTGCACCACCACTAGTATACTGCACCACCACTAGTGACCCTAAGGTTGATCTCGTCTACAAAACTTAAATATGATAATGGTAGTTTCGTGCACCCCTAGTTGCCTTCATAGGTGTCGCCTGCCCCTATCTCCACTAGGTGTACCCACTACCCCAAAGCGATCGGCTCCCTAACTCGTAGATGCCCGTGCTGGCCCCACAGTGGGGTGTATCACTCCCCAAAGTGGCAACCCGATACCACCAATAATGCACAGCTTATACCTACACGATGCAACAACGTCTTACCTACCAGCCTGGGCCCACACACGCATATGAACCCGTTGGACTTGCATTGCCACCGCTAACCCGTTTTGGCCTCTTACAGTCAAACTTAGTATGTGTGTCCCGTCCTCGACCTGGGTCGAGCCCACAAAGATACGTATGGGTTACTGGTTGAAACGGGCCCTCATTACTTGACACAAGCTATCCACCTAAGCTTGGTCCCCTCTAGTACATCCCACTTAACCCTCTTCTTATTCATGTTCACTTACATGTTTCAAATTTTGGTTAAGTGTTTTTGATCGTATTTCAAATGCCACCCAAGGTACCCACTTAACCCCTTCATGTCCCACTACATGTTTATCTGGTTAAGTGTTTCTTAATTCATCAAGACCGTAACCTCATAAAGACCTCTCACATTAGACTGGCGTTTGTGGCAGCTGGATTTGCCGGGTAGGTCCGGGCAATCTTACACCACAAACGAGCCTAACCTCGTGTCTTTACAATTGTTACGCATTTAATTTATGCCTAAGACCTCCCACATTAGACTGGCGTTTGTGGTAGCTGGATTTGCTGGGCGGGTCCGGGCAGTCTTACACCACAAAAGAGCCTAACCTTGTGTCTTAAACGATTAATTACTCCTAATTAATCATTCCCCCAATTTGAGTTACTTTCCCTATTCAAATTATCAATTAATTCCAAATTTAACTACGACCATAATTGACTCAATTATGTCCATCTATTTATGGTATGAAAAATCATACCAATTGTAACACCCCACTCCCGCTATGATCACTCACTAAGGGAATGCCATAGCATCGGTGGAGTATTTTAGTGAATATAGAACAGAAAAATTACAACAAGACAGATATAAATAGTACTTGAAATTTAAAACATCATCTCATAACAGCGGAAGTAAACATGTCTGGTTACATCACAAAACCATAATAAGAGTTAAGTACAAATATCCATTCTTGCTAAATAAAAATACATAATCCCAATACATGAACTGATAGCCATAAAAGAAAAAGGGTAAGCTGAGCTCTACATCTAGGGTCCAAGCTCCAAGAGAGTAATAAAAGCAGCCTGATCAAAGCCCACTCGTACTGGGCCCACTCGTACTGGGCCCACTCTGAGAACCTGAGGGTTGGGAAAAAGATAAAAACAACGGGGTCAGACATAAGTCTGAGCGAGTCCTATAACTTTAACAATACAATCATTAAAGTAACCAGAGAAGACATAAACTTGACATACGGTAATGTCTGGGGATGAATGGCTACACTAAGCAGCTTGGTAGACTTAGGATAAACTAAGATAACTATAAAGACGCATTTACCCACCCAAGGATAATTACTACACTGCACCACACCAGTCATTCCTTCTCAAAGGTTGATCCCTCCCAAGGACTTAGAAAATTTACCCAGTAGTTTCGTGTACCCCTAGCCCACTACATACGTGCCGTCTGCCCCTATCTCCACTAGGTGTACTTAGTAATGTTACCCAGTAGTTTCGTGTACCCCTACATAGGTGCCGTCTGCCCCTATCTTTATTAGGTGTACCCACTACTCCCCAGCGATCGGCTCCCTACCGTAGATACCCGTGCTGGTCCCACAATGGGGTGTATCATTCCCCAAAGTGGCCACCTGATAATATCAACGGTGCACGGCTTTATATCTACACGATGCAACAACGACTTACCAACCAGCCCGGGTCCACACACGCATATGAAACCCGTTGATCCTGTGTTGCCACCGCTAACCCGTTTTGGCCTCTTATAGTCAAGCCCAATATGCGTGTCCCGTCACTCGACTAGAGTCGAGCCCACAAAGATACGTTTGGGATATTGGTTGAAATGGGCCCCCACAAGCTACCCACCTAAGCTTGTCATTTCTAGTGAATCCCACTTAACCCTTTAACCATGTCCACTTACATGTTATAAATTTTGGTTAAGTCATTAATCATATTTTAATTGCCATTCAAGGCACCCACTAGATTTCCACATACCACCCAAAAGCACTTACTTAACCCTTTAACCATGTTTTAATTACATGTTCCACTTTGGTTAAGTATTCTAATCGTATTTTCTATTGCCACCTAAGGCAACCCACTAGTTTCCTCATGCCACCCAAGGCACCCACTTAACCCCTCATGTCCCACTACATGTTAATATGGTTAAGTGTTTCTTAATTAATTAAGACCGTGATCTCCCATAAAGACCTCCCACATTAGACTGGCTTTTATGACAACTGGTTAAGCCGGTAGGGTCCGGGCAGTTTTACGTCATAACAGAGTCTAACCTCGTGTCTTTACTTTAATCACGTATTTAATTTGTGCCTAAGACCTCCCACATTGGGCTAACATTTGTAGCAACTGGTTAAGCCGGTAGGGTCCGGGCAGTTTTACACTACAAATGAGTCCAACCTCGTGTCTTAGTCGATTAATTACACCTAATTAATCACCCCCATATTAATTATCCCTAATTAATATCAAGTTTTTCATAACATGGGTAGACCTAACTCAATAGGTAAATTCCCATGGGGTAGACCTAACTCAATAGGTAAATTCCCACTTATGTTAATTTATTTTTATGGTATGCTTAATCATACCCAATCATACTTTTATTAACATATTTATTCACCCCATCGTTACCCACGTAAATCGTTCTCTTTTCATGACATAATAAAGGGAAAATCCATCACAAGAATCATGGGTTTAACCAAATCTTAGCATATAACTTTGTCATGGGTTAAGAGGATGTCAACTTGCATATATGAGCATATATTAACCCAACTACATTTAACCCAAACTTGCATATTATCATACACATATCTTGCATAACATGTTGAACTTGCATATAAGCATTCTCATAACTTGCATAACATGTTAAACATGCATTTAAGCATACACATAACTTGCATAAGCATTCACATACTTGCATAAGCATGCATAACTTGCATATCATGTTAAACTTGCATTTAAGCATATACATAACTTGCATAAGCATTCACATACTTGCATAAGCATTCACATACTTGCATAAGCATTCACATACTTGCATAAGCTTGCATATCATGTTAAACTTGCATTTAAGCATCTACATAACTTGCATAAGCATTCTCATACTTGCATAAGCATTCACATACTTGCATACTCACTTGTTAAACATGCATAAACCCACTTATTAAATATGCATAAACCCACTTGTTAAACATGCAAAATCCAACTTATTAAGCATGCATAAACCCACTTATTACATATGCATAAAACATAAGAAAACATAGATTAGCATATCATTACAAATGATTCAAACTCACTAATCCGCATTTAAGACCATAAGTCTCATTACACCCAATCTACTTACTTTAGCAATTGGTGTCAAAGTGATAGAAACTCACCAAAACCAAGATTAGCAAACTTATGAAGTAGAACTAGTTGCTAAATATGAAGAAGATGATGATTAGAGGTTGATTAGTTTGCAACTTCCTTCATAAACTAGTGGAGGCTCCTCTTAAGTTTGATTTTGGCGGCATGAGGCCATCATTTCTATTTTTAGTATGAATTAGGGTAGTATTAGGGTGTATTTATAGATTAGGTGAGTGTTTTAGGCCCTTAGATTAACCCTAAATTAGATTAGGACCCTTAGATTTCGGCACCTTCCAGAAACCAGCCCTAAGACCAAGCCCAAACCCCAAACTGGTGCACCCAACCACAGAACTCTCTAGAAACTGTGCAGGTTTCTTGGCTCGGCACGGGCGCACTTCCCAAGTGCGCCAGTGTATTTTTGTACTGGCGCACTTCACAAGTGCGCCAGTGCATTTTTGTACTGGCGCACTTCACAAGTGCGCCAGTGCATTTCTGGCCTGTTTCTGGTTTTTCTGCCTAACTTCGTTCGTCCATATCTCTTTCATACGGTACCCGTTTTACGCAAACTCGGACTCTATTTCGCGTATTTTTCCGAGACGAACGCAATGACGCAGCCCGTTTCCCCTAATTCCCACATCTGGGATTAGTTATTCTTTAATTTGTGAATTTTATCATTAACCGAAAATTCGGGGTGTTACATTCTCCCCTCCTTAAAGGATTTCGTCCCCGAAATCTCTAAGCTAAGGAGAATGCATATCCTACCATCCAAACAACCATCTACTCAACCCATCAAACACGGGCATCCATTGTCCTTAAAACAGTTTCTAATGATGTATGAGCATATGCAAAAAGTGTGTGTATATGTTCCCTATCTAATGTATGAACATATGCAAACCATGATAGTGCCATGCATCCATTATGTATGCGAGAGAACCCTATCGACACATACAATATCTACATGAGTGCACAATCATTCACCAAAATGCATCATCCATATGATAACACAATCATTATACATCCATAAATATAGCTTCCTACACACAATTTTATGCAATATGCAATATGAAGTGATTGAGCCGATCTAGTGCCTAGAGTGTGTATACATGCATCCACGAGCAACCACTAGCAACCACTTGCATCCACATGCATCCATCAAACATAACATGTCTCAAACACATGTTTCAACCATAGGTTTACCCTATCTAAAGGTCAAAGGTACTAACGAGAGGACATACTAAGGATAAGATAAGCACAAGATATGCGATGAAGGAGAAGCAAAAGGACATACCCTCCGAAAGAAAAGGGTACCTCGAACGCATCTTCACTTCCGTCTCCCAGGTAGCGTCGCTCTCTTCATCTCCCCATTGTACTTTGACTAGTTGAACCTCTCTATTTCTCAACTTCTAAATCTCTGACCCAAGGATGCAAGTAGGAGCTCGTCGAATCGTCGCATCACGCTCTACTTCCACTTCTCTAAGCAAGCTCGGCTCTACCACCTCTGCGGTCTCATGTAGGCACTTCCTCCCATGGAATACATCATGTACACCACTAAGTCTGTCGGGCAACTCCACCAATGGAAGATGCTCCTCCCATGTACCTCCAAAATCCAAGATACATAGCCTCAAAAGGTCTTCTAAAATATGATTCACCCTCTCGGTTTGGCCGTCCGTCTGAGGATGATATGCGGTACTCAAACACAACTGAGTCCCTACCGCCTCTTGCAAACTCTTCCAAAACTCTCTAGTGAAGATAGGATCTCGATTGCTCACTATACTGGAGGGTACACCATGCAATCTAATAATCTCTCGAATATAAACTGAAGCTAGCCATGGAGCAGTTCTCTTTACTCTTCACGGGTATACGATGGGCGCTCTTAGTAAGTCTATCTACCACAACCCAAATTCCCGTATTACCCTTTCTTGATCTGGGTAACCCATCAATAAAATCCATCGAGACGCTATCCCACTTCCATTGCGGAACCTCCAATGGGTGAAGCAACCCACCAGGTTTCTTTTGCTCCGCCTTCACTTGTTGGCACACCAAGCATCGAGCGACATGCTCGGCCACATCTTTCTTCATACCGGCCCAGAAGAAAACCCGCTTCATGTCCTGGTACATCTTGTCCCCACCGGGATGAATGGTCATCCTAGAACGGTGTGCATCATCAAGAATAGTCTTCCTCAAACCCTCGTCTTGCGGTACACAAAGTATACCGTCTCTACGTAACCACCCCTTGCCATCTAGGGTGTACCTACTCAAATGGCTGGACGACTCCCCCTCCTCATGAACTTCTAACTCAACCAACTGTGGGTCGTCCCGCTGTGCTCCCCTAATATGCCCCAAAAGAGTAGGCCTAACCTCCAAGGAGGCTAGCAAACCGGGTACAAAGTCAACGGAAGGTCTAAAGTCAAACATAGAAACAAACTCTAAGCTCCGTCGTTCAACGAACAATGAACTCAAGGACAACCTTTTTCTACTTAAGGCGCCCGCTACCATGTTACCCTTGCCATTGGTATACGCTATCTCAAACTCATAGGATGCTAAGAGTCCCATCCAAAATCATCTCAACTGTCCATCTCTCACGCAGACCCTCCTATTCGAACTTGACATCCCCCAAATGCAAGCCCCAAAGGCCTAAACCAATATCAGACAAACACCCAAGGGATACCCCCTTCGAATTCAGACGACCTACGTGAGCTGATACTAGTAAAAATGGCGAAATAATCAAGCCCTTGTCCAATTCTGGATGTCCTCGCCAGTCTCGCTCCAAAACCACCGTTTATCCCATAACTGGCTTTGCTCAACCTATTGAGCATATACGAAAACTCATTTCGCTCCTTGAAAAGACCAAGATGTCATTTACAAAGACCATCACGAACTTATTCAGGTACTCCCTGAACACCCTTTTCATTAAATCAACAAAGTATGCAGGGGCGTTCGTTAATCCAAATGGCATCACCAGTCACTCATAGAAACCATCCGGAGTCCTAAAGGCAGTCTTGTCTATGCTATCCTCAAGCACCCTCAACTGATGAAACCCCGTGGCTAAGTCCAATTGAGAAAGTACTGAAGCGCCAACCAACTGATCAAATGATCATCAATTCTCGGCAATGGGTGTCTATTCTTCTTTGTGAGCTTATTTAGTTCCCTTTAGCCTACACAAAGTCTGAGGGACCCATCCGCCTTCGTGGCAAAAACTACCGGAGCACCCCACTCCGATATACTTCGTCTTACGAACCCCTTCTCAAGCAAATCGCCTACTTGCTTATGGAGTTCCCTCCTCTCACGAGGAGCCATGTGGCACACTGGCCAAGATACTGGTTTGGCATTGTCAACCAGATATATTCGGAAGTCAATCTCCCGCTCCGGAGGTAAGCCCTTCACCTCCTCAAAACACATCCGAGTATTCCCGGACCACTCTACAGATTGCAAACTCTCGACCGATGTGTCAAGCGATTCTAGATAACTTAGCATAACAAATTCCATGGGATTACAAGAGATTTCGAGAGTGTTACCCAAGCGGGTCATAAGCCTAACAACTCTCCCTTCAAAATCAAGAACGGCACCCCTACTGGATAACCAGTCCATGCCCAAACTAACCCATAGCTCGTGAAGCCCAAAAAGCATCACATCTAAACTCAACGCTGAGTATAGAAACTTTCAAACCCAAACACATCATGGAGCCCCTATTGGGTTTGAAACAACTAAGGGATCATCTACCAAACTGGTGTCTAAGTGCAGTGACTCAACTAATGATGATGAGATAAACGAATTCAATGCGTCAAAATCAAATAAAGTACGGACAGGATGATCGATCAGAAAAACTAGACTTTCAATAGAAATAGTTCTACCTCTTTCCCGAATCGCGAGAGCCTGTACTTACCCCCTAGCCTGACCTGGTGCCACAAGAGCTTGCACCTGTCCTCCTGAGGTAGACCCCGTCCTTTGCTCCTTCTTTGGACAGTCTTTCATCAGATGCCCTGCTTCGCCACAGTGGAAGCAGCCAGTCTTAGTCTTCTTACGACAATCTTTGTTTAGGTGGCCTAGTGCCCCACAATTGAAGCACCTCTTCTTTCCCTTGCCACCCTTACCTTTCGCACCCTTATTTTGTTGTTGAGGTTTCTTCTGATCTCCATTCTTCTCGGGTGCCATAATAGCATTGGGGCCCCTCTCTTCCTTATGCATGAATTCCATGTCTACTAACTTCTCGAAGGTGGCCCCCATAGAGATGTGGGTCATAGCCAACCCATGCATGGGTTCGTTCAAGCCTTTAACGAACCTCAAAGCCTTCTCTTCCCGAAGTCTATATTGAACTTCGCTAACTGATTAAACTTGTTAACATATTCTTTCACCGACAAGTTCCCTTGCTTTAAGTTCAAGAACCTTTCCACGTGCATATTTTCTTCCGCTTTTGAGAGAAACTTTGCCTCAAACCTTTGCCTGAAATCCACCCAAGAGTCAACAGGGCGTTCTCCATTAGTGACCTCCCACCAGAACGAGGCCTCTCCTTCCATTAACCAAGCGGCTAACTTGACTTTCTTTCCCTCTTCCACTTCCAAGATTTCCATCAATTCTTCCGTCTCATTAAGCCAATCCCTCGCTCCCACAAAAGGTTTCCCTCCCATAGCCTTAAACTTCTTACAAGTCTTAGCAAAAGTATCCGTGCGAGGAGGAACGGGTGCAACGGGTGAAGGAGGAACATTTGCTGGACCTGCAGCGGCGGCCCTAGCCTCTAACAACCTCCTATACCATACTGGTACCGCTACACCGTCCGGAAGATAAAGATCTTCAGCCATGCTGAGACGAAAAAGGAAAGATTCAAAACGGAGAATTCGAAAGGTAAAGATATGACTATCGGGGATTATGCTTTTCTTTCAAAAACTTTTCTCTTTAAAGACATGTTTTTGAAAATATCTCTTCCAAAAATGTTTTAGAAAAATAGTTTTCTAAAAATTTTATCTGTTCCGGTAACCTTTGCTCTAATACCACGTGTAACACCCCACTCCCGCTATGATCACTCACTAAGGGAATGCCATAGCATCGGTGGAGTATTTTAGTGAATATAGAACAGAAAAATTACAACAAGACAGATATAAATAGTACTTGAAATTTAAAACATCATCTCATAACAGCGGAAGTAAACATGTTTGGTTACATCACAAAACCATAATAAGAATTAAGTACAAATATCCATTCTTGCTAAATAAAAATACATAATCCCAATACATGAACTGATAGCCATAAAAGAAAAAGGGTAAGCTGAGCTCTACGTCTAGGGTCCAAGCTCCAAGAGAGTAATAAAAGCAGCCTGATCAAAGCCCACTCGTACTGGGCCCACTCTGAGAACCTGAGGGTTGGGAAAAAGATAAAAACAACGGGGTCAGACATAAGTCTGAGCGAGTCCTATAACTTTAACAATACAATCATTAAAGTAACCAGAGAAGACATAAACTTGACATACGGTAATGTCTGGGGATGAATGGCTACACTAAGCAGCTTGGTAGACTTAGGATAAACTAAGATAACTATAAAGACGCATTTACCCACCCAAGGATAATTACTACACTGCACCACACCAGTCATTCCTTCTCAAAGGTTGATCCCTCCCAAGGACTTAGAAAATTTACCCAGTAGTTTCGTGTACCCCTAGCCCACTACATACGTGCCGTCTGCCCCTATCTCCACTAGGTGTACTTAGTAATGTTACCCAGTAGTTTCGTGTACCCCTACATAGGTGCCGTCTGCCCCTATCTTTATTAGGTGTACCCACTACTCCCCAGCGATCGGCTCCCTACCGTAGATACCCGTGCTGGTCCCACAATGGGGTGTATCATTCCCCAAAGTGGCCACCTGATAATATCAACGGTGCACGGCTTTATATCTACACGATGCAACAACGACTTACCAACCAGCCCGGTTCCACACACGCATATGAAACCCGTTGATCCTGCGTTGCCACCGCTAACCCGTTTTGGCCTCTTATAGTCAAGCCCAATATGCGTGTCCCGTCACTCGACTAGAGTCGAGCCCACAAAGATACGTTTGGGATATTGGTTGAAATGGGCCCCCACAAGCTACCCACCTAAGCTTGTCATTTCTAGTGAATCCCACTTAACCCTTTAACCATGTCCACTTACATGTTATAAATTTTGGTTAAGTCATCAATCATATTTTAATTGCCATTCAAGGCACCCACTAGATTTCCACATGCCACCCAAAAGCACTTACTTAACCCTTTAACCATGTTTTAATTACATGTTCCACTTTGGTTAAGTATTCTAATCGTATTTTCTACTGCCACCTAAGGCAACCCACTAGTTTCCTCATGCCACCCAAGGCACCCACTTAACCCCTCATGTCCCACTACATGTTAATATGGTTAAGTGTTTCTTAATTAATTAAGACCGTGATCTCCCATAAAGACCTCCCACATTAGACTGGCTTTTATGACAACTGGTTAAGCCGGTAGGGTCCGGGCAGTTTTACGTCATAACAGAGTCTAACCTCGTGTCTTTACTTTAATCACGTATTTAATTTGTGCCTAAGACCTCCCACATTGGGCTAACATTTGTAGCAACTGGTTAAGCCGGTAGGATCCGGGCAGTTTTACACTACAAATGAGTCCAACCTCGTGTCTTAGTCGATTAATTACACCTAATTAATCACCCCCATATTAATTATCCCTAATTAATATCAAGTTTTTCATAACATGGGTAGACCTAACTCAATAGGTAAATTCCCATGGGGTAGACCTAAACTCAATAGGTAAATTCCCACTTATGTTAATTTATTTTTATGGTATGCTTAATCATACCCAATCATACTTTTATTAACATATTTATTCACCCCATCGTTACCCACGTAAATCGTTCTCTTTTCATGACATAATAAAGGGAAAATCCATCACAAGAATCATGGGTTTAACCAAATCTTAGCATATAACTTTGTCATGGGTTAAGAGGATGTCAACTTGCATATATGAGCATATATTAACCCAACTACATTTAACCCAAACTTGCATATTATCATACACATATCTTGCATAACATGTTGAACTTGCATATAAGCATTCTCATAACTTGCATAACATGTTAAACATGCATTTAAGCATACACATAACTTGCATAAGCATTCACATACTTGCATAAGCATGCATAACTTGCATATCATGTTAAACTTGCATTTAAGCATATACATAACTTGCATAAGCATTCACATACTTGCATAAGCATTCACATACTTGCATAAGCTTGCATATCATGTTAAACTTGCATTTAAGCATCTACATAACTTGCATAAGCATTCTCATACTTGCATAAGCATTCACATACTTGCATACTCACTTGTTAAACATGCATAAACCCACTTATTAAATATGCATAAACCCACTTGTTAAACATGCAAAATCCAACTTATTAAGCATGCATAAACCCACTTATTACATATGCATAAAACATAAGAAAACATAGATTAGCATATCATTACAAATGATTCAAACTCACTAATCCGCATTTAAGACCATAAGTCTCATTACACCCAATCTACTTACTTTAGCAATTGGTGTCAAAGTGATAGAAACTCACCAAAACCAAGATTAGCAAACTTATGAAGTAGAACTAGTTGCTAAATATGAAGAAGATGATGATTAGAGGTTGATTAGTTTGCAACTTCCTTCATAAACTAGTGGAGGCTCCTCTTAAGTTTGATTTTGGCGGCATGAGGCCATCATTTCTATTTTTAGTATGAATTAGGGTAGTATTAGGGTGTATTTATAGATTAGGTGAGTGTTTTAGGCCCTTAGATTAACCCTAAATTAGATTAGGACCCTTAGATTTCGGCACCTTCCAGAAACCAGCCCTAAGACCAAGCCCAAACCCCAAACTGGTGCACCCAACCACAGAACTCTCTAGAAACTGTGCAGGTTTCTTGGCTCGGCACGGGCGCACTTCCCAAGTGCGCCAGTGTATTTTTGTACTGGCGCACTTCACAAGTGCGCCAGTGCATTTTTGTACTGGCGCACTTCACAAGTGCGCCAGTGCATTTCTGGCCTGTTTCTGGTTTTTCTGCCTAACTTCGTTCGTCCATATCTCTTTCATACGGTACCCGTTTTACGCAAACTCGGACTCTATTTCGCGTATTTTTCCGAGACGAACGCAATGACGCAGCCCGTTTCCCCTAATTCCCACATCTGGGATTAGTTATTCTTTAATTTGTGAATTTTATCATTAACCGAAAATTCGGGGTGTTACACCAATTTTCGTCACAAATTTATTTTATGCCATTTAAGGCATTCATGCCAATTCTCAATATTAAATCTTTTAAAATTATCCCATTACCCCACGTTGTACGTTTGTTCGTTTAGCATAAAATATATGTTAGACTCGAATAGTCTAACTCATGGAATAAAGGGAAAACATCACAACATACATATAATTAAAACTAGATCTAAACATAAGGGGTGAACTTGCATGTGTGAATGATGTTCTTCATCTAAATCTTGCATAGGCCAAAGTTACAACTTGCATAAAACTACACATGTCATAAATCCAATTCTAAAGGTGTAAACTTGTTTAGGTAATGGTCACAACTTGCATAAATCATGTATGTCATAGATCTACATCTAAATGTGTAAACTTGCATAGGCAATAACCACAAACTTTCATAACATGATTCATATCCCAAACACATTTATTTATATAAACTTGCATATGTGATTTATGCAACATAACGATGGTGTAAACTCACATCTAAACATATAAACTAGCATGTACAATTTAGCACATAACTCACACATGTCATAGCCTAACTTTAGATCTAAAATAGATGTCATGAAACATGTAAAGTTATACATAATCTTTACTAACTTGCATATGGTTCATGTCTAAATCAATATCTAAACTTGCATACATACATATGATTTATCATATGAATCAACATAACCAAACTAGCATATGAACAACATGATGATTTGATTATACATAAGCCAATCATAGAATTACAACATAGATGATAGCATCATAACTTTACAACATAGATGATAACATCACAACATAACATCATAGAATTTACAACATATATGATAACATCACAATTTTACAACATAATATAACATGCGGTCAACAATTCACATCATATCCATATAATCCGCATCATAACATAATCCAATTAAATTACTAATTATTTTATTAAAGAAATCGAACTCACAACTCAAAGAAGGTCTTGAGTTCTGAAGTTGTATTAGCTTTCCTTTGAAGTAGATTCGTTGTTAGAGTTGAATAGAATTTGAATTTGATTAGCTTTCTTCCTCTCTAATTGGTGGCGGCTATTCTGAGTTGCAAGGTGACGGCATGGAGGCCATGATTCTAATTTTTAATTCGATTTTAGGGTTTGAGTCTACATGTCTTTTTATAGAGTTTAGATTAGTTTAAGCCGTCCGATCAACCCAGAATTAATCCCAGCCAATCATAGCAAATCAGAAACCCTAATGAGTCAACATCTAGTTATTAACAGGTCACTAATCAAATCTGCCCCGGGGGGGGGGGGGGGGAGGGGGGCAGTTCGACCCCCAAGTCGACCCTATGGTCGACCTGGTTGGGTAGGTCGACCCCTAGGTCGTCCTTATGGTCGACCTGGCCCTGGTGAGAATTTTCCTACCTAGCCCATCTGTCTCTGAAATTTGAATTTTCTAAAATCTGTTTTGAATTTTCAGAAACTTCCGATGGCCATAACTTCTTCATACGAAATCCAATTCACGCAATCTCGGACTCTATCTCAACTAGAATTCCGAGACAAACACAATGGAGCACTCCGTTTCCCTTAATTCTCACATCTGAGATTAGTTATTCTTTAATTTGTGAACATTAATATTAAAAATTACGAGGTGTTACAACTAGCATGCTCTATGTAATGTCTGCCAATTAGAATTGACGTACCGGGTAGCCCTGTATGTAAGTTCTTCATTGAGTTTGGTTTCCAACAAAGATAAAATAGAAAGGTTATATTTCTTAGTAAGGATCTTGCACCTATCAAGCTTAATATCCAGGTGAGCTCCTCTTATGTTCCAAATACAGATATTGTGTGTCATTAATTAAGCTCGAGATGTTTTTCCGAGCTCCTTGTCATAGATCTGGTGCTGATCTTATTAGCTTGAGTACTAACCACTTGAGAATCATACTTGTTTAGTTTGATGTTCTTCTGGTTTGCAAGGTTGGACCCATCAGCTACATAGATTTTTTTTCCAACATGCAATTTTTCGAAACAGAGCTCGACTTCTCAAGGGACGTGTAAGTTTGTCTCATGCTAACTTCATATGAATGTCACACCCTTGTTTTTGGTAATGATTTACGTAGCTTTTTGCATATGATTTACGTAGCTTTTTGTAATTAATATCTTGCACATATTATGCACACACTACTATGATTTAGTACTCCTGCATATTGCTAGAATTGCGAATATTAGAAGTCACTTTGGTGGTAATTGTTGGAAATTAATTTGATTTTAAGGAAACAAATAAATTTGGTTTTAATAGGAAACACTATGGAATAAAGTTAATCATTGTATTAAGGGAAGGTTAAAATATATGGTAAGAAATTTTAGATTTATCAAATGTAGAATTCTAGAATTGATTTGTTGAGGAAAGTAGAAATTAGAAAATGAAAGAACTCTAGAATAAGAAGACTCTAAATACTTGGGTATGTTAACAAAGGGTTGTACTCTCTCATTTATAATCAAGTTGTATAAAGAAAAGTGAAGCAATAAAAATGCAGTCGTTTAATTATTCTACCTTTAATCTCTCTCCTCCTCTCTATATCTAAATTCCAACATGGTACCAGAGCTAGGTTAAAAGAGGTAGGAGAGATGAAAATAGCTAACTAGTCAAGTCAGCAAGAGAGTTCAAAGAATAATTTCCAAAAAAAAAAAAAAGCAATCAGAAAGTATATTTGATTTCCATGGCCGAAGCAGTAGAAGAAAAAGAGCAAGGATCTCCGCACCCCGTTGATCCAGCATCCCAGAAGCAGAAGAATGCAAAATCTGAGAAGTCTGTCGAAGAAGATGAAAATGAAGAAGATGAGGAGCTCCTAAAGGCAAGAGCTTTGGCGAAGAGAAAGCAGTAGACTTGCAGCAGCTATCGAAGTTGTTGTTGAACATGGCACAAGTGGCCGTGGAAGAAATTTTATTTTAGAATTGTTGGTGAGAAAGTGCACCATGAAGAGAAAATGCTACAATATTATTATTTTTTTAATTTTTTTAATTTAATTTTTTTAATTAAAAAAACTTTCATTGCTTCATTTTTTTTCATACCATAAAATGAGGGATTACACTTACATTTATACTGTGGGCGCGGTTCGGTTCGGTGCGGTTTGGAGCTCAAACCGCTTCCATACCGCATCAAACGGTTTTTCAAAAATACAAACCATTATACTAACCGTTCAAACGGTTTGGTTTCGGTTCGGTATCGATGTAATACGGTCCGGTTTTGGTTCGGTCCGGTTTGAACCCGTATTAAATATAAAACAAAATAATTACTTCCATCAACAATCAATTTACGATTTTATGACGTTGTGTTACCTAAAGGTTAAAACACATAGTATTATCTTGAATTGATATAACTACAACATACACTGAAAATAGAATATATATTGTTAAAATAAAAAGTTATATAGAAATTTTTTAATTTCCTTATCATAACATTACCAGAGTAGCTATGCGGTTCGGTTCGGTTTAATATGGTTTGTTAACAGTTCAAACCGCAATTGAACCGCATCATTGTGAGTCGGTTCTGTTTGGCCTGTTTGCTTTAGAGAGAGAATATGATGCGGTTTTCCGTACCGTTTTTGCGGTCCGGTCTGTGCGGTTTCCGCATTGCGGTGCGGTTTATGCCCACCCGTAATTTATAGCATTACAAGGATTCTAGAGTTTCTTTTCTAGAATTGTCTTTAACCCTTAATTTCTACTTTTCTTAGCATATCAAATTCCATTTGATATCTCTTCCCATTTATTTTAGCCTTACATTAATACAATAATTAAATACATTGCACAATTAATATTTTCCTAAAAACCAAGTTTATTTCCAACGGTATAAAAAATAGAGATCAAACCAGCACCAGCATATATATATAAGAAAACAGACAATTGACCAAATAGAACATGTAATGCAGAACTAACAGAAGAAGATAAATCATGAACATTGATGAGAAAGTTACAGCAGCCATTCTGTGAAAGCTCTGACTACACAATTAAGTAAATAAACTAGAAAAAAAGTTGTTTAGAGGAGAGAAGGGGTGAACCAAAGAGGAGGAGGCCAGTAGAGTCGGGCATCTTCTGGCAAAATTTGTTGTATTGTGCCATCCTCCAAGTTGTAAATTCCGATATCTTTTCTATTCTTCTTGCCGAGTTGGGAACAATCGAAGTACTCATCAGTGAAATAAACAGAGTTTGGTTTCAAGCCAGGAGCATCGACCGTCGAGACGCAAACCGGGGTATTTCCTCCTAGGAAGATTGCATAATGTCCCAAGCTCTCCATCTTCACCAGCCTTCTTTTCTGGCTTCCAGGCATAAAATCAAATCTATAAACTTCAATCATAGAAGTAGAATGGTTTACTTCTCCTCGAAACCTACGAACATGCAACAAATCTCCCCACTTGGTATGCACTAGGTAAAAGTAGTAATATCCATTATTCAAATCTAACTCTTGGGCAGGCAAAAATTCCTCATCTTTCTTCAGTGCTGCTGCTTGGCTGCTTAAACCCCACTCTTGAACCATTCCACTTTGGTACGTTGTGAGCAACACTAGTTCGGAATTACCTGCATGATTGCTAGTGCAATGATGATGACGATGATGATACAAAAGGATGTCTACAATGAACAAGGGTTCCTGGACACCGCACACCATTGTCCACTTTTCAGCACCGGATTTGGCAAAGGCAAAACCACCCATCAGATTGTGAAGAAGAATCACCACGGTATAATCATCATCATCACTCATAGCTGGACATGACGATAGGCAAGCTTTCCAGTACAAAGAGTAACGCAAATCCTCCGCACTGTAATTATATTCCTTGCTTACATACCTCCCCTGACTGTTGCTATAATAAGTTTCCTTGACACCGTAATGATTTCCAAATTTAGGTGTGACAATGTCTAATGTGGAAATAGGAGGCAGTGCAATCTGTTTACGTGTCATCGGATTTACAAGTACAAGCTCAGATCGTTCGTCGGCGACAATCATCCAACCATGGTCTGACCCAATAACAAAGCAGTTGTTGAGTGAAGGAAGTATCGGGGATGCATCTGGTTCCTTTCCCATAGTAAAAAACCTGTCATCGGATATGCTGTAGAAATTTGCAAATGCAGCAGTCTCATTATTGAAAACAAGCCATGGCTTCTGCAGTTTGAAGCGGTGCAAGTGCCGTCTTTTGTCCTTGAGGGCAGCAGCTCTTCTCCATGAACGGCACACTGATGCAAAGGAATATATGTCCGGAAAGGTTAATGATTCGCATATTGTACCCAGAAGATCTTCTCCAAGATCCGACCACATATCATCGTATTCATCATCCATTAGACTTGCTTGATTCGCTCTTTTTTATCTGCCAAGCAAATTAAATCCGAATTGATCATTCTATTTTTATTACAAATATATGGGTAATATGATCAATGATGCGTTAAACCTAATATAGATATCCCATGACTGGTGAAAGTAAACCAAAAGATCTGAGGATACATGTAATTGTAATCTTACTAATTCACCATGCATATAAAAACTCGAAAATAAATGGTAATCATTGCATGTCATTTTGAACGAAAGCAGGAAAAAGCAATCCGCAGTATTAATGCTTTGATAAATGGTAATCTTACGTCTTAACTCTTAACCCATAAAAAAAAAAAAAAAAAAAAAAAAAAAAAAAAGCTTTTTGTTTTTATTCCTCAAACAAGGGAAGAGAGATCCGAGCAAGGTGCATTTCTCAGTGTCTGGGAGAAAACATGAGATATTAGATGAAAAGAGGGGAAAGCAAACCATAGCCTATGTCAATATTGATTAATGCTTCAGTAAGTACCAGTCTTACCTGTTATTGGAAGAAGAAGAAGAAGAAGAAAAATCCGTTTTCTTTTCTTGGAACAAAGAGGTGATGAGACGCAATATAAATAACGCTAGCAAGATACCAACCTATCAATGTCTGGAAAGGAGGAATATAAGATAGTAAGATTTAGGCATGAAGGCTTGAGCAGGATTAAATAATGAGAAAATGTTTGGTTCTCGATAGACTGTGTATATATATGCTACTGTTTATAACCGAGCTAACCAGTTGGTTGGGATCAGCTTTGAAGATGGCTTCTTCACCACATAAAGCTGACCCATTCTTTTCAAATATATTTGCCAATATTATCGGTTACTTTATTTTAAATCTGCAGCATACATAGATAGGGTATAATGCGTTTTGACCAGGTCCCATTTTTAACCGAGTCCTCAGTCCTCACTATAGCTAAATAGTAGGTTATAAGTTATAACTCGATCAAGATTCAAATCTTCTATAAAAAGAAAAAAGAAAAATATAGTTAGAAAATTTTGAAGAAACATAAATTAAACCGTAAATGCATTTGATGAAAACTAACATTTAATCTTTTATGTGAACATAGCTTGTCCTGACTAAATTATCACTTCCAAAAATATCATTTGAAAACAATAGAGGCGTCAGCTCAGCTGGATAGCTTTTATACAGCAGAGTTTGTTTCAAATATTTTGTTTTTTGGGCCTTATCCGTTTAGCCCGTTACCAAAAATACAAACGATATCACTCTAATCATCAATTGAGATTTCATTTGCAAAACTGATTCTGTACAAGGTTCTCTGTTCAATTTTCTATCGATTCAAAATCAATATTCAAATCTTCAAATAATTCAACATGGTACCAGAGAATTAAATTGTTTCACAGCAAAGAAGATCCAACCTCTAGAATTATTAAGATTCTTGGTTGCAACATATTTCAAATGAAAACCTACTCTTGGAAGTCAAAGAAATCATTTCATACTTTATTACCGTTTGACTATATAATATCAGGAAAAAAGCCGATAAATCATTTTTTAAATAACGAATTCAATTATTGTTTATACATAAAAAAATAAATGTTGTCAGAACAAAAGTGAAAATCGAATTACATTAAAAATTGTACATGTAAGTCAGTTTAATACTAAGGATCTGTTATTAATATATTGATATTTTTGGTATAAATCTTACTTGAAACATAAACTAAGGCCTTCGAAAAAAAAGGAAAATATAAGTTGTTCCAAGTTAACTAACATATACATATACAGATATAGGAAAGTCTTCTTAAACATAAAATTTTAACATAATTGATGACACAGTTGCTTTACACCATTGGATCATCCCATGAATTCCACTCCTTCATACAAAGACAAATTGATCTAACGGTCTACATGACAATACAGAGTCTAATTAACACAATAAAACCACAAATCCAAATTTACGAACTATTTATCACGACTTATTATCATACATGCGCAAATATCAACATACAATCTAACTGATCCAAACATCGAATTGTTCTAAACAGAAGTTGAAAAAAATTGTAGCTATAGAGTGATGAATCCTTGTAAGAAACTAAGCCTAGTGATATATCAGTAACGTTGTACGTCAACCTATTTGCATTGATTTAACTCTTCCGAGCCCTTTTTGCCTTCGGTTTCCTGCTACGAGATGTCTTCTCTTTAGGTTCAGTTGGCAACATTTCAGTACCAATTTGGTACATTAATTCATTGATTGCTTCACTTTGGATTTCATGAACACCGTCCTCGTGTCCTGTATATAAACAGTCCATGGAAGCTATTGATTCGATCATTTTATTTAACTAATCTTGACATATAGCATATGAGTTCCTCTCCAACCTTCTTGACAAATATAATAAATGAAAATTCGTATAGAGATATAAACATATTTACTTCATAACTGAACGATCTTGCTTCTACTTCCACAAAGCTAGTCTTTGTATATGGTTTCCATTTCCAACCAAGTATTCTTAAAGCATCTCTAGCAATGTCTAGAGATGCTCAAATGGGGGTTTCCCCCATTTAATTCGCGTCTCCTCAGACGCTCCAGTAGTGGAAGCTTGAACGTGGGGAGACGCTCGAAATGGGGGAAATCCCCATTTCATTTTTTGAGTGGCGATAAAAAGGGGTTCGGAACCCCGTTTATGTTTTATACGGGTTTGTGAAGCCCGTTTTGTGCAAGCATTGCGTGCAATAGTAGTAGTTTCGTGATCATTTCTTAAGTTAAGTGTCACAGAAACAATTTCAACGATGATACAATAAAAAAAGAAAATTTGTTCATATCCCAGAAAGTTTAATCTAAACCATTCTTAAACCACAACGGACTACCTGGCCAACAACAAAGCAATTAAAATGGATTTTTTTTTTTTTTTGGTAATTTTTCACGTAAAACAAGTTAGCCACTATGAACTTTAACAGGGTCTTCTTCACTTTTGACTCTGTGTTTCGAGACTTTCTTGTTTTTAACTGATTTTATTTGATCTCCTATTGATTGTAGGGGATGTCATAGATTGTATTGTGAATTGTGACAGAATGAAGCCTTGAGCTTCTCTATATTATTTAATGTTGGGTTATTTTATCTAAGCAAGTTTAATTTTCAAATTACAAAGTACTAAGTATTAGTGAGAATTTATTTTAAGTTTAATAGCGAATTTTCTTTGAACCAGATAGCTTATTAACAGTCAAAAGATAGATGTAATGAACTCAATCAAATGGTTAAGCCATAGTTATCGAGCATCCGTACAACAAATGAACGGACTACTAAATAGAAGACATAATCAAATTAACCAAAACAAATTAAGCCTAAGTGCAACTCAACTTCAAAAGCAAGGAGAAACACAAACCAATACGCAATAGAAATACAAATTGATGTCATGATTGCTGACATTTGATGCAGCCACTAACCAAAGTTATCATAAGCCCAAATTCCACATAGCAAATTTTCATTTGAGGTTCCATGTAAGAAATTGGAGTGATATTCTAGAATTTCCTGCAAGTAAATTTTGTATTGAATTGATGTAATCGAATAATAATTGTACAAATGACTGCTGTGATATATATATAGCAGTAGTGTTAAACAGTGGGCTAAGACAATTGGCCTATAAATATGTACATAAGCCCAAAGGCAATAAACAGTTCATCTTGTATAAGTGGAAATAATCGTGTAAACACTTTGTTACCCTGCCTCAAAATGAACGAAGGTTTCCTCTGAAAGTCTTCTGCGCCGCTATTGAAAACTTTGAGCTTTTTCCTTAATCTCTCAAAATTGTATCTCGATAAAGCTTTAGTTAATATGTCGGCCTTCTGGTAGAAGGCTGGGATATGATTAATCACCAATTTTCCAGCTTCAGTCTTTTCTCTAACAAAATGGAAATCAATCTCGATGTGCTTCGTCCTCGAGTGTTGAATAGGGTTGATAGAGAGTGAGACAGTGCTTTTGTTGTTGCACCAGAGTGTTGGCTTCTTCGTGAGTTGTAACCCTAATTCCTTAATTAGGCCTTCTACCCATACTATATCAGCGGTGGCAGATGCTATGGCCCTGTATTCGGCTTCAATACTGGATCGAGATATCGTGGATTGTTTCTTTATGCACTAGGAAATTGGATTGGGTCCCATGAACAAACAATATCCCAAAGTTGATCGTCGGTCATCTGAGTCATTGGCCCAGTCAGCATCACTGTAAGCATTCAACTTAATGTCTTTACTTGCTTTTATAGTGATTCCATACTCTAGGGTTCCTTGCAAGTATCGTAGAATGCGTTTGACTGCTATCCAATGTTTTCTTAAGGGGTTTTCCATGAACTGACATACTTTGTTGACACTATAACAAATTTCTGGTCTGGTTATGGTTATGTACTGTAAGGCTCCCACAATACTACGATATTGCTTGCAGTTCTCCATAGCTTCGCCATCATATTTTGATAATCGTAAGTTGCTTGCCATAGGAGTAGAGATAGACTTTGCTTTATCCATGTTTTCCCTTGCAAGAATTTCTGATGCATAGTTGTTTTGTGAAAGGAATATTTCTAAGTCTAATTTTCTCTGCACCTATATGCCTAAGAAATAATTTACTTCTCCCATGTCCTTGATGGCAAAAGTTTGGTTTAGCTGAGTGACAACTTTATTAATTTCAACATTCTCACTCCCTGTTATTAATATGTCATCTACATATACCAGAATATATGTGGTACTTTGATTGATAATTCTAGTATAATGTGAGCTATCAGATATAGCGGCCTTATAACCCAGATTTGTGAGAGTGTCTTTCAGTCTAATGTACCAAGCTCTAGAAGCTTGTTTTAAACCATAGATGCTTTGTGAAGTTTGCATACATAATTCTCTTTACCTTTGCATACATAACCTATTGGTTGTTGCATATACACGTCTTCATTTAGGTCACCATTTAGGAATGCATTGGACACATCCAGTTGTATTATATTCCAACCATTGTAAAGAGCAATAGTAAGGATTATTCTAATGGTTATGGGTTTGACCACTGGAGAAAAGATCTCATTAAAATCAAATCCATACTGTTAGGAAAATCCTCTTGCCACTGGTCTGGGTCTATGTTTGCATATATTTCCATTTTCTTTAACTTGTAAGTCCACTTACATCCAACAATATCCTTCCCTTTGGATGCAGAAACTAAACTCGACGTTTTATTCTTGACTAATGCTTCGTATTCCTTATTCATTGCATCACACCATTCTTTGAACTTTGTTGCTTGATCATATGTAACTAGTTCAGTTGTATGAATGATGCCTTTGATGGATGCATTGTAGATTTTAGGTTTGAAAATACCACTTTTAGCTCTAGTGACCATGTGATGTCTGGCTTGAGGTTGTTCACAACACCAAAAAAACGTTTTTATAACGGTTATTACTGTTAGTAATTAAGTTTGTAACAGTTATAACTGTTACTACAACATACGCGACAATCTGTTGTCACGAATATTGTAACGGTTATAACCGTTATAAGTCGTTCATCTTGTAACGGTTATTACTGTTACAGCATAATCTATTTGTAACACTTATTACCGTTAGTACTGAAAATTTTATAACAATTATAACCGTGATAATATTTATTTTTATGACAGTAATAAATGTTATAAATATGAAACATGTAACCGTTATTACTGTTAGTGTATAAAGCTAACTCTTTCATACAATAATTTACTAACAGTTATAACTGGTACAAACGATAATATCATACCAAAACTGCAATAGGTAATTTCATAAAGCATCACCAATGAGAATATAAAACATATAATATAACAATATCTCAAAGCAAATACAACATATCACAATTTATATCCTAAAGCAAATTCCATTTCAACCAACATCGCAATTTAACATACAACCATAATACCATTCATCATCCATAACAAATGTCAAACAACATCTAAGTATCGTAATTTAGCATACAACCATTACACCAAACGCAAACTATTAACGTACCAAATTACAAATTCACCATCGACAATATCGGATAGTGTATACATACCATTTTGGGGTGCATCAAAAATTAACACATCAGGATCCAGAACTTCCTCCACCCGTATGGCTTTCTCTCCTTCAAGTACAGTTCTATGATGAAAAACTTTTTGCACTCCTACATATCCCTTTGCTACCTCCTTTAATGCTGACGACAATAACACTAACGACTGTTTATCTCTCGTGGATGATCCAATGCCATTAGTAGAAGTAGTATGTAGATTGTTATTACCTCCATCGGAAGCAACTTCTTCTCGTGTTGTCGTATTCCCCTCATCCCCATGTTGATTGATAAAAAGCCTCATAGATTGTTGCAAGTAAGCTAATGCTGAGTTCATTGATTTGATGTCTTCATGCATTTGATTTTGGTTGTTCTGCAAATTAGCTAACTGTTGCTTAGTTGCATTCTCTTTTGACGCGGTAATTTCTTTTGAGGCTTGTGCTAGTTTTACTTGCTTTACATTGCACGTTGAACTAATAGCATGACAATAGCTTCTTCTTTTATCATCCCCAAAAACTTCAACAATGGGATCTTTCTCAAAATTTTCTAGACCTTGAGTTCCACCACCACCTTCTAATTTTTGTCTTGCTTCCGATGCTTCAACCAAAGCCTACGATGTTCAACAAATATAATAATATGAGCCAAGACATGAAATATTTCATAGTTAGAAATAAGCATAAAATAACCGGTGACACGTATAACTGGCATGCAAGCCTTAATCATGTTTAAATGTAGACTTGCAACCTTAATCATGGCAGTGCAATTTTTTGGAATTGGGAGGACGTTCATGATGGCAACTTTCATTCAGGTTAAGTATGGCATCCTAATATACGAAAACTACAGGTAATAATGAATGCATGCGCCACCTCATGAATGCTTAGCTGAGAATAAACATGAACTGAGTTATACCTAAAACATGTTATAAGAAATATATTCACAGCAAATTCTTGGCCACTACATGAAATTCATGGCATACATACATCTCATGTACAAATAATCATAGGATAAGATACTTCGAAAATAATGGAACTGTGACTGCAGTGTGCGGAACAGTAAATGAAACATTGATAGTTGGTGATGCTGTTACTTCAAGTACTTGGCAGATGCAGTTTGTACTTTAGATCTTTTGAACGAATAGAATATCAAAACGATAAGAAATGCAAACATGACACCATCAAATTTATGCACATGCATGGACCATTAATACTTATAGAGCTTGGACTCAGATCTTCACAAAAATGAGCTCAGTCGTCACACTTTTTACCTAATATAAAAGGATATCATGAAGTTACTAATTACTGGAGATGCCATGAACTTTTGGATCCATTCTAATAAGCTGCCAGCCACTCCTAACTATACCTAGCTTTCAGATAATGTGTGTGTGTGTATGAGACCAATGAAAGGTGTTTATACATCATAATAACTCATGCTTAGATGTTAGTTTAACATTTATTCTCCAAACTGCCGCAAAATGAATCAGTAAGCCAAGTATGTCGAATATATAATACACATGTATATGGATGCAAAGTACAGGGGCTAGCTAGCGAGTAGCCATTAGCGAGGAGGTGATAAGAAAACATAATTAACAATGGATCTACAAACAGTGGTATTCTCCTACTTAACTCCCCATGGTACCCATACATTAGAATTGATCCACTAATATTTAGACATATCAATCTTATTTTTTGAACTTATGAACCTATTTACCAACTCTAGGATCGAGATCACGCCCAAGCACATTAAAATGAATCAGTTAAAACAAGCCAAAATGGCTCAGTTTTAACTAAGCCATTTTGGCTCAGTTTTAACTAAGCCAAAATAAATGGCTCAGTTACAACTGAGCCATGTTGCTCAGTTACAACTGAGCCAGTATGGCTCAGTTATAACAAGCCGAAATGGCTCAGTCATAATGAGCCATTTTGGCTCAGTTTTAACCAAGCCATAAAAAATGGCTCAGTTTTAACTGAGCCCAAATAAATGGCTCACTTATAACTGAGCCAAAATAAATCGCTCTGTTTCAACCGAGCCATGTTGTTCAGTTATAACTGAGCCAATATGGCTCAGTTATAACGTGCCAAAATGGCTCAGTTATAACTAGCCATTTTGGCTCAGTTGTAACTGAGCCATAATGGCTCAGTTAAAACTGAGCGCCGCGACTCAGTTATCACTGAGCCTCAGCGCTCTGTTATAACTGAGCCATTGCGCTCAGTTTTAACTGAGCCATATCCGAGCTTATTAGAAGCTGATCATGGTGCTCAGTTTATTAGAAGCTGATCACATACAAGCCAATGAGATTACTTGTTAAAACTTTTAAATCCTAATCCAAATCTGATTACGCCTATATTCTTAACTGATAATAAAATAAAATAATCGGTTTACTTACATATTTTTCAGTGGCACACGGAAGTACTTCCCCGGTTTTTTTGCTTGTATGTGCTATTTTCCAAACAAGAGTTCGCGTAGGCTCACTTTCAGGATTATCGCTTTTCTAATAAAATATACAAATAAATTCATACATTATAATTTATCATAAAATTTACTTATGAAATTTGAACTACATACCAATTCATCATATAGCCTTCTGTACGGTTTTCTGCCCAATGTATGATTTATAGTCACTTTTCCTTTGTTTTCAGAATGCATGATTTATAGTTGTTGGAAAAAACCAAAAAGATTTGTAAAACGAATAACATAAAACATAAACCAAGGAAAACGAATAAAACTAAAACCAGATTCTAGAGTGAGAATATTGATTTGTAAATATCACCAAATATTCTGCACGAAAAACACAAGCGTAATTAAATCAACTGTCGATGTACGTACTTGAATTATTCCAATAACACTAAGATACAATGAAAAATATGGGTAGCCTATTTGATATGTGACATCCAAGGTATATAGCAGTCTTAAAAAAAATGTAAAGCATCCAAAGTCTAAATAGTTATCGACATCATAATTTTGCCAAGCACAAAGCAGCGGCACCTGCTTTCCAGGCCATGCTTGCATAAAATGCTCTTTGGAAACTAATGACTTATTCTGTATTTGCCTATATTTAAAAAATGAATCATTCTCCAAATATGGGTCCCATCCATGGGAACGGTATGTTATTTGTGCGTAACAAGCTGAGTTTGCTTCTTATTTGTGAATTACTCATGCATATCGAGTACATTTACTCTGGAAGGAATTATGATATAATGCTTAGCCCACTTGATTCTTGTTTGCATCCAAAATTAGTATCCGTCGTGCCAACAAATATTCATTAAATTTATGCTGGTATGAACCATGCATACTACAATAAACAACAAATTACAAGGACACGATTACAGTGCATACTGCAAGCAAAATATACTATGAAAACAACACAAATATAAAGTAAAAACAGTCTAAAACGTATTGGTAAGTTTACCAGTCTACAAATGGTTTATCAAGGAGTGTGAATAAAGCCAGCGGTATTTCCACGTGTTTACCTGACTGTATAAAGTATAAACTAAGAAAGAGGCAAATGATTCTTAATTATTCTCTGTAAACTTGAGGTGCAAGGAATATACAACTACTTACAGCAGAATCTGGAAACCATGTGTAATCAGTCAAAGTAAGAACCCTTTTTTTTTTTGGTTTCTTCTTTCTTTTTGGGAACGATCTAATTTATGCTGGTTGATGAAACGTATATTAAGAAAATTAAGTTGGTTGCCCATAAAAAATGTTCTAAAATTCGAGCCCTATAATTATAATTGATAAATGTGATAGTACAGCAGAAATGTTCAATGTTAGATAAATCATAAGTACATGTAAAACAACAAAAAAATTATTTCTCTACAAAAAAAATCGTAGCATGGAAAATAGTACCTCTACGCCAGGATTCAAGAATGCCAAAACATGTAAAAACCAAACCACATATGTCACTGCCACAGCAGCACTAAGTTACTAACCTTACTGGACGTAATGAAACATATAACATGGTATCAGATTCAACCAAGTCCAGCCTCCAATTACATAGTTGGCCGAATATAGTGAAAGAAAGTAGGTTTAGACTTAACACATAATAATATCACATAGCTAAACACTCACCATTACTTCACTAGTTTCCCAGATTACCAAAGTTAAATAACAAGTGAATAACTTAAAAATCTTACTGAACAGGAAAAAAGTAGGCGAACGAATTCATCTACTGATATTTACAAAATAAAAACTCAATGACGTTAAAGCGGAAATATGCAATATAGAGGCCGGCTACCGCTAATGAAAAAGCGCGAAGAGAAGGCTAATCGACTGATTGAGTTTTAATTTAGAAAACTTATATTATTTTAGTTTAGCTTCAGTTCCGGTTTAGTTTCAGTTCGATCAATTTTAAACTTATATTATTTATAGAATAAGAAAATTATTTCTATCGATAATCAATTTACGACCGTGTGGCTTTTTTCAATTAAAGTATAAAATGTTATACTGAACTAAAAGTAGGCTAGTATGTGTATGTTTTAAAATTCATCAATATAACGTAGATTTACACTTGTGTTTATTTATGTTTTCTAAAAAATGGTGGATTACCGTTTTACTTGTGTAAGCAATGTCATTGTATTTTTTGTTTTTGAGTTCTTAGTGCTTGTAAGATATAATTTTGGAATAATACGTGTAATTCTTTCTTATCTTTTATACAAATAAAAATCCAGACGACAAGCTTATTAGGTATAATTTAGACTTAATAGTCCAAACCAGTATCTTGAACAAGTGTTTAAATAGGAATTTGTGGCTAATATTAAGGGCTACAAGACGATGCTAAATAAAGAGGGATATCAATCTTGGCTCATATACATGTGTACGTGCATACTTGCTTTTGTATGTTTCCTAATATCATATATTTGAAACTCAAAATAATTTTTAAATAATTCTATTCTATGAAATTTGAAACCACAGTCAGCGTTTTGCTGAATTGGGTTTCAATTCGGTTTAAATTTGGTTAAAAAAAATAATGAACTAAAAGTTTTGGTTTTGTTTTCTTTCTGCTAAAACCAAAATAATAATCAGAATCTCGATATCTTAATCGAAACCTTAAATCTTGAATTGTTCTCAACTGTGGCTTTATCAGTCATCAGGTCAAATCTGAATGTGTATCGAATCGGAAAGGTAAAGATTTGATTTGAAATGGGATTTAAACCATAAGATGTTTGATAACAATGGGTTCCCTTCTTAAATCAACAAATCATAGTATAATAATTTGCATAGAGTATTTGCTGCTTCGCGGAAGCATAAAAGAAAAAAAAAATGATAAAGGGATACACGTAAACATCTCCAAAATTAAAAATCACTTATACTAAGGTAATGTTCTTCCTCTTCCTTAAAGTCATTTCATTATTTTTATAATTTACGTCTAATTACACAGAACCTAAAAACTGGATAATGCATTTGTCCAATCAATGTTCACATTCCTGCCATGAATAAATTATAACTTCAGGAAATGTGTAGTCAACACTGCCGAACAAACCAAATATTTGAAAGAGCAAATTTCAAATAAGGTATGTTGCAGTACAAGCCGTCTTAAATAAGGTAAAATTTCTAAATCATTTTGAACTCTGCAAGGGCGGTAAATTACAGGAAAAATTGCAATATGGAGATAGAGTGTATCAAATAATAATGTTGACATAGCTAACACCATGAAGTGCTCCCGAAAATACCATTTTAACAAAAATAAAAACAACTACTCAGATTTACCTGCTCTATGCGGGGAATCATTGGGATTTAACTTATGCTTCCTCCGGACTTTCGCTACGACAGGGAACAAGAAGAAGTAATCGAAAAATTAAGTAAAAAAGCTTAAAATCAGTATATAATATAAATGTAACCTGTAGTGGTAGAAGAAGATTTTGACATGTAAGTACATACTGTTTATAAATACAAGCCAAAAAAATGATAAAAGATATCAAATAAGAATTGTTCTATAATACATACACACCAAACGTTCACATGAGAAAGCTTCCAATACCTCAACCAAAGTCTGTGTTAAATGCTTTTAAATTGTATAGAGGTTGTTTTACAATCCTGTAATGGTACATATATGTCGATAAACTTATAATTCAGCACCTTTTGGTAAACGTTTTTATCAAGAATCATTACCTGATTATATCATAACATGAAAGAACCAAATCAAACTACCGATAATACAGTCAGAAATACCACTACTAAAAAATTTTGAGCTAAAGACTGAAAATATCAGTCTTTATATATACAATTCAGTCTCTACATTGCTTTTAAAGACCGATTAAAAACCAATTCTTTCGGATACTATTTCTCAAGTCTTAAAGATGTTTGAGACTGCGCATTCAGTCTTAAAACTTAAAGACTAACGTTTCGGTTTCAAAATTGTTTAATGACAGAATTCTAAAGACCGGGAGATAGTTACTAATCAGTCTTTAAGTTAAAAATACATTAATTATTATATGTGCATTTCTTTTTTTTTCTTCTTTTTTTTTGGTTTTTTTATGATCAACAAAAACTGAAGCCACTTTAAGCTATCTCATTCAATGCACAGTGAAGAATAGAGTCAGTCCCACAATCTAATAATTTGAAGAAAAAAAATTCAAACGCAATCGAACATTGATTCAGATAGTGGCAGGCGAAACTACAACCCATCATATTTAACTCAATAATAAACTGTTGCAATGCATAAACTTATACATATTTAACTCAATAACCCATCATACATAAGTATATGATTCATTACAAGATTAAACATCAAAATTTTATGCTATAAGTCATGAATATAAATATTGCAAACCAAACTTTCAAATCACTTAATCCAAAAGCGTCTGGTTTCTAATCTAGCCATCTTTCACATCCTTCCCTTTTGCTGCTACTCCTCCCTGTCCCAGTCGGTGAACCTGACTTTGCCACATCAACATAAAACTTCTGATACATAAACACCACACCACTCAACAGCTCCTGTGCTTCACATCATCCACACATGCCTACTACTTCACTTCCACCAAGTCCCCACTCATTCACACCCACCAAACACCATGACTGCATTAGGGAATTCCTTTGGCCCAAAGCATTCCAGTACCGCCCAACAAGCTCGCTGAAACCCGCCCCTACCGAGACCACGCCCATGGTTGTGCAGCTCGCATATATCAAACCGTCCACTTACTGGGTTGTACTTTGAATGTATAATCATGACCACGCTAGAGATTTCTCTAGCATGCATTACTGAGCATATAGAGCATTCAGGCGCACAAGCATGGATCCCTCCGCACAAGGATCGCTCACCAGTGCATGAGGCTCTGCTATTTGAAGCAAAAAGACTAGAGAGAAAGAGAACGGAGGAGTGTTTCGATCTCTTGTTCCGCTTCAATCTTCAACATCGCATTCCTCTGCTTGAAGAAAATGTCTTTGTTTCCAATCATTAGCCAACAACTACAAATATCCAACTTTAGAACAGTAGAACCAAAGGAAATTGTTATTAAAATATACCAAAACTCTGGCAGGCCGTTCTTCTACACAACCCGTTCTTCTACACAACGTCTCATCATTATTTTGCCATCGAAGCACCAAAGATCTCTATTTCAAATACCTAACAAAGAACAACTTTTTATAAATAAGTGAACAAAATTTGTGAGTAGAGATTTATGAATCGGTGAGAAGCAAGAAGATAGAGGTTTACATTTATTTATGTAAGTGAAGAAAGATGGTTCAATTATTGCGTATTGGGAAAGTGGAGCCTTCAAGATCCTTAAATTAAGGAAGTGGACAGTTTTCATTTAGCCGCAAACACTAATTTAAATGGCACCTCATACTAATGACTCGGATCATCAATTTCAGCCATAGGATTAAAAAGAAGGAGAGAATTCTAATCATCGGATATTTAGTAATTTAAACACCCATTAATGACCGAAATTCAGTATTTACACTGTTTCAAAACGTACAAACTGAGTAAAGACTTCCATTTGGTCTGTAAAACCAAAAGTTAAAAGACTGAGTTTATCGGTCATTAAGAAGTTCTTAATTAGAAACTGAAAATTTTCTGTCTCTGATTTACAGTCTTTAATTGACTGTTTTTTTTTGTAGTGTACATCGATCGTGTTTGTAGGTTACATCTAATATCTTACACATTCGGATATTCTATATTCATGAATAGAGTGTGAAATTTTATCTAAGGTACAAAATATTAAATTTCATTCCTCTTTTCTGGCTGAAAGAACAAAGAAAAAAGAACATGGAGCGACTAATTTTCGAACAGCGCTCCTAAACAGCAATTTGCACCAAGAAGGCGCTATATGTACTAGCGGTTTCGATATTGGATAAGCTTACATTTTGCCTAGAGGCGACCCGTCGCTGTGCTCGTCAACCAACCATAGTCGGCATTGACGCATATTTCTAAAACTGAAAAGCAAAGGTTTCGGTTTTATCCGTTTATATCTAGAACAGGAAAAGCAAAGGTTTCTTTTTTATATATAGAATTGAAATAATGATGGAAGACGTAGAATATTTTCCAAACATAGTCGGCATAGACGCATATTTCTAAAACTAAAACTTGAATACTACGACATACTCCTTATAAAGAATTATTTCAATTCAATGACATAAATCCAGCATTGCTATATGGTAAAGTGGCTATTAGCACCCTAGTTCAAATTAGATAAAAGATGTACAAATGGACTGCTGAATGAACCAAGGACACTTGAATATGGTAGTCATACAAAGATGTATATATTTGCATATAATAATATGGTGGTCATACAAAGATAACCGTCTATGATTTATTAAATTTAAATGAGAAGTAAGATACCAGTATTGCTTTCCATAAAGCGTCTTTATAAAAGACATCTACGTTTCTCCAGTCATCATAACCGATTGGAATGTACCCACGGATCAAAATACCACATCGTGAGCTCCACTTCTTTTCATCTTTACCTTTAGCACCATCCATTTCAACATTTATAAAGTACTTTTTATTTGGAGGAGGCGGAGGGACATCTTCTGTGTTTTCTGTGTGTCTCGATGAACTACCTGACATTCTGTCAATTTTATTGCATTAGCACGATTACAAATTTTTGATTTGCAAATATAAGAAAAAAATGCAATTACATTTCTTAAAGATAACAAGTAGAAATGGTGGATGCCCCTTAAAATGGAGATTAATGACAAGTAGCATATAGTAAATTCGTACATAGTAATAAGAAACTCAGCAAATAATTTTATCATATCCAAACAACGCTGATCAACCAACAATTTCTAGTTTGGGTTTCACATTTGTTCCATAAAAAAATAATTATAACTTCTACTTTGCAAAAATATTTTTTATCGACAAATTAAATATATATTCAATAAGATAACTAATTTATACACAACTAGATATATATTTGAGTTCTTCCTCTAAAAGTAATGAACATTTGTTACCGAATAAATACAACCCATATTCGAACTTCTTCCAAACCACAAAAGATTTTACATCAAATATTTTGTAAAAGATTCCTGTGAAAAGACTCAATGAATCATAAACACTCCGATGGTAGAAATTTGTTTCACGTCGAAGTTCTCAAGCAATCAAAAAAAACATGGTACGTCTTCACATGCTGCCCTAGTTTGTCTTTAAATGTACTTAAACCAATTCTACGTCGCTTTTGTAAAGTCTTTCTAAACTCCATGTAAATAACAAGTCACGATCAATATTATGATCACATGTTAGCTGGCAACCTTCTTAATATAAAGATGTGGGGCACGTCAAAGTGCACATTACTTTATTAACCAATCTACTCACTTATATGTCTTCACTACCTCTGTTTAACTATAGCAGTTCGTTTATAATAAAACATATTAACGTATCATAATAATATAGATTAATGTACCTACAGAAGCTGTAACATGAATCTGAGATTAACTACAAAAGATGTAAACATGAATATGAGATTACCTCTGTTTAACCACTCCATTACCAGCTATCATATTTTACCATTACATACTTTATTAACAAAGAACACAATCTGTGATTAAATTCAGTCGACGTTATAACAGATGGTCTATGAGTGTTACTAAAAGAAACGTGGTTGATCAAAACGAGGTCGATCAAAATGCAGATTGAACCCAATTTGAGATTAAACTCAGATTGACAGATAATTAAGTGACAACATAAAAAAATAACTCAACAGTTGAATGGATCGGCATTGGAGGGGAAAGAAACGAGGTCGATCAAATAGCGGCAGGCAATCGAGATGAACCTAGCTAGGGTTAGAAACGTTGGAGGGAGTAACCCTAGGTAGGCGGCGACTTTGAAAATTTTGGGATGTAAGTGTTATGGCATTAACGAAAAGGAACAGTAGGTTTAGAAACGTGAGTGAGACATAAAATGACCATACCATCCCTTGTGTGCAAAATTCTGGACCATTGTCACGGTAATAACTATTATGACTTAATATAGCGGTAATAACCATTATTAAATCGTAACAATTATAACCGTTTCTAATTGGGCCCGCAAAAATGTTACAAAATGGCCTGTTTGGTGTAGTGGTTGTCTCTCAGTGTCATTGCTGCTGCTGCCAGATGCAGTGTTGTTATTAAGTATATTTTTCGTCAACACCCAAATTACAGAGTGTAATCTGTGTATTCACGAAATTTACCGTGGTCATGACTCAGAATTCTCTGCAAATGATCCTGGATCTGGGATGGGTAGGTTTCTGGGCCATGACAACTGCACTGTGTATTTCAATAAGAAGAAAACGAGCTAACGCCTCTCTTGAGTTCACGGATGAAAGTATCACAATATTCGCTAACTTCGATGACTCATTTGTACTAGATCTTCCTGAAGGAGGAGTCTGAATTACAACGGAGGTCGAGCTAGGAATTCATATACGATTTTGTCACATCAATGCTCGAGAAGCGTTAGGCTCAGCATGAGGGTATGGATCAATCATGGCGGCTCTGTAAGGTGAGGAGAAGGGGAATTCATATTTCTATCAAGTCCCCTTCCCCCACTAATGGAGCATCTTGATTGATCTCCTCATCAGAAATGTTAGTGTTAATTCCCTGCTTCATCATTATGATACTACAAGATTACCAAATCGGAAGATATATGGGACCCGGAATTCTCCATTTATAGATTGTAGATATATTACAAGAATTGATGATTTGCTCTCCTTGAGAAAGAAGGAGCTAAATTGAGAAATGAAAAGTTCATCCTCCTTTGCGGAGTATCTGGGTTCCTACTTATAGTGAATCCGGGGTTTTTCCATTAGTAGGTTGTTGGGCCTGAATGATTCTTGTCGACCGCTTTTTTTTGGATTTGGGGCATCAGCCTATTGGTCCTCCTCGCGGTGACCGTTAAAGTTTTTTGAAGTAATGGCCCCCGGTGAATTGGGGTCTTTCCTAGGTGGAAGAGGGCTTGTTGCCATGACGGATCACGGAGGTATTTCGGATTTCTTGGCGGATGCTCTCAGTGTCGATCCTTCATCGTGGGCTTTCGGATGTAGGCTTTCGGCTTTATTGTGGTTACTCGAAGGGGTCCGCCCTCATGTCGTACGCAAATGTCATCCGATTTAGAACCTTTGATGGTTCAGGTACTATCTGGATTAGTACGAGCAACCCGTATCCTTGCTCGAGTCTCAGTTTAGCCTTCCGGTTTAGCTCTCTGGAGGGTAGCTTTCGGTGACACTCGTGTTACTTACGAAAGTAACCCCTTTCTATATCCATGGAGCCATTCATCAAGGGTTGATTTCAAGCCATCTTTATGCTCTGACCTGATACTCTTCCTCATTTAATGTATTGGTATCCATTGGTTGATTCTTGGCGGGTAGATCCCGTCGGATGAACCTTTACCGATACCTGGTAGGTTTCGGGTCCCTTTTCTCCAGAGGGGTTACCGGCCTGAGTTTCTCTTGAGTTACTTATTCTTTCCTTATATTCATTTGAAATCCCTTCACCTGTCGTCTTGTGTCAAGATCATTATGGTAGTAACATTTTCCCCCCTTTAGTGAAGGGGTGTCTTCGAGTTTCCAAGTCAAGCTTCTTTCACCTAGCCTTCGCCTATTTCCTTGCCAATTATTTTCCTATGCTAAGTTATGCCACAGACTTGCAAAAGAGGTATGTTTTTGATGTCTTATGGAGGAATGAAGTAACCTAGATTCAGGCTCTGATGGAAGATTGAAAACCTTTTCCGATAATGATGTTGAGTCGAACACTATCCAGGCTTCGACGAATCAAGATTAAAGAGTTGAATTCGCCCAGATTCGAGAACTTAAAGGTTGAAGGCCGGGAACCTTCCCGGTATTAATAAAGAGCCGAATCCACCCAAATTCGGGTGTTTTCAGATTAAGCATCAGAAACCCTTACGACATTAATGAAGAGCAGAATCCACCTAGATTCAGGTATTTTTAGATTTAAGGACTGGAAACCCTTGCGGCATTAATGAAAGGCTGAATTCACCCAGATTCAAGTTTTTTTAGGTTTAAGGACCGGAAACCCTTCTGGCATTAATGAAGAGCCGTATCCACCCAAATTTAGGTATTTTTAGGTTTAAGGACCGGAAACCCTTCCGGCATTAAAGAAGAGCTGAATCCACCCAGATTCGGGTATTTTTAGATTTAAGGACTAGAAAACCTTCCGACATTAATGAAGAGCCGAATCTACCCGGATTCGGGTATTTTTAGGTTTAAGGAACGAAAACCCTTCCGGCATTAATGAAGAGCCGAATCCACCCAGATTCGGATATTTTTAGGTTTAAGGACCGGAAACCCTTCCGGCATTCATGAAGAGCCGAATCCACCCAGATTCGGGTACTTTAGGTTTAAGGACCATAACCCTTCCGGCATTAATGAAGAGCCGAATCCACCCAGATTCGAGTACTAGTATAGAGAACCGGAACCTCCTCCGGTATTAATAAAGCGCCGAATCGACCCACATTCGAGTATTAGTATAGAGAACCGGAACCTCCTTCGGTGTTAATAAAGCGAGTATCTCCTTCGGATTTGATTCGGGAAGTAGAGGTTCTACGTGCTTCTTTAGCCTCCCCTTGGGGTTTTGTTGTCAAAGTAGAGGATGTACTTGCTTTGTTGGCCACTCTCTGGGCCTGTGCGTCCGGAGCGCTTGGCTAGATTATCCACAAGCAGGGCCCAAGGACTTACCCGACCTTCCTCCAGGAAGCTCCTTTTCCTGACCATCGTAGGTGATGATAAGAGCTAAGAAACTTAGACGGGGCCATCGTAGGCACAGAACTAAGGTTTACTCTTTTAACGCTGTATACGGGACAACGTAGGCACTGATAGAGGCTTATACGCCACCCCCTCCAAGGGGTGCCCTATCCTGACCATCATAGGCGATGATAGGGATTTGCGCTCCCTTCTGCGGGTAACGCGGAACATAAGAAGAGGTGAGACGTGCTCTTCTATGAGCAGAGGTAAGACGTGCTTAGTTCGAGAAGAGGCAGGGAGTATTATTCTATGAGCAGTGGCAGGGCGTGCTAATTTTTAGATGCACCGCCATGACCATCTCTGGTGTGAAACGGTGGCTTACGCTTTCGATGCTTTAACCCTGCCCCCCTGGTTTGGGCAAGGAGAAAGACTAACACAATCATCCTACTTCAGGGGATGCCTCGCCCCGGACAATTTGTCGATGACGAGGGATTCAATCCTTTTTCCAGCTCAACCCCTTTTAGGTTTCTTACGAGCTATAGTAAGGGTTTCCATGCCCCTAGTTGTATGATGATTTCTTGGGGAAAAGAAATTGTCCTCTATTCTTTTATGGTTGGAAAATATGGCCTCAAATGTTCCGAGTTCCATGTCCTTGGAACAAGATCGTTGTTGGGCCTATATAGCCGATATGTGCCAGGTATGACTTCTTGATGAACAATTATGGGTCCTTCCCAATTTGGACCGAGAGGACCATCAGTCGGATCTTTGGTGTTATCCATTACTCTTTGTAGTACTAATTCATCCTTAGAGAAGGTTCTAGCTTTGACTTTCAAATTGTAATGTTTTGTGATCCTCCTTTGGTATTCGGCGGTTCTGATTGCAGCCTCATCCCTTAGTTCCTATATCAAGTCTAATGATTCTTTTCTTAACTCCTGGTTGGGGTCAAATGCATATGCTATCCTTCGGTGCGATGGAATTTCGACCTCAACCGGAAGCATAGCCTCGCAACCATATGTCAGGGAAAAGGGGGTGTGTCCCGTAGCTGTTTTGGTAGAAGTCCTGTATGCCCATGCACTAGAGGAAACTCCTCTGCCTAATTTCCTTTAGCCTGATTTAGGCATTTCTTAAGAATTGTCTTAATGGTCTTATTTGCGGCTTCCACAGCTCCGTTAGCTTTCGGATGGGCACTGAGGAGAAACTTTTGATGATTCCATTTTTTTTGCAGAATTGGGTAAATTCTTCACTCTCGAATTGTGTTCCGTTATCTGATATGATCTTATGGGGGATCCCGAAGCGGGTAACGATATTCTTTATTACAAATCTTAACACTTTCTTGGATGTGATAATCAGAAGGGGTTTCGCCTCCACCCACTTGGTGAAGTAGTTGATGGCTACTACAGCATATTTAGCTCCTCCCTTGGCGAGTGGCAGGGGCCCAATCAAATCTATTTGTATATGTCGAAAGGCCAGCGCTCGATATAGTGGTTAGGCTGCTGGGAGGAAGTCGTGGTACCTTAGAGTACTTCTGGCATTTGTCACATCTCTTGACGTATTTGACCGCTTCACCAACCATCTGTGGCCAATAATAAACCCGTCGCATGACCATTTTGGCCAGTTTAATCCCATTGGAATGGTCCCTGCACCATCCTTCGTGAGTTTCTTTTAATAGGCTGAGTCCATCTTCGAAACTTACACACCTTAAATAAGGAGGTGAGTGTCCCTTTTTATAAAGTACACCGTCTATGATCATGAATGTGGGAGTTTGGTGTTTTATCTTTCTTGCATCTTGCTTACTTACGGGTAATGTCCCTTCCAAGTGGTAGTCCTTTATGGGAGTCATCCATGTAACTTCCTGTTGGGGGCATGTTTCTGTTATGGGGAATTCCCTCTCGGAGTTTTCTTCTTGGTCTTCTTCATTTCCCCTTCTCAAGGCTTGGGATCGGGTCAAAATCAACAAATCTTTTCCTGTTTTCGATTTTTTCTGTTCGATGCTGGGCATCTCCTGATATCCCACTGACACTACCCGAGTTTCGAGGCCCCTCGGGAGCTGGCTAATTTGGCTAGCGAATCCGCCTGGGTATTCTCCCTGCGGGGTATTTGATTAACTGAGAACTCCTCAAACATGGAAAACATCTTTATTACCTTCTTCATGTATAAGATGAGCCACTTGTCTTTGGTTTGAAATGTCTGTTTTATTTGGTTTACGATTAGTTATGAGTCGCTGAAAATTTCTGTACTCGGTATCTTCAATTTTAACGCCAGATTCAGACCAGCTATCATGGATTCATATTCAGCCACATTGTTGTTTGTCGAGAACCCTAACTTCATGGCATAGTGCAGGCGGTGTCCGTTAGGGGTGATTATAACATAACCTGCCCCTGCCCCCTGCCCCCTGCTCGTTGGAAGCTCCATCTACAAAGAGCTAGCATTTGGCCTTTGAGTCAATTTCTTTGACCGACTGTTCTGAAATGAAGTTCGTGCATTCGTTCACGAAATCTGTGAGAGCTTGCCCTATGATTGCTGCTCGAGGGTGGAACTCAATTTCGTATTGGCTGAGCCCATAACCCCATTTAATTAGTCTCCCTGAGGTTTCCAGTTTGTTGAACACTTGTTTGAGCGGGAAGCTAGTTAATACTTTAATAGGGTATGCCTGGAAATAACCTCTGAGCTTTCATGCAGTAAGGATTAAGCAATACACCAATTTCTCTATGACAGGGTATCGATTTTTCGCGTCTTTTAGCCTTCGGCTAACATAATAGATAGGGTGTTGAGTCCCCTTTTTCTCTCTTATCAGTACTGAGCTCACTGCATGTTCGGAGACAACCATGTATAGGTATAGAGTTTCTCCTTTCTCGGGACTGGACAAAACCTGAGGTGTTTCCATATAAACTTTCAATTCTTGGAATGCCTTCCTACACTCTTCGTTCTATTCAAAATTCTTATTTTCTTTATGACATTGAAGAAATGGACGCATTTATCGATGGCTTTAGAAATGAACCTGCTGAGTGCCGCTACCTTCCCGTTTAGGCTCATGACCTCCTTGCTGGTTTTAGGTTACTCCATGTCCTTAATGGCCCGTATTTGGTTGGGGCTGGCCTCGATTCCTTGCTCGCTTACCACATATCCCAGAAACTTCCTAGACTGAACTCTGAAGGAACACTTTTGAGGGTTCAGCTTCATCTGGTAACCTCTCAAGATACCAAACATTTCTTCCAAGTCCTTTAGATGATTCTCTATTTCGGTGGACTTCACTAGCATGTCGTCGACATATACCTCCATATTGCGCCTTATCAGCTCTTGGAACATCTTGTTTACCAGCCTTTGGTATGTTGCCCCTGCATTCCTCAAACCAAAGCATTACTTTATAACAGAATGTTCCCCAGTCGATAATAAAGCTTGTATGTTCCTCGTCGGGTTTATGCATTGGTATTTGGTCGTACCCCGAATAAGCGTTCATAAGGGATAGTATCTTGTTTCCACCCGTGGCATCAACCAACTAATCGATCCGCGTAAGAGGGTAACAATCTTTCGTACAAGCTTTGTTTAAATCCGTGTAATTGACACACGTCCTCCACTTGCCGTCGGACTTCTTCACTAGCACGGGATTGGCTAACCATTTCGGGTAATGGAAATCTTGGATAAACCCGTTAGTTTCCAACCATTTGACTTCCTCCCTCAAGGCCTCAATCCTGTCCCTATTATATTGTCTCTTCTTCTACCAGATCGGGATTGTTGAAAGGTCGATGTTTAAGGCGTGGCTTATGATTGAAGGATCGATACCAACCATGTATGAATGGGTCCAGGCAAAAACGTCTTTGTTGAGCTGCAGGAAGCGGATTAAGTCGCTTCGGCGAGGTTCCGCTAGCCTCTTTGTAATAACCCAGAAATCTGGGCCAGTTTTAAATTTTTATTTTGGCAATTTTAGTGAATTTTGATTATTTAAAATGAATTATTTTAAATAATAACGACGAGAAATTTATTTTGAATAGAATTCGAACGTATATATTATATAGTTCGTCGTTAGAATATAAATAATTATTTATATTTAGAAAAGAAATTAAAAATGGCGCGGTAGTTCGATAATTCGATTTCAAATTTCAATTGAACATACCGTGTGCAAAATAAACCGGATTTTAGTGAAACCAAAAATAATAGGATCTAATTGAGAATATCTTTCCAACGAATCCGAAAAATTGAAATTTCATAGCGGGAATAAAAAGATATGCCCAGTTGAAAATTCAGAATAGTCGTTATGGAATTTCTGCCCTTAAAAATAGCCATTTTGCAAACGACCTCGGATTTCGACGAAACCACTTTTGTTGGATCCGTGATGTCATGTTATTGCTATATTCCAATTTTCATAATTTTTCGAATCAATATGTGAGCGTGGCAAAGGAAAACGTGTTTGACCAGTTTTAGTTGATTTTAATCGATTGGAAAATGGCCATTTTTCAAACGGTCTCAGAATTTGACGAAACTAGTTTTGTTAGGGCCGTATCGTCAATACGAAGGTAGAAAAAAAAAATCGGGAATTTTTAGAGTCCGTATGTGACCCAGTAAATTGAAATGTACGTTTAAAATTCAATATAATGATTTAAATGTAAATTTGGTGAAAACTGATCGAAACGATCGAATCAGCCTACGATACATATCCCATTGTGTTCGGAATGGGGGTAATTAGCTATAGGTGACAGGCGGTGGGTCTCGTTTCGAGGTCGAAAATAAAAGTTGCTTTTAGAATTAATTTAATAAATAAAATAATATAAAAAAATTAAAACTTTCTCTCTCTCTCTCCCTATAACCCCTCAGCCCCCCCCCCCGATTCTTTTCTAAATCGAAATCAGAAAGAGAAAAAAAATTGAAATCGCGTCAGGCGAACGACGCGCACCTCCCCCCCCCCCACAGGCGGCGCCGCCGCCGCGAGTCCCTCCTCCCTTTCTCCTGCGCCACGCGATACCCCCCCCCCCTCTCTCCTGCGACACGCGAGACCCCCCCCTTCCGACCAGAAACCCCCTTCTGCTCCAGCACCGCTCCAATATCCTTCCATCTTCAAATGAATGTAAGTTTTCTTTTATTTATCCATTTATAAAAATTAGATTTTTATTGCAAAGGAAAATCAGATGTTTACGTATAGAAAGTTATCATTTTCGCCTATGCAAAGTTGTGATTTTTATCGAACAAAGCTTTGATTTTTTTAAATCGAACGAAGATGCATTTTTTATCAAAACAAAGATAGGATTTTTAATCGAGTAAAAAATTTGATTTTTATATATTGAATAGCAAAGTAAAAGTTCGATTTTTATATATTGAATAGCAAAGTAAAAATTCGATTTTATATATTGAATAGCAAAGTAAAAATTCGATTTTTATATATTGAACAGCGAAGTAAAAATTCGATTTTTATATATTGAATAGCGAAGTAAAAATTCGATTTTTATATATTGAATAGCAAAGTAAAAATTCGATTTTTATATATTGAATAGCGAAGTAAAAATTCGATTTTTATATAGGTAGTGAATACGGATGACGAAAGAAGAGATGGTGAAGATTTCCTACATATGAAGAGTCGCGGCGTTGGATTAGCTATTCTGTGAGAACTCCTCACCTTTATTTTAATTTTCTAGTTATATATATATACTAGGAGGCAGACGGTGTTTAGTAGCACCCGACACCCGTCGTCCACAGACCATAGACGGCTTATATGCTTGATTGTTTGATTTTGATGTGTAGTTGATTGTGTGATGTGATGTGAAATGAAATAAAATATTTATATAGTTGAAAATATTTTATAGTTAAAAATAGAATTTTTAACGTGTATATGAAATGAAATAAAAATAAACAAATCGGACGATTTGTTTATATACACACATTTGACTGATATTGATTGGGTCAATAAATTTTACACATCGACCAACTGCACAAATAAAATCTGTGTTTGATGGTTTGAAAACCCCACACGGGTATTGGGATGATATTTGACGTACACTAATCCCGATTGTTTAGTTGTATGTCGATCGATTGATTGACAGACTGTTATAAGCGTTGAATATTTATACTTGATGCTTATACAGTGTAGAATGCACTCTGGATGATGGTTGATTATTTATCGTTGTTATTTTATACATGTGTTGTAGAAAATCCATATAATTAACATTATATGGTAATTGATTGGGCCTCATTTCAGTTTTGAAAAAGAAATATTTGAATAGAAATATTTGAAAAGAAATATTTGAATAGAAATATTTGAATAGAAATATTTGAAAAGAAATATTTGAATAGAAATATTTGAACAGAAATATTTGAAATAGAATATTTGAAAATAGAAAATATATGAAGCCGTGTTGATTAGATCGACGCCATTTTGACGTGAACGATATTTATATCGATTTTATTCATTTTATAACGAATATCGAAAGTGATTTCAAAATCTGATATTTTGAAAAGAATTGAATTCGAATTGAAACTGAATAGAAATGGATTCAAATTGAAACTGAATAGGAATGAATTCAAATTGAAACTGAATAGAAATGGATTCGAATTGAAACTGAATAGAAATGAATTCAAATTGAAACTGAATAGAAATGAATTCAAATTGAAATCGAATAGAAATGAATTCGAATTGAAATTGAAATTGAATTGAATTGAAAACGAACAGAAATTGAATTAGAAATCAATTGGAATTAAATCAATTTGAAATGAAATGAAAATGAATTTATGTTGAAAAATTCGATTTTGATTTGAAGTTGAAATAGAAGTTGAAATCGTTTTGAAAACGAATTTAAAACGATTTATAAAATACGTTTTAAAAGGTAATCGATGAAGTATATATTATATATATATTATATATATAATATAATGGCCTGAATAGAACGCGCCGCGCCGCGGCAGTTCACGAATTTCGATCATTGACTTCGAACGGATATTGCGGGAGATCCGACCGTCGGATTCTCCTAAAACCGGACCCGTTGGGTTCGTATTGAAAAGAGCTTTCTAAAGAATATTTGAAATCTAACGGTTGGATTTGGAATTATGTCCAAATAAAATTTGAAAAAGGTCGTTGTAAGTGCAGTTCGATGGCCATTGGTGGAAATCGACTGTACGAGCCTTGATAAAAATATTAAAAATATCAATAATTTGTGTAAAATCAAAAGAAATGATTTGGGAAGAATTGGGATGAAAAACTCCATATTTGAAAAGATAAAAATAGATTTTTATCAAAATGAACTAGTTTTGAACTAGAATTAAAATTCTATTTATTTTTAAATAAATAAATTGGATTTGAAAAGGGTTTTAAAAGTAACCAGAATTTCCAATAATTGAGTTGGAATGGATTTGAATCGAAATTGTCTTTGGATTATTTCGATGTTGGATTTCGTGATTATACAAATGTTGTTATGGAAATTTGAAAGATATTTATATATCGCTATTTCCAATACGATATTTGTTGGTCGTAGAATTTGATATTGAATATAAGCCGATATATTTTCTATTCAGAGCCTTGTATTTAATATCAAATGTGATTTGGGTTTGTCGTGAATGGTGTCTTTATTAACACTGTTCTTGAACCCAGTTGAGAAAAGATTAAATCTTTTTATTTAGATTTAATGAAGTATACCAATTAAATAATATTTAATTGGAATTGAATTGGTATTGATTTTTGGGTTTATCGTGAACAGTGTTTTAAATAACACTTGTTGTTTAACCCGATAATTAATGGAATGTGATTTTGGGTTTATCGTGAACCGTGTTTTAAAATGACACTGATTCTTTAACCCAGTTAAAGATTAAAACTAAGTGGAGTTTTAATGAATCTTTAATTAGATTGAAAAGATCGAGAATGAAGTATCACCAGTTTTACTCCAGACGATTGTTAAATCTTTAATTAGTTTTGAACGTGAAATGGTAATTGAATTTACCGATAATACCGTGGTGTTAAATATGAAGTATTACCGGTTTTACTTCATGGGATAGATAGGTTGGGATTAGGAAATAAAATAAATGATTACTTCGGTGTGGTTCGCTAATCCCGACTAGTTTGAATTGATATTCAAAGGAGATTAAAGAATAAATTTAAAGAATTTATCTTTGATAAAATTAATGGGAACCTTTCCCAAAATATAAGAATATTTGAATAAAAGAATATTCTGAATTGGAATGAGGCGTATGTTGTGTTTGTGTAACACGTGTTTATTATATATATACGCGAGTTGTTCAGAAAGGCCGGGTTTATCCCATTCTGAATAACTGATTCGACGTGGTGTCGAAGGTGAAGACGGTGGTTGAAGACCGGAGGTCTTCACGTCGTTTGGGTGATTTCTGATGATCTTGATTGGGATGTACACCCAAGAAGATGGAAACAGTTGGTGATCGTCCAGACGTATTTGGAGATCGATGGATATGCGGGGTACTAGGTGCCTCCGGACTTGTAAATGGACTGTGAGTCTGACATTGGATTTTAGTCTGTGTAATTGATTTCTATTAAATATATATCTGTTTGGCGGCGGAGAATTTATTCTCTTGCTTAACGCCCTTCTCTGAGACGTACGAGCTCAGGGGTTATATATTGGTGGATATCAAACGCATGGAGTGGATTGCTTGTGTGGTATGCCTAAGTGGCAAATGATCAAGGCTTTTGTTGAAAAGCAAAGTCTTGTGGTTGATGATCAAAGCACGACCTGTGTGGCGTAGCTTTGTGTAACGTTTGATTCGCGAGCTTCACACCCGATATGAACCAAAAACGGGAGAAGGACCTCAGGGAGGGCATGCGTTTCTTTCTAGTTAGAAGTGGCGTCAGTGGTTTTACACGCCCTGACGAGTTTGACTTATGTGGTTGTTGCTGTTGCGAGGCGCCTTGGTTAGATCGGACGATCCGGGTCCGATGGAGCCATTCGTTGGCTCATTTATGCCCCATAGGGCGGAGAGACGTATTGTTCAGGCATAATAATCCACATCGGTGGACCGGCCCTGACGATCCAAGGCTTGTTTGCGCGCTTGCCTGAGACTCGGACTAGACAGTCTCGAATCGGTAGAGGACGATCCCTGGCCTCGGTTCATAGATGGAAATCCAATTTCCAAATACGTGACATTTGCGGTTTTAATTGTAGAACTAGTATGGCGACATGATATATGGTACCCATGCCGCCTATGATTGGTACTTATGATTTGAAGTTGTTTTATACACTATGCACTTATAATAGTATCAAATGATTTGTTTTAAACGTATCAAGCATTCTTGGCTATTATAAGGTAAAAAACCCTATCCTCCGGCTTGCATTGCATTGTGTGATGGGAAATGGGTCTTATAATGGCTTCATTTTTCTTTATATAGCATTGCGCTGTTGTTTTATGCACTGGTGTTCTTGGGAGGAAACCCGTTCCGTGTTATACGGCATGGTCCCTTGATTTACCTAACTTTAAAATAAAGATTTATAACTGTTTTAGTTCTCACACTTGTCCCATGACTGACCTGGAGTTTATTGTTTTAACCTAAACTCTGGGTGCCCTTATTTTGACACGGGCAGCTAGTAGTTTTGGTTTTGCAGATTTATATTCACAGGATCCTGGTTTACAGCTGGAACGATACTCGAAAAGCTTTGTATCCGTATATCTCCTTCAGTTGTGTATTGTATTATTTTCCGCTGCTATGTATTTAAATGTAATTTAAATCTCTGATATTTCTGTGTAATATTCATTTATACTCTGTTTATTCTTGTAATCTGATGCACTGTTGTAATATACAATGAAATGTTCTTCCGTCTGCGTTCTACTTTGTCGTGTTCTCAAAACAATTCGTTCTTTCTCTTTCTCTTCGGAGACCGGGGAAGTTCGGGTCGTTTCACTCTTCCCTCTGTTGTTGACCTTCGATTTATCCTTCAGGTCAACGTTTACTTCTTCTATTGGTTTGATCCTTTCGATGTCTTCTCTAGAGTCTAAATCTGTGATAATTTCTCGTTCTTCAGTCAAGTACACCTCATTGGACCTTTTCCTCTTCCTTTTCAGAGATGTGTACCTACCATTAGTGTGTTTGTCAATCTTATTTATTGTTATCTCGAATTCAAATGAGGGATGTAAGAATCCCTTATTTGAAGGCATAAATACAGTAGAAGAATAAAAGTACGAAGAATACTCCTTTTTGTATTTTTCGACCGTTGCAAAGTACAACTCTTGGGAGCAAATTGTTCTCCTTGGTTGGTACCCATCTCTGTTTGGTCAGAAACTTTAACATGAGATATTTGGAATAAACGAAGGCATCCATCTCCTCTAAAGCCAGTCATCCGAAGAAGGCATTGTAATAGGACGGCTGATCAATCACTACAAAGGGAGTTTCGAAAATCTTGTGAAGAGGGGACAACCCTTCTTGAACCAAGAGGTTGATTTGACCCAATGGAGTTAACCCTTTATTGTTGAACCTGAAAATCGGTTCATTGCTAGACTCCAGCTTCTTTTTAGAAATTCTCATCTAATCGAAGGTGTGCTTGAAGAAGACGTTGATTGTGCTTCCGGTATCCACTAATATTTTAGAAATGACCGAAAGCCCTATCTGTGATGTTATCACGAGGGGGGTCATTATGTGGGTGACGGAACCCTTTCTTCATTTCTTCTAGAGAGACCACGAGGTTATGCATTTTGAGGGCATAACGCGCGCTTTTCAACTACGGTTCCTCCTGGATGGAGAAGATTCCCTCCAAAGCTTCTTTCACGTATTGATTCCTGGCTTTCGGACAGCTTTCGGCAGGGTGAGGTACCCCATGAATCACATTAATTCGGTTCACAGGAGGCCCTAAATCTAGGTTGTTCTCCCCCGTAGTGACTCCTATCGTGTTTACTGAAACCTTCTGGTGTTCTCCTGCACGTTGGGCTGGTGTTTCTCTATTTGAAACAAACTCCTTCACGTTCCCCTCTCAGATTAGTTTTTGGATAATCCCGTCCAAGACCTTGCATTCATCTGTCTTGCACCTGTTAGTTTTATAGAACCCACAACATTTACCACCGGCATGTGGTTCGGGGCAACTTTTGGATTTGAACGAGACCGGGAAGTTATTGACCCTTTCTTTTGCGACAACATACACATACGAGATGGGCTTGTTCAAGGCAACCGAGTTGGTGTTAGAGTCTTCCCATCTCGATCTCCTATGATTCCTTTCCAGGAGCTTTCGTCTGAAGTTCAGCCTTCCTCCTTCTCCTCGAGGCCCGAACTTCCTCTTCGTGAAGTATAGTTCATCCATGCGGATAAACTTCTTAGCTTGGAAATGGAAATCTTGCAAGTCCTTGCAGCCGTGGATATATAACACCTTGCAGAAGGGGTGTTTTCTATCAACCCTAAATGTAAGGCAATCAACTTGTCACAGTCATTCGTATCTTTGGCTTTTAAGGCCTCGATGTTGAACCTTTGGAGATAGTCCCCGAGAGAATCCCCTTGTCTCTGTTTGACGTTAGCGATTATTGTATAATCTACATTGGACCTTTGCAGATGTAGAACTGCGCGGATAATTCGTAGGAGATTTGTTTCCACGAGTAAATGGTGTTTTCCCTGTACTGGCGATACCATTTCGCTGCTGCACCTTGGATGGTCACTGGGAAGAGGCGACATCTGATAGCTCCGGAAGTGTTGTAAAGATCCATCTAGCTATCGAAAGCCATCAAATGGTCGTCGGGATCATTCATTCCCAGATATTTCATGGTTAGGACTTTGACTCAAGACGGTATCACGGTGTTCATAATCTCATTAATGAACGGGGCTACCCTCTCGTTGTCGTTAATCTTGTCATCTTGGTTTCCCTTCCCCTTGCTTCCCAGCAATTCCTTGACGGTATTTTGAGTGACATCTCTGATGTAAGCCTCTGTGTTGTCGTAATCTTCTCTCTTGGGGTCATAGCCTTTGGAGGTGGAGCTCCTGGATTGTTCCTACTCGCATTGATTTCCTTGATGATCTACTCCGGTCAGATGAGACTTCTTTTTTTTAGAAGAGGTTGCTTTAGGTCTCCCTTTCGCTTCTGACTGTTGAACGGGGGGCTTCCTTTTTCGAGATTCATTCGTCTCTCTCCGACTAGATCTGGTGAGCCTCGGGGATTTCTACGCCTATACAACGTCAACCTGAACCCGCATTTCTTGGAGTTGCTTTTCCAAGACCAAGATTCTCGTGACATTATCCTCCACAGCGTTTGGATCTGGTAGCAACTATGAGTTAGGAGCGACCTCTTTCTCATTATTATTCGGGTTGAGTGTTGGGCCCTCATTTCCTTCAAGGGTGACACTGGGGTCCAATTCTTTGTTTCATTCCTTCAATTTCTCCGTCTTCATTGTTTCCTACCATGGAACGATGAATTCAGCCAGTTAGTTTAAATAAATTAACCACATGATTGGAGGTTTAGGCCCTCCTTCTAGCGCCAAAATGTTAACGATATTTTTCATCAACACCCAAATTACAGAGTGTAATATGTGTATTCATGAAATTTGTCGTGGTCATGACTCAGAATTCTCAGGAAATGATCCTGGATCTGGGATGGGTAGGTTTCTAGGCCATGACAACTGCACTGTGTATTTCAATAAGAAGAAAACAGGCTAACGCCTCCCTTGAGTTCATGGATGAAAGCATCACAATATTCGCTAACTTCGATGACTCCTTTGTACTAGATCTTCCTAAGGGTGGAGTCTGAATTACAATGGAGGTCGAGCTAGGTATTCATATACGATTTTGTCACATCAATGCTCGAGAAGCGTTAGGCTCAGCATGAGGGTATGGATCAATCATTGCGGCTCCGTATGGTGAGGAGAAGGGGAATTCATATTTCTATCAAGTCCCCTTCCTCTGGTACTGGAGCACCTTGATTGATCTCCCCATCAGAAAGGTTAGTGTTAACTCCCTACTTCATCATTATGATACTACGAGAATATCAAATCGCAAGATATATGGGACCCGGAATTCTCCATTTATAGATTGCAGATATATTACAAGAATTGATGATTTGCTCTCCTTGAGAAAGAAGGAGCTAAATTGAGAAATGAAAAGTTTGTCCCCCTTTGCGGAGTATCTGGGTCCTATTTATAGAGAATCCAGGCTTTTTCCATTAGTAGGTTGTTGGGCTTGAATGATTCCTGTCGCCCGCTTTTTCTGGGTTTCGGGCATCGGCCTATCGATCCACCTCGTGGTGCCTGTTACAGTTTTTTGATGTGATGGCCCCGGGTGAATTAGGGTCTCTCCTAGGTGGAAGGGGGCTTGTTGCTACGACGGATCGCAGAGGTATTTCGGATTTCTTGGCAGATGCTCTCAGTGTCAGTCCTTCGTTGTGGGCTTTCGGATGTAGGCTTTCGGCTTTATCGTGGGTACTCAGAGGGGTCCTCCCTCATGCCATACGAAAATGTCTACCGATTTGGAACTGTTGATGGTTCATGTACTAAGTGGATTAGTACGAGCAGCCCGTATCCTTGCTTGAGTCTAGGTTTAGCCTTCCGGTTTGGTTCTCTGGAGGGTAGCTTTCGCTGATACTCGTGTTACTTACGAAAGTAAACCCTTTCTATATCCATGGAGCCGTTCATCGAGGGTTTATTTCAAACCATCTTTATGCTCTGACCCGATACTCTTCCTCTTTTAATGTATTTGTATCCATCGGTTGATTATTGGCATGTAGATCCCGTCGGATGAACCTTTGCCGATACCTAGTAGGTTTCGGGTCCCTTTTCTCTAGAGGGGGTATCGGCCTAAGTTGCTCTTGAGTTCCTTATTATTTTCTTATATTCATTTGACATCCCTTCACCTGCCGTCTTGTGCCAAGATCATTTTGGTAGTAATAGCTGTTATCCCCATGATTCTCATGATTGTCCATATTTCTGTCATCACTCTATGGTTGATCATCATCAATCATGTGTTCTCTTGAACTGTATTCTGATCTTGTGCTAGATACAGTTGGAGTGGTTGGTGCTTATTGTGATGTTTCTCCCTATTTGTTTGTGTTGTCCATTCAGATAATGTTGATATAGTCCCCATCATCATTTTTGATTGATCATGAACTTGTTTATTTGTGTTTCCCTTTTTTGCAAAAGGAAAAACACATTCATAAAACACAACATGTCTAGAAATTATAACTTTTCCTATAAAGGTACATTTGCTAGATCTTATGAGAAGTTTATGAGTGTTATATAGTCTGAGGCATGGGAAACACATGCATCCAAATGTTCTCAGAGTATTGTAATCAGGTTTCTTTTCGTACAACATTTCATGAGGACATTTGAATTGCAAAACTTTAGTTGGCATTTTATTTGTCAAATATATAGCCGTGTCAAATGTCTCATTCCAATATTTCACTGGCATATATGCCTTTGATAGTAAAGTTATCCCTGTTTCAACTATGTGTCTATGATTTCTTTCCACTATGCCATTTTGTTCAGATGTGTAAGGGCATGTGGTCCTATGAATGATTCCTTTATTGTTGAAATAACCTTTTAAGGGAAAAAAACTCATTGCCCCGATCTGTTTGTATGATTTTTATGTTACAGTTCATTTGTCTCTCAATTAAATTAATGAACTGCGGCATAGCATTATGTGTGTCAGACTTGGCTTTTAGAGAGAAAATCTAAGTATATCGAGTACATGCATCTACAATAGATAAATAATACCTGTGGCCTTGTCTTGAGCATATTGGTGCAGGACCCCATATGTCTGCTGTTACCAATTCAAGGGATTTGGAATACAATGTTTTTGATCTACTGAAAGGTAATTTATGGCTTTTGCCAATTTAGTAATGTGTAAAAGTACCAGAAACAGGTATATGCTTATATGAAATTTTATTATCATATAATATTCTTGTCATAATATCATAACTAGAGTGACCTAGTTTACAATGCCAAATGTCAAGATCATTATTAACAATGTTACAGTTGAGATCATCATAATTAATCACATTATTGACATTAGGAAACTGAATACTAGCATTGCAACACCAATTACTATTTTCATTTTCCAATCTTGATTGCAAATTGCAGAACCTGTATAGGCTATTATCCAGTCTACCCTGTAATAATATGTTTTTATTCACCGAGTCTCTAACAAGGCAGTAGTTAGGGTGAAACTCAAAATATACCTTGTTGTCATTAGTAAATTGGGATATGCTAATTAGGTTTTTCTTGACATTTGGAATCCTAAGTAAATGATTAAGGAAGAATTTTCTCTTCCCTGTTCCAGTGTGAGATATATTCATGGTTTCACCATTGCATGTGTGAATAACTTGCGTACCTGAGTAGTTTTTATTCCAAGATTTAAATTTTGCAAGTTGTTAGTAATGTGCTTAGTTGCACCAGAATTTGGGAACAGTCTTCATTGTTGATGTCCTTAACTCTACTTGGACCATCATTGTTGCTTGCGACAGCAGAAGTTTCAGTATTATATCTAACTTGATTTGCCTGTGCCAAATTTACATTAGGACCCCTTTAATTAAATTGGTTTTGCTATGCATTGTTAACATCTGTGTTGAATCTGAAGTAACATCTATTTGCTGAATGTCCAGGTTTTTCACATATTTGGCATTCAATTCTTGGAGCATTGTTGGACCTGCCTCTTCCTCTCCCTCTCTGATTTGGATTTCCTCTCTGTCCCTGGTTATTACCTCTGCTAGAAACAAGTATGTTTCTTGATTGGTTGGGGTTTCTTAAAGTTGAGGTAAGATTTATGCTGTATTCATTTTGGGTAGCCTTTCTTTGCTCTACCCTTCCTTCATGTGCTAATAGAGCAGAATATACAAATTGAATGTCTAGTAAAATTGATTGGGTAGCAATAAAGGTAACAAGAGATTCATATTCTTCATCTAACCCATTTGTCAATGTAAGAATCTATTCATTATCTGAAATCTGATGTCCCACTGCCTTGAGTTTATCACATAGGATTTTAACTTTGGAAATGTACTCTCTCATCGATATACCACCTTTTCTTGCATTCTAAAATTCCCTTCTATAGTGCATGATTCTGGCTGATGACCGAGAATTGAAAATTTGTTGTATGGTAGCCCAGATGTCATGTGAAGTGTTGCATCCTATGAATTATGATAGTAAATTTTCACTAATGGAGTCTATTCAAATATACTTGCCAATGTTATCGTTACTTTATTTTAAAACTGCAGCATATATTGAGGGTATAATACGTTTTGACCAGGTTACGTTTTTAACCGAGTCCTCAATAAAGCTAATAAATTGTAGGTTATAACTCAATCGGTTTTCAAATCTTCTATAAAATATATATGCACGAAACGTTGGAAAAAACATAAAACAAAATGTTAACGCATTTAATGAAAATTGATCATTTAATCTTTCATGTGAACTTGGTATGTCATGATTAAATTACCACTTCTAAAATTATCAATATATATTCACGTTTAATCAATCTCGTTTTTTTAATCATTCTTTCTTTTAATTCATTAGTTTCCTATCAATATCCTTCGATCTTTAATTCTACTTTCTACCGAAAGATAGATGAATATTTCCAAAATTAATAGCCAGAGTTTTTTTAATTAATACTAAAATTTTGATTATAAACTCAAGTTATATACACATTTTGTTTGGCTCATATAAGCCATCATACGCCATAGATGTCCTACTGCAACGAAATTACATGATGTTGCTAGTTACATTGTGACGATAGCTATGCTGATTTTTATCTATTACAAAATTTGCTTCAAGGTGTTAGCATAGATACCAACATGATGTTGCAGTAGCTGTAGATATATTCAAATTAATAAAATTAGCAATCCGCGTGAATATATCCAATGATATACATTTAATCTGATTGTTAAAATAAATCAGCTTTTTCTCTTTAGGGCTTAAGAGAAATTAGTTTTGGTGTGCCCTCTTTTCATTTTATTCCTTTTTCACTTAAATTGTCGGCTCTTCTTTCTATCTTCAATGACGACCGAATTCAATGGCGACCGAAGTTAAATCGAAACTAGGGTTCTTGCTTAATCTGTGGAGAACTAATCAAATCACATGTATTTATCACTGAATGGTGACTGAAGTTAAATCTAAACTAGGATTCTGCCTTTCGTATGGTTTGGCTTCTAGATTCTCGATCGAAACACTCAGAACAATTGTAAGCTTCACTGTCTTTAGATTTGTGCTTTTTACTTGAATTCTTTCTTGCGGTTTTGATACCATGCCTGTGATGAATTACATGTATTTATAGGGTTTTTGATAACCCTAATTCTCTTATTTCACATATTTGATTTGGCCTTCAAATTAGGACTTGGTCTTTGATCTACTTTATTTTTAGGTTTTTGATTTCTATCGGATGCTACTATTTGAATAAATTCTTTACTGGTAGGAAAATTTGAACGATTCAACTTCCCAAAAATCTTGCCTAAATCCTTGTTTTGATGGGCTCTGTTCTTCAATACTTCTTGTTTTCTGATAAGATCGTGTACTTCACTTTATAGTTGCTCTTTACACCATGCTATAGTCGATGAACTTGTACATTGGATTTTCACTTGTAAGAACCAAACCTATATATATACACACACATACATACATACATATATACATATGACATATATATATGTAACACCATGACGCTAAAGATTATGAATTAAAGAATAATTAGTGTGAAATACACTATTAACAGTGAATTAAGGAAAACTTAATTTAATATTCAGAACTAAGTAAAACGGACTACACCATTGCGCCCGTCTCGAAATTCTGGTCTAAATAGACACCTGGTTTGCTTAAATCGCACAACGTATGAAGAAGTTATTAGGTTTGAAGTTTGTATACGCAAAGGAAGAATATATATATATATATATATATATATTAGGTTTAGAAATCCAAAAATGGGTCCAGAAATTCGAAATTCGGTTCAAAATTCGAAATTTGGTAAGGCGACAGATTTCCCATTCAGGTGGGTCTACCCACTCAAAGGGGGGTGACCCATAGGTCGACCCACTCAAAGGGGCGTCGACCCACCCCTAATAGATCTGGGCAAAATACTTCATTTTTGTATCTGGACATCTTTCTGAGCAAGATTCATTGAGCCCTAGGATATATAAAGGACCCTAGACCTAGTTTTTATTTATCTAAAAATAGTGACGATGGTTGAGCTCCGCTGCAACAAAGATTAAATGGCCTAATCTACTCCAAATCTAATTCAGCAAGCATTATACAAATTCAACGATTGCTACAACAATAAATTCAACGTGTTCTTCGCAGTAATTTGGATCCATTTCCTTAGATCTATTCACTGTGAGTTCATGTTATTTTTAGATCTGAATATTTAAATAGTAATCGTGATATGTATATAAAAAATTAGATCATGGATCGGTGCCTAATCAGTTCTATTATGACTTATTCCTCTGATCTGTTCTTATATGTTTATATCGTCACCAAGACTACCTTGTCATAATATGTCCATTCAGTTTTTATGCCTATTTCTACCGTTATGTTATTGATTCGTTATTATGCATGTTCTGATTCTATTCTCTCCCTAGTTTCCCTTTTATTTTTATATAGCCAGGCTACCTTCGAGCCTAGGCCTAACGTTGAAAAATGCGAACGTGCGAAATTGAGAATGATTGGGAAAGACATAATTTGGGACATAATTGATACTGGAAAAATATGAATATAAGTTTGGGCATAAAATGGGGAAATATACAAATATGGATTTGGGGACATATATCGTGTTGTATAACATGAATATGAGTTTAGGAAAACATTGGAAAATATGATTTGGCATAAATTATGTAAATTATGATTTGGGCGTAAATTGGAATATATGTTAATATGAATATGGGCACAACTTGTATTGAAATATGTGAATATGAAATAGGGACATAAATTGGAAAATATGTTGATTTGGCTTTGTGCATAACATATATATGTGTATATATATATATATATATATATATATATATAAGCCTTGACTTATAACTTGGGAAAAAGAGCATATGGTGCATAATTAAAAGGTAAATTGAAAAGGGGCGTAAAAGTCTATAATTTGAATAGTGAATTGGGCATATAATAAATATGGGAAAAAAGGGTATGAACACCTATAAGGACATAGGTAAAATTGGATAATAATGAATGCCTAGTATTACAATCAGAAATTGTAATTGTACTTATGACACGAGGTTAGGTTGCATTAGTGGTGGAAGTCTGCCTGGACCCGACCGACATATCCAGTAATCACTAATGTTGAACCTAATATGAGAGGTCTAAGTGCGCAAATATGAGACATGCTCAGACATGAGGTTAAGCCCAATTTGTGGAATAAGTCTGCCCGAACCCGCCTGGCATTTCCAACATCCACAAATGACAGGTTTAATGTGGGAGGTATAGCATACTGTAACCATAAATGAAAATATGGTAGTAAATCTTGAAATACTTAACCTAGTTGAATCCATAAGGATTGTATGAATAAAATAAAGATCGGGTTAAGTAAAATTGGTTGAATGGTGGGTTAAGTAAATCTGAGGGGGTGGGTAATATTTACATATAGGCCCATAAACTTAACCCGATAAGGTTATGTAATTAAGAAACCTAGTGGTATACATAACCGGTAGAAATAATAAAGTTATGTAATTGTAAGACACTTTGTGGGGGTAAGCATAACTTGTAGAAATGATAGAATTAGATATGTGTAATAATCTGCTAAGTAAACAACGATGTGTTGTAGTGACGGTATAAATTGAATTTATGATTAAATGAGAGAAAACTTGTAAAATAAATAAGTTATATTTAATCGTAAATGGTAAGTGACATGTTAATTAGGAAACATGTGAATTGAGATATACTTAATAATGTATTAAGGAGAACATGTTATTGTAATGATGTAACCAAGCAAGAATATAAAATAGATTGTGGATTATAGACCTTGGGCCACAATCTAGAGAATAACATGTTGTGGGCTTATTAATAAACTTAAATGGATTAAGTTATATGATTGAAATTAATAAGCAAGAGAAACTTGGTAAATTGGAATAAGAATTCAATATGAACGGGAATAACCAAGTTAAATGGGAACCTGGTGAGGTAAGACAAGCGCGTAAAAGAATGTTTAGACATAGGGTCTAACAACATATTAAAGAAAGGCACTTGGACTAGTCCGTACGTTTGAGGGTGAATAACCCAACGGGGTAGATCATCGAGGTGTTATAAGACACGAGGGGAGCCCACATTCATCTTATTGTTATGACGGCTCCAAAGGAATGGAAGGGGAAGCACACGGCATCCTGAAGTACGTAAGGCGCTCCTTGTAGTCCTCTATGCGGTGACAAATGTCTTAGGCTGTACTCGTAGAGGTTGGTTCTGCGCGTAACTAGTAGGTGTGTGGGCCTTGACTACAGATGTAGCTATGCATTCAGAATGCTGTGACGAGGTGACACTAGGGTAGTTCAGCGGTTGCCTCACGTGGAGGCGGAGGGTCACAACCAACAAGTATAGTATACCGTTGGATATCCATCATCGGCAGCCAGTAGATGTGAAAAGACTAGAGCTAAACCCAAGATACCATTTCACCTTTCACTATCGAGGTACGGATTTGAGGGTAGACGCCACATGGATGTTTATATTGGTTGTTATTAAGGGCGGCCACTTAGCTCGTGTAGTCTTTACTTGTTGAGGGAGGGGTCGAGGCGGGGCCATAGCCATCATGGAAAATAGACCCTAGGAATATCTGGAGGCTCTTAAAGGTGGGCCTGTACAGGTAGGAAAAGCTTCCGGCCAAGTTCCTTGTTTCTATTTAGCCCTGCCATGGAACTCGATGCACATTAGAGGACGTGCAATTGAGGCATCAAGCTACAATTACAGTACATACGTGGGACAGTCTAGATACATGCATATCTTCTCTGGGTGGTGTATCGTAGACTAGAGGGCATTATTCATAAAGAATCTGATTCGATCGATGGAGGCAGTCCATACGCTTATGTAGCATAGTAATGACAGATATATGCAGAACGTAACATTGTTATATAGAGATCCGTACGTCATTCCGGCGTAGGATGAGGGACTGCGTTCATTACGGTGGAGACCATGCGAGTGGGGTACCATGGGGTGTATATCAATATTGAGAGATAGCTACATATATTGTATTAGGTGAATCCATGGGAAAGTAAACGGGTACGATGCGCGGATAAGTCTTGAGTTCTACTAACCCAAGTAACCTAATAATCAAGAAAATGAAACGAAATGATATTGGTAGGGATCATTCTATTTCTGATGTACTAGTATTGGTGTGGTGCAGAGAAATGTATTTAAGAAGCGCTATATATCATGTTCATCTTATCTTTCTCAGTTCACACTTGTTATTGTTACTGTTATCCTGTTCTTCCAGTTTTATATACCGGAATGATACTTTTATTTATTTATATTTAAAAGTAACTGGACTCGCCAGACTTTATGTCTGAACTTTTTTATTTCCACTTCTCACTCTTCCGTTCCCTCCCCCTCCCCCCCCCCCCCCCCCGATTACCAGGGTGGAAGTGCTTAGAGTTGATTTGGATTCTTCCATCTTAGCTTGGATTTTTGGATATTGATGTACCACTTTGAATTCTGGTCAACTCTCTTATGGCTTCACATTGAAAATATGGTTTTATGCTTTTATACTCTGATATTTTTGGCAAGACAGATTATTTATGTAATTGGTTAATTCAAACTTATGATGTCAACTCAGTATTTGGGACCATGATGTTTTGATTTAAATAAAGTTTTGATTCCGCTGCTATTTTACATGTGTCATGTGATATTATGTTCATAGTTACAAATAACGCTTCATGAAACTTAATGCATTCTTTATAGAGTGACATTAACGGACGTGGGGTGTCACAATATACACACACACACACACACTGGTATAGCATACTGTTCTTGCTTTTTAAAGACAGATATGTATATATAAATATATGTATATATTTATATGTATATATAAAGATATGTATATATACATATATCTGTGTATATATATATATATACAGATATGTATATAAATAGATATGTATATATACAGATATCTATATATATACATAACTTGTGTACTTGTATAGCGTACATATCTCTATATATACAGATATGCATATATATGTGTGTGTGTGTGTGTGTATATATATATATATATATATATATATATATATATGCCCGTTCACCTGAAACTTGTGACGCTCCATTGATTTAAAGACAGATACTATCCTTTGCAATGCATCATCATGCTTGGAAATGTTCCCTGGTGCACCATGCTTCTGTACTATGTTGTTTTACTACTCTGATGTGTATGTTGCACTTGTCTTGGTTTTATCAACTTGTAAATCTGGTTGGCACTTGCGTTCATACTTGCCCCATGTACATGTGTCTTTACACTTGCACTCCATGCTGATTTAGACTTGAGAAGTTATCTTCTTGTCTTTATCAATAATAACATATTCACACTTGAACTCTTATCCACATGAAAATGCTTTTGCTTAGTGATAAGAACTAATACTATGCTTGAATCACTTGGTCATTTGTAATCTACTGTAGTTGATTCATACACGTAAAAATACACATGCACATATACATTCATATATATATACACACACACAGAGACACACATACATATGTGTTGTGTAGTATCCTGCCTTGATTTTCTTCTTGATCATTCATATGCAATTGATGAGAACACTTCTGCACTTGATGTTGGTTTAATTGCTTACTGTTGACCGTGTTGTGATTGTGCGTGCGTGTGTGTGTGTATATATATATATATAATCACAAATTCATGTGTGTACATATATATATATATATATATATTGACTAGCTATGTATATATGAGCTTGTACTTGTATATACTCTTGTAGTTGTGATACTATGACCTGCTCACTTGAGAACCTATGTCATTTACCTTGCTCTGACCAGTTTACCTGAAATTTTTGGTAATTCTTGAACCTGATGCATCCTCTGTATATGTTGCTCTTATTTGATGCCTTATTGCCTGAAGCTGATGTGTTGCTTGTGCACTCATGCTTCAACTTATTTATTCCTTTTCTCTTCTTGCCCTGTTAAGCCTTGTCCTCACCTGCTTGACACCTTGTCTTCTTCTTTGCTGTTGTGAATTCATGTTGAATGATGTTGCATGCTTGTCCAGTTGCATTTGCATCTTACTAGTGTCTCTGTTGTATCTTTTACCATACTTGTTCATTTGAGTTTTTCCCGACCTGGTCCTGGCCCATGATGGCATGCATGTTGTTTTATGCTATTGTGTATGAAGTTCCATGTGTGTGTGTATGAACTTTGCACACTCCTAATCTGATTTGCTCTTGCCTTGTCCCCTGTTATGCTGTTGGCTTTGTATTTGCACTGATCACTTTAAAAATCTAAATTGCTCCTGCTTATATTTCACTGGACCCATGAACATATACACATGCACATATACATACATATATATATATATATATGTATATATGTGTGTGTGTTTCTCCACTTATACATTTGCTGTTTGAAACTTTTGCCCTTTACCAATGCACCTTGCACTTGTATTTTTATGACCTATCTTGCATATTAAACCAAAAAATGCAGATATTTATTTAATCTAGTTTAAATGCATTCGAGATTGATATATTAAAGTATCAGGCTTGCTTGCTATGCTTGATTGTATACAATATCATGTAGTATTGCGCCATACTTGAATATTGTAACGACCCAATGGTTTTCGGCCCCGAAAATCAACATAAATACATTTCCATATCCATGTCGATCTTCCAAACACCGTAAACACTGGATAGTTATTAGGAAGAAATTAGAGGGTGAGATAAGAAAGAAAGAAATATTAGAATAGAAGAAGAAGAAGAACCAACACAACACAGGATCAGAGTCTCACCTCGCAGCGGAACAAAATATAATACATAAATTAAATCTTTATTGAGAGCTTTTAAAAATACTTACAATATATCAAAGTGCACCACACATCTGGATAGTTATAATAATCTGTCCTCATATACAACACAGCGGAATAGTAGTAATATCATACGTCTGAACTATTCCAGTCTGTCTCTTCACAGCAGTCGATAACTGAACCTGTACAACCCGGTCTAACCCGAGCATTACAAACACCGGGTCAGTCTGGTGAACCAGAGTGAGAAAAACTCGCACAGTATTAAAGAGGATCATCCAATTTGATTTATAAGTTCAATTTTTTTTTCGAAAGAAAGGGATAATCATAAGACCAAATCCACATATAAATATGGACGGTTTTTACCTTACGATAACCCAAAACATTTCTGAAATCAATATCTTTTCAGATATTATAATAGTGTCTAAATACAAGTAGATATCAATCTAGCGGAACGCTTGCATCTCACGCTCCATATATATAGTATACAATCAAAACCGCGGGCGCTTATTAGAGATTGGATTCCCTCTATGACAAGGTATGGGACCACCTACCGATAGTGTATCTCTAGAGGCGAATACACTAGGTTCAACAAGAATATCTTGCAACCCGGCCCTCACATGACCGACCACTCATTCCGCTTGAGTGTATCAAATGTATATCACCAACGGTTGGGCTCAAACCACCGTTTCCCGAAAGGGACAGTATCGAAATAGATTAAAGAAGCAAAAGGAATTTATCTAGATAGGTGATTATACACCCTAATGGAAGCGACCCACATAGCCATGCTGCCTGTCCGATTTTTGTCATTTCCCGGTTGATGAGGCTTGAAGTCAGAATTTACTTTTAACACATCTAGTCACCATTCACTTTGAATGTCACATCGTCAGATCCGCCAGATATCACTAATTAACATTCGCAAAAATTCTCTAGTTGATAAGCTAAGACAATGTGCACTTCTCCGCCATCAACTTGGTGCGTTTGAAAATATCAATGTATGTGATCCCTTTGGAAACACTCTGTCAGACATTCGTCCATACAAGTCATCCAGGAACAGGATGAACCAAAGGTACTCTCCTACTGCATCCAATATAGGAATCACCCCATGGATCAGTAGCGAGTAGCCCTTGCAACCCGTAGATTTCAACCACGACAGAACCACAGTTTATCTCTGGCCGCTAAACCGGAGATTATTAGTAGTTCTTCCGTGTAATGAAGATGTACGGTCTTCAATGCTCCATCTCGATCATCTTCTGATATCTTCACGTATTTGTTGGTCGGAACGGTTTTCGAATATAAATTCGATCCCGGTCTTTCCGTGCCAACAATCGTGTTGGACAGATTTGATAGTCGGTGATTTAACTATCAAAATAAATAGTGTTTCAATCATAACAATCCAATGAGTTCACTGGTTCAGTGTTCAACACCACTTAGCCTTTTAATTAAAACAAATGTAAATTCAAACTCTTAAATATTTCGATATTATAAATATAGTTTTCTCACATCTTATTTAACATAAGTTTTCTCTTTAAACCATTTCATTTTAATACTTAGGAAATCCTATATCATATTCAGTTTCTATTTCTTCAAAACATTAGCCACGTTATTGTATATTATTGGGAAATCAATTCAACTTATTACTCGCAAAACAACGTTACGAGATATCTTTATTTATTACTTAAAGACCATAATCCATGTTTATTCTTATTGAATAAAACTCAACTTTTACATTTCATTTCTAGCTCGAAAATATCATTATAATTCACGCAATCCAATCTCCTTTGATTTCCCTTTTTACTTTGGAATCTCATTATATACATACTTGCCAAATTTTCTCAAATGGGTTGTGTTACTATTTCTCTAATGAAATGATAAATCCTTACTATCCTCCTTTACTATTACAACTAATATCATCCTCAGATAATCCTGAAGTCGTTCAAGTTTGGGTATTTTAGTTACCTCTCAGACCTTGATCAACAACGTTCATATCTCAATATGGATATGAGTTGTAATCCAAAACCCAATATTTCATTCTAATATCAAATTCAAATACCATTAAATTATTTTATTCAAAGTATGATTTCATACGACCTTCTTACTCTTTGAAAATATCTTTCTCGAATATAACATTTTTCCTTAATTTAAAAATTTAGTAATTCCTTATAAAACACCACTTTTTACTCTTTACCTATTTTTAAACAATTTTATTTATAATTTGGATTTGTTTACAAAATCCGATGCTCCATTTCTTTACCAAAGTCACTTTTACCAATCTCCTTTCCAATCTATTCAACCATCCCCGCTTTGAAATCCTTATTTGAATTCCCCACTTTTACTTAACCACATTATTAAGTAACGTTCATTTTAGAATTAACAATATACCAACTCAACCTCTTTTATATAACTCTTGGTTTATTATAAACCCTTTTATCTAAATTTCCTTTTACTTAATTCAAATAACTAAGTGACATTTATTTAAGCTATAGTATTTGCTTAAAAATCCCTTTTATAACTTTGTTATAAAACTCAGGTTTACACAAAACCTGTTCATAAACTTCTTTCACCATTCAATTGGATTTCATTTCACTTAGATTACTTTTTAAATGAATTCCCATTAAAAAGTAATTTTCTAAATTATTATTAATTAAAAATAATAATTTATTTCAATCATTAACTACTTCTGTAGTTAATTTCTTTATTATCTAAAATAAATAGTAAATCCCTTCTTAAAATCTTATTAAAATTAAACAAATATTCTTTTACCATTTTATTCACAACGCACTAATTTATTAATATTCTTAATTTAAAACCGTCGACTTAGTCAATTCCAACTACAATTATCTCATTAACCGATTCCACTTCGTTTCCCTTTTAAATTAATTAATAATATAATAAATTTAAATAATTCCATTTAATTATTCTTAACAAGACAATTATCCAAATTTAATCGTTAGGTTAATCTCTAATCACTTGTTTATAATTCTGAATAATATCAGAATTCACTATATTAATTCAGTTAATAATTAATTATAAACTTAAATAATTAATAATAATTATTTGTTTCCTTTTAACAAACCTTTATTCAAAATATATATATTCAAATCTATCTTTAGCTATAAAATAAATTTTATAATTTCAGTTCTATCAACTTACCTGACAGTACATCGATATAAATAAAACAATTTATTTTTAGGCCATTTACTGCCGATTACTCAACCAATACTGCCCATTGGTTAAAAACCAAACACAGGTTGAATTTCCAATCAATGATCAATACTCAAATCAATCACCCAAACATGACAGTTCATATGATAATATGAAAATAAGTAATACATTTGAGGAATCCGATTGGATCCCTCCAACCTGTTCTTCCATGTATACAAATGGTTATCTCCAAAATGATCATTCAATTTCATTTAACTGATAATAGTAAATAACGACCATTTAATCCCAACCACAAGCAATTCAAACAATTCAACCAATTAAACACATTTATTTTATAAACATGACTAACAAGGTAAGTTACCTTTATTGGAACCAATCGTTAGAATAACGAATTGGTATTTCACTGGAATTAAACGACAGTTTAATTTCATTAGTTAAATCAGCAAATAAATATATAATTAGCAAACAGTCAACCATTGGCAAGCAGAGCACACAAAATGAAAATCCAATTTATATAAAATATAAATGGGAAAAAGTAAGTGAGTTTAACTCACCTTGCTTTGCGTTGTTACAATAACAACTGATTTAATTAAATTAAACTCGCGTTTAATTTAACTTAGATTCCCAACTGCATCCAACTGTGTCCGTTTCTGTTCCATGATGTAATATTTGCAGTCCTGATCCCAACGCTTCTTGTTTGGATTGATTCTGTTAAAATACGTACAAATTATTATTATAAGTTCACAATTCTTAATAACTAAATTAATTCCTTAATCCATATTATAATTAAACAAATTACTTTAATTTACTTCTGATGAAAACTCTCAGGCCGATTCTTGATTTGTCTTCATTTGTTTAAACAGTGGCCTGCATATCTTTGATCCTTCACTACTTCATTTCTATACTGACCCTACACCAATTATATAATATACGATTTTTAGTTAAATAATTATCTCTAATTCAATCTTTAAATTTTAAACTAATTTTACTTAGGAATAAAAATCATCCCCAACAGTCTTCATTTTCTTTTACCTTTACTATTCCAACTAGTGTGTAACCCGTGCGTTGCACACGATAATATTAAAAAATATAGTATTTAGAATTTTATTATTAAAATTGAAACTTTATTATATAGCATACGATGAATCTGACGAAATAAATTAATTATAAATTATTATTCTTATTGTTGTTCATATAAGGTGTACATTATGTTACTTTTATTTGTTTGAAGTAAAAAAATAGTTTTATTATTCTTATTACTATAAGCAAGTGTTTATGTTGAAACTAACATTTAATTATTTTAGATATATTAAAAGATATTATTTATTTCTTTTAAAATATGTTAACTTTGAAATTATGTAATTGGCTAAAATATATTATCTTAAGAGTAAATAATCTAAATAAATTGAGAACGATTTTATAGCAACATTATATAGGTCTTATTGTAAAGTTATTTGAAGTTAAAAATAGTATTATTATGTTTAACGTAGTATGTGATAAATTTACTTTTTATCTACATAAACGATGATAGTTATTTACAAATTAACTTTATTATTGTTGTTTATGTACATAAATGTATGCATGTGATCTATATATCTACCTGCCTAAACACAAATTTTTTATCATGGTTTTTATTAATATGTAAGTCTACACACATGTGACTGATATATATATATATATATATATATATATATATATATTATTGAAATATTTTAAATTTGAGATTTCATAAGATATTTAAATACATAGGATCTAAATATAAAAAAATTAGTAAACAGTCGATGAAGTGCTTATAACTATAAATAACAAAACATGGATATTTAGAGTTAAAAATAGAATTATACAATGTAGATAAATTTATTCAGATAAATGAATGATAAATTATCTTTGTTAATGTTAATCATGTCTACTATTCATGATATTTAAATTATATATTTTATATTTAAATTATATATTCACTTGACTATTTTTTAAGAGAACGGCTATTTGGACACAAAATTATACATAGTTGGTGGCACAAGACATCTGAGTCGTTGGATTTTTTATTCTTATATTGAGAGGTAGAATTCAGGGGGATCTAATAGTGGAGATTAACAGTGCCACCAATTGTGCTAAAATTTTGTATTCAAATAGACTTTCCCTTATTTCAATATGAATATGATGTACATATAGAAACCATCACATTAGAGGATTTAATAGATAAATTAGTGAATAATTATTAATTAAATTTATTCAAATAATTTATAACTAACATTTACGTGATTAATTGAAAATATATGGATGTAAATGTACAAATTATATGATATCGAGGTGGTTGTTTTGGGCAACTGTAAAAATTTCAGAAGGTATACACTTTATTTAAAGTAATAATTTTGTAGTGTAATGCACTAATGTATTGATACAGATGAATCATAAATTAAACTTGTGATTATTTTTACGTATATTATTATATTATGTGACTAATGTACTTGTCTATCCAAATGAATTTTATACCCTTTATTTAAAATGAATATTGTGCAGATATTGAATTTTTTTTATGATTTATTTGACACATCAACAATTATTAGTTACTAAATCTAATTATAGTTCTAAGATTTGTGATTAACTCCAGTGTATGAAGTTAAATATAAATTATTGAAGGTCTCTGTATTTTTGTAATGCATGAAAGAATTGTTGATATTTTTTGTTTTATTTCAAAAATTAAATTTGTACTTAGTGTCACGTTTCTAGAAGCATTGTTTTTTTTTCTTTGCACAAATGTTTTTTTTTTTTTTTTTTTTGCAAAAATGACTACAATTATTCGTAAATTGGTTAGAACTAAAAGTGGCAAATGTTTTTAAAGCATGTATTTTAGAAAAAAAATGTATGGGTATTTCAAAATTTAAAGAGTGTTCCCTATTGTTTATGTTATTTTGTGTATCCGTGACTTACATATTTCAGTTTAATCAAAATGCAATTTTATCATATTTCACTGATATGTGTGTGACATGTATTATTGAAATTTTCATATTGTTATCTGAACTAATGAATATCATTTAATTACATTATTTTATCATTTCAAACTTAAGATTACATAATTAATTTAAACACAAGAACTGAAGCGTAAACCATATGAGAAAGTGGTGTGAGTTTCGTAAATAATTGTGGTAATTTTAAAATAGGTATTTTAAGTTAAATGTAGAATTTTATAATGTCATGCATGATAAATATATTTTACCATTTTAAATATTGGTATCTTATGTTAAATAATAAATGAATGAAATATTAAGCTTATATTATGTGAATCATTTGTGAATCATTGACTTTTATTTTGAGTGGTTTGAACTTTTGTCATTTACTGAAAATCATGGAGCCCTAAATTGTAAATGGTTTGTATGAAGTAATATTTTCATTCTCCATACATGCGTTGAAACCAAGTATTGTGGAAATTGTGTTCTTATCAGAAATTGCAACGTGTATAAATATTAAGCGGAAATGGTATAAAATATCCACTGCTATTAGAAATTGTAACCCAAATATGATCTATGAAATAAAAAAACTAATATGTGTCCTATGAGTAAAGCAGAGGTTATCCTATGAGTAAAATAACATTAAAATATATAAATAAATCAATAGGCATGTGTCCAAGATCAGAGCGAATAGGAAAAGTGTATATATCCAATCAATGTAAGAAATGCTAACAAAAAGTATGTTTAAAATTTTACAGAAATAAAATAATAATTAGCTTATAATATATATCTCAAATTCAATGGTTCTAACGACAGTTGAAAAACATGGAGAAAATGACAGTAAAAATCTATGCATTCTACATTTATAGTTAACTAAAAACAGTCACCTCTGTTTTTCTTAAAAAAAATTATGTATTTTTCGTCTTTATAAAATACTGGAGTGCAAAACCTTCACATACGGTCGCATCTATATATTTTGTACAGCTATCAATTGGAAATAATAATATATTAATAAACATACATCAAAGTTATTAAAACAACATTAATTAATCAATATAATATTTTGCTATAGTAACTCCAAAGGAAATTAAAAATGGCCACATCAGATGATAATAACTATAGCATGCTCACATTGAAAACGATACCTCATATGCATTGTTTAATTTCATAGCTGACTTCAATCTTTTGTGGTATTGTTGGAAAATTGCAACGCCAAAGTACAATATTGGATATTTGGAATAATCAATATTCGATATTTGGGCATCATATTATCAAAATATTATGCGCGAAATAGCTAAAAGATAGATAAATTATAAACATACTTCTCATTCTCATCAACACCAATGCGAGTGAAGAACAAAAGCAATTATGAAGCATTATTTAATGTATGTTCATTGCCAACTGAAGGAAATTTGATTATCTGTACAAGATAAATATGGATTGCAAGCAACTTCATATTACAAAAGAGCACTTGCGTTTGTAATTGACATGTAAGAATAGTCATTTCTATGGTCCACCACTACCATTTTTCATCCCAGGCATTTTTATACAAATAGCAATCTATAATACCGTATTCATTGCTACCAATTTGTCCTAGGCATTTTAATACAAACAACAATACATAACGCCATCTTCATGTGCTCCTTGTGGATGCCAAGCTGGTCGTAGGAACGTAACTTTGTCTAGCCGTGAACACGTCCAACTTGCATTTAACCTAACAATCATATATATGAATAATTTAGTAATCTATTCAATAATAATATGTTACATATTTATTATGCAGACTTTTGCTATTATTAGATGAACAGTTCTAGCGCATCATGACAGTTAAATCAAGCAAAAAAAAATTTGTAAACAAAGCTATATAATATGTAAGTTTGGTCAGCTCACAAGGATAGATAACCCCATCCAGAATAGATCAATAAGCAACAATTTGCAATCGGAATCCAGAAGCGATTATGCAAGCATATCAAACTTTGTTTGCTTGTCAACGTGTCTTGACTATCCAAGGCATCATTAGACATTTTTAGAATCAAATTTACTAACAAAAACATACCATCAATATTTGGTGTAACTTACATGGGATATGCTAGTTAAATATATCGTAGGAAAACTAAAAACCATCTAACTTTTGATGTAACATAAAAAGCAAGATCCAGTTTCATTCTATTATATTTGTATATTATATTTGTAGTTAAACTCATAGAGCTCGTGTAATTCATTTCAGACCAACCAATAGGATTTTTAAACAAATTACATTTAGTACGTAGACTTGTGCGTACCAATATCTTTAGTAACTAAGCTTATACTACCCCTTATGCGACTGTAAGTAGGATATGAACCCGGCTTCATCATAAAAATGAACAGTTAGAATTTGTTACCTTGTTCTTTCGGCAAAATAATAATAAGAATTTCATTCTCCATTGCAACTTTCATCAAGTCCATCGCAAATCTAAACCTCATTATCAAATTTCTACTGCATCAAATAATTCGATGCCATATGTCATTCTCTTCAAGTTCCATATTCCTTTCTACATTGATCTGAAGCACACAACCTACTTCCACCTCTACTTTCACGTCCTACTTCCACGTCATCCTTTAGTCCAGCACGTCAGCTTTATAAGCATGTACTTTATTTGCTTCATTCGATAAATATGCGTATTTAAAATTATAGACATCTCACTATTCACAGCAGTTGAAACTTGCAAGCTAGATTTATTTACTGAAGGGAAAGTTCTTAGAATGGGTCTCATTTTATGGAAGAGGATGTCAATCAGCCGATCTTTTTAAGTTCTCAGATTTTTACTATTAATAACGTTCCCTTGTCAAGCAAATTCTCTCACTAACTTTTCATTTTTGTTAAGCTTGTATTCTTTTTTACACTTTGTTCATTTCATTTTCCTTTACTCAAACTATAACTAACGAAGACAATAAATGTATCAGTTCATACTTTATAGATTATTAAGAAAAACAACTTAACTATTCTGTTCAAATTTACTTGTTCTTGCTAGTTTTTCCTTTAATTTTTTTTACTCTTTTGAAATAAAGTTTTAATAATATTTAACAAAAATGATATATGGTGATTCTAATGCATGGAGCAATCAAAAATTTTGTATTTCATATTCTAATAGAAAAACATTTAATTATTCGCTTTAAGTAAAGAGGAGTATAGATAATCCATCAATTTGTTAGAAACTTAAAAAAAAATTGAATGAAACAAATGTAGCTTAAAAAGGCCCACACTCCTTAAACTTCACATGCAACAAATATATTGTTAATTCCATTGCAAGTTATCATATAATGTTCAATATGCCAGACTATGAAATTATAAATGAGTGTACAATGGTCATTTCAAAATCGAAGGTATGCTTGGGATTGCTATAATGCTATTGAAGGGGAAACCGAGAAAACATTACAACAATATTATTTATAAAATGGAGATTCTTATCCAGAGGCATTAGTTAAGAAAATTATACATGTGAGTTGAAATATAGAAATATAAGCAAGAATAATCTAGTACACTATTTTATATATTAAATCAATCAACCACGCCTTTTATTTTCTAAAAGAAAGCCTTTGAGGCACAGCTGGGTAATATTAATCAATATTTTCACATGTTATCAAATAACCAGTAAAGAGAAAAGAGAAGCAGTTCTGAGTTGGAAAAGCATTTATCTACTTTATCCTTATACCCTTTTGCATGCAAATTAAATTGCAGCAAAAATAGACATTTAAACATTTGGCAGCAAATCTTAACTTACAGAAAATAATACAAAAAAATTATCATGCATCAAAATTGCAAGATCAAAAGAATAGACCTGAGAAAATAATACAAAAATTTTTATCACCGTTAATTTGTTTAGTCCATCATTGAGGACATTTTAATCAGATAAATCAATCAAGGCTGAAAAGATTAAAAATAAGAGGAAAGTACCTCAATCGTAGATTCATTAAGGATGTTCTGGACTGAGTCGGATCCAAAAGGTCCACGAAATTATTATGCGTCAAAATCGCAAAATCAAAGTATAAATCTGAGAAGAAAAATACAGAAAATCTTATCATCTAATTCGATTTAAGAGCTTGAATAATCAGAAGCAAAAATTGAAAAATACCTCGAGCATGAATTTGTACATAGATTCTTTTGACTTGAGTGTGGATTTAAGAGAGCCGTGAATCGTCACATGCGAAATCAAAAAGAATATGTCAGAGTCAACATTCACACTGAAATGTAAAAAGGAATAAGAATATAGAATGAAACGCACCATAAATGTCTAGGGCTCATGATGAATAATTCAATCAGGCCCAAAAAAACAACATTTCAAAAAATATAGAAAAGTTTAGTTATTTTGGATAGAGGACAAAGGAAAATGAAGCTTAAATCAACAGAGGTAACAAATGAGAGAGAAGCCAGTGTGACATCTTTATAGCTAAGAATGAAACCACATCTAATCAAGGGCCCATAGTGCAATATACACACACACACATACACACACACACACACACACACACATATATATATATATATATATATATACACATATACATACACATACACACACTAGGACAACCTAATTATGCAATGTCTTATGATACTGATTTTTCATATGTAGAACTATCAATTCTGACAAAAGAATCATGAAACAGTAAAAAAAAAATCATTGCAATAGTTACTATTTTGTTGCAACTGAAAAACAAAATGTAACTTGATTTCCTCTCATAAAATGCCAGGGTTAAGAAAACAACTACCTCTCTATCTCCCTTTGCCTCATATCATCTTCCTTTTCTGTTATTGTTCTCAGTAGAAAAAACTGCCAGCTCACAGCCAAATAAAGTTAGTCATCTGTTTGATATTTAGCTCTAGTTCGTTGGGCCAACGTATTGAACATAGCCAGGTTCATGGTGCACCCTGCGGAAAAGAATATCCTTATAAATAAGTAGGTCAATTGAAAAAAGAAAGAAAAAACATTTTGTTGCCTAGAGGATGTAGATTGTTCTGCTTTGAATGTGAATCGCTCATCTATACTGTCTAATTGCACTTCTATGGATAAACGTCCATGATATGACTACATATTTTATCACACTCCCATTTCAATTTTCAAGGGTTTAGAAGTAGGACAACTTTATTTCTCAGAGCTGAAAAGAGGACTTCAAATTTGACACACATGGACATCTTCCAAAAGAATTAATTTCAAAATCCAAACTCAGTTTTATTCTTATTTTACCGAGAATTATCTTCATGAATATTTGTCTTCTTACCTAAAACTCCACAGACTTTACTTTTATATTTAGAACCATAATTTCACTACCAAATATCAACGTACTCAATAAATTTTTCAAATGCAAGACACAGGAAGAAAGGAGGCACTGCAACACATCAAACAGAGTAATATCTTCATAATGCGTATGTTTAGTTAAAAAAATTCCTCAAATTGTGAGCAATAAGAAACACATAGAGTAAACAAATAAAGTATATCATAGTTGGAAAATAGATCACTGCTGAATCGAAGAAAACAATGACTACATTCCAGGGAAACTGCATACCATTTACCTTTTTAAGAGCTTCACATCATGAATATTACTTAGCCAAGAATAACAATCACCTGAAATAAGCCAATATAAGATAATGAGGTTATAAACTACATAAAAACATGCAAAAGAAAATTTTGCTACATTTACAAAAGACAGGTTAAAAACATGCAAAAGAACTTAAATTTACAAACCAACAACTGCAGAGGAATCATTCCTAAATCCAGTCAATTTCTACATTGTTGTAGATGCTGAAATGGGGGAACATTATAATTTAGAAGCAAGTAAGACCTATTCGTTCAGTCACTTACAAATATGAGAACCATCCAAAGCGTAGGTAGATAATTAAATAAAAGAAAGTGGATAAATAAGTGAAAAGCTATTGTCAGTTGCAAATAGAGTGGAAAACCTAAACGAAAAATCTCTAATAGGGTTTTTTCCTCAAAGCATCAAATCAAATCTGAAATTGAACAGAAATAGGTTGTGAAACCATCAAACATGTTTTGTAAAAGGAATGATTGAACAGAGAAAATCCACGTGAGGAAGAACTGAAAATCAAAAGCAAGCGGATCAAAGATACAAACCTGAAGTCCAGATCTTCGAAAGCGAAGAAATTGCGTTTTTTCCTCAAAGCATCAAATCTGAAATTGAACATAAATAGATTGTGAAATCATCAAACATGTTTTGTAAAAGGAATGATTGAATAGAGAAAATCCACACGAAGAACTGAAAATCAAAAGCAAGCGGATCGAAAATACAAACCTAAAGTCCAGATCTTCGAAAGCGAAGAAACGTAGGCAGCATCATGAATATTGAGCGAAGAAGAAGAAATTGTGGTTCTTCTGGATCGGCAGATTAGATGATGGAAACTTGCGTTTTTGTTTATCATCCACCGAGGAGAACGCGGAAACAAAATTTCAATTCTGAAAACATAATGTAATTACACATTTTCATACCATGTCCAATTGTGTGGTCATGCAAAGATATTAACCACCATTTTCAAGTTCAAACACTTACAGTAATAATATTGGCTTACTTGTATAAGCTTCGTTTCTCTCTAAAACCTGGATGTAAAATAGAAATGTCATTAAAATGTTGTAAAGCTAATTAATATATGGTTATACATTCCTTTATTCTTGTAACTTTGTTGGTCTACAATGAGAGACAACTACATATATATATGAGAAGGGAATGAATAGCCGGAGAGTGCATAACTAAATTCAAGACGTTATCGAGGACGTACATAAAAATTCAGCAAAAAAAAGACTAAAAGAGGTTGATAAGTGTACTGCAATTTCATAAATGAGGGATATTTTGGGTAGTTAAACAGTTTCGGATTTGCATTGGGATCAAAGCAACATAACTGTGATGGTACAGCTTAATTTCACAACAGTATAAACTACCTATGTGTGGTTGTTAGAGGATCTTATAAATAATAAAGTTTTTTTTAGTATAACACAGAATTCACAAATGAGCAGATTGTGACCATTTGTTCCTAAGGGTTAGTTACAAACTACAGCCAAACTAATATGCATCATAACTGCAAATAGGTTATTTTATAAAAAATAGATTTTTTTTTTTTTTTAAACTATAATACAGAATTCACAAATAGGCAGATTGGGGCCATTTGTTCTCAAGGCGTAGTTACAGACTAAAAAAAAACACTAATTTACGTCATAACCTGCGTTTGCAAAAAACATAGAAAAACATGAAATTCTGAAATAGTATCCAGGATATCGAAGGAAACAAATCAAATTTAGGCCTTTTGAAATAACATATAATAAATTAATAAAAAGCATGACCACAATATGAGATGATCAGAAAGGTTCGCAAATATTGTAGCAGAACTAAGAACCAAAATAATGGAAGAAGAGAATCATAAGGCAACACTCATGCCAGTGGTGAAAAAACGATGATGAATAATAGTCGAAATGATATACCTTTCAATCGCAATGACCTCAACGCCTGTGAATATTTCACCCTATCGGAGTAAGAGGGTAGGCTTTTCGGTGGGCATTAGAGGAAGTAAATTAGGGTTAGGGACTGACAAATCAGGCAGAGTTGGTATGCTAGGCTTGGAGGATTAGTAAAGTGAAATTAGGGATTAAGGAGAGCATGAGAAGGGGAAGAAACGCAACACATAATGTCTCCATGGCCTTTTAGCGATAGAACATAGGTCCCTTGCTAGTGTAGATAAAAGGGAATGTAATACAGGGGTTGGAGAATAAGGAAGAAATGGAGAGCGAGTGAAGAAAATAAAAAACGGATAATGCTCTGGGTGCTTTGCGTAGCTGAAATGACACTCACTAATAAGTAGTATAGATATATTGAAAGTTTTAAGGTAAACAAAAAGAATTTAATTTTGAATAAAATATCATGAGAGTTTTAAGCTAAACAGAGAGAATCGAGAGAATTAAGGTGAATAGAGAGAATTGAGAGAATTAAGGAGAGAGCTTGAAAAGCTTCTACTTTACTATTATTTAACAGATTATCTTCGTCCTTATCCTTCTTTACTGTTTTCACATGCTTCAGACGTTCCCAAAGGCCCTGTAGACTCCATGATTCAATTAAAACACTAATACACGGTTTATATAATTTAATTAATTAATTTACCCTTAAGTAATTTAGCCGGTAACAATTTCCCCTAGGCAACCTTCGGTTAACCAATTTGAACATGCCAACCCTTCTTCCCATATTCTTTCTTATTCTTGTTACTGCATCAGTCCATAATAAGGTTTTAGTTACTAATAGTTTTTTTAAAATTAATAAATTAACAGTTTAATTAACTATAAACACTACTAATTACGTTATATCTATTTGGCCAAATAGATTTACGTTGGATCTGAAAAAGGAGAAGGCCAACACTCTTTGTTCCACGTTCTCGTTTTGGTCTCCAGTATTTGCTCTTCGTTCAAGTATGCTTCCCTGTTTTGTTCCTCTACATTGATAATTACTATTTTGATTGATTAACTTATCATTAGTCACACATTTAGTGTAAATTAATCAATTTAGAAAGGCACTAATTACATTGGTAATAATCAGGGACGATCCTTCTGAAATTAACAACATAGGCTCGTTCATTTGCTTCTTCGATTCCATCTGCTCTGTTAAAACACGATGACCCCTGCTTCAACCCCATTTCATCACATCGCACCAGTTTCTGGCCATGGGTGTCGATCAGGGTGTGGCACCAAGAGAAGCTACACATCGCTTGTCAGCCCCCCCAAGATCCTGGTCAACTCGATGTTGATGTCACTCTAGAAAAACAACGGAAATCGACGCATTTACATTTCGATTTCTGCCACCTCGAGAAGAACAATCTGATCATCACCGGTAGAATAGTGGAGCTCGAAGTGTTGGAGATATTTGTGGTTGAGGAATTTTAATTTTTTTTGTTATAGGATTACAAGAAATGAATTAGAAAATCAGCGTTTCCTGATTGTCGAAATCATTGGAGGCGGCTTGGAACCCAGTTTGACCAGAAGAGGAAAATTTTAGGGTTATGACCCTTTACCATGTGTTTATAGGATGACCAATTATTTGTATATTATTTTATGAAACTTCATGGTGAAGTATGTCATTAAAACCCCTACAAACGATTTCTGTTTTCTGATAAAAAGGCTAATTCTAACATAGAAAAATATTCCAGACCTAACGGGACAAGTTCCGTCGAATTCCGGTATCGTTTGAAAAAAATTCCTTTATAAAAATAGCGAAAAACACGCGTTTAAATTTGCCACAATCACTAAATAAATCAAATCAACTTAAAACTTTGAAATCCTACAATAATTAATTTATACGAACCCAACGGCACTAGTTTCGTCGCATTCTGTGACTGTTTTCCCGGTGGGCTATTTTTATACGCACCACAATGCCATTTTGGGCACCAAATTACTCGGTCTCCAAAAATAACAAACTATATACCTATACTGACTCTAATCAACGATACGAACTCAACGGAATTGGTTTTATGGTCTAATTTGATCGTCTGCTCAAGTTATGCCCAAATATCCCTTTATTAAATTAATTACGCGCTATATAAATTGAATAGGCATTTACGGCTACCGTGGTCACATACGACATCGGTTTGCCACACAATTTGATTTTCTTACAATATTTTAACGATACAGTTGCAATGAAACTAATTTCATCGAAAACAGAGTCCGTTTGAAAAACGGCTATTTTAAAGGCCTATATTTTAATAACGATTTCCATAGCGACTATTTTAAAATTTGATTTAGCCATAACTAACAATCTATAACACGAAATCTGAATTTTTCTCTTTCATATGAAAATTATCATCAATATGGTTCCAACGTTTCTTGTTTCATAGAAACCCGACTTATATCGGATTCTGTATATTCAGTTGAAGTTCAAAACTCCAAATTACGAACTGCCACGCCATTTCGAGCTCGTTTTAAAATTATATAAATATATAATGTTCATACTTCATTTAAATAACGATTTAAATATTAAAATTCATTAATATTCCAAATATAATATTTAAAATATAAAATTAAATTAAATATTTGACTACCAAAAATACGGACGTTACAAATATCATCAAAAATGCGTATCAGACCAAGTCTAGAAAGATGATGATAAACACTAGAAATCTAAGGTAAATAAATTTTCAAATAAATTTGTATTTTCCCAAATTTAAATCTATTTTTGTTCTAGTCTACTGTGTGTGTTTCTATAATTGATAAGTGTGCAGATGGATGGACAGATAAATATGTAAGCAGATGAAGACTGTGTGTGTCAGAGAGTGTCAGTGGGTCTGTATACGATAGAATCGACTGATAATGTAGTGAGGAATGTATTTAAATATGAATGGATGTGTAATATACCAGTGAATGTACAATAGTGAAGTCAGAAATTTATTACTATTTGAAATATACCAGTGAATATACAATAGTACATTATTCAATAAATATCGTTATATTCAACAAAATGTTGCAGTATGTGATGGTAGATGTTGCAGTATGTGATAGTAAATGTTTTAGTATGTGATGGTAAATGTTGTGATAAACTAGCAAAGTGTTGTCATTGAATGGTAAAAGTGTTACTACAGATAATGTATAACCCACTTTTAAGTAAAATTAGTATTTGTGACAACATGAGTAAAATGTTTGCATTGGATAGTAAAGATGTTGTCATTGACCTACGACAACGTAGCAAAATGCACCATTAGGAAAATGTTGCCTTTGATCTTTTTTGCCTACAACAACATTTTTGGCACTTACTACATCATATCTTGGGTATGATTAAACGCTTCATAAATTCACTAATAAAGCTTAAACAACACTAAAATCAGATATCACACTACATTCTACAAATGGAAAAAAATCAGGGTTTCATTATATATTTAATCCAAGGCAGGAAGTTGTTGCCTCCATCCTCCAATTTATACCATTGTTAGATCGAACTCGGCATCCTCTACATGGATAACTCTTAGCTGAAGGTAAGGTAGAGACATAGTTTAATCTACTTCATTATGTGTGTGTTTGTGTGTGTATCAAAAGCATCCCAAATAAAGCAGCACTCTTATAGGACCCTGATTTTCACCACTTATTATTGTTTCTCTATTTCTACTGAATTTTTTTTTACCAAAAATGGAGAAAAACAGCCTTTCTCCAATGGCTCACAAAAGAACAAACACAAAAACATAATAACGGTGCTAATATGCAACCGTGTCTATTAAAAAATACAACAAGAAACCCAAGAAAGCCTAAAAACCAATAATACAAACATAGAAGCATCAATTATAACAGACTCATGGCCAAAAATCCAGAAAAACACTCAAGACGGACCCTTAGCCCTAGCATAGAACGCCTCCGAGCAAGCAAAACAGATCACAAAACTGACAAATCTAGCCAAAGACCATGTTAGGGATCACCGTTAAAAGGATCAAAGCATCCGACTTTACCTTCCAGCTAATGCTAGTGATTGGCTCCAAAGCATAGAACAACAATCACCGGTGCCATCCACGGACCATAGTCCCCCACCAGGACCTAAAAAAAAAAAATCTAACCCACCCTCTCTCGAGGGCTAGAACTTCAAGTAACTGAGAAAAAATTCAATAAGGAGACCAACCATAGGTTGAGGTTTCCCATGAAGAGCGTACCTCGAAAAGCGAAAAATATATCATCCTTGATTCGACGGATGATGGAGGAAGGAAGCAAAGGTGTTTCATCAAAAACAGCCTGGTTTTGGGAACACTATAGATGCCACTAGATGAGGCAAAGAATTAGCCTGAAAAGGACCGATATCAGATCCATACCCAGGTCATATCCCACCAATACCAAACAACTTAGCTAAAGAAGGAAAACCTTCCTGAAGATGTACCAAATCCCCAAAGAAAGACCCAACAACTCTCGCACACTCACCGACCAAGAATAAATGAACAAAAGACTCCAAAGAACATGAATACAACACTGGCATCGTGACACAAGAGGGATGCCGATAAGCATCAGATTTCATCAAGTGACGGACCCTTGTGAAAAAGTTTCCATATAAGAATGGAAACTTTAGGAGGGACGAACTTGTCCCAAATTAAAAAGAAGATAGGAACTCAGAGAACCAGAGTCTGGGCGGAATTCCATGCACCATGCAAATTCGAGAAATCCTTAACCGACTGAATCTATTTCTACATCTCACTTGTGTACGAAGAGGAAGCGATGTAATTCCAGGCTCAAAGTCAGCAGTACTTAGCATGAACAAATGACGCCCACATGGAGTCATTGTCATGAAATCCAACCCACAACATACATGTGTAAGACTTACAGACACCCCTAATATTCCGAATACCTAAGCCTACCTCATGCTTGGGATAACATATATTATCCTAGGAAACCCAATGATGCTTCTTTGCGTCGTCCTTATTCCCCCAGAAAAGGACAGGCCAGAGTACGATAGGGGCAAATGAAAGAAGTAGTGGGTGTCATGGCTACGAAGACATGACACCCTAAGGAAACGAGGATCGACTTGATGGGAACAAGTCTACCAACATAGGATATAAGAATCAAGTTCGATCTAAAAATCTAACCCCTAACCTTATCATTCAAGGAATCAGAAATCGCGTTGAGCTTGCGACCGCGATAGAAACAATGCCAAGGTAGAGAAGAGAGATTGAAGCCTCCCTAAAACCCGAGAAGGATTCGATCTAGGAAATCTTCCTAAGGTCCATTGACATAGGAAGAACGAAACAACTTTTCGAAACATTAACGAAGCAGCTCTTCAAAACATCTCTGTCTCTCTTCTATAACTTATTTAAATATAAACAAGTGGCCTAAATTGAGGGGCATTTAGGATGTTCGGAAATAGGGAAGGCATAGTGCGTACCTTTATGTATTTATGTATATATATATGTATATATATATATATATATATGTGTGTGTGTGTGTGTGTCTGTGTGTCTGTGTGTGTAAGTATGTATCAAGAGCACTCCAAGTAGTTTAGCATCCTCACAGGCCTCTTAATTTCAACCACAAATCTACGTTTCTCTCTTTTCTTGTTAACCCTCTATCTTTCCACTAATTTGTTTAATTATAAATGAGTGTCTTAGAATGTGATGAAAATGGGGTCGTATCAAATATGGATGCTCCGGAGAGTGCCCCCCATATATGTATGTATGTATGTATGATGTCGAAATTGCAAAGAAAAAGCTTTGATTTGTTGCTAACTACAATTGAGGAATTTAAAGTTACTTCGCTATCGCAATACAAGACGGTTGACAATTCAGAGTCAATTGAAACCAAATTTTTTTTGGATAAGTTTAAGTAAATAATACCGGGGTGGATAGCAACGCCAAGAAAATTTCTCATTTTTAGTGCTATAAAAATTCCATTGAATAATACATTGTCAGTTGGAGAATATTAACCTCTCCAAGGTAGTTACGAATCGTTATCTTTCAAGTATGTTTTCCTTCTTTATCACAACTAGTTGATCGAAAACTTTCTTTTTGATACAATAGAGATTATTCATGCAAGTTGTGATTACTTGAACTGATCAGAAGAGCACCTGTAAGTTTATTTGATAATGCTTAATTATTTAAGAATTTCTTAAATAAAAAAGTAAGTCTTTTATTTTTATTTTTAAGAAATAAAAATATGTATAACAAAAAGAATAATAAAGTCATTCTCGATTGGAGCACAAAAATAGTATTGTAGTTAATAGAAGACTACAAGCACAATGCAAAAAGGCAAAATACAACAATAAAAAAACAAACAATAGAAAAAGCAACCCCAAAAAATAAATGAGCAAGACTCAGTGGGAACCTCCAAAGCAAGAGGCAAGCAAATCAAGGGGACAAAAACAAAAGGCTAGCTCAAACTCTAAGACGTGCCTGCTCCCAATGAAAAAACTGGCAACCCTCGCTTTGATTTGAGATGATCCCGCACCAGTCCCAATAGAAGCAATCGTAGTAGAGAGAAAAGCTTCGAATCAAAGCCTAAACTCTAGCTTCGGATCCGCTATATAGCAAAGAAGCTGAAAGCACAGGAGGAAGTCCTCCAAAAAGATCAAGCAAATCCAACACTAGCATAAGGAAAAAAACAAGGCAAATAGTGGGGGAGGACAGGGAAAACGGGAGAAAGACAAAAGAAAGGAGAAACTCATACAAAACCTATGCAGTTAAATCCCAGCTGAAGGCCTGCAATATCCCCGATATAGCTCATAGCAGTCATCAACCACTACGCTATTTCAATGTAGCACCAATGAACAGTAGATTCTCTTTTATCCCCGCTATTTTCCGCTGCATCCACTAAATTAAAGCTTTTTAGCGTCCTCTTTAGCAATAAAAATATATAGGCTTGATTTGACTAGTTCTCTTTTTAAAAAATTCAGTAAATTTAGGGTAAAGGGTTAAATTTAAGACATGAGTGCCTAATATATGGTAACAATTAATTACACTACTTAAATTTAGCATGCATAACTATGATATTCCTTGATTTTGTTATATAAGATTAATTAATACTAGTTTCTTATACACATACAATGTGATAAAGATGATTAGTTAATTTTCAAATATATGGTTCTACATCTAACGAACCTTTTTACGCCTCTGCTATAACCCCGCTATTTCCCCGATTTATTCCTGCAACACCTTTTTGCACCTCCGCCGCTATAAAACCGCTAAGCCCTTTAACTGCACAGTACAAAACAACATTCACACACACTCAACACAACAAAAAAAATCATCCAATCTTTGCACGGGGAGGCTGACCCATCGAAACATCGAAAATACGAGCCAAATCCCGCAAATGGGAATGAATGACTCCCATGAATGGCCTTCTAGTGAACACAAGAAAAACATCATTCTTTACCCTATGAATGATGGTAAATAAATCCATCAGAACCTCATAGAAAATAGCCTTATTCTGGGAGCACCAGATATGCCAACATATAAGACAAGAGTTTAGAACGAAAATGATATATCGAAGAGACTTACCAGAAATACCATCCTACCAATTGTCAAACAAGTCTTCGAGAGAAAGGGCATTTCCACGGTATATGACTGCAAAAAATTGACCATGTGTTTGAATCCTCACTTTATTTATGAACCATCAATTCATCTACTTTATGTAGTGGCCAAGGACCATTTTTGCATTGTTCATCATATAAAAAAAGTAGATAAATGATCCAACTTGACTTACCTTTTTAAAATTATCTGCAACATTTCCTTAATTTCAAATTACACACATACACTGTAAGTTTTATATATCATGAATAATGTCAATGTCATAAAAGGAAAACTTTACATGAGTAAAGTGCAACTGATAACTGTTATCTGCTCTCCAAGATAAACATGATGGTTTGTCAAATTTGTGCACTCTAGGTTGACCAATTTGAAAATTTACAGAAGTCACCATCCATAAGTTTTTCAATAGGAAATTGATACTTTATTACTAATATACAATAAGAGATTACACATTTAGTTATACATTCTCAAAACAAGTGAACATCACTCAACTTGAAAACTCACTAGTACAGATAGAACATGCACAAACTAAAAGTACAACCTCGGGACACCTACAAACTCAAACCTAAACTGTCAAAACTAATATCCAAGCTGCTATATCATAAAATATTTCAAAGAACAGTATAAGGCCACTTCCTTAATATTTATCGGCAAGAACTGGATCATTTCAAGAAATGAATCCAATTTGTTAAATTTCTTTTCCTTTTTAAGATGAGTTACCATTGTATTTCATGCACGATTTTCAATGACATCTTGGCATGAGGCATCTTGAAATTTCATAGAAACATCATTGACACGCGTTTTACGGCTTGCTTTGGATATATTATCTGTTGGGAAATACGGATCCTGGATCTTGAGGAAATATTAACACTAGGTGGCGGTGAACAGTATTTAATGGAATTTATAAATTTTAAGAAATCTTTTTTAATAAATCAGAAACAAATTCAAATCACAGATATGTTACAAACAGAGAATCAGAAACAGATGCAAAATAAAAAGTAAAAGCAGTAAAGGAAAGGACACACCGAGATTTTCATACCAGTTCAGAGATACCCTACATCCCATCCCCCTAAACTTTGGGTTGATACGGATTTATTTTTAAATAATATCCAAATTACAATCCTCGATATCATAGGCCATATGGTTCGCCGCTCCTGTTTCCTAAGTATAGTGAGACTCAATTGATTTTCCAGGCTACAATCACACCCAGTTGATTTGCGAGCTATAATCACACCCAATAGATTTGAATAAGCTACAAACACATCTTTTCAGTATCAGTTCTGAAATAAAGACTCAATAGAACTTTGATATTGTGATCTTTGATTACAGAAACTCTTATAACTCTGGATAGCTCTTGAATCTTTAAGAGAGTTTGATAGGGAATAAAACTAGAAATGAATTGGTATAATTCTCTTTGAATTTTAACAGAATCTAATAATAGAAACTTTAATGTTAAGAGTAATAATAGAGAGGAGAAAAGAGAAGAAGAAGATAATAGAGTTACTTAATTTTTTTCCAAAAATAAATGGTATTTATAGTGGATAAATATTCATGTTTTTCCAGGAAAAGATTTAAACAAATAGGCACAACTTTTGAAGTTTGAAATTTTAAAAATAATGGCCACCATGTTGACATGGGGGTAGGGGATTTCGACATGTCTTAGGGAATTCTAAAATTTAATTTTTATTTGATAATAATATAAATGTTGTTTAAATAATTCAAGGTAATTCTGGAGTTTATATAAACTATTGTTCTATATAATGAAATGGTATAATAACCTCATGGAACAAGTTTAGATAGAGAAATATAGACAAGAAAAACTAGAGTAAAAATATAAGTTCAAAACATATAATCAGAATATTTAAAATGATTATTAATACTTATATTAATCTGTAAATATAACTGTAAAAAATGTTTTAAAACTATAACTATGAATATAAAGAAATTAAAACTTAATTAATAATATATATTAAAACTTAATATAAAATTAGGATTAAACATATACTACAAATAGAACACCTAAATTATTTAAATGAGGAGTTAGACTTAAATTTAAGAAATAAATTTAAAGATCTAGAAATATATTTTAAATAGGAAGAAATTTTGAAATCAACTAGAAAATAAGAATAAGAAAATTATAAGATAAAAATGATAAGAGATTTAAAATAGAGATTTAGTGTTATTACGAAGTTTTTACAAAAAATATAGACTCTATAACTTATCCTATTTTCTGGAACTCTTGAACACCTTTTACTTACCAGACTTCAGTCTTGAAACCTTCTTCTTTGTAATCTTGAATCTCTAAACTGTACAGTCTTCAATAATCAATACCTATATATAATTCCTGCATATGCACACACACACATAAACACACATACATATATATCTATACAAAAGTGTTAGTATATAATTTATAATAATAACAATAATAGTTAAAACAAGGTTACTGTCATCAAAACTATTATCACCATCATCTTAGTGCCTAACTGTTGACGTCTAAACGTGGTCGCCAACACTTATGATTTCCACGACAGTGAAAATAAATGTCCGGAATGGAAGATATGTGATATGTAATGTAAGTATGTAGGGGAAAACACTAGAGAATAGTCACATAGTATTTATAATCGTTCAGCTCCTCGGAGCATAAGTCCACCCTGTAAGTTTAGTGCTTTATTAATCCACTTTTATAAGTTACAATATGGAATCGGTATATCTTCAAGTGTACAAGAGCTATGTTAATTGGAATTGCTGAAGTGAGTTATCTCGAGTGTTATGCTTGAAGAGGAAGGTAAAAGGCTATGCTTTGTGATCCAAATGCTTGGAAGAGGAAGATGGAGCCTTCATGAGTCCGTGATTTTATAGACTGGGATGTTGATGGCAATGATTTTGATGACAACAACCTTGTTTCAATTATTATTATTATAAAATACGTATTAACACTGTTATCTAGAATATATATATATAGAGAGAGTAATTGTGTATAGATATTTTGTTAAAACTCTGGTTAGCACTGAATTTTGATTTCAACTTAATTCCGATTTCAAATTCCTTTTCAAATGATTTCAAAGTTACTTCCTTGTTTTTATATCTATTTTTCAAATGATTTCAAAAGTACTTCCTTATTTTAAATTTATACTTCTTTATTTTTAGAAACATTTTAACTCCTGAAATTCATTTTGGATCTTGTTCTTAAAATTATGCTTAATACATTTTAACTTCTAATTCAAATAAGTTTTACTTACAGATTTATTACTAATTTTATTATAGTTACTTATGTTTTCAATTTCCTTATTTATATTAAGTTTTAGTTTTATATTTAAACTTTTATATTTAGTTTTTAATCATTTCTTAAAGTCATTTTAATATATGTTTTAAATAATTTTTTACTTAATAAACTCTGTTGCAATAAAAAAGAAAATACTTTGTTTTAACTCAAGAGTTTCCATAATTTATTTAAACATTATTTGATTTATTTTAAGAAAATTATTTTTGATTTTTTCAACGGGACGTAGACATATCACTTTGTGCATGTCGACATACTTACCGTCGACTTGTTTTTCAAATTTTGAAACTTTTGAATTCAAATTTTTTCGGAAAGGTCATGGCTGTTGGAAAACTCTATAAATTCTCCAAAATTCGAATTTTCCAAACTTACTTTTCCATAACCTATTTGTTTATTTCAAACCATTTGCAAAACCTATATACCCATTTAACTTATTTTCCAAAAATATCTACTTATTTAAATCTATTTTATATCAAGCTATTTATTTTACAAAGAATATTATTTATTTCAAACCCATTTTCAAAACCTATTTATTTATTTAAGTTAATTTTTCATTAAGCTGTTATTTTTCCCAAGATTATTCTATGAAACTCAGTTATTTTGATAAAAGTATATATCCAATCTGAACAAATTAAGATCCAAAATGATTGGATGTAAAGACTTAACTTAATATCGACAATCGTTATGTGAAACCCAAATTGAGCATGAATGTTGATAACAAATCAAATGTGTATTTATTAGTTTGAAGGATATTGAATACTCAAATCGGGTTATAAATGAAAACAATTTTTTTGAATGATATTGATTGCTCGAATTGTTTGGAATCAATTTAATCTTGAATGGAAATTTTGAAGATTATCGATATATGAATATTTTGATATGAAATTTGAAACTTATATGTATGAATTATATAAGTATGAGATTCGAAAAATATTGATTTGGAATTTGATTGATGTGAAACTGATAATCTTAAATAATGGATTTATATGAGAATGACATACTTGAAAATGAGATTTGGAAAATTTATATAAATGGATATTTATATAAAGGTGATTCGAAATGAAGGACTATATGAACTAGATTTGAAACGATATTGAAATTCAAATTGATTGTGATTTTTTTAAGTGATATCGAAATTGGAAAATTTGAAATCTTTGATTTTGAAAGTGAAATTTTCGAACCTTATATACATAGAAGATGTATATAAGAATTATGATAAATTCCAAAACTATTGATTTGGAAGAAGATTGATTTGAATTGAAATCTTATATATGGAAATATGAGAATGGTATGTTTGAAAACATGATTTGGAAATATTATGAAAATTGATAATGATATAAGTGCGATATACCAAAACGTGAAGTACTATATGTACATAATATTGTATGCTTTCAAACCAGATATGAGGAATACCTTCCATCGAAAGTCGCGAAGGCGCTGGAATGCCTTAGGAGTGTCCATTCGAAAGTCGCGAAGGCGCTGAAGCACCGTGGGAGTGTCCATTGAAAACCGCAGCTGCGTTGGAGCTCCAATGTTGGAACCTCCACCGAAATTGCTGCTCGTACGATGGGGACATATGTATATATTATGATTTATTTTCTAGCGTAATTCGAGGGGCGAGATGCCTACAGTTACAAGCGATTCCACTGGGATAGTGCAACAACCGCCGCGTAATTGCAATCTAGATGCCACAGCGAAATTTGATGGGGTGCGATGTCTATAGTTACAAGCGATTCCACTGGGATAGTGACGTAACCGCTGTGTGATTGCGATCTATGGAAAACAACTATGGCGAAATTCGAGGGGTGTGATACCCACGGACACAAGCGATTCTATTGCAATAGTAGCGTAACCGCCGTGTGTCTGCGATCCATGGGGAAAGTGAAGCATTTTCCATATCTATTTTTCTAAAATGTTTTAAGTATTTTCACTGGGAGTTGAAACAAGTATATAATTTAGTATTTGGAGATTTTTAGTCAAGCGTCGGTACCACATATGCCTAAAATTCTGTAAGAACAAAAATAAACTCGTTAAACTTCGAGTTATCAAGTATTTTCGAACTTTAAATAACAAATCAATAATCAAAATTTAATCTTATATAACCTCAACAAATAAACTAAGAAAGAAAATTTTGAAGGTTTTACAAGCGCATAGCTTTGAAATTTATAACAAAATACCTTTTTCTAAATTTCCAAAATGAGAATTGCAAGTTCGAACTTTATGTTTTGTTATAAACGAATTGAAGTTTTAAATAAAAGAAGAGTTATGGCATTTAAATGAATTTTGGAAAGTTAATAAATAAATTAATAGCAAATGAGTATTGTAAAATTTATATAACCGAACGAACATGGAAAAGAAGATCCACTAACGAATTCAGCATTAATGGAAATATGAATTAAAACCCATCTAAATGGATAGGAATGAGATCAATCCAAATGAAAATAAATTGAACTGAAGTTATAAATGGATGTTAATAAATAATTGTATATAGAAAAATTTGATGAATGAGAAGCAATTAAGCGAGTAACAAGTATATGAATGATATAAATAGAATGGAAATGTGTATTGATGGTAAGTGAATGTAATAAGGAAGAATCAACAAGTAAATGGTTGTATGATGATCTTTTGATGTAAGCGCATGTGTGTAATAGGAGTGAGTGGCGATAATGTAGATGTTTAAAACAAAATAAATGAGTTTGTATTCAAATGGACCATTCGCATTGTAAATAAATCTTGTTTCATGTATACCACAATATACGTACCGTGCTTGGTTATGATTTATGTCTTAAGTTTTGTTATATACATGATTCTCTTTATTTGTTAAGTATTTTAGTAGGAAGCCATGGCGTGCTCTTCACATGAGAGCTCGCTTTTGCGCTAAATGGTTTTTTTTAAGTAAACATGCTTATAAACGTTAATATAAGGTACACATCTCGAATTTAATAACATATTTGGGTTTTTGTGTTGTCTTCCCCTGATTAGGGATGCCTCATCGTATATATGAGATGTATATTTTGTGTTTTTGTTGTCTTATGTACGGGAAAATTTTCCCGATCGAACCGTGCAGGGGCGGTAATGCCGAATTTTTTTGTAAATCCGGGCGTCAGAAAAAATTATAAGTTCTAAAATTCCATAACTTATTTTGTGTTAATAAGTTGAAATAAAGAATAATTCGAATAAAAACGAATATTTTGAATATATAATATCGTCCCTTCGTTTGTTGACACGTGTAGTTTTTTCCCTTGACCTGCTGTCACCTTTCACTTATCGTTCGATATATTTGTGCTTGGATTGTTAACTGTCCAGTTCGTATTCTTGAACCGTTTCTTCTGCCTCAATCAATCAAAATGAAGGCAAGTTGTATTAATGATCTGAAATTGTTTATGGAAATTTGATACAACTTGAAATTGAAATGGTTTATAAAGTGATTATAAATATAGAAGTCCAACGACTTGATTTTGAACTATTTAGAAAACGACAAATAATGTGATTTGAAAGTATTTGTAAGGTATGATTGCGAAATAATTTATATGTAACGACCCGCATTCTACTTATCGAAGGATCATAGAATATTTATTTCTTTCACATGCGAAGTCATATGGTCATGTAACTTTGGTAGACGACTACTGGGGTCATTTCCCATGTTCATGATTTTTGCCGATTTTTAAATGACCGTTTTACCCCTAGCTGATCTTGTTTCTGCCATAACTTTTGATTGAAAAGGAATTTTGACCTAAAACCACTTCTATTAGATCCGGATGATGGTTTACCTCTCCGTAGAGTGATCACATTAGCCAAACAGACTCACTGTTTGGGAGATATGGCTGAAACATGTTTCAGATGGTGAAAAACAGCTTAACCGGGCCTAATTTGGGTGATTAGTGAGTGGGCCCATAACCCATTTCGGGATTAGGGTTATGGGAAGGCTGATAGGGTTAGGACATTTAGTTTCTATCATTTTCCAGCCGCCACTTTTTGTTCCTTCAAGTTTAGCCATGGCCTCCACTTTTTAAAACACCCCAAATCACCTTCTAATCGCTAATTAAGCCAAATCAACATCAAATCAAGGAAGATCTTCACCAAATAAGTATTGGAACTGCTGTATTGCCTTGGTATTCGCGCCCAAACAGAGATAATTTCAGATTTGATATTTTATTTGTGGCAAAGGTGAGTGATTTGCATAGTTCCTCACTAATTATGGTTAATTAAGGGTAATAAGTGATAATTAGCGAATTTATACATGTTAAAAATCTGGAAAAATATTTATAAATTTCGAAATATTTTTTTAGTCCTCTGTTAGAAAATTTGGTTGATTTGGTTAAGTTTTACTAATCCTATCATTAGTTTTGCTTAGACATGCTTAAGGGAAAATATGGGATTTTGGCTATGTTTGATCCATTTTAACCCATCAAATTATTGTTTTTGGTGTTTGTGGTTAATTATACATGTAGCTATGACTGTATGGTATGCTTTGTGATTGATTAGAAGAGTTTGAATGGTCGATAACACCGTCGTATAGTGTAAAATAGTCGCAGGAAAATTGTGAAGGGTTTCAGATCGGATCGGTTGAAAGGGCTCGGGTCGGATAATAGACTGGGCAAGGGAGCACCGAACCGAACTGGAACTTGGCACAAGATAAAGCATGGCGAAAAGGAAGGCCATTGGGATTGTGTTGGAGTTGGGATCAGGCTGAAGCTTGGCGTGGGGAGCAGATCGGATTGGAGCTAGAAAGTGGGATCGGATCGGAATGACAGGAAGACATGGGATCAGATCAGACTAACTAGAGGACCGAACCGTATCCAAGCAGAAGTACCCGAATCGAACCGAGTTGGAGGATGACACCCGAACCGAACTGAATGAAGGAGCTAAGCCAAACCACGATGGAGAATTCGAACCGAACCGAACGAGGAATCTGAAGATGATGTATAGCCGAACCGAACTAGATTTAAGCTACTTCTACTCGATGAATCTTTTGAAGACCAATTCCAATTTGACCAAAACCCGAGATGCAAAGGAAGTCCAAATAGGAAGTAGAACTCAGGATCCAGTTCGGAACCAATGAGTCAACTTCATGAGTGGACTTTGCTGCGGGACGTGTGCTAAGGGGTTATCGACGTCCATAGCTTTGATTCACCACCAAGACGGATGTTAGGCTACATATCAGTGCAGTGGGGTAGTTATTACCCCATGGGGCAGAGTGATCGTAGCATGGCTATGAGCTAGTGCAGTGGAGTTGTTATGATTTCATGGGGGTAGAGTGGACATAGCAAAGAATAGTGGCTATGGATCAGTGCACTGGTGTCATCATGAATCCATGGGGCAGAATGATCATAGCAAGGAATAGGGTGATCAAAGTGGTGGATGTCGTATGTTTTACGTACTGAGTGAGAGATGTGAGGATGGTTGCTATGTTTGATTGTTTGCTTTCACTATGACATGAACACCCCCACCCCCGTATTCTTTACACCATATGTTAGCGGCACCTTAGAGTATTGAGCGATATGTTGTGCTAACTCTTTGGTTGCAGGTCCAGGTACGGTTTAGTATACCTGTTATTGTTCTGTTTTGATGCTTATCGCTCATACCAGACTTTTGTCTGACCCAAAGTTGTATGTCTCTTCTTATTACTCTGGGTGCTCTTAAACGAGCAAACTAGAGACAGGTTAGGTGGTATGCACGGGTAGCTATACCGGAGACGAGCAGGAGGCTCCCACGTATGATATATATATATATATAGATGTTCTCCCTGTGTCGCTACTGGTCACTACTTTGGGCATTAGTATTGTACTTTTTCTTTCTTTGGCTTTAGAGACAGTTTTAAAGTTGTAATAATGATGATGTGGAACATAAGCTGTAATTGTATTTTCCGCTGCTATGATGTTTAGTTTTAGCTTATGCACTGCCTCGCCTGTTTTATGTCAAAGTTATGTTATTATTATATTTTATTCCATGCGCTGTGAGACATTCTATAGGTTCCTTATTAGTTCAAACTCCCTTTTCTTTCTTTAGCGACCATCCCGTGCTAGTTGGACATTGACAAATGCACTTTCATGGGGAAATGTCGGCTGGTGCGGAGCGGGCCGTCACACTTGGTATCAGAGCTCTAGGTTGCGTAGTTAACCAAGGGAAAGATACCAGGGAGAGATAATACGTATCTGAGAGCGCATATTTGTGATTATTTTGGTTTTCAAAAGCTATATATGTATATACTATTAGTATAGCTAAGGATGAAGTCGCACTGCACTGACGCCACAAAGAGGATGGTTAATCGTTTCTCTTTACAGATTGAACGATGAGCCGCTATACGAGGGGTGGTGGTATAGGAGCCAACAATGGGAATGCTCCTGACATGAGGGCTGTGTTTACTGACTTCATGAGAGAGATGCTTAGGGATGTTCAGAGGGCAGTCCATAATACTGCTAATGGTGGTGGTGCAGCGGTGCAGGCGCCCAGGGCCGATTTCGCCAAGCTCTGTAAGGACTAAACTAGTCTTGGTGGAAAGCCGTTCCATGAAACGGAATCGATCGCAGAAGTTCAGGATTGGTTGGATAGCTGTGAGCGAATCTTTGAAGATTTGGGTATCGAGGATGCGATGAAGAGAAAGCTAGCGCCCTGTCAGCTGCAATGACGCGCGATGAATTGGTGGAATGCTATTAAGGCAGCTACTCTAGAGGAACAAGTTACATAGGATCAGTTTAAGGCCCGATTCAGTGAAAAATTTATCCCAGCTGCCCAGAAGTTAGAGTTGTTTAGGAAATTTCTGGAGCTAAAACAGAATGGTAGAGCTGTCTCGGAGTATATTGCTGAGTTCGATACTTTATTGAAGTATGGATTATCCCTCATTGACACTCCCAAGAAGAAGAATGAGAAGTTTATAACAGACTTGGATCAGTACTTGGGGGAAAGGCTTATTAACCACATCGATGAGACACTTGAATCAATTGTGGGGAAAGCTTTGAGATCGGAGAGTCTATACCCCAAGTCAAAGAATGAGATTGCAATTGCGGAAGAGCCAAAGCCGCAAGTAAGCGGTGGAGGCAAGAATGGTTCTCAGAATAAGAGAAAGCAGAATCCGACCAAGGATGGCCAGAAGAAAAAGAATAAGAAAGATGTTGAGTGCTTCAGCTGTGGTAAGAAGGGCCACTATGCCAAAGAATGTCAGGCCAAGCCAGAGGATAGGAAGTGTTTCAACTGTGTCCAAGTGGGACATCACAAGGACAAGTGTCCGCAGCCCCCTAAAGAAAAGCAAATTGTGAAAGCATGTGCTATCAATGTTGTTCCTTCTTCGTTAAATGACCCAACTGCGGCGGAGAAAGGAAAGAATGTTCTTATTCAAGGTATGCTTTCTGTTTATGATGTTCCAGTTAGAGTGTTGTTTGATACCGGAGCTTCCAGTTCCTTCATATCTAGCGACCTGGTAGATAGGTTGGGATTGGAGCCCAAGATTGTCGATAGACCTTTAGTAGTGACGAACCCGATTGGTGGTTCGACTAGCCTTTGTATGATTTGTCGTAATGTGGTCTTATCGAGTCATGGATGCATGTTTGTTTGTGATTGCCTTGTTTTGGGCTTTACTGGGTTTGGCATTATTTTGGGAGTCGATTGGCTCCAAAGATACGGGGTGGTGGTAGACTATGAGGACTTTTTGGTGACAGTTAGAGCGGATGATGGGCGGAGGGTAGTGTTTGGTGGTCTACCTAATGATGGGGTAATGGCTAGTTTTCTAAATTCCCTCGACATCCTGCATGATGAGTTGTCAGATGTGCCCTTGGCTGGCCAGTATCCGGACATCTTTGAGGAAGTGACCGGACTTCCACCACACCGAGAGATTGAGTTCCATATTGACTTAGTGGAAGATGTCATGCCTATAGTGATGCCACTTCGTCGTATGGCACCAAGGGAGCAGTGAGAGCTCGGGGTGCAAGTAAGAGATCTTTTGAAGAAGGGATTTATCAAAAGAAGTGTTTCTGAGTGGGGAGCACCAGTTGTGTTTGCTACCAAGGCAGATGGTTCCCTTCGATTGTGTGTGGACTACCATGAATTGAATAAAGTGACGAGGAAGAATAAGTATCCTCTACCGCGGATAGATGATTTGTTTGATCAGTTAAGTGGCGCGAGAGTATTTTCCCAGTTGGATCTCGCGACAAGTTTTCATCAGCTTAGAGTGGAAGCTGAGAGTATAGCTAAAACGGCCTTTCGGACGCCGTCTGGATTTTATGAGTGGTTGGTCATGCCATTCGGGTTGACCAATGCACCAACATATTTTGTGGATCTTATGAATAGGGTATTTAGAGATCAGTTGAATAAGTTTGTTCTTGTGTTCGTGGACGATATACTTGTTTATTCGAGGACAAAGGAAGAACACAAGGAACACTTGAGGATAGTGATGGAGGTGTTGAGAAAACACCAATTGAAAGCAAAGTTTTCTAAGTGCCACTTCTGGAGGAGGGAGGTGAGATTCTTGGGCCATGTTGTTTCAGAGAATGGTATCGCCGTGGACCCTGCGAAGGTGGCTACGGTACAAGATTGGTCTACGCCCAAGAATGCAACGGACATAAGAAGTTTCTTGGGATTAGCTGGATATTATCGTAAGTTTATCCAAGACTTCTCCCAGATAGTAGCACCGTTGACTCAGTTGACCAATAAGAATCAAGCTTTCGTCTGGGACGAAAAGTGCGAGAATGCATTCAAGAGCCTAAAGGAAAAGTTGACATGTGCACCAGTGTTAATCATTCCTAAGGGAAATGAAGAGATGACAGTATATACGGATGCATGTGGTACCGGGCTAGGTACTGTATTGATGCAAGGAGGTAGGGTTGTAGCTTATGCAAGTCGGCAATTGAAATCGCACGAGGGAAGATACTCTACCGATGATTTGGAATTAGCAGCGATTGTGTTCGCGCTAAAGATATGGAGGCATTATCTCTTGGGAGAAAGATTCAAGTTGTTTACCGATCATAAATCGTTAAAGTATCTCTTCTCTCAGAAGGATCTAATTCTCCGACAGCAAAGATGGTTAGAATTCTTGGCTTCCTATGATTTCGACATCGCATATACACCAGGAAAGGGCAATACGGTGGCTGATGCATTGAGTAGAAGACATGCCAGTTTAGGGGCTATGTTTCTAGGATGGAAACAAATGGAGTACATCGCTGGGTATGATTTCAGACCAAAGTGCGAATTGGATCCAGAAATGTTAGCAAGTTTGACGATCAGACCCACTTTGATTGAGCGGATTGGTTCCAGTTAGAGGACGATCCTAACTTATTGGAAATCATCTCCAAGTTAGAGATGGGTGGAGATGAGGAGATGAACAAGTATGGGCTTGATCGAGATAGATGGCTTAGAAAGAATGGAAGACTAGTTGTACCCAATGTCAATGGATTGAGAGATGAAGTACTTAGATAATGTCATCACTCAAAACTGACTATACACCCCGGTGGTAACAAGATGTATCGATACATGAAGCAGACCTACTACTTGAAAGGGATGAAAAGAGACATTGGGAAGTTTGTATACAAATGCATGAATTTCCATCTAGTTAAAGCTAAGCAAAAGAAGCCTAGTGGTTTGCTACAACCATTAGAAATTCCAGAATGGAAATGGGAATAAGTCTCAATGGATTTTATTGATGGATTATCAAGGACTAGATCGGGCCATGATAGCATTTGGGTGATTGTGGACCGATTGACCAAAAGTGCAAGAGTTATACCCGTCAAGTCGAATAGAACGGCAGCTAAGTTAGCTGAACTATATGTAAAGTGGGTAGTGAGATTTCATGGAATACCCAAAGGAATTGTGAGTGACCGAGATCCGGTGTTCACTGGTGGATTTTGGAAGAGCTTACAAGAGGCGTTAGGATCAGAATTACATCTCAGTACCGCGTATCATGCTCAAACCGACGTACAGACAAAGAGGGTGAATCGAGTAATAGAAGATCTCTTGAGAGCTTGCATATTAGACTTTGGTGGATCATGGGATGACCATTTGTACCTATTAGAGTTTGCATATAATAATAGTTATCAATCCAGTATTGGTATGGCTCCATTTGAAGCTTTGTACGGAAGACCGTGCAACTCACTGTTATGTTGGTTAGAAACTGGTGAGAAGTTTGTGCTTGGACCAGATGTGATAAGAGAAACTTCAGCTAAGATTAAGGTAATCCAACAGTGAATGAAGGCTGCCCAAGATAGACAGATGAGTTATGCTGATAAGAGGAGAAGAGAATTAAAGTTCTCCATTGGCGACTTGGTGTTTATCAAGATTTCTCCGTTGAACAGCGTAATACGATTTGGCAGGAGAGACAAGTTGACACCAAGATTTGTTGGTCCATTCCCAGTTCTTGAGCAAATTGGGAATTCGTCATCTAAAGTTGAATTACCAGACAAGATGGCAGGAGTTCATAACGTATTTCATGTTTCCCAGTTAAGGAAGTTTGTGCACGGCCCCGATGTGACTATTTCACCTAATCAGTTGGATGATATCAAGGTTGAACCCAAGGCGGTTGGGAACCGCAAGCCTATGCGTATTGTTGGGAACGATACGAAGCCGCTTCGAAGGAAGTCGGTGAAATTAGTCAAAGTTCAATGGGGCGAGTATGAGAATGACTGTACTTGGGAAACAGAGGAGAACATTAGGAAGACGTATCCAGAACTCTTTGCCTGGTAAGATTTCAGTTTCGATTTAGTCTTTCCGCATGCTAGGATAGGTTTGTTTTGTTTGTTTTACATGTTTGATTCTTGTATATGGCTGGTAGGCATGCTGAATCCTTTGTATGCTTGGGGTGAAGGAATTTCGGGGACGAAATTTCTTAAGGGAGGAGAATGTAATGACCCGCATTCTACGTATCGAATGATCGTAGAATATTTATTTCTTTCACTTGCGAAGTCATATGGTCATGTAACTTTGGGAGACCACTATTGGGGTCATTTCCCAAGTTCATGATTTTTGTCGATTTTTAAATGACCGTTTTTCCCCTAGCTGATCTTGTTTCGGCCATAACTTTTGATTGGAAAGGAATTTTGACCTGAAACCAATTCCATTAGATCCGGATGATGGTTTACCTCTCCGAAGAGTGGTCACATAAGCCAAACAGACTCACCGTTTGGGAGATATGGATGAAATAAGTTTCAAATGGTGAAAAACAGCTTAACCGAGCCTAATTTGGGTGATTAGTGAGTGGGCCCATAACCCATTTCGGGATTAGGGTTATGGGAAGGCTGATAGCGTTAGGAAATTCAGTTTCTATCATTTTTCAGCCGCCACTTTTTGTTCCTTTAAGTTTAGCCATGGCCTCCACTTTCTAAAACACCCCAAATCACCTTCTAATCGCTAATTAAGCCAAATCTACATCAAATCAAGGAAGATCTTCACCAAATCTGTATTGGAACTGCTGTATTGCCTTGGTATTCGCGCCCAAACAGAGATAATTTCAGATTTGATATTTTATTTGTGGCAAAGGTGAGTGATTTTCATAGTTCCTCATTAATTATGGTTAATTAAGGGTAATTAGTGATAATTAGCGAATTTATACATGTTAAAAATATGGAAAAATATTTATAAATTTTGAAATATTGTTTTAGGCCTCTGTTAGAAAATTTGGTTAATTTGGTTAATTTTTACTAATCCTATCATTAGTTTTTCTTAAACATGCTTAAGGGAAAATTTGGGATTTTGGCTTTGTTTGATCCATTTTAACCTCTCAAATTGTTGTTTTTGGTGTTTGTGGTTGATTATACATATTGCTATGACTGTATGGTATGCTTTGTGATTGATTAGAAAAGTTAGAATGGTCGAAAACACCGTCGTATGGTGTAAAACAGTCGCTGGAAAAAGTTGTAGGAAAATTGTGCAGGGTTTCGGATCGGATCGGTTGAAAGGGCTCGAGTCGGATAATGGACTGGGCAAGGGGGAACTGAACCGAACTGGAACTTAGCACAAGATAAAGCATGGCGAAAAGGAAGGCCATTGGAATCGTGTTGGAGTTGGGATCGGGATGAAGCTTGGCGTGGGGATCGGATCAGATTGGAGCTAGAAAGTGGGATCGGATCGGAATTACAGGAGAACATGGGATCAGATCAGACTAACTGGAGGACTAGAGGACCGGACTGTATTCAAGCAGAAGTACCCGAATCGAACCGAGTTGGAGGATGGCATCCGAACCGAACCGAATGAAGGAGCTGAGCCAAACCACGATGGAGAATCCAAACCGAACCGAACCGAACGAGGAATCTGAAGATGATGTATAGCCAATTCCAAACCAGACTTAAGCTACTTCTACTCGAAGAATCTTTTGAAGACCAACTCCAATTCGACCAAAACCCGAGATGCAAAGAAAGTCCAAATAGGAAGTAGAACTCAGGATCCAGTTGGGAACCAATGAGTCAACTTCATGAGTGGACTTTGCTGGAGGACGTGTGCTAAGGGTTTATCGACGTCCATAGCTTTGATTCACCACCAAGACGGATGTTAGGCTACGTATCAGTGCAATGGGGTAGTTATTACCCCATGAGGTAGAGTGATCATAGCATGGCTATGAGCCAGTGCAGTGGAGTTGTTATGACTTCATGGGGGAAGAGTGGACATAGCAAAGACTAGTGGCTATGGATCAGTGCAGTGGTGTCATCATGACTCCATGGGGGCAGAGTGATCATAGCAAGGAATATGGTGATCAAAGTGGTGGATGTCGTATGCTTTACGCATTGAGTGAGAGATGTGAGGATGGTTGCTATGTTTGATTGTTTGCTTTCACTATGACATGCACACCCCCACCCTCGTATTCTTTACACCATATGTTAGCGGCACCTTAGGGTATTGAGCGGTATGTTGTGCTAACTCTTTGGTTGCAGGTCCAGGTTCAGGTATGGTTTAGTTTACCTGTTATTGTTCCGTTTTGATGCTTATCGCTCATACCAGACTTTTGTCTGACCCAGAGTTTTATGTCTCTTCTTATTACTCTGGGTTCTCTTAAACGGGCAGACTAGAGACAGGTTAGGTGGTATGCACGGGTAGCTGTACCGAAGATGAGCAGTAGGCTCCCACGTATGATATATATATAGATGTTCTCCCTATGTCGCTACTGGTCACTACTTTGGGCATTAGTAGTGTACCTTTCCTTTCTTTTGCTTTAGAGACAGTTTTAAAGTTGTAATAATGATGATGTGGAACATAAGCTGTAATTGGATTTTCCGCTGCTATGATGTTTAGTTTCAGCTTATGAACTGTCTCGCCTGTTTTATGTGAAAATTATGTTATTATTATATTTTATTCCATGCGCTGTGAGACATTCTACAGGTTCCTTGTTAGTTCAAACTCCCTTTTCTTTCTTTGGCGACCGTCCCGTGCTAGTTGGACATTGACACTGCGCACTTTCATGGGGAAATGTCGGCTAGTGCGGAGCGGACCGTCACATTATAACTTCGGGATATGAAATAAAATGATTTATCGCTGAGATTCGAGTAACTCGTGACAACAGAAAGGTATGACGTAGGTGTAAACCCTTGATGATGGTCTGCTCTGGGGTCCGGAGAGACATCATTATTCGAAATCCCGAAACCATTTGAAATTTTTGAAATGATTTTGGTTTTGAAATACCGAAGCGAGCACGATTCGATATGAAAAAAAAATAGGATTTCAAACGATTTGAAAATAAACCGGGATGATGAGTCGCAGAAATTATACCATGTTTTGATTTCCAAAATTTAAAATTCTATTGTTATTTGGTTTTAACAACTGCTCTTTTTCGAGGACGAAAAGCCTTAAAGGGGGAGATTGTAACGAACCGAAAATTTTTGACGTTTTAAAAATATGAATTAAATTGGGTTTTGTATTTTAAAAATTGAATTTTGTTTATAAATTTGAATTCTAGTTATTTAACTTGGTTTGATTTGATTTTTATATGTGTAAATTAAAATTTTAATCTTTGATTCTATTTTTATTTGATAAGTTTTAAACTAATTTATTTTATTTGTTTCAAATTTTGAATTTTATTTAATGTGAGAATTTATTTCAATATAATTAGATTTAAATTGGTTTTAAAATTTAATATGAGTTGTATTTCAAATGTATAAATACTCATTAGTGTTGTATACATGGTGTAATATATGGTATTCATACTCTTAGGAAACATATATTTGTTAATCAAACTTGGTCACTTGTTCCTTTGGCTGAACTAAATTGACACTTGTATTATAATTTCTGAAATTTTAACCTTTCCTTTAATTTAGCCTTCTTTTCCTTTACCGTGTTCCCATTGTGTCCTTTGTTACCAGCCGCAATTAAGTTTTCCTAAAATTAGAAGAGACCACTTCCCTCTTTATTTTCATTTTTCCATTTCAAGCCATTCCCAAATTGAATCAAAATCAGTTTTTTCCCTAATCAAAATAAGTGTTTACCAACGCTCCGCCCTTTTCACTGATGACCCAATGCCTCCGTCACCGCGTCTAGCCAGCGACCGTCGCCTTTGTCCGTCATTCCTCCCTCTTCGAATCAAAAACCCACCTCAATCGAGCCTCAACACCGCTCTCACCTCCAAACACTGTTCCATGATCGTCGCTCTCGAACCCGCGCACCAGGCACAACAACCCAACCGACTCTCCTTCGCACCAGTCTCAGCGCTCCACCAACGGCCGCCTGTAGCTCGCCAACGAGCCAATCAGCATCGCCACTGGTTCTCCTCACTATTACAGGTGAGTACTTTTGCTCACGATTCTCTTTGTTCAGGCTCCTTAACACCGATTTGAGCTAGATAAAATGATTGAGTTCTGGTTTGTTACTACCTTGTGGATACTGCTTGCTGTGAAAACGAAATAAGTTAAAATGGAAATTATCAATAAATTAACAAAACACCAATTTTTCCATTGAAAGATTGTTCCTTTAATCTAGTTGAATGTTGTTAAGTAGAAATAATGATTGAAATTTGGATAGTCCACATGGATAATCAACCTGAGTAAAAACTATAGCAACTATGAATTTGTTGATATATAATATCAAGAACTTATTTTGTTGGGATTGTTTCCAATGTGGATTTAATCACAACAAATATACCCTTTTTTATAATTATTTAGAGACGTAATACATGCTGATTTATTTCAGCTGCTTTTGACAATGAGGGAATTTTCATTTTGTCTGCATCACATGTTTTGACTTTGGTTTGATTCACTTGTATTTTTATCCATGCATGTAATAGCCTGTAGCGAAAAAGGATTCACTTGTATTTTTATCCATGCATGTAGCAGCCTGTAGCGAAAAAAAATAAAAAAAATAAAACTATGTATACATGCCAATAAGAATATATATATATATATATATATATATATATGCATGTACTAACTTGTAAAAACATTTATTATTGCATTTTGTTTGCATTGCTTAAATATAAAACAAACTATGATTGCGTGTTTCCTGTTACAATATTGGACATATTTACGCTTTTTATGGTATCCACATGTAATGCCTACAGTTGTTAGTGGGTTCATGCCCTGTTATTTGTGTTACCATGAATTGTGTTATATATATATATATATATATATATATCTTTTAATTCGCTTATTTTTTACCCTATTTGGATAAACTTATTCAACATACTTGTTTAATGTAAAATAGTAAGCTGACTTCCTGTCATGAAAAGAAGTTTGATTTCTTTTGTTTAAAACATTATTGTGGAATTGATGTTAAATCTGGTATTTTAAATTACTTCTCATCCATGCGATAAAACGTACTATTAAGCGCTGATATTGATATGTCTACCCATACAACCTGTTGCAATTTTTTTTTTTGATACTTCCATTGTGCATATTTTCATAGCTAAGGGTAACCACTTCCACAAAGACCTGGGGACTAGTTGCTTCAAGCAATTGTTTTTCATGGCGATTTATTGGTAGATGCTCTACCACCTTATGCTTACTCCTTATTGCGACATGTTTTCATCCTAATTTCGATTATGTACTTCCTATCCTTAAAATTGATTAGATTCATGTATTGCCTCATTTGCCTTGCTAAGTACAAAACCTAGAATGGTCTCATGTTAGGTTCAGAGTTATTAGGCAATTTCATTTGAATATTTGATATACCTGAAACTTAATAAATTATTAGGATTAATTGTTTTTCCTAGTTCTTATTGATGTTAATTTACTTGAACTATGATTTAATCCTGACTTGAGTGTTTTATGTTTTTGCATGGAACGCTCGGGTCAGATACGAGTGTTGCAGATTTTAGGTATTCCACTTGCAAAACTGGAGAGGAACGTGAAGACGCATATGCGCACGCAAGCCTGACAAAAACCATAAAGCTCTAAATTTTTTTTAAATTTATGTACATATTTATTTTATTCCTCTGTATAGTAATGCTTTATAAAACTCTGATAATTTTGTATATAAAATTTCGTTTGTGAGAAACTATCTTATTGTGTATGAGATTCTGCTTGTGATATTCGGTTAAACACGCTAAGCTAATAACGAGCCGTCGTTTTGAACGTTCTGAGTTGGTTTAAATACCAACTTGGAGCGGTCAAAATGCCAGGTCGTTACAAGGACCCACTTGCACTACCAGTTTAGTGAATAATAGGGACATTGAATTAGAGGCAAAATAAAAAAGTGGCCCTACTAATAATCATTTAGGAGAAAATTGATAAATAGCCTCTATAAATATTAAATATGACCCTTGCAATTGCAGATTTTCCAAAATTTTGGTCCTCGGGTAATACTACCGCCACATATTTTCATCTACCGCTTTACTCTTTCCTTTTTTTGCCATGGAGAAAGAAATTCCACCAACGACGATTGATCTTCTTATCTATAGGTATTTTAATTTTCTCTTGTTTTGATTTATTTAACTATGTTAAAGTTTGAATTATCTTCCCTTTCATCAGTTAGGATTTCTGGTTTAGGATTTCTACTTGGTGTTTCAAATTTGGGATTCTGTGTAGAATTTTAAATATTGGTTCAGATTTATGGCTTTCATTTGATCTTTGATGAACTGAGTTTCATTTATGCGTGTGTGTATTTCTCTTTACTGAAGATAGTTTTAACATCCAAAATTATTGCTTGAATGAAAGCTAGAATTTCAGAAGTATAACTTCCAATTTAGGAGTTTTGAATCAAGAATGCTTTATACCTTTCTTTTTGTTTTTTGAATGACTGTGCATTTTCCTTTTAAGTTAAAAAAGTCTAACTTTTATTCACGAAAAGTAAAATCTATCCATATTATCAAGTACAAGTATTCATGTGCTTAAAAATGTTATAATTTAGTTGTGAATTATTGTAGTGTCATATGTCTATATATATTTTTGGGTATGTTAAGTTGACGGTGAAGGCGTTCTGTAAATAGAGGGAGTAAATAATTATAAGTACAAAAAGCATGCATCTAGTGTATTCAGTATTCACCTTATGAAAATTTGCTGATGAAAAGTACTGGCAAACAATAGATTGTTAGATCCATTGTTTTTTGAGCTTCTGGAAGTTCATAAAGCTGAATTGAAGATATCAAAAATGGAAGAAACTATAAGGTTTCAACTAGTTTTTGGATGCAAAAATTTTAATCTAGTAATTACTAAAAGACAGTTATACTTTTTATTTATCTAATCCAGAAAGCTCCTGAGAGCTGGCCTATCCTAATGTCGATACATATGATTTAGTCAGAAGCGACTTCATGATCAAATCTTATGCATATGTTATACTTGTAGATGTTAAAACTTACATGTCATAAGTACTAAGTTCTATCTCAATCTATTGGCACTTTAAATTGTGCATTGTAAAACTGTTTTCGAAAGAAAAAATGAGATAGTTTATCTATCAAAAGAAGAAAATAACAGACAACATAATAATAAGGCCATATGCGAGGTCTAACTGATTTGTGGTGCTGGTAGGTCATTGAAGTACCAAATGAAATGCACTTGCTCACGTATTAAACTAACAAAATCCATGATTTTACCAATATTTCAAACAAATTATGAAATCTTTTATTTTATTAATGGTTATGTTAAAATATTCCTATTTGATAATGTTTGCAGATGCTCGATTGATATCATGTACTGTAGTGTAACACCCAACCATTAGATTTCTTCGACGCAACCCTTCATCAAGACTTGGCAGTTTATTACACACATCTTTATTCCAAGGCAGACATGCAGTGCCTGAGGTAAGCAAACCTCTTTTATCTACAACAATTTCACCCAATTAGCACGTGCAATGACCGAGGAGTTCTCATGCACTTCTTTTTCCATATGTTCCTTAGACTTATTCTTTTCTTAAGGCCAAGGATGGTGTTCAAAAGTCTTCTAGTCCCGTTATCTCTCATGAAATGCCCAGTCTTCCACTTGAGTGCTCCTTTGGCCCAGACTGACCAATGGTATGTTCTTATTACTTGTTTTTTAAAACTAAAATTGCATGAATAATGTATGAGTTTATGTTTTGATAATCATTCATTTATTCCAATTGTAAATTTTCTACAAACTACTTTAAGTTAGAGATACATATTGTACTTATAATTGTTTTAAAACACAAAAGCATACGCATGATGTATTGGTGGTTGTGAAGCAAGGCCTAAGCCTAGTGACATTAAAGTAGAATTGTTCCAGATAAAAATTAAAGATGCATAACGTATAAAGAAATTATAAAGAGAATCATAGAATAATGCCAATCTCTAATGTTTGATATGATATAAGCATTATAATTAATTCAAACCAAGCACAAACAACCATAAGCATTTGAACATTTAATCCGAATAAATTGCAAATGCAAAGAATTAAAAATATAAAGTTTTATTTTAGAACTCTAACAAGTTAAATTAGTGCAGTTTTAATACCCGGTTCCTTTTTTTAATCTGAAGAGCAGTAGCAGTTTCCTAATATATAGAATAAAAAATGCATAATATTATACCAGCATATTATGTATAATTAATATGTAATTGATTTAGCAACATAGCAGGCATTTTCAATATGTTTGCAATGAAACATAATTGGTAACTAACACATAAAGAAGAGAAGAATGCCTAGGTATTTTTTTCTTCTTTACTTATGACTCTATTATCTCTTTTTCTTCAAAAAAATTGGACTGATCATGATGGAGAACGATCAAGGATTTGACTCAAAACAAATGGAATCCCTTTGATTTCAAGTATCATTCAGGATTTTTGATCGATTTTGAGGATCATGGTTCAAATTAAAAGAAAAAAGAATTTTAATCCCATTTCCATTGTGTATTCTTCTTGCTATTCTAAAAAAAAGTGTGTTGTTATTCACACCCCCACTTGGACTACTGCCCACCTACACTAAAGTCCACCTCTATTATATGTCTCTTTACTCCTTTACACCACCTAAATTATTCAATTTCTAATCGGCTACCACCTCTGTCTTTAATTCTTCATCGTTCCAAAAAAAAGTCCTCTTCCTGAAATTTTCTCTATCGCTCTACATGCTTGAAGATTCCAACGCAATTTCAAGCGTCCAATCTTGCGGCCTATTGCTATCATCCATATAGTTATCAAGTTTATCATCATTCATATTATATTCCTACAAAAATCAAATAAAAATAATTAAAATGAACTTTTTGTAAATTTTAACACATAAATTTTGTTGTATGAAGAAAACCATAAAATTCAATAACTTACAATGTCATTCTCTATTAGAACGTCATTGAAATTAATGTCTTCCAAACTCGGAGGAGAGAGAAGGGTGAAAAAAAGCTCCTACAAAAATTAATACAAAACCCTAAAAAAATCTATAACAACAGAATAGATTATGCAGCATGATATACATAACTAATTTCTTTTTTGTCTTTATCTTCCATCCTCTGGTCAGCTATTTTCTTTTATGGTTTAGGCTTTGATATATGAGAATTTATGTTGTTTGGGAAGAGAAGATACAGTACAGCTATTGTTGACTGAGTGAAATAAAGTGGTGGTAGGAAGTAAATCAAAAATAATACAATTTATTAATTTTTTAAAGGTGGCCAGTAGTCTAAATGGGGGTGTGAATAGCAGCACAAAAAAAGAGTAATGAATTAGCTTCAGTAAACAAGTAAAGAGCGGTCAAGGTTTACCTAAAAAACCTAATCTTCAACTTACTGAGGCATTAAAAACGAAAAAAAACTATGCTTCATGAATCTAATGATAAGAGGTGCACCTTTCCTAAGGAAAGCGTTATTCTGTTTTTTTTGTGAAAACAAAACATAATATACCAAAAGGGGTGAACCTAGCCATTCTCCAACGGTTCACAAAAACGGTTTCTACAGAAAGCAGAAACCGTGCACACACATAAATAAGAGAAATAAAATAGAAAACAACTAAAACCAAAAGACAGACAAAACCCAAAAGCAGGCACAACAGAATTCAAGGCAAAAGAAGCCTCAACAGTTGGATGCCAAAGCGATAAGGAGCGATGAAAACTCCAAGCTCCACCTAAGACGTACAAAGAGCTAGAGCAACTGACGAGCCCTTCATGGAAGAACGCAGGCTAAGGATGGAAAGTCCAAACAGATGGCTCTAGACCTCCGAGACCTCCAGCTCCACATGCTCCAACATAGCCTAAGCGGCAAGCGAAACCGGGAAAAGCATCAGAACTCCAGCTTCACCTGCTCCAGCTAGCCCACATGGGATGGAGTACCGAAAGCATCCACCAGCTGAAGTCATACCATACCCAACAACCTGTATACCTGGATCTGCACAACTAGTAAACGACATAAGATCGGGAGGGGGGAGGGGTAGTGTGTGACAGCGATAAAATCAGCAGAAAACACTAGCACAGAGAAGCAAAAAATAACCAATACCTTTCCTAGAAGTGGCCGCTACAGATGAAACATCAAAGGTAACAACCAACTTCCTAGAGCGAGAGCCGAAGACTCCCGTGAAAGGCCTACCATGAAGTGCAAGGAACACATTGTTCCTAACTTTACGGATAATGGTAGGAGGGTCCATAGCCACTTCGTCAAGTGATGCCTTATTCCATGAGCACCAGATATGCCAGCAGGCAAGACAAGGAATTAGACGAAGAAGGATCGATTGAAGAGATTTACCTGAGATGTCGAACCACCAGAATCTCAGTAAATTTTCAATCGAGGTGGCATTAACTCGGCAACTCATCAGATTTCTGAAGTAATTCCAGACAGACCTGACACAATACACAAAGAACAACACATGAAAAGAAGATTCAGAGCATCTAGAACTACAGCACCTGCACCTGGCCACCAGAGGAATGCTGATTCTCTGAAGGTTCTCATCTATTGGTAAGCCTTCATGCAAGGTTCTCCACATAAATAGAGAAACCTTCGGGGGAATATGGACATTCCAAACCAAAGAGAAAATAAGAAGACATGGACTAGGAGTCCGCACTGAATTCCACGCCGCCAAACGCGAGAAGGGACCGTCGTCCTAACCGGTAGCACCCCTATGTGCATCTGACAAGGCCTTTACGAATAGCATTCGCTTCCACATCTCACTAGCGTAGGACTAGACACCGGTGTAATTTGAACTAGCCAACATGTGGTACTTAGCATGGAGGAACATCCCCCAAAGGAGTTGTTCTCTCCAAACCTCGCCCATAGCTTGCAAGCAAAGGCCAAGCATATGTCCTTAGGATTACAGAGGCCCAAGCCTCCCCCGCTTTTGGGACATAAAACGGAGTTCCAAGAACTCCAGTGGCGGCGAGCAGCGTTATCCATGGTTCCCCAGAAAAAGGAAGAATCCAAGGAAGTGTAAGAGCGGAAGAAGGAAGCCGTGGGAGTCATAACAGCGAAGATATTAGATCCCATAGAGTCAAGGACAGACTTTATGAGAACCAATCTGCCAGCCTGAGAAAGAAAGGTAGCATTCCACTGAATGATCTTTCCCCTCACTTTGTCAGATAGGGGATCAAAGATGGCGTTGAGCTTTCTACATTGATATAATACAATACCAAGGTAAGGAAGCGGAAGCGAGGCCGCCTTGAAACCAGAAGATATCTTGATCCAAGAAGATCTACCTGAAGACATGTCTTTAGCGGGCATGAAGAAACTTTTAGAAGAATTAACGAGTTGACCCAAGCATCTCTCATACTGCCGAATAAGACTCAACAGGCTACGAATAGACCGACGGGTACCATTAGTGAAAATGATGGCGTCGTCAATGAAAGACAAGGAGAAGATAAGAGGACAACCCCTAGGGATGCCGAACCTATGAATCTGCCCAGCTATCATTAGAGAGTGCAACACTCTGATGAAATTCTCAACAACAATGACGAACAGAGAAGGTGATAGGACGTCTCCCTGTCGAAGCCCCCTCTCGTACTTGCAAACCCCGGTGGTTGATCCATTGATGAGAACAGAAAACCAATAGTTGTAGATAAGCCTCCAAACAAACATCGATAAGGGGTTCCGTAAAACTGAAATCCCTCGTAGCCTTGATGATGAAGAACTACGACATGCGGTTGTAAGCCTTAGCCATATCCAGCTTAACAATCACATTAGAGCCTCATATCTTCTTATTGATCTGAGAAATCAGCTCCTAGGCTAACAGGACATTATCAGTGATCAAACGTCCTTTTATGAACCCATCCTGCGAAGAAGATATAAGACGCCCGAGAAACGGTGCTAGCCTAAAGGTTAAAACCTTAGAAATGACCTTGTCAGAGAAATTACACATGCTAATCGGTCGAAAATTCATACAAGAGCTAGGGTGGTCGCATTTCAGGATCAGGACTAAGTTGGTGGAGGTCCAACCTGCAAGGAGATTTCCACCAGAGAAGAATGACTGGATGGCGAGACAAAAATCCGCTTGAATAACTGGCCACACACTCCTGTAAAAAAAACCATTGAAACCATCTAGCCTACTCGCACTATCCTTACTTAGAGAAAATACACAAGCGCGTATTTCTTTCGAGGAGTGGTGTGCGGTAAGGTCAGAATTATCCGATGGGAGGATCAGTCTAGGAATGAAAGCAAGTAGGGAAGGGTCAAAAACCGAAATCGAGGGGGAATCAAGGAAGGACTAGAAGTGGGACATAATAATATCTTTGACTTTATCCGGGGGAGAAGCCAAGGATAGGTCAGGGCGGTGGATCTAAAGAATGGTGAGAAAACCATTCTTCTTACCAATAGACGAGTGAAAGAGCCTGGGGTTCGTATCTCCATCAACAACCCACTTGATCCTTGCTTTTTGGCGGAGATAGTCTTGTTCAATACGAACTTTGACAAGAAAGCAAGCTGGTCCAACGTCCACGCCTCCGTGTTGGAAGTAGAGGGTTCCTCATCAAAAGACGCCTTTGCTAGAAAAAGAGTCTCTTCAGCCTCCCAGTCACGGTCGAAGATGATTTTGAAAACAAGAAGATTCCACGTCATAAGACAAATCTTAAGATGCTTCAGCTAAGAATACTATGGAACAAGAAGATTTGATGCCTTAAAACAAGAAGATTCCATGTCTTAAGATATGTCTTGAGATGATCTCCACATACTCTAGAACCTAAAGGAGGACAGACCAGAAAGGGAAATCGGAGAACAACTAAGAAGCATAGGAGCATAGTTGGGAAATGTACGATGAAGATGGGAGATAGTGACTGTGAAGGGCAGGCTGAACCACCCTTCAGAGGCGAAGTCTTTGTCAAGCCTAGAGAGAATCCGGTGAGAACCTTCTTAGTTGTTACACCAGGTAAAGGCAGATCCGACAAAAGAAACCATAGAAAGACCCAAGCTAATGATGAAAGCATTGAAATCTGCAACCGTCAAATGGTTAACAGCATTGCCTCCACGTTTTTCTGCTTGGCTGGTGACAACATTAAAGTCGTCACCCAAAATAGAAATAGAAACGCCTAAGTTGGAAAGAAAAAGAATATCGGACCACAAGGCTAGTCTCTCTATCCCGTCGCACTTAGCGTAAACCACGGAGAACAAAAAAGACAAAGAGAACGATGGAAATGAACAGGCTACCGAAAATAGCAGGTCTGAATCGAAGATAGGGTGGACGACAACTCCCTTGACCAAAGGATTCAAATCTTGTCAAACACGTTGGCTGTAACACCCCGTATTTTCTGTAAACGTTAATGTAATAAATCAAAGTATATTTAATTTTTAAGAGAAGAATTAAGGGAAACGGGTTATGCCATTGCGTTCGTCTCGGAATTCTTCTTGAGATAGAGTCCGAGTTTGCGTGAATCGGACTTCATATGAAGAAGTTATGGCCGTCGGAAGTTTCAGCTCAAATTTAAAAACAGCTCAAAACAGAACCCAGAAGCGGGCTGGGCGGGAAATTTCCCGCCCAGGACCCAGGTCAACCAGGGGGTCGACCTTACCCCCTATAGGTCGACTTAGGGTTGACCAGGGGGTCAACCTCCCCCATAGGTCGACCTGGGGGTCGACCTGCCCTGTTTTTCCGTATCCGAGGCAGAATTCATTTTTATGTATCCGGGCTGATTTCTATACCAAATTCATGAGTTCTACACTATATAAACGCCCCCAAACTTCACTTTCTCCTCACAACTTCATTACACCTATTCTCTGCCTCAATCCTAATTAAAATAAATCTTACTCTCCATTAAAACAAGTTATAGTTCTTCTTCAAATTGGAGATTCAAATTAAGATAAAGCTTCAAGTTGGACCATAGGCATTCTGCTTCAAGCAACGTCACTCGAATCATAGCAAATCGCCTTTTCTAAACCAATCACTGTAAGTTCGGTTATTCCTTAGATTTGAATGTGTAATTGGAATTGTGAATGTAATGAATCAAAATATAGAACTATACCAGTTTGCAAGTTAATTATCTTTGATTCATGCTTATGTCAAATATAACGTTATCTATGGCTTTGGATCCGATTCTCGATTATGGCCTAGAACTTTTTGTGGCTAGTTGTCAATGACTATGATTATGGGACTTTTGCCTAAGACTATGACTATGAAACTGTAGCCCATGAAATTATCGCTTATGACTATAATTCACGACAAAGAGACTATTACATATGACTATGACTATGAGACCGTTGCCTATGAATATGACTATGATTCATAATTTTGAGACTATTGCATATGATTCATGACTATGAGACTATTACCAAGATTCATGACTATGAGACTATTTCCTATGACATTAATTAAGAAACTATTGTGATTAGTCGCCGATGACTATTGTGGTTAATTGCCTATAACTATTGTAATCAATGGCTTATGCCTATTCCCATTAACCTATTAGGTTGTACTTCGAACTAGCATTATGTTGGACCAAATCACCTATGCCTATTCCCTTAATTATGTTGGATCTCATTTTGGGGGTGTAACTTGTCTAGTTTATTCCTATTCACTGTTATGTACATCAAACCCATTGGAACCATTATTTTTGAATTTGGTTCATTCTTGCATGGCTATTCTTTTATGTCAATTCTCGTGCTTATCCCCTAATCCTTGCTTTGATACTGTTAGTATCATTTCATGAGTACATAGAAAACTTGTGAAATCATGTTATACGTACGATTATGATGTGGGGATTGGGCATAGCTTAATTAAGTTAGATTGGCATAATAAATATGTTGGCATAGTCTAAATTGGCTATAATAGTGAATGATTTACATGCATATTAGACTTTTGCATAAATTGATAAATTTAATTAGCCGCAAAGTGTGTAATTGGCGTGTAAACCAAGTTTTGGACATAAACGATAAACTAGAATATTAAATCTAGTTTTGACATGAACCGTAAATTGGAATATTAATCTAGATTGGGCATGAATTGTAAAAGGGGAATATTAAATCTAAATTGGTATAAACTACAAGTTGGGTTAATTGATAGGTATATCACGTTTTGGGCATAGAATATAAATATGCTAATTTGCATGACAAATGAATATGATCTAGGCTAAATTGATTTATGAAAAATTTACATAAATAGTAAATATGTAAATTTAGTAAAAGACGAATATGCCTAACCCGAGGTTAGACTGAGTTGTGGTGTAAAACTGCCCGGAATCGACCGGCACATCCAGTGACCACAACAATACCTGTCTAATGTGGGTGGTTAGTGCATCAAGCCCAGAAAGACCCGAGGTTAGACTGAGTTGTGGTGTAAACCTGCTCGGAACCGACCAACACATCCAGTAACCACAACAATATCTGTCTAATCTGTGTGGTTGGTGCTTTAATTAATTAATTAATTAATGCTCATGAATAAATCAAGCTAGAAGTGGTGAGGTTAAGTAATTAGGGGAACACTTAACCGTAATAACATGATAACTAGGCAAGTGGGGTGAGGTTAAGTAAACTTAGAACACTTAGGCGTAATAACATGTTAACTAGGCAAGTGGGTGAGGTTAAGTAAATTTAGAATACTTAAACATTGTAACATGTTAATTAAGTAGATGATAGGGTTAAGTTAACTAAGGTAACACTTAACCAAAATATATAATGACATGTGGTGGGGTTAAGTAATACAAGAGGAAAACACTTAACCAATTATATAACACGATGTATGGGAAGGGTTAAGTTAACGCGAGAACAACACTTAACCAATATAACATGATTTGAGGTAGGGTCAAGTCAACACCAGAAGAAACACTTAACCAACATGACGTGACAGGTGGATGGGTTAAGTTAACTTGAATTGATTAATGACACTTGACCAATATAACTTGATGAGCGAATGGGTTAAGTTAAATGGGAAATACTTAACCAATATTACCTGATGAATGAACAGGGTTAAGTTAATAAATCGTACTTAACCAATCCAACATGATAAGAAAGAAAGGTTAAGTTAATAAGAACCACTTAACCAACACAACTTGACGAGTAGGAGGTTAAGTACACGTCGGGTAGGTGGGTAATATTAGTAAATATAGGCCCACAAAACTTAACCATTAAATAAACATGCTTGAATCCGTGGGAAGGTTAAGTGCACATCGGGTTGGTGGGTAATATTAGTAAATATAGGCCCATAAAACTTAACCATTATATAAACATGCTTGGATCGATGGGAGGGTTAAGTACATCTCGTATAGGTGGGTAATATTTGTATATATTGGCCCACAAACTTAACCAGCAGGAAACCCTAGTAACGGGGACTCGTTTCAGCAGTAACCCACATATATGTATCATGGCACCCTGTAACTAGGCAGGGTGGGGCACGATTACTGGGCTAATTATAGGCGGTCAAAAATAGCGGCATGGGGTACGTCAGTGTAGGTTTTGACGATTTACGGGCGCGCACGTACTCCGGAGTGGAAAAAGCAGGCATTGGGTACCAGTAGTTATACACTGTGCATCTTGAATCGTGTCGGGTCGCTGTCATAAGGCTTGATACACCTTATGGTGGGGCTAACACAGAGTATCTAAACGTAAGAGAGGACCGACCGACACAGACACATGGAAAATTAATACAAGTAGGTAGCATAATCCCTAGTTGGACCTAGGTCGCGTAAACCCTGAATCTGAGAAGCGTTCAATAGGTAGCATAAACCCCAGTGGCCCTGGGTAGCGTAAACCATGGTTGAATCTAGTAAGCACTTGATAGTAAACCCTAGATTAGATCTAGGTAATAAACGGAATCCCCATAATAGATGCACACCTGAAGGCAACCGCAAATACGGGGACTGGGATCACGTTATCATATGATCATAGATTACTAGTTTGGACACCAGTTAGGTAGTGCAGAGATATAAAAATCAGTATAAACAGGGTAGTTGCAAAGCAGAGAAGGAGTAGAAGCGCATTCAGTTTATCAGTACATTCAGTTTATCAGTACATTCAGTTTCTCTTGCCATGCTTATCCCATATTATCATGTTACTATGGTTTAGTCTTATATTTAGTTTATTCATGTCATGACCCTTTTATCATTTAAATACTAAGAATCATTGGACTTACCAGACTTTATGTCTGACCTAGTTTGCTTTCGCCTCTTTTCTTCCATTTCCCCCCAGGTAGTCAGGGAGGGAATAGCTCAGGTTTGTTTGGACCGTTACTCTTTCCAAGCTTGAAGACTCTTTGACGTGTTGTCTTGGGCTCTCTCTTCTGCTACTATGGCTGGCTCATGCTTTATTTAGGGAAATCATTTTATGCTTCTTTATTTTTGTAAACAATACAGGATACTTTGGTATTGTAAAACAATCTTTGTACAAGCTGTTTATCAATGAAATAAAGTTTTATTTATTTGCCGCTGCTTTAGTTGTATGTCTTGTAATTTATCTGCATCTTTTACCTATAATGCTCCACCGAAGTTAAGGCATTCCCTTTGTGAGTGACCTTAACGGAGGTGGGGTATTTCACTTGGTATCAGAGCTGAAGGTTACCGGATCAGATAAAGGATTTGAAAAATTATTTTCAAAACGGTTTTAAAAGAAGCATTTTCAAAAGAAAAGGTTTATTTTAAAGGCATATTCCCCAAAGCCATATGCACTATCTTTTGATCCTCTGTTTGAGTCCTTGTTTCCTTCTTTCCTGAGTCTCAGTGGCTCCTGGCTTTCTGGGAGGTAACCTCATCGCGACATTGTTCCGTAGGCTTGATGTGACTACGACACTTGTCAAAGGGAAAATAAGTGCCTTACTTCCATCTGTAGCCGTAATTTTCTTTCGAGCTTTGTAGGATTCTCCATGCGACGGAGGCAGCTTTCGAGAGACATGTCAACAAGTTACACGAGGATGGCAAAGTTGAGAATGAGGGGGTCTGGCTACGGAGCACAACACAATGATGAAGAACCCATGGATAGGGACTTAGCTCACAAAGGAGGTGAGAAAAAAAATAGTAAAACCTAAAACAAGAGGAAGTATCTTTATTTTGGTATAACGGGTCATATAATTAAGGGCAAGGGCAAGAACAAGGGACAGGATTTTCTGGAATGCGAGTGCATGCTCTCACCGCCAGCATACCTGAGAGGGAGAGAGGCAGTAAGATTTCGGTTGAAAGAGTTTTTCCTTTTTGATTATCCTGTTAGTACTCCTTTCGATTTTAGTGCTTCACATCCGTATATATATCTGCTTCCATAGTTGAGTCTCTGCACCCTAGATATTGTGTAGTAGAGGATCCCATTATATTCTCAAATCCAATTGCTGGTTTGACCCATTTATCTTTGACTTGTGAGGATTTGAGAATAATTATATTTATGATTATGTTTTTGGGCTATGGGTTGATTCTAGGCATTGATTGGTTAGCTAGTAATTATGAAACAAGGGTAGTTAGACTTTCGACTTGCCTCGAGAATACCCTTAAGATTTCGTACGATCCTAAGGGATCAGTTTGTTTTAGCTACCTAGAATCACTTTACTTATCTATCGACGATTTTCGATCCGTTGGGGTAGTCCATGAGTATGCAAGATGTTTTGACTAGGTTAGGGTTTTCCCCCTAAGAACTCGAGACAGACTTCCTCATGTATCTAGATGACACTGCAAAGGCAGTTATGCGATCAACGATAATTCTGGATCAAGATTGGCGAGAATAGCCAGAGTCGGTAAATTGCTCAATTGTTTGGTTGTTTTGTTAATATCATCACACATAGATCGTCCAAAGTCGAAGGAGGTATCCCTTGGGTGCTTGTCTGATATTGGTTTAGGCCTTTGGGGCTTGTACTTGAGGGATGTCGAGTTCGACTAGGATGGTTTGCGTGAGAAATAAATGGTTGGGGCTGGCACCCTAAGTTAGACTGACCTTAAGAGAGGTAATAAGCACATAGTAACCATTAGCTTTAGACCCTCAGATTTGCAGCATGATGGCTAAACTAAGTAGAGGAGAGACCTTTAATCATCTTAGGCATATACACTTGGTATCATGGTTAACATATGTTTTTCTCGGGAGGATAGTTCGACTACATTGGATACCCTCTAGCATAGTAAGTGAGCGTGGTCCTATCTTTACTAGTGGGTTTTGGAAATGGAGGCCAAGAAGATTCGCGATCGTGAAGTTAAATTAGTTAAGGTACAGTGGAGAGAAGCTCAACAAGATGCGACTTAAAAGACTGAAGACCAGATACGCGCATCATACCCTTTTTGAGGGTATATCCTTGATTCCACTTTCTCTGTAATGTTTATCTTTTAAATATATCCCCTAGGTCGTATTTTCGATCCTTAGGTAGGAACCCATCTGGATGTAAACATGTAATTGAAACATGTTATGATTGATGGTTGCAAGTGGTTGCCAGTGGTTGCTAGTGGTTGCTCGTGGATGCATATACACACATTAGGCACTAGATCATCTCAGTCACTTTCGTGTTTGTATATGCATATTTGTATTTGTATATGGATTAAAACTTGATGTGTTATCATATGGATGTTGCATATGGATGAATGAATATGCATGCATATAGTACTTACATGACAAGGGATAATTTCATACATGATGGACTCTTGGCACTGACATAATTCGCATTAAGGAGGTCAACTGAATCAGTAGACCGCCTGATTTTACATTAGATAAGTACATGTACACACACTATGCATAGAATCATGAAAGCATTAGAAATCCTTTTAGGGACAATGGATGCCTGTGACTGAATGGTTGAGTAGATGGATGCTGGATGTTAGGATACATTCTTCTTAACTTGAAGATTTCGGGGACGAAATCCTTTAAGGAGGGGAGAATGTAACACCCCGTATTTTCTATAAACGTTGATGTGACAAATCAAAGTATACTTAATTTTTAAGAGAAGAATTAAGAGAAATGGGTTATGCCATTGCGTTCGTCTCAGAATTCTGCTTGAGATAGAGTCCGAGTTTACGTGAATCGGACTTCGTATGAAGAAGTTATGGCCTTCGGAAGTTTCAGCTCAAATTTAAAAATAGCTCAAAACAGAACCCAGAAGCGGACTGGGCGGGAAATTTCCCTCCCAGGACCCAGGTCGACCAGGGGGTTGACCAGGGGGTCGACCTCCCCCCTTATAGGTCGACCTGGGGGTCGACCTGCCCTATCTTTCCAGATCCGAGGAAGAATTCATTTTTATGTATTTGGGCTGATTTCTGAACCAAATTCATGAGTTCTACGCTATATAAACGCCCCCAAACTTCACTTTCTCCACACAACTTCATTACGCCTATACTCTGCCTCAATCCTAATTAAAATAAATCTTATTCGCCATTAAAACAAGTTATAGTCCTTCTTCAAATTGGAGATTCAAATCAAGATAAAGCTTCAAGTTGGACCATAGGCATTCTGCTTCATGCAACGTCACTCGAATCATAGCAAATCGCCTTTTCTAAACCGATCACCGTAAGTTCTGTAATTCCTTAGATTTGAACGTGTAATTGGAATTGTGAATGTAATGAATCAAAATATAGAACTATACTAGTTTGCAAGTTAATTATCTTTGATTCATGCTTATGTCAAATCTAACGTTATTTATGCCTTTGGATCTGATTCTCGATTGTGGCCTAGAACTTTTTGTGGCTAATTGCCAATTACTGTGATTATGGGACTTTTGCCTAAGACTATGACCATGAAACTGTTGCCCATGAAACTATCGCCTATGACTATGATTCACGACAAAGAGACTATTACATATGACTATGACTATGAGACCGTTGCCTATGACTATGACTATGATTCATAATTTTGAGACTATTGCATATGATTCATGACTATGAGACTATTACCAAGATTCATGACTATGAGACTATTGCCTATGACATTGATTAAGAAACTATTGTGATTAGTCATCCATGACTATTGTGGTTAATTGCCTATAACTATTGTAGTCAGTGGCTTATGCCTATTCCCATTAACCTATTAGGTTGTACTTCGAACTGGCATTATGTTGGACCAAATCACCTATGCATATTCCCTTAATTATCTTGGATCTCATTTTTGGGGTGTAACTTGTCTAGTTTATTCCTATTCAATGTTATGTACATCAAACCCATTGGAACTATTATTTTTGTATTTGGCTCATTCTTGCATAGCTATTCTTTTATGTCAATTCTCGTGCTTATCCCTTATTCCTTGCTTTGATACTATTAGAATCATTTCATGAGTACATAGAAAACTTGTGAAATCATGTTATACGTACGATTATGATGCGGGGATTGGGCGTAACTTAATTAAGTTAGTTTGGCATAATAAATATGTTGACATAGTCTAAATTGGCTATAATAGTGAATGATTTACATGCATATTAGACTTAGGTATAAATTGATAAATTTAATTGGCCGCAAAGTGTGTAATTAGCGTGTAAACCAAGTTTTGGACATAAACGATAAACTAGAATATTAAATCTAGTTTTGACGTGAACTGTAAATTGGAATATTAATCTTGATTGGGCATGAATTGTAACAGGGGAATATTAAATCTAAATTGGTATAAACTACAAGTTGGGTTAATTGATAGGTAAATCAAATTGATAGGTAAATCAAGTTTTGGGCATAGAATATAAATATGCTAATTTGCATGACAAATGAATATGATCTAGGCTAAATTGATTTACGGAATATTTACATAAATAGTAAATTTGTAAATTTAGGAAAAGACGAATATGCCTAACCCGAGGTTAGACTGAGTTGTGGTGTAAAACTGCCTGGAACCGACCGGCACATCCAATGACCACAAAAATACCTGTCTAATGTGGGTGGTTAGTGCATCAAGCCCAGAAAGACCCGAGGTTAGACTGAGTTGTGGTGTAAACCTGCCCGGAACCGACCGGCACATCCAGTAACCACAACAATATCTGTCTAATGTGAGTGGTTGGTGCTTTAATTAATTAATTAATGCTCATGAATAAATCAAGCTAGAAGTGGTGAGGTTAAGTAATTAGGGGAACACTTAACCGTAATAACATGATAACTAGGCAAGTGGGGTGAGGTTAAGTAAACTTAGAACACTTAGGCGTAATAACATGTTAACTAGCAAGTGGGTGAGGTTAAGTAAATTTAGAACACTTAACCGTTGGAACATGTTAATTAAGCAGATGATAGGGTTAAGTTAACTAAGGTAACACTTAACCAAAATATATAATGACATGTGGTTGGGTTAAGTAATACAAGAGTAAAACACTTAACCAATTATATAACATGATGTATGGGAAGGGTTAAGTTAATACGAGAACAACACTTAACCAATATAACATGATTTGAGGTAGGGTCAAGTCAACACCAGAAGGAAACACTTAACCAACATTACGTGACAAGTGGATGGGTTAAGTTAACTTGAATTGATTAATGACACTTGACCAATATAACTTGATGAGCGAATGGGTTAAGTTAAATGGGAAATACTTAACCAATATTACCTGATGAATGAACAGGGTTAAGTTAATAAATCACACTTAACCAATCCAATATGATAAGCAAGAAAGGTTAAGTTAATAAGAACCACTTAACCAACACAACTTGACGAGTAGGAGGTTAAGTACACATCGGGTAGGTGGGTAATATTAGTAAATATAGGCCCGCAAAACTTAACCATTAAATAAACATGCTTGAATCCGTGGGAAGGTTAAGTGCACGTCGGGTTGGTGGGTAATATTAGTAAATATAGGCCCACAAAACTTAACCATTATATAAACATGCTTGGATTGATGGGAGGGTTAAGTACATCTCGTATAGGTGGGTAATATTTGTATATATAGGCCCACAAACTTAACCAGTAAGAAACCCTAGTAACGGGGACCCGTTTCAGCAGTAAACCACATAGATGTATCATGGTACCCTGAAACTAGGCAGGGTGGGGCACGATTACTGGGCTGATTATAAGCGGTCAAAAATAGCGGCAGGGGGTACGTCAGTGTAGGTTCCAACGGTTTACGGGCGTGCACGTACTCCAGAGTTGAAAAAGTAGGCACTGTGTAGCAGTAGTTATACACTGTGCATCTTGAATCGTGTCGGGTCACTATCATAAGGCTTGATACACCTTATGGTGGGGCCAGCATAGAGTATCTACATGCAAGAGAGGGCCGACTGACACAAACACATGGAAAATTAATACAAGTAGGTATCATAATCCCTAGTTGGACCTAGGTCGTGTAAACCCTGAATCCGAGAAGCGTCCAATAGGTAACATAAACCCCAGTGGCCCTGGGTAGCGTAAACCCTGGCTGAATCTAGTAAGCACTCGATAGTAAACCCTAGATTAGATCTAGGTAATAAACTGAATCCCCATAATAGATGCACACCTGAAGGCAACCGCAAATACGGGGACTGGGATCACGTTATCATATGATCATAGATTACTAGTTTGGACACCAGTTAGGTAGTGCAGAGATATAGAAATCAGTATAATCAGGGTAGTTGCGAAGCAGAGAAGGAGTAGAAGCGCATTCAGTTTATCAGTACATTCAGTTTATCTTTCCATGCTTATCCCATACTATCTTGTTACTATGGTTTAGTCTTATATTTAGTTTATTCATGTCATGACCCTTTTCTCGTTTAAATATTAAGAATCACTGGACTTACCAGACTTTATGTCTGACCTAGTTTGCTTTCGCCTCTTTTCTTCCGTTTCCCCCCAGGTAGTCAGGGAGGGAATAACTCAGGTTTGTTTGGACCGTTACTCTTTCCAAGCTTGAAGACTCTTTGATGTGTTGCCTTGGGCTCTCTCTTCTGCTGCTATGGCTGGCTCATGCTTTATTTGGGGAAATCATTTTATGCTTTTTTGTTTTCGTAAACAAGACAGGAAACTTTGGTATTGTAAAACAATCTTTGTACAAGCTGTTTATCAATGAAATAAAGTTTTATTTATTTGTCGCTGCTTTAATTGTCTGTCTTATAATTTATCTGCATCTTTTACCTATAATGCTCCACCGAAGTTAAGGCATTCCATTTGTGAGTGACCTTATCGGAGGTGTGGTGTTCATTGGCTATGGCACAACCAAAGCCAAGAGATACAACAAAAGAGGTGATCGTGTCTGTTGGATCTAGATTAATCCAAGAGGGGGGGATGAATTGGGTTTATTACAGTTTATCAGATAATTAAAAATTAACTGCAGCACAGATAATTGCAGCGTAAGTAAATGCGAAAAATAGATAACACACAGAGATACCCAGCTTCGGCAAATCTTGCCTACTGCTGCATTCCTAAGGTTTCTACTAGGTGTTAAAACAGATCCCGCATACAAGACCATGTACACTCGCAATCCCTGCTCCTATTCTAACCGTAAGCTCAAAACCCTAGACTGGTCGATATCCCCTCGATCAGATTTCCCCGAATTACAACCCCGTAATCCGTAACCCAGATTGTACGGACTTTGAAACTGATAGTCAACACCCTGACCTATTCATCCTAGATTTTACAGACCTTGAACTGATTCGGTTCGATTTATAAAACAAAATTAAAATACAACAGAAAATAAAACAAGATGAAACCCTTGTGGTAAATAACTAAAGGAGTTAAATTTAAAGGGTCATCCCCCTTTTCTTTTAACAATGTGTCGGCCCTCTTGTTTAGGGTTGCACCCTTATTCTTAATTTTCCCGATCACTTTTGCTTCTCTGGAAAAATAATGGCGACGGCTTGAGAAACCTAGGGTTTACGAATTTGTCCCCAAAACCATTCCGATTGCTGAAGGATGAATTAATCTCTGATGCTTTGGAATCTCGTGGCTTGCTCCTTTGATTTGAAATTGCTCTCTGGAATTGAGAGCTGTGGCGATCGAAACCTTGGTATGTAATTTCTGATTTGAAAAAAAAATTCTCTTAAGTTGATTTTGTGGTTTCGATGGAATATTGTTGTATATTTTTTTTCAATGGTTAACTGCCTGTGATGATAGGTGTTTATAGGGTAAAAACGAAAACCCTATTCAACTCTGATTTCACTATGACTTGGCTGATTTTTGTGAATGTTTCCCCTTTTGAAATTCTCGAATGAAATTGCCTTTTGTTGCCTTGAATTGATTAAATCTCGAAAGAATATTCTTGTGGCCCCTTGCCTGAATAATGATTTGTTGCCTTGCAAGATTACACTGATTGATTTCAGATTTTGTTTCCTGTTTTATTGCTTGATAGTTTTTTCTGCAACGAATCTCGTTTGCAAAACTGGAAAACAATTTTTGTTTCCCAAAAATGGTTTCTAAAAACAGAAAACTTTTTAATGATTTCCTTGATTAAAAACTGGTCTTTAAAACTGAAACCTTTCCATTCATAAGGGTTCAAAGTCTTGTATATGTTGAACAATTTCATGCATGTTGTGTTTCTTTAATTTTCCGATGCACTTGAAAAAACTTTTCTGCATGTACATCACTACCTTGCTAAAAACATCTGTCTAAATCAGGAAACAAACTTGAAAATGTTTTCAAGCTCCTATCCTGATTTCACGAATGTTTTAAAACCTTGCCAAGGATGGATTCTACAATTTCATTAAAAATAGATGCCAAAAAAAACTTTAAATTGTTCATGCTAAAACACTTGCCAGTTTTAACCATTGCCAAAAAATGATTCTGCCAAATCACCATGATGTTTATTTCTGCAAACCACTTTTCTGAAAGAGGAATATTCTCAATTCATTAATGATCAATCCTTATTTGAATTTGAATCAAGCTGCACTACCCTTGTTCCTTGCACATTTGTGTTCACCTGTAATACTTGAACGCTTTGACACTCTAGACTGCTGTTGAGTTGTCTTCATGTTGACCTGCACTATTTGACCATGTTGAAGTTTGTTGTCTGTGCACTTATGTTTCTTGTTTCCCTGCTGCCATAAACATATTGTGCACATGCACTTGTCTTGGTCTAATGTTGTATTGTTATTCAGTACTTGTGCATTTGTTCCCCTTGAGCTATTGACCATACAGTAGCTACATGAAATAACCTGAACTGATTTGCTGCATTGACATATGTTGTGATCTACCATTTGTGATTGCTTGTTTCCATTGAGTTGTTGTACACTTGTGTACATGCCTTCTGACTTCGAGCTGCACCATTTGCTATATGACCCTTGTATGTTGACTTGTCGACCATTTCACTTTGACTTTGTCCTCGGCCATTTTCTTATGACTTTGTTCATGTTCATGAGTATGTTGCGCTGAGTCGAGATGGTCCAAGTGGCTACTCCTCAGTCGCGACACTGATTGGCGAGGCAGTGCACACGTGTATACACGTGTTTATATGCAACCATTAGTCAATTTTCCTTTCCCTGCATTATATATATATATATATGTTGTCTGCCTTGTGGTATTTATAGTGTATCACTGTGAATATCACAAGCTGTCTAGACACAGTCGGATAAATCAGATCGAGTCAGAAAAATGATGAGAAACACACCGAAATTCTGAGGCAAATAAATTTTCAAAATAAAAATTATATCTGCTTAGAATTTAGAAAAATATTTCTGTTTTGGATACTGTGTGTGTTTCTGTGAATGACAGTTATGAAGACTGGACTGACTAGAAAGTGAAGACTGAAGATTGAAGACAAGGACAGTGCTAGTTAAAGAGCGTTTGTAAAAAAGAAAATAAATCTGTATATGAAAATGTCTGTATTTGAGTCACTGAATGTATGAATGAAAATGTATTGAGTGTTGAGTGGTTTTGTAGTGAGGAGCTGTGTAAAAAAAAATATTGTACAGATATTTGTATTTAAACAAATTTGTTTGAAATAAGAATATTACTTTATTGTTGTCAAACAAATTTGTAGTGAGGAGTTGTGTAAAAGAAATATTGTACTGATATTTGTATTTAAACAAATTTGTTTGAAATGAAAATATTACTTTATTGTTGTCAAACAAATTTGTCTAATTTATTCTGTTATTTACAAGTACAAATATTCTGTGAAGTGTTTAAATAGTGGAGTTGGAGTTCTGTACTGTTTTGATATAAAATATTATATTCAAATTTAAATATAATATTCCAGTCTGTGGTATATATATAGAATAGTATAGTAACAAACACATTTATAATATATATATATATATATATATATGTTATCATCAAACAAAAATCATATAATTGTGTATACAACGCCGTTATATACAACAATCTCCCCCTTTTGATGATGACAAACAAATATTAAGATTTTGAATCCAATGAATGTGTTTGATAGTCAAAAACTGAACTCCCCGTATTTGAATGCTCCTCCTACAACAGAAACTCCCTCTTATTCATTTTTTCACTCATAATTCAAAATCTCAACCCATTCTCCCCCTTTTGTTATCATCAAAAGGATTCAGAATTTAAAATATAGATGAATAACGACTAAACAATATAATTTCAGCATAAGAGGAAGAACGGTCATCATAAATCTCAATCAGCCAAACAAAAATCATAATAAACTGAGAACTATTGGCATATCTCACATTGCAGAGAATGACGAATTTACGATGAAATTTATATAAGATGGGGAGAGTTTTAAAAATATTTTTCAATTATTTTCCAAAAGAATTTTATAGAAAAGAAGCTCAAAAACAGCGACGGATTTGGACTATAATTAATAATACAACTTAAGTGACAAAATCGTCTAATCTCAAATCCCAATAGCCATCAATCAACAAACCATAATACGTCATAAAATTTCAACACATTTCACAGATTAGAAGATGGATTGATAGGCTGGTTTTTATATAGAGGAGAATTTCAGATTTATTTCAATTTAGCACATTTCCTTTTCCTCTTTATTTTTTATTTAAGTGCACACTGACCACACATAACCAGAGCTTGGATTTTTAAATGGGATCAGTCGCAGCTTAAATTATAAGACGTCTCATAACCATGCATGACCAGAGCTTGGATTTTTAAATGAGGTTAGAGACACTCTTATATATATATTTATCATTTCAGCTTTAAATGAAAAACTCCTCGATATATAAAACCAATATGGGTGATAGAAATGTGATAGGTACAGAGATGGATTGTGAAATAAATTTCTAAATTAATTATATTATGAAATATGCTCGATTGTACGGGGATTATTGAAAATTTTCAATTATCACTAATTCTAAATAATAATATAGTCCCATTTCTATCACATATATTTTCCACTGTTTATTCAAAAAGAAGAAAAAATAAACTCTCTGCATTAATATAAAATCATGATGCATGGATGGCAGAAGGATGATAGATAATGAAGATGGTCGTAAATAATTGCCAGTTCAAAGATATTATAATAATCATTCAATCATCATGAAAATACAAAACAAATCTCTTGTTGTGAAATATACTGTAGTTACAATTCATCACAATTTTAAATTCTAATAATAATTTTGATGAATTATAAATACAGTTCAATTTGGATATTGATTTCAATTTCTAAATGAATAATCAATAAATAATCTTAAAATTGAAAATCAATTACAAGAGGGATTTGGAGATTTATACAGAACAAGAGGGAAAAAATTTTACACGGCAAAAAGAGTGTGTGGATCCATACAAGGTGAAGATTAGAATCTAAGTACAGATGAGTGAGACAAATATAAGGCACTTCTAATACCACTTGGTGTCCCTATTAATGAGGATTGTAACAAAACACCTGAGACAAACCAGGATATTACAGACAAACAGAGATTCAATCATAAGGTCCAAGCAGACATGATTACAAATTTGGACGTTTATCAGAGTTGCAGACAAGAACAAGTAGTTATTTGAAAAACAGTAGTAGAGCAGAAACCAGTTTTGGCCAAAAATAAACAGTTTCAAAAATCAATTTCAAACGTGGTTCCTTTCATCAGAGCGGCAGACAAACCCCAAAAAATTTTCTAAATCAATGTCACGGCAGCACACAAAATGGTTTCAAAAATGAATTTTTCAAGAGAAGATGTTTCACAGATTATTTCAGTAGGCCATAACAGATGATTCATGATTCAAGATTAAAAATACCGTTTATTTGAAATCATTTGAGGAATATGAAAAACTCAAGATTCAATGAATCGATCACGCTAGATTATTAATTTCAGATTCAAGATATGTGTGAGATTCAATAAATCACTAATTTCAAATGATTTTAAACAAATAATTATTCCAAAATATTTCTGACAAGCACAAGAGAATTCAGATCATTTACATCAAGCTTGAGAGATATTCATGATACAATAAAATTAAAAATAATTTATGTGAAATCATTTGAAGCAAAGTCAAGTTTGAGATATAATAAATTATTCACACAAAATTGATAATTTAAAATTTAAGTGGTGTGTGATATTCAAAATATCAAGAGTTTAAGATGATTTCAAATAAACAAATTTCAACCATACTGATCACGAATACAAAATGAATTTCAAGATGTATCACTGATTAAAGATAAAAAATCAGCATATCCAAGCCAATCTGAAAAATAATGAAATTATCTCAACTGATAAATATTGATGTGCTGTAATGTGTATAATATTTCAAGCTTTTCTAAACTGAATTAGAAGAAACCCAAAACAGCAGATATATGTGAAATTTCATTAAATATCCAGATCTTTGAAATTTTTGAATTTATACTAGCAGTGTTCAAGATATGATATGAATGCTTCAGCACAGTTAGAAATTCAGGGATCAGAAAATAAACTTCAAAACAACTACCGAAATATTTACAAATTTGAATTCAAGATCTGGAAATAATTAAAACATTAGAGTTTTATTCAAATAAAGTGAATTTCCAGAAAATATGAATTCTACAATTGGAAGTTTAATAAAGTACAAAAGAAAGACAAAAATATATGGTAGTGACCAAATAGAAGAGATAAAGAAAATAAATAGAAAGGGTAGAAGAAGTTATAAACAAAGAAAATAAAAACAGAGAGAATATACAAAGGTGAGTTTAGAGATCATACTAGAATCCAATGTAAAACAGAATCTCTAACTCAATGGGCTTGGCCAAGGAACTGTAAATAATACAGAAATATAGAACAACTTGAAATCAATCTCTTTTCAGCATAGCAGTTCCTCAACCTTCACTAGTACCGAGCAGTTGAGAGAATCAAGTTGTGTAACAAAATTTGTAAAACCACTCTGAAATAAGTTGACCACTTTTGGTACCCAAACTTGTTTGTATAATAAACCATCAGAATTAACCTTTGTACCCTTAGGAACCCAAAACCGTTTGAACTTAACAAAGCCCATTTCATTTCCTTTTAGGATCCAAGAATGTTTAAAAGATTTATTACAAAATAAATTCACATTTTGCTTTTGATTCAAAAATCCTTTGGAATTATCATAGTTCAAATTATCAAAACAATTATTTCCAAAGCAGTTTGAGGGACTTTTCAAATCATTTGAATTTCATTTTTCAAAAACATTATTTTTTCCAAAGCCGAGCCTACTTTTATTTCCAGATAAAAATTGATTTTTCAACAACATATTCAGAGATTTTTCGCCATTTGAAAATTTTGCCAATGTTGTTTCAAATTATTGAATTTTAGTTTTAAGATCACCGTTTTCTTTCAATAAATCTGAACAACGATTTTCATTGATCTTACATTTTTCAAAATCAGACTTCAAAACCAAATTTTCATCTTTAAGAAATTTTAATCTGGCTTGGGATACAACAATTTCAATTTCAAACTTAGTTTGCTTTTTGAATTCAGATTTTTCAAAATCTTTTAATTTCCTTTTCAAAATCTTTCAAAATTGATTTAGTTTTCAGCAAGCTTTCTTTTTCAAAAATTTCATGTTTGGAATTAATATTATCTAACTCCTTTTGCAAAGAATTGTTTTTATAAATTAACTCAACTTCATTTTATTTTAAAATGATAATTTCTTTTTCAAATTTCTGAAGATCATATTGAGATGAGCTGAATCATTTTTCAAATTGGAACAATCCTTGCAATCAGAGTTTTCAAATTTTAATTTCAACATATTATTTTTGCATCGCAACTCAGAATTTTCAGATTTCAGAATTTTATTTTTCTGTTGGAGATAATTGACAGTTTTTGTTAAATCATTACAACGAGAAACCAATTCTTCATATGAAAATTCTCCATCGTCTGAATCATCATCAAAAGCTCCAGTTAAGCACACATCTGAATCTGAGTTGGCTTCCTGGAATTTTGAGCAGTTGTCAGTTTTTCCATACAGAGCGTTGAGAGTCTACCAGATTTCCTGTGCAGTTAAACAATGGGAAATAAGGCTATATTGTGCATCATCAATATGAGAATATAAAATATGAGTAGTGCGTAAATTAAATTCAATATCAACCCTATTTACAATATCATACCCATTTATAATACTATTCCAACATTTAATATCAACAGATTTTAAATAAGATTTCATTTCTGATTTCCAGTTTAAAAAATCTGTACCATTAAAAATAGATGGAATATGACTGGACTGACAACAAGGGATCACCATTACTCTAGAGTTAATGAAATTACCAGGCTCTGATACCAATTGTTGGATCAAGATTAACCCTAGAGGGGGGTGAATAGGGTTTATTACAGTTTATCATATAATTAAAAATTAATCACAGCACAGATAATTGTAGAGTAAATAAATGCGGAAAATAAATAACATACAGAGATACCCAGCTTCGGCAAATCTTGCCTACTGCTGCATTCCTAAGGTTTATACTAGGTGTTAAAACAGATCCCGCATACAAGACCATGTACACTCGCAATCCCTGCTCCTATTCTAACCCTAAGCTCAAAACCCTGGACTGGTTGATATCCCCTTGATCAGATTTTCCCGAATTACAACCCCTTAATCCGTAACCCAGATTTTACAGAATCTGAAACTGACAGTCAACACCCTGACTGGTTCACCCTAGATTTTACAGACCAAGAATTGATTCGGTTTGATTTACAAAGAAAAATTAAAATACAACAGAAAATAAAACAAGATGAAACCCTTGTGATAAATAACTAAAGGAGTTAAATTTAAAGGGTCATCCCCTTTGTCTTTTAATAATGCGCCGACCCTCTTGTTTAGGGTTGCACCCTTATTTTTAATTGTCCCGATCACTTTTGCTTCTCTGGAAAAATATTGGCGACGGCTCGGGAAACCTATGGTTTACGAATTTGTCCCCAAACCGATTCCGATTGCTGAAGGATGAATTAATCTCTGATGCTTTGGAATCTCATGGCTTGCTCCTTCGATTTGAAATTGCTCTCTGGACTTGAGAGCTGTGGCGATCGAAACCTTGGTATGTAATTTCTGATTTGAAAAAAAAAATCTCTTGAGTTGATTTTGTGGTTTCGATGGATTATTGTTGTATAATTTTTTTCGATGGTCAACTGCCTGTGATGATAGGTGTTTATAGGGTAAAACGAAAACCCTATTCAACTCTGATTTCACTATGACTCGGCTGATTTTTGTGAATGTTTCCCCTTTTGAAATTCTCGAATGAAATTGCCTTTTGTTGCCTTGAATTGATTAAATCTCGAAAGAATATTCTTGTGGCCCCTTGTGTGAATAATGATTTGTTGCCTTGCAAGATTTCACTGATTGATTTCGGATTTTGTTTCCTGCTTTATTGCTTGATAGGTTTTTCTGCAATGAATCTCATTTGCAAAACTAGAAAACAATTTTTGTTTCCCAAAAATGGTTTCTAAAAACAGAAAACTTTTTGATGATTTACTTGATTAAAAACTGGTCTTTAAAACTGAAACCTTTCCATTCATAAGGGTTCAAAGTCTTGTATATGTTGAACAATTTCATGCATGTTGTGTTTCTATAATTTTCCGATGCACTTGAAAAAACTTTTCTGCATGTACATCACTACCTTGCTAAAAACATCTGTCTAAATCAGGAAACAAACTTGAAAATGTTTTCTTGCTCCTATCCTGATTTCACGAATGTTTTAAAACCTTGCCAAGGATGGATTCTACAATTTCATTAAAAATAGATGCCAAAAAAAAAACTTTAAATTATTCATGCTAAAACACTTGCCAGTTTTAACCATTGCCAAAAAATGATTCTGCCAAATCACCATGATGTTTATTTCTGCAAACCACTTTTCTGAAAGAGGAATATTCTCAATTCATTAATGATTAATCCCTATTTGAATTTTAATCAAGCTGCCCTACGCTTGTTCCTTGCACATTTTTGTTCACCTGTAGTACTTGAACGCTTTGACACTCTAGACTGTTGTTGAGATGTCTTCATGTTGACCTGCACTATTTGACCATGTTGAAGTTTATTGTCTGTACACTTATGTTTCTTGTTTCCTTGCTGCCATAAACATATTGTGCACATGCACTTGTCTTGGTCTAATGTTGTATTGTTATTCAGTACTTGTGCATTTGTTCCCCTTGAGCTATTGACCATACAGTAGCTACATGAAATAACCTGAACTGATTTGCTTCATTGACATATGTTGTGATCTACCATTTGTGATTGCTTGTTTCCATTGAGTTGTTGTACACTTATGTACATGCCTTCTGACTTCGAGCTGCACCATTTTCTATATGACCCTTGTATGTTGACTTGTCGACCATTTCACTTTGACTTTGTCCTCGGCCATTTGCTTTTGACTTTTGTTCATGTTCATGATATGTTGCGCTGAGTCGAGATGGTCCAAGTGGCTACTCCTCAGTCGCGACACTGATTGGCGAGGTAGTGCACACGTGTATACATGTGTTTATATGCAGCCATTAGTCAATTTTCCTGTCCCTGCATTATAGATATATATATGTATGTTGTCTGCCTTGTGGTATTTATAGTGTATCACTGTGAATATCACAAGCTGTCTAGACACAGTCGGATAAATTAGATCGAGTCAGAAAAATGATGAGAAGCACACCGAAATTCTGAGGCAAATAAATTTTCAAAATAAAAATTATATCTGCTTAGAATTTAGAAAAATATTTTTGTTCTGGATACTGTGTGTGTGTTTCTGTGAATGACAGGTATGAAAACTGGACTGACTGGAAATTGAAGACTGAAGATTGAAGACAAGGACAGTGCTAGTTAAAGAGTGTTTGTAAAAAAGAAAAAAAATCTTTATATGAAAATGTCTTTATTTGAGTCACTGAATGTATGAATGAAAATGTATTGAGTGTTGAGTGGTTTTGTAGTGAGGAGCTGTGTAAAAAAAATATTGTACTGATATTTGTATTTAAACAAATTTGTTTGAAATAAGAATATTACTTTATTGTTGTCAAACAAATTTGTAGTGAGGAGCTGTGTAAAAAAAAAAAAAAATTGTACTGATATTTGTATTTAAACAAATTTGTTTGAAATAAGAATTTTACTTTATTGTTGTCAAACAAATTTGTCTAATTTATTCTATTATTTACAAGTATAAATATTCAGTGAAGTGTTTAAATAGTGGAGTTGGAATTCTATACTGTTTTGATATAAAATGTTATATTTAAATGTAAATATAATATTCCAGTCTATGGTAGAACAGTACAGTAACAAACATTTTTATAATATATATTTGTTTGTTATCATCAAACAAAAGTCATATAATTGTGTATACAACGCCGTTATATACAACAGTGTCTGGTCCCACTAATGGTTTCAGAAGCGCTACCAAGCAGATAGAGTGCTTCTTAACAATGCGCTTGAGCCGAGCTACCGACACATCATTACCAATGCCCCGAATGTTCCAGAAAAGAAAGTTCGCCATCAAGCTGAAAAGAAAACAAAAAACACCTAGACAGTAGGCGAGAGAAAGCAAGTTCCCCACCCAACTCAGATAAAATATAGAGTGTGTCGAGTAGATCTAACAATTTGCTCGGACGCCGTTATAGAGCGTGAGCGAATAGTGTGGGCGTGAGAGGAACCGGTCGCAGACTACAGTGAGAGGCACGGGAAGTCGGCCTAACCAGAGACTCACAGGAAGCAGAAACCACAATGTTAAACCTGTCAGGATAAGAAATCTTAGTAAGATGAGATAGGCGATCATTAATGATCGCTATTTTAGCCTTACTAAGAAGGGGAGAGGAAGTAAGAGCAAAGGACACCAGACCGGAAGAAGACAAGCAGGAAACCTCTGGAACACATCCGTCATAGGAGGGAGAGGAAGAAGAAGAGAAAGATGTGGGGTTATTCGAAAGAGACAACACCTGTCGCTGCGTGAAGTGTACCGATGTTGATCTGTCATTGGATTGATAGATCCACGAACCCGGTAAAGTTCTGGGACCATCGAACCAACATCCAATAGGGGACCGAGCCAAACAAAAGCCAATCGGAGAAAAGCCAGCCAACATCTTAGACAATCGAGCAGTGTACAAGTAGTTCCAATATAACTAGTAGTGTCAGTGCAAGCTATAAGGAGTCTATCCACACCAAACCTACTGCGATGTCTGGGGATCAAACGACGAGCCAATGAGTCAGAAAAAACCAGATCGGAGGCGAATAGTGCAAGGCACTACCAATCCTGTTGTTTTCCCGATCGAGCCGACGAGCCAATGAAAGAGCAAGAATAGAAAAAATAACAATCAATCGATGAACCATCCTGAACCAACCCTCCATGGCCATGGACCAAGAGTCATAAAAACCCATGTCTAGCCAAAAACAGATAAAAGTGGACGAAGAAAGAAGCTTGATCAAAGCGATAAAGGGACAGGGATCTAGATTGCCTTCACACGTAAGAACAAGGCAAGCATAACAAACATCACCCGAGAAAAAGACAACAACACACCAGGATAGAGGAATCAATCCAATAACCGTGAATACACACATGTGACTTGTCATAATTGCAACTGAAATTGCAACTTTGGTGACGAGGAGCTCATGCCTAGGCTTGACATGGCTCAAGCAAGCAACACCACAATCAACCCCACAACCAGGCCGACAAACCAATCAAAAGTCTGACAAAAGTAAACAAACAGGAAAAGAAACCCAAACCTGAGCAAGGAAAGATAAAGAAAGATGCTCTAAAGACAGCAAATTGCACGAAGAATCTAGCGGGAGGAGGCAGTCAAGAGGGGCACCGACGACCGTAACCAAGTCAGAGAAGTTATTAGCAAGTGAAGAGTCAGTGGTGAAATCCACTTCTTCGCCTACAAACACTTTTCTAATTGGTATCGGTAAATCCAAAGAAGAGCAGAGCCAATATGGTGGGCACAACCGCGATCGCGATACCTACTGTAAAACACTAACAGCTGAATCAGAGGTGATGAAGTCCTCTGCTTCACACTGCACGTATACAACAGGAGTAGTCACGGTGTGAGAAAGCGTTCCCTACAGCCTAGTGAAAAAAAAACACTTGCAAATCCTCCATGATCCCATCGAGAATAGTAAAAGCATAGCCTAGCTGAATCGGTGGAGAAGCCTGCCTAAAAGTAGAAACCTCCACATCTGCAACAGCCAAGGCAGAAGAAAGTGTATCATGAGCAGTAAGTGTCGAATCCTTAGTGTATTTCGAACGACGTCATGAAGACCGCTGTCAACGATACAAGCAAGGCTGTAGCACACCTACGTCTGGAGCAGCCTCCCCATCAAAACGAAAACACGACACTGGGTGGAGAGGAGTGGTTAACTCTCCACCACCAGCCCCAGTAGCCGAGATAATATGCCCGAAATTCGAACCAAAAACACATCCATAAAGCAACGAGTCAACTAGGAACCCATGAACAGCCGAGATACCGGAGGAGCTCAACCCCCTGAAATTCAACCGTGGAAGAAATGGGGTGATGAAATCCCTATTCTTACGGTCAAGTTCAGGGCAGAGCATTTCTCCTACAACAACCGGATCTGGAACAACAGCGGAGCCCTGTCGTGGAGAAAAGCTAGACACAAGAGAACCTAAATACTTCGGCGAGAGTTCCACGAAGTTCCCTTCAATAAGCAAGTACGTGAATCTCAACATTTCCACAAACGAGCTCAAGGAGAACAAGTGAATCTCAAACGCTGAGCAGCCGGTCAAAATAATAGATAGCGGAGGAGTCGCCACCTCCAATATAGCTTTTGTAATCGAAGCAAATGATGGACTTGGCATCAGAAAAGAGCCTTGTACCACTAAATCGCAAGCCTGAGAACACATAACCAAAACCCAAATGAAATAGGGCAACCACGAGAGAGGAAACTTTGAGATCAAGAGAAATAGAGCGAGCACTTAATACTGGAGAGAAGAAGCAGCAAAAGCCAAAAGCGAGAACTAGCAAAGAGACAAAAATGAGAGAAAAGAGACGCGAAATAATTTCATAGGTTTCAGAGGGAAGCCATGAATTTGAGAGTTGCTTTTTTTTTTATGATTTGCTGTTAGTATGCTAAGGAAAGAATTATTTGAAATGCCTAAACATTATGATGATGCTTAATGAAAATTTGATATTGCATGCATGTTTTATATAGAATAAAAGGATAGCAAACAATTTGTTTATTGGTGCACATAATGTTATAGTTCTGAATACATTAATTATTTTCTTTTGAAGAATTTGTTCTGTAATTTTGTCTTTATAATGTAACAATGTTAATATTTAATGCAAATAAGGTACATCTGATTTCAGTTTTTGTGTCCAACATCTTCTTCTGTGCATTTTGTTTTTGTGCTTCTGCCATATTTCATGTGCATCCGTATTTATGTTGTTTTGAAAGTTTAGGTATTGTTTGGTTTACGCTTTTTGGTTTTTAGTTTTCGCCCACACTAAGATGCGAACGATGCATGTATAACGTCAAAAACGGTAGTTTTAGAAAACAAAGTTAACACACAAAATAAAAACAACTTTCATTTATTTTCCTTATTTTGAGAATTAACATAAGAAAGAGAGATAATATATCATTTCGCCGTCTCTCTTCTTTAGGTGGTCCCCTTCATCACCTTTTCATTCTCTCTGTCATCCCTTAAATTTTCTTATGTTTTGCTATCAATATTGAAAACTCAAAACTCAAAATATATTTTTATACCAAACACTACCTTAGCTTTTGTCATGTGAAACTCCTTACTGTCATCGCCCTGAAACATTATTGTCATTTGTATTTAGTTATATATTTTTTGCTTTTGTTTTGGCTTCCTATATCATAATCACAAAGGAAATAAAAAGTATTTTGCATTTGTTTCAAATCCCTCTTTTGTGTATCTATTTATACTTCAGTTTGGTTTTTTCCTTATTTTAATTTGTTGTTTTGCCTATCATTTCTGTTTTATAGCATTAGTCATGTTGTGCATTTTATTTTTGGCTTTAATTATTTGCATTCTTGTCTAATAATCTTTTGTGCATTTGTTGAAGGAAAAAAAATCATTTTCACTTACATATTCATTGTTCCCGGTTATTACATTTCTTTTCCACATTCATTTTCTCTATATGCTGGAACATGACCTCGTTCCACTTCAACTCCTCAACCATCACAAAGCCGTCCAAACCCCTGCATCACAACTACATCCCTGAAACAGCTCCATCATCCAACAAACTGCACTTATTCAAAATAGCAACAAGTGTACATAAGCCACAAGACAAACCACAAAATTCACCAATAAATATCATTGCCTAAACAACAAACTGAAACCTCCAAGCAACCCAAAATGTTAAAGCCAAACTTTGATTTCAACACCAAAGGTACTAAAAAGTACTTCTCAAAATTCTAAACAGAAAAAGTGGAGCCACGAAATAATAGAAAAGCAAGTAAAGGACATAAAATTTTATGGTGGTTCAATCAAACTTGATCTACATTCACTTTGGAATCCATTCTCATTACTTTCACAATGGTTACACAACATGAATTTTCCCTGATTACATCCATTTCTCTCTTTTCTCTCCATTTATGATATAATTTCACTCAAATTTGGCAAGGAATTGATGGGATCTCTTGCTTTGTGATGATAGATGTATCAATCTTTGATCAATTGAGCAATTGAATGATCTTCGTAGATTCCATGGTGATTTAGCATTAGATTCATGCTTTAAAGAGGATAAACGGAGATTATGGATTGCTTGGAATGTGTTGGAGAGAATTCTAGTGTAGCTTGATTGAGATTTTATCCATATGATCTTAGAGAGAAGTTGTTAGATCCATGAAGGCCATCAATGAAGTTGGAGGAGTGCTTCAAATTTGGCGGCACTTCGTGGTGGAAATGAAATTCGCTCCCACAAAATGATGGAGAAGAGGGGTATTTATAGTTGGAGCTTAGGGAAGTGTCGAGGTCGTTATTATGCGGTGCATCCTAAAAATATGCGGACTAAGTATGTCACGAGCTAAAACATCCTGGCGGTCTAAAATGCTGAGGAAGACTTAAATATATGTGACCATCAGATATAAAATAATGCATGGTTTGAATGCACACTATCAACGACCCAAGTCTTACCTTGCCAGTTGTAAAGCACTATGCGACTTACGTATGCTTTATGCATGGTCCAGGATCCGCTTTTCATTAGTCTCAATGATCTAAATTCCTATAGAACAAAGTAGCGATCTAAACATTTCCCTTTATATGACGACCTGATGGCTTTGCTTCTGTGTCTATCACGGCATGTTTGTATCCACGATCCAAAACTCATAGGTGGAGCAGGCTAGAATACACGTGTTAAATACATGTTGCATGCACGACTCAAATTATTGCTGACGGTCTAAAGTGTTTATACCCATTGAAGGACCTCGGTGCTAAGGGTACAATGGCCTGACTTTATTTATACGACCTACGGCTTGCTGATGGATCAATATGACCTGCACGTCATGGCGTCCCATAGCCCAGGCAACGACCTAACATGACAACTGGCAACAACTATCCCACGTGCGGCCTATCTCCTTTTAGCTTCATCTCATAACATCCCAAAATGACCAAGTATTATGAAAGCATAGCTACGATCTGAAAATGGACAGTTGTTTATAGCTCTTACCTTTGACCCCACACCCTTTGCATCTAAATGCATGGTGTTTGTCTTAAGCCACCATAACGGCTACACACACGACCTTAATTATGGGGATCAATTTGATGTTTTTCTGGGGCTAATCTGTTTTAAGCTGATGTGGCACTTCTCCAATAAAGGCATACAAACCATCTTTACACAATAGTAATCAGTCCATGCATATTGATCACATCCTAGTTTGTTCTCCTGTTATCAATATTTATGTTGCACTTCACATTTTTTCCCCTAACCACATGGCATCTGTTATTATGGAACAATGTTGGACCGTGCTATACATTATAGGAGCCAATAACCTCAATTTGAAGGTGTTTATGGCTTTTATGACTTAGTGATCTTCAACTGTCTGACTATGAGCATCTTGGTGTATACAACGACCTAAGTTGGGTGCTGACGTAGCGACGAACCAAGAGGGTGGTGAGCGGCCTATGAGCTAAGAAGGAAGAACGACTTTCATGCTGGAACGACCTAAGACAATTCTGAATGGCGATCTAACATATACGTATGAAGTTCACGTGGCGGTTCTATGAGATGTTTCACCGTATGGTTCTTTGTTTAGACTTCTAGAATGAGCCAGTTATTTATGGTTTGCCATGTTAACATTAGATAATAACAATCTGATGACTAGTTTGAGTGGAATGATATTGTTGCCACCGTATGAATTTGCTAGCAGATCAGTGTATCGGAGTTAGTGCTTGTTCCATAATATTGTATGTGAATGAGTCATATAATCATGTTGACATGCCCAAACTTTAAGCTTGCCACGTCACTTTACATTATTGTAGATACATGAAAACACGTCATCACATACTCCTCGCGACCCACATTGTTGATCACAAGAGTGACCTAAGGCTAGTTCGTAGGTTGCGCAAGCTTTCGGACCATAAGTCGTGTAGGCCGTCGGAGCCTTTGACCCTCAAGTGGCTTTAGCTCGTAGGTGATTCAAGACATGTTTGCACGGTCTAAGAAGTTTTATGAACAATTTAATTAGTCTAGCGGCCCAAATGTTGATGATGTGGCGAGCTTGTTGTAGTAGCGAGCTAACTGAGGTTGCGGGCTAAGTGTTTGCTGACGAGCCAAATGGAGTAATGGGCTAAATGAAACCGCGTGCCAATGTTCATTAGTGCTTCATATTTTTGAACCGATTTTTCACAACGGGGTTAACATTTTCTTATCGAAGCTTGTATTTTGCTTGTGAAAAATGTGGGCTTCGAAATGAACATAATTTGCGTTGAGATCTAGTCATAGCTTTTTGTTTGCTATGACGAATCATGCTTTGAATTTATATGCTTCATGCAACCTGTTCTATAATGAAAACAAGCACTTGTACGTTTTTGGACTTTGTACTCGCCATCGACTGTCCATACCGATAGTGGATTAGTTGAAAAATGAACTATAATGAATTTTATTCTAAAATTAATAAAGTGCATGCACAGAAATGTTTTACTCAATGGTTCAAAACTCATTGAAAATTATTTGCACAAACACGATATTCCAATTCGAATTCACGTTAATGCTTAAAATCAACTAATCGACTAAAACCGACTGTGGATTTCAAACGTTATCGTATTAATGACTTATATGATGGTGTATGACATTTCTCTTTTGGGAAATACGTATTTGTGATTTATTTCATGCTTCCCCTTTGAGAAGCTTTGACGTTCATGCCCCTTGTTTAGGGAGTCGTTATTAGCTTTCTTCTCGGGAAGTACTTTGGATTTTTGTGCCCCTGCTTAGGCTAAAATCCAACATTTGTCGTGTCTGACATTTTCAGACACTACACAAGTCAATTGGTTAATGTCCAAACTCTGGTTACAATCCATCTTGGTTAATTTAGTCATTGGAGACTTTTGCCTCTCAATTATACTGATTAGTCCAAGCGTCGGTAATTTTAGAAGGAGTGCCTCCAGAAAGGACTTCAGTTAAGATCCAATGTTTGTCGTGATCAGATCAGGTGCTTCCTGATTCTGACGATCAATTGGGTGCCCCCGGATAGGTCTTGGGATTTAATGCCTGTTGAACGGTGCTTCAAAGTTGTCCCACATCGGGAAATACTGAACAAAGATCCTGGATATAAACTAAGATGTTCCTCATCACATAGACAATTGGTTTTGTGATAATAAGGGGATTAATAAATTCTAACATGGTATTAGAGCTCAGGATTTCAAGTAGAGTTGAAGAGAAAGTGCTTCAACAATTGAAGGTGATGAGAAAGTGCATCACAAATTCGAAGAGAAAGTGCTTCGATCTCAAACAACTTTGAAGCAAGGGGGTGTGTTGAACGGTGCTTCAAAGTTGTCCCACATCGGGAAATACCGAACAAAGATCCTGGATATAAACTAAGATGTTCCTCATCACATAGCCAATTGGTTTTGTGATAATAAGGGGATTAATAAACTGTTGAACAGTGCTTCAAAGTTGTTCCACATCGGGAAATACTGAACAAAGATCCTGGATATAAACTAAGATGTTCCTCATCACATAGCCAATTGGTTTTGTGATAATAAGGGGATTAATAAATTCTAACATGGTATCAGAGCTCAGGATTTAAAGTAGAGTTGAAGAGAAAGTGCTTCAACAAATTGATGGTGATGTTAGAATTTATTAATCCCCTTATTATCACAAAACCAATTGGCTATGTGATGAGGAACATCTTAGTTTATATCCAGGATCTTTGTTCAGTATTTCCCGATGTTGGACAACTTTGAAGCACCGTTCGACACACCCCCTTGCTTCAAAGTTGTTTGAGATCGAAGCACTTTCTCTTCGATTTTGTGATGCACTTTCTCATCACCTTCAATTGTTGAAGCACTTTCTCTTCTACTCTACTTGAAATCCTGAGCTCTGATACCATGTTAGAATTTATTAATCCCCTTATTATCACAAAACCAATTGGCTATGTGATGGGGAACATCTTAGTTTATATCCAAGATCTTAGTTTAGTATTTCCCGATGTGGGAAAACTTTGAAGCACCATTCAACACACCCCTTGCTTCAAAGTTGTTGATATCGAAGAGAAAGTGCTTCGATATCAACAACTTTGAAGCAATGGGTGTGTTGAGTGGTGCTTCAAAGTTGTCCCACATCGGGAAATACTGAACTAAGATCTTGGATATAAACTAAGATGTTCCCCATCACATAGCCAATTGGTTTTGTGATAATAAGGGGATTAATAAATTCTAACATGGTATCAGAGCTTAGGATTTCAAGTAGAGTTGAAGAGAAAGTGCTTCAACAATTGAAGGTGATGAGAAAGTGCATCACAAAATCGAAGAGAAAGTGCTTCGATCTCAAACAACTTTGAAGCAAGGGGGTGTGTTGAACGGTGCTTCAAAGTTGTCCCACATCGGAAATACTGAACAAAGATCCTGGATATAAACTAAGATGTTCCTCATCACATAGCCAATTGGTTTTGTGATAATAAGGGGATTTATAAATTCTAACAATACCCAACAATCCGTCGTGTCTGAAATGATCAGATGTCACACGAATTAATTGGAGGTCCGACATTCTTCACATCTAAAATAATCAGATGTTACGCAAATGAATTTCATTCTTCACATCTGATTTTTTCATATGCTACGCAAATAGATTTCATTCTTCACATCTGATTTTTTAGATGCTACGCAAATGGATTTCATTCTTCACATCAGATTTTTCAGAAGCTACGCAAATATTTCATTCTTCACATCTGATTTTTCAGATGCTACGCAAATGGATTTCATTCTTCACATCTGATTTTTTCAGATGCTACGAAAATGGATTTCATTCTTTACATTTGATTTTTCAGATGCTATGCAAATGGATTTCATTATTAACATTTAATTTTCCAGATGCTACGCAAATGGATTTCATTCTTCACCTATGATTTTTCAGATGCTATGCAAATGGTTTTCATTCTTCACATCTGATTTTTCAAATGTTACGCAAATGGTTTTCATTTTTCACATCTTATTTTTCAGATGCTACGGAAATGGATTTCATTCTTCACATCTGATTTTTCAGATGCTACGCAAATGAATTTCATTCTTCACCTCTGATTTTTCAGATGCTAAGCAAATGGTTTTCATTCTTCACATCTGATTTTTCAGATGCTACACAAATGGTTTTCATTCTTCACATCTGATATTTCTGATGCTACGCAAATGGATTTCATTCTTCATGTAATGACCCTTATTTTCTACGATATATAATTAACTTATTTAATTATATAAATAGTGATTTAGAGAATTTAATGGTCGTTTAATTAAATCAATAAGGAATATTTAAATTAATATAATAATTAAATAATATATTTAATTCAGAAATAATCAAAAACAATGGAATTCACAATAAAGTGTGAATTGGATTATATATAAGGTACAATTCAGTTTACAGTTGAATTATATTCACGAATATTTTATTTAAAAGAAGTTTGAACGTAGAATTTTAATATAATTATAATCGAGCTCGAAATGGCGTGGAAGTTCGCAATTTGGCGATTCAAACTTCAAACGAATATACAGAAGTCGTGTTAAATCGGATTTCTGTGAAACAACAAACGTTAGGAGCTGGGGAAGTATATTTTTCTATTGGAAGAGAAAAATCAGGATTTCATCGTGTAGATTTTGATTTATGTCCAAATCAAATTTTAGAAAAGTTGCTATAGAATCGTTTATTGACCATAACGGTTTATTCGATATAACTAGATACCTGTTTTGAATTTAGACAAGGTTCTTTTGAGACATAGTGATAATTTAATTTTTAGAATTTTACTATAATTTTTAATTAATTAAATAAGCAACTTTTTATTTGGAGTATTTTGCACCCTATAATCAACATTTTGGAGGTTTCACAGAATAAGTTAATCTACCGATATAATTATATTTTTGTGATCGTGACACCTTACTTATCACAACGGTATGTTTTTCTTCTATGGCAGTTCGTAAAAAAAACTTCACTTTGAATAATGCATATCCATGCCACACCAACTTATAAATATACATATATTACATATTATAATAGGATGGTTTTACTTAGCAAATAAGAAATTTGGATGGCATAGAGATAAGACTTTGGAGAAGCAATGTGTAGGAAAGAAACCGCTACGTCCCCCTTCATTTTTAAGTGCTGTGGAGCAATTTTTCCGAATATATATATTAAACGTGTGGATCTAAGTAAGAGAAAATGTGTGGACAAAGAAATGGCACCTAAGACCAAAGGTGTAGACAACACATGAAAATTTATAAATACCAGAATCAAACCATTTCGCTGTCTCCCTTTGCTTCAGGAACTCGAGTTTCAAACAAAAGCAATGGCTTTCGAAAGTTTTTAAACTCTAAAAATCAAAACAAGATTGCCATCATCCACAATATTGTTCAAAATAAATTTCAATAGCTTGTATAAGCTGTAACTTCATCTGGGTAGAAGAATGGAGGGATGCGACATCGGTTTAGCTACACCAGACGCATTTGAAACCATCGAAATATATTAGCATTCATGAACATAGAGCAAGTAACCGTCAATCCGAGTTTTTACATCTCATATGGGTTGCTGATATCAAGAACTTCCATATAGTACGACTCAAATGAGGTTCGCAGTCTTTGGAGGTGCGAGCCGAGTAGCCTTCCAGATGCTTGTCTTGAGACTGGCGAGCGAACAGTTAGAAGAGCAGACAACAAGCGTACGGTTCGGATTAGAAGCCTAAAGCCGGTGACGTGCTGTTCCACACAACAGTAGGGTGGATCTCGCGAAAGTTTTGTATGATTGGGGGAAAGTAGGAATCAGCGCGGTGTTTCTATACTGGAGAGGTGTCGGAGTTGGAATTGTGGGTGCCAGCAAGCTCGGAGGAGCCAGGCGCATCAGGGGAGGGGAGTTTGGTCGAAGTCGAAGCTGTTTGGGGGGATGCGATTTCCATGGCAGTGGCGGAGGTTTAAGGGAGCAGCAGGTCGGGTTCAGGTTGGGAGCGCCGAAGGTGAAGCAGTGGGGTCAGGCTAGCCGAGTGTGAGGGCAGAACCTTTTGGTGATGGGTGCGGTGTTCATCTATGGCCAAGGTGGGAGGTGAGGTCGGTTAAACGGCGGCCAACTGGAGACATTTTCTGGAAATCGGGAAGAAGGATTAGTGGAGGAAGGGCTTGCGGGTTAACGTGTGGTTTTAATGGGTTGGCATCGGCAAGCAAATGGGCTGAAGGAAAATAAGAGGTTAAGGCCCAATTATAATTTAATTAAGTTTAGTTTTAAAATTTAATTAAAGCACTAACTTCGTAAATTCATAACTTCGTCATACGATATCGAAATTCAGCGAAACAAGATCCGTTGGGATCGTATGGACGGACACTACACGATGGAATTAGCTGGAAGTCCATCAGAGCTCGTTACAATTTACTACAAAATAAATTGTCTGTTTGAATCAAGCGATGGTTATCGTTATTAACGATGATAGTCCAATGTGAGTAAAACTCACCAACTCTGAACAGTTATATTTTTCTAACCTATATTTAGAACTGATAATTATCTGTTGATTGATGTGTGTTAACTATTTGGTTGAATTGCGTATGTGTTGGTGAAATTATAGGTAACGATATTTATATATATCGTTAAATCAAATATTGATTCTGTTTAGCAGAATATTTCATATCGAAATGAAATCAATGTTAATGATATTGTTTAACATCTGTGGATGCATGGAAACAGGTTGGAGGAATCCAACTGGATTCCTCAACATTTATTTTACTTGTTGTATATAACAGTGGTGTATACACAATTATATGATTTTTGTTTGATGATAACAAACAAGTATATATTATTTTAAATGTGTTTGTTATTGTACTGTTATATCACATTACAAACAGGAATATAATATTTATATTTAAGTGAAATACTACTTTATAGAAGTTCAAATATTAACACGGTATTTTATTTAAATAAAATATTTTATTTCAATATTCAAACAGTACAAATTTTTATAACTCCACTATTTATACATCTCTGTATTACATATCAAATACAATTTCATATACAGTGTTCTCCACTACAACACTCTATCTTTCAGTTACAGTTTCATTCATTCATTTACACAGACTCGTATACATATACACTTTTTCACACTGTCCTTGTCTTCAATCTTCTATCTTCACTGCTTCTCTGTCAAACCTGTCTTCAGTGAGTCCAGTTTTCGTACCTGTCATATACAGAAACACACACACAGTACATGGAACAGAAATAATTTTCAAAATACATGTGAATATAAATTTTATTTTTAAAATTTTATTTGCCTCAGATTTTTGGTGTGTTTCTCATCATTTTTCTGACTTGATCTGATTATTATATATCCATCTGACAGTGTCTAGACATCTTGTGATATTCACAGTGATACACTGTAAGTACCACAAGGCAGACAATATATATCTCAATGCAAGGACAGGGACACTTAGTCTGATGGCTTCATATACACACGTGTATACACGTGTACACTGCCACGCCAATCAGTTTGCATCTAAGGAGTAGCCACGTGGACCATCTCGACTCAGTGCACACATGAAAACAACTCAATGTAAAGTCAAAAACAAGTCAAAGTGGTCGAGGCAGCATGAAGTTAAAAATGGCCAAGCCAAAGTGAAAACCAACATATCTCGGCAAAAATGAAACAATGCAGCAATACATATGTGTGTTGATCAAACACAACTCAAAGGCTCAAAACAGAGTTGGTCAGGGCAACTCAAATACAAACATGAATGGTTCAGCATGAGTGGACAAGCATAACAATGTAATGTGTCGAGCAAGAGTAAATGGTGAACAGTGTACATGGTGCAAAACATGTACATGGTGCAGCTATATTTCGAGCAGCATGATAAGTGAATGAATGGACTTCATGTACATAAAGGATCATGCACATACATGACACATCAAATCACAAGTTTTCAGAAGTCAGCATGAAGAAGCAATTTTATTCAAGTTCATCAATGGTCATCACACACACAGAAGCATGCTTTCACAAATCAGTTAGCAAGGATGGAGTAGAGCTACAACAAATGATGGTGCAGCAACATGCATGGCAGATCACTTCAGTGCAAATGTTCAGCCAACTTCAAGTAGCAATGTACACAATGAATACACAAAGCATGGCATGACATGGCAATTGATACCTTTGCATGAGTACATAAAAGAGCACTAAAAATTTCACAAAATCAGTTCATGGCAAGTAGACATGTATGGTGGCAAATGACAATTGTGTACAACTGGCATAATGGTCAATGATTTCAAACAGCATGTTTAAGTCATATCCAGTTTTGAAAAACAAACCCGTGCATGGAATTCCAGTTTTTGCAAATCATTTTTGGCAAGTGACAGAGTGTGGAATCACAAATGACATGGCAGACTGAAACTCACTTTATAACTTTCCTGTTATTTGTATCATTGCCTAAGTGTGCTAAATTCAAGGGACCATCAACACAAGTTTCAGAAACGAGAAATAAACAAGTATTATTTGGCAAGTATAAAATTCTGTATTTCTAGATATGCTCAACATCAAGGAAAATCTGTCTTATACATACATATGCAAATGGTAAATGGTGTGGCAAGAGTTTAATTGGTCCAAGATTTCAGCAAATTCATATTGGGCAAAAGCAAATCGAATGAATGTTTTTTTTTCATACATCATCAAGTCATTCTCGGAAATAAATCATGTTTTTTTCAGAATTCACGCAAACATTTTAAGGCAGAGCAACAATCAACCAAAAGAGGAAAGTGAATTTCCAGAATTTAAGGAATATTTTTGGCAAGGATTTAATCGGTTTCAAATATCAGGAAATCATTTTTCTATTTCAAATTTGTTACCTGAAATGCAGGAATTAACCAAAGGACAAATACAAGTCAAGAGTAAATCCCACAACAATTCAAATCGTGTCATTCAAATGTGGAAATCCACAAATTCGGACCGAATTAATCAAAAGGATTTTTTCACGCAATGTATCAGGCAATTAAAAGCCGATTTTATCAAGAATCGAAAAAGGGAATGCATGCCATAAATCAAAAGCAAATCATATGGAGAAATCAGAGTGTTATTAGGGTTTTCTAAACCCTATTTACACACCTATCATCACAGGCAGTTTGATGATTGAAAATAATAGAAAACAATTCAAAATCATATCAACAAATTTACTCATACTCACATATTTTCGATCAATCAGTTTTATCCCAAATCAGCGACGAAAGAGAGAGTAAAGCTTCACTCATACAAAGCCCCAGAGAGTACAATCCGGGAATCAATCCAAACAAGCATACGCGATCGAGATTTGGGGATTAAATAAAACCCTAGCCGCCATTCTTTTTCATCCAGAAGCAAAAAGAGATCGGACTGAAAATAAAAGAAGGTTGCAACCTACTTGCTTTGTGGCCGGCCAAGTTTAAAAGGGGATAATCCTTAAATTTAACTCCTTGGGTTTTTCTTTTCCTTTTTTGCTTTGTATTTTCTATTTTTGTTTTGTATTGTTTCTTTTTAATTTGTTTTGTAAAAACAAACGAACAGTTCTAGAGTCTGTAAAATCTAGGGGTTTCAGTCAAGGTGTTGACTGATATTTGACAGAGTCTATAAAATCTGGGTTACTGATTACGGGGTCGTAAACAGGGAAATCTGATCGAATGGATATCGACCAGTCTAGAGTTTTGAGCGTAGGGTTAGAATGGGAGCAGGGTTTGCGAGTGTACATGGTCTTGTAAGCGGGATCTGTTCTATCACCTAGTAGAAAACTTAGGATTGCAGCAGTAGGCAGGATTTTGCCGAAGCTGGGTATTTCTGTGTGTTATTTACTTTCCGCATTTACTTACTCTGTAATTATCTGTGCTGCAATTAATTTCTGATATTTCGATAAACTATAATAAACCCTATTCACCCCCCTCTAGGGTTAATCTAGATCCAACAATTGGTATCAGAGCTTGGTTTTTGATTAACTCTAGAACCATGTTTTCCCCTTGTTGTCAGTCTTCTAAGAGTCGGTCCAGTTCATCTCCAACTATTTTCAATGGAACAGATTTTTCAAACTGGAAATCCGGAATAGAATTTTATTTAAAATCTGTTAATATTAAATGTTGGGATACTGTTATCAATGGGAGTGATATGTCTGATAATAGAAACATTGTTTTCGATTCTCGTGCTATGAATATCATATTTGATTATCTCACTACAGAGCAATTTATTCACGTATCTCATTGTTTGACTGCGCAGGATGTCTGGAGAACTCTTAACAAACTCTATGGAAAATCTGACGACTCCTCAAAACCCCAGAATGTCAACTCAAGTTCTGATCTATGCTTAACAGGTTTAACAAATAATAATTCAGACGGATTTGTCGATGGAGACTCAACAGATGAAGAGACAGGAAGTTATTCTTATGAAGATTTAGTTCATTTTTGTACTGAATTAACAAAAGTTGTTGATAGTCTCAAATCCAAAAATAAATCTCTGAAATCTGAAAAACATGAGTTGATTACCAAAAATAACTTTTTGGAATTAAAACTTGAAAATGTCAGAAATTTAGAAAACACCGACTGCAATAGTTGTTTCAAATTCAAAGTTGATTTAGTTCATCAAAATGAAGATCTCAAAAGGCTTGAAAATGAAATCATGTTTTTAAAAGAAAATGAGAATGAACTAATTTGTAAAAACAATTTGTTGCAAAAGGAATTGGATAATTTCAAGACATCTGAAAATTCCAAACTTGAAATTTTTGAAAAAGAAAATTTGTTGAAAACTAAGTCTATTCTGAATGAGCTAGAAAACGAGATTCAAAACTTCAAGAACTTTGAAAAACTCGAATCTGAAAAAAAAATGTTTTGAATCTGAGATCAATGAATCCAAAGCTAAAATCAAAATGCTTGAAAATGAAAATTCAATTTTGAAACAAAATGATTCAAAGAAAAATGAATCGTTGGTCGATCGTTGTTCTGAGCTAATAAACGAGAATAATCATATGAAATCAAAAATTAACGGTCTTGAGTTGAGTCTGAACCGTTTTTCTTCCGGAGAAAAATCCTTGAATATGCTTTTGAAAAATCGGTTTTCCCTTGGAAATAAAAAAGGTCTCGGCTTTGAAAAAGATAATGTTTTTTCAAATGATTTGAAAAGTTCCTCAAACTGCTTTGGAAATAACTGTTTTGATAATTTGAACTTTGATAATTCCAAAAGATTTTTGAATCAAAAGCAAAATATGAATTTGTTTTGTAATAAATCAGTTAAACATTCTTGGATCCTAAAAGGAAATGAAACGGGCTTCGTTAAGTTTAAACCGATTTGGGTCCCTAAGGGAACAAAGGTTAATTCTGATGGTTTGTTATACAAACAGGTTTGGGTACCAAAAGTGGTAAACATATTTCAGAGTGGTTTTACAAATTTTGTTAGACCACTTGATTCTCTCAACTGCTAGGTACCAGTGAAGGTTGAGGAACTGCTATGCTCAAAAGAGATTGATTTCAAGCTGTTCTATATTTCTGTACTCTTTACAATTCCTTGGCCAAGAGTGCTAAGTTAGAGATTCTATTTTACATTGGATTCTGGTATAATCTCTAAACTCACCTTTGTAATTATTCACTGTTTTTATTTTCTTTGTTTATTCCTCCTTCTATCCCTTCTATCTTTGTTTTTCTTTTTGATTCGACACGGTCTCATTTTTTTTGTTTTGTTTCTTCTTGGGTTTCTTTAACTTCCAATTGTAGAAATCGTATTTTCTGGAAATTTGTTTTAGTTGAATATAATTCTGATATTTTAATCATTTCCAGACCTTGTATTTAAACTTGTAAATATCTGCAACTGTTTTGAAGTTTATTTTCTGATTGTTGAATTCATAACAGTGTTGATGCATTCATATCATATCTTGAACACTGTTAATTAGAATTCTAATTTTTTTTGAAGAACTGAATATTTAATGAAATTTCACAAATCTGCTGTTTTGAGTTTCTTCTAATTCATTTTAGAAAAACTTAAAATAATATACTCATTACAACACACTGCTATTTCTCAATTGTGATAATTTCATTGATTTTCAGATTGGATTGAATAGTTTGAATTGTCTTAAATTACAGTGATACATCCTGAATCTCATTTGTATTCATGATCATTATTGTTGAAATTTATTTGTTTGAAATCATCTGAAATTCTTGAAATTCTGAATATCACACACCTCTAAAAATTTGAAATTATCAATCTTGTGTGACTAATTCATTATATCTCAAAACTTGACATTGATTCAAGTGATTTCAAATAAATTATTTTCTAAATTTTCATGATCATGAATATCTCTCAGTTCTGATGTAAATGATCTAAAATTACTCTTGTGCTTGTCAGAAATATTTGTGTAAATTCTTTGAGAATCGGGACTTGAATGTTGTTGTTATTTCATGAATATTTGACTTGAATACTAGTTTGTTTAAAATCATTGAATTTACCGATTTATTTCATCACACACATATTCTGAATCTAAAATTTATAAACCGTGTGATTGATTCATTGAATCCTGGTATCTTCACCATTCATTCAAATGATTTAAAATAAACTATGTCTAATCTTGGATCATGAACCATCCTTTGATTGTTTGAAATATCTTTGAAACATCTTGTTGACAAGTCTGCTTTGAAAATGACTTTTGTGATGCTCAGATATTTTTTAGGTGACTGCTTGTTTTGGTATCAAATACATACCATGCTCTGATGCATGAAATTAATTTGCTTGATCTTCCTGGGCTTTGTATTTAAAATTCTTTTGACTGTGTTATACTTGTTTGTCTCCAATGTCTTGTTACCATCCTCATAAATAAAGACACCAAGTGGTACCAGTTTCGTAGTGCTGATTTTTGTATATATTTTAATCCCTCTTGTCTTGTATAGATCTTTCTATATTCCTCTTGTAATTGATTTTCAATTTTAAAATTATTTATTGATTATTCATTTAGAAATTGAAATCAATATCCAAATTGAACTGTATTTATAATTCATCAAAATTATTATCAGAGTTTGAAATTGTGATGAATTGTGACTGCAGTATATTTCACAACAGGAGGAGATTTTATTTGGATTTTCATGATGGTTGAATATTTATTATAATATCTTTGAACTGGCAATTATTTCATGACCATCTCCTTTATCTATCACCCGTCTGCCATCCATCATGATTTTATATTAATGTGGAGAGATTTTTTTAAAAGAAAAATCATCTTGTTTTAAAACGGTGAAAATTATTTGTGATAGAAATGGGACTATATTATTATTCAGAATTAGTGATAATTGGATATTTTTCAATAATCCCTGTACAGTCGAGCTTATTTCATAATATAATTAATTTAGAAATTTATTTCACAGTCCATCTCTGTATCTATCACATTTCTATCATCCATATTGATTTTATACCGAGGAGTTTTTCATTAAAGCTGAAAACGATAAATATAAAATTAATACATAAGTGTGTCTCCAATCTCATTTAAAAATCCAAGCTCTGGTCATGCATGGTTGAGAGACGACTTGTAATTTAAGTGGCGACAGACCTCATTTAAAAATCCAAGCTCTAGTTATGCGTGGTCATGTGTGCCCTTAAATAAAAATAAAATAAAAGGGAAAAATGTGCTATAATTTGAAATTAATCTAAAATTCTTCTTGGTATTTTAAAATCAGCCTATTAATCCATCTTCTAATCTGTTAAATTCTGTTGAAATCTTATGACGTATTATGATTTGTTGATTGATAGCTACTGGAATTTGAGACTATCTGATTTTGTCACTTGAGTTGAATTTATAATTATAGTCCAAATCCATCACTATTTTGTGCCTCAATTTCTTAAAAAAAATTCAAAAATTGTTGGAAAATATTCATATTTTTTTTTAACTCTCTCCATTTTATATAAAATTCATCGTATATCCATCATTCTCTACAATGTGAAATATGCCACCTGTTCTTAGAATATTATGATTTTTGTTTGACTGATTGAAATTTATGATGACCGTTCTTCCTCTTATGCTGAAATTACATTTTTTAATTAATTTTCATCTGTATTTTAAATTCTGTAACCTTTTGATGATAACAAAAGGGGGAGAATGGGTTGAGATTTTGATTTATGAGTGAATATTTTATAAATATTTTTAATTTTGAAAATTTATTACTATTCATATCATTCATTTCACTCATGCACAGTTATAGGGGGAGTTTCTGTTGTAAGGGGAACATATAAATAGGGGGAGTTCAAATATTCACGAACAAACACATTTATAATATTCAAAATCTTTTGTTTGTTTGTCATCATCAAAAGGGGGAGATTGTTGTATATAACGGTGTTGTATACACAATTATATGATTTTTTTTTGATGATAACAAACAAGTATATATTATTTTAAATGTGTTTGTTATTGTACTGTTTTATCACATTACAGACAGGAATATAATATTTATATTTAAGTGAAATACTACTTTACAGAAGTTCAAATATTAACACAGTATTTTATTTAAATAAAATATTTTATTTCAATATTCAAACAGTACAAATTTTTATAACTCCACTATTTATACATCTCTGTATTACATATCAAATACAATTTCATATACAGTGTTCTCCACTACAACACTCTATCTTTCAGTTACAGTTTCACTCATTCATTCATTTACACAGACTCGTATACATATACAATTTTCACACTGTCCTTGTCTTCAATCTTCTGTCTTCACTGCTTCAGTGTCAAACCTGTCTTCAGTGAGTCCAGTCTTCGTACCTGTCATATACAGAAACACACACAGAGTACATGGAACATAAATAATTTTCGAAATACATGTGAATATAAATTTTATTTTTAAAATTTTATTTGCCTCAGATTTTTGGTGTGTTTCTCATCATTTTTCTGATTTAATCTGATTTTTATATATCCATCTGACAGTGTCTAGACATCTTGTGATATTCACAGTGATACACTGTAAATACCACAAGGCAGACAATATATATCTCAATGCAGGGACAGGGACACTTAGTCTGATGGCTGCATATACACACGTGTATACACGTGTACACTGCCATGCCAATCAGTTTGCATCTGAGGAGTAGCCACGTGGACCATCTCGACTCAGTGCACACATGAAAACAACTCAATGTAAAGTCAAAAACAAGTCAAAGTGGTCGAGGCAGCATGAAGTTAAAAATGGTCAAGCCAAAGTGAAAACCAACATATCTCGCCAAAAATGAAACAATGCAGCAATACATATGTGTGTTGATCAAACACAACTCAAAGGCTCAAAACAGAGTTGGTCAGGGCAACTCAAATACATACATGAATGGTTCAGCATGAGTGGACAAGCATAACAATGTAATGTGTCGAGCAAGAGTAAATGGTGAACAGTGTACATGGTGCAGCTATATTTCGAGCAGCATGATAAGTGAATGAATGGACTTCATGTACACAAAGGATCATGCACACACTTGACACAACAAATCACAAGTTTTCAGAAGTCAGCATGAAGAAGCAATTTTATTCAAGTTCATCAATGGTCATCACACACACACACAGAAGCATGCTTTCACAAATCAGTTAGCAAGGATGGAGTAGAGCTACAGCAAATGATGGTGCAACAGCATGCATGGCAGATCACTTCAGTGCAAATGTTTAGCCAACTTCAAGTAGCAATGTACACAATGAATACACAAAGCATGGCATGACATGGCAATTGATACCTTTGCATGAGTACATAAAAGAGCAGTAAAAATTTCACAAAATCAGTTCATGGCAAGTAGACATGTATGGTGGCAAATGACAATTGTGTACAACTGGCATAATGGTCAATGATTTCAAACAGCATGTTTAAGTCATATCCAGTTTTGAAAAACAAACCCGTGCATGGAATTCCAGTTTTTGCAAATCATTTTTGGCAAGTGACAGAGTGTGGAATCACAAATGACATGGCAGACTGAAACTCACTTTATAACTTTCCTGTTATTTGTATCATTGCCTAAGTGTGCTAAATTCAAGGGACCATCAACACAAGTTTCAGAAACGAGAAATAAACAAGTATTATTTGGCAAGTATAAAATTCTGTATTTCTAGATATGCTCAACATCAAGGAAAATCTGTCTTATACATACATATGCAAATGGTAAATGGTGTGGCAAGAGTTTAATTGGTCCAAGATTTCAGCAAATTCATATTGGGCAAAAGCAAATCGAATGAATGTTTTTTTTTCATACATCATCAAGTCATTCTCGGAAATAAATCATGTTTTTTTCAGAATTCACGCAAACATTTTAAGGCAGAGCAACAATCAACCAAAAGAGGAAAGTGAATTTCCAGAATTTAAGGAATATTTTTGGCAAGGATTTAATCGGTTTCAAATATCAGGAAATCATTTTTCTATTTCAAATTTGTTACCTGAAATGCAGGAATTAACCAAAGGACAAATACAAGTCAAGAGTAAATCCCACAACAATTCAAATCGTGTCATTCAAATGTGGAAATCCACAAATTCGGACCGAATTAATCAAAAGGATTTTTTCACGCAATGTATCAGGCAATTAAAAGCCGATTTTATCAAGAATCGAAAAAGGGAAAGCATGCCATAACTCATAAGCAAATCATATGGAGAAATCAGAGTGTTATTAGGGTTTTCTAAACCCTATTTACACACCTATCATCACAGGCAGTTTGGTGATTGAAAATAATAGAAAACAATTCAAAATCATATCAACAAATTTACTCATACTCACAGATTTTCGATCGATCAGTTTTATCCCAAATCAACGACGAAAAAGAGGGCAAAGCTTCACTCATACAAAGCCCCAGAGAGTACAATCCGAGAATCAATCCAAACAAGCATACGCGATCGAGATTTGGGGATTGAATAAAACCCTAGCCTCCATTCTTTTTCATCCAGAAGCAAAAAAAGATCGGACTGAAAATAAAAGAAGGGTGCAACCTATTTGCTTTGTGGTCGACCAAGTTTAAAAGGGGATAATCCTTAAATTTAACTCCTTGGATTTTTCTTTTCCTTTTTTGCTTTGTATTTTCTATTTTTGTTTTGTATTGTTTCTTTTTAATTCGTTTTGTAAAAACAAACGAACAGTTCTAGAGTCTGTAAAATCTAGGGGTTTCAGTCAAGGTGTTGACTGACATTTGACAGAGTCTGTAAAATCTGAGTTACTGATTACGGGGTCGTAAACAGGGAAATCTGATCGAATGGATATCGACCAGTCTTGAGTTTTGAGCGTAGGGTTAGAATAGGAGTAGGGTTTGCTAGTGTACATGGTCTTGTATGCGGGATCTGTTCTATCACCTAGTAGAAACCTTAGGATTGCAGCAGTAGGCGGGATTTTGCTGAAGCTGGTTATTTCTATGTGTTATTTACTTTCCGCATTTACTTACTCTGTAATTATTTGTGCTGCAATTAATTTCTGATATTTCGATAAACTATAATAAACCCTATTCACCACCCCTCTAGGGTTAATCTAGATCCAACATTACTGTTATTCATAAATTGTGATATATGATGCGATATATAATCTGTTGTTGATCATGTGTGGTTGGACGATATTTATCATTGTTAAATGGTAGGTTAAATACCATAAGAAATACCAGAATGATAAAAGGGGATTTTTAAAGTATATTTGAAAATAATTAATTTATATAAAATTAATGGATTTTATATATAAAAGGTAAAAAGGATTTTATATAAGGAAATAATTATAAAATCAAAGGAGTTAGAAAAGGAAATATATTTGTAAAACAAATATAAAAGAAAATATTCGCAAAACAAATAGCAAGAGAAATATTTGTAAAACATTTACAAATAAAATAGAAAAGGAAATATTTATAAAACATTTACAAATAGATTAAATGGAAATATTTATTTATAGGAAATAAATAGAATGTTATAAACGAGATATTTATTGGTTAAATAAATAGAAAAGATCAAGGAAGATTTATTTGTTAAATAAATAGAAAAGATAAAAGAAATATTTATTTGTTGAATAAATAGAATTTGAAAAATGGAATATTTATTTGTTAAATAAATAGGATTAAACCAAAGGAATATTTATTTGATAAATAAATAGAATTTAATCAAAGGAATATTTAGAAGATGAATAGAAAATAGAAATATGTTTTTAATAGATAAATAGAAAAGATAAATTTATAAATAACAGTTTATAAATTAAATTAAATATTTATCATTTGATAAATGGGATATATAAGTTTGAACTTATATAGAGAAGAGCTATTGGCTTTAACACCGATAGTTGTGAATAGAATGTGTACACAACACTTGTATAAGGAAGTAACGTTATTAAAGAGAACATTTATAAAGTAAAGAACTGTTAATAAAAGTAAATCTTTATAAATGAATAAACATTATCAAATAGGAGTTATTCAAATAGGAGAAGTCGATTAGAGTTAGAAATAATCGATTAGAGTTAGAAATAATCAATTAGAGTTAGAGTAAATCGATTAGAGTTAGAATTAACCAGATAGAGTTAATAAGTTAGAGTTAACCAATTAGAATTAATCAATAGAGTTAATCGATTAGAGTAGAGTTAATCAAATTAGGATTTAACTAAATATTAGTTATTCAATTAGAGTTGATCGAATAAAGTTATTTGAGATAGAGTTAGTCAAACATAGTTATTCAGGATAAGTTGCCATCTCGTACGACTGCTAGCGTAATTCGCAGGGCTGCAGATAGCCTACGACGGTCGGATGTTTCCTGAGGTAATCAGGCGTAACCATTGTGATCGCTGCGATCTAGAGTTAAGCGAATGGAGTTAAATCGAATATTAGTTATTCGATAGGAGTTAATCAAGTTAAGATTAAATAAGTTGAGTTAAATAAGTTGAGTTAACCTAGTAAGTTAACCAAGTGAGTTAATCAAATATTGGTTATTCGAAAGGAGTGATCAAATCTAGTTATTTGAAAGGAGTTAATCGAATATAGTTTATTCGAATAGAATTAAAGGAGTTATCGAGTATAGTTTATTCGAAAGGAGTTAAGTGAAAAGAGTTAATCGATTAGAGTTAAAAGAGTTAATCGTTTAGAGTTAAATCCAATAAAGTAAATCCTATAGAGTTAATCCAATAGAGTTAACTGATAAGAGTTAATTGAATAGAGTAAATCGAATATAGTTTATTCGAAGAAAAGTTTTCGAATCTAGTTATTCGTAAGAGCGATTATCGAATATAATTATTCGAAGGGAGGACTTATCGAATAGAGATTATTCGAAAGAGAATTACGTAAGGAAGTTTGTTAAAGGTTTAAAAGATAAACTTTGTCTATTCTGAAGTTAAAACGTTGTTCAGTTAAGGTATGAGAGGTAATTATACCCCAACTTGATTGACTTCCTTCTTAACTAAGGAATGGTAAGGTTTGATAGTGAATGATGGTTAAGTGAATTTAGTAAATGGTTTGAGATGGCATGGCGATGTTTGCTGTAAACATTAGTTTAAATCCAAATGAAGGAGATTTGGAAATGTTTTCCAAATAAGAATCAGAAATGTTTTCTAATATAGAAAACAAGAAAAGGGAATATTTTCCATTGTTAATAACGTATATTTTCTAAATTTAGAAAATAAGAAATGTTGGATATATGGAAACACGAGATAAGTAAATTAATGAACTAAAGCGATAAATGTTGAATGATGATTGATCGATATAATTTCCATCTGGAAATGATATCGTTGTTTGCACACGTGTTTTTCTTTGATAGTTAAATCACAGACTATCAAAGTTTTGGCCATTTTAACGTCGTTAATATGAAGAGACCTGTTGGATTATTATCCAAAGTACCACTTCGTATTAGCATAAGCTTTGCGAATCATATATGCCAAAGATAATTGAAGACAAAGTAAAGTGCAAGGGCTGTTGTATAAGTCTTAGGTAAAGATTTGCCTAAGATGTATGTATGGAATAGTGCCTTCGGTTTGTCCAGTCCCAGGACAACCTATATGGAAGAAGGTCTGACAGAGTATATCTAATAGATCGCATAAGTTGATCTCTTCAAACGTATTCACATTTGATGGCGGAGGAATTCGTTTCTCTTAGCTGTATACCCGTGTTATTTTTGGATAAATCAATTTGTGATTTAAAGGGTATGACAATGTGACATTCTAAGTGAATGAAGATGTGACATGTAAAAGATAAGCGTAGCTTCTAGCCTCACATCTGGTAAATGACAGAAATCGGGCAGGCAGCATGGCTATGTAGGGCGCACCTATTAGGGTGTATAATCACTTGATCTAGAGTTTCATTTACTTATAAAAATCTATTGTCGATACTGTCCCATTCGGGAAACGGTTGCTGATCGCAACCGTTGGTGATATACATTCGATGCACTCAAACGAAATGAGTGATCGGTCATGTGTGGCCGGGTTGTAAGATGTTCATTGTTGAACCCAGTGTATTCCTCTCTATAGGTACACTAGCGAAAGGTGGTTCCATACCTTGTCATAGTTGGAAATCCATTATCCAATACGTGCTTGCGGTTTTGATTGGATACTATATATGTAGAACGTGAGATGAAAGTGTTTCTGCTAGATGATAATTATATTGTGGTTGATAGACATTATTATAATATCAAAAGGTTTTTGACATAAAGATAATTTGGATTCTCATAAGGGAGAAACCCGTTCCGTTATACGACGTGGTCTTATGAGATATCGTTTACCTGTTCAAACTGTTTTAAACTGTTTTACTCATACCAGTCCCATGACTGACCCGGACTTTATTTTGTTTTGTTTTTTCTAAACTCTTGGGTGCCCAATTTTGTATGGGCAGTCAAGTAGTCAGGAATTTACAGATATACTGGAAGAGCTTGGAGCAGGAGGCTTCAGGATTTTTATAGCTATAGTTATTTCCGCTGTGTTGTAAGTGTTGTACTCTGATAATGTTATTGTATATATATACTGGTTTTATTTCAAGGATATGTTATCTATTATATGTTGTTCGTTCCGCTGTGAGATTCGTGTTACTCTGATGTTGTGTTCTTCTTCTTCTTCTTCTTCTTCTATTCTAAGTTTCTATCTTATCTATTCTCACCCTCTAATTTCTTTCATTAACCATCTGGTATTTTTGACTCTTGATGTTCGATATGTGTTGTATATCGGATAATCAAGATCGCTAATTTTCTGGTCGTTACAGTTGGTATCAGAGCTTAAGGTTAAGTGAATTACCTTGGCTCTGTGGCGTGACTCAGTAGAAATGGGGTTGGCAATACCCTAGATTGAGTTGAGTGTATATATACGAGTGAGCGTATTTGTTATTGATATAAAAATTGTTTTATATTGTGGAGATTTATTGGTTGAGTTGTTTATGAGTTCTGGTCAATCAGTTTGATCCACTGTATCGGTAGGAGTAAATAAACACTTGAATACGATGGACGGACATAATATGTTTTGAAAAGAGGGTAAATGAAATAAATTTACCCAAATTAGATTTTAATATAAAGGATTTATATTGGAATTATAATATGTTGGATATGTTAGTTGTTATTATAATCGAGTAAGATTATAAAAAGTGAAATGGTTACGTATATAACCAAATAATATTCGTATAAGTGTTACGAAATGAATTAAATCTGAATTTGAATCAGAATTAAAATTAAAACCATGGAAATTTGGAATAAAGCTTGTAAATAGACTTGGATTAAATATATGTAAGTTTTAAGATCCTAGGAGATTTTAAATTGTATTCCAAGCATTTGTGAATGATATTTTGAACTGATTTCAAAACAAAAGTGTTTAAGAAGGATTTTGAAAGTGATATAGTACTGAACACACTTTGAAAGCTGGAAATAGATTCTGATGATGATCATGACATCATCGGTGTTCAATTTCGAGTTGTAAGTGACAGATTACTACCAAAAAGATTTTGTTTTTGAATTGTTTTAAGAGAAACAAGTTGTTTGAAATCCAAAAAGGGATATTTGGTTTTAGAAAAGCAAAGATGTTTAAAACTCCCAGGAAGAGACAGTATGAATTGAAAACAAATTTAAATAGAAATGTGTGAAACCAAGCTGGAACTGAATTGAAACCAATTAACGGGAAATTGAATTGGATACGATATATCAAGTAGAATCAGATTTTGAATTGTGAGATAGAATCTGAAATGGTATTGGATTGATGAGTTAAGAATTTGAAAATCGGGAATAGAACTTTGATTTGAAATTGAATTTGGCTTGGATAAGCGAATGGTTGGGTTGAGGAAAAATTGATCAGAGTTTGATTTGATTGATATTGGTATATGCTGAATCGACAGCAGATGGAAATGATATAACGATATGCCCGACAAAAAGGTATGAGTTTTTATTTGATACAAGCATGAGATTTATGAGCCGAATTGGCAAGCAGCTTGGCTGTTTGATTTTCTTTTTGGTTGAAGAAGGCCCAGAGAGGCGAGTTGGAGTATGACCTATTGACCAGTACAAAGGAGGTGCTGGCGAAATTTTTCAAAAAGTTAAGGTGTTAGAAAATTTTCAGGATATTTGAAAATTTTCGTTGATAAGGATTAATTAATATTTTAATTAAAATTAAATTGGTTCAGTTGAGATTGAAGTTAAGAAGTGAAAAAATATGTTCTAACCAGTCGATAGGGTCGTCCTCTACCTTAGCAATTTCGAGGACGAAATTATTTTAAGTGGGGAAGAATGTAATGACCCGTATTTTCTGCGATATATAATTAACTTATTTAATTATATAAATAGTGATTTAGAGAATTTAATGGTCGTTTAATTAAATTAATAAGGAATATTTAAATTAATATAATAATTAAATAATATATTTAATTCAGAAATAATCAAAAATAGTGGAATTCACAATATAGTGTGAATTGGATTATATATAAGGTATAATTCAATTTAGAGTTGAATTATATTTACGAATATATTATTTAAAAGAAGGTTGAACATAGAATTTTAATATAATTATAATCGAGCTCGAAATGGCGTGGCAGTTCGCAATTTGGCGATTCGAACTTCAAACGAATATACAGAAGTCGTTTTAAATCGAATTTCTATGAAACAAGAAATGTTAGGAGCTGGGGAAGTATATTTTTCTAGTGGAAGAGAAAAATCAGGATTTCGTCGTGTAGATTTTGATTTATGTCCAAATCAAATTTTAGAAAAGTCGTTATAAAATTGTTTATCGACCGTAACGGTTTATTCATATAACTAGATACCCATTTTGAATTTAGACAATGTTTTTTTGAGACATTGTGATAATTTAATTTTTAGAATTTTACTGTAATTTTTAATTAATTAAATAAGCAACTTTTTATTTGGAGTATTTTGCACCCTGTAATCAACATTTTGGAGGTTTCACAGAATAAGTTAATCTACCGATATTATTATATTTTTGGGATCGTGGCACCTTACTTATCACAACGGTATGTTTTTTCTGTCTATGGCAGTTCATAAAAAACTTCACTTTGAATAATGCATATCCATGCCACACCAACTTATAAATATACCTATATAACATATTATAATAGGATGGTTTTACTTAGCAAATAAGCAATTTGGATGGCGTAGAGACAAGACTTTGGAGAAGCAACGTGTAGGAAAGAAACCGCTACGTCCCCCTTCATTTTTAAGTGTTGTGGAACAATTGTTTCCACATATATATATATTAAACGTGTGGACCTAAGTAAGAGAAAATGTGTGGACAAAGAAATGGCACCTAAGACCAAAGGTGTAGACAACACATGAAAATTTATAAATACCAGAACCAAACCATTTCGCTGTCTCCCTTTGCTTCAGGAACTCGAGTTTCAGACAAAAGCAATGGCTTTCGAAAGTTTTTAAACTCTAAAAATCAAAACAAGATTGCCATCATCCAAAATATTGTTCAAAATAAATTTCGATAGCTTGTATAAGCTGTAACATCATATGGGTAGAAGAATGGAGGGATGCGACATCAGTTTAGCTGCTCCAGACGCATTTAAAACCTTCGAAATATATTAGCATTCATGAAAAGAGAGCAAGTAAGCACCAATCCGAGTTTTTACATCTCATATGGGTTGCTGATATCAAGAACTTCCATATAGTACGACTCAAATGCGGTTCGCAGTCTTTGGAGGTGTGAGTCGTGTAGCCTGCCAGATGCTTATCTTGAGACTGGCGAGCGAACAGTTAGAAGAGCAGACAGCAAGCGTACGGTTCGGATTGGAAGCCTGAAGTCGGTGACGTACTGTTCCACACAGCAGTAGGGTGGATCTCGCGAAAGTTTTGTATGGTTTGGGGAAAGCAGGAATCAGCGCAATGTTTCTATACTAGAGAGGTGTCGGAGTTGGAATTGTGGGTGCCAGCGAGCTCGGAGGAGCCAGGCGCATCAGGGGAGGAGAGTTTGGTCAAAGTCGAAGCTGTTTGGGTGGATGCGATTTCCATGGCAGCGGCGGAGGTTTAAGGGAGTAGCAGGTCGGGTTCAGGTTGGGAGCACCGAAGGTGAAGCAGTGGGGTCAGGCTAGTCGAGTGTGAGACGCGGAACCTTTTGGTGATGGGTGAGGTGGTTATCGATGGCCGAGGTGGGAGGTGAGGTCGGTCAAACGGCGGCTAACTGGAGACATTTTCTGGAAATCGGGAAGAAGGATTAGTGGAGGAAGGGCCTGCGGGTTAACGTGTGGTTTTAATGGGTTGGCATCGGCAAGCAAATGGGCTGAAGCAAAATAAGAGGTTAAGGCCCAATTATAATTTAATTTAGTTTTAAAATTTAATTAAAGTACTAACTTCGTAAATTCATAGCTTCTTCATACGATATCGAAATTCAACGAAACAAGATCCGTTGGAATCGTATGGACGGACACTACGTGATGGAACTAGCTGGAAGTCCATCGGAGCTCGTTACAATTTATTGTAAAATAAATTGTCCGTCTGAATCAAGCGATGGTTATCGTTATTAACGATGATCGTCCAATGTGAGTAAAACTCACCAACTCTGAACAGTTATATTTTTCTAACGTATATTTAGAACTGATAATTATATGTTGATTGATGTGTGTTAACTATTTGGTTGAATTGCGTATGTATTGGTGAAATTATAGATAACGATATTTATATATATCATTAAACCAAATATTGATTCTGTTTAGCAGAATATTTCATATTGAAATGAAATCGATGTTAATGATATTGTTTAACATCTGTGGATGCAAGGAAACAGGTTGGAGGAATCAACTGGATTCCTCAACATTTATTTTACTGTTATTCATATATTGTTATATATGATGCGATATATAATCTGTTGTTGATCATGTGTGGTTGGACGATATTTATCAATGTTAAATGGCAGGTTAAATACCATAAGAAATACCAGATTGATAAAAGGGGATTTTCAAAGTATTTTTGAAAATAATTAATTTATATAAAATCAATGGATTTTATATATAAAACGTAAAAAGGATTTTATATAAGGAAATAATTATAAAATCAAAGGAGTTAAAAAAGGAAATATATTTGTAAAACAAATATAAAGGAAAATATTTGCAAAACAAATAGCAAGAGAAATATTTGTAAAACATTTACAAATAAAATAGAAAAGGAAATATTTGTAAAACATTTACAAATAGATTAAATGGAAATATTTATTTATAGGAAATAAATAGAATGTTATAAACCAGATATTTATTGGTTAAATAAATAGAAAAGATCAAGGAAGATTTATTTGTTAAATAAATAGAAAAGATAAAAGAAATATTTATTTGTTGAATAAATAGAATTTGAAAAAAGGAATATTTATTTGTTAAATAAATTGGATTAAATCAAAGGAATATTTATTTGATAAATAAATCGAATTTAATCAAAGTAATATTTAGAAGATGAATTGAAAATGGAAATATGTTTTTAACAGATAAATAGAAAAGATAAATTTATAAATAACAGTTTATAAATTAAATTAAATATTTATCATTTGATAAATGGGATACATAAGTCTTAACTTATATAGAGAAGAGAAATTGGTTTTAACACCGATAGTTGTGAATAGAACGTGTACACAACACTTTTATAAGGAAGTAACGTTATTAAAGAGAACATATATAAAGTAAAGAACCATTACTAAAAGTAAGTCTTTATAAATGAATAAACATTATCAAATAGGAGTTATTCGAATATGAGAAGTCGATTAGAGTTAGAAATAATTGATTAGAGTTAGAATAAATCGATTAGAGTTAGAATTAACTAGATAGAGTTAATCAGTTAGAGTTAATCCAGTTAGAATTAATCAATAGAGTTAATCGATTAGAAATAAAGAAATCGATTAAAGTAGAGTTAATCGAATTAGGATTTAACTGAATATTAGTTACTCAATTAGAGTTGATCGAATATAGTTATTTGAGATAGAGTTAGTCAAACATAATCATTCAGGATAAGTTGCCATCTCGTACGACTGCTAGCGTAATTCGCAGGGCTGTAGATAGCCTACGGCGGTCGGATCTTTTCTGAGGGAATCAGGCGTAACCATTGTGATCTAGAGTCAAGATGTAACACCCCGGAAAGGCGAGCCAATTTAATAAATTTATTTTGGCAATTTTAACGAATTTTGATTATTTAAAATCAATTATTTTAAATAATAACCACGAGAAATTTGTTTTGAATAGAATTAGAACGTGTATATATATAAGTCGTCGTTAGAATATAAATATTTATTTATAATTATAAAAGGAATTGAAAATGGCGCGGTAGTTCGACAATTCGATTTCAAATTTCAAATGAACATACCAGGTGCAAAATGAACTGAATTTTGGCAAAACCAAAAATAATAGGATCTAATTGAGAATATCTTTCCAACGAATCCGAAAAATTGAAATTTCATAATGGGAATCAAAAGATATGTCCAGTTGAAAATTCTGAATAGTCGTTATGGAATTCAGGCCCTTAAAATAGAAATTTTGCAAACGACCTCGGATTTGGACGAAAACACTTTTTTTTGGATCCGTGATGTCAAGTTATTGCTAGATTCCAAAATTCGTAAATTTTTGAATCAATATGTGAGCGTGGCGAAGGAAAACGCGTTTGACCAGTTTTAGTTGATTTTAATCGACTGGAAAATGGCCATTTTCAAACGATCTCAGAATTTAACGAAATTAGTTTCGTTAGGATCGTCTCGTCAATACGAAGCTAGAAAATATTTTTCTGGGATTTTTCGAGTTAGTATGTGGCCCCGGTAAATTGAAATGTACGTTCAAATTCAATATATAGAGTTATATGTTGATTTTGACGAAAACTGATTGAAACGAACGAATCAGCCTGCGATACATATCCCATTGTGTTCAGAATGGGGGTAATTAGCTATAGACGATAGGCGGTGGGCCTCGTTTCGAGGTCAAAAATAAAAGTAACTTTTTAAAATTAAAATAAAATAAAATATAAATTATTATAAACCCCCCTATACCTACCCTCCTCTCTCTCTTCTATAATTCCAAATCGAGATTAAATATAAAAAATAGCAAATGACGGGTGGGGGGGATCCGCCGCCGCCGCTAGCGCTGGTGTGGGCCCCTCGCCTGGCGCCCCACCGCGACCCCCCTCCTCTTCTCCACCTTGCGCCCCTTCTCTAACAGCCGAGCCCCCCCTTCGTTCGATCCCCCGAGCCACCCACGAACGCCAGAGCGCCTCCACCTCCCAGACCGCCTGCATCGAAGACCCGAACCCACCATTCCCTCAGCTCCTCCATCGACCACCACCGGAGCTCCGGAGCAGCACCCTCCTCTTCTCCGTCGAGGCCTGAAAGATTTCCACGAAGGGCTTTAAACCCTTAATCACGTGAACAACAAAGAAAGGTAATTCCATTCTGTTTTATTTCCTTTTAATTTACTATAAAAAAATATTTTTAAATAAAAGCAGTATTGTTTTCTTATAGGTTTTTAAAATAGAAAAGGCGAGGTTTTTAAAATATATATGACAGGAAAAGGTCCGATATTTAATCTAAGAAAGACGATATATTTATATAAGGAAAGATGATATTTTTGTATAAGGAAAGACGATATTTTTATATAAGGAAAGACGATATTTTGATAAGAAGTAAAGATCATATTTTTAATGATGCAAAAATACGATTTTTATTTTATAGAAAGACTTAGTTTTTATTAATATAAAGATTCGATCTTTAAAATGAACAAGATTTGATTTTGAAAATCGAAAAGGAATAGATTTTTTATCATATAAAAGTATAGATTTTTATAGTGATAAAGTACATATTTTTATAACGATAAAGTTACGATTTTTATATATGCAAACACAAAATAAAAATATGATTTTTGTTGTACATGTAGCGATATAAAGATATAATTTTTATTGAACGTAAGGGTTAAAAATATAATTTTTATCGTATGTAAGGAATAAAAATATAATTTTTATATAGCAGGGATTATAAAAATATAATTTTTATAAGATAGAGAATATAAAAATATGATTTTTATATAGGTAGCGAAAAAAATCTAATTTTAATTATATATATACGTTGAAATAAAAATGTGATTTTTACTATGAACAGCGTGAAAAGGAGCAAGATGGAATGGACTGAAATCAAAGCGAAGTCAGAACGGTTCAGAAATTCAGAAATGAAATGGAGGAGTGGATCCCTCGGTGAGAACTTCTCACTTTAAATCTACTTTTCTAGTTTAAATTATATACTAGGATGCAGACGGTGTTTAGTAGCACCCGACACCCGTCGTCCACAGACCATGGACGGCTTGTTTGTTTGATTGATGTGTTGTGAAAATTGTTTGTGATGTTGATGTGAAATAGATAATAAAATATATTCATGTGTTGAAATAAATTAATTATCGTTAGAAATATATTTTTTAACGTGAATGTGAATAACTAAATATTCATTTACAAACCGGACGGTTTGTTTATGTACACCTATTTGAAGGATATTGATTGGGACGATAAATTTTACACATCGCCCAACTGCACCAATGATATTCAGTGTTTGTTGATTTGAAACCCCGCACGGGTGTTGGGATGATATTTGGCGTACACTAATCCCAATTATTTAATTGTATGTCGATCGATTAGTCGATAAGCTGTGTAAGCATTAATTATTTATATTTGATGCTTATGCAGTTGTGTGGTGCACTTTTGATGATGGTTGATTGTTTATCGTTGCTATTATATACATGTGTTATATGGAATCCATATAATTAACGTTATATGGTAATTGATTGGGCCTCATTCCAATTGGGAAAATAAAGAATATTAGACTATAAAAATAGTCATGTGTTGACGATGTTCATGTGTTGAAACTATTCATGTGTTGAGTAAAATATTTTAATAATAAAATTTACATCTTTATCATATTTAAGATTAGAACCTACTTTACGGTTGGAGTCTAATTAAAAATCAAACGATAGATACCATAATTTTATAAAATATATTACATACCAAAAATAGTCATGTGTTGACAGTACTCATGTGTTGAGATTAGTCAGGTATTGAAAGAAATATAGATTCATGTGTTGAATAGAATAAATATTCATTTGTTGAATGGAATAACGAATTTATTGAAATATATAAAGCCGTGTGGATTAGAGTTGCGCTATTTTGACGTGAACGATATTTATATCGATTATATTCGCTTTTATAATGAATATAGAAAAAGAAGTGATTTTAAAATATAACGTTTTGAAAATATTATCATTTATACAGTAATGATATGAAATATTCAATTTTGATTTGAATTGAATATAGAGTTGAAATGGTTTTGAAAACGATTTATAAAATTCGTTTTAAAAGGAAATCAATGAAATATAATATATATATATATATTATATATAATGGCCTGAATAGAACGTGCCGCGCCACGGTAGTTCGTGAATTTCGACCATTGACTTCGAATTGACGTTGCGGGAGATCCGGTCGTCAGATTCTCCTAAAACCGAAACCGTTGGGTTCGTATCGAAAAGAGATTTCCAACAAATATTAGAAATTAGAAATCTAAAGGTTGGATTTGTAATTATGTCCAAATCAAATTTGGAAAAGGTCGCTGTAAGTGCAGTTCGATGGCCGTTGATGGAAATCGACTGTACGGGCCTTGATAAAATTATTAAAAATATCAATAATTTGTGTAAAATCATAATATGTGAATTGGAAAGAACTGGGATGAAAAATTCCACATTTGAAAAGATAAAAATAGATTTTTATTGAAATGAACTAGTTTTGAATTATAATTAAAATCAATTTATTTTTTTGTAATGAATAAATTGAATTTGAATTGGTTTTGAAAATAACCAGAATTTCCAATATATATAAAGTGGAAGTGGATTTGAATCGAAATTGTCTTTGGAATATTTCGATGTTGGATTCCGTGATTATACAGATATTGTTATGGGAATTTGAAAGATATATCTATATCGTTATTTCCAATACGATATTTGTTGGTTCCAGAATTTGATATTGAATATAAGCCGGTATATTTTCTATTCAGAGCCTTGTATTTAATATCAAATGTGATTTGGGTTTGTCGTGAATCGTGTTTTAGATGACATTGGTTCTTTAACCCAGTTAAAGATAGGATATTTATTTTTGAGAAGATTAAAACTAAGTGGAGTTTTAATGAATCTCTAATTAGATTGAAAGTGAATTGATAATTTAAATTATCAAATCTGAAAAGTGATCGAGAATGGAATAACACCAGTTTTGCTCCAAAGCGATAGTTAAATCTTTAATTAGATTTGAACGTGAAACGGTAATTGATATTTACCGATAACATCGTGGTGTTAGATATGGAGTGTTACCAGTTTTCTCCATGGGATGAATAGGTTGGGACTGGGAAATAAAACAAATAATTACTTCGGTGTAGTTCGCTAATCCCGACTAGTTTGGAAAACCATAAAATGGTTTGAAATGATATCCATAGGAAGATTAAAGAATAAATTTAGAAGAATTTATCTTTGATAAAATTAATGGGAACCTTTCCCTAAGAATGTGATTTTGTGAATAAAAGAATATTCTGAATTGGAATGAGGCGTTTGTTGTGTTTGTGCAACATTTGTTTATCATATACGTGGGTTATTCAGAAAGGCCGGGTTTATACCCATTCTGAATAACCGATTCGACTAGATGTCGAAGATGAAGACGGTGGTTGAAGCCCGGAAGTCTTCACATCGTTTGGGTGATTACTGATGATCTCGATTGGGCTGTACACCCAAGATGAGGGAAACAGTTGGTGATCGTCCAGACGTACTTGGAGATTGATGGATATGCGAGGAAAGTGCCTCCGGTTTCGTTCAGACCTAGAACGAACTTGTAAATGGACTGTGTGTCTGACATTGGATTTTATTCTGTGTTGATTGATCTCTATTAAATATACATCTGTTTGGCGGCGGAGAATTTATTCTCTTGCTTAACGCCCTTCTCTGAGACGTACGAGCTCAGAGGTTGTATATCGATGGACATCAGTCGCATGGAGTGAATTGTCTGTGCGGCACGCCTAAGTGGCAGATGATCAGGGCTTCTTTTGAAAAGCAAAGTCTTGTGGTTGATGATCAAAGCACAACTTGTGTGGCATAGCTTTGTGTATAACGTGAATTCGCGAGCCTCACACCTCAGGATGAGTCAAAAACGGGATACGGACCGTTGGGAGAACACGACGTTTCTTTCTAGCTATGGGTGATGTCAGTGACCTACCAGCCTTGACATTTATATACTTTTTACCTGTGTGGATGTTGAAATGCAAGGTGCCTCAGATATAGGTCTGTTAGGACCGAGAAACGTGTGTTCAAGAATAACTAATCCTCCAAAGTTAGGTGAGGACCGGCCCAACTGATTCCAAGGATCATAGTGGGGTCCTGAGACATTTGCTAGAGTGTCTCGAACGGAGAGGAGCTTGCCTCGACTCATGACGGAAATCCAATTTCCAATACGTGATATTGCGGTTTTAATTGTAGAACTAGTATGGCGACATGATATATGGTACCCATGCCGTCTATGATTGATATTTATGATTGAAATTGTTTTGACACTATACACTTATAATAGTATCAAATGATTTGTTTTAAACGTACCAAGCATGTTTGGCTATTATAAGGGAAAACCCTATCCTCCGGCTTGCGTTGCATTGTGTGATGGGACCTGGGTCTTATGATAGCTTCATTTTTCGAAAAAGCATTGCGTTGTTTATTCTTTGCACTGGTGTTCTTGGGAGGAAACCCGTTCCGTGTTATACGGCGTGGCCCCTTGAATTACTCTCTTTTAAAGTAAAGTTTTAAATAACTGTTTTAGTTCTCACACCAGTCACATGACTGACCTGGAGTTTATTGTTTTAACCTAAACTCTGGGTGCCCCTATTTTCTACACGGGCAGCTAGTAGTTTTGGTTTTGCAGATTTATATTCCCAGGATCCTGATTTACAGCTGGAACGATACTTAGAAAGCTCTGTATCCGTGTATTACTTCTAGTTGTGTTTTGTATTATTTTCCATTGCGATGTATTTAAATGTAATTTATTGTAATCTCTGATATTTGTCGAATGTATATTTATTCATACTCTCTCTTGTATTCTGATGGAATTGTTGTAATATATAATGAAATGTTCTTCTGTCTGCGTTCTATTATGTGTTGTTCTCAAAGTATCCGTGCTTTCCTTACCGGGGAAGTTACGGGTTACTACAGAATGGAGTTAAATCGAATATTAGTTATTCGATAGGAGTTAATCAAGTTAAGATTAAATAAGTTGAGTTAACCTAGTAAGTTAACCAAGTGAGATAATTAAATATTGGTTATTCGAAAGGAGTTATCAAATCTAGTTATTTGAAAGGAGTTAATCGAATATAGTTTATTCGAATAGAATTAAAGGAGTTATCGAATATAGTTTATTCGAAAGGAGTTAAGTGAAAAGAGTTAATCGATTAGAGTTAAATCCAAAAGAGTTAATCGATTAGAGTTAAATCCAATAGAGTTAATCCAATAGAGTTAATCCAATAGAGTTAATTGATATGAGTTAATTGATAAGAGTTAATTGAATAGAGTAAATCGAATATAGTTTATTCGAAGAAAAGTTTTCGAATCTAGTTATTCGTAAGAGAGATTATCGAATATAGTTATTCGAAGGGAGGACTTATCGAATAGAGATTATTCGAAAGCGAATTACGTAAGGAAGTTTGATAAAGGTTTAAAAGATAAACTTTGTCTATTCTGAAGTTAAAACGTTGTTCAGTTAAGGTCTGAGAGGTAATTATACCCCAACTTGATTGACTTCCTTCTTAACTAAGGAATGGTAAGGTTTGACAGTGAATGATGGTTAAGTGAATTTAGTAAATGGTTTGAGATGGCATGGCGATGTTTGATGTAAACATCAGTTTTAATCCAAATGAAGGAGATTTGGAAATGTTTTCCAAATAAGAATCAGAAATGTTTTCTAATATAGAAAACAAGAAATGGGAATATTTTCCATTGTTAATAACTTATATTTTCTAAATTTAGAAAATAAGAAATGTTGGATATATGGAAACAAGACATAAGTAAATTAATGAACTAAAGCGATAAATGTAAAATGATGATTGATCGATATAATTTCCATCTGGAAATGATATCTTGTTTGCACACGTGTTTTTCTTTGATAGTTAAATCACATACTATCAACGTTTTGACCATTTTAACGTTGTTAATATGGAGAGACCGGCTGGATTATTATCCAAAAAACCACTTCGTATTGGCATAAGCGTTGCGAATCATATATGCCAAAGATAATTGAAGACGGAGTAAAGTGCAAGGGTTGTTGTATAAGTCTTAGGTAAATATTTGCCTAAGATGGATGTACGGAATAGTGCCTTCGGTTTGTCCAGTCCCAGGACAACCTGTATAGAAGAAGGTCTGACATAGTATATCTAATAGATTGCGTAAGTTGATCTCTTCAAATGTATTCACGTTTGGTGGTGGAGGAATTCGTTTCTCTTAGCTGTATACCCATGTTATTTTTGGATAAATCAATTTGTGATTTAAAGGGTATGACAATGTGATATTCTAAGTGAATGAAGATGTGACATGTAAAAGATAAGCGTAGCTTCTAGCCTCACATCCGGTAAATGACAGAAATCGGGAAGGCAGCATGGCTATGTAGGTCGCACCTATTAGGGTGTATAATCACTTGATCTAGAGTTTCATTTACTTCTAAAAATCTATTGTCGATACTGTCCCATTCGGGAAACGATTGCTGATCCCAACCGTTGGTGATATACATTCGATACACTCAAGCGAAATGAGTGGTTGGTCATGTGTGGCCGGGTTGCAAGATGTTCTTGTTGAACCCAGTGTATTCCTCTCTAGAGGTACACTAGTGAAAGGTGGTTCCATACCTTGTCATAGTTGGAAATCCATTACCCAATACGTGCTTGTGGTTTTGATTGTATACTATATATGTAGAACGTGAAATGAAAGCGTTTCTGCTAGATGATTATTATATTTTGGTTGATAGACATTATTATAATATCAAATAAAGATAATTTGGATTCTCAAAAGGGAAAAACCCGTTCCGTTATACGGCGTGGTCTTATGAGATATCATTTACCTGTTCAAACCGTTTTAAACTGTTTTACTCATACCAGTCCCATGACTGACCCGGAGTTTATTTTGTTTTGTTTTCCCTAAACTCTTGGGTGCCCAATTTTGTACGGGCAGTCAAGTAGTCAGGAATTTACAGATATACTAGAAGAGCTTGGAGCAGGAGGCTTCATGATTTTTATAGCTATAGTTATTTCCGCTGTGTTGTAAGTGTTGTACTTTGATAATGTTATTGTATACATATACTGGTTTTATTTTAAGGATATGTTATCAATTATATGTTGTTCGTTCCGCTGTGAGATTCGTGTTACTCTGATGTTGTGTTCTTCTTCTTCTTCTTCTATTCTAAGTTTCTATCTTATCTATTCTCACCCTCTAATTTCTTTCATTAGCCAACCGGTATTTTCAACTCTTGATGTTCGATATGTGTTGTATATCGGATAATCAAGATCGCTAATTTTCGGGTCGTTACACTTCACATCTTATTTTTAAGATGCTACGCAAATGGTTTGGACGACTGTCATATCGTTTCATGAGACAACCTTTGGTTCTTTTGTTGGATGTCTGATTGACTTGGCAAGCTATTCCGATTTAGAAACTGATGCTTTAAACTTCTCGCTTGGGGAAGTGGCCTTCGACAAAAGTTACAGCTCTCGTGTTTGTTTGTCGTGGTGCTTGTTCGTTGTTTGGATATTTGCGACTTTCCCATTCACTTTTTAAGGTGGTGTTTTTTTTCTATTTTTGCATTTGTGCATGTTGATATTTACAGCATTTGGCTTTTGAACTAGCGTTGTTGGGGTCGCATTGTTGCAGGAACAAGTGCTCGATATATGGCCTACAATATGAAATCATCTTTCAAGAAAGTTTTGATTTAACATATAATTTTGCAAGCAAGAAATTCATTCAGACAGATATGCTCTTTGTCGTAGAGCTAACGTTCAATGCATCACTTGCAGATTATTACAGACTGTTTATAAGTAGTTTTGAATATAACAGAGTAGAACATGATGTAAAGCATGAACTAAAGTAGTAAATAGAGCATAAAGTAAAGCGGTGGCGATATTGATCGCTTATTCCGAGCCATTGAAATTGGAGCTCCATCAACGGTTATCAGTTGATAATCATCCTTGGATTGGTTTGTGAAGAAGCTACGTTGCTTGGACCAGACTGATCATTTGATGCCACTTGCCCTTAGGGGTTGTAGAAGGATTCATGACCTGCGGATTCTTTACATACTGCTGCAGCCTATTTTTCCTGATCAATTCCTCAATGAGGTTGTTCAGGTGTTGAAACTCATTAGTGTTATGACCAGGTTGGTTGTGAAATTTGCAGAATTTTCCTGAGTTTGCTGCTTTGCCGCCTATCCTTATTGGATTTGGCTCCACAAACTCTTTAGAATTCTTTGTTGCAATATAGATATTTTCAGGAGTGTCGTTTAAAGGCGTCAGCTCTGATGAGTTGAAAAGGCGAGACTTCTTATTGGCCTTGTTACTGTTCCCATCCTTGGCGCGCTTCTGTCCCTGAGTGTTCTTCTAATTGTACTGAGCTACAACACTTTTGGGAGCTTCAAGGAGCGGGTTAGTATCAATAATCTGAAGAGGTACAGGATTAGCGTCCACTCTCATGTACTCCTCTGCTTTCTTATAGAACTTGTCAAGCGTATTCGGCTCTTTCATTTTAATCCATCTACCGAATTCACTCTTCTCATCTATGACGCCGATTAAAGACATGAGGATTATGCAAGGTTCCAGATTTCTCACTTCGGACAAAGCAACGTTGAATCGACTGAGAAAAGTTTTAACTGATTCCCCTGGATTCTGCTTCAATGCTGAAAGCGTTATTGCATCCTTGACTTTTGTAGCATACAGGAGGAACTCCTCTTTGAACTTTTTAGTCAAGTCAGAAAACTGGTCTATGGACTTTGGTGGTAACTTTGTGAATGAAAGTAATGCAGCACCTTCTAAGTAGAGAGGGAAATATAAGCATCTCATCTCGTCTGTTGCTTTAGCCGCACTCATATGCCACTCGTTTTTGAACAGAAAGTAGTTTGGATCAACAAGGCCATTGCACGGAGACAAGGTTGGAGGATTGAATTTCTTCGTACATTTGGTTTCTCGAATTCTCTTGGTGAACGGAGTCCTGTCGGGAGAGAAATCTCATTCCTTTTCATCGTCATTGCGAGCTTTATTCTTTTTCATGATTTGTTCTATCATATCTGAGATGTACTCTTAAGTGGTATGCCTCTCTGCGAAATTGAGCTCTTTACCAAATGTTCGTCTAGGCACGTGCTCCTGGCTAAAGGGTTTAGGTCCTTTACCTTCTCGACGAGGAGGTGCCTCCGGGATGGGACTGGTAACCCTTCGAGCTTTCATCTTGGAATTACTCTTAGTTTTTTTTTTGAGTTTTCGACATTAGCTTCGTCTTTGTCTCTCAACCATTTGTTATCATCTTTCATGTTGTTGCTGCGACCATGGTTGGAAGTGGATGAATTGGCATTATTTTCGAGATCAACATGGATTTTCGGAGGGGCTGGATTTGATCGAGCGTTAAGGATGACGTCAAGTTTCTCCATCATAGTTTTAGTAGAAGCATCCACTCTTTGGTTCATGTTGGCGATAGTGGCATTCAACTCATTTTTAGTCACACAGGCTCCACCCGCCGAGTCCTCGCCAACTGCAAAACGGTTAGTAAGTGGTGTTTCTTTGTTAGCAATATTATCATTTCCTACAACGTTCTAGCTTGCGATCTTCTTTGATTTAACCATGATTTCGGAGAAGGATGCGGTTTAGAACTTCAATGCAAGGCTTTTAGACTTGAGAAAAGTGTGAAAGAAGGAAATGCGAACGCGGCCCCACGATGGGGGCCAAATGTTAACACCAAACTTTGATTTCAACACCAAAAGTACTAAAAAGTTCTTCTCAAAATGCTAAACAGAAAAAGTGGAGCCACGAAATAATAGAAAAGAAAGTAAAGGACATAAAATTTTGTAGTGTTTCGATCAAACTTGATCTACATTCACTTTGGAATCCATTCTCATTACTTTCAGAATGGTTACACAGCATGAATTTTCCCTGATTACATCCATTTCTCTCTTTTCTCTCTATTTATGATCTAATTTCACTCGAATTTGGCAAGGAATTGATGGGATATCTTGCTTTGTGATGATAGATGTATCAATCTTTGATCGCTTGAGCAATTGAATGATCTTCGTAGATTCCATGGTGATTTAGCATTAGATTCATGCTTTAGAGGGGATTAATGGAGATTAGAGATTGCTTGTAATGTGTTAAAGAGATTTCTAATGTAGCTTGAATGAGATTTGATCCATATGATCTTGGAGAGAAGTTGTTAGATCCATGGAGGGCATTAATAAAGCTGGAGAAGAGCTTCAAATTTAGCAGCAGTTCGTGGTCGGAATGAAATTCGCTCCCTAAAAATGATGAAGAAGAGGGGTATTTATAGTTGGAGTTTAGGGGAGTGGCGAGGTCGTAATTATGCAGTGCGTCCTAAAAATATGCGAACTAAGTATGTCACGAGCTAAAACATGCTGGCGGTCTAAAATGCTGAGGACGACTTAAATATATGTGACCATCTGATATAAAATAATGCATGCTTTGAATGCAGACTATCAACGACCCAAGTCCCACCTTGCCAGCTGTAAAGCACTATGTGACTTATGCATGCTTTATGCATGGTCCAGGATCCGATTTTCATTAGTCTCAACGATCTAAATTCCTGTAAAACAAAGTAGCTATCTAAACTTTTCCCTCTATATGATGACCTAGTGGCTTTGCTTCTCTGTCCATCACGGCCTGTTTGTATCCACAATCCAAAACTCTTATGTGGAGCGGGCTAGAATAATACATGGGTTAAATACATGTTGCATGCACGACTCAAATTATTGCTGATGGTCTAAAGTGCTTCAAAAATGCTACTATGACAAAAAAAGTTTTTGTCAAAAAATACACCAGAGACAAAAAAATTGGAAGCTCACCCTTTGAATTACGCAAAATACCCCCCTGAATTCAACGCTTACCCCCCTTAAATTCCGGATTTACCTCTATTTCTTAGTTTTTGACAAAAACTTTTTCGGGTATTCTATCATAACTCGAAGTTCTTATACCCATTGAACGACCTCAGTGCTAAGGGTATAATGGTCTGGCTTTATTTATACGACCTACGACTTGCTGATGGATCAATATGACCTGAACGTCATGGCGGCCCATAGCCCAGGCCATGACCTAACATGACAACTAGCAACAATTGTCCCACGTGCGGCCTATCTCCTTTTAGCTTCAGCTCATAACGTCCCAAAATGACTAAGTTTTATGAAAGCGTTGTTACGAATTACGATCTGAACATGGATAGTTGTTCATAGCTCTCACCATTGACCCCATGCCCTATGCATCTGAACACGTGGCGTTTGTATTAAGCCACCATAACGGCTACACACACGACCTAAGTTATGGGGATCAATTTGATGTTTTACAGGTGCTAATCTGTTGTAAACTGACGTGGCACTTCTCCAGTAAAGGCATACGAACCTTCTTTACACAATAGTAATCAGTCCATGCATATTGATCACGTCCTAATTTGTTCTCCTATTATCAATATTAATGTTGCACTTCACATTTTTTTCCCATACCACGTTGCATTTGTTATTATGGAACAATGTTGGACCGTGCTACACATTATAGGAGCCAACGACCTGAATCTGAAGGTGTTTATGGTTTTTATGACTTAGTGATCTTCAATGGTCCGACTATGAGCATACTGGTGTATACAATGACCCAAGCTGGGTGCTGACGTGGTGACGACCCAGGAGGGTGGTGAGCGGCCTACGAGCTAAGAAGGAAGAACGACCTTCAAGATGGAACGGCTAAGACAATTTTGAATGGCGATCTAACATGTACGTATGAAGTTCACATGGCAGTTCTATAAGATGGTTCACCTTATGGTACTTTGTTTAGACTTCTAGAATGAGCCAGTTATTTGTGGTATGCCATGTCAGCATTAGACAATAACAATCCGATGACTAGTTTGAGTGGAATGACATTGTTGCCACCGTATGAATTTGCTAGCAGATCAGTGTATCAGAGCTGGTGCTTGTTCCATAATATTGTATGTGAATGAGTCATATTATCATGTTGACATGCCCAAACTTTAAGCTTGCCACATCACTTTACAATATTGTAGACACATGGAAACACGTCATCACATACTCCTCGCGACCCACATTGTTGATCACAAGAGTGACCCAAGGCTAGCTCGTAGGTCGCGCAAGCTTTCGGACCATAAGTCATGTAGGCCGTCGGAGCTTTTGACTCTCAAGTGGCTTTAGCTCGCTGGTGGCTCAAGACATGTCTGCATGGTCTAAGAAGTTTTATGAACAATTTAAGTGGTCTAGCGGCCCAAATGTTAATGATGTGGCGAGCTAGTTGTAGTAGCGAGACAACTGAGGTTGCGGGCTAAGTGTATGCCGACGAGCCAAATGGAGCAACATGCTAAATGAAATTGCATGTCAATGTTCGTCAGTACTTCATAGTTTTGAACCACGTTTTCACAACGGAGTTAACACAAAATAACATGTTTTTTCACCATGCATTTTCTGTTAAATCTATTCCTGGTAGTGCATCCCAACATAACGTTGTTGGAAAGTAAACCTAATTAATGTGGGTTCGTAATTTGTTGTGTCTATTTAAGTTAATGGTTGTGTCTTATGAGGCCAAAGTCATGTTAATTAATGGTGTGTCTGTTCGTTAAGTGTTATGTCTATTAATGAAGGGGTGTCTATTGAGTTGAAAGGTCATGTAGACCACTATATAAATATAGATGGTCAGTTTGTGTGGTTGTAAAAGAAAGTGAAAGCAAGAAAGAAAGAAATTAAGGAATGCTAAAATTTTAATATTGTTTTCTCCTCTTCTTCAATCCAACAAAGTTGTATCGGAGCCTGGTTGTAACTATGGCATTTTTATTTTTCTCATCGTTCGTTCTCACAAAAGAAAACTTCGAAAAGTGGAGTAACAAAAAGGAAGAAGAGTTGAACTCCAAAGGATTATGGGAGATTGTTGAGTGTGGCTACGAATGGCCAAAAGATGTTAAAAACATGACAGAGAAAGAAAGAAAAGCATTTGTAAGCTTGAGACGGAAAGATCATCAAGCTCGTGTTTTGATGAGTGAGAACATTGATGGAGAAGCATGGAGTCATATTCATGGAGAAAAATTCGCAAAAGATTCGTGGAATTTATTGAAAGATGTGTATGCAATGGATAACACAAAAGCAGAAGAAGAAGAAGATGAAGAGAAGGTCGAAGAAGAGGACGAAAACAAAAGAGTTGAAAACGAAGATATTTGTAACACCCCGGATTTTTGAATAATCAAATTAACTAAAATAAAGAATAATTAATCTCAGACGTGAGAATTAAGGGAATGGGGTTGCGCCATTGTGTTCGTCTCGGAATTCTGGTTGAAATAGAGTCCGAGTTTGCGGGAAACGGATATCGGATGAAGGAGATATGGACGATCGAAGTTAGGCGGAAAACTGGAAGAAGAAAAAAAATATTATTGCATTGGCGCACTTGGGAAGTGCGCCAGTACAAATTTACATTGGTGCACTTCCCAAGTGCGCCCAGGCCGAGAGAAAACCTGCACAGCTTTCTGGTTCTGTCCGATCAGTGTTGTGACTCATTTCTGAGCCCTTTCTGACTCCTTGCTGAGTCATTAGGGCTGACTTGTCACCCTATCTTGACTGAGTGGTTTTGATTAACCCTAAGATCATCCGACGGCTTAAATTAATTCAAAACTCTATAAAAAGACCTATAGACTCAAACCCTAAATCAGAATTAAAACTGAAACTATGGCTGTCATGCTGTCGTCTTGAACCCTAGAGTAGCCGCCACAAATTAAAGAGGAAGAACAGCAAATCAAATCAGTTCTATTCAACCCTAACAACGAATCTTCTTCAAATGAGAGCTAATACAACTCCGGAAATCAGAATTTAGAACTCAAGACCGCTTTTGAGTAGTGAGTTCGATCACCTTAACAAAATAATTGCTAAATTAATTATGATGTGATATAAGTTGGATTATAAGTTGTGGTTGTGAATCTAATTCATATGTTTAATCATGTATGTTAACTTGATTCATATTATATGATGTTATGCAAGTTTTATATATGGTGTTATGCAAGTTTCATGTATGATGTTATGCAAGTTAATATGATTATGCAAGTTGTACATATGATGTTATGCAAGTCAATATGATTATGCAAGTTGTACATCTGATGTTATGCAAGTTAATAGTATCACGCAAGTTGTATGCGAGTTATATGATGTTATGTAAGTTTGGATCTAAAATATATGCTAGTAGTTCATGATGTTAACTTGGGTCAATGAATCCCTTTTTATAATCCAACCACCTAGATTTATAACATCATTTTTTATGCGAATATGGATGTGGAACATATGCTAGTTCGTATAGGTATTATGTTCATATGCAAGTTTAAGTGATAATTGGATTCACATATATACAAATTCACACCTTTAAAGTTTAGATCCATATTCAAGTTGACATTTTTATGTTGAAACTATGGCATGCATAGTTATGCAAGTTTACACCTTTATATGGATCCATAGTTTACTCAGGTTAACACCTTTTATTGGATCCATAGTTATGCAAGATGACACCATTATGTTTAGGTTGACGACATACATAGTTTATGTAAGTTTGTGAAAATTACCAAGGCTAGTTGGGTGTAAAACTATGTTCATACATGCAAGTTCACCCCTTTTAGATCTATGATTTTTGGATCCTTGACAATACAAAGACTATGCAAGTATGTTGTAATTCTTAATTGCAAGTTAGATGCAAATTATATCTATTATTGTGTGTATGTGACTTTGTGACGTTTACTCCTTTTTTTTAAGTATTAGACTATTTGCTAGTCTAATATGTATATGTCGTGTTAAGCGAACGAATGACGGGAGTACGATGAGGATAATAGTGGATACACACATATTGTGAATTTGGCATGTAATGGTCTAAAAAGGCATGTAATTAATTTTAAGGAATAAAATTAATTAGTGATGAAATTGGTATGATTTTACATACCATAAATGGATGGACATAATTGAGTCAATTATGGACATCATTAAATTTGGAATTGATTGATAATTTGAATAGGGAAAGTAATTCAAATTTGGGGAATGATTAATTAGGTGTAATTAATCGTCTAAGACACGAGGTTAGGCTCGTTTGTGGTGTAAGACTGCTCGGACCCGCCCGGCAAATCCAGCTGCCACAAATGCCAGTCTAATGTGAGAGGTCTTAGGCACAAATTAAATACGTAACAGTTGTAAAGACACGAGGTTAGGCTCGTTTGTGGTATAAGACTACCCGGACCCGCCCGACAAATCCAGTTGCCACAAATGCTAGTCTAATGTGAGAGGTCTTTATGAGGTTACGGTCTTAATGAATTAAGAAACACTTAACCAGATAAACATGTAGTGGGACATGAGGGGCTTAAGTGGGTGCCTTGGGTGGCATCTGGAATCTAGTGGGTGCCTTGGGTGGCATGAGGAAATACGATTAGTTACACTTAACCAAGGTAAAACATGTAAGTGGGACACAGGGGTTAAGTGGGTGCCTTGGGTGGCATGTGGAATTACTAATGGAAACCCTTAACCAAATTTAAAACATGTAAGTGGACATGAAGGGGGTTAAGTGGGATATACTAGAGGGTACCAAGCTTAGGTGGATAGCTTGTGTGAAGTAATGGGGGCCGTTTCAACCAGTAACCCATTCGTATCTTTGTGGGCTCGACCCAAGTCGAGGACGGGACACGCATACTGGGCTTGATTGTAAGAGGCCAAACCGGGTTAGCGGTGGCAACGCAAGTCCAACGGGTTCATATGCGTGTGTGGACCCGGGCTGGTAGGTAAGACGTTGTTGCATCGTGTAGGTATAAGCCGTGCATTACTGGTGGTATCGGGTTGCCACTTTGGGGAGTGATACACCCCATTGTGGGGCCAACACGGGTATCTACGAGTTAGGGAGTAGATCGAATGGGGCAAGGTAGTGGGTACACCTAGTGGAGATAAGAGCAGACGGCACCTATGTAGTCAGCTAGGGGTACACGAAGCTACCACTATTATTAATAATTATTAAGGGGGTACACCTAGTGGAGATAGGAGCAGGAGGCACCCATGACGTCAGCTAGGAGTACATGGAATTACCATTATTACTTATTGAAGGAGTACATCTAGTGGGGATAGGTACACGCTGGGTACCTATGATAGCAACTAGAGATATACAGTCAAACATGGAGGATAGTGGGTACATCTAGTAGTACACGGAGCTATCATCGTTCTATTTAGCCAAGAGGGATCAAATTTCTAGAGTGATTAGTAGGGGTGCAGTTAGTGTTAGTACTGTACGGTATGGTACAGTACGGTAGAGTATTATAATTATCCTATATTGATTAGGAAGCGCCATTAACGTTATCTCTGTTTCTCTTGATTGCCTTTCCATACCCATGTGGTTCACACAGTCGTTACCTTATTCTCCAACTTATATCTTATCATATTGCTTTAATAATTATGTTGTTAGAGTTATCGCACTCGCCAGACTTTATGTCTGACCCCCTTTGTTTCCACCTCTTTTCTTCCTTCCCCCCCCCCCTCAGGTTCTAAGGGTGGGACTAGTACTAGTGGAGCTTGATTGGGATCTCTTTGGGAGCACTTGGATTTGGATTGCTGAAGTAAAGTTCAGCCTATTATTTTCTTTATGGCTATTTGTAGTAGTGGGATTATGTACTTTGTTTTATCAAGATGGATATTATGTACTTGACTTTGGTTTATGTTTTTTGATGATGTAACCAAACATATTTACCTTCTACTGCAATAAATAAATTTTTAAATTTTCAAGTACTGCTTTATATCTGTCTTGTTGTGATTTTCTGTTCTATATTCACTTAAAATGGTCCATGGAAGTTAATGCATTCCCTTTGCGAGTGACATTAATGGACGTGGGGTGTTACACGTGGTATCAGAGCTGAAGGTTACCAGAACAGATAAGATATTTTGAAAAACTATTTTTCAAAAGCATTTTTATAAAGAATACTTTCAAAAATATGTTTGTAGAAGAGTATTTTTGAAAGAAAGGTTTATTTTAAGAACATAATCCCCAAGAGCCATATATCCTTCCTTCGATTCTCTGTTTTGAATCTCTTCCTCTTTCTCTTTTTGAGTTCCCCCCCCCCCTCCGCGTATAGATTTTTTTTTCTCAGATAAATAAGGACTTCCGTACGAAGAACGGAAAATCAATTCAAGGGACTTAGACTTTTGTCGGGCTAGAAGTTAGTCCAAGGAAGTGGAGGGCTTGTTGGTACCTTTAAGATAGACGATGGGAGGAAGGTTCAAATAGTTGTTTGGTTAACAAAGGACGAAACCTCATCTTGGTGGGAGGTCATGAATGGAGAATGTGAAGAAGAAGGCTACTTGTTTTGGAGAAATAGGACACCTTAGGATTGTCCAAAGAGGCAAGGACAAAGTACAAGATCTTCTGGAGGGTAGTTGTATTCCCTCACGGCTGGTATACCTGATGTGGGTAGGACCGTCTAGGTTGAAATTTGGTTTTCTTTATCATCCTGTTTGAACTTTGTTTGATTCTGACGCTTCATACTCGTTAGTATCTGCTTCGTTAGTTGAAACACTGCACCTAAATACTAGTCTAGTTAAGGATCCTATCCTAGTCTCAAATCATGTTGGTGGTTCGGCTCATCCTTCAATGGTTTGTCGGGATTTGAGAGTGTCTATCTTGGGCGTTGGATTTGAATGCAACGCCTTCGTCCTTGGTTTCACGGGCTATAGTTTGATTCTAAGGGTAGATTGGCTAGCCATGTGGGGTGCCTTCCTAGATTGTGAAAAGAGGGTAGTTAGACTATTGATTCGTTATGGAAAACCCCTCATATTTCTTGTGATCCTAGGGTTTAGTGATGCTTAACTGCCTAGAATCTTCTGACGCATCCAACGATGATTGGGAGTCTGTTTGTGTGGTCCGTGAGTATGGAGACGTCTTTGATAAAGTGCGGGGTTTACCAGAGGCGCGAAATAAGTTTTCGTATGTGCTTAATAGATTAAGCAAAGCCAGTTGTGTAATCAGCGGTGGTTTTGGAGCAAGACTGGCAAGGACAGCCAGAGTCGGTCAAGTGCTCAATTGGTTGGCCGTCTTACTAGTATCATCTCATGTAGGTCGTCCGAATTCGAAGGAGGTATCCGTTGGGTGTTTGTCTGATATTGGTTTAGGCCTTTGGGGCTTGCACTTGGGGGATTTCAAGTTCGACAAGGATGGTCTGTGTGAGAGATGGATAGTTGTGACGATTTTGCATGGGATAATATCTTGGTTTTCTCTAGAGCAGAGAAGAGCATGCCCTACATCTTAGGGAAAGCTTAGGGACCCTACAAGTGCACCAGCTTAAAGATAAGTTCTCCAAAATACCATTTTTGAAGGAAAGAAGTGAGGATTTTAGGGCATGTGGTCTCTAGGGAAGGGTGATATGTTATGGTGGATGGAGTTCTTGGCGTCCTACGATTTCGAGATAGCATATACCCCTGACAAGGATAACGTTGTGGTGGATGCCTTGAGAAGGAAAAAGTTGACATTAAGTCCTTTGTTTGTTGAGCGGCATATGTAACACCCCACGTCCATTAATGTCACTCACTAAGGGAATGCATTAACTTCCATGGAGGTTTTAAGTGAATATAGAACAGAAAAATTACAACAAGACAGATAATAAGTAGTACTTGGAAATCTAAAACTTCATTTTATTGCAGCGGAAGTTAAACATGTTTGTTACATCATAAAACCATAAATCAGAGTCAAGTACAATATCCATCTTCTCAAAAACAAAATACATAACCCCATTACAAAATAGCCATTAAAGAAGATAACAAGCTGGACTTTACTTCAATGGTCCAAGCTTTCCAAAAAGAGATAAAGCAATTCAATCAAACTCCACTAGAGCTAGGCCCAACCTGAGGACCTGAAAGGGAAAAAGGATAGAAACGGAGGGGTCAGACATAAAGTCTGGCGAGTATGATAATTCTAACAATACTATTATCAAAGTAACTAGACTAATGCATAAGCTGGAAAACAAGGAAATGTCTATGAACTATTGGGCATGGAAGAGCAGATAAAGATAACGATAAAGATGACGTTAAAGGCATACCTAATTACTAACGAATAATTACTACACTGCACCGCATATTACTAAACTGCACCGCACCAGTCACCCTAAACGTTGATCCCACTTGCTTCACATAGAAACTATATAAATAGCCTTACGTACCCCTAGCTAAATATATAGGTGTCGTCTGCCCCTATCTCCACTAGGTGTACCCCACTACCCACTTTCGATCGGCTCCCTACTCGTAGATACCCGTGCTGGCCCCACAGTGGGGTGTATCACTCCCCTAAAGTGGCAACCCGATACAACTGAGAATGCACGGCTTATACCTACACGATGCAACAACGTCTTACCTACCAGCCCGGGTCCACACACGCATATGAAACCCGTTGGACTTGCGTTGCCACCGCTCCCCATTTTGGCCTCTTATAGTCAAACCCAGTATGCGTGTCCCGTCCTCGACTTGGGTCGAGCCCACAAAGATACGTTTGGGATACTGGTTGAAATGGGCCCCCACAAGCTAGCCACCTAAGCTTGTCACCACTAGTATATCCCACTTAACCCTCTTAGTCATGTTCATTTACATGTGTGTTTGGTTAAGTCCTACTAATCGTATTTCACATGCCACTATGGGCACCCACTAGATTCCTCATGCCACCCAAGGCACCTACTCAACCCCCATGTCCCCCTTACATGTATATCTGGTTAAGTATTTCTTAATTCATTCAGGCCATAACCTCATAAAGACCTCTCACATTAGACTGGCATTTATGGCAGCTGGATTTGCCGAGCGGGTCCGGGAAGTCTTACACCATAAAAGAGTCTAACCTCGTGTCTTTACAACTGTTATGCTTTAGTTTAGGCCTAGGACCTCTCACATTGGGCTGACATTTGTGACCACTGGATTTGTCGGGCGGTTCCGGGCAGGTTTACGTCACAAACGAGTCCAACCTCGTGTCCTAAGCATTGATTGACACTTTCAATCTTTTACCCCAGTTTTATTAATTCCCTATTTGAATTATTAATTAAGTCCACTTTTATTGATGTCCATAATTGACTAAATTATGGCCATCCACTTATGGCATGCAAAATCATATCAGTTGGACCCAACTTCTTATTATTAAATCCTTAATATTACCCCTACCTCACGTTTATACGTTCGCTTATTCAACGCATAACATACGTTAAACAACATATAGGCAAATAAAGTAAATCTAATCATAATAGGGGTGAAACTTGCATAAGCTACACATGTTAAGGATCTAAAGATGTCAACTTGTTAAATGTCACAATTTACATGATATGATCATAACCCAAATTTTGTGTATATACTTGCATATGGGGTTTTAGGCAACATAATGATGATGTGAAATAGCATAGAATTTCACATATGTCATAGCATACTTCTAGATGTCATAATAGATGTCATGGCATATGTTCATAACTTTTACTAATCAACCCAAACTTGCATACATGGTTTGTCATATAGGTCAACATAACCCAAACATGATGATTTAATTAACATGAACTAACTAGCATAGATTACAACATGTATGTTTCATCACAATTTAGTATAGAAAACTACAACTTATACACTATCATCATAGCATGATTTATAACATATAGGATATCCTCATCACATAGCATAGGGTTTATAACATACATGATAGCATAAGGTTTACAACAACATAGGTGATAATCCACATCATTTACTCATAATCCATTCATGACTTAATCGAATTAGTTTAACAATAACCTTGTTAAGATCATCATACTCACAATTAGAGAAGAAAGAGAGTCGAATTAGCGCTCTTTTGATGAAGAATCGCTTGTTAGGGTTGGGTAGTTCTGATTTGGTTGCTGTTCTTTATCTTTAATTTGATGGCGGCTGCTCTAGGTCTCAAAATATCAGCATGATGGCCATGGTCTTTGTTTATTTTCTGATTTAGGGTTTGTATAGGGGTCTTTTTATAGAGTTATAAATTAATTCAAGCCGTCGGATGTTCTTAGGGTTAATCAAAACCATTTAATTATGATAGGGTGATGAGTCCGCCCAAATGACTCAGCAAGGAGTCAGAATGGACTCAGCAACACGGGTCAGCCTGAACCAGAAAGCTGTGCAGGCTCCAGCCTCGGCCTGGGCGCACTTGGCAGGTGCACCAGTGTAAATATGTACTGGCGCACTTCCCAAGTACGCCAGTGCATTTATTTTTTTTCTTTCGTTGCCACCAAACTTCGTTCGTCCATAACTTTTTCATCCGGTGCTCGTTTCCCGCAAACTCGGACTCTATCTCCACTAGAATTCCGAGACGAACATAATGGCGCAACCCATTTCCCACAATTCTCACGTTTGAGATTAGTTATTCTTTAATTTGTAAATATTAATATTAACAGAATTACGGGGTGTTACATTCTCCCCTCCTTAAAGGATTTCGTCCCCGAAATCTTCAAGTTAAGAAGAATGTATATCCTAACATCCAAACAACCATCTACTCAACCATCAAACACAGGCATCCATTGTCCTTATAGACTTCTAATGCTTTCATGTTTAAATGCACAGTGTGTGTATATGTCCATATCTAATGCAAAATCAGGCGGTCCACTGATTCAGTTGACCTCCTTAATGCAAATCATGATAGTGCCATGCGTCCATTATGTATGCAAAAGTTCCTTAATGCTACATATTATTTCTATATGCGTGCACAATCATCATCAGAATGCAACATCCATATGATTAAAATAAATCCTCATACATCCATTTTACTAAATACATCCATTTATATGCAATATGCAATATGAAGTGACTGAGCCGATCTAGTGCCTAACAGTGTGTGTATATGCATCCACGAGCAACCACTAGCAAACACTTGCATCCACTTTGCATCCATCATACATAACATGTCTCAAACACATGTTTCAACCATAGGATTATCCTAACTAAAGGTCAAGGATACTAGCGAGAGGATACTCTAAAGGTAAGATAAGTACAAGATAAGCGATAAAGGAGAAATTAAAGGACATACCCTCGAAAAGGAAAGGGTACCGTGAACGCATCTTCTCTTCTGTCTCCCAAGTAGCGTTGCTCTCATCATCTCCCCATTGTGCTTTGACCAGTCCGACCTCTCGATTTCTCAGCTTCTTAATCTCTGACCCAAGAATGCGCGTAGGAGCTCGTCGAATCGTCGCATCACGCTCTATCTCCACCTCTCTAAGCAAGCTCGGCTCTACCACTTCCGCGGTCTCCTGCAAGCATTTCCTCAAATAGGATACATGGAATACGTCGTGTACACCACTAAGTCTCTCAGGCAACTCCACTCTATACGTCATCTGTCCAATCTTTTCCTTAATAGGAAACGGTCCTACAAACTTGGTGCTAACTTCCCAACGGACCCAAAGCGAACAAAGTTCCGTAATGGAGATACTTTGATAAAGACCATGTCCCCAACATCAAACTCAAGATCTGTTCTCCTCTTGTCCGCATAAGTTTTCTGCCTATCTTGCGCTGCTTTCATCCTCCTTCGAATCAAGTCGATTTTCTCCGAAGTCTCCCTAATCATATCGGGCCCAAGCAAGATCTTATCCGTAGATTCCCACCAACATGTAGGTGAACGACAAGGTCATACAAAAAGAGATTCGAAAGGTGCCATGCCAATGCTAGACTGAAAGCTGTTATTATATGCGAACTCCACCAATGGAAGATGCTCTTCCCATGTACCCCCAAAGTCTAGGATACATAGCCTCAATAGGTCCTCTAGAATACGATTCACCCTCTTGGTCTGGCCGTCCGTCTGAGGATGATATGTGGTGCTCAAACATAATTGAGTCCCTACCGCCTCTTGCAAGCTTCTCCAAAATTCGCTAGTAAAAATAGGATCGCGGTCGCTCACTATGCTAGAAGGAACACCGTGCAAACGAACTATTTCTCAGACGTATACAGAAGCTAACCATGGAGCAGTCCTCTTACTCTTCACGAGAATGAAATGGGCGCTCTTAGTAAGTCTATCTACTATAACCCAAATCCCCGTATTACCCTTCCTTGATCGCGGTAATCCATCCACAAAGTCCATCGAGACAATTTCCCACTTCCATAGTGGAACCTCCAATGGGTGAAGCAACCCACCGGGTTTCTTTTGCTCCGCTCACTACAACAAAATGACCCTATTACAACGGTGGAACACCGTTGTAATATACATTTTACAACGGTGGGCAAACCGTCGTGTATTAAGAAGTTGTAATAGACTCATATCTTTTACAACGTTTTTACACTGTTGCAACACCGTTGTAATATGTTTATTTTACAACTTTTTTCCACCGTTGTAGTAATACATATTACAACATTTTTGCACCGTTGTAGTAATATATATTACAACTTTTTTCCACCGTTGTAGTAATTCCTACTACAATTAATTATAACAATATGATTTATGTTTCGTTATACATTACATTTCATATAAAAATAAATATTTATATTGAATAAAATGATACTACACTGATCTGAAATAATCAATTAAATATTTTATTTCAATATTTGAATTAGTACAACTTTCTGATCCACTATCATACAACTCACTTTTACATAATACAGTCATAACAATACATACATTCCTCACTACAAACTGATCACTCAATACACTCAGTTACATACACACTTTCGTATAAATATACATACACACTGACATACACCAAGTCTTTATGCTCCAGCATCCCCAATCGATCATCCATTTCAACATCATGCTCATCGTCAAATATCCTTATTACTCTATGTCATTCATTCATGAGTACAGTGATGCCCAAATGCATATATATTTTGCATTTCATTTATTTTTGTGTCGAAAAAAAATCAATTTATATATATATATATACATACATATTTATATATATATGCATCCGCGCGCGCACACACACACACATATATATATATATATTTTTATCGGTTTTGTGGACAGAATTATATATCTTCCCGGACAGACATAGCCTAAAAACTGCTACTTTACCCAGAACTATGGAAAAAAAATAGCATGCAAAACCTTATTTCTGAGGTAGAAACCTTACTTGATCTTGGATTCTTCAGCCAAACCAATGAAATTTTCATACTTTTTTCCATGCTAACTCCCACTCGAGTATCTATTAGAAAAAACATTTTGCCTTGCATTAGTCGCATATTAATAACAACAGATGGCACCAATAAAGCATAGATATCAACGTTTTATTTCAGCAATTTCGGCTAAAAATATGGTCTGACATGGTTCCCACAAATTATTCAGCTGAACCATGATTTATATTATACACATTTCCTAACCCAACATATCGTTTGATAGTGAATTAGTGGTATCAGATATTGAAAACTGGATATTCCATTAGCTAAAACTTATTGGTAGGAAAATTTAATTTAATCATAAGCATGAATCAAAATCAAATGAAATCCTGTCAATACTTAGATGCATGCTACTAACATCTTTGCAACTCCTAATCCAAAGTGGGATCAAAGGAGAATCCCCGGCCTAGATAACGTTATCTATTCCAATATACAAACATAAGAGTTATGTGTAACAATTATAAATTGTCAACAACGGTGCATTTACGCAAAACAAACAAGCTAGTTACTTGGACCAATGAAGAACATAAGGATAAGGAAAATTGGCAACCATCTATTTCTAAGTGTATTATTCACTAAGAGTGAGGTACATAGTTCTAGACAAACATATCAACACTTCAAAGACTAATATGAAATCGAAACAATTTAACACAATTTAACACTTCAAAGACAATCAATAAGAACTCCGACAAAGCACAACCGACCAGCAACCCAAAACCACCAAGCAATACCAACAAATCCTAAAGCTAACCAAAGCACAAACAACTCAAGAACGACCACACTAACACCCAGGTCAAAACACTCACAGCACAAATGACATATCCAAGTTCCAACCAAGTCAAACAAACAAACCAACAAAAGCCACCACAGTCACAATACCTTAAATTCCAATAGTGATGCTCCAGTACAATGAAGATATTGACAACATCTGGCACACTGGAATAAGTTTAATCCACAGCATATAGTAACTGCGAGATCTGAAAGAGGATTAGTGAGATACGAAGAAGGCCAAGACGTGCGTTCCCCCAAAACTTTTAAGGTGGGAAATAGCAAATCCAAAACTTACCGTATTCACCAAATCCAAAACAGATCCACAAAACAGATCGACTAAGAGGAGAAAACCAGAAAAGAGGCGGCCGATTAAGTAGAGATAGAGGAAGAAAGGCGAGCTCCTACCCACGACGATGAAAGCTAGTGCTAGAGGACGGAGAAGAGAGGGGACAAGAGGAAGGGATACGACGAGGAAAAGAAGAGCAGAAGAGCGGAAACTGAGGAAGAGAATGGGGCGGCGGAAACCCTAGTCACCATTGTAGGACAGGAAAGCTCGATTGCGTTTTAGTTTTTGATTTGGGGAAACGAATGGTTGGAGGCAGGTCGATATTGATTTAGGGGAAGAATGGGTGGACGCAACTATTAAAAAAAATACGAAGTAGGTCGGTGCTAATTTTTCGGTTTCCCGCTTAAACTTGAAGTAGTTGGAGCCAATTTTTTTGGTTTTCCGCTTAAAATTTGGATTGAACTATTAAACTGTCCCTAAAAATAGCTGCAGCGCGGAGCTATTACTTATTTAATATATGTTTTTATCATTAATTTCAATTATTATTTTAGTTAATTATAAATTATTATTATTACTTACTACTGATTTTTAACTTACAATTGTTACTTAATTAACGATTGTTGTTAAATTTTGAGTAAGATTCAAATTCAACAGTACACAAAATGTACCGTTTCGGACGGGGCGTTGCCCCGCACCCCGTCGGGGGCGCTGCCCCCTAGACCCCCGCGACCTGACCGGGCAGGTCGAACCCCGTTAGCGGGGGCGTTGCCCCCGCACCCCCACCTTGGGGGGTTGCCACCCCCTAGACCCCCCCCCCTCCGTAGGGATCATATTTGACAAAAGATTTTGGAAAAACTTTCAACAACGATTACTTATTAAGAAATATTATATACTAAATATTAATTACTACTAATAGTCATGATTAATTATAAATTAAATATTTATTAATTGTTATTGGCTTATTGATTATTAGTTAATTGATTATTAACCGCTCATTAGTTATTACTTACTAATTAATTACTAGTACTTAATAATGAAGTAGTTATAAATAATTATTTTTAATTAAATATTTAATATTTATATATTGATTATTATTAAATAATTACTAATTGGTTGTTAATTAGTAATTATTAGTAGGAATTATTTATTTATTGATGTATTTTTAATTAAATATTTAATATATATTTATTGATTATTAATTAATAATTACTAATTGGTTGTCAATTACTAATTATTAGCATGAATTATTTATTTATTGAAGTATTTTTAATTAAATATTTAATATTAATATATAGGTTATTAATTAATAATTACTAATTAGTTGTAAATATTAATTATTAAAAATTATTTAATGAAAATAATTAATATTATAATATAGTCATATATTACAACAGTCAAAAAATAAAAGTTATGATAGGCTTTTATTACAATTGTCAAAATAACACAGTTGTTAAAAATAAATTTATTACAACTTTTCTGGAAAAAAGTTGTAAAAAACATTTATTACAACGGTGCTTTAACCACCGTTGTAAAATTAAAGTTGTAATATGGTGTTTTTGTTGTAGTTACAACGGTGTTTATACCACCGTTGTAAAAAACCATTTATTACAATGGTGCTTTTACCACCGTTGTAAAAACCCATTTATTACAACGGTGCGTTTATCACCGTTGTAAAATTAAAGTTGTAATATGGTGTTTTTATTGTAGTGGCTTTTACTTGTTAGCACACCAAGCATCTAGCAACATAATCGGCCACGTCCCTCTTCATACCGGCTCAAAAGAAAACTCGCTTCATGTCTTTATACATCTTGTCCCCGCCGGGATGAATGGTCATCTTCGAGCGATGTGCATCATTAAGAATAGTCTTCCTTAGGTCATCGTCTTTTGGTACACAAAGTCTACCGTCCCTACGTAACCAACCCTTATCATCTAGGGTATACCTACGGAGATGGCTTGATGACTCCCCTCTTTTGAGCTTTTCTACTCACTCAACCAACTGTGGGTCGTCTCGCTGTGCCTCCCCAATCCGTCCCAAAAGCGTAGGTCTGACCTCCAAGGATGCTAGCAAACCGGGTACAAAGTCAACGGAAGGTCTAAAGTCAAACATCGAAATGAATTCTAAGCTTCGCCGCTCAACAAACAAAGGACTTAAGGATAATCTTTTTCTACTTAAGGCATCTGCCACTACGTTACCCTTGCCAGGGGTATATGCTATCTCGAAGTCGTAGGACGCTAAGAACTCCATCCACCTTTGCTGCCTTAAGTTCAAGTCCTTTTGAGAGAATAAGTATTTTAGAGATTTGTGGTCAGTGAATAATTCGAATCTCTCGCCAAGAAGATAATGACGCCAAGACTTAAGCGCGAAAACGATTGCGGCCAACTCTAGGTCATGCGTGGGGTAATTCTTCTCATGCGCTCTCAACTGCCTTCCACCATAGGCTATTACCCTACCCGCTTGCATTAAGACTGCGCCTAGTCCTGTCCCACAAGCGTCAGTATAAACAGTAAATGGCTTACTCCCGTCTGGCAATACTAAGACTGGGGCTGAGGTCAAAGCTCTCTTCAAACGTTGGAACGCATCATCATAATCTACGCCCCATGTGAAAACTAGGTTCTTCTTCGTCAAGCGTGTCAATGGAGCTGATATCTTTGCGAAGTCTTTGATAAACTTCCTATAGTAGCCAGCCAACCCCAAGAAACTTCTTACTTCGGTAGCATTTTTAGGGACCTTCCAATCTTGGATGGCCATCACCTTCGCGGGATCCACAGCTATCCCTTCCTTGGAAACCACGTGCCCTAAGAATCGTACTTCCTTCCTCCAGAAGTGACACTTGGAAAATTTAGCTTTAAGGTTATGCGCTCGTAGGGTCTCCAACACTTCCCAAAGATGTAGGGCATGCTCTTCTTCGTCCTTAGAAAAGATCAAGATGTCATCTACAAAGACTACCACGAATTTGTTAAGGTACTCCCTAAACACCGTACTCACCAAATCAACAAAGTATGCGGGGGCGTTTGTCAAACCGAAGGGCATCACTAGCCATTCACAGAAACCGTCCGGAGTCCTAAAAGCAGTCTTGTCAATGCTATCCTCAGCCACTCTCAACTGATGGAACCCAGTGGCTAAGTCCAACTGCGAAAACACTGAGGCGCCAACTAATTGATCGAAGAGATCGTCAATCCTCGGCAGTGGGTGTCTGTTTTTCTTAGTAAGCTTATTTAGTTCTCTATAGTCCACACAAAGTCTAAGGGACCCATCCGCCTTCGTGGCAAATACTACTGTAGCACCCCACTCCGATATACTTCGTCTTATGAACCCCTTCTCAAGCAACTCCTTCACTTGCTTATCGAGTTCCCTCCTTTCACGTGGAGTCATGTGGCGTACTGACAAAGATACTGGTTTCGCATTATCCACAAGATATATTCGAAAATCTATCTCCCGCTTCGGAGGCAAGCCCTTCACCTCCTCAAACACATCCGAGTATTCTCGGACCACTCTAACAGATTGTAGATTTTCCTCAGACGCGTCAAGCGATTCTAAATAACTTAGCATAACGGAATTTAATGGATTACAAAAGATTTCAAGAGCGTTCCCAAGGCGAGTCATGGGCCTAACTACTCTCCTTTCACAATCAAGAACGGCCCCATTTCTGGATAACCAATCCATTCCTAAAATTAGCCCATAGCCCGTGAAGCCCAACACATAAGCATCAGATCTAAATTCAACGCTAAGTATAGAAATTTTCAAATCCAAACACATCATGGACAAATAAGCTGAGTGTAACAACCCGAAATTCTAAGCCAGTTTAAAATTTTTATTTTGGCAATTTTAACAAATTTGATTTCAATGGAATATATAATGAATTTGAATTGAATAGAAATGAATTTTAAAACGAATTTATAAAGAAAACTCCATATTTGAAAAGATAAAAATAGATTTTTATCGAAATAAACTAGTTTGAACTCAATTTAAAACCCGGGTTTTTATTTTTAAATAAATAAATTAGATTTAAAAAGGGGTTTTAAATAATCGGAATTCCTAATATATTTGATTTGAGTTGAACTAGAATTGATTTGTGGGTTTATCGTGAACTGTGTTTTAAACAACACTAGTTCTTTAACCCGATAACAAATAGAATGTGATTTGGGTTTGTCGTGAACTGTGTTTTAAATAACACCTAGTTCTTTAACCCAGTAAAAGGAATTTTAACGAATCTGCAATCAGATTGAAATGTGAACCTATAATCTAAATTATCAAATTTAGAAAGTGAGCGAGAACGGAGTATTACCAGTTTTGCTCCAAAGCGATAGTTAAATCTTTAATTAGATTTGAACGTGAAATGGTGATTAATTTTACCGATAACACTGTGGTGCTAAATATGGAGTATTGCCAGTTTTGCTTCATGGGATGAATAGGTTGGGATTGGGAAATAAAATAAATAATTACTTCGTTACGGTTCGCTAATCTCGACTAGTTTGGAAAACCATAATTTTGTTTGAAATGTCATCCAAAGGAAGATTATAGGATAAATTTTAAAGAATTTATCTTGGATAAAATTAATTGGAACCTTTCCCTAAGAATGTGGAATTTAGAAACTAGCTGTAGGTTGGCTAAGAAGAATGGTTTCCTGGGTATTGATCTGATGTTGGTTTCGGCCTTCGGGGTTAATGTTTAGGAAATTGTTCTCTTGCTAATTTGCGGTTAGTGACTAATGAATTGGAATGAGGCGTATGTTGTGTTTGGGTAACATTTTTTTTTAATATACGCGGGTTGTTCGGAAAGGCCGGGTTTACACCCATTCTGAATAACCGATTCGACGATAAGTCGAAGATGAAGACGGTGGTCGAAGACCGGAAGTCTTCACATTGTTTGGATAATTACTGACGATCCTGATTGGGTTGTACACCCAAGAGGATGGAAATAGTTGGTGGTCGTCCAGACGTACTTGGAGATCGATGGATATGCGAGGAAAGTGCCTCCGGTTTCGTTCAGACCCAGAACGGACTTGTAAATGGATTGTATGTCTGACATTGGATTTTATTCTGTGTTGATTGATTTCTGTTAAATATATATCTGTTTGGCGGCGGAGAATTTATTCTCTTGCTTAACGCCCTTCTCTGAGACGTACGAGCTTAGAGGTTATATATCGATAGATATCAATCGCATGGCATGAATTGCCTATGTGGCATACTGAGTTGCAATGATCAAGGCTTCTGTTGAAAAGCAAAGTCTTGTGGTTGATGATCAAAGCACGGCCTTTGTGGCGTAGCTTTGTGTATCGCATGGATTCACGAGCCTCACACCTCGGTATGAGTTAAAAACGGGATACGGACTGCAGGGAGAGCACGACGTTTCTTTCTAGCTTTGGTGGTGTCAGTGACTTACCAGCCCTGACATTTATATACTTTTCACCTTTGTGGTTGTTGGAATGCGAGGTGCCTCGATTATAGGTCTGTAAGGACCGGGAAACGTGTGTTCAGGCATATTTAATCCTCTAACGTAAGTGAGGACCGGCCCTGAAGATCCAGGGTTGCCCAGAGTGCGTAACCCTGAGACATTTGCTAGAGTGTCTCGAACGCGGAGAGGAGCTTGCCCCTTGCCTCGACTCATGACGGAAATCCAATTTCCAATACGTGTATTGCGGTTTTAATTGTAGAACTAGTATGGCGACATAGTAGCATGGGATGCTATCCCGTCTATGATTTATATTTATGATTGAAAATCTTTTGACACTATACACTTATTATAGTATCAAGTGATTTGTTTTAAACGTACCAAGCATGTTTGGCTATTATAAGGGAAAACCTTATCCTCCGGCTTGCGTTGCATTGTGTGATGGGACCTGGGTCTTATAATAGCTTCATTTTTCAAAAAAGAATTATGTTGTTTATTCTATGCACTGGTATTCTTGGGAGGAAACCGGTTCCGTGTTATACGGCGTGGTCCCTTGAATTACTCTCTTTTAAAGTAAAGTTTTAAATAACTGTTTTAGTTCTCACACCAGTCACATGACTGACCTGGAGTTTATTGTTTTAACCTAAACTCTGGGTGCCCCTATTTTCCGCACGGGCAGCTAGTAGTTTTGGTTTTGTAGATTTATATTCACAGGATACTGGTTTACAGCTGGAATGATATCCGGAAAGCTCTGTATCCGTATATCACCTTCAGTTGTGATTTGTATTATTTTCCGCTGCTATGTAATTTATTGTAATCTCTGATATTTGTCGAATGTAATTTATTCATTTATACTCTGTATATTCTTGTATTCTGATGGAATTGTTGTAATAACAATGAAATGTTCTTCCGTCTGCGTTCATATGTGTGTTGTTCTCAAAGTATCCGCCCTTTCCTTAACGGGGAAGAAACGGGTCCTTACACTGAGCCCCCAATTGGATTCGAAACAACTAAGGGATCCTCTACTAAACAGGTGTTTAAGTGCAGTGATTCAACTAATGATGTAGAGATAAACGAATGCGATGCGCCCGTATCAAATAAGGTACGGACAAGATGATCAAACAGAAAAACTAAGCTTTCAACAGAAATGGTTCTACCTCGATCTTGCAGCGATGGGTCCGCGAGAGCCTGAACTTGTCCCCTTTGCCTGCCCTGGTGCCATAAGAGCTTGCACCTGTCCTCCCGAGGTAGACCCTGCCCTCTGCCCCTTCTTTGGGCAGTCCTTCACTAGATGTCTCGCATCGCCACAATGAAAACAACCAGTCTTCTTTTTCTTTCGGCAATCCTTGCTGAGATGGCCCGGGGTCCCACAGTTAAAGCATTTCTTCTTTACCTTGCCGTTATTGTCTTTACCGCCCTTCTTGTCTTGTTGTTGTGGTTTCTTCTGATCCCCTTTCTTCTCGGGTGCCTTATCAGCTTTAGCGCCTTTCTCCTCATGCATGAGTGCCATGTCTACTAGCTTCTCAAAGGTGGCCCCCATAGGGATGTGGGTCATAGCCAACCCTTGCAACGGTTCATTCAGTCCATTAACGAACCTCAGCGCCTTCTTCTCCGGCGTGTTCACTAAGTCCAAGCCAAACCTTGCTAATTGATTAAATTTGTTGACATATTCTTTCACTGATGAGATTCCTTGCTTCAATGTCAAGAACCTTTCCATATATAGATTTTCTTCTGCCCTTGAGAGAAATTTGGCCACAAACCTACGCCTGAAATCCGCCCAAGAATCAACAGGACGCTCCCCATTAGTGACCTCCCACTAGAACGAGGTCTCTCCCTTCATCAACCAAGCTGCTAATTTGAATTTCCTCCCTTCTTCCACTTCAAAGATTTCTAGCAATTCTTCCACCTCCTTAAGCCAATCTCTAGCTTCCACAAATGTTTCTGACCCTTGAAAAGGTTTTCCACCCATAGCCTTAAATTCCTTGCACGTCTTTGCAAAAGTATCAACGCGAGGAGGAGGAGGAACAGGTGCAACTGGTGGTGGAGGAACATTGGCCGGACCTGCGGCGGCCCTAGCCTCTAACAGCCTCCTATACCATCCTGGTATCGTCACACCGTCAAGAAGGTTAAGATCTTCAGCCATGCTGAAACGAAAAAGGAAAGATTCAAAATGGAGAATTCGAAAGATAAAGATATATGGCTATTTGGGGATTATGTTTTTCTTAAAAACTTTCCTCTTTAAATAACATGTTTTTGAAAGCACTTCTTCCAAAAATACTTTAGAAAAAAAATAGTTTTTCTAAATATTTATCTGTTCTGGTAACCTTAAGCTCTGATACCACGTGTAACACCCCACGTCAATTAATGTCACTCACTAAGGGAATGCATTAACTTCCATGGAGGTTTTAAGTGAATATAGAACAGAAAAATTACAACAAGACAGATAATAAGTAGTACTTGGAAATCTAAAACTTCATTTTATTACAGCGGAAGTTAAACATGTTTGTTACATCATAAAACCATAAATCAGAGTCAAGTACAATATCCATCCTCTCAAAAACAAAATACATAACCCCATTACAAAATAGCCATTAAAGAAGATAACAAGCTGGACTTTACTTCAATGGTCCAAGCTTTCCAAAAAGAGATAAAGCAATCCAATCAAATTTCACTAGAGCTGGGCCCAACCTGAGGACCTGGAAGGGAAAAAGGATAGAAATGGAGGGGTCAGACATAAAGTATGGCGAGTATGATAATTCTAACAATACTATTATCAAAGTAACTAAACTAAGGCATAAGCTGGAAAACAAGGAAATGTCTATGAACTATTGGGCATGAAAGAGCAGATAAAGATAACGATAAAGATGACGTTAAAGGCATACCTAATTACTAACGAATAATTACTACACTGCACCGCACATTACTACACTGCACCGCACCAGTCACCCTAAAGGTTGATCCCACTTGCTTCACACAGAAACTATATAAATAGCCTTGCGTACCCCTAGCTGACTACATAGGTGTCGTCTGCCCCTATCTCCACTAGGTGTACCCCACTACCCACTTTCGATCGGCTCCCTACTCGTAGATACCCATGATGGCCCCACAGTGGGGTGTATCACTCCCCTAAAGTGGCAACCCGATACAACTGAGAATGCACGGCTTATACCTACATGATGCGACAACGTCTTACCTACCAGCCCGGGTCCACACACGCATATGAAACCCGTTGGACTTGCGTTGCCACCGCTCCCCGTTTTGGCCTCTTATAGTCAAACCCAGTATGCGTGTCCCGTCCTCGACTTGGGTCGAGCCCACAAAGATATGTTTGGGATACTGGTTGAAATGGGCCCCCACAAGCTACCCTCCTAAGCTTGTCACCACTAGTATATCCCACTTAACCCTCTTAGTCATGTTCATTTACATGTGTGTTTGGTTAAGTCTTACTAATCGTATTTCACATGCCACTAAGGGCACCCACTAGATTCCTCATGCCACCCAAGGCACCTACTCAACCCCCATGTCCCCCTTACATGTTTATCTGGTTAAGTATTTCTTAATTCATTCAGGCCATAACCTCATAAAGACCTCTCACATTAGACTGGCATTTATGGCAGCTGGATTTGCCGGGCGGGTCCGGGCAGTCTTACACCATAAAAGAGTCTAACCTCGTGTCTTTACAACTGTTATGCTTTAGTTTAGGCCTAGGACCTCTCACATTGGGTTGACATTTGTGACCACTGGATTTGCCGGGCGGTTCCGGGCAGGTTTACGTCACAAACGAGTCTAACCTCTTGTCCTAAGCATTGATTGACACTTTCAATCTTTTACCCCAGTTTTAATAATTCCCTATTCGAATTATTAATTAAGTCCACTTTTATTGATGTCCATAATTGACTCAATTATGGCCATCCACTTATGGCATGCAAAATCATATCAATTGCTCCCAACTTCTTATTATTAAATCCTTAATATTACCCCTACCCCACGTTTATACGTTCGCTTATTCAACGCATAACATACGTTAAACAACATATAGGCAAATAAAGTAAATCTAATCATAATAGGGGTGAAACTTGCATAAGCTACACATGTTAAGGATCTAAATGTCAACTTGTTAAATGTCACAATTTACATGATATGATCATAACCCAAATTTTGTGTATATACTTGCATATGGGGTTTTAGGCAACATAATGATGATGTGAACTAGCATAGAATTTCACATATGTCATAGAATACTTCTAGATGTCATAATAGATGTCATGGCATATGTTCATAACTTTTACTAATCAACCCAAACTTGCATACATGGTTTGTCATATAGGTCAACATAACCCAAACATGATGATTTAATTAACATGAACTAACTAGCATAGATAACAACATGTATGATTCATCATAATTTAGTATAGAAAACTACAACTTATACACTATCATCATAGCATGATTTATAACATATAGGATATCCTCATCACATAGCATAGGGTTTATAACATACATGATAGCATAAGGTTTACAACAACATAGGTGATAATCCACATCATTTACTCATAATCCATTCATGACTTAATTGAATTAGTTTAAAAATAATCTTGTTAAGATCATCATACTCACAATTAGAGAAGAAAGAGAGTCGAATTAGCGCTCTTTTGATGAAGAATCGCTTGTTAGGGTTGGGTAGTTCTGATTTGGTTGCTGTTCTTTATCTTTAATTTGATGGCGGCTGCTCTAGGTCTCAAAATATCAGCATGACGGACATGATCTTTGTTTATTTTCTGATTTAGGGCTTGTGTATAGGGGTCTTTTTATAGAGTTATAAATTAATTCAAGCCGTCGGATGTTCTTAGGGTTAATCAAAACCATTTAATTATGATAGGGTGATGAGTCATCCCTAATGACTCAGCAAGGAGTCAGAATGGAATCAACAACACGGGTCAGCCTGAACCAGAAAGCCGTGCAGGCTCCAGCCTCGGCCTGGGCGCACTTGGCAGGTGCACCAGTGTAAATATGTACTGGAGCACTTCCCAAGTGCGCCAGTGCATTTTTTTTTATTTTTTTCTTTCTTTGCCACCAAACTTCGTTCATCCATAACTTTTTCATCCGGTACTCGTTTCCTGCAAACTCGGACTCTATCTCCACTAGAATTCCGAGATGAACACAATGGCGCAACCCGTTTCACACAATTCTCACGTCTGAGATTAGTTATTCTTTAATTTGTAAATATTAATATTAACAGAATTACGGGGTGTTACAGCGTAGCTTAGAGTTTATCTCTACCTTTGACTTTAGACCATCCATTGATTTTGTACCCAGTTTGCTAGCGTCCTTGAGGTCAGACCTACGCTTTTGGGACGGGTTGGATAGGCACAGCGTGATGACCCACAGTTGATGGAGTTAGTAGAGAAGCTCATAAGAGGGGAGTCATCAAGCCACCTAAGTAGGTATACCCTAGATGATAAGGGCTAGTTGTGTAGGGACGGTAGACTTTGTGTAACACAGGACGAGAATTTGAGGAAGACCATTCTTGATGATGCCCATCATTCGAAGACGATCATCCATCCCGGCGGGGACAAGATGTACATGGACATGAGACGAGTTTACTTTTGGGCCGGTATGAAGAGGGATGTTGCCGAGTATGTCGCTAGATGCTTGGTGTGCCAACAAGTAAAAGCAGAGCAAAAGAAGCCCGGTGGATTGCTTCACCCATTGGAGGTCCCACAATGGAAGTGTGAAAGTGTTTCGATGGACTTTGTTGATGGATTACCAAGATCGAGGAAGTGTAATACGAGGATTTGGGTCATGGTAGACAGACTTACTAAGAGTGCCCATTTCATTCCCGTGAAGAGTAAGAGGACTGCTCCATGGTTAGCCTCCGTATACATTCGAGAAATAGTTCGTTTTGCATGGTGTTCCTTCTAGCATAGTGAGCGACCGCGATCCTATCTTCACTAGCGAATTTTGGAAGAGCTTGCAAGAGGCGGTAGGGACTCAGTTATGTTTGAGCACCGCATATCATCCTCAGACGGACGGCCAGACCGAGAGGGTGAATCGTATTCTAGAGGACCTATTGAGGTTACGTGTCTTAGACTTCGGAGGTACATGGGAGGAACATCTTCCGTTGGTAGAGTTCGCATATAATAATAGCTTTCAGTCTAGCATTGGCATGGCACCGTTCGAAGCTCTTTATGGACGGCCGTGTCGTTCGCCTACATGTTGGTGGGAGTCTACTTGGGCCCGATATGATTAGACAGACTTCGGAAAAGATTGATTTGATTTGAAGGAGGGTGAAGACGGCGCAAGATAGGCAGAAATCTTACGCGGACAAGTGGAGGATGGATCTTGAGTTTGATATTGGGGACATGGTCTTTGTCAAGGTGTCTCCATTATGGAACGTCATTCGCTTTGGGTCCGTTGGGAAGTTAGCACCAAGATTCGTAGGGCCATTTCCTATTAAGGAAAGGATTGGGCAGATGGCGTATAGAGTGGAGTTGCTCGAGAGACTTAGTGGTGTACACAACGTATTCCATGTATCATATTTGAGGAAGTGCTTGCTCGAGACCGCGGAAGTGGTAGAGCCGAGCTTGCTTTGAGAGATGGAGATCGAGCGTGATGCGACGATTCGACGATGTCCTACGCGCATTCTTAGATCGGAGATTAAGAAGTTGATGAATCGAGAGGTCAAACTAGTCAAATTGCGATGGGGAGATGACGAGAGCAACTCTACTTGAGAGACGGAAGAGAAGATGCGTTCATTGTACCCTTTTCTTTTCGAGGGTATGTCTTTTAAATTTCTCCTTTATCGCTTACCTTGTACTTATCTTATCTCTAGTATGTCCTCTCGCTAGTATCTTTGACCTTTAGATAGGGTAGTCCTATGGTTGAAACATGTGTTTGAGACATGTTATGTATGATGGATGCACGTGGATGCAAGTGTTTGCTAGTGGTTTCTCGTGGATGCTTATACACACACTTTATGCACTAGATCAGCTCAGTCACTTCATATTGCATATTGCATATAAATGTGTGTACATATTTAAGTAATGGATGTATAATGGTTGTACCATCATATGGATGTTGCATTTTGGTGAATGGTTGTGCACACATGTAGAAATAATATGTATCGATAAGGTTCCTTCACATACATAATGGACGCATGGCACTATCATGGTTTGCATTAAGGAGGTCAACTGAATCAGTAGACCGCCTGATTTTGCATTAGATAAGGAACATATAAACACACTTCTTGCATACTTTCATACAACATTAGAAATTTTATAAGGACAATGGATGCCCGTGTTTGATGGTTGAGTAGATGGTTTTTTGGAGGGTAGGATATGCATTCTCCTTAACTTGGAGATTTCGGGGGCGAAATCCTTTAAGGAGGGGAGAATGTAACACCCCGGATTTTTGAATAATTGAATTAATTAAAATAAAGAATAATTAATCTCAGACGTGAGAATTAAGGGAATGAGGTTGCGCCATTGTGTTCGTCTCGGAATTCTGGTTGAAATAGAGTCCGAGTTGCGAGAAACAGATATCGGATGAAGGAGATATGGACGATCGAAGTTAGGTGGAAAACCGGAAGAAGAAAAAAAAATTATTGCACTGGCGCACTTGGGAAGTGCGCCAGTACAAATTTACATTGGTGCACTTCCCAAGTGCGACCAGGCCAAGAGAAAACCTGCACAACTTTCTGGTTCAATCCGATCAGTGTTGTGACTCATTGCTGAGTCCTTTCTGACTCCTTGCTGAGTCATTAGGGCTGACTTGTCACCCTATCTTGACTGAGTGGTTTCGATTAACCCTAAGATCATCCGATGGATTAAATTAATTCAACACTCTATAAAAAGACCTATAGACTCAAACCCTAAATCAGAATTAAAACTGAAACTATGGCCGTCATGCTATCGTCTTGAACCCTAGAGTAGCCGCCACAAATTAAAGAGGAAGAACAACAAATCAAATCAGTTCTATTCAACCCTAACAACGAATCTTCTTCAAAGGAGAGCTAATACAACTCCAGAAATCAGAATTCATAACTCAAGACCGCTTTTGTGTAGTGAGTTCGATCACCTTAACAAAATAATTGCTAAATTAATTATGATGTGATATACGTTGGATTATAAGTTGTGGTTGTGAATCTAATTCATATGTTTAATCATGTATGTTAACTTGATTCATATTATATGATATTATGCAAGTTTTATATATGATGTTATGCAAGTTTCATGTATGATGTTATGTAAGTTAATATGATTATGCAAGTTGTACATATGATGTTATGCAAGTTAATATGATTATGCAATTTGTACATATGATGTTATGCAAGTTAATAGGATCACACAAGTTGTATGTGAGTTATATAATGTTATGCAAGTTTGGATCTAAAATATATGCTAGTAGTTCATGATGTTAACTTGGGTCAATGAATCCCTTTTTATAATCCAACCACCTAGGTTTATAACATCAGTTTTTATGCGAATATGGATGTGGAACATATGCTAGTTCGTATAGGTATTATGTTCATATGCAAGTTTAAGTGATAATTTGATTCACATATATACAAATTCACACCTTTAAAGTTTAGATCCATATTCAAGTTGACATTTTTATGTTGAAACTATGGCATGCATAGTTATGCAAGTTTACACCTTTATGTGGATCCATAGTTTACTCAGGTTAACACCTTTTATTGGATCCATGGTTATGCAAGATGACACCTTTATGTTTAGGTTGACGACATACATAGTTTATGTAAGTTTGTGAAAATTACCAAGGCTAGTTGGGTGTAAAACTATGTTCATACATGCAAGTTCACCCATTTTAGATTTATGATTTTTGGATCCTTGACAATACAAAGACTATGCAAATATGTTGTAATTCTTAATTGCAAGTTAGATCTATTATTGTGTGTATGTGACTTTGTGACGTTTACTCCTTTTTTTTTTAAGTATTAGACTATTTGCTAGTCTAATATGTATATGTCGTGTTAAGCGAACGAATGATGGGGGTACGATGGGGATAATAGTGGATACACACATATTGTGAATTTGGCATGAAATGGCCTAAAAAGGCATGTAATTAATTTTAAGGAATAAAATTAATTAGTGATGAAATTGGTATGATTTTACATACCATAAACGGATGGACATAATTGAGTCAATTATGGACATCGTTAAATTTGGAATTGATTGATAATTTGAATAGGGAAAGTAATTCAAATTGGGGGAATGATTAATTAGGTGTAATTAATCGTCTAAGACATGAGGTTAGGCTCATTGGTGGTGTAAGACTGCCCAGACCCATCCGGCAAATCCAGCTGCCACAAATGCCAGCCTAATGTGAGAGGCCTTAGGCACAAATTAAATACGTAACAGTTGTAAAGACATAAGGTTAGGCTCGTTTGTGGTATAAGACTACCTAGACCCGGCCGGCAAATCCAGCTGCCACAAATGCCAGTGTAATTGAGAAGCCTTTATGAGGTTACAGTCTTAATGAATTAAGAAACACTTAACCAGATAAACATGTAGTGGGACATGAGGGGGTTAAGTGGGTGCCTTGGGTGGCATGTGGAATTTAGTGGGTGCCTTGGGTGGCATGATGAAATACGATTAGTTACACTTAACCAAGGTAAAACATGTAAGTGGGACACAGGGGTTAAGTGGGTGTCTTGGGTGGCATGTGGAATTACTAATGGAAACCTTTAACCAAATTTAAAATATGTAAGTGGACATGAAGTGGGTTAAGTGAGATATACTAGAGGGGACCAAACTTAGGTGGATAGCTTGTGTCAAGTAATGGGGGCCCATTTCAACCAATAACCCATTCGTATCTTTGTGGGCTCGACCCAAGTCGAGGACGGGACACGCATACTGGGCTTGATTGTAAGAGGCCAAACCGGGTTAGCGGTGGCAACGCAAGTCCAACGGGTTCATATGCGTGTGTGGACCCGGGCTGGTAGGTAAGACGTTGTTGCATCGTGTAGGTATAAGCCGTGCATTACTGGTGGTATCGGGTTGCCACTTTGGGGAGTGATACACCCCATTGTGGGGCCAACACGGGTATCTACGAGTTAGGGAGCCGATCGAATGGGGCAGGGTAGTGGGTACACCTAGTGGAGATAGGAGCAGACGGCACTTATGTAGTCAGCTAGGGATACACGAAGCTACCGCTATTATTAATAATTATTAAGGGGGTACACCTAGTGGAGATAGGAGCAGGCGGCACCTATGACGTCAACTAGGAGTATATGGAATTACCATTATTACTTATTGAAGGAGTACATCTAGTGGGGATAGGTACACGCTGGGTACCTATGATAGCAACTAGAGATATACAGTCAAACATGGAGGATAGTGGGTACATATAGTAGTACACGAAGCTATCATCGTTCTATTTAGCCAAGAGGGATCAAATTTCTAGAGTGACTAGTAGGGGTGCAGTTAGTGTTAGTACAGTACGGTATGGTTCAGTACGGTAGAGTATAGTAATTATCCTATATTGATTAGGAAGCGCCATTAACGTTATCTCTGTTTCTCTTGATTGCCTTGTCATACCCATGTGGTTCACACAGTCATTACCTTATTCTCCAGCTTATATCTTATCATATTGCTTTAATAATTATGTTGTTAGAGTTATCGCACTCGCCAGACTTTATGTATGACCCCCTTGTTTCCACCTCTTTTCTTCCTTTCTCCCCCCTCCCCCCTAGGTTCTAAGGGTGGGACTAGTACTAGTGGAGCTTGATTGAGATCTCTTTGGGAGCACTTGGATTTGGATTGCTGAAGTAAAGTTCAGCCTATCATTTTCTTTATGGCTATTTGTAGTAGTGGGATTATGTACTTTGTTTTATTAAGATGGATATCATGTACTTGACTTTGGTTTATAGTTTTTGATGATGTAACCAAACATATTTACCTTCTGCTGCAATAAATAAAGTTTTAAATTTTCAAGTACTGCTTTATATCTGTCTTGTTGTGATTTTCTGTTCTATATTCACTTAAAATGCTCCATGGAAGTTAACGCATTCCCTTTGCGAGTGACATTAATGGACGTGGGGTATTACAATATTGGAAGTGAAGAAAAAGAGGATGAAACACTTGCTGCGGATTCAAAGTCTAGTGAAAAATCAATAGAGATTGGTCACACCATCGTGGAAGATCAAATTGATAAAACTACTGTTAATGGGCCAGATTCAGCTGTAGAAGTACAACCGCTGATGTTTGAAAATGAGCCTGATAGTTCCAAGATGCGAGTAGCTGGAAAATTTGATTGCAATGCTTCAGTTGTGGAAAAAGAAGAGACAGATAAATATATTCCAGTGATGGATATCAGTGAAGATACAAATCCTGGTACGTCAAACTTGTAGTCTCATTTTGTGGAAACTGGTGTTCATGTTTGTATTCAAGACAGAGCGCTTGTTATTACCGCTCAATTTTCTGCCCGCTACATCACTGGGCGGCGTTTGCCTGATAAGGCAATAGTCTTGAGGGATAAGCTTGTAACGACCCAGAAAATCTGAACCAATTTAAAATTTTTAAATTGGCTAAAATAATGGATTTTAAATATTTAAAATAAATATTTTAAATAATGGCGATGAAAACTGAGTTGAAATCGACATTTGAAAACCAATATAATTAATTATAATTATATATAGAATTGAAAATGGCGCGGTAGTTCGATAATTCGATTTCAAACTTCAATTGAATATACCGGGTGCAAAACAATCTGGATTATAGTGAAACCAAAAACATTAGTATCTAATTGATGATATCTTTCTAACGAATCTGACCAATCGAAATTTGATAGCGGGAATCAAAAGATATGTCCAGTTGAAAATTCTGAATAGTCGCTATAGAATTCAGGCCCTTAAAAATGGATATTTTGCAGATGACCTCGGATTTCGACGAAACCACTTTTGTTGGGTCCGCAGTGTCAAGTTGTTGCTAGGTTTCAAATTTCATAATTTTTCGAATCAATATGTGAGCGTGGCAAAGGAAAACGCGTTTGACCGATTTCAGTTGATTTTAATCGACTGGAAATTGACCATTTTTCAAACGGTCTCAGAATTCGACGAAACTAGTTTTGTTAGGACCGTATCGTCAATACGAAGCTAGAAAATATTTTTCTGGAATTTTTCTAGTTAGTATGTGACCCCGGTAATTTGAAATGTGCGTTTAAAATTCAATATAGTGATTTAAATGAAAATTCAAAAGGAAACTGATTGTAACGATCAAACCAGCTTACGATACATATCCCATTGTGTTCGGAATGGGGGTTAAACGCTATGGACGACAGGCGGTGGGCCTCGTTTCGAGGTCGTATGTAAAAGTCAACTTTTTGAATAATTAAATAATAAATAATAAAAAAAAAATATAATAATTTAATCCCCTTCCCTCCTTATCTCCCGCTTGGCCCCCCCCTTTTTATTTCGATTCAGACGAAAGAAAAAGAAGAAAAAAAAAAAAAAACCTAAAACCTAAATCGATTCGATCCGCCTCCCTCCTCGCCGAGCCACCGCCGAACCCCTCAACCACCACCGCTCCGCCCAGTCGGTCGACCTCCCGCCCCTCGTTCGAACCCCGAAGCCCTGCATCGACGAAGACCCGAAGCCCCTCCCTCCATCGCGAACGATTCGAGACCCCCCCCCAGTTCGCGACGCTGATTCGCGAGCACCCCGCCGAGCTTGGCTGTCAATCCCCCCCCCCCTCGCAGATTGAGGTGAGAATTTGATTTTTATTTTATATTTATTTTTATTCTGTTAAAAATGAATTTTTATAAAATTAAAACTGATTTATCTTATAAAGATTTTATAAAACTGATTTTATAAAGTATTTTAAACTGATTTTAAAAAGTATTTTAAACTGATTTTAAAAAGTATTTTAAACTGAATTTTTATAAAGTTAGAAGCTGAAATTTTTAAAAATAAAAACTGATTTATTTATAAATAAAAACTGATTTATTTATAAATAAAAACTGATTTATTTATAAGTTAAAACTGATTTATTTATAAGATTAAAACTGATTTCTTTTAAAAGAATTTTAAAACCTGATTTTTAAAGTTATAAAAACTGAATTTTTAAAAGTATTCAAAACTGAATTTTTAAAAAGTTAAAGACTGATTTTGTTTTAAAATAAAAACTGATTTAGTTTTAAAGGTAAAAGCTTTAAATAGGAAGAAAGGTTTGAACTTTCAAGAGAAGTAAAAAATCATATTTTTATATGTTGAAAAATCATATTTTTATATGATGAAAGCAAAAGTAAAAATCATATTTTTTTTTATATTGAATAGCATAGTAAAAATTCTATTTTTACTTATGCAGAGAATACGGGTGAAAGCAACAAAAGGCGAAGATTTCTATTAGGAAGAGTCGTGCAGTTGGATAGCTATTGGTGAGATTTCTGATTTAAAATTTATATATATACGTGTGAAATGAAAGTGAATAGCTATATATAAATTGCTATATATAAATATATATATATATACGCCCCCTCGTCCACAAACCATGGACGATATTTATTGGTTGAAATTGTTGTGAAAATTGAATGATTGTTTGGGATTGTTTGTGATGGATATTGGTTGATTGTGGTTGAAAAATACCCGTTTGTGGTTGTGAAATATTTGGTTGAAACCACTTAGGATTAGTTTGTGGAAATGAAATAAATATATACATGCCGCCTGCGTGCGAACTAGATGCATGATTCCCATTGTCAAAAACCGCGAGGTTTTAAGGTAGAGCGAGGAGCCGTACTAGGGACGGTGCCGGTGTAACTACCCTGCCGTTATGCTGCCGAAATTTTGAATAATATTTGTGTGTTTGAATTATTTTCATATGCTTAAACTATATTTATTCCTTATATAGAAAACATTCATGTGTTGAATTGATATTCATTCGTTGTTTAGAAATTCATGTGTTGAATGGTATTCATATTTTGAAATAAACTGTTCGATAATAAAAATCACATTTTTATCGATATCTAAAAACTATTGAAAACATTCATGTGTTGAATTGATATTCATTCGTTGTTTAGAAATTCATGTGTTGAATGGTATTCATATTTTGAAATAAACTGTTCGATAATAAAAATCACATTTTTATCGATATCTAAAAACTATTGAAAACATTCATGTGTTGAATTGATATTCATTCGTTGTTTAGAAATTCATGTGTTGAATGGTATTCATATTTTGAAATAAATTGTTTGATAATAAAAATCACCCTTTATCGACTATATGAACTATATAGAAAAGTAGTGTTTTGAAATGAACTGTTTTACAATAAAAATCATATTTTTATTGTATGTATAAAATCGTTAAAATGGGAAGTGTTAAAAATAACCACTTGTTCAAAATAAACATATACGAGTTGAAATATTCATTAATTAGCTAATGAAATGATTTGCACCTATTTATGTAACATTAGAATGAATGGTGTTTTTAAACCAAATAGAAATAGAATATGAAGTTGAATAGAAAATGAAAAATGATATGAACTGTATATAAATGTACATGCATATTCATTGAACAGGTTATAGCGAAGGGGCTAGAGAAGAGGAATAAAATTTTGTGCCCGACAAATAGGTACACATTTACTGATTTGTTTGGGTGATGATTTTGAGCCTATTGGCTAGCCGCTTGGCTTCTTCTTTTTCTTTTTGAGATTAGAAGGACCGGGAACGCTATTTGCGATTTCCCGATGCTCCCGGTACAGGGGAGGTTATGGCGAAATTTTTCCAAAATTTAAGGTGTTAGAAAAATATTTGAAGTGAAAACGATATAGAAAACATTGAATGAACTATTTATATAAATATATAAATATAAATAAAATTAAAACGAAACGAGGCCGTGCAGTTCGTATTTTGAAACCGTGATTTCAAACGACTAGTGCGGGAAATCCGACCATTGGATTTTCCCGAAACCTCAACCGTCGGGTACGCCTTGGAAATATCTTCCCAACGGCACCAACCTTGTAAAAATCCAACGGTTGGATTGTCTGGAATGTTTAATTCAAATTTGAAGAAAAACAGCGCCAGAATCGATTATATTTATTTATATATATAAATATAATTATATTAAATCGAATAACGACGCTGCAGTTCGTATTTTGAAATCGAAACTTCAAACGATTGTACCGGGAGATCCGACCGTCGGATTTTCCCGAAACTGGAACCGTTGGATTCGTTTTGAAAAGACCTTTCTAATGATATAAATTTTGTGAAGATCCAACGGTTAGATTTTCAGATATGTGTAAATCAAATCTGAAGAAAAACAGCGCCACGGCAACGTTATGGCCCGAAGCGTCGTTTTGAATAAAATGGCTATTTTAAAATAAATAAAAATAGCGATAAATAGTTATAAAATATCCTAAGCGATATGGAATGGAAATAAACTGAATTTGCTTGATTTATGTGATATTTGTTGGTTGAATGTATTTGGTGTGAAAATTGCATTAAAGAACAATTGGTGTTGTCGAATAATTTAACCATTGAAATAAATCGATTTGAAATTCTAAATATACGTGAATTATTTGGAAAGGCCGAGTTAATTCTCATTTCGAATAATCGACCGACGATTGAAATTCGAAGATGAAGACGATGGTCGAAGACCGGAGATCTTCACCTCGTTTGGATGGTAACCGAGGTCCTGATTGGGAGGCATCCCGAAATATGGATAATGAGTGGTGATCGTCCAGACGTACGTGTTGATCGAAGGGTTTGCGAGGTATTTAGTGCCTCCGGTTTCGTTCAGACCCAGAACGGACTTGTAAATGGACTGTGTGTCTGACATAGGATTTATTCTGTGTGGCATGCTAAGATGCAGTGATCAGGGCTTCTGTTGAAAAGCAAAGTCTTGTGGTGATGATCAAAGCACCGCCTGTGTGGCGTAGCTTTGTGTATAACGTGAATTCGCGAGCCTCACACCCCGGTATGAACCTAAAACGGGAGAACGGACCTCAGGGAGGGCCTACGTTTCCTCCTAGCTAAAAGTGGCGTCAGTGGTTTTACACGCCCTGACGAGTTTGACTTATGTGGTTGTTGCTGTTGCGAGGCGCCTCGGTTAGATCGGACGATCCGGGTCCGATGGAGTCACTTGTTGGCTCGCTTACGCCCCAAAGGGCGGCGAAACGTAGTGCTCAGGCATTTTTAATCCACTCCGTGTGGACCGGCCCTGTCGCTCCAAGGATCGATGCGTTCTGATCCTGAGACTCGGGCTAGGCAGTCTCGAATTCGGTAAGGACTATCTTTTGCCTTGGTTCATGACGGAAATCCAATTTCCAAATACGTGATCGTGCGGTTTTGATTGTATACCTATATATGGCGACATAGTGGTATGGGGCATTAATGCCGTCTATGATTGATAGTTATGATTTGAAATTGTTTTCAAAACATATAAACACTAGCAATAATATCAAATGCCTTTGTTTTATTCGTATCAAGCATATCTTGGCCGTTATAAGGTAAAAACTCTATCCTCCGGTTTGCGTTGCATTGTGTGATGGGAACTGAGTCTTATAACGGCTTCATTCTTATAAAAAGCATAGCGATGTTTAAAAGAAAGATTTGTTTTAAAGCACTGGCAATCCGATGGAGTAAACCCGTTCCACGAAAGTGGCGTGGTCCTGTGATTTGCCATATTATATACGTGTTGAGTAGATTTCTCATACCAGTCCCATGACTGACTCGTAGTTTGTTTCACTCTCAAACTCGGGTGCCCCTTTTTCCACACGGGCAGCCTTGTATTCAGGTTTAGCTGGTTCTTTCTGGAAAGCTGGAGCTGAAGATGGATTCTATCATTTATTTCCTTTTATGCTGTTCAGCTCCTATTGTACATATTTTGTTTATTTCCGCTGTAGACATTTATGTATAGCTGAACTGTATTTGTACTAAGTAAGATCCTGTATACTGTGTAACTCTGATGATTACTTTTATCCAGTATATTCTATTGTTCATTCTGGTGTATTTATTTAATTCTGTTCTGCTATTATATGTTTCTGTGTTATATTCCAAAAGATAACCTTGTTTCCGTGAGAACGGGAAATCGGGTCGTCTCAAAGCTGAACCCATTAAGAATGAAATACAGAATGGAAAATGAAAGAATTGATGAGGTATGGAAATTGAAGCAGAGGCGTGAGGATTTGATGTTCACTTTGCAAGAAACGGAGGGAATAATGAATTTAGCTCAAGCTGCCGATCTCAAATACGGTGCCCTCCAAGAAATTGATCCAACCATTGCAAAGCCTGAAGGTGAGATAAGAGAAAACTTGATGTTAACAGAAACCGTTGGCCCTGAGCAAATTGCAGAGGTATTATGGAAAAGCATTCCAGTAATAAGATTTAATGTTGATTTTGCAACCAAGGCATACAAGCAACATGTAGAAGCTTTAGCTCAACAACAGTTAATGGAAGATCACGAAAACAAAGCTTTAAATGCAGAAAATGATGCTTTGAGGAATGAAGAAATCATTGAGCGTAAACCCAAACGTGTGAGATGTATATCAGTCGAAGTCGAGATGTTCTCAAAAGTTTTGAAGTTGGAGAAAAGCTTTAAAATGATTAAAGAATTGGGTTTAAGGGGGATGTTGGATAGTAAACCCAATTAATGTGGGTTCGTAATTTGTTGTGTCTGTTAGAGTATATGCCAAGAGATATGCTAGGGAATATGCTACAGAATAAAGAATATGCTAGGAATATTCTAGAGAATAAATGTAGCCTATAAATATATGATTTAGCATTGTACTCAGTCAATCAATTATCTCTATTGTAATAGCAGTAAAATAATTCTATAAAAATGTAGTCCCTTTATTGTTTACCGTTTATCTCTCTCTTCTCTCTGGATCTGAATTCTAACATGGTATCAGAGCGAGGTTATGCAGAGAGATAGAGAGACCGTGGCTATCGCAAATCTGTTATTTTCTGATTTGGTTATTGTTTTCTTCTTTGGCTATCGCAGTTTGTTGTTATCGGGGCTTTCTTTTATTTCGTTCTTCCCTCCCCAAATCAGTTCTTCCTTCCGTCCTTCTGTAAATCTGTTCCTTCGTCTTCTGTAAATCGTTAAAAAAAAAAATACACTCATTGCGATTTGTTGAATCAGTGAACTGCTGAGGTGATTTCGCGGTGGCTACGAAGATTGGTCTTAGGGTTTTGGCTGCAGTTTGGGGACGAAGGAGGAAGCAGTTTCTTCTTGCGAGCGTGGTTTGAAGACTTGGTTGCAGGTCATCAATTGGTGAAATTGCGATGCGAGATTTCAATTGGATCTCAGATTTCAGATCTCGGTCACGGTGGTAGATTTTGTGAAGGGTCGGATCTGCGTTTGTGCGATGGAGGAGGTAGCGATTTCTGATTTCTGCTTAGAGGTGGTTCACTGGTGATTGTGGGTTTCAGTTATCTGGGTTTGGAAATTCGGTGACGTGAGTAATGGAGTTGTGAATAGCAGATGGTGGCGGTGTCTGTTTTGTATGTCAGAAATGTGCTATGTGGTCAGGGGTATGCGCGGGGTTGATGGTTATTAGTTGGAGTATGTGCAAGGTTGATGGTTGAAGTGGAGTTTGTTAAGTGAGTTGGATGTGAATGATTGTTTGAATTGGGTCTGCTTTTTGTTGACAGGAGTGGTATGTGCAGTTGACAGTGGATGGATGGAAGCAGTTTGCGTGTTGAGGGGGAATTGCTCGTTTGTTGATGGTTGGGCGTTGGGCTGACAATGAATGATGGTTTGAGGGTAGATGGTTATGAAGTGTTGGGTGTTGCTGGAGGTGATTGAAGAGGATGAGTTGTTGTGTGGCTATGTGAAGTGATATCGTAGGTTTTGTTGACAGTTCGTTTGGATTTGTGTAGGTGGAGTTTGTGTATGAATTGTGATGAATGTGCTGAGTGATAGCTAGGTGCAGTTTTGTATATTGTGACTGCGTGCAGACTTGAGTTTGCGAAAGGTGGTGTTCGAGCGATGGTTAATGGATGTTTTGAAAAAAAAAAAAAGAGAGAGAGAGAGAGAGGAGTTCGTATGTGAAAGCAGTATGGTGAAATGTGGTGGGTGTAGCTGTTTTGTGTAGAGGTAGCTGATTGACGTTTGAATTTGCGGTAACTCACTGGGTGGTATGCGGATTTGTGGTTTCAGGAAGTGTGCAGATCTTTTGTTGCAAGGTGATGAAGGTTGTTTGGTTCGGTGACTGTGCTGCGTGCAAAGGGAAGCAATCTGGTAGTGAGGCAATTTGAAGTGCCGTTTGATGTTAAGTGTTTGGTTTGTGTGATCAGTTCGGCCTTTGGATAATGGAGCAGTGAATGACTGACTGATGGAGATTGAAGTTTGTGTTTGAAGTTTGTATGGTATTGTATGTATTGATATCCGTATCGGTAACCCTGTTTATTAGGAGGGCAATTGACGTTGATTGAAGGTGGTAGGTGGTTACTGCAGGTATGTTTGGAGGATGCAAACATATGCTGACCATCCCTTTTGATTTTGTTTTGTTTTTGTTTGTATGTTTGGGGGATGCAAACATACAAAACCATCCCACTTTGGTTTAGTTCTGTTTTCGTTTAATATGTTTGGGGGATGCAAACATATAAACTCATCCGGGGACCAGTTTTGTCATTTGGCCGCTCAGATCTTTTGCTTACCGATCAGATTGAAGATTGTTTTGGATTGTTGAGTTGATGTTGAGTTTTTGGTATTTGGTATTTGGCAGTTTCTTCTCTACTTCTTTTGGCAGCTTCTATTTGGCAACTTCTATTTGACAGTTTCTTCTCTACTTCTTTTGGCAGCTTCTATTTGGCAACTTCTATTTGGCAGTTTCTTCTCTACTTCTATTGGCAGCTTCTATGTGGCAAATTTCTATTTGACAGTTTCTTCTCTACTTCTTGTGGCAGTTTCTTCGTAGCTTTGTATTTGGCAAACTCACGATTCTCCGCATCGTGAGTTTGAGGGGGGATGTTAGAGTATATGCCAAGAGATATGCTAGGGAATATGCTACAGAATAAAGAATATGCTAGGAATATTCTAGAGAATAAATGTAGCCTATAAATATATGATTTAGCATTGTACTCAGTCAATCAATTATCTCTATTGTAATAGCAGTAAAATAATTCTATAAAAATGTAGTCCCTTTATTGTTTACCGTTTATCTCTCTCTTCTCTCTGGATCTGAATTCTAACAGTGTCTATTTAAGTTAATGGTTGTGTCTTATGAGTCAAAAGTCATGTTAATTAATGGTGTGTTTGTTCGTTAAGTGTTATGTCTATTAATGAAGGGGCGTCTATTGAGTTGTAAGGTCATGTAGACCACTATATAAATATAGATGGTCATTTTGTGTGGTTGTAAGAGAAAGTGAAAGCAAGAAAGAAAGAAATTAAGGAATGCTAAAATTTTAATATTGTTTTCTCCTCTTCTTCAATCCAACAACATTTGGTGGAAATCAATTCAGCTTAAGAATTGTTACATCAAGCAACAGTTTTGATTAGACTTATTTGATTGCTAAACCAAAATCATTACAGAAACGCAAGCACAATTTTTACACAACATAATCATATAGTACTTTAAGTTTGTGGACTGAATTTATGATAAATGCATAGCAATTTAGGACTTACAAGTGGGATCAATTTTTCACTTGAAATGATAGAAAATGATGTTCACTTGTTTAATCTCATTATTTATTTATTTTTGTTCCCAAGAAGGTTTGATGCTATTGACCAGATTAGTATAATCAAAGTAACAGTACAACATGAGCAAAACTATACATTACGATATCCTATCTGATTTTCTTTCAACGTCATTTTCAGTTAATGTTACAGTTGTTTATTTTGAAAGATTAATACATGCCTAACAATATTGTTTTTAGCAAAAGGCTGGACAACAATATTTGTTTTGATGGTAGAACTCTGTCATATATAATAGAAAACATTAAGTGAGAAGAAGATGAATTATAAACTAAAACTAAAGATGTAAATACTCATCAACTGGAGGTATAAAAATGGACATTTGGAAGATGTAATATATATAAATTGAATTTCCTCTTTCATAGCGTTGCTTTTATGGTGCAGTGTGACGATAGACAAAGGAATCTTGAATAAGGAAAAGAAGAGGGGGGGGGGGGGGGGGGGAATGTGAGGAGTGAAAACTTTAGGAGGTATAAAAATGGGCATTTGGAATAGAGCGTAGAAGGTTGGAAGTCTAGAGAGGATTGTCTCCACATGCGAAGGACGGGAAAGAGAGAGGGGAGAATGATGGGAGGGGGATGTCTGACGGTGAGTGACTACCGTGATTGTTTTGTTTGGTTCCAAGAAATAAATAATTAGTATCTGTGTGCACACCCGTGGTGGTTCGAACTGGGACAATGACACATTTGTCCCTTCGTCCATATATGTACGTACATACACACACACTCTCCATTTTAATTCAACCAGAGCCTAGTATTAATCCAAAGATACAAAGCTTGTAAAGGTCAGTTGATCCCAATCTAGGTTCCCTTGATTTATAAAATTAAAACTGATTTATTTGTATATAGAAAAAACTTATACGACTTGCCATTACCAAATTTTGCGCAACTTCTCTTGACTTGTCTCATTTTCTCTTGGTACTAATTCACCAGGAATAGCAATCAGCAGATGGTTTGTTCATCATGTTAAACGGCGAAGGATGTTGCATCAAATTCAGGATACAGGTTCTTGTCTTTCATTGTAGAAAGGTAAGGTCATTGTAATTGACAAGAACCATATGTCTTAAATTTAAGATAGAGTAAATCGGTTAAGCAATGAAATGATTCGGAATTGAACCACAAAATAAGATGATTTTTCTGAAAATACATATGGAATATTTTTAAGACTTTCCCTGGAATAAGGTGCTTTGCGTATGAACCATATCATATTAGCTTATCTTTGTACATGTTTTCAAATTACATACATGGACTAACTTATTGAAATGCAAAAGTAGTAAAGATACTTTTGAATAATGCAGGGAATCAGAAATCATTCATGGAGAAATGGCTCAATTAGGATCTATGATCCACAAAAAGGAACCTGTGTTATTATATCTCATATAATATGCTAGAAGGACAACCGAACTGTTGAATTCATGTAGAAAAAGCCAAGTTCATCCATTTTAACAAGACACCAACTCAAAAGAAGCATTAACTTGAAGTAGGACGCGAAGTAAAAAGAAGCTCAATTTTAACACAAGTTATGAGACTAGCTGAAAGATCATTGTTGTTTGGAATGGAATGTGGAATGCCAGTATGCAAATTTGTAGGAAACGCGAATGAATTTAAGATTAGTTGATTCATCCTTAAGTTTTGTATTTGGTTCGAACCAGAACATGAGTTACATTGTAGTAATTTGACACTTTTGTTATTAAAAGTATGTTATTGGCCAGGCGCTTTTCACATCTGCATGAATACTTGTATAATAATTATTGTAGCACAATCTGTTTGTAGTATGAAATGCCATGATATTTCATTATAATCTTTGTTCAATATTGTTATTTGATTATACAACATATTTCCAGTTGTACTGCATGTTTTAGAGGCGCATGTTTTTGCCTTTAACGGGGTTACGTTTAAACTTCACTGGGGGCAGCATTTTTTTGGGAATAATCAAATCTGCCTCTCATAATAAAGAAGGCGGTTGAAGGAATTTTTGGCCCTGGTATAGAAAAAGAGGGCATTTATAAATGCCTTCCCTACTTTTATTTTCAGTAGAATTGGTTCCATTGTCATTGAGTGTGAGATTGTTTTTTATACAGCTTCTCCGTTCTTGGTTCAAATCATTTAGCCACAGGTTCATGCACATAATTTTCCAGGAGTATGAGTTTTTTCAGGAGCATGAGTTATTTTCAGATAATCGATGAAACGAGGATCAATGGCAACTTCTTGTTTAAATAAGTAAAAGACATACATGGAATATAACAGCAATGTAAGAAAATAAATATCAATCAAAGAGCTGCAACTATCATTTTCAAATAAAAACTGTAACCTAAATAAAAGACTCTATGCATGGTAATGATAAAGAGAGAGAGAGAAAGAGAAATTATCACAGAAGAGAAGGGGTGAACCAAAGGGGAGGTGGCCAAAAGAGTCGCCTATCGTTTGGCAAAATGTGTTGCACCTTGCCATTCTCCAAGTTGTAGATTCCAATATCTCTTCTGCATCCCTTTTCATTTTGAGAAATATCGGAGTGTTCGCTTGTGAAATAAACACAGTTTGGTTTCAAGCCTGGAGCATCGACGGTCGAGACGCAAACCGGGGTATTTCCTCCTAAAAATAGAGCGTGATGTCCCAAACTGTGGACCTTCACCAGCTTTCGACTTTTTTGACTTGTGGAGTTAAAATCAACCTTGTACACTTCAACCTCAGACGTTGGGAAATCGTCCACCCTTTTTTGTCCGCGTAACCTCCGTATATGCAACAAATCTCCCCACGTTGTATATGCTAGATAAAAGAAATAGTAGTCGCTACTATCCAATTTCGGGGCAGGTAAAAATTCCTCATCTGTCATCACTGCTGTTGGGTTACTTAAATCCCACTCTTGAACCGTTCCACGTTCATTTGTTGTCAGTAAAACCACTTCGGAATTACCAGCATGTTTGCTACTGTGATGACGATGAAAAAGGATGTCTACAATGAACAAAGGTTTGAACACATCGAACATCATCGTCCACTTTTTGTCACCTGATTTTGCAAAGGCTATGCCACCAAGCTGATTGTGGAGAAGGACCACCACAGTGTAATTATCATCACTACTTGTTGGAGATGAGGATAGACAGGCTTTCCAGTATAAGGAGTAACGCAGATTCTCGACAGTGTAACCAAAAGCAAAGCTTGCATATCCCCGCTTAGAGTGGAAATACTCAGTTTCATTCAAAGTGTAAGAAGTAATAATATTATCATCTCCATATTTAGGTATGACAACGTCTAATGTGGACACAGGCGGCAGTGCAATCTGTTTACGTGTTATTGGATTTACAAGTACAAGCTCAGATCGTTCGTCGGCGACAATCATCCAACCATGATCCGACCCAATAACGAAGCAGTTGTTGAGTGAAGGAAGTATCGGGGATGCATCTTGTTCCTTTCCCATTGCAAAGAACCTGCCATCGGATATGCTGTAGAAATTTGCAAATGCAGCAGTCTCATTATTGAAAACAAGCCATGGCTTCTGCAGTTTGAAGCGGTGCAAGTGCCGTCTTTTGTCCTTGAGGGCAGCAGCGCTTCTCCATGAACGACACACGGATGCGAAGGAGTATATATCCGGGATGGTCAATGATTCACATATTGTACCCAGAAGATCTTCTCCAAGATCCGACCACATGTCATCATATTCATCCATTAAACTTACTTGGTTTGCTATTTTCTGTCTGCCAAGCAAATTAAATCCAAATTGATCATTATATTTTTATTACAAAACTATACACACGCACGATTATAGGTAATCGTTGTAAGTCATTTTAAATGAAAGCAGGAATAAGCAATCTTACTTCTTATCCCATAAAAAAAAAAAGTTTTTTTTTTTTTTTTTTTAAAAAAAAAAAAAAAATGTATTCCTCAAATAAGGGAAGGGACACAGCAAGGTGCATTTCAGTGTCTGGGAGAAAACATGATCAGATCTTAGATGAAAAGAGGGGAAAGAAACCTATATTGTGTCAATATTAATTAATGGCTTCAGTAAGTACTAGTCTTACCTATTATTGGAAGAAGAAGAAGAAAAAAGATCCGTTTCCTTTTCTTGGAACAAAGAGATGATGAGACGCAATATAAATAACGCTATCAAGATAGCTACCTATCAATAATGTGTGGAAGGAAATATAAGATGTAGGCAGTAAGGCTTTGGGCAGCAGAAATATTGAGATGCAGTGATGAAGAATATTTGGTTCTTGATGGGGGCTGTGTGTGCTATTTATAACTCAGCTCAGAAGATAACTTCCTCACCACGTAAGCTCTATTCAAATATAAAATATATTTGCCAATATTATCGGTTACTTTATTTTAAATCTGCAGCATATATATAGAGGGTATAATACGTTTTGACCAGGTTGCATTTTTAACCGAGTCCTCACTAAAGCTAAATAGTAGGTGAGGTTATAACTCAATCAGTATTCAAATCTTATACTAGTACTAGTACTAGTGTGTAACCCGTGTGTTGCACACGTTAATTTTTAAAATGTAATATTTGCATTATTAGTGATAAAAAATAAAACTTATTATGCATCATCAATGATTTAAGCGAAATAATTGATTTTCAGAATATATTTTTTAAAATTATGATGTATAATTTTATGTTTATATCTTACACATTGGGCTTAAGAAAGAAAATATATTTGTTATTTTTACTTATTTAATCAAGTGGTTTTTCCAGAATATGTTAAAGTTTTAGCTATGTTATCGGCTTACGAATTGACTAAAATGCGGATATTAAGAAAAAAACAAAAAAGGAATAAGCAGAAAATTGAATTATATGATATTATTGTTCACATTAATATTTTTATGTATTTAATAGGTTTTTATATTTGATTGAAAAATTAGTTTTGTCTTTTTGGTTAATATGAAAGTGGCATGCAAATTGAAATTATCGTTTTTGAAATAATTTATCAAATAAACTAGTATTACCGCACAACGGTGAGAAAACCGGCCGTTAAGGTGTTCAACATGAAATAAAAATTATTTGTTAAAACATAATTCAAATTAGATTTTATTTGAAAAATTATAGAATAATTTAAGAGATAATGAAAGTAATTAATAAAGTAAAAATTCAATTAAACTGATTTTTACATGTAAACCAACTTGAGACTAAAGAATATACTATCAATGTATTCATCTGTATCAGTCGTAAACACATACATACATTGTTATTGTATAACAAGTAAGATCGATGTAATCCTAATGTTTAGTTATTATGCAACTCTAAACCATTAATGATCGAAGAAATAAAAGAGAAATGAAACAAATATAAGTTCAAAACATATCAAAAATAGCCAAGTTAATGTAATAATAATAGTGTAATAGCAGTTCTTTTACAAAGATAAGCATTTTGTCAATAACAAACAGTCATACATGCAGATTGTATTTTTGTACCAATGGCAACATTGTAATGAATCCATACATTATATATACATAACGTATTATGCATGCTAAACTAAACTGGATAATACCTCAGCTGGCACAGTAATTGCATCAGACGAATTATCTGTAATTGCATCAAATGAATTATCACACCTTAGAGCATGCATAAGAGGCATTAGTCTTGTATCAAAATTGGAGACAACAGCTGTTTTCACACCAGATCTTGGGCTTCAAAAGTTGTCATGCCGCCATCTATGACAAGTTTGTCTCCGACTGGTATACGTAATAAAACATAATTTATTATATTTAGCTACCAAACTAGTCAAAAGCATCAAAACTACAGTTTAATGGAAAGAGTTAATTTTGCAAATTAAAATGTCCTTAGTGTTGACAAAAATCATTCCATGTTTCAACAAGCACGCTTATTTTGCGACCTATAAACTGACAAATTTCACCTTATGCCACATGTATTAATATTGGAAAAAAATTAGTATCAAATAGACAGAAAATTTCACACCATAGATCAACTATACGTTAAAATTGCCATGCTTTAATGGAAATCTCAGAACCTTATACCACATACTTATTTGCTTACAAGCAAAACTGTAAGCACTAAGGACATGAAACCACCAACATGAGTAACATCTGATTATAAAAACGCTCTCACAATGCCATAAGTTGGAGACATTTATACGAACAAAACCATAAGAAGCTGGCCACCATCTAGATAAAAGCTCGTACAAGTGTCAAGTGTCATGATGACATGCACTAGCCACTGCTGCATGGTTCATACCGGATGCTATACACTTTGAACCAAAATTCTTTAGTGAATTCATATCAGCCAAGGAGTGATAAGATATTCCAGCTTCTTGATTTTGCCTGTTTTCCTGATTTATATAATCGATTGATTTGAGCTTAAAATGCAATTTATTATGTATTCTTTGGGCTTCAACAAATATCGTCTCGGGCTCTCGAATTAAACCAGGCTCGTATGCTCAGCTACTCAACTTTGGATTCACATAGACAATGCTTATAGTAGATATTCTTGTCCCAAAAAACAAACCTTGATTCACCTGCAAGTTGTAAGTTTCTATCCATTCCATTTTCTCTTCATCAAGATTGAATATAAGAATCCTCTATGTCGTATTTTTCTGTTTGAACTAGTAAAAGCATCCCACTTGATTCTACATAGTAGCTTTTGTCCATAATTGTTCTATCGCATTTTTCTTCTAATGCGGCATCTGTTATTGTCTAAGATCATTTTTTTTGGATCACACACTCCTAAATTTCCTTCATTTCCAAGGCAGTAAATTCGATTTTTGCACAATACGGGATTACAAGATGATGCTACATAAAAGTATCTGAAGTTTCATGATAGCATCCACCGAACCCTTTCACAAACTTCATTGCCTCCTTTAGTGATGTACCTATTAATTAAAAATAACCAGGTTTCGTAAACTCATTGGAACAATTAGTGTACTCTTTCACAGTAAAATTCCTTTTTTAAGACTAATAAAATTCTCAAGATTACTTCATTTTCAACTGTGGACAAGAATTTTTCTCAAACTTTTTTCTAACTCAGTCGCGGAGGTTTCATTTTTGTTAACCTCCTTTACAACATTATGCCAATCTGTTGCTTCCTCTTGTAGGTGCCAAAAAACACCCCACAGAGCTTTCGTTCCCTTATATGACTTGCTACCCATATAGAAAATTCTTGCACAGTTTCGTAAAATTTGGCGTTTGTGCATGTATAACACCTCCATTTTGTACTCCAGTTACAGTGGCTCTTTTCTAAACAGCTGCCTAGACATAGCTTGAAAATATAAGTGGACTCAAAAAGGAATGTTCACACCTAGTACTTTGACGACTTCATTTACAGTGCCATTTAAGTGTATTTACTCATCTCAACTATATGTAAAATTGGATTCAATATTAGATGCTTCCAAAGTAGTAAACATGTATGGTAAACAAAACAAAACAAGTTATATAGTCTACAAAAACTAAACTAAACAACTATATGTAAAATTTGATTACAACATCAGTTCAGCATATTTGGAGTATATAACAAATTATATAGTCCACAAAAACTAAACTAAACAAATATAAACTAAAAATACACATAATAAAATGATTAATACAAACTCACCACTTTTCGTTTCCTGATAGTTTTCACCGAATTAGGATTTGTAGATCGATCCGAATTTGTGTCGGTAAATGGCTGGGTGATCGAGGAGACACTGTGTTGTGAGTTTTTCTGATAACGATTAGGGAACGAGAAATTTGAAGATCCGAGAATAATTTGTCGCCAAAATAAGTGTGGTTGAATTTAAATAACGAGCACCGAAAAGAAAATCAATAAAAAAAAATACGCAGATGAAAAAGAGTGAGGGATGCTGAAGAAGAAAAGGGCCGATTGAATTTAAATAATGAGAGTAGAAGTGAGAATCGTTAAAAAAAAACCCAGAAGAAATGTAAAGAAAAAAATGAAATCTTGGAATAGTTGCTTAAATCCGATTGCGGATTAAATGGAAATGGTGAGAAAAGGAAGGAATTGTCGCGTTGATTTGGATTGCAGAGGAAGAAACGGAGAAGACAGAGAGAAAGGAAATACGGAAATGAGATTATTGTTGAGCGATGAGAAAGAAGGTACGGAGAAGACGGAGAAAATATCGTTGTTCAGCGAAAATTATAAATTTAATGGCTCAACAGCTTGGTTTTTGCTCTTACAGCAGGGAAACCTCCCTAACGGTTGGTTTGATTAATATAGATAACTTAATTACTTTGAATATATAAAATTTTATAGTTTCTAGTTAAATAAAATGTATTTACCTAAATGTCAAAATTCAAAAGTGAGTTGTGGAGAACATTCTTGATCTACATTAAAATGTGTGGTTGAAGAGGTAGTTCTCCATCAAAAGAAAATATATTTGAATGGTGTTGATCTTTTGTGTTTACAAAAGTATATCATAATACATGTTTTGAATTTGTATTGGTTATTTATTTTACAATGATTTACCATAATATTTTAATTTATGAAATAACAATAATAATCATAAGTTTTAGTTAATTTAATCCGTACTACTTAATATTCCATCCGTTTGGCAACGCTGTTTTGAGTGGGCTAAGTTTGTACAATTATATACAGTGCATAAAATAATATTAACTCTTCATGATCAATCTTACGTTGCCTTACAAATTTTGAGGTGCCCAATTAGTTGGAGTATATTTTAAAATCAAACCGGGTCGTTTATGTCTTTATTTTGGTAGCTCACCTGCATGTGACTTAAATTCTAAACTTGGTTGTAATATGATAAAATGTTGCAATACGACGTCTTTGCAGTGTTTCATAAAGTATTGATGTATGCATGCTTTTGATTTAATATACATGCATTTATGGGTTGTAGTGTTTCTAATGTTTATGGGTTCTAATTTAGAGTTATATTTATGAATATGTGCAGTAGAACGTTATTTTTTTGCATTTTGTTGTGCATGCGTACAGTAGAAAATTAATTTAGAATATATGTTGTTAAACCAACATGCTCAAGTAAAATCTAATGCAACAAACATAAGTGAATTAAGAATTCACACTTTTTTGCTAATAACATGTACAGAATAACATGAGGTCATCACACAATCGATATTGCATTAAGGATTATGTCCTAAAGAGAAAGTACAATGTGTATTATACAAAAAACACAAGGTGCATCAAGTTTAAAAACAAAAGGGTACACAGTATGCATTGCTGAAATAAAAAAGAAAACATGAACAATCCAATTAAAAAATGATGGGCGGTATGTTGTTCTTCATAGTCTGAGCAGGGCCAAATAACCATTGTTGCTAAATTGGATTGGCTATCTTCACATCTGATTATGTTGACTGTGTTACATCACCTGCATGGTGGAAAAAAGAATTATTTTAGAATCCATGTATTCTATAAATACATAAGCATGTTATGGAAAATGGAATTTTGCTATGCAGCAAATACTATAATGTTTTGTCCAAAGGACGACTAACCTACCTCACTGTGCCTGAAACCGCGGAAGAAAACATTATCCCGGTTTGGATAGTAAAGAAGTTTTAATTACTAAAGAGTATTGTTAATGACACGCCAAAAAGGTTAAGGGGAGGTCATTTTTTGTTTTTTTTTTAAAAATTTACTAATGGTGGGGATTATTTAACATAGCCTCTGCTTAACAATTTGTAAAATATAAACCAAAGTGCCCTTTTATTATTTTACCCTAGATACAGTTTATTGTTTGTTAAACCCTAATCATCTTCTTCTTCTCAACATAAACAATTAATCGTTGTTTTCGCGGAGAAACCTATTTCTAATGAAATTTCTAATTTTGAAAAAAAAACATGATTTTTATTCAAAAAGCCGAACAACATGGTGAATTTGTTAAAGAAATCACCGAAAATGTAACAATTTACTGCAAGAAACGAAAGTCCGTTTTTCGGCAATAAGCATTATATTCGTTGACAGCGAGCCGTATTTCGATATGTCCTTGTCGATTTTTACTGTATTTTGTGTATTTGAATGGAGGGTAAAATCGGATTTATTTATTTATATTTTCATTGTGTTTGGCCCCCCTTAACAATTTAATTTTTAATGGAGTGAAAATAAAATATGGCCGCCCCTTATACGTTTTTGGAGTGACATTAACAATACTTTTACTAAAAGACACAAGGTAATAGAGTCAATTTAAAAAATAGGTGCTAAATATATTGTTGTAAATTATATATGTTATTTAAGTCAAGTGGTTCCATTTTTAAATACGAAGATATTTTGAAGCTCGGCAATGCATATAACATGAGTACTCAGTAAACAGCTTGTACGTATAGTTTTTTAGGTAAAATCTTTGACCAACGGTTCAATTACTCAAACGGTAGAATCTTTGACCAATAGTTTCAATTACTCAAACCATGAAAAACTCAATCATAATTGAGCAGCGTGTGTATGCTTTTGAGCCGGAAGCATAGATTTTGATATATAAGAATATTGATGCACCAGCTTATCTAGTATATCTGTGTCAGCTTATTTTTTTAAATCACCAAAAATGGTACATAAGCCTCGTGAATCCAAAATGCATTAATTTTGTTAGAACAAAGTAAATAGGTGAAGCCACAATGGTAAAGAAGCGTTGATTCACAAACTACTAACCATTAATGAATATATTGATTGTTTGTAACTACTGAAAGAGTATTATATTCTTATTGAAAGAAAACTAAGATAAAGCAATATTTCAGAAAGTGTGTTTTCCATACAAAGTCGTAGTTCATTGCATCGTTATCTATTACTTTTTTTTTGTAAATTTACAGGCTAATTAAAATCTTTGCACGGTTTGAAGATTTAAAAAAAGTCACATTAAATATTATAATCAACATGTCATTTTCTGTCTCCCATCCACCATCAAAGCTCCATAGCATTTCATTTTTATATATAACTTATGTTGGTCTAGCCTATCATTTTGAAAATGAGTGAACCCACCAAAAGCCGAATCTAATGCCAAATCGCCTACATTATCTCAAAAAATAATTGTTTGATGATTGGTTTACGTAAACATTTTAAAATGCGTGAATGTCGTAATATTGTTTTGTTATTAATCCACCGCATTAAAGTTCATTATTGTGCAATGTTGAAGTGACATGCATATTTCAGAGCAACAGCCACCTAATAGAAAACACTATTTTCTATCAAATATGACTAAGTTTTGATGTGAGGCTATGATATATCGGTACAACTATTTTTTTTTTTTAAAATATTGACATGAATATTCTTATTTTTTTTAAACATTCTTTGTTGGAAGTAATCGCTAGCATAATTGCAGATGGTCACTATGTTATAATGGAGTTAAGACTCAACTTGACGTAGCATTTTTCCACTGAAGGTGTAGTGAAGATACACAGGTAGTTCAATCAAGGACCTGGCTTAAATAAGTTATTATATCTATTATATCACATAATGAAGATACAACGTCTGCATTATTCAGATCGTTAGCTTGTTATTTTACTCCAACGGTAAACGATTTTGTGAAGTTTCAAACTACCTCTCATTATCCCTCATGCTTATACTACTAAGTTTGTCATCATTGTTGAAGCACATGATTGGTTGGAATTCTAACTTACATCTTTATAAAGTGTTGAATTCTATTCAAGCAAGACTGCTTAAACTGTAATTTATTCATTGATAATGAAGAACATCTTTACGCTATCGTTTATTTATCTTAAATATCTTATTTTTATTTTCCAAACTCTTTAATGAATTTTTTAAAATTATTGTCATTTTCTTACAATAAATGTTATGGTTTGATAAACACGAAATGAAACAGTTTCGCAAACAGAAAATAGGATAATGTTTCTACTTTGAAATCTTAAATCAAAATTATTAGATAAATGAGTCAAAAATTAATTTAAAACAATGGAAAACCTTTAAAAATGAACAACGATTATTCTCTGAATAAATATTTCAAAATTATATTATTAGACTAAATAATTAAGAAACTTATATCAAATGTGAGATAATTTTCACATTTAATCGTAGGCAAATAAGTTCAATTTGTTTAATCTCCTTAACTACATATGAAAAAAATGAAGTGGGTCTCTCACTTCTATGTATATTATTTAACTAAACCAATTTAACATGACATAAATTGTCACATATAAATTATGCTATAATTTTAAATATTACAGGAGAAAAGTAAAAATCATTCTTTAAGTGCCAGGTTCACCATTTGAAGCAAAAAGAACATGAATATTTACATTATGGTACATTGACGTGAAAAAAATAAGTAACACCGAATATGATTATTATAGGATCTCAGTACATTCAAATCAATCATAGAAACAGTGAAAGTTTGTCGAAGAAACATGTATACCAATTATAGAATTTTCATATCCAATGTTAAGTTTTTTACATTTGTAATAACTACCATGGACAATTAGAAAAAACCTAATGTGTTATAGAATTAAAGTGCCCTTTTATTATTTTACCCTAGTTACAGTTTATTGTTTGTTAAACCCTAATCATCTTCTTCTTCTCGACATAAACAATTAATCGCTGTTTTCGCGGAGGAACCTAATTCTAACGAAATTTCTAACTTTGAAAAAAAAAACATGATTTTTATTCAAAAAGCCGAACAACATGGTGAATTTGTTAAAGAAATCACCGAAAATGTAACAATTTACTGCAAGAAACGAAAGTCCGTTTTTCGGCAATAAGCTTTATATTCGTTGACAGCGAGCCGTATTTTGATATGTCCTTGTCGATTTTTACTGTATTTTGTGTATTTGAATGGAGGGTAAAATCGGATTTATTTATTTATATTTTCATTGTGTTTGGCCCCCCTTAACAATTTAATTTAATCTCCTTAACTACATATGAAAAAAATGAAGTGGGTCTCTCACTTCAATGTATATTATTTAACTAAACCAATTTAACATGACATAATTGTCACATATAAATTATGCTATAATTTTAAATATTACAGGAGAAAAGTAAAAATCATTCTTTAAGTGCCAGGTTCACTATTTGAAGCAAAAAGAACATGAATATTTACATTATGGTACATTGACGTGAAAAAAATAAGTAACACCGAATGTGATTATTATAGGATCTCAGTACATTCAAATCAATCATAGAAACAATGAAAGTTTGTCAAAGAAACATGTATACCAATTATAGAATTTTCATATCCAATGTTAAGTTTTTTACATTTGTAATAACTACCATGGACAATTAGAAAAAACCTAATGTGTTATAGAATTAAAAAGAACCTCACTTTAAACTAAAATCTCTATGAATTTACTTTTTAAAATGCAAATTAAAATGTAACTACGGCTAAGTGCTGCAGTTGGAAAAAAATGCTTAAGTTATGTTTGAGAGCTAGGCAACATTCTAAGTTAATATGGAAGAAGAAAATATGATATTCACTAAGAATGATTTGCTTTAATGAATCCAACTTCAATATTTATCCCTCAGATATAGGAATCCCAAATGGTCTCCAAAAGCAAGCCAGCATTATGTTTTGGTATAGTATATAGTCTGATCATTCAGTCTTCCACATCCATGTACAACATAACAGTCGTTAAAAAAACCATCCAAAGAAAAGAATATTGAACAAATAAAGTAATTATATTGTTCAAGTAAAGAATAACATTGTCTAATGTTAATAAAGTTATTACAACCGTACTGTGCTTTTATTTTATATGCCACAAGTACCAGGTTGGCATGTCTTTTTTGGGTTATTTCTTTTACTGGTTGAAATTTATTGTAGCATATACATAGTTTGGAGCTACAGCATTATGCATTGGTGGGTTTGCTTTATTTAAATGAGTATGTTTCCTCTATGATTATAAGTTTTATATTCCAAAAAACGTACAACGATCATGATTAGCGGAGAAAGAAAATGGTTCATACCTTGTTAATTTTGACTATAGCCTAAAATATAGTTGATTGCCACTGGAGTATTCCTTTAAAACATAGAACTTGAATTTTTTCAGCTTTAAAAGAAGTTCCCAAGAAGTAGTTAGAAATACATAAGTGTATGAAAAAGGATCTTACTTTGAAATATTTTTCTGGAAAGACTTTACTCTAAATCAATTAGCGGACAAAATGATTCATATCTTACTTTTCTTCTTGACCATAGCCTAAATCAATTCTAGTTGATTTCCACCACAATAATTGTGTTAACGTGTAAATGAAAGGGCTTGAATTTTCCAACCTTAAAAGAAGTTCCCAAGAAGTAGTTAGAAATATATAATTAAATGAGCAAAAGATCTAACACTAAAATATTTATATTAAATAAAAAAGATTACATGCTAATTTATTTTTAACTATTAAGAAACTGCAACTATTAAAAGGGATCAAATTATATATAGATCAGAAAAATAATATTAAACAACTATTAGGAAGCTTTAATGCCTAACGACCAACAATAAAAAAGAAGGGTGGCAAGCATAAAATCTGCTACATTCATATAAGAGAAAACAAAAAAGAAGTGAAAGTTCGCACTACTACTCATGAGAAAATTTGAAAGTGAGAAAATGAAATAGGACTAAAGATTTCTAGCAAGCCAAAAAAAGAGAAAATGAACACAGAAAGGGGAAAAAACTGAACAATAAAATATACCTAAATGCCAGAAATACTATCGAGCAAGAAAGCGACATGGAAGAGTGTAGAAATTGGATTTGGCGATGATAACTGGGAAGAATTGAAAATAAACGATGGAGTTGGCATTTAGTGAATGGAAATAGACAAATGCTCCTAGATGTGTTCTAAAAATGCACATAAATTCCTTCCGCTAATATTGCGTCTCTTTTGAAGTGTCAGCGGACGATAGTCGCATTCATTATTTGAAAAGATAACTAAACTAAATAACATGGATTGCCATATCAAGTAAAAATGCTTTAGTGCTTGCGGAAAAAGAATGAACACATATATTTGTTCATGATCCATGCATATCTGTCCAACAGCGCCATTTAAACATATCCACAAAACCATCGGTCTTCATCACTCATGTATGAAAAGATGACAGTAATTGTAGCTATTATTATGAAAAAAGAATCTTAAAAAAAAATCTATAATAGATTAGTAGTCATAAAGAACAAAGCAAAGTAGTCACAGGAAAAATTGAATTTATACTCCAACATAGGTAATTATTCTATAGATCCAGGTTATGAGATAAGTATTTGAAAATTTATCCCATAGCAGCAAGACCTGTTTAAATAATAATGAAAATTTATCCATTATCTACTTATCTTGAATTATACAAAACTTTTACACATTGATCCAAGCACCAATCTTGCAAACTATGCTGCCCTTTTGTGGAAGTTCACAATTAATTACTGTAGACACCAAACATGATTTTCTCTTTACTTGTAATCATGTGTGGATATGCATGTACTATGACCATGCGAACAAAAGTATATACATATACATAATAATACATATGATTGTACGCGTACATGCATACATATTCACATATATAATCAGGCACATATATAGTTAAAAATGTGAAACATCAGGAGCTTAAAGAGTTGGTGATTTGAATTTAGGCAGCTAAACAAACCATCAAAAGATGCACCATAGGAGGAGGCCTTGCTTCATACAACATTATTATATATAAATAACAAAGTATAAGCAAATCTAACCACAAAGAAAAGGAGAAAATGTAATGAATTATAATATAAGTTAAAAACTTAAAAGTCATTGGAGATCTTAACTCGTTCATACATCTATGACGGTATTCATAAAAAAATCGAACCTGTCGCAAAAATTGGCAAAACAGAGGATGGTTTTATATCCATCAATCCCCTGTTTAACTTTCTTTTTTACCCTATTCTCACGTATTACTCATATTTGATTCACAAGTATGTTACTGCATTTAACTAGCTATTGCTCCTCGCCTACATTTCCTTTTTATCTTCGAGCGGAAGATTGCCATGATGTCAGTCATCGCTGTCTTCATCATCATAAGCATACTTTTCAAAATTCAGCTCAAACATGTATCATTATGTTGATTGCAAAAATCATCATTAAGAAAAATATGGAGTTCATGCCGCAAATATTCTATAAAATTTTAATGCATGCATGAATTGATTGGTAAAGTTAATAATAACAAAATTTAAGCAGAGTTAAAACTTCATTAATCCAAACTTAACCACAAAAATGTAGAAAATAAATATGCATGTTTGTAATTTGCTTAAAAATTTAAAAAAAGCATCACCCACCATATATGATAAAACATAAACAGTGGGGTTGTTCCATTATTTGTTTGCAAACTTGATACAATGGAATCTAAAGATAATTCAAGAAAGAAAAATTAAATGAAATCGAATGTCAAATTGGAATCTAAAGATAAATCAAGAAAGAAAAATTAAATGAAATCCAATGTCAAATTTCATATTGGGATTTGGTAACGTACCGACAAAGCAAGGAACCCAAGACGGTTATCTTTAACATAAGGTTATGAAAATATCAACGAAGAGCGAGGAAATTGCCTCGTCTTTAATAATCCAATTTTGATACATTCTTGTTTAACTCCAAATCGGAAGGCATATAACATCCAAATAACATTTAACTACAAATCAAAAGGCTTACAACAGAACCATTTTGGGATCTTATATATATATATATATATATATATATATACACACACACACACACATACACATATATATACATATACATATATGTATATGTATATGTATAATCCTGGTTCTTACTTCTTCCCTGACAGTTCATAAACTAGCATAGTTAATTGATTGTTAATTGACGCTAGGCTGAGGAAATCGAGTGAACAAATAAATCATCGCCTAACCGAAGTTCCAGTGCAAAATCCAAGAAACTGAAAAAGATACCTATGGTAGAAGCCTCAGATGTGCTTCCTGGGTAGCTTGTTAATCGACGACAGGCTGCATAGATGATGAAACTGAGTGAACGGATGGATTATTGTGTAATAGGTGTAATTGATGAAGGCGAACATATACGTAGCTGTGAGCGATGAGCGATGGATGTCGAATCAAAATCGAGACGTGGATAATCGGCAGTCATCGTCGCTAGTGAATAAGGGAGGAAATCGTTTTTTTCTTTTACCGAGTGTGAAAGGGAAATTAGGGTTGGATGGGAGAGGAGCAAATAGTGTTTGGGTGAAAAATAGATCTGGGGGTCCGTCTATTTCCACCCCAATATTTAATCTTCCCACCCCGGTTAAAATTTTAAAATTTCAATACCAATTTTACCATTTAATAATTTTTTAGATAGCTAGTTTAATATTATCTACTTTATTTATCATAGTGATTTTGGATGAACAAAAGGCAATCATATTAACAAATGAAATTAGACTATTAGGTTCAAACTCTTGGCCATCCATTTTTACACTATACTATAATGCATGTATGCAGTTTTTACACCATATTACAATGCATGCATACACTAGTTTACCTTTCCTTTCAGATTTGTATGTAAAATGTTTATGGTTTTGATAAGTAAAACAAAAATTGATGGGGTTTAATTACTTGGTGATATGGTTACTCTCAGAACTTCCCATACTAGCATTTTTGATTTGTATGTAAACCCCGTTACCAGCATACATGAAAAACAGCAATTAGTAACATGTTTAGATAAAAAAAATTATATACACCCTTACTACCATAAACATTTCACATACGCAATTTTGTTTTACTTGTCTTTTTCATGTATGCTAGTAACAGGTTTACCTTTCCTTTCAGATTTGTAGATAAAATGTTTATCGAAGAAGGAAGGGGAAGTTCAGGTAATAACGGGGTGGGAAGAGTAAAAAGAGGGGGGAGATTTTCTATATTATCGTGGTGAGAAGAGTATATTTCGGGGGGTGAATAGACGAACCCTAGATCTGGGAAGACATTATGTTTAACAACGAATGGCGGATGGAAACCGAAAGAGAAAATTGATAAATTAATTTAAAAACAGATTAGCTTTGTTATTATTTTAAAAAAAAAAATATCTCTAGAGAATCAAGGAGAAGAGAGAGAACTCCGAGAATTAATGAGAAGTGAGAAAACTCCTCGAATTAAGGAGAGGGCTTTAAATGTAGGGGTGAGCATTATTTGGTTAAACCAAATAAACCAACCAAACCAATTGATTTTGGTCGGTTTGGTTCGGTTTTGAAATTAGATCGGTTTGTAATCGATCCAAAAAAATATTTAGTTTGGTTATCGGTTTAACCAAATTAACTGAACTTTTATTATATTTTCAAATTTATCGAAATTATTGTAAATATTTTAGCTTAGTTTGGTTATCTAAGTTAATTTTAATCATCACATATGTACCAGAATTAATATTGGGAAGCATAAGAGTCATAAATAATAATACTTTAATCATATATTTATATATTATTTAAAATTACAGTTAATATTATGAACATAAAGTATAAAATATTTTTAGTTCGGCTAAATCGGATAACCAACCGAACCAACCAATCTTAATTTGGTTGGTTTGGTTTTCATTTTTATCGGTTTTAGTCTGGTTTGCAGTTTATATCATCGGATAAACCAAACCAACAAAACGCTCACCCCTATTTAAATGGTTCTGCTTTACTATTATTTAATAGATTAACGTACAGCAGTGGGAAAAACCGACCGTTAAGGTGCATAGTACCAAAGAAAAATGTCTTTGTTAATTTTTTTTATTTTCAATTTGATGAAAAATTAACTGCATCGGGAAAAAAATGAAAATATTAAAAAAATTATATATCAAATTGCACTAAGGTTTAAACATACAAGCCAATTTGATAATAAAAAGACAAATCAAACAAATATTAGTTCAAAACATATCACTAGTATTACCATACAACGATGGTGAAAAACGACTGTATAAGCATATATGGATGTGTAGATAATTTTGAATAAAATATATTTGTGTTTATAGTATTTCTAACTTTGAATTTTATCTTCAACATTTTCATTGCTCTTGGCTTGACATAACCAAAAAAGATAACATTTCAATCTCTTAAAAAAAGGTTTAAAGCATTGCATGAGGTATTCTCATGGTTCAACTTGTAAAAGTCCATATAATAGATTGACTAATTTGTTACCTATGTGATGATCCACATATAAACTTAGTATCATTTCCTTAAAGATGAGCATGAATATGTTATTATCAAATAAATCCTGAAAATCATACATCGATAGTACATACATGCATATGGCAAGTTTAAACTACATAAACTACATGTAAAAGAAATGAAGAAACAACATGAAATCTTAAATGTTGGATTTTCTACTGCATGATGGCATATTTATATAACTATTTTCTAATTAGATGTCGAACTGACAATCATAATTGACACATGAATTAATCGCAGATGATTCAATTACTTCCAGTACATCAATTATTCATTTAAACACCTACTGCACCTCACCATCTCACCATAGCAGTTGAACTTCAACGCCTTCAGCAACTGGAGTTATTCATCATCATTGTCCTGGCATTTCATAATATTGAGCAACCCTACATGTCTTCTGGTGCAGCTCTCTGTAACGACCCGGAAAATCTGAACCAATTTAAAAATTTTAAATTGGCAAAAATAATGGATTTTAAATATTTAAAATAAATATTTTAAATAATATCAATAAAAAGTGAGTTTGAATCGACGTTTGAAAAAGAATATAATTAATTCTAATTATAAACAAGGCCTGAAATGGCGCGGTAGTTTCAAAATTTGAATTCAAAATTTGTCGGACTGTACCGGGTGCAAAACAAAACGGATTTGAGTGAAACCAAAAATATTTTAATCTGTTAGTGAATACCTTTCTAACGAATCTAAAAAATCGAAGTTTCATAGCGAGATGCAAAAGTTATGGCCAAATGAATTTTCAGAAAGGTCGCTATGGAATTTATATTGCCCGTGAAATTGGCCATTTTGCATACGACCTCGGAATTCGACGAAACCACTTTTGTTGGATCCGGGATGTAAAGTTTTGCTAGGTTTCAAATTTCATAATTTTTGAAGCTAGTATGTGAGCGTGGCAAAGGAAAACGTGTTTTGGTCAATTATAGTTAAATTTGATCGACCAGAAATGGGCCATTTTGCAAACGGTCTCAGAATTCGACGAAACTAGTTTTGTTGGGACCGTACCGTCAAAACATAGCTAGATTTCTGAAATTTTTCGAATCAGTTTGTGGCCCTAGCAAATTGAAATGTACGTTCAAATCAAATATTGAATGTTTTATATTTTAATTTGAGGGAAAACTGACTGAAACAGTCGAATAGGCCTTCGAAACATATCTCATTGTGTTCGGAATGGGGGTAAAACACTAGGGACGACAGTCGTTGGGTTTGGATTGGGGTTCGTGTGTGAAAGGGGGTATTTTCGAAATTTAAAAATATATAAATAAATAAATAAATCTAATTGGCCACTACATCTTTTCTCTCTCCCCGACTCTACCAGGCGCACGACGGAAATCGATTCTTACCTTCTCTCCTCCTTTTCTTTTGATCCGCTCAATGAAATCCAACGCCACAGTTATTGTTTTTGTAGTACTTCTCATGATCTTCAAATCCATATAAGTATTGGATTTTTTCATGGCCTGTAGGAGGAGAATCGCCCTCGAGAAGTTCGCCCAGTCATCGCCTGATTCCGCCACAACCGCCAGTTCGAGTTCGCCGCCGTTCAGAGCGCCGCTACGCCTCTCCAAGCTCGTCGACATCGTGTAGGCTGATCGACATATCGTGCTTCGGATTGTGAGAGAAATCGAAACCTAGTTTCGAGCAGTTTTTGAAGGTAACGGCTGTGTTTTATTTAATCTGATTTTAACACCTTTAAACCGTTGCAAACTTTGAAAAAGCATATCTTTTTCATTTCTTGACGAAATTCAGTGAAACAAGAGGCAGTGGACTCGTGTGGACGTCTTCTACCTTCTAGAAGAGACCGCATATTTTTTCTGAGCCTTCTGCTATTTTTGGTGGAGTGGAACCCAATGTGAGATTTCTAATTTATAAACGATATGGAAAACGATAATGTATAAATTATATGATCGATGTATGAGTTATATAAGCGTTTTACACCTCTTGTATAAGTTGTACGTTCGATGTATAAGTTATATATGCGTTGTAAAAATTATATATGTGTTGAAATAGAAGTGAAATGCTATATATATATATATATATATATATATATATATATACGCCCCTCGTCCACAAACCATGGATGATATTTATTGGTTGTGATTGGTGTGAAAATTGATTGATAGCGAATGGTTGATTGGAATTGTTTGTGGTTGAAATTGATTGATTGTGGTTGAAAAATACCCGTTTATGGTTGAGAATTATTTGGTTGAAACCACATAGGATTAGTTTGTGGAAATGAAAAAAATATACATGCCGCCTGCGTGCGAACTAGATGCATGAATCCCCATTGTCAAAAACCGCGAGGTTTTAAGGTAGAGCGAGGAGCCGTACTAGGGACGGTCCCGGTTTTAACTACCCTGTCGTTATGCTGCCGAAATTTTGAATAATATTCATGTGTTAGAATTATTTTCCTGTATTGAAATTGTATTCGTCTGTTGAATAGAAAACCTTCATGTGTTGAATAGAAATTCATTCGTTGAATCATATTCATGTGTTGAATGGTATTCGTGTTTTGAATAAATTGTTTTAACAATAAATATCACATTTTTACTCTATATATACAAACTATTGAAAAACCTTCATGTGTTGAATCGATATTCATTCGTTGAATTGAAATTCATGTGTTGAATGGTATTCGTGTTTTAAATATAAAAATCACCTTTTTAGCGATATATACAAACTATAGAAAACCTTCATGTGTTGAATCGATATTCATTCGTTGAATTGAAATTCATGTGTTGAATGGTATTCGTGTTTTAAATATAAAAATCACCTTTTTATCTATTTATATAAACTATAGAAAACCTTCATGTGTTGAATCGAAATTCATTCGTTGAATTGAAATTCATGTGTTGAATGGTATTCATATTTTGAAAGAAATTGTTTTATAATAAAAATACCATTTTTAACATCAATATGAAATGTATAAAATAATCTTGTTTTGAAATAAATTGTTTTATAATAAAAATCCTATTTTTATCACCTATATTAACTATATAAAATGGTCGTGTTTTGAAATAAATTGTTTTACATTAAAAATCACATATTTATTATATACATGAATTGTTAAAAATAGTGAAGTGTTGAAATAGAAAACAGTTGGATAAAAATATCATTTTTATCAAATGTATGAAATTCATATGGTTTTGAAATCGAAGAATCGATATATATATATATATATATATATATATAAATAGAATTGAAATATATTGAATAACGAAGCTGCAGTTCGTATTTTGAAACCGTGATTTCAAACGATTATTGCGGGAGATCCGACCATCGGATTTTCCCGAAACCGCAACCGTTGGGTTCGCTTTGGAAATATCTTTCCAACGGCACCAACTTTGTAAAAATCCAACGGTTGGATTGTCTTGAATGTTTAATTCAAATCTGAAGAAAAACAGTGCCAGAATCGATTATATTTATATATATATATAATTATATTTAATCGAATAACGACGCTGCAGTTCGTATTTTGAAATCGAAACTTCAAACGATTATACCGGGAGATCCGACCGTCGGATTTTCCCGAAACTGGAACCATTGGATTCGTTTTGAAAAGATCTTTCTAATGATGTAAATTTTGTGAAGATCCAACGGTTAGATTTTCAGATATGTGTAAATCAAATCTGAAGAAAAACAGCGTCACGGCCGCGTTATGGCCGGAAGCATCGTTTTGAATAAATTGGCTATTTTAAAATAAATAAAAATAGCGATAAATCGTTATAAATATTATAAACGATATGTATGTGAAATTTAGAAACTAATTGAAGTTTGGCTAAGTCGAATGGTTTCCTGGGTGTTGATCTGATGTTGGTTTCTGCCTTCGGGGTTAATATTTGGGAAATCGTTCTCTTACTGATTGACGGTTAGTGACTAATGAATTGAAATGATGCGTATGTATGTTAGTGTTGCACTTGTTTATTATATACGCGAGTTTCTCAGAAAGGCCGGGTTTATCCCATTCTGAATAACTGAATCGACGATAAGAAGTCGAAGATGAAGACGGGGGTTGAAGACCGATCTTCACCTCGTTTGGATGGTCACTGAGGTCCTGATTGGGAGGCATCCCGAAATATGGATAATGAGTGGTGATCGTCCAGACGTACGTGGGAATCGATTGATATGCGAGGTATTTAGTGCCTCCGGTTTCGTTCCGACCCAGAACGGACTCGCAAATGGACTGTGTGTCTGACATTGGAATTCATTATGTGCGATTGATAACCATCAGTTGCATGGTGTGAATTACCGGTGTGGCATGCTAAGATGCAGTGAACAGGGCTTCTGTTGAAAAGCAAAGTCTTGTGATTGATGATCAAAGCACCGCCTGTGTGGCGTAGCGTTGTGTATAACGTGAATTCGCGAGCCTCACACCCCGGTATGAACCAGAAACGGGAGAGGACATCAGGGAGGGCCTGCGTTTCTTTCTAGCTAGGAGTTGTGTCGGTGTTTTTACACGGCCTGACATTTTACTTATGTGGATGATGGATAGTGAGGCGCCTCGGTTTTATCGGTCGATCTGGGATCGATGGAGTCATTGGTTGGCTCATTTACGCCCCATAGGGCGGGGAGACGTAGTGTTCAGGCATAATAATCCACATCGGTGGACCGGCCTTGACGATCCAGGAGGCAGTTGCGGCTGTTCCTGAGACATGGGCTAGATTGTCTCGAATTCGGTAAGGACTATCTTTTGCCTTGATTAATGAACGGAAATCCAATTTCCAAATACGACATCGTGCGATTTTGATTGTATATATATATATATATATATATATATATATATATGGCGACATGATATATGGTACCCATGCCGTCTATGATTGATAGTTATGATTCGAAATTGTTTTTGAAACATGTAAACACTAGTAATAATATCAACTGCTTTTGTTTTATTCGTATCAACCATATTTTGGCCATTATAAGGTAAAACTCTATCCTCCGGTTTGCGTTGCATTGTGTGATGGGAACTGAGTCTTATAATGGCTTCATTTTTATAAAAAGCATTGCGATGTTTAAAAGAAAGATTTGTTTTTAAAGCACTGGCAATCCAATGGAGTAAACCCGTTCTACGAAAGTGGCGTGGTCCTGTGATTAGCCATATTATAAATGTGTTGAATGGATTTATCATACCAGTCCCATGACTGACTCGTAGTTTGTTTCACTTTCAAACTCGGGTGCCCCTTTTTCTACACGGGCAGCCTTGTATTCAGGTTTTAGCTGGCTTTCTCTGGATAGCTGGAGCTGAAGATGGATTCTATCATTTATCTCTTTTTATGCTGTTCAGCTCCTATTGTACATTATGTTTGTTTTCCGCTGTAGACATTTATGTATAACTGAACTGTATTTGTTCTAAGTATGATCCTGTATACTGTGTAACTCTGATGATTACTTTTATCCAGTATAATCTTTGTGCATTATCTGGTGTATTTATTTATTTCTGTTCAGCTATTATCTGTTTATGTGTTATATTCCAAGGATTACCCTTGCCACCGTCAGTACGGGGTTTGGGGTCGTATCATTTGGTATCAGAGCTTTGGTTAAGCTTAGTTCTGGAATATAACATATTAACGAACTCGTTAGAAATAGAACCATTAGTGTTCTAGGACAAGTAACTCATTACAGATAGGATCAGTAATATCCTAGTATGAGTTGCAGAATGAAATAACACCTCGATAGATACATTTACATTCAAGTATATGTTTCTATGCTTTAAAATATCTTTTCTGTGACCTGACACTTGATCTGCTATTTGCAGAAGTACTAGAAAATGAATGCCAGAAACAGAAGAAGTAATACTGACCCGGATATAGAAGCTCTATTTATGAAATATAGAAATTTGGGTGGAAAACCGTTCTCGGGTGAAGAATCAATTATGAAAACACAAGCATGGATTCGTTCGGCTGAGAAAATCTTTGAAGGATTAAAGCTGAGGGATGACCAGAAAAGATTACTGGCCTCCTGGGCACTCAAAGACGAAGCTTTGTTCTGGTGGGATTCAGTTATTAAGGATAATCCAGAAGGTGATATCACCTGGGATAGATTCAAAGTGATTTTCCTGGAAAGATTTACTCCTCCTGAAGCAATTGAACGACTATGTGATGAATTTTCTTATCTGATACAAGGAGATATGACCATTCCTGAATATCATAAGAAATTCAATGAACTTTCTCACTTTTCCCCTCATCTAATTCAAAATCCGAAGAGGAAGAATTTGAGATTTATCAACGGGCTTCAAAGGAAATACCAGAATAAAGTAATGGGGCATGTGAAGCTTCCTTTTTCAGAAATGATTTATATGGCTTACCAGTACGAGGATCTCGACAAGAAAGGTATGCTACAGTACGAAGAGGAAGTCAGCTCTAGTAATAAAATTGAGTCTGAAACTAATCGTCCTGAGGCCAGTACAATGTCTGAGGTCAGTAAGGAGCCCAAAGTCAATCGAAAAAGGGCCAGATCCGAAAAAGAACCAGCAACGACTGCCATATGCAATAACTGCCATAAGCAAGGGCATTTGCAAGGAAATTGTAAATTCTCGAAGAAACGAAATAATGATGGATTTAAATCCGGCGAAAAGCTTCAGGAAAGTAGAGAATACAATCTCTGCCAACAGGCTGGTCATGTAAAGCAAGATTGTTGGCTATTGAAAAAGACCAAAGAGGCTCAGGTAAATGAAGTAGCAGAAACTTCAGCACCCTCAACTAGTCAGGGAAGATATGATGTTTTAGAAGGAACGCTTACTGTAAAAAACATTCCAGTCAAAGTACTGTTTGACACAGGCACGTCACGAAGCTTTATTGCAAAGAATGCAGTTAAGAAGTTGGATTTGAAATTGAGGAAGCTTAAAGAACCAATGACTGTCCAAAATCCGGTCTGGGATTCCATCGATCTCAGTTGGGTTTGTGCAGTATCTGTCTCTTTTTCCTGCTATAAATTCCCTACTATCTCTATTGTCATGAATTTTATTGAATTCGATCTTATTTTGGGATTGGATTGGCTAACCAAATATGAAGCCGAGGTTAGATGCGCCGAAAGAGTTGTTAGGGCAAAGATTAAATCAGGGAATTATATAACCATTCCCTGTGAAGGTCAGAATTCTAATAGAAAAGACTTATGGGCAGCTTTGGACGTTTCTCCTGTTCAAATAGAAAATATCCCTGAAGTCACAGATAATATTCCCGACCTCGTAAAAGATATTCATGTCGTCAAGAACTATGTGGATGAGTTCGAAGAAGTCGTTCGCTTACCTCCGCAGAGAGAAATTGATTTCAAAATTGCTTTGATTCCGAATGCAAGGCCGGTAGTTCACGCTATTCGAAGAATGTCCTTGAAAGAGAAAGAGGAATTAGACAATCAAACACGACAACTCGTATGGAAGGGTCTGATCAGGCCTAGTTTCTCTGATTGGGGAGCAACAGTGGTGTTTGTCCCAAAATATGACGGTACTCTGCGACTATGTGTGGATTATCGTGATTTGAACAAGCAGACCATAAAGAATAAATATCCATTGCCGCGAATCGATGATTTATTGGATTGTCTGAATGGAGCACAAGTGTTTTCAAGGATGGACCTAGCTACAGGCTTCCATCAGCTTCGAATTGCCGAAGAGTGTGTTCCTATGACAGCATTCAGAGGTCCCGACTTATTCTATGAGTGGTTAGTAATGCCGTTCGGCTTATGTAACGCTCCAGCATACTTCGTCGATTTGATGAATAGAGTGTTCAGAGGAGTTTTGAATAAATTTGTTCTGGTTTTTATTGACGATATTCTAATCTTCTCTAAATCAAAGGCCGAACATGAAAAGCATTTGGAACAGGTTCTGGAAATCCTCAGAAGGAATGTATTAAAATCCAAACTATCCAAATGTATATTCTGGCGAGTTGAAGTGAAATTTCTAGGCCACGTCGTATCGAAAGAAGGAATTGTTGTGGATCCAAGTAAAATCACAGCTATTCAAAACTGGAAGTAGCCCAGTACCCCTATAGAAGTCCGCAGTTTTCTCGGATTGGCTAGTTACTACCGGAAGTTCGTTAAAAAAATTTCGAAGATATCTGGTCACTTAACGAAGCTTACAAAGAAGCACTCTAAATTCAAATGGACTCCAGAAAGTGAGGAGGCTTTTGAAGAGCTAAAGTTAAGATTAACGACTGCTCCAGTGTTAACCATCATCGATGGCAATCAGGATTTGAAAGTCTGGATAGATGCTTCTAGAGAAGGCCTTGGCGCAGTGTTAATGCAAAGAGGTCAAGTGATTGCTTATGCTAGCCGTCAGCTGAAGCCGCATGAGAAAAACTACGTAACTCATGATCTTGAGTTATTGGCTATTGTATTCGCCTTGAAATCTGGAGATACTATCTTCTGGGTGAGAGGTTTGAACTGTTTACAGATCACCAGTCGTTAAAGTATCTATTCACCCAGAAAGATTTGAATCTGAGGCAGCAACGTTGGCTGGAGTTTCTTGCAGCATATGACTTTGAGATTATATACACTCCAGGGAAAGCCAATGTCGTGGCCGATGGGTTAAGCCGAAAGAATGAAATGATCGCCAGTTTTATTATCACGACCTCATTTATAGATAAAATATCTGCTCTTCAGAAGGATGATCACTTCATTCAGAAGATCAGAGAGATAATTCAGAAAGGCGAGCCCTCGAGTTTTCAAGTTGATAATGAGGGGATTCTAAGGCTGAAAGGTCGAATTTGTGTTCCTAACATTGCTGAGCTCCGAATGGAAGTTCTGGATGAATGCCACAAGTCAAAACTTAGTATCCACCCGGGAGTAAGCAAAATGTATAATGACATCAAACGCATTTTCTGGTGGAAGTCGATGAAGAGGGACATTTCTTTATATGTTAGCTGATGCCCTACTTGCCAGCTAGTCAAAAGCGATCAACAGAAACTGGCTGGATTATTGCAACCGCTTGACGTTCCAGGCTGTAAGTGGGAACATATTTCCATGGATTTCATAGATGGTTTGCCTAGAACCAGAAAAGTAAATGACAGTATTTGGGTGATCGTAGATCGCTTCACGAAGACCGCCCATTTCATACCTGTCAGATCAAACAGAACTGCTCAGAGTCTAGCGCAAATTTACTTCAAGGAAATTGTTAGACTGCACGGAGTGCCACTCAGTATAGTCAGTGATAGAGATACAATATTTACTAGCAAAATCTGAGAGGCATTTCAAGTAGAGTTGGGAACAAAACTGAACTTGAGCACCGCTTATCATCCTCAGACAGATGGTCAGACTGAGAGGGTGAATCGTATTTTAGAAGATCTATTGCGGGCTTGTGTTCTAGATTTCGGTGGATCATGGGAAGACCATCTGCATTTGGCTGAATTATCATATAATAACAGCAACCAGGCGAGCCTGACAATGTCGCCATTCGAAGCATTATATGGTAGACCGTGCCGATCTCCTGCTTGTTGGGTTGAACCCGGTAATAGACTTGTGTTAGGGCCTGATATGATCCGAGAAGCTGCCGACAAAGTCGATTTTATTAAGAAACGATTACTCGCTGCTCAAAGCCGACAATAAAGCTATGTCGATAGGAGAAGAAGAGATATATCGTTTACTGTTGGCGACTATGTATATCTGAAAGTGTCGCCGATGAGAGGAGTTATCCGGTTCGGTAAAACAGGGAAGTTGGCGCCCAAATTCATTGGTCCCTTTCCTATTCTTGAACGGATCAGAACTATCGCTTGTAGGTTTAAATTGCCTGATTGGTTGCCTGGAGTTCATGATGTATTTCACATATCTCAACTTCGAAAACACGTTCATGACCCAGACTTGATCGTGGAAGAAGCAGCTCAACAAGATATTGAAATTACCCCTGAATTAGCTGTGAGAAGAGAGCCGCTAAAGATCATCGGCAAAGAAACCAAAGAGCTGAGGAACAAGAAGGTTCACTTAGTCAAAGTGCAATGGAGTGGTGATCCGCGGGATTGTACTTGGGAAACTGGGGAGAACATTCAGAAAGCCTATCCTAGATGCCGAGTGGATATCTCTGATTGACTCCGGTGCAAGGTACATTTACCATACTTTACATTACCAATTAATTCTCTACTCTATTGTTATTTTCTTTCCATGGATGTGCACTTTTAATTCTATAGTCTGAATGATTTTAAAGGAATATAGAAATTGATTAGTATATTTTTGGAAGAGTTAAAAACAAATTTCTTGTTGTTTGCATTGTGTGATAGTAAATTGGATTAATTAAATTATTGAAACGATAGTTAATTTAATTAATAAGAAAATGAATGGTAGGATTTATTCGATTAACTCACACATTGAAATGATTTAAAAATAGATAGAAATATATACAAGTGCATTATATATGTTTGAACCGGTAATTGGATAGCTGTTGAGTAAAGATTTTATTTGCGTGCCCGACAAATAGGTAAACCTTAATGAGTTGGATGCGAAATATTATTATATCAGCTCCTGTGAATTCCATTGGATGCGGAGTGCTGGTTATTCTGTGTGTAATAATAAACGTCGCCATAGGATAGTAACAATTAATTTTGAACTACATTACATGGCATACTTCAGAGGATAGGCATACTTCATCATATACCACATAAGCATTTGGAGCTTGTGTGATGAGGTGGAAGATTTACCATACGAGCGAGAGGCTTGTATGACGATGACTATATTTTACAGGTTGAACTGATGACTGATATGGACTATTTAAATTGTAACGATTAAATTGACAGATTAATAAAAACCCCACACGGGTCTGGAGTTGACAATAATCACATCTCTCTAGTTATTAGATACGGCACATGGACTATTTATTTCCCACACGGGACGAGGTGACGAGGATTTATCCTCTGGAGCAATTAAAATACGCACTCGCTCAGACTTTGACAGGGTGACGAGAATTTATTCTCTAGAGTTATTATCTATACACGCTCCCCTGTAAACACCAGAATATATCACTATAAATATGTGTATGCTTATTAGGATTTATTGGGTACCTAATACGGCCCAATAAATTTCCAAACCTCTCCCCATACAAAGGAGGTTATGGCAAAAAATTTCGAAAATTCCGGGTGTTAGCCAAATTTTTGAAGAATTTGAAAATTCTCAGAAACTGAAAAGTTGGAGAATGGAAGCCAGATTGAACGTAGAGTTGATTAATCAAACCACTTTCGACTTTGTTCCTTTTTGGGGACGAAAAGTTTTAAGTGGGGGAGATTGTAACGACCCGGAAAATCTGAACCAATTTAAAAATTTTAAATTGGCTAAAATAATGGATTTTAAATATTTAAAATAAATATTTTAAATAATAGCAATAAAAAGTGAGTTTGAATCGACGTTTGAAAACGAATATAATTAATTCTAATTATAAACAAGGCCTGAAATGGCGCGGTAGTTTCAAAATTTGAATTCAAACTTTGTTGGACTGTACCGAGTGCAAAACAAAACGGATTTGAGTGAAACCAAAAATATTTAAATCTATTAGTGAATACCTTTCTAACGAATTTGAAAAATCGAAGTTTCATAGTGGGATGCAAAAGTTATGGCCAAATGAATTTTAAGAAAGGTCGCTATGGAATTTATATAGCCCGTGAAATTGGCCATTTTGCATACGACCTCGGAATTCGACAAAACCACTTTTGTTGGATCCAGGATGTGAAGTTATTGCTAGGTTTCAAATTTCATAATTTTTGAAGCTAGTATGTGAGCGTGGCAAAGGAAAACGTGTTTTGGTCAATTATAGTTCAATTGGATCGACCAGAAATGGTCTATTTTGCAAATGGTCTCAGAATTCGACGAAACTAGTTTTGTTGGGACTGTATCGTCAAAACATAGCTAGATTTATTTTTCTAGAATTTTTTGAATCAGTTTATGGCCCTGGCAAATTGAAATGTACGTTCAAATCAAATATTGAATGTTTTATATTTTAATTTGAGGGAAAACTGACTGAAACAGTCGAATGGGCCTTCGAAACATATCCCATTGTGTTTGGAATGGGGGTAAAATGCTAGGGACGATAGTCGTTGGGTTTGGATTGGGGTTCGTGTGTGAAAGGGGGTATTTTCAAAATTTTCAAAATATATAAATAAATAAATAAATCTAATTGGCCACTACATCTTTTCTCTCTCCCCAACTCTACCATGCGCACGACGGAAATCGATTCTTACCTTCTCTCCTCTTTTTCTTTTGATCCGCTCAATGAAATCCAACGCCACAGTTATGGTTTTTGTAGTACTTCTCATGATCTTCAAATCCATATAAGTATTTGATTTTTTCGTGGCCTGTAGGAGAAGTTCGCCCGTTCATCGCCTGATTCCGCCGCAACCGCCAGTTCGAGTTCGCCGCCGTTCAGGGCGCCGCCGTTCAGGGCGCCGCTGCACCTCTCCGAGCTCGTCGACGTCGCGTAGGCTGATCGGCATATCGTGCTTCGGATTGTGAGAGAAATCGAAACCTAGTTTCGAGCAGTTTTTGAAGGTAACGGCTGTGTTTTATTTAATCTGATTTTAAAACCTTTAAACCGTTGCAAACTTTGAAAAATCATATCTTTTTCGTTTCCTGACGAAATTCAGTGAAACAAGAGACAGTGGACTCGTGTGGACGTCTTCTACCTTCTAGAAGAGACCGCATATTTTTCTGAGCCTTCTGCTATTTTTGGTGGAGTGGAACCCAATGTGAGATTTCTAATTTATAAACGATATGGAAAACGACGATGTATAAATTATATGACCGATGTATGAGTTATATAAGCGGTGTACACCTCTTGTATAAGCGTTGTATAAGTTGTACGATCGATGTATAAGTTATATATGCGTTGTAAAAATTATATATGTGTTGAAATAGAAGTGATATGCTATATATATATATATATATATATATATATATATATATATATATATATGCCCCTCGTCCACAAACCATGGACGATAATTATTGGTTGTGATTGGTATGAAAATTGATTGATAGCGAATGGTTGATTGGAATTGTTTGTGGTTGAAATTGATTGATTGTGGTTGAAAAATACCCGTTTGTGGTTGAGAAATATTTGGTTGAAACCACATAGGATTAGTTTGTGGAAATGAAAAAAAAAATACATGCCGCCTACATGCGAACTAGATGCATGAATCCCCATTGTCAAAAACCGCGAGGTTTTAAGGTAGAGCGAGGAGCCGTACTAGGGGCGGTCCCGGTTTTAACTACCCTGCCGTTATGCTGCCGAAATTTTGAATAATATTCATGTGTTAGAATTATTTTTTTGGGTTGAAATTATATTCGTCTGTTGAATAGAAAACCTTCATGTGTTGAATAGAAATTCATTTGTTGAATCATATTCATGTGTTGAATGGTATTCGTGTTTTGAATAAACTGTTTTAACAATAAAAATCACATTTTTACTCTATATATACAAACTATTGAAAAACCTTCATGTGTTGAATCGATATTCATTCGTTGAATTGAAATTCATGTGTTCAATGGTATTCATGTTTTAAATATAAAAATCACCTTTTTATCGATATATACAAACTATAAAAAACCTTCATGAGTTGAATCGATATTCATTCGTTGAATTGAAATTCATTTGTTGAATGGTATTCGTGTTTTAAATATAAAAATCACCTTTTTATCTATTTATATAAACTATAGAAAACCTTCATGTGTTGAATCGAAATTCATTCGTTGAATTGAAATTCATGTGTTGAATGGTATTCATATTTTGAAAGAAATTGTTTTATAATAAAAATCCCATTTTTAATATCAATATGAAATGTATAAAATAATCTTGTTTTGAAATAAATAGTTTTATAATAAAAATCCTATTTTTATCACCGATATTAACTATATAAAATAGTCGTGTTTTGAAATAAATTGTTTTACATTAAAAATCACATATTTATTATATACATGAATTGTTAAAAATAGTGAAGTGTTGAAATAGAAAACAGTTGGATAAAAATATCGTTTTTATCAAATGTATGAAATTCATATGGTTTTGAAATCGAAGAATCGATATATATATAAATAGAATTGAAATATATCGAATAACAAAGCTGCAGTTCGTATTTTGAAACCGTGATTTCAAACGATTATTGCGGGAGATCCGACCATCGGATTTTCCCGAAACCGCAACCGTTGGGTTCGCTTTGGAAATATCTTTCCAACGACACCAACTTTGTAAAAATCCAACGGTTGGATTGCCTGGAATGTTTAATTCAAATCTGAAGAAAAACAGCGCCAGAATCGATTATATTTATATATATATAAATGAAATTATATTTAATCGAATAGCGACGCTGTAGTTCGTATTTTGAAATCGAAACTTCAAATGATTATACCGGGAGATCCGACCGTCGGATTTTCCCGAAACTGGAACCGTTGGATTCGTTTTGAAAAGATCTTTCTAATGATGTAAATTTTGTGAAGATCCAATGCTTAGATTTTCAGATATGTGTAAATCAATTCTGAAGAAAAACTGCGCCACGGCCGCGTTATGGCCCGAAGCGTCGTTTTGAATAAATTGGCTATTTTAAAATAAATAAAAATAGCGATAAATCGTTATAAAATATTATAAACGATATGGATGTGAAATTTAGAAACTAACTGAAGGTTGGCTAAGTCCAATGGTTTCCTGGGTGTTGATCTGATGTTGGTTTCGGCCGTCAGGGTTAATATTTGGGAAATCGTTCTCTTACTGATTGACGGTTAGTGACTAATGAATTGAAATGATGCGTATGTATGTTAGTGTTGCACTTGTTTATTATATACGCGAGTTGCTCAGAAAGGTTGGGTTTATCCCATTCGGAATAACTGAATCGACGATAAGAAGTCGAAGATGAAGACGGGGGTTGAAGACCGATCTTCACCTCGTTTGGATGGTCACTGAGGTCCTGATTGGGAGGCATCCCGAAATATGGATAATGAGTGGTGTTCGTCCAGACGTACGTGGGAATCGATGGATATGCGAGGTATTTACTGCCTCCGATTTCGTTCCGACCCAGAACGGACTCGCAAATGGACTGTGTGTCTGACATTGGAATTCATTCTGTGCGATTGATAACCATCAGTTGCATGGTGTGAATTGCCGGTGTGGCATGCTAAGATGCAGTGAACAGGGGTTCTGTTGAAAAGCAAAGTCTTGTGATTGATGATCAAAGCACCGCCTGTGTGGCGTAGCTTTGTGTATAACGTGAACTCGCGAGCCTCACACCCCGGTATGAACCAGAAACGGGAGAGGACATCAGGGAGGACCTGCGTTTCTTTCTAGCTAGGAGTTGTGTCAGTGTTTTTACACGGCCTAACATTTTACTTATGTGGATGATGGATAGTGAGGCGCATTGGTTTTATCGGTCGATCCGGGACCGATGGAGTCATTCGTTGGCTCATTTACGCCCCATAGGGCGGGGAGACGTAGTGTTCAGGCATAATAATCAACATCGGTGGACCGGCCCTGACGATCCAAGGGGCAGTTGCGGCTGTTCCTGAGACGTGGGCTAGATTGTCTCGAATTCGTCAAGGACTATCTTTTGCCTTGGTTCATGATGGAAATCCAATTTCCAAATACGACATCGTGCGGTTTTGATTGTATATATATATGGCGACATGATATATGGTACCCATGTCGTCTATGATTGATAGTTATGATTCGAAATTGTTTTTGAAACATGTAAACACTAGTAATAATATCAATTGCTTTTGTTTTATTCGTATCAACCATATTTTGGCCATTATAAGGTAAAAATCAATCCTCCGGTTTGCGTTGCATTGTGTGATGGGAACTGAGTCTTATAATGGCTTCATTTTTATAAAAAGCATTGCGATGTTTAAAAGAAAGATTTGTTTTTAAAGCACTGGCAATCCAATGGAGTAAACCCATTCCACGAAAGTGGCGTGGTCCTGTGATTAGCCATATTATAAATGTGTTGAATGGATTTCTCATACCAGTCCCATGACTGACTCCTAGTTTGTTTCACTTTCAAACTCGGGTGCCCCTTTTTCTACACGGGCAGCCTTGTATTCAGGTTTTAGCTGGCTTTCTCTGGATAGATGGAGCTGAAGATGGATTCTATCATTTATCACTTTTTATGCTGTTCAGCTCCTATTGTACATTATGTTTGTTTTCCGCTGTAGACATTTATGTATAACTGAACTGTATTTGTTCTAAGTATGATCCTGTATACTGTGTAATTCTGATGATTACTTTTATCCAGTATATTCTTTTGTGCATTATCTGGTGTATTTATTTATTTCTGTTCTGCTATTATCTGTTTATGTGTTATATTCCAAGGATTACCCTTGCCACCGTCAGTACGGGGTTTGGGGTCGTCTCACTCTCAACTCATATAGCAATTTGGGTATTCTGCTCTTATTTGAGTGTTATACTATCAGTAGTAGCAAGCAAGCCCCCACCAACTTGTCCTAAGGGATGCAAGGTTTCAATCAACAACCACAATACATGAGTATATTGGTTTTGCACTAATTAGAATCAAATTTATGCACTAATTATCCAAGAACAATGACACTTGATGCCATCCATTTATGAATGATAATCCAACTATATAATGATGACACTTTAATGACTAATATGTAATGTAAGAAACCATATCTCCAAAACCAATATACTCATGTATTCAAGCTTCACAATGTTACGAAATGCAAGACTGGGTTTTGAAGACTAAATGCATATTGAAGTTGTTCATACTTAAATTACATGATTTATGTGTGTACCTTTCCAAAACATTATGCATTTGAAACAACATACATATATTTAGAATTTAAGAAATGAAACTGCTTATATGTGCTGTTGTGTATGCATATCATACCTGTAACTTTTTGAAACATTCCTATTGAATATTCAAAGTGCACACATGTGAAACTAAATTCAAGAATGGAATTTTTAACTCTTTACTAGTAGTGCATTCATATTTCAAATCACACCACACATAGAAATTGCATGTATTTTGGTCTCATGCACACGCCAAATTGTAGCATACAAGGAAGATATATAGATAGATACATATGAATTTAAAAGCAATACATATGAGACAGTTCCACATTAAAAACTCAACTACACTTATTCAAAATAATGCATAAATGAAATCATGTTTTCAAAAAATATGCAAAGCATCTTATATTTGAAACTTGTGCAAACTCGCTGCTTCATGCTAAATTTCACATATTTCAAACTATTTGCAAGCGTACAGTCAATATCTCATGAAAGTTTTCTAATCCTATAGATAATTATGTTCTTCCTAAAAAATAATAATATTAAGATCTATCATGATTCCCAAGAAAGAGAAACTACATATAAGATAAAACTTCAGGAAAAAAATCTGTCTTAAGGTTACAATTTTTTTGATAAAAATCTAAAATTTGAACCTTAGAACTTATGATTTTGATTTTAATTTTGAAAAACTTTCTCTTTAACAGTATTAATGAAATCAAGGATATAATGATTTTTCATTAAATTTATCAAAAACAATTTCCTATATTAAATATCTAGTAAAATACTTATTTGCAATGTTTACCATAAGTCAGTGACTCAAATGAGGTTTGCATAACACAAATCAATGAAATACTAACCTCTTTTCTTTAATACAAAGATTCCACTTGACATCTTCTTCTTTACTTGAGCACGTAAATACAACTTACTGAAAACTGGAAATATGTAACTGCCCTAAAGCTGTAAACAAGGATAGACAAAATGATTTTTGAATCAACCCTGGCCATTTCATAACGCAATGTCCAAATTCTTAAAACTCCTTTTGAGGACAAAATTGGACCCCAATTGAAGGAAATTATCTTACACTAGAATAAAACATCTTGCAAAAAAAATGGGTAATTTTATCATCAGTGAAATTTTCCATTTTATTGTAATAAACTGTAATGAACATAATAATTGAAGCCATTGCCAAATTCAATGACTTAAGATTAAACATGTAGATCAAGTTGTGGTAATTGATTCTTAAACTCACTGACAAAATTCCCATATTTTGGCTTACCTGGTTTTTGATTTGATCGAAGACTAAATATTTTTTCTATTAGTGCAACAACAGAGTATTGATGCATCTGGGCCGGAGGAGCGAAATCCGAGGAGTTTGATAAGGTTCGGGTGGTGGATCTTCGCTAAGGTTTCGAGCACGGTGCAGAACTCGCGGAAGTTATCATGGTTCAAGGCAAACATGGGTTTGAGTTTACTCTAGTGTTTGAATTAGACTTCTGGAAGGAGAGAAAGCATTTGCGAAGAAAGAGGAGTCCGATATGAAATATGAATTCAGAATTGAATGGGAGAAAAAACTGGAAGGAAAAATAATCAGGAGAGAAAATAACACGGAGGAAAGAAAAAACACGGAACTTGTTTGTAGGCTTCAGAGAAATTCATTTTGGCCAATGACACTAAGCAAACCTTCCTAACGGTCAGTCTGATAAAAAGAAAAAGAATATATACACAGAAAATTTGAAGAAACTTAAATTAAACCGTAAATTCATTTGATGAAAACTAACATTTAATCTTTCATGTGAACATGGCATGTCATGACTAAATTACCACTTCTAAAAATATCAGTTGAAAACAATAGAGGTGTCCGCTGGATAGCTTTTATGAAGCAGAGTTTGTTTCAAATATTTTGTTTTTTTGGGCCTTATCCGTTTAGCCCGTTACCAAAAATACTAGTATTACCGCACAACGGTGGGGAAACCGACCGTTTGGTTGAATCTTCCAGGGCCTTATCCATTTATCCTATTACCAAAAATACTAGTATTACCACTTCTGAAGATCGTCAATGAATCGCTTGTTCTTTCTGATCGGTTCCTGTATTAATTATGGTCCATAGTGAGAGAGTTCATTAAACGTGCTGACATACTCACGAATGGTTTTGTCGCCTTGCTGGAGATTAACAAATTCGTCATGCAAGCGCTCGACTTCTTCTTATGGAAAAAACCTTTCCTCAAAAACTTCTTTAAACCTGGCCCAAGTCATATCAACTTCTAGATCACCTACAGTCACTGCTACCCACCAGATATCGTCTTTAAGTAGCCAAGATGCTAAAAATCTTTTCCTGTTATCTACCAATTCTAGGACCGCGAAGATCTGCTCGCAAGACCTCAACCAAGCTTGAGCTTCCATTACGGTTCCAACGCTTGTGAATGGAACTCTGTCCAAGTTCTAATATTTCTTGGCAACTACATCAAGATCAAACGGTTGTTGTGGCTGTTGTTGCAATACAAGCTCATTATTGCCATTGATCCATCCTCATCGAGATCAGGCTGATTATTAATAGCGGAGATATTGACCCTTCCTTGGCCTCGTCCTCTTCTGCCTTTACCTCGTCCACTCATTTCCTTTCAGTTCTGTGGATAGCAAGGAAAGAGTTAGGCCAAATGAAAAGATAGCTTAAGGAATGATAGAAGCATATAGACATATGCATAAACAATGATCTGATGTAATGATCTTGTTATTTGCTATTCTGATGTACTCATTCTAGGATATTACTAATCTTATCTCTAATGAGTTACTCGTCCTAGAATATCACTGATTCTATCTCTGACGAGATGTTTAATATGTTATCTTCCAAAACTAAGGTTAAGAAAAGCTCTGATACCACGCCTGAAACGAACCAAACCCCTGCTCCACGGTGGCAAGGTCGGTCTTTTTAAAATAACATATTAATTACATCGACAGATTACATAATATAGCATAATACATAAAATTAGAGAATAATTTACTTCATATCATAACAGCGGAATCATAATCATCATCAGAGTTACACACATACAGGATCCTACATAGTACATAACAAGTTTCAACAAATAGATAATAAGTCTACAACGAAATCAAATATAAACATACATATGGTAGTGTTTAAATGTTCAAAAGAAATGATAAAAAGACAAGTCTTCATCTTCAGCCAAAAGAGCACCCAATGCTATGGTGCATATCCAAAAGAAAGCCAATTACATATTCACTTGGTTGCCCGTGTAAAAATATAGGCGCCTGAGTTTGTAAGGTAAAAACAAACTACGAGTCAGTCATGAGACTGGTATGAGAAATTCTATAGTTACTTAACTTCATTAAGAATAAGGCAAATCATAGGGCCATGCCGTATGTCACAGAACGGGTTTATTCCATTGGATTGTCGGTGCGTAAAATAAAGTAAACCAAATAAACAACGTAATGCTTTTTTAGAAAAATGAAGCCATTATAAGACTCAGGTCCCATTACACAATGCAAAGCAAGCCGGATGATAGAGTTTTACCTTATAAGGGCCAAATATGCTTAATATGCATAAAACACAAATCATTTGACATTATTATTATTAGTGTCTAGACGGTTTAAAACACTTTCAAAATAAATGTATCAATCATAGACGGCAAAGGTACCATATATTATGTCGCCATATAGGTTTACAATTAAAACCGTAGGATGTCATATTGGAAATTGGGTTTCCATCATGAGTCAGACAAGGGATGTCTCCTTACCGGTTTCGGGCCATCTCTCGCGGGATGCCCAGGATCAACACATGTGAACCTAGAATCTTGCAGGGCCAGTCCACACTTACTTTTTTTGGATTGGTTATTCCTGAAAAATACGCTTTCCGGTCCTATCAGACCTATCACTTGAGCCTTTTAGTCAGCTCGATATTCGAGGCACCTAGCAATCCATCATCCACATAAGTAAAAACATCTGGACTCCATATCATGACACCACTTCTAGCTAGAAAGAAACGGATGCACTCCATGCTGTCCCTAATCCCCTTTTTGACTCATACTGGGGTGTGAGTCTCGTGAATCAACTCTATACAAAAAGCTATGCTACATAAAGTTGTGCTTTGATCACCATCCACAAGACTCTTCTTTTCAACAAAAGCCCTCATTACTTGCATCGTGGCATGTCACACTGTCAATCCATACCATACAACTAATGTATATCAATATATAACCTCTAAGCTCACATATCTCAGAGAGGTGTGTTAAGCAAGAAAATAAATTCTCTGCCACCAAACAGATATATATTTAATAGAAATAAGTCAACATAGAATGAAATCCAATGTCAGACACATAATCCATTTACACGTTCGTTCTGGGTCTGAACGAGACCAGAGGCACCTTATTCCTCATCCCATATGTCCAATAAAGGAGAGAGGTCCTCGCATATCCATGCAATCAATAAGTACGTCTGGATAACTAACACTATAACCCCTTCAAGAGAGCTACTCATATCCAAGGCATCAATAGTAATTCATTCAATGTGAAGATTGTCGGTCCTGTACCGTCTTCATTATCTTAGACTTTTATCGTCGTTTAATTATTTGAAATGAGATTTAACTCGGCCTTTTCGAATAATTCTCGCATAAAATTTCAAATTAAATTCTTTTGCTAGGTTAAATCATTGGCCTTCACCATTCATTACTTTATGTAAAAAGGTTTAGTCGAGAATTCAATTCGGTCATCAAATTGAATACTCCATTCATATCATATCCATAATTAACTTCATATGTTTTCATGTGCTAGTGTTCGTCGTCACGATTCGAACGGACCTAAGTTTGCGGATTTCTGACAACGTATGAAAAAGTTATGAGTTCTGGACCGTTAAATAACGATAAACATTCGATTGTTTACATCGGACGTTTTTCTCCATTAAAAATCACCATGAGCTCCAAATCACTCCAAATTAGTTTCATTTAAAAGCTCTCATCGATACGACTCTAACGGATCCGGTTTCACTGAATTCCGAGAACGTATGAAAAAGTTATGATTGTTTTAATCTGTTCGACCGTTTATGGCCGTGGGATGGCTATTTACTCGGCCGTTTATGGCCGAACAGCTGTTAAACTAATTTTTTCCCCTGTTCGGTTGTTAACGGTCGAAGTTAAGCCGTTACCACGGCCAGTAATGGCCGAATAGCTGTTATTCTTCAAAAATCAATCCAATTTGCCTACAAAACATATTCAAAACGATATTTCCAATGCCCGAACGCTTATGATGTTATACACATTCAAATGAGGCTTCTATGTGACAGCCCGCAAATCCGTACTATCTGAGTTGATTAATAACACCATACGTCCAACCCAAATTGCACAGAAATACGAATCATTATTAGAAAGAAGTTAGAGGATGAGTGTGACGTCCCCAAATCCCGTACAAACGGAGACAAGGGTTATCTTTGAAATATAACACAAAAACAGATAATAGTAGAACAGAATTAAATAAATACACCAGATAATGAACAATAGAATATACTGGATAAAAGTAATCATTAGAGTTACACAGTATATAGGATCTTACTTAGTACAAATACAGTTCAGCTATACATAAATGTCTACAGCGGAAATAAACAAAATATGTACAATAGGAGCTGAACAGCATAAAAAGAGTTAAATGATAGAATCCATCTTCAGCTCCAGCTATCCAGAAAGAACCAGCTAGACCTGAATACAAGGCTGCCCGTGTAGAAAAGGGGCACCCGAGTTTGAAAGTAATACAAACTACGAGTCAGTCATGGGACTGGTATGAGAAATCCACTCAACACATATATAATTGGCTAATCACAGGACCACGCCACTTTCATGGAACGGGTTTACTCCATTGGATTGCCAGTGCTTTAAAACAAATCTTTCTTTTAAACAACGCAATGCATTTTATAAAAATGAAGCCATTATAAGACTCAGTTCCCATCACACAATGCAACGCAAACCGGAGGATAGAGTTTTACCTTATAACGGCCAAAATATGCTTGATACGAATAAAACAAAGGCAATTGATATTATTGCTAGTGTTTATATGTTTTGAAAACAATTTCAAATCATAACTATCAATTATAGACGGCATGGGTACCATATATCATGTCGCCATATATATATACAATCAAAACCGCACGATGTCGTATTTGGAAATTGGATTTCCGTCATGAACCAAGGCAAAAGATAGTCCTTACCGAATTCGCGACTCTCTAGCCCGAGCCACAGGATCAGAGCTCGAGTGACCCTAGGAGTGACAGGGTCGGTCCACCGATGTGGATTAAAATTCCTGAACAGTACGTTTCCCCGCCCTTTGGGGCGTAAACGAGCCAATGAATGACTCCATCAGACCCGGATCGTCCGATCAAACCGAGGCGCCTCGCAACAGCAACAACCACACTGGTGAAAAGTATATAAATGTCAGGGCTGATAGGTCACTGACACCACCCTAGCTAGAAAGAAACGCATGCCCTCCCTGAGGTCCTTCCTCCCGTTTCTGGTTCATACCGGGGTGTGAGGTTCGCGAATTCACGTTATACACAAAGCTATGCCACACAGGCGGGGCTTTGATCATCAACACAAGACTTTGCTTTTCAACAGAAGCCCTGGTCATTTTCCACTTAGGCATGCCACACTAGCAATTCATGCCATGCGACTGATGTCCATCGATATACAACCTCTGAGCTCGTACGTCTCAGAGAAAGGCGTTAAGCAAAAGAATAAATTCTCCGCCGCCAAACAGATGTATATTTAATAGAGATCAATCAACACTGAATAAAGTCCAATGTCAGACACAGTCCATTTACAAGTCCGTTCTGGGTCTGAACGAAACCGGAGGCACTAAATACCTCGCAAACCCATCGATCACCACGTACGTCTGGACGATCACCACTCATTATCCATATTTCGGGATGCCTCCCAATCAGGACCTCGGTTACCATCCAAACGAGGTGAAGATCTCTGGTCTTCGACCATCGTCTTCATCTTCAACTTTCAATCGCCGGTCAATTATTTGAAATGAGAATTAACTCGGCCTTTTCAAATAATTCACGTATTTATAGAATTTCAAATCAATTTATTTCAATGGTTAAATCAATCGACAACACCAATTTTGTTCTTTAATGTAATTTTCACACCAAACACATTCAACCATCAAATACCACATAAATCAAGCAAATTCAGTTTATTTCCATACCATATCGTTTATGATATTTTATAACGATTTATCGCTATTTTTATTTATTTTAAAATAGCCAATTTATTCAAAACGACGCTTCGGGCCATAACGCGGCCGTGGCGCTGTTTTTCTTCAGATTTGATTTACACATATCTGAAAATCTAACCATTGGATCTTCACACAATTTACATCATTAGAAAGGTCTTTTCAAAACGAATCCAACGGTTCCAGTTTCGGGAAAATCCGACGGTCGGATCTCCCGGTACAATCGTTTGAAGTTTTGATTTCAAAATACGAACTGCAGCGTCGTTATTCGATTAAATATATTTATATATATATATATATATAATCGATTCTGGCGTTGTTTTTCTTTAGATTTGAATTAAACATTCCAGACAATCCAACTGTTGGATTTTTACAAAGTTGGTGCCGTTGGAAAGATTTTTCCAAAGCGAACCCAACGGTTGCGATTTCAGGAAAATCCGATGGTCGGATCTCCCGTACTAATCGTTTGAAATCACGGTTTCAAAATACGAACTGCACGGCCACGTTTCGTTTTAATTTTATTTATATTTATATATTTATATAAATATAGTTCATTCAACAATTTCAATATCGTTTTCACTTCAAATATTTCACTAACGCCTTTAAATTTTGGAAAAATTCGCCATAACCTCCTTTGTACGGGAGGGGCTGGGAAAATTCCCAAATAGCCACACGGGCGTCTCATGTCAAAAAGAAAAAGGAAAAGCCAAGAGGCTAGCCAACAGGCTCATAAAATCATCACCCAAACAAAACAGTAAATGAGTACCTATTTGTCGGGCACAAAATTTTATTCCTCTTCTCTAGCCCCTTTGCTATAACCTGTTCCATAAATATGCATGTACGTATATACAGTTCTTATCACTTATCATTTTCCATTCAACTTCATATTTGATTCCATTTGGTTTAAACACACCATTCATTCCAATGTTGCATGCATAGGAAAAAAAATCATATCATCAGCTAATTAATGAATATTTCAACTCACGCATATTTATTTGAACAAGTGGCTATTTTTAACACTTCACATTTCAACAATTTCATGTATATAATAAAAATGTGATTTTTATTGTAAAACAATTCATTTCAAAACACTATTATTTTATATGGTTTATATAGGTAATAAAAATAGGATTTTTATTGTAAAACAATTTGTTTCAAAACACTATTATTTTATATGGTTTATATAGGTAATAAAAATAGGATATTTATTGTAAAACAATTTGTTTCAAAACAGGATTATTTTATACATTTCATATTGATGTTAAAATTGGGATTTTTATTATAAATGAATTTCTTTCAAAATATGAATACCATTCAACACATGAATTTCAATTCAACGAATGAATATCGATTTAACACATGGAGGTTTTCTATAGTTTATATATATAGATAAAAATGTGATTTTTATATTTAAAACATGAATACCATTCAACACATGAATTTCAATTCAACGAATGAATATCGATTCAATACATGAAGGTTTTCTATTCAACGAATAAATATAGTTTCAGCAAATGAAAATAATTCAAACACATGAATATTATTCAAATTTTCGGCAGCATAACGGCAGGGTAGTTAAAAGCGGGACCGTCCCTAGTACGGCTCCTCGCTCTACCTTAAAACCTCGCGGTTTTTGACAATGGGGATCATGCATCTAGTTCGCACGCAGGCGGCATGTATATATTTATTTCATTTCCACAAACTAATCCTATGTGGTTTCAACCAAATATTTCTCAACCACAAATGGTTATTTTTCAACCACCATCAATCAATATCAACCACAAACAATCCCAAACAACCATTCGCTATCAATCAATTTTCACACCAATCACAACCAATAAATATCGTCCATGGTTTGTGGACGAGGGGCGTATATATATATATATATAGCAATTCACTTCTATTTCAACACATATATAATTTTTACAACGCATATACAACTTATACATCGAACGTACAACTTATACAACGCTTATACATGAGGTGTACAACGCTTATATAACTCATATATCGACTATATAATTTATACATCGTCGTTTTTCATATCGTTTATAAATTAGAAATCTCACATTTGGTTCCACTCCACCAAAAATAGCAGAAGGCTCAGAAAAATGCGCGGTCTCTTCTAAAATGTAGAAGGCGTCCACACGAGCCCACTGTCTCTTGTTTCACTGAATTTCGTTACCGTATGGAGAAGTTATGTCAGTTAATACATTGATTACAGTAATGGATAATTAATTAATTAATTAATTAACTAAATATTTTACCCCTCTTTCATCCTTCTGCAGTATAACCCATCGACCATGCTTCCCCTGCGTTGACCACCGCCCATCGCCGCTGGAGCATTCCGGCAACCCATCCGACCATCCCACGGTGTGCGCCTTCGCAAGCGCTTCTCACAGCCACCTTACCTCGAAATTCGAGCTTGCCTAGAGCTCCAAAAATCCAACCGACGCCGGCGGTTTCAGACCCCAAATCCTCTCGATTTACCCTATTAAATTTGATCCCAACCGTTGAAGTTCAAGCCCTCACCACCCTCAACGGATTCCAGTTGGAAGATTTGGATAATATGGTGTGGATGGAGCGAAAATTGAGGACGAATTTGTGATGAAATCGGTCGTTCATCGCATGGAGCGGCGGCTGAACATTATACTAGGGTTTGGGGTTTAGTTTAGGATAATTATAATAAATTATAATATTATTTTATTCAATTTTAATTCTAAAAGTAAACTTCGCATTTGAACTCCAATTCAAACTTAACGATTATCGCCCCTAGCTAATTACCCCCATTCCGAACACAATTGGATATGTTTCGTAGGCCAATTCGATCGTTTCAGTCAGTTTTCCTTTAAATTAAAATATAAAACATTCAACATTCGATTTGAACGTACATTTCAATTTGCCAGGGCCACAAACTGATTCGAAAAATTCCAGAAAAATAAATCTAGCTATGTTTTGATGATACGGTCCCAACAAAACTAGTTTCATCGAATTCTGAGCCCGTTGGCAAAAAGGCCCATTTCTGGTCGATCCAATTTAACTATAATTGACCAAAACACATTTTCCTTTTCCACGCTCACATACTAGCTTCAAAAATTATGAAATTTGAAACCTAGCAATAACTTCACATCCCGGATCCAACAAAAGTGGTTTCGTCGAATTCCGAGGTCGTATGCAAAATGGCCAATTTCACGGGCTATACAAATTCCATAGCGACCTTTCTGAAAATTCGTTTGGCCATAACTTTTGCTTCCCGCTATGAAAATTCGATTTTTCAGATTCGTTAGAAAGGTATTCATTAACAGATTTAAATATTTTTGGTTTCGCTAAAATCCATTTTGTTTTGCACCCGGTACAGTCCGACAAAGTTTGAATTCAAATTTTGAAACTACAGCGCCTTTTCAGGCCTTGTTTATAATTATAATTAATTATATTCGTTTTCAATTGTCGATTCAAACTCAGTTTTCATTGCTATTATTTTAAATATTTAAAATCCATTATTTTAGCCAATTTAAAAATTTTAAATTGTTTCAGATTTTCTGGGTCGTTACAATCTCACCCACTTAAAACTTTTCGTCCCCGAAAAGGAACAAAGTCGAAAGTGGTTTGATTAATCAACTCTACGTTCGATCTGGCTTCAATTCTCCAACTTTTCAAAATCATACAAATCAATTTCTATATTCTTTTAAAACCATTCAGACTATAGAATTAAAAGTGCACATCCATGAAAAGAAAATAACAACAGAGTAGAGAATTAAATGATAATGCAAAGTATGGTAAATATACCTTGCACCGGAGTCAATCAGAGATATCCACTCGGCATCTAGGATAAGCTTTCTGAATGCTCTCCTCAGTTTCCCAAGTACAATCTCGCGGATCTCCACTCCTTTTCACTTTGACTAAGCGAACCTTCTTTCTCCTCAGTTCTTTGGTTTTTTTGCCGATAATCTTTAGCGGCTCTCGTCTCACAGCTAATTCTGGAGTAATTTCAATATCCTGTTGAGCTGCTTCTTCCACGATCAAGTCTGGATCATGAACGTGCTTTCGAAGTTGAGATATATGGAATACATCATGAACTCCAGGCAACCAGTCAGGCAGTTTGACCCTATAAGCGAGAGTTCCGATCCGTTCCAGAATAGGAAACGGACCAATGAATTTGGGCGCTAACTTTCCAGTTTTACCGAACCGGATAACTCCTCTCATCGGCGATACTTTCAAATATACACAGTCGCCAACAGCAAAGGATATATCTCTTCTTATTCTATCGGCATAGCTCTTTTGTCGGCTTTGAGCGGCGAGTAATCGCTTCTTAATAAAATCGACTTTGTCGGCAGCTTCTCGAATTATATCAGGACCCAACACAAGTCTGTTTCCGGGCTCGACCCAACAAGCAGGAGATCGGCACGGTCTACCATACAATGCTTCGAATGGCGACATTGTCAGGCTCGCCTGGTAACTGTTGTTATATGAGAATTCAGCCAAATGCAGATGGTCTTCCCATGATCCACCGAAATCTATAACACAAGCCCGCAATAGATCTTCTAAAATACGATTCACCCTCTCAGTCTGACCGTCTGTCTGAGGATGATAGGCGGTGCTTAAGTTCAACTTCGTTCCCAGCTCGACTTGAAATGCTTCCCAGAATTTGCTAGTAAATATTGTATCTCTATCACTGACTATACTGAGCGGCACTCCATGTAGTCTAACTATTTCCCTGAAGTATATCTGCGCCAGACTCTGAGCAGTTCTGTTTGATCTGACAGGTATGAAATGGGCGGTCTTCGTGAAGCGATCTACGATCACCCAAATACTGTCATTCCCTTTTCTGGTTCTGGGCAGACCATCAATGAAATCCATAGAAATATGTTCCCACTTCCAACCAGGAACTTCTAGCGGTTGTAATAATCCAGCTAGTTTCTGTTGGTCGCTCTTGACTAGTTGGCAAGTAGGGCATCGGCTAACATATAAAGAAATGCCCCTCTTCATCGACCTCCATTAGAAAGTGCGTTTGATGTCATTATACATTTTGCTTACTCCCGGATGGATACTAAGTTTTGACTTGTGGCATTCATCCAGAACTTCCTTTCGGAGCTCAGCAATGTAAGGAACACATATTCGACCCTTCAGCCTTAGAATCCCCTCATTATCAACTTGAAAACTCGAGGGTTCGCCTTGTTGAATTATCTCTCCGATCTTCTGAATGAAGCGATCATCCTTTTGAAGAGCAGATATTTTATCTATCAATGAAGTCGTTATAATAAAGCTGGCGATCATCTCATTCTTTCGTCTTAACGCATCGGCCACGACATTTGCTTTCCCTAGAGTGTATATAATTTCAAAGTCATATGCTGCAAGAAACTCCAGCCAACGTTGCTGCCTCAGATTCAAGTCCTTCTGGGTGAACAGATACTTTAACGACTGGTGATCTGTAAACAGTTCAAATCTCTCACCCAGAAGATAGTGTCTCCAGATTTTCAAAGCGAACACAATAGCCAATAACTCAAGATCATGAGTTACGTAGTTCTTCTCGTGCGGCTTCAGTTGACGGCTAGCATAAGCAATCACTTGGCCTCTTTGCATTAACACTGCGCCAAGGCCTTCTCTAGAAGCATCAGTCCAGACTTTCAAATCCTGGTTGCCATCGATGATGGTTAACACTGGAGCAGTCGTTAGTCTTAATTTTAGCTCTTCAAAAGCCTCCTCACTTTCTGGAGTCCATTTGAACTTAGATTGCTTCTTCGTAAGCTTCGTTAAATGACCAGATATCTTCGAAAAGTTTTTAATGAACTTCCGGTAATAGCTAGCCAATCCGAGAAAACTGCGGACTTCAGTGGGGGTACTGGGCTGTTTCCAATTTTGAATAGCTGTGATTTTGCTTGGATCCACAGCAATTCCTTCTTTCGATACGACGTGGCCTAGAAATTTTACTTCATCTTGCCAGAAGATACATTTGGAAAATTTGGCTTTTAATACATTCCGTCCCAGAATTTCTAGAACCTGTTCCAGATGCTTTTCATGTTCGGCCTTTGATTTAGAGAAGATTAGAATATCGTCAATAAAAACCAGAACAAATTTATTCAAAACTCCTTTGAACACTCTATTCATCAGATTGACGAAGTAAGCTGGAGCGTTACATAAGCCGAACGGCATTACTAACCACTCGTAGAATAAGTCGGGACCTCTGAATGCTGTCATTGGAACACACTCTTCGGCAATTCGAAGTTGATGGAAATCTGTAGCTAGGTCCATTCGTGAAAATACTTGTGCGCCATTTAATCGATCCAACAAATCATCAATCCGCGGCAATGTATATTTGTTCTTTATGGTCTGCTTGTTCAAATCACGATAATCCACACATAGACGTAGAGTACCGTCAGATTTTGGGACAAACACCACTGCTGCACCCCAGTCAGAGAAACTAGGCCTGATCAGACCCTTCCACACTAGCTGTCGTGTTTGATTGTCAAGTTCTTCTTTCTCTTTCAAGGACATTCTTCGAATAGCGTGAACTACCGGCCTTGCATTGGGAATCAAAGCAATCTTGAAATCTATTTCTCTCTGCGGAGGCAAGCGAACAACTTCTTCAAACACATTCGCATAATTTTTGACGACAGGAATGTCTTTGATGAGGTCAGGAATATTCTCTGTGACTTCTGGGATATTTTCTATTTGAGATGGAGAAACATCTAGAGCTGCCCATAAGTCCTTTCTATTTGGAGTCGGACCTTCACATGGTATGGTTATATAATTCCCTGATTGGGCCTTTGCTTTAACCACTCTCTCGGCGCATCTAACCTCAGCTTCATATCTAGTTAGCCAATCCAATCACAGAATAAGATCGAATTCATTAAAATTCATGACGATAGAGATAATAGGGAATTTATAGCAAGAAAAAGAGACAGGTACTGCACAAATCCAACTGAGATTGATGGAACCCCCAACCGGATTCTGGACAGTTATTGGTTCCTTGAGCTTTTTCAAATTCAAATCCAGTTTCTTGACTGCACTCTTTGCAATAAAGCTTCGTGACGCGCCTGTGTCAAACAGTACTTTAACTGGGATGTTCTTAACATTGATCGTGCCTTCTAACACATCAGACCTTTCCTGAGCAGAAGAAGATGCAGGTACTTCTACCACTTCATTTACACGTACTGCTTTAGGTTTTCTGAATAGCGGGCAGGCCTTTGAAAGATGACCGAACTGATGGCATTGGCTGCACTTCCTATTCTCTTGAAACTTCTTACCGGATTTAGATCCATCTTTTACTCGTTTCTTGAGAGATCTGCAACTTACCGAAAGGTGCCCTTGCCTATTGCAGTTACTGCATACAGCTGTCGTTACTGGTTCTTTTTCGGATCTGGCCCTTTTTCGATTCACTTCGGGCCCCTTACTGACTTCAGACATTGTACCGGCCTCAGGACGATCAGTTTTAGACTCAATTTTATTACTAGAGCTGACTTCTTCTTCGTACTGTAGCATACCTTTCTTGTCTAGATCTTCGTACTGATAAGCCATGTATATCATTTCAGAAAAGGAGAGCTCCACATTCCTCATTACACTATTCTGATATTTTCTTTGAAGCCCGTGAATAAATCTAAGATTCTTCCTCTTTGGGTCCTTGATCAGATGAGGAGCAAAGTGAGAAAGTTCGTTGAATTGCTTATGATATTCTGGGATGGTCATATCACCTTGTATCAGATAAGAAAATTCGTCGCATAATCGCTCGGTCGCTTCTGGAGGAGTAAATCTTGCTAGGAAAATCACTTTGAATCTGTCCCAGGTGATATCACCTTCTGGATTATTCTCTATAACCGAATCCCACCAGAACAAAGCTTCGTCTTTGAGTGCCCAGGAGGCCAGTAATCTTTTCTGGTCATCCCTTAGCTTTAAACCATCAAAGATCTTTTCAGCCGAACGAATCCAAGCCTGTGTCTTCATAATAGATTCTTCACCAGAGAACGGTATTCCACCCATATTTCGATATTTGATTAATAGGACCTCAATATCCGGTTCTGTATTCCTTCTGTTTCTGACACTCATTTTCTAGTACTTCTGCAAACAGCAGATCAAGTGTCAGGTCACAGAAAAGATAATTTAAAATATAGAAACATATACTTCAATGTAAATGTGTCTATCGAGGTGCTATTTCATTCTGCTTTACTCATACTAGGATATTTCTGATCCTATCTGTATTGAGTTACCCGTCCTAGAACACTTCTGGTTCTATTTCTGATGAGTTCGTTAATATGTTATATTCCAGAACTAAGCTTAACCAAAGCTCTGATACCACGTTGTGACGTCCCCAAATCCCGTACAGACGGAGACAAAGGTTATCTTTGGAATATAACACAGAAACAGATAACAGTAGAACAGAATTAAATAAATACACCAGATAATGAACAATAGAATATACTGGATAAAAGTAATCATCAGAGTTACACAGTATATAGGATCTTACTTAGTACAAATATAGTTCAGCTATACATGTCTACAGCGGAAATAAACAAAATATGTACAATAGGAGCTGAACAACATAAAAAGAGATAAATGATAGAATCCATCTTCAGCTCCAGCTATCCAGAAAGAACCAGCTAGACCTGAATACAAGGCTGCCCGTGTAGAAAAAGGGGCACCCGAGTTTGAAAGTGAAACAAACTACGAGTCAGTCATGGGACTGGTATGAGAAATCCACTCAACACATATATAATTGGCTAATCACAGGACCACGCCACTTTCGTGGTACGGGTTTACTTCATTGGATTGCCAGTGCTTTAAACAAATCTTTCTTTTAAACAACGCAATGCATTTTATAAAAATGAAGCCATTATAAGACTCAGTTCCCATCACACAATGCAACGCAAACCGGAGGATAGGGTTTTACCTTATAACGGCCAAAATATGCTTGATACGAATAAAACAAAGGCAATTGATATTATTGCTAGTGTTTATATGTCTTGAAAACAATTTCAAATCATAACTATCAATTATAGACGGCATGGGTACCATATATCATGTCGCCATATATATATATACAATCAAAACCGCACAATGTCGTATTTGGAAATTGGATTTCCGTCATGAACCAAGGCAAAAGATAGTCCTTACCGAATTCGCGACTCTCTAGCCCGAGCCACAGGATCAGAGCTCGAGTGACCCTAGGAGCGACAGGGCCGGTCCACCGATGTGGATTAAAATTCCTGAACAGTACGTTTCCCCGCCCTTTGGGGCGTAAACGAGCCAACGAATGACTCCATCAGACCCGGATCGTCCGATCAAACCGAGGCGCCTCGCAACAGCAACAACCACACAGGTGAAAAGTATATAAATGTCAGGGCTGGTAGGTCACTAACACCACCCTAGCTAGAAAGAAACGCATGCCCTCCCTGAGGTCCTTCCTCCCGTTTCTGGTTCGTACCGGGGTGTGAGGTTCGCGAATTCACGTTATACATAAAGCTATGCCACACAGGCGGGGCTTTGATCATCAACACAAGACTTTGCTTTTCAACAGAAGCCCTGGTCATTTTCCACTTAGGCATGCCACACTAGCAATTCATGCCATGCAACTGATGTCCATCGATATACAACCTCTGAGCTCGTACGTCTCAGAGAAGGGCGTTAAGCAAAAGAATAAATTCTCCGCCGCCAAACAGATGTATATTTAATAGAGATCAATCAACACAGAATAAAATCCAATGTCAGACACACATTCCATTTACAAGTCCGTTCTGGGTCTGAACGAAACCGGAGGCACTAAATACCTCGCAAACCCATCGATCACCACGTACGTCTGGACGATCACCACTCATTATCCATATTTCGGGATGCCTCCCAATCAGGACTTCGATTACCATCCAAACGAGGTGAAGATCTCCGGTCTTCGACCATCGTCTTCATCTTCGACTTTCAATCGCCGGTCAATTATTTGAAATGAGAATTAACTCGGCCTTTTCAAATAATTCACGTATTTTTAGAATTTCAAATCAATTTATTTCAATGGTTAAATCAATCGACAACACCAATTTTGTTCTTTAATGTAATTTTCACACCAAACACATTCAACCATCAAATACCACATAAATCGAGCAAATTCAGTTTATTTCCATTCCATATCGTTTATGATATTTTATAACGATTTATCGCTATTTTTATTTATTTTAAAATAGCCAATTTATTCAAAACGACGCTTCGGGCCATAACGCGGCCGTGGCGCTGTTTTTCCTCAGATTTGATTTACACATATCTGAAAATCTAACTGTTGGATCTTCACATAATTTACATCATTAGAAAGGTCTTTTCAAAACGAATCCAACGGTTCCAGTTTCGGGAAAATCCGACGGTCGGATCTCCCGGTACAATCATTTGAAGTTTTGATTTCAAAATACGAACTGCAGCGTCGTTATTCGATTAATTATAATTATATTTATATATATATAATCGATTCTGGCGCTGTTTTTCTTCAGATTTGAATTAAACATTCCAGACAATCCAACTGTTGGATTTTTACAAAGTTGGTGCCGTTGGAAAGATTTATCCAAAGCGAACCCAACGGTTGCGATTTCAGGAAAAATCCAATGGTCGGATCTCCCGTACTAATCGTTTGAAATCACGGTTTCAAAATATGAACTGCGCGGCCACATTTTGTTTTAATTTTATTTATATTTATATATTTATATAAATATAGTTCATTCAACAATTTCAATATCGTTTTCACTTCAAATATTTCACTAACGCCTTTAAATTTTGGAAAAATTCGCCATAACCTCCTTTGTACGGGAGGGGCTGGGAAAATTCCCAAATAGCCACACGGGCGTCTCATGTCAAAAAGAAAAAGGAAAAGCCAAGCGGCTAGCCAACAGGCTCATAAAATCATCACCCAAACAAAACAGTAAATGTGTACCTATTTGTCGGGCACAAAATTTTATTCCTCTTCTCTAGCCCCTTTGCTATAACATGTTCCATAAATATGCATGTACGTATATACAGTTCTTATCACTTATCATTTTCCATTCAACTTCATATTTGATTCCATTTGGTTTAAACACACCATTCATTCCAATGTTGCATGCATAGGAAAAAAAATCATATCATTAGTTAATTAATGAATATTTCAACTCATGCATATTTATTTGAACGAGTGGCTATTTTTAACACTTCACATTTCAACAATTTCACGTATATAATAAAAATGTGATTTTTATTGTAAAACAATTCATTTCAAAACACTATTATTTTATATGGTTTATATATGTAATAAAAATAGGATTTTTATTGTAAAACAATTTGTTTCAAAACACTATTATTTTATATGGTTTGTATAGGTAATAAAAATAGGATTTTTATTGTAAAACAATTTGTTTCAAAACAAGATTATTTTATACATTTCATATTGATGTTAAAATTGGGATTTTTATTATAAAACAATTTCTTTCAAAATATGAATACCATTCAACACATGAATTTCAATTCAACGAATGAATATCGATTCAACACATGGAGGTTTTCTATAGTTTATATATATAGATAAAAATGTGATTTTTATATTTAAAACACGAATACCATTCAACACATGAATTTCAATTCAACAAATGAATATCGATTCAACACATGAAGGTTTTCTATTCAACGAATAAATATAGTTTCAGCAAATGAAAATAATTCAAACACATGAATATTATTCAAAATTTCGGCAGCATAACGGCAGGGTAGTTAAAACCGGGACCGTCCCTAGTACGGCTCCTCGCTCTACCTTAAAACCTCGCGGTTTTTGACAATGGGGATCATGCATCTAGTTCGCACGCAGGCGGCATGTATATATTTATTTCATTTCCACAAACTAATCCTATGTCGTTTCAACCAAATATTTCTCAACCACAAATGGGTATTTTTCACTCACCATCAATCAATATCAACCACAAACAATCCCAAACAACCATTCGCTATCAATCAATTTTCACACCAATCACAACCAATAAATATCGTCCATGGTTTGTGGACGAGGGGCGTATATATATATATATATATATATATATATATATATATATATATATAGCAATTCACTTCTATTTCAACACATATATAATTTTTACAACGCATATACAACTTATACATCGAACGTACAACTTATACAACGCTTATACATGAGGTGTACAACGCTTATATAACTCATACATCGACTATATAATTTATACATCGTCGTTATCCATATCGTTTATAAATTAGAAATCTCACATTGGGTTCCACTCCACCAAAAATAGCAGAAGGCTCAAAAAAATGCGCGGTCTCTTCTAAAATGTAGAAGGCGTCCACACGAGCCCACTGTCTCTTATTTCACTGAATTTCGTTACCGTATGGAGAAGTTATGTCAGTTTATACATTGATTACAGTAATGGATAATTAATTAATTAACTAAATATTTTACCCCTCTTTCATCTTTCTGCTGTATAACCCATCGACCATGCTTCCCCTGCGTTGACCACCGCCCATCACCACTGGAGCATTCCGGCAACCCATCCGACACTCCCACGGTGTGCACCTTCGCAGGCGCTCCTCACAGCCACCTAACCTCGAAATTCGAGCCCGCCTAGAGCTCCAAAAATCCACCCGACGCCGGCGGTTTCAGACCCCAAATCCTCTCAATTTACCCTATTAAATTTGATCCCAACCGTTGAAGTTCAAGCCCTCACCACCCTCAACGGATTCCAGTTGGAAGATTTGGATAATATGGTGTGGATGGAGCGAAAATTGAGGACGAATTTGTGATGAAATCGGCCGTTCATCGCATGGAGCGGCGGCTGAACATTATACTAGGGTTTGGGGTTTAGTTTAAGGATAATTATAATAAATTATATTATTATTTTATTCAATTTTAATTCTAAAAGTAAACTTCGCATTTGAACTCCAATTCAAACTTAATTATTATCACCCCTAGCTAATTACCCCCATTCCGAACACAATGGGATATGTTTCGTAGGCCAATTCGATTGTTTCAGTCAGTTTTCCTTTAAATTAAAATATAAAACATTCAACATTCGATTTGAACGTACATTTCAATTTGCCAGGGCCACAAACTGATTCAAAAAATTCCAGAAAAATAAATCTAGCTATGTTTTGACGATACGGTCCCAACAAAACTAGTTTTGTCGAATTCTGAGCCCGTTTGCAAAAAGGCCCATTTCTGGTAGATCCAATTTAACTGTAATTGACCAAAACACATTTTCCTTTGCCACGCTCACATACTAGCTTCAAAAATTATGAAATTTGAAACCTAGCAATAACTTCACATCCTGGATCTAACAAAAGTGGTTTCGTCGAATTCCGAGGTCGTATGCAAAATGGCCAATTTCACGGGCTATACAAATTCCATAGCGACCTTTCTGAAAATTCGTTTGGCCATAACTTTTGCTTCCCGCTATGAAAATTTGATTTTTCAGATTCGTTAGAAAGGTATTCATTAACAGATTTAAATATTTTTGGTTTCGCTAAAATCCGTTTTGTTTTGCACCCGGTACAGTCCGACAAAGTTTGAATTCAATTTTTGAAACTGCAGCGCCTTTTCAGGCCTTGTTTATAATTATAATTAATTATATTCGTTTACAATTGTCGATTCAAACTCAGTTTTCATTGCTATTATTTAAAATATTTATTTTAAATATTTAAAATCCATTATTTGAGCTAATTTAAAAATTTTAAATTGGTTCAGATTTTCTGGGTCGTTACAATGAGAAATAGAAAGAAAGAATTATTAGAATAGAAGAAAAACGAAGAACACAAATCTCACAGCGGAACAAATAAAATATATTAAATAACATAACTTTTGAAATACAAATCAGTAACTGTATATACACACCATTATCATAGCACAACAGTTATTTCTGGAACAGTTATAAACACCAGTTTTCAGATACCACATAGTACATAGTGGAAATATGATATTCTATAGCTAATAGATGAAGCCTCCTGCTTCAAGATCTTCCAAGTGAATCTGAAAAATCCCGACTACTTGACTGCCCGTACAAATTTGGGCACCCAAGAGTTTAGGTAAAACAAAAACAAAATAAACTCTGGATCAGTCATGGGACTGGTGTGAGTAAACTCCAACCAATTGTTTAACTTTTAAAATCCTTTTGAAAGAAAGGATAATAGCAAGACCAGCCCACACGTAAACATGGATGGTTTTTACCTTACTATAACCCAAAACACTTTGATACAAAAATCCGGTGATATTATAATAGTGTCTAAATCAAATAAATAACAATCTAGCGGAATGCTTGCATCTCACGCTCCATATATAATATAAAATCAAAAACCGTATGGCGCTTATTGGAGATTGGATTTCCAACATGACAAGGTATGAAACCACCTTCCGATAGTGTATCTCTAGAGAGGAATACACTGGGTTCAACAAAAACTTCTTGCAACCCGGCCCACACATGACCGACCACTCATTTCGCTTGAGTGTATCGAATGTATATCACCAACGGTTGGGATCAGAAACCGTTTCCCGAGAGGGACATCATCGATAGATTTAAGAAGCAATTGGAATTTCTCTAGATAGGTGACTATACATCCTAATGGGAGCGACCCACATAGCCATGTTGCCTGCCCGATTTTTGTCATTTCCCGGTTATTGAGGCCTGAGGCTACGATTTCTTATCATTCATTGATAGCACAATCACTTTGAATGCCACATTGTCAGATCCATTAATCACTAATTGATTTGCACAAATATATTCTGGATATTATGCTAAGAGAATAAATTCTCTGCCATCATATATATTTATACAGACCAACATATGCGATCATTGGAAATACTCTGTCAGACATTCATCCATACACTTCGTTCTGGGATTGAACGAAACTGAAGGCACAATTTCTTTTAATAGAAAAAGTCCTTGCACTTTACTCCTTCTTCGATTATCTTCATATAATCTGATTCGCAATGCTACTGCCAATACGGAGTGGTTCACAGATAATAATCCAAATGGTCTCTCCATATTGACAACGATATTGGCAAACACTTCGATAGTCGGTTATTTAACTATAGAAGAAAAACAAACATCCATTCAAAACATCAAACAATCACTGGGCCCCTTAATTAATATTTTATTAATTATATCACTTATCCATTTCCTTGTCAATATTTGTTAACCAAATATTTTCAATTATCATCTCGGTCTCTTACGTTCTTTGGAAAACATTTCCATATATCGCCTTCTTTTATATTCTATATTTAGAAAATACCTTTTATTAATAATTGGAAAATATTCCAATTACTAATCTCTTTCACGACCATTCATTTTAACACTCAGGAAATATTTATTTATTATACTCGACAATTCCACTTCCTTGGGTTAAAACGAATGTTGTATAAAACATTATTACAACAACCCAAAATATTTCATTCAACTAATTTCTTTAAACATCCCTCTTCGAGATTGAATCTTGTTACTTATCGGTTAATAATGGAATCAATCAAGTTGGGGTATAACTACCTCTCGGATCTTGACTGAAAACATCGTTAACTTCAAAACATACAAGACCACTTACCTCGAATAAACACACCATAAAAACCAATTATTCATTTTAAAAAAACATGTATACGGTTCGCTTTCTATTTTTAACAAATCTAATTTGTAGAATTTCTTTTTGTTTTCAATATTCTGTTTTTAAATTTCATTTCCTTATCGAATTCTATATATATATCGATACGTTGATTTCTAACTATCAAATTTTCTTCAAAATATTCTAACTCCTTAAATTTCCGGAAAAATTCGCCATAACCTCCTTTGAACTGACAAATAGTTCAAACCTCAACTCGCCTCTCTAGGCCCTTTCCATTCAAAATGAAAATCAAAAAGCCAAGTGGCTTGCCAATTCGGCGCATAAAATCTCATACGGAATTTAAACGTGTACCTTTTTGTCGAGCACACAAATTATAATCTTCATATACTTCATTCCATACCTGTTTAACACATATACGTCTGTTCCCAATTTATTCTAACTCAATTCATCATTTCAAACTCAATTTGCTAATTAATTTTCTAATTAGCTATTCTATCTATTTCACTTTTTTATTTGAACATAACACATTCAAATAAAATTTTAATCTTGCTTATAAATCAATTGAATTCCATTTTCCATTCAATTTCCATATTCGATTTCGAATATGAATTACAAACCCCATCCACCTATTCAACGTCCAATTCAACCCAAAAGTCCATTAACTAATTTTTCTTCTAATTAATTAATTCTATTCAATAACTAAAAATCTGATTTTTGTCTCAAAAATCATTTCACTTACTTCACTGGAGTTCATACTTAATTTACATCTCCAGTCTGGATTTTTCTAATGGCAATTCGGATTTTATTTCCTAAAAATCCTTTTTATTTAATTAAATAAACCGTTATGGTTTTTAAACGATTTTGGCACTGCTTTTATGAAAATTTAATTTTGACATAACTCAAAATCTATACGACGAAATCCAGATTTTTCTCTTCCATTAGAAAACTATTATTCAGTCGGTCCTGATGGTTCTTGTTTCAAAGAATTCTGACTTAAATTGAGTTCTATATACTCAATTGAAATTCGAATCGCCAATTTACAAACTACCGCGTTGCGGCGAGTTCTTTTTAACTATATATATATAAACGTTTAAACTTCGTTTATAATAAATTTCAACTCCATTCTAATATATTTTTAATATATATCAAATCAGTTTCCCAATTCAACATCATATTTTCGATTATCTCTAATTGTCGATTTTTCCTTACTCGGTAATATATTTATTTATACTTCGATCTTCTATATTTAATTTCAATTCCTTTTATAAATAAATTATTTATAAAATTCGATATAATCGAATTTCAATTATAAACCCGTTGAATTATTCTCAATTCAGCTTATATTCTGAATTCCGAAATATAATCAATCGTTTAATTTCAAAACACTTCCCAATTTACATTTAAATTCCTATTTGAATTTAAATGGTTTAAATTACCAAAATGATAATTTATTTCATAAAATTTAAAACACAATTTATAAATTCAACTTCCTTGTTTTAAAATAAAACAAGTCCCATTTCAAAATCTGTTTGAAAGCCAAAAGATTATTTTGGAATATTCTAATTATTATAACTAATCCATATATAACATACAATCTATTTAAATATTTAATTTAAATATTAGTCTATAATTAATTCAATTCTAATATTCTTTCTTAATATAATTTATTTTATAAATTCAGTATAATCTAACTTAATTATCCAATTTAAATTTCAATTCCGAACATTGGAATAGATTTCATCGTTTTCTACTTAAAACGATTTCCAATTCATATTTTTAAATTCACATTAGAATTTAAAATATTCATATCATCCGATAAAAAATATTTCCCTTCATTTATAAACATCGTTTATAAATTCAATTCAGTTCCCTGATTATCCAATCAAAATCACTCCATTTTATTTATAAACACCGTATATAAGTTTACCTCAATTCCCTGGTTATTTAATTTATAAACATCTTTTATAAATTCACCACTTCAATTTCATGTATTATTTAATTTATAAATATCGTTTATAAATTCAATACTTGTTTTATTTATTTAAAACAAGTTAATATCTTTATAGCCCATTCAAAATTCAAATTATATTTTTTTAAAAATAGATTTTCCATTGTAAATCTCGAAATATCCTTTTCACCGTATTTTTATAAGTCAGCATTTTGGGCCCAGTGATATTTAAACAATCAAACCACCCAATTATCAATCAACACATCATATATGATAATATATACATATATATATATATATATATGAAAACAAACAATGATAAATTTTGAGGAATCCTGTTGGATTCCTCCAACATGTTTTTCCTTCATCTACAGACGTTAGCCAACATAAATAATACCCATCCTACTTCGAGGCAGGATATCGCGGTATAGAAGGTCATCCACTATCATAGCGTGGGGCGTATAGGGTCATCCGCTAATGATACAGCGGACATCCGCTAATGGTACTGCGGGAACTATCCAATCACTAGTATATATATATAATAACCACAAACACCAATCCTAAATAACTAATATATATTTAATAATAGCCACAATAATATTTTAATACAACCAAAAAACCATCCAACAATTATTTTAATGAATAATATAATTCAAAATAAAAGTGAGTGAGATTTACTCACCAGGGTTTCTTTTTGCGCTGAATACCCGATGAAATCTATTATGTAGATTGTACAATGGTTCCTCCATTTCACTGTTTTACAATGTAAAACAAATAAGATTTCAATTTCCAAAGTATACTAGTTTAATTAATCAATTTCCAACTATACAAACTAATTTCCATGTATTTAATTTAAACTTATCTCACATTAATAAAATACTTGGTTAATTATCTATCTTAAACAAATGGAATACCTTAATTGCTTCTTCCTATCTGAGAGAAACTGCTATGTTATTTCTAACATCATACCTTCTCTACTCACCCATCGCTCACTGTTCGACATCCGTATTCCAAACTACAAACCCCAAACCTCCCACCTAGGACTCTCGAACCAAATCAACCCTATATTGTCCACACCAATAGCAATCGCATTTTAGCAGTTTCCCCAAATTTACTTTGCCAAACTTCCTCAATGTACACAACAGTAGCAATCGAGCACAATATCATGGCTCCACCCTCAAGACCATCTCCATTACCAGTTCGCAACACCCCAGATCCCCCAAATTGTCATTGAAACGAACTCCAGTTCGATCCTAACATCTGCAGAAAAGTCGCATACCCCTTTGAGACCCAAATCGCACAAAATCAACTCGAAACCCCTTTTAGTTTTGTAGATCGCAACATCCTGTAGCCCTAAAACACGAACTCAAATCGATCGCGGAGAAAAGGAAAGGTCCCTAATAGAACCCTTCGTTAGTTTGAACTCCACTAAGTTCATCCAACTGTCGATCCTTCGAACGCCCCCCTTGAGCTCGAATTCCACTCGCAACTCACACCCTTGCTCGAAATGAACAACCGAGCTCGCGGAAATCAAAATTTAGGATTTTAGAGGATTTACTTGGATTTGTTTTCGAGTTTTAAGAGGAATGGCATTTTTTTTCCGCTTACTGAAGCTTTTTTATTTTGAGGAATTAAGGTGGCATAGTTTCGATTTTGCAAAGTAAAAAGAGGCGGATGTGGTTTTATTTTGATTCCAAGTCCTGGAGATGAACCAAACAAACGAAGAGAAGGTGGTCTCGCGATATAAATATATACAAAGGAAAAAGAGTGATAAGCACGAAGTTGCTTCATGTAGGTATAGGTAGGGAGGACGAAGGCCTGTGTGATTTAAAGTTACGGTGTACTTTTGCTTAAGAAGGAAGGAATTTATTTTATAATAATTTTTATTCTGTTTTAAATAGATTATGATTTGATTCCGAATTGATTTGTATTAAATACGATTAGACATAAAGGTATTTTTATTCTTTTCAGATGGATATCGATTTGATTTTGGACCTATCCACAATCAAATATCTCGGGGTCCATTAATTTAAATCGCGAACCGCTATTCTAGCGTACCAACTGACATTTCAACGTAATAACCCTATTCTGAACTCAACGTTAAATATTCTGAAATTTAATTTCAACATATATACCATATTAAATTAATGTGATATATTTCAATTCAAAAACCACAAATTCTTTGATAATAAATTATTATTTATTATCGTATATATCAAATAAAATTCCTACTTATCATTTGAATCATTTTGATTCAGTTTTTAACTTCGATTTCAATTATATTTCGAATTACCATAATTCGATATATTCTAAATTAAATTATATTCGATTATTAAATCGATAACTCAATATAAAAATTAATTTATATTATCAACTATATATTTAATACTATATTAAATATCTAAAATAATCTGTTTGAAAAATCCGGGTCGTTATATTCTTCCCCCCTTAAAAAAATTTCGTCCCCGAAATTATAAGGTAGGGAAAATGCTACAAACCATTTACTTTCAAAATTCACTTATGTTGAAACTCAACTCTTCATAATTGTACAAATTTTAGTTCCCATAAAATTTTGGTTTCTATTCATATAATCTGAATGATTTAAATTAAATATATTCATGTCCAATTCATATTCATTTCAAATTTATTCAAATTGATTCTAGTCAATTTATTCACTTCAATCCATTCAACTTGCTTAAGTTAAATTTAAATTCCAGAATTCAAATCCCTAGATTTTTATTTTAAATCCCTTTGAAATCAAATAGATATGGGCCCACGTTTATAATCATCTCAAATTCAAAACATTTGAATTTTCAAACCAACTTGTTTTTCTTTCAAACAAAATTTCATCAAAAACTTTTCTAATGTAGCAATTCATCACTTAGAAACTCGGAAATGAACACTGACAATGCTACATTCATCATCAGAATTATTTTCCAACGACTGAAGTGAGTTCAGTGCTTTATCACTTTTCAAAATCCATCAAAAATGATTTTCTTTCCAAAAATCCTTCCAAAACAAAGCTATTTTTTTAATATACTTTGAAAATATTTTTCCAAACACCCAGGGTTTTAAATTCTTAGTTTTGATCCCGTTTCCAATTTCAGTTCATCACATTTGTAAATTTCATTTATATACAGATTCTATTTGGTTTTACATATCCATTTCAATTTTTATGATCCCATATGATTATAATAACAACCAACACATCCATTTATTACAATAATTTCATAAAATTATTCTTTATCCATCATAATAGAATTTTGAGTAAATTTAGTTTATTTACCCATCTTAAAAACAATATCATGTTCAATCTTCTGTTCAAGTATTTACAAACTCTTATCGACGTCGTGGCGTCCCACGATTCGACCAGAATTCATAAACCACTTAATAGACTAGCCAACACAATATAAAATAATTTTTATATCAATTAACAAATACGTGCTCTCGTATATACACTCAACTCATTCTAGGGTATTACTAACCCTATCTCTAATGAGCACAATCCCACCAAAGCCTAGATATTCGCTCAACCTAAGCTTTGATTCCAACTGTGACGGCCCGCAAATCCGTACAATCTGAGTTGACTAATAACACCACACGTCCAACCCAAATTGCACAGAAATACGAATCATTATTAGAAAGAGGTTAGAGGATGAGAAATAGAAAGAAAGAATTATTAGAATAGAAGAAAAACGAAGAACACAAATCTCACAGCGGAAGGAATGAAATATATTAAATAACATAACTTTTGAAAAACAAATCAGTCGCTGTATATACATACCATTATCAGAGCACAACAGTTATTCCTGGAACAGTTACAAACACCTATTTCCGGATACCACATAGTACACAGCGAAAATATGATAGTCTATAGCTAACAGATGAAGCCTCCTGCTTCAAGCTCTTCCAAGTGAATTTGAAAAATCCCGACTACTTGACTGCCCATACAAATTCGAGCACCCAAGAGTTTAGGGAAAAAAACAAAAACAAAATAAACTCTGGGTCAGTCATGGGACTAGTGTGAGTAAACTCCAACCAATTGTTTAACTATCAAAATCCTTTTGAAAGAAAGGATAATAGTAAGACCAACCCACACATAAACATAGACGTTTTTTACCTGACTATAACGGAAAACACTTTGATACAAAAATCCAGTGATATTATAATAGTGTCTAAATCAAATAAATAACAATCTAGCGGAACGCTTGCATCTCACGCTCCATATATAATATAAAATCAAAAACTGCATGGCACTTATTGGAGATTGGATTTCCAACATGACAAGGTATGGAACCACCTTCCGATAGTGTATCTCTAGAGAGGAATACACTGGGTTCAATAATAACTACTTGCAACTCGGCCCACACATGACCGACCACTCACTTCACTTGAGTGTATCGAATGTATATCACCAATGGTTGTGATCAGCAACTGTTTCCCGAAAGGGACAGCATCAATAGATTTAAGAAGCAATTGGAATTTCTCTAGATAGGTGACTATACATCCTAATGGAGCGACCCACATAGCCATGTTGCCTGCCCGATTTTTGTCATTTCCCGGTTGTTGAGGCCTGAGGCTACAATTTCTTATCATTCATTAATAGCACAATCACTTTGAATGCCACATTGTCAGATCCGTTAATCACTAATTGATTTGCACAAATATATTCTGGATATTATGCTAAGAGAATAAATTCTCCGCCACCATATATATTTATACAGACCAACATATGCGATCATTGGAAATACTCTGTCAGACATTCATCCATACACTTCATTCTGGGATTGAACGAAACCGAAGGCACAATTTCTTTTAATAGAAAAGTCCTTGCACTTTACTCCATCATTGATTAGCTTCATATAATCTGATTCGCAACGCTACTGCCAATATGGAGTGGTTCACGGATAATAATCCAACCGGTCTCTCCATATTGGCAACGATATTGGCGAACACTTTGATAGTTGGTTATTTAACTATCGAAGAAAAACAAACATCCATTCAAAACATCAAACAATCACTGGGCCCCTTAATTAATATTTTATAATTATATCACTTCTGCATTTCCTTGTTAATATTTGTTAATCGAATATTTTCAATTATCATCTCGGACTCTTACGTTTTTTGGAAAACATTTCTATATATCGCCTTCTTTTATTTTCTATATTTAGAAAAAACCTTCTATTAATAATTGGAAAATATTCCAATTACTAATCTCTTTCACGACCATTCATTTTACCACTCAGGAAATATTTATGTATTATAATCCACAATTCCACTTCCTTAAGTTAAAACGAATGTTGTATAAAACATTGTTACAACAACCCAAAATATATCATTCAACTAATTTCTTTAAACATCCCTCTTCGAGACTGAATCTTGTTACTTATCGGTTAATAGTGGAATCAATCAAGTTGGGGTATAACTACCTCTCAGACCTTGACTGAAAACATCATTAACTTCAAAACAGACAAAACCACTTACCTCGAATAAACACACCATAAAAACCAATTATTCATTTTTAAAAAACATGTATATGGTTCTCTTTCTATTCTTAACAAATCTAATTTGTAGATTTCCTTTTTGTTTACAATATTATATTTTTAAATTTCATTTCCTTATTGAATTCTATATATATCGATACATTGATTTCTAACTATCAAATTTTCTTAAAAATATTCTAACTCCTTATATTTCCAGAAAAATTCGCCATATTTGTACCGGCAAATTGTTCAAACCTCAACTCGCCTCTCTAGGCCCTTTCCATTCAAAAAGAAAATCAAAAAGCCAAGTGGCTTGCCGATTCGGCGCATAAAATCTCATATGGAATTTAAACGTCTACCTTTTTGTCGGGCACACAAATTATAATCTTCATATACTTCATTCCATACCTGTTTAACACATATACGTCCATTCCCAATTTATTCTAACTCAATTCATCATTTTAAACTCAATTTGCTAATCTAATTAGCTATTCTGCCTATTTCACTTTTTTATTTGAACATAACACATTCAAATAAAATTTTAATCTTGCTTATAAATCAATTGAATTCCATTTTCCATTCAATTTCCATATTCGATTTCGAATATGAATTACAAACCCCATCCACCTATTCAACGTCCAATTCAACCCAAAATTCCATTAACTAATTTTTCTTCTAATTAGTTAATTCTATTCAATAACTAAAAATCTGATTTTTGTCTCAAAAATCATTTCACTTCACTGGAGTTCATACTTATTTTACATCTCCAGTCCGGATTTTTCTAATGACACTTCGGATTTTATTTCCTAAAAATCCTTTTAATTTAATTAAATAAACCGTTATAGTTTTCAAACGATTTTGGCGCTGCTTTTCTGAAAATTCGATTTTGACATAACTTAAAATCTATACGATGAAATCTAGATTTTTCTCTTCTATTAGAAAACTATTATTCAATCGGTCCTGTTGGTTCTTGTTTCAAAGAATTCTGACTTAAATTCAGTTCTATATACTCAATTGAAATTCGAATCACCAATTTACGAACTACCGCGCTGCGGCGAGTTCATTTTAATTATATATATATATATATAAACATATAAACTTCATTTATAATAAATTTCAACTCCATTCTGATATATTTTTAATATATATTAAATCAGTTTCCCAATTCAACATAATATTTTCGATTATCTCTAATTGTCGATTTTTCCTTACTCGGTAATATATTTATTTATACTTCGATCTTCTATATTTAATTCCAATTCCTTTTATAAATAAATTATTTATAAAATTCGATATAATCGAATTTCAATTATAAACCCATTGAATTCTTCTTAATTCTGCTTATATTCTGAATTCCGAAATATAATCAATCGTTTTGTTTCTAAACACTTCCCAATTTACTTTTAAAATCCTATTTGAATTTAAATGGTTTAAATTATCAAAATGATAATTTATTTCGCCAAATTTATAACACAATTTTTAAATTCAACTTCCTTGTTTTAAAATAAAATAAGTCCCATTTCAAAATCTGTTTGAAAACCAAAAGCTTATTTTAGAATATTCTAATTATTATAACTAATCCATATATAACATACAATCTATATAAATATTTAATTTAAATATTAGTCTATAATTAATTCAATTCTAATATTCCTTCTTGATATAATTTATTTTATAAATTCAGTATAATCTAACTTAATTATCCAATTTAAATTTCCATTCCAAACATTGGAATAGATTTCATCGTTTTCTACTTAAAACGATTTCCAATTCATATTTTTTAATTCACATTAGAATTTAAAATATTCATATCACCCAATGATAATTTATTTCCCTTCATTTATAAACATCGTTTATAAATTCAACTCAGTTCCCTGATTATCCAATCAAAATCACTCCATTTTATTTATAAACACCGTTTATAAATTTACCTCAATTCCCTGGTTATTTAATTTATAAACATCATTTATAAATTCACCACTTCAATTTCATGTATTATTTAATTTATAAACATCGTTCATAAATTCAATACTTGTTTTATTATTTAAAATAAGTTAATATCTTTATAGCCCATTCAAAATTCAAATTCTATTTTTGAAAAATAGATTTTCCATTGTAAATCTCAAAATATCCTTTTCACCATATTTTTATAAATCAACATTTTGGGCCCAGTGATATTTAAACAATCAAACCACCCCATTATCAATCAACACATCATATATAAGAATATATATATATATATATATATATATATGAAAGCAAATAATGATTAATTTTGAGTAATCCAGTTGGATTCCTCCAACCTGTTTTTCCTGCATCCACATACGTTAGCCAACATAAATAATACCCATCTTGCTTCAAGGCTGGATATCACGGTATAGAAGGTCATCCACTATCTTAGCGTCGAGCGTATAAGGTCATCCGCTAATGATACTGCGGGCATCTGCTAATGGTACTGCGGTAACTATCCAATCACTAGTATATATATATAATAACCACAAACACCAATCCTAAATAACTAATATATATTTAATAATAGCCACAATAATATTTTAATGCAACCAAAAAACCATCCAACAATTATTTTAATGAATAATATAATTCAAAATAAAAGTGAGTGAGATTTACTCACCAGGGTTTCTTTTTGCGCTGAATACCCGATGAAGTCTATTATGTAGATTGTACAATGGTTCCTCCATTTCACTGTTTTTCAATGTAAAACAAATAAGATTTCAATTTTCGAAGTATACTAGTTTAATTAATCAATTTCCAACTACACAAACTAATTTACGTGTATTTAATTTAAACTTATCTCACATTAATAAAATACTTAGGTTAATTATCTATCTTAAACAAATGGAATACCTTAATTGCTTCTTCCTATCTGAGAGAAACTGCTAAGTTATTTCTGACTTCAGATCTTCTCTACACACCCATCACTCACTGTTCGACATCCGTATTCCAAACTACAAACCCCAAACCCCAAACCTCCCACCTTGGACTCTCAAACCAAATCAACCCCATATTGTCCACACCAATAGCAATTGCATTTTAGCAGTTTCCCCAAATTTACTTTGCCAAACTTCCTCAGTGTACACAACAGTAGAAATGAGCACAATATCACGGCTCCACCCTCAAGACCATCTCCATTACCAGTTCGCAACACCACAGATCCCCCAAATTGACATAGAAACGAACTCCAGCTCGATCCTAACATCAGCAGAAAAGTCGCGTACCCCTTTTGAGACCCAAATCACACAAAATCAACTCGAAACCCCTTTTTGTTTTGTAGATCGCGACTTCCTGTAGCCCTAAAACACGAACTCAAATCGATCGCGGAGAAAAGGAAAGGTCCCTAATAGAACCCTTCGTTAGTTTGAACTCCACTAAGTTCATCCCACTGTCGATCCTTCGAACGCCCCCCTTGAGCTCGAATTCCACTCGCAACTCACACCCTTGCTCGAAATGAACAACCGAGCTCACGGAAATCAAAATTTAGGATTTTAGAGGATTTACTTGGATTTGATTTCGAGTTTTAAAAGGAACGATATTTTTTCCGCTTACTGAAGCTTTTCAATTTTGAGGAATTAAGGTGGCATAGTTTCGATTTTGCAAAGTAAAAAGAGGCGAATGTGGTTTTATTTTGATTCCAAGTCCTGGAGATGAACCAAACAAACGAAGAGAAGGTGGTCTCGCGATATAAATGTATACAAAGGAAAAAGAGAGATAAGCACGAAGTCGCTTCATGTAGGCATAGGTAGGGAGGACGAAGGCATGCGTAATTTAAAGTTACAGTGTACTTTTGCTTAAGAAGGAAGGAATTTATTTTATAATAATTTTTATTCTATTTTAAACCGATTCTGATTTGATTCCGAATTGATTTGTATTAAACACGATTAGACATAAAGGGATTTTTATTCTTTTTAGATGGATATCGATTTGATTTCGGACCTATCCACAATCAAATATCTCGGGGTCCATTAATTTAAATCATGAACGACTATTCTAGCGTACCGACCGACATTTCAATGTAATAACCCTATTCTGAACTCAACATTAAATATTATGAAATTTAATTTCAACATATATACCATATTAAATTAATATAATATATTTAAATTTGAAAACCACAAATTCTTTGATAATAAATTATTATTTATTATCGTATATATCAAATAAAATTCCTACTTATCATTTGAATCATTTTGATTCAGTTTTTAACTTCGATTTCAATTATATTTCGAATCACCATAATTCGATATATTCTAAATTAAATTATATTCGATTATTAAATCGATAACTCAATATAAAAATTAATTTATATTATCAACTATATATTTAAAACTATATTAAATATTTAAAATAAATTGTTCGAAAAATCCGTGTTGTTACATTCTATAATTCACCTAAGCAATTCATATCACCAAACTCTCATGCCCTAACATTCATCCAAGAGATTTGCAATTATTTTTTATTATAAATTCCAAAATGGGTAAATTTCTAACTAAAGCAATCAAATACGATTCAAACGACTCGTGAAGACTTAGAACTTTGCTGGGGCGGAAATGGAGCTTCACAATATCACCAAATCAACTCATAGCATATGAATGGATCATATGAGCACTCCAAACCATTTTTTTCCAATTCAATGAAACATGAACACATGAAATCGACTAAGTTACACTAGCCTACCCAATTCACTAGCATATGCAAACTTAAATGGGTTCTAGATTATACCTTTACAAGTTATAAGCTTTTGGTCTAAATATGAGTTCATGAATAACTCATATCATATGGATTAGATTATGCGGACAAATCTAATTCTAAATTTCAATTCAATGAAACTAAAACTAAAAAACCAGAAAATGTATACTCATCTAAACAATTCATATGCATAACTCAAACAATTAACTAGAAAATAGTTAACTAATTAGCCCTTCTTGTTTCAATTTCTCACCTACTTAAGTGACTCCATAAAATTCACTTAACACTCAACTCTTTTTCATATTACTTGTCATTAGCCCATACTAAACATCTTTAATCATTTCATGAATTCAATTTGATCATAATAGGCCATTTAAACATCCCAACCAAATTCATAAACAACAATCAATACATAACTAGCCTTTTCATCGATAGATTCTCACTTTTCATCATTTGAGATGGAAGTTCTCACTATTGCTTGATTGCAAATAAGGAATAGACCCAGTAGCAAGCAAAATCAACCACTCTTGCAACATTGCATGCACAACTTCAATCTAAACATAAACAAAATGAATCTCCTTAGAATTAGGTCATAGAATTCCTCAAAAATAGAAGTGGAGGTAAGCTAGAGAAGACGGAGAAGATGAAGAGGAGGATTACCCAAGCTTCTACACTTGCTTTCTTCTCGATTTGAGCCGCTAATTCAAATCCATAGCTTAGGAATTTTAGTTTCCCATTCCTTTCCCCAATTTATAGTTTCTTTTAAGTGTTAGAGTGGATGGGAGAAAAGGGGAATGATGGAGCTCTTAAGTGAGTGAACTAGGTTGGCTAACCAAGCCCCAACCAAGGTCTCAATTTTCACAAACCCGAAATGCATCGAAGCTTATGGTTTTCGAACACGCAAACGACATTTTGAAACTCAATGGAAGTAGTTTCGAGTCCAAATTCATCCATATGTAAACAGTGATATATTTATGGGATATATATAATCTTAAATATATATATATATAAAAATTTCATAGTGACTATTATAAATTTTAATTTAGACATAACATACAATCTATAAAGTGAAATCTCAATTTCTTGCATTTGTTAGAAAATTAAAATTCAAAATATTCCAACATTTCTTGTTTTATCAAATTCTGACTTATATTGAATTCTATACATTCATTCAAAGTTCAAAATCAAATTTTCAAACTATTGCACCATCAAGCTTGTTTTATTTAAATTTTAAATATATACGTTCTAACTTCGATTTAAATAAATTCTAAGTCGTTTATTCTTCAAATAATTTATCTAAAATATTTAATTTCTATGAAAGTCAATTAAAAATAAATTTTAAATTGGTTTCAAAAATACGGGTTATTACAATCTCCCCCACTTAAAACTTTTTCGTCCCCAGAAAATAAATGACGGCAAAGTAGGTACTAAATATGTAACAACCCAAAAAATCAGAACCAAATTAAAATTTTTATTTTGGCAATTTTTGTGAATTTTGAATATTTAAAATGGTTTATTTTAAATAATAACGACTAAAAATTTATTTTCGACGAAGTTAGAACGAAGAAATTTAATTTAATTATAAAAGGAGTTGAAAATGGCGCGATTGTTTGAAAATTTGATTTCAAATTTCAAATGAATGTACAAGATTCAAAATAAATCGGATTTCAGCAAAACAAGAAATATTTGAATCTGATTAACTATATCTTTCTAACAGGTGTAAGAAACTGAGATTTTGTTTTAAAGGTTGAGAGATATGTCCAGTTTAAAATTCAGAAAAGTCGCTATGTAATTTATATATTTTTTAATATATATAAAGGCCTTAAAAATAGCCATTTTGCAAACGACCTCTGTTTTCGACGAAACCACTTTTGTTGGATCCGGGATGTCAAATTATTGCTAGATTCCAATTTTCATAATTTTTGGGATCAATATGTGAGTGTGGCAAAAGAAAACGTGTTTTAACAGTTTTAGTCAATTTGGATCGACCAGAAAATGGCCATTTTTCAAACGGTCTCCAAATTGGAAGAAATTAGTTTTGTTAGGACCGTATCGTCAATACGAAGCTAAAAATATATTTTTTGGAACTTTTAGAGTTAGTATGTGGCCCCGGTAAATTAAAATGTACGTACAAATTGAATATATACTGAATTATATTTTATTTTAAAACTGATCGTAACAACTGAATGGGATTACGAAAAATATTCCATTATGTTCGGAATATGGGTATTTAGCTAGGGGTGATAGACGTTGGGTTTGATTTGGAGTTCGTGGCATTAAACATGTATTATTTGAATTAAATAATAATTAAATTCTATTATATTAACCCTCATTGGTTGGAAAACGCAAGCCTCCCCCTTTTATTTATCTGTGCCGCCATCTCTTTTTGGAGGACCAAGAACATCCGATAAACATTAATCAAATTCTCCCAGTCCGTTCTAAAATTCCTCCCAATCTCAAACGAAAATTTTAGCCCTTTCCAAGAGCTTTTGATCTATATACGGATGATCAGAGATGGCGTCGTGTTCTGCTCAATTTCCAAGCTTAAAGCCCCGCCGTTTGCACGAGTTTCTAGGGCACCACAGGCCAGCGTACTCGACGTCGTTAATGGCGCAGGGAGGCGGCGGTTGTCCCTTCAGGGTGGCAGCGTCGGATGGAGCCCACGATCAACGTGGAGTGTGCGGATTGGAACCCTAATTCTTTGCATTGGGTTCACCATGTTTCAGAAGAACGATTGGGAGAGAACGAGATTAAGGGGTGGGAAATATTTTAAATAATTATTTATTTAATTAATTCTTGTAATCGATTGTTTTAAACTGCCATATATTATTCATACGAGCACAAAATCGCGTGATTTCAGACCGTTGGAATCAGAAAAATGAGAGCTACATCATGGGAATGACCAAAACCAAAACAGGGCTCGTTAAAATTTGAGGCAAATTCAAATCAGAACAGAATGGAAATTCAGAAATAAAAGAACCAATGTGAGAACTCCTCACCATATTTTCTTATACACTTATTTATTTTTATAACTGCATATATGAACTGTTCCCCGTCGTCCACAGACCATGAACGGCTTGTTTGATTTTATTGTGTTGTGAATGTGATTGTGATGTACAAATATATATTTGAAATGAAAATTATATATATATATGGAATAATATATATATATGAAGTATGAATAATATATATATATGTATGAAGTATAAAAATAATATACACATATATATATATATGAAAGGTGAATAATATATATATGAAGTGAGAAAATAATATATATATATATGAAATGAAAATAATATGTATATGAAATGAATAAAATATATATATGAAATGAAAATGATATATATATGAGAGGTAATATATATATATATATGAAGTGTGAATGAAATAAATACTGGTTTGTTAAAAATATTATTTTTAACATATATTAAGATATATAAAATTTTCATGTAATGGAATATTTGATTTTGATTCCCACAAATGGTGGAAACAAAACAAAAGAATACATCTACTTTTTCTCACCAAAACAAAACTATCAATAAATCTTCATCTATTGATAAATCTAAGCTAAACGTAGTTTCTAATTCTTCAGCAACTTCAGATCTGGTATCGGATCTGAGTAATCGAAAGCTCGAGTTTGTGCAACCAGCTCCAGATCATGTTTTCATTCCTGAAATCATATACAACAAATCAGAGACATCCTGGAAGTATACTATTGCATTGATTCCGATTCTATTCAGGTTATGTACTATAAAGCTTAAGGAATATGTATCAAAAGTTTGGAAACCTGTTTGTACATTTAATGTTCATTCGACTCCTGGTTTCAATTTTGTGGTTCAATTTGATTGTAAAGAGGATTTTGATCGAATAACAGAGTGTACTACATACTCTTACTTTGGTAGATTATTGTTTGTTGAGATCTGGTACCCTGGTTTCGATTTTAACAGCAAACAAAGTTTTGTAGTTCAGATCTGGGTAAGATTGTAAGATCTACCATTAGAGTTATGGACTAATGAAGCTATTCAAATGATTGCTAGTTATATTTCAAAACCCCTATTGATTGATGTTAACACAGCTGAGAAAAAGTACACGAAATATGCTAGAGTTCTAATTTTAGTGGATACTTCAACTGAGCTCAAAAATGAAATTCCTATTCATATGCATAATGGTCAGAAATTAATGATTCAAGTTGAATATGAGTATGTACCTATGAAATGTCTTCAGTGTTGTTTATTTGGCCATGAGGAAGATTATCATGAAGAATCTTCAGATCCAAGATGGAACCCGCCTGACATTCATATTGAAACTCAAAATCAAATATATGAAGATCAAAATGATAATTCTGTGCTTCGAAATGAGAACCCAGTACCTCAAAATGTCATACCTGATCCTCTTGTGAAAGTAAATTCAAATAATTCTGAAGCTGATATCCTTGGACAATCTCAATCTGATAATCCTCCTGGTGAAAATGTTGATCTGAATTCTTTTAAACTTCCAGATAATTTGATCCCTGACATGTTAAATAATGTGGCTGATCATATAGAGGAGACAAATAAAATGAAAAATCAGGACAAAGAAAGCAAGTTGAAACCTCTTCTTTAGTTGACAAAAATGTTAATTATTTGCAAGGTTCAAAACCAAAAAACCAAACTCCTGCTAAAAGAGCTACGAGGAGTACTTCTTCAATTAAATGACACTGATTTCATGGAATGTTAGGGGTATGAATACTTCTTTTCGTATGAAAGAAATATTCACACTCCTAAATAAGACTAAATCAACTTTGGTTGGTTTAGTCGAAACCAAATTATCTATAGCAAATTTGGTGTTATTTTCTTCTTTATTACCTAATGACTGAAAATACCTGACGAATAATTTAGCTTTGAGTTCAGGAAGGATTTTGTTGATTTGGGATTCAAAGGTTTGGCATCTAGATATGATTTCTTTTTCTCCTCAGCATTTAACAGTGAAGGTAGTTAACCATGGCAGATTTATGATGTTTTTTACAATCATATATGGCAGTAAAACTTTTACAGAGAGACTAGTTCTATGGGAGACTTTGGTTAGAGAATCAATCTCTTATTCAAATGCTTGGATTTTAATAATCCTTTATCAACAAAAGACAAGAAAGGTGGAGCTCCAATACCTTATCATCATTTAAGAGAATTTCAAAATTTTCTAATACAAACAGGTTTAACTGATTTAAAGCCTTTGGGTTTTAATTTTACCTGGCGTACAAGAGGAGTAGCTACAAATATAGATAAAATTTTGGTGAATAATGTATGCCTACATCAGTTCCTTAATATGAAAGCTCTCTCATTCCCACAAAAATCAAGTGATCATAATCCTATTCTATTGGATCTAATTCCTACACCAGAGATTAAGGGATTCCCCTTTAGGTATAGAAATGATTGGAGTTGTTATGAAGGATACCATGATGCAGTTCAAAAAGGTTTAAGTTCTAATGTGTGGAGTTTTTATAGCTACAGCAGAAGCTAAAAAATTGCAAAATAGAACTTAAAAATTGGAATAAAACTAGAAGTAGAGCTACATTTAATCTTACAGTGGCAGAACAGAAAGTTTCTCTTCTAGAATCTGATGTGGGTCTTCATCTTGAGGACCTTCAACTGTATGATGATTACCTGCATGCAAAGAGGGATTTTCAAAATGTTCAGTACATGGTTTTTAAAGGTTTAAAGCAGCAAGCAAAAATTTCCTGGTTGCAACAAGGTGACACAAATTCAAAAATGTTCTACTCCAGAATGTCAAATAGAAGATATTTCAATCAGATTCGAGCTTTGATTGACTCTAATGGAAATCTTTTGTATAAACCTGATGATATTGAATCTGAAGCCATTGATTATTTTACTTCTATGTTTAATGGCTCATGTTCATCTGGTTTTCCAAGTTTTCAACCAATAGCTTATATCAATGATCAAGGACAAAGGAATTTAGTGAGAAATGTTGAACGTGAAGAAGTTAAAGAAGTTGTGTTCTCAGTTCATGATGAGTCCAGCCCAGGTCCAAATGGTATTAGTGTTAAGTTTTTTAAAATGCATTGGGAATCATTGAAGGCTGATTTGCTAAATGCAATTTCAGATATTTTTAAGTCTGGTAAGCTTCCTAAAGCTTTAAACCATACTTTTATAACACTAATACCAAAAAATGATAGACCATCAGAAATTGCTCATTACAGGCCTATATCATGTTGTAATGTCCATTACAAAAAAAATTCAAAATTTTTATGTAACAGACTAAAACCTTATCTCCCTTCTCTGATTTCTGAAAATCAGAGTGCATTTATAAAGGGAAGGTATATTGGAGGCAATATTTTACTTGCACATGAATTGTTAAGGGATTTCAGAAAATCTGGCATGCCAAAAATGAGTGCAAAAGTTGATCTACAGAAGGCTTATGATAGAGTGAATAGAGAATTTATTTGTTATGTGATGGAATGTATGCGGTTCCCTGCTCATTTTATAAATCTGATCTATGAATGCATGACAACAGCCACCTTTTCTATTATGATACAAGGAACTCCAACAGGTTTCATGTAATAACCCGAAAATCTGGGCCAGTTTAAAATTTTTATTTTGGCAATTTTAGTGAATTTTGAACATTTAAAATGAATTATTTTAAATAAAATCGACGAGAAATTTATTTTGAATAGAATTCGACGTATATATTATATACGTCGTCGTTAGAATATAAATATTTATATATAATTATAATTAGAATTGAAAATGGCGCGGTAGTTCGATAATTCGATTTCAAACTTCAATTGAATGTACCGGGTGCAAAACAATCCGGATTTTAGTGAAACCAAAAATAATGGAATCTAATTGAGGATATCTTTCCAACGAATCCGAAAGATCAAAATTTCGTAGCGAGAATCAAAAGATATGTCCAGTTGAAAATTCTGAATAGTCGCTATGGAATTCAGGCCCTTAAAAATGGACATTTTGCAAATGACCTCGGATTTCGACGAAACCACTTTTGTTGGGTCCGTGATGTCGAATTATTGCTAGGTTTCAAATTTCATAATTTTTCGAATCAATATGTGAGCGTGGCGAAGGAAAACGCGTTTGACCAATTTCAGTTGATTTTAATCGACTAGAAATTGGCCATTTTTCTAACGGTCTCAGAATTCGACGAAACTAGTTTTGTTAGGACCGTATCGTCAATACGAAGCTAGAAAATATTTTTCTGGAATTTTTCTAGTTAGTATGTGGCCCCGGTAATTTGAAATGTACGTTTAAAATTCAGTATAGTGGTTTAAGTGTAAATTCAACGGAAACTGATTCAAACGATCAAATCAAACTACGAAACATATCCCATTGTGTTCGGAATGGGGGTGAAACGCTATGGGCGACAGTCGGTGGGCCTCGTTTCGTAGTCGAATAAAAAGTCAACTCCTTGGGATAAAATAAATTAAAATTAAATAATTAAATATATATATTTTTCATAAAACCCCCCCTCTTCTCGTTTTCATTCAGAAGAAATAGAAAAAAAAAAAAACCGCTCAGCTAAAAAAACCCGTCGACCCTCCCCTTAACCCTAGCGCCGCCGCCAACAGGCGCTCCGCCAGCCGCCCCATCGGCCTCCAAGGGCGCCGCCTTCCTCTCCTCTTCTTCCTTCTCTCCTTGTTCAATTCCCCCCAAATCCTCATCCGCCTGCGCCCACCACGACAGAGCCGCCACCGCCCCTTTACCCCGTCGCGCCCACCTCCGCCGACCTCTCCCCCCCTAGCCACCTCCGGTGAACTCAAAGAGACCCCCCCTGTAAGTCCTTTTTTTTTTCTTTTCTTTTTATTTATTTTATTTTTGATTTATGCTAGAGCATATCCCGTCAGTTTTGATCCCGCGCCTTTATTCATAATGGCACAACACTTACCACTCAACTGCATTTAAAGTTTGAAGTTTTTATTTTTAAAGTAATTTAAAAACTGATTTTCAAAGTAATTTAAAAACTGATTTTTAAAGTAATTTAAAACTGATTTTAAAAAAAGTAATTTAAAACTGATTTAAAAAAAAAGAATTTAAAATAGAAAAGGTTTGAATTTTAAATGGAAAAAGATCGTATTTTGAAAGGTGAAAAGATAGGATTTTTATTTGGTAAAAGGTATGATCTTTATATTTTTAAAGTGATAAAAATATGATTTTTATATTTTTTAAAGTATTAAAAATATAATCTTTACTATATAGAAATATTAAAAATATGATTTTTATATTTTTAAAGTATTAAAAATATAATCTTTATAGGATAGAGAATATAAAGATATCATCTTTGTATATGTAGCAAAATAAAAATCTGATTTTTATTTTATATACGTTGAAATAAAGTGATGATTTTTATAAAGATGAAATCTATATTTTTGAAAAGGCGAAATCTTTATATAGAGAATAGCGTTATAAAAAAAATAGAATGTGGTTTTTATTTTAAAGACATCAAAATATAAAAATGTGATTTTTATATATATAGTGACTACGGACAACGAAGATGACGAAGATGGGATAACGAAGAAGATTTCTATTAATGAAGTGTCGTGAAGTGGATAGCTATCGGTGAGAACTTCTCACTCAAAATTCTTTTTCTAGTTATATATATATACTAGGATGTAGACGGTGTTTAGTAGCACCCGACACCCGTCATCCACAGACCATGGATGACTTGTTTGTTAAATTGTTTGGTTGTGTAGTTGGTTAGTCTATTTGAAATAAATTGAATTGTTTGGTGAATTGAAATCGATTTGATTGATGTGTGAATGGCGTGGGCCTTCACTAGACCGGGGATAAGGCTAGGCCTCGTCCCGTTTCTAGTATCGTGCCGTTATGCCGCTGAAATTTTCTAAAATATGTTAGAAAAATAAAAATATCATTTTATTGAATAAATGAAATGAATAGAAATTCATGTGTTGAAATAGAATATTTTATCGTTAAAAATATAATTTTTAACGTGAAAGTGAATAAATAAAATATTCATTTACAAACCGGACGGTTTGTTTATGTACACTGATTTGAAGGACATTGATTGGGATGATAAATTTTACACATCGCCCAACTGCACAAATAAAATATGTGTTTGATTGTTTGAAACCCCACACGGGTGTTGGGATGAAATTTGAAGTTCACTCATCCTGATTGATTAAATATGTCGATCGATTGATTGACAGGCTGTTATAAGTGTTAGATATCTATATTTGATGCTTATACAGCGTAGTGCACTTTGGTTGATGGTTGATTGTTTATTGATGCTATTAAATACATGTGTTGTATGGAATCCATATAATTAACGTTATATGGTGATTGATTGGGCCTCATTCCAATCGGGAAAATAATGAATATTATAAAAGAAAATTCATGTGTTGAATATAAAAATAGTCATGTGTTGACGATGTTCATGTGTTGAGTGAAATATTTTAAATAAAATAAATTACATCTTCATCATATTTAAAATTAGAACTACTTCCTAGTAGAAGTCTAATTAAAATCAAACGATAGATACCATAGTTTTATAAAGTATTTTACATAACAAAAATAGTGATGTGTTGACAGTACTCATGTGTTGAGATTAGTCGTGTGTTGAAAGAAATATAGATTCATGTGTTGAATGGGATAAATATTCATTTGTTGGATAGAATAAAGGAGTTTTGAAAAATATAAAGCCGTGTTGATTAGAGATGCGTTATTTCGACGTGAACGATATTTATATCGATTTGAAAACGATTTCGAAATGAATTGAATTGAAAACGATTTCGAAATGAATTGAATTGAAAACGATTTCGAAATGAATTGAATTGAAAACGAATTCAAATTGATTTGAAAGCGAATTGAAATGAATTCAAATTGAATTGAAATTTTAATTGAATAGAAATGAATTTTAAAACGAATTTATAAAGAAGAATTCAATTTTGATTTGAATTGAAAAGGAAGTTGAAATTGTTTTGAAACGAATTTAAAACGATTTATAAAATACTTTTTAAAAGGAAATCGACGAAATATATATAATATATATATTATATATATATAATGCCTGAATAGAACGCGTCGCGCCGCGGCAGTTCGTGAATTTCGACCATTTATTTCAAACGGACATTGCGGGAGATCCGACCGTCGGATTCTCCTAAAACCGGAACCGTTGGGTTCGTATCGAAAAGAGCTTTCCAATGAATATTAGAAATTTGAAATCTAACGGTTGGATTTGGAATTATGTCCAAATCAAATTAGAAAAAGGTCGCTGTAAGTGCAGTTCGATGGCCGTTGTTGGAAATCGACTGTACGGGCCTTGATAAAATTATTAAAAATATCTATAATTTGTGTAAAATTATAATATGTGAATTGGAAAGATTTGGGCTGGAAAATTCCACATTTGAAAAGATAAAAATAGATTTTTATCGAAATGAACTAGTTTTGAACTAGAATTGAAATCAATTTATTTTTAAAATAAATAAATTGAATTTGAAAGTGATTTTGAAAATAATCGATAATTTCCAATACGTGGATTGGACTGGAGCTGAATCGAAATTATCTTCGGGATATTTCGATGTTGGATTTCGTGACTATACAAATATTGTTATGGGAATTTGAAAGATATTTTATATCGTTATTTCCAATACGATATTTGTTGGTTTCAGAATTTGATATTGAATATAAGCCGATATATTTTCTATTCAGAGCCTTGTATTTAATATCAAATGTGATTTGGTTTGTCGTGAATCGTGTTTTTGATGACATTGGTTCTTTAACCCAGAAAGGCAGGATATTGATTTTTGAAAAGATTAAAACTAAGTGGAGTTTTAATGAATCTTTAATTAGATTAAAATGTGAATTGATAATTCAAATTATCAAATCTGAAAGGTGATCGAGAATGGAGTACCACCAGTTTTGCTCCAAAGCGATAGTTAAATCTTTAATTAGATTTGAACGTGAAATGGTAATTAATTTTACCGATAACACCGTGGTGTTAGATATGGAGTATCGCCAGTTTTGCTCCATGGGATATATAGGTTGGGATTGGGAAATAAAATAAATAATTACTTCGGTGTGGTTCGCTAATCCCGACTAGTTTGAAACGATATCCAAAGGAAGATTAAAGAATAAATTTAGAAGAATTTATCTTTGATAAAATTAATGGGAACCTTTTCCCTAAGAATGTGATTTTGTGAATAAAAGAATATTCTGAATTGGAATGAGGCGTTTGTTGTGTTTGTGTAACATTCGTTTATTATATACGTGGGTTATTCAGAAAGGCCGGGTTTATACCCATTCTGAATAACCGATTCGACGAGATGTCGAAGATGAAGACGGTGGTAGAAGACCGGAAGTCTTCACATCGTTTGGGTGATTACTGATGATCTTGATTGGGCTGTACACCCAGGATGAGGGAATCAGTTGGTGATCTTCCAGACGTACTTGGAGATGGATGGATATGCGAGGAAAGTGCCTCCGGTTTCGTTCAGACCCAGAACGAACTTGTAAATGGATTGTGTGTCTGACATTGGATTTTATTCTGTGTTGATTGATCTCTATTAAATATACATCTGTTTGGCGGCGGAGAATTTATTCTCTTGCTTAACGCCCTTCTCTGAGACGTACGAGCTCAGAGGTTGTATATCGATGGACATCAGTCGCATGGAGTGAATTGCCAATGTGGCATGCGTAAGTGGCAATTGATCAAGGCTTCTGTTGAAAAGCAAAGTCTTGTGGTTGATGATCAAAGCACGGCCTGTGTGGCATAGCTTTGTGTATAACGTGAATTCGCGAGCCTCACACCTCGGTATGAGTCAAAAACGGGATAGTGACTGCAGGGAGAGCACGACGTTTCTTTCTAGCTAGGGTGGTGTCAGTGACCTACCAGCCCTGACATTTATATACTTTTCACCTGTGTGGTTGTTGGAATGCGAGGCGCCTCGGATATAGGTCTGTAAGGACCGGGAAACGTGTGTTCAGGAATAACTAATCCTCAAAAGTAAGAGAGGACCGGCCCTGAAGATCCAAGGATCAGAGTGGGGTCCAGGGACATTTGCTAGAGTGTCTCGAACGCGGAGAGGAGCTTGCCCCTTGCCTCGACTCATGACGGAAATCCAATTTCCAATACGTGTATTGCGGTTTTAATTGTAGAACTAGTACGGCGACATGATATATGGTACCCATGCCGTCTATGATTGATATTTATGATTGAAAATGTTTTGACACTATACACTTATTATAGTATCAAATGATTTGTTTTAAACGTACCAAGCATGTTTGGCTATTATAAGGGAAAACCCTATCCTCCGGCTTGCGTTGCATTGTGTGATGGGACCTGGGTCTTATAATAGCTTCATTTTTCGAAAAAGCATTGCGCTGTTTATTCTATGCACTGGTATTCTTGGGAGGAAACCCGTTCCGTGTTATACGGCGTGGTCCCTTGAATTACTCTCTTTTAAAGTAAAGTTTTAAATAACTGTTTTAGTTCTCACACCAGTCACATGACTGACCTGGAGTTTATTGTTTTAACCTAAACTCTGGGTGCCCCTATTTTCCACACGGGCAGCTAGTAGTTTTGGTTTTGCAGATTTATATTCACAGGATCCTGATTTACAGCTGGAACGATGCTCGGAAAGCTCTGTATCCGTGTATCACTTCTAGTTGTGTTTTGTATATTTTTCCGCTGCTATGTAATTTATTGTAATCTCTGATATTTGTCGAATGTTATTTAATCATTTATACTCTGTATATTCTTGTATCTGATGGAATTGTTGTAATAACAATGAAATGTTCTTCCGTATGCGCTCATTTGTGTGTTGTTCTCAACGCTATCCGCGCTTTCCTTCACGGGGAAGTTCGGGTCGTGTCAGTTTGGTATCAGAGCTTTGGTTTACAGAGCTCGAGAACAAGACACATTAGAACCATACGAAAGAATTCATCAGATATTGGATTAGCAATATCCAATTAGAATTACTCGTTAGAGATAGGATCAGTAGTATCCTAGAACGAGTGTGAAGAGTATATTTTTCAAATGAAAACAATTTTGTTTTGAAAATTTAAATCGTTTTATACGTATTTGAATATTTATTTATTTTGAATATGGACAATCTAGTATATAAAGGTTTTGCATATACGCGTCATAAACGTATATTCGAAGTTTTAATATATTAGATAGATATAGAGTCACACTCTAGTCACCCGGACATGGTCCTGATGATGAAGTATACCATCACCAGTATTTATTTTCGAGTGACGAAGGCGTGATTTTCTATATATTTCCATTAGACTGGTGTGAGAACCAAAACTAATATAGTTAGAACACATTGTTGTGAATTGGCATCAAAACATGATTTTCTTTATATGTATCAAAATTATGAATTTGAAACTCTAATCCACTAATTGATTGATGTTTGTGTTGTTTGTTTATTTGTTTGCTAATTTTTAACCATTTATGCCTAATATAATCAAATAATGAATTGTATTGAAAATTGGTCGCATTTGCTTGCATATATATATACTTACATTGAACAGGTCATAGCAAGGAGGCTAGAGCCAGAGAATAAAATTTGTTTGCCCGACAAATAGGTACATGTTTACTACATAATTTCCTGTTTTGTTTGGGTGATGATGATTTTGTGAGCCTATTGGCTAGCCGCTTGGCTTTTTCTTTTTCTTTTTGAGATCTGAAGGACCGGGGAAGCTATTTGAAATTCCCCGATGCTCCCGGTGCAGGGGAGTTTATGGCGAAATTTTTCGAAAATTTAGGGTGTTAGCCAAATTTTTGAAAATTTGAAAATTCTCAGAAACTGAAAAGTTGGAAAATGGAAGCCAGATCGAGTGTAGAGCTGAATAATCAAACCACTTTCGACTTTGTTCCTTTTCGGGGACGAAAAGTTTTAGGTGGGGGAGATTGTAATAACCCGAAAATCTGGGCCAGTTTAAAAATTTTATTTTGGCAATTTTAGTGAATTTTGAACATTTAAAATGAATTATTTTAAATAAAATCGACGAGAAATTTATTTTGAATAGAATTCGACGTATATATTATATACGTCGTCGTTAGAATATAAATATTTATATATAATTATAATTAGAATTGAAAATGGCGCGGTAGTTCGATAATTCGATTTCAAACTTCAATTGAATGTACCGGGTGCAAAACAATCCGGATTTTAGTGAAACCAAAAATAATGGAATCTAATTGAGGATATCTTTCCAACGAATCCGAAAGATCAAAATTTCGTAGCGAGAATCAAAAGATATGTCCAGTTGAAAATTCTGAATAGTCGCTATGGAATTCAGGCCCTTAAAAATGGACATTTTGCAAATGACCTCGGATTTCGGCGAAACCACTTTTGTTGGGTCCGTGATGTCGAATTATTGCTAGGTTTCAAATTTCATAATTTTTCGAATCAATATGTGAGCGTGGCGAAGGAAAACGCGTTTGACCAATTTCAGTTGATTTTAATCGACTGGAAATTGGCCATTTTTCTAACGGTCTCAGAATTCGACGAAACTAGTTTTGTTAGGACCGTATCGTCAATACGAAGCTAGAAAATATTTTTCTGGAATTTTTCTAGTTAGTATGTGGCCCCGGTAATTTGAAATGTACGTTTAAAATTCAGTATAGTGGTTTAAGTGTAAATTCAACGGAAACTGATTCAAACGATCAAATCAAACTACGAAACATATCCCATTGTGTTCGGAATGGGGGTGAAACGCTATGGGCGATAGTCGGTGGGCCTCGTTTCGTAGTCGAATAAAAAGTCAACTCCTTGGGATAAAATAAATTAAAATTAAATAATTAAATATATATTTTTTTCATAAACCCCCCCCTTCTCGTTTTCATTCAGAAGAAATAGAAAAAAAAAAAACCGCTCAGCTAAAAAAAACAGTCGACCCTCCCCTTAACCCTAGCGCCGCCGCCATCAGGCGCTCCGCCAGCCGCCCCATCGGCCTCCAAGGGCGCCGCCTTCGTCTCCTCTTCTTCCTTCTCTCCTCGTTCAATTCCCCCCAAATACTCATCCGCCTGCGCCCACCACGACAGAGCCGCCACCGCCCCTTTACCCCGTCGCGCCCACCTCCGCCGACCTCTCCCCCCCTAGCCACCTCCGGCGAACTCAAAGAGACCCCCCCCCCTGTAAGTCCTTTTTTTTTTCTTTTCTTTTTATTTATTTTATTTTTGATTTATGCTGGAGCATATCCCGTCAGTTTTGATCCCGCGCCTTTATTCATAATGGCACAACACTTACCACTCAACTGCATTTAAAGTTTGAAGTTTTTATTTTTAAAGTAATTTAAAAACTGATTTTCAAAGTAATTTAAAAACTGATTTTTAAAGTAATTTAAAACTGATTTTAAAAAAAGTAATTTAAAACTGATTTTAAAAAAAAAAGAATTTAAAATAGAAAAGGTTTGAATTTTAAATGGAAAAAGATCGTATTTTGAAAGGTGAAAAGATAGGATTTTTATTTGGTAAAAGGTATGATCTTTATATTTTTAAAGTGATAAAAATATGATTTTTATATTTTTTAAAGTATTAAAAATATAATCTTTACTATATAGAAATATTAAAAATATGATTTTTATATTTTTAAAGTATTAAAAATATAATCTTTATAGGATAGAGAATATAAAGATATCATCTTTGTATATGTAGCAAAATAAAAATCTGATTTTTATTTTATATACGTTGAAATAAAGTGATGATTTTTATAAAGATGAAATCTATATTTTTGAAAAGGCGAAATCTTTATATAGAGAATAGCGTTATAAAAAAAATAGAATGTGGTTTTTATTTTAAAGACATCAAAATATAAAAATGTGATTTTTATATATATAGTGACTACGGACAACGAAGATGACGAAGATGGGATAACGAAGAAGATTTCTATTAATGAAGTGTCGTGAAGTGGATAGCTATCGGTGAGAACTTCTCACTCAAAATTCTTTTTCTAGTTATATATATATACTAGGATGTAGACGGTGTTTAGTAGCACCCGACACCCGTCATCCACAGACCATGGATGACTTGTTTGTTAAATTGTTTGGTTGTGTAGTTGGTTAGTCTATTTGAAATAAATTGAATTGTTTGGTGAATTGAAATCGATTTGATTGATGTGTGAATGGCGTGGGCCTTCACTAGACCGGGGATAAGGCTAGGCCTCGTCCCGTTTCTAGTATCGTGTCGTTATGCCGCTGAAATTTTCTAAAATATGTTAGAAAAATAAAAATATCATTTTATTGAATAAATGAAATGAATAGAAATTCATGTGTTGAAATAGAATATTTTATCGTTAAAAATATAATTTTTAACGTGAAAGTGAATAAATAAAATATTCATTTACAAACCGGACGGTTTGTTTATGTACACTGATTTGAAGGACATTGATTGGGATGATAAATTTTACACATCGCCCAACTGCACAAATAAAATCTGTGTTTGATTGTTTGAAACCCCACACGGGTGTTGGGATGAAATTTGAAGTTCACTCATCCTGATTGATTAAATATGTCGATCGATTGATTGACAGGCTGTTATAAGCGTTAGATATCTATATTTGATGCTTATACAGCGTAGTGCACTTTGGTTGATGGTTGATTGTTTATTGATGCTATTAAATACATGTGTTGTATGGAATCCATATAATTAACGTTATATGGTGATTGATTGGGCCTCATTCCAATCGGGAAAATAATGAATATTATAAAAGAAAATTCATGTGTTGAATATAAAAATAGTCATGTGTTGACGATGTTCATGTGTTGAGTGAAATATTTTAAATAAAATAAATTACATCTTCATCATATTTAAAATTAGAACTACTTCCTAGTAGAAGTCTAATTAAAATCAAACGATATATACCATAGTTTTATAAAGTATTTTACATAACAAAAATAGTGATGTGTTGACAGTACTCATGTGTTGAGATTAGTCGTGTGTTGAAAGAAATATAGATTCATGTGTTGAATGGGATAAATATTCATTTGTTGGATAGAATAAAGGAGTTTTGAAAAATATAAAGCCGTGTTGATTAGAGATGCGTTATTTCGACGTGAACGATATTTATATCGATTTGAAAACGATTTCGAAATGAATTGAATTGAAAACGATTTCGAAATGAATTGAATTGAAAATGAATTCAAATTGATTTGAAAGCGAATTGAAATGAATTCAAATTGAATTGAAATTTGAATTGAATAGAAATGAATTTTAAAACGAATTTATAAAGAAGAATTCAATTTTGACTTGAATTGAAAAGGAAGTTGAAATTGTTTTGAAACGAATTTAAAACGATTTATAAAATACGTTTTAAAAGGAAATCGACGAAATATATATAATATATATATATTATATATATATATAATGGCCTGAATAGAACGCGCCGCGCCGCGGCAGTTCGTGAATTTCGACCATTTATTTCAAACGGACATTGCGGGAGATCCGACCGTCGGATTCTCCTAAAACCGGAACCGTTGGGTTCGTATCGAAAAGAGCTTTCCAATGAATATTAGAAATTTGAAATCTAACGGTTGGATTTGGAATTATGTCCAAATCAAATTAGAAAAAGGTCGCTGTAAGTGCAGTTCGATGGCCGTTGTTGGAAATCGACTGTACGGGCCTTGATAAAATTATTAAAAATATCTATAATTTGTGTAAAATTATAATATGTGAATTGGAAAGATTTGGGCTGGAAAATTCCACATTTGAAAAGATAAAAATAGATTTTTATCGAAATGAACTAGTTTTGAACTAGAATTGAAATCAATTTATTTTTAAAATAAATAAATTGAATTTGAAAGTGATTTTGAAAATAATCGATAATTTCCAATACGTGGATTGGACTGGAGCTGAATCGAAATTATCTTCGGGATATTTCGATGTTGGATTTCGTGACTATACAAATATTGTTATGGGAATTTGAAAGATATTTTATATCGTTATTTCCAATACGATATTTGTTGGTTTCAGAATTTGATATTGAATATAAGCCGATATATTTTCTATTCAGAGCCTTGTATTTAATATCAAATGTGATTTGGTTTGTCGTGAATCGTGTTTTTGATGACATTGGTTCTTTAACCCAGAAAGGCAGGATATTGATTTTTGAAAAGATTAAAACTAAGTGGAGTTTTAATGAATCTTTAATTAGATTAAAATGTGAATTGATAATTCAAATTATCAAATCTGAAAGGTGATCGAGAATGGAGTACCACCAGTTTTGCTCCAAAGCGATAGTTAAATCTTTAATTAGATTTGAACGTGAAATGGTAATTAATTTTACCGATAACACCGTGGTGTTAGATATGGAGTATCGCCAGTTTTGCTCCATGGGATATATAGGTTGGGATTGGGAAATAAAATAAATAATTACTTCGGTGTGGTTCGCTAATCCCGACTAGTTTGAAACGATATCCAAAGGAAGATTAAAGAATAAATTTAGAAGAATTTATCTTTGATAAAATTAATGGGAACCTTTTCCCTAAGAATGTGATTTTGTGAATAAAAGAATATTCTGAATTGGAATGAGGCGTTTGTTGTGTTTGTGTAACATTCGTTTATTATATACGTGGGTTATTCAGAAAGGCCGGGTTTATACCCATTCTGAATAACCGATTCGACGAGATGTCGAAGATGAAGACGGTGGTAGAAGACCGGAAGTCTTCACATCGTTTGGGTGATTACTGATGATCTTGATTGGGCTGTACACCCAGGATGAGGGAATCAGTTGGTGATCTTCCAGACGTACTTGGAGATGGATGGATATGCGAGGAAAGTGCCTCCGGTTTCGTTCAGACCCAGAACGAACTTGTAAATGGATTGTGTGTCTGACATTGGATTTTATTCTGTGTTGATTGATCTCTATTAAATATACATCTGTTTGGCGGCGGAGAATTTATTCTCTTGCTTAACGCCCTTCTCTGAGACGTACGAGCTCAGAGGTTGTATATCGATGGACATCAGTCGCATGGAGTGAATTGCCAATGTGGCATGCGTAAGTGGCAATTGATCAAGGCTTCTGTTGAAAAGCAAAGTCTTGTGGTTGATGATCAAAGCACGGCCTGTGTGGCATAGCTTTGTGTATAACGTGAATTCGCGAGCCTCACACCTCGGTATGAGTCAAAAACGGGATAGTGACTGCAGGGAGAGCACGACGTTTCTTTCTAGCTAGGGTGGTGTCAGTGACCTACCAGCCCTGACATTTATATACTTTTCACCTGTGTGGTTGTTGGAATGCGAGGCGCCTCGGATATAGGTCTGTAAGGACCGGGAAACGTGTGTTCAGGAATAACTAATCCTCAAAAGTAAGAGAGGACCGGCCCTGAAGATCCAAGGATCAGAGTGGGGTCCAGGGACATTTGCTAGAGTGTCTCGAACGCGGAGAGGAGCTTGCCCCTTGCCTCGACTCATGACGGAAATCCAATTTCCAATACGTGTATTGCGGTTTTAATTGTAGAACTAGTACGGCGACATGATATATGGTACCCATGCCGTCTATGATTGATATTTATGATTGAAAATGTTTTGACACTATACACTTATTATAGTATCAAATGATTTGTTTTAAACGTACCAAGCATGTTTGGCTATTATAAGGGAAAACCCTATCCTCCGGCTTGCGTTGCATTGTGTGATGGGACCTGGGTCTTATAATAGCTTCATTTTTCGAAAAAGCATTGCGCTGTTTATTCTATGCACTGGTATTCTTGGGAGGAAACCCGTTCCGTGTTATACGGCGTGGTCCCTTGAATTACTCTCTTTTAAAGTAAAGTTTTAAATAACTGTTTTAGTTCTCACACCAGTCACATGACTGACCTAGAGTTTATTGTTTTAACCTAAACTCTGGGTGCCCCTATTTTCCACACGGGCAGCTAGTAGTTTTGGTTTTGCAGATTTATATTCACAGGATCCTGATTTACAGCTGGAACGATGCTCGGAAAGCTCTGTATCCGTGTATCACTTCTAGTTGTGTTTTGTATATTTTTCCGCTGCTATGTAATTTATTGTAATCTCTGATATTTGTCGAATGTTATTTAATCATTTATACTCTGTATATTCTTGTATCTGATGGAATTGTTGTAATAACAATGAAATGTTCTTCCGTATGCGCTCATTTGTGTGTTGTTCTCAACGCTATCCGCGCTTTCCTTCACGGGGAAGTTCGGGTCGTGTCAGTTCATCTCGTCAACAAGAGGAATTAGACAAGGAGATCCTCTTTATCCTTATTTATTTGCATTGGCAATGCAATATTTCACCTTTTTAATGGATGAAGCTATCATTTCTAATTCTTTTCAGCCTAGCAATCAAGTGCAACCAGTGATTTCTCATTTACTCTATGCAGATGACTTATTGGTTTTTGGAAAAGCTTCATGTCAAAATGCAAATTGTTTAAGGATGATTTTTCAGAAGCTTAGCATGTTTGTTGGTTTGAATGTCAATGCTACAACAACTAAAATATTTTTTAGTACTTCAGTTTTAAACCAATCAGAAATAAAGAATATTTTGGGATTTGATCAAGGTACATTGCCAGTTAAATACCTAGGAGTTCCTTTATCATCAAAGTACTTACACTATTCTGAGTGTAATTCATTGATTCAAAGGGTGCAGAGCAAAATACAAGGATGGGAGACTAAACTATTGAGTTTTACAGGTCGTGCTGAGCTTATTAATTCAGTATTAACCCCTATCATTTTATACTGGCTGCTTATCTATCAAATACCAGAGTTCACTTTGGATAAATTGCAGTCATTATGTGCAGATTTTTTTTGGGGGGGGTACTGTACATTAAGTAGCTTGGTCAACTTTGTGCAAACCTAAGAAAGAAGGGGGAATTGGATTGAAGAATTTTTCTGACTTAAAGAAAGTTGCTTGTGTGAAGTTATTATGGAATTTCCTGTCTAACTCATCTTTGTGGAGTAGATGGATTCATAGCAGATATTGTAAGAATGATTTTTTCTGGTCAATGGCTAAAGACCCTAATGCATCTAGCACTTGGAAATCAATTCTGAAATTAAGGTCAAACTCAAAGCAACTATTTAACAGGAAAATTTGTAAAGGGTAAAACACTTATCTATGGTATGATCCTTGGATAAATTGCAAGTGTATAGTGGATATGCTTGGCTATGATAGACTTCAGATTATTGGGCATCCTGACCAAACAGTGGATTTGATAATTAGAAATAAGGCTTTCCATCCTGAAATTCACCCTGCAACAAGAGAATTAATTGAAGAAATAAGTTCAATTACAATTCATTCAAATCAAAGTCAGGACTTTTATGAATGGTGTGAAGGTGGGGATTTTTCTTTCCACAAAACATGGGAGTATATAAGATTAAAAGATCCTTCTGACATTATATTTTCAGTGATTTGGCACAAGAAAAACAGTAAACGAATGTCCTTTATATCTTATCTAGCAGTATTTGGAAGATTAAATAATAAAGATCGATTACTTCGATTTAGTTCAGTGGAAAATATCATGTGTCCTTTATGTGACAATCATCCTGAATCTATTTCTCATTTATTCTTTCAGTGTGATTATTCATCATATATATGGAAATCACTGAAAGATAAGTTAGAAATACCTTTAGATCTTCTTGCTGATGTCAAAGAGGAAGCACGAATTCTATATTTGAGGTATCCAAATAAAGATCAAACTAGAGATTTAGCTTTCGGATCTTTCACTACAACAATCTACTCTCTGTGGAGAGAAAGGAACTTGAGGATCTTCCAGAATAAGAGATTGTCCGCTTCTATTTTACTGAGAAGAATTGAAAGAGAGATTGTGGATCTAGTTCAAGGTAATGGATCGAAGACTGCACGGAACTCGAGAAGTATACAGCTGTTGGATAAATGGGGTACCGAACTGATAGATGTCAGTTAACTGAAGAGTTTGAACAAGTTGAAGGCGGTGGATTAGTTGGGCTCTTTGGTGGGCCGAGAGGATGGATCTTATTCTTTTGCTTTTATAGTTGTTTTGATGTATTTTCTTTCGACTATATGAGTTTAGTTTTTGTCTTGTATTTAGCCTATTTTATGAGTACTCTTTTCCTTGTAAGATACCCACTAGGGGGATTGCAAGGTTTTAACGAGGCTTGTAAGGTAGGCTTTTAATTGGTTTAGCAATAAAGAGAACCAATTTTCAAAAAGAAAAAAAAAATATTCGATTTTGATTAAAAATTAAATATGGAGTTGAAATCGTTTTGAAAACGAATTTAAAACGATTTATAAAATACATTATAAATGGAAATCGACAAAATATATATATATACACACATATATATTATATATATATAATGGTCTGAATAAAACGTGCCGCGCCGTGACATTTCGTGAATTTCGACCATTGACTTCGAATGGACATTACGGGAGATCCGACTGTCGGATTCTCCTAAAACTGGAACCGTTGGGTTCGTATCGAAAATATCTTTCCAACGAATATAAGAAATTTGAAATCTAATGGTTGGATTTGGAATTATGTCCAAATCAAATTTGGAAAAGGTCGCAATAAGTGCAGTTCGGTGGCCGTTATTGGAAACCGACTGTATGAGCCTTGATAAAATTATTAAAAATATCAATAATTTGTGTAAAATCATAAGAAACGATTTGGAAAGAATTGGGAAGAAAATTTCCATATTTGAAAAGATAAAAATATATTTTTATCGAAATGAACTAGTTATGAACTAGAATTATAATCCAATATTTTTAAATAAATAAATTGGATTTGAAATGGTTTTAAAATAACTAGAATTTCCAATATATGAGTTGGAATGGATTTGAATCGAAATTATCTTCGGAATATTTCGATATTGGATTCCGTGATTACACAGATATTATGGAGGAATTTGAAAGATATATATATCGTTATTCCCAATACGATATTTGTCGATTTCGGAATTTGATATTGAATATAAGTCGATATAATTTCTATTTAGAGCCTTGTATTTAATATTGAATTGGATTTTGGGTTTGTCGTGAACTGTGTTTAAATGACATTAGTTCTTTAACCCGAGTAAAAGCAGGATTAATTTCTAGAAAGTTGAACAATCAATAAGAAATGATTTTTGGGATTAAAACCAATTGGAGTTTGAATAAATCTTTAATTAGATTGTGAATGAATAAATGATAATTAAAATTTACCAAAACATGAGGTTTGTTAAAACCAAATATACTTGGTTGCTGATATTGATTTTGATTGATTGATTGTTTGGATTATGCTCGACCAGTTTATGAGCAAAATATGCTTTTACATTTAGCATTGGGTTGGGTAGAAATACTGCTATGCTAGCACCTTGTGAAACACTTCACGATTTGACTATGAGGTGTTAGAGAAGATGTTGAGTTCATTTCAAATTTAATGAATGATTTTGAAATGATATTTTTCTTTAGTGAAAAGAAATGTATTCCCGATTTTGGACAGGGAATGTTTTATAAAACTATTTTATAAAACATAAAGGATTTCGAGGGATAAAACCCAATGATTTCGAAATGATTTGGAAATGTATTATGGTTTTACATTGTAGTTCATCACATATTAGATTAGTTGCTATGAATGATGTATTTGTTTAGTGGAGGATAATTTATTCTCTTGCTTAACACCCTTCTTTGAGACGTACGAGCTCAAAGGTTATGTGATTAATAGTGATTGATCATATGTGTGAATTGCTGATGAGAAGTACTATAAATTTGATTATACTTGTGATTATGTTGTGAAATGATTTTCCCTACTTAGAGATATGAAATGATTTGGTATGTGGCTAAAGATTTGGTAACCCGGTTTACTAAAAGTATGGGTGGGATCCAGTGCCTTAGGGTGAGTGGTCAGTGTGTAGCCTGCTACATGTGTGGGAGGTGCATATATATATATATAGTTGCTTAGGCACGTGCCCTTTGCCTTGTCTGAGGGGAGCCCGATATTTGGTTGCATACTTGTTTGTATGCATTTGTTTTGGAATTCATATTTCCAAATGATTTGGTTCGAAATCCCGAAGTGAAAGCTACTTTGATATAGAAAGTTAGATATGTATTTCAAATGATTTGAAATAGAAATCAGGAAATAAAGTCCAAAGGAATAATTTCTGTAAATTGAATTGATTTGGAAAATCTAAGTGTGGTAATTAGTCTAAATGGGTAGATTGGGATATTGCATGTTAATTGATGCATAGTAGATCTATATCTACATTACTGATTGTTGTTTATACACTAGCGTTCATGGGGGTAAACTCGTTCTGCGTTAGCGGCGTGGTCCTGTGATTTGTCTTATGATTAAATAAGTTAATTTTAACTGTAGAGTTTCTCACACCAGTCCCATGACTGACCTGTAGTTTGCTTTTCCCTTGCTAACTCGGCTGCCCCTAGTTTCCACACGGGTAGTCGAGTGGTTTGTTTTGTAGATATTTATTTATTAAGCAAGATTCTGGATTGAAGCTTAAAGCTGTGTACAGAGCACTGATAGTCTTCCGCTGTGTTAGTTTATTTGTTTCCGCTACATTGTATTACATTTGATGTAAATTTATCTTTCGCTGTATATTCTTTTTGATATACTCTGATATATTCTGTACTCTGATGTAACATTATTATAATGTTTATAAAAGTCTTCTATTATTTGTTCAGATGTGTTGTATGCCCAGAGTTAGCGTATGCGGGATTCGAATGGTCTTGGTCGGTTTAGCGATCGATTAGTTCCGGGCGAAATCCGTATCACTACAAAATAGTAATGTAACATAACATAAATATACCTCTCACTAGAGCTAATTAGATATATCCACTATGCACTTGGGATAAGCCCGTTTAATGTTATCTTCCTTTTCCCATGTATAGTCTCTAGGATCTATGTTCCATTTCTTTTTGACTAAATGCACCTTTTTGTTCCTTAGAACACTGGTTTCTCTGCCAATAATCTTTATCAGCTCTTTATGCACAGTCAAACTCGGAGTAATATTTAATATCGGTTGATTCGCCTCTTCCACGATCAAGTCGGGATCATGTACATGCTTTCGAAGTTGAGAAATGTGAAACACACCATGCCCTCCGGGCAATAAATCCGGCAACTGAACCCTGTATGCAAGAGTTCCAATCCTCTCGAGTATAGGAAACGGGACAATACATCTAGGTGCCAACTTCCCCGTCTTCCCAAATCGAATTGCTCCTCTCATCAGAGAAATTTCCAAATATACAAGATCACCAACAGAAAATGCTAAATCTCTTCTTTTAGAATCCGCATAACTCTTCTGTCGACTCTGTGCTGCTTGTAGTGGCTTCTTAATGAAATCCACTTTATCTGAACCTTCTTGGATCATATCTGGACCCAAAACTAAGCGATTACCAGACTCTATCCAACATGCAGGAGATCTGCATAGTCTACATAAATAATGCTTCAAATGGAGATAATTTCAAACTCACATGATAACTATTATTATATGATAACTCAACTAAATGTATGTGATCATCCCAAGATACTCCAAAATCGAGGATACAAGCCCGCAATAAATTTTCTAATATACGATCCACCCTCTCAGTCTGGCCTCCTGTCTGAGGATGATATGCGGTGCTAAGATTGATCGTGGTTCCCAATTCAAATTGGAATGCTTCTCAGAACTTACTAGCAAAGATCGGATCGCGATCACTCACAATTCTGTTGGAATTCCATGCAGTCTAACAATCTCTCTCACATAAATCTGAGTAAGTCTCTGAGCTGTTCTAGTTGATTTCACTGTAATGAAATTGGCGCTCCTCGTAAAACGATCGACTATAACCCAAATGCTATCATTTCCCCTTTTGGTTCTTGGCAAACCGTTAATGAAATCCATAGAAATCTGATCCCACTTCCATTCTGTAATCATTAAAGGTTGCAACAATCCAGCGAGTTTCTGTTGATCACTCTTGACTTGTTGGCAAGTAGAGCACCTGATAACATATGTAGAAATGTCTCTCTTCATATACTTCCAACAAAATGTGTGCTTAAGATCGTAGTACATCTTACTCACCCCTGGATGAATACTAAGTTTGGATTTGTCATAGTCTTCCATTACCTCTCTTCTGAGCTTGGGAATATTCAGAACACAGATTCAGCCAAACAATCTCAGAATTTCCTTGCAATCAATTTGGAATTTCGAGACTTAGCCTTGCTGAATTCTTTTAGCAATTTTATGAATGAAATCGTCATCCTTTTGAGGAACAGAAATCTTCTCAATCAATGAAGGCGTAATGATAAGATTAGCAACGATTGCATTCTTTCTACTAAGTGCATCCGCTACAACATTGGCTTTCCCTGGAGTATAAAAAATATCTAGATCATATGCTGCAAGAAATTCTAACCAATTCTGTTGTCTCAAATTCAAGTCTTTTTGGCCGAATGGATATTTCAATGATTTATGATCTGTATATAATTCGAACTTCTCACCCAAAAGATAATGCCTCCATATCTTCAAAGCAAATACCACGGCCAATAGCTATAGATCGTAAGTAACATACCTCTTCTCATGCGGCTTCAACTGACGGCTATCATAAGCAACTACTTAGCCTCTTTGCATTAATACCGCACCTACTCCCTCATGAGAAGCATCTGTATAGACAGTCAAATCTTGATTGACATCTATAATAGTCAACACTGGAGCAGTAGTCAACCTTACTTTCAGCTCTTGGAAAGCCGCCTCACATTCTGTCATCCAATTAAACCTTGCATGCTTCTTTGCAAGCTTCATCAATGGACTTGATAATTTCAAAAAATCCTTAACGAATTTCCGATAGTAGCCCGCCAATCCCAAAAAACTTCTAACTTCTGTGGGAGTCACTACACCATATATGCTAATTAATCTGTGTTTTTAGTCGTATCTAAAGCACTTAGACACGGAAAAAAGCCATATCAAAAAATGGCATGTTAAATTTTTAGATACGACTATAAACAGTATCTCACAAGTGATAACATACGGCTTATAACCGTATCTAAATTGTATTCAGACACGGCCTTTGACCGTATCTAATTATATTTATATTTGTGTGTGCATACATATATATACATATGTATATACATACGTGCATATATATATATATAAAACAGAAAGTGTAGCACATATTTTTCATAACACAACATATATACCACAATTTATACACAAGAATAACACAATATATATATATACTCAATGCATTACAAGATTTTTCATAACACAAACACGATGTATAACATACAAACATATACAAAGGAAACTTTCAAAGATTTTCATAACAGTACGAACTAACAAAAAAAGGTAAAAACATATGATCAACCTGATATAACTCCAGTTGAGGCCGGGAAGGTTGAGCATACGTGTTGATCATGCCGATGAAATCCATGTGTTTATTGTAAATCAAAGCAGTATAAGAATAAGCTAGCTGATGTCGATAAAGTTTTATAACAACATAAATATTTATATATATACACAGTTTAAAACAAATGCTTAAAAGGCTAAACTGATTATTGGCAGTAAAACTGAATCATGATAGACAGCCTGAGTTCCAGCTGCTAGCACAAAAGCACCAAAAACTACAGGAAAAAAGAAGTAATTTTATGCTTGATTGCACACAAAATATCATATCCTTGTGTTCGTACTGATAACAGTGAAGGGCATATCGTGTTTTTGTGTTTATGTGTGCATATTTGTCAATTATATGTATAACATGTTTATGATGCTACTGACATGATTTCATGAACTTGTAACCAAGAAACATACCAGCATCTCACATGCTTTGTGGTTTAACGTGACCTCCAACATCATATATGGCCGATACTTTTTCTGTCTTCTCCAATAGTGCTGCATATAAATTCATTAAACAAGTTACAAATATTTCACTAGACATGAGATCGACATTGTAACTCACTAGCATACAGAAATGAGCTAAAATGGAACTTGTTTAATGACATACAAAAATGATATGTGGACTGAAATGTCTTCTGTTATTATGTATTGACCGAGTTTAACTCAAATTACACTAAAACAAGTCAAAAATATCACTTTGAAAATAGTCCGATAAAAATTGTACATAACATATCACAATCAAAAATTGTTCTCAAACAACCTATAAAAAATAACACAAATAGTACACAAAAATGTGTTTGTGTAGCCATTATATGTCTTAAAGGTGAACGAAATGTCAGCAGTTAAAAAAGCAAGGCATCGTCCACGTAAGATACTACGTAGAGATAAGTGTAAAATAATATATACCTGCTCCAATGTCTAAAGATATCGAATCATCATCTTCAGATGACACACATACTTGACATTCTAATTAAAAGTTTACTGGGCGATCCACCAGGTGGATGCATATAAGCTCACGCGCAAGGTCAGTAATCCATGCTTATTAGCTTTATCTAAATGTTGAATGTCGCTTCACTTAACCTTTGGAAAAAGCTGTTTTCACTTGCAACTTTCAGTTCCTTTGAAGTAGACTGTGTAGTGCAAGATAACTTACACTACAGTCTCTGTTACAAAGTAGGGGAAAGTTGCTAGTGAAAGCAGCTTTTTACTAAGGTTAAGTGCAGTGACATCCGACATTTGGATAACGCTAATAAACATGAATACCCGACCCTATGTGTGAGCTAAAATGCATCCACCTGGTGGATCGCCCATTAAAATATTAACCAGTAAGTGGAGTAATCATTCATCTACCAAATTTTTTAGCAAACCTATTAAGATATTTTCATTAAACTTATTATCTCTCAAAACAGAGCAGCGTTCATTACTACACTAATACACAATTACACTAAGACATACCAATTAAAATCGGTATGATTTGTAATGGTAATACATACCAATTAAAACCCTGTTTAATATTGTACGGTACTACACTAAGACAACCCAATTTAATATAGTAACATTTAGGACAATACTATGTTATTTTAATGCAACCAAATACTAGTATAGCATCTCAATCATTAATCAAGGACAACTAATTTGTGTCTACTTATCTTTATAAATTCATTCAGAAATCAAGATGAACGCCTAAATTTCAGATCTTATCATGTTCAAAAGCTCAACCTAACTAAGTTTTAAACAAGTGGACTCCATATGGACGTAATAGATGCCATAACTTGCCAGCATGTTTGTAAATATGTGGATATAACACACAAGCCAAAGGAAAAATTGGTAAATATCCTAAAACGGTTCAGCTCTTGAGCTTGAACCTATATTAGATGACATACACTAAGAGAACTGAGCTATTTACGCCCGAATTAAGAGAAACACTAGGAGATTAGACTAATGTCTTTGATACGATTCAGCATAAAACAAGCAATCAAAACAGCAAAACAATCAAACAGGCAATTTCTACCTACCAACAAAACCCTAACTACAAACAAAATTCACACAAATACAATTTACATCGGCAAATTCATACAAATTAACTTAGCTATAAACAAAATTCACTACAAATATAAATCGACGAATATAACACCTTAAATTGAAACTTCTGCTGATTGATGATTGACGATTGACAAAGGAAGCAAGATGGCAGGAATCCTGTGTTTAGGATGCAAGAGGAGGCGATTCCAGAGAAAGGTGAAGGCACGTTTTGGTGATCGAAAACCATAGTTTATGTTTTCGGTCAACATTGAACTAAAGCAAATGGAATGAGGAGCGGCCAAAATTTTAATTCCAAGTGCCTAAAGGGATGCACAATATGATACACGTTCGATTTGGCCTTAAGCCATATCAAATTTACTGATCCGAAGCATTCGCGATGGATGGTCAGATTTGGGGTGTTTGGGGTGGTGCGGATCGCAAATTGGTGTTTGTTACGGATCTGAGCAGTATCAAATTTGACATGTTTTTTAGCTGAACTGTATATCCGCATCCTTCTGTGCCAAATTCGCTGATACAGTTTAGTGAATGCTAGGTTGCTTCCAATCTCAAATGGCTGTAATTTTGCCTGGATCCACTAAAATTCCCTCCTTCGATATGACATGACCGAGGAACTTCACTTCTTCTGTCAAGAATATGCATTTAGAAAATTTAGCTTTCGATACATTCTTTCTCAGAATTTCCAAAATTTGTTCCAAGTGCTTCGCATGCTCACTAACTGACTTAGAGATTAAAATATCGTCAATAAAAACTAGCATAAATTTATTCAAAACTCCGTGAAATACTCATTTCATCAAATCAACAAAGTAAGCAGGAGCATTACATAAGCCGAACGACATTACTAGCCATTCATAAAATAAGTTTGGACCTCTGAAAGCTGTCAAAGGAACACATTCTTCGACAATCCGCATTTGATGGAAACCTGTAGCTAGGTCCATATTTGAAAACACTTGAACTCCATTCAAGCAATCTATTAAATTATCAATGCGCGACAATGGCTATTTATTCTTCAATGTTTTCTCATTGAGGTCTCGGTAATATACGCATAATCGAGAGTACCGTATGACTTAGGGACAAATACTACAACTGCTTCCCAACTCGAGAAACTGGGCCTGATTAGACCTTTCGATGACAATTGTTGAGTTTGATCACTAAACTCTTCCTTTTCTTTCAATGTCATTTTCCGAATAGCATGCACAACTGGCCTTGCATTCGGAACTAAATTGATTTTAAAATCAATTTCTCTTCGCGGAGGTAAGCTATCAACTTTTTTGAATACACCCGCATAATCTCTAACAACTGGAATATTCTCAATAGAAGTAGGAAAAACTTCAAGAGAAGACCAAAATTTCTTTCTATCTGATCCTGTGCCTTTGCTGGTATAACCATAATATTCCCCGGTTGCGTTTTAACTTTAACAATTCGTTCAGTGCATTTAACTTCAGCCTCATACTTTATCAACCAATCCAACCCAAGTATAATATCGAATTCAGAAAGATTCATGACGGTCAAATCAAAAGAAATTAGTAATAAGAATATGAGATAGGAACTCTACAATATAAATGAAGAACAAGAGAACCACCTATCGGATTATGGACACTAATCGATTCTTTAAGATTTCTCAATTTTAAACTTAACTTCTTAACGGTGTTACTCAAAATGAAACTTCGTGATGCTCCCATATCAAATAATACTTTAACAGGAATATTTTTAATTGTAAGTGTACCTTCCAACACATATGCCTTTCCTTCGCCAGAAGAAGTTGCTGAAGCGCCTGCCACATTGTATACATGAGCCACTTCGGACTTTTTCAGCAATGGCAGTACATGATAACATGCCCTCTCTTATGGCAATTATAGCATTCTCTAATATCTCGAGGTTTCTGACTAGGGCCGGATTCGTTTCGTTTTGGCCTTTTAGGAGCATTGCATTGATTATCCCAATGTCTGTACTGGTCACAATTGAAGCATTTAACCTTTGCTCGCTTATCTTCTTGGGGCTTAGCTACTTCAGTCTTGCTTGTCTCAGGCTTCTGGTCGGGAATCTTTCTCTTGTTGCTTGCTTGACTTCTTTCCCGATCTGCTTGAGAATTTTTCTTATCGATACCCTCAAATCTGCAAGCCATCTCGACAACCTTAGAAAATGGAAGTTCTGTGTCACTCTGCTGTGGTACCTCCTCTGAAGACAGTCAATGAGTCGTTCATTCTTTCTAATCGGTACCTGTATTAATTCTGGTCCATAGTGAGAGAGTTCATTAAACTTGCTGACATACTTATGAATGATTCTGTCGCCTTGCTGGAGGTTAGCAAATTCATCATGCAAGCGCTCGACTTCCTGTCATGGAATAAACCTTTCCTCAAAGACTTCTTTAAACCTATCCCAAGTCATATCAACTTCTAGATCACCTACAATCACTACTTCCCAGCAGATTAGGGCCTCGTCTTTAAGTAGCCAAGATGCTAAAAATCTTTTCCTGTTATCTACCAATTCTAGGCCCGCGAAGATCTGTTCGCAAGACCTCAACAAAGCTTGAACTTCCATTACGGTTCCAATGCATGTGAATGGCACTCCGCCCAAGTTCTTATATTTCTTGGCAACTACATTAAGATCAAACGGTTGGTGTGGTTGTTGTTGCAATACAGGCTCATTATTAGCCATTGATCTACCCCCATCGAGATCAGGCTGATTATTAACAGCGGTGATATTGCCCCTTCCTTGGCCTCTGCCTCGTCCGCTCATTTCCTTTCACTTCTGTGGATAACAAGGAAAGAGTAAGGCCAACAAAAAAGATAGCTTAAGAATGATAGAAACATATAGACATAGGTATAAATAATGATCTGATGTAATGATCTTGTTATATGATATTCTGATGTACTCATTCTAGGATGTTACTAATCTTGTTACTGATGAGTTACTCATCCTAGAATACTGCTGATTCTATCTCTGACGAGATGTTTAATATGTTATCTTCCAGAACTAAGGTTAACCAAAGCTCTGATACCACGCCTGACACGAACCGAACTCCCACTCCACGGTGACATGGTCGGTCTTCGGAAAATAAGACGTTACCCACATCAGTTGATTACATAATATATAAAACTAGTGAATAATTTACATCATATCCTAACAGCGGAAACATAATCATCATCAGAGTTACATAGATACGGGATCCTACTTAGTACATAACAAGTTCCATTAAATAGATAATAAGTGTATAGCGGAATCAAATATAAACATACATAAGGTAGTGTTTAAAAGTTCAAAAGAAATGATAAACAGACAAGTCTTAATCTTCAGCCAAAAGAGCACCCAATGTTATGCTGCATATCCAAAACAAAGCCAATCACCTGTTCACTTGGCTGCCCGTATAAATATATGGGCACCCGAGTTTGCAAGGAAAAAACAAACTACGAGTCAGTCATGGGACTGGTATTTGAAATCCTATAGTTACTTAACTTCAATAAGAATAAGGAAAATCACAGGACCACGCCGTATGTCATGGAATGGGTTTACTCCATTGGATTGCCAGTGCATAAAATAAAGTAAATCAAATAAACAACATAATGCTTTTTTAGAAAAATGAAGCCATTATAAGACTCAGGTCCTATTACACAATACAAAGCAAGACGGAGGATAAAGTTTTACCTTATAAGGGCCAAATATGCTTGATATGCATAAAACAAAAATCATTTGATATATTATTATTAGTGTCTAGATGGTTCAAAACACTTTCAAAATAAATATGTCAATCATAGACGACATAGGTACCATATATTATGTCGCCATATAGGCTTACAATTAAAACCGTACGATGTCGTATTGGAAATTGGGTTTCCATCATGAGTCAAAGCGAGGGATGTCTCCTTGCCGGTTTTGGGCTATCTCTAGCGGGATGCCCAGGATCAACACATGTGACCCTTGTATCTTGCGGGGCCGGTCCACGCTTACTTTTGTGGATTGGGTATTCCTGAATAATACGTTACCGGTCCTATCGGACCTATCAATTGAGCCCTTTAATCGTCTCGATATCCGAGGCGCCTCGCAATCCATCATCCACATAAGTAAAAATGTCTGGACTCCATACCGTGACACCACTTCTAGCTAGAAAGAATCGCATGCACTCCCTGCTGTCCCTAATCCTGTTTTTGACTCATACTAGGGTGTGAGGCTCGCGAATTGATGTTATACACAAAGCTATGCTACATAAATTTGTGCTTTAATCATCATCCCATTTTCATGTGGTAGTGTTCGTCGTCACGATTCTAACGGACTCAAGTTTGCAAATATCTGACAACGTATGAAAAAGTTATGAGTTCTAAAACCGTTAAACAACGATACACATTCGATTGTTTACATCGGATGTTTTCTCCATCAAAATTTATCACGAGATCGAAATCACTCCAAAATAGTTTCATTTAAAAGCTCTCATCGATACAGATCTAGTTTCGCTGAATTCCGATAGCGTATGAAAAAGTTATGATCGTTTTAATCCGTTTGACCGTCTATGGCTGTGGAATGGCTTTTTACTCGGTCATTTATGGCCGAATGTTTTGTTAAACTAAATTTTTTTCCCTGTTCGGTTGTTAATGGCCGAAGGTAAGCCATTTCCATGGCCGTTAATGGCTGAATGGTTGTTATACTTCAAAAATCAATACAATTTGCCTAGAAAACATATTCAAAATGATATCTCCCAATGCCCGAAGGCTTATGATGTTATATACATGCAAATGAGGCTTCTATAACTCACCTAAGCAACACATAACACCAAACTCTCATGCTCAAACATTCATACAAGAGATTTACAATGATTTTTTATTATAATTTCCAAAACGGGCAAATTTTCTTACCAAAGCAATCAAATACGATTCAAGCGACTCGTGAACACTTAGAACTTTGCCGGAGCGACAACGGAGCTTCACAATATCACCAAATCAACTCATAGCATATGAATGGATCATATGAAAACTCCAATTTTTTTTTCCAATTCAATGAAACATGAACACATGAAATCGACTAAGTTAAACTAGCCTGCCCAATTTACTAGCATATGCAAACTCAAATGGATTCTAAATTATACCTTTACAAGTTATAAGCTTGTGGTCTAAATGTGAGTTCATGAATAACTTACAGCATATGGATTAGATTGTATGGACAATTGTAATCATAGATTTCAATTCAATGAAACTAAAACTTATGAACCGCAAAGTGTATACTCATCTAAACAATTCATATGCATTACCCAAACAATTAACTAGCAAATAGTTAACTAGTTAGCCCGTCTTGTTTCGATTTCTCACCTACTTAAGTGACTTCATAAACTTCACTTAACACTCGACTCTTTTTCATATTACTTGTCATTAGCTCATACCAAACATCCTTAAATCATTTCATGAATTCAATTTGATCATAATAGGCCATTCAAACAACCAACCAAGTTCATAAACAACAATCAATACATAACTAGCCCTTTCGTTTATAGATTCTCACTTTTAATTATTTGATATGGAAGTTCTCACCTTGCTTGATTACGAATAAGGAATAGACCCAACAGCAAGTAAAATCAATCTCTTTTCTAATATTGCATGGACAACTTCAATCTAAACATAAACAAATGAATCTCCTAGGAATTAGGTCATAGGAATCCTAAAAAATAGAAGAGGAGGTAAGCTAGAGAAGATGGAGAAGATGAAGAGGTGGCTTACCCAAGCTTCTACACTTGCTTTCTTCTTGATTTCATCCACTAATTGAAATCCTTAGCTTAGGAATTTTAATTTCCCATTCCTTTCCCCCATTTTCTAATTTCTTTTAAGTGTTAAGTGAATAGGAGAAAAGAGGGATGATGGAGCTCTTAAGTGAGTGGGCTAGGTTATCTAACCAAGGTTCAATTTTCACAAACTCGAAATATATCGAAGCTTATGTTTTTTGAACACGCAAGCGACATTTTGAACTCAATGGAAGTGGTTTCGAGTCCAAATTCATCCATATGTAAAAAGTGATATTTTTATGGGATATATATAATCTTACATATATAAATTCCATAACGACTATTCTAAATTTTAATTTAGACATAACTTAGAATCTATAAAGTGAAATCTCAATTTCTTACATTCACTAGAAAATTACAATTCAAAATATTTCAACGTTTCTTATTTTATCAAATTCTGACTTATATTGAATTCTATGCATTCATTCAAAGTTTAAAAACAAATTTTCAAACTACCGCGCCATTTCAAGCTCGTTTTAATTAAATTTTAAATTTATACGCTCTAACTTCGATTTAAATAAATTCGAAGTCATTTTTTTCGTTTATTCTTAAAATAATTTATCTAAAATATTTAATTTATATGAAAATCAATTAAAAATAAATTTTAAATTCATTCCAAAAATACGGGTTGTTACATTATATATACATTTTGTTTGGCTAAAATAAGTCATGTGACTTTGTCTAAATGAATTATATGACTAAACACTTCATAACTTCATTTAGTAAAATAAAGGCAATAAAACTTAAAGTACACCAAAATTAGACATCATTGTTACATTCTACAAATGAAAAATCTAGGGTTTTATCTTATATATAATTAGAGAGAGGAAGTTATTACCTCTTTTCTTCGATGCAGACTACTGCATTTAAGTTTAAGTAAATAATATGGAGGTGGATAGCAACGCTAAGAATCATCCTCATTTTTTACGCTATAAAAGTGTCCACCACATAATGCATTGTTAATTAAAGCATTATGCGATATCAATTAGAGAAGATTAACCTCTCTAAGGCATGGTAACGAATAGTTATCTTCCAAAAATGTTTTCCCTCTTTATCACAATGGTTCAATCGATGAGCACCTAAAAGTTTATCTAATAATGCTTGTTTGAGAATTCCGAAAACAAGAAAAGTAAGTTTTTATATTTTCATGGGTAAAAAGACTATTTATTTATATGACTACAAAAAAATGGCTAGGTGTTGGAATCCTCACTCTATTTATAAACCATCAATTCATCTACTTTCTACATTAAACAAGGACCATTTTTGTACTATTCATCATATAAAAGAAAGTAGGTAAATGATCCAACTTGACTACCTTTTTTAAATTATCCACAACGCTTCCCATGTTTCGAACTATGTGTAGATATTATAAGTTTTGTTGTAGATGAGGTCACCAGCTTAAAAACAAAACTTGATGAGTATGATGCAACTGATAACTGTAATTCGCTCAAGATTAACCCAATGGCTCGTCAAATTTGCGGACTCAGAGTTAAAGAATTTTAATTTTTTCTAAAGTCACCGTTCGTAGGTTTTTGAGCATATCTGGAAAACATATTTTGTTTCAAATGAAACAGCCTAAATTAGACATATTAAAGATAATTTTGTTACCTTTAAGATTATTATGTAATCCATTTTCAAACATGAGAGAACCATTGGAAAAGAAAATGAAAGTAAGAAATAAATGTTGAGTTCTTCAATCATAACAAATAAGTGTATATGCGCGCGCGCGTGTATGTATGTATGTGTGTGTGTGTGTGTGTGTGTGTATATAGGGGAAGGCTATTTGGACATAAAATTAGACACAAACATATAGACACAGAGCCATGACCATTAGATCTTTTTGTCCTTGTGTGGAGGAATGGAATTCAGGGGCAATACAATGGTGGAGATCAATTATGTCAAAAATTTGTCTCTAAATATACTTTCTCACACACACGCACACACACACAACACAAACACACACACACACACACACACACATATATATATATATATATATATATATATATATATGAGGAGGGTTCTAGAGCACCTCCATTTTATAGCACCCCAACAGCCCCTCAACGTGGACTACTCATTTAATATTAAATAAGTTAATTAGGACGGTGGGGGGTGTAGAGAGAGTTAGTTGGATGAGAGAGAAACATAAATGTATAGTGGAAATTAGGGGCTATAGGGGTGCTCTTGATCATTATATATATATATATATATATATGTAGAGTGACAGATACAGAAAGTAATTCCAGTGGGGGCAAAATATTTTTTTCCATACAAAAACTATTAATAAAGATAATACATAAGCTTGTTCACACAAGAATTAGTACATACAAAAATTAGTTTATACATAAACTAGTTCATACATTTAAAGTTGTCCTCGACGAGACTTCATGTTCTGAAAACATTAAAGAATTGGCTCATTTGAAATGCTATTGAATATTTTTTTTTTTCAACATACATAGTCAAACAGTCATATACCCATTGATCACCAATCCTATTTCGCATATGATTCTTCACAATGTTCATAGCAGAGATTACTTGAATTTTCAGACTCATCATGGCCACGAAATGCAAGGCCTTGTCGTAAAAGAAAACGAATGCAATCGATAGATGCAGTTAAACGAATACGATATATAACTCATTCTTCATCACAATGCTTATGCACTATGTTTTGAATATGTTGTTTTTCATTCATCAAAGCTAGACATTTTCTGTATGCATCATTATGAGCACTAGTTTGATCGCCTACATGACATAAAAATCTTTCTTTCTTTCATGTCTTAAATCCATCTCCAACAAATGAATCTCCACCGGCTTGTTTTCCGGCAACCAGTTCGAAAATATAACAACATAAACAAAATGCACGATCTTTTTCTTTGCTATATTTGTAACACCCCACGTCCATTAATGTCACTCACAAAGGGAATGCATTAACTTCTATGGAGCGTTTTAAGTACGTATAGAACAGAAACTTAACAACAAGACAGATATAAACAGTACTTAAAACTTTAAAATTTTATTCATTGCAGCGGTAAACACATAAGTTTGATTACAACATCAAAAACCAGAGTCAAAGTACATAATATCCATATTGACTAAATGAAAGTACATAAATTAAAAGACATAACCCCAGTACAAAATAGCCATAATAAGAGAGGCTGAACTTTTACTTCAGCGATCCAAGCAACTTCTAAAAGCAAGAGAAACAGTTATCCAAAATCAAGCTCCACTGGTGCTAGTTCCAACTTGAGCACCGGGAGGGGGGGAGAGAGGAAGAAAAGAGGTGGAAACAAAGGGGGTCAGACATAAAGTCTGGCGAGTGCGATAACTTTAACAATATAATTACCAAAATAACTAGGCTAAGGCATAAGTTGGAAAATAAGGAAATGACTGTGAACAATTGGGTATGACAGAGTAAACATGGAAATAAGATGAACAAAGGTAACGTTAAAGGCGCACCTAAACCACTATAAGATAATTACTATACTGCACCACCCCTAGTCACCCTAAGGTTGATCCCACCTACAGAACTTAATAATGTTAATGGTAGTTTTGTGCACCCCTAGTTGCCTTCATAGGTGCCGCCTGCCCCTATCTCCACTAGGTGTACCCACTACCCCCATGCGATCGGCTCACTAACTCGTAGATACCCATGCTGGCCCCACAGTGGGGTGTATCACTCCCTAAAGTGGCAACCCAATACCACCAAAAATGCACGGCTTATACCTACACGATGCAACAATGTCTTACCTACCAACCCGGGCCCACACACGCACATGAACCTGTTGGACTTGCGTTGCCACCGCTAACCCGTTTTGGCCTCTTACAGTCAAGCCCAGTATGCGTGTCCCGTCCTCGACTTGGGTCGAGCTCACAAAAATATTTATGGGTTACTGGTTGAAACGGCCCCCCATTACTTGACACAAGCTATCCACCTAAGCTTGGCCCCCTCTAGTACATCGCACTTAACCCTCTTCTTATTCATGTTCACTTACATGTTTCAATTTTGGTTAAGTGTTTCTAATCGTATTTCAAATGCCACCCAAGGCACCCTCTTAATTCCACATGCCACCCAAGGCACCCACTTAACCCCCTCATGTCCCACCACATGTTTATCTGGTTAAGTGTTTCTTAATTCGTTAAGACCATAACCTCGAAAAGATCTCCCACATTAGACTGACATTTGTGGCAGCTGGATTTGACGGGCGGGTCCGGGCAGTCTTACACCACAAACGAGCCTAACCTCGTGTCTTTACAATTGTTACGCATTTAATTTATGCCTAAGACCTCCCACATTAGACTGGAATTTGTGGCAGTTGGATTTGTCGGGCGGGTCCGGGCAGTCTTACACCACAAAAGAGCCTAACCTCGTGTCTTAAACGATTAATTACACAAAATTAATTATCCCCCAATTTGAATTAATTTCTCTATTCAAATTATCAATCAATTCCAAATTTAGCTATGACCATAATTAACTCAATTATGTCCATCTATTTATGGTATGCAAAATCATACCAATTAACATCACAAATTTATTTTATGCCATTTAAGGCATTTATGCCAATCTCAATATTAATTCTTTTAATATTATCCTATTACCCCACGTTGTACGGTCGTTCGATTAACGCAAAATATACGTTAGACTCGAATAGTCTAACTTATGGAATAAAAAGAAAACATCACAACATACATATAATTAAAACTAGATCTAAATATAAGGGGTGAACTTGCATGTGTGAATGAGGTTCTACATCTAAAACTTGCATAGGCCAAAGTCACAACTTGCATAAAACTACATATGTCATAGATCCAAATTTAAAGGTGTAAACTTGTTTAGGTAATGGTCACAAACTTGCATAAACCATGTATGTCATGGATCTAACCAAAAAAGGGTAAACTTGCATAGGCATGATTCATACTCCAAACATATGTATATGCTTGCATATGTGATTTTTGCAACATAAACGATGGTGTAAATTTACATCTAAACATATAAACTAGCATGTAGAATTTAGCATATAACTCACACATGTCATAGCCTAACTGTCATGAAACATGTAAGGTTATACATAAAATTTTCACTAACTTACTTATGATCCATGTCTCAATTAACATCCTAACTTGCATACATACATATGATTTATCATATGAATCAACATAACCAAACTAGCATGTGAAACATCACTATGAATACATAATCATAGAACTACAACATGGATGATTACATCACAACTTTACAACATAGATGATAACATCATAGAATTTATAACATAAATGATAACATCACAATTTTACAACATAGATGATATCATGCGGTCAATAATTCACAACATAACCATATAATCCGTATCATAACTCAATCCAATTAAATTGTTAATTATTTTATTAAAGAAATCGAACTCACAACTCAAAGAACGTCTTGAGTTCTGAAATCTGAGTTCTGAAGTTGAATTAGCTTTCCTTTGAAGTAGATTTGTTGTTAGAGTTGAATAGAATTGAATTTGATTAGCTTTCTTCCTCTCTAATTGGTGGCGGCTATTCTAGGTTGCAAGATGACGGCATGGAGGCCATGATTCTAATTTTTAATTTGATTTTAGGGTTTGAGTCTACAGGTGTTTTTATAGAGTTTAGAATTAGTTTAGGCCGTCCAATCAACCCAGAATTAATCCCAGCCAATCAGAGCAGATCAGAAACCCTAATGAGTCAGCATACAGTCACAAATAGGTCATCAATCAAATCTGCCCGGCCGGGGGGAGGGGGGCTGGTCGACCCTATGGTCGACCTGGCCCTGGTGGGAAATTTCCCGTCTAGCCCATTCTGACTCTGAAATTCGAAATTTTGAAATCTATTTTGAATTTTATGAAACTTCCGATGGCCATAACTTCTTCATACGAAGTCCAATTCACGCAAACTCGGACTCTATCCCAACCAAAATTCCGAGACGAACACAATGGCGCAACCCGTTTCCCTTAATCCTCACATCTGAGATTAGTTATTCTTTAATTTGTGAACATTAATATTAACAGAAATACGGGGTGCTACATTCTCCTCTCCTTAAAGGATTTTGCCCCCGAAATCTCCAAGTTAAGGAGAATGTATATCCTAACATCCAAACAACCATCTACTCAATCATCAAACACAGGCATCCATTGTCCTTATAAAATTCCTAATGCTGTATGAACATATGCAATAAGTGTGTGTATATGTTCTCTATCTAATGCAAAATCAGGCGGTCTACTGATTCAGTTAACCTCCTTAATGCAAACCATGATAGTGCCATGCGTCCATTATGTATGCGAAAGAATCCTATCGATACATATTATTTCTACATGTGTGCACAACCATTCACCAAAATGCAACATCCATATGATAGCACAACCATTGTACATCCATTAACTTAAATATGCACACACATTTATATGCAATACGCAATATGAAGTGACTAAGCCGATCTAGTGCCTAAAGTGTGTGTATATGCATCCACGAGCAACCACTAGCAAACACTTAAATCCAAATGCATCCATCATACATAACATGTCTCAAACACATGTTTCAACCATAGGACTACCCTATCTAAAGGTCAAAGATACTAGCGAGAGGACATACTAAAGATAAAACAAGTACAAGCTAAGCGATAAAGGAGAAATTAAAAGACATACCCTCGAAAAGAAAAGGGTACAATGAAAGCATCTTCTCTTCCGTCTCCCAAGTAGCATTTCTCTCATCATCTCCCCATTGCACTTTGACTAGCTTGACCTCTCGATTCCTCAACTTCTTAATTTCCGACCCAAGAATGCACGTAGGAGCTCGTCGAATCGTCGCATCACGCTCTCTCTCTACCTCTCTAAGCAAGCTCGGCTCTACCACTTCCGTGGTCTCACGCAAGCACTTCCTCAACTGTGATACATGGAATACATCATGTACACCACTAAGTATCTCGGGCAACTCCACTCTATATGCCATCTGTTTAATCCTCTCCTTAATAGGAAACGGCCCTACGAACCTTGGTGCTAACTTCCCAACAGACCCAAAGCGAACAATATTCCGAAATGGAGACACCTTGACAAAAACCACGTCCCCAATATCAAATTCAAGACCTGTCCTCCTCTTGTCCACATAAGATTTCTGCCTATCTTGCACCATCTTCATCCTCCTTCGAATCAAATCGATATTTTTCGAAGTCTCTCTAATCATATCGGGCCCAAGCAAGATCTTATCTATATATTCCCACCAACATGCAGGCGAACGACACTGCCATCCATAAAGAGTCTTGAACGGTGCCATGCAAAGGCTAGACTGAAAGCTATTATTATACGCGAACTCCACCAATGGAAGACGTTCCGCCGATGTACCTCCGAAATCTAAGACACACAACCTCAATAGGTCCTCTAGAATACGATTCACCCTCTCGGTCTGGCCGTCCGTCTGAGGATGATATGCGGTGCTCAAACATAACTGAGTCCCTACCGCCTCTTGCAAGCTCTTCCAAAATTCGCTAGTAAAGATAGGATCGCGGTCGCTCACTATGCTAGAAGGAACACCGTGCAAACGAACTATCTCTCGAATGTATACGGAGGCTAACTATGGAGCAGTCCTCTTACTCTTCACGAGAATGAAATGGGCGCTCTTAGTAAGTATGTCTACCACGACCCATATCCCCGTATTACCCTTCCTCGATCTCGGTAACCCGTCAATAAAGTCCATCGAGACACTTTCCCATTTCCAATGTGGGACCTCCAATGGGTGAAGCAATCCACCGGGCTTCTTTTGCTCTGCTTTTACTTGTTGGCACACCAAGCATCTAGTGACAAACTCAGCCACATCCTTCTTCATGCCGCCCCCAAAAGTAAACTCGTCTCATGTCCATGTACATCTTGTCCCCGCCGGGATGAATGGTCATCTTCGAACGATGTGCATCACCAAGAATGGTCTTCCTCAAATTCTCGTCTTGTGGTACACAAAGTCTACCGTTCCTACGTAACAAACCCTTATCATCTAGGGTATACCTACTGAGATGGCTCGATGACTCCCCCCTTTTGAGCTTCTCTACTAACTCAACCAACTGTGGGTCATCTCGCTGTGCCTCACCAATCCGTCCCAAAAGCATAGGTCTGACCTCTAAGGATGCTAGCAAACCAGGTACAAAGTCAATGGAATGTCTAAAGTCAAACGTAGAGATGAACTCTAAGCTTCGCCGCTCAACAAACAACGGACTCAAGGACAACCTTTTCCTACTTAAGGCGTCTTCCACCACGTTACCCTTGCCAGGGGTATATGCTATCTCGAAATCGTACGACGCTAAGAATTCCATCCACCTTTGCTGCCTTAAGTTCAAGTCCTTCTGAGAGAACAAGTATTTTAGCGATTTGTTGTCAGTGAACAATTCGAATTTCTTGCCAAGAAGATAATGGCGCCAAGACTTAAGCGCGAAAACAATAGCGGCCAACTCTAGTTCATGTGTAGGGTAATTTTTCTCATGTACTCTCAACTGCCTTCCTCCATAGGCTATTACCCTTCCCTCTTGCATTAAGACTGCGCCTTGTCCTGTCCCACAAGCATCGGTATAAATGGTAAATGGCTTACTCCAATCTGGCAACACTAAGACTGGGGCTGTGGTCAAAGCTCTCTTTAAACGTTGGAACGCATCATCACAATCTACGTCCCATGTGTAAACTAGGTTCTTCTTCGTCAAGCGTGTTAATGGGGCTGATATTTTTGCGAAGTCTTTGATAAACTTCCTATAGTAGCCAGCCAACCCTAAGAAACTCCTCACCTCGGTAGCAATTTTAGGGACCTTCCAATCTTGGATGGCCATTGCCTCCGTGGGATCCACAGCTATCCCTTCTTTGGAAACCACATGCCCTAAGAATCGTACTTCCTACCTTCAAAAGTGACATTTAGAAAATTTAGCTTTAAGGCTATGCGCTCGAAGGGTCTCCAACACTTCCCTAAGATGTAGGGCATGCTCTTCCTCGCTTTTAGAAAAGATCAAGATGTCGTCCACAAAGACTACCACGAATTTATTAAGGTACTCCTTAAACACCCTACTCATCAAGTTAACAAAGTATGCGGGGGCGTTTGTCAAACCGAAGGGCATCACGAGCCACTCGAAGAAGCCGTCTGGAGTCCTAAATGCAGTCTTGTCTATGCTATCCTCAGCCACTCTCAACTAATGGAAACCCGTGGCTAAGTCCAACCGCGAAAACACTGAAGCGCCAACTAACTAATCGAAGAAAACGTCAATCCTCGGCAGTGGGTGCCTATTCTTCTTAGTAAGCTTATTAAGTTCTCTATAGTCCACACATAGTCTAAGGGACCCATCTGCCTTCGTGGCAAATACTACTGGAGCACCCCACTCCGATATACTACATCTGATGAACCCCTTCTCAAGCAATTCTTTCACTTGCTTACTGAGTTCTCTTCTCTCTCTTGGAGCCATGTGGCGCACTGGCAATGCAACTGGCTTTGCATTATCTACTAGATATATTCAAAAGTCTATCTCGCGTTTTGGGGGTAAACCCCTCACCTCATCGAAGACATCAACATATTCACGGACTATACGAACAGAATGTAAATCATCATCGGATGCATCAAGGGATTCTAGGTAGCTAAGCATTACTGGACCTCTAGGGTCACAAGAAATATCGAGGGTCTTTCCACAACGAGTCAACAATCTAACTACCCTTCTTTCACAATCTAGGATGGCCCCGTATCTATTTAACCAATCCATACCTAGAATCAAGTCGTAGCCCATGAAGCCAAGAACAAAGGCGTTGCATTCAAACCCAACGCCCAAGATAAACACTCTCAAATCCCGACAAATCATAGAAAGATGAGCTGAACCACCAATAGAATTTGAGGCTACTAAGGGATCTGTAACTAGACTAGTATCTAGGTGCAGTGTTTCAACTAATGATTAGAAATAAACGAATGTGATGCACCAGAATCGAATAAAGTACGGACAGGATGATCAAACAAAAAAACTAAACTTTCAACGGAAATTGCTCTACCTCGTTCTTGCAGTGGTGGGACCACGAGAGCCTGAACTTGTCCCCTTGCATGCCCTGGTGCCATAAGAGCCTGCACCTATCCTCCTGAGGTAGACCCTGCCCTCTTCCCTTTCCTTGGGCAGTCCTTAATCAGATGTCCCGCTTCGCCATAATGGAAACAACCAGTCTTCTTTTTCTTCCTACAATCTTTGCTTAGATGGCCGGGTGTCCCACAGTTAAAACATCTTTTCTTTCCCTTACCATTGTTCCCTTTACCACCTTTCTTGTTCTATTGTTGCTGTTACGGCTTCTTTTGATCCCCTTTATTCTCGGGTGCCTTATTAGCATTGGCGCCCTTCTCCTCTTCATGCATAAGAGCCATGTCAACTAGTCTCTCAAAGGTAGCCCCCATGGGGATGTGGGTCATAGCTAACCCATGAAGCGGCTCGTTCAAACCCTTAACAAATCTCAGGGCCTTCTTTTCTAGTGTATTCACCAAGTCCAAGCCAAATCTTGCCAACTTAATGAATTTGTTGACGTATTCTTTCACTGATAGATTCCCCTGCTTCAATGCTAGAAACCTTTCCATGTATAGATTCTCTTCAGCCCGTGAGAGAAACTTCGCCTCAAACCTCCGCCTAAAATCTGTCCATGTATCGACTGGACGTTCTCCATTAGTGACCTCCCACCAAAACGAGGCCTCATCCTTCATTATCCAGGCAGCTAACTAGACCTTTCTTCCATCTTCTACTTCAAAGATCCCAAACAATTCTTCCACCTCCTTTAGCCAATTTCGAGCTTCAACAAATGCCTCTGTCCTATGAAAAGGTTTTCCACCCATTGCTCGAAAGTCCTTACATATCTTAGCAAAAGTATCAACACGAGGAGGAGGAGGAGAAGCATTTGCTGGACCTGCGGTGGCGGCCCTAGTCTCCAAATACCTCCTAAACGATCCTGGTATCGGTATTCCCTCGGGTATCTCGGGAATCCCAGACATACTAAAACGAAAAAGGAAAGATTTAATACAAAAGGACCGAAGGAAAGATATATGGCTCTTGGGGTTATGCTTTCCAAAATAAGCTTTTCTCTTGAAAATACTTTCCTTAAAACGTACTTTTGAAGGTACTTCTTTATAAAAGTGTTTTTGAAAACAGTTTTTCAAAATTCATATATGTTCTGGTAACCTTCATCTCTGATACCACGTGTAACACCCCACGTCCATTAATGTCACTCACAAAGGGAATGCATTAACTTCTATGGAGCGTTTTAAGTGTGTATAGAACAGAAACTTAACAACAAGACAGACATAAACAGTACTTAAAACTTTAAAAATTTATTCATTGCAGCGGTAAACACATAAGTTTGACTACATCATCAAAAACCAGAGTCAAAGTACATAATATCCATCTTGACTAAATCAAAGTACATAAATTGAAATACATAACCACAGTACATAATAGCCATAAATAAGAGAGGCTGAACTTTTATTTCAGCGATCCAAGCAACTTCTAAAAGCAAGAGACACAGCTGTACAAAATCAAGCTCAACTGGTGCTTGTTCCAACCTGAGCACCTGGGGGGAAGGAAGAAAAGAGGTGGAAACAAAGGGGGTCAGACATAAAGTCTGGCGAGTGCGATAACTTTAACAATATAATTACCAAAATAACTAGGCTAAGGCATAAGTTGGAAAATAAGGAAATGATTGTGAACAATTGGGTATGACAGAGTAAACATGGAAATAATATGAACAAAGATAACGTTAAAGGCGCACCTAAACCACTATAAGATAATTACTATACTGCACCACCCCTAGTCACCCTAAGGTTGATCCCGCTTACAGAACTTAATAATGTTAATGGTAGTTTCGTGCACCCCTAGTTGCCCTCATAGGTGCCGCCTGCCCCTATCTCCACTAGGCGTACCCACTATACCCATGCGATCGGCTCCCTAACTCGTAGATACCTGTGCTGGCCCCACAGTGGGGTGTATCACTCCCCAAAGTGGCAACCCAATACCACCAATAATGCATGGCTTATACCTACACGATGCAACAACGTCTTACCTACCAGCCTGGGCGCACACACGCACATGAACCTGTTGGACTTGCGTTGCCACCGCTAACCTGTTTTGGCCTCTTACAGTCAAGCCCAGTACGCGTGCCCCGTCCTCGACTTGGGTCGAGCCCACAAAGATACTTATGGGTTACTAGTTGAAACGGGCCCCCATTACTTGACACAAGCTATCCACCTAAGCTTGGTCCCCTCTAGTACATCCCACTTAACCCTCTTCTTATTCATGTTCACTTACATGTTTCAATTTTGTTTAAGTGTTTCTAATCATATTTCAAATGCCACCCAAGGCACCCTCTTAATTCCACATGCCATCCAAGGCACCCACTTAACCACCTCATGTCCCACCATATGTTTATCTGGTTAAGTGTTTCTTAATTCATTAAGACTGTAACCTCGTAAAGCCCTCCCACATTAGACTGACATTTGTGGCAGCTGGATTTGTCGGGCGGGTCCGGGCAGTCTTACACCATAGATGAGCCTAACCTCGTGTCTTTACAATTGTTACACATTAAATTTATGCCGAAGACCTCCCACATTAGACTGGCATTTGTGGCAGCTGGATTTGCAGGGCGGGTCCGGGCAGTCTTACACCACAAAAGAGCCTAACCTCGTGTCTTAGATGATTAATTACACAAAATTAATTATCCCCCAATTTGAATTAATTTCCCTATTCAAATTATCAATCAATTCCAAATTTAGCTATGGCCATAATTGACTCAATTATGTCCATCTATTTATGGTATGCAAATTCATACCAATTAACATCACAAATTTATTTTATGCCATTTAAGGCATTTATGCCAATTCTCAATATTAAATCTTTTAATATTATCCCATTACCCCCACGTTGTATGTTCGTACGATTAACGCAAAATATACGTTAGACTCGAATAGTCTAACTTATGGAATAAAGAGAAAACATCACAACATACATATAATTAAAACTAGATCTAAACATAAGGGGTGAACTTGCATGTGTGAATGAGGTTCTACATCTAAAACTTGCATAGGCCAAAGTCAAAACTTGCATAAAACTACATATGTCATAGATCCAAATTTAAAGGTGTAAACTTGTTTAGGTAATGGTCACAAACTTGCATAAACCATGTATGTTATGGATCTAACCAAAAAAGGGTAAACTTGCATAGGCATGATTCATACTCCAAACATATGTATATACTTGCATATGTGATTTTTGCAACATAAACGATGGCGTAAATTTACATCTAAACATATAAACTAGCATGTAGAATTTAGCATATAACTCACACATGTCATAGCCTAATTGTCATGAAATATGTAAGGTTATACATAAAATTTTCACTAACTTGCATATGATCCATGTCTCAATTAACATCCTAACTTGCATACATACATATGATTTATCATATGAATCAACATAACCAAACTAGCCTGTGAAACATCACTATGAATACATAATCATAGAATTACAACATGGATGATAACATCACAACTTTACAACATAGATGATAACATCATAGAATTTACAACATAAATGATAACATCACAATTTTACAACATAGATGATAGCATGCGGTCAATAATTCACAACTTAACCATATAATCCGCACCATAACTCAATCCAATTAAATTGTTAATTATTTTATTAAAGAAATCGAACTCACAACTCAAAGAAGGTCTTGAGTTTTGAAATCTGAGTTCTGAAGTTGAATTATCTTTCCTTTGAAGTAGATTCGCTGTTGGAGTTGAATTGAATTTGATTAGCTTTCTTCCTCTCTAATTGGTGGCGGCTATTCTGGATTGCAAGGTGGCCACATGGAAGCCATGATTCTAATTATTAATTTGATTTTAGGGTTTGAGTCTACAGGTGTTTTTATAGAGTTTAGGATTAGTTTAGGCCGTCTGTAACACCCCGTAATTCTGTTAATATTAATATTCACAAATTAAAGAATAACTAATCTCAAACGTGAGAATTGTGGGAAACGGGTTGCACCATTGTGTCCGTCTCGGAATTCTGGTTGAAACAGAGTCCGAGTTTGCGTGATTTGGGCTTCGTACGAAGAAGTTATGACCACCGGAAGTTTCAGAAAATTCAAAACAGATTTCAAAAAATTTAAAATTTAAAATTCGAAGTCAAACAGGCTAGGCGGGAAATTTCCTGCCCAGCACCCCAGGTCGACTGGGGAGTCGACACCCCCCCCAGGTCGACTGGGGAGTCGACTGGGCAGTCGACCTGGGTGTCGACCTGGTCCAGTCGGCTAAGGTTTGACTGAGCCCAATCTGGAGCTGCTGATGTGTTTTTAGGGCTGAGTTGGCAAATTAAACGGTTCAGGTTAGTTCTGAATTGATCCGACGGCCTAAATAAATCCTAAACTCTATATATACCTAGGTAGTCTCGCACTCTAATTCACATGAAAAATAGAATAGCCGTCGTCATGCCATTACCACGGAACTCAGTGTAGCCGCCGCCTACTAAGAAGGAAGAAAGCTAATCAAAATTCTAATTCTACTCAACTCTAAAGCAAATCAAGACTCTCTTTCTTCTCTAATTATGAGTATGATGATCTTAACAAGATTATTAGCAAACTAATTTGATTAAGATGTGATATGGATCATAAGAAAATGATGTGAATTGTCATATATGTTGTTGTAAACCTTATGCTATCATGTATGTTGTAAATCCTATGTAATGTGATGATGATATCCTATATGTTGTAAATCATGCTATGATGATATTGTATAGGTTGTAATTTTCTATGCTAAGTTGTGATAAATCATACATGTTATAAAGTCATGATGTTATTATCTATGCTAATTAGATCATGTTAACCAAATCATAATATTGATATTATTTGGGCTATGTTGATCTATATGACAAATCATGTATGCAAGTTTAGATTGATTAGTAAAGATTATGAACATATGCCATGACATCTATTTAGATCTAGAATTGTGCTATGACATGTGTGAGTTCTATGTGTTAGATGCTAGTTCACATCATCATTATGTTGCATAAACCACATATGCAAGTTTATACATGAATTTGGGCTATGATCATATTATGTAAGTTGTGACATTTTACCAAACAAGTTGACACCTTTAGATCCATGACATATGTAGCTTTATGCAAGTTGTAGTTTTTTCCTATGCAAGTTTAGGTGTTGTACATCTATCACACATGCAAGTTTCACCCTGTTTATGATTAGATCTATTTTATTTGTCTATATGTTGTGATAATTTATCTTTGTGCTATGAGTTAGACTATTCGAGTCTAACGTATGCTCTGCGTTGAATAAACGAATGTATAACGTGGGGTAGGGGTAATATTAAGGATTTAATATTAAGAAATTGGGGTGCAATTGATATGATTTTGCATACCGTAAGTGGATGGCCATAATTGAGTCAATTATGGACATCATTAAAATTAGAAATAATTAATGATTTGAATAGGGATATATTTAAAACTGGGGTAAAAGATTATAAGTGTTAATCAATGCTTAGGACACGAGGTTGGACTCGTTTGTGACGTAAAACTGCCCGGACCCGCCCGACAAATCCAATAGTCACAAATGTAAGCCCAATGTGAGAGGTCCTAGGCCGAAACTAAAGCATAACAATTGTAAAGACACAAGGTTAGACTCTTTTATGGTGTAAGACTGCCCGGACCCGCCCGGCAAATCCAGCTGCCATAAATGCCAGTCTAATGTGAGAGGTCTTTATGAGGTTATGGCCAGAATGAATTAAGAAATACATAACCAGATAAACATGTAAGGTGGACATGGGGGTTAAGTAGGTGCCTTGGGTGGCATAAGGAGTCTAGTGAGTGCCTTTAGTGGCATTTGAAATACGATTAGTAAGACTTAACCAAACACACATGTAAATGAACATGACTAAGAGGGCTAAGTAGGATGTACTAGTGGGGACAAGCTTAGGTGGATGGCTTGTGGGGGCCCATTTCAACCAGTTACCCAAACGTATCTTTGTGGGCTCGACTCAAGTCTAGGACGGGACACGCATACTGGGTTTGACTATAAGAGGCCAAACGGGGTAGCGGTGGCAACGCAAGTCCAACGGGTTTCATATGCGTGTGTGGACCCAGGTTGGTAGGTAAGACGTTGTTGCATCGTGTAGGTATAAGTCGTGCATTCTCAAGTTGTATCGGGTTGCCACTTTAGGGGAGTGATACACCCCACTGTGGGGCCAGCATGGGTATCTACGAGTAGGGAGCCAATCGAAAGTGGGTAGTGGGGTACACCTAGTGGAGATAGGGGCAGGTGGCACCTATGTAGTTAGCTAGGGGTACGCAAGGCTATTTATATAATTTCTAAGTGAAGCAAGTGGGATCAACCTTTATGGTGACTGGTGTGGTGCAGTGTAGTAATTATTCGTTAGTAATTAGGTGTGCCTTTAATGTTATCTTTATCTGCTCTTCCATACCCAATAGTTCATAGACATTTCCTTGTTTTCCAACTTATGCCTTAGTCTAGTTATTTTGATAATAGTATTGTTAGAATTATCATACTCGCCAGACTTTATGTCTGACCCCCTCCATTTCTATCTTTTTCCCCCTCCAGGTCCTTAGGGTGGGCCCAGCTCTAGTGGAGCTTGATTGGATTGCTTTATCTCTCTTTTGGAAAGCTTGGACTGCCGAAGTAAAGCCCGGCTTGTTATCTTCTTTAATGGCTATTTATGTAATGGGGTTATGTATTTTGTTTTATCAAGATGGATATTGTACTTGACTCTGATTTATGGTTTTATGATGTAACAAACATGTTTAATTTCCGCTGCAATAAAATAAAGTTTTAGATTTTCAAGTACTACTTATTATATGTCTTGTTGCATTTTTTCTGTTCTATATTCACTTAGAATCTCCATGGAAGTTAATGCATTCCCTTTGCGAGTGACATTAATGGACGTGGGGTGTTACACGTGGTATCAGAGCTTAAGGTTACCAGAACAGATAATTTTTTTAGAAAAACTATTTTTCTAAAGTATTTTTGGAAAAAGTGTTTTCAAAAACATGTCTTTATGAGTTTTTTCAAGAGGAAAGTTTTTAAGAAAAACATAATCCCCAATAGCCATATATCTTTATCTTTCGAATTCTCCATTTTAAATCTTTCCTTTTTCGTTTCAGCATGGCTGAAGATCTTAACCTTCCGGATGGTGTAACGATACGAGGATGGTATAGGAGGTTATTAGAGGATAGGGCCGCTGCAGGTCCAGCCAATGTTCCTCCACCACCAGTTGCACCCGCTCCTCCTCCTCGCGTAGATACTTTTGCAAAGACATGCAAGGAGTTTAAGGCTATGGGCGGAAAACCTTTTCAAGGGTCAGAAATGTTTGTGGAGGCTAGAGATTGGCTTAAGGAGGTGGAAGAATTGCTAGAAATCTTTGAAGTAGAAGAAGGGAGGAAAGTCAAATTAGCAGCTTGGTTAATGAAGGGAGAGGCCTCGTTTTGGTGGGAGGTCACTAATGGGGAGCGTCCTTGTTGATTCTTGGGCGGATTTCAGGCGTAGGTTTGAGGGAAAGTTTCTCTCAAGGGCAAAAGAGAATCTATATATGGAAAGGTTATTGACATTAAAGCAAGGAAGCTCATCAGTGAAAGAGTACGTCAACAAATTTAATCAGTTAGCAAGGTTTGGCTTGGACTTAGTGAACACGCCGGAGAAGAAGGCTCTGAGGTTCGTTAATGGCTTGAATGAGCCGTTGCAAGGGTTGGCTATGACCCACATCCCTATGGGGGCCACCTTTGAGAAGCTAGTAGACATGGCACTCATGCGCGAGGAGAAAGGCGCTAATGCTAATAAGGCACCCGAGAAGAAAGGGGATCAGTAGAAACCACAACAGCAAAACAAGAAGGGTGGTAAAGACAATAATGGCAAAGGAAAGAAAAGATGCTTTAACTGTGGGACACCAGGCCATCTCAGCAAGGATTGCAGAAAGAAAAAGAAGATTGGTTGTTTTCACTGTGGTGAAGCGGGACATCTAGTGAAGGACTGCCCAAAGAAGGGGCAGAGGGCAGGGTCTACCTCGGGAGGACAAGTGCAGGCTCTTATGGCACCAGGGCAGGCAAGGGGACAAGTTCAGGCTCTCGCGGTCCCACCGCTGCAAGAACGAGTTAGAACCATTTCTATTGAAAGCTTAGCATTTCTGTTTGATCATCCTGTCCGTACCTTATTCGATTCGGGCGCATCGCATTCGTTTATCTCTACATCATTAGTTGAATCACTGCACTTAGACACCAGTTTAATAGAGGATCCCTTAGTTGTTTTGAATCCAATTGGGGGCTCAGCTTATTTGTCCATAATGTGTTTGGATTTGAAAATTTCTATACTTAGCATTGAGTTTAGATGTGATGCTTATGTTTTGGGCTTCACGGGCTATGGGCTAATTTTAGGAATGGATTGGTTATCCAGAAATGGGGCCGTTCTTGATTGTGAAAGGGGAGTAGTTAGGCTCGTAACTCGCCTTGGAAACACTCTCGAAATCTTTTGTAATCCCATAAATTCCGTTATGCTAAGTTATCTAGAGTCGCTTGATGCGTCGGTGGAAAATCTACGATCTGTTAGAGTGGTCCGAGAATACTCGGATGTGTTTGAGGAGGTGAAGGGCTTGCCTCCGAAGCGGGAGATAGATTTTCGAATATATCTTGTGGATAATGCAAAACCAGTATCTTTGCCAGTACGCCACATGGCTCCTCGTGAAAGGAGGGAACTCAATAAGCAAGTGAAGGAGTTGCTTGAGAAGGGGTTCATAAGACGTAGTATATCAGAGTGGGGTGCTCCAGTAGTATTTGCCACGAAGGCGGATGGGTCCCTTAAACTGTGTGTGGACTATAGAGAACTTAATAAGCTTACTAAGAAGAACAAACACCCACTGCCGAGGATTGACGATCTCTTCGATCAGTTAGTTGGCGCCTCAGTGTTTTCGCAGTTGGACTTAGCCACTGGTTTCCATCAGTTGAGAGTGGCTGAGGATAGCATTGACAAAACTGCCTTTAGGACTCCGGACGGTTTCTATGAATGGCTAGTGATGCCCTTCGGTTTGACAAACGCCCTCGCATACTTTGTTGATTTGATGAGTAGGGTGTTTAGGGAGTACCTTAATAAATTCGTGGTGGTCTTTGTAGACGACATCTTGATCATTTCTGAGAATGAAGAAGAGCATGCCCTACATCTTAGGGAAGTGTTGGAGACTCTACGAGCGCATAACCTTAAAGCTAAATTTACTAAGTGTCACTTCTGGAGAGAGGAAGTGCGATTCTTAGGGCACATGGTTTCCAAAGAAGGGATAGCTGTGGATCCCGCGAAGGTGGTGGCCATCCAAGATTGGAAGGTCCCTAAAAATGCTACCGAAGTGAGAAGTTTCTTGGGGTTGGTTGGCTACTATAGGAAGTTCATCAAAGACTTCGCAAAAATATCAGCTCCATTAACACGTTTGACGAAGAAGAACCTAGTTTTCACATGGGACGTAGATTGTGATGATGCGTTCCAATGTTTGAAGAGAGCTTTGACTTCAGCCCCAGTCTTAGTGGTGCCAGACGGGAGTAAGCCATTTACTGTTTATACCGATGCTTGTGGGACAGGACTAGGCGCAGTCTTAATGCAAGAGGGAAGGGTAATAGCCTATGGTGGAAGGCAGTTGAGAGTGCATTAAAGAAATTACCCTACACATGACCTAGAGTTGGCCGCTATTGTTTTCGCGTTTAAGTCTTGGCGTCATTATCTTCTTGGCGAGAAATTCGAATTATTCACTGATCACAAATCGCTAAAATACTTATTCTCTCAGAAGGACTTGAACTTAAGGCAGCAAAGGTGGATGGAATTCTTAGTGTCCTACGATTTCGAAATAGCATATACCCCTGGCATGGGTAACGTGGTGGCAGACGCCTTAAGTAGGAAAAGGCTGTCCTTGAGTCCGTTGTTTGTTGAGCGGCGAAACTTAGAATTAATCTCTTTGTTTGATTATAGACCTTCCGTTGACTTTGTACCCGGTTTGCTAACATCCTTGGAGGTCAGACCTACGCTTTTGGGACGGATTGGTGAGGCACAGCGAGACGACCCACAGTTGGTTGAGTTAGTAGAAAAGCTCAAAAGAGGGGAGTCATCAAGCCATCTCCGTAGGTATACCCTAGATGATAAGGGTTGGTTACGTAGGGATAGTAGACTTTGTGTACCTCGAGACGAAGATTTGATGAAGGCTATTCTTGACGAAGCACATCATTCGAAGATGACCATTCATCCCGGCGGGGACAAGATGTATAAAGACATGAAGCGAGTTTTCTTTTGGGCCGATATAAAGAGGGATATGGCCGAGTATGTCGCCAGATGCTTGGTCTGCCAACAAGTAAAAGTGGAGCAAAAGAAACCCGGTGGGTTGCTTCACCCATTGGAGGTCCACTATGGAAGTGGGATAGTGTCTCGATGGATTTTGTGGATGGATTACCAAGATCAAGGAAGGGTAATACGGGGATTTGGGTTATAGTAGATAGACTTACTAAAAGCGCCCATTTCATTCCCGTGAAGAGTAAGAGGACTGCTCCATGGTTAGCTTCTGTATACGTTCGAGAGATAGTTTGTTTGCATGGTGTTCCTTCTAACATAGTAAGCGACTATGATCCTATCTTCACTAGCGAATTTTGGAAGAGCTTGCAAGAGGCGGTAGGGACTCAGTTATGTTTGAGCACCGCATATCATCCTCAGACGGACGGCCAAACCAAGAGGGTGAATCGTATTCTAGAGGACCTTTTGAGGCTATGTATCCTAGACTTTGGGGGTACGTGGGAAGAGCATCTTCCGTTGGTAGAGTTCGCATATAATAATAGCTTTCAGTCCAGCATTGGCATGGCACCTTTCGAAGCTCTTTATGGACGACCTTGTCGTTCACCTACATGTTGGTGGGAATCTACGGATAAGATCTTATTTGGGCCCGATATGATTAGAGAGACTTCAGAAAAGATCGACTTGATTCGAAGAAGGATGAAGACGGCGCAAGATAGACAGAAATCTTATGCAGACAAAAGGAGGACAAATCTTGAGTTTGACGTTGGGGACATGGTCTTTATCAAAGTGTCTCCATTACGGAACGTTGTTCGCTTTGGGTCCGTTGGGAAATTAGCACCAAGGTTCGTAGGGCCGTTTCCTATTAAGGAGAAGATTGGACAGATGGCATATAGAGTGGAGTTGCCTGAGAGACTTAGTGGTGTACACGACGTATTCCATGTGTCACATCTGAGGAAGTGCTTGCACGAGACCGCGGAAGTGGTAGAGCCGAGCTTGCTTAGAGAGGTGGAGATATAGCGTGATGCGACGATTCGACGAGCTCCTACATGCATTCTTGGGTCGGAGATCAAGAAGTTGAGGAATCGAGAGGTCAGACTAGTCAAAGTGCAATGAGGAGATGATGAGAGCAACGCTACTTGGGAGACATAAGCGAAGATGCGTTCGTTGTACCCTTTTCTTTTTGAGGGTATGCCTTTTAATTTCTCCGTTATCGCTTAGCTTGTACTTATCTTATCTTTAGTATGTCCTCTCGCTAGTATCTTTGACCTTTAGTTAGGATCATCCTATGGTTGAAACATGTGTTTGAGACATGTTATGTATGATGGATGCAAAGTGGATGCAAGTGTTTGCTAGTGGCTGCTCGTGGACGCATATACACACACTATTAGGCACTAGATCGGCTCAGTCACTTCATACTGCATATTGCATATATATGGATGTATTTAGTAAAATGGATGTATGATGATTGTTTTATCATATGGAAGATGCATTCAGATGATGATTGTGCATGCATATAGAGATAATATGTAGCATTAAGGAACTTTTGCATACATAATGGACACTTGGCACTATCATGATTTGCATTAAGGAGGTTAAATGAATCAGTGGACCGCCTGATTTTGCATTAGATATGGACATATACACACATTGTGCATTTAAACATGAAAGCATTAGAAGTCTATAAGGACAATGGATGCCTGTGTTTGATGGTTGAGTAGATGGACGATTGGATGTTAGGATATACATTCTTCTTGACTTGAAGATTTCGGGGTCGAAATCCTTTAAGGAGGGGAGAATGTAACACCCCGTAATTCTATTAATATTAATATTCACAAATTAAAGAATAACTAATCTCAGACGTGAGAATTGTGGGAAACGGGTTGCGCCATTGTGTTCGTCTCGGAATTCTGGTTGAAATAGAGTCCGAGTTTGCGTGATTTGGGCTTCGTATGAAGAAGTTATGGCCATCGAAAGTTTCAGAAAATTCAAAACAGATTTCAGAAAATTTAAAATTTAAAATTCGAAGTCAAACAGGCTAGTCGGGAAATTTCCCGCCTAGCACCCCAGGTCGACTGGGGAGTCGACACCCCCCAGGTCGACTGGGGAGTCGACTGGGCAGTCGACCTGGGTGTCGACCTGGTCCAGTCGGCTAGGGTTTGACTGAGCCCAATCTGGAGCTGCTGATGTGTCTTTAGGGCTGAGTTGGCAAATTAAATGGTTCAGGTTAGTTCTGAATTGATCTGACGGCCTAAATAAATCCTAAACTCTATATATACCTAGGTAGTCTCTCACTCTAATTCACATGAAAAATAGAATAGTCGCCGTCATGCCATTGCCATGGAACTCAGTGTAGCCGCCGCCTACTAAGAAGGAAGAAAGCTAATCAAAATTCTAATTCTACTCAACTTTAAAGCAAATCAAGACTCTCTTTCTTCTCTAATTGTGAGTATGATGATCTTAACAAGATTATTAGCAAACTAATTAGATTAAGATGTGATATGGATCATAAGAAAATGATGTGAATTGTCAATATGTTGTTGTAAACCTTATGCTATCATGTATGTTGTAAATCCTATGTTATGTGATGATGATATCCTATATGTTGTAAATCATGCTATGATGATATTGTATAGGTTGTAATTTTCTATGCTAAGTTGTGATAAATCATACATGTTATAAAGTCATGATGTTATTATCTATGCTAATTAGTTCATGTTAACCAAATCATAATGTTGATATTATTTGGGCTATGTTGATCTATATGACAAATCATGTATGCAAGTTTAGATTGATTAGTAAAGATTATGAACATATGCCATGACATCTATTTAGTACTAGAATTGTGCTATGACATGTGTGAGTTCTATGTGTTAGATGCTAGTTCACTTCATCATTATGTTGCATAAACCACATGTGCAAGTTTATACATGAATTTGGGTTATGATCATATTATGTAAGTTGTGACATTTTACCAAACAAGTTGACACCTTTAGATCCATGACATATGTAGCTTTATGCAAGTTGTAGTTTTTGCCTATGCAAGTTTAGGTGTTGTACATCTATCACACATGCAAGTTTCACCCTGTTTATGATTAGATCTATTTTATTTGTCTATATGTTGTGATAATTTATCTTTGTGCTATGAGTTAGACTATTCGAGTCTAACGTATGCTCTGCGTTGAATAAACGAACGTATAACGTGGGGTAGGGGTAATATTAAGGATTTAATATTAAGAAATTAGGGTGCAATTGATATGATTTTGCATACCGTAAGTGGATGGCCATAATTGAGTCAATTATGGACATCATTAAAATTGGAAGTAATTAATGATTTGAATAGGGATATATTTAAAACTGGGGTAAAAGATTATAAGTGTTAATCAATGCTTAGGACACGAGGTTGGACTCGTTTGTGACGTAAAACTGCCCAGACCGCCCGGCAAATCCAGTAGTCACTAATGTCATCCCAATGTGAGAAGTCCTAGGCCCAAACTAAAGCATAACAGTTGTAAAGACACAAGGTTAGACTCTTTTATGGTGTAAGACTGCCCAGACCCGCCCGACAAATCCAGCTGCCATAAATGCCAATCTAATGTGAGAGGTCTTTATGAGGTTATGGCCTGAATGAATTAAGAAATACTTAACCAGATAAACATGTAAGGTGGACATGGGTGTTAAGTAGGTGGCTTGGGTGGCATAAGGAGTCTAGTGAGTGCCTTTAGTGGCATTTGAAATACGATTAGTAAGACTTAACCAAACACACATGTAAATGAACATGACTAAGAGGGTTAAGTAGGATGTACTAGTGGGGACAAGCTTAGGTGGATAGCTTGTGGGGGCCCATTTCAACCAGTAACCCAAACGTATCTTTGTGGGCTCGACCCAAGTCGAGGACGGGACACACATACTGGGTTTGACTATAAGAGGCCAAACGGGGTAGCGGTGGCAACGCAAGTCCAACGGGTTTCATATGTGTGTGTGGACCCAGGCTGGTAGGTAAGACGTTGTTGCATCGTGTAGGTATAAGCCGTGCATTCTCAAGTTGTATCGGGTTGCCACTTTAGGGGAGTGATACACCCCACTGTGGGGCCAGCACGGGTATCTACGAGTAGGGAGCCGATCGAAAGTGGGTAGTGGGGTACACCTAGTGGAGATAGGGGCAGGCGGCACCTATGTAGCCAGCTAGGGGTACGCAAGGCTCTTTATATAATTTCTAAGTGAAGCAAGTGGGATCAACCTTTAGGGTGACTGGTGTGGTGCAGTGTAGTAATTATTCGTTAGTAATTAGGTGTGCCTTTAACGTTATCTTTATCTGCTCTTCCATACCCAATAGTTCATAGACATTTCCTTGTTTTCCAGCTTATGCCTTAGTCTAGTTATTTTGATAATAGTATTGTTAGAATTATCATACTCGCCAGACTTTATGTCTGACCCCCTCCATTTCTATCTTTTTCCCCCTCCAGGTCCTCAGGGTGGGCCCAGCTCTAGTGGAGCTTGATTGGATTGCTTTATCTCTCTTTTGGAAAGCTTGGACTGCTGAAGTAAAGCCCGGCTTGTTATCTTCTTTAATGGCTATTTATGTAATGGGGTTATGTATTTTGTTTTATCAAGATGGATATTGTACTTGACTCTGATTTATGGTTTTATGATGTAACAACCATGTTTAATTTCCGCTGCAATAAAATAAAGTTTTAGATTTCCAAGTACTACTTATTATCTGTCTTGTTGTAATTTTTCTGTTCTATATTCACTTAAAACCTCCATGGAAGTTAATGCATTCCCTTTGTGAGTGACATTAATGGACGTGGGGTGTTACACGTGGTATCAGAGGTTAAGGTTACCAGAACAGATAAATTTTTTAGAAAAACTATTTTTCTAAAGTAATTTAGGAAGAAGTATTTTCAAAAACATGTCTTAATGAGTTATTTCAAGAGGAAAGTTTTTAAGAAAAACATAATCCCCAATAGCCATATATCTTTATCTTTCGAATTCTCCATTTTGAATCTTTCCTTTTTCGTTTCAGCATGGCTGAAGATCTTAACCTTCCGGATGGTGTAACGATACGAGGATGGTATAGGAGGTTATTAGAGGCTAGGGCCGCTGCAGGTCCAGCCAATGTTCCTCCACCACCAGTTGCACCCGTTCCTCCTCTTCCTCCTCGCGTAGATACTTTTGCAAAGACATGCAAGGAGTATAAGGCTATGGGCGGAAAACCTTTTCAAGGGTCAGAAACATTTGTGGAGGCTAGAGATTGGCTTAAGGAGGTGGAAGAATTGCTAGAAATCTTTGAAGTAGAAGAAGGGAGGAAAGTCAAATTAGCAGCTTGGTTAATGAAGGGAGAGGCCTCGTTTTGGTGGGAGGTCACTAATGGGGAGCGTCCTGTTGATTCTTGGGCGGATTTCAGGCGTAGGTTTGAGGCAAAGTTTCTCTCAAGGGCAGAAGAGAATCTATATATGGAAAGGTTATTGACATTAAAGAAAGGAAGCTCATCAGTGAAAGAGTACGTCAACAAATTCAATCAGTTAGCAAGGTTTGGCTTGGACTTAGTGAACACGCCGGAGAAGAAGGCTCTGAGGTTCGTTAATGGCTTGAATGAGCCGTTGCAAGGGTTGGCTATGACCCACAACCCTATGGGGGCCACCTTTGAGAAGCTAGTAGACATGGCACTCATGCACGAGGAGAAAGGCGCTAATGCTAATAAGGCACCCGAGAAGAAAGGGGATCAGAAGAAACCACAACAGCAAAACAAGAAGGGTGGTAAAGTCAATAATGGCAAAGGAAAGAAAAGATGCTTTAACTGTGGGACACCAGGCCATCTCAGCAAGGATTGCAGAAAGAAAAAGAAGACTGGCTGTTTTCACTGTGGTGAAGCGGGACATCTAGTGAAGGACTGCCCAAAGAAGGGGCAGAGGGCAGGGTCTACCTCGGGAGGACAGGTGCAGGCTCTTATGGCACCAGGGCAGGCAAGGGGACAAGTTCAGGCTCTCGCGGTCCCACCGCTGCAAGAACGAGGTAGAACCATTTCTGTTGAAAGCTTAGCTTTTCTGTTTGATCATCCTGTCCGTACCTTATTCGATTCGGGCGCATCGCATTCGTTATCTCTACATCATTAGTTGAATCACTGCACTTAGACACCAGTTTAGTAGAGGATCCCTTAGTTGTTTTGAATCCAATTGGGGCTCAGCTTATTTGTCCATGATGTGTTTGGATTTGAAAATTTCTATACTTAGCATTGAGTTTAGATGTGTTGCTTATGTTTTGGGCTTCACGGGCTATGGGCTAATTTTAGGAATGGATTGGTTATCCAGAAATGGGGCCGTTCTTGATTGTGAAAGGAGAGTAGTTAGGCTCGTAACTCGCCTTGGCAACACTCTCGAAATCTTTTGTAATCCCATAAATTCCGTTATGCTAAGTTATCTAGAGTCGCTTGACGCGTCGGTGGAAAATCTATGATCTGTTAGGGTGGTCCGAGAATACTCGGATGTGTTTGAGGAGGTGAAGGGCTTGCCTCCGAAGCGGGAGATAGATTTTCAAATATATCTTATGGATAATGCAAAACCAGTATCTTTGCCAGTACGCCACATGGATCCTCGTGAAAGGAGGAAACTCAATAAGCAAGTGAAGGAGTTGCTTGAGAAGGGGTTCATAAGACGTAGTATATCGGAGTGGGGTGCTCCAGTAGTATTTGCCACGAAGGCGGATGGGTCCCTTAGACTGTGTGTGGACTATAGAGAATTTAATAAGCTTACTAAGAAGAACAAACACCCACTGCCGAGGATTGACGATCTCTTCGATCAGTTAGTTGGCGCCTCAGTGTTTTCGCAGTTGGACTTAGCCACTGGTTTCCATCAGTTGAGAGTGGCTGAGGATAGCATTGGCAAAACTGCCTTTAGGACTCCGGACGGTTTCTATGAATGGCTAGTGATGCCCTTCGGTTTGACAAACGCCCTCGCATACTTTGTTGATTTGATGAGTAGGGTGTTTAGGGAGTACCTTAATAAATTCGTGGTGGTCTTTATAGACGACATCTTGATCTTTTCTAAGAATGAAGAAGAGCATGCCCTACATCTTAGGGAAGTGTTGGAGACTCTACGAGCGCATAACCTTAAGGCTAAATTTACTTAGTGTCACTTCTGGAGAGAGGAAGTGCGATTCTTAGGGCACGTGGTTTCCAAAGAAGGGATAGCTGTGGATCCCGCAAAGGTGGTGGCCATCCAAGATTGGAAGGTCCCTAAAAATGCTACCGAAGTGAGAAGTTTCTTGGGGTTGGTTGGCTACTATAGGAAGTTTATCAAAGACTTCGCAAAAATATCAACTCCATTAACACGTTTGACGAAGAAGAACCTAGTTTTCACATGGGACGTAGATTGTGATGATGTGTTCCAACGTTTGAAGAGAGCTTTGACTTCAGCCCCAGTCTTAGTGCTGCCAGACGGGAGTAAGCCATTTACTGTTTATACCGATGCTTGTGGGACAGGACTAGGCGCAGTCTTAATGCAAGAGGGAAGGGTAATAGCCTATGGTGGAAGGCAGTTGAGAGTGCATGAAAGAAATTACCCTACACATGACCTAGAGTTGGCCGCTATTGTTTTTGCGCTTAAGTCTTGGCGTCATTATCTTCTTGGCGAGAAATTCGAATTATTCACTGATCACAAATCGCTAAAATACTTATTCTCTCAGAAGGACTTGAACTTAAGGCAGCAAAGGTGAATGGAATTCTTAGCGTCCTACGATTTCGAAATAGCATATACCCCTGGCAAGGGTAACATGGTGGCAGACGCCTTAAGTAGGAAAAGGCTGTCCTTGAGTCCGTTGTTTGTTGAGCGGCGAAACTTAGAATTCATCTCTATGTTTGAATTTAGACCTTCCATTGACTTTGTACCCAGATTGCTAACATCCTTGGAGGTCAGACCTACGCTTTTGGGACGGATTGGTGAGGCACAGCGAGACGACCCACAGTTGGTTGAGTTAGTAGAAAAGCTCAAAAGAGGGGAGTCATCAAGCCATCTCCGTAGGTATACCCTAGATGATAAGGGTTGGTTACGTAGGGATAGTAGACTTTGTGTACCTCGAGACGAAGATTTGAGGAAGGCTATTCTTGACGAAGCACATCATTCGAAGATGACCATTCATCCCGGCGGGGACAAGATGTATAAAGACATGAAGCGAGTTTTCTTTTGGGCCGGTATGAAGAGGGATGTGGCCGAGTATGTCGCCTGATGCTTGGTGTGCAAACAAGTAAAAGCGGAGCAAAAGAAACCCGGTGGGTTGCCTCACCCATTGGAGGTTCCACTGTGGAAGTGGGATAGTGTCTCGATGGATTTTGTGGATGGATTACCAAGATCAAGGAAGGGTAATACGGGGATTTGGGTTATAGTAGATAGACTTACTAAAAGCGCCCATTTCATTCCCGTGAAGAGTAAGAGGACTGCTCCATGGTTAGCTTCTATATACGTTCGAGAGATAGTTCGTTTGCATGGTGTTCCTTCAAACATAATAAGCGACCATGATCCTATCTTCACTAGCGAATTTTGGAAGAGCTTGCAAGAGGCGGTAGGGACTCAGTTATGTTTGAGCACCGCGTATCATCCTCAGACGGACGGCCAAACCGAGAGGGTGAATCGTATTCTAGAGGACCTTTTGAAGCTATGTATCCTAGACTTTGGGGGTACGTGGGAAGAGCATCTTCCGTTGGTAGAGTTCGCATATAATAATAGCTTTCAGTCCAGCATTGGCATGGCACCTTTCGAAGCTCTTTATGGACGACCTTGTCGTTCACCAACATGTTGGTGGGAATCTACGGATAAGATCTTACTTGGGCCCGATATGATTAGAGAGACTTCTGAAAAGATCGACTTGATTCGAAGAAGGATGAAGACGGCGCAAGATAGACAGAAATCTTATGCAGACAAAAGGAGGACAGATCTTGAGTTTGACGTTGGGGACATGGTCTTTATCAAAGTGTCTCCATTACGGAACATTGTTCGCTTTGGGTCCGTTGGGAAATTAGCACCAAGGTTCGTAGGGCCGTTTCCTATTAAGGAGAAGATTGGACAGATGGCGTATAGAGTGGAGTTGCCTGAGAGACTTAGTGGTGTACACGACATATTCTATGTGTCACATCTGAGGAAGTGCTTGCACGAGACCGCGGAAGTGGTAGAGCCGAACTTGCTTAGAGAGGTGGAGATAGAGCGTGATGCGATGATTCGACGAGCTCCTACATGCATTCTTGGGTTGGAGATCAAGAAGTTGAGGAATCGAGAGGTCAGACTAGTCAAAGTGCAATGGGGAGATGATGAGAGCAACGCTACTTGGGAGATAGAAGCGAAGATGCGTTCGTTGTACCCTTTTCTTTTTGAGGGTATGTCTTTTAATTTCTCCGTTATCACTTAGCTTGTACTTATCTTATCTTTAGTATGTCCTCTCGCTAGTATCTTTGACCTTTAGTTAGGATCATCCTATGGTTGAAACATGTGTTTGAGACATGTTATGTATGATGGATGCAAAGTGGATGCAAGTGTTTGCTAGTGGTTGCTCGTGGACGCATATACACACACTATTAGGCACTAGATCGGCTCAGTCACTCCATACTGCATATTGCATATATATGGATGTATTTAGTAAAATGGATGTATGATGATTGTTTTATCATATGGATGCTGCATTCAGATGATGATTGTGCACGCATATAGAGATAATATGTAGAATTAAGGAACTTTTGCATACATAATGGACGCATGGCACTATCATGATTTGCATTAAGGAAGTCAAATGAATCAGTGGACCGCCTGATTTTGCATTAGATATGGACATATACACACACTGTGCATTTAAACATGAAAGCATTAGAAGTCTATAAGGACAATGGATGCCTGTGTTTGATGGTTGAGTAGATGGACGATTGGATGATAGGATATACATTCTTCCTGACTTGAAGATTTCGGGGTCGAAATCCTTTAAGGAGGGGAGAATGTAACACCTCGTAATTCTATTAATATTAATATTCACAAATTAAAGAATAACTAATCTCAGACGTGAGAATTGGGGGAAACGGGTTGCGCCATTGTGTTCGTCTCGGAATTCTGGTTGAAATAGATCCGAGTTTGCGTGATTTGGGCTTCGTATGAAGAAGTTATGGCCATCGAAGTTTCAGAAAATTCAAAACAGATTTCAGAAAATTTAAAATTTAAAATTCGAAGTCAAACAGGCTAGTCGGGAAATTTCCCGCCCAGCACCCCAGGTCGACTGGGAGTCGACACCCCCCCAGGTCGACTAGGGAGTCGACTGGGAAGTCGACCTGGGTGTCGACCTGGTCCAGTCGGCTAGGGTTTGACTGAGCCCAATCTGGAGCTGCTGATGTGTCTTTAGGGCTGAGTTGGCAAATTAAACGGTTCAGGTTAGTTCTGAATTGATCTGACGGCCTAAATAAATCCTAAACTCTATATATACCTAGGTAGTCTCTCACTCTAATTCATATGAAAAATAGAATAGCCGCCATCATGCCATTGCCATGGAACTCAGTGTAGCCGCCGCCTACTAAGAAGGAAGAAAGATAATCAAAATTCTAATTCTACTCAACTCTAAAGCAAATCAAGACTCTCTTTCTTCTCTAATTGTGAGTATGATGATCTTAACAAGATTATTAGCAAACTAATTAGATTAAGATGTGATATGGATCATAAGAAAATGATGCGAATTGTCAATATGTTGTTGTAAACCTTATGCTATCATGTATGTTGTAAATCCTATGTTATGTGATGATGATATCCTATATGTTGTAAATCATGCTATGATGATATTGTATAGGTTGTAATTTTCTATGCTAAGTTGTGATAAATCATACATGTTATAAAGTCATGATGTTATTATCTATGCTAATTAGTTCCTGTTAACCAAATCATAATGTTGATATTATTTGGGCTATGTTGATCTATATGACAAATCATGTATGCAAGTTTAGATTGATTAGTAAAGATTATGAACATATGCCATGACATCTATTTAGATCTAGAATTGTGCTATGACATGTGTGAGTTCTATGTGTTCGATGCTAGTTCACATCATCATTATGTTGCATAAACCACATATGCAAGTTTATACATGAATTTGGGTTATGATCATATTATGTAAGTTGTGACATTTTACCAAACAAGTTGACACCTTTAGATCCATGACATATGTAGCTTTATGCAAGTTGTAGTTTTTTCCTATGCAAGTTTAGGTGTTGTACATCTATCACACATGCAAGTTTCACCCTGTTTATGATTAGATCTATTTTATTTGTCTATATGTTGTGATAATTTATCTGTGCTATGAGTTAGACTATTCAAGTCTAACGTATGCTCTGCGTTGAATAAACGAACGTATAACGTGGGGTAGGGGTAATATTAAGGATTTAATATTAAGAAATTGGGGTGCAATTGATATGATTTTGCATACCGTAAGTGGATGGCCATAATTGAGTCAATTATGGACATCATTAAAATTGGAAGTAATTAATGATTTGAATAGGGATATATTTAAAACTGGGGTAAAAGATTATAAGTGTTAATCAATGCTTAGGACACGAGGTTGGACTCGTTTGTGGTGTAAAACTGCCCAGACCCGCCCGGCAAATCCAGTAGTCACAAATGTCAGCCCAATGTGAGAGGTCCTAGGCCCAAACTAAAGCATAACAGTTGTAAAAACACAAGGTTAGACTCTTTTATGGTGTAAGACTGCCCGGACCCGCCCGACAAATCCAGCTGCCATAAATGCCAGTCTAATGTGAGAGGTCTTTATGAGGTTATGGCCTGAATGAATTAAGAAATACTTAACCAGATAAACATGTAAGGTGGACATGGGGGTTAAGTAGGTGCCTTGGGTGGCATAAGGAGTCTAATGTGAGAGGTCTCTACATCTTTGTGGGCCCGATCCAGGTCGAGGACGGGACACGCATACTGGGTTTGACTATAAGAGGCCAAACAGGGTAGCGGTGGCGACGCAAGTCCGACGGGTTTCATATGCGTGTGTGGACCCGGGCTGGTAGGTAAGACGTTGTTGCATCGTGTAGGTATAAGCCGTGCATTCTCAAGTTGTATCGGGTTGCCACTTTAGGGGAGTGATACACACCACTGTGGGGCCAGCACGGGTATCTACGAGTAGGGAGCCGATCGAAAGTGGGTAGTGGGGTACACCTAGTGGAGATAGGGGCAGGCGGCACCTATGTAGTCAACTAGGGGTACGCAAGGCTATTTATATAATTTCTAAGTGAAGCAAGTGGGATCAACCATTAGGGTGACTGGTGTGGTGCAGTGTAGTAATTATTCGTTAGTAATTAGGTGTGCCTTTAATGTTATTTTTATCTGCTCTTCCATACCCAATAGTTCATAGACATTCCCTTGTTTTCCAGCTTATGCCTTAGTCTAGTTATTTTGATAATAGTATTGTTAGAATTATCATACTCGCCAGACTTTATGTCTGACCCCCTCCATTTCTATCTTTTCCCCCCTCCAGGTCCTCAGGGTGGGCCCAGCTCTAGTGGAGCTTGATTGGATTGCTTTATCTCTCTTTTGGAAAGCTTGGACTGCTGAAGTAAAGTCCGGCTTGTTATCTTCTTTAATGGCTATTTATGTAATGGGGTTATGTATTTTGTTTTATCAAGATGGATATTGTACTTGACTCTGATTTATGGTTTTATGATGTAACAAACATGTTTAATTTCCGCTGCAATAAAATAAAGTTTTAGATTTCCAAGTACTACTTATTATCTGTCTTGTTGTAATTTTTCTGTTCTATATTCACTTAAAACCTCCATGGAAGTTAATGCATTCCCTTTGTGAGTGACATTAATGGATGTGGGGTGTTACACCGTCCGATCAACCCAGAATTAATCCCAGCCGATCAGAAACCCTAATGAGTAAACATACAGTCACAAACAGGTCATCAACCAAATCTGCCCGGGAGGGGTGGGGGGGGGGGGGGGGCAGGTCGACCCCCAGGTCGACCTGGTGAGGGTAGGTCGACCCCCAGGTCGACCCTATGGTCGACTTGGCCCTGGCGGGAAATTTCCCGCCTAGCCCATTCTGACTCTGAAATTTGAATTTTTGAAATATGTTTTGAATTATATGAAACTTCCGATGGCCATAACTTCTTCATACGAAGTCCAATTCACGTAAACTCGGACTCTATCTCAACCAGAATTCCGAGACGAACACGATGGCGCAACATGTTTCCCTTAATTCTCACATCTGAGATTAGTTATTCTTTTATTTTTGTTCAATAATATTAACAAAAATATGGGGTATTAGAATATTCCAACCAATTAGTAAAATCATCAAACCATTCGGATACAAAATGACGTTTAGATTTTCCAAAATTACTAAATGGAAAATCGTGATTTCTCAGTTGACAAGGGCCTTGTTGTAAATAATGTCTTTGAACTTCATCTTAAATATTTGGATGATACTCTAACATATGAGTTCGTAATCCAGGATGACAAGGGAGGTCTTCCATATTAACATCAAGACAACTTCTTTTTGAATTATCAGGATCTATAGATTTAGATTCTAGCAAATTTGATGGTGCTCTTTTGAAATATTTTTCCATGTCTTCATATATTAAATTGACAATGATACACTCACACTATCATACACTTATTATTTATTTTCACACAAAAAACAAATTAAGTTTCACTACATGATTAAGACATTTTCACAAACATATAGTATGCATTGTAAATTGATAAAAATTGGAGAAAACTTTATGGTATCATCTAAACTATAACCAAGTATAAAGTAAAAAAGAAACGTATCAATAGAATATTAGAAATAAAGATTACACCTTTTGCTTTTGGACTGTTGGAGGCTTGGAGTTGGACCTGCTGCCTTATCTTTTGGGGAGAAGTTGCTGTTATTCTTTTGGGGAGAACCGAGAAGCTGTTGCCTTTTAAAATGAATATGTTGGTGTTGGTTTGGAAAATGCTTTTTGGTTTGTGCATGGGAAATGCTTTTTTTTTAAATCTCGATGGGGTCCACTGCCCCCATTGGACCTTAAATAGATTCGCCAATGTGTGTGTGTGTATATATATTGTAACACCCCATGAATTCTATAACGCTAAGCTTCACAAATTAAATTATAATTAATTCTAAATGAAAGAACTGAGGGAAACGGGTTACGCCATTGCGTTCGTCTCGGAATTATGCTTGAGATAGAGTCCAAGTTTGCGAGAATCGGACTCCGTATGAAGCAGTTACGTCCTTCGGAAGTTTCAGAATCAAATTTAAATTCAAACAGCTCAGTTTAATTTCAAAATTTCGAATTTCAGGTTCAAACTGGGCTGGGCGGGAAAATTCCCGCCCAGAGACCAGGTCAACCATAGGGTCGACCATGGAGTCGACCTGGTCACCCCAGGTCGACCATGGTGTCGACCTGGTCCCCCCAAGGTCGACCATAGTGTCGACCTGGGTGTCGACCTGCCTGGTCGACCTGGCTGGCCAGGTCTGGATCTGGCTCGAATTTCTGAGGCCCTGTGTGTCACTAGGGCTGACGTGTCACCTCTTGATTGGCTCTCTGAATTTTGAATGGCCTAGATTCCACCTATCTTCATCTGACGGCTCAAAACAAATTAAAAATCTATAAATACACCCTACTCTCAATTGAAAATTCACACAAAAATATGAGAAAGGAGTCGTTATGCTGCTAGGGAGGAATTGAACATAGCCGTCAAGAGAAAAGCCTAGAGACAATTCAAACTAAGAAGAAGATTTAAAGTTTAAATCAAAAGTTTTCAACGCAACGTTAGTATACCCAAAGGAGCACATTCCAATTTCAGAATTCAGAATCCAGAATTCAAGATTCTGCATTCGTTGTAAGTATAGTGACCTTTCATAATATGAGTAAGAATTGCGATGTGATTCGATGTGAATGAAAATAGAATTGTGTTATTATATTGTATAAAATTCTATGTATTGTGATGATTCTGTCATAACTGGTGTATTGACGTTTGTGGCATAAATTGATTGATGCAAGCCTATTGAACAATTGTATATGAAAACAATGGCACTAGCAAGTTGTGGCAAAAATTAGAAATTGATCCTTTATGTATATGTCGATGGCATGGACTATGTATATTCCCTTAGTCTAAATTAGAATTTATGTAAGCATGATTTAGACTTGAAACCTTTTATGTCTACATGACCCAAAGCCTATGTTATCACTTTCATGTTTATTTGCAAGTATAATTGGATCTATGTTAAGCATCGTTTGGGTTTCATAAATCATGCGAGTTCATGTTTATTTGCAAGTGGAATTGGATCTATGTTAAGTATCGTTTGTGTTTCATAAACTATGCAAGTTCATGTTGAAATAGGCTATGTGAATTAAATGTTATAATTGGACCTTTTGGTGAATATACATCATGCTAGTTTTGTGTTTGACATTATGCCAAGTTAAACATGTTTAAACACAAGTTTGTATTAGCCTAAACTATGCCATCTCATATGCCACCTACTTAGTTATACTTTGATTTGAATGCAAATTCACCTGACCCATCATTTATGTTAGTATCACTAAATTGCAAGTTCATGCGGCACACACCCTTATATGTTGTCAAATATTACATGTTCTTAATTTCCCCTTTTCTTACGCTTATAAAGTTGGGATGAATTGTGTCGAGCCCAACATTTGCTATAACGTTGCGAACGTATAAACGGGGGTAATAACGTTGGGTGTAAAACATGAAAATATATGTTGGCATGTTTGGCACATGCCAATGACAATGACATTTAAAGCGGTATGAATTGTTAATAAAAGATATGACATTTACATATATACATTTGAGAAATAATAAAATATGTAAATTTAAAAACACGACGTGCTTAACCCGAGGTTGGATTGAGTTGTGATGTAAACCTGCCCGGAACCGCCCGGCTGTCCAGTAGTCACAACAATACCTATCCAATGTGGGTGGTTAAGCATTGAGCCCAATAAAGACCCGAGGTTAGACTGAGCTACGGTGTAAACCTGCCCGGAACCGACCGGCATATCCAGTAACCGTAGCAATACCTGTCTAATGTGAGTGGTCTGGTGCTCCTAAGAGGCTAAGGACAAGTGGTAGGGTTAAGTCAACTATAACACTTAACCAAATTCAACATGTTAACAAGAATTGATGGGTGGGGGTTAGGTAAATACAGACACTTAACTACTTAACATGTTTGACTAGAAAATCCTGGTAACGAGGGACCCGTTTCAACAGTAACCCAATTTAGGTATCAACGGTACCCTGAAACTAGGCGGGGTGGGGCACGATTACTGGGCTAATTATAAGCGGTCAAACGACGGCGGTGGGGGCACAGTGCAGGTCTAACGGAGTGCGGGCGTGCACACACTTCAGAGCAGACAACCAGGGCACTGGGGACACCAGTAGTATAACCTATGCCTTCTAGAATTTGTGTCAGGGCCGCCACCATGGGTCTTGATACACCCCATGGTGGGAACAGCATAGGTATCTATAATTCTTGGGGACCGTATGACACATGTTAACGCGAGTAGGAGCCAATCTTTAAGTAAAGTTTGGGATCACTTCACCCTTACCATGGGGTGCCAGTTAGTGTAAACTCAAGTAGATGCAGAGATATAATATGGGTGCGATAGTACATTCGACACTCCCTTAGCTTGTGACATCATCATATTTTCAGTATATATCTATCATGCCCTTTTCTTATTCACATACTGAAGAGTTACTAGATTTACTCAGGCTTTATGTCTGACCCTATTTTCTTTTCGTCTTCTTTTCTTTCGTTCCCCCCCAGGTCCATAGGGAGGAAACAGCTCAGCTCAGTCAGGTTCTGTTCAAGCTCCAAGAACGTAGACGTATGATTTGGGTCTCTTTTGCTCGGACTATGGCTTTGGATATCACTATGGGGATTTTTTTCACTTTATTTATGCTTTATGCTTCTTTAATAATCAAGACAGTTATGATGTAGTAATGATGGAAGTATTATGAGACAATTATGGAATGTTTTGTTTTGGAACACGTATTGATGAATAAAAGTCTGTTGGTTTCAGCTGTTTAAAATATGTGTATTTATATTTGTCTTGAGTTTATCTGTGGCTTTTACTTATAAACCTCCACCAAAATTAAGGCATTCCCTTTGTGAGTGACCTTAATGGAGGTGGGGTGTTTCACTTGGTATTAGAGCATAGGTTTACCAGATAAGAGAAAAGTTTTTGAAATTGTTTTCAAAAAGAAAATTTAAAGAAGCGTTATTCAAGAAAAAGTGTTATATTTATGAAAAGACAAAATCCCCCAAAGCCATGTGCCCCATCTACCTCTCTCTATCCTTCGTTTTGAATTTTTCCCTTTCTGTTTCAGCATGTCTGGAGACCTTAACCTCCCAGAAGGCGTGCCGATTCCCGGCTGGTCTAGGAGGTACTTAGAACCAAGGGCCAATGGCGCGGGCCCAGCAGACATCCCTCCTCCTGTGGCCGCGGTTCCTCCTCCTCCACCTCCTCGTGGAAATGCCTTCGCAAAAACATGTAGAGACTTCAAGGCAATGGGTGGAAAAGATTTTTATGGGATAGAATCCTTTGTAGGGCAAGAAACTAGCTAAAGGAGACTGAGGATCTGTTTGTCGTCTTTGGAGTGGATGACAGGCAAAAGATACAACTAGCGGTATGGTTGCTTAAGGATGAGGCTTCCTATTGGTGGGAATTTACCAATGCTCAGAGGGCGGTGGAAACATGGGAAGACTTCAGGACGAGGTTTGAGATGAAATTTCTCTCCCAAGCAGAAAGGAGCCTGCAAATGGAAAAGTTCCTAACTCTGAAACAGGGAAGCATGACGATCAGGGAATATGTTAATCAGTTTAACCAGCTGGTCAGATTTGGGTTAGACTTAGTAAACACCCAACACAAGAAGGCATTTCGCTTCGTCAAGGGTTTGAATGAGCCTCTACACATCCTTGCCATGACCCATGTATCCACAGGAGCGACTTATGAAAGCTTGGTGGACATGGCGTTGCTACACGAGGAAGATCACGGTAAGAAAGAAGTTAAGGTGGAAGAGAAGAAAGAGGGTCTACAAGCAAAGAAAACAGACTTCAAGAAAGGAGGAAAGAACATTAAGCCCCGTGAGAAGAGAAGGTGCAATTTCTGTGGCATTGTGGGCCATATATCAAAAGACTACCGGAAAAGAAAGGCGAAGATGGGTGGTTGCTTCCATTGTGGAGAGACTGGGCACCAAGTTAAGGACTGCCCAAAGAAGAAAGGGCAGGGACAGAAAGCTGGATCAACTTCAGGGGGTCAGGTTCATGCGCTAGTGGCACCTCAGCAAGAAAGAGGTAGTAATATTTCTGTAGAAAGTGTAGTCTATCTTTATGATCATCCAGTTCGTACACTTTTTGACTCTGGCGGATCAGACTCTTTTATTTCCTCTGCCTTAGTAGAATCTCTGCATCTAGACACTAGTATGGTAGAAGATCCCTTAGTAGTTTCAAATCCAATTGGGGGCTCCGCTTACTTGTCAATGGTTTGTTTGGGTTTGAAAATCTCTATTCTCAGCGTTGAGTTTAGTTATGATGCCTTTGTCTTAGGCTACTCGGGGTATGGTTTGATCTTAGGCATGGACTGGTTATCTAGTAATAGTGCCATTCTTGATTGTGAGAAAAGAGTAGTTAGGCTTTTGACTCGGCTTGGTAACACTCTAGAAATTTCTTGTAATCCCTTGAATGTTGTTATGCTAAGTTATCTAGAGTCGCTTGATGCTTCTGATGAAAATTTGCAATCGGTTAGAGTAGTCCGGGAATATCCGAATGTCTTTGAGGAGGTGAAAGGCTTACCTCCGAGGCGGGAAATAGACTTCCGCATATATCTTGTGGATAACGCAAAGCTTGTAGCTTTACCTGTCAGACACATGGCTCCAAAGGAGAGAAAGGAGCTCAGTAAGCAGGTTAAAGAACTTCTCGAAAAAGGGTTCATTAGACGGAGCATTTCGGAATGGGGTGCTCTAGTGGTGTTCGCAACCAAAGCGGACGGTTCGCTTCGCCTTTGCGTCGACTATAGGGAGTTAGACAAATTGACTAAGAAAAATAGGCACCCTCTTCCCCGAATCGACGATTTGTTTGATCAGCTTGTAGGTGCAACGGTCTTCTCCCAACTTGATCTGACAACTAGGTTCCATCAGCTAAGAGTAGCTGAAGATAGTATTGATAAAACGACATTCAGAACCCCAGATGGTTTCTTCGAGTGGCTTGTCACGCCTTTCGGCTTGACAAATGCACCCGCTTATTTCGTAGACCTTATGAGCAGGGTGTTCAGAGAATTCCTCAACAAATTTGTGGTTGTCTTCGTAGATGATATCTTAATCTTCTCAAAGAATGAGGAAGAGCATGCTCAGCATCTGAAAGAAATCATGGAAACTGTCCGTTCACATCAGTTAAAAGCCAAATTCTCCAAGTGTCACTTCTGGAGAAAAGAGGTAATATTTCTTGGGCATATAGTGTCCAAAGAAGGGTTGGTCGTGGACCCCACGAAAGTGGTGGCAGTGCAAGATTGGAAGACACCAAGAAATGCAACCGAAGTTCGAAGCTTTCTTGGGCTAGCCGGTTTTTACCGAAATTTTATTAGGGATTTCGCGAAAATCTCAACCCCACTCACAAGGCTAACAAAGAAGAATCTGGCATTCACTTGGGATTTGGATTGCGAGTTTGCTTTCCAACGATTAAAAAGGGCTCTCACAACAGCCCCAGTTCTGACTTTGCCAGATGGAAGCAAAATGTTCACGGTATACACGGATGCATGTGGAACGGGACTAGGCGCTGTTCTAATGCAAGAAGGAATGGTAGTAGCTTATGGTGGAAGACAATTAAAAGTTCATGAAAAGAACTACCCAACACACGATCTTGAGTTAGCCACCATCATCTTTGCGCTTAAGTCTTGGCCCCATTATCTCCTAGGTGAGAAGTTCGAATTATACACTGACCATAAATCGTTGAAATATCTCTTCTCGCAGAAGGATCTTAACTTGAGGCAGCAAAGATGGATGGAGTTTCTTGCCTCATTTGACTTTGAAATTTCCTATACTCCCGACAAAGGCAACGTAGTAGCAGACGCGTTGAGCCGTAAGAAACTGACCTTAAGCCCTCTCTTTGTGGAAAGGCAAAGCTTGGAGTATATAGCCAGTTTTAACTTTAGGCCCTCCTCAGATTTTGTACCAGGTTGGCTAGCATCTCTCGAAGTACGCCCTACTCTCTTGGACTCAATAGGGGCTGCACAACGTGAAGACCCTCAGCTTGTTGATGTGATTGATAAACTTATTAGGGGTGAGACTTCTAGTCACCTCAGTAGGTACGCCATCGATGATAAGGGTTGGCTGAGGCGAGATGGAAGATTATGCATCCCACAAGCAAGGGAGTTGACATAGAAGGTTCTCGAAGAAGCACATCATTCCAAGATGACCATACACCCTGGTGGCAATAAGATGTACAAGGATATAAAAAGGACTTTCTTTTGGAACGGCATGAAACAAGACGTGGCAGATTTCATCTCTAAGTGCATGACCTGCCAACGGGTCAAGGCGGAACAAAAGAAGCCTGGAGGACTACTTCATCCTTTAGAGGTCCCACAGTGGAAGTGGGATAGCATTTCAATGGACTTCATTGATGGACTACATAGGTCGAGAAAAGGCAACACTAGCATTTGGGTAATAGTGGATAGGCTTACTAAGAGCGCCCACTTCATACCTATCAAGAGTAGAAGGACTGCCGCATCTTTAGCATCTCTTTATCTCAAGGAAATAGTTCGACTCCATGGGATACCCTCCAGCATTGTTAGTGACCGAGACCCTATCTTCACAAGCGAGTTTTGGCGGAGTCTGCAAGAAGCTGTAGGCACACAGTTATGTTTGAGCATGGCCTATCACCCCCAAACCGACGGCCATACGGAAAGGGTGAATAGAGTTTTAGAGGATCTTTTGAGACTTTGCGTTCTCGACTTTGGAGGGATGTGGGAGGATCACCTTACTTTAGTGGAATTTGCCTATAACAACAGCTACCAAGCTACCATCGGTATGGCGCCCTTCGAAGCCTTGTATGGAAGACCGTGCAAATCACCAACTTGTTGGTACGAGTCTACAGATAAGCTTATACTTGGACCAGATATAATTCGAGAGACTTCTGAGAAAGTAGACTTGATACGTAGGAGAATGAAAATTGCCCAAGACCGACAGAAATCATACGCAGACAAAAGAAGGACCGACCTTGAGTTTGAGGTTGGGGACAGGGTTTTCCTTAAGGTATCACCTTTAAGGAACGTCGTTCGTTTTGGATCCACCGGAAAGCTAGCACCAAGATTTGTAGGACCGTTTCCTATCATCGAGAAGGTTGGAAAGATGGCCTATAGATTAGAGCTACCCGAGAGACTGGCCGGAGTTCACAACGTCTTTCATGTTTCTCACCTCCGGAAGTGTTTGCATGAGTCAGTGGAAGTGGTGGAACCTAGCATTCTAGAAGAAGCCGAAGTGGAACATGAAGCAACTGTGAGGAGAGTTCCAACCCGCATCTTAGGAACTGAAGTGAAAAAGCTACGCAACCGCGAAGTCAAACTCGTTAAAGTTCAGTGGAGCGACGCCGAGGAAGACGCGACTTGGGAAACCGAGGACAGAATACGCGCTGCCTGCCCTCTTCTTTTTGAGGGTACATCTTTGATCTCTCTCTTTTTCCTTAAGTTATGCTTTATCTATCTTTTAGGTATATCTCCTCGGTCCTTTTCCTAACTCCTTAGGTAGAAAACAAATGGATGAAAACATGTATTTGAAAACATGTTATGGATGATGGATGCAAATGGTTGTTAGTGGTTGCTAGTGGTTTCTCGTGGATGCATATACACACACACCCTAAGTTATAGATCGACTCAGTCACTTCATATTGCATATGCATATGTGTATTCTCATTTGTATATGGTTGAAGCTTGATATGCTGTCATATGGTTGTCGCATTTGTATGAATAGTTGTGCACTCATGTAGAATTATGAGTAGGAATTTTTTTTTTGCATACATAATGGATTCAAGACACTTACATGAATCGCATTAAGGAGGTCAACTGAATCAGTAGACCGCCTGATTTCTGCATTAGATAAGGACATGTACACACACTATGCATATGATCATGAAGCATTAGAAGTCTTTTAAGGACAGTGGATGCCTGTGTTTGTTGGTTGAGTAGATGGACTGTTAGATGGTAGGATATACATTCTTCCTAAATTAAAGATTTCGGGGACGAAATCCTTTTAAGAGGGGGACAATGTAACACCCCGTGAATTCTATAACGCTAAGCTTCACAAATTAAAGTATAATTAAGTCTAAATGAAAGAATTAAGGGAAACGGGTTACGCCATTGCGTTCGTCTCGGAATTCTGCTTGAGATAGAGTCCGAGTTTGCGAGAATCGGACTCCGTATGAAGAAGTTATGGCCTTCGGAAGTTTCAGAATCAAATTTAAATTCAAACAGCTCAGTTTAATTTCAAAATTTCGAATTTCAGGTTCAAACTGGGTTGGGCTGGAAAATTCCCGCCTAGAGACCAGGTCGATCATAGGGTCAACCATGGAGTCGACCTGGTCACCCCAGGTCGACCATGGTGTCGACCTGGTCCCCCCCAGGTCGACCGTAGTGTCGACCTGGGTGTCGACCTGCCTAGTCGACCTGGCTGGCCAAGTCTGGCTCTGGCTCGAATTTCTAAGGTCCTGTGTGTCACTAGGGTTGACGTGTCACCTCTTGATTGGCTCTATGAATTTTGAATGGCCTAGATTCCTCCTATCTTCATCTGACAACTCAAAACAACTTAAAAATCTATAAATACACCCTAACTCTCAACTGAAAATTCACACAAAAATATGAGAAGGAGTCATCATGCTGCTAGGGAGGAATTGAACATAGCCGTCAATAGAAAAGCCTAGAGACGATTCAAACTAAGAAGAAGATTTAAAGTTTAAATCAAAAGTTTTCAACGCAAAGTTAGTCTACCCAATGGAGCGCATTCCAATTTCAGAATTCAAAATCCAGAATTCAAGATTCTGCATTCGTTGTAAGTATAGTGATCTTTCAGAATATGAATAGGAATTGCGATGAGATTCGATGTGAATGAAAATAAAATTGTGTTATTATATTGTATAAAATTCTATGTATTGTGATGATTCTATCATAACTGGTGTATTGACGTTTGTGGCAAAAATTGATTGATGCAAGCCTATTGAACAATTGTATATGAAAACAATGGCACTTGCAAGTTGTGGCAAAAATTAGAAATTGATCCTCTATGTATATGTCGATGGCATGGACTATGTATATTCCCTTAGTCTAAACTAGAATTTATGTAAATATGATTTAGACTTGAAACCTTTTATGTCTACATGACCCAAAGCCTATGTTATCACTTTCATGTTTATTTGCAAGTATAATTGGATCTATGTTAAGCATCGTTTGGGTTTCATAAATCATGCGAGTTCATGTTTATTTGCAAGTGAAATTGGATCTATGTTAAGTATCGTTTGTGTTTCATAAACTATGCAAGTTCATGTTGAAATAGGCTATGTGAATTAAACGTTATAATTGGACCTTTTGGTGAATATACATCATGCTAGTTTTGTGTTTGACATTATGCCAAGTTAAACATGTTTAAACACAAGTTTGTATTAGCCTAAACTATGTCATCTCATATGCCACCTACTTAGTTATACTTTGATTTGAATGCAAGTTCACATGACCCATCATTTATGTTAGTATCGCTAAATTGCAAGTTCATGCGCCACACACCCTTATATGTTGTCAAATATTACATGTTCTTCATTTCCCCTTTTCTTACGCTTATAAAGTTGGGCTGAATTGTGTCGAGCCCAACATTTGCTATAACGTTGCGAACGTATAAACGGGGGTAATAACGTTGGGTGTAAAACATGAAAATATATGTTGGCATGTTTGGCACATGCCAATGACAATGACATTTAAAGCGGTATGAATTGTTAATAAAAGATATGACATTTACATATATACATTTGATAAATAATAAAATATGTAAATTTAGAAAACACGACGTGCTTAACCCGAGGTTGGATTGAGTTGTGATGTAAACCTGCCCGGAACCGCCCGGCTGTCCAGTAGTCACAACAATACCTATCCAATGTGGGTGGTTAAGCATTGAGCCCAATAAAGACCCGAGGTTAGACTGAGCTACGGTGTAAACCTGCCCGGAACCGACCGACATATCCAGTAACCGTAGCAATACCTGTCTAATATGAGTGGTCTGGTGCTCCTAAGAGGCTAAGGACAGGTGGTAGGGTTAAGTCAACTATAACACTTAACCAAATTCAACATGTTAACAAGAATTGATGGGTGGGGGTTAGGTAAATACAGACACTTAACCACTTAACATGTTTAACTAGAAAATCCTGGTAAAGAGGGACCCGTTTCAGCAGTAACCCAATTTAGGTATCAACGGTACCCTGAAACTAGGCAGGGTAGGGCACGATTACTGAGCTGATTGTAAGCTGTCAAACGACGGCGATGGGTGCACAGTGCAGGTCTAACGGAGTGCGGGTGTACACACACTTTGGAGCAGACAACCTGGGCACTGGGGACACCAGTAGTATAACCTATGCCTTCTAGAATTTGTGTCGGGGCCGCCACCATGGATCTTGATACACCCCATGGTGGGACCAACATAGGTATCTACAATTCTTGGGGGCCGTATGACACATGTTAACGCGAGTAGGAGCCGATCTTTAAGTAAAGTTGGGGATCACTTCACCCTTACCATGGGGTGCCAGTTAGAGTAAACTCAAGTAGATGCAGAGATATAATATGGGTGCGATAGTACATTCGACACTCCCTTAGCTTGTGACATCATCCTATTTTCAGTATATATCTATCATGCCCTTTTCTTATTCACATACTGAAGAGTTACTAGATTTACTCAGGCTTTATGTCTGACCCTATTTTCTTTTCGTTTCCCCTCCCCCCAGGTCCAAAGGGAGGAAACAGCTCAGCTCAGTCAGGTTCTGTTCAAGCTCCAAGAACGTAGATGTATGATTTGGGTCTCTTTTGCTCGGACTATGGCTTTGGATATCACTATGGGGATTTTTGTCACTTTATTTATGCTTTATGCTTCTTTAATAATCAAGACAGTTATGATGTAGTAATGATGGAAGTATTTTGAGACAATTATGGAATGTTTTGTTTTGGAACACGTATTGATGAATAAAAGTCTGTTGGTTTCTGCTGTTTAAAATATGTATATTTATATCTGTCTTGAGTTTATATGTGGCTTTTACTTATACACCTCCACCAAAATTAAGGCATTCCCTTTGTGAGTGACCTTAATGGAGGTGGGGTATTTCATATATATATATATACATATATATATATATATATTAATGTGGCCAATGATATTAGTTCAGGGAGTAACATATTAAGTCATTAGGCTTTGCAAGACCTTAAGCCGGTTTTGATATTAAGTAAGTTTGTTGATGTATAATATGGGTACACACAATATTATAACATATTTTAGTTTTATCAACGCTACTCTTATCTCAGCATACCATAAGTTCACTTTGTTACTTACATTTTTACTTCTTTCCCTCATGTTCCCTTCCGTCTTCAATTAGAAAAATGACGGGGAAAAAGAATTCATCTTGGTCATTTATGTCCAATCCAAAAATTGTCGATCATGCTTTGGTTTGGTGATATTTTCTCATCATGCTCAAACAAGGTTATGGTTTGTTGAGTAATTGAATTCTGTTTTCTATCATCGATTATTATTCATCAGCTAAGGTTATGCCTATATATATTTATTTATTCGGTAGGCAACAGATGATTTTGAAAATAAGTAAGGGTTTAAGAACCAAAATTAATATTCAATAGAGGAATATTAACTTACTTATTTAGTTTGAAGGCAGACCATGGTATTTTTTATTTTAGTTCGGCATGGTTATGTCGAGATTGTATCTTTTTTTAGCATGATAGTTTCAAAATGTATTATTTTGAAAATTAGGATGAAACGTTTCTTTTTATTGTAGACTATAATGTATATAATTGAATATATTGTTTCTTTCAGCACAAAGTCAATTGATCCATCTACAAATATGTGTATGCCATTACAGCTTCAAATCATAAGAAATTAGCATTGGAAATAAAAAAAGAAACATATTGAAGAGGAGTGTGTTGGACATGACATGATGGAAGCAATAATAGCAACAACGGTGTGAATGAAGATGATGCTAGTCAACATGACCATACGATCGAGAAAATTATAGGTATGTTGAATCAAGAGGTAGAAATTGCAAGTGTGGATGAATCATTGCATGAAAGCGAAGAACATGGTGAAACATAAATTGAACCGTTGAAGAGAAAGAACTAAAGGTAAGAAGTTGATGACATCGAGTCAAACTACTGAAAGTGAATTCTACTATCTCTGCACTTTGCTTTCAACAATCATAATGCTTATAGCACTCGGAACTAATTGATAAATTTGTCATATTATTTGATTTAATTACTTCGAAGATTGACACTGTGAGTGTAAGTTTTGAGTACCATTTGTTAATGTAGACACCAGGGGATGAAGCTAGAATTATCAAGCTTAATAGCCATGTTATACATCATAAACTATGGAGTTTAAGAAAAGAATATGATTGTGTTAAGGATGCAATAGTAGCTTTGGGATTTGAGATAATAATTAAACATGCACATGATTAAGTCGACGGGCATTAATCAGCGCAATCATTGAACGATTCTACTTGAAAAAAAATACTTTTTATCTTCCACTTGATGAGATGACAATAACTATTTATGAAGTTTTCCACATCACTGGTCTTTCCGCTGATGGAAAAAAAATTACAGGTCCACTTAGGGGTTCAAAAAGGGATAGTGGGATATCAACGAGGAAACAATTGACTAGCTAGATATTTGTGGATGAGGAAAAACCGCAATTGCAATGGTTAAGAATTAAATTCTCTATTTCTCAAGAGTCTAACAGTGTCATTCGGAAAACACAACGTGCGATTGCATACATATTATAAACCATTGGTGTGTTAGTTTTACAGTCATAAATTCGAGAACAAAGTCCGGGTATGTTAGAGAGCTAGTTTGTTGACCCAATTTAACTGGAATCACTATGACATCACTAAAGGTGTTAGTAGTGTGTGGCTAAGATTTAATAGGAGAGATTCAAGGGGTAATCACAGCCCTACACCACTAACACCGTTAGTGGTATCATGGTGACCCCAGTTAAAATAGTGTTAACAAACTCGTATTGCATTTTTGCAATGCTTTTATGTGTTAAGGTAGGTGGACACTTACTTTTAGGGGACTTCATGCCTGAGTTGATTTTTCCATAACTTGGCTGAAGATACGAGAATCAACTTCTGACAATTTGTTGGATATTTGACTTTACATTTAAGTATGATCACAATTATAACTCAATTTAGGTTATTTTCCATTTATTTAATATTATTGTTTCATGTTTGGATATATGAGCGCTTTTTGATTTTGAGACGACACCATTGTACTACGTGTGCAGAGGCTGATGACCCTAGGGCAGTAAAAACACGAAATACAATTTGGTCAACATTCGTGAGTTGACGACCGTAAAGGTAGAAATTTTGTGTGGGTTCGTTTAAACTTTAAAGGATGTTTGAGATCAGCACACCGTTTAAGCATTTTGCGTTGTACAATAGTCCTATCGAGTATTTCAAAACGGTGGAGTTATATATGCCACAAGGGATTCGTCGAATTCGTTCAATATCTAAAACTATTTTCATTATAGAGAATAAAAAATGAAGACATCGTCAAAATCATACAAGGCAGTCTACTCTAATTCAAGTGGTTTCAACTGAAAACAACGGATAAATCATCTTCTTAATGAGAATTTGATGTCAAAACATCTTGTGTGCCCTCAGGACTGTGATGAAGTGTACCTTAAGTGGTATAAATTTGTATCATTTCTCATTGTTGCTAATCCAAAGCATGATTAACCAAGCCCACACCTGTTACTGAAGACAATTCTCTTATTGTATGCGTTATAAATCCATATACTAAATACGTTATTGTTTCGTTTAAGTTCTCCAATTTAATTTAAGACTTAATACTTGTACAAACGAAGACCATAACATATTATAGACTTCACTAGATCATGTATGTCAAGAATCAGTGTCGTGAGTCCTATAACATTTACTTGAAGAATAATAGGTTGAAAGATCTATGGAAAAAGAGCAAGAGCAAAGAAGGGAAATTGGAGGAAACACACAAAGAAATAAAAAACTAAATAGAAATGACATCGATGAACTTTGGTGTTTTACTTTCCTTTATACTTGCTAAACACGACTTTACGGTGGTGCAACATTGATGAAAACTTGTTCATTAGTATACTATATTTATTTTCTTGATGAACTTGTTAGAATTTGGATTTCTTGTTAATTTATATGAAACGATGGCGATATGGATGAATTTGCATTTCGAATGAATTGTCGCTGATATGATGTAGTAACTAGTGTATTGTTTTGTTGAAATTGTTTTTAACTATTTAGTGCTTAGAGTTATGGTGCATTTTCATATTTTTTTTGTATGAGTCCTTAGTGGTATAAATTGTTCAATGTTGTATGCCCCTATGAGCAATTATATAATTTGTTACATATGTCCTACTCGTTGACTAATCTAATTTGAAATAAAAAAGTATTTTCTTCCTATTATATATTTGAAATAATGTTTTATATTAATTAACTAATTTATTATATTCAATAGAAAATTCATTAATGGTACATTTTGTGATAGTATTTAAAAATGTTATAGCTGTGAGTGATTTATCACAATGAATATATTTATATCATTTTAAATGTTCCTAACAAACGTGCATCGAGACTGGATATCGATGTAACTATTGGAACTAGAGTGTTTAACACTCTTCAAATGTTGGGTTATATATTACTCAAAACTATAGGATAATCTAGGGGTTATGTAGTGATAGCTATAGGATAACCGGACTTATTCAATAGTTTTCTGTTAGTTAATACAACTATGGAGGTAGAAAATACCGATGTAGCTGCTTAAGAAGTTATCTTGACTCAAGAATACTATGATTCTTCAATATGAAAGCTCCATTTTGGTTATAATTAAATCATGGTATGACATACATTGAGTTACTATAGCTCAGTCAAGTGAAAGTTTTGGAAGTGTAGCACTATTCAAGAGAGGATTTTTCTCCTTTGTTATATAAGGCTAGTATCGAAGTCAACTCAAATCACCTCAAGGTCAAAGTCTATGGCCAAAGCATTTCAGTTAATAATAACTATTAATATTGAACCGAGGACTTTGTCTTTGTACTATTTAGTTAAATATGGAAAATAATGGAATTCTGACCATTAGTAAATTTTATATAGTCGAAGTGATATAGTTTTGACGAAGAGAATAAATGTATAAAAATGTCACTAGCGGGTAATTCTTATTAAATTAAAATAAGGTTTCACCTTACCTGAGTAAGTGATAAATTTAGCCATGATTTCACACAATCCGGTAAGTGACGCATGAACGTTTTCATTCGAATAGTTTGTAACACCCCGATATTTTATTAACGAAGATGAATTTGATAAGAAGAAATTAACCGTAAATAAAGAAAAAAATTGAAAAGAAAACTTTTACAAATGTCCGAATTTGGCTACATAAACTTATCATCGTGTTTGTAGTGATTTAATGGATAATTACCCTATATAATTTATCTAAATTCGAGTTAAAATGAGGAAGTAATGAAGGAAAGACTGAAACCAGAATTCACAGTTAAAAAAAGAGAGCATATAGAGGTTGAACTCCCCAGAAGGCGGGTCGACCCAACAGGTCAACCACTTATGGCAGGTAGGTTGACCTATGCGTTGTGCTTAGCTCAGAAAATGGCCAGGTATGAATGTTGAAGCGAGATTTGAAATTCATTTCACTAGGAACGTTGATTTCTGGAATAAGGAGTTAGATGTGGGTTTGTAATGTAGCAAATCAAGATCTAATAAAGCTAATCCTACGGTCTAAAATCCTCTAACACGACTATATATAGAACCCATGTCTAGACATTTCATTCCACACGATCTTCTTTCTTCTTCCTTTGGGTTCCCTCTTAACTTTTAGAGGTAGTATCTAAAACTAAATATTTTCTTTGAGGAAGAAGAATGTAAATAAAATAAAATACTATTTGGAAGAGCTAGAGAAAGGAGATATGCGATGGACAATGGACGACAACAAAGGATGGTAGACGAGTGAAAGTTATTATTTTAGAAACAAAAATTAAAGAAACATGGTCAAAAATAGCTTTAATTCATAGTTTTTGTTTATTTTTTTTATTACAAGCTATTTTTACAATTTACTGTTATCTACATTTTTTTGTGCATGTTAGAGTAGCAAATAATTCTATAAATGCTAAGATTAAAAAATATATATTTATTCCTTTAATTTATGTGAAAATAACGGAAAAAAGGAGTTTTCACATAACAGTATTAAAAGAAAACATGAAATTTATATAAAAGGCCTAAAACACATGTGTAACACATAGATCTGTATTAAAAAGAAAATGGATTGAAAAGAACAAGTCTTCGAGACTTGTAGGTAAATTATAACATAATTATAATTAAAGAAAATGAACAAAAAGAGCAATCTTATTATGATATTAGTTCATGGTAAAATTAGGAACCACCGTAAGTAGAAAAGAGAAAGTAATAGAACAACATAATAATATGCATGGCGGAGCTTGTACCGGCGGTCGATTAGGGTAAATAAGCGGCCAATATATATGACTTGGTCATAGAGACTGACGTTGGAGTGCAATTAGATTATTGTTTGGTAGGTCCCATACCGATGGCATATCAGGTGCATATACAAATTAAGATAAATAAGTGGCTTGGGACCAGTACCGACGACAAATCGGACGTGCATTATCGATTAAGGTAAATAAGTAGTTAATAGGGGATGATAGTTAGTGTGTAATGACAATGATCTAACATGCGCGACATTGATTAGAATAAATAATGCGTTGCTACATTCAGTGTCAGACAAATGTCAATTTGAATGAACCCACGAATGATGATTCGTATGGCGCAGTTCAAATTAGAGTCTGTTGGGATTTTGTGTAAGGAGCATCGACCATCATGTTAGCTTTATGATAGAGAGTGGATCTTGATCATCTGGTAAACATTGGAACGAGTCCTTATAGTACTTCCATTATAGCAATCAAAGTGCAAACAATCAACTTGAACAATCAATTAAGTAATCAATCTAGGTAACTATCCTTAGTAAAGCACGAATATTAAGCCTTGTAACACTTAGAAGTGTTCTTAAGTCTATTATCTCTTAATTAATGTTTTTTTAATACTCACTTTTTATTCATCACACTTTATGTATGATCCTTTCTCTTTCTCCTTCTTTCCCCACAAACATACAGAAAAAGTAGCAAGTTTCTTGACAAGCTTGAAGCATCGCTTGGGCGCTTCATTCCTATTTGTTCTCAGTTTCTATTTTTATTCAGTTCCTTATTTAGTGTAATTGGATTTGAAAGAGAGATTTTTGATTAAGTACTCTGATGTTATAAGTGATTCAAAGACTTTGATATAATGACATAATTTATGAAATGATACTTTTTAAGAAGTTTTATTTATTTCCTTTCCGCTGCAAAATGTTTTATGATATGTCTTGTGAATATTAGTCTTTGTAAATTTTTCAGTTATACCTGAAAGGTCCACATTTCCTAGTATTACATTTGGGTTGTGCTAAGGAGTGTGGAGTGCTATAATTAATATCAGAGCCTAAGGTTAAAGGATTCCTAAAACTGATTTTAAAAGTAAAGTATTGTCCAAAAATACTTTCGAAAAGTAAAGTATTTTGAAAAGAGGATTTTATTGTGAAGGACAAACTTCATAATTTTTTCAGGTTCAAGGACAAACCACCAAAAATTTATTCTCAAGGACAATACACACCGTAAAACTGATATAATACACACAGTAAATCTGATGCTTAAAAATTTATAGCTAAATTCTGATACCATATGTAACACCCCACGTCCATTAATGTCACTCACAAAAGGGAATGCATTAACTTCTATGGAGCGTTTTAAGTGTGTATAGAACAGAAACTTAACAACAAGACAGATATAAACAGTAGTTAAAAATTTAAAACTTTATTCATCGTAGTGGTAAACACATAAGTTAGATTACATCATCAAAAACCAGAGTCAAAGTACATAATATCCACCTTGACTAAATCAAAGTACATAAATTGAAAGACATAATCCCAGTACAAAATAGCCATAAATAAGAGAGGCTGAACTTTTACTTCAGCGATCCAAGCAACTTCTAAAAGCAGAGATACAGCTGTCCAAAATCAAGCTCCACTGGTGCTAGTTCCAACATGAGCACCGGGAGGGGGGGGGAGGAAGAAAAGAGGTGGAAACAAAGGGGTCAGACATAAAGTCTGGCGAGTGCGATAACTTTAACAATATAATTACCAAAATAACTAGGCTAAGGCATAAGTTGGAAAATAAGGAAATGACTGTGAACAATTGGGTATGACAGAGTAGACAAGGAAATAAGATGAACAAAGATAACGTTAAAGGCGCACCTAAACCACTATAAGATAATTACTATACTGCACCACCGCTAGTCACCCTAAGGTTGATCCCGCCTACAGAACTTAATAATGATAATGGTAGTTTCGTGCACCCCTAGTTGCCTTCATAGGTGTCGTCTGCCCCTATCTCCACTAGGTGTACCCACTACCCCAATTCGATCGGCTCTCTAACTCGTAGATACCCGTGCTGGCCCCACAGTGGGGTGTATCACTCCCCAAAGTGGCAACCCGATACAACCAACAATGCACGGCTTATACCTACACGATGCAACAACGTCTTACCAACCAGCCTAGGCCCACACACGCATATGAACCCGTTGGACATGCGTTGCCACCGCTAACCCGTTTTGGCCTCTTACAGTCAAGCCCAGTATGCGTGTCCCGTCCTCGACTTGGGTCGAGCCCACAAAGATACGTGTGGGTTACTAGTTGAAACGGGCCCCCATTACTTGACACAAGCTATCCACCTAAGCTTGGTCCCCTCTCGTGCATCCCACTTAACCCTCTTCTTATTCATGTTCACTTACATGTTTCAAATTTTGGTTAAGTGTTTCTAATCGTATTTCAAATGCCACCCAAGGCACCCATTAGATTCCACATGCCACCCAAGGCACCCACTTAACCCCCTCATGTCCCACTACATGTTTATCTGGTTAAGTGTTTCTTAATTCATTAAGACCGTAACCTCGTAAAGACCTCCCACATTAGACTGGCATTTGTGGCAGCTGGATTTGCCGGGCGGGTCCGGGCAGTCTTACACCACAAACGAGCCAAACCTCGTGTCTTTACAACTGTTACGATTTAATTTGTGCCTAAGACCTCCCACATTAGACTGGCATTTGTGGCAACTGAAATTGTCGGGCGGGTCCGGGCAGTCTTACACCTCAAAAGTGCCTAACCTCGTGTCTTAGATGATTAATTACACATAATTAATTATCCCCCAATTTGAATTAATTTTCCTACTCAAATTATCAATCAATTCCAAATTTAGCTATGGCGATAATTGACTCAATTATGTCCATCTATTTATGGTATGCAAAATCATACCAATTTTAATCACAATTTATTTTATGCCATTTAAGGCATTTATGCCAATTCTCACTATTAAATCTTTTAATATTATCCCATTACCCCATGTTTTACGTTTGTTCGATTAACGTAAAATATACATTAGACTCGAATAGTCTAACTTGTGAAATAAGGAGAAAACATCGCAACATTCATAGAAATAAAACTAGATCTAAACATAAGGGGTGAACTTGCATGTGTGAATGAGGTTCTTCTTCTAAAACTTGCATAGGCCAAAGTCACAACTTGCATAAAACTACATATGTCATAGATCCAAATTTAAAGGTGTAAACTTGTTTAGGTAATGGTCACAAACTTGCATAAACCATGTATGTCATGGATCTAACCAAAAAGGGGTAAACTTACATAGGCATGATTCATACTCCAAACATATGTATATACTTGCATATGTGATTTTTGCAACATAAACGATGGTGTAAATTTACATCTAAACTAGCATATAGAATTTTGTATACTAACATATAACTCACACATGTCATAGCCTAACTTTTAGATCCAATTTACATAAAATAGATGTCATGAAACATGTAAAGTTGTAGAAAATTTTCACTAACTTGCATATGATTCATATCTAAATCAACATCTAAACTTGCATACATACATATGATTTATCATTTGAATCAACATAACCAAACTAGCATATGAAACAACATGATGAATTGATTATACATAAGCTAATCATAGAATTACAACATGGATGATAACATCACAACTTTACAACATAGATGATAACATCATAGAATTTACAACATAAATGATAACATCACAATTTTACAACATAGATGATAGCATGCGATCAATAATTCACAACATAACCATATAATCCGCATCATAACTCAATCCAATTAAATTGTTAATTATTTTATTAAAGAAATCGAACTCACAACTCAAAGAAGGTCTTGAGTTCTGAAATCTGAGTTCTGAAGTTGAATTAGCTTTCCTTTGTAGTAGATTCGTTGTTAGAGTTGAATAGAATTGAATTTGATTAGCTTTCTTCCTCTCTAATTGGTGGCGGCTATTCTAGGTTGCAAGGTGACGACATGGAGGCCATGAATCTAATTTTTAATTTGATTTTAGGATTTGAGTGTACATGTCTTTTTATAGAGTTTAGGATTAGTTTAGGCTGTCCGATCAACCCAGAATTAATCTCAGCCAATCAGAGCAAATTAGAAACCCTAATGAGTCAGCATACAGTCATAAACAGGTCATCACTCAAATCTGCCCCGGGGGGGAGGGGGAGGTAGGTCGACCCTATGGTCGACCTGGTTAAGGTAGGTCGACCCTATGGTCAACCTGGCCCTGGCGGGAAAATTCCCGCCTAGCCCATCTGACTCTGAAAATTTGAATTTTCGAAATCTGTTTTGAATTTTCTGAAACTTCCGATGGCCATAACTTCTTCATACGAAGTCCAATTCACGTAAACTCGGACTCTATCTCAACCAGAATTCCGAGATGAACACAATGGCGCAACCCGTTTCCCTTAATTCTCACATCTGTGATTAGTTATTCTTTAATTTGTGAACATTAATATTAACAGAAATACGGGGTGTTACACCATACACACTATAAAATTGATACTTAAAAACTAGTAATAAATTCTGATACCATGCATGTTGTAAAACTGATGCCTAAAATCTAGTGCTTTGTCCTTTAGAATAAAATTTCAATAGGTCATCCTTACGGCTAAAAAAGCTGATAACTTTGTCCTTGACAATATTTTTCGATATTGAAAAATATAAAAAAATATATATATATTCCCTCAAATCCATCTTCCTTCCTTGTCTAGTTCTCTCATTCCTTCCTTAAATTATCCTTATGATAACCCATCTTAGCTTTCCCACAAATAAAGATTCCTGATCCTTATAGGTTAGCTTAGATTTTTTATTTTTGTAACGCTATTTAGATCTAGAAACACTTGCAAGTCCTCTGCGAGTACAGAGCTACGAGGTAACTTACTACTTAGAAGTTATATTAAGAAGATTTTAGAGGTCAAGAATGGTGAGATGACTTAAGAATACATCCATAGGACTTTAAAGGAAAAGAAAAGATTAAAAGTGAAATTTATAGTCTAAAAAATGTACTCGTATGGGTATTAGACAATATGTGTGGAAAAAATAAAGAAATTATAGTTAAAAAGATTAAATACATGGATTTGGAACTTGAATACAATGTATTCATGAAGACTCTACTTGGAGGGCAGAGTATGTAACGACCCAAATTTCCAGTCCATTTAAAATGTGGTTTTAATTACATATAAATGGATTTTTAAATGTTTAAATTTAAAAATAGGACCTAAAAATTGTTGGAATTAAACTCTAAATTTATTTTATACTATAAAATAGGTAAAAAAGGTTATTAAATTTTTTAAATTAGAATTAAAAAGAATATTTAGAAAATCGACAATTCAGTGCTATTTTAAAAGCTAAAAACAAGGCCATTTTTCAAACGGACTCAGAATTCGACGAGACTAGGTTCATTAAAACCATATCTGTGAAATGTAGCAAGATTTCAAATTTTGTAGCAATCCGAAACAGTATGTGGTCATACGAGTAGAAAACGCACATGCAGATTTTAACTAGACTTGATTTAAAATAATTGAATTAATTAGTTTGGGACAAAATTTAATATTCAAAAATATATTAGATATGAAGTATAGTTGTCAAACGTCGGGTAATTGTTTTTAGAACACTAATTTACTTCCATAAACATTTATATGTCATAATACAACGTTTAGAAGGGTTAAGTGTAGTTAGATTAGCTAAAACAATGCATTTATGAGGAGGTGTGTTTTCTATGTGTTGTCACCATAACCAATATGTCTTTTGTTTTAGTTTTCAAGTCATCCCAACACTCTCCTTTGGATGCCGACACCTCGTCAATCCTTGTACTCCTTTATTTTCTATAAAAAGAACCTCCACTTCTCACTTTCTCCTCCTTTCTCCTTCTTTCTCCATTTTCTTTCTTCCTTTCTCCAATATTTCTCCTTCTCTCCCCCACACCCTACCCATCTGCACCACCCTCCACATCCCACCATCGCCGATGTTAGCCTCCCCTTTTGTTGTGCCTCGCCCTTGGCTCCACCATCTCAAAGCTCCAACCTTTCCTCCTTAAAACCACTTTAAGCTCTCTTTTTAATTTATTTACATCACATAACATAGCTTACACCACCACCATCTCCCCCTAGGCCTCCCCTACTACATGTCAGTCCTCCCCTCCTTCCACGTCAATCGTAGGACCCCCACCCGAGGCCATGAGCCACTATACCCCCAAAACCCCACCTTTCTTCTTTTCCTCTTAAACCCAAGTTAGAACCCATATAAACATGTATAAGTTGATTGCATAAGTGTATTTGGAGTATACGTTGTTCATTTGGTTGCTAGTAAGGTTGCGATGTGATAAAAATCATTGCTTTGAAGTTATACGGAGTGTAAAGCTATGAAGAACAATTATAGCTTACGTTTGAATTAATATGCTGCATATATGGTTATTAATGTTGTGTGTTAGTAATGCAAGTGAATTATATGCTTATGTGGCTTAATGTTGCTTGTGGTTAAATTTGAATGTAAATTGTTGAAGTTGGTTAGTGATTGATATGGTAATATAAGTGATTTGGGTAGTTAAAACTCTAAGAAAAAGGTTGGTTGAATTATGTAATAACCCGGAAATTCTGAGCCAATTTAAATTTTTTATTGTGGAAATTTTAGTGAATTTTTATTATTTAAAATGAATTATTTTAAATAATAACGACGAGAAATTTATTTTGAATAGAAATAGAACGTATATATTTATATAGATCGTCGTTAGAATATAAATATTTATTTTAAATTATAAAAGGAATTGAAAATGGCCATTATTCAAACGGTCTTCAAATTTGACGAAATTAGTTTTATTAAGACAGTATCGTCAATACGAAGCTAGAAAATATTTTTCAGAAATTTTTCGAGTGAGTATGTGGCCCCGGTAAATTGAAATGCGTGTTCAAATTCAATATATTGAGTTATATTTTGATTTTGACGAAAACTGATCGAAGCTATCAAATCAGCCTGCGATACATATCCCATTGTGTTCGGAATGGGGGTAATTAGCTATGGTCGATAGTCGGTGGGTTCGATTTCGAGTTCGAAATTAAAAGTTTCTTTTTTGAAATTAAATAATTAATAATAATAAAAAGTCAAACCTTTTATCTCCTCAGCCACCCCGTTTCTTTCCATTTGAGAAATTAAAATAAAATAAAAAACAGGAAGGAGCGACGGGGGTGGGGGGGAGGGGGGAACCGCCGCCGCCGCCCCTCCTAGGTGGCACGCCGACCACCGGGGTCACCATCCCTCTCTTCTCCTCCTCTTCCTATTTCCTCCCTCCTCCTCGAATTAAACCGTAGGCCCCCCTGTTTCCCCCTCCGACGCCGCAGGAGGCGGCGCCTCGCCCTAGCCACCGTCGATCGGTGGCGCCCTCCCTATGGCCCCCCTCTGACGTCCTCGTTACCTCCCCCTCTGCACAAAACCCGCAAACCCACCTTAAACCGAGCCGCCATCGCCCTAACCACCCTCCCCGCCTACGCCTCAGCCCCCTCAACCCCCGGCGAGCGATGCAAACCAACCACCTGCGACAGCAACCTCTGGTTCGACTGAAAATGTGAGTTTTTATATGATTTTAATTTTGTTTTCAGTTTTAAACATAAATATCATTATATAACCTGATCTTTAATGTATATATATATGGCATTAGAATAAAGATGTGATTTTTATATAGTAGAAATAATAAAGATGTGATTCTTATATAGTAGAAATAATAAAGATGTGATTTTTATATAGTAGAAATAGTAAAGATGTGATTTTTATATAGTAGAAATAACAAGGATGTGATTTTTATACAGTATAAATAATAAATATGTGCTTTTTATATAGTAGAAACATTAAAGATGTGATTTTCATATAGTAGAAATAATAAAGATGTGATTTTCATATAGTAGAAATAATAAAGATGTGATTTTTATATAGTAGAAATAATAAAGATGTGATTTTTATATAGTAGAAATAATAAAGATGTGATTTTTATATAGTAGAAATATTAAAGATGCGATTTTTATATAGTAAAAATAATAAAAATGCGATTTTTATATAACATGTGAATAAAGATATGATTTTCATGTTGTTAAAAATATAATCTTTAGTTCATGAAGAAAAGTATGATTTTTGTGATAAGAAAAACATTTTTATTATGAAGTATAAAATATAAAGATTCAATTTTTAGAAATAAAAAGATTAAATTTTTATTATATATACATTGAAATAAAAATGTGATTTTTATAGCGATGATATAAAAATTCGATCTTTATATTAGAAGTAGATATATAAAAATATAATTTTTATATAGTGATCAGGATAAAAATAGAATTTTTATCTATATATAGCGGTGTAAAAATAGAATTTTTATATATATAGTAGCGGGATAAAAATAGAATTTTTATCTATATAGTAGCGGTATAAAAATGTGATTTATATATATATATATATAAAGTGAATATAAAAATGCGATTTTTATATATGTAGCGGACACGGATGACGAAATGGACAAAAGGAGAGCACGATAAAGATTTCTACATATGAAGAGTCGTGGTGTTTGGTTTAGCAATTCGGTGAGAACTTCTCACTTTAAATTTTCTTTTCTAGTTAAAAATATATACTAGGATGCAGACGGTGCTTAGCAGCACCCGACACCCGTCGTCCACAGACCATGGATGACTTGTATGCTTGTTTGATGTGTTGTGAAGTTTGTTTGTGATGTTGATGTGAAATAGATGATAAAACCTTCATGTGTTGAAATAAATTAATATAGTTAAAAATATAATTTTTAATGTGAATGTGAATAAATAAATATTCATTTACAAACCGGACGGTTTGCTTATGTACACCTATTTGAAGGATATTGATTGGGACGATAAATTTTACACGTCGCCCAACTGCACAAATAATATTCGGTGTTTGTGGATTGAAACCCCACACTGGTGTTGGGATGATATTAGGCGTACACTAATCTCAATTATTTAGTTGTATGTCGATCGATTGGTCGACAGTTAATTATTTATATTTAATGCTTATGCAGTAGTGTGGTGCACTTTGGATGATGGTTGATTATTTATCGTTGCTATTATATACATGTATTGTATGGAATCCATATAATTAACATTATATGGTAATGGATTGGGCCTCATTCCAATTAAGAAAATAAAGAATATTATAAAATAAAGATTCATGTGTTGACAGTACTCATGTGTTGAGATTAGTCATGTGTTGAAAGAAATATAGATTCATGTGTTGAACGAAATATTTTAACAATAAAATTTACATCATTATCATATATAAATTTAGAAACTAACTGGAAAATAGATAAGATGAGTGGTCTCCTGGATATTAGTCTGATGTTGGTTTCGGCCTTCGGGGTTAATATTTAGGGAATTACTCTCTTGCTAATTTATGGTTAGAGTTTGATTAAAAATTAAACGATAGAAATCAAAATTTTATAAAATATATTACATAACAAAAATAGTCATGTGTTGACAGTACTCATGTGTTGAGATTAGTCATGTGTTGTAAGAAATATAGATTCAAGTGTTGAATAGAATAAATATTCATTTTTTGAATATAATAACGAAGTTATTGAAAAATATAAAGCCGTGTTGATTAGAGATGCGCTATTTTGACGCGAACGATATTTATATCGATTATATTCGTTTTTAAAATGATTATAGAAAAGGAAGTGATTTCAAATATAACGTTTTGAAAATATTATCATTTGTATATCGATGATGTGGAATATTCAATTTTGATTCAAAATTGAATATGAAGTTGAAATCGTTTCGAAAACGAATTTAAAACGATTAATAAAATACATTTTAAATGGAAATCGACGAAATATATAATATATATATATATATTATATATATAATGGCCTGAATAGAACGCGCCGCGCCGCGGCAGTTCGTGAATTCCGACCATCGACTTCGAATAGATATTGCGGGAGATCCGACCGTCGGATTCTCATAAAACTGGAACCGTTGGGTTCGTATCGAAAAGAGCTTTATAATGAATATTAGAAATTTGAAATCGAACGGTTGGATTTGGAATTATATCAAAATCAAAATTGGAAAAGGTCGGTGTAAGTGCTGTTCGGTGGCAGTTATTGAAAACCGACTGTACGGGCCTTGATAAAATTATTAAAAATATTAATAACTTGTGTAAAATCATAATATATGAATTGGAAAGAACTGGGATGAAAAATTCCACATTTTAAAAGATAAAATGTATTTTTATCAAAATGAACTAGTTTTGAACTAGAATAATGAATTCAATATTTTTTTAAAATATATCAACTGGATTTGAAATGGTTTTAAAAATAACCAGAATTTCCAATATATTAATTGGAATGGATTTGAATCGAAATTATCCTTGGAATATTTCGATGATTAGATTTGGGATTATACGAATATTTTTATGGAGATTTGGAAGATATATTTTATATCGTTATTTCCGATGTGATATTTGTTGATTTCAAAATTTGATATTGAATATAAGCCGATGTATTTTCTATTCAGAGCCTTATATTTAATATCAAATGAGATTTGGGTTTGTCGTGAATGGTGTCTTCATTAACACTGTTCTTAAACCAGTTGAGAAAAAGATTAAATCTTTTTATTTAGATTTAAAGAAGTGTACCAATTAAATGGTATTTAATTGGAATTGAATTTGAATTGATTTTTGGGTTTATCGTGAACGGTGTTTTAAATAACACTTGTTCTTTAACCCGATAATTAATGGAATGTGATTTTGCGTTGCCGTGAACGGTATCTTCAATAATACTGTTCTTAGACCTAACTGAGTTAAGAAATTCAGAAACTAACTGGAGATTAGTTAAGTTGAATGGTTTCTTGGGTATTGATCTGATGTTGGTTTCGGCCTTCGGGGTTAATATTTAAGGAACTGTTCTCTTACTAATTTACGGTTAGAGACTAATATAATGAAATGTGATGTGGGTTTATCGTGAACCGTGTTTTAAATGACATTGGTTCTTTAACCCAGTTAAAGATTAAAACCAAGTGGAGTTTTAATGAATCTTTAATTAGATTGAAAAGATCGAGAATGGAGTATCACCAGTTTTGCTCCAGGCGATAGTTAAATCTTTAATTAGATTTTTGAACGTGAAATGGTAATTGAATTTACCGATAACACCGTGGTGTTAGATATAAAGTATGACCAGTTTTACTTCATGGGATGGATAGGTTGGGATTGGGAAATAAAATAAAATAAATAATTACTTCGGTGTGGTTCGCTAATCCCGACTAGTTTGGAAAACCTTAACATGGTTTGAAATGATATCCAAAGGAAGATTAAAGAATAAATTTAGTAGAATTTATCTTTGATAAAATTAATGGGAACCTTTCCCTAAGAATGTGAAATTTAGAAACTAACTGTAGGTTAGCTAAGAAGGATGGTTTCCTGGGTATTGATATGATGTTGGTTTCGGCCTTCGGGGTTAATATTTGGGAAATTGTTCTCTTACTAATTTACGGTTAGTGACTGATGAATTGGAATGAGGCGTATGTTGTGTGTGTATGACACTTGTTTATTATATACGCGGATTATTCAGAAAGGCCGGGTTTGTACCCATTCTGAATAACCGATTCGACGATATGTCGAAGATGAAGACGGTGGTTGAAGACCGGAAGTCTTCACATCGTTTGGGGGATTACTGATGATCTTGATTGGGTTGTACACCCAAGATGAGGGAATCAGTTGGTGATCGTCCAAACATAATTGGAGATCGATGGATATGCGAGGAAAGTGCCCCCAGTTTCGTTCAGACCCAGAACGGACTTGTAAATGGACTGTGTGTATGACATTGGATTTTATTCTGTGCTGATTGATCTCTATTAAATATACATCTGTTTGGCGGTGGAGAATTTATTCTCTTGCTTAACGCCCTTCTCTGAGACGTACGAGCTCAGAGGTTGTATATCGGTGGACATCAGTCGCATGGAGTGAATTGCCTGTGTGGCATGCCTAGGTGGCAGATGATCAAGGCTTCTGTTGAAAAGCAAAGTCTTGTGGTTGATGATCAAAGCACGGCCTGTGTGGCGCAGCTTTGTGTATAGCGTGAATTCGCGAGCCTCACACCTCGGTATGAGTCAAAAACGGGATAGTGACTACAGCGAGTACACGACGTTTTTTCTGGCTAGAGATAGTGTCAATGCTTAAACTGACTGACATTTATATTATTTTTACCTATGTGGTTGTTGGAATGCGAGGCGCCTCGGATATAGGTCTGTTAGGACCGGGAAACGTGTGTTCAGGAATAATTAATCCTCAAACGTAAGGGAGGACCGACCCTGAAGATCCAGAGGCTACCCAGAGAGAGTAGTCCTGAGACATTTGTTAGAGTGTCTCGAAGCGGAGAGGAGCTTGCCCCTTGCCTCGACTCATGACGGAAATCCAATTTCCAATACGAGATATTTCGGTTTTATTTGTAGAACCTAGTATGGCGACATAGTAGATGGTAGCTATGCTGCCTATGATTGATATTTATGATTGTATATAAAATCAGAAACTAACTGGAAACAAGCTAAGATGGGTGGTTTCCTGGGTATCGGTCTGATGTTGGTTTTGGCCTTCGGGGTTAATACTTAGGGAATCGTTCTCTTACTAATTTACGGTTGGGGTCTGATTAAGAATCAAAAGATAAAATTTCGCGTATCAAGCATTCTTTGGCTGTTATAAGGTAAAACCCTATCCTACGGCTTGCGTTGCATTGTGTGATGGGACCTGGGTCTTATAACAGCTTCATTGTTCTTTATTTAGCATTGCGCTGTTTGTTTATGCACTGGTATTCTTGAGGTAAAAACCCGTTCCGTGTTATACGGCGTGGTCCCTTGATTTACCGAACTTTAAAATCAAATTAATAACTATTTTAGTTCTCACACCAGTCACATGACTGACCTTGAGTTTATTGTTTTAACCTAAATTCTGGGTGCCCCTATTTTCGACACGAGCAGCTAGTAGTTTTGGTTTTGCAGATTTATATTCACAGGAACCTGGTTACTGCTGGAATGATACCCGGAAAGCTCTGTATCCGTTTATTTCTTTCAGTTGTGTTTTATAATATTTTTCCGCTGCTATGTAATTTAAATCTCTGATATCTGTCAAATGTGTAATATTTATTCATACTCTGTATATTCTTGTATTCCGATGGAATTGTTGTAATAAACAATGAAATGTTCTTCTGTTTGCGTTCCGATGTGTATTGTCCTCAACGCCATATGTGCTTTCCTTCACGTGGAAGTTCGGGTCGTTTCAGTTTGGTATCAGAGCTTTAGTTTATAGAGCTCGAGAACAAGACACATTAGAACCGAATGAAAGAATCCATCAGATATTGGATTAGTATTATCCAATTAGAATGACTTGTTATAGATTGGATCAGTAGAGTCCTCGAACGAGTGGAAAGAGTAAAATTTTTGAAATAAAAATTTGAAAACAAACTTTGTTTTGAAAATTAAAATCAAGTATACGTATTTGAATATTTTATTTGTATTGAATTTGGACAATCCAATATATAAAGATTTTGCATATATGCGTCATGAACGTATATTCGAAGTTTTAATATACTGGGTAGATATAGAATCACACTCTGGTCGCCCGGACATGGTCCTGATGATGAAGTATACCATCAGCAGTATTTATTTTCGTGTGATGAAAGTGGGATTTCTATATATTTCCATAGACTAGTGTGAGAACCAAAACTAGATTAGGTTTATTTTTGTGATCTGGCACCAAAAATGTGATTTTTGACTATATATCAAAATTACGAATTTGAAAAGCTAATTCACTAATTGATTATTGGTTGTGTTGTTTAATTGTTGGTTTCATTTATTTGAAATTTTGAACCATTAGGCCAAATTGAATCAAATATTGAACTGTATTGAAAAATGATTACAATTGCATGCATATACATGTACTTACATTGAACAGGTCATAGCAAGGAGGCTGGAGCAGAGGAATAAAATTGTTTGCCCGACAAATAGGTACATATTTATTGTATTTCTTTGGGTTTGGATGATTTTATGAGCCGATTGGCTAGCCGCTTGGCTTTTTCTTTTTCTTTTTGATTGAAGAAGGCCATGGGAGGCTATATGAAATATCCCGAAGTCCCCGGTGCAGGGGAGGTTATGGCGAAACTTTTCAAAAATTTAGTGTGTTAGCCAAATTTTTGAAAAATTTGAAAAGTTCTTAGAAACTGAAAAGTTGAAGAACTTAAGCCGTAAAGAAAATAATGAAAGTTGAGTTGATTAGTTAAACAACTTTCAGCTTCGTTCCTTTTCGGGGACGAAAAGTTTTAAGTGGGGGAGATTGTAATAACCCGGAAATTTTGAGCCAATTTAAAATTTTTATTTTTGCAATTTTAGTGATTTTTGATTATTTAAAATGAATTATTTTAAATAATAACGACGAGAAATTTAATTTGAATAGAAATAGAACGTTTATATTTATATAGATCGTCGTTAGAATATAAATATTTATTTTAAATTATAAAAGGAATTAAAAATGACCATTTTTCAAATAGTCTTCAAATTTGACGAAATAAGATTTGTTAAGACTGTATCGTCAATACGAAGTTAGAAAATATTTTTCGGGAATTTTTCGAGTGAGTATGTGGCCCCGGTAAATTGAAATGCGCGTTCAAATTCAATATTTAGAGTTATATTTTGATTTTGACGAAAACTGATGGAAGCAGTCGAATCAGCCTGCGATACATATACCATTGGGTTCAGAATGAGGGTAATTAGCTATGGTCAACAGTCGGTGGGTTCGATTTCGAGTTCGAAATTAAAAGTTGCTTTTTTAAAATTAAATAATTAATAAAAAAAAGTCAAACCTTTTATCTCCTCAGGCCCTCCGTTTCTTTCCATTTGAGAAAATAAAAAAAACAGGAAGGAGCGACCGGGGGGGACCGCCGCCACCCCTCCCAGGTGGCACGCCGACCACCGGGGTCCCCCTCTCTTCTTCTCCTCTTCCTATTTCCTCCCTCCTCCTCGAATTAAACCGCAGCCCCCCTGTTCCCCCCTCCTACGCCGCAGGAGGCGGCGCCTCGCCCTAGCCACCGCCGATCGGTGGCGCCCTCCCTCTGGCCCCCCTCCGACGTCCTCGTTTCCTCCCCTTCTGCACAAAACCCGCAACCCCACCTTAAACCGAGCCGCCACCGCCCTAACCACCCTCCCCGCCTGCGCCTCAACCCCCGGCGAGCGATGCAGACCCCCAACCTGTGACGGCAACCTCTGGTTCAACTGAAAATGTGAGTTTTTATATGATTTTAATTTTGTTTTCAGTTTTAAACTTAAATATCATTATACAACCTGATCTTTAATGTGTGTATATATATGGCATTAGAATAAAGATGTGATTTTTATATAGTAGAAATAATAAAGATGTGATTTTTATATAGTAGAAATAATTAAGATGTGACTTTTATATAGTAGAAATAATAAAGATGTGATTTTTATATAGTAGAAATAATAAAGATGTGATTTTTATATAGTAGAAATAATAAAGATGAGATTTTTATATAGTAGAAATAATAAAGATGTGATTTTTATATAGTAGAAATAATAAAGATGTGATTTTTATATAGTAGAAATATTAAAGATGTGATTTTTATATAGTAGAAATATTAAAGATGTGATTTTTATATAGTAGAAATAATAAAGATGTGATTTATATATAGTAAAAATAATAAAGATGTGATTTTTATATAGTAGAAATATTAAAGATGCGATTTTTGTATAGTAGAAATAATAAAAATGCGATTTTTATATAACATGTGAATAAAGATATGATTTTTATGTTGTTAAAAATATAATCTTTAGTTCATGAAGAAAAGTACGATTTTTGTGATAAGAAAAACATTTTTATTATGAAGTATAAAATATAAAGATTAGATTTTTAGAAATAAAAAGATTAAATTTTTATTATATATACATTGAAATAAAAATGTGATTTTTATAGCGATGATATAAAAATTCGATCTTTATATTAGAAGTAGATATATAAAAATATAATTTTTATATAGTGTTCAGGATAAAAGTAGAATTTTTATCTATATAGTAGCGGTGTAAAAATAGAATTTTTATCTATATAGTAGCGGAATAAAAATAGAATTTTTATCTATATAGTAGCGGTATAAAAATGTGATTTTTATATATATAGAGTGAATATAAAAATGCGATTTTTATATATGTAGTGGACACGGACAATGAAATGGACAAAAGGCGAGCCCGACGAAGATTTCTACCTATGAAGAGTCGTGGTGTTTGGTTTAGCAATTCGGTGAGAACTTCTCACTTTAAATTTTCTTTTCTAGTTAAAAATATATACTAGGATGCAGACGGTGCTTAGCAGCACCCGACACCCGTCGTCCATAGACCATTGACGACTTGTATGCTTGTTTGATGTGTTGTGAAGTTTGTTTGTGATGTTGATGTGAAATGGATGATAAAACCTTCATGTGTTGAAATAAATTAATATAGTCAAAAATATAATTTTTAACTCAATGTGAATAAATAAATATTCATTTACAAATCGGACGGTTTGCTTATGTACACCTATTTGAAGGATATTGATTGGGACGATAAATTTTACACGTCGTCCAACTGCACAAATAATATTCAGTGTTTGTGGATTGAAACCTCACACGGGTGTTGGGATGATATTTGGTGTACAGTAATCCCAATTATTTAGTTGTATGTCGATCGATTGGTCGACAGACTGTGTAAGCGTTAATTATTTATATTTAATGCTTATGCAGTAGTGTGGTGCACTTTGGATGATGGTTGATTATTTGTCGTTGCTATTATATACATGTGTTTTATGGAATCCATATAATTAACATTATATGGTAATGGATTGGGCCTCATTCCAATTGAGAAAATAAAGAATATTATAAAATAAAGATTCATGTGTTGACAGTACTCATGTGTTGAGATTAGTCATGTGTTGAAAGAAATATAGATTCATGTGTTGAACGAAATATTTTAACAATAAAATTTACATCTTTATCATATATAAATTTAGAAACTAACTGGAAAATAGATAAGATGAGTGGTCTCCTGGATATTGATCTGATGTTGGTTTCGGCCTTTGGGGTTAATATTTAGGGAATTGCTCTCTTGCTAATTTACGGTTAGAGTTTGATTAAAAATTAAACGATAGAAATCAAAATTTTATAAAATATATTACATAACAAAAATAGACATGTGTTGACAGTACTCATGTGTTGAGATTAGTCATGTGTTGTAAGAAATATAGATTCATGTGTTGAATAGAATAAATATTCATTTGTTGAATAGAATAACGATGTTATTGAAAAATATAAAGCCGTGTTTATTAGGGAAGCGCTATTTTGACGCGAACTATATTTATATCAATTATATTCGTTTTTAAAATGATTATAGAAAAGGAAGTGATTTCAAATATAACGTTTTGAAAATATTATCATTTGTATATCGATGATGTGGAATATTCAATTTTGATTCAAAATTGAATATGAAGTTGAAATCGTTTCGAAAACGAATTTAAAACGATTTATAAAATACGTTTTAAAAGGAAATCGACGATATATATATAATATACATATTATATATATATAATATATATATTATATATATATAATGGCCTGAATAGAACGCGCCGCACCGCGACAGTTCGTGAATTCCGACCATTGACTTCGAATAGATATTGCGGGAGATCCGACCGTCGGATTCTCCTAAAACCGGAACCGTTGGGTTCGTATCGAAAAGAGCTTTCCAATGAATATTAGAAATTTGAAATCGAACGGTTGGATTTGGAATTATGTCCAAATCAAATTTGGAAAAGGTCGCTGTAAGTGTAGTTCGGTGACAGTTATTGAAAACCGACTGTACGAGCCTTGATAAAATTATTAAAAATATTAATAATTTGTGTAAAATCATAATATATGAATTGGATAGAACTGGGATGAAAAATTCCACATTTGAAAAGATAAAATGTATTTTTATCAAAATGAACTAGTTTTGAACTAGAATTATGAATTCAATATTTTTTTAAAATAAATAAACTGGATTTGAAATGGTTTTAAAAATAACCAGAATTTCCAATATATGAATTGGAATGGATTTGAATCGAAGTTATCCTTGGAATATTTCAATGATTAGATTTGGGATTATACGAATATTGTTATGGAGATTTGGAAGATATATTTTATATCGTTATTTCCAATACGATATTTGTTGATTTCAGAATTTGATATTGAATATAAGCCGATATATTTTCTATTCAGAGCCATATATTTAATATCAAATGAGATTTGGGTTTGTTGTGAGTGGTGTCTTCATTAACTCTATTCTTAAACCCAGTTGAGAAAAAGATTAAATCTTTTTATTTAGATCTAATGAAGTGTACCAATTAAATGGTATTTAATTTGAATTGAATTTGAATTGATTTTTGGGTTTATCATGAATGGTGTTTTAAATAACACTTGTTCTTTAACCCAATAATTAATGGAATGTGATTTTGGGTTGCCGTGAATGGTATCTTCAATAATACTGTTCTTAGACACAAATGAGTTAAGAAATTCAGAAACTAACTGGAGATTAGTTAAGTTGAATGGTTTCTTGGGTATTGATCTGATGTTGATTTCGTCCTTCGGGGTTAATATTTAAAGAACTGTTCTCTTACTAATTTACGGTTAGAGACTAATAGAATGGAATGTGATGAGGGTTTATCGTGAACCGTGTTTTAAATGACATTGGTTCTTTAACCCGTTTAACGATTAAAACCAAGTGGAGTTTTAATGAATCTTTAATTAGATTGAAAAGATCGAGAATGGAGTATCACCAGTTTTGCTCTAGGCGATATTTAAATCTTTAATTAGATTTGAACGTGAAATGGTAATTGAATTTACCGATAACACCGTGGTGTTAGATATGAAGTATGACCAGTTTTACTTCATGGGATGGATAGGTTGGGATTGGGAAATAAAATAAAATAAATAATTACTTTGGTGTGGTTCGCTAATCCCGACTAGTTTGGAAAACTTTAACATGGTTTGAAATGATATCCAAAGGAAGATTTAAGAATAAATTTAGAAGAATTTATCTTTGATAAAATTAATGGGAACCTTTACCTAAGAATGTGAAATTTAGAAACTAATTGTAGGTTAGCTAAGAAGGATGGTTTCCTGGGTATTGATCTGATGTTGGTTTCGGCCTTCGGGGTTAATATTTGGGAAATAGTTCTCTTGCTAATTTACAGTTAGTGACTGATGAATTGGAATGAGGCGTATGTTGTGTGTGTATGACACTTGTTTATTATATACGCGGGTTATTCAGAAAGGCCGGGTTTATACCCATTCCGAATAACCGATTCGACGATATGTCGAAGATGAAGACGGTGGTTGAAGACCGGAAGTCTTCACATCGTTTGGGGAATTACTGATGATCTTGATTGGGCTGTACACCCAAGATGAGGGAATCAATTGGTGATCGCCCAGACATATTTGGAGATCGATGGATATGCGAGGAAGTGCCTCCAATTTCGTTCAGACCCAGAACAGACTTGTAAATGGACTATGTGTCTGATATTGGATTTTATTCTATGCTGATTGATCTCTATTAAATATATATCTGTTTGGCGGCGGAGAATTTATTCTCTTGCTTAACGCCCTTCTCAGAGACGTACGAGCTCAGAGGTTTTATATCGGTGGACATCAGTCGCATGGAGTGAATTACCTGTGTGGCATGCCTAAGTGGCAGATGATCAAGGCTTCTGTTGAAAAGCAAAGTCTTTTGGTTGATTATCAAAGCACGGCCTGTGTGGCGCAGCTTTGTGTATAGCGTGCATTCGCGAGTCTCACACCTCGGTATGAGTCAAAAACGGGATAGTGACTACAGGGAGAACACGACGTTTCTTTCTGGCTAGAGGTAGTGTCAGTGATTAAACTGGCTGACATTTATATTATTTTTACCTATGTGGTTGTTGGAATGCGAGGCGCCTCGGATATAGGTCTTTTAGGACCGGGATACGTATATTCAGGAATAATTAATCCTCAAACCTAAAGGGAGGACCGGCCCTAAAGATCCAGAGGCTACCCAGAGAGAGTAGTCCTGAGACATTTGCTAGAGTGTCTTGAAGCGGAGAGGAGCTTGCCCCTTGCCTCGACTCATGACGGAAATCCAATTTCCAACACGAGATACTTCGGTTTTATTTATAGAACCTAGTATGGCGACATAGTAGATGGTAGCTATGCCGCCTATGATTGATATTTATGATTGTGTATAAAATCAGAAACTAACTGGAAAGGAGCTAAGATGGGTTGTTTCCTGGGTATCGGTCTGATGTTGGTTTCGGCCTTCGGGGTTAATACTTAGGGAATCGTTCTCTTACTAATTTACGGTGGGGGTCTGATTAAGAATCAAAAGATAAAATTTCGCGTATCAAGCATTCTTTGGCTGTTATAAGGTAAAACCCTATCCTCCGGCTTGCTTGCATTGTGTGATGGGACCTGGGTCTTATAACAGCTTCATTGTTCTTTATTTAGCATTGCGCTGTTTGTTTATGCACTGGTATTCTTGGGGTAAAAACCCGTTCCGTGTAATACGGCGTGGTCCCTTGATTTACCGAACTTTAAAATCAAATTAACAACTGTTTTAGTTCTCACACCAGTCACATGACCGATCTGGAATTTGTTGTTTTAACCTAAACTCTGGGTGCCCCTATTTTCGACACAGGCATCTAGTAGTTTTGGTTTTGCAGATTTATATTCACAGGAACCTGGTTACAGCTGGATTGATACCCGGAAAGCTCTGTATCCGCGTATTTCTTTCAGTTGTGTTTTGTAATATTTTTCTGCTGCTATATAATTTAAATCTCTGATATCTGTCAAATTTGTAATATTTATTCATACTCTGTATATTCTTGTATTCTGATGGAATTGTTGTAATAAACAATGAAATGTTCTTCTGTTTGCGTTCCGATGTGTGTTGTCCTCAACGCCATCCGTGCTTTCCTTCACGGGGAAGTTCGGATCGTGTCAAATTAGATTATACTTTGTTGAAACATATCATTTACATTGGTCCGAAATAAATATTTGCAAGTTAATATTTGGGTTGCTAAATGATTAAGCAGTTAACAATGGGGTTTGGATAATTTACCGTATCCAAAATGGTATATATGTAGTGAAAATGGTAGTTGAAATAATTACTTCAATAACGAGTATATGGAATGAATAGTAAACATCTGTTTACATTGGCGTGACTTTTGTCAATATAAACAGTACATGGATATACATTTTATATGTTGTATTTTACTGAGTTTTGATAAGGATTGGCTAGAAAATAATAGCTAATCAGTTATTAACGACCACTAATATTTTGGTTGAAAAGTGGTTTGGAACAGTGTTTGAGTGTTCAAAATCTTGACACTTAGGCTGACAATGATTTGATATATTGGTTGATGTTTAACAAATGTTAATAGAGTGTGTATGACATATTGAATTCATATAAGTTGAATTATATGATTGTTAATTGAGTTTTATTCCAAATTGGGAATAAACTGAATATCTTATTAATAAAATACTAAGTGAAAAATAAAAGTTTGAATTTTAAATCCGAAATGATTTGGAAAGCCAGTTTAAATAATTACAAATAGTTTTCGTAAAGAAAAAAAAATTGATTTGAAAAAGTTTTCAAACAATTAAGGTATGTTTTAAATTTTATTTTAAAAGTGAATAGTAGCTTTAAAAAGTGAAGTTCGGTTGGGAAATCAGGAAAATGTTTTAACTTGATTTTATTATCCAAACTGTCTTATTTATTTTTATAATGAGCTTCAGGAAATTTTTGGCTCAAATGGATAGTAATATTATTTTAACAATATAATAATATAATAATATCCATTTAATAGAGATTTTGAATTTTAAAGTGAAATATGGAAAATACAGTTTTCGAAAATTATTATATAGTTATTATATAATTAATATACTATTTTAAAAGTAATTCGATTTTTAATTATAATCGAAGTTCGGTTTGAATAGAACTAGTCATGCAGCGGTAGTTCGCGAATTTCGACAATTGATTTCAAATTGACGAACCGTGAGATCCAACTGTCCGATTTTCCAAAAACGAATTTTTTTTGGCTTGAAATGAAATGTGCTTTCAAATGAGATATAAAATTTTAAAATCCAATAGTTAGATTTTGAAATAAGTTCAAATTAATTTTGAATAAAAAAGCGCTAATGCCGTTAATGACTCGAAATTGGATTTTTGAGGAATAAGCTATTTTTTAATTATTAAAAATAAGAATAAATTATGATAAATCATAATAAATGATTTGAAAGATATTTGGATTGAATATACAAAATTTTGAAAGTTAAAAAGATGTTTTCTAGAAATGAGCTGTTTTGGCAACACTGTTTTCGACGGTTTTTGCAGCGATTTAAAATAAAAAGGTTTTGAGATAACCAATGATATCCAAATGATTTGTAAACAAATACAAAGGATTAGAATAAAGTATTGAGATATATTTGGGATTTAAAAAGATTTAAACCAAAGCTAAGTTTTCCAAATAAAACTGAAATTGAATGGAAATCGATTTAGTGATAATAAAGATGGGTCTCTGTGAATAAAGACCTTAACTATCTAAGGAATTCAAAAAGGCTTTTCTGTTAATTTATAGTATTAGTCCAATATGGGAATTTACATCGATTATAAACTGATTGATCTCTATAAGGATCTCGCTGAAAATGAAAGCACTATTTTGGATTTATCATGAATGGTGATTTAAATAACATTTGTTCTTTAATCCATGTAAAGGAAAAGATGATTTTCCCGTATAAGATTGAAACTTAAATAATATTTTGAGACAGGGAAAGAATTTGAGCTTGATTGTTTTATCGTCGAGTTGAGTGATCTTTTGGGTGCTTGATCCGATGTTGGTTTAGGCCTTCGGGATCATATGCTCGATAGGTTATTCTCTCGGCGTTGTGCAATCAATAACTAAGCCTAATAATGAATGGGTTTTCTCTAATAATATGTTTAAGAAATCATGAGTGTGGATTTGGGATAAAAATATGATAAATGAAGGATTTAAACGAAAGTTTAACTATGTAAATCTTTGATAAGATTTAAGGTAAGTAATCCCCAAATGTAAAGGATGATTTGAGTAAAAGAATATTCCCAAAATGGAATAACATTCATGATATCAGATATATCTGTTAACCATGTTTTTGGTAAAAGTCTACCACAAATCGGATCGAAGCCCAATATCTAGAAACGCGCCCTTCAGCAATGCGCAAACAGCCAAAGCTCAGCCTAAACAGGCCTTCTTCAAGCGCCAGCCCGAGCCGGTCCCTTCCCGCCAATAATTCGTTCACCCCAGAATATTCGCTCTCCTAGTCGACCGAATATCTCGCTCCCATAAAAAGCGCATCGACTGAATATCTCGAATCTGCATGGAAATATCTAGCTGAGTCATTCAAATGCTCAGTCCGACTTTTAAGGCAATAAAGGCGGTCAACCATATCCAGACAAAGCTCTACTTTTAATACACCTTACCTCGAGTGCCACATAAGTCGCTATTTCCGAGGATACCATTAATGAGCAGTGGAATGGGTCCTAACGCTGCAATTGCTACCAATGATCGAGCTCCGAAAAGGGGGAAGGCCACATGGCGGTCCGTTCAGCCCAGCACTTCACCTATAAATACCACAAAGCTCAAAGAGGAAAAGGGCTTCTTTTCAGATACTCTACTCTTCCCTAAAGACTTCCGACTCTCACGGCTAACTCATGAAATAATCATTCTTTCTCTTCTTCATTCCCAAAAAGAAAAAGCTTTGTACTTGTAATCAAAAGAAAAATCAATACATATAAAGTGGACATAGGTAAAGTCTTTTGCCGAACCACTATAAAAATCTTGTACGTGTTCCATCTTTTTCTTTGCTTTTTTGCACTTTATAATCATAGATCGTGTATTATTCACACGATTGGGGGTTGGCAATCACAAGTGACCAACTTTTGATGTCAACACTTTGGCACACCAGGAGGAGGGCTCAAGCCAACATACCCTTCGTTCTTCTGCTAGTTTCAGTCCATGGTGAACAAACGGAAGAAAGATGCAACATCTTCTCGTCCCACAAATGCCGACGCAGCCGAGACAAACGCTGCAGAAGCAAGTCTAAAAGTCTCCTCTCATGAAGACGTGTCCCGATATGTTATCCGGGACGACATAGATAAGATTATGGCTAAGTTCAGAGGCCATATGACATCTCAGGGTAAACTCCTCGAACGACAGCAGCAGTTGAAGGATCACCTTCTCGGTGGAGTGGGGATGGGATTAAATGCTTCAACATCAATTGCTCCGTCAACCGGGACTGGGGCAACAATTGACCCTCGGACTGCACAGAATGAGGCCACTGATACAATTCCACCTTTATTTCATCCTAGCTCTGCTCCACCCCCTGAACAATCACGACTAGGAGTATCACTTCCAACGACCAATGCAGACGCAACTGCAGATTCATAGGAGGCCAGCGATCAAGATCTAAGTCGTCCAACCACTTTGCCTCCACTCTTGGGGATTACTCGACTCCCTGGACCAATCGAGCGATCGATGGGCCCATCAGAGTCAATGCCGTTCCCATCACAGCCCGGAATCTTACCATAGACCAATCTAACCACTCTTCTCCTTCAATGAAGAGCTGGTGGAGCCTTCCCTTTGAACATGGGAGACCACTCAACCATACCGGTCCCTTCCGTGGCGGAATAAAACGCTACCGTATACCCTTCTAACCTCGCTCCAACCGGGGGCAACCTCGAGCTCCGAACATCACATGCTATGCTGGATCATCCCGGACCTTCTGTCATGGGTACGGCTTGATCCAATACTCATTAGGTTCAAGAGGGGACATTCTTCCCAGAACACACCAATCAGAGCTCATCCTCACCCTCACCTTCACTCAACTCTCGAAGGTCGATCCCAGCCAATGGCCATCCTTCCGAGCATGCTTTTGTCGGATCCTCGCACTGGAGCTCTTCCAAATGTAGAACTAGATTCATGGCAGTGACTCGTCGGAGATGGAAGCCAGCTTGCAAGTATTTTTCGACGTTTCACTTCACTAAATATAGATAACATCCACGCATTCCCTTCACTAGGGAGATCAGGAGTCCCGCAATCCTCTAGAATTCAAGTTTCCAGCCATTGAACTGTACAATGGACGGACTGACCCGACTATCCATCTCATGCGATACATGCAACATATGGAAGTGCTTAGTGCATCAACCAACGTCATGACCAAGTGCTTCCCACTTATCCTCACAGATATAGCCGGAATGTGGTTTTGGCAACTAATAATGGAGTCGATTCTGTAACAACCCAGAATTTCTGAACCAATTTAAAACTTTAATTTTAGCTATTTTAATGGGTTTTGGATATTTAAAATGATTTATTTTAAATACTAACAATTTAAAATTTATTTAAATCAAAGTTAGAATGTATAAATTAAATATTCATTTAAAACGAACTCAAAATGGCGCGGTAGTTTGAAAATTCGATTTTAAACTTCAAATGATTATACAGAATTCAATATAAATCGGATTCCAGTAAAACCAGAAGCATCTGAATCTGTTTAACAATACCTTTCTAAAGAATGTGAAAAAAAAATTAGATTTCATTTTATAAATTATAAGTTATGGCCAGTTTAAAATTTAAAATAGTCGCTATGGAATTTATTTATTTTTTAATATAATATATAGCCCTTAGAAATAGCCATTTTGCAAACAACCTCCGTTTTTGACAAAACCACTTTTGTTGGATCCGGAATGTCAAATTATACTTAGGTTTCAAATTTCATAATTTTTGGGATTAATATGTGAGCGTGGTAAATTTAAACGGGTTTGGTAAATTCAGTTTGAATTTAATCGACCAGAAGAGGCCATTTTTCAAACGGTCTCCAAATTCGGTGAAATTAGTTATGTTAGGATTGTACTGCTAAAACATAGCTAGATTTATTTTTCTATAATTTTTGGAGTTAGTATGTGGCCCTGGTAATTTAAAATGTACACTGAAATTCAATATTGACCGTTATATTAATTTATATTTTAATTTTGAACTGAATGAAACAGTTGAATTGGCTTATAAACAAAACCATTGAGTCCGGAATGAGGGTATTTAGCTAGGAACGACAGTCGTTCGGTTTGATTTGGAGTTCATGTCAATAAACAGGCATTTTTGGAATTAAGTAATATTAAAAATTATATATAAATAAAATAAAAACCCAAATTTCTATTCACTTTCTCGTGGCCGCCCCAAATCAAAAACCCACAGCAAAAAATGCTCCAGGCTTCAAGCCCGAATTTCTTTCAATCCTCATTATGAAATTAAAAACTTCTTGATTGTTGTAGAGATTTCTTCGAGCTTTAAATCCATACTAGATTGATAATTTATCACGAATTGTGGAGCTCGATTTTTGGGCCCAAACTAATGCCACTCGGGGCGAATTTCAAGGATCCTGGGGGCGATCATCGTGGCGGCATTGAGGGGGAGGTGCGGGACGGGATGTCGAGTGTTGGTCTCCGATGGGCGGCGCGAGGCCTGTGGTGGCAGCGGTTCATGGTCAACGGGGGGAGCTATGTTCGACAAGTTTTAAAAGGGGGACGATGGGTTTTTTTCAGAAGGAAGGGTAATTAATTAAATTAATTACTTTATTAATTACCATTATAATGTCATAACATATAAATTAACATCTCTCTCTCATACGAGGTCGGAATCCAATGATTTCAGTTACGTTGCGATCGTGACAACGAACACTACAACATGGAACTAACCAGAATGGAAATGGTGAAAATTGGATTTTCAGCTGAATTAAATGCATGTTTAATTGAGTTTGAAAATAAAATCATCCGGTAAAGACTAACAGAGTGGAAACGAAAGTGAGAATTCTCTCACTAAAATAGTGTACAGTTATTTAATTTATTTCATAACCTTAAATATATAGAAATTGGCAGTGTTGATTTTTATCTGTTGTATGTGACATTGCTTGAGTTCAGCACATGAACTATTCACGACTCATTTGCACAAGAATCGTTGTTTGAATACACGACCCTCGTATTTCAAACAATGTAGATACACTTTGTGGTTGTTGAAATTTTAATTATAAATATCCATTTATAATTTGAAAAGTGAAAATTTGCTAAGTAGAACAATAATTCAAATAGAATTTGAATTGGTTAAATTTATTAACCAATGATTTGTTTAAATTGATTTTTGGTTGAAACCCCACATAGGTATTGGGATGATATTTGACATACACTAATCCCAATATTTAGTAGTATGTCAATCGATGGGTTGACAGGTTATGATGAGCGTTATTTATTTATTTTAATGCTTATACAGTGGTAGAATGCACTCTGGATGATGTTTGAATGGTTAATGATTATTTATCATTATTGTTGAATACGTGCAATGTATGAAATCCATATAACTGAAATTATATGGTAACTGATTGAGTCGCATTCCGATTCAGAAATAACGAATATTTTAAAATAATGAATATTTTAAAACAATATTCAATGAAGAACTAAATTATGATTTTGATGTCTGATTTTGAATGGGCACAAAAATATAGAAATATTCATAACTGAAATGAATATGTGAAACCGAGTTAAGTAGCTAAACACCATTTCAACTCGAACAAATTTTTCTGTCGATTTCATCCAGTTTATAATGAATATCAAAAGAATGGATTTCAAAATTAGATATTTTGAAAATATTATCATTTTAATATTATACTGATATGGAATATTCAATTTTGATTTAAAATTGAAATGGAAGTTGAAATCGTTTTAAAAATTGAATTTATAAACGATTTATAAAAATACGTTTTGAATTGAAATCGACGATATATATTATATATATAATGGTTTAAATAGAGCGTGTCGCGCAGCGACCGTTCGCGAATTTAAACCATCGACTTCAAATTGATGTTACGGGAGATCCGACTGTCGGATTCTCCTATAACTGGAACAGTTGGATTCGTATCGAGAAGATCTTTCCAATGTATATAAGAGATTTAAATTTGAACAGTTGGATTTCAAAATATGTCCAAATCAGTTTTGGAAAAGGTCGCTATGGATGCGGTTCGTTGGCCGTTATTGGAAACCGACTGTAAGGGCCTTAATAAAATTATTAAAAATATGAAAAAATTGTGTAAAATCATAATTAATGATTTGGAAAGATTTTTGATGAAAAAAATCCCAGTTTGAAAAGATAAAAACATATTTTTATTGAAATGAATTAGTTAATAACTAGAAAAATAAATTGGATTGAAAATGGTTTTAAATAACCAGAATTTTCCAACGAATAAATTGGAATGGATTTGGAATGGAAATAATCTTCGGAATATTTCGATATTGGATTCCGTGATTATACAGATATGGTTAAGGAATTTGGAAGATACAGATATCGTTATTCCCGATGCGATATTTGTTAATTTAAGAATTTGATTTTGAATATAAGCCGATATAATTTCTATTTAGAGCCTTATATTTAATATCAAATTGGATTTTGGGGTTTGTCGTAAATGGTGTCTTCAATAACACTGCTCTTAAAACCTGCTGGAAAAGAATAAATCTTCTAATTAAGATAAGTTAAGTCTTCCAATTTATAATTTAATTGGAATGGAAATGAAAGTTGATTTTGGGTTTATCATGAACAATGTTTTAAATAACATTTGTTCTTTAACCCAATTAACAGTGAAGTTATGATTTGGAATTTATAAATCTTTTTATTAAGATTTAATGGTAATTTTTCCAAAGTAAAGTTTTCCAATTTAATATATTAAATTGAAATTGAATGAAATTTGATTTCGTAATAATTGAGATGAGCTTCTGTAAAGGAAGACCGTTACTATATATGGAAATTAAAAAGGCTTTGTCGTTGTTCCGTTAATAGTATTAGTCCGATACAGAAATTTATATCGATTATAAATATTGATCTGTTTTCCGTGAAGATCCCATTTTGATGGAAGATGATTTTGGGGTTTTTCATGAACTGTGTCTTAAATGACATTAGTTCTTTAACCTTGTTAAAGACAAGATTAATTTCCTAAAAAGTTTAAAAATCATAAAGTAATGATTTTTGAGATTAAAACTAAACTAGAGTTTTAATGAATCTTTAATCGGATTGGAAAGTGAATAGGATAATTAAATTTATTGAATTCATCAAATGATCGAGAATGGAGTGCCCCCATTTTTACTCAAGGCGATAGTTAAATCTTTAACTAGATTTGAACGTGAAATGGTAATCCATTTTATCGATAACACCGTGGATGTTAGATATGGAGTACTACCAGTTTTGCTCCATGGGATGAATAGGTTGGGAATGGAAAATAAAATAAATGGTTACTTCGGTAAGACTCGATAATCCCGACTATTTGACAAAATCTTTTGAAAATGATATCCAAAGGAAGATAAAGGAATAAATTTAAAAGAATTTATCTCTGATGAAATTAATGGGAACCTTTCCCTAAAAATGTGAATATCTGAATAAAAGAATATTCTGAATTGGAATGAGGCATATGATGTGTTTTTATAGCACTTGATTATTGATTATAAAATACGCGAATTATTCGGAAAGACCAGGTTTAACCCATTCTGAATAACTAATACGACGACTAAAAGTCGACGATGAAGACGGTGGTTGAAGACCGGAGATCTTTACATCGTTTGGATGATTACTAATGTCTTGATTGGGGTGTACACGCAAGACAAGGTAATAAGTGGTGATCGTCCAGACGTACTTGGAGATCGACCGGATATACGAGGACCTCTCTCCTGTATTGGACATATGGGACAAGTAATAAGGTGCCTACGGTTTCGTTCAGACCCAGAACGGACTTGTAAATGGCTGCGTGTCTGACATTGGAATTCATTCTGTGTTGATTGAGTTCTATTAAATATATATCAGTTTGGTGGTGGAGAATTTATTCTCTTGCTTAACCCCTTCTCTGAGACGTACGAGCTTAGAAGTTATATATTGGTAGACATCAGTTGTATGGAGTGAATTGTCAGTGTGGCATGCTAAGATGCGAATGATCAAGGCTTTTATTGAAAAGCAGAGTCTTGTGGTTGATGATCAAAGCACGGATTTAAATAGAATAGCTTTGTGTATAACATTAATTTGTGAGCCTCACATCTCGGTACGAGTCAAAAAGGGGATAAGGGACGTAGTGAGTGCATACCTTTCTTTCTAACTAGAGGTAGTGCCATGGTATTATAACAACCCAGATTTTCAAAACCAATTTAAAATTCTATTTTAGCTATTTTAATGTATTTTGAATATTTAAAATGATTTATTTTAAATAATAACGACTAAAAGTTTATTTTAAACGAATTTAGAACGGATAAATTTATTTTAATTATAAAACGAGCCTGAAATGGCATGGCAGTTTGAAAATTCGATTTTAAATTTCCAATGAATGTACTGGATTCAAAATAAATCGGATTTCAGTAAAACCCGAAGTATTTGAATCTTTTTAATTATATCTTTCTAACGAATGTGAAAAATTCAGATTTCATAATGGAAATAAAAAGTTATGTCCAGTTTAAAATTCAGAATAGTTGTTATGGAATTTATATATATTATATAATATATAGCCCTTAAAAATAGCCATTTTGCAAATGACCTCCATTTTCGATGAAACCACTTTTGTTGGATCCGGAATGGCAGTATTACTAGATTCCAAATTTTCATAATTTTTGGAATTAATATGTGAGCGTGGAGAATTTAAACGCAATTGCTAATTTTAGTTTGAATTTAATCGACTGGAAATAGACCATTTTTCAAACGGTCTACAAATTCGACTAAATCAGTTTTGTTAGGACCATATCGTCAAAACATAGCTAGATTTATTTTTTGGGAATTTTTGGAGTCCGTGGGTGGCCCCGGTAAATTAAAATGTACGTTGAATTCAATTTTGAATGTTATATTAATTTATATTTTAATTTGATAAAAACTGATCGAAACGGTCAAATTGGCTTACGGGACATATCCCATTGTGTTCGGAATGGGGGTAATTAGCTAGGAGCGATAGTCGTTGGGTTTGATTTGGGATTCGAATGAAAAATTAACTTTCTGAAAAAAATAACATATATATAAATATATAAAGTGGTCAAAGGGGGGGTCAAACCCTTATTATTATTTCTCCTGGCCAACGGAGAAAACCCGCCTCCACCCAAATTAAAAAGCCGTCGTTCTCAAACCCACCCCCTTTTTTCGTTGCCCCACCGCCGCTGTCCCATCGCCAACGCCAAGCGCCACCCCTTCGGCCTCCTCTCGCGCCACCGGACCCCACCTCGAGTCCACCACCTCCAAAACCGCCGCCCCCTTCTCCGATAACACCAAAACCCCTTGAAACCCTAGCTGCCAGCTAGCACCATCACTCCATATGAGCACCTCGCTCACACTTGTATGCCTCAGCAAAGCTTCATCCCTCTCCATCGTTCACACTCCATTCCAAGCCAACTGGGGGTGTGACTTCGAAGTCGTGACCTGAGTTCGCAGCAGCACTCAGGAAGGAGGCGCGAGGCATGGGCTGAAATCGATTACATGAGTTTTCCTTCTTTTATGTAAATAGCAGTGATTTAAAAATCTGAAATATATATATATATGTTTTTGTTTAAAAATCTGAAATATATATATATGCTTTTATTTAAAAATCTGAAATTTATATATATGTTTTTGTTTAAAAATATGAAATATATATATATATTTTTATTTAAAAATCTGAAATATATATATATATATATGTTTTTATTTGAAAATATGAAATATATATATATGTTTTTGTTTGAAAATCTGAAATTTATATATATGTTTTTGTTTAAAAATCTGAAATTTATATATATGTTTTTTTGATAGTATAAAAATGTGATCTTTATATGTATACCATTAGGATAAAAATGTGATTTTTATATATATAATAACATTATAAAAATTCGATTTTTATATGTATAATAGCGATAAAAAAATGTGATTTTTTATATAATAGCGTTATAAAAATGTGATTTTTTAATATATATGAAACATTATAAAAATATGTTTTTTATCGTATAAAGGAAATGTTTTCGGTTAGTTAAAAATATGATTTTTAACTAATGTATGACATGAAAATATTTTTAGAAAGATGAAAATATGATTTTAAGGTTATGTATACTATTTACAAAATGGTCATACAAAGGAAAATTGTTTGTTAGTTAAAAAATTGATTTTTAACGTATGTATGTTTTTATTAAATAGACATGCTGGATTTCTGGAAAGATTTAAGATTAACAACCAAAGAAGGGAGGAGTGGAAACCAAAGGTGAAAACTTCTTCTCACTCTAATTTTGTTTTCAGTTAAATATATACTAGGATGTAGACGATGCTTAGTAGCACCGACATCTTTGATTGAAACCATGGATGTTTGGTTATTTTATCTGATTGATTGGTATTTAATAGGGTTTGGCAACCATATTAAGAAATTTGTTGAATTTGATTTGGGATGTTAACTGAATTGATTGGAATTGGTATGTGTATGGCTCGAGCTAGTATTAGGCGAGGGATAAGGCTGAACCTTATTCCGGTTCTAATATCGCGCCGCTACGCTGACAAACATTTCTAAAATATGTTAGAAATATAATGGTTAGTTAAAAATATTATTTTTAACTTATATATGAGTTATATAAAATATTCATGTGTTGAATAAAATGTTTGAACAATAAAAATAACATTTTTATTGAATGTATGAACTATATAAAATAGTTAAGTGTTGAAATAGATATTTTATCGTTAAAATATAATTTTTAACGTATATATGAAAGGCATAAAATGCTCCTGAAATGAAAATAAATATTCATTTACAAATCGGATGATTTGTTTATGTACACCCATTTGACTGACATTGATTGGGACGATAAATTTTACACATCGCCCAACTGCACAAATAATATTCAGTGTTTGTTGATAGAAACCCCACACGGGTATTGGGATGATATTTGACGTACACTAATCCCAATTGTTTAGTTGTATGTCAATCGATTGGTTGACAGACTGTTGTAAGCGTTAATTATTTATAATTAATGCTTATGCATTTGTGTAATGCACTCTGGATGATGAGTGATTGGTTATTTTTGTTATTATATACATGTGTTGTATGGAATCCATATAAATAACAATATATGGTAATTGATTGGGTCTCATTCCAATTTGGAAAATAACGAATATTTTAAAATAATATTCAAAAAAGGATTAACAATATTCATGTGTTGAATAAATTGTTTGAACAATAAAAATATCATTCTTATTATTCAAATGAAAGATTAAAAATAGTCACGTGTCGAGTAAAATAAAATAAAGAATATTTTAAACATAATATTCAGTAAAAGATGAAAATATGATTTTGATGTCCAATCTTGGATGGACACGAAAATATTGAAATGTGTGAAGATGTATTGATTAGATTTGCGCCATTTTGATGCGAGCAATATTTATATATATTCTATTCATTTTTATAATGAATATCGAAAAGGAAATGATTTCAAAATCTAATATTTTGAAAATATTATCATTTAAATAATATAATGATAAGGAGTATTCAATTTTGATATAAAATTAAAATTAAGTTGAAATCGTTATTAAAACGATTTATAAAATACGTTTTAAATAGAAATCGATGAAATTTATATTATATATATTTAATGGCTTGAATAGAACTCGCTGCGCTGCGACCATTCGCAAATTTCGACCATTGACTTCGAATCGACATTACGGGAGATCCGACCGTTGGATTCTCCTAAAACCAAAACCGTTGGGTTCGTATCGTAAAGAGCTTTCCAACAAATATAAGAGATTTGAAATATAATAGTTGGATTTGGTATTATGTCCAAATCAAATTTGGAAAAGGTCGCTGTAAGTGCAGTTCGATGGCCGTTTATGGAAATCGACTGGAAGGGCCTTAATAAAATTACTAAAAATATTAATAATTTGTGTAAAATCATAATAAATGATTTGAAAAAAATTTGGACGAAAAATTCCATGTTTGTAAGGATAAAAATATATTTTTATTGAAATGAAATAGTTATTAACTAGAATAATAATCCAATGCTTTTAAATAAATAAATTGGATTTGAAATGGTTTTAAAATAACCAGAATTTTTCCAATGAATAAGTTGGAATGGTTTGGAATGGAAATAATCTTTGGAATATTTCGGTATTGGATTCCATGATTATAAAGTTAATGTTATGGGAATTTGGAAGATACAGATATTGTTATTCCCAATACAATATCCATTGGTTTCAGAATTTGGTATTGAATATAAGTCGATATAATTTCTATTTAGAGCTTTGTATTTAATATCAAATTGGATTTTGGGTTTGTTGTGAATGGTGTCTTTAATAACACTGTTCTTAAATCAGTTGAGAAAATAATAAATCTTTTAATTAAGATTTAGTGAAGTTAACCAATAAATTAATATTTAATTGGAATGGAATAAAATGGAATGTGAATTGCGTTTATTGTGAACTGTGTTTTTAACGACATTCGTTCTTTAACCCGATTTACAGTGTAATATGATCCAGAATATATAAATCTTTTTATTAAGATTTAATGGTAATTTTCCAAAGTAAAGTTTTCCAAGTTAAAATAATAAATTGGAATGGAATGGAATTCGATTGGGTAATAATCGAAGTGAGCTTCTGTGGAGGCAAACTGTTACTATATATGGAATTTAAAAGGCTTTGTCGTTATCCCATTTATATTATTAGTCGGATATGAAAATTGATATCGATTATATATTGATCTGGTTTCCGTGAAGATTTCATAACTAATGGAATGTGATTTTAGGTTTATCGTGAACTGTGTTTTAAATGACATTGGTTCTTTAACCCGGTTAAAGCCAGGATTACATGTTTAGCATTGTATTTCGAACTATGTTGTTGATCTCTGCTAAATATATATCTGTTTGGTGGTGGAGAATTTATTCTCTTGCTTAACACCCTTTTATGAGATGTATGAGCTTAGAGATTATATATCGGTAGAAATCAATGGTACCGTGTAGATTGTCGATGCGACATGTTTGATTTCACAGAGTTAAATAATCATTAATATTGATCTTTGGGAAGATTAAAACTAAGTGGAGTTTTAATGAATCTTTAATTAGATTGGAATGTGAATGTTATAATTTAAATTATCAAATTTGGGGAATGTTCGAGAATGGAGTATCGCCAGTTTTGCTCCAAGCGATAGTTAAATCTTTAATTAGATTTGAACGGGAAATGGTAATTAACTTTAGTAATAACACAATGGTGTTGGATATGGAGTATCACCAGTTTTGCTCCATGGATGAATAGGTTGGGATTGGGAAATTAAACAAATGATTACTTCGGTATGGTTTGATAGTCCTGACTAGTTGATAAACCTTAATTTGGTTTAGAATTGATATCCAAAGGAAGATTAAAGTATAAATTTAAAAGAATTTATGTTTGATAAAATTAATGGGAACCTTTCCCAAAAGATATGAATATTTGAATAAAAGAATATTCAGAATTGGAATGAGACGTATGTTGTGTTTTTATAGCACTTGATTATGATATATGCAGGTTATTGGGAAAGGCCGGGTTTATACCCATTCTGAATAACTGATTCAACTATATGTCGATGATGAATACGGTGGTTGAAAACCGGAGTTCTTCACATTGTTGGGATGATTACTGATGTCTTGATTAGGCTGTACATCCAAGACAAGGTAATAAGTGGTGATCGTCCGGACGTACTTGGAGATCGACCGGATATGCGAGGACCTCTCTCCTGTATTGGATATATGGGACGAGGAATAAGGTACCTCAGGTTTCGTTCAGGCCCAGAACGAACTTGTAAATGGATGTGTGCCTGACATTGGATTTTATTTTGTGTTGATTGATCTCTATTAAATATATATTTGTTTGGTGGTGGAGAATTTATTCCCTTGCTTAACACCCTTCTCTGAGACGAACGAGCTAAGAGGTTACATATCGATGGACATCAGTCGCATGGCGTGAATTGCCTGTGTGGCATGCTGAGATGCAAATGATCAAGGCTTCTGTTGAAAAGCAGAGTCTTGTGGTCGATCATTAAAGAAAGAATTTAAAATCATAGCTTTGGGTATAGCATTAATTCGCAAGCCTTACACTTCGGTATGAGTCAAAAAGGGGGATAAGGGACCCAATGAGGACATGGCATTTCTTTCTAGTTATGGATGGACCGGCCTTGGAGGATCCAAGGGCTCGCCAACGTCCGAGCCCTGAGGCATTTACTAGATTGTCTCAAAGCCGGTGAGGAGTACAGCCCTTGCCTCGACTCATGACGGAAATCCAATTTCCAATATGTGACATTTTAGTTTTAATTGCAAAAACTAGTATAGAGACATAGTAGGATGTGGTACTATGCCGTCTATGATTGATACATTTATATTTGAAGTTGTTTTATACACTATACACTTATAATAATATCAAAATGCTTTTTTTAAAACGTACCAAGCATGTTTGGCTATCATAAGGTAAAACTCTATCCTCCGGCTTGCGTGCATTGTGTGATGGGACCTGAGTTTTATAATAGCTTCATTTTTCCAAAAAGCATTGTGCTTTTTTTAATGCACTGGTATTCTTGGGCGGAAACCCGTTCCGTGTTATACGGTGTGGTCCCTAGATTTACTTTATTTTTAAAGTAAAGTTTAATAACTGCTTTGAGTTCTCACACTAGTCCCATGACTGACCTAGAGTTTATTGTTTTAAACTAAACTCTGGGTGCCCCTATTTTCCACATGGGCAGCTAGTAGTTTTGGTTTTGCGGATATTATATTCACAGCATCCTTGATTTGTAGTTGAATCTATATTTAGAAAGCTCTGTATCCGTATATTTCTATCAGTTGTGTTATGTATTATTTTTCCGCTGCATTGTCATTTTAAAAGTCTGGTATTTTTTCTAATGTATATTATTTATTCATAATCTGTTATATTCTTGTACTCTGATCTAAATTGTTGTAACAACAATGAAATGTTCTTCTGTTTGCGTTCTGATTTGTCTTGTTCTCAAAGTAGTCCGCCTTCTTGTTCGGTTTAGGCCGGGAAGTTCGGGTCGCTACAGATTGGTATCGGAGTTTTGGTTTACAGAGCTCGAGAATTAGACACATTAGAATCAAACGAAAGAATTCATCAGAGATTGGATTAGTAATATCCAATGAGAATGAGTCGTTAGAGATGGGATTAGTAGTATCCTAGAATGAGTTTCAAAGAGTGTTATTTTTAAAATAAAACCAAAAACAAATTTTGTTTTGAAAATTTAAACCTTATTATACGTATTTGAATATTTTATTTTCGATTGATTTGGACAATCGAGTATATGAAGATTTTGCATATACGCCTAGCTAACGTGTATACAAAGTCTCAAATATACTGGATAGATATAGAATCACACTCTAGTCGCCCGGGGATAATTATCATGGTGAAGCTTCATCATCAATGTTTATGTTCGAATGACGAAAGTGGGATATCTATATATTTCCAATTAGCTGGTGTGAGAACCAAAACATAAATAGGGTCTATTGTTGTGATTTGGCATCAAAAGCATGATTTTGAATATATATATATATATATATCAAAGTTATGAATTTGAAATTTTAATCAACTAATTGATTGGTTGTGTTGTTTGACTATTAGTTTAGCTAAAAAAATTATTAGACCAATATGATAATGGAAAGGTAAATTTAGCCAAATTGAATTTAATATTGACCTGAATTGAAAATTGATTGAAATTGCACGCATATACATGTATATACATTGAACAAGTCATAGCAGAGAAGCTAAGAAGAGAAATAAAATTGTATGCCCGACAAATAGGTATATGTTTATTGTATTTATTGGGTTTTGATGATTTTATGAGTCGACTGGCGAGCCGCTTGGCTTTTTCTTTTTCTTTTGGATTGGTAAGGACCCTGTGAGGCAAGTTGCGATTTTAAAGGTCTCCCTGTACAAAGGAAGTTATGACGAAATTTTTCAAAAATTTAGGTTGTTAGCCAAATTTTTGAAAAATTAGAAATTCTTAGAAACTGAAAAGTTGAAGAATGGTAGCCCGAATGAAAGTTGAGTTGGTTTTTTAAAATACTTTCAGCTCTGTTCCTTTTCGAGGATGAAAAATTTTTTAAGTGGGGGAGACTGTAACAACCCGGATTTTCAGAACCAATTTAATTTTTTTTATTTTAGCTAATTTAGTGTATTCGAAAAATTTAAAATAATTTATTTTAAATAATAACGACTAAAAATTTATTTTAAATGAAGTTAGAATGGACACATTTATTTTAATTATAAAACGAGCCTGAAATGGCACGATAGTTTGAAAATTAGATTTTAAATTTCAAATGAATGTACAGAATTCAAAACAAATTGGATTTCAGTAAAACCAGAAATATTTGAATCTGTTCAATTGTATCTTTCTAATGAATGTGAAAAATTTAGATTTCATAACGGAAATAAAAAGTAATGCCCAATTTAAAATTCAGAATAGTCGCTATGGAATTTATATATATTTTATATAATATATAGCCCTTAAAAATAGTCATTTTGCAAACGACCTCCGTTTTTGATGAAACCACTTTTGTTGGATCCGGAATGGCAAATTATTGCTAGATTCCAATTTTCATAATTTTTGGAATTAATATATGAACGTGGTGAATTTAAACGCGTTTGGTAATTTCAGTTCGAATTTAGTCGACTAGGAATTGACCATTTTTCAAATGGTCTCCAAATTCGACGAAATTAGTTTTTTAGGACCGTATCGTCAAAACATAGCTAGATTTATTTTTCGGGAATTTTTGGAGTTAGTAGGTGGCCCCGGGAAATTAAAATGTACGTTGAATTCAATTTTGTTCGTTATATTAATTTATATTTTAATTCTGATAAAAACTGATCGAAACGGCCGAATTGGCTTACGGGACATATCGCATTGTGTTCAAAATAAGGGTAATTAGCTAGAGGCGACAGTCGTTGGGTTTGAATTGGGGTTCGAATAAAAAATTAATTTTTTGAAAAAAAAATATATAAAAATATATAAAGTGGTCAAAAGGGGAAGGGGTGTCAAACCCTTATTATTACTTCTCCTGGTCAACGGAGAAAACCCGCCTCCCCCAAAATTAAAAAGCCGTCGTTCTCAAAAGGGGGAGGGGTGTCAAACCCTTATTATTACTTCTCCTGTTTAACGGAGAAAACCCGCCTCCCCCAAAATTAAAAAGCCGTCGTTCTCAAACCCACCTCCTTTTTCCGTCGCCCCAGCGCTGCTGCCCCAGCGCAAACGCTAGGCGCCGCCCCTTCAGCCTCCTCTGGCGCCACCGGACCCCACCTCGAGTCCACCACCTCCAAAACAACCGCCCCCTTCTCCAATAACCCAAAACCCCTTGAAACCCAAGCCTCCAGCCACCACCATCGCTCCAAAACCACCGTTCGCAAATTTCGACCATTGACTTCGAATTGACTATATGGGAGATCCGACCGTCGGATTCTCCTAAAACAGGAACCATTGGGTTCGTATCGAAAAGATGTTTTCAATGAATATAAGAGATTTGAAATATAATGGTTGGATTTGGTATTATGTCCAAGTCAAATTTGGAAAAGGTCGCTGTAAGTGCAGTTCGATGGCCATTTATGGAAATCGGCTGGAAGGGCCTTAATAAAATTACTAAAAATATTAATAATTTGTGTAAAATCTTAATAAATGATTTGGAAAGAATTTGGATGAAAATTTCCACGTTTGTAAAGATAAAAATTTATTTTTATTGAAATGAACTAGTTATTAACTAGAATAATAATTCAACGTTTTTAAATAAATAAATTGGATTTGAAATGGTTTTAAAATAACCAGAATTTTTCCAATGAATAAGTTGTAATGGTTTGGAATGAAAATAATCTTCAGTATATTTCAGTATTGGATTCCGTTATTATACAGATATTGTTATGGGAATTTGGAAGATACAGATATCATTATTCCCAATACGATATCCGTTGGTTTCAGAATTTGGTATTGAATATAAGGCGATATAATTTCTATTTAGTGCCTTGTATTTAATATCAAATTGGATTTTGGGTTTGTTCTGAAAAATGTCTTCAATAACACTGTTCTTAAACCCAGTTGAGAAAAGAATAAATCTTTTAATTAAGATTTAGTGAAGTTTACCAATAAATTAATATTTAATTGGAATGGAATAAAATGGAATGTGAATTGCGTTTATTGTGAACTGTGTTTTTAACGACATTCGTTCTTTAACCCGATTTACAGTGTAATATGATTCAGAATATATAAATCTTTTTATTAAGATTTAATGGTAAGTTTCCAAAGTAAAGTTTTCCAATTTAAAATAATAAATTGGAATGGAATGGAATCGATTAGGTAATAATCGAAGTGAGCTTCTGTGGAGGCAGACTGTTACTATATATGGAATTTAAAAGCCTTTTCCATTATTCCATTTATATTATTAGTCGGATACGGAAATTGATATCGATTATATATTGATCTGGTTTCCGTGAAGATTCCATAATTAATGGATTGTGATTTTAGGTTTATCGTGAACTGTGTTTTAAATGACATTGGTTCCTTAACCCGGTTAAAGCCAGGATTACATGTTTAGCATTGTATTTCGAAGTATATTGTTGATCTCTACTAAATATATATCTGTTTGGTGGAGGAGAATTTATTCTCTTGCTTAACACCCTTTTATGAGATGTATGAGCTTAGAGGTTATATATCGGTAGAAATCAATGGTACAATGTAGATTGTCGATGCGGCATGTTTGATTTCACAAAGTTAAATAATCATTAATATTAATCTTTGGGAAGATTAAAACTAAGTAGAATTTTAATGAATCTTTAATTAGATTGGAATGTGAATGCGATAATTTAAATTATCAAATTTGGGGAATGTTCGAGAATGGAGTATCGCCAGTTTTGCTCCAAGCGATAGTTAAATCTTTAATTAGATTTGAACGGGAAATGGTAATTAACTTTATCGATAACACAATGGTGTTAGATATGGAGTATCACCAATTTTACCCCATGGGATGAATAGATTGGGAAATTAAACAAATGATTACTTCGGTATGGTTCGATAATCCTGACTAGTTGATAAACCTTAGTTTGGTTTAGAATTGATATCCAAAGGAAGATTAAAGTATAAATTTAAAAGAATTTATATTTGATAAAATTAATGTGAACCTTTCCTAAAAGATATGAATATTTGAATAAAAGAATATTCAGAATTGGAATAAGGCGTATGTTGTGTTTTTATAGCACTTGACTATAATATACGCGGGTTATTCAGAAAGGCCGGGTTTATAACCATTCCGAGTAATTGATTCGATGATATGTCGATGATGAAGATGGTTGTTGAAGACCGGAGTTCTTCACATCATTTCGATGATTACTGATATCTTGATTGGGTTGTACACCCAAGGCAAGGTAATAAGTAGTGATCGTCCAGACATACTTGGAGATTGACCGGATAACCGAGGACCTTTCTCCTGTATTGGAGATATGGGACGAGGAATAAGGTGCCTTCGGTTTCGTTCAGACCCAGAACGAACTTGTAAATGGATGTGCGTCTGACATTGGATTTTATTCTATGTTGATTGATCTCTATTAAATATATATCTGTTTGGTAGCGGAGAATTTATTCTCTTGCTTAACATCCTTCTCTGAGACGTACGAGCTCATAGGTTATATATCGATAGACATCAGTCGCATGGCGTGAATTACCCGTGTGGCATGCTGAGATGCAAATGATCAAGGCTTCTGTTGAAAAGCAGAGTCCTTTGGTTGATGATCAAAGCACGACTTTGAATAGCATAGCTTTGTGTATAGCGTTAATTCGCATGCCTCACACCTCGGTATGAGTCAAAAAGGGGTAAGGGACCCAAGAAGGACATGATGCTTCTTTCTAGCTATGGGTGGTGTCATGGTATGAAGCGCAGACATTTATTATAGTTTTGCCTATGTGGATGATGGATTGCGAGGCGCCTCAGATATATCGGTCACTACAGGGCCGATGGATAGGTCTGATAGGACCGAGAAACGTGTGTTCAGGAATTGCCAATCTGCTAAGTGTGGACTGGCCTTGGAGGATCCAAGGGCTCGCCAACATCCGAGCCCTGAGGCATTTGCTAGAGTGTCTCGAAGCCTGTGAGGAGTACATCCCTTGCCTCGACTCATGACGGTAATCCAATTTCCAATACGTGACATTTTGGTTTTAATTGCAGAACTAGTATGGCGACATAGTAAGATGGGGTACTATGCCGTCTATGATTGATACATTTATATTTGAAGTTGTTTTATACACTATACATATAATAGTATCAAAATGATTTGTTTTAAACGTACCAAGCATGTTTGGCTATTATAAGGTAAAACTCTATCCTTCGGCTTGCGTTGCATTGTGTAATGGGACATGTGTCTTATAATAGCTTCATTTTTCCAAAAAACATTGCGCTGCTTTTTTTATGCACTGGTATTCTTGGAAGGAAACCCGTTCCGTGTTATACGGCGTGGTCCCCAGATTTACTTTATTTTTAAAGTAAAGTTTAATAACTGCTTTGATTTCTCACACAAGTCCGATGACTAACCTGGAGTTTATTGTTTTAACCTAAACTCTGGGTTCCCCTATTTTCTACTCGGGCAGCTAGTAGTTTTGCAGATATTATACTCACAGGATCCTGGATTTACAGCTGAAGCTGTATAGGATCCGTGTATTTCTTTCAGTTGTGTTAAGTACTATTTTTCTGTTGCATTGTTACTTTAAATCTCTGATATATTTTTTCTGATGTATATTATTTATTCATACTCTGTTATATTCTTGTACTCTGATGTAAATTGTTGTAACAACAACGAAATGTTCTTCTGTTTGCGTTCCGGTTTGTCTTGTTCTCAAAGAAGTCCGCCTTCTTGTTAGGTTTAGGCTGGGAAGTTCGGGTCACTACAGATATGGAGCCCAGGCATATTTACTTATGTGGATGATGGATAGCGAGGCACCTCGGATATGATTGATCGACTACTGACCATTTTGGTAGTCCGATAGGACCAGGAAATGTATTGTTCAGGAATAACCAATCCACTAATGTAAGCATGGACCGGCACTGCAGGATCCTAGGGTTGCCTGTAGGTGTGATCCTAGATCATTTTTCTAGATGTGATCCAAATCGGTAAGTTGACCATCCCTTGCCTTGACTCATGACGGAAATCCAATTTCCAATACGCGACCTTTCGGTTTTAGTTGTAAACCTATATCGCGACATAGTAGGATGGCGTACTATGCCGTCTATGATTGATACATTTATGTTTGAAGTTGTTTTGACACTATACACTTATAGTAATATCAAAATGATTTGTTTTAAATCGTACCAAGCATGTTTGGCTATTATAAGGGAAAACTCTATCCTCCGGCTTGCGTTGCATTCTGTGATAGGACCTGAGTCTTATAATAGCTTCACTTTCCAAAAAGCATTGCGTTTTATTTTAAACTGAGATTCATGTGGAGTAAACTCGTTTCGTTACATACGGCGTGGTCTCATTATTTACCCTATTTTAAAGTAAAAGTTTAATAACTGTTTTAGTACTCACACCAGTCCCATGACTGACTCGGAGTTTATTGTTTCTACCTAAACTCTGAGTGCCCATGTTTTCCACATGGGCAACTAGTATTTTTGGTTTTTCGTAGATATTGTTTTCCCATGATCCTGGATTACAGCTGGAGCTATATTCGGAAAGCTTTATATCCATGTATTTCTTTCAGTTGTGGTATTTGATATTTTCCATTGCATATTATGTTTATGTATTTGAAATGTAATTTTAATCTCTGATATTGTATTTCCACTGTGTAATATTTATTCGCACTCTGATATTCTTGTACTATAATGTAAATTGTTGTAATAATAATGAAATGTTCTATTGTTTGTGTTCTCATCGCGTCTTGTTCTCAAAGCAATCCGGACTCCTCCGTCTCTTTGGGGATCGAAGAATTTTAGATCGTTACATCGTGGTATCGGAGCTTTGGTTTACAAAGCTTGAGAATAAGACACATTAGAACCGAATGAGAGAATTCGTCAGAGATAGGATTAGTAACATCCTATAAGAATGACTCATTAGTGATAGGGTTAGTAATACCGTATAATGAGTATTAAGAGATTATTTATAAAAACAAATTTAGTTTTGAAATTTTATATTTATTATTCGTATTTGAGTATTTTATTTTATATTGAATTTGGACTGTCGAGTATATGAAAATTTTGAATATACGCGTAATTAAAGTGTATTCGAAGTCCCAAATATACTGGATAGATATAGAATCACACTCTAGTCGCCCGGAGATGATTCTGATGATTGCTAGCATCATCAAGGTTTATGTTCGAATTTCGAAAGTGGGATATCTATATATTTCCAATTGACTAGTGTGAGAACCAAAACTTAGTTAGAATTTATTTTTTGTGATTTAGCACTAAAAATATGATTTTTGAGTATATAAAAGTTATAAGTTTGAAAATTTAATTAACAAATTGATTGCTGGTTGTGTTGTTTGATTTTTAGTTTAACTAATTAAAATATTGGATAATAAAACCAATAAGAAAATGAAAGGTAAATTAAGCCAAATCGAGTCAAATATTGAACTAATTGAAAATTGATTGGAATTGGATATATATGTACATGTATATATAATGAACATGTCATAGCATGGAAGCTAAGAAGAGGAATAAAATTATATGCCCAACAAATAGGTACATTTTTACTATATTCATTGGGTTTGATGATTTTATGAGCCGATTGGCAAGCCACTTGGCTTTTTCTTTTTCTTTTTGATTGATGAGGGCCATGTGAGGCAAGTTGTGATTTTACCAATCAGCCCGTACAAAGGTGGTTATGGTGAAATCTTTCGAAAATTTAGGGTATTAGCCAAATTTTTGAGAAATTGTAAAGTTCTTAGGAACTGAAAAGTTGAACAACTCAAGCCAGAATGAAAGTTGAGTTGATTGGTTAAACAACTTTCAGCTCTGTTCCTTTTCGAGTACGAAAAGATTTTAAGTGAGGGAGATTGTAACAACCCGGAATTTCTGAATTAATTTAAAATTTTAATTTTTGCTATTTTAATGGGTCTTGGATATTTAAAATGATTTATTTTAGATAATAACGATTTAAAATTTATTTAAATCAAAGTTAGAACATATAAAATGAATATTTAATTAAAACGATCTTGAAATAGCGCGGTAGTTTGAAAATTCGATTTTAAACTTCAAATGATTATACAGAATTCAATATAAATCGGATTTCAGTAAAACCAAAAACATCTGAATCTATTTAACAATATCTTTCTAATGAATGTGAAATATTTATATTTCGTTTTATAAATTATAAGTTAAGGCATTAAAATTTAAAATAGTTGCCATGGAATTTGTATACATTTTAATATAATACATAGCCCTTAAAAATAGCCATTTTGAAATGACCACCGTTTTCGATGAAACCACTTTTGTTGGATCTGGAATGTCAAATTATTATTATATTTCAAATTTCATGATTTTTGAGATTAATTTGTGAGCGTGGTAAATTTAAGTGCGTTTGCTAAATTCAATTTGAATTTAGTTGACCAGAAAAAGGCCATTTTTCAAACGGTCTCCAAATTCGACGAAATTAGTTTTTTTAGGACTGTATCCCCAAAACATAGCTATATTTATTTTTCTTTAATTTTTGAAGTCAGTATGTGGCCCCGGTAAATTAAAATGTACATTGAAATTCAATATAGACCATTATATTAATTTATATTTTAATTTTGGTGAAAACTAATTGAAACAGCCGAATTGGCTTACGAAACATATCCCATTGAGTCCGGAATGGGGGTATTTATCTAGGAACGTAGTCGTTGGGTTTGATTTGGAGTTCGTATCAATAAAAAGGTATTTTTGGAATTAAAATAATATTAAAAATTATATATAAATAAAATAAAAACCCTAATTTCTATTCACTTTCTCGTGGCCGCCCCAAATCAAAAGCCGGCGGCAAAAAATGCTCCAGGCTTTAAGCCTAAATTTCTTTAAATTCGCATTATGAAATTCAAAACTTCTTGAACGATTATTGTAGAGATTTCTTCGAGCTTTGAATCCATACTAGTTTGATAATTTATCGCGAAGTGTGGAGCTCGATTTTTGGGTCCAAACTGATGCCGTTCGGGGCGAATTTCAAGGCTCCTGGGGGCGTCGATCATGTCAGCGGTGAAGGGGGTGGTGCGTGACGGGGAGGGCTGTTGAGTGGTGTCTCCGATGGGCGGCGCGAGGCCTGTGGTGGCGGAGGTTCATGGTTAACAGGAGGGGGGAGAGCAGTGTTCGACGTGTTTTAAAAAGGGGGCGACGGGGTTTTTTCAGAAGGAAGGGTAGTTAATTAAATTAATTAATTTATTAATTACCATAATAATGTTAATAACGTATAAATTAACATATCTCTCTCATACGAGGTCGGAATCCGACGATTGTAGTTGCGTTGCGATTGTGACAATGAACACTACAACATGGAACTGACCAGAATGAAAACAGAGCTAATTGGATTTTCAACTGAATTAAATGCTCGTTTAATTCAGTTTGAAAATAAAATCATCCAGTAAAGACTGACGAAGTGGAAATGAAAGTGAGAATTCTTTCACTAAAATATTTTACAGTTATTTAATTTATTTTATCTGTTGATTTTATCTATTGATTTTATCTGTTGTATGTGACATTGCTTGAGTTCAACACATCAACTATTCATGACTCATCTGCACAAGAAGCGTTGTTTGAATATATGACACTCATATTTCAAACAATGTGGATAAACTTTATGGTTGTTTAAATTTTAATTATAAATATCCATTTATAATTCGAAAAGTGAAAATTTGCTAAGTAAAACAATAATTCAAATCGAATCCGAATTGGTTAAATTTATTAAAAATGATTAATTTGAATTGAGTGTTCTTGGTTGAAATCCCACATAGGTATTGGGATGATATTTGACATACACTAATCCCAATATTTAGCAGTATGTCAATCGATGGGTTGACAGGCTGTGATGAGCATTATTTATTTTAATGCTTATACAGTGGTAGAATGCACTCTGAATGATGTTTGAATGGTTAATGATTATTTATCATTATTGTTGAATACATGTAATATATGAAATCCATATAATTGAAATTATATGGTAATTGATTGAGTCGCATTCCGATTCAGAATTAACGGATATTTTAAAATAACGAATATTTTAAAATAATATTCAGTGAAGAATTAAATTATGATTTTATTGTCCGATTTTGGATGGACACAAAAATATAGAAATATTCATAACTGAAATGAATATGTGAAGCCGAGTTAAGTAGCTAAACACCATTTCAACTCGACCAGATTTTTCTGTCGATTTTATTCATTTTGTAATGAATATTGAAAAGAATGGATTTCAAAATCAGATACTTTGAAAATATTGTCATTTTAATATTATATTGATATGGAATATTCAATTTTGATTTAAAATTGAAATGGAAGTTGAAATCATTTTAGAAAATGAATTTATAACCAATTTATAAAAATAAGTATTGAATTGAAATCGACGATATATATTATATATATATAATACTTTGAATAGAACGTGTCGCATAGCGACCGTTCGCGAATTTCAACCATCAACTTCAAATTGATGTTACGGGAGATCCGATCGTCGGATTCTCCTAAACTGGAACCGTTGGGTTCGTATCGAAAAGATCTTTACAATAATATAAAAGATTTAAATTTGAATGGTTGGATTTCAAAATATGTCTAAATTAGTTTTGGAAAAGGTCGCTATGGTTGCAGTTATGTGGCCTTTATTGGAAACCAACTGTAAGCGCCTTTGTAAAATTATTAAAAATATCAAAAAATTATGTAAAATCATAATTAATTATTTGGAAAGATTTTGGATGAAAAATTCCTAGTTCGAAAAGATAAAAATATATTTTATCGAAATGAACTAGTTAATAACTAGAATAATAAATTGGATTGAAAACGGTCTTAAAATAACCAAAATTTTCTAATGAATAAATTGGAATGGATTTGGAACGGAAATAATCTTCGAAATATTTCGATATTGGATTTCGTGATTATACAGATATGGTTAAGGAATTTGGAACATTAAGATATCGTTATTCCCAATGCGATATCTGTTAATTTCAGAATTTGATATTAAATATAAGCCAATATAAGTTCTATTTAGAGCTTTGTATTTAATATCAAATTGGATTTTGGGGTTTGTCGTGAATGGTGTCTTCAATAACACTGCTCTTAAACCCCCGTTGGAAAAGAATAAATCTTTTAATTAAGATAAATGAAGTTTTCCAATTTATAATTTAACTGGAATGGAAATGTGAGTTGATTTTGGGTTTATCATGAACAATGTTTTAAATAACATTTGTTCTTTAACCCAATTAACAGTGAAGTTATGATTTGGAATTTATAAATCTTTTTTTAAGATTTAATGGAAACTTTTCCAAAGTAAAGTTTTCCAATTTAATATATTAAATTGGAATTTAATGGAATTCAATTTGGTAATAAATGAGATGAGCTTCTGTAAAGGAAGACTGTTACTATATATGGAATTTAAAAAGGCTTTGCCATTATTCTGTTGATATTATTAGTCCGATACGAAAATTTATATCTATTATATATATTGATCTGTTTTCCATGGAGATCCCATTTTGATGGAAGATGATTTTGGGGTTTATCGTGAACTGTGTTTTAAATGACATTAGTTCTTTAACCATGTTAAAGACGAGATTAGTTTCCTAAAAATTTGAACAATCATAAAGAAATTATTTTTGAGATCAAAACTGAACTAGAGTTTTAATGAATCTTTAATCGGATTGGAAAGTGAATAGGATAATTAAATTTATCGAATTCGTGAAACAATCGAGAATGGAGTGCCCCAGTTTTACTCCAGGCGATAGTTAAATCTTTAACTAGATTTGAATGTGAAATGGTAATTTTATCGATAACACCGTAGGTGTTAGATATGGAGTACTACCAGTTTTGCTCCATGGGATGAATAGGTTGGGATTGGAAAATAAAATAAATGGTTACTTGGGTAAGGCTCGATAATCCTGACTAGTTGATAAAATCTTTTGAAAATGATATCCAAAGGAAGATTAAGGAATAAGTTAAAAGAATTTATCTTTGATAAAATAAATGGGAATCTTTCCCTAAAAATATGAATATCTGAATAAAAGAATATTCTGAATTGGAATGAGGCTTATGATGTGTTTTTATAGCACTTGATTATTGATTATAAAATACGCGAATTATTCGAAAAGATCAGGTTTAACCCATTTTGAATAACTAATACGACAACTAAAAGTCTACGATGAAGACGGTGGTTGAAGACCGAAGATCTTCCCATTGTTTGGATGATTATTGATGTGTTGATTGGGCTGTACACACAAGACAAGGTAATAAGTGGTGATCGTCCAGACGTACTAGGAGATCGATCGGATATGCGAGGACCTCTCTCCTGAATTGGACATAGGGTACGAGGAATAAGGTGCCTCCGGTTTTGTTCAGACCCAGAACGGACTTGTAAATAGATGCGTGTCTGACATTGGATTTCATTCTGTGTTGATTGATTTCTATTAAATATATATATATATGTTTGATGGCGGAGAATTTATTCTCTAGCGTAACATCCTTCTTTGAGACGTACGAGCTTAGAGGTTATATATTAATAGACATCAGTTGTAGGGCATGAATTGTCAGTGTGGCATGCTGAGATGCGAATGATCAAGGCTTTAGCTAAAAAGTAGATTCTTGTGGTTGATGATCAAAGCACGGCTTTAAATAACGTAGCTTTGTGTATAGTGTTAATCCGCGAGCCTCACACCTCAGTACGAGTCAAAAACGGGATAAGGGACGCAATGAGTGCATACGTTTCTTTCTAGCTAGAGGTAGTGTCATGTTATGGATCCTAGGTATATTTACTTATGTGGATGATGGATAGCGAGGCGCCTCAGATATGATTGATCGACGTACTGACCATTTTGGAGGTCCGATAGGATCGGGAAACGTATTGTTCAGGAATAACCAATCCACTAAAGTAAGTGTGGACTGGCACTTTAGGATCCAAGGGTTGCCCGTATGTGTAATCCGGGGTCATCTTGCCATAGGTGATCTGAATCAGTAAGGAGACCATCCCTTGCCTTGACTCGTGATGGAAATCCAATTTCTAATACGCGACCTTTCAGTTTTAGTTGTAAACCTATACGGCGACATAGTAGGATGGGGTACTATGTCGTCTATAATTGATACATTTATGTTTGAAGTTGTTTTGACACTATACTCTTATAGTAATATCAAAATGACTTGTTTTAAAGCGTACCAAGCATGTTTGGCTATTCTAAGGGAAAACTCTATCCTGCTGCTTACGTTGCATTGTGTGATGGGATGAGTCTTATAATAGCGTCATTTTCCAAAAAGAATTGCGTTGTTTTATTTCAAATTGAGATTCATGTGGAGTAAATCAGTTCCGTCACATATGGCATGGTCCCATAATTTACCCTATTTTAAAGTACAAGTTTAATAACTATTTTAGTTCTCACAACAGTCTCATGACTGACTCGAAGTTTATTGTTTCTACCTAAACTCTAAGTGCCCATGTTTTCCACACAAGCAACTAGTAGTTTTGGTTTTTCGCATATATATTTTTCCCATGATCCTGGATTACAGCTGGAGCTATATTCGGAAAGCTTTATATCCGTTTATTTCTTTCAGTTGTGGTATTTGATATTTTTTGTTGCACATTATGTTTATGTATTTGAAATGTAATTTTAATCTCTGATATTGTATTTCCACTATGTAATATTTATTCGCACTCTGATATTCTTGTACTCTGATGTAAATTGTTGTAATAGCAATGAAATGTTCTATTGTTTGTGTTCTCATGGCTTCTTGTTCTCAAAGCAATCCGGACTCCTCCTTCTCTTTGGGGATCGGGGAAGTTTGGGTCGTTACACAATCAGTAGTTGGAACAAACTGATCACTAGTTTCATCGAACAGTTCAGAGTCCATATTTCTCGGCCAAAGAGTGTCATGTTCCTGACCACCATTAAGCAATGCCCGGGAGGAACACTTCGATCCTTCCTCGAGAGATTCAACGCGGCTGTAGCATCAGTCGACCGACTAGGACCGTCGTTGGTGCTTATGGCCGCCATTGCGGGCATCCAGAATCGATCAGAATTTTCGATCTCTTTAACCAGAGATCCCCACAAGGATACCGAAGATTTCTATTCCAAGGCCGAGCAATTCCTCCGACAAGAGGATGCCAGTATTGAGACGGAGAGCCTCGAGGTCCTCGCCACCAAGCAAGGAGGTCCATCCAACACTAATGGCAAGAGTAAAGGAAGAGGAAAGGCCCTAGAAAGGAAAGAGCGCAACGTATGACCTCGGAGAGAAAGTAAGTATGAACAATACACCGAGCTCAACTCTTCTCTACTCGACATCTACCTTAACATACGAAGGTCCCTGCCTTTTCCAAGGCCAACTCGACGAGAACCAACCCAAATGGAGCTCGATTCCGGCAAGCACTGCATATTCCACAACGTAGCTAGTCACATCACCAATGAATGCCGACATCTACGTGACCTCATCGACGATCGAGTTATAACAGCTCGGAAAATCAGAACCAGTTTAAAATTTTTAATTTGGCTATTTTAGTGGATTTTAAATATTTAAAATAAATTATTTTAAATAATAAAGGTCAAAAGTCTATTTGAATCGATGTTTGAAAATAAATATATTTATTTTAATTATAAACAAGGCCTGAAATGGCACTGCAGTTTGAAAATTTGAATTCAAACTTTGACTAACTGTACCGGGTGCAAAATAAAATGGATTTTAGTGAAACCAAAAATATTTAAATCTGTTTATGATTATCTTTCTAACAAATCTGAAAAATCGAGACTTCATAGCGGTAATTAAAAGTTATGGCCAAATGAATTTTCAGAAAGGTCGCTATAGAATTTATATAGCCCATGAAAATAGCCATTTTGCAAATGACCTCAGAATTCAATGAAACCACTCTTGTTGGATCCAGGATGTCAAATTAGTGCTAGGTTTCAAATTTCATAATTTTTGAAGTTAATATGTGAGCATGGCGAAGGAAAATGTGTTTGGTTGATTTTAGTTTAATTGGATCAACCAGAAAAGGGCCATTTTTCAAACGGTCTCAGAATTCGACGAAACTAGCTTTGTTGGGACCGTATCGTCAAAACATAGCTAGATTTATTTTTCTGGAATTTTTGGGATCAGTATATGGCCCTGGCAAATTGAAATGTACATTTAAATCAAATATTGAATGTTTTATATTTTATTTGAAGAGAAACTGACTGAAACAGTCGAATAGGCCTACGAAAGATATCCCATTATGTTCGGGATGGGGGTATTTAGCTAGCGGCGACACTCGTTGGGCTTGATTTGGCGTTCGTCTAAGAAAACCATATTTTAGAAAATAAAAGAAAATAATATATACATATATATATATTAGTGGCCAATGAAAATTAGCCAAATCACTTTCTCGTTTCCGCTCCAACCCCCGTTAACCCTTCAGCTCGACGGCGCTACTCGCTCCATTCTGCCCGATCAATTTCCGGTCGCCATGATCATCAAAATTCCCTGCCACCATTGAATTTTCTAAAGCTCTCTCCCTCCTCTTCAAATCAAAACAAACCACATCACCTTTCGTCGCTCCACTAGCGAGAACCACCTCTCCAAACTTCGAAGCTTTCGACCGCCGCCCAAGGTGAACCGCTGCACCGAGTTCCACGTGGGACCCATCGGTTTGCGCGTCTCCTGATGCTCCTCAACGTGGTATAACTCGATTTCAGCGAAGTGCTATAGATTTAGTTAAAAATTAAAACCTAGTTTTAAACCATTTAGAGAGCGAAACAAGAAACACCGAGACCGTGTCAACGTCTTATACATTCTAGAAGAGACCGGATATTTTTCTGAGCCTTCTACAATTTTTGGAGGATTGGAACCTAAGGTGAGATTTCTGAATTATAAATGATATTGGAATGATGATGTATAAATTATATAGTCGATGTATGAGTTATATAAGTGTTGTACACCTCATGTATAAGCGTTGTATAAGTTGTATGTTTGATGTATAAGTTATATACGCGTTGTAGAAATCATATATGCATTGAATGATATTGAAATATATTGAAATGAAATCGAAATATATTTATATACGTATATCTATATATATATATACTCCCCTCGTCCACAGACCATGGACAATATATATTGGTTGTGATATTGTTTGGATTTGGTTGATGTGAAATTTGGTTGAAAATCATGAATGACTGATGGGAAATGATTGATTGTGGTTGAAATCCCAATAGGATTAGTATATGGGAAAATTCGTCTGCGTATGAACTAGATATTGAAATCCCCATTGTCAAAAGCTGCGAGCCTTTAAGGTAGAGCGAGGAGCCGTACTAGGGACGGTGCCGGTTTTAATTACTCTGCCGTTATGCTGCCGAAATTTTCTGAAATATTTCTGTGTTTGATTTATTTTCATGTACTGAAATATATTCATGTGATAAATGAAATGAAATGGTTTGAACGATAAAAATAACATTTTATTGAATGAATGAAATGAAATGGTTTGAATGATAAAAATAACATTTTATCGAATAAATGAAATGAAATGGTTTGAACGATAAAAATAACATTTTATCGAATAAATGAAATGAAATGGTTTGAACGATAAAAATAACATTTTATCGAATAAATGAAATTAAACGGTTTGAACGATAAAAATAAAATTTTGTCGAATGAATGAAATGAAATGGTTTGAACGATAAAAAAAACATTTTTATCGAATGAATAAAATAACATGGTTGTGACGATAAAAATGACATTTTTATCGAATGGTTGAAATAAGTTGTTTTACAATAAAAATCACATTTTTACAGTATATATGAAGTATATAAAATAATCGTGTTCTGAAATAAATTGTTTGACAATAAAAATCACATTTTTATTATATACATGAATTGTTAAAAATAGTGATGTGTTGAAATAAATATCTGTTGGATAAAAATATCATTTTTATCAAATATATGAAACGAATATGGTTTTGAAATCAAAGAATGAATTATATTTATATATATATATAAATAATTAAAATAAATCGAATAACGAAGCTGCAGTTCATATTTTGAAAGCGTAACTTCAAACGATTAATGCGGGAGACCCGACCATCGGATTTTCCCGAAACCGAAACCGTTGGGTTCGCTTTGGAAATATTTTTCCAACGACACCAACTTTGTAAAGATCCAACGGTCGTATTGTCTGGAATGTTTAATTCAAATCTGGAGAAAAACAGCACCAGAATCGATTATATTTTTATATATATAAATATAATTAAAATAAATCGAATAACGACGCTGTAGTTCGTATTTTGAAATCGTAACTTCAAACGATTGTACCGGGAGATCCGACCGTCGGATTTTCCCAAAACTGGAACCGTTGGGTTCGTTTTGAAAAGATCTTTCTAATGATATAAAATTTGTAAAGATCCAACAGTTGGATTTTTAGATATGTGTAAATCAAACCTGAAGAAAAATAGCGCCATGGCCGCGTTATGGCCTGAAGCGTCGTTTATATAAATTGGCTATTTTTAAATGAATAAAAATAGCGATAAATCGTGATAAAATATTATAAACGATATGGGATGGAAATAAACCGAATTTACCCGGTTTATTGGATATTTGATGGTTGAATGTGTTTGATGTGAAAATTACATTAAAGAACAGAATTATTGATGTTGAATAATTTAACCATTGAAATGAATTGATTTAAAATTCTAAATATACGTGAATTATTTGAAAAGGCCAAGTTAATTCTCATTTCAAATAATTGATCGATGGTTAGAAGTCGAAGATATGAAGACGGTGCTAGACCGACGATCTTCACATCGAATGGACGGGTGCTACTGATGTTCACAATGGGAGTAGCTACCTTGAAGGGGCCTAAAGTGGTAGCCGTCCGGACGTACTTGTTGATTGTACGGATATGACAGGTATAAGGTGCCTTCGGTTTCGTTCAGACCCAGAACGGACTTGTAAATGGATGTGTGTCTGACGTTGTATATTGACAACGTGGCATGCAGAGATGCTGTGATTAAAGCTTTTGTTGAAAAGCAGAGATTTGTTGTTGATGATCAAAGCATGGCTTTAAATAGCTAGCTTTGTGTTTAGCGTTGATTCATGAGCCTCACACCCCGGTATGGTCCAAAAACAAGAGAGGACTGCAGGGAGAGCATGTGTTTCTTTCTAGCTAGGAGTGGTGTTTTGGGTTTGACACGCCCGGGCATTTTACTTATGCGGATGATGGGTAGCGAGGCTCCTCGGTTAGTTTGGTTTCTTCAGAGCCGATGGTTTGGTCAGATATGACCAGTTTACGCCCCATAGGACGGAGAAACGCATTGTTCAGGCATTATAATTCACTCCGTGTGGATCAGCCCTGAAGATCCAGGGGGCAGTTGCGGCTGTTCCTGAGGCTCGGGCTAGAGAGTCTCGAAGCGGTAAGGACGATCCCTTGCCTTGGTTCATGACGGAAATCCAATTTCCAAATACGACATTGTGCGGTTTTGATTGTATACCTATATATAGCGACATAGTGGTATAGGGCATTAATGCCGTCTATGATTGATACTTATGATTGAAATTGTTTTTGAAACATATAACACTAGTAATAATATCAAATGCTTTTGTTTTATTCGTATCAAGCATATTTTGGACATTATAAGGTAAAACTCTATTCTCCGGTTTGCGTTGCATTGTGTGATGGGAACTAAGTCTTATAATGGCTTCATTTTTATAAAAAGCATTGCAATGTTTAAAATATTTAATTGTTTAAAGCACTGGCAATCCAATGGAGTGAACCCGTTCCGCATTAGCGGCGTGGTCCTGTGATTGGCCTTGTTGTAAAGTATGTTAAGTAGATTTCTCATACCAGTCCCATGACTGACTCGTAGTTTGTTTCACTTGCAAACTCGGGTGCCCCTATTTTTACACGGGCAGCCTTGTATTCAGGTTTTAGTAGGCTCTTTCTGGATAGTTGGAGCTAAAGCTGGATTCTATCACTTCTTTCTTTTTTGTTGTTCAGCTACTATTGTACATATTATGTTTTGATTCCGCTGTAGACATTTACGTAAAGCTGAACTGTATTTTGTACTAAGTATGATCCTGTATAATGTGTAGCTCTGATGATTATGTTTATCCAGTGTATTTTATTGTACATTATCTGGTGTATTTATTTATTTCTATTCTGCTCTTATCTGTTGATGTGTTATATTCCAAAGATTACCCTTGCCACCGTGGTATGGGGGTTTGGGGTCATCACAACGTGGTATCAGAGCTTTGGTTAAGCTTAGTTCTGGAATATAACATATTAAGGAACTCGTCAGAAATAGAACCAGTAGTGTTCTAAGACGGATAACTCATTTCAGATAGGATCAGTAATATCCTAGAATGAGTGTAGTAGAATGGAATACACCCCGATAGACACATTTACGTTAAAGTATGTGTCTCTATGTTTTAGAAATACCTTTTCTGTTGACCTAATACTTTGTCTGCTATTTGCAGACATTGAGAAATGAATGGCAGAAGTAGAAGAGGTAGGTCAGAACCAGATATTGAGGCTCTATTAAATAAGTATCGAAATCTGGGTGGAGTACCGTTCTCAGGCAATGAATCTATTATTCAAACACAAGCATGGATGCGCTCTGCTGAGAATTTTTTTGAAGGTTCAAAGCTGAGAGATGATCAGAAAAGATTACTGGCATCCTGGGCACTCAAAGACGAAGCTTTAATCTAGTGGGAAATGGTTATTAAGGATAATCCAGAATGTAATATTACTTGGGATAGATTTAAAGAAATTTTCAGAGAAAGATTTATTCCTCTAGAAGCAACTGAGCGGTTATACGATGAGTTCTACTATCTGATACAAGGAGATATGACCATTCCGGAATATCATAAGAAATTCAATGAACTTTTTCGTTTTGCCCCGGATCTAATTGAAAATCCAAAGGGGAAGAATCTGAGGTTTATTAACGGGCTCCAAAGAAAATACCAAAGTAGTGTAACTGGACATGTGAACCTTCCTTTTTCTGAAATGATATACATGGCTTACCAGGATAAGGATCTCGATAAGAAAGGTATGTTGCGCTACGAAGAGGAAGTCAGTTCTAGTTGCAAAAGGAAGTTCGAAACAGATAGCCCAGAGACAAGTACAAAGCCTGAGATAAGTATGATGGCTGGGGTTAGAAAGAAACCTAGAGTCAAGAGGAAAGAGGTTAAGTCCGAGAAAGGACCAGTAACGAATGCTATATGCTCTAACTGCAATAAGCAAGGACATCTGTCGATAAGTTGCAAATCTCTTAAGAAACATATAAAGGATAAATTTAAATCCAAGAACATGTTGCAAGAGAATAGAAAATGCAATCTTTGCCATCGGGCTGGCCATGTAAAGCAAGATTGCCGGCTATTAAAGAAATCTGAAATAGTGCAAGTGAATGAAGTGGCAGAAACTCCAGCACCCTCAGCTAGTCAGGAAAGGCCAGATGTCTTAGAAAGCACGCTTAATGTCAAAAACATTCCAATTAAAGTATTGTTTGATACAAGCATGTCACGAAGCTTTATTGCAAAGAATGCGGTTAAGAAACTGGATTTGAAATTGAAAAAGCTCAAAACACCCATGACTATCCATAATCTGGTTAGGGGTTCCCTCGATCTTAGTTAGGTTTGTGGGGTGCCTGTTTCTTTTTCTTGTTATCGGTTCCCTACAATCTCTATCGTCATGAATTTCACAGAGTTTGATCTTATTTGGGAATGGATTGGTTAACCAAATATGAAGCGGGAGTTAACTGTGCAGAAAGAATTGTTAAAGTTAAAATAAAGCTTGGCTATATTACCATACCATGTGAAGGCCCAAATTCTGATAGAAAAGACTTCTGGGCAGCTTTGGATGTCTCTCCTGCTCAATTAGAACCTTTTCCTGTCGTTACGGAGAATATTCCGGTCGACATAGAAAATATCCCAGTTGTCAAGAACTATGCGGTTGTGTTCGAAGAACTTGTTAGCTTACCTCCGTGTAGAGAAATTGATTCCAAAATCTCTTTAGTTCCGAATGCAAGGCCAGTAGTTCACGCTATTCAGAGAATGACCTTGAACGAAAAAGAAGAGCTAGATAGTCAAACTCGACAGCTTGTATGGAAGGGTCTGATCAGGCCTAGTTTCTCTGATTGGGTAGCAACAATGGTATTTGTCCCAAAGTCAGACGGTACTCTCAGACCATGTGTGGATTATCGTGACTTGAATAAGCAGACATTAAAAACAAATATCCATTGCTGCAGATTGATGATTTGTTAGATCGATTGAATGGCGCGCAAGTATTTTCCCGAATGGACCTAGCTACAGTTTTCCATCAGCTTCGTATTACCGAAGAGTGTGTTCCTTTTACAGCATTCAGAGGTCCAGACTTATTCTATGAATGGTTAGTAATGCTGTTTGGCTTATGTAACGCTCCAACATATTTTGTCGATCTAATGAACCGGGTATTCAGAGAAGTATTGAATAAATTTGTTCTGGTTTCATTGATGATATTTTGATCTTCTCTAAGTCAGAAAGTGAGCATGAAAAACATTTGGAACAAGTGTTAGAGATTCTGAGAAAGAATGTTTTAAAAGCAAAGTTTACCAAATGTATATTCTGGCAAGAAGAAGTCAAATTCCTTGGCCACGTCGTGTCAAAGGAAGGAATTTCTGTGGATCCCAGTAAAATCACTGCTATTCAGAATTGGAAACAGCCTCGTACACCCAAAGAAGTCCGTAGTTTTCTCGGATTGGCCAGTTATTATCGGAAGTTCATCAAGAATTTTTTGAAGATATCCAGTTCCTTAACGAAGCTCACTAAGAAGCATTCGAGATTCAATTGGACTCCAGAATGTGAGACAGCTTTCCAGGAGCTGAAGTTAAAACTGACAAATGCTCCAGTGTTAACAATATTGATGGCAACCAAGACTTGAAAGTCTGGACCGATGCTTCTAAAGAAGGTCTTGGTGCATTATTAATGCAAAGAGGCTAAGTAGTTGCTTATGCTAGCCGTCAATTGAAACCACATGAAAAGAATTATGCGACTCATGATCTTGAGTTGTTAGCCATCGTGTTTGGTATGAAAATCTGGAGGCATTATCTATTGGGTGATAAGTTCGAATTATATATTGATCATCAATCATTGAAGTATTTATTCACCCAGAAGGATCTGAATATGAGGCAGCAGCGTTGGTTAGAATTTCTCACGGCGTATGATCTTGATATTTTATATACTCCGGGGAAAGCCAATGTTGTGGCTGATGCGCTCAGCAGGAAGAATGTGATCATCGCAAGTATTATCATTACACCATCGTTGATTGATAAAATATCTATTCTTCAGAAAGACGATAGTTTTGTTAAAGAGATGATCAAAAGAATTCAAAAGGGCGAAGTCTCCAGTTTACAAATGGATAGCGCAGGAGTTCTGAGATTGAAAGGAAGGATTTGTGTTCCCGACAGCCTTGAGCTCATAAGAGAAGTAATGGATGAGAGTCACAAGTCCAAACTGAGTATCCACCCAGGGGTTAGTAAAATGTACAATGACCTCAAGCGAACTTTCAGGTGGAAGGCGATGAAAAGAGATATCTCTATATATGTTAGCCGGTGTGCTACTTGTCAGCAAGTCAAAAGCGATCAACAGAAACTCGCTGGATTGTTGCAACCGTTGGAAATTCCCGATGGGAAGTGGGAACAGATTTCTATGGATTTCATAGATGGTTTTCCCAGAACCAGGAAAGAAAATGACAGTATTTGGGTGATCGTAGATCGTCTCACAAAGACCACCCATTTCATACCTGTTAGATCGAATAGAACTGCTCAAAGTCTGGCGCAAATTTATTTTAGAGAAATTGTTAAACTTCATGGAGTTCCCATGAATATCGTTAGCGATCGTGACCCAATTTTTGCTAGTAAATTCTGGGAAGCATTCCAAGCAGAATTGGGAAAGAAACTGAACTTGAGCACCGCTTATCATCCTCAAACAGATGGCCAAACTGAGATGGTGAATCGTATTCTAGAAGATTTATTGCGGGCTTGTGTTATTGATTTTGGCGGATCATGGGAAGTACATTTCCATTTGACTGAGTTCTCATATAACAACAGTTACCAAGCGAGCCTGACAATGTCACCATTCGAAGCACTGTATGGTAGACCGTGCCGATCTCCTGCCTGTTGGGTAGAACCTGGTAATAGACTCGTATTGGGACCCGATATGATTCGCGAAGCTGCGGACAAAGTCGATTTTGTTAAGTAACGATTACTAGCCGCTCAAAGCCGATAAAAGAGATTTATCATTCTCTATTGGCGACCAAGTGTGTTTGAAGGTATCTCTGATGAGAGGAGTAATTTGGTTCGGTAAAACGGGAAAACTGGCGCCCAAATTTATTGATCCGTTTCCTATTCTGGAACGGATTTGAACTCTCGCTTATAGGGTTCAATTACCAGATTGGTTTCCTGGAGTGCATGATATATTTCACGTATCTCAACTTCGAAAGCTTGTTCATGATCCAGATTTGATCGTGGAGGAAGCCGCGCAATGGGATATAGAAATTACTCCAGAATTGGCTGTAAAAAGAGAGCCGATCAAGATTATTGGCAAAGAAACCAAAGAGATGAGGAACAAGAAGGTTCACTTAGTCAAAGTGAAATGGAGTGGAGATCCACGAGATTGTACTTGGGAAACTGAGGAAAGCATTGAGAAAGCCTACCCCAAGTGCATGGTGGATATCTCTGATTGACTCTGGTGCAAGGTACATTTACCATATTTTGCATTTCCATTTTGTTCTCTACTTTGTTGTTGTTTCTTTGCATGGATGTAAACTTTTTAATTATATAGTCTGATTATTTTAAAAGAGTATATGAATTAATTGGTATATTCTTGAAAAGTTAATCAACAAATTGATTGTTGTTTGTGTTGTGTGGTTGGGAATTTGATTTATCAAATTATTGTGATGATAAGTAATTTAACCAATGAATGAATGGTAAATTTATTCGATTAAATCACACATTGAACTGGTTTAGAAATAGATAGAAATATATACATGTACATTATATATGTTTGAACAGGTAAATGAATTAGCTATTGAGTAAAGAATTTATTTGTGTGCCCGACAAATAGGTAAACCTTAATGAGTTGGTTGCGCAATTTTATTATTATATCAACTCCTGTGAATGCCATTGGATGCGAAGTGCAGGTCATTCTGTTTGTAATAATAAATGTCACCATAGGATAGTAACAATTAATTTTGAACTACACTACATGGCATACTTCTTGAAGATAGGCATACTTCATCATATACCACATAAGCATTTGGAGCTTGTGTGACGAGGTTGAAGATTTACCATACGAGCGAGAGGCTTGTATGGCGATGACTATATATTACAGGTTGAACTGATGACTGATATGGACTATATAAAATGTAACGGTAAATTGCAAGATTAATAAAAACCCCATACGGGTCTGGAGATGACAATAAACACGTCTCTCTGGTCATTAAGGCACAAAAACCATTTATAGGGTGACGAGAATTTATTCTCTGGAGTTATGATCTATACACACTCCCCTATGGACACTGGAATATATCACTATAAATATGTGCATGCTTATTAGGATTTATTGGGTACCTAATACAGCCCAATAAATTTCCAAACCCGCCCCGTACAAAGGAGGTCGTGGCGAAATTTTTCGAAAATTTAGGGTGTTATCCAAATCTTTGAAGAATTAGAAAATTCTTGGAAACTGAAGAGTTGAAGAATGAAAGCCAGAATGAAAGTTGAGTTAGTTAATTAAACAACTTTCGACTTCGTTCCTTTTCAGGGACGAAAAGATTTTAAGTGGGGGAGATGTGAAATCAGGCGAGGGGACCTTCCCGAATATGTCAAGAAGAACACACAGGCCATGCCGTCGTAGTCATCTGTCCAAGCTCCTCAGGCTGGTCCCCGAGTTCCTCGAAATGGAATGGACCCCAAGACTAGCACTCGCAGCATTATCATTAATTAAATTTATATTTCTTTTTCAGTGTACTTCAGTTTCAATAAACGAACACTTTGATGTACACATGTACGGGGTTAGGATTTGGCTCCTAGGCATGCGCTGGAATCAACAGTTGTTCCCTTAGAATTTATTTTCATTTTTCTGTAATAGTTCTCTAGCTACTATGAATTTTCTTTTGCAAACATGGATTATGTTTGAATGTTTTAAGCCGAGCATGACTAATGCTCGCCCCTCCTAGAAATGGTCAGTGCAAAAGCCTACCTTCATCTCTGAAAACCTGCTCCTTGAGCCGAGAATGGTTAGATCTCTTTAAGCCGAGTTTGGACTATACTCGCCCCTTCTAAAAAAATTCCAAATGATTTCACATAAGTCGAGCACAAATAAACACTTGCAATAAGCTATTAATGTTCGCCACCTCCATAAGCCGAGCATGGTTAATGTTCGTCACCTCCATAAACCGAGCATGGATAATGCTCGCCACCTTTGTAAGCTGAGTATTGTTAATACTCGCCATCTCTCAAAGCCAAGTGTAATAAATGCTCGTCTGTGATGATAGGTAGAATACTTGACCCATCGAAATTGAAGCCTTCTCCAGACCGAGAATGGTTCACTTTATCTTTGCAGGTACTGAATCTCACAACTGAAGTCAGTGATCATCATCTTGGCCATAATACGGTACCCAATGGTTGTCGGTTTTCTGACCTTAATACGACCTTCTTTGGTCGTCGGTTTTCTGGTATTATTACAGTCATCGAGGTCATCGGACTTCTGGCCTTAATATGGTCCGGTGTGACCAAAGCCACTCGAGCAATTATGCTTCAGATCACCTTTCAGAACACACCTCCCTCTACCGAAGAAGATGTACTCTGAAGGGCAAAATGTTAACCGTCTTTTTGGTAAAAGGCTACCACAAATCGGATCGAAGATCAATATCTAGAAATGCGCCCTTCAGCAACGTGCAAATAGCCAAAGCTCAGCCCAAAAATGCCTTCTTTAGGTGCCAGCCCGAGCCAGTCCCTTCCTGCCATTAACTCGTTCACTCCAGAATATTCGCTCTCCTAGTCGACCGAATATCTCGCTCCCATAAAAAGCACATCGACCGAATATCTCGGATCTGCATGGAAATATCTAACTCAGTCATTCAAAGGCTCAGCCTGACTTTCAAGGCAATAAAGGCGGTCAACCATATCCGGACTGAGCTCTACTTTTGATACACCTCACCTCGAGTGCCACGTAAGCCGCTATTTCCGAGGATACCATTAATGAGCAGTGGAATGGGTCCTACCACCGCAATTGCTACCAATGATCGAGCTCCATGTGTCCGAGCTCGGAAAAGGGGGAAGGCTAGGTGGCGGCCCGTTCAGCCCAGCACTTCACCTATAAATACCACAAAGCTCAAAGTGGAAAAGGGCTTCTTTTCGGATACTCTACTCTTCCCTAAAGACTTCTGACTCTCATGGCTAACTCATGAAACAATCAGTCTTTCTCTTCTTCATTCCCAAAAAGAAAAGGCTTTGTACTTGTAATCAAAAGAAAAATCAATACATATAAAGTGGACGTAGGCACAGTCTTTTGTCGAACCACTATAAAAATCTTGTGCGTATTCCCTCTTTTTCTTTGCTTTTTTGCACTTTATAATCATAGTTCGTGTGTTATTCATACGATTGGGGGTTGGCTGTCACAAGAGACCAACTTTGGACGTCTACAATATCTCTATTGATTTAAAAGATGGGCTAGTTATTCGGAATGAGCAGGTTTTGACCCATTGTGAATAACTATACGATGTAATGCAAATGACGTTGACTGTGATTAAAGACCGGAGACCTTCACATCGGAAGGATTGCTCATCGATGCCTCGGGTGGCCACCTAATTATGGGTTATATTGTGATGGCGATCTAACCTTACTTGGAGAGATTCGGTTTGCATAGGCTTTCACACCCAGGCTGGGTCGTGGAATAAAACGCCTTCAGTTTTGTTCATAACCTAGAACGAACTGGTAATTGGATGTGTGTCTGACGTTATATTTTACAACATAACCAATTGGTTTTTATTGATGTTATATCAGTTTGTGGTGGATGATTCATTCTCATAACTTAACACCCTACTTTAAGACTTATGTACACAAAGGGTTACATATTAATAGACACTGATTATAGGTTGAGAATTGACAATGTGACATGTTAAGTGTTGAGCCGATGAAAGATTTTTGTTGAAAAGCAGAGCATTGTGGATGATGATTAAAGCATGGATGATATAGCTTAGCTTTGTGTTGAAAAGAGACCTTAGAGCCTCACAACCTGTGAATGGGCGAAAATAGGATGATGGATGGCATAGATAAGGATATACATTTCCTTCTAGATAAAAAGTGATGCTATGATATAGAGCCTTGGAAAGTTTACTTATGTGGATGATAGATCGAGGCACCTCGGACGATGGTCGGTCACGACCGTAGAACGTTATGTTCAGGAAAGATTCCAACCAACCTATTTGTGTTGGTTGGCTCTGTCATTCCCAAGGATCACACGACAGTGAGTCCTAGGACATCCCGCTAGAGGTGTTCCGAATGGTAATGTAACGATAGGGATTTCACCCGAACCTAATCGATCGCCAAACCGACCAAGACCGTTCAAACCCGGATCGTAATGAGGACAAGACGAATCAGAACACAAACAGAAGAACATTTCATTGCTTATTAAAACAATTCCATCAGAATACAAGAATATACAGAGTATGAATAATTATAATACAACAGAAAAATATCAGAGATTACAATACATTACATAGCAGCGGAAAAACAATACAAAACACAACTAAAAGTAATACACGGATACAGAGCTTTACGAGTATCGTTCCAGCTGTAAACAAGGATCTTGTGAATATAAATCTGCAAAACCAAAACTACTAGCTGCCCGTGTCATAATAAGGGCACCCAGAATTTAGGTTAAAACAATTAACTCTAGGTCAGTCATGTGACTGGTGTGAGAACTAAAACAGTTATTAATCTTTATTTTAAAGTTAGGTAAATCAAGGGACCACACCGTATAACACGGAACGGGTTTCCTCCCAAGAATACCAGTGCATAAAACAACAGCGCAATGATAAATAAAGAACAATGAAGCTATTATAAGACCCAGGTCCCATCACACAATGCAACACAAGCCGGAGGATAGGGTTTTACCTTATAATAGCCAAAGAATGCTTGATACGCTAAATTTCATCTTTTATTATTACTATAAGTGTATAGTGTCAAAACAATTTCAATCTTAAGTATCAATCATAGACGGCATAAGTGCCCCATACCACCATGTCACCATATATAGGTTCTACAATCAAAACCACAAGATGTCGTATTTGGAAGCTGGATTTCCATCTATGAACCGAGGCAAAAGATAGTCCTCACCGATTCGAGACTCTCTAGCCCGAGCCTTAGGATCAGAGCTCGAGTGACCCTTGGATCGTCGGGGCCGGTCCACAGACGTGGATTAAAATGCCTGAACACTGCGTTTCCCTGCCCTGTGGGGTGTAAATGAGCCAAATGACTCCATCGGCTCCACATAGTCACCGATCTATCCGAGGCGCCTCGCAATCCAACAACCACACAGGTGAAAATAATATAAATGTCAGGGCTGGTAGGTCACTGACACGACCCTAGCTAGAAGGAAACGCATGTCCTCCCTGAGGTCCTCTCCTATTTCTGATTCACAACCGGGGTGTGAGGATCACGAATTAACGCTAAACAAAGCTATGCCACAAAGGTCGTGCTTTGATCATCAACCACAAGACTTTGCTATTCAACGGAAGCCTTGATCATTTGCATCTTAGCATGCCACACAGGCAAACCACTCCATGCAACCGATATCCATCAATCACATAGAATGATATCCAATGTCAGACACATAGTCCATTTACAAGTCCGTTCTGGGTCTGAACGAAACCGGAGGCACCTTGTACCTCGCATATCCATTGATCTCCAAGTACGTCTGGACGATCACCAACTGATTCCCTCCTCTTGGGTGTACAGCCCAATCAAGATCATCAGTAATTATCCAAACGATGTGAAGACCTCCGGTCTTCGACCACCGTCTTCATCCTCGACACATCGTCGAATCAGTTATTCAGAATGGGCTAAACCCGGTCTTTCTGAATAACTCGCATATATAATAAACAAGTGTTACACGAACACAACATACGCCTCATTCCAATTCAGAATATTCCTTTATTCAGATATTCTTATACTTTGGGAAAGGTTCCCATTAATTTTATCAAAGATAAATTCTTTTAAATTTATTCTTTAATCTTCTTTTGAATACCAATTCAAACCAAATTATGGTTTATCCAAACTAGTCGGGATTAACGAACCTTACCGAAGTAATCATTTGTTTTAATTTCCCAATCCCAACCTATTCCTCCCATGAAGTAAAACTGGTAATACTTCATATCTAACACCAAGGTGTTGTCGGTAAATTCAATTACCATTTCACATTCAAATCTAACTAAAGATTTAACTATCGCCTGGAGCAAAACTGGTGATACTCCATTCTCGATCATTTCAATCTAATTAAAGATTCATTAAAACTCCACTTGGTTTTAATTTTCCCAAAAATCACTATCAATGATTATTTAACTTGGGAAATCATATCCTGTCTTTAACTGGGTTAAAGAACCAATGTCATTTAAAACACGGTTCACTATCACATTCCATTCATTATCGGGTTAAAGAACAAGTGTTATTTAAAACACCGTTCACGATAAACCCAATTCACATTCCATTAATTATCGGGTTAAAGAACAAGTGTTATTTAAAACCCCGTTCACGATAAACCCAAAAATCAATTCAAATTCAATTACAATTAAATACCATTTAATTGGTATACTTCATTAAATCTAAATAAAAAGATTTAATATTTTTCTCAACTGGGTTTAAGAACAGTGTTAATGAAGACACCATTCACGACAAACCCAAATCCCATTTGATATTAAATACAAGGCTCTGAACAGAAAATATATCGGCTTATATTCAATATCAAATTCTACAACTAACAAATATCATATTGAAAATAACGTATAATTCAAATTTCCATAACAATATCTGCATAATTACGAAATCCAACATCGAAATATTCTAAAGATTTCGATTCAAATCCATTCCAATTCAATTATTGGAAATTCTGGTTACTTTTAAAACCCCTTTCAAATCCAATTTATTTATTTAAAAAATAAATGGATTATAATTCTAGTTCAAAACTAGTTCATTTCGATAAAAATCTATTTTTATCTTTTCATATATGGAATTTTTCATCCCAATTCTTTACAAATCATTTCTTATGATTTTACACAAGTTATTACCATTTTTAATAATTTTATCAAGGCCCATATAGTCGATTTCCATCAACGGCCAACGAACTGCACTTACACCGACCTTTTCCAAATTTGATTTGGACATAATTCCAAATCCAACTGTTAGATTTCTAATTTCTTGTATTCGTTAGAAAGCTCTTTTCGATACGAACCCAACGGTTCCGGTTTTAGGAGAATCCGACGGTCGGATCTCCCGTAATATCCATTTGAAGTCAATGGTCGAAATTCGCGAACTCCCGCGGTGCGTTCTATTCAGGCCATTATATATATATATATAATATATATATTTCGTCGATTTCCTTTTTAAAACGTATTTTATAAATCGTTTTAAATTCGTTTTCAAAACGATTTCAACTACGTATTCAATTTCAAATCAAAATTGAATATTTCATATCATCGAAATATAAATGATATTATTTTCAAAACATTATATTTTGAAATCAATTCCTTTTCGATGTTCATTATAAAAATGAATAAAATCGGTATAAATATCGTTCACGTCAAAATGGCGTTAATCTAATCAACACGGCTTTATATATTTCAATAACTTCGTTATTCTATTCAACAAATGAATATTTTCTTCCACACATGAATATATATTTTATTTTCTTTTATTCAACACATGAATATATATTTTATTCAACACATGAATTTTCTTTCTATTCAACACATGAATTTATATTTTATTCAACACATGAATATATATTTTATTCAACACATGAATTTTCTTGTATTCAACACATGAATATATATTTTATTCAACACATGAATATATATTTTATTCAACACATGAATTTTCTTTCTATAATATTCTTTATTTTCCAAATTGGAATGAGGACCAATCAATTACCATATAATGTTAATTATATGGATTCCCTACAACACATGTATATAATAACAACGATAAATAATCAACCATCATCCAAAGTGCACCACACAACTGCATAAGCATTAAATATAAATATTTAACGCTTAAAACAGCCTGTCAATCAATCGATCGACATACAGCTAATCATTGGGACTAGTGTATGTCCAACTTCATCCTAACACCTGTGTGGGGTTTTCAAACAATCAAACTCAGGTTTTATTTGTGCAGTAGGGCGATGTGTAAAATTTATCGTCCCAACCCATATCAGTCAAATGTGTGTATATAAACAAGTCGTCCGATTCGTTTATAAATATTTATTTTATATACACATTAAAAATTATATTTTTAACTATAAAATATTTTCCACTATAAAATATTTTATTCCATTCCACATCACACAATCAACTTTCACAACACACCAATTAAACAAATAAGTCATCCATGGTCTGTGGACAACGGGTATCGGGTGTTGCTAAGCACCGTCTGCATCCTAGTATGTATTTCAACTAGAAATTAAAATAAAAGTGAGGAGTTCTCACCGAGGGTTCCACTCCTCCATTTCATTTCCGAAATTCAGAACAGTATGGATTTGCCCGTACTTCCAACTTAGTCTTCTCTACGCTGTTCATATTAAAAATCACATTTTTATCTCTTTATCCCAATAAATAAAAATCATATTTTTATTTCTACTTCATATATTTTACAACGCTTCTTTCTATATAAAAATTATATTTTTATATTTCTACTTCTTATATAAAGATCGAAATTTTTTTCCGCTTCATATATAAAAATTCCGCCTTTCTATATATTAAAAATAACACCTTTCTATGTATAAAAATATCGTCTTTACTATGATAAAAATATAATCTTTTCATCGCTACTTCTATATACATAAAAATCGAATTTTTATCGCTATTCTATATATATATAAATCGAATTTTTATTCTTTCTATTATATAAAAATCATATTTTTACTCTTTCTATTATATAAAAATCATATTTTTATTCTTTCTATTATATAAAGATCATATTTTTATTCTTTCTATTATAAAAAATCATATTTTTATTATCTCTACTTCATGTACAAAGATCGAATTTTTATTTAGCTACAACATTAGAAAAGTCATATTTTTATGACGCTACTATATAAATAAACATCATATTTTTATGTGAACAAAGATCATATTTTTTTTTCTTATTTAAAGATCTCTTCTTTTTCAATATAAAAATCTAATCTTTCTTATGAATCATTCATATGAAAACCATGTTCTTCCTCGCTATTTTATATATTCAAAATCAAATCCTTTTATGTATAAAAATCAATTCTTCTTATCATTAAAAATCATTTCTTTTCAAGAAAACATTATAAATAAAAATTTAATTTCTAACCAATGCTAATATATAAAATAAAATAAAATAAACTGATTTAAACACAATGTATTCTAATTAAATTAATTAATTAAATTAAAAAACACACCTTAGTCTTAAAATTGCATCTTAGCCGGAGGAGGGGGGTTCGGACGTTTGGGGGGGAGAGGTGGCTAATGGCGCGGGGAGGTCGCAGGTGACGGGCGGTGTCGTTGACGGCTCGCGCGTGGGGGGGGGGGGGGGGGGCGATCTCGAATCGGACGTGGAGGGGGTTATCGAGTGGGGGGAGGATGGGAGGTCAGCGACGACGGGAAGGAGGGCTTCACCTGAGGTGCGGCGGCGAGGGGAGGAGCGGGGGCGTCCATGATGGCGGCGGCTCGAGATCCCCTTTTTTTCTTTAATTCCTTCTGGCGTTGACCAAGTGAGTGGGAGAGAGGGATTATATAGTAATAATATATATTTAATTATTTATTTAATTATAAAAAGTAACTTTTAATTTCGAACTCGAAATCAAACCCACCGACTGTTGTCCCTAACTAATTACGCCCATTATGAACACAATGGGATATGTATCGTTAGCCAATTCTATCATTTCGATTAGTTTTCGTCAAAATCAAAATATAAATCAATATATTGAATTTGAATGCACATTTCAATTTATCGGGGCCACCTACGGACTTTAAAAATTCCCGAAAAATATTTTCTAGCTTCGTACTGATGATACGGTCCTAACAAAACTAATTTCATCAAATTCTGAGATCATTTGAAAAATGGCCATTTTCTGGTCGATCGAAATTGACTAAAACTGTCAAAACACGTTTTCTTTTACCACGCTCACATATTGATTCAGAAAATTATGAATTTTGGAATCTAGCAATAATTTGACATCCCGGATCCAAAAAAAGTGGTTTCGTCGAAAACAAAGGTCGTTTGCAAAATTTTCATTTTTAAGGGCCAAAATTCCATAGTGACTATTCTGAATTTTCAATTGGACATAACTTTTTATTCCCGCTATGAAATTTCAATTTTTCGGATTCGTTGGAAAGATATTCTCAAATAGATTCTAATATTTTTGGTTTTGCTAAAATCCGGTTTATTTTGAATCCTGTACATTCATTTGAAATTTGAAATCGAATGTTCGAACTATCGCGCCATTTTCAATTCCTTTTATAATTATAAATAATTATTTATATTCTAACGCCGATTCAAATAAATATATACGTTCAAATTCTATTCAAATTAAATTTCTCGTCATTATTATTTAAAATAATTCATTTTAAATAATCAAAATTCGCTAAAATTGCCAAAATAGAATTTTTAAATTGGCTCGGATTTCCGGGTTATTACAATCTCCCCCACTTAAAAACTTTTCGTCCTCGAAAAGGAATGAAGCTGAAAGTTGTTTTACAAACCAACTCAACTTCCATTATTTTCTTTACGGCTTAAGTTCTTCAGCTTTTCAGTTTCTAAGAACTTTTCAAATTTTTCAAAAATTTGGCTAACACCCTAAATTTTCGAAAAATTTCGCCATAACCACCCCTGCATCGGGAGCTTCGGGATATTTCAGATAGCCTCCCATGGCCCTTACCAATCCAAAAATAAAAAGAAACAGCCAAGCGGCTAGCCAATCGGCTCCTAAAATCATCAAAAACCCAAGAAATACAATAAGCATGTACCTATTTGTCGGGCAAACAATTTTATTCCTCTTCTCTAGCCTCCTTGCTATGACCTGTTCAATGTAAGTACCTGTATATGCATGCAAATGCGACTAATTTTCAATACAATTCACTATTTGGTTCAATTTGGCTAAAGGTTCAACATTTAGTTAATCGAACAATAATTAAACAACACAATCACCAATCAATTAGTTGATTATCTTTTCAAACACATAATTTTGAGACATATACAGAAAATCATGTTTTTGATGCCAAATCACAACAATAAGCCCTATCTAGTTTTGGTTCTCACACCAGTCAATTGGAATCACATAGAAATCCCACTTTCGAAACTCGAACACAAATACTGATGATGCATGGTCATTATCAGCATCATCTCCGTGCGACTAGAGTGTGATTCTATATCTATCCAGTATATTAAAACTTCGAATACACGTGGATCGGACGTATACGAAAAATCTTTGTATACTTGATTGTCCAAACTCAATATAAAATAAATAACCAAATACGTATAATTGAAATTTATTTTCAAAACAAATTTTGTTTTATTTTCTAAAAATATACTCTTCACACTCGTTCTAGGATACTACTGATCCCGTCTCTAACGAGTCATTCTCATTGGATATTACTAATCCAATCTCTGATGAATTCTTTCGTTTGGTTCTAAGGCGTCTTATTCTCCGAGCTCTGTGAACCAAAGCTCTGATACCAAATGTAATGATAGGGATTTCGCCCGGACCTAATCGATCGCTAAACCGACCAAGACCGTTCAAAACCCGGATCGTAATGAGGACAGGATGAATCAGAACACAAACAGAAGAACATTTCATTGCTTATTACAACAATTCCATCAGAATACAAGAATAGAGTACGAATAATTATAATACAACAGAAAAATATCAGAGATTACAATAAATTACATAGCAGCGGAAAAACAATACAAAACACAACTGAAAGTAATACACGGATACAGAGCTTTCCGAGTATCGTTCCAGCTATAAATCAGGATCCTGTGAATAAAAATCTGCAAAACCAAAACTACTAGCTGCCCGTGTCAAAATAAGGGCACCCAGAGTTTAGGTTAAGACCATAAACTCCAAGTCAGTCTTGTGACTGGTGTGAGAACTAAAACAGTTATTAATCTATATTTTAAAGTTAGGTAAATCAAGGGACCATGCCGTATAACACAGAACGGGTTTCCTCCCAAGAATACCAGTGCATAAAACAATAGCGCAATGCTAAATAAAGAACAATGAAGCTATTATAAGACCCATGTCCCATCACACAATGCGACACAAGCCGGAGGATAGGGTTTTACCTTATAATAGCTAAAGAATGCTTGATACGCTAAATTTCATCTTTTATTATTACCATAAGTGTATAGTGTCAAAACAATTTCAATCATAAGTATCAATCATAGACGGCATAAGTGCCCCATACCACTATGTCGCCATATATAGGTTCTACAATCAAAACCGCAAGATGTCGTATTTGGAAGCTGGATTTCCATCTATGAACCGAGGCAAAAGATAGTCCTCACCGATTCGAGACTCTCTAGCCCGAGCCTCAGGATCAGAGATCGAGTGACCCTTGGATCGTCAGGGTCGGTCCACCGATGTGGATTAAAATACCTGAACACTGCGTTTCCCCACCCTTTGGGGCGTAAGTGAGCCAAATGACTCCATCAGCTACACATAGTCACCGATCTATCCGAGGCACCTCGCAATCCAAAAACCACACAGGTGAAAATAATATAAATGTCAGGGCTGGTAGGTCACTGATACCACCCTAGCTAGAAGGAAATGCATGTCCTCCCTGAGGTCCTCTCCCGTTTCTGGTTCACAACCGGGGTGTGAGGCTTGCGAATTAACGCTACACAAAGCTACGTCATAAAGGTCGTGCTTTGATTATCAACCACTAGACTCTGCTTTTCAGCTGAAGACTTGATCATTTGCATCTTAGCATGCCACACAGGAAAACCACTCCATGCAACCGATATCCATCAATCACATAGAATGATATCCAATGTCAGACACACAGTCCATTTACAAGTCCGTTTTGGGTCTGGACGAAACCGCAGGCACCTTGTACCTCGTATATCCATCGATCTCCAAGTACGTCTGGATGATCACCAACTGATTCCCTCCTCTTGGGTGTACAGCCCAATCAAGATCATCAGTAATTATCCAAATGATGTGAAGACCTCCGGTCTTCGACCACCGTCTTCATCCTCGACACATCGTCGAATCAGTTATTCAGAATGGGCTAAACCCGGTCTTTCTAACTCGCGTATATAATAAACAAGTGTTACACGAACACAATATACACCTCATTCCAATTCAGAATATTCCTTTATTCAAATATTCTTATACTTTGGGAAAGGTTCCCATTAATTTTATCAAAGATAAATTCTTTTAAATTTATTCTTTAATCTTCTTTTGAATATCAATTCAAATCAAAATTTGGTTTATCCAAACTAGTCGGGATTAACGAACCTTACCGAAGTAATCATTTGTTTTAATTTCCCATTCCCTACCTATTCATCCCATGAAGTAAAACTGGTAGTACTTCATATCTAACACCACGGTGTTATCGGTAAATTCAATTACCATTTCACGTTCAAATCTAATTAAAGATTTAACTATCGCCTGGAGCAAAACTGGTGATACTCCATTCTCGATCATTTCAATCTAATTAAAGATTCGTTAAAACTCCACTTGGTTTTAATCTTCCCAAAAATCACTATCAATGATTATTTAACTTGGGAAATCATATCCTGTCTTTAACTGGGTTAAAGAACCAATATCATTTAAAACACGGTTCACTATAAACCCGAAATCACATTCCATTCATTATCGGGTTAAAGAACAAGTGTTATTTAAAACACCGTTCACGATAAACCCAATTCACATTCCATTAATTATCGGGTTAAAGAACAAGTGTTATTTAAAACCCCGTTCACGATAAACCCAAAAATCAATTCAAATTCAATTACAATTAAATACCATTTAATTGGTATACTTCATTAAATCTAAATAAAAAGATTTAATCTTTTTCTCAACTGGGTTTAAGAACAGTGTTAATGAAGACACCATTCACGACAAACCCAAATCCCATTTGATATTAAATACAAGGCTCTGAATAGAAAATATATCGGCTTATATTCAATATCAAATTCTACGACCAACAAATATCGTATTGAAAATAACGATATAAATATATCTTTCAAATTTCCATAACAATATCTGTATAATCACGAAATCCAACATCGAAATATTCCAAAGACAATTTCGATTCAAATCCATTCCAATTCAATTATTGGAAATTCTGGTTACTTTTAAAACCCCTTTCAAATTCAATTTATTTATTTCAAAAATAAATGGATTATAATTCTAGTTCAAAACTAGTTCATTTCGATAAAAATGTATTTTTATCATTTCAAATATGAAAATTTTCATCCCAATTCTTTCCAAATCATTTCTTATGATTTTACACAAATTATTGCTATTTTTAATAATTTTATAAAGGCCCGTACAGTCGATTTCCATCAACGGCCATCGAACTGCACTTACAACGACCTTTTACAAATTTGATATGGACATAATTCCAAATCCAACCGTTAGATTTCTAATTTCTTGTATTAGTTAGAAAGCACTTTTCGATACGAACCCAAGGATCCGGTTTTAGGAGAATCCGACGGTCGGATCTCCCGTAATATCCATTTGAAGTCAATGGTCGAAATTCGCGAACGGTCGCGGCGCGTTCTATTCTGGCCATTATATATATATAATATATATTATATATATTTCGTCGATTTCCTTTTTAAAACGTATTTTATAAATCGTTAAAAATTCGTTTTCAAAACGATTTCAACTACATATTCAATTTCAAATCAAAATTGAATATTCCATATCATCGATATATAAATGATATTATTTTCAAAACATTATATTCTGAAATCAATTCCTTTTCGATATTCATTATAAAAATGAATAAAATCAGTATAAATATCGTTCACGTCAAATTGGCGTTAATCTAATCAACACGGCTTTATATATTTCAATAACTTCTTTATTCTATTCAACAAATGAATTTTTTCTTCCACACATGAATATATATTTTATTCAACACATGAATTTTCTTTTATTCAACACATGAATATATATTTTATTCAACACATGAATTTTCTTTCTATTCAACACATGAATTTATATTTTATTCAACACCTGAATATATATTTTATTCAACACATGAATTTTCTTTTATTCAACACATGAATATATATTTTATTCAACACATGATTTTCTTTCTATAATATTCTTTATTTTCCAAATTGGAATGAGGCCCAATCAATTACCATATAATGTTGATTATATGGATTCCCTACAACTCATATATACAATAGCAACGATAAATAATCAACCATCATCCAGAGTGCACCACACAACTGCATAAGCATTAAATATAAATATTTAATGCTTATAACAGCCCGTCAATCAATCGATCGATATACAACTAATTATTGGGAATAGTGTATGTCCAACTTCATCCCAACACCCGTGTGGGGTTTCCAAACAATCAAATACAGGTTTTATTTGTGCAGTTGGGCGATGTGTAAAATTTATCGTCCCAACCCATATCAGTCAAATGTGTGTATATAAACAAATCGTCCGATTCGTTTATAAATATTTATTTTATATACACGTTAAAAATTATATTTTTAACTATAAAATATTTTCCACTATAAAATATTTTAGTCCATTCCACATCACACAATCAACTTTCACAACACACCAATTAAACAAACAAGTCATCCATGGTCTGTGGACAACGGGTGTCGGGTGCTGCTAAGCACCGTCTGCATCCTAGTATATATTTCAACTAGAAATTAAAATAAAAGTAAGGAGTTCTCACCGAGGGTTCCACTCCTCCATTTCATTTCCGAAATTCAGAACTGTCTGGATTTTCCCGTACTTCCAACGTAGTCTTCTCCACGCTGTTCATATTAAAAATCACATTTTTATCTCTTTATCCCAATAAATAAAAATCATATTTTTATTTCTACTTCATATATTTTACGATGCTTCTTTCTATATAAAAATTATATTTTTATATTTCTACTTCTTATATAAAGATCGAATTTTTTCCGCTTCATATATAACAATTCCGCCTTTCTATATATTAAAAATATCACCTTTCAATATATAAAAATATCGTCTTTACTATGATAAAAATATAATTTTTTCATTGCTACTTCATATATACATAAAACTCGAATTTCTATCGCCATTGTATATATATAAAAATCGAATTTTTATTCTTTCTATTATATAAAAAATCATATTTTTATTCTTTCTATTATATAAAAATCATATTTTTATCCTTTCTAATATATAAAGATCATATTTTTATTCTTTCTATTATATAAGAATCATATTTTTATTATCTCTACTTCATATACAAAGATCGAATTTTTATTTCGCTACAACATTAGAAAAGTCATATTTTTATGATGCTACTATATAAATAAACATCATATTTTTATGTGAACAAAGATCATATTTTTTTCTTATTTAAAGATCTCTTCTTTTTCAATATAAAAATCTAGTCTTTATTATGTAATCATTCATATGAAAATCATGTTCTTCCTCGTTATTTTATATATTCAAAATCAAATCCTTTTATGTATAAAAATCAATTCTTCTTAACATTAAAATCATTTCTTTTCAAGAAAACATTATAAATAAAAATTTAATTTCTAACCAACGCTAATATATAAAATAAAATAAACTGATTTAAACACAATGTATTCTAATTAAATTAATTAAATAAATAAATAAAATAAAAAACACACCTTGGTCCTAAAATTGCATCTCAACCGAAGGAGGGGGTTTCGACGATGGGGGGGGAGGGGGATGGCAGAGAGGTGGTTGATGGCGCGGGGGAGGTCGCAGGTGGCGGGCGGTGTCGTTGATGGCTCGCGGGGGGGAGGGGGGTGCGATCTCGAATCGGACGTGGAGGGGGTTATCAAGTGGAGGAGGAGGGGAAGGGGAGGTCAGCGACGGGGAGGAGGGCTTCACCTGAGGTGCGGCGTTGAGGGGAGGAGCGGGCGGCGTCCACGATGGCGGCGGCTCGAGATCCCCTTTTTTTCTTTAATTCCTTCTGTCGTTGACCAAGTGAGTGGGAGAGAGGGGTTATATAATAATAATATATATTTAATTATTTATTTAATTATAAAAAGTAACTTTTAATTTTGAACTCGAAATCGAACCCACCGACTGTCGTCCCTAGCTAATTACCCCCACTCTGAACACAATGGGATATGTATCGTTAGCCAATTCTATCGTTTCGATCAGCTTTCGTCAAAATCAAAATATAAATCAATGTATTGAATTTGAACGCACATTTCAATTTATCGGGGCCACATACGGACTTTAAAAATTCCCGAAAAATATTTTCTAGCTTCGTATTGACGATACAGTCCTAACAAAACTAATTTCGTCAAACTCTGAGATCGTTTGAAAAATGGCCATTTTCTAGTCGATCGAAATTGACTGAAACTGTCAAAACACATTTTCTTTTGCCACGCTCACATATTGATTCAGAAAATTACGAATTTTGGAATCTGGCAACAATTTGACATCCCGGATCCAAAAAAATTGTTTTTATCGAAAACGAAGGTCGTTTGCAAAATTTCCATTTTTAAGGGCCAAAATTCCATAGCAACTATTCTGAATTTTCAATTAGACATAACTTTTTATTCCCGCTATGAAATTTCAATTTTTTGGATTCGTTGAAAAGATATTCTCAAATAGATTCTAATATTTTTGGTTTCACTAAAATCCGGTTTATTTTGAATCCTGTACATTCGTTTGAAATTTGAAATCGAATTTTCGAACTACCGCGCCATTTTCATTTCCTTTTATAGTTATAAATAATTATTTATATTCTAACGCCAATTCAAATAAATCTATACATTCAAATTCTATTCAAAATAAATTTCTCGTCGTTATTATTTAAAATAATTCATTTTAAATAATCAAAATTCGCTAAAATTGCCAAAATAAAAAATTTAAATTGGCTCGGATTTCCGGGTTATTACAGGTTGAGGAAGATCCTTTTTTTGTCATTGTTGGAATCCAACTTCCAATACAAGCTTTCCGTTTTTCAGTTGTAAACTAATAGCCCACATAATGAGATGGGGCATTATACGAGCTAAAATTGATACATTTACTTTTGAAAATAATTTCCATACCTAGACATTAATAATAATATCAGAATTATTTGTTTTAAGAATACCAAGCATGTTTGATTATTATAAGGTAAAACTCTATCCTTCTGTATGCGTTGCATTGTTTAATGGGACTTGATAATCAGTGTAGTCTATAACGCATAACACAAAATAGCGCAAGACTTGTGCTATGAGCTATTTTGCGCTATGCACTATCACACGCTCTATTGCATTTATTTAGAAAAAAGAAGTGATCAACTATATTTTGCCTAACTGATTTTGTTTTTGTTTTTTGTGCATATTTTGTGTCATAACCAAACTGTTCAAGACTCCAAATACAAACAATACCATACTTTATGCATGTATTAAATATTTTTCATGCAAAATGTAATTATATTACAGAAAATTTGATAAATTCATACTATACATTCAAAATAATTGATGTATTTAATATATTGTATCTTACAAATCTAAATTTTATTCTTATAATTGTGAGTTATAATGAGATTTATTTCTATTTATCAATTATGGTGATATAAAACTCTTAGAAAAATGCATGAAAATACACTTCTATATAAAAAAATTAAAAAAAAATCTACTAACAAGTACTAAGAAAAAAGGTATAAGTCAGAAAAGTTGTAAAATGAAAGTAAGATCAATTGAAAATAATATATGAAGCCTACAATAATAAGATTCAAATAAACAAAAATTAAACATGATTTAAGCGTACAATAACAAAACATAGAAATTATATTATGCTTCTAAAGTTTTAAAACATATCCACTAGTTTCATCTAAAACATAACCATTTATCATTATTTAAAAGATCATCAATCTCTTCTTCTTTCAAGTCACACTCTATGACATTTTTCCTCTAAGTCATTATAAATATAATAGCATGCTATTTTGGGCTTAATTCATTGTTCAAACATTTAAAAAGAGACAAAAACAAAATAGCGCGCTATTTTGAGCTATGCGCTATTTGGCGCTATGAAAAAATAGCGCGCTATTTTTGCGCTATAGGGAACCCTTGCGCTATTATAAGTACAATAACGTGAGCATTGCGCTATGCGCTATTTGTCATTATAGCGCGCGCTTTGATAACACAGCTTATAATAGCTTCATTTTTCAAAGGCATGAATTTTGAAATTTTTCAATGATTGTATGACATGGGTTATGGTTTGTTATCTAGTTCTCAATCTGGTTAATCCAAGCCTGACCCGACTGTTTGTCGCTTAGGTCAGATCGGAGTGTGTTTCATGTTTAAACAGGTGGATGAGAGGCTTCCATTTGATTTAGAAAAGCCGGAGTTCTTCTTCAGATGGCAGGGTGTATCCTACTTCCTATACTTCGATGTTTCTGGATCGATGATGCGAGGATGGCGTTTATACCTATCCGTGGTATGTCAACCTCTGATAAAGTAATTGTTTTTCGTTGTAAAGATATATATTAAATATTATATTTTGTTCTGCTCTGCTGGGTTTGCTCTGATGAAACCTTGATGAATCGATTTTGCGACATTTGATTTTGTGGTACATGAACACCGTGGATGTGTTAAGTATCGACTATCGAAAATCGGAAATATGGTTTATCGCAGGACCTTCCAATGAAGCTTACTTTTTAAACTCAACTTGTGTTGTTTATAGTCGTTTCATAAGGCAGATGAATTTATGTCATCTCAGCTTGGTATCAGAGCTTTGGTTTAGCGATAAACATTGGCATTGTGGAGTAAAGACTCATCAAAAATAGGACCAGTAGTATCCTAGGACGAATAACTTATCAGAAATATGATCAGTAGTATCCTAGGATGAGTGACTCATTAGAGATAGGGTTAATGATACCCTAGATGAGTTTAGAGAATTATATATATATATATATATATATATATATATATGCGAAAGACGTAATTGTAATTTTTACTTTTAAAAGTAATAAGTATTTCTAAAGAAAAAAAAGAATCCTATTTTGATAAAATAAAGTTAAATTTGAGAAGCTAATCAACTAATTGATTGTTGGATGTGATGTATGGTAACAAATTTAGCTAGCTAATGGATGATTATGCACTTAAACAATTGGATTAGGATAAATAAATGGAATTTTGGGTGATTTTGGACATTCGATAAATTCTGACACATACTAGGTTGAAATTTATAAAGTAGGTTATATTCACGATTTTGGACAGTGAATATACATGAAACTCATTTGTTATTTTAATTAGAAAATTATTGGTTTAAAATGAGTTAGTTTAAACTTGTGTACAGATTAGAAACTCTTTGGTTTAAATTGTAGAAAGGTAAAATTGGAGGTAGAGGTAAGCAGTTGTCTATTCTTCGATATTTGGCCTAGTTTAGGGAGCCTTCTCCACCCACTAGTTCTTCTGAGGATACACAGGGTAGTAGTTCTTTTGACTCGTCCAGTCACAGCAGCACTTACGAGTATCTTTCTGACACCACATCAACATATAGACCCATACGAGTTATAGATTCTGAGTCTGATTCAGCACCTACCCCCATAGAGTCAAACTCCGTACAACCTGAGGACTCGGCTAATTATGATGATTGGATGGTTAAGAACGATGAGGGGGTTGATTTAGATGCTGAGGCTAACGTTATCATGGATGGTCTGATACCAGCACCCCCTGTAGTAGAGATTCAGACTCTTCTTGTACTAAAGATCATACCCGATATTATTCCTGGGCCAATTCACGAGAAGTCTGATCCGACACTACTTGAGATACCACCCCTAGAGATATATGAGCCTGTATTGGACATAGCATTGGATTTTGATGACGAGATCAAACCCGGGATGAAGCTCGAGATAGGGGATAATGAGTATGATGGGGATGATGAGATAGAGCCAGAGATGAAGTTGGAGGTAGAGGAGGACGTCTACAACGTCGACGATGAGGAGGAATTTATGAAGGACGATCCCAACGGCTTTGACGCGAATCATATTATGGTACCTGGATGGGATGGTTGGGATGACCTTAATTCAGATGACGAGGTAGACCCTAATTCAGATGACGAGGTAGACCAGGAGCTAGAGGAGATCACACTCTGTAAGCCCTCTGTGCATGACTCTGACGACCATTAAGCAGCCGGATGCTAGTTAGTTTCGTTTTAGGGATATGATATGTATACATAGTTGTTAGCTTCTCTTTGGTGTAGTACATGCACTTAGTACATATTTTGAAGCAAGATACCATTTTGTATAGACCACCTCAAGTACGTAGTACGTGCTCAGGTTGGTTGGTATAGATGCACATACATAGCTTATACCTTAAGTGGCACTATATACTAAGATATAAGTTATGTCTGCGATATAGATGATATTTTGGTTATGATGTATTGATATATGATATGACATGAAACCTTATGGTTATATATACTGTCTCAATATTCTGTTCTTTGCTTCATCATCGATTTCGAGGATGAAATCTTTTTAAGTACGGAGGATTGTAACGACCTGAATTTTCAGTCGATTTAAAATATGGTTTTAATTACATATACAAGGATTTCTAAATGTTTAAATATAAAATCAAGACATAAATTTTTTTGAAATTAAATTCTAAATTTATTTTATAAAATAAAATAGTTAAAATAAGGTTATTAGATTTAAAAATAATAATTAAAAAGAATAATTTGAAAATTGATAATTTAGTGTTATTTTGAAAGCTAAAAATAAGGTCATTTTTCAAATGGACTCAGAGTTCGATGAAACCAAGTTCATTAGAACCGTATATGTGAAATGTCACAGGATTTCAATTTTTGTAGGAATCGAGATCAGTATGTGCTCATATGAGCAGAAAATGTGTAGGTAATTTTAGTGAGACTTTATTTAAAATAATTGAATTAATTAGTTTGGGCCAACATTTAATATTTAAAAATATATTAGAAATGATGTTCAGTTTTCAAATGTTGGCTAAATGTTTTTAAAATACTAATTTACTTCCATAAACATTTATATGTCATAATACAACGTTTAGAAGGGTTAAGTGTAGTTAAATTAGCTAAAGCAACACATTTATAAGAAGGTGTATTTTCTATGTATTGTCAACATAACCAATGTGTGCTTTCTTTGAGTTGTCAAGCCATCCCCTTCCTCTCCTTTGAATGCCGACACCTCGCCAATCCATGTGCTCCTCCATTTTCTATAAAAAGATCTTCCACTTCTCACTTCTCCTCCTTTCTCCATTTTCTTTCTTACTCCATTTCTCCTTCTATCCCCCACCCCAACCCGTCGGCCACCACCCACCCCATCTCACCACCGTCGACGTTAGCCTCCCCCTTGGCCTCACCACTTCAAAGCTCCAACCTTTCCTCCCTAAAACCCCTTTAAACTCTCTTTTTAATTTATTTACACCACATAACCTAGCTTACACCGCCAACTCCTCCCCTAGGCCTCCAACTCTCTTCGTTAGCCCTCCCCCTTCTACCACTTCAGCCGTGGGACCCCCACCCTAGGCCATGAGCCACTACACTCCAAAAAACCCACATATACTCTTTTTACAACTAAAGATCCGATCTTTACATCTTAAACCCAAGTTAGAACCCATATAAACGCATATAAGTTGATTACATAAGTGTATTTGGCGTATACGTTGTTCATTTGGTTGTTAGCTAGGTGAGGAGTGATGAAAATCATTGCTTTGAAGTTAGACGAAGTGGAAAGCTATGGTGAGCAATTATAGCTCACGTTTGAATTAATATGATGTATATATGGTTATTACTGTTGTGTGTTAGAAATTCAAGTGAATTATATGCTTATATGGCATAATTTTGTTTGTGGTTAAAGTATGAATGTAAATTATTGAAGTTGGTTAGTGACTGATATGGTAACGTAAGTGATTTGGGTAGTTAAACACCGAAGAAAAAGGTTGGTTGAAATTGATTGTAAATTGGTTGAAATATGGCATGTACATTGGTTGGAAATAAATATTTGCAAGTTAATATTTGGGTTACTAAGTGATTAACCAGTTAATAATGGGGTTTGGATAATTTACCGTATTCCAAAATGAGATATATATATATATATAGTGAAAATGGTAGTTGAAACAATTACTTGAATAACAAGTATTTGGAATGAATAGTAAACATCTATTCATATTGGCGCAACTTTTGCCGATATAAACAGGACATGAGTATACATTTTATATGTTGTATGTTGATGTGTTTTGATATGGATTGGCTAGAAATAATAGCTGCTCAGTTATTAACGACAATTAATATTTTGGTAGAAAAGTGGTTTAAAACAGTGTTTGACTGTTGAAAATTTGACACAGATATTTTTGTTGATGATTAACAAATGTTAATCGAGTGTTTATGACATATTGAATCCATATAATTTGAATTATATCGTTGTTAATTGAGTTTTATTCCAATTTGGGAATAAATTGAATATTTTATTAATAAAATATTAAGTGAAAAATAAAAGTTTTTATTTTAAATCTGAAACAATTTGGAAATCCAGTTTAAATAATTACAAATAGTTTTCATAAAGAAATGAAATTGATTTGAAACAGTTTTCAAATAATTAAGGCATGTATTAAATTTTATTTTAAAAGTAAATAGTAATTTTAAAAGGTGAAGTTCGGTTTGAATATCTAGAAAATGTTTTAACTAAATTTTATTGTCCAAATCTGTCTTATTTATTTTTATAATGGGCTTCAAGAAAATTCAAGCTCAAACGGATAAGTTTTAAAAATAATAATATTATTTTAATAATAAAATAATATTATAATATCCATTTAAAGAGATATTGAATTTTAAAGTGATATGGAAAATACTGTTTTCAAAAATTATTATATAGTTATTATATAATTAATAAACTATTTTAAAATTAATTCAATTCGATTTTTAATTATAATCGAAGTTTGGTTTGAATCGACCTAGCCGCGCAGCGGTAGTTCGCGAATTTCGATCACTGACTTAAAATTAACCTACCAGGAGATCCGACCGTCGGATTTTCCCAAAATGGAAAAAGTTTGGTTCGAAATGAAAAGATCTCCCAAATGAGATATAATGTTTTAAAATTCAGCGCCTAGGTTTGAAATAAGTTCATATCAATTTTGAATAAAAGAGTGCTAGTGCCGTTAATAATCCGAAATTGGATTTTTAAGAAATAAGTTATTTTTAAATTATTAAAAATAGGAGTTAGTTTTGCTAAATCATAATAAATGATTTGAAAGAGATTTTGATTGAATATACCAAATTTGGAAAGTTAAAAAGTTATTTTTTAGAAATGAGTTGTTTTGGCGACATTTTTTGCGATGGTCTTTGGAGCGATTTAAAATTAAAAGGTTTTGAGATAACCAATGATATCCAAATTATTTGTAACATATCCAAAGGACTAGAATGAAGTTTTAATATATATATATATGGGATTTATTAAGGTTTAAAACAAAGCTAAGTTTCCCAAATAAAACTGGAATTGAATGGAAATCGATTTAGTGATAATCAAGATAGGTCTGTAAATGAAGACCTTAACTATTTAAGGAATTCAAAAGGCTTTTCCGTATTTCCGTTTATAGTATTAGTCTGATACGAGAATTCACGTTGATTATAAACTGATAAATTTATGTAAATATATCATTGAAAATGAAAGCATGATTTTGGATTTAGCGTGAACGATGTTTGAAATAACGTTTGTTCTTTAACCCATGTAAAGGAAAAGATGATATTCCTAGATAATATTGAATCTTAAATATGATTTTAAGACAAGGAAAGAAGTTGAACTTGATTTTTTCATCGTTGAGTTGGGTGATCTTCTATGTGACGACCCGCCCCGTACCAGCCGGCATTTCCTCCGAAAGTGCGTTGTACACATGCCCAACTAAAACGGAACGGTCGCCAAAGAAAGGAAAGAAGAGAATGAACTATCGAAAACCTGTAGAATGTCTCACAGCGCATGGAACAAAATATAATAATAATATACTTAACATAAAACAGGTGAGATAGTGCATAAGCTGATAACTAAAACCAGCATCAACATCATCATCAGAGTAGCGGAAATCCAAATACAGCTTATTACAACTTTCCAAATTCTGTCTCTAAACAAAAGAAAGAAAGGTACATCACTAATGCCCAAAGTAGTGACCGCAGCAACATAGAGAGAATATCTATATATGTGTATCACACGTGGAAGCCTTCTGCTCATCTCCGGTACAGCTACTCGTGCATACCACCTAACCTGTCTCTAGTCTGGTCGTGAGAGCACCCAGAGTAATAAGAAGAGACATAAAACTCTGGATCAGATAAAAAGTCTGGTATGAGCGATAAGCAGCAAACAGAACAATAACAGGTATACTAAACCATACCTGAACCTGCAACCAAAGAGTTAGCATTACATATTGTACAATACTCTAAGGTGCCACTAACGGATGGTGTAAAGAATACGGGGGGTGGGGGTGTGCGTGTCATAATGATGGCAAACAAATCAAACATAGCAACCATCCTCACATCTCTCACTCAGTGCGTAAAGCATACGATGTCCACCACTGTCAATCACTAGACCCATCGAAGTAGTGACGAAGTTCGACTTGTACAACTACTGCTACTACCAAGCTGACCCCATGGAGTCATGACCAAATCTTTACAAATGACCACACTTCATTGGCATATAGCTCTTTAGTCATACCTAGGCCATTGTGGCCCTGAATCCGTTCACGTACTCCCTACACATAGTGATCCAAAGTTACAGACATCGACAACCCCTTTACACACGTCTCGCAGCAAAGGCCAACTCATGAAGTCAACTCATTGGTTCCTAACTGGATCATGAGTACAAACTTCTCCTTTGGACTACCTTTGCATCTCGGTTTTTAGTCTCCTCCTCTGGATTGGTCTTCATTTAGTTCAGAAGCAAACTTCCTCTCGGACCGGTTCTCTTCTCCTTGTTCAGCTCCTGGTCATCACCCATGTCAACTCTTCTGATTTGGATCGAAATACCCAACACGGGTCGGGTCGTGGTGACCCTATCGGATCGGGTCATGCTCCATGGCTTGTGACGCTCCCCTGGGATCGTGATGCTCCTACCTCTTCAGATCGTGGATGTGCTTCGGTTCAAAGTGGCACCTTGGCTCGGGTCGTGATGCATAGGTCAGCTCGTGGTTGGAGGTACAGCTCGAAGCATCAGTCCGATCAAGCTCCACGGTTCGGGTCGTGCTCCACGCACAGCTCGTGGTGAAGGTTGGGTGGCGCGAACAGGTCGGGTCGAGGCAGAGGGGGCGATCCGATCCATATTTCCTGCAACTTCTTCCAGCGACTGTTTACGCCATTAGATGGCGTTTTCGACCAATCTAACACTTCTAGACAATCGCAAACATACTATACAGTCATAGCAACACGTACAATCATCCACAAACAGCAAAACAACAATCATAGCATGTAAAATGGATCAAACATACCCAAAAACCCATATTTTCCCTTAAGCATGTTTAAAGCAAATCTAATGATATGATTAGAAAAACTTAACCAAATTAACCCAAACTTCTAACAGAGGTCTAAAACATCATTTCGAATTTTATAAATATTTTTCCAAATTTTTATCATGTCTAATTTCGTTAATCTTCACTAATTATGCTTAATTAACCGTAATTAGTGCAAAACTATACAAATCACTCACCTTGGCCACAAATAAAATACCAAATCTGAAATGATTCTCTGTTTGGCTCTGTTCCCAATGCAACACAGCAGCTCTAACCTTGCTTTGGTGCTATTCCTCCTTAATTTGATGTAGTTTAAGCCAAAACTTGATTAAGAAGTGATTAGGGGTGTTTTTAGATGTTGGAGGCCATTGTTAGGTTGAAGAGAGGGTTTGTGGCGGCTGGAAAATGAGTGAAAAACCGAAATCCTAACCCTAGCAGCCCTTAAATACCTCTAATCCCAAAATCCCCCATTGAGCCTAGCTGCTAATCACCTGGTTAAGCCCAACTAAGCTGTTTTTCACTATCTGAAACTTGTTTCAGCAATATCTCCTAAACGGTGAGTCCGTTTGGCTAACGTGACCACTCTACGGAATTGTAAACCATCATCCAGAGCCAATGGAGGTGGTTTCAGATCAAAACTCCTTTCCAATCAAAAGTTATGGCCAAAACAGTGTCAGCTAGGGGCAAAACAGTTATTTAAAAATCGGGAAAAATCATGAACATGGGAAATGACCCCAATAGTCGTCTCCCAAAGTTACATGACCATATGACTTCGTATGTGAAAGAAATAAATATTCTACGATCCTTCGATGCGTAGAATGCGGGTCGTTACACTCTCCACCCCTTAAGAAATTTCGTCCCCGAAATTCCTTAACCCAAAACATACAAAGGATCCCGCATGCCTATCAGCCATATGCAACAATCAAACATGCAAAACAAACAAAACAAACCTACCCTAGCATGCGGAAAGACTAAATCAAAACTGAAATCTTACCAGGCGAAGAGTTCTGGATATGTCTTCCTAATGCTCTCCTCTGTCTCCCAAGTACAGTCATTCTCATTCTCGCCCCACTGAACTTTGACTAATTTCACCGCCTTCCTTCGAAGTTGCTTCGTATCGTTCCCAACAATACGCATTGGCTTGCGGTGCCCAACCGCCTCGGGTTCAACTTCGATATCATCCCACTGATCAGGTGAAATAGCCACATCGGGGTCGTGCACGAATTTCCTTAACTGGGAAACATGAAATACGTTATGAACTCCTGCCATCTTCTCTGGTAATTCAACTTTATATGCCAAATTTCCAATTTTCTCAAGAACTGGGAATGGACCAACAAATCTTGGTGTCAACTTGCCTCTCCTGCCAAATCGTATCACGCTCTTCAACATAGATATCTTGACAAACACCAAGTCGCCAATGGAGAACTTTAAATATCTTCTCCTCTTATCGGCATAACTCTTCTGCCTATCCTGGGCAGCCTTCATTCGCTGTTGGATAACCTTAATCTTGTCTGATGTTTCCCTTATCACATCTGGTCTAAAAACAAACTTCTCACCAGTTTCTAACCAACATGACGGTGAGGTGCACGGTCTTCCGTACAAAGCTTCAAATGGAGCCATACCAATACTGGATTGATAACTATTATTATATGCAAATTCTACTAGGTGTAAATGGTCATCCTATGATCCACCAAAGTCTAACATGCAAGCTCTCGAAAGATCTTCTAACACTCGATTCACCCTCTCTGTCTGTCCGCCGGTTTGAGGATGATATGCAGTACTGAGATGTAATTCCGATCCTAACGCCTCTTGTAAGCTCTTCCATAATCCACTAGTGAACAACGGATCTCGGTTACTCACAATGCTTTTAGGTATCCCATGAAATCTCACTGTCCACTTTAGATACAATTCTGCTAACTTAGCTGCCGTCCTGTTTGACTTGACGGGTATAAATATTGCACTTTTGGTCAATCGGTCCACAATCACCCAAATGCTATCATGGCCCGATCTAGTTCTTGGTAATCCATTGGGACTTGTTCCCATTTCCATTCTGTAACTTGTAATGCTTGTAACAAACCACTAGGCTTCTTTTGCTCAGCTTTAACTAGCTGGCAATTCATGCATTTGGATATAAACTTCCCAACGTCTCTTTTCATCCCTTCCCAGTAGTAGGTCTGCTTCATGTCTCAATACATCTTGTTACCACCGGGATGTATAGTCAGTTTTGAGCGATGACATTCCCTAAGAACTTCATCTCTCAATCCATTGACATTGGGCACAACCAGTCTTCCATTCTTCCTAAGCCATCCATCTCAATCAAGCCCATACTTGTTCATCTCTCCGTCAATTCCCATCTCTAACTTTGAGATGATTTCCAATAGGTTAGGATCGTTCCTCTGACTGGAACCAATCCGCTCAATCAAAGTGGGTCTGATCGTCAAACTTGCTAACATTTCCGGATCCAATTCGCACTTTGGTCTAAAATCATACCCCGGCGATGTACTCCAGTTGCTTCCATTCTAAAAACATAGCCCCTAGACTGGCATGTCTTCTACTCAATGCATCAGCTACCGCATTGCCCTTTCCTGGTGTGTATGCGATATCGAAAGCATAGGAAGCTAAGAATTTTAACCATCTTTGTTGTCGGAGATTTAGATCTTTTTGAGAGAAGAGATACTTTAATGACTTATGATCAATAAACAACTCGAATCTTTCTCCCAAGAGATAATGTCTCCACATCTTCAACGCAAACACGATTGCTGCCAATTCCAAATCATGGGTAGGGTATCTTCTCTCGTGCGGTTTCAGTTGTCGTCTTGCATAAGCTACATCCCTACCTCCTTGCATCAATACAGCACCTAGTCTGGTACCACATGCATCTGTATATACTGTCATCTTTTCATTCCCCTTAGGAATGACTAACACTGGTGCACACGTCAACTTTTCCTTTAGACTCTTGAATGCATTCTCGCACTTTCCGTCCCAGACGAAAGCTTGATTCTTCTTGGTCAACTGAGTCAAACGGTGCTGCTATCTTGGAGAAGTCTTGGATAAACTTACGATAATATCCGGCTAATCCCAAGAAACTTCTTATGTCCGTTGCATTCTTGGGCGTAGACCAATCTTGTACCGTAGCCACCTTCGCAGGGTCCACGGCAATACCATTCTCTGAAATAACATGGCCCAAGAATCTCACTTCCCTCCTCCAGAAGTGACACTTAGAAAACTTTGCTTTCAATTGGTGTTTTCTCAACACCTCCATCACTATCCTCAAATGTTCCTTGTGTTCTTCCTCTGTCCTCGAGTAGACCAAAATATCATCCACGACCACAAGGACAAATTTATTCAACTGATCTCTGAATACCTTATTCATAAGATCCATAAAATATGCTGGGGCATTGGTCCACCAGAATGGCATGACCAACCACTCATAAAATCCAGACGGCGTCCGAAATGTCGTTTTAGCTATACTCTTAGCTTCCACCCTAAGCTGATGAAAACCTATCGCGAGATCCAACTGAGAGAATACTCTCGCGCCACTCAACTGATCAAACAAATCATCTATCCGCGGTAAAGGGTACTTGTTCTTCCTCGTCACCTTATTCAACTCGCGGTAGTCTACACACAATCGAAGGGAACCATCCGCCTTGGTAGCAAACACAACTGGTGCTCCCCATTTAAAAACACTCCTTCTGATAAGTCCCTTCTTCAAAAGACCGCTGACTTGCACCCCGAGCTCTCGCTGCTCCCTTGGTGCCATACGACGAAGTGGCATCACTATAGGTCTGGCATCTTTCACCAAATTGATACGGAACTCAATCTCTTGGTGTGGTGGAAGCCCGGTCACTTCCTCGAAGACGTCCGGATACTGGCCAACCACGAGCAAACCTGAAAACTCAACTTACGGGATGTCGAGGGAATTCAGAAAACTAGCCATTACCCCATCACTAGGTAGACCACCAAACACTACCCTCTGCCCATCATCCGCTCTAGCTATCACCAAAAAGCCCTCACAGTTTACCACCACCCCGTATCTTTGGAGCCAATCGACTCCCAAAATATTGCCGAACATAGAAAAGCCCAAAACAAAGCAATCACAAACAAACATGCATCCATGACTCGATAAGAACACATTATGACAAATCATGCTAAGGCTAGTCGAACCACCAACCGGTTTCGTCACCACTAAAGGTCTGTCGACAATCTCGGGTTCCAATCCCAATTTAACTACCAGGTCACTAGATATGAAAGAACTGGAAGCTCCGGTATCAAACAAAACTCTAACAGGAATATCATAAACAGAAAGCATACCTTGAATAACGATATTCTTTCCCTTCTCCGCCGTAGTTGGGGCATTGACGAAGAAGGAATAGCATTAAGGGCATATGCTTTCACCATCTGCTTTTCTTTAGGGGGTTGCAGACACTTGTCCTTGTGATGTCCCACTTGGCCACAGTTGAAGCACTTCCTATCTGCTGGCTTGGCTCGACAATTACTGGCATAATGGCCCTTCTTACCATAGCTGAAGCACTCAACATCCTTCTTATCCTTTTTCTTCTGGCCATCCTTAGTCTGATTCTGCTTTCTCTTATTCTGAGAACCATTCTTGCTTCCACCGCTTGCTTGCGGCTTCGGCTCCTCTGCAGATGCAACCTCAGTCTTCGACTTATGGTAAAGACTCTCTGACCTCAATGCTTTCCCCACAATCGATTCAAACGTCTCATCGATGTGGTTAATAAGCTTTTCCCCCAAGTACTGATCCAAACCTGTTATAAACTTTTCGTTCTTATTCTCGGCATTATCTATTAGGGATAACCCATATTTCGACGAAGTGTCGAACTCGGCAATATACTCCGAGACAGATCTTCCATTCTGCTTGAGTTCCAAGAATTTCTTAAACAGCAATGACTTCTGAGCAGCTGGAATGAACTTATCGCTAAAGCGAGCCTTAAACTGATCCCAAGTAATCTGATCCTCGGGAGTAGCTGCCTTTATAGCATTCCACCAATTCATTGCCCGTCCTTGTTGCTGACGGGATGCTAGCCTTCTCTTCATCGCATCCTCGATACCCAAGTCTTCGAAGATACGCTCGCAGCTATCCGACCAATTCTGAACATCCGTGGTCGACTCCGTTCCGTGGAACGACTTCCCACCAAGACTGGTATAATCCTTGTTCAGCTTGGCAAAATCGGCCTTAGGCGCCTGCACTATTAGACCACCACCAATACCAGCATTGGGAGCTTCCCTTTGAACATCTCTAAGCATCTCTCTCATGAGGTCAGTAAACATCGTCCTCATCTCGGCAGCATTCCCATTATTGGCTCCTCTACCAGTACCCCTTGCGTATCGGCTCATCGTTTAATCTGCACAGAGAAAATGATTAACCATTCTCTTTGTGGTGTCAGTGTAGTGCGACTTCATCCTTAGCTATAATAATAATATATATATATAGCTTTTGAAAACCAAAATAATCACAAATACGCGCTCTCATATACATATTATCTCTCCCTGGTGTCTTTCCCTAGGTTAACTACGCAACCTGGCTCTGATACCAAGTGTGACGGATCGCCCCGTACCAGCCGGCATTCCCTCCGAAAGTGCGCTATACACATGCCCAACTAGCATTGAACGGTCGCCAAAGAAAGGAAAGAAGAGAATGAACTAATCGAAAACCTGTAGAATGTCTCACAGCGCATGGAACAAAATATAATAATAATATACTTGACATAAAACAGGCGAGATAGTGCATAAGCTGATAACTAAAACCAACATCAACATCATCATCAGAGTAGCGGAAATCCAAATACAGCTTATTACAACTTTCCAAATTTTGTCTCTAAACAAAAGAAAGAAAGGTACACCCCTAATGCCCAAAGTAGTGACCGCAACAACACAGAGAGAATACCTATATATGTGTATCATACGTGGAAGCCTCCTACTCGTCTCCGGTACAGCTACTCGTGCATACCACCTAACATGTCTCTAGTCTGCTCGTGAGAGCACCCAGAGTAATAAGAAGAGACATAAAACTCTGGGCTAGACAAAAAGTCTGGTATGAGCGATAAGCAGCAAACAGAACAATAACAGGTATACTAAACCATACCTGAACCTGGACCTGCAACCAAAGAGTTAGCACTACATATTGTACAATACTCTAAGGTGCCACTAACAGATGGTGTAAAGAATACGGGGGGTGGGGGTGTGTGTGTCATAATGATGGCAAACAAATCAAACATAGCAACCATCCTCACATCTCTCACTCAGTACGTAAAGCATACGATGTCCACCACTGTCAATCACTAGACCCATCGAAGTAGTGACGAAGTTCGACTTGTACAACTACTACTACTACCAAGCTCACCCCATGGAGTCATGACCAAATCTTTACAAATGACCCCACTTCATTGGCCTATAGCTCTTTAGTCATACCTAGGCCACTGTGGCCCTGAATCCGTTCGCGTACTCCCTACACATAGTGATCCAAAGTTACAGACACGACAACCCCTTTTCACACGTCCCGCAGCAAAGCCCAACTCATGAAGTCAACTCATTGGTTCCCAACTGGATCCTGAGTACAAAATTCTCCTTTGGACTACCTTTGCATCTCGGTTTTTAGTCTCCTCCTCTGGATTGGTCTTCATTTAGTTCAGAAGCAAACTTCCTCTCGGACCGGTTCTCTTCTCCTTGTTCAGCTGCTGGTCATCACCCATGTCAACTCTTCTGATTCAGATCGAAATACCCCACATGGGTCGGGTCGTGGTGACCCTATCGGATCGGGTCATGCTCCATGGCTCGTGACGCTCCCTTGGGATCATGATGCTCCTCCCTCTTCGGATCGTGCATGTGCTTCGTTTCAGAGTGGCACCTTGGCTCGGATCGTGACGCATATGCGAGAGGCTTTCCTTTTTGCCAAGCTCTCTTCTTGTACCAGCTTCCGATCTGGCTTGGTTCTCTGCTCAGTTCTCCGAACCGACCCAAGCCCCCTAACCCGATCCGATCCGAAACCCAACACTGCTTCCTGCAACTTTTCCAACGACTGTTTTACGCCATATGACGACATTTTCGACCAATCTAACTCTTCTAATCGATCACAAAGCATACCATACAGTCATAGTGTAACAACCCGAAAATCTGGGCCAGTTTAAAATTTTTATTTTGGCAATTTTAGCGAATTTTGATTATTTAAAATAGATTATTTTAAATAATATCGAAGAGAAATTTATTTCGAATATAATTAGAACGTATATATTATATACGTGGTCGTTAGAATATAAATATTTATATATAATTATAAATCGAATTGAAAATGGCGCGGTAGTTCGATAATTCGATTTCAAACTTCAATTGAATGTACCGGGTGCAAAACAATCCGGATTTTAGTGAAACCAAAAATGATAGGATCTAATTGATGATATATTTCTATCGAATCCGAAAAATCAGGATTTCATCTTAGGAATGATAAGATATGTCCAGTTGAAAATTCTGGATAGTCGCTATGGAATTCAAGCCCTTAAAAATGGACATTTTGCAAACGACCTCGGATTTCGACGAAACCAGTTTTGTTAGATCCACAGTGTCAAGTTATTGCTAGGTTTCAAATTTCATAATTTTTCGAATCAATATGTGAGCGTGGCAAAGGAAAACGCGTTTGACCAGTTTCAGTTGATTTTAATCGACTGGAAATTGGCCATTTTTCTAACGGTCTCAGAATTGGACGAAACTAGTTTTGTTAGGACCGTATCGTCAATACGAAGCTAGAAAATATTTTTCGGGAATTTTTAAAGTTAGTATGTGACCCCGGTAATTCGAAATGTACGTTTAAAATTCAATATAAGGATTTAAATGTAAATTTAACGGAAACTGATCGAAACAATCAAATCAACCTACGATACATATCCCATGGTGTTCAGAATGGGGGTAATTAGCTAAAGGCGACGGTCGTTGGAGTTTGTTTGGCGTTCGTATTGGTTAACAAGTATATTTTTGAAAATGAAAACAAACTTTGTTTTGAAGATTTAAATCAACTATTCGTATTTGATTAGTTATTATGTTTGAATTTGGACAGTCCGGTATATATGGACTTTGCGTATACGTCTGATCCACGTGTATTTGAGGTTTTAATATACTGGATAGATATAGAGTCACACTCTAGTCGCTCGGAGACGATTCTGATGATAGTCTAGACATCACCAGAATTGGTATTCGAGTTGCGAAAGCGAGATTTCTATATATTTCCATTAGACTGGTGTGAGAACCAAAATTAGATAGGGCCTATTGTTGTGATTTGGCATCAAAAATTTGATTTTGTATATGTATCAAAATTATGAATTTGAAACTCTAAATCAACTAATTGATTGATGTTTGTGTTGTTTGTTTATTTGTTTGCTAATTTTTAGCCATTTAGCCTAACAGAACCAAATATTGGATTATATTGAAAATTGGTTGCATTTGCTTGCATATACATATTTATGATTGGAATAGCGAAGTAAAAATTCGATTTTTACATAGGTAGTGAAAGCGGATAACGAAGGTAACAAAAAGGCGGGAATGAAGAAGATTTCTATAAAAGAAAAGTCAAGATGCTTGGATAGCTTTCGGTGAGAATTTCTCACCTTTCAATTTCTTTTTCTATTTATATATATATACTAGGATGCAGACGGTGCTTAGTAGCACCCGACACAATCGTCCACAGACCATGGACTTGTTTGTTTGGTTGCAAATTAGTTAGATTATTGATTGAAATTGAATTGTTTGGTGAAATGAATTGATATGATTGATGTGTGAATGGCGTGGGCCTTCACTAGACCGGGGATAAGGCTAGGCCTCGTCCCGTTTCTAGTATCGTGCCGTTATGCCGCCGAAATTTTCTAAAATAAGTTAGAAAAATAAAAATATCATTTTATTGAATAGAAATGAATTGAATAGAAATTCATAGGTTGAAATAAAATGTTTTATCGTTAAAAATATAATTTTTAACGTGAAGTGAGTAAAATAAAATATTCATTTATAAACCGGACGGTTTGTTTATGTACACCTATTTGAATGACATTGATTGGGACGATAAATTTTACACATCGCCCAACAGCACAAATAAAATATGTGTCTGATTGTTTGAAACCCCACACGGGTGTTAGGATGAAATTTGAAGTTCACTCATCCTGATTGATTAAATATGTCGATCGATTGATTGACAGGCTGTTATAAGCGTTAGATATTTATATTTGATGCTTATACAGTGTAGTGCACTTTGGTTGATGGTTGATTATTTTTCAATGCTATTATATACCTGTGTTGTATGAAAATCCATATAATTAACTTTATATAGTAATTGATTGGGCCTCATTCCAATTTGAAAAATAAAGAATATTATAAAATAAAAGTTCATGTGTTGACAGTACTCATCCATTGAGATTGGTCATGTGTTGAACGAAATATTTTGATAATAACAACTATTTTGAAAAAGAAATATTTGAAATAGAATATTTGAAAATAGAAATTTATGAAGCCGTGTTGATTAGATTGACGCCATTTTGACGTGAACGATATTTATATCGATTTTATTCATCTTAAAAATGAATATTGAAAAACGATTTCGAAATGAAATGAATATTGAAAAACGATTTCGAAATGAATTGAAAACGAATTCAAATTGAATTGAAAACGATTTCGAAATGAAATGAATTGAAAACGATTTCGAAATGAATTGAATTGAAAACGATTTCGAAATGAAATGAATTGAAAACGATTTCGAAATGAATTGAATTGAAAACGATTTCGAAATGAATTGAATTGAAAACGATTTCGAAATGAATTGAAAACGAATTCAAATTGAATTGAAAGCGAATTGAAATGAATTCAAATTGAATTGAAATTTGAATTGAATAGAAATGAATTTTAAAACGAATTTATAAAGAAGAATTCAATTTTGATTTGAATTGAAATGGAAGTTGAAATTGCTTTTGAAACGAATTTAAAACTATTTATATAATTCGTTTTAAATAGAAATCGACGAAAAATATATTATATATATTATATATATAATATAATGGCCTGAATAGAACGCGCCGCGCCGCGGCAGTTCGTAAATTTCGACCATTTATTTCAAACGGACATTACGGGAGATCCGACCGTCGGATTCTCCTAAAACCGGAACCGTTGGGTTCGTATCGAAAAGAGCTTTCTAACGAATATTAGGAATTTGAAATCTAACGGTTGGATTTGGAATTATGTCCAAATCAAATTGGAAAAAGGTCGCTATAAGTGCAGTTCGATGGCCATAGATGGAAATCGACCGTACGGGCCTTGATAAAATTATTAAAAATAGTAATAATTTGTGTAAAATCATAAGAAATGATTTAGAAAGAATTGGGATGAAAAACTCCCTATTTGAAAAGATAAAAATAGATTTTTATCGAGATGAACTAGTTTTGAACTAGAATTATAATTCTATTTATTTTTAAATAAATAAATTGAATTTAAAAAGGGTTTTAAAAATAACCAGAATATCCAATGATTGCATTGGAGTGGATTTGAATCGAAATTGTCTTCGGAATATTTCGATGTTGGAATTCGTGATTATACAGGTGTTGTTATGGAAATTTGAAAGATATATATTTATATCGTTATTTCCAATACGACATTTATTAGTCGTAGAATTTGATATTGAATATAAGCCGATATATTTTCTATTCAGAGCCTTGTATTGAATATCGAATGTGATTTGGGTTTGTCGTGAATGGTGTCTTCACTAACACTGTTCTTGAACCCAGTTGAGAAAATATTAAATCTTTTTATTTAGATTTAATGAAGTATACCAATTAAATAATATTTAATTGGAATTGAATTGATATTGATTTTTGGGTTTATCGTGAACAGTGTTTTAAACAACACTCGTTCTTTAACCCGATAATTAATGAATGTGATTTTGGGTTTATCGTGAACTGTGTTTTAAATGACACGGATTCTTTAACCCAGTTAACGATTAAAACTAAGTGGAGTTTTAATGAATCTTTAATTAGATTGAAATAATCGAAATGGAGTATCACCAGTTTTGCTCCAGGCGTTAGTTAAATCTTTAATTAGATTTGAACGCGAAGTGGTAATTGAATTTACCGATAACACCGTGGTGTTAGATATGAAGTATTACCAGTTTTACTTCATGGGATGAATAGGTTGGGATTGGGAAATTAAAATAAATGATTACTTCGGTAAGGTTCGCTAATCCTGTAACAACCCGTAAAATCTGGGCCAGTTTAAAATTTTTATTTTGGCCATTTTAGCGAATTTAGATTATTTAAAATGAATTATTTTAAATAATATCGACGAGAAATTTATTTTGAATATATTCGAACGTATATATTATACGCGTCGTCGTTAGAATATAAATAATTATATATAATTATAAATAGAATTGAAAATGGCGCGGTAGTTCGATAATTCGATTTCAAACTTCAATTGAATGTACCGGGTGCAAAACAATCCGGATTTTAGTGAAACCAAAAATAATGGAATCTAATAGTGAATATCTTTCCAACGAACCCGAATGATCAAAATTTCTTAGCGGGAATCAAAAGATATGTCCAGTTGAAAATTCTGAATAGTCGCTATGGAATTCAGGCCCTTAAAAATGGACATTTTGCAAACGACCTCGGATTTCGACGAAACCAGTTTTGTTGGGTCCGTGATGTAAAGTTATTGCTAGATTTCAAATTTCATAATTTTTCGAATCAATATGTGAGCGTGGCAAAGGAAAACGCGTTTGACCAGTTTCAGTTGATTTTAATCGACTGGAAATTGGCCATTTTTCTAACGGTCTCAGATTTCGACGAAACTAGTTTTGTTAGGACCGTATCGTCAATACGAAGCTAGAAAATATTTTTCTAGAATTTTTAAAGTTAGTATGTGACCCCGGTAAATTGAAATGTACGTTTAAAATTGAATATATAGATTTATACATTAATTTCAGCGAAAACTGAGCGTAACAGCCGAACTGGCTTATGAAACATATCCCATTGTATTCGGAATGGGGGTAATTAGCTAGGGACGACAGTCATTGGGCCTCGTTCGGAGATCGAAATTTAAAGTTACTTTATGGAGAAATTAATTATTTAAATAATTAAAATAATATATAACCCCCTTGAGCTCTCTCTTTCCTCACAAGTCAAACCACGGTCAAAATATAAAAAAAAAAAAAAAAAAAAAAAACCCCTTCCAGTTTCAGATCGCGACGCCTCTTCCTCCCCCTTGCTGACGCCGACGATGGACCGCCGCTCCCCCCTAAAGTCGCGCCTTCCTCTCCCCTCTAGCTCATCTCCTTCCTCCCTTCGAATCGAAGACGAAAACGCCAGAGCTTTCCCCCCCCACAGTGATGACCGCCGACGAACTGAAGGCCGCCCCAACCCTCCGCCTCCTCCTGCCGCCGACCCAGAGCCACCCGAAGCCTCTCCGATGGTGGTGAACCCCCCCCTTTCGAACTTGGCTACGGGCAGCGAAGATGACGAAGATGCGATAGCGATGAAGATTTCTATCAATGAAGTGCCGTGGAGCTAGGATAGCTAATCGGTGAGAATTTCTCACCTTTCTATTTATTTTCTAGTTATATATATATACTAGGATGCAGACGGTGCTTAGTAGCACCCGACACAATCGTCCACAGACCATGGACTTGTTTGTTTGACAGTTTGGTGATTGATTGCGATATTGTTTGAATGTGGTTTGTGGTGTGAAAAATCGAATCGATAAATTGGTTAGGATTAGACGTGCGCCGTTATAAGGCGAAGGAGTAAGGCTAGGTTAGATCCTTACTCCAAAGTTTGCGGTTTGCATAACGAATTGATTTGATTGATGTGTGAATGGCGTGGGCCTTCACTAGACCGGGGATAAGGCTAGGCCTTGTCCCGTTTCTAGTATCGTGCCGTTATGCCGCCGAAATTTTCTAAAACATGTTAGAAAAATAAAAATATCATTTTATTGAATAAATGAATTGAATAGAAATTCATAGGTTGAAATAAAATGTTTTATCGTTAAAAATATAATTTTTAACGTGAATATGAAAATAGTGAAGTGAATAAATAAATATTCATTTACAAACCAGATGGTTTGTTTATGTACACTTATTTGAATGATATTGATTGGGTCGATAAATTTCACACATCGCCCAACTGCACAAATAAAATCTGTGTTTGATTGTTTGAAACCCCACACGGGTGTTAGGATGAAATATGCAGTTCACTCATCCTGATTGATTAAATATGTCGATCGATTGATTGACAGGCTGTTATAAGCGTTGAATATCTGTATTTGATGCTTATGCAGTGTAGTGCACTTTGGTTGATGGTTGATTATTTTTCAATGCTATGATATACATGTGTTGTATGAAAATCCATATAATTAACTTTATATGGTAATTGATTGGGCCTCATTCCAATTTGAAAAATAAAGAATATTATAAAATAAAAGTTCATGTGTTGACAGTACTCATTCATTGAGATTGGTCATGTGTTGAACGAAATATTTTGATAATAACAACTATTTTGAAAAAGAAATATTTGAAATAGAATATTTGAAAATAGAAATTTATGAAGCCGTGTATGGACGCCATTTTGACGTGAACGATATTTATATCGAATTGAAAACGATTTCGAAATGAAATGAATTGAAAACGATTTCGAAATGAATTGAATTGAAAACGATTTCGAAATGAAATGAATTGAAAACGATTTCGAAATGAATTGAATTGAAAACGATTTCGAAATGAATTGAATTGAAAACGAATTCAAAATAAATTGAAAACGATTTCGAAATGAAATGAATTGAAAACGATTTCGAAATGAATTGAATTGAAAACGATTTCGAAATGAAATGAATTGAAAACGATTTCGAAATGAATTGAATTGAAAACGAATTCAAATGGAATAGAAAGCGAATTGAAATGAATTCAAATTGAATTGAAATTCGAATTGAATAGAAATGAATTTTAAAACGAATTTATAGAGAAGAATTCAATTTTGATTTGAATTGAAATGGAAGTTGAAAATGTTTTTGAAACGAATTCAAAACTATTTATATAATTCGTTTTAAATAGAAATCGACGAAATATATATTATATATATTATATATAATATAATGGCCTGAATAGAACGCGCCGCGCCGCGGCAGTTCGCGAATTTCGACCATTTATTTCAAACGGACATTACAGGAGATCCGACCGTCGGATTCTCCTAAAACCGGAACCGTTGGGTTCGTATCGAAAAGAGCTTTCTAATTAATGTTAGAAATTTGAAATCTAACGGTTGGATTTGGAGATACGTCCAAATCAAATTCGAAAAAGGTCGTTGTAAGTGCAGTTCGATGGCCATTGTTGGAAATCGACTGTACGGGCCTTGATAAAATTATTAAAAATAGTAATAATTTGTGTAAAATCATAAGAAATGATTTGTGAAAGTTTGGGGTGAAAATCTCCATATTTGAAAAGATAAAAAAATGGATTTTTATCGAAATGAACTAGTTTTGAACTAGAATTATAATTCTATTTATTTTTAAATAAATAAATTGAATTTGAAATGGTTTTGAAAATAACCAAAATTTCCAATGATTGCATTGGAGTGGATTTGAATCGAAATTGTCTTCGGAATATTTCGATGTTGGAATTCGTGACATTACAGGTGTTGTTATGGAAATTTGAAAGATATATATTTGTATCGTTATTTCCAATACGACATTTGTTAGTCGTAGAATTCGATATTGAATATAAGCCGATATATTTTCTATTCAGAGCCTTGTATTGAATATCGAATGTGATTTGGGTTTGTCGTGAATGGTGTCTTCACTAACACTGTTCTTGAACCCAGTTGAGAAAAGATTAAATCTTTTTATTTAGATTTAATGAAGTGTACCAATTAAATGATATTTAATTGGAATTGAATTGGTATTGATTTTTGGGTTTATCGTGAACAGTGTTTTAAATAACACTTGTTCTTTAACCCGATAATTAATGGAATGTGATTTTGGGTTTATCGTGAATCGTGTTTTAAATGACACTGATTCTTTAACCCAGATAATGATTAAAACTAAGTGGAGTTTTAATGAATCTTTAATTAGATTGAAAAGATCGAGAATGGAGTATCACCAGTTTTGCTCCAGGCGATAGATAAATCTGTAATTAGATTTGAATGTGAAATTTAGAAACTAACTGGCGGTTAGCCAAGCAGAATGGTTTTCTGGATATTGATCTGATGTTGGTTTCGGCCTTCGGGGTTAATATTTGGGGAATTATTCTCTTGATTAATTTACGGTTAGTGACTAATGAATTGGAATGAGGCGTATGTTGTGTTTGTGTAACACTTATTTAAAATATACGCGAGTTATTCGGAAAGACCGGGTTTATCCCATTCTGAGTAACTGATACGACGATAAGTCGAAGACGAAGACGATGGTCGAAGACCGGAGGTCTTCACGTCGTTTGGGTGATAACTGATGATCTTGATTGGGCTGTACACCCAAGAAGATGGAAACAGTTAGTGATCGTCCAGACGTACTTGGAGATCGATGGATATGCGGGGTACTAGGTGCCTCCGGTTTCGTTCAGACCCAGAACGGACTTGTAAATGGACTGTGTGTCTGACATCGGATTTCATTCTGTGTGACTGATATCGGTTGCATAGGATGGCTTGCCTGTGTGGCATGCTAAGATGCAAATGATCAAGGCTTCTGTTGAAAAGCAAAGTCTTGTGGTTGATGATCAAAGCACGACCTTTGTGGCGTAGCTTTGTGTAACGTTTGATTCGCGAGTTTCACACCCGGTATGAATCAAAAACGGGAGACGGACCTCAGGGAGGGCATGCGTTTCTTTCTAGTTAGAAGTGGCGTCAGTGGTTTTACACGCCCTGACGAGTTTGACTTATGTTGTTGTTGCTGTTGCGAGGCGCCTCGGTTATATCGGTTTCGGCCGAATGCATTCTGGTCGGCTGACGGACCAGACTTACACCCCATAGGGTGGGGAGACGTATTGTTCAGGCATAATAATCCACTCCGTGTGGACCGGCCCTGACGATCCAAGGGGCAGTTGCGGCTGTTCCTGAGGGGCGGGCTAGAGCGTCTCGAATCGGTTGAGGATCTTGCCCCTAGCCTCGGTTCATAGATGGAAACCCAATTTCCAAATACGTGACATTTGCGGTTTTATTTGTAAACCTATATATGGCGACATAGTGGTATGGGGCATTCATGCCGCCTATGATTGATACTTATGATTTGAAGTTGTTTTATACTCTATGCACTTATAATAGTATCAAATGATTTGTTTTAAACGTATCAAGCATTCTTTGGCTGTTATAAGGGAAAACCCTATCCTCGACTGCGTTGCATTGTGTGATGGGACCTGGGTCTTATAACAGCTTCATTTTTCTTTATTTAGCATTGCGTTGTTTGTCTTATGCACTGGTATTCTTGGGAGGAAACCCGTTCCGTGTTATACGGCGTGGTCCCTTGTTTTACCTAGCTTTGAAAATAAAGATTTATAACTGCTTTAGTTCTCACACCAGTCACATGACTGACCTGGAGTTTATTGTTTTGACCTAAACTCTGGGTGCCCTTATTTTGACACGGGCAGCTAGTAGTTTTGGTTTTGCAGATTTATATTCACAGGATCCTGGTTTACGACTGGAACGATATCCGGGAAGCTTTGTATCCGTATATCTCATTCTAGTTGTGTATTGTATTATTTTCCGCTGCTATGTATTTAAATGTAATTTAAATCTCTGATATTTCTGTGTAATATTCTTTTATACTCTGTATATTCTTGTAATCTGATGCATTGTTGTTATATACAATGAAATGTTCTTCTATATGCGTTCTGTTGTGGTTTGTTCTCGAACTATCCGACGCTTTCCTTTACGGGGAAGTTACGGGTCTTCACAGTTGGTATCAGAGCTTTGGTTTACAAAGCAGAGAACAAGACACATTAGAACCGTACGAAGGAATTCATCAGATATTGGATTAGTAATATCCAATGGAATGACTCGTTAGAGATGGGATCAGTAGTATCCTAGAACGAGTGTGAAGAGTATATTTTTAAAATGAAAACGATTTTTGATTTGAAAATTTAAATCAATTATTCGTATTTGATTATTTATTTTATATTGATTAGGACAATCCAAAATATAAAGATTTTTGCGTATGCGCCTAGCTAGCGTGTATTCGAAGTTTTAATATATTGGATAGATATAGCACCACACCCTAGTCGCCCGGAGATGATATTGATGATAGCGATCGCATCATCAACATTTATGTTCGTGTTTCGAAGGTTTGATATCTATATATTTCCTATTGACTGGTGTGAGAACCAAAATTAGATAGGGCTAATTGTTGTGATTTGGCATCAAAAATCTGATTTTTGTATATATATCGAAATTATGAATTTGAAACGTTAATCCACTAATTGATTGAAGTTTGTGTTGTTTGTTTAATTGTTTGCTAATTTTGAACAATTATGCCTAATTGAATCAAATATTGAACTCTATTGAAAATTGGTCGCATTTGTTTGCATATACATATATATCATTGAACAGGTCATAGCAAGGAGGCTAGAGCAGAGAATAAAATTTGTTTGCCCGACAAATAGGTACATGTTTATTACATAATTTACTGTTTTGTTTGGGTGATGATGATTTTATGAGCCTATTGGCTAGCCGCTTGGCTTTTTCTTTTTCTTTTTGAGATCTGAAGGACCGGGAACGCTATTTGCAATTTCCCGATGCTCCCGGTGCAGGGGAGGTTATGGCGAAATTTTTCAAAAATTTAGGGTGTTAGCCAAATTTTTGAAATTTTAAAAATTCTCAGAAACTAAAGAGTTGGAGAATGGAAGCCAGATCAAATGTGGAGCTGAATAATCAAACCACTTTCGACTTTGTTCCTTTTCGGGGACGAAAAGTTTTAAGTGGGGGAGATTGTAACAACCCGTAAAATCTGGGCCAGTTTAAAATTTTTATTTTGGCCATTTTAGCGAATTTAGATTATTTAAAATGAATTATTTTAAATAATATCGACGAGAAATTTATTTTGAATATATTCGAACGTATATATTATACGCGTCGTCGTTAGAATATAAATAATTATATATAATTATAAATAGAATTGAAAATGGCGCGGTAGTTCGATAATTCGATTTCAAACTTCAATTGAATGTACCGGGTGCAAAACAATCCGGATTTTAGTGAAACCAAAAATAATGGAATCTAATAGTGAATATCTTTCCAACGAACCCGAATGATCAAAATTTCTTAGCGGGAATCAAAAGATATGTCCAGTTGAAAATTCTGAATAGTCGCTATGGAATTCAGGCCCTTAAAAATGGACATTTTGCAAACGACCTCGGATTTCGACGAAACCAGTTTTGTTGGGTCCGTGATGTAAAGTTATTGCTAGATTTCAAATTTCATAATTTTTCGAATCAATATGTGAGCGTGGCAAAGGAAAACGCGTTTGACCAGTTTCAGTTGATTTTAATCGACTGGAAATTGGCCATTTTTCTAACGGTCTCAGATTTCGACGAAACTAGTTTTGTTAGGACCGTATCGTCAATACGAAGCTAGAAAATATTTTTCTAGAATTTTTAAAGTTAGTATGTGACCCCGGTAAATTGAAATGTACGTTTAAAATTGAATATATAGATTTATACATTAATTTCAGCGAAAACTGAGCGTAACAGCCGAACTGGCTTATGAAACATATCCCATTGTATTCGGAATGGGGGTAATTAGCTAGGGACGACAGTCATTGGGCCTCGTTCGGAGATCGAAATTTAAAGTTACTTTATGGAGAAATTAATTATTTAAATAATTAAAATAATATATAACCCCCTTGAGCTCTCTCTTTCCTCACAAGTCAAACCACGGTCAAAATATAAAAAAAAAAAAAAAAAAAAAAAACCCCTTCCAGTTTCAGATCGCGACGCCTCTTCCTCCCCCTTGCTGACGCCGACGATGGACCGCCGCTCCCCCCTAAAGTCGCGCCTTCCTCTCCCCTCTAGCTCATCTCCTTCCTCCCTTCGAATCGAAGACGAAAACGCCAGAGCTTTCCCCCCCCACAGTGATGACCGCCGACGAACTGAAGGCCGCCCCAACCCTCCGCCTCCTCCTGCCGCCGACCCAGAGCCACCCGAAGCCTCTCCGATGGTGGTGAACCCCCCCCTTTCGAACTTGGCTACGGGCAGCGAAGATGACGAAGATGCGATAGCGATGAAGATTTCTATCAATGAAGTGCCGTGGAGCTAGGATAGCTAATCGGTGAGAATTTCTCACCTTTCTATTTATTTTCTAGTTATATATATATACTAGGATGCAGACGGTGCTTAGTAGCACCCGACACAATCGTCCACAGACCATGGACTTGTTTGTTTGACAGTTTGGTGATTGATTGCGATATTGTTTGAATGTGGTTTGTGGTGTGAAAAATCGAATCGATAAATTGGTTAGGATTAGACGTGCGCCGTTATAAGGCGAAGGAGTAAGGCTAGGTTAGATCCTTACTCCAAAGTTTGCGGTTTGCATAACGAATTGATTTGATTGATGTGTGAATGGCGTGGGCCTTCACTAGACCGGGGATAAGGCTAGGCCTTGTCCCGTTTCTAGTATCGTGCCGTTATGCCGCCGAAATTTTCTAAAACATGTTAGAAAAATAAAAATATCATTTTATTGAATAAATGAATTGAATAGAAATTCATAGGTTGAAATAAAATGTTTTATCGTTAAAAATATAATTTTTAACGTGAATATGAAAATAGTGAAGTGAATAAATAAATATTCATTTACAAACCAGATGGTTTGTTTATGTACACTTATTTGAATGATATTGATTGGGTCGATAAATTTCACACATCGCCCAACTGCACAAATAAAATCTGTGTTTGATTGTTTGAAACCCCACACGGGTGTTAGGATGAAATATGCAGTTCACTCATCCTGATTGATTAAATATGTCGATCGATTGATTGACAGGCTGTTATAAGCGTTGAATATCTGTATTTGATGCTTATGCAGTGTAGTGCACTTTGGTTGATGGTTGATTATTTTTCAATGCTATGATATACATGTGTTGTATGAAAATCCATATAATTAACTTTATATGGTAATTGATTGGGCCTCATTCCAATTTGAAAAATAAAGAATATTATAAAATAAAAGTTCATGTGTTGACAGTACTCATTCATTGAGATTGGTCATGTGTTGAACGAAATATTTTGATAATAACAACTATTTTGAAAAAGAAATATTTGAAATAGAATATTTGAAAATAGAAATTTATGAAGCCGTGTATGGACGCCATTTTGACGTGAACGATATTTATATCGAATTGAAAACGATTTCGAAATGAAATGAATTGAAAACGATTTCGAAATGAATTGAATTGAAAACGATTTCGAAATGAAATGAATTGAAAACGATTTCGAAATGAATTGAATTGAAAACGATTTCGAAATGAATTGAATTGAAAACGAATTCAAAATAAATTGAAAACGATTTCGAAATGAAATGAATTGAAAACGATTTCGAAATGAATTGAATTGAAAACGATTTCGAAATGAAATGAATTGAAAACGATTTCGAAATGAATTGAATTGAAAACGAATTCAAATGGAATAGAAAGCGAATTGAAATGAATTCAAATTGAATTGAAATTCGAATTGAATAGAAATGAATTTTAAAACGAATTTATAGAGAAGAATTCAATTTTGATTTGAATTGAAATGGAAGTTGAAAATGTTTTTGAAACGAATTCAAAACTATTTATATAATTCGTTTTAAATAGAAATCGACGAAATATATATTATATATATTATATATAATATAATGGCCTGAATAGAACGCGCCGCGCCGCGGCAGTTCGCGAATTTCGACCATTTATTTCAAACGGACATTACAGGAGATCCGACCGTCGGATTCTCCTAAAACCGGAACCGTTGGGTTCGTATCGAAAAGAGCTTTCTAATTAATGTTAGAAATTTGAAATCTAACGGTTGGATTTGGAGATACGTCCAAATCAAATTCGAAAAAGGTCGTTGTAAGTGCAGTTCGATGGCCATTGTTGGAAATCGACTGTACGGGCCTTGATAAAATTATTAAAAATAGTAATAATTTGTGTAAAATCATAAGAAATGATTTGTGAAAGTTTGGGGTGAAAATCTCCATATTTGAAAAGATAAAAAAATGGATTTTTATCGAAATGAACTAGTTTTGAACTAGAATTATAATTCTATTTATTTTTAAATAAATAAATTGAATTTGAAATGGTTTTGAAAATAACCAAAATTTCCAATGATTGCATTGGAGTGGATTTGAATCGAAATTGTCTTCGGAATATTTCGATGTTGGAATTCGTGACATTACAGGTGTTGTTATGGAAATTTGAAAGATATATATTTGTATCGTTATTTCCAATACGACATTTGTTAGTCGTAGAATTCGATATTGAATATAAGCCGATATATTTTCTATTCAGAGCCTTGTATTGAATATCGAATGTGATTTGGGTTTGTCGTGAATGGTGTCTTCACTAACACTGTTCTTGAACCCAGTTGAGAAAAGATTAAATCTTTTTATTTAGATTTAATGAAGTGTACCAATTAAATGATATTTAATTGGAATTGAATTGGTATTGATTTTTGGGTTTATCGTGAACAGTGTTTTAAATAACACTTGTTCTTTAACCCGATAATTAATGGAATGTGATTTTGGGTTTATCGTGAATCGTGTTTTAAATGACACTGATTCTTTAACCCAGATAATGATTAAAACTAAGTGGAGTTTTAATGAATCTTTAATTAGATTGAAAAGATCGAGAATGGAGTATCACCAGTTTTGCTCCAGGCGATAGATAAATCTGTAATTAGATTTGAATGTGAAATTTAGAAACTAACTGGCGGTTAGCCAAGCAGAATGGTTTTCTGGATATTGATCTGATGTTGGTTTCGGCCTTCGGGGTTAATATTTGGGGAATTATTCTCTTGATTAATTTACGGTTAGTGACTAATGAATTGGAATGAGGCGTATGTTGTGTTTGTGTAACACTTATTTAAAATATACGCGAGTTATTCGGAAAGACCGGGTTTATCCCATTCTGAGTAACTGATACGACGATAAGTCGAAGACGAAGACGATGGTCGAAGACCGGAGGTCTTCACGTCGTTTGGGTGATAACTGATGATCTTGATTGGGCTGTACACCCAAGAAGATGGAAACAGTTAGTGATCGTCCAGACGTACTTGGAGATCGATGGATATGCGGGGTACTAGGTGCCTCCGGTTTCGTTCAGACCCAGAACGGACTTGTAAATGGACTGTGTGTCTGACATCGGATTTCATTCTGTGTGACTGATATCGGTTGCATAGGATGGCTTGCCTGTGTGGCATGCTAAGATGCAAATGATCAAGGCTTCTGTTGAAAAGCAAAGTCTTGTGGTTGATGATCAAAGCACGACCTTTGTGGCGTAGCTTTGTGTAACGTTTGATTCGCGAGTTTCACACCCGGTATGAATCAAAAACGGGAGACGGACCTCAGGGAGGGCATGCGTTTCTTTCTAGTTAGAAGTGGCGTCAGTGGTTTTACACGCCCTGACGAGTTTGACTTATGTTGTTGTTGCTGTTGCGAGGCGCCTCGGTTATATCGGTTTCGGCCGAATGCATTCTGGTCGGCTGACGGACCAGACTTACACCCCATAGGGTGGGGAGACGTATTGTTCAGGCATAATAATCCACTCCGTGTGGACCGGCCCTGACGATCCAAGGGGCAGTTGCGGCTGTTCCTGAGGGGCGGGCTAGAGCGTCTCGAATCGGTTGAGGATCTTGCCCCTAGCCTCGGTTCATAGATGGAAACCCAATTTCCAAATACGTGACATTTGCGGTTTTATTTGTAAACCTATATATGGCGACATAGTGGTATGGGGCATTCATGCCGCCTATGATTGATACTTATGATTTGAAGTTGTTTTATACTCTATGCACTTATAATAGTATCAAATGATTTGTTTTAAACGTATCAAGCATTCTTTGGCTGTTATAAGGGAAAACCCTATCCTCGACTGCGTTGCATTGTGTGATGGGACCTGGGTCTTATAACAGCTTCATTTTTCTTTATTTAGCATTGCGTTGTTTGTCTTATGCACTGGTATTCTTGGGAGGAAACCCGTTCCGTGTTATACGGCGTGGTCCCTTGTTTTACCTAGCTTTGAAAATAAAGATTTATAACTGCTTTAGTTCTCACACCAGTCACATGACTGACCTGGAGTTTATTGTTTTGACCTAAACTCTGGGTGCCCTTATTTTGACACGGGCAGCTAGTAGTTTTGGTTTTGCAGATTTATATTCACAGGATCCTGGTTTACGACTGGAACGATATCCGGGAAGCTTTGTATCCGTATATCTCATTCTAGTTGTGTATTGTATTATTTTCCGCTGCTATGTATTTAAATGTAATTTAAATCTCTGATATTTCTGTGTAATATTCTTTTATACTCTGTATATTCTTGTAATCTGATGCATTGTTGTTATATACAATGAAATGTTCTTCTATATGCGTTCTGTTGTGGTTTGTTCTCGAACTATCCGACGCTTTCCTTTACGGGGAAGTTACGGGTCTTCACAAATCCCGACTAGTTTGAATTGAGATTCAAAAATAGAATAAAGAATAAATTCAAGGAATTTATCTTGGATAAAATTAATGGGAACCTTTCCCTATGAGTGTGAAATTTAGAAACTAACTGTCGGTTAGCCAAGCAGAGTGGTTTTCTGGATATTGATCTGATGTTGGTTTCGGCCTTCGGGGTTAATATTTGGGGAATTATTCTCTTGATTAATTTACGGTTAGTGACTAATGCATTGGAATGAGGCGTATGTTGTGTTTGTGTAACACTTTTATAATATATATGCGAGTTATTCGGAAAGACCGGGTTTATCCCATTCTGAATAACTGATACGACGATAAGTCGAAGATGAAGACGATGGTCGAAGACCGGAAGTCTTCACGTCGTTTGGGTGATTACTGATGATCTTGATTGGGCTGTACACCCAAGAAGATGGAAACAGTTGGTGATCGTCCAGACGTACTTGGAGATGGATGGATATGCGAGGAAAGTGCCTCCGGTTTCGTTCAGACCCAGAACGGACTTGTAAATGGACTGTGTGTCTGACATTGGATTTTAGTCCGTGTGATTGATCTCTATTAAATATATATCTGTTTGGCGGCGGAGAATTTATTCTCTTGCTTAACGACCTTCTCTGAGACGTACGAGCTCAGGGGTTATATATTGATGGATATCAATCGCATGGAGTGAATTGCCTGTGTGGCATGCTAAGATGCAAATGATCAAGGCTTCTGTTGAAAAGCAAAGTCTTGTGGTTGATGATCGAAGCACGGCCTTTGTGGCGTAGCTTTGTGTAACGTTGATTCGCGAGTATCACACCCGGTATGAATCAAAAACGGGAGACGGACATCAGGGGGGGACATGCGTTTTCTTTCTAGCTAGGAGTGGCGTCAGTGCTTGAACTGGCTGACGAGTTTGACTCATGTGGATGTTACTTATTATTACTTGCTGAAAAGCGAGGCGCCTCGTGATATCGGTTTCGGCCGATGCTTCTGGTCGGCTGACGGGCCAGGCTTACGCCCCAAAGGGCGGAGGAACGTATTGTTCAGGCATTATAATCCACATCGGTGGACCGGCCCTGACGATCCAAGGGGCAGTTGCGGCTGTTCCTAGACATGGGCTAGATTGTCTAAAATCGGTAGAGGATCTTGCCCCTAGCCTCGGTTCATACCATAAATGATAACCCAACTTCCAATACGACATTTGCGGTTTTGATTGTAAATTTATATATGGCGACATAGTGTTATGGGCCATTCATGCCGCCTATGATTGATACTTATGATTTGAAGTTTTTTTTATACACTTTGCACTTATTATAGTATCAAACAATCTGTTTTAAACGTATCAAGCATTCTTTGGCTGTTATAAGGGAAAACCCTATCCCCCGGCTTGCGTTGCATTGTGTGATAGGACCTGGGTCTTATAACAGCTTCATTTTTCTTTATTTAGCATTGCGCTGTTTGTTTTATGCACTGGTATTCTTGGGAGGAAACCCGTTCCGTGTTATACGGCGTGGTCCCTTGATTTACCTAACTTTTAAAATAAAGAATAATAACTGTTTTAGTTCTCACACCAGTCACATGACTGACCTGGAGTTTATTGTTTTAACCTAAACTCTGGGTGCCCCTATTTTGACACGGGCAGCTAGTAGTTTCGGTTTTGCAGATTTATATTCACAGGATCCTGGTTTACAGCTGGAACGATATCCGGAAAGCTTTGTATCCGTATATCTCCTTCTAGTTGTGTATTGTATTATTTTCCGCTGCTATGTATTTAAATGTAATTTAAATCCCTGATATTTCTGTGTAATATTTATTTATACTCTGTATATTCTTGTAATCTGATGCATTGTTGTAATATACAATGAGATGTTCTTCTGTATGTGTTCTGTTGTGGTTTGTTCTCGAACTATCCGTCGCTTTCCTTTACGGGGAAGTTACGGGTCTTTACACATAGCAACAAATAGAAGTGACCACAAATACCAGAACAACAATATGACAAGGTTAAAAGGATCAAACATAGCCAAAATCCCATATTTTCCCTTAAGCATGTTTAAGCAAAACTAATGATATGATTAGCAAAACTTAACCAAATCAACCAAATTTCTTAACAGAGGCCTAAAACAATATTTCGAAATTTATAAATATTTTTCCAAAATATAATCATGTTTAAATTCGCTAATTAACACTAATTACCCTTAATTAACCATAATTAGTGAGGAACTATGCAAATCACTCACCTTTGCCACAAACAAACTTTAGATCTGAAATGATTCTCTATTTGGGCGCGAATACCAAGGCAATACAGCAGTTCTAATACTGATTTGGTGAAGATCTTCCTTGATTTGATGTTGCTAAGCCTAATCTTCAATTAAAAAGTGGTTTAGAGGTGTTTTAGATGTTGGAGGCCATTACTAGGGTTCCAAGAATGAAAATGGCGGCTGAAAGAAATGTTTTCTAAACCTAATCAGCCCCTATATACCCCTAATCCCGAAATCCCCCATTGGGCCTAGCTGTTAATTACCCAATTAAGCCCAGTTAAGCAGTTTTTCACCTTCTAAACCATGTTTTAGCCATATCTCCCGAACGGTGAGCCCGTTTGGCTAATGTGACCACTCTACGGAATTGTAAACCATCATCCGAATGCAATGGAAGTGATTTCAGGTCAAAATTCCTTTTCAGTCAAAAGTTATGGCCGCAACAAGATCAGCTAGGGGAAAAACGGTCATTTAAAAATCTAGAAAAATCGTGAATATGGGAAATGACCCCAATATTCGTCTCCCAAAGTTACATGACCATACGACTTCGTATGTGAAAGAAATAAATATTCTACGATCCTTCGATGCGTAGAATGCGGGTCGTTACACTCCCCCCCCCCCCCCTTCAAGAAATTTCGTCCCCGAAATTCCTTAACCCAAAACATACAAAGGATCCCGCATGCCAACCAACCATATACAACAATCAAACATGCAAAACAAATAGAACAAACCTATCCTAGCATGCGGGAAGACTAAATCGAAACTGAAATCTTAGCAGGCGAAGATTTCTGGATACGTCTTCCTAATGCTTTCCTCTATCTCCCAAGTACAGTCATTCTTATTCTCGCCCCACTGAACTTTGACTAATTTCACCGCCAACTTTGAAGCTGCTTCGTATCGTTCCCAACAATACGCATAGGCCTGCAGTTCCCAACCGCCTCGGGTTCAACTTCGATATCATCCAACTAATCAGGTGAAATAGTCACATCTGAGTCGTGTACGAATTTCCTTAACTGGGAAACATGAAACACGTTGTGAACTCCTGCCATCTTGTCTGGTAATTCAACTTTATATGCCAAATTCCCAATTTTCTCAAGAACTGGGAATGGACCAACAAATCTTGGTGTTAACTTGCCTCTCCTGCCAAATCGTATCACGCTCTTCAACGGAGAAATCTTAACAAACACCAAGTCGCCAATGGAGAACTTTAATTCTCTTCTCCTCTTATCAGCATAACTTTTCTGCCTATCTTGGGCAGCCTTCATTCGCCGTTGAATGATCTTGATCTTGTATGAAGTTTCTTTTATTACATCTGGTCCAAGCACAAACTTCTCACCAGTTTCTAACCAACATGACGGTAAGTTGCACGGTCTTCCGTACAAAGCTTCAAATGGAGCCATACCAATACTGGATTGACAACTATTATTATATGCAAACTCTACTAGATGCAAATGGTCATCCCATGATCCACCCAAGTCTAATATGCAAGCTCTCAAGAGATCTTCTAATATACGATTCACCCTCTCAGTTTGACCGTCTGTTTGAGGATGATACGCGGTACTGAGATGTAACTCTGATCCTAACGCCTCTTGTAAGCTCTTCAAAAATCCACTAGTAAACAACGGATCTCGGTCGCTCACAATGCTTTTAGGTGTCCATGAAATCTCACTACCCACTTTATATACAGGTCCGCTAACTTAGCTGCCATCCTATTTGACTTGACGGGTATAAATCTTGCACTTTTGGTCAATCGGTCCACAATCACCCAAATGCTGTCATGGCCTGATCTAGTTCTTGGTAATCCATCAATGAAATCCATTGAGACTTGTTCCCATTTCTATTCTGGAATTTCTAATGGTTGTAACAAACCACTAGGCTTCTTTTGCTCAGCTTTAACCAGCTGGCAATTCGTGCATTTGGATATAAACTTCCCAATGTCTCTTTTCATCCCTTCCCAGTAGTAGGTCTGCTTCATGTCTCGATACATCTTGTTACCACTGGGATGTATAGTCAGTTTTGAGTGATGACATTCTCTAAGCACTTCATCTCTCAATCCGTTGACATTGGGCACAACCAGCCTTCCATTCTTTCTAAGCCATCCATCTCGATCAAGCCCATACTTGTTCATATCCTCATCGATACCCATCTCTAACTTGGAGATGACTTCCAATAAATTAGATCGTTCTTCTGACTGGAACCAATCCGCTCAATCAAAGTGGGTCTGATAGTCAAATTTGCTAACATTTCTGAGTCCGATTCGCACCTTGCTCTGAAATCATACCCAGCGATGTACTCCAGTTGCTTCCATTCTAGAAACATAGCCCCTAAACTGACATGTCTTCTACTCAATGCATCAGCCACCGCATTTCCCTTTCCTGGTGTATATGCGATGTTGAAATCATAGGAAGCAAAGAATTCTAACCACCTTTGTTGTCGGAGATTTAGATCCCTTTGAGAGAAAAGATACTTTAATGACTTATGATCAGTAAACAACTCGAATCTTTCTCCCAAGAGACAATGTCTCCACATCACCAAGGTGCGAATCGGGTTCGTCACAACCGAAGGTCCATCGACAATCTCGGGCTCCAATCCCAACCTATCTATCAGGTCACTAGATATGAAAGAACTAGAAGCTCCGGTATCAAACAAAACTCTAACAGGAACATCATAAATAGAAAGCATACCTTGAATAACGAGATTCTTTCCCTTCTCTGCCGCAGTTGGGGCATTCGACGAAAAAGGAATAGCATTAAGGGCATATTATTTCACCATCTGCTTTTCTTTAGGGGGTTGCAGACACTTGTCCTTGTGATATCCCACTTGGCCACAGTTGAAGCACTTCCTGACTGCTGGCTTTGCTCGACAATTACTAGCATAATGGCCCTTCTTGCCACAGCTAAAGCACTCAACATCTTTCTTCTTCTTCTGGCCATCTTTATTCTGGTACTGCTTCCTCTTATTCTGAGAACCACTCTTGCCTCCACCGCTTGCTTGCCGCTTTGGCTCCTCTGCAGATGTGACCTCAGTCTTCGACTTAGGGTAAAGACTCTCTGATCTTAAAGCTTTCCCCACAATCGATTCAAACGTCTCATCGATGTGGTTAATAAGCCTTTCCCCCAAGTATCCATCCAAACCAGTTATGAACTTCTCGTTCTTCTTCTCGGCAGTATCTATTAAGGATAACCCATATTTCGACAAAGTGTCAAATTCGGCAATATACTCCGAGACAGCTATGCCATTCTGCTTGAGCTCCAAAAATTTCTTAAACAGCACTGACTTCTGAGCAGCTGGAATGAACTTATCGCTAAAGCGAGCCTTAAACTGATCCCAAGTAATCTGATCCTCGGGAGTAGCTGCCTTTATAGCATTCCACCAATTCATTGCCCGTCCTTGCAGCTGACGGGATGCTAGCCTTCTCTTCATCGCATCCTCGATACCCAAGTCTTCGAAGATACGCTCGCAGCTATCCAACCAATCCTGAACATCCGTAGCCGACTCTGTTCCGTGGAACGACTTCTCACCAAGACTAGTATAATCCTTGTTCAGCTTGGCGAAATCGGCCCTAGGCACCTGCACTATTGCACCACCACCATTACCAGCATTGGGAGCTGCCCTCTGAACATCTCTAAACATCTCTCTCATGAGATCAGTAATCATCGTCCTCATCTCGGCAGCATTCCCATTATTGGCTCCTCTACCGGTACCCCTTGCGTATCGGCTCATCGTTTAATCTGCACAGAGAAAACGATTAACCATCCTCCTTGTGGTGTCAATGCAGTGCGACTTCATCCTTATCTATACTAATAATATATATATATATAGCTTTCGAAAACCAAAATAATAACAAACATGCTCTCTCATATACGTATTATCTCTCCTTGGTGTCTTTCCCTAGGTTAACTACGCAACCTAGAGCTCTAATACCATGTGTGACGGTCCGTCCCGCACCAGTCGGCATTTCCTCCGAAAGTGCGCTGTACACATGTCCGATGAGCACGGAACGGTCGCCAAAGAAAGGAAAGAAGAGAATGAACTAATCAAGAACCTGTAGAATGTCTCACAGCGCACGGGATAAAATATAATAACAACATACTTGACATAAAACAAGCGAGACAATGCATAAGCTGAAAACTAAAACTACGCATCATAGCAGCGGAAATCCAAATACAGCTTATGTTCCACATCACCATTATTACAACTTTTCAAACTGTCTCTAAAGCAAAGCAAAGGAAAAGGTACACTACTAATGTCCAAAGTAGTGACCCGCAGCGACACAAGGAGAATATATATATCATCCATGGAAGCCTCCTGCTCGTCTCCGGTACAGCTACTCGTGCTTCACCAGCTAACCTGTCTCTAGTCTGCTCGTGAGAGCACCCAGAGTAATAAGAAGAGACATAAAACTCTAGGTCAGACAAAAGTCTGGTATGAGCGATAAGCAACAAACAAAACAATAACAGGTATGCTAAACCATACCTGAACCTGCAGCCAAAGAGTTAGCACTACATACCGTACAATACTCTAAGGTGTCACTAACATATGGTGTAAAGAATATGGGGGTGGGGGCATGCATGTCATAGTGATGGCAAACAAATCAAGCATAGCAACCATCCGCTCATCTCTCACTCAGTGCGTAAAACATACGATATCCACCACTTTGATTACTAGACCCATCGAGGTAATGACGGAGTTCGACTCGTACAACTACTGCTACCACCAAGCTTATCCCAAGGGATCATGACCAAACCTTTTCAAATGACCCCACTTCATTGGTCTATAGCCCACTAGTCGTACCTAGGCCATTGTGGCCCTGAATCCATCCACGTACCTCCCATACATAGTGATCCAAAGTCATAGACATCGACAAACCCTTAGCACACGTCCCGCAGCAAAGCCCAACTCATGAAGTTAACTCGTTAGTTTCCAACTGGATCCTGGGCTCTACTTCCTATTTGGACTTCCTTTGCATCTCGGATTTTGGTCGAATTGGAGTTGGTCTTCAGAAAAGTCGTCGCATAATCACAGCTCCAATCCGGTTCGGTTCGGTTGTCCTTCCCTGGTTCAGTTCGGCTTGCTCCACTTCCTGGCAATCTGATTCGGTTCGGAGCTCCACCCTCGGTTCGATTCGGTGCTTCCATGTCACTTGGGTTCGGCTATCTCACTATCTTGATTCGGTTCGGTGCTTCTGCCTTGGTTCGGTTCTGCCTTTCTTTCCTCCAGTTAATCTGATCCGATCCCATGTCCAACTTTGGTCCAATACCAACTCCAACCCTTATGCAAGAGGCCTTCCTTTTTGCCAAGCTCTCTTCTTGTACCAGGTTCCGATCTGGTTCGGTTCTCTGCTCAGTTCTCCGATCCGACCCGAGCCCTCTAACCTGATCCGATCCAAAACCCTACACTGCTTCCTGCAACTTTTCCAGCGACTGTTTTACGTCATACGACAGCGTTTTCGACCAATATATCTCTTAATCGATCACAAAGCATACCATACAGTCATAGCAACAAATAGAAGTGACCACAAACACCAAAACAACAATATGACAAGGTTAAACGGATCAAACATAGCCAAAATCCCATATTTTCCCTTAAGCATGTTTAAGCAAAACTAATGATATGATTAGCAAAACTTAACCAAATTAACCAAATTTCCTAACAAAGGCCTAAAACAATATTTCGAAATTTATGAATATTTTTCCAGAATTTAATCATGTTTAAATTCACTAATTAACACTAATTACCCTTAATTAACCATAATTTGTGAGGAACTATGCAAATCACTCACCTTTGCCACAAATAAACTTTAGATCTGAAATGATTCTCTGTTTGGGCGCGAATACCAAGGCAATACAACAGTTCTAATACTGATTTGGTGAAGATCTTCCTTGATTTGATGTTGCTAAGCCTAATCTTCAATTAAAAAGTGGTTTAGAGGTGTTTTAGATGTTGGAGGCCATTACTAGGGTTCCAAGAATGAAAGTGGCGGCTGAAAGAAATGTTTTCTAACCCTAATCAGCCCCTATATACCCCTAATCCCGAAATCCCCCATTGGGCCTAGCTGTTAATTACCCATTTTGGGTATAATGGTAGATGCCCGAGACCAAGTTACTATTATTTCTTTCTCCTCCCTCATGTTGAGTTTTTCAATTTTTCTTGATAAATGATTAATTAAGCCCAGTTAAGCAGTTTTTCACCTTCTAAACCATGCTTCAACCATATCTCCCAAACGGTGAGCCCGTTTGGCTAATGTGACCACTCTACGGAATTGTAAACCATCATCCGAATCCAATGGAAGTGGTTTTAGGTCAAAATTCCTTTCCAATCAAAAGTTATGGCCGCAACAAGATCAGCTAGGGGCAAAACGGTCATTTAAAAATAGGGAAAAATCATGAACATCGGAAATGACCCCAATAGTCGTCTCCCAAAGTTACATGACCATACGACTTCGTATGTGAAAGAAATGAATATTCTACGATCCTTCGATGCGTAGAATGCGGGTCGTTACACCCAGACTTTAATAATAATATCAAAATTATTTATTTTAATAATAACAATCATGCTTGGTTATTATAAGGTAAAACTATCCTCTTGTTACATTATGTGATGGGACTTGAGTCTTATAATACCTTCATTTTTCAAAAGCATGAATTTTGAAAATTTTCAATGATTGTATGATATGGGTTATGGTTTGTTATCTAGTTCTCAAGCTGGTTAATCCAAGCTTGACCCGAGTGTTTGTCGCTTGGGTCAGATTCGAGTGTGTTTCAGGTTTAAACAGGTGGATGAGGAGCTTCCAGTTGATTCCGAAAAGCTGGAGTTCTTCGTCAGATGGCAGGGTATATTCTACTACATGTACTTAGATGTTTATGGATTGATGATGCGAGGATGGAGTTTATCCTATCTGTGGTATGTCAAACTCTAATAATGTAAATTTTTTTTATGTAGTAAAAGTTTCCACTGTAAAGATATATATTGAATATTACATTTTGTTTTGTTCCCCTGTGTTTGCTCTAATAAAACTCCGATGAATTGAGTTTGCAACATTTGATTTTGTGGTACATGAACACCATGGATATGTTAAGTATCGACTATCAAAGATCGGAAATTTGGTTTATCGCAGACTTTTCAATGAAGCTTACTTTTTTAACTGGACTTGTGTAGTTTATAGTCGATTTAGAAGGTGGACGGATTTGGGTCGTTTTAGAGTAGACTTTAGAGCTCAGGCCAAGTTGTAACAATAATTGAGCCATTATAGACTAGTTAAGAATTTATTCTATTACTTAAACCAGAAATCAGGATCCTTCCACCGCTGTCGTGGATCTTTTTTTTTAACTCTCCATTTCAAAGCACTCGTCCCTGTGCGTATTCTCCCTGTTCCCCCATCTCCCACAACAAACCGCCCCAGATCTCCCTAGAATAGACACACTGAAAATAACCGTTCAACAAATTCCATTTGCAAATTCTCATTAAATTCTACTTTTTCCAACATATTTTTAGCCACTATCTACTCAAATTCATATATCTACCGATGCAATCTTTGCTTCTCCATCAATTCCAACAACCGCCTTCCATTCATGATCATTTACCATTCAATTTTTCGACTTGATTCCGATCGGTGGGATTTCCGTTTAACACAGCTTTTTTTGGCCTAAAATCAACTCTAAACCTAAATCTGAAGAACCTTTCCGTGAACGGACCCTAATTTTGATGATGGACTACTGACACAGCAAGGTCCAACTATTTTCTTTCATCTACCTGTCAATTAGCAATGGAGGTACGCATTCATTTTGTGACGGCCCGCCCCGCACCAGCCTGCATTTCCTCCGAAGGTGCGCTGTACACATGCCCGACTAGCACGGAACGGTCGCCAAAGAAAGGAAAGAAGAGAATGAACTAACAAAGAACCTGTAGAATGTCTCACAGCGCATGGTACAAAATATAATAATAACATAATCTTGACATAAAATAGGCGAGATAGTGCATAAGCTGAAACTAGACCAACATAGCAGCGGAAATCCAAATATAGCTTATTACAACTTTCCAAATTTACTGTCCCTAAAACAAAAGAAAGCTAAAGTAGAAGATGCACTACTAATGCCCAAGCAGTGATCTTCAACAACACAGAGAGAATACTATATGTATCATACGTGGAAGCCTCCTGCTCGTCTCCGGATCATCTACCCGTGCATACCTAGCTAACCTGTCTCTAGTCTACTCGTGAGAGCACCCAGAGTAATAAGAAGAGACATAAAACTCCGGGTCAGACAAAAAATCTGGTATGAGAGATAAGCAGCTAAACAGAACAATAACATGTATACTAAACCATACCAGAACCTGGACCTGCAACCAAAGAGTTAGCACTACATACCGTACAATACTCTAAGGTGCCACTGAACAGATGGTGTAAAGATAATGGGGGTGGGGGTGTGCATGTCATAATGATGGCAAACAAATCAACCATAACAACCATCCTCACATCGTTCACTCAGTGCGTAAAGCATACGATGTCCACCACTGTCAATCACTAGACCCCTCGAAGTAGTGACAGAGTTCGACTTGTACAACTACTGCTACTACCAAGCTTACCACATGGAGTCATGACCAAATCTTTACCAATGACCCCACTTCATTGGTCTATAGCTCATTAGTCGTAACTAGGCCACTGTGGTCCTAAATTCGTTCACGTACTCCCTACACATAGTGATTCAAAGTTACAGACATCGACAACCCCTTAGCACACGTCCCGCAGCCAAGCCCAATCATGAAGCTCACTCATCGGTTCCCAACTGGATCCTGAGTCAAAGCTCCTCATTTGGACTTCCTTTGCATCTCGGTTTTGGTCGAATTGGAGTTGGTCTTCAAAAGAGTCGTCACGTGATAGTAGAAAACATTCGGTCATTCGGTTCGGTTCGGTGTATGGGGTCCTTCATGCCACATCGGTTCGGTTCGGGTGTCCTCATCTGATTTGGTTCGGTGCTCATAGCCCATGCCTAGGTTTAATGGTTGCTCTCTCCTAGATGTCCCGATCCGATCCGGTGCTTCTCTCCGACTCCAGCTCCAAGCTTGATCCTCCGATCCGATCCCGCCCCCTAGCTCTAGTCCGATCCGATCCTCATGCCCTTGCTTCCGATCTGATCCCTATGCCCTTGCTTCTGATCCGATCCCCTACCCAACTCCAATTCTAAGCGAGTGGCCTTCCATCTCGCCAAGCCGCTTATGCTAAGTTCCAACCCGAATCGAGTCCACTTGCCCGGTTCCCCTATCCGACCCGAGCCCAATAATCCGATCCGATCCGGTTCGAAACCCTGCATATTTCCTGCGACCTTCCAGCGACTGTTTTACGCCATACGACGGCGTTTTCGACCAATCTAACAGTTCTAATCAATCACGAAACATACCAATCAGTCATAGCAACATAGAAAATCAACCATAAACATCAAAACAACAACCATAGCATGTAAATTGGATCAAATCTACCCAAAATCTCATATTTTCCCTTAAGCATATTTAGGCAAAACTAATGATATGATTAGTAAAACTTAATCAAATTGACCCAAGTTTCTAATAGAGGTCTAAAACATTATTTAAGAATTTAGAAATATTTTTCCAGAATTTATTAGTGTATAAATTCGCTAATTAACACTAATTAGCCTTAATTAACCATAATTAGTGAGGAACTATGCAAATCACTCACCTTAGCCATAAATAAAACCTTTAGAACTGAAACTCTACTGTTTGGGTGCGAATACCAATGCAACACAGCAACTCTTCCTCGATTCTTGTGCTAATCCGCCTTGATTTGATGTTGCTAAGCTTAATCCTTGATTAGAAAGTGATTTTGAGGTGTTTTAGAGGTTGGAGGCCATTATTAGGGTTTCTAAGAGGTAAGTGGCGGTTAGAAAACTGAAATAAGATGAAAACCTAACTCATTTCAGCCTCCCCTTAACCCTAATCCCGAAATGGGTTATGGGCCTATTCACTAATCACCCTATTTGGTCCGGTTAGGCAGTTTTTCACCATCTGAAACTTGTTTCAGCCATATCTCCCAAACGGTAAGTCCGTTTTTCACATGTGACCACTCTACGGAAAGATAAACAATCATCCGGATCTAATGGAAGTGGTTTCAGGTCAAAACTTCTTTCTAATCAAAAGTTATGGCCAAAACAAGATCAGCTATGGGCAAAATGGTCATTTAAAAACCAGCAAAAATCATGAACATGGGAAATGACCCCAATAGTCGTCTCCTAAAGTTACTTGACCCTACGACTTCGTATGTGAAAGAAATAAATATTCTACGATCCTTCGATGCGTAGAATGCAGGTCGTTACACATTTCAATGGTTGCAACCCCTATTCTACGACTGTTAAAAACGTGTTTTAGTTTTCTAATTTTGATCTACTGGCTGGCAATTTTGTCATGTGTGGACAAGTTTTAGCTTACCCTTAGGTTTAAAATAGGGAGGAAGAAGTAATAAATAATTGTATCTATGTGTCCAATGTTAATAACTGAGTAGTTGAAACTTGCAGAAGATAAGACTGAAATTTGAGGCAAGTGGATCCCATTTATTTTGTGTATTTTGCTAATCAACTTTGGATTATAGTCTCATCTCAAGGTTCATAATCTCAAAGTTGATTAAGTCATGTGATATATTTGCACATTCTTGAATCTATGTTGAACCATGCTATATACACTACTCATACTATATATTAAATGGGTTTAACTCAATGTTGTTTATGTCGAAATAAGATGTAGTTTTATGAATTCAGAACCAATGATATATCAAAGAATCAAACAACTTGATTTTGATTAGAGACCGATGATTAGTTGACAATGGCATCTTTTAAAGGATTTTTCTATGTCGAAATAGGAACCATTATTCACTCTTACATCTTTTTGATTTTTGTTTCTTTTCTTCTTATAAAATCTATTTGATAGTAACACTGTGTGCCTCTATTCTCTGTTACGGTCATGCACTTGCACAAGAGCATCAGTATTTTTAAACTCCACTGAGATGAAGGAATTGAGGATATTATGCACCAAATATATTACTTAAACAAGAAAAAAGCAACTCCACCGTGCATACGTGTACTTCATATTTTTCCAGTACTTCAAAGTATTGTCTCTGTGCACACTCCACTAATCTTTTCCCTTGATCCCTTAATGTGTGCTATTCACTTTCAGTTTCTTCTTTATCACTTTCCACAATGTTTTTCTTAACCGCTTCTTTCCAAATTTTCCCAAACCACTTAGAGCATACCCAGCAGTGTAGATTGAGGAGAAAATGGGGAAGATCCACACTTTTTCTTCCTCCATCGCACTACAGCAGTGGCAATTCAAGCGTGAGGAAGAAGAGAAAGTGATGATTCCTCATGTTGTTTTTTCTGAGTGGGGATCCTAAACGGATTTCTGATTGTCGTTTAGGGATGCATAGGCAAAAAAAAGAAGAAAATACATCATTAAACAACAAACTGTTTGCCGTTTAATCATTATACATTAAAAAAATAAAAAACTCGCAGAATCCCCGCTTTGCTGCTGGGAAAGAGTGACGTGGCCACACTGATTTTTCTTCTCCTACACACTAGAATCACCATGCTGCTGTAAGTGCTCTTAACCTATTTTCTTCCCATTCGACTGCAAATTGTTTCTTCTTCTCCGCTCACCATTACGCGCATACCCACAAGCTTTGCTACCCAGTTTACCGGTTGAATCCGCAAATATCATCCTCTCAAATTCTTTATTTCAACAACACCACAGCTGCATCACACCATGGCTTTTTTCGCCACAATCCCTAATTTCCAAATCCTTTTCCAACTTTCACTCTAATTGCATTTTTCGACATCAAAACTTTCTTCCTGCTCCATGTTTGATGAACTTTATTACGGGTCGAAGATTATTCCTGGTCGACAAAACACAACGGGTTTACCAACGATCTAAGATCCACGATCAAATTGCTTCAAACAAGTGGTTCAAAAGGTACGTATTTTTCTAAATTTCATTCTACAATATTGACCAGATTATTCTTATTTGCTATGCTAATTACAGTACTCTCTATTTATTCCATTTAAACCCTACTGAATAAAAAAATAACATGATACTGTCATTGTGACCGTTGCCAACCCTATTTTGTCAACTGTTTGATTTGCTGTGTAATCAAGCTTATATACGCAGCTACGTATCACTCAGCATTTTTTATCATCCCTAAAGAATTATGGCTCCAGATAATTATATGCAAATGCTGTTGCATGTTTAAATAAAATAATACCAAATTTGTATGTTAGCTGGTATTTTTATTTTATTTTCTACTGACTATCAAATTGGTGTAAATTTTACTTTATCTACATTGTTTTTCTGGATTAAACTGCCGACGACAGGCCTTTTTCCACTGCTTTACTATCATTTACTACACTGCATAAATTGATCTGTAACATCAAAATTAATGTATATATTTTTTTTTTGATCACTATAGACCTTATTTTAAGGACATACTGATATACTGCCCTAATTGTTTTGATGACAAATATGCCTTTATGTAAGTTTACAGTATCTGCCACATCAAACCCCAGGTAGTGAACACCATGCAATGTTAACTTACTGTCCACTGCATCTTCAACTTCTATCATCCCTTTATATCTTCACTGAATTTAATGTCTACTGTATTACAATGACATTCAGTACGGTTAAGTTTGATCTCATGGTTTTTTTGGTAACTGATGATGACACGGGCTTTAATTTTAGCCCCGGAAGCGATAGGACTTATTGGAAGAAAATTTGAAGAACCCAATTTTGTTTCATCTTAATTTCTCATGCATGTATTTATATTACCATTTAATATGTCATAAAGTAATATATAATGCAAATCTTCATAGCAGTGATTGAAAAAAAGACAACTATGATGTATAATTCCCAACAAATACTACCCATATACAACAGTTGTATTTCAATCTATGGGTGGTGAGTACTCAAAATCGTGAAAAAGCCGAGAGGAATGTATAACAACAACAAATGATTGACCCTTATGGTAAATAAAAATATTTAATGAAAATGAAGAGTTGATTCCCCCCTTCTATTTCACTCTTAAAGTAATGTTATGTATGCTTATGTTAGGTTTATCCTACGGTGCTCCTTTTATCACTATTGTTATTAAGATGCCTATTAGCTGAGATGGGAAGCTTATTGCATTTTATTCCTGCAGACAAAAAAGGGGAAGCGTGCTTGATGGCCTTTGAAGTTACAACAACCTATTTACCATCTCCTTGTACCGACTGTCGCAACGAATTAATATGTCTGGCTAGTTAAACATGTCTCTGTTTATGAGATGTTTTCAATCAACAGTTCACTTTTGAACTATTCTGCATTTTTTTAATATCTTTTTATCTTAATTCATTACTGAAACATTATAATGGGATTATTCCTGAAATGTTATTCTGAATGCATCTTAAATCTAATTAAGTATTATGGCAGATTGTTCTTGATGGTAAATATGATTACCCAATCATTTTAAATGGTTGAAGGCATTACTGAGGCCGCAGCCAAGGCTGAGAAGATAGGAAACAAATCTAGATGTTTGAGAAGAATCAATATTTACTCATGGAAACATAATAATAGTTACAAGATTAGCAGTTATTGGAGCTATCAAGGTACTACCTTCATATTTTCCCCTTTGGTGCGCGTTGTTTACTTTGCTTATTTATTTGACCAGCATATACAATGACGTTTTCTGCTTACTATTCTAGAAATCTGGGGAAAATGTAATTATATGATTAAAACATCCACGATTATGTGAAAATTTGTCAATGTTAATCAGATCATAATTAAATAGGTTGCCTTACACTTCTGTGCATTTGGATTTATTATTTTAGGTTTTGAACGGGTAGAAAATGGGAAAGATTAGAATAAGTGATCATTAATGAGGCCCCTCCAGAATTAAGAGAAACAGAAAATTTGAATCCAGCGTTGAATTGAACTTGGAAACAACTTTCGTTAAACCTGTTTAATCCAACACGATAAGTTCAAGAGGAAACATATAGGTAGTGACAGGAAAATTTGTATATCCCAGAAATATACATTAAAAACCAACATGCTTCCGTCCATATTTTCGATGATCGACCAATATGCTTCCCTTCAGGTTTTTCTTGAATCTGGTTTGCATAAAAGGATGATAAGGTGAATGATAGGTTTACGTTTGGTGAATTGGTGAAAGTTTGGAGATGATGACAGGATTAAATGGAACAACTAAATGGATTATCAAAGACTGGAAACTGAAAGTTGATGCAATTGTAAACAAGAGAATAATTGAAGTTTATAAAACACACAGAAGATAAAATGACAGACCTAGGTTAATTCAATTTGGTTTTATTTCTGTTTTGATTTTTGTGTATGTCTGTAAAACATGGCATATTGCACAAGTAACAGATGTTATTGTTCATATTTAAGTATTTAACCAATTTTACTACTTTGTCCCAGTGGTTTCTGATTGTTATCGCTATGCGCATGCAGAACTTCTACATTTTATAATGCCTTTAATTCACAATATGTTCAGCATCTGGAATTCTTATCGATGATTGTAAGATACTACAGGATGTTCAACTATAGTGCTAAAAACTTCCAATCTATAGTGCTAAATGGTGTACAATTCTGTTTTTGGCATCTTAATTCAAGTTCGTTTTCAATATCTCAGACCGTATTCTATTTTCAAGTAATAGGATCTGCTACTATATATGGTTTTCTTTCATATCCCTATGTGCGGGTTTAGAGGATGAACTGCTTTTGTTGGATGACAATGAAGGTAGAACGTTGGTGATCACAAAGAGGAACATGGTGTCCGACATTTCTTGACGAGGCAGTTAGAACGAGAACTGTTTTTTAGTTTCGATCACCATAACCACTTGGAACAAGAATGCAGAGTAGTCTTCCATGTGCCAGCAAAGATAATCACATGAGGTCGGTTGTCTATGTTCTTGATTACAAGTGATTAAAGATTTTGCATGTAAAAAGTTGCTATAAAAACGCCTGTAAGGCTTCAAATTTGTTCCTAGTTGCTACAAAAGGATGGAACTTAGTCAAAGGAAGTCGCATAATGAAGAAACTACATAATAATTTCTCACCAATTTTATGTTACAATTTTTACTCAATTAACTTGGTCCATGCGTTCAGTTTCAAGTTCGTGAATCAATGAAAAGGCATAGAATAAAACATGCTGTTAATATATGCCTTCTGCTTCATTTGTTGTTTTATATTGTTCCCCGTTTATATCATACTGCATCATGATATTCAATATTTTATCAGCTTTTCATATAAACGCAACTTATTTCTATCATTTTATTAATGTTTAATGCTTCATACTGATATCATTATCTGTATCTTGCCAACGTATTTCAAAATTTTCAGGTCTTTGAAAATAACCATTGTTGAAACTCAGTAGCTATCAGTGGATTCTTAATTTCAACAAGTTTATGGTTCCTCATTATATCCTAATTGCTTCTATTTACTTCTAAAATAAATTAGTTATAACTGAACATAAACAGCACTGCCCTACCAACCGCCCATCCCATTTTCCACCGACTTCCTTCTGCTCCGCCGCCAAAGAACCTCCTCCCAATCGCATTTGCTGATCCGCCTGACAGACAAAACGAATGTTGACCCAAACCGCTGCCTGATGAATTCCAATTTTTTTTTTATCCACAAACACAACGTGGCGTGTCGCATAACGAATGTTGACCCAAACCGCTTTTCCTTTATCTTCTCCCACTTATTCTTTCTACGACGATAACTGCTCTCCATTTTTCTTCAATCTCTACAGGTTTCCCGCAACTTCTATGTTGCGAACCCAAATCTTTGCCCCAACTTCTACTACTCTATTCTCATCTTCGAATTGGAAACAAAAAATTACTTCTGTACTCATAATCGATTTGCCCCAATTTCTGCTTACTGTGACTAACGATGGCAACAAACCACTGCAGTTTTTAGTTGATCAATGAATCACCTACATCCGGTTGTTCACTTCTTGGATAACAGGTAATCAACTTTGCCCTCTCCTTTTTCAAATAACTCTGTCCTTTTTCAAATAACTCTGTCTTCTTTAGTTTGAACTTATTGCTTTGGATTTTTTCCGTACGCATTATTGTTTAATTATTACTCTTATGCTACAGCCAAACCAACTGTCGTGGTTTTTCTTACCATAGTTTCATGTCTGTTCGCTGACCAGAATTTTAATTTAACCTTTCTGCTTTTTACTCCTACATCTGAATGACTTCGTTTGGTTATTGGTTGGATTGTGGAGTGTAACCCATGGCAACATGGCTTTACTTATTGTTGGAAACATTGGGTGAATTATCAAAATATTGAGATAAGTGTATGAATGGTTCCTTTATGTGAATAGTCTCATATCATGAGATTATATGGAAGATGCAAGTATTTATACTTGTTTATAAGAAATCATGTTGGACCTTAGGCTCTCAATACATGCTTTGTTGTGAGGAGGGAGGTCATGCATCATGACCACCACACACACGCGACCAACCGACTCGACCCGGTCCGGTTCGGGCTCGGACTTGGCTTTGTGGTGTAAACACTTATATTTTTGGGTCAGAAAACACTGCATTTTTCGAACTATGTTTTTAAATACGAAAATATTTCTGAGCCGACTTTTATTTTGAAGCGGTAAACTATTGACCCAGTATTTTAGCAGATTTTATTACTGTACAGTACTTTCATTTAGCCATAATCCCCATCTATATATTATCTTCAGTTGTAGACGGAAAAATATAACTTACCTCCGCCATTAAAATTATAATCCATAAATTTTCGAGCAGTAATTTTATTTCGAAAGTGCAAATCTGCACTGATTTATGGTGCAAAGCAAATCAGTTATTAATTTCAAAGGCTGTTTTATCCTAAAGGCGGCGGCGGAAGTACGAACTGGTTTTGTACCATTGACCAGATCGCCGAATCGTCTTCAAGAAAGCGACCAAATACGTGACTCAGCCATTATTTCCCGACAATTTGAAAACATTCTGAAACAATGGCTTCGACATCAACCATGGATGATGTTGCTCCTCCCTCTGCTTTCCTGATCCCATTGGTGACTGCTGTCCCCTTTCGTTTCGAAGGTCTGCACTGACGATGTGAAAGGTGGCTGCTGCTCTGACCACCAACAAACCACATTTGCCAGACAAACCTGACGGAACTGATGAAGCGCAGATGGCGTCCTGGATTGAACAATCAAAACAGCAACAGAACTGGATTGAGCAGGACTATCTGTGCAGAAATTTCATTCTCAATGGCCTCAGCGATGATCTGTATGATTACTACAACTCGGACGACAAGACAGCGAAGGAGATCTGGGAAGCGCTGAAGAAGAAATATGATACAGAGGAGGCAGGGGCAAAGAAGTATGCTGTGAGCCGCTATCTCAAGTATCAGTGACAAACGACAGGTCAGTAGAGATGCAGTCTCATGAGCTTCAGAAAATAGCTCATGAGATCATCTCCGAAGGTATGGTTTTGGATGAACAGTTTCAAGTTGTTGTTATTATTGACAAACTGCCCCCAGGTTGGAAAGATTTTAATAATTTCCTAAGACATAAGACTAAGGAATTTTCTTTAGAGAGTCTGATCACTCGCCTCCGCATTGAGGAGGAGGCACGCAAACAGGACCAAAAAGAGGAAGTGCTGGTTGTCTCAAACAACAGCACTAAGAAGAACACATCCGCTGTTCTGAAACCGAATCAGAAATCATTTAAGAATCAGAACAGGCACAACAAACAGAATGGGAATCTGCAAGGAAACCCAAAAGGACAGCAGAAACCAACCCAAAAGAATGACTCTGGACAGTTGTTTTTATGTTACAACTGTGGAAAACCAGGTCATATGGCACGAAATTGTCGGAATAGGCCAAGCTCTGCACCGCAGGCGAACCTGACTGAAGAGTCTCTTACGGCTATGATTACTGAGATTCACCTTGTTGGTGGATCAGAGGGTTGGTGGGTAGACACTGGCGCTTCACGCCATGTCTGCTATGATTGAGATATGTTTACCACATACACGGCTGCTGATGATCAGAAAGTGTTGTTGGGAGATTCTCATACCACTAAAGTTGCAGGGGTTGGAAATGTGGAGAATCAAGTTTACCTCTGGAAGGACTGTGATTTTTAAAGATGTTTTGCATACTCCAGAGATGAGGAAGAATCTGGCTTGTGGCTTTCTTCTTAATAAGGCAGGATTTACTCAATTTATTGGGGCTGATGTGTATACCATAGGGTATAAGGATATTTTGTAGGAAAGGGTTATGCTTGTGAGGAAATGTTTAAATTAAATGTTGAATCTAATAAAGTGAATAATTCTTCTTATATGTTGTATGATTTTAATATTTAGCACTCTAGATTATGTCATGTTAATAAACGAATAATTCATAACATGAGCACTCTAGATATGATACCTAAGATGTCAGAATCTGAATCTGATAAATGTGAATTCTATACACAAGCAAAAATCACTAAGAAATCTCATAAATCCGTTGAAAGAGAATCTGAACCCTTAGATTTGATTCACTCTGACATATGTGAACTTGATGGTACTTTGACTAGACATGGACATCGGTATTTTATCACTTTTATTGATGACTGTTCTGATTTCACATATGTATACCTTATGAAAAATAAAAGTGATGCTTTTGACATGTTTAAAACATTCAAAACTGAGATTGAGAATCAAACAAATAGGAAAATTAAGAGACTTCGTAGTGATAGAGGAACATAATATGAATCTAACTCAATTCTGGATTTCTATAAACTACATGGTACAGTACATGAGAGAACTACACCCTATTTTCCTGAAATGAATGTTAAAGCAGAAAGAAAAAATAGGACTTTCACTGAATTAGTAGTTGCCATCCTATTAAATTCTGGTGCAGCAAAACATTGGTGGGGGAATATATTATTGACTGTATGTTATGTTCTAAATAGAATCCCCAAATCTAAGAATAAAATTTCACTTTATGAAATTTCAAAGAATCATAAATCCAATGTGTCATACTTTAGAACTTGGGGTTGCCTAGCATATGTTCGCATTCTAGACCCTAAGAGGATAAAATTGACAAGTAGAGCATATGAATGTGTATTTATAGGCTATGCTATTAATAGCAAAGCATATCGATTTTATGATATAAATGCACATAACATAATTGAATCAAATGATGTCGATTTTTATGAAACAAAATTTCCTTTTAAATTAAGGAATAGTGGGGGCACTTCAAGTACGCCTATTAGAACAGAACTTAATAAAAGTTCTGAAGATGAACCTAGAATAAGTAAAACAGCAAGAACCTAGAAAAATTTTGGTTCGGATTTCTGTGCTTTTACTATAGAGGAGGATCCCTTAAACCTTCAAGAGGTCTTATCTTCTTTAGATGCCGATTTTTGGCAAGAGGCTATAAATGATGAGATGGATTCTCTGGAATCCAATAAGACTTGGCATTTGGTAGATTTACCCCATGGTTGTAAATCTATAGGCTATAAATGGGTGGTTAAAAAGAAATTAAAATCTGATGGTACTATAGATAAATACAAAGCACGACTAGTAGCTAAAGGTTTTAGACAAAAAAAAAATATAGATTTCTTCAACACTTTTTCACCTGTAACTAGAATAACATACATTCGGGTATTAATCTCACTCGCTTCTATTCATAATTTACTAATACACCAAATGGATGTTAAAACCGCATTTTTAAACGGAGAATTAGAAGAAGAAATCTATATGGACCAGCCTAAAGGATTTGTAATACATGGTCAAGTACATAAAGTATGCAAATTAGATAAATCATTATATGGTTTAAAACAAGCTCCTAAACAATGACATGAAAATTTTGATAACTTAATCATTTCACATGGTTTTAAAGTTAATGGAAGTGACAAATGCATTTATTACAAATCTGAGAATGACATTTGCACTATTATATGCCTTTATGTAGATGACCTACTCATCTTTGGGTTAAACATTCATGCCATAAATTCAGTCAAATCCTTATTAAGTGCCAATTTTGATATGAAAGATCTAGGTGAGGCGAGTGTAATCCTTGGTATTAAGATTACTAGGTCAGAAAAGGGAATTTCTTTGGATCAATCTCATTACATTGAGAAGATACTGAAGAAATATAATTACTTTGACTGTAAACCTGCATGTACACCATATGATCCAAGTGTAAAGTTATTTAAGAACATTGGTGAAGGTGTAAGACAGTCTGATTATGCGAGCATCATTGGCAGCCTTCGGTATGCCACTGATTGTACTAGACCCGACATTGCCTATGTCGAGGGATTATTGTGCAGGTTTACCAGTAGACCTAGTATAAAGCATTGGCATGTTATTGAAAGGGTCATGAGATACCTTAAACGAACTATGAACCTTGGATTACATTATGAGAAGTTTCCAGCTGTACTTGAAGGATATTCAGATGCAGATTGGAATACTTTATCTGATGATTCTAAAGCGACCAGTGGCTATATATTTAGCATCGCTGGAGGAGCTGTTTCTTGGAAATCCAAGAAACAAACTATTTTGGCTTAGTCTACTATGGAGTCTAAGATGATAGCAGTAGCCACGGCTAGTGAAGAAGCAGAGTACTTGAGAAATCTGCTAGCTGAGATTCCCTTATGGGAAAAACCGATACCAGCTGTGTTGATACATTGCGATAGTACCGCGGCTATTGCAAAAGTTCAGAACCGTTATTATAACGGTAAGAGACGACAAATACGTCGTAAGCACAGCACGGTTAGAGAACTACTTTTCTCATGTACCGTTAGAGTGGATTACGTACGTAGTGATGAAAATTTGGCAGATCCTTTGACGAAAGGACTGTCCAGAGAGAAAGTCCTTAATTCTTCTAAAAGAATGGGACTATTGCCCTTAGATTGTTTAGTCACGCACAATGGTAACCCGACCTAAATGACTGGAGATCCCAAGAAATAGGTTCAATGGGTAAAAACAAGTTGTGTAGTGCTAGGATTTGAACATGCTATTTAATAAACCAATAAGCATGTACTCCTGAAGTGATTGGAGGATGAGTTGATAATAACTCTTAATGAGATCTATACTCTATTTGGAGTGGAGTACCTACCTTCAGGAGTACTCTTGATAGACTCACATATGTGAATGTGGAAATGTGGTCGTTTCCTATGGAGTTTTAGGTAAAACTTCTAGAGCGTTCACTAAACTGGGATAGACGTGCATGGCCATAAATGCACGAGCTTATTTGATTGCACTATAGAAAAGATTGTGTGTAGTTTGATGTCAGGAATAGAGTTCAAGACTACGTGTCACTCTAGTAAAAACTGAATCTTATTCACTATGCAAAGGTTCAAGTCGGATGACACCTTTGTTTATGCACAGTCTTATGTTTCTAGAAAACTGCTCGATAATATTTTAAAAATTCAAGTGGGGGATTGTCGGAAATATTGGGTGAATTATTAAAATATTGAGACAAGTGTATGAATGGTTCCTTTATGTGAATAGTCCCATATCATGGGATTATATGGAAGAGGCAAGTATTTATAATTGTTTCTAAGAAATCATGTTGGGGCCTTGGGCTCCCAATACATGCTTTGATGTGAGGAGGGAGGCCATGCATCATGACCACCACACACGCGACCGACCGACCGACTCGACCCGACCCGGCCCGGCTCGGGCTCGGCTTGACTTTGTGGTGTAAACACTTATATTTTTAGGTCAGAAAACACTGCATTTTTCGAACTATGTTTTTAAATACGAAAATATTTCCGAGCCGACTTTTATTTTGAAGCGGTAAACTATTAACCCGGTATTTCAGCAGATTTTATTACTGCACAGTATTTTCGTTCAGCCCTAATCCCTATCTATATATTATCTTCAGTTGTAGAAGAAAAAATATAACTTACCACCGCCATTAAAATTATAATCCAGAAATTTTCGAGCAGTAATTTTATTTCGAAAGTGCAAATCTGCACTGATTTGTGTTGCAAAGCAAATCAGTTATTAATTTCAGAGGTTGTTTTATCCTAGAGGCGGCGGCGGAAGTACAAACTGGTTTTGCACCATCGACCAGATCGCCGAATCGTCTTCAAGAAAGCGACCAAATACGTGACTAAGCCATTATTTCCCAACACTTATATACCAACTACAACCACGCTTGTGAGCCTTCAGCATCTTTTTTTTACAACTATCGCTAATAACAACAATATATACTTCTGCTTGATGTTCCTTCTATTCAGCTGATTCTATTCTGTGGATCCTCGGGTTTGTTAGCATGAGTTCATCTACGTTTTTGTAAACCCATGAGACTAACCTCTGATCTTTATACAATGAACTAAATTAGTGCAATCGTTTTTCTGGTCTCAATTCTCTCATTGCTGATTGGTTACAGTTCAGAGTCTGCATCTCATTCTTTCTCAGTTGCATTATTGACTCTGAGATTTGTGGGGATAAATAAAGATTAACCAACTGATGGTAATGTTTCTCTACTGCAGCCGTTCTGGTAATTACAAAAACATTACTTTAACTTTGTCTTTCTGCTGCTACTACCAAAACACCGACGAAAGCAAATTGGAAGAAATTGAATTGGACTTAGGAACATTTTTATTCTTTTTTTCCTCCTTTTTTTCCTTGAATGCAAGTTTTGAACTATCATCTATTTTGTTAAGCAAACAAGGAATGGAGGATGGACAGTTATTTTCAATTTTTAACCCAACTTTCCTGCCACTCAGTTGTACAATTAAGACTTCTAGCAACTGGTGATCCGTGGTCTTGCTATAACTCTGATTAATCTGTTTTTTTAGTTTACTAACTAATTCATGTCCACAGTCTTGCTGATTACACATACTTGCTTTTTATGGTGTTGTAGGTATATGAATATGCATGTTTCACTCAGTTTAAACTCCAGTGATTCACACATTGTAACTGTAAGGCATTTGCCAAACTAAATTTTATTGTGAAGACATATGGGTAACATTCATGGTTGACTGCTGCTAGCGCTATATCCGCACTACTGCATTAATAAAGTAGGGCGCTCTATATTGTATGATGCTAGGATAAGTGCTAAATCATCTAATTGATTAAAGATAGTCTTTTTTAAGTTAATTATCTTCTACTTCTGACACACACACACACACACACACAGATAGATATATATATATATATATATATATATATATATTAATTGTTGATTTGTATTTGATTTATACCGTGTAATGTTTGTACTGGACATTTTTTATACGTATGTTATATTAAAAGACATATTACATGCATATTTCTAGCTATGATAAATTTGTTGTATTGCATGTTTCTTTGAGTACTTTCTACTGCGTGAAACACCCTGGATGTTCATGCTGTGGTTATACAAGATTGAAATAAGATATTATTTACTTCTGCTAATTACCCAATATTTTCCAAATAGATTGCTTGGTGATCCTGCTATTGGAAAGTCAACTATGCCTTTATGGACGATGATCACACCAACTTTGGTAATTTTCTTTCTCACTTTAAATCTATATCATATCATAGGAAAAAAGCAGCCTTTAGGTCCTCGGTTATGTGATATTACACAATGCCCATGTAACATGCCTGTAACTAATGTATACATGCCTGTAACTAATGTATAAATGTACAGGAGGTATGAAGGTTAAATTTTGCACCATAATGTAGCACTTTATCCTATTTGGAGTAGGTGCGTATTATATAATAGCTGCTTTTATGAACATTTTTTACCGTTTTGAATGGATTACTTTTATGGTCTTCTACTACAATGCAATGTATTTGAAACTTCAAAATTTTATTCTGTAATCTGATGAAGTGACCAAACTGCTCCAATGAATGAGAACACAACAATATCCACCTTGCAAGTTGACAAACCTATACATTCATCTCTGATATTGCCAAATTCATCATCTTCAACTTCCAAGCACGACCAATGGGTATTGTTCATAAATTTTAATTCATTCATTTAGTTAAAAGAAGGTTGTGATTAAAAAACATTGAAAAGAGGTAATTGAATTGCATATGCAAAATATAGTAATGGGTTTTACTGTAGTGCTAAATGCTAGAAGTTTCTTCCTAGAAATTTGTATAAAAAAGGTAATTTGTTTACCTTCTTCCTACTTTGTTTTCTATTATCCGAAGTGCTCTACATTTTTTATGCTCTAACCGTACTCAAACTACACCATCTGTTCTTACTATGATTACTCATGTCAATGCAAAATGCGTTATGGTTCAACTTTTATTACATTTATATTCATCCGGAAATTGTTTTCTTTTAATAATACGTCAGTTATTTAATTTAAGGTAAAACTCACAAATTTTTTAAACTTGCATTAACATGGATTATAGAAGATATTTTGTCTAAATAAGGCACAACATCACCTCTAATCTACTATATCCTTTGATTAATGCATTGATGACTGCATACTCGAATTTCAAATGCAAGAATCAAGCAGGTTTTCTGCCATTTATCACATGCAATATCATTAAATTACAATTTACAAAGTATACTTTGTGTCGTTCTCCAACAAGAAATTTAGCCATACTTAACTATTAGTCTACAAACTGAAATATATGAAACATATCTCTGAAACAATTGTTCTTTCTTTTTCAGTGGAATAAACTGTATAGTGTAACATAATTATTTTAATTGTTCATAGAATATTATTGCATGTAACACATAAAATGACTGGATTTGCTTAAATATTGACAACTTCAATTCATGTCAATGCCATTAGATAGATGATGATGATTTAGAGTAATTTAGAGAAACTATCACTTTAAAGTTACAAAGTGATCAAAACATATTGAATTGGTCAAACGCAAAGGATACGAAAGTTTGTTAACACAATTAACACAAAATTTCATGCATTGATCTTAGTTTTCATATCTCTAAATTGAGTGACATAATATGACACTTATTCTGATTTTATGCGTACTATCACTTAATTGTTACTTACTTATTTGGAGTTATCAATTAGTTTGTTAATCATGTTCACTATAATGGTTTTCTTCATACTAAATTTGTTAATTGCAATCTAATTTTGGCGTTGAACAACCTTTTTTGCTCTCTAGATATAGGAATACTTTCTCAGTTTGATGTGTCGTCTTCGAATGATAGATGTACAACTGGTAGTTTTATCAACCTAGATGCCCCAGTGAAAGTTTTGGTGGTTTTTAAACACCTTCTCAATAGAACAAAAATACTTCGTCTATATATAATACTTTACATTTAATATGAATTTTATTCCGTTAAAAATTATAATATAGCATATAATTGTATGTCGACACTAGCCCAAAATATTAACAGTTATTTCTTCTATTCTCTGTTTTATGGGGAATACAAGTTGATGATGAATTGGGTTAAAGAATTATATATAAACTTCTCCAACAATATCACTACAAGCATGCTTTGTTTATAATTTCTTAAAACACCCAGGCCACTGTACATTTTCATTACCTAGCACATATGCATTGCTTTTAAGTTAATAATTGATAATTTCCTTACTTTACCGTGTCAACTTCCTTAATGTATCACACATAATAATTTCCTCAATTTACTACACATATAAGTAAACAAATTACTACCTTAATTTATGATACAAAATAGTTTCCTCAATTTACTACACATATAACTAACAACAGAGACCACATCCATATATACATTGCTGTAAATACTTCTTGCATTTTTTTTCCTGGTGTTATTCACTGCTATTTAAATATTTGATTCCATGATTTCGACGATTTTTTTCCGGTAATTTGTCAACATTTTTTATCACTTTAACTTTTGTATGAGTAAATGTTATAACCATATTGATCTTAAGATATATGGATATTTGGTAATCATTTATTATATCTCCCTATTTTATTTTTAATTGACTATGTAAAATTTTCAGATTTCAGAAATTTATTCTTGTGCCCTATAAGCTATCACTATAGTATTTGCTTTCAAATATAGAAAAGGCAATTAGGTAGGAAAAAATTTCATGTTGTGAAAGCAAGGTAAAATTATTATCAACTGAACTTTTTTATAGCAACTGCACCATGGCTATTGTTTTATTTATGTACATCCGTGTCGATAATGTAAAACATTTTGAACTTTATTTAAAAGTTTGTCCACCTTTCTTTTTATAGACCTAAATATCACAAGAATTATTTTAAAATAATTTTAGTTTAGCAAACCCTTTTTACTAATTAAAATATCAGTTGTAATGATCTTCAATCCAATTCATGCAAGCATACTTATGCCTATAAACTGGAACAACATCAAAAAGAAGGACACAGTGTACCTTTAGCAATTGCATTGTATTTTAGTTAATATGACGTTTTTACATGTCATCGTGGAACAATATATTTCTGCTCAAAGCGTGTCGTACAATGATGGGGGGATCATATCAATACATAATCCGAACCAGATTTATCTATTTTTATAAAAAATACTATGGTACTATTCAGCTCAAACTACATAGCCTATCCATTTTAGTGTAAACTAAATCACTGAGTTTGAGCTAACATAAACAACCAGGTTACTTCAATGTTCAAATAGATAATGAAACGAGAAAACTACCCACTTTCCCAAATTAATAAATTTTAGACATGATTTTACATCCTACCAACCTTACTAATGAAACTGATTGAAAAATGTAATTTTAGATCATTAGTAAAGTCATGACTTTCCATTATTAAGTAGTTTAAACGTCTGCATAAACTAACGCATAAAAAAACTTTATGAATATGGTTTCAATTTTCGTACTAACTGTTGCAATGTGATACTAATTACAGCCACTAATATAATTTAGATTCCTAGGTCACAAATAATAATAATAATAATAATTATTATTATTATTATTATTATTACAGAGTGTATATCAACCTAGAATTTACTCTACCCATGTGCTTTACGTTCTTGACGTGTGAACATGAGGCACTGGCCTCATATACACCATGTCTTACTGGTCTTCACTCGCGACAATTGTCTTATTTCTGCTGCAAGATAATAATTAATGTTGTGAAACATAGTTTTCATTCAAGAAATGCATATTTCAGCCCTATCACTTAATCAGTAACATAATAATTTATGTTATGAAATCATATGGTACACCTGATTTATTAGCTACATCCAATCCCTAATTAAAAGCTCTGATCAACTGTAGAGGGTACACGTTGGCAATTTTTGCACATTAAAATTTTGGCATATTATTTGTAAGTTTTTAAATACTATCCTGCATTTCTTAAAACCCTTTTTACTTTTGCTATCCTGTGAACTCAAGCATATTGCTTATGCTATTATTCATTTTGTTTTTTGATCAACACGTACTGCTCAACCACAGCCAACTCCTCACCTGCATTTCCATTATGATGATAATAATATGAATTCAACACTCTGTGTATCGTACGATTATGTTCATTTTCTAGTATTTAGTTTTTCTTAATGTATATCTAATGTGTCATGTGCTCATCATATTGTTACAATAAGAACCTGCCAAGGAGATGGCCATCACGAAAAGAGGATACATTATGATGGTCGAAACCACCTGCCACATAGAAAACGATATTACCTAAATAAAAGGAATGTATACACCTTTACGAATAATTTGAACTTGACCATTTGATTATTTTTTTCATAAACTTGTCATGGGTAATGGATAGAATCTATATCCGAAGGTATTTGACCATCAATTGAAAAAAATCATGGTGTTTCTCAGCGTTTCCTATTTATATCATTCCTTCATCTATGACTATAATTTTGTATGCAATATTATTTAGGTTCCAACATATAATTTTCTAACCTAACGTAGTACAAATAATCTAGCATTGACATTGCACGTATCCAAAAATATGTCAATCTTTCATGGTACTTTATATATATAAAAAAAGAGTTGACCATATTGTATTGCCATGCTGCATGAATCCACATTTGAAACTACACAATATTAATTATTTATATCAAGAGCTGCCACGACGGACATACTTTGCAAGAGTGTTCCCCTCCTATTTTTTTTTCCAGCCCTTTGTTTGACATAATCGTGTCTGAGTGCTCCTCTCCTACTATTTTCTTTTCTAGCCCTTCGTTTCTCATTCTCCCTAACATACCTATGCTGCTATACCTATGTACATTTATTGCGATCTAACAATACGTTGTTACATGCTGTGTACACATATAAACAAAGCTAAATTTTATGGTGGTTTTTTTTTTAAATTAATCGCTCAACACATTGGACTTCCCTCCTGCATGCATTCTCATTTCTATCAATATATTGTTCACTGTCTATCAATATTACATGCTATTTTCAGTTCAACGGGTAGACAAAATTGAAAAGACATTCAATCTTATCGCCGGCTCAGAAGTTGTCATGGAATTCAAACCAAACAACCGTGAGATGAACAATACTGATATTTACCTCACCGCTAAAAAAATTTAAAAAGGAATACTATGGCTGAAGTCACTGGTGTGCAATCACAGGTTCAGTTACGCTAAATGTCAACTTAATGTTAATAATTTGCCAATTGATGTTGTACCGACTGATTTCTACTGTCATAGCTAACTCCACCAAGCGAGCACACCTCCACTTCGGATTTTCGATCACCTATGGACCATTCCGTTACACGAAATTCAATCGTCAACAAAGGAAAAGAGAAAGTGACTGAAGTTTATTTTACCATTGTTTTAAGTTACATCAAATTTTGGTTTCAGGAACCTGTTTCCATAATAGATTTGACAACAACTATGCTTCCAACAAAAAAAGAGGATACTCGATTCAAATACACAATGTCACTGCTTTGGTTGAATTTTCAGGGAGATTTACGTGTGACTTTTTTTTTCTGGGTCCTAAATGTGGAACTTTTTTTTTCCTATTTCCCTTATGCTATCCATACTAAAAGTTTTTTGTTCATGCCAACAGAAGTAAATATAAGTAGATAGAATAGAAAACTACATCTGACAAATTGGCCTATAACCCCTATCAACAATTACAAGCAATCCTTCATGCTAACGGTTTTGCCACTACTCATTTTCGTACTACACTGTAGATAATCTGCTCGCTTTGCTACCAAATTGATCATTTCTCAATACCGATTGACATATTTTTTTCTGGTTCATTAACACAAAACCGACACGCGTATTTACTACTTGCCGACAAGCCGGAAATTTATTGCTATTTTGCCTATCCGAATAAAAACCAAATTAATTGTAAAATCTACCACCTGTTTTACTTATCATGATTCTATTTTCTTCCCAGGAATTGGATGACAAAAGAACTGCATCTGTTTCGCCATCAAAGAAGACAAGGGATAAATGACAGAAAAAATAACTTCTTCACTGCTGCGCTCTAACTTGCTCTAGCCTGTCGCATATTTTTACTATGTACTTATTTTGCCTAGGTTTCTTTTATTTATTAAAAGCACATGTTGTACTCTACAACCTATCTGTGTTTATTGTTGTTCATCTCACATTTGTTGTTCAAACATTGTATTCTACCTATGAATTACATGGCTTATAACTACAGATATTAGCTGCAGATTATCTACTTATATCTATCATTCATTCAATTCACTTGCATTGCATTCTAAAACCTCTTTATTTTCATCCATACAGCTCTATTGTGACCACTTGCTTGCCCTGTTATTCGTACAATGAACATTGCACGCTTTTTTTTTCGACTGCCTTTTCCTAACTTTCAATTTTGCTCTCTGCCATTCTTCCATTTTTAGTTTTTGTTTATTCCCAACATGTACCTTGTGCTATAATGTTGATCCCCCAACACATTGCACCTGTGCTTGCTACCTTCCTACCTTTTGGTTGTTACATAATTGTGTTCACTACTTATATGCTCATCTAATTTTATTTCTCCAACCATTTTTTTTCAAAGACATATCTAAAACCTTACCTACTTGCACAAATTTTTATTTTACCATAAATTCTACTTCAAAGACATACTAACTGGTATTCCTATCCAGATGCATTTAATAATTTCACCAATTGCGCGACCAACACTACTTACACGTCTACTGTCATTACTACTCCACTCTTTCAACTAAATCACAAACACAAACATAAACTAAACTCTGCCCGTGTGCAAAGCACGGGATACTTACTAGTTTCTGTTTTGTATTTTAAACCGCAAAATTACCTACAACGGTTGGTTACGGAAGTAGTTTCACAAATACAGAAAACTGTGCTTGCTGTTATATGTAAAGCTATTATTTTGTATGTACCTATATCTGCCATGGTTGGAATATGCGTTCATTCATAAGGCTTAGGTAAAAAATATGAATGGACGTCAAATATACCAATTTTTATACTTTTCTGCTTACAAATCCACCCACCAATAAAATATTACTCACTATTATAGTTTTCCTACCTATGAGGATAAATTATGAGTTATAAATGTTGACAAAATATTAATTATTTTTAACTTATTGTCTTCCCATCATATATTCACTTACAAATGCTAGGTCCAAATTTCAAACTCATTGAAGTTATAAGTAAATTTATACTACCGGTGGTTGGGCTGGCATGGGTATAACTAAATGTTGAATCAAATTAAGAATCATCTTCAGTGCACTGTGTAGTTAAATGACACTAAATGTGTTCGTGACATCCACGAATCACTATGTTAAACCATCAACAAAGTACCAAGTACCCGTGTGACGGGCCTCCACCTATTTGATTTAGTAATGAAAGGAGATTAATGGATAGATGTGCCTGAAGTGAATGTAACATTCACTACAAGAAAACGATACATTGATGACGAGTATGGATGACACGAAACATTGTCTTGCAATAGTTAAGTATACTAGTCATTAGTTAGGATAAACCATGACTTTGAACATTAAACCATGACATTGACCATTGCAATAGTAAGCTAGTCATGGTTTTGAATAGTCAACAATGGGTTTATACAGTAAACAATGACATAGATATCGTGCAATAGGGCATAAACTTTGGCCGCCCTAATTTTCATCATTCCCTCCCAATTTTGGCCGCTGAAATCTGCTTTTCAGGTTCTCTAAAATTAATTTTCACCGCTCCCTCCAATTTTACCCTTCCCTCCAATTCACTCCCTTCCTCCGACAAAATTGAATTCACAAAACCTAATTTCATGCGTTTCCTCCCTTTGAATATACGAAATCGATTCCTGGTTTGCTCGCTTCCCTTTGGCTGTCTACGGAGTTCATTCGGCATCGATTCTTCGACCGTCGCTCGATTTTTGGTATTAATTTGCGTTTGTTCTAGATCTCATTGATATGCTTCCTCCATGAATTTTCCTTTTGGTCTATTTGTTTGCCTCTGTATAAAAAAACGGGGAGATAAAATTTTCATTTGCATTCGAAAATTTCCAGTATGGTTTCAGTAGTAGTAAATGTCTGCATCTGTAGATCCATTCTATCAGTTCAAATTTCCATTTGGTTTCAGTATGGTTTCAGCAGTAGTAAATATCTGCATTCGAAAATTTCCTTTTGGTCTATTTGAAGCCGACCATGACTGTCGGTTCTCACTTTATAAATTGGTACTTAATTCATGCATCTGTAGATCCACTCAGTAGTAGTAAGCTGTTAGTTTTAGTGTGGCCCTGCAAATTAGAATTTTTATTAATTGGAAAAAAGTCTGCAAATATAGTAGCTATATGTTTGTTACTGGCATATTATTAACTTGCTACTGGCATATTATTAACTTAAAGCTGCCTAAAAGCCATTGTATTCAGATAAATAACAATATTGCCTTTAGTATAAACATGTATTGCAGTCTTGATATCTTTGAAGCTTATCACGTAGATTGGTTTAGCTTACTCATAAACATAGCACTGTTGGGCAGCTTTAGAATTATAACTGAAAATGGAATTATTTGCCTTATCGTCTACATCAATATTATGACTCAGCCATGAGTAGGCTTCAATGTTCAATACTGATCTTAGACTGATGCTAAATTTTAAGTTATTACTTATTTCAAACCGATTTTAGATTGATGCTTTTCAGCTGTGAAATAATCCTATGATTTTATCACTAGTTTGAATAGTTTCAACTGTCATAAATGCTTTGAGCTTCTCTGTTTTTGCAGATTATGAAGATACCCTATTAATCTTTTTTTCCGTATAGTGTTGTTTATATCACATTGCATAAATATACGTTTTGCACATGAAATGTTGCTCTGTAATATATATAAATATCGTTGGCCACGAAGAGTCCCTATGCGGTAAAAATGTGAACCATGTTCCTGTAGTATTATGTCAAACCATGTTATCTTGCCTATAATCTTATGACTGATGCACCGTGTGATTGGAAAAAAATATGTTTATATGAAATATAACCTTTTTTTCTTCTTCCTTCCCTCTTTCACACTGATTTTAATTGTATGACAGGACCCAGGTAACCTTGGTACACTATTGGGATCAGCTATGGCTGTAAAATGGGTAAAATTTATTACTTTTCATTTGATCCCTTTGTTTCTTTCACCAACCTTATTGTGTTTCATGGAAATTGAGTTCATGTGTGTTAACTTATGTACAATAAAATGTACTACACTCTAAACCAAAGCAATTTAGTCTCTTTTTGGTACTGGAGTCGAGTTTTTGAAGTTTGACTTGAACTGAAATCTATTGATCTTCTTCGTAAATCCGGAAAAATCGAGTTATCTCAACGCAGTAGTTAATGTGTTGCGGTTAACAGAATTGTAGAACTAACACACAACTTATCGCATTTTTGAAGCATGTTACCCAACAAAGACCTCTATAATGATAGTTCAAATTGCAGGATGGAGAGTGTTCTTGCTTCCTAGCTGCTGCGATCCATTTAACGAAAAAGCACTTCGAGCATCATGAGGAGCATCTTTTCAGCTTCCTTCAATTTCAATGGTTAATCTATTACAAGTATCTCAGGTTATCTTTTTTCCCTCCTTATTCACAATTCAAGTTCTAAACGGTTCTCGTTTAAGATTTATTTTCATTATTATATTTTGCTCGTGCACTTCTCGCTTTCTATGCAATTAATAATTTGAAAATGCTCTGTCCTTCAAAGCATTAGTATACTGCATTATTGTATAGCCGTACTAGTTGTGTAAGAACAAGTATACCCTTGTAACCCCTATTCATTCAAAATAAAACTGTATTATGTATGCTCTTCTATTCATTCTGTTACCTCCTTAATATTTTTTTTATAAAGTGTAGATGAGAAAAAAAGACATGATTATCTTCCCGTTGTTGCTATGGACATATTTATTATGCTTTTAAAAATTTCTGTAACACATATTCATACGTCTGCATTTTCCTCAATGAATCAGACAAAATAACACAATTTGAGCAACATATAGTAGGTCGGTTGTCCCTTAAAGTGGCAATAATAGAGACATTGTATATCTTAACTTGGAAAAGCTATATTTCAATTTGGAAACATTCTCTGCTAATTAGCGCTCTATCAGGATCTAAGAAATTTTGCTCATACCCACTGTTAGGAATATTCTTGATGAAATTTTAAATTTTTTATGTAATATAATTTATTTTTATTCTATAAGCAAATTATTGATATATATGATTATGTTGTCACTATTGTTACAGGATATTTCCAATTGCTTATTGGATTATTTTTATAAAATAAAATAAATTAGCATCAACTCTCTTTCTGTTATCTTATTATGGCTGAGAGGAACAGTATGGTCCATATGGATAGATTCTGCACTTACAATAAAAGCAGTGATAGGATCAGATAATTTATCCTCATCATTTTCTAGACATTTTGTCTTATCAACATCTATGCATTTATACATATAACTTACACGTGTATCTTTTTCACTTTAGAACTAAGCTCCATTAAATCTGCCATAGAAATTATCCTAAAAAAATTGAATGCTGTAAATCAAAATAGCCGCTGTCACGCCTTATCAACTTCCTGCACCCATATACAATCAAAGAAGCAAGTGTTTAATAAAAAGTTTGAGGGTGAGGATACTTATTTTTGGAGAATGACAAGTCATCTTTCTCTGATTAGGGGAATGACAATTCATTAATTCCAAGTGTGACTGGAAGGAAACATATTTTTGGAAGGAAGCAAAACGTATTTAATAATAAAAGCAGTGATACAATGTAACCAATATAGTCCGAGTTTGTTGCACAATGTAAACTCCCAAATAAATAAATCCTATACATAAACATAGACAACTAACATTCACTACAAGAACAAAAGAAGGCATACAATTTTCGATAACTGACCATCGATGGCTAAATATACTTAATTTATATATCTATTCGAACGTTATAGTACATGCTTCGTGCTTGATCATAAACTTGCTTTGCACATCGATCATGTTTTTATAAATTGTATATTTTTAACATATTCAAGAGGAAATGGTTTGCCTGCATGAATATTTCGTCATATCTTATATTGAAATCATGTGTAATTAGTTTGAGTTTTTATTTCTAAGTTGCATTACCTAATTTTCTATTAATTTTAAGTTTTATTAGTTTTATTAATTAATAAAGAACGATGTTGTAAATAATGTTTATTTGTTTGCAAGGCAACTATATTAGATTTGTTTCTAAATTATATGCTACGGCCGACCCAAGCATCCAATTTTAGAAGGATTTTATTATTATTATTACTGCTACTACTATTATTATTTTAACGAAAGTTGCTTTTTCCTTTTCAACATTCCCTTCCCTGGATAATTATTTTAGTAGAGGACATACCGTTTCGAAGGCACTCATCCAGAAGAGGAATAGCAGGTACTATCTGTAGCACTCAAGAATGTAAAATTTATACTTGGCAGATTAGCGTGCCCTCCTCATCTCCTCCTTTTACATGTAGATGATTAGCGATTATCCTATGCAAATCTAAATATTTTAATTAAAACTTATATATAGCATAGGCGAGACCAATTTGTCTGTACCAAAACCCCCTGTCCCCCTATACCCAACGGTCCTGATTTCCCTGATTTGCACCTTTTGCAATTAAGTCCTTCAACAATTGAAGGGTTTAATTGCAAAAGGTGGAAATCAGGGGGCTGTGATTGGTGGGATACGGGGGGGACAGGGGTTTTGGGTACAGGGGATTTCAATTCAGCATAGGCAGGTTTCCAGTTTTGTCTCACAGTAAACAATTAATTAAAGAACAGAAAAGTGATGTAAGAACCTGTAACTGATGTGTTTTCTATTTATGTTTCCTTGTTCTATTATTATATAACTAATATTAATTTTGGTATCTATCCTGCCGATCCTGCCATTTCATGTTTTAATACTGCAATTAAACATTTACACCACATGAATATAACTATTTTGTAATCAAAGAATCAAATTATTGGACTGTATATGCTGTTAGTCTACTTGTACAGGGAGAACTAAATCAATGTTTTTTTATATATCTTTTGGTGCACTAATTATTTTCAGGAAATCTCGTGGTGGTTTGAGCTGCAAGTACCATTACTATTTTTTTTAATCTTGTAAAAACAAGAAGAAGAAGAACGATTTATCTTGATTGTTGATACCATACAATGATTGGCAAATGTACATAGCACCTGTAGTGTTATTTTGTACAATGAAGATTTGGGTGCGGCAACTAGAGAATAAAGAAGTACGCAGAATAAAGAAGTACAATGTACATAACACTTCTATATGGTTTACAATTTTTATTGCCAAAGTTACATTGAATCCTATATACCTATATAAATAAAGAAGTACATTATACTTGCATAAATTTATATATAATTATAAACTGTCAATGGATATCCAAATTCATAAGTTGTCGTGTGCACCACTTGTAAGGTTTATAGCTGCTAGCTTGAAGCACTCAGAATTCAATCCACTTTTGCAATAGGATGGTCTAACCTTGCTGGCCTGTTCATGAAGTTTGGAGATAACCAGAGAGCTCTTCTATATTACAAGGCAAGCATGTTTCATGTTCAGAATTCTAAATGTACCTGCAACTTGCAAGGTAAACATGTTTTTATATTTAAAAGCATCTTAATCAACTCCACTAACTGATGCTTGGATCCTCAATCCATGTCAAATTATTCTATCATGTTATCTCTGTTCTTGTATATCCACATTTGCTTTTTAATTTTGTTGTTCTTTTTTCCAGGAAGCAATAAAACTTAAGCCAGGATTTTCAAATGCATATTTGAACCAAAGGAATGTATACAAGGTAAGTATACATGAATTGTGATAGTAGCGTACAATTATCACCACTGCCAACTGGCTTTGGAGATAACAAATGTGAGTTTTGTAACAAAATTTTCCTTCAGTTTTGATGTAACAAAATTTTCCTTCAGTTTCTCAAATGTTTTGTTGCATTATCTGTAGCCATTTGGAGATAACGAAAGAAAGAATTGGCTCTTAAGCAACAATACACGCAGCAGTACGATGCCTGCAACAAAACTGCAGCCTCGGTCATCTGAAGTGCAGACGAGGCTGCATTGTGCGATGCATGCGACCGTAATGTTCATCATGCTAACCAAGTTGCAAGCAAACATCTTCGATTTTCACTCTCTGAATCGAGCCACCTTCATCTCTGTGATATACGCAAGGTGTTTTTTCTCCCTCCTCTACATCATATATTTTCTTAGTATTTTTTCAAGCTAAAGATGTGTAAATATTTGATATACAATCCAGAAAAAAGGAGAGCACTGTGTATATTGCCAGGAGGATAGAGCCATACTGTGTTGGAACTGTGATGATACGGTTACAGGGACCATAGAAGAGGTGGATGAAAGAATGCTGAGAATCACAGAATTGCCAATTCACAGATGGACCGATGATTACAATGAGTTTATTGATTCCATGATGAAATCCGACGATAAGAACAAGCAACCTTTTATTCAGGTACTAAGTTGTTTATAAGTGTATGCATTTCTGATTTTATATAAGTTGGTAAAGTTCCTGAGTCACAATTTCTTAATTTGCAATATGAAGATTAAGATTTTCCATTAATATTAAGATTTTCTACAATGTGAAGTGCTTGTTGTTCTCGAAAAGTATATCTTAGTTTGCATGAATCTTCAGCCATGTTAAATATATTTGTGATGATAATAAAAACAGCTACAGTGTTAATATGCTTTTTAGCAACCATAATTAAAGTTAGTTGACGTTGACATGCAAAGCAATGCATAAAATAAGTAGATGGACTGTAAAATAATAGTTTTATGACCATTGAACTCTCCATTCATATTCCTTGCCAAAAAAAATTCTCCATACATATTGCTAACACGGTTGCATCCTTGACCATGGATTCTAAATAGTGATAATCCATGCTTAGTTAACAAAAATTCAACTGCAAATTTTAATGTAACAGCTTTGGTATCACCAACATGTACAATATCTAAAAATCATTTGATGACACGTGCATGAGAATCACTATAATGTATAACCTAAGCTAACCGCTCCTTTAAACATATGTCTCTTGATTCATTTGCCAAAAGAGTGAAAAATATATCATTGAGGCCTCTAATAATAAATTTTTATTTCTCATATACAATATAATTAGATATATCCTTTTGTATTTCTAGTGATGCCATTTTATTGCTAGATGGAGCACTTTGTAATAAAACACGTATTCACTTCTTCATTATGATTAGACAAAATAACAGTTACAAAAAGTTGCCACTATTAATATATTCGTTTGATTCATCATGCCAATGAAATGCTAAACCTGATTGTATTAAAAATCATACACAGTGAGCCAACATCATCAATAAAGCGTTGTATCCATTTACTTGTAGCTCAGACAAACCAATAAGACATGTACTAACATGTTTCTTTAAACTCATGAGAGCCTCAAATTTTGATAAGTTTATGATTTCGTGAACCATTCATGTGAGGCTGTGTGAGTGTTCATGCATGAGCATGGTCTGATGCGTGCGTGCTCGATTGTGAATCCAAACATTTTTATGTATTTGGGTATGTGTTTGTTTGTATATCAGCATATATATTTATATGTGTTTAAGTACATAGAACACACATTGGATATAGATGTTAATGATATGATGCTTTATTTTCCACAGAATATTATGTAAAAAATGCTTGTGTTAATTTACTACTACTGGGTTGGTTTTGGTTTTGCATATGCACCACAGATGAAGAATCCGATGAACTTTCATTTCATGGAAATTATCACATGGTTTTAGTTGTAAACAAGTGAATCAACTTATTATTGTGATTTCGTCGCCTAAAGAGAACTCTGATTATTTATTGTTTTTTTAATGTAGATTTCGTAGTTTATTTGGAAACCATGATGAACTTTATTTTTAATGGTTTTCTGAAACCGGAATTCCAAATGTCACTTGCCCACCACCATGTCTCATTTTTAGGTATGACAAAATACATTTTTAAAAAATAAAAAAAATAAAGGCTGATCCTATTATCTACTTCAAGCATGAGAAAAACTGAAGTGATTCCATGAACCCAGAACTAGGGAAAAATAAATGGAAATAAACTAGTAACAGTAACTTCTCTTGATCATCTTTGTCCGCTGGAGAAAATATAAAGCTATCATTATGGATAGGTGGTTAATGCTCAAATTATGCCTTTATGAGCAAATTAGTCTCCACGAAATGTCTTTGTTTCGGTAAGCCCGAGCTTCCTGTGTCAAACAGCAAGGCAGGCTGGCTTGCTTGCTGTGTCAAACAGCAAGCATTGGCATGCTTGCTGTTTGACACAGCGAGCCAGGGCTTGCTGTGTGAAATTAATATGCACTATTAAACTGAGCCGAAGATCAGAATGGATGGCTTGTGTATATTTGACCATTAGTTTATGATGTGGTTTAAATAGTGTTACAATCTTGGATTGATCTGAAAATTTTCTGAGCTTAATCTACATGATAAGTTCACCCCATTTACAAAAATTTAGCTCAGTTCATAAGGTGTCGATCAAAGAAATTAATGGGGAATTTTGAGGGTATTATATGATGCGGGATCTAAATCGTTCATATACATACGTAGATACATATGTGCATGCATGAATTTATGTATATGTGTGTGTGTGTACATGTGTGTGTGTACATGTGCAGGCATTTGTGTCTGTCTTGCAAATGTGAATATCTTACCACTGTAATTTAATACTGATGAAAGAAGGCTTCACTCCAAGGTATCTTTAGTGCTTTAGTACACCCAGATAGAGGGTGTGCAAGAGACTGATACATTATATTTTGTTATTTAGGAACTGATCTTCACTCAAGGAAGAATGGTTGTGGTCGAATGCAGGGGTGTGCAAGGAAGAATGGATGTGGTCGAATGCAGGGGGTGTGCTGCTGATGGTATGGAGGAGGTGTTGTGGTGATGAAGTAGTAGGGGATTGCATGGGGGTGGCCAGTCACGTGGAACAAAGGGATTGGTGTTAGACTGTGCTTGTGATATTAGCTGTCGATGTTCACGAATATTTTTAGTATGTATCGTTTTGGTTTGCTATAGTCTTATGTATTGTCATTTATGTTTGAATTTATCATGTATGAAATATTATGGGTGTATATATTTGTGATTTGGCTTATGACTTCATTTGTGAACTTAGATTAATGTGACAAATATGTTTTTTTTTTTGAATTCTTATAATATATTATTAGAATTATAAATAGTAAACTTTGAATGTTATGGCAGCAAAATGTTGCAATAAAATGTTTTGAATGTTTTATAAAGCAATAAAACGATGCTGTAGTAAATAGTACTGAATTTTCCATAGCATGTTTCGATGCGTCATAAAAATTTTCAATGGCTTGTTCATATGCCATAACAACAAGGAATGTCAACATATTACACCATTTAAATGACGTTTCAGTGCGTTATAAAAACTTTTCATAGCATGCTTCACAAGCTATAGAAAAGCAGTTGCACCAATATGGCCTGTTTAAGATGACAACAAAAGTACGTTTTCTATTGCAAGAATTACATGTCATAATATCTACCAGACTTTTAATAACATGTTGATATATGTCGTTTATAGAATCGTCATAGAAAGTTTTTATGACATATTTTAAATGTCATAAAAAGGTCTTTTTGTTGTAGTGATTTTTTGAAGGTAAACTAATGAATTCACTCCTATACTTTTAAGACTTTTTCTTATAGTAATCAAAATAGGTAAATGGTAAAACTTTCCATTGAATATGTCTAAAATGGGTAAACAACTACAATAGAAATAATTCGGTTAGAAAAGACAGGATATGGAGTATGAATTGTTAATTCATGAGTATAGGATATGACTTCAACAAATTCCATAACAAGATTATTCATCTCAGTAACGATAACTTTCAGATGTAGCGACCTGGGTGTGTTATAAGGGAATCCAAGTTTCTTACTTATATTTTTTTGGCAAACGTCCTTCATATTTCTATCATTAGTTTTCTCTCTGATTAGGATATTTCTTCTACTATCCTTTAAGAGTGTATATCTTAGGATTAAGCCTATGAATGATAGGATTGTATGCAAACATGTTATTAGAAGTTGTTATGTATGATAAATGTAAGTGGTTGTAATATTTTCTAGCGGATGCAAATGGACGCATATATATACACTGGGAACTAGTATCTTTTAAGGATTGCTTAAACTAGGTCACAAAGCATATGCATATGGATGTTTGCTGCATTTTTATTATTTATTATGTGGTTGAGATAGATAGACGATAAGCATATGGTTGTGGCACATGGACGATGGTTGCAGCACATATTTAGAACTATCAGTAATTATTAGGATTTTTACATATATTTGAATGCATGACAAGAGTTTTTTTGGATAACAAAAGGTCGACTGAATCAGTAGACCGTCTAATCTTTTGCAGTAGTTAGGAACATATACACTACACGATAGTGTAGTAACATAATTTTCATCAGAAGTATTAAGCATAATGAACGCAATGGATGATGTTTTGGGTATATGGCTATAGATTTTAGTTATGGTTGTTAATTACATTTTTGTATCCTTAGTGATTTTGATGACGAAATTCTTTAAAGGGGAGAATGTAATACCCCGATATTTTAATAATAATATTAATAGTAAAATAAATTAAATAAAAAGGAATAACTGTAAATAAAGAAAATAATTAAAAAGAAAACTTTTTCAAATGTCCAAATTTGGATAGAAAATTTTTCATTATGTTGGTGGTAGTTTTCTGGATAAATTTCATATATAACTTGCCTAAATCTGAATTAAAACGAGGAAGTTTTTAAGGAAAAAAACCAAAAACAAAATTCATGGTATATAAAGTAAAAATAAGCATGCATAGGTCGACCGCCCCAGATGGAGATATGAAATTCTTTTCACCTGGAACGCTGATTTTTGGAATAGACGGTTAGATGTGGGCTTGTGATGTGGCAAACCTAAATATAATCAAGCTAACCCTAAGATTTAGGATCCTCTAAAATACCTATAAATAAGACCCATGTTTATCAATTTCATTCCACATAATCTTTTTTTGTCCTCTGGATTATCTCTAAACTTTTAGAAGCGGAACCTGGAACTAAATATTTTCTTTTATGATGAAGAACATAAATGAAATATTATTTAGAAGATAATAAATAAAATACTACTTAGAAGATATAGAGAAATTGGATCATGGGCATCAACATAGGATGACAGGTGAGTGCAAAGTTAATATTTTAGAAATAAAAATTAAAGAACTACAATCAAGAATAGTTTTAATTTATAGTTTTAGTTTTTTGAGTTTACTACAAGTTATTTTCAGTCTAACATGATTAAGCATAATTTTAATTTACAGTTTTAGTTTTTTGAGTTTATCACAAGTTATTTTCAGCCTAAGTTTATAGTTTACAGTTTATTTATAGTTACCAACAATTCTTTTATACATGTTAAACTAACAAGAAATTCCGTAAATGCTAAGGTTTGGAAAAAAATAGATTTAGTTCTTTAGTTTATATGGAAAAAAAATAGAAAGAGAAGAGTTTTCACGTAATATGGATTAAAAAGTAAAACACAAAATTTATAGAAAAGTCTTAAATTGCATGTGAAATGTGTAGGCTGTAATAAAAAAGAAAATGAAACGAAAAGAACAAGCATTGAAGACTTGCAGGTAAATTATAACATATATTATAATTAAAAAAAAGAGCTATCCTATTATGATATTGGTTCATGGTAAAATAGAAACTATCATGAAGTAGAAAGACATAGGAAAAATGGAATATCATAAAAATAAGTATGGTAAGGCTCGTTCCAGCGTTAGGCACGCATGTCAATAAGGATAAATAACTGGCCAATATAAAAGACTCAATCATATGAACTAAAGTGGGAGCGCAATTAGATTATTGTTTAATGGGGACCGTACCGATGACATATCAGACACACATGACGATTAGGGTAAATAAGTGGCTTGTGACCCACACCAGTGGCAGATGGGACACGCATTATTGATTAGGGTGAATAAGTAGTCAATACGAGGATGGTAGTTTGTGTGTACTGATGATGATCGAGCATGCACAACACCGATTAGGGAAAATTATTCGCTACTATGTCTAGTGCTAGATAGATGTCCATCTAAACGAATCCACAGATGGTGATCCGTATGGTTTGGTTTCACGTCCGAGCAGGTTAGAATCTTGTGTAAGGGGAATCGATTATTGTTAATGATATTTTTCGTCAACACCGAAATTAGGTCTACTTATGTGGACTAACGGAGATAAAAAGATATTTAGTTCCCATGAGCTCGAGTTAGTTCATCATTTCCTAGATATCAAGGTCAAAGGCCCGAAGATTAGTTACTCTTACCTCAAGGGGTGAGTATCATGCTTACGATACTTTGTCTTGAGCCCGAAGATTAGTTACTCTTCCCTCAAGGGGTAAGTATCATGCTTACAAGACTTAAGGACCAACAATTACCTGGGGGTAAGGGTTCCCTGAACACAACACTTGTTAAGAAGCTAAACAGCTTGCGGAGGGTACTTGACGATTTGAGGCTAAGGATAAGGTTAGTGCGGAAGGGATTACTTGTAAGGGAAGTAGAAGGTACTTGAGAAGAGAAGTAAGGAAAACTCAAGAAAATTATTTTAAGTGTCAATTCTCTCTTTATTGCTCATTGCTTTGAGTACATATACTATTATAAGTAAAATCCTCAAATCGATTTACAAATTAGGGTTTAACCTAGATAAAATGAGTACAACGTTGAGAAATGAGGAAAAGTACTCCCAAATCAGACCCCGGGATCTTACATTTATAGACAAATCAGGTCCCCTTCTGACTCAATTCCTACAGAAATCCCTTCCGAATGAAACATCAGGATTTCAGCCGCTTTTCTTCTTGGTTCCAACAGCTAGATTTTCGGTCGCCTCTTACCCTATTGAGCTATGTTGTTAGATTTGGCTTGCTTTTGGGGTGTCGGTCTTGGCCTTCGAGGTTGTGCTTGGACTTTGTTCTCTCCATAATGCATCGATATCAAGCTTGTTTGATGTTGATGGCTTTAGAAATGGCTTTCGGCTTCCAGTGGTAGCTTTTGGTTCTTTCTTCAAGTCTTCATGGCATTGTATCCATGTTCTTCATTCTGATAGCTTCAAGCTTTCACTCCTTTTGGTTATTGACGCTAAGCACATTAGTGTCGATATATGTGTCTTGGCTTATTCTTGATGAGTCTTTGGGTTCCAGTTTGCCGATAGCAGGTTGTGGATACCTCTGATAACTTTTGAACCTCTTTCTCTATGTTTGTATTGGTACCAAGCATGTTGGTGCCGATAACCCCTCTTTCTTCTTTTTACTAAATTACAGGTCACATCCTTTCAGTAATTGTTCTTATTATCTACTTCAGAAGAATGCTTTCGACTCTCGTTCCTCTTGCTTTCAGAGCCAAGTTTATGCTGTCCGTTTCCGGTTTCAGGTGTAACTTAAGCCAACACAAATAGCTTTTGGACGTGCATTTATGTTGATGGATTTCGATATCAATATCACCTTGCCATTACCCTATTTTGTTGTGATTCCAAGCCCCTATTTCCTGTATCGATGTCTGTAGCCCATTGTTGAATCTTCTTTCTTCTGCTTTTGGCTATCGGTTGTTTCACTAGGTTGGTTCCATTTGTTCCTTTATAGAATACCCCTGATACTTGGTGGCATTTTGATACCCCTTCACCGGTATCCTGATGCGGTGTTGAATTTGGGAGTAACATTTGCCCCCTTGTAAAGGAGTATTTTCGACTTTACAAGTCAAACTTTGACTTTTATGCTAGATTTTGATCTCCCATCTCTTGATATCCTACGATCTGGTTCTTTAGCTTGATTATATTTGTATCGCTAAGATTTAATATCCTCTTTGAATTAAAAGTTCCTTCTTCTCCCTCCCTATTTTTCGACCTGCAAATTACAATACCCATGTGAGATCATTGCTCATCGAATATTTAGCAAGTTTTCTACATCCTCGAATCCAACTTCCACTGTAAGTTTTTTATTTTTGATTTAGAGTTGACATTTCCCTGATTTAATTAGGAGATTGATCTAGATGCTTGTATATTTAATGTGAATTTGACTTATAAAAAAAGGTTTAAATAGTTATCAAATGCATTATATATCTTCCTAATCATGCTTTTAAGGGTGTTAAGTGTGAAATTGACATATGGAAATGTTAATTTTTATTGTAAAGTGGGATGTTATGATTTCGGTACGAGTGAATTCAACACCCACTGTTGTCAATTCATTTTGTTTCTGATTTTGCCGACACCAATATTTGTGCTTATTTTGTTTTCGACCCCGCGGGTATTGGATCAGTGTGAGAGTGTTACCGAAAGCTTTGTTTCCTTTTGGATTCCAATGTCTGCAAAATTTGGGAGTTCGATTTTTTAATAAGTCTAGTTTCACCCGTACCGGCCCTCAAGATCAATTTGACTTTCGGTGTTAACATTTAGTCATTTGGTTTCAGTTGAACCGACACCAAGTTTTATCGATAGTCTATCTCGTCCAACACCTGCCTTTCATTCTTTTGGTTTTAGTGTTGGGTTTGTTGGTTTGATCATTACTGAAGACTTAATTGTTCCTAGGTGTGTATGACGTACGATTATTTGTCTGAATTATGTTAAAACTAACCCTTATCATAAAATTGATGTTTCACAGTTCTAACTCCTAATGTTAACAAGTTTTAATGTTGTTTAACCACTTATACATATTTATGTAAAAGAATGCGGTACTAATTTATTCATGTCATGGAATGATATCACCTAGAAGCATTATGTCTGACAAAGATGGGGCATAGCCATCTAAAGTCTGGTGATTCCAGCACCCCTCGAAAGAAGAAGTCATTTACTTTGAAGTCGTCCCTCATTTCTTCTCAAGAAGAAGTAGACACCATACTTGATATCTTTGGGATGTCTGTTTTGGATGCCATTCCTGTCACTGTTCAGGACATCATGTAAAACCTACCAGAAGGATATTTTGCATGTTCTGCAACTCATTGGCACGGGAGTTTCTTTCCTTTCTCACCTTTCATATTCAGCCTCTTATGTAATCTAGGGATTGCTCCTATCCAGCTTTATCCAAACACCTATACTATACTTCTATGACTTGATACTCTAGCACTCGGGTAAGTCCAGGCTTCCCTTAGCCCTAAACTCATTCGTTACTTGGTACGATTTTCCAAAAGTGCGGAGTCACCTATCTTGTGCACGAACCCTATAAGGAAACTAGTAAGTTGTTGGGAAGCAATGGCTGAGTCGCGGACTAGGTAGCTTTCTTGAAGACGATTCGGCGATCTGGTCGGAGGTGCAAACCAGTTCGTTCCTTCGCCGCCGCCTCTAGGATAAAACAGCCTAAAAAACAATAACCGATTTGCTTGCACAACAAATCGGTGCAGATTTGCACTTTCTGAAAAAAATTGCTCGAAAATTTCTGAGAAGAGAATTTTAATGGCGGCTGAGAGAAGAGAGAATTTTTTCAATTCGGTAGTCTTCTCGTCTGAGGCTAATGTCAATATATAGAACGAAAATTAGGGTTTGGGTTTACAGATTAGTGGGCCGCTAAAATTTGGGGGATATAATTTTTTTTTTTTACTGTTGCAGATTTCTTTTTCTATAAAAACGGTTCGAAAAAGGCTAAGTTTTATGGTCCAAAAAATATAAGTGTCTACACCACAAAGCCAAAGCCAAAGCCAAAGCCCGAGCTGGGTCGGGTCGAGTCGAGTCGGTCGGTCGCGCGCGCGTGTGTGGTGGTCATATGATGCATGGTCTCCCTCATCACAACAATGCATGTATTGGGAGCCCAAGGCCCCAACATGATTTCTTAGAAAAAAGTATAAAAGCTTGCCTCTTCTATATAATCCCATGATGTGGGACTATTCCCATATAGGAGCCATTCTTACACTTATTCAAGATTTTTTAATAATTCACTTAATGTTTGTAAACATTTCCAACAATCCCCCACTTGAATTTTTTTTAAAATATTTTCGAGCAGTTTCTTAAAAACATAAGATTGTGCATAAACAAAGGTGTCTTTCGACTTGAACCTTTGCATAGTGAATAAGATTCAGTTTTTACTAGAGTGACACATAGTCTTGAACTCTATTCCTGACATCAAACCACACACAACCTTTTCTATAGTGCAATCAAATAAGCCCGTGCATTTATGGCCATGCACGTCTATCCTAGTTTAGTGAATGCTCTAGAAGTTTTGCCTGAAACTCCATAGGAAACGGCCACATTTCCACATTCACAAAGGTGAGTCTATCAAGAGCACTCCTGAAGGTAGGCACTCCACTCCACATAGAGTATAGATCTCATTAAGAGTTTCTATTAACTCATCCTCTAATCACTTCAGGAATACATGCTTCTTGGTTTATTAAATAGCATGTTCAACTCATATCACTACACAACTTGTTATTACCCATTGAACCTAGTTCTTGGGATTTCCGGTCATTTAGGTCGGGTTACCATTGTGCGTGACTCAACAATCTAAGGGCAATAGTCCCATTCTTTTAGAAGAGTTATGGACTTTCTCTCTGGACAGTCCTTTCGTCAAAGGATCTGCCAAATTTTCCTCACTACGTACGTAATCCACTCTAACGGTACCTGTGGAAAGTAGTTCTCTAACCGTACTGTGCTTACGACGTATTTGTCGTCTCTTACCGTTATAATATCGGTTCTGAACTTTTGCAATAGCCACGGTACTATCGCAATGTATCAACACAGCCGGTATCGGTTTTTCCCATAAGGGAATCTCAGCTAGCAGATTTCTCAAGTACTCTGCCTCTTCACTAGCTGTAGCTAGTGCTATCATCTCAGACTCCATAGTAGACTAAGCCAAAATAGTCTATTTCTTGGATTTCCAAGAAACAGCTCCTCCAGCGATGCTAAATATATAGCCACTGGTCGCTTTAGAATCATCAGATAAGGTATTCCAGTCTGCATCGGAATATCCTTCAAGTACAGCTGGAAACCTTTCATAATGTAATCCAAGGTTTATGGTTCGTTTAAGGTATCTCATTACCCTTTCAATAGCTTTCCAGTGCTCTATACTAGGTCTACTGGTAAACCTGCACAATAATCCCACGACATAGGCAATGTCTGGTCTAGTACAATCAGTGGCATACCGAAGGCTGCCAATGATGCTCGCATAATCAGACTGTCTTACACCTTCACCAGTGTTCTTAAATAACTTTACACTGCGATCATATGGTGTACTTGCAGGTTTATAGTCAAAGTAATTATATTTCTTTAGTATCTTCTCAATGTAATGAGATTGATCCAAAGAAATTCCCTTTTCTGACCTAGTTATCTTAATACCAAGGATTACACTCGCTTCACCTAGATCTTTCATATCAAAATTGACACTTAATAAGGATTTGACTGAGTTTATGGCATGAATATTTGACCCAAAAATGAGTAGGTCATCTACATAAAGGCATATAATAGTGCAAATGTCATTCTCAGATTTGTAATAAATGCAGTTGTCACTTTCATTAACTTTAAAACCATTTGAAATGATTAAGTTATCAAATTTTTCATGCCATTGTTTAGGTGCTTGTTTTAAACCATATAATGATTTATCCAATTTACATACTTTATGTTCTTGACCATGTACTACAAATCCTTCAGGCTGGTCCATATAAATTTCTTCGTCTAATTCACCGTTCAAAAAAGCAGTTTTAACATCCATTTGGTGTATATGTAAATTATGACTGGAAGCAAGTGAGATTAATACCCGAATGGATGTTATTCTAGTTACAGGTGAAAAAGTGTCAAAGAAGTCTATATTTTCCTTTTGTTTAAAACCTTTAGCTACTAGTCGTGCTTTATATTTATCTATAGTGCCATCAGGTTTTAATTTCTTTTTAAGTACCCATTTACAGCCTATAGACTTACAACCAGGGGGTAAATCTACCAAGTGCCAAGTCTTATTGGATTCTAAAGAATCCATCTCATCGTTTATAGCCTCTTGCCAGAAATCGGCATCTAAAGAAGATAAGGCTTCTTGGAGGTTTATAGGATCCTCCTCAATAGTAAAAGCACAAAAATCTGAACCAAAGTCTTTTATGGTTCTTGCTCTTTTACTTCTTCTAGGTTCAGCTTCAGAATTTTCATTAAGTTCTGTTCTAATAGGCATATTTGAAGTGCCCCCACTATTCCTTAATTTGAAAGGAAATTTAGTTTAATAAAAATCGGCATCATTTGATTCAATTATATTATGTGCATTAAGGTCATAAAATCTATATGCTTTGCTATTAATAGCATAGCCTATAAATGCACATTCATATACTCTACTTGCCAATTTTATTCTCTTAGGGTCTGGAATGCGAACATATGCTAAACAACCCCAAGTTCTAAAGTATGAGACATTGGGTTTATGATTCTTTAAAATTTCATAAGGTGAAATTTTATTCTTAGATTTAGGGATTCTATTCAGAACGTAGCATACAGTCAATAAAATATCCCCCCACCAATGTTTTGCTGCACCAAAATTTAATAATATGGCAACTACTAGCTCGGTAAAGGTCCTATTTTTCCTTTCTGCTTTACCGTTCATTTCAGGTGAGTAGGGTGCAGTTCTCTCATGTACTATACCATGTTGTTTATAGAAATCCAGAGTAGAATTAGATTCATATTCTGTTCCTCTATCACTACGAAGTCTCTTAATTTTTCTATTTGCTTGATTCTCAATCTCAGTTTTGAATGTTTTAAACATGTCAAAAGCATCACTTTTATTTTTCATAAGATATACATATGTGAAATCAGAGCAGTCATCAATAAAAGTGATAAAATAACGATGTCCCTGTCTAGTTAAAGTGCCATCAAGTTCACATATGTCAGAATGAATCAAGTCTAAGGGTTCAGAAACTCTATCAACAGATTTGTGAGGTTTCTTTGTGATTTTAGCTTGTGTACAGAATTCACATTTATCAGATTCAGATTCTGTCATTTTAGGTATCATATCTAGGGTGCTCATGTTACGAATAATTCGATTATTAACATGACATAATCTAGAATGCCAGATATTAAAATCAGACAACATGTAAGCAGAAGTAGTCACTTTATTAGATTCAACATTTAGTTTAAACATACCCTCACAAGCATAACCCTTTCCCACAAAAGTTCCCTTATAAGTAAGAGTGTACAAATCAGCCCCAATAACTTGAGTGAAACCAGCCTTATTAAGGAGGAAGCCAGAGACCAGATTCTTTCTTATCTTTGGAGTGTGCATAACATCTTTCAGAATTACAGTTTTTCCAGAGGTGAACTTGAGTTCCACGTTTCCAATCCCCGCAACTGTAGTGGTGTGAGAGTCTCCCAACAGCACTTTCTGATTTTCAGCAGCCGTGTATGTAGAGAACATGCCACGATCATAGCAGACATGGCGAGAAGCACTAGTGTCTACCCACCAACCCTCTGATCCACCAACAAGGTGAATCTCAGTAACCATAGCCGTAAGAGGCTCCTCAGTCAGGTTAGCCTGCGGTGCAGAGCTTGCCCTGTTCCGGCACTTTCGTGCCATATGCCCTGGTTTTCCACAGTTGTAACAAAGAAACAACTGTCCAGAGTCATTCTTTTGGGCTGGTTTCTGCTGTCCTTTTGGGTTTCCTTGCGGATTCCCATTCTGTTTGTTGCGCCTGTTCTGATTCTTAAAAGATTTCTGATTTGGTTTCTGAACAGCAGGAGTGGTCTTCTTAGTACTGTTGTTATTCACAATCAGCACCTCTTCTTTCTGGTCCTACTTGCGTGCCTCCTCCTCAATACGGAGGCGTGTAATCAAGCTTTCTAAGGAAAATTCCTTAGTCTTATGTCGCAAGGCATTCTTAAAATCTTTCCAGCCTGGGGGTAATTTGTCAATGATAACAGTAATTTGAAGTTGTTCGTCCAAGACCATACCTTCGGAGATGATCTCATGAGCTATTTTCTGCAGCTCATGAGACTGCATCTCTACCGATCTATCATCAGTCATCTGGTACTTTAGATAGCGGCTCACAGCATATTTCTTTGCCCCTGCCTCCTCTGTATCATATTTCTTCTTCAGTGCTTCCCAGATCTCCTTTGCTGTCTTTTTCATCTGAGTTATAATAATCATACAGATCATCACTCAGTCCGTTCAGAATAAAGTTCTTGCATAGATAATCTTGTTCAGTCCAGGTCTGCAGTTGCTTTGACTGTTCGGTCTATGATGCCATGTTCGCTGCATCAGTCTCAGCAGGTTTATCTGGAAGTTGCGGTTTGTCAGTAGTCAGCGCAGCTACAACCTTTCTGATGGTGAGGAAGAACTCCATCTTCTGACGCCATCGTTTGAAATGCAAGCCCTCAAATCTGAAAGGAGCAGCTGTCACAAGAGGGTTCTGGAAAGCAGAGGGTGGAGCAGAATCGTCTAGGGTTGAATTGGAAGCCATTGTTTCAGTTCGTCTTCAATTTGTTGGGAAACAATGGATGAGTCGCGGACTAGGTCGCTTTCTTGAAGACGATTAGGCGATCTGGTCGGAGGTGCAAACCAGTTCGTTCCTTCGTCGCCGCCTCTAGGATAAAACAGCCTCAAAAACAATAACCGATTTGCTTGCACAACAAATCGGTGCAGATTTGCACTTTCTAAAAAAAATTGCTCGAAAATTTCTGGGAAGAGAATTTTAATGGCGGCTGAGAGAAGAGAGAATTTTTTCAATTCGGTAGTCTTCTCGTCTGAGGCTAATGTCAATATATAGAACGAAAATTAGGATTTGGGTTTACAGATTAGTGGGCCGCTAAAATTTGGGGGATATAATTTTTTTTTTTACCGTTGCAGAAATCTGTTTCCATAAAAACGGTTCGAAAAAAGCTAAGTTTTATGGTCCAAAAAATATAAGTGTCTACACCACAAAGCCAAAGCCAAAGCCCGAGCCGAGCCGGGTCGAGTCGAGTCGGTCGGTCGCGCGATGATTTCTTAGAAACAAGTATAAAAGCTTGCCTCTTCTATATAATCCCATGATGTGGGACTATTCTCATATAGGAGTCATTCTTACACTTATTCAAGATTTTTTAATAATTCACTTAATGTAAACATTTCCAACATAAGTGATAGTATCAGTAAAGTCTAAGCCTCAGTAAGACCAATTCTTTTATATAAGGTGCCCTCCTAGAATATCGGGAAACTTCGCTGATATCGGTAAGCCTTTTCTCTTTAGACAACGATCATATCATAATGTACTTTTGTTTAACTTTTACTTCTGCTCATATCCTTCTTCCAAAAACATTACTTTGTCAAATGAGGAGACTCAAGCTCATGTTGAAGCCATCTTCAAGGCATCTGATAAGTTGGGACGTCAGTTAGCCTTGTTTACAGGATAGACTTCGTCAATACAGCCTTCTTCCACCAAGGCAGAAGATTTTAGGACAACCGCCCATTCACTTTTCTTGTGCTAAGAGCATATTTAGGGGTTCTAATACATTCAATGCATCATCTCCTATATTCCAAGGTACCTTGAACAAGACGGTGTCTCTTTTCTGAAATGTTTCATGTTTCAATGCTTTAGTCTTTCTACTTTTGTTTTTCTGATATGGTTATTTTTGATAAGAAACCCCAACTTCTGAAGACACCTCTGCTCTTGATGCTTTAGATCAGTCTAATACTGATGCTTTAAAAAGGTTTGCTGGTCTATTGTTGAGTCACCCCTTAAAAAGTAGAAGCATGACACGTCCATCCATTTTTCTTAAGAAGTCACCGTTATAACTGGAGCGCGGGCAACCCTTGATCCCACCATCTCCAGTGCTGGGACTATTGTTGATATCGATTCTTCACTTGTAGTGTCTCCCAGGAACAAACTCATAAATGATTCCATAACATATGAACTTCCAGGTGTGTTTGATACGAGAGAACACAACTCATTTCCATCGCCCTTTGCTCAGCGTGTTACTTCTTTCTATCTGCCTCCATCGACCTTGGATTTTGACAAGCTTATGAGTCTTGCACTTTCTTCCTACGAAATTGCTAATATTTCACAGCTATCCGTACCCTTGGAATCTAAGGATTTCTATCGACACCTTGTCAAGGAGCAGCTTTTTGTATGAATTTATCCTGCTTACTTTCTCTTTTATCATGTTATTTTCGCATAGAGGTTAACATGCCATTTTTATCCGCTAGGTGATGAAGGGTCTATTCTTGTCTAGGGAGATGGTCCCTTCATCTTCTGCTGAGATTATTTCACTTAGAGAGGAGAACACCACTTTGAAAGCCAAAGTAGACACCTTATCTCAAGCAAAGGCAAAGAGTGATGGCGAGTGTAAGAGATTGAGGTCCTCTCTTAAGGAGGAGAGGCAAGCTAAAGATAACTTATCCGACCAGATTCCAATTGTTAAGAACGAGTTGGCGAAGATGGAGGCCAACCATGTGAATGAGTTGAAGAAAATGGACAACAAGCTTTCCACTGCGAGGAGAATAATTCACGAGACTAGTTACAAGATATCCGAATTCCTGAAGGATCACCTCCATAAGATCGCCATGGAGTATTATGAAGACGCTCTTTTCCTTGCATTCTATGATAATTTTAAAAAGTTACCCGGAATTAATTCACTTCTGTCCACCCCTCCATCTGGAGTAAAATTATGGAAAGGATTGTACTGGCTAAACAGGGAGTTAAAGTACCGAAGAAGGATAAGACGAAGCCTAAGAGCCTCATGTCCATTGAAGAACTACCCGATAATTCTTATGACAACGAAGAAGTCATGGTTGTTGTTGATGATGATGCAAATGATAGCGGTGATATTCTTGGTGATCGAGGTATGCGAGATGAGTTTGATAAAGATGGTGGTGACCCATTTTCTACTTCTAGAAGCACACATAATTTCGTGGGAGTCCGCATTGATCACCTAAGCACCCTATTTGCTCGAGACCGGGCCGAAGTTCCTATTAAGAAGGATGGTTCCCCTGAGCCGAAGGAGAAAGAATTTTCCATTCAATCTGACATTCTTGCAGCAAAGGTATGGCTTTCACTCTCAAAGTGCTTTCTTCCTTCTTGAGTTCATGGAAATGATTAGTTTCCTTACATCATGACAGAACCTTACTTTCACAAAGGTGTAATTTCCAGAAGTGCTTTATATCCATTGTTTTTAGGCTAAAAAAGAGGTTTCTCAATGAATCCGTCTCATAGACCTGGAAGATCACTTTGTAGGAAAGCTTAGACGTGTTTACATGAAATACTTTTGATTTCCTCATAACTTTTCGGGTAAAACTCATGATTTAGTTTTGATGAGACTTATGGTCAGACATGCTGTATTGATGTGTGATATAGATGACAAGTGTATCGACAAGTAAGTGTGTACTTTTGTAATCTGTGGGTATGTGTATTATTGAAGTGGTTTAGAACTTGTATGTATAAAGTTCATATAGTAGTTTTCTTTTAACAAGTATGATACTAGTTATTTTCGATAAATAGCTCTTGCATATCATTGTATCTCATCTTGTTTATGAGTAGGATAATCAATTCCAGACTTCCCCTTTCCAACTTATGGATCAACCACTAGTAATTATGGAACAAAAAGACATTTTTAAGGAAGCTTCCATTTCAAAAAGATAGCTAATAGGAATCTGAATGAACAAGTGTCCATTTTAGAGAGCCAACGTAATTAGAAAGATAAAACTATCCTTGAGCTGCAAAACCAATTTCAGGTCAATCCTTTTACCAGTTCAGATGAAGAGATAGGTAAATTACTTCATCGGATTGATGAAATAAAGCTGATTTTTTAAAGTGAAAGTAGGCTATGCGTCTTTGGAGTACGCTTTAAAGTATCCTGACTCAGGTTAGAAGACTAGTTATTATGAGACTCCTTTATTTGATAATTGTGACGTGGTTTCTGTGTAACCCAGATGTAAAGCACTTGACATAGTAGTGATATGTACATGACAATTTGTGAAATAATTCTACACACAATTTTGTAAACCGTGTGGATGTCACCTGATATGTGATCTTTCTTCTGTTTGGAATACTCTCTCCCATGAGCCCTGTTGCATTATTTTTGTACAAACTTGACACACACCCTTTAGTGTTAGCTGGCAAGATACACATGAGACATTGCCTACTTTTTGGTGAAATTGTTAGTATTGCAATAATAAAGGCATGGCAGGATAACAAGCTTATTCACATTTTATTTGTTAGGAAAAGCATCTTTGTTTAATAGGGATTTTTACAGAGCTTCCCTTTATGTGGTGTTTGTGAAAAGCATGACCTTTACTGCATGGTTCTATCGGGAAAACTTAAGGTACCTGTTTAAGATCCCTCTTGAGCCTGCATTTTCGTGTAATATGACTATTCTTGTCATATATCTTATTGGAATAATGAGTAATGACTTTGTACATAAGTGGGTTAAGAAAACCTCCCTGTGCAAGACAGAAAATTGCTGTTTTCATTTGAAGGCTTTTAGTTAGCAGGTCTTTTTCTAGGAATGGGAATTATCATCTTGTGATCCAGCTTAGGGTGTTAGATTGAACGTTCAGAACTTTTTTCTAGAATAGAATCATCATAACCCATATTCCAGTTGCTCTATTGGCGGAGACCATCTGTCCGTGTTTAGCAGTAGTGGCTAGGAGCTTCAGAATCCGTATTTGGGTATTAATAAGAGAGGGCAAGAGCTCTTCCTATGGCAATGCCCAGATTCAGGTATTTGATGGAAGACCAGAAACCCACTTCTGGAATTACTTATAAGAAGTCCTGAACCATAACCCATATTCGGGTATTTGATACAAGACCAGAAATCCACTTCCAGTGTTGTTTACAAGAAGTCCCGAACCATGACCCAGATTTAGGTATTTGATAAAAGAACAGAAATCCACTTTTGATAATTAGTTTTGTTACCCCCTTTGGGTTTAATCTATGAAGCAGAGGATGAGCGTGCTTCATAAGCCACTCTCTGAGCTTTCGATTATCAAAGCAGAGGATATACGTGCTTTATTAGCTACTCTGTGGGCCTGTGCGTCCGGTGCGCTTGGCTAGCTTATTCTCAAGAAAGGACCAAGGACTTACTCAACCTCCTTCCAGGAGGCGCCTTACCCTGGCCATCATAGGTAGGGCTGTCAATGGGTCATGTCGTGTCGGGTTCGGGTCGGGTCTAGTCGGGTTTGTGTCAATTTTTAAATGGATCGAGTAAACCCGTTTAATAAACGAGTCAATTTTTGCTAACTCAAAATCGACCCGTTTGTAAATGTGTTGACCCGACCCGACCCATGTAACCCATTTACTTAATCGGGTCGGGTCGGGTTGACCGTTTGACCCATTTTGACCTGTTTAAAAATACGTCAATAATCAATACATAAGCATGTGCAAACAGAACATGGCTTGCCAATGACAAACAATAGCTAAGTGAAATTATCAAGTTTACAAATGTTGTGTGAGACTGTAGGGAGCAAATTAATAGTTGGAGATACATGTTTTTGTATTGCATGGAAAAGTTGCTTGTCAAAATGAATCAGACGTGTGATACGCAAATCCAAAGGCATAGAAGCATGCTTCATTTAGTATGTTAGTATACAATATATATTGGGTTCAGATAAACTACTGGAAACACATAAAGTACATACATTTACTACAGAGTAGCTTACTTCACAAAATAAAAATTATCCTTATAAAGTAACCTGCTTGAACAAACTATATTACAGCTTTTTTATACTACTTTGATTTCCCAACAGAGGAGACCCATATGAAGTCATAATATATTTTTTAAGTAAAAGGAGCCTGGATTTGTGAATATTCCATAACATAAACAGGAAAAGGAGTCTGGAATTGTGAATATTCTATAGCATAAATAGGAACGCAATATGACTTCAGTGTTTAAAGAACTTCAATCAGATTATTGCACTGAACAAGTATACGAATCAGTCCACATTTGATGTATCACGTTTAGAAAAGAAACATACTGTCAAACTTAAAAAACCATTATGGTTTATTGATTAGAAACATCATAAAAATATACCCAAATAAGATTAAAAGTTTGAAAATAAGAAATAAAAGAAGAATAAACACATTTATATGTAAATATAATAAATGACAAGTTCTATCATAATGATGTAACACCCCACACCCGCTAAGGTCACTCACTAAGGGAATGCCATAGCATCGGTGGAGTATTTTAAGTGAATATAGAACAAAAAATTACAACAAGACAGATATAAATAATACTTGTTAACTAAAACTTCATTTCATTGCAGCAGAAGGTAAACATGTTTGGTTACAATAACAAAACCATGAAACAAGAGTCAAGTACTAAATATCCATCCTGATAAAAACATAAGTACATAATCCCACTACATAACTAATAGCCATAATAGAAAAGATAAGCTGAGCTTTACATCACGGTCCAAGCTCCAAAAGATAGATAAAGCAATCTGATCAAAGCCCACTAGTGCTAGGCCCACTTTGAGAACCTGAGGGTTGGGAAAAAGATAAAAACAACGGGGTCAGACATAAGTCTGAGTGAGCCCTATAACTTTAACAATACAATCATTAAAGTAATTAGGGTATGATATAAACTTGGACGGTAACGACTGGGGATAAATGACTACACTAAGCAGCCAACTAGACATAGGAAGAACTAAGATATCGGTAAAGACGCATCTACCCACCCAAGGGTAATTACTACACTGCACCACACCAGTCATTCCTAACTTAAAGGTTGATCCCACCCATGGACTTAGAAAATATAACTAGTAGTTTCGTGTACCCCAAGCTGACCACATAGGTGCCGTCTGCCCCTATCTCCACTAGGTGTACCCACTACTCCCCAAGCGATCGGCTCCCTAACGTAGATACCCGTGCTGGCCCCACAGTGGGGTGTATCACTCCCTAAAGTGGCAACCCGATACAACCAATGGTGCACGGCTTATACCTAGACGATGCAACAACGTCTTACCTACCAGCCCGGGCCTACACACGCATATGAAACCCGTTGGACTTGCGTTGCCACCGCTAACCCGTCTTTGGCCTCTTATAGTCAAGCCCAGTATGCGTGTCCCGTCCTCGACTTGGGTCGAGCCCACAAAGATACGTTTTGGGTTACTGGTTGAAATGGGCCCCCACAAGCTACCCACCTGAGCTTGTCCCTTTTCTAGTGCATCCCACTTAACCCTTTAATCATGTTTAATTACATGTTTCCACTTGGTTAAGTATTCTAATCGTATTTTCTATTGCCACCCAAGGCAACCCACTAGATTTCCACATGCCACCCAAGGCACTTACTTGATTTCCACATGCCACCCAAGGCACCCACTTAACCCCTCATGCCCCACTACATGCTTATCTGGTTAAGTGTTTCTTAATTGATTAAGACCGTAACCTTTGCAAAGACCTCTCACATTAGACTATCTTTTATGGCAGCTGGATTTGCCGGTCGGGTCCGGGCAGCCTTACGCCATAACCGAGTCTAACCTCGTGTCTTTACACTTGTCACGTATTTAGTTTATGCCTAATACCTCTCACATTGGGCCAATCATTTGTAGCCGCTAGATTTGCCGGTCGGGTCCGGGCAGTCTTATGCTACAAAAGGGTCCAACCTCGTGTCTTAGTCGATTAATTACACCTAATTAATCACCCCCATATTTTGAATTAATTTTCCCTAATTAATTCCAATTTAATGATGTACATAATTGACTCAATTATGTCAATCCACTTATGGTATGCCACATCATACCAATTTCACCACAATCTTGTTAACATGAATATTAACTCCATCGTTCCCCACGTGATACGCTAACATGACATACTTAAAAGGGAAGATTCATCACAAATACAATGGGTTCTACTTAGCATAACATTAGCGTCAACATGGATTTTAAAGGTGTCAACTTGCATATATGACCATGGCATCAAACCCAACTAGCATAAATAATCAACCCAAACTTGCATGAATCACATATGTCATAAAGAGGGTAACTTGCATAAGTTACTTATGTCATACAAAGGGGTAAACTTGCATATGTATGTATGACATACAAAGGGGTTAACTTGCATATGTATGCATATCATACAAAGGTGTAAACTTGCACATGTTACTTGCATATAATCAAACACCAAACTTGCATAACATGTCATATATGAACTTGCATATAATCAAACACCAAACTTGCATAACATGTCATATATGAACTTGCATATAATCAAACACCAAACTTGCATAACATGTAATATATGAACTTGCATATAATCAAACACCAAACTTGCATAACATGGTGTCATAATGGATCAATGTTTATCATAGTGATTTGTATAACTAGCATCATGAACATATAGCATAAATTACACCCAACTTGCATAACTAGCTTCATGGGCACATAGCATCAAACTTGCATAACTTGCATCATGAACATATAGCATACAACTTGCATAACTAACATCATGAACATATAGCATAAAACTTGCATAACTAACATCATGAACACATAGCATATGATAACATAACTTGCATTGATCCACATTCATAACCATAACCTCATTACATCCTATCATAATTAGTTTAGCAATTGCTTGCTAAAGGCATAGAAACTCACAACTTGTTGATTAGCACTTTTATGAAGAAGATTAAGTTGCTAGAGTTGATTAGAAGTTGATTTGAGAAGCTATCTTCCTCTTTAATTTGTTGGTGGCTCCTTCTAGTTGCATTTTGACAGCATAACGACGTTGTCTCCAATTTTAGTATGAATTAGGGTAGTCTTAGGGTGTATTTATAGATTAGTTAGGTGTTTTAGGCCATTAGATTAACCCTAAATTAGATTAGAGCCGTCAGATCTCGTCACTAGCCACCAAAACACAGCCCAAATCCCAAATCAGTGCACCCAAGTCACCTGGGCTCGACCAGGGAGGTCGACCCCCAGGTCGACACTAGGGTCGACACCCTAGTCGACCTGGTGGGCAGGTCGACACCCAGGTCGACCCCCAGGTCGACTCCCAGGTCGACTCCTAGGTCGACCTGGTCTGGGCGGAAAGTTTCCCGCCTAGCCCATATTCTGCATTTTTGAAATCTGTTTCGTTTTCTGATTTTTCGTGAAACTTCTAAAGGCCATATCTCAGTCATACGGACTCCGATTCACGAAATTTCGGACTCTATTTCGCGTATTTTTCTGAGACGAACGCAACCGCGAAACCCCTTTCCCTTAATTCTCACGTCTGAGATTAATTATTCATTAATTTATGAATATCACTGTTGTTAGAATTACGGGGTGTTACATTCTCCCCTACTTAAAGGATTTCATCCCCGAAATCTCTAAGTCAAGAAGAAGGTATCCTACCAACCAAACAACCATCTACTAAACCATCAAACACGGGCATCCATTGTCCTTAAAGTTTCTAATGCTGTATGAACATATGCAAGTAGTGTGTGTATATGTTCCCTGTCTAATGCAAAATCAGGCGGTCTACTGATTCAGTTGACCTCCTTAATGCAAACCATGATAGTGCCATGCATCCGATATGTATGCGAAAGAACCCTATCGACACATACTATTTCTACATGTGTGCACAACCATACACCAAAATGCATCGTCCATATGATAACGCAACCATTATACATCCATTAATAAAGCTACCTACACACAATTATATGCAATATGCAATATGAGTGACTGAGCCGATCTAGTGTCTAAAGTGTGTGTATATGCATCCACGAGCAACCACTAGCAAACACTTGCATCCACACGCATCCACCAATCTTAACATGTCTCAAACACATGTTTCAACCATAGGTTTACCCTATCTAAAGGTCAAAGGTACTAACGAGAGGACATACTAAAGATAAGATAAGTACTAGACAAACGATAAAGGAGAAGTTAAAAGACATACCCTCAAAAAGAAATGGGTACAGTGAACGCATCTTAGCTTCTGTCTCCCAAGTAGCGTTGCTTTCATCATCTCTCCATTGCACTTTGACTAATTGAACCTCTCTGTTTCTCAACCTCCTAGTCTCTGACCCAAGGATGCGAGTAGGAGCTCGTCAAATCGTCGCATCACGCTCTACCTCCACTTCTCTAAGCAAGCTCGGCTCTACCACCTCTGCGGTCTCATGTAGGCACTTCCTCAAATGTGACACATGGAATACATCATGTACACCACTAAGTCTCTCGGGCAACTCTACTCTATATGCCATCTGTCCAATCCTTTCCTTAATAGGAAACGGTCCTACAAACCTTGGTGCTAACTTCCCAACGGACCCAAAGCGAACCACATTCCGTAATGGAGATATTTTAACAAAGACCATGTCCCCAACATCAAACTCAAGATCCTTCCTCCTCTTATCCGCGTAAGATTTCTGTCTGTCCTGCGCCACTTTCATCCTTCTTCTAATCAAATCAATCTTTTCCGAAGTCTCTCTAACCATATCAGGCCCAAGCAAGATCTTATCCGTAGATTCCCACCAACATGTAGGTGACCGACAAGGCCTTCCGTAAAGAGCTTCGAAAGGAGCCATACCAATACTAGACTAAAAGCTGTTATTTTACGCGAACTCCACCAATGGAAGATGCTCTTCCCATGTACCTCCAAAATCTAAGATACATAGTCTCAAAAGGTCTTCTAGAACACGATTCACCCTCTCGGTCTGACCGTCTGTCTGAGGATGATATGCGGTGCTCAAACACAACTGAGTCCCTACTGCCTCTTGCAAACTCTTCCAAAACTCGCTAGTGAAGATAGGATCTCGATCGCTCACTATGCTAGAAGGTACTCCATGCAATCGAACTATCTCTCGAAGGTAAACTGAAGCTAGCCATGGAGCAGTCCTCTTGCTCTTCACGGGTATGAAATGGGCGCTCTTAGTAAGTCTGTCTACCACAACCCAAATTCCCGTATTACCCTTCCTTGATCTTGGTAACCCATCGATAAAGTCCATCGAGACGCTATCCCACTTCCATTGCAGAACCTCCAATGGGTGAAGCAACTCACCGGGTTTCTTTTACTCCGCTTTCACTTGTTGGCACACCAAGCATCTAGTGACATACTCGGCCACATCTTTCTTCATACCGGCCCAAAAGAAAACTCGCTTCATGTCTTGGTACATCTTGTCCCCACCGGGATGAATGGTCATCTTTGAACGATGTGCATCGTCAAGAACAGCCTTCTTCAAACCCTCGTCTTGCGGTACACAAAGTCTACCGTCTCTACGCAACCACCCCTTATCATGTAGGGTGTACCTACTCAAATGGCTGGACGACTCCCCCCTTATGAGCTTCTCTACTAACTCAACCAACTGTGGGTCGTCCCGTTGTGCCTCACCAATCCGTCCCAAAAGAGTAGGTTTGACCTCTAAGGATGCTAGCAAACCAGGTACAAAGTCAACGGAGGGTCTGAAGTCAAACATCGAGATAAATTCCAAGCTTCGCCGTTCCACGAACAATGGACTCAAAGACAACCTTTTTCTGCTTAAGGCGTCCGCCACCACGTTACCCTTGCCAGGGGTATACGCTATCTCGAAATCATAGGATGCTAAGAACTCCATCCACCTTTGCTGTCTTAAGTTCAAATCCTTCTGAGAAAACAAGTACTTCAATGATTTGTGATCAGTGAACAATTCGAACCTCTCGCCAAGAAGATAATGGCGCCAAGACTTAAGTGCAAAAACAATAGCGGCCAACTCTAGATCATGGGTAGGGTAATTTTTCTCATGCACTCTCAACTGCCTTCCCCCATAGGCTATTACCCTTCCCTCTTGCATTAAGACTGCGCCTAGTCCTATCCCACAAGCATAGGTATAAACAACAAATGGTTTACTCCCATCTGGCAACACTAAGACTGGAGCTGTGGTTAAAGCTCTCTTTAACCGTTGGAACGCATCATCACAATCTACGTCCCATGTGAAGACTAGATTCTTCTTTGTCAAGCGAGTTAATGGGGCTGATATCTTCGCGAAGTCCTTGATAAACTTCCTATAGTAGCCAGCCAACCCCAAGAAACTCCTCACCTCGGTAGCATTCTTCGGAACCTTCCAATCTTGGATGGACACTACCTTCGCGGGATCCACAGCTATCCCTTCCTTAGAGACCACGTGCCCTAAGAACCGCACTTTCTTCCTCCAGAAGTGACATTTAGAGAATTTAGCCTTAAGGCTATGCACTCGAAGAGTCTCTAACACTTCCCTAAGATGTAGGGGATGCTCTTCTTCACTCTTAGAAAAGACTAAGATGTCATCCACAAAGACCACCATGAACTTATTAAGGTACTCCCTGAACACCCTACTCATCAAATCAACAAAATATGCAGGGGCGTTCGTCAAACCAAATGGCATCACCAGCCACTCATAGAAACCATCCGGAGTCCTAAAGGCAGTCTTCTCTATACTATCCTCAGCCACTCTCAACTGATGAAACCCCGTGGCTAAGTCCAACTGCGAAAACACTGAGGCGCCAACCAACTGATCAAAGAGATCACCAATTCTCGGCAATGGGTGTCTATTCTTCTTTGTGAGCTTGTTGAGTTCTCTATAGTCAACACACAGTCTGAGGGACCCATCCGCCTTCGTGGCAAAAACTACTGGAGCACCCCACTCCGATATACTTCGTCTTATGAACCCCTTCGCAAGCAACTCCCCTACTTGCTTATGGAGTTCCCACCTCTCACGAGGAGCCATGTGGCGCACTGGCAAAGATACTGGTTTAGCATTGTCTACCAGATATATTCGGAAGTCAATCTCCCGCTTCGGAGGTAAGCCCTTCACCTCCTCAAACACATCCGAGTATTCCCGGACCACTCTAACAGATCGCAAACTCTCGACCGAAGCGTCAAGCGATTCAAGATAACTTAGCATAACAGAATTCATGGGATTACAAGAGATCTCGAGAGTGTTCCCCAAGCGGGTAATGAGCCTAACAACTCTCCTTTCGCAATCAAGAACGGCACCATTACTGGATAAACAGTCCATGCCCAAAATCAACCCATAGCCCGTGAAGCCCAAAACAAAAGCATCACATCTAAACTCAACGCTAAGTATAGAAATCCTCAAACCCAAACATATCATGGACAAATAAGTGGAGCCCCCAATTGGTTTTGAGACAACCAAGGGATCATCTACTAGACTGGTGTCTAAGTGCAGTGACTCAACTAATGATGATGAGATAAACGAATGCGATGCGCCAGAGTCAAATAAAGCACGGACAGGATGATCAAACAGAAAAACCAGACTTTCAAGGGAAATAGTTCTACCTCTTTCCTGAATCGGTGGAACCGCGAGAGCCTGAATTTGCCCCCTTGCCTGACCTGGTGCCATAAGAGCTAGCACCTGTCCCCCTGAGGTAGATCCCGTCCTCTACCCCTTCTTAGGGCAGTCCTTCACTAGATGCCCTGCTTCGCCATAGTGGAAGCAGTCAGTCTTCTTCTTCTTCCGACCATCTTTGCTTAGGTGGCCTGGTGTCCCGCAATTGAAGCACTTCTTCTTTCCCTTGCCACCGTTGCCTTTCCCACCCTTGTTTTGCTGTTGCTGTTGAGGTCTCTTCTGATCTCCTTTCTTCTCGGGTGCCTTATTAGCATTGGGACCCTTCTCTTCCTCATGCATCTGTGCCATGTCTACTAGCTTCTCAAAGGTGGCACCCATAGGGATGTGAGTCATAGCCAATCCATGCATCGGTTCATTCAAACCTTTAACGAACCTCAAAGCCTTCTTCTCTGGTGTATTCACCATGTCTATGCCAAACCTTGCCAACTGATTAAACTTGTTGACATATTCCTTCACTGATAGGTTTCCTTGCTTTGAAGTCAAGAACCTTTCCATATACAAATTTTCTTCCGCCCTTGAAAGAAACTTTGCCACAAACCTTTGTCTTAAATCCGCCCAAGAGTCAACTAGGCGTTCTCCATTAGTGACCTCCCACCAGAACGAGGCCTCTCCCTTCATTAACCAAGCAGCTAACTTGACTTTCTTTCCTTCTTCCATCTCAAAGATATCTATCAATTCTTCCACCTCCTTAAGCCAATCCCTAGCTTCCACAAAAGTTTCTGATCCTTGAAAAGGTTTCCCTCCCATAGCCTTAAATTCCTTGCAAGTCTTAGCAAAAGTATCCGTGCGAGGAGGAGGATGGGGAGGAAGATCGGGCGCAACTGTTGGTGGAGGAACATTTGCTGGACCCGCAGTGGCGGCCCTAGCCTCCATCAACCTCCTATACCATACTGGTATCGCTACACCCTCCGGAAAGTTAAGATCTTCAGCCATGCTGAAACGAAAAAGGAAAGATTCAAAACGGAGAATTCGAAAGATAAAGATATGGCTATTGGGGATTATGATTTTCTTTCAAAAACTTTTCTCTTAAAAGACATGTTTTTGAAAATACTCCTTCAAAAATGTTCTTAAAAAAAATAGTTTTTCTAAAAGTTTTATCTGTTCTGGTAACCTCGCTCTGATACCACGTGTAACACCCCACACCCGCTAAGGTCACTCACTAAGGGAATGCCAATGCATCGGTGGAGTATTTTAAGTGAATATAGAACAGAAAAATTACAACAAGACAGATATAAATAATACTTGTTAACTAAAACATCATTTCATTGCAGCAGAAGGTAAACATCTTTGGTTACAATAACAAAACCATGAAACAAGAGTCAAGTACTAAATATCCATCCTGATAAAAACATAAGTACATAATCCCACTACATAACTAATAGCCATAATAGAAAAGATAAGCTGAGCTTTACATCACGGTCCAAGCTCCAAAAGATAGATAAAGCAATCTGATCAAAGCCCACTAGTGTTAGGCCCACTCTGAGAACCTGAGGGTTGGGAAAAAGATAAAAACAACGGGGTCAGACATAAGTCTGAGTGAGCCCTATAACTTTAACAATACAATCATTAAAGTAATTAGGGTATGATATAAACTTGGCACGGTAACGACTGGGGATAAATGACTACACTAAGCAGCCAACTAGACATAGGAAGAACTAAGATATCGGTAAAGACGCATCTACCCACCCAAGGGTAATTACTACACTGCACCACACCAGTCATTCCTAACTTAAAGGTTGATCCCACCCATGGGCTTAGAAAATATAACTAGTAGTTTCGTGTACCCCTAGCTGACCACATAGGTGCCGTCTGCCCCTATCTCCACTAGGTGTACCCACTACTCCCCAAGCGATCGGCTCCCTAACGTAGATACCCGTGCTGGCCCCACAGTGGGGTGTATTACTCCCCAAAGTGGCAACCCGATACAACCAATGGTGCACGGCTTATACCTACACGATGCAACAACGTCTTACCTACCAGCCCGGGCCCACACACGCATATGAAACCCGTTGGATTTGCGTTGCCACCGCTAACCCGTCTTTGGCCTCTTATAGTCAAGCCCAGTATGCGTGTCCCGTCCTCGACTTGGGTCGAGCCCACAAAGATACGTTTTGGGTTACTGGTTGAAATGGGCCCCCACAAGCTACCCACCTGAGCTTGTCCCTTTTCTAGTGCATCCCACTTAACCCTTTAATCATGTTTAATTACATGTTTCCACTTGGTTAAGTATTCTAATCGTATTTTCTATTGCCACCCAAGGCAACCCACTAGATTTCCACATGCCACCCAAGGCACTTACTTGATTTCCACATGCCACCCAAGGCACCCACTTAACCCCTCATGCCCCACTACATGCTTGTCTGGTTAAGTGTTTCTTAATTAATTAAGACCGTAACCTTTGCAAAGACCTCTCACATTAGACTATCTTTTATGGCAGCTGGATTTGCCGGTCGGGTCCGGGCAGCCTTACGCCATAACCGAGTCTAACCTCATGTCTTTACACTTGTCACGTATTTAGTTTATGCCTAAGACCTCTCACATTGGGCCAATCATTTGTAGCCGCTGGATTTGCCGGTCGGGTCCGGGCAGTCTTATGCTACAAAAGGGTCCAACCTCGTGTCTTAGTCGATTAATTACACCTAATTAATCACCCCCATATTTTGAATTAATTTTCCCTAATTAATTCCAATTTAATGATGTACATAATTGACTCAATTATGTCCATCCACTTATGGTATGCCACATCATACCAATTTCACCACAATCTTCTTAACATGAATATTAACCCCATCGTTCCCCACGTGATACGCTAACATGACATACTTAAAAGGGAAGATTCATCACAAATACAATGGGTTCTACTTAGCATAACATTAGCATCAACATGGGTTTTAAAGGTGTCAACTTGCATATATGACCATGGCATCAAACTCAACTAGCATAAATAATCAACCCAAACTTGCATGAATCACATATGTCATAAAGAGGGTAACTTGCATAAGTTACTTATGTCATACAAAGGGGTAAACTTGCATATGTATGTATGACATACAAGGGGTTAACTTGCATATGTATGCATATCATACAAAGGTGCAAACTTGCACATGTTACTTGCATATAATCAAACACCAAACTTGCATAACATGTCATATATGAACTTGCATATAATCAAACACCAAACTTGCATAACATGTCATATATGAACTTGCATATAATCAAACACCAAACTTGCATAACATGTCATATATGAACTTGCATATAATCAAACACCAAACTTGCATAACATGGTGTCATAATGGATCAATGTTTATCATAGTGATTTGCATAACTAGCATCATGAACATATAGCATAAATTACACCCAACTTGCATAACTAGCTTCATGGGCACATAGCATCAAACTTGCATAACTTGCATCATGAACATATAGCATACAACTTGCATAACTAACATCATGAACATATAGCATAAAACTTGCATAACTAACATCATGAACACATAGCATATGATAACATAACTTGCATTGATCCACATTCATAACCATAACCTCATTACATCCTATCATAATTAGTTTAGCAATTGCTTTGCTAAAGGCATAGAAACTCACAACTTGTTGATTAGCACTTCTATGTAGAAGATTAAGTTGCTAGAGTTGATTAGAAGTTGATTTGAGAAGCTATCTTCCTCTTTAATTTGTTGGTGGCTCCTTCTAGTTGCATTTTGACGGCATAACGACGTTGTCTCCAATTTTAGTATGAATTAGGGTGTATTTATAGATTAGTTAGGTGTTTTAGGCCATTAGATTAACCCTAAATTAGATTAGAGCCGTCAGATCTCGTCACTAGCCACCAAAACACAGCCAAAATCCCAAATCAGTGCACCCAGGTCACCTGGGCTCGACCAGGGAGGTCGACGCCCAGGTCGACATTAGGGTCGACGCCCAGGTCGACATTAGGGTCGACACCCTAGTCGACCTGGTGGGCCGGTCGACACCCAGGTCGACCCCCAGGTCGACTCCCAGGTCGACTCTCAGGTCGACCTGGTCTGGGCAGGAATTTTCCCGCCTAGCCCATATTCTGCATTTTTGAAATCTGTTTCATTTTCTGATTTTTCATGAAACTTCTAAAGGCCATATCTCAGTCATACGGACTCCGATTCACGAAATTTCGGACTCTATTTCGCGTATTTTTCCGAGACGAAAGCAACCGCGAAACCCATTTCCCTTAATTATCACGTCTAAGATTAATTATTCATTAATTTATGAACATCACTGTTGTTAGAATTACGGGGTGTTACAAATGAACTGAGGTATTATAAAAGCCAACGTAGCCAAAACTCAAGAATGTATAGCATTGTTATCAGAAAGTTTTCAAAGTGTTCTACAAGTTTCATGGTTATATGTTAAAATATGTTTTATATTAAAGGGGTCATGGCGGGTCAAAAACGGGTTCACGGGTCAACCCGAAACCCACTCGTTTACTAAATGGATTAGATCGGTTGACCCAAAATTGACCTATTTATAAATTGGTCGGTCAGGTTGGGTTTTTTCTGTGCGGGTTACGAGTCGGGTTTCGGGTCGTGTAAGAAATTGACAGCCCTAATCATAGGCGGTGATAAGGGCTTAAATGCTTTTTCTTGGCCATTGTAGGCATGATGAAAGGCTTACTCTTTTGATGCTCTACCCTGGCCATCGTAGGCAGCGATAATGGCTTACACTCCATCCCCTTCCAATAGGTGCCTTAACCTGGCCATCATGGACGCGGATAAGGGTTTTTAGTTCCCTTCTATGGGATACGAGAAACATAAGCAGAGGTAGGACGTGCTCTTCTACGAGGAGAGGTAGGACATGCTTGGTTCATAGCAGAGGCAAGGCGTTCTCTTCTACGATCCGAGGCAAGGCTTGCTAATTTAGATGCTCCATTTCAACCATTTCTGGCGTGGATCGGAGGCTACACTTTTGATGCTTTAACCTTGCCCTTTCTAATTTACGCACGGGGAAAGGCTTACACACGACCACCCCTCCCCCCTCCCCCGAGGGGTGCCTTGTCCTGGCTATTTTGGCAGTGACAAGGGTTTTCTACCATCGTAGATAACTTCACTCATTTCGGGTGGTTTCAAATATTTAGGTAGATCGTATCCCCAACCATGTAGATATTTTATTCCCAAGAATTTGTTGTTGCAGTCCATTAAGTTTTCTTCATGTATCTGTGCAGTTGGCCTTGTTTAAAGAGATTGATGATCATCCTTTCTAGGACTATGCAGTGATTGGTTTCATACCCATTCATCATGTGATAGTAGCAGCAGGGTTCCTCTAGCTTGTGCTTGAATAGCTTCCTTTATGTGAGTAAACCCGCTATATTCCTCTGATGTAGAATTTCTTAGGGCAAAGGTTGGAGTTGGTCATAAGTGGAAGGTGTTAATTCTCCAATGATCAGGATCACAGGGCTCTACTTCTTTATCCTTATCGCTGATTTGCAAGGCTTCCAACTTAATCCTATGTTCTTCAATGATCCTTGGTTCATCAATACTTAATGTAACCATTGGATATCCTGGAAGTACTTGTAGAGACCTTTCATTTATGTTTTCTTCTTCTTTAAGTCTTAGTCCAACCAGGACGGAACAACTCAGGAATGGTTTAGGTTATCCAAAGAATCAAAGGTAGAAACAAGGTTGGTGGTTCACGCCCTCCTTCTAGCGCCAAAATGTTAACAATATTTTTCATCAACACCAGAATTAGGTCTAAGGATGTGGATCTAATGGAGATAAAGGGATATTTGTAACGACTCGAACTTCCCCGGTCTCCGAAGAGAAGAGAAAGAACGGATTGTCTGAGGACAAAACAAATCAGAACACAAATAGAAGAACATTTCATTGCTTATTACAACAATTTACATCAGAGTACAGAATACACCAGAGTATGAATAAATAAAATACATTCGATAAATATCAGAGATTACAATACATTACATAGCAGCGGAAAAAGAATACAATACACAACTGAAAGAGATAAACGGATACAGAGCTTTCCGAATATTGTTCCGGCTGTAAACCAGGATCCTGTGAATATCAATCTGCAAAACCAAAACTACTAGCTGCCCGTGTGTAAAATAGGGGCACCCAGAGTTTAGGTTAAAACAATAAACTCCAGGCCAGTCATGTGACTGGTGTGAGAACTAAAATAGTTATTTAAAACTTTATTTTAAAAACAAATTAAATCAAGGGACCATGCCATATAACACAGAACAGGTTTCCTCCCAAGAATACCAGTGCATAAAACAAACAGCGCAATGCTTTTTGGAAAAAATGAAGCTATTATAAGACCCAGGTCCCATCACACATTGCAACGCAAGCCAGATGATTGAGTTTTCCCTTATGATAGCCAAACATGCTTGGTACGTTTAAAATAAATCATTTTGATACTATTATAGTGTAAAGTGTATAAAACAACTTCAAATATAAATGTATCAATCATAGGTGGCATGGGTACCCTCTACCATGTCGCCAATACTAGGCTCTACAATCAAAACCGAAATGTCACGTATTGGAAATTGGATTTCCGTCATGAGTCGAGGCAAGGGATGTACTCCTCGTCGGCTTTGAGACACTCTATCAAATGCCTCAGGATCTCCCGCAATAGACCCTTGGATCTTCAGGGCCGTTCCTCCCTTACATTTGAAGATTAGTATTCCTGAACACACATTTCCCGGTCCTATAGGACCTATATCCATCGGCTCCCGCAGTAGCCGATATATCCGAGGCACCTCGCATTCCAACAACCACAAAGGTAAAAATATATAAATGTCAGGGCTTGCAAAACGCTGACATCACCCATAGCTAGAAACAAAGGTCGTGCACTCCCTGCAGTCACGATCCCGTTTTTGACTCATACCGAGGTGTGAGGCTCGCGAATTAACGCTATACACAAAGCGGCGCTATATTAAAGATATGCTTTGATCATCAACCACAAGACTCTGCTTTTCAACAGAAGCCTTGATCATTTGCATCTCAGCACGCCACACAGGCAATTAATTCATGCCATGCGACTGATATCTATCGATATATAACCCCTGAGCTCGTACGTCTCAGAGAAGGGCATTAAGCAAGAGAATAAATTCTCCACCGCCAAACAGATATATATTTAATAAAAATCAATCAACACAGAATAAAATCTAATGTCAGATACACATCCATTTACAAGTTCGTTCTGGGTCTGAACAAAACCGGAGGCACCTTATTCCTCGTCCAGTATGTCCAATACAGGAGAGAGGTCCGCATATCCGGTTGATCTCCAAGTACGTCTGAACGATCACCACTTATTACCTCGTCTTGGGTGTATAGCCCAATCAAGACATCAGTAATCATCCAAACGATGTGAAGACCTCCTGTCTTCAACCACCGTCTTCATCGTCGACTTATCGTCGAATCAGTTATTCAGAATGGGTATAAACCCGGCCTTTCCGAATAACTCACGTATATAATAAACAAGTGTTATAAAAACACAACATAAGCCTCATTCCAATTCTGAATATTCTTTTATTTAAATATTCATATCCTTTGGGAAAGGTTCCCATAAATTTTATCAAAGATAAATTCTTTAAATTTATTCTTTATTCTTCCTTTGGATATCAATTCAAACCATGTTACGGTTTTCCAAACTAGTCGGGATTAGCGCACCTTACCAAAGTAATCATTTGTTTAATCTCCCAATCCCAACCTATTCATCCCATGGAGCAAAACTGGTAATACTCCATATCTAACACCACGGTGTTATTGGTAAATTTAATTACCATTCCACGTTCAAATCTAATTATAGATTTAACTATTGCTAGGAGCAAAACTGGTGATACTCCGTTCTTAATCATCTCCCTAATTTGATAATTTAAATTATCAATTCCCATTTCAATCTTTTCAATCTAATTAAAGATTCATTAAAACCCCATTTAGTTTTAATCTTCCCAAAAATCAATATTAATGGTTATTTAACATTGGAAACACAAACATGTCGCATCGACAATCTACACCGTATTATTGATTTCTGTCGATATATAACCTCTGAGCTCGTACGTCTCAGAGAAGGGTGTTAAGTAAGAGAATAAATACTCCGCCACCAAATAGATATATATATATATATATATTTACAAGAGATCAACCATACAGATCGAAATACAATGACCGACATGTAATCCTTCCTTTAACTGGGTTAAAGAACTAATGTCATTTAAAACACAGTTCATGATAAACCCAAATCACATTCCATTAATTATGGAATCTTCACGGAAAAACAAATCAATATATAATTGATATCAATTTCCGTATCCAACTAACAATATAAATGGAATAACGGCAAAGCCTTTTAAATACCATATGTATTAACAGTCTTCCTCCATAGAAGTTCACTTCAATTATTAGCAATCGAATTCCATTCAATTCCAATTTAATACATTAAATTGGATAACTTTACTTTGGAAAATTCCCATTAAATATTAATAAAAAGATTTATAAATTTCAAATCCCATTTCATTGTAAATCGGGTTAAAGAACGAATGTCTTAAAAACACAGTTCACAATAAACCTAATTCACATTCCATTTTCAATTCCAATTAAATATTAATTAATTGGTAATTCTTCTTTAAATCTTAATTAAACAATCTATTTTTTTCACACTTGGTTTAAGAACAGTGTTAATGAAAACCCCATCCCATCAGTCTCTAACCGTAAATTAGTAAGAGAACAATTATCTAAGCATTAATCCCGAAGGCCGAAACCAACATCAAATCAATACCCAGGAAATCATTCAACTTAGTTAATCTCCAGTTAGTTTCTAATTTTCTTAACTCCATTGGGTTTAAGAACAATATTATTAAAGATACCATTCACGACGAACCCAAAATCTCATTCCATTGTTAATCAGGTTAAAGAACAAGTGTTATTTAAAACACTGTTCATGATAAACCCAGAATCTAATTTGATATTAAATACAAGGCTTTGAATAGAAAATATATCCACTTATATTCAATATCAAATTTAGAAACCAACAAATATCGTATTGGAATAACGATATATATCTCTTCCAAATTCCTCTACAATATCCGTATAATCACGGAATCCAATATCGAAATATTCCGAAAATACTTTCAATTCAAATCCATTCCAATTCTTATGTTGGAAATTTCTGGTTTTATTAAAACCATTCACAATTTATTTATTTAAAAATATTGGATTTTTAACTCTAGTTCATAACTAGTTCATTTCGATAAAAATATATTTTTATCCTTTTAAATATGGAATTTTTCATCCTAATTCTTTCCAAATCATTTATTTTGATTTTACACAAATTATTGATATTTTTAATAATTTTATCAAGGCTCGTACAGTCGATTTCCATAAACGGTCATTGAACTGCACTTACAACGACCTTTTCCAAAATTGATTTGGACATGATTCCAAATCCAACCGTTAGATTTCAAATCTCTCATATTCTTCGGATAGCTCTTTTCGATACGAACCCAACAGTTCCGGTTTTAGGAGAATTCGACGGTCGGATCTCCCGTAATGTCTGTTCGAAGTCAATGGTCGAAATTCGCGAACTGCCGCGGCGCGGCGCGTTCTATTCAGGCCATTATATATATAATATATTATATATATTTCATCGATTTCCATTTAAAACGTATTTTATAAATTATTTTAATTTCGTTTTCAAAATGATTTCAACTTCATATTCAATTTCAAATCAAAATTAAATATTCCATATCATCGATATATAAATGATAGTATTTTCGAAACATTAGATTTTGAAATCACTTCCTTTTCGATATTCATTATAAAAATGAATAAAATCGATATAAATATCGTTCATGTCAAAATGGCATTAATCTAATCAACACGACTTTGTATATTTAAATATTTTCGTGTCCATCCCAAATCGGACATCAAAATCAGATTTTGATCTTTTACTGAATATTATTTTAAAATATTCATTATTTTAAAATATTCGTTATTTTAAAATATACATTCTGTCTGAACTAGAATCAGACACAGTCAATTACCAAATAGTGTGATTTATATGGATTTCATACAACACATGTACATAACAGCAATGATAAACAATCAACCATCATCCAGAGCAAGGTTTTAAATCATGGATATCGGTCGCGTTTCGTCTCAGGGATTTTATAGACTCAGTCTCGTATCGGGGGAGATCTCGGACGAGATGAGTCTAACTTGGGAGTTCGTCTCGAATTTTCATCTCGGGTCTAAAAGTTCATATCGGAACAATCTCAGGGTACATGATATGTTAAAAATGATATTTTAACAAAATGATTTTTATGAATGCTGTTAAAAACATAGTAACTTAAAATTAAAATGCAAAATAACTTTATTATTCTTTATTTTGCGAAAGATCATTCATACTCTAAATCATAATATGCTTAAAACAGAAATATTGTTAGATAGGAAACATTTAAAGGATCCGAAACATTAAAAATTCAGCATATATAGACCATAAAACACATAATTTCATAAGTAACATGTACGTAAAAAGACAAATATGAAAATCATAAGCATGGTAAAACATATACGAACATACAATATAGTCATTTAAATGCAAAATGTAAAATAACAAAAGATTGATATGGCTAGATTTGAGTTTTTTAATTATAGTTCTAGTTCAGGCACAGATTTAAATTTTAACAAAAAAATTAAGATCTCGAACGATATTCCAGTATTTCGTCTCGTTCGATATATCATTCGATATTGCAATATCTCGAGCGATATATTCGAAAGGAGATTTAGAGTGATATTTTCTATTTTGTTTCGAAAGGAGCCCAAAACGAGATCTCGGAGGAGATCTCGAGCGATATTTGCGAGATTTGAAACAGTGATCCAAAGTGCGTTATACAACTGCATAAGCATTAAATATGAATAATCAACGCTTATAACAGCCGGTCAACCAATCGATTGACATACAACTAAATATTAAGATTAGTGTATGTCCAATATCATCCTAACACCCGTGTGGGGTTTTCAAATAACAAAAACTGATTATTATTTGTGCAGTTGGGCGATGTATAAAATATATCGTCCCAATCCATATCAGTCAAATGTGTGTACAAATACAAATCGTCCGATTTTTAAATGAATATTTATTTTATTCATATACACGTTAAAAATTATATTTTTTAACTATAAAATATTTATTTCAATACATGAATATTTTATTTTCCTTTCACATCACAAGCACAATCAATATCCATAAGACAACACAGCCTAACAAGTCGTCCATGGTCTGTGGACGACGGGTGTCGGGTGCCGCTAAGCACCGTCTGCATCCTAGTATATATTTCTAAATAGAAAATAAATTAAAGTCATAAGTTCTCACCTTTGGGATCCACTTCTCCCTTTCTATTTCTGAAGTTCTGAACCGTTTGGACTTGGATTCGTTTCCTGACAGTTCCATCGCAATCTGTGTCATGAAATTTATATTAAAAATCATATTTTTAATAACGCTTCGTATATTTAAAAATCACATTTTTATTTGCTACTACATATATAGAAATCATATTTTTATATCGCTACTTCTTATATAAAAATCGTTATACCGATGTTTGCATTATAAAATCACATTTTTAAAACGAAGCTATTTAAATAAAAATCATATTTTTATATTCATACCATTCATATAAAAATCATATTTTTATTCTCTATCTTCATATATAAAAATTATACTTTTATAGTGTTACATGTATAGAAAAGATTATATTTTTATATTTTCAAAAATCATAACTTTGTATTTTCAAAAATCATATCTTTATATTTTCAAAAATAAAATCTTTTCATTTTCAGAAATCAATTCTTTTCATTTTTAAAACACCATATTTTAAACCCTTAAAGATCATATTTTCTTTACAAAAACCATACCATTCAAAACAAATTAAATTAATAAATAAAAAAGAAAACTTACAGCTCAAATTGGAAGGAGGGTTCACCGTCAGGTTTGGGTGATGGGGGAGGCACGTGCGGTGCGATGGCTCGTCGGAGCTGGCGGAGGGTGACTGGCGGTCCTTTGGTGGTGCTAGGGCTTTGGTGGATTTCGATTTCAGGTGGTTTGGGAGCGTGTGGAGGTTGAACGGAGAGGCGGCGGGCTGGAAGAGGTCACGGTGGCAGCGAGGTGGGCTCCGGTTGGGTGCGAAGGCGGTGAGTGGGAAGGAGGGCTCGACGAGGTGCAACAGCTTTTTTTTTAAATGTCATTGACATTGAAGAGAAGGAAAGGGGGGGTGTATAGGAGATTATATAATTTAGGAATTTTTTTTTGATTTGGCTAACTTTTATGAACTTATAACACTTTTAGCCTAGTTTCAAAACTTATTACGATCGTAGCCTGGTTTGTGTCACATCAGCTTAAAACCATTATTAGCATAAGCGACATTTGAGATGACGCTAACTGCGGCATCGTAAATGATGCTCAGACGTGAGTTATATGCATCATCTCAAATAACGCTCCATGCGTCATCTCAAATGCCGCTAGTGTTAATAACGGTTTTGAGCTGATGTGACACAAAGTAGGCTACGGCCGTAATAAGTTTTGAAACTAGGCTAAAAGTGTTATAAGTTCATAAAAGGTGGCCAAATCGAAAAAAATCCTATAATTTATAATATTTAATCCTTTTAAATTTCTAAAAAGCAACTTTTATTTTCGAACTCCAAACCAAACCCACGTCCCTAGCTAATTACCCCCATTCCGAATGCAATGGGATATGTCCGGTAAGCCAATTCGACTGTTTATTTCATTTTTCATTGAAATTAAAATATAAATCAGTATATATTTAGTTTAAACGTACATTTCAATTTACCAGGGCCACATACGGACCCCAAAAATTCCAGAAAAATAAATCTGGCTATGTTTTGACAATGCGTCCTAACAAAACTAATTTCATCAAATTTGGTGACCGTTTGAAAAATTGCCATTTTCTGGTCGATCCAAATTAACTTAAATTGACAAAACACGTTTTCTTTTTCCACGCTCACATATTGATCCTAAAAATTATGAAAATTTGAATCTAGGAATAATTTGACATTACGAATCCAACAAAAGTGGTCTCGTCGAAAACGGAGGTCGTTTGCAAAATCGCCATTTTTAAGGGCTATATTTCTGTAGCGACTATTCTGAATTTTCAACTGGGCATAACTTTTTATTCCCGGTATGAAATTTCAATTTTTCGGATTTGTTGGAAATATATTTTCAAATAGATTCTAATATTTCTGGTTTCACGAAAAATCCGGTTTATTTCGAATCCTGTACATTCATTTGAAATTTGAAATCGAATTTTCAAACTACCGCGCCATTTTCAATTCCTTTTATAATTAAAATAAATATTTATATTCTAACTTCGATTCAAATAAATGTATACATTCTAATTATATTCAAAATAAATTTCTCGTCGTAATTAATTAAAATAAATCATTTTAAATATTCAAAATTAATCAAAATTGCCAAAATAAAGTTTTTAAATTGGTTTTGATTTTCCGGGTCGTTACAATTTAGTTCCCACAAGCTTGAGTTAGTTCACCGTTTCCTAAATATCAAGATCAAAGGCCAAAAGATTAGTTACTCTTCCCTCAAGGGGTGAGTATGATGCTTATAAGACTTTGTCTTGAGCCAAAAGATTAGTTACTCTTCCCTCAAGGGGTGATTATCGTGATTACAAGACTCAAAGACCGGCAGTTACCTTGGGATAAGGGTTCCTTAAACACAACAATTGTTAAGAAGCTAAACAGCTTGCGGATGGGTTACTTGATGATTTGAGGCTAAGGATAAGGTTGGTGCGGAAGGGCTCTAGTTATGAGGGAAGCATAAGGTACTTGAGAGAAAAGAAGTAAGGAAAACTCATGAAAATTATTCTAAGTGTCAATTCTCTCTTTTTTGTTCATTTCTTTGAGTATATATATTATTACAAGTAAAATCCTCAAATATATTTACAAATTAGGGTTTACTCTAAAGAAAATGTGTAGAAAGTTTGAGAAATGAAGAAAGTCCTCCCAAATGAGACCCCATGTATCTTATTTAATATACAAATTAGGCCCCCTTCCGACTCAATTCCGGCGGAGGCCCCTTCCGGATGAAACAGCAGTGTTTCAGCCGCTTTTCTTCTTGGTTTCGGCGGCTAGAGTTTCGGCCGCTTCTTGCCTCATTTAGCTTTGTTGTCATATTTGGCTTGCTTTTGGGGTGTTGGTCTTAGTCTTCGGGGTTGTGCTTGGACTATGTTCTCTCCATATGCATCGATATCAAGCTTGGTCGATATAAATGGCTTTAGGAATGGCTTTCGGCTTCCGGTGGTAGCTCTCGGTTCTTTCTTCAAGTCTTCATGGCATTGTTTCCATGTTCTTGATTCTGATAGCTTCAAGATTTCACCCCTTTCTATTATCAACACTAAGCGAATTAGTGCCGATAGCCCTTCTTCTTTTAAGCCTGAGTTTATTCTAGATGAGTCTTTGGCTTCTGGTTTGCCGATAGCAGGCTTTAGGTACCTCTGATTACTTTTAAAGCTCTTTCTCTGTGTTTGTATCGGAACCAAGCATGTTGGTGTCGATAGCCCCTCTTTCTTCTTCTTACTAAGTTTCAGGTCACATCCTTTCAGTAATTATTCTTGTTATCTGCTTCAGGAGCTTTCGACTCTCATTCCTCTTGCTTTCGGAGCCAAGTTTATGTTGCCTTTTACGTTTTCGGGTGTAACTTAAGCCAACGCTGATAGCTTTTGGACGTGCTTCTTTGTTGATGGCTTTCGCCATTACCCTATTTTGTAGTAGTTCCAAGCCCTTATTTCCTGTATCGATGCCGATAGCCCATTGTTGAATCTTCTTTCTTCTGCTTTTAGCTATCAGTTGTTTCACTAGGTTGGTATCAGTTGTTCCTTTACAGAATACCCACTACAAGAAAAATGATTTTTTGTAGTGCTCAAAAATCGCAACAAATCATTTTTGGTGGCGTTTCGATAATCGTTACGAAAAAATATGCCAATAAAAATCATTGCAAATTGGTTGCACTATTTTTAATGCCACTGTAATTTCTTTTGTTGTAACGTTTATTAAACGCCACCAAAATAATTTTCGTCGCACTAAATAAACGCCATAAAAAAGCTTATAATGTTACTAATAAATTTTCAATTTTACCCTGGTTTACGGTTGCTTTTATTCAACCCCACTAAATATTATTTCCTGCTAGCAGTCTATTTTGTTTCTACAATATCAATCCATAATCATTCACATACTCATGACGTTCAAACATCCAGAAAAAGAATTAACCATATAATCAAGTAAAATATGGATAATCGATTCAATATAATAGTTTTTCGTATAACTGACCAAAAACTCACATGTAATAACCACTCTGATATACAAATTTACACAATTTATTCAAAGAAAATGTTATACCCATAATGTACACATCTAGTACAAAAACCAATTTGCTCTTTGAGGTGATGCAACATAAAGTTAAACATGTCCTCCCTGATTTCACAACAAGATACACAAATGTTAACAAGCTATGTTAACAAGCCAGCAGATTATGAGTCATTTCAAAACATAACTTGACATACCAAGCAATGCAAGTTCATATGTTTGTTACCTTCGTGTAAATACAGAATACTAATGTGTAGCTTTAGCAACAGCTGAATACAAGTGAAAATACAAAATACTAGTCTCAGATGAAGTCAGATTTTATGTGTTCCATTTGTGTAAATAGTAAAGTAGTATACAACAAATTAATGTGAACTCAGCCATTTAAAGTACTTCCATAGGCAATAGACCCGAAATTACTTCCATAGGAAGTTCCACTGAAATAGTTAACTCAACCATTGAAATGTTTGTGTGATAACTGCATATAGCAGTGACAAGACCTATTCATCAAACTGTATATAGCAAAATTAGACTACCAAATGTTTATATGACAACTTACTTCCATTGAAATGGTGAACTCAGCCATGTTCCCTATATATATGTGATGTATATAAGTTTACAACTGTACTTTAGGAACGAGAAATAAATATTTCTCTACTTACAAAAGGATGAACATATTACTTAGGTTGTAGGAAAGAATCATTAATCTATGTGTAGAACAATGGGTGGAAAAATAGCAATGACTTTCAATTTTGTCAGTTTCTCATTTCTTATGTTCTTTTTGTGGGGTTTGTGTGGATGCATGGCGAGGGGGGGGGGAGGAGGGGACAATTCACATAAACAATGGCTACAACAACACGATGAATACTGTTTTAAAGTTTAACATTAACCAAAACAGGATTGCAAATAAACACTTCAACGTAAAATGCATAACATACCTAAAAAGTTCCAAATCAATACTACTAAAGTGTCTGCCAATCCTGCCTCTAGAAGTTCCTCTCGAGTAGCTTTATCCAAATTACTTGAAGAAATTTTCTTAACTTCAGCTTTCAGATTATGCAAATCGGACTTGTACTCTCTCAGCTTTGTCAGCAATACAGCTTTAACACTTAGTTGCAAACTTCTTGCCTCGAGATCCATTTTTTTAATCTGACAAGATATATATATAGACATAACCCTTCAGCATCACTCAACCATGTTTCTTGATCAATTTCAGCATGTCATCTGTACACGTAAATAGCCAGTTATTTCTCTCTATGATCTACAATCTTAGCTGAAACATATGCATACATACACACAAATATTACACACACACATGTATGTATATGTATATGGGATTTGAATTACCCTAGATGTAACTAAGGTTCATGTAACGTCCCGCATTTTTATCGGTTTGTATTTGAATATTTAAATCAGTTGAAATATTGAATTCGTAACATAAATGGATTTATATATCAATTAAAATGAAGTTGAACGTATAAAAATATATATTAAATATAATCGAGCCCGTAATATCGCGGCAGTTCATAATTTAACGTTCTGAACTTCAACTGTGTGTACATGACCCGTTATTAGTCGGATTTCTTCGAAACAAGAAACGTGGGAATCTGGTAAACTGTATTTTTCTAATGGAAGTGAAAAATCAAGATTTTGTGTTACAGATTGTAAGTTACGTCCAAATTAAATATTCAGAAAAACAGCGGTATATTCTTTTTTCGCCATAACGGTTTATTTGAAATAACTAGATATCGGATTCAAATTTGGACCGGGTTCTTTTGGGACATAGTGATAATTTAATTTTTAGAATTTCACTGTAATTTTTAATTAATTAAATACACAACTTTTTATTTGGAGTATTTTGCACCCTATATCAATATTTTGGGGTTTCAAAATATGAGTTAAACTACCTATAGTATTATATGTTTTGGAATCGTGGCACCGCACTCGACACGACCGTACTTGTATCTCTGTCCATACCAGTTCAAATGTGATTGTTTTGGTTTGATTACTTAGTAAACAATTTTAGTGAAAATATAATATAAAATACAACTTATATTTATATATATAATTCCAATTCCTTCCAGGCTAAGTCTCCTACACACGTCCAATCTTTCCAATGCAATGACCTATGTCCCCTACTGCTTCACACCAAAGAAAGTCACGCATAAGGAGATGGTGTACAAGCCTATTTGTCGGTAGGAGTATGTCCTATTTCTTAAAGTACCAAGAAATCAAAAACCTACAGAACTACAGGTTTAGGAATGAATAGTCTACAATAAGCTAAAACTTAATGAAGAAGGAAGCTACCTACCATATACGAACCCATACCCTTACATTAATCATCCCATACCCTTACATTTGAATACGCTGTCCCTATCCTATTCTATACGTACGATCCTTAGTTCCTTAAGGGTTAAGCTTCTTTAGCTATAAATAAAGACGAGACTCCACTATGTTTCCTCCTCACAAAAAAAAAACGAACGTTCAAAGCCTTTTTGTGGCTTCATAAACTGGTTTTAAATTCATTTCTCCTCGGTATACATATACAAAAATATAAATACGAGATGTAAAGAAAAAAATTATATAATGGAGGCATGGCATACATAAAACCGCACCAGCAGATCTCGAGCCCAGTGTGGCCATTAGGAAGAAGACGTGGATTTGCTATGGGCGTACGATTGAAGCATGAAGTCTCCATGCCAGAAGTTAGCTGGGCGGACTTGTTCTGGAAAGAGGTGCATGCGGTGAAATGTAGTGAGAGCAGCAGACGGGGAGCTGAGTTTTCATCATGGTTATGGGTATATCTTTGGGTACTTGTAGCGGTTTGTCTCATGGTCATATATAGGAGAACAAATGTATAATAACCCGGAAATCTAGGCCAATTAATTTTTTTTATTTTGGCTATTTTAATGAATTTTGAATATTTAAAATGAATTATTTTAAATAATAACGACGAGAAATTTATTTTGAATAGAATTAGAACGTATATATTTATATACATCGTCGTTAGAATATAAATATTTATTTTAAAATATAAAAGGAATTGGAATTGGCGCGGTAGTTCGATAATTCGATTTCAAAATTCAAATGAATGTACAGGATTCAAAGTAAACCAGATTTTAGTGAAACCAAAAATATTTGAATCTAATTGATAATATCTTTCCAACGAATCTGAAAAATTGAAATTTCATAGCGGGGATCAAAAGTTATGTCCAGTTGAATTTTCAGAATAGTCGCTATGGAATTCTGGCCCTTAAAATAGCCATTTTGCAAATGACCTCGGTTTCCGACGAAACCACTTTTGTTGGATCCGCGATGTCAAATTATTGCTAGGTTTCAAATTTCATTATTTTTCGAATCAAAATGTGAGCGCAGCAAAGGAAAACACGTTTGACCAGTTTAGTTGATTTTAATCGACTGGAAAATGACCATTTTTCAAACGGTCTCAGAATTCGACGAAATTAGTTTTGTTAGGACAGTATCGTCAATACGAAGTTAGAAAATATTTTTCGGGATTTTTAGAGTTTGTATGTGGCCCCGGTAAATTGAAATATGCGTTCAAATCCAATATATAGAGTTATATGTTGATTTTGACGAAAATTGATCGAAACGATCGAATCAGCCTACGATACATATCCCATTGTGTTCGGAATCGGGGTAATAAGCTATGGACGACAGGCGGTGGGTTCGATTTCGAGTTCGAAAATAAAAGTTACTTTTTGAAACTAAAATAAATAATTAAATATATTTATATATGGGTAAGTTTTTTACAGGTCCCTATTAAGGTTTTAAATTAGGCTCGCATTCGGTCATAAACTTATTGTAAATTAGGTCCCTATTTTCTGAAACAACAAAAAAAATATATTAAAAAAATATAAAAAAATCACGTAAATTCGTAATTAATTAAAACAAATAATCCTAAAAAGAATCAGATCAAAAAACATCAAAAACAACGTCAAAATCAAAAATTACATAAAAACAACGAAATGCAGTAAAATGCATCAACAGATGCATATAATTCAATTATATGCATACATGTATGCATTTATTTCAGTTTCGCTTCTAAACTGCAGTGTAAATGCATAAATGTATGCACATACTTTGAAAACATGCATCTTCTGATGCATTTATTTAAAAAATAAATACATACGTACAGTTTGTTTAGTTTTGCACATATTTTGACTTATATGCAATTATACAGAAAAAATACATATATATATATATATGCAATAATTAAACAGGCATGCGTAAATATGTGCATGTGTATTCAAATAGTTGCATATATGTATGCAACTATAGGCAATAGTTGCATACATATATGCAACTATTTTTTTTCTTTACGTGGCCTTCTGGAGATGTTTCCAGAATTTAGCAAATTTTTTTTTTAATGCCATAGCGCAATTTTTTTTTTTCAAAACAGTAAAACGCAAAGGGTAGAAGCAAAACAGGCGGAACTTGGTAGAAAAGTGGAGCGGCATCTCATTTTTAGGGACTGGAAACGTATGTGATACTTTGACCGGATGTGAGGTGAATTAAATTTGGAAATAGGGATGTGAGCCTAATATTCACTTTATATATCTTCCTTTACCCCCCTGGTTCAACTCAGATCTAAAAAGGAAAAAAAACCGCGCAGCTCAAATCCGCGCCGCCCCCCCTCGGCCAAGCCACGCCGCCGGATGAACCCCCTCTCGTGAGCACGACCGCTAGAAGACGCCCCCCCCCTCGCGAGCAAGACCCCCGTAAGAACCCCCCCTCGCGAGCAAGACCGCCGGAAGAAACCCCCCCTCGCGAGCACGACCGCCGGAAGACCCCCCCTGCTGAGCGTCGCTGGACCCTCCCCCTCGTCAGCTTCAAATCCTCCCTTCGCAAACCAGTAAGCCTTTGTTTACTTTATTTACTTTAGTTTATTCCTATTTTAAATCTGAAAATAAAGTTGTGATTTTCATATGAAAAATCTGAGAATAAAAATGCAATTTTGGGTAGGGAAAATGTGGTTTTTAGTGTAATGAAAGATCGGATTTTAGTGCATGTAAAGATCGAATTTTTAATTATATAAAAAGGTGGTTCTTGCTTATGGAATGATTATATTTTTATCACAAACAAAGATTAGGGTTTGATAAGAATAAAAATAGGATCTTTATATTATAGAAGTAATAAAAATCCGATTTTTATTATGTAGAAGAGATAAAGATATAATTTTTATATGGTAGAGTCAATAAAAATATGATTTTTATATGATAGGAAGATTAAAAATATGATTTTTATATTGTAGAAATATTAAAAATTCGATCTATATTTTGTAGAAGGAGCAAAGATGTGATTTTTATATGAGTGGCGATATAAAAATATAATCTTTATTATAAGAGCACCGTAGTATAAATAGAATTTGTATCTATATAGTAGCGATATAAAAATAGGAAATTTATCCATATAGCGTAGTTATAAAAATATGATTTCTATATAATAGAGAATATAAAAATGTGATTTTTTTTATATATGTAGTGAATATGGGCAACGAAAGTGATGAAAGGCGAGCACGACGAAGATTTTCTACACAAGAAGAGTCGTGGCGTTTGTTTTAGCTAGCCGGTGAGAACTCCTCACCTTTTTATTTGTTTTCTAGTTAAAATATATACTAGGATGCAGATGGTGCTTAGCAGCACCCGACACCCGTCGTCCACAGACCATTGATGACTTGTATGCTTGTTTGTTTGATTTTGATGTGTAGTTGATTGTGTGATGTGATGTGAAATGAAATAAATTATTTATATAATTAAAAATATTTTTTATAGTTAAAAATAGAATTTTTAACGTGTATATGAAATGAAATAAATTAATATAAACAAATCGAACGATTTGTTTATATACACACATTTGACTGATATTGATTGGGACGATAAATTTTACACATTGCCCAACTGCACAAATAAAATCTGTGTTTGATTGTTTGAAACCCCACACGGGTATTGGGGTGATATATGACATACACTAATCCCAATAATCAGTTGTATGTCGATCGATTGATTGACAGACTGTTATAAGCGTTGAACATTTATATTTGATGCTTATACAGTGTAGAATGCACTTTGGATGATGGTTGATTATTTGTCATTGTTGATAAATACATGCGTTGTATGGAAATCCATAGAAAAAAAATCTATGGTAATTGATTGGGCCTAATTCCAGTTTTGAAATAGAATATTTAAATAGAAATATTTGAAATAGAATATTTGAAAAAGAAATATTTGAAATAGAATATTTGAAAAAGAAATATTTGAATAGAAATATTTGATATAAAATATTTGAAAATAGAAATATATGAAGCCGTGTTGATTAGATTTGCGCCATTTTGACGCGAGCGATATTCATATCGATTTTATTTGTTTTTATAACTAATATCGAAAAGAAAGTGATTTCAAAATATAACGTTTTGAAAATATTATCATTTATATGTTAATGATATGGAATATTAAATTTTGATTAGAAATTGAATATGAAATTGAAACCGCTTTGAAAACGAATTTAAAACGATTTGAAAAATACTTTTATAAATAAAATCGATGAAATATATAATATAATATATATATATATATATATAATGGCCTGAATAGAACGCGCCGCGCCGCGACAGTTCGCGAATTTCGACCATTGACTTCGAATGGATATTGCGGGAGATCCGACCGTCGGATTCTCCTAAAACCGGAACCGTTGGGTTCGTATCAAAAAGAGCTTTCTAACGAATATTAGAAATCTAACGGTTGGATTTGGAATTATGTCCAAATCAAGTTTGGAAAAGGTCGATGTAAATGCAGTTCGATGGCCGTTGATGGAAATCGACTGTACGAGCCTTGATAAAATTATTAATAATAGTGATAATTTGTGTAAAATCATAAGAAATGATTTGGGAAGAATTGGGATGAAATTTTCCATATTTGAAAAGATAAAAGTAGATTTTTATCGAAATGAACTAGGTTTGAACTAGAATTATAATTCTATTTATTTTTGAAATAAATAAATTGGATTTGAAATGGTTTTAAAAGTAACCAGAATTTCCATTAATCGAATTGGAATGAATTTGAATCGAAATTGTCTTTGGAATATTTCGATGTTGGATTTCGTGATGATAAAGATATTGTTATGGGAATTTGAAAGATATATTTATATCGTTATTCCCAATACGATATTTGTTGGTCGTAGAATTTGATATTGAATATAAGCCGATATATATTCTATTCAGAGCCTTGTATTTAATATCAAATGTGATTTGGGTTTTTCGTGAATGGTGTCTTCATTAACACTGTTCTTAAACCAAGTTGAGAAAAAGATTAAATCTTTTTATTTAGATTTAATGAAGTGTACCAATTAAATGGTATTTAATTGGAATTGAATTTGAATTGATTTTTGGGTTTATCGTGAACGACATTTTAAATAACACTTGTTCTTTAACCCGATAATTAATGGAATGTGATTTTGGGTTGTCGTGAACGATATCTTCAATAATACTGTTCTTAGACCCAACCGAGTTAAGAAAATCAGAAACTAACTGGAGATTGGTTAAGTTGAATGGTTTCTTGGGTATTGATCTGATGTTGGTTTCGGCCTTCGGGGTTAATATTTAGGGAATTTCTCACTTGCTATTTTACGGTTAAAAGGCTGATAGAATGGAAAGTGATTTTGGGTTTTATCGTGAACCGTGTTGTAAATGACATTGATTGTTTAACCCAGTTAAAGATTAAAACTAAGTGGAGTTTTAATCAATCTGTTATTAGATTGAAAAGATCGAAAATGGAGTATCACCAGTTTTGCTCCAGGCGATAGTTAAATCTTTAATTAGATTCGAACGTGAAATGGTAATTGAATTTTCCGATAACACCGTGGCGTTAGATAAGAAGTATTACCAGTTTTACTTCATGGGATGAATAGGTTGGGATTAGGAAATAGAATAAATGATTACTTCGGTGTGGTTCGCTAATCCCGACTAGTTTGAATAGATATTCCAAAGGAAGATTAAAGAATAAATTTAAAAGAATTTATCTTTGATAAAATTAATGGGAACATTTCCCTAAGAATGTGAAATTTAGAAACTAACTGTAGGTTAGCTAAGAAGAATGGTTTCCTGGGTATTGATCTGATGTTGGTTTCGGCCTTCGGGTTTAATGTTTGGGGAATTATTCTCTGGCTAATTTACGGTTAGTGACTGATGAATTGGAATGAGGCATATGTTGTGTTTGTGTAACACTTGTTTAATATACACGCGAGTTATTCGGAATGACCGGGTTTATCCCATTCTGAATAATTGATACGACGATAATTCAAAGATGAAGACGGTGGTTGAAGACGGTGGTTGAAGACCAGAGGTCTTCACCTCATTTGGGTGATTATTGACGATCTTGATTGGGCCGTACACCCAAGAGGAGGGAATCAGTTAGTGGTTGTCCAGACGTACTTGGAGATCGATGGATATGCGGGGTACTAGGTGCCTCCGGTTTCGTTTAGACCCAGAACGAACTTGTAAATGGACTGCATGTCTGGCATTGGATTTTAGTCTGTGTGATTGATTTTTATTAAATATATATCTGTTTGATGGCGGGGAATTTATTCTCTTGCTTAACGCCCTTCTCTGAGACGTACGAGCTCAGGGGTTATATATTGATGGATATCAATCGCATGGAGTGAATTGCCTGTGTGGTATGCCAAAGTGGCAAATGATCAAGGCTTCTGTTGAAAAGCAGAGTCTTGTGGTTGATGATCAAAGCACGGCCTGTGTGGCATAGCTTTGTGTAGCGTTGATTCGCGAGCCTCACACCTCGGTTGTGAACCAAAAACGGGAGAGGACCTCAGGGAGGGCATGCATTTCTTTCTAGTTAGAAGTGGTGTCAGTGGTTTTACACGCCTTGACGAGTTTGACTTATGTGGTTGTTGCTGTTGCGAGGCGCCTCAGATATATCGTTGACTATGTGAAGCCGATGGAGTCATTCGTTGGCTCATTTACGACCCAAAGGGCGGGGAAACGCAGTGTTCAGGCATTTTAATCCACATCGGTGGACCGGCCCTGTCGCTCCAAGGGTCGATGCGCTCTGACCCTGAGGCTCGTGCTAGAGAGTCTCGAAGCCGGTGAGGACGATCCCTTGCCTCGGTTCATAGATGGAAATCCAATTTCCAATACGACACTTTGCGGTTTTAGTTGTAAACCTATATATGGCGACATAGTGGTATGGGGCATTCATGCCGCCTATGATTGATACTTATGATTGAAATTATTTTTGACACTATACACTTATAGTACTATCAAAATAATCTGTTTTAAACGTATCAAGCATTCTTTGGCTATTATAAGGTAAAAACCCTATCCTCCGGCTTGCTTGCATTGTGTGATGGGACCTGGGTCTTATAATAGCTTCAATGTTCTTTATTTAGCACTGCGCTGTTGTTTTATGCACTGGTACTCTTGGGAGGAAACCCGTTTCGTGTTATACGGCGTGGTCCCTTGATTTACCTAACATTAAAATAAAGATTAATAACTGTTTTAGTTCTCACACCAGTCACATGAATAACCTGGAGTTTATTGTTTTAACCTAAACTCTAGGTGCCCTTATTTTGACGTGGGCAGCTAGTAGTTTTGGTTTTGCAGATTTATATTCACAGGATCCTGATTTATAGCTGGAACGATACTCGGAAAGCTCTGTATCCATGTATTACTTCTAGTTGTGTTTTGTATTATTTTCCGCTGCGGTGTATTTAAATGTAATTTAAATCTCTGATATTTTCTATGTAATATTTATTCATACTCTGTATATTCTTGTATTCTGATGGAATTGTTGTAATATATAATGAAAGGTTCTTCTGTCTGCGTTCCTTTGTGGCTTGTTCTCAACTCAATCTGTGATTTCCCGTAAGGGGGATTTCGGGTCGTTTTAATATGCATGAAGAAGTATGCATGCGTGAAGATTTTGGTACGGGGAAGAAGAGCAGTCGACGAGAAGAAATTGCGGTTCATTTCTTGAGATCGTGGAAATGGAAGCTGGCCGCGAGCTTGAGACAAGGAGATCAAAAGGGGGAACAAAGGGTTGCATGGGGGGATCCAACCATGTACGAGGCTACAGGGAGTGAAGTCATCAGCTTTTAGTCGGATAACGAGGAGAACTGTTTGAAAAGGAGGAGCTGAAGGAGTTCATGTGTGGTGTCAACAGTAAATGGGAGTGGGTCATTAAGTTCAAATAATTGAAGAATGGCAAGGACAGGAGATAATGGTTGTGAGTGTATAAATATTATACATACAGTTTACATTTGAAGGGGTTAAAGGAAGTAAGGACGTGAAATGGTGTGTACAGTACAGTGAATTAAAAGGAGGTTTTGTGGGATGTTGAGGTGGAAACACAAGTTGCCAGGGAATGATTGCGTGTTCTTTAAGTGGAGTATGGACGTTTTGCATGGAGAAGCTGGGTAGTATGTACACACTCAAATAAGAGAAGAACACTGTGGAGATGTGTTGGAATATGAGCGGGGCATTTTGGAAACACAGAAGGACGAACCATCCATCGCGTCGGAACCGTAAGGAAGCAGGCTGCGTTATGAAGATAGATCAGAACCATTTGAAGCTCGTTAGAATTATAGCAAAATTGAGCACCGAGTATAATCAACTGACGCAAATCGCTATTTAACGGTTAACGCGCAAAGGTGAGTAAATTCACTAACTTTGATTTATTTTAAAATATTATAATTATATTTTAAAATAATTGTTGAATTCTGCGTGATGGTTGCTTAGGTAAATTAAATTTAAATTGGTTGATATATATATATATATCGTCGTATATACACATATCATTGATACTGATTCCATCGACTAGAATATTTCATAGTATGAAATTAGTGATATTTGTGGTGACTAACATCTGTAGATGCCGGAAACCGGTTGGAGGAATCCAACCGGATTCCTCAGCAATTATACCATCATATATTGCCTTGTTTGACATAACTGATAATATGTGATTGATTATTGTGTGCTTAAAATATTTAAATGACGTCGGGCCCTGGGAAATTTAGTATCTAAGATACTGTAAATTATATTCGGTTAAGACAAATTTGGGTTTTTGGGAAAAGGGAAATATAATTTGGAAATTGGACATTCGATTAGAATTGTATATAGAAATTTGTTTTAATTCTATTAAAAACAAGTAAATTGATTTACAAGCGATGTTTGAAATAAAATATGATAAATTATTATTAAATAAGTTAGGAATATAAGAATGAATTTAGATAGAAGGAAAAAGGGAAAAATCATTTCAAAGGAAAAACGATGAAATCATTTCGCTGTTCAAAATGTGTTTAGAGCAAAATAAAACCATTACGGTTTGGAATTTATAATTCGACAATGTCAAAGATTATGAAGATAAGTTATTTTTAGAAATTATAAATTAATAGGATAGTTAATATTTGGTTTAAACCAACACATTATAATAGAACATGAAATCAAGGTCTAGTTATAAGCTTGATATTTATAGAACAAGCATTTGAACTACCACAATAAAATAACGTTGTTGACCAGGCTTAAGCGTATTGCAGTAGTTATAAAGGAGGATATAGCAGCGTATTGCATTAGCTATAAAAGAAAATATGGCAGCATATTGCAGTAGTTATAAAGGGGAATACAACAGCGTATTGCATTAGTTATAAAGGGAAATAAAGAAGAGTTTATAAAAATATGGGAAACTAGAAAGTTAGTATTAAATAAAAGGGCCAGTGATTGTGTGATGATTCGTTGTACATTTGAATGCATGTTGTTTTTACTTTGATAGTTAAAGAACTGACTATCAAAGTGTTTTGACCATCGTTGTCAATACGGAGAGACCGGTTGGATATATTGTCTAAAAACCACTCCGTACAGGCATAAGCGCTGCGAATTATATTATGCTGAAGAAAATAGAAGACGAAGTTAAATGAAAGGGTCGTCCTATTCCAAAATGGTGCTTTCTGTTTGTCCAGTCCCAGGACAACTTGTATGGACGAGTGTCTGACAGAGTATACCTAACAAATCACGTATGGTTGATCTTTTAAAGGTATTACGTCTGGTGGCGGAGGAATTCGTTCCTCTTAGCTTTTTATACCCATGATATTTTTGGGAATCGATTAGTGAATTGACGGGTTTGACGATGTGGCATTCAAAGTGAATGGTGATCAAATGTTCTGAAGATAGACGTAGCCTCTAGCCTCACAACTAGGAAGTAACAAAAGTTGGGCTAGGCAGCATGGCTAGTTGGGTCATCCCCAAGCAGGGTGTATTTTCACCGATCTAGAGAAAATTCATATTTGTTCTTCTTTTTCGATTCTGTATCTTCGGATTACGGTTGGATGGCCAACAACCGTGGGTGGAAATATATTCGATACACTCAAGCTAAATGAGTGGTCAGTCATGTGTGGCCGGGTTGCAAGACGTTCTTGTTGAACCCCAGTGTATACCCTCTAGAGTACACTGATCGGAAGGTGCTCCCATACCTTGTCTGTTGGAATCCAATCTCCAATAAGCATCCTGCAGTTTTTGATTTTATACTATATATATGTGGAGCATGACATGCAAGTGTTCTGCTACTTGGATATTTATTTGTTAGACATTATCATAATATCACAGGATTTTGATATCAAAGTGTTTTGGTTTATAATAAGGTAAAAACCGTCCATGTTTATATGTGGGCTGATCTTACTATTATCTTTACTTCAAAAGGATTTTCAAAGTTAAACAGTATGTTTGGATTTTACTCACACCAGTCCTATGACTGACCCAGAGTTTATTTTGTTTGTTTTCCCTAAACTCTTGGGTGCCCAAATTTGTACGGACAGTCAAGTGTTTCAGGCTTTGCAGATTCACTTGGAGGAGCTCAAAGCAGGAGGCTTCACTGCTAGTTATTTATAGGTAATTTCCACTGTGATATATATGAATTATACTCTGATATGATATGTAAGTACAAAATTCAGATTTGTATTTCAAAGTGATGTTGTAATATATTTTATTTGTTCTGCTGTGAGTTTCGTGTTTACTCTGATTTAGCAGCAGTTGTGATCTTCTTCTTCTTCTATTCTATTAGTTTTATCTTTTCTATCTCATCCTCTAATTTCTTTCTATTAATGATCTGAATTTTCGTGCACTTTGAGTTGAATGTGTAGGATATTAGTCAGCTCAAATTGGTACGGATTTTTGGGCCGTTACAGTTGGTATCAGAGCTATAGGTTAAGTGATTACCTTGGCTCTGTGGCGTAACTCAATAGAGATGGAGTTAGTAATACTCTAGATTGAGGTTGAGTGTATATATATGAGTGCGTATTTGTAAATTAATATAAAAACTGTTTATATTGTGTTGATTGGTCAGTCGAGTGGTTTATGAACTCTGGTCGAAACAGTAATGCAAACTGTGTCGATAGGTGTTTCTAAAATCTTGAACAGAGTAATTCGACACAATATGTTTTAAAAAGCTGGGTAAATGAAATAATTTTACCCAAAATATATTCTAATATAAAAAGAAATAAAATATATTGAAATCATTATTATATATATTGAATGTGTGATCATTATTATGATCAAACAGGATTATAACTGGGTTGGTTATATAAATAACCAAATCGAAATATTATTAGTATAAATGAATTAAATATGAATCTAAATACAGATTTGAAATTAAACTCTGGAAGTTTGAAAGGTATTTGAAATTGAATTTGAATTAAATATATGGAATTTTAAGATTCTGGGTGAATTCAGAAATATTTTCTAAGTATTTGTAAAGGATATTTTGAAGAAAATTTCAAAATAAAAGTGTTTGAACTAATATAGTATTGAACTTACTTCGATCACTGGAAAATAATTCTGATGATGACGGCCGCATTATCAGTGTCATTTTCGAGAATCAAAGTGACAGATTACTACCAAAAGATTTTGTATTTGAAGTGTTTTGAGAAAACGAATTGCAAAAAAATTCAAATGTTTTGAATTTCTATTATTATAGGTAAATATATTATTTCAAACTGATTTGAAATAAAACCCCAGGAATTTGAATTCTGAAATCTAAAATTTACCTATGAAGTAAATAAATAGAGAATTTAACTAAGACAAATAAAATTAGAGTTGAATTGAAGCCAAGTAAGTGGAAATCATACTAGAATAGGGATTTGACTTGGCAAAATAGTGGAATTTGTGAACTAAGATTTGGAATGGAACCAAGCTTGACTATGGAATTGGATTATTGAGAAAGAAATTGGGATTGAGATCGGAACTGGAATTTGAGATGAAATTTGGCTTGGTAAAGGTGAATGATGGGTTTGAGGAGATCAACTGAGGTGATAGCAAATGAAAGGGATGAAGTTGAATGCCCGACAAAAAGGTACGAGTTTATATTTTATATGAATACGAGATTTATGAGCCACATTGGCCAGCCACTTGGCTATTTGATTTTCTTTTGGATTGGAGAAAGCCAGAGACGCAAGTTGTAGTAGTACCGATTGAGCCGTGCAGAGGAAACGCTGTCAAAATTCTCCGAAAATTTAAGCTGTTAGGAAATTTTCAGAATTTTCGAAAATATTCGTTAATAAGAGGAAATTAATATTTTAATTGGAATTAATTGATTCAGTTGAAACTGAAGTTAAGATATAAAATAAATGATTTATCTAGTTTGCAGTATTTTCCCTACCTTAGTAATTTCGGGGATGAAATTCTTTTAAGGGGGAAGCAATGTAACGTCCCGCATTTTTATCGGTTTGTATTTGAATATTTTAATCTGTTTAAATATTGAATTCGTAATATAAATGGATTTATATATCAATTAAAACGAAGTTGAACGTATAAAAATATATATAATCGAGCCCGTAATATCGCGGCAGTTCGTAATTTAACGTTCTGAACTTCAACTGAGTGTACAAGACCCGTTATTAGTCGGATTTCTTCGAAACAGGAAACGTTGGAATCTATTGAACTGTGTTTTTCTAATGGAAGTGAAAAACCAAGATTTTGTGTTACAGATTGTAAGTTACGTCCAAATTAAATATTCAAAAAAACAGCGGTATATTCGTTTTTCGCCATAACGGTTTATTTGAAATAACTAGATATCGGATTTGAATTTGGACAGGGTTCTTTTGGGACATAGTGATAATTTATTTTTTAGAATTTTACTATAATTTTTAATTAATTAAATATGCAACTTTTTATTTGGAGTATTTTGCACCCTATATCAATATTTTGGGGTTTCAAAATATGAGTTAAACTACCGATATTATTATATTTTTTGGAATCATGACACCTCGCTCGACACGACCGTACTTGTATTTCTGTCCATACCAGTTCAAATGTGATTGTTTTGGTTTGATTACTTAGTAAACATGTTTAGTGAAAATATAATATAAAATACAACTTATATTTATATATATAATTCCAATTCCTTCTAGGCTAAGTCTCCTACACACGTCCAATCTTTCCAATCCAATGACCTATGTCCCCTACCGCTTCACACCAAAGAAAGTCACGCATAAGGAGATGGTGTACAAGCCTATTTGTTGGTAGGAGTATGTCCTATTTCTTAAAGAACCAAGAAATCAAAAACCTACAGACCTACTAGTTTAGGAATGGATAGTCTACAATAAGCTAAAACTTGATGCATAAGGAAGCTACCTACCCTATACGAACCCATACCCATACATTAATCATGCCATACCCTTACATTTGTATATGCTGTCCTTATCCTATTCTATACATACGATCCTTAGTTCCTTAAGGGTTAAGCTTCTTTAGCTATAAATAAAGACGAGCCTCCACTATGTTTCCTCCTCACAAAAAAAACGAACGTTCAAAGCCTTTTTGTGGCTTCATAAACTGGTTTTAAATTCATTTCTCCTCAGTATACATATAAAAAAATATAAATGCGAGATGTAAAGAAATAAATTATATAATGGAGGCATGGCATACATAAAACTGCACCAGCGGATCTCCAGCCCAGCGTGGCCATTAGGAAGAAGACATGGATTTGCTATGGGCGTACGGTTGAAGCATGAAGTCTCCAAGCCAGAAGTTAGCTGGGCGGACTTGTTCTGGAAAGAGGTGCATGAAGTGAAATGAAGTAGTGAGAGCAGCAGACGGGGAGCTGAGTTTTCATCACAGTTATGGGTATATCTTTGGATACTTGTAGCAGTTTGTCTCATGGTCATATATGGGAGAACATATGCATGAAGAAGTATGCATGCGTGAAGATTTTGGTACGGGGAAGAAGAACAGTCGACGAGAAGAACTTGCGGTTCATTTCTGGAGACCGTGGAAGTGGAAGCTGGCCGCGAGCTCGAGACAAGGAGATCAAAAGGGGGAACAAAGGGTTGCATGGGGGGATCTAACCGTGTACGAGGATACAGGGAGTGAAGTCATCAGCTTTTAGTCGGATAACGAGGAGAACCGTCTGACAAGGAGGAGCTGAAGGAGTTCATGTGTGGTGTCAACAGTAAATGGGCGTGGGTCATTAAGTTTAAATAATTGAAGAATGGAAAGGACAGGAGATAATGGATGTGCGTGTATAAATATTATACATACAGTTTGCATTTGAAGGGGTTAAAGGAAGTAAGGATGTGAAATGCTTGTACAGTACAGTGAATTAAAAGGAGGTTTTGTGGGATGTTGAGGTGGAAACGCAAGTTGCCAGGGAATGATTGCGTCTTTTTTAAGTGGAGTATGGACGTTTTGCATGGAGAAGTTGGGTAATGTGTACACACTCAAATAAGAGAAGAAGAACACTATGGAGATGTGTTGGAATATGAGCGGGGCATTTTGGAAACACAGAGGGACGAACCATCCGTCACGTCGGAACCTTACGGAAGCAGGCTGCGTTATGAAGATAGATCAGAACCATTTGAAGCTCGTTAGAATTATAGCAAAATTGAGCACCGGGTATAATCAACTGACGCAAATCGTTATTTAACGATTAACGCGCAAAGGTGAGTAAATTCACTAACTTTGATTTATTTTAAAATATTATAATTATATTTTAAAATAATTGTTGAATGCTGCGTGATGGTTGCTTAGGTAAATTAAAATTAAATTGGTTGAAATATATATATATATATATATCTCGTCGTATATACACACATCATTGATACTGATTCCATCGACTAGAATATTCTATAGTATGAAATTAGTGATATTTGTGGTGACTAACATCTGTAGATGCAGGAAACCGGTTGGAGGAACCCAACCGGATTCCTCAGCAATTATACCATCATATATTGCCTTGTCTGACATAACTGATAATATGTGATTGATTATTGTGTGCTTAAAATATTTAAATGACGTCGGGCCCTGGGAAATTTAGTATCTAAGATACCGTAAATTATATTTAGTTAAGACGAATTTGTTTTTTTTTTTGGAAAAGGGGAATATAATTTGGAAATTGGACATTCGATTAGAATTGTATATAGAAATTTGTTTTAATTCTATTAAAAACAAGTAAATTGATTTACAAGCGATGTTTGAAATAAAATATGATAAATTATTATTAAATAAGTTTGGAATATAAGAATGAATTTAGATAGAAGGAAAAAGGGGAAATCATTTCAAAGGAAAAACGATGAAATCATTTCGCTGTTCAAAATGTGTTTAGAGCAAAATAAAACCATTAGGGTTTGGAATTTATAATTCGACAATGTCGAAGATTATGAAGATAAGTTATTTCTAGAAATTATAAATTAATAGGATAGTTAATATTTGGTTTAAACCAATACATTATAATAGAACATGAAATCAAGGTCTAGTTATAAGCTTGATATTATAGAACAAGCATTTGAACTATCACGATAAAATAACGTTGTTGACCAGGCTTAAGCGTATTGCAGTAGTTATAAAGGAGGATATAGCAGCATATTGCATTAGTTATAAAAGAAAATATGGCAGCATATTGCAGTGGTTATAAAGGGGAATACAATAGCGTAAATTGAAGGGTTTGACGATGTGGCGGAAGAATTAGTTATAAAAGAACACATCTTTTAAAGGTATTACGTCTGGTGGCGGAGGAATTCGTTCCTCTTAGCTTTTTATACCCATGATATTTTTGGGAATCGATTAGTGAATTGATGGGTTTGACGATGTGGCATTCAAAGTGAATGGTGATCAAATGTTCTGAAGATAGACGTAGCCTCTAGCCTCACAACCAGGAAGTAACAAAAGTTGGGCTAGGCAGCATGGCTAGATGGGTCATTCCCAAGCAGGGTGTATTGTCACCGATCTAGAGAAAATTCATATTTGTTCTTCTTTTTCAATTCTATATCTTCGGATTACGGTTGGATGGCCAACAACCGTGGGTGGCAATATATTCGATACACTCAAGCTAAATGAGTGGTCGGTCATGTGTGGCCGGGTTGCAAGACGTTCTTCTTGAACCCCAGTGTATACCCTCTAGAGTACACTGATTGGAAGGTGCTCCCATACCTTGTCTGTTGGAATCCAATCTCCAATAAGCGTCCTGCGGTTTTTGATTTTATACTATATATATGAGAAGCGTGAGATGCAAGCGTTCTGCTACTTGGATATTTATTTGTTAGACATTACCATAATATCACAGGATTTTGATATCAAAGTGTTTTGGTTTATAATAAGGTAAAAACCGTCCATGTTTATATGTGGGCTGATCTTACTATTATCTTTTCTTCAAAAGGATTTTCAAAGTTAAACAGTATGGTTGGATTTTACTCACACCAGTCCCATGACTGACCCAGAGTTTATTTTGTTTGTTTTCCCTAAACTCTTGGGTGCCCAAATTTGTACGGGCAGTCAAGTGTTTCAGGCTTTGCAGATTCACTTGGAGGAGCTTGAAGCAGGAGGCTTCACTGCTAGTTATTTATAGGTTACTTCCACTGTGATATATATGAATTATACTCTGATATGATATGTAAGTACAAAATTCAGATTTCTATTTCAAAGTGATGTTGTAATATATTTTATTTGTTCCGCTGTGAGTTTCGTGTTTACTCTGATTTAGTAGCAGTTGTGATCTTCTTCTTCTTCTATTCTATTAGTTCTATCTTTTCTATCTCATCCTCTAATTTCTTTCTATTAATGATCTGAATTTTCGTGCAATTTGAGTTGAATGTGTAAGATATTAGTCAGCTCAAATTGGTACGGATTTTCGGGCCGTTACAGTTTACCTATTTTCCTACCTCCTATTATTTACATTGATGGCCTAACATGCACATGCAATCATGCTCTCGCAGAAATTCTTAGCTTTGCTAATCTGCATAATATAATATAACGCAAACCAGTTTAAACAGCAGTGACTTAGGATTATTTAGGATAAAATGTGCTAACATGCAGCAATAAGAAATCATACCGTATCATTTTGTCTCGTAGAAAATCCAAGAGCACGCCTATAGAGTTCATAAGTAATAGGTACTATAAGCAATCAAAATTTGTTAAGACATATAACAATGGTAAATTAACAATATAGACAAAGTTTTTGTAAGCAATAGGCATGCCTGTGCGTTCCGAGCAATGCGACAAACTTGATGAGCCTTTTGAACTGTAGGCATATTCAGATAAGAAGAAACATAATTGTCCGAACAAATGTAAGATCGGATCTCAAACTCCCCTTGTACGGTATAATAATTTCTTCTATAACACAAATTTAGGTTCCTCTAGCCTTAACAATATTAATCATCGAGATTGCAAATACGGTTCAGGTTCAACTTGATCGTTGATGACTTAACATGAAAACTTGCAATCTCAACTATTAATATTGACGGGGAAAGAGCTTAAAACTAATTGTCTTCATCGCCTCGTAACATAATGCTTCTCTAGAGCATACATGAAAATTTTGTATGAAATGTATCAGAATGTTACATAATCCTTGTACCATTACATAATCCTTGAGTGATCTGCCTATGCACAGAAAATAAGTATGTTAACCAATATAACATTCATTAGCCAACACAAACTTTTGAAGATCCTGGCACTGTTAAGTAGTACTGCCAGAAAGTAAATTTTAGAACCATGGCGACCGGATGTTCAGTAATTTTAAGATACTACGACCAAATTCCATGAATATAGAACATTCGTGTTTTATTAAGTCCTAAATCATGAGATATATGCATACACCTGAAGATAAAAGAGGAATTGAACCAGCATTCTATGAGTTGGTTGAGGAAACGCTCCGAAATGATAAAGTTGATCATATGGACAAATATTTTTACCACTTACAGTTTAATAGTTTTGTTTGGTTAACAAACCAACTAAACTCGAATTATCTTGGGAGTTACTAAATTGATCCATTGAAACTTATTAATTTTCTGAAATTGATTTACCGAATTTTGAAGCTCTTTAATGATTGAAAAAATTATTTTAATTTTTTCATCACTCCGGAGTGTTTCCTCAACCAAACCACAGAAAGCTAGAACAATGCCTCTCTTACCTCCAAGTATACGCTTAGAACTCGTGATTTGTTTCTTAATAACCCGTGAATGTTCCACCTTCGTAGAAATAAGTTGTAATATCCTGAAAATAATAAACACCAGCCGACATGGATCTGAAAGATACCACCTGACAATGCTACTATACACTAACAATTAACTTTGATAGGAGATCCTACCATGTTAGTGTTTCGTTTCAAATTAATTGTCGATTCATTGATAGGAGATCAATACCTCTCTTACCTCCAAAATAAACTGAATTTACGTAGTCACTTAACTTAATTTAGTAACTCCCAAGTCAAATTAATTTAATAACTCCCAAGTCAACTTAACTTAATTTAGTAACTCCCAAGTCAAATTAACTTAATTTAGTAACTCCCAAGATGGATTCATTTTCAGTACATATAAATTAGACCTCTTAGGCCACAAAATTAACTTGCTCATATTTCTGAGATTTCTTGAAATGTTCACGCACACTTAATATATACACCACTCATAAACATATGTGCTCATTCTTCACAGATACAAAACATAGTTTCACCTGCACTATCTATGTCTGTATGCTCATAATCATTATATGTTATATATATACATGTGCTAATGTATATCATTGTGTGTGTATGTATGTATATACATATATATACACACACACGTTATTGTCCAAAATCCTAAAATCTTGCAATTTGAATCTCGATCTAACCTGAATCTCTCCGTTTACGACTCGATTTTTACATCACGATTCAAACTTAGTTATAAAAAAAACATTCAACTCAAACTACCATATGAAATATACTTTTTTAGATTCACAATCGCTTGACAATGCTTTTAAAAAAAATAAGAATGAAATTGGAGGGAAAAAAAATTTGATTTTTATATTTAATTGTAGAAATTCAAACACCTAAATCAAATTCAAAGTGCATATGAAACCCATAAGTAATGATATTCGGAAACTATGACTTACGATTTAAAATCCGTTTCGATTTGAAACATAAACTTTACGATTTACGATTTAAATCCCATTTTGAAAACCTTGCATATATATATATATATATATATATATATATATATATATATATGGGGGGGAGGGGAGGGTAGCCTGGATTCACATGTTCAGTCACAACATATATATGGTATATTTCATTATTCACTTATATATACTCCTATACATGCAAAGCAGATGGAATAAAATAAACTAAATTAATATACATAAACACATTCGGATTGCAATGTAGGTATACCTATTTTGAACCTATTTCTCTGTTCATTTTCCCACATCAATTCACGTTCCTCCCTCATAAATATCAATATCGAGACTGCAAATACGATTCATGTTCAACTTGATCGTTGATGGCCTAACACAAATTTTGCAATCTCGATTATTGATATTAATGGGACAAGAGCACAAAACAAATTGTCTTTGTCCCTTTGGGCTCTCTTGAGCCTACAGAGAATTTTTTTATGAAATGTATCGGTTAAGTATCACTCTTTTATACTGCACAATTTCAGTATTCATGTATACTCGTATACATGCAAATCAGATGAAAGAAAACAGATTAAATTAACATACATAAACACATTCTGATATACTTGTATAATATCACATATTGCAAAATTCATAAACTCCCAAGTCATAAGTGCACAATTTTGTATACTGAGTAACTCAGATATATAATTCATGCATTGCAAGGTTTCTTTATACATACATACATACATATACATACATACATATATATATATATATATGTATATATACATATATGTATATCAATGTAATATGTTTGCTGCAAGTACTCAATCAAGCAATTTAAATGAACATGTTAACATTTGAAATCAATGTCCATATTAAATTCCAATCAGTATCGACTATAGTTTAGGCAATCAACATAAATGTACAAAACAGGTTCAAAACCCATTCGATGCAGATGCAAACACTAGAAACAACACTGTTTGGTAATTTTTTCAGGTATACTGTCAAAACCCAGAGTTAAAAACCCATTCTTGTAACACCCCACCTCGGCTAGGGTCACTCACAAAGAGAATGCACTAGTTTTGGAGGGGTATTATCGAGATAACATCACAGAATTATCACAAGACAGAACATAAATAAATAATTAAGTAAACATCGGAAGAATTTATGAGCAAAACAGAACTTCATTTTATTCCAAAGTAAACCATGTCTCTTACAAACATTTCGAATAACAACTTCATTACAACTGTCTTGTAATAATAGCCAAAGAAGCAATAACTTAAAACAGAAAAACAGCTTATTCCCCAAGTGCAGTAAAAAGAAGCAGCCATAGCAAACCGTACATGCTGAGCCAAAGCAAGTGATATCCAAGCTAAGAGCTAGTGTTTCCTCCCTGAGAACCTGGGGGGGGGGACGAAAGGAAAAGGGTCAGTCATAAAGATTGAGTAAGTCCTAGTGACTTTCAGTGTAAAAACGGTTAAAACAACCTGTCATGTATGAACTGGAACTAAACTTAAGAATGGTGTCAAGGTGAACAAGATAGACTAAGGTGATCAGGATAAGTCAAGACAAGTCAAGAAAAGCATCACATGTTCGAGATTCGTTGCATCGACTATACTAGTATACTAAGTCCATGTCACAAGTTAATCGCGAAATAAATCCCACGGCCCAATATCATGAAATGACCCTGAAATGGGGTCTGACCCAAATAAGGGGTCCTACGGAGCGATTATCTAGTCGATCGGCTCCCTACAAGTTCTAGCTCGTCAAGTGTCCGTGTCATACGGCTAAACATGAATGTAGTCACCTGTGCTGGGTCCACTTTCGGGTGTATCAGCCCTAGGGTGTCAACCCCTGACACGATTCAAGATGCACAGATAAATCTACGGATACCCAGTGCCTGGCCCAGAATACGTGCACGACCGTAGTCCACCGAACCTACACTGGCATACCCCACTGCCGTCGTTCACCTCTTACAATCAGCCCAGTAATCGTGCCCCCACCCGGCCTAGCCCCAGGGTACCTTGATACATCTAGAGGGTTACTGCTGAAAAGGGTCGTGTCTAGGGTTTCGCCTAACAGATTAGGTCATGTAATTCGTGACCTAACCCGCCTAACCGATTAAGTCATGTAATTCGTGACTTAATCCTTTTCCAGTCTAGTCGTGTCAAGATGGTTAAGTATGTCATTTAAATTCGTGACTTAACCCGCCTACGTGTCATGTCAAGTTGGCTAAGTGTTGTCGTTTCAAGTTCATGACTTAGCCCTACAAATCGTGTTCAAGTTGGTTAAGTTGTCTTTTCATGTTCATGACTTAACCCTAATTGGCATTAATTGATTCGTTAATGCACCGAACCACTCACATTGGATCCTATTGTTCGTAGCCACTGGATTTGCCGGGCGGTTCCGGGCAGGTTTACGCTACGGACTCAACCCAACCTCGGGTTTCGGGCGCGATGTGACCAACTACCCACATTGGATCCTATTGTTTGTAGCAACTGGATTTGTCGGGCGGTTCCGGGCAGGTTTACACTACAAACTCAACCCAACCTCGAGTTGGCCACTTTCTTGTTTCTAAAGTCATGCCCATGTTCTTATCAGATTCGTGCTATTTTCATAGTATGTTCATATGTCAATTTCGTGCCTAACTAAGGCATGTTTCAAGTCAAGTTATGGCATGTTCAAGTCGAGTTTTCGTGCCATATTTCATGTTCTACTTATGCCAAATTTCACGGTTTATGATTATAATCAATTCAAGTTTTGCCTATTCTACCCAATCGTATCCCCAACGTATATAAACGTACTTCGTTCACAAGCATAAACAATTCAAGAGATAAAGGGGAATAGCACCAAACATGTGATAGGCATACGTGACAATTCCAACATCACTTGCATAATAAACAGGCTATAACATATCACATGGTTTCAATACTAGCATGATGATAACTTGGCATAGTAATGGTTCCAACTTAGTTCAACATGATGAATTCAACTTTACATCCTAGGCATAATAATCATTGCGGGCATAATAATAATTTTATTACAAACATGAAACATTAAAGGCATGGTAATCCTAATAGGCATAGTGGATTCCAATTTAGTATTTTTAACATAATGATTCTCATCTAGCATTATAAACATAATGATTCCAACTTTTCATCATGACCTAGCAATTCCCACTACAACAAAAACACCTTATTACAACTTTAATTTTACAACGGTGGTAAAAGCACCGTTGTAATAAATGGTTTTTTACAACGGTGGTAAAAGCACCGTTGTAATAAATGGTTTTTTACAACGGTGGTAAAAGCACCGTTGTAATAAATGGTTTTTTACAACGGTGGTAAAAGCACCGTTGTAATAAATGGTTTTTTACAACTGTCAATACCCTTAAGTTGTAATAAACGTATTTTTAACAACTTTTTGTTTTGTTAGTTGTAATAGATGCCCATTACAAACTTCATGTTTGTAATATCTATATTTAATAACTAATTATATTAATATTTAATAATAATTAATAATAAACTTAGGAATCAATAATATTTATTCATTATTATTAAATAATTAATAGTTAATAAGTGGTAATTAATGTTTAATAGTTAATGTTAACTGCTTATTAATTAATATTTAGGTGACATATACATTATAAGCTTTTAATAGTTATTACTCGATTATAACTAAGTAGAAATGTGAGAACCCAACTTTGATGATCCTAGATTATATTGATTTCAATTAAATCCATAATATTTGGGGTGAATAAATAAATAAATAAATCATTTGTGATATGTACATGATGAATATGTGAAATTGTGCTTGATTAAAATGGTGAATAAACATACACATTTGTTTGTATATTGTGTATGTGACATGAAAATTTTGTTTAAGTGTTATGATTTGGGGCTTAAGTTTTATAAGGGTTAACATTAAATCTAAGGGCAAAATGGACATTGGCAATGGTGAACCCCTAGCCGTATGAAGCAAATAAAAGGAAATAGGCCGTCGGTTTCCATTTCATTCTCTCGTTCTAAAAAAAAACTTAAAAATGGCCGAAGCCCTAGAAGTCGAATTGGGGAAATCAACAAATCGACCAACGTCTCACATCAAATAGAACGAATTTGTGAGAGGAATGGTTTCCAAGGGGAAGCGACAGTAGATCTGGGGGAGATCGAAACCCAAATAGAGGAACTACGGAGAGAAATCGAGATCTGGAAGCTAATCGGGTTTAAGGTGAGTGTATTTCCCTCTTTTAGGAACTATGACCTTTAATAAGTCCAAAACGGATTTCACCCCCCATTCTTCCTCGCATTTATCTCCTTTTTTTTATTTCTTTGATCGCAGAATCGATTATGCTGCAGCGATTCGTGGATAATGTCCTCGCCGTTACGAAAGAGTAAGATTCTCATTCATTTTCTTTTCAGTTTGCTTATTCAATGATTGAATGTCGTTCTGATTATATCTTTGGATATGATAAGCATCGTTAGACCTCATGTTGATCGATAAACGATTTTTTTTAACTGCTATAAACTACGGTGATGTTTAAATTTGAGCATTTGATGTGTCTTGGCTTCGTAGATAGAAAACCGACACCTACTTAATTTTTATATGTTTTTTATTCATTTTTTTGTATCGCCTGTCTGGTAATCTGAATGAATGTGAGAATAAGGTTCCTGATGATGTAATATGAAGCTGTGGTCTCCACTTTTTTTTCCAGAGGTGAAACTAGTTTGATTTTGAGGGCTTGTGCAGAATGTTTGCTTAAATTGTGTACATTTTTTTGCTTCATGTGATAATGGTTGTTTGTTTGTGGGTTCTTATGCAGGTCGGTGAAAACATTCACTTATGAGTCCTTAAACAATATAGCAAGGTTGATAAACGGGGTATCAACACTTTTGCTTGCAGTGCTTCCTGGAAAAACAAAGATTTTGGAAGGAATCCAGGGATGGGAGCTCAGACCAACTTTTCGTGATCCTCGCCTTCCTCGTTGGATGGAGAAGTAATTGTTTTCGCTGTTTATATATAAGTGTGTTGATAAGTTTTGACATTTTTAGAACTATTCTATTGGGTTGTTAAAGAGACTACAATTTTGAATAAGGGAATACAACCTTAGGCAGTCTCCAATAAAATTGTTATATAATGGACATGATAAAATTGTTTTTAGTTTTTAATTGAGATAGGAAATGATAAAGCAATGGTTCTATCTGATAGGTCAACGGGATTGTATTTGATCGAGGGTAATAACAAATTCGAAAACGAAATCATGGGTATTGGGTAACAATTGATTGAAGGTGCTAACCATTTAATATATGTAATACACTCATTCCTTCCATTTCCTATAATGCTTTAGTTGATTTTAAAATGTAGTGAATATCTATCAAGATGAAGATAATGGCTTTTGGAGATCTTTTTTTGAATTGTTTGTGCTTAACCATACCGTAAGTCTTTCCTTAGCCAATTTGTAGTGCATGTGGTTGAGTGGGTGCGTGTGAGAGATTTACTACATAATCATAGCACTTGCGTTGTACAAATATTGATGCTTTTTATTAGCATCAAACATTAGGTGCACGCTGGAGGGTTCTGATAGTATCTTTTCCTTTTCCTTACAATTTACTTGTACATCTTTGTTGTACTGTACAGTGTAGACTAATGTTTTGATTCCTTTCTGGTGGCAGTGGTGTTTCTTCCTGTTTTGGAATTCAATGGTTGTAGGGTAGTAAAGTTTTTTTAAAGGAGAACTGGTTGTTGGATAAACATAGTGTTTATATGAGATGATTGCTGAATAGTAATATAATCTTTACCAGTATTTAAATTTTGGTATAAACAATGTACAGGTCAAAATAGGAGATCTTGGAGAAGCAGCAGTAGTAGAAAGGAACCATGCAGCACGCACAATGACCGGAATGCCCGAATACATGGCACTTGAACTATACGAAGAGAACAGTGCAAAAGTGAGTTGTGACTGTATTATGTAAAAGTGAGGAATGTACGTATTGTTATGACTGTATTATGTATAAGTGAGTTGTACGATAGTGGATCACAAAGTTGTACTAATTCAAATATTGAAATAAAATATTTAATTGATTATTTCAGTTCAGTGTAGTATCATTTTATTCAATATAAATATTTATTTTTATATGAAATGTAATGTATAAAGAAACAAAAATCATATTGTTATAATTAATTGTAGTAGGAATTACTACAACGGTGAAAAAAAGTTGTAATATGTATTACTACAACAGTGCAAAAATGTTGTAATATGTATTACTACAACGGTGGAAAACAGTTGTAAAATATACATTTAACAACGGTGTCGCAACGGTGTATAAAAGTTGTAAAAGATTTCAGTCTATTACAACTTCTTAATAGACGACGGTGGCTCCACCGTTGTAAAAAGTCTTTTACAACTGTTTTCCACCGTTGTAATAGGGTCATTTTGTTGTAGTGTCCCATTTAGTCATTAGCATGATAGGTATATTAACATCACAGGCATAGTTTCATTAATATCATAGACATGGTTTAATTAGCATCATAGGCATGGTTTAATCAACATGAGGATTTCAATGAACATAATGATTCCATGGACATGTATTTGTTCAACTTGCAATAAAATTAAGCCCAAGTGATTCATAACAACATCAACATCATGATAAGTTTAACTTGCAACATTAACATAGCAATATTCCTAAATTTTGATTCAAAGTTAAACAATATAAACATGGATTAATAATAGTTCCTAAATCCAGTTTCAATTCATAACATGTCCATGTTATTTCAGCGTTTTTTCCTAAAAAGTGACATAGAACTTACAATATGAAGCAAGAAATCCAAATCAAAACTTTAAATCAAATAGCCCCAAATCCGTTGTCTAAAGCGTCGTAGTAGTTGTAGCTTCCAGTTGTAGCCTTCAAGAATCATCCTTCGTCTTCTTTAATTTTGTTCTTTGTATTTTTAATTTAGAGTTCTAGGTTTAATGGCGGATGCATGAGGCTAAGATGAAATAGTATGATTTAAGCTAGGTCTTAGGGTCTTTTTATAGTGTTTAGGATTAGTTTTAGCCATAGGATAAACCCTAGGATAGATCTGAGCCATCTAAAATCGTCACAAGCCCCCAAAACAAGACCCAGGAGCCAAAACAGGTGCACCAGAAAAATTGGTCCGACCGGGGGGGTCGACCCCTGGGTCGACATGGGTGTCGACCCATGGGTCGACATGGGTGTCGACCCATTGGGGGGGTCGACACTGGTGTCGACCCCTGTGTCGACCCTGCCTGGGGCAGGAAAATTCCCGCCCATTCTGCCTTGGTTGAAATTTAAATCCGAATTCGAATTTGAACTGTTTTCGAGCTTGGAATTTTCTGAAAACTTCATTGGGCCATAACTTGGTCATACGGACTCCGTTTTTCGAAAACTCGGACTCTATGTCGCGTATCTTTCCGAGACGAACGCATTGGCGCAACCCGTTTTCCCTGATTCAGATTTTAACATTTAATTCTTCCTTGATTCTTGTCTTAACATGTTGTTAAAATTCGGGTTGTTACATTCTCCCCTCCTTTAAGGATTTCGCCCCCGAAATCTCCAAGTTAGGAAGAACGCATCCTACCATCCATCATCCATCTACTCAAAACATCATCCACAAGCAGCCATTGTCCTTAAAAGATTTATAATGTTGTATGAACATATGCAGATAGTGTGTGTATATGTTCCTTATCTAATGCAAATGATCAGGCCTGATTGATCTTCTCAAATGCAAAATATGTTTAGTGAAATGAATCCAATATGTATGCAAATTTTTTCCTATTATAATTCATAATTTCTGCATGAGTGCTCAAACATTCAATCATATGCAACAACCAAATGATAGCACAACCAAGTTTCCAAAATAAACACTCATGCATATGCAACATGAAAATGTGTCTGAGCCGATCTAGTGCCTAATTTGTATTCATGCATCCACGAGCAACCACTTGCGACCACTTGCAACCATTTCGCAATCATAACATGTTTCAATTACATGTTTACATCCAAAAAGATTCTACCTATGGTTCTCAAGATAGGATCGAGGAGATAACAAGATAAAACAAAGCATCTAGAAAAAGAAGTTAAAGATGTACCCCCGGAAGGTCCGGTCTGCTTCTTAGGGCAGTCTTTGCTGATGTGTCCAGTCTCCCCACAATGAAAACATTCACTTTGCTTTCTCTTCCTCTTTCTACAATCCTTGGCTATGTGCCCTTCCGTACCACAGAAATTGCATTTCCTTTTATCACGTGAGTTGTCGTTCTTGCCTCCTTTCTCAGAGTCTACCTTCTTATTCTGAGAATCGTTGGGCTTGACCTCTTTCTTGCCCTTTTTATCTTCCTCATATAGTAGGGCCATATCCACCAAGCTTTCAAAGGTCACACCCATAGGCACATGAGTCATGGCCAAACCATGTAGTGGCTCATTCAAGCCTCGTGCAAAACGTAGCGCCTTTTTCTGAGGAGTGTTGACTAACTCCAATCCGAAGCGGGCAAGCTGATTGAAACGGTTCACGTATTCTTTAACTGTCATATTTCCTTGTTTAAGGGCCAGAAACCGTTCCATTTGGAGACTCTCCTCTGCCGATGACAAGAAATTAAGCCCAAATCTCCCTCTAAAGTCCACCCAAGTCTCAATGGGCCTAGTAGAGTTGGTGACTTCCCACCAATAAGAAGCTTCCTCTTTCATGAGCCACGCTGCCAACTGTATTTTCCTATTGTCCTCTACCTCAAAGATAACAAACAAGTCTTCGGTTTCCTTCAACCAATTCCGTGCCTCAACAAAAGTCTCAGTTCCTAGGAAATCCTTTCCGCCCATGGCCTTAAAGTCCTTGCATATCTTTGAAAAAGCGGTTTCTCGCGGAGGTTGAGGAGGATGAGGAGGAGGATTGGTTGGGCCTGTCACATTAGCCCGAGCCTCGAGGAAACGACGGAACCAAGTGGGTATATTGACACCCTCGGGAAGATTAAGATTGTCGGCCATGATAAGCTGAAAACGAAAAAGGAAAAGATTCAAACGAGGAAACAAAGATAGTGCTAATGGCTTTTTGGGGAATAGCCTTTTGAAATAAACCAACTTTTCTTGAAAATTGCTTCTTTGTAGATGGTTTTGAAAATAGTTTCAGAAGGTTTTCAAAACATTTGCCCAGTCTTGGTAACCTTCTGCTCTGATACCAAATGTAACACCCCACCTCGGCTAGGGTCACTCACAAAGGGAATGCACTAGTTTTGGAGGGGTATTATCGAGATAACATCACATAATTATCACAAGACAGAACATAAATAAATAATTAAGTAAACAGCGGAAGAATTTATGAGCAAAACAGAACTTCATTTTATTCCAAAGTAAACCATGTCTCTTACAAACATTTCGAATAACAACTTCATTACAACTGTTTTATAATAATAGCCAAAGAAGCAATAACTTAAAACAGAAAAACAGCTTATTCCCCAAGTGCAGTAAAAAGAAGCAGCCATAGCAAACCGTACATGCTGAGCCAAAGCAAGTGATATCCAAGCTAAGAGCTAGTGTTTCCTCCCTGAGAACCTGGGGGGGGACGAAAGGAAAAGGGTCAGTCATAAAGATTGAGTAAGTCCTAGTGACTTTCAGTGTAAAAACGGTTAAAACAACCTGTCATGTATGAACTGGAACTAAACTTAAGAATGGTGTCAAGGTGAACAAGATAGACTAAGGTGATCAGGATAAGTCAAGACAAGTCAAGAAAAGCATCACATGTTCGAGATTCGTTGCATCGACTATACTAGTATACTAAGTCCATGTCACAAGTTAATCGCGAAATAAATCCCACGGCCCAATATCATGAAATGACCCTGAAACGGGGTCTGACCCAAATAAGGGGTCCTACGGAGCGATTATCTAGTCGATCGGCTCCCTACAAGTTCTAGCTCGTCAAGTGTCCGTGTCATACGGCTAAACATGAATGTAGTCACCTGTGCTGGGTCCACTTTCGGGTGTATCAGCCCTAGGGTGTCAACCCCTGACACGATTCAAGATGCACAGATAAATCTACGGATACCCAGTGCCTGGCCCAGAATACGTGCACGACCGTAGTCCACCGAACCTACACTGGCATACCCCACTGCCGTCGTTCACCTCTTACAATCAGCCCAGTAATCGTGCCCCCACCCGGCCTAGCCCCAGGGTACCTTGATACATCTAGAGGGTTACTGCTGAAAAGGGTCGTGTCTAGGGTTTCGCCTAACAGATTAGGTCATGTAATTCGTGACCTAACCCGCCTAACCGATTAAGTCATGTAATTCGTGACTTAATCCTTTTCCAGTCTAGTCGTGTCAAGATGGTTAAGTATGTCATTTAAATTCGTGACTTAACCCGCCTACGTGTCATGTCAAGTTGGCTAAGTGTTGTCGTTTCAAGTTCATGACTTAGCCCTACAAATCGTGTTCAAGTTGGTTAAGTTGTCTTTTCATGTTCATGACTTAACCCTAATTGGCATTAATTGATTCGTTAATGCACCGAACCACTCACATTGGATCCTATTGTTCGTAGCCACTGGATTTGTCGGGCGGTTCCGGGCAGGTTTACGCTACGGACTCAACCCAACCTCGGGTTTCAGGCGCGATGTGACCAACTACCCACATTGGATCCTATTGTTTGTAGCAACTGGATATGTCGGGCGGTTCCGGGCAGGTTTACACTACAAACTCAACCCAACCTCGAGTTGGCCACTTTCTTGTTTCTAAAGTCATGCCCATGTTCTTATCAGATTCGTGCTATTTTCATAGTATGTTCATTTGTCAATTTCGTGCCTAACTAAGGCATGTTTCAAGTCAAGTTATGGCATGTTCAAGTCGAGTTTTCGTGCCATATTTCATGTTCTACTTATGCCAAATTTCACGGTTTATGATTATAACCAATTCAAATTTTGCCTATTCTACCCAATCGTATCCCCAATGTATATAAACGTACTTCGTTCACAAGCATAAACAATTCAAGAGATAAAGGGGAATAACACCAAACATGTGATAGGCATACGTAACAATTCCAACATCACTTGCATAATAAACAGGCTATAACATATCACATGGTTTCAATACTAGCATGATGATAACTTGGCATAGTAATGGTTCCAACTTAGTTCAACATGATGAATTCAACTTTACATCCTAGGCATAATAATCATTGCGGGCATAATAATAATTTTATTACAAACATGAAACATTAAAGGCATGGTAATTCTAATAGGCATAGTGGATTCCAATTTAGTATTTTTAACATAATGATTCTCATCTAGCATTATAAACATAATGATTCCAACTTTTCATCATGACCTAGCAATTCCCATTTTGTCATTAGCATGATAGGTATATTAACATCACAGGCATAGTTTCATTAATATCATAGACATGGTTTAATTAGCATCATAGGCATGGTTTAATCAACATGAGGATTTCAATGAACATAATGATTCCATGGACATGTATTTGTTCAACTTGCAATAAAATTAAGCCCAAGTGATTCATAACAACATCAACATCATGATAAGTTTAACTTGCAACATTAACATAGCAATATTCCCAAATTTTGATTCAAAGTTAAACAATATAAACATGGATTAATAATAGTTCCTAAATCCGGTTTCAATTCATAACATGTCCATGTTATTTCAGCGTTTTTGCCTAAAAAGTGATATAGAACTTACAATATGAAGCAAGCAATCCAAATCAAAACTTTAAATCAAATAGCCCCAAATCCATTGTCTAAAGCGTCGTAGTAGTTGTAGCTTCTAGTTGTATCCTTCAAGAATCATCCTTCGTCTTCTTTAATTTTGTTCTTTGTATTTTTAATTTAGATTTCTAGGTTTAATGGCGGCTGCATGAGGCTAAGATGAAATAGTATGATTTAAGCTAGGTCTTAGGGTCTTTTTATAGTGTTTAGGATTAGTTTTAGCCATAGGATAAACCCTAGGATAGATCTGAGCCATCTAAAATCGTCACAAGCCCCCAAAACAAGACCCAGGAGCCAAAACAGGTGCACCAGAAAAATTGGTCCGACCGGGGGGGTCGACCCCTGGGTCGACATGGGTGTCGACCCATGGGTCGACATGGGTGTCGACCCATTGGGTGGGTCGACACTGGTGTCGACCCTGCCTGGGGCGGGTAAATTCCCGCCCATTCTGCCTTGGTTGACATTTAAATCTGAATTCGAATTTGAACTGTTTTCGGGCTTGGAATTTTCTGAAAACTTCATTGGGCCATAACTTGGTCATACGGACTCCGTTTTTCGAAAACTCGGACTCTATTTCGCGTATCTTTCCGAGATGAACGCAATGACGCAACCCGTTTTCCCTGATTCAGATTTTAACATTTAATTCTGCCTTGATTCTTGTCTTAACATGTTGTTAAAATTCGGGTTGTTACAATTTTATTCAGAAGTAATTTAGTCTGGTATACTATCAAAATCCAAAGCTCAAAAGTAACTTAAAAACCCAAATATAAAACACATTTACAAACACTGTTTGCAAAAATCGACTGTTTGGTTTATGGTTGCAGAACTACACACTCAGCAGATTTAAACTGTTCAGAACCCTAAACGATAGGATCCAAACAAAATTAGATAAATCAAGTTTGGTTGTAACAACCCGGAAAATCTGAACCAATTTAAAATTTTTATTTTAGCAATTTGAATAAATTTTGAATATTTAAAACGATTTATTTTAAATAATAACGACAAGAAATTTAGTTCGAATAGAATTAGAGCATATAAATTTATTTAAATCGAAGTTAGAATATAAATATTTATTTTAATTATAAAAGGAATTGGAAATGGCGCTGTAGTTTGAAAATTCGATTTCAATTTTGAAATGAATATACAGGATTCAAAATAAACCAGATTTTATTAAAACCAGAAATATTTGAATCTGTTTGAAATTATCTTTCCAACGAATGTGAAAAATCAAGATTTCATAGCGGGAATAAAAAGTTATGTCCAGTTGAAAATTCAGAATGGTCAATATGGAATTTTATAAAATATACAGCCCTTAAAAATAGCCATTTTGCAAACGACCTCTGTTTTCAACGAGACCACTTTTGCTGGATCCGGAATGTCAAATTATTGCTAGATTCCGAAATTCATAATTTTTGGAATTAATTTGTGAGCGTGGTAAATTTAAACGTGTTTGGTCAATTCAGTTTGAATTTAATTGACTGGAATATGACCGTTTTTCAAACGGTCTCCAAATTCGATGAAATTAGTTTTGTTAGCATTTTATCATCAAAACATAGCTAGATTTATTTTTTTGGAATTTTTGGAGTCAATATGTGGCCCAGGTAAATTAAAATGTATGTTTAAATTGAATATATACTGATATATATTTTAATTTAAAGCAAAACTGAGCGAAACAGTCGAATTGGCTTACAGGACATATCCCATTGTGTCCGAAATGGGGGTATTTAGCTAGAGGCGACAGTCGTTGGGTTTAAATTGGAGTTCGGATTAATAAACAAATTATTTTATAGTTAAATAATAATTAAATATAAATATATATATTTTCTCATTGAAACCCTAACTCATTTATTGGCCGTTGTCACTTTGAAATATACGATGAAAAAGCTCCTGAATTCAGCTCCGAAAATCTCTCAACCGGTTTCGTATTGATTCACAATCCAAAATGAAAATCCTTCTACTAGCTTAGCTCTTCAAATTGATCTAAGTATGATCGGGTTTCGTTTTGTGTGCAGCTCCAAATCGAAGCTCCAGTCACCGCCGTTTAACACAGTTTTCGAGGAAGGTGGGTCCACCGAGTTCCATGAGGTTGAGGGAGGAGAGAGGCGCCTCCAAGGCGGTCGTCGTGGTCCCTCCTGATCGTCGTCTGGTGATCTCTGGCGAAGGGGGTGGCGGGATATTGTTTTTATCTGATGGGTTTTGGTTCAGATGATAAAGAACAATAATAGAGGAAGAAAGGTGCTTTCTTTTTATATAAATAAAATAGCGTTATTTTAATCTTATATATATATATATATATATGATACATTATAAAATTAGCAAATGTTTTTAAAATGAAATTTGTAAATGTTTTTAAAATAAAATTTGCAAATGTTTTTAAAATAAAATTTGCAAATGTTTTTAAAATAAAATTAGCAAATGTTTTTAAAATAAAATTTGCAAATGTATTTAAAATAAAATTAGTAGATGTTTTAAAAATAAAATTAGCAAATGTTTTTAAAATAAATTAGCATTGTTTTAAAAATATAAATAGCATAATAAAAATATGATTTTTATATATATGAAAGCGAGATAAATATACGATTTTTATGTATAGTGAATTAAAATAAAAATATGATTTTTATACATATAGCGATATTATAAAAATATAATTTTTATTATGAAGTTAGTGAAATAAAAATATAATTTTTATTATGAAGACAATGAAATAAAAATATGATTTTTATAAAGATAACATTGAAATAAAAATGTGATTTTTAAATAAATAACACTGTATTAAAAATGTGATTTTTAATAAAAATCATGTGAAATAGATTGCGATGGGACTGACTGGAAACAAATTCAAATCCAAACCGTTCAGAAATAAAGAATGGCGGAGTGGAAACCCAAGGTGAGAACTCCTCACTCTAATCCTATTTTCTAGTTAAATATATACCAGGTTGTAGACAGGGCTTAGTAGCTCCTAACACCATTGTCCACTGACCATAGATGACATGTTTGATTGTATTGTGCTGTGGAAACTGATTGTGATGTGAAAATAAAATATTCATGTGCTGAATAAAATATTTGAACAATAAAAATATCATTTTTTATTGAATATATGAACTATATAAAATAGTGATGCATTGAAATAAATATTCATATACAAATCAGATGATTTGTTTATGTACACCTATTTATCTAATATTGATTGGGACGATAAATGTTACACATCGCCCAACTGCAAAGATAATATTCAATATTTGTTGGTTGAAACCCCACCCGGGTAATGGGGTGATATTGGACATACACTAATCCCATGTATGTCAATCGATGGGTTAAAAGACTGTTATAAGCGTTAATTATTCATATTTAATGCTTATGCAGTTGTGTAATGCACTCTGGATGATGGTTGACTGTGTTTGATTATTGTTGTGTACATGTATGCATGAAATCCATATAAATAAAATTATATGGTAATTGACTATGTCGATTCTAATTCGGAAAGAACAAATATTTTAAATTAAAGAATATTTTAAAATGATGAGTAATGAATATTTTAAAATAACTAATATTTTAAAGTAATATTCAGTAATGGATCAAAATATGATTTTGATGTCTGATTTGGGATGGACACGAAAATATTTAAATATGTAAAGCTGTGTTGATTAGATTAACTCCATTTTGATGTAAACGATATTCATATCAATTTTGTTCATTTTTATAATGAATATCGAAAAGGAAGTGATTTCAAAATCTAATGTTTTGAAAATATTATCATTTATATATTAATGATGTGGAATATTCAATTTTGATTTAAAATTGAATATGAAGCTGAAATCGTTTTGAAAATGAATTTAAAACGATTTATAAAATACGTTTTAAATGGAAATCGATGAAATATATATATTATATATAAAAAATGGCTTGAATAGAACGCGCCGCGCTGCGGCAGTTCTCGAATTTCGACCATTGACTTCGAATTGACATTACGGGAGATCCGACCGTCGGATTCTCCTAAAACTAGAACCGTTGGGTTTGTATCGAAAAAAGCTAAGAAATTTGAAATCTAACGGTTGGAATTGGAATTGTGTTCAAACCAAATTTGGAAAAGGTCGCTGTAAGTGCAGTTCGATGGCCGTTTATGTAAATCAACTATACGGGCCTTGATAAAATTATTAAAAATATCAATAATTTGTGTAAAATCATAATAAATGATTTGGAAAGAATTAGGAAAAAAATTCCATATTTGAAAAATAGAAATGTATTTTTATCAAAATGAACTAGTTATTAACTAGATTTGAAATCCCATAATTTTTAAATAAAATAAATTGGATTGGTGAATGGTTTTAAAATAACCAGCAACTTCCAACGAAAAAATTGGAATAGATTTAAATGGAAATCATCTTAGGAATATTTCGATGTTGGATTTCGTGATTACACAGATATTGTTATGGAAATTTGAAAGATATATTTATATCGTTATTTCCAATACGATATTTGTTGGTTTCAGAATTTGATATCGAAATTAAGCGGTTATATTTTCTATTCAGAGCCTTGTATTTAATATCAAATGGGATTTTGAGTTTGTCGTGAATGGTGTTTTCAGTAACACTATTCTTAACCCCGTTTGAAAGGAATAAATCTTTTAATTAAGATTGTTAGAGTTTCCAGCTACATTTAGTAATTGGAATAAAATGGAATGTGAATCAAGTTTATCGTGAACTATGTTTTTAACGACATTCGTTCTTTAACCAGTTTTACAATGAAATGTGATTTGGAATTTATAAATCTTTAATTAATATTTAAAGGAAATTTTCTAAAGTGAAGTTTTCTAATTTAATATAATAAATTGGAATGGAATGGAATTCGATTGGATAATAATCGAAGTGAGCTTCTGTGGAGGAAGACTGTTAATATGTTTGGAATTTAAAAGGCTTTTTCCTTATTCCATTTATATTATTAGTCGGACACGGAAATTGATATCGTTTATATATTGATCTGTTTTCCGTGAAGATTCCATAAATAATGGAATGTGATTTGGGTTTATCGTGAACTGCGTATTAAATGACATTAGTTCTTTAACCCAGTTAAAGATAAGACTAATTTCTTAACTTTGAATAATCATTGAGTAATGATTTTTGAGATAAAAACTGAATTAGAGTTTTAATGAATCTTTAATTAGATTGGAGTGAGAATGAGATAAATAAATTTATCGAAATCATGAAATGATCGAGAATGGAGTATCACTAGTTTTGCTCTAGGCTATAGTTAAATCTTTAAACAGATTTAAACGTGTAATGGTAATTAATTTTTACCAATAACACTGTAGGTGTTAGATATGGAGTATTATCTGTTTTGCTCCATGGGATGAATAGGTTGGGATTGGGAAATAAAATAAATGATTACTTCAGCAAGGATCGCTAATCCCGGCTAGTTTGGATAAACCTTAATTTGGTTTGAAATTAATATCCAAAGGAAGATTAAAGAATAAATTTAAAGAATTTATCTTTGATAAAATTAATGGGAACCTTTCCCAAAAGATATGAATATTTAAATAAAAGAATATTCAGAATTAAAATGAGGCGTATTTTGTGTCTTATAGCACTTGTTTATAATATACGCGAGTTATTCGGAAAGGCCGGGTTTATACCCATTCTGAATAACTGATTCGACGATAAGTCGACGATGAAGACGGTGGTTGAAGACCGAAGGTATTCACATCGTTTGGATGATTACCGATGTCTTGATTGGGCTGTACATGATATATGGTGCACATGCCGTCTATGATTGATACATTTATATTTGAAGTTGTTTTCAAACACTATGCACTTATAGTAATATCAAAATGATTTGTTTTAAACGCACCAAGCATGTTTGGCTATTATAAGGGAAAACCCTATCCTCTGGCTTACGTTGCATTGTGTGATGGGTCCTGGGTCTTATAATAGCTTTATTTTTCCAAAAAGCATTGCGTTATTTATAACTGTTTATGCACTGGTATTCTTGGGAGGAAACACAACCGTGTTATACAGCGTGGTCCCTTGATTTACTTATAAAGTAAAGTTTTAGATAACTCTCTTAGTTCTCACACTAGTCACAAGACTGACCTGGAGTTTATTGTTTTAACCTAAACTCTGGGTGTCCCTATTTTCCACACGGGTAGCTAGTAGTTTTGTTTTTGTAGATTTATATTCACAGGATCCTGGTTTACAGCTGGAATGATATTCAGAAAGCTCTGTATCTGTGTATCTCTTTCACTTGTGTTTTGTGTTATTTTTCGCTGCTATGTAATGTATTTTAAATCTATGATATTTTTCTGATGTATAATATTTATTCATACTCTGTATATTCTTGTACTCTGATGTAAATTATTGTAATAAGCAATGAAATGTTCTTCTGTTTATGTTCTTATTTGTCATGTTCTCAATTCAATCCGGGCTTTCCTTTACGGGGAAGTTTGGGTAACTTCATTTGGTATCAGAGCTTTGGTTTACAGAGCTCGAGAACAAGACACATTAGAATCGAACGAAAGAATTCATCAGAGATTGGATTAGTAATATCCAATGAGAATGACTCGTTAGAGATGGGATCAGTAGTATCCTAGAATGAGTTGAAAGAGTGTTATTTTAGAAACTGGCAGTACAATTGTCATGCAAGCTTCATGGTAGAGAGTGGAGGCTAATCATATAGGTAGAAGTACTAGCCAATCCTAGTAGTACATGTATTATAGCAATTAAAGTGCAAACAATTTATATAGGTAACTATCCTAAGTAAAGCCACAGACAGTAAACCTTGTAACACTTAGAACTATTCTTAATTTTATTATCTTTTAATCATTCTTTTTCTAGTAGTCATTTTCTATTCACCAAGCTTTATGTCTAATCCATTCTCCTTTCCTTTTTTCCCCATAGGCATAAAGAAAAAGTAACAGGTTTCTTGATAGACTTGGAGCATGGCTTAGACGCTCTATTGTTATGTGTTCTCAGTTTCTATTTTCTTTAGTTCTTTTATTTATGTAAATATATTTGAGAGATATATGTTTTAATTATATACTCTGAAATTATAAGTAATTTTGATACTTTGATTTAATGACCTAATTTACGAAACGATGTTTTTTAGAAAGTTCTACTTATTTCATTTCTGTTGTAGAATGTTTTATGTTAAGTTTTGTGAATCTTAGTCTCTGCAAAGATTTTAGTTATACCTAAGCGCTCTATATCTTTGGCATGACTTTATGGGTTATGCTAAGGGGGTGTAGAGTGTTACATAGTTCGATGTTAATTGCTGACCAATTTACACCTAAAATTTAAACAACCGTAATGTTATATTCTCTTTAGTCTAAATGGTTAGTCTATAATTGGTAGAAATTAATTATATTAATTAATATTTATGAAATGTGAATAATAAAATTTGAATATAATTTGAGAAATAAATATTATTGTATAGATATATCGACCGATATACAATATATTTAAACAATTTAACTAGATTTAACTACGTAGTATTTTGGCTTGAACTTGATTGGGTTTAAGGCCTATTGTTAGGGATACAAATTTCAATTTTTGCAGGAGTAAGGTGAGGTTAAATAATGTACAATGAGTTTGGAGATGTATGTTTAAGTTCAAGTGAGAAGGAGTGCTTTAATTACACTTTTCTCTCCGGTGCAACCATTATATAATGTTCTTCAAATCCAAATATATAGACTTTTTGGCTTCCATTATCATCTTTTACGCCGACCAAAATGCATCCTCTAATCAACTACTAAAATCCCAAATCAATTTCAAGTTAAATCAAAAGTTATTCGATAGTGGAAGTTTTAGTGATTCCAGATTAGCTATTTGACAGATCAGGGAATATTGAGAGAAAGGAATTTATATTTTCACCGTGGACTCAAAGACATTAGTAAGAGGTAATGTTCATTCATATTATAGATATAATGTCATGTCTTATAATTTTTTATTCACGTACACTTGAATGCATATGCAATTTTTTTATACAATTAGTCATTTAAGACTTTTATGTATAAATATTGTTACCACAATCATATTCATTATGTGTATATCATTTGATGTTATATTCACAATTTAATTGAAATCGATCATTATATGTTAAGGATTTTTTTGGCAAGGCTATATGTTAAGAAAAAATTATTTTAATATTATATTTATATATATACATATATATATTAAGTTGTACTTAATTGCAAAATTTTGTTCATATAAAAGAATATATAATTATATACTATATAATATTGATTCCTGTTTTTTTCTTATTTCTTTATGCTTATTGTGAATCATCAACGTCGAAAATGATTTTATATTGTCAATATTGGATGATTATATGATTAGATAATTTTATTAAAAATGGTTGACGTTTTAAAAGTCCAATTTAATAATTTAAAATTAATATATTACACCAGGAGCTTTCAAAAGAAATTGATTATTTTATATTTCTAATCGTTAGCCAAAATCTCGGTTGAAATCTAAATATTTAATTGAAGTAATAATTTATTCTAGAAAAATCTTAATTTTTCTTAACCTATATTACGCGATCCCCTTTTTTGGAAATTTGGGATTTAGACTTATGATATATGATTATTTTATATTAATTTACTAAAAAAAAGTTACTAACTCATAAAAATATATTATAATATCTCCGAATTAGAGTCTGATCCAAACAAAAAAGTTTAAAATTTTATTATATGTATGTATGTTTTTTTTTGTAGTTACAATAAACCTTGTAATTATTTACCACTAATAGTATGTGTGATATATATATATATATGTGTGTGTGTGTATATATATATATGGCCGACTATTTGGACACAAAGTTAAACACAAAGGGAGACACAAAGCCTCCACTGTTGGATTTGTTTGTCTTTACGTGGAGAGTGGAATTCGTGGGAGAATCCAGTGGTTGACATTTATTGTGTACAGTTTTGTGTCCTCATTTTGTATCAAAATGGAGTTTCCTTATATACACACACACACACTAGTGCGAACCCATGCTACGCTCACGGGTTATCACTATAAGGTTGACTGAAAATATTGTATAAAATTTGATTATTTGACCTTGCAATAATTTTTTCTAACTTAAACTCACTGTACAATATCAAAAATAATTCACAGACGTTGACATGGAAACAATGTAGGTGGAAGAAACTTTACATAAGCCAAAGATGATAGCATTTTCAATTTAGTTTGCATGCATTTTCAATTTAATTTACACACCAAGCAAGTACGTATTGTTCTATTGAGCACGGTACAATAAGAGTATACATATATTCCTAATGCACCCGCAAATAAAATGGCATATACAACATGGTACAGATACTATATCATGCAGTATTCACAATAAGTGAATACTTTATATATTACCTTACAAATGCATTGACCATTAAATGAACATAAAAATTCATTTGGAGCATCCTAAGTTTCACCAAAGTTTTATCTAATTCAACTCAATTGAGCACCAGAACTGATAACCGCACGGTTCATATGGGATGCTCCAGTCCTGCTGCACTCCACTACCTTGCTATAACATATCAGCTCTTTTGATAAGCACATGCTTGCATTGCACTCGGAGTCACATTGACCGTATTTAATTTATTCAAATAGAAAAGGTTTTTTAATCCATTATTTTGTTATAAAAAATAAAAGGTTAGGGTCCAAACTTATAGGGACAAACGTAAACTGCAAAGAGAATAAAAAGATGTTGCTTCTCTAAAATATAATTAAAAATTATTGTTAGCTAATTGACAAACTACCCTACCTTACACATGCGGGTTTATGAAAACAGTTTATCCATTATAATGATAAAAAAATAAAAGGCTAGGGTCAACATATTACTTGAACATGACGAAGAATATTTCTAGGGCAATGCAATTTTTCCACATCTTCCCTTTTCTCAACTAAAGATGAATTAAGAGTGCCACTTCAGAGTGGTCAAATGTAGTCTACAAAGAGAAAATTTTAGCATTAACTTTGATAGTAGTAAAAGGCAACAAAAGTTATAATTTGTTTGATGATCAAACATATGATATAACTATCAGTGCTAATTCTATTTTTTTCATGCTTAAACTTATATTTTTATTAATATGTATTCATCAATATATATGTTAATGGATGTATTTGAATTATTGGAAAATGACACCGTTATATAGGTTTGCAAAGGGAAAACATTATTAGTTACTATAGTTGGCATGCTTGGTTTTTGAGAAAGATTTGTGTCCAAGGCAAAGATGAATTTTTCCATGCTCATATGAACATCCTTACCTTGGCTTTCAACGCCATCAGCACAAAATACATAAAAAAATAACTCCCGTTTACCAATCACATTCGGCATAAAATAAAAGTTTTACCCTTTAAAAGGATCGATGAACGCAACCGATATGCTTACTTAATTTGCATGGTTGAAATATTTTACCCTACAAAATTACCGTTTGCATATATTTTAATAGAATTGTTGTAGTTGAAGAAATTGAGTGTAAAGAATGTTATAGTCTTTTTCATCCAATTTTTTTTTACTGAAATCTAAATATGTTACAAAATTTAAATGTGCCAAATATCAACAAAAGTATGTTTGCACTATGTACATCAAGTAATAAGGATGTGATAAGCAATGAGAGCAATAGATCTGGCAAGTTTCTCGAAATATATTATAGGTAATTATATTTATGTGAATAACATTTAATTTATTATGCAACGGATCTATTTTCTTCATATAGAAACGTAGATGACAGATTTGGTATTTATCAGTACAATATTTTGTAGGTATAAATTATTTGGATGAATTTTCTGTAAACATAGGAAGACTCCGTTAACATCACCGGTAGACTTTTCATTCGGAGAATTCAAGAGACTGAGGTAAAGGGATCGTTGAAACGGATGAAGACAGCCAAGGCGGTAGGGCCTGATGACATTCCTATTGAGGTGTGGAGATGCTTTGGAGACGCAGGGATAACCTGATATTTTCAAATTAAACAAGATGCCAGATGAGTGAAGGGGAAGCATTTTAGTTCCAATCTTCAAGAATAAAGGAGATATTCAAAGTTGCACAATTTACAGAGGAATTAAGCTCATGAGTCAAACAATAAAGCTTTGGGAGAGAGTTTGCAAACAACGTTTAAGGAGAATGACAAGTGTCTCTAGGAATCAGTTTAGTTTCATGCTTGGAAGGTCAACTACTGAGGCATTTTCTTAATTAGGGAACTTATGGAGAGATATAGAGAAAAGAAGAAAGATCTTCACATAGTTTTTATCGATTTAGAGAAAGCTTATGAAAGAGCACCGAGGAAGGTTATGTGGTGGTCGCTAGAAAGGAAGAGGATGCCATCAAAGTACATTACTCTTATCAAGGATATGTATGAGGGGGCAGTGACTAGTGTCAGGGCATGCGATGGTGAGACCGGTGACTTTCTCATTAACATAGGGTTACATCAAGGTTGGATTTTGATCCCCTATATTTTTTCTTTAGTGATGGATGAGATCACAAAAGGTATATAAGGAGAGATTCCTTGGTGTTGACAAGAACATGAGAAGATACCATGATTGTATTATTGATTGAAAGAATAATATTTTGTACATTGACTAATGAAAATAGTGCTGATATATATAGAAGAAATAATGTAACGTTAACATATGTAAATGAGGCAATGTCCTAAAATAACAATTAGCCGTTATGACTAAATTGCTATAGGAAATAAGGCAATGTACTAAAATGACAATTAGCCGTTATGACTAAATTGCAGTGGGAAATAACACAATGTCCTAAAATGACAATTAGTCGTTATGTCCAAATTTCTGTGATGAGATAAACTGGTTGACAAGTGTGAACGCAGATATTAGCCTCCCGCAAACATATCTAGGTTTTTCTTACTTCCTTTATTCCGCTGTCGTCATCCACTCTCAGCTCTTCTCTTAGCCTGATAAAGTTCTTCGTGGAAAGTGGTTTCGTTAGTGCATCTGCCTTTTGATAATAGGACGGAATATGGCACACCGTTAATCTATCAGCGTGAGTTCTCTCATGAACGAAGTGCAAATCAATTTCCAAATGCTTCGTTCTTGAGTGTTGGATCGGATTGTGGGATAAAGATACCGTGCTTCTATTGTCGCACCAAATAGTTGGCGTTCTTCTGGAATAAAGCCCTAATTCGTGTAGAAGGGATTTGATCCACGAGATTTCTGCAGCCGTGCTCGCAAGAGCCTTGTACTCTGCCTCGGTGCTTGATCGCGAGGTGGTGGATTGCTTCTTACTGCACCATGATATGGGATTCGTGCCCAGGAAAACGCAATAGCCTGATACTGATCTTCTGTCATCGATATCGTTTGCCCAATTAGCGTCGCTAAAGCCTTGTAAGTGTAGCTCTTTATCTGCCTTTATAGTTAATCCATAATGTTTTGTGCCTTGTAAATACCTAATCAATCTTTTCACTGCACCCAATGTTCCAACAGGGGATTCTGCATGTATTGACTGAGTTTATTTACGCTATAGCATATGTCCAGTCTTATTATTGTAGTGTATTATAATGCACCAGTTACACTTCTGTATTGTGTTGTGTTATTGATTGCATCCCCTTTTGTTTTTGAAAGCCTTGAATTAGCGGTCATTGGTGTTGGCAGTGATTTTGCATGATGCATGTTGGTCTTTTGTAGAATTTCACTTTTATAATTCTGCTGAGATAAGAACAGTTCATTTTCACCACGTCTACTGATCTGAATTCCTAGAAAATACTTTACTTCACCTAGATCCTTGATAGCAAAACTGTAGTCAAGAACTTGTATGATTCTGTTAATTTCTTGATGATTGTCCCCAGTTACCAGCATGTCGTCTATGTACACTATGACGTAGGTGATACTCTGATTATCTTTCTTCATGTATAGTGATCTGATTTTGCTTGACTGAAGTCAATTTTTGATAAAGTTTGTTTTAATTTTTCGTACCAAGCTCTCGAAGTCTGCTTCAGACCGTATGTGGCTTTGTGTAACTTATATACAAGTTGTCTTTGACCATCATAGACCTCGTATCCTTCTGGTTGATGCATATAGACCTCTTCAGTTAGTTCACCATTTAAAAAAGCATTGTTAACGTCAAGTTTTTTGATCATCCATTTTTTGCATAAGGCAATAGTCAATATAACTCTTATGGTAGTGGGTTTTATAACTGGTGAGAAAGTCTCATTGAAGTCAAACCCAAACTATTGAGCGTACCCTTTTGCGACGAGCCTGGCTTTATACTTTTCTATTGTCCCATCAGCTTTCCTTTTAATTTTGTAAGTCCACCTACATCCTATAATGTTCTGATAGGCAGGTGGTGTAACCAAGCTCCATTTTTTATTCTTCATTAAAGCTTCGTATTCAGCATCCATTGCATTCCTCCATTTTTCTTCTTTTGCAGCTTGAATGTAGTTTCTTGGTTCAGTTTCAATCAACGATACATTGTACACCTTTGGCTTATATATACCACTTTTCAATCTAGTGACCATTGGATGTCCAATCAGTGCGTCTTGTTGTTGTGGTTTACATTCACTAGTGGCCCTTGTTGAACTTGTGTTGTTGTTGTTCCCTTCACTTTCACGTTCATTTTGGCTACTGTGTATAGTATCATTGGTGTCGTTTGTTGAGATGATGGATATTTCAGTGGGATTGTTCTGTGTGTGATCATCTGTTGTGTCCTTCCTTTCATTAGTGCTCCGTGTTATTTGTTCTATCAAAGCTGGTACATCTGTGATTTTAATTTCTCGCTTTTGTCCAATTTCTTCCTTAGTTGTTTGCTTCACTGCAGGTGGAAACATATTTTCGTCAAAAATAACATGCCTTGATATGTAAACTTTACCACTTTTGTCCAAGCACTTATAGCGCTTTTGATTTTGTGGGTAGCCAATAAAGGTGCATGGACTTGATCGCATACTGAGTTTATGTTGGTTATAATCTCTTAAACATAGAAAGCACAAACACTCAAAAGCTCTTAAATTACTATAGTCTAGTTTAACATTAAATATCACTTCATATGGTGTTATATTATTCAACACTTTCGTAGGTAGTCTATTTATGAGATACACAGAAGTGTTGAATGCCTCATTCCAATATTTTATTGGTAACGCACTTTGTGATAGTAATGTTAAACCAGTCTCGACTATATGTCTGTGTTTTCGCTCAACCAAACCATTTTGTTCAGACGTGTGAGGGCAGATTAATCTATGATTTATCCCTCTTTTAACGAAGTAATTTTTGAGTGGTTTAAACTCACCCCCACCGTCTGTTTGCATGGTTTTTACATTGCAGTTAAGTTGTTTCTCTATAAAATTTATAAACTGAATTATTATGTTTCATGCCTCTGATTTGTGTTTGAGCATATATATCCACGTATATCTTGAATAAGCATCAACTAGTGATAGATAATACCTGTGGCCTTAGTATGAGTTTAGCGGTGCTGGTCCCCACAGATCAACTGTTACAAGCTCCAACGGCTTGTTATATACTATTTCAGATTTATCGAATGGAAGTTTGTGGCTCTTGCCAAGTTGGCAGTGTGTGCAAGTTTGTTTCACAGGTATGTTTTCAAAATAGATGCAATTATTATTCAAAACCTTTCTAACAGTTTCCAAGCTAGGATGACCAAGTCTTACATGCCATGATTCTACTACATTATTACCGACATTACTGCTACTAGAATTGTTTCTTTTGTCAATACAACTAACATTGTTGCTAGAGTTATGGCTACTATTATTGCTACTAGCGGCTACGTCATTGCACCAAGTTTCTTTATTTGAATCATTTCCAGTCTTCAAGTTGTCAAATTTTTAAAGCCCATCATGTAGATTGCCCTGTAGCAATATTTCTTGACTTAGAAGATCCTTAACAAAGCAAAACATAGGATGAAACTCGAAGAAAACATTATTATCTTTAGCAAATTTGGAAACACTTAATAAATTTTTGTTAATGGTGGGAACCCTAAGTAAGTTGTTTAATATGAGTTGTCTTCTGCCTAGTATGGTTCCTTTTCCAATGTGTGTGACGTGTGAAATGTTACCATTACCCATCTGTAGTGATTTCATACCTGTGTTGCTCTTACTTCCAATATTTAAGTTTTGGAGATTGTTTGTGACGTGGTCTGTAGCTCCCGAGTCTGGATACCAATCGTCTAAATCAATTTCATCCATCCTGTTGTTGTCCTCATCGTGGCTATGTTGACCTCTATTTTCATCGCCAGTATTTCTGATTTGACTTCTCATAATCGCAACATTTTCTTTTGGTGTTGAGTTAATTCGATCAGATTGTTGTACATTGATGTCATTATTATACCTGAAATAACACCTACTCGCTATATGGCCGATTTTTTTGGCAAATTTGACATTTTACTCTGTTTTTGTTGTTCCATCGGTCTCTTCCTCGGCCCCTTTGTGGGTGATAGGCCCTTTGAGGTTAAAACCCTCTTTGAAACTGCCCATCTTGCCTATTTAAATTGTTGTTTCTTTGATTATGGTTATTTTTGGCTGCTGCATAATTTGCCAAGAATTCTCCTTAGGTAGTCTTTCTCTGTTTTATTCTTCCTTCGTGGGAGAGAAGAGCAGATCGAACAAACTGTAGGTCCAGTAGGGTCTGTTGAGCGGCAATAACAGTAATTAAGGACTTGTATTCTTCATCTAAACCACCAGTGATAATTAATATTTGCTCACTGTCACTTATTTTGTGTCCAACGACACTTTTCACACAAATTTTTTATTTGGCTTAAGTACCACTTCATGCTAATGTTTTCTTTCTTCGAGTTTTGCAATTCTCTTCTGTATTGCATAACTCTAGCTGCAGACCTTGAGTTAAAAATTTGCTCTATAGTCGTCCATATTTCGTATGATGAGTTGCATCCCACAATCTGTGAAAGAAGATTCGAACTGATAGAGGATAAAAGCCATGATGAAAGTAAGCTATCCTATTTTTGAAATCTGGCATGTTCAGGATTTGGTATGGTTTTTTCTCCTTGATCTGTTATCATTATTGGTGGAATAGTTAATGTTCCTTTTATATAATCCAGCAAGACGTATCCCCTAAGAACAATCTCAATTTGGTATTTCCATAATATGTAATTGTCTTTATCCAGAGATGTGGTAATAATTTGGATTTTTGGTTTTATCAGGTTGTGCCAGTGTAGTGAAGCATCATTGCCCATGTCGCCAGAGACAGCTGAAGTGGCTTCGTTGTTTGTCATGGTTGTTTAGGGTTTCCAGTGAGGTAAGAAGATGCAGCAGAAACTTAAGGAATGATGGCAGATCAAAAGGAAACACTGGAAAAGGGGAGATGTATGCTTGGCATGGCAGAGAAAAAAAACTTTATGTATGATGTTAAGCCTCTCTGTGGATATGCTCTGATACCATAACAAGAATATGAGAAGATACCATGATTGTATTATTGATTGAGAGAATAATATTTTGTATATTGACTAATGAAAATAGTGTTGATATATATAGAAGAAATAATGTAACGTTAACATATGTAAGTGAGGCAATGTCCTTAAATAACAGTTAGCCATTATGACTAAATTGCTGTAGGAAATAAGGCAATGTCCTAAAATGACAATTAGCCGTTATGACTAAATTGCTGTGGGAAATAATGCAATGTCCTAAAATGAAAATTAGCCGTAATGTCCAAATTGTTGTGATGAGATAAACTGGTTGACAAGTGTAAACGCGGATATTATATGCTCTTTGCTGATGATGTTGTGTTGATTGATGAAAATAGAATAGGGGTTAGTAGACAACTAGAGTTGTGGTGGGAGACCTTGGATTTGAAGGGTTTCAGGATTAGCGAAACTAAAATGGAGTACATGAACTGTGAGTTCAGGGGTGTCAGATCAAATGATAGAGATGTCATCTTGGCTAGTCAAGTAGTACCCAAGAAAGAATACTTTCAATATTTAGGTTCTATGTTGCAGTTTGATGGGGAGATTTATAGGGATGTTAGTTTTAGAGTTCAAGCAGGATGGGTGAAATGGAGACTTGCATCTGGCATTCTCTGTGATAGGAAGATCCCTCAAAAGCTTAAAGGAAAGTTTGATAGAACAACAATCAGGCCGGCGATGTTATATGGTGCAGAATGTTGCCCTACTAAAAGGCAACACGTCTAGAAAATAAGATGTAGCAGAGATGCGTATGCTGCATTGGAGCTGTGGTCATACCAGATGAGATCGAATTAGGAATGATGATATTCGGGACAAACTTGAAGTTGCACCTTTTGAAGAGAAGTCAACATCGCTTGAGATGGTTTAGACATTTCCAACGAAGACCGCATGATGCACTAGTGCGCGTTGGAATTATAGGCCGCGCCGAAGGCCCAAGGAGATGTGGGGCCGATCTAAAATGACAGGGGAGGAGATAGCAAAAAGTGACTTATGGAATTGGAATATATCTGAAAAACTGGTTTCAGATAGGAGTGCATGGAAGTTAGCAATCCACATACTAGAACTTTAGTTCTCTTTTTTTTTTTTTTCTTTCCCTCTCAAACATTTATTTTACTTCCACGAAATTTTTTAATCTTTTTATTTTCCTCAAACCTTTGTTTTATTTTTATGAAAATCTTTTTTTGGGTTCCATATCTAGCCAACTCCAACTTGTTTGGGATTTATGACTTAGTTGTTGTTGTATACACAACGCATGCTGAATTTATTACACCATACATGATTGTGAGTTTTAAACATTGTTATCACGGCGAGCAACTAGTCGCAACTAGTCGACAAGTCGGTCTTGAGTCAGCGACTTGGACTCACGACTTGAATTTTGGTAATATGTCGGGCGACTAGAACGACAAGGAGCGACTAGTCGACTAGTCAGGTGATTAGGCGGTTTGATTTAACAGACTGGTTTTGTTTTGGGTCAAAACCAAAGAGAAAAAACAACAACAGTTCAGATGAGAGAATCGAAATCAAAATATGCTTTCGAACCATAAAGAACACGGTGAATTAAGGAAAACCGAAAGTTTCAATAAACCCTAACCTTCCATCTCTTGCTGGCGCTTTGCTTCTCGTGCCACGGTTTGCTGCTCCTACCGTCGTTGCTCTTCCATTGAAGCTGCCTCCTCTCTCCAGTTTAGCCGCAATCAACTCAGGTGCTTTTTTTTCATTCCTTTTTTTATTTATTTCCTGTTTGCAGTTTTTTCGATTCCAACAAAAAAACAGTGCATATGTATTTGAAATTGTTTTTTATGCCTACCAGTTAGTTGCTTTATTTTATTTTTTAATTTCATGTAGTTAGTTGTTGTTTAATTACCTGCTGCTATTTTTTTTTTAATTTAAACTAGTTGCTTCTATTTTTTCTAATTAAACTAGCTGCTGTTGATTTTTTTTTTTTACAGTGTAGATGGTTGCAGAAATACCAACAGCAAATATTGAATCATATGATCCCTCTAAGGTTCCAATGCAAAAGGATAAATCAATATATATTGGATGTATATATTTATTTATTTATCGACTAGTCCACTATTCGAGTAGTTGGACCTTTGTCGACTCAGCTCGACTTACCACCATAATAACAATGGTTTTAAAATAGGATTGAAATTATTAATTGCCAACAGATTATCATATTAAGAAGCCAACACATATTGATTTCCAGTCCAACAATATCGGTTTTCAACATTTTACAGCATGCACCATGTCATGTCGTTTGCAACAGCCCCTTCTTATCTCCTGCCTTGAATTGTTAGCAATTCTTGACTTCAAAATTTTGCAGTAGCCTTGAACCAATGCTTGCCAAAATTTTCTAACCTATATTACATATAACTTAAATTATCAAATACTATCAATTGTGCCAAATTGTAAAATATATTGTATAATTAATATTTTCTGACCCTGCCGACCATCGTAGTAATTATCATAAATAGTTATACTACATATACCCTATTAACTTTTGAAGGATTGTATTCATGTTTAGTAAAATTCAAGTGCTCACATGACATGAGGACCGCTCGGTGAAAGAAAGCTTCGCCTAACTATAAAATATGTCATGTTGATCCCTTACAGCTTGAAAAAAGTTCATTCAATAAACACCATACAATAATATAATCATGTATATTGTATAAGGAGAAGGAACCAAGGCATATCACACTTGTTTCTGCAATGGCTACTGCTACCATGTGACGTTACTGTAATCAAATCGACTAAATTAGTAAATTCAAAACAATAGCCATCACCTTCACTAAAATATTGATATAACAAAATTTGGCAATGTCAAAATAACCATTGCAATGATAATTATTCTGATTGTATACAAATTACTAAATCATTCTTTTGCTTGGATAACATGCAAAAATATTCCTATTGATGAAGTTGTAAAAGATATTAATATTTAGTGATTTAAACTGGTGTATTTATCACATACGTACATGATAGATTAAAGAGATTTGGAAATGGCGACCTCGTCTTCTTCTTTCACCTCCTTACGACAAGCCTTCGATTCATCCATCCCTCCTCTTCCCTCATGCAATTCATAGCCTATTCCCCCTGATCCTCCCCCTCCTCCCGGCAATCCCTCTATTGTCAAACCCTCCAATGAAAATCATGGAACTAATCTTCTAGATCCACATATTGCTTCTATTAGATCTACCATTTTTGATGCAAACCCTCCTGTAACTAACGACTCAACTTTCAATTTGTCAAAGTACTCCTCCTCCTTAAAAAATGTAACACCCCGTAATTCTGTGACATTAAGATTCTCAAATTAAAGTATAATTAATTTTTAAAAGAAAAATTAAAAGAAAAAGATCCATGTAGTTGTTTAATTTAAGTATTGTAACTAACATGAAAAAAGAGAAATAAGGAGAGAACAATAATTATTATTGTTCTAAGACTTATTAACAAAAGCCTCTGTAGCTCAGTTGGTTAAGGCATTGGATTTGTAGCATGGAGGTCGGGGGTTCGAACCCCAGCGGCGGCATAATTTTTTATCTTTGTTTTAGAGAGGGCCAACTGAACATGCAAATATATGTACGTATACAAATTCAAAATTTGAAAGGATAAGAACGTACATATAAGGAAATAAAGAAAATATATATATACATATGAGAATATAAATATATATATGCAAAAGATAAAATTTAAGATAAGGCTACAGTCAATGAAATATGGCAACATCATTTGAATTTTGAAAATAAAATGAAAGTTGTGCGTATATATATACGCGTAAAATGGTCGTTAGAGGAATTGTATACATATAAGAATATTTCATATGAATAAAACAGTTAAATAAATTCCAGAAATTCAAAAGTTCGAAAATCAAACTTCTACGCCAAAACAATTCATTCGAAATTCAAATTTCTACGCCAAAATAGCTTGTGGGACCCAATGCTGACTCAGCGCTGCGTGTATGATAAGGTTTGGCTAGATTCATCTACGTACCTGGACTATTTTCTTAACTGGATTCAATGCTGACTCAGCGCTGCGTGTACGATAAGGTCTTGAGCAGCTATATAAACAGCCCTAGACTCCATTCCTCTTTGCACCTCTCTCTTCTATCCTTATGCTGCTTAGATTCATGGCCTCTTCCTCTCCTCTTTAATTAAATTAATAAATAAAATAAAATATGATTCAAGACGAGGAGATGCTGCTAAAAGACTTTTAAGGAGGGATTCAAATCAAAGTTTCAAGTGAAGAATTCAAAGGCTAGCTCAAACAAGTTTCAAGCAACGACGCACGAATCATAGCCACGCTTTCCTTCTTTTCTAGATCTATTTTCTGTAAGTTGGTTATTTCTAGATCTGAATATTTTGTTTTATTTGTGACATGAAATTAAAGGAATAAAGGAATATGCCAAATCTCTCTCTCTCTCTCTTCGAATCTGTGTTTATACTCTTGGACTGAATTAAGAACTGTTATGATTCGAGGACAAATAAGACTGTAACCGTGACTATGACTATAGAACTGTGGCCTTTGAAAGCATATGCCTTTGGACTATGACATAAGCCTTTGATTTTGGGACATATAAACATTGCCTATGACAATGACTTATGACTATGGGAATTATTTTCCCTTTTGGACTATGAACATCGCATATGACTATGGACATTTCCTATGACTGTGACTGTGAGTACAAGGATTATTTCCTTGACTAGGCCTATACCTTTGATTTGGACATAAATTATTACTTATGACATAATGAGGACAACTGTGATTTTGACACCCATGATTTATGATTAGGAAAATATTGCTTTAGTTTTGTGATTGAGAAGTTGGGTCTAAACCCAATTTTTTATTCTACCTGTTCCTTGGTTTTTCTTTGGTTTTAAGACAGTGGGAATTTACCTATTAAGTTAGGTCTACCCACGTTCTTGAACCTATTTTGCCCATTCTTTGGTTTTAAGACAGTGGGAATTTACCTATTTAGTTTGGTCTACCCATCTTCTTGAACCTGCATTGTTATCCAAACCTTTTTATGCCAATTATTCCTTCTTGTCATTTTGATTCATTCCCTTTTTATCTACGAATCTAGATTTATTTATAATCTAGGTTGAATCAAGATTATTCGAACGGTGGGAATGCGATTTGGGGAAAAACATGGAAATGAATATGAACGTAATTGTAAACTTGGAAATTGGCATAATTTGGAATATGTATTATGACATGCATATTAAAATGAAAACGGGGAAATTTGACATGGATTAGGGAATATGTGACTTTGACATATTAAATTTAGCGTTAGTAAGTAAGCTAAATTTTAGGCATAAAATGTAAACTAGAAAAATAATTCTAGTTTTGCCATAAATTGTGAATTAGGATGTTAAACCAAGATTGGGTTAATTAAGGTTGATTTGGAATAAGTATATTAGCACAATTTTGAATTTATTCATAATTGTGAGCAATTGTCATGTTTAGAATAAATTATGGATAGCGACACTAAATTTGGTATAATTTACATACCAAAAAGTATAAATATGATAAATAAGAGAGAATGGGCTATAATAATAAATGTGACAATGTACATTAAAAGAGTAGTAATGAAATAAGTAAATTAGGAGTAATTTACTTATAGAATTCGTCATAAATGTTAAATTGTTCATTTACCACAAAATATGTAACTTGGTTAAGTTTTGGCCATAAATTATAAACTAGGATATTTAATCTAGTTTCGGCAATGAAATAGGAAATGGCCTATACTGCATGTTGGGTTAGGACTTGGGCCTAGAATATAAGTATACTAGTAGGCTTGACAAATAAATATAGGCCAAATTTGTCTAAAAAGGGGAAATGGGCTTTTGGAATAAATTGTTAACAATTTATAAACAAAAGAAAAGTATTTTGATAACATCCCTTTTTATAACACATAGACCAGAAGGTTCTAGGGTGACAGAGAGGATAGTGTCTAGGCTTGGGTTTGGAAAATACAAGTTTCCTGCCCTCCCTGGCTATCCCTAACTGATCCGAAGGACGGGATGGTTGTTTTCAAAACCAGATTTGGAAATTAATCAAAAACCCTTTGAACTTAGAAAACATGAATATGCCTAACCCGAGGTTAGACTGAGTTGCGGTGTAAACCTGCCCGGAACCGACCGGCACATCCAGTAACCGCAGCAATATCTGTCTAATGTGAGAGGTTGCGGCTTTAATTTATTAATTAAAGCTAGAACAAGAATGGGCGAGTTAAGTAAATAGAAACACTTAACCAATTTAACACAGTTAAGCAAGAATGGGTGGGTTAAGTCCATAGGAACACTTAACCGACTTAACAAAGTTAAGCTAGAATGGGAAGGTTAAGTCCATAGGAACACTTAACCAACCTAACACGGTTAAGCTAGAATGGGAAGGTTAAGGAACACTTAACCAACTTAGCACAGTTAAAGCTAGAATGGGAGGGTTAAGTCCATGGGAATACATAGCCAAATTAACATGTTGACTAGACTAGAAGGTGGGGTTAAGTAAAGTTAATACACTTAGCCAATTTAACATGTTAATTAGACTAGAGGTTGGGGTTAAGTAATACACTTAGCCAAATTAATATGTTAGCTGGACTAGACCATAGGGTTAAGTAAACTTGAACGCTTAACCATCAGAATATGATAAATGAATAGGGTTAAGTAAAAAGCATAAAGGGATAACACTTAACCAGTGTAATAGGATAAGGGAAGAGGGTTAAGATAGCTTGAATCGACTAAAGACACTTAACCAACCCAACCTGGCGAGAAAGAAAACTAAGTAGTAAACCTCAGTTGAAAAAGGGACTAAGTAGTAAAACTTAGTTAAGAAAACAAGGAATTTTGAAACTAAGTGGTAAACCTTAGTTAGTAGAACTAAGTAGTAATTCTTAGTATAACACGAAGGAGCGGACATCCATCTGGTTTTAAGAAGGCTCCAACGAATTGGGTTACGAAGCCCGAGGCTTCGAGGGGACGTGAGGGTACTCTTGGTATCCCTCTGTGAGGCTGCAGATGATCATCCTGGGCTCACAGAGGTTAAGGTCTGCGTTAGAAGAACCGAGGGTATGCCTTGGTTGCAATATATATGTGGCAACCTAAAGACTAGGATGGACCAGCGTGATTCGGCAAGAAGACGGTAGCCCTGTGATAGCAACTCGTCGTCTACCATCCATCTTGAGTCAATCGAGATACGTGAAGCGGAAAGGCGGAGAACTCCAAAAGACCATATACTTGCTATCTAGTTATGGTTGCGGATGGCCATAGGATAGTGGGGCACCGGGGGCCGGTGTATAGTTCTCATTTTACAAGGTGTGCCTTTCATTAGCTGAGGGAGGGGTCAAGTGGGACCATAGCCACTGGAATAAAAACAGACCTTAGCATCTGCATCGGCAGATATCTGAAAGCTCCCGACCGAGTTCTGTATTCCTTGATTTGCCCTGTCACAGGACTCGAATCGCACATTACAGGACATGTGCATCTAGACAAGCGATAACGATTCGCGATACATGCGTGGGGAAGCCTAGGAACATATACCACTCTAGGTAGTGTGTCCTAGACTTGGGGGCATTGTTCGACAGGTAGCGTAATCCCTAGTTGGACTAGGTGGCATAAACCCTGAACTCGAAAAGCGTTCAGCAGATAGCGTAAAACTATAGTTAAATCTAGAAAGCACTTGATAGAAAACCCTAGACTAGATCTAGGTAATAAATAATAAATGTATGCCTGAAGGTAATGGAAACTACAGGGGTTGGGTTCACGTTATCGTTACTAGTTGAACACTAGTTAGGTGGTGCAGAGATATAGAAACCAGTATAACAAGGAAATAGCGAAGCTGCGAAAGTATTAGAGCGTATCCAGTCATCTTAGCATATCTTGTGACTACCTTGTCTAATCTTGTTGACCTTATCGTCATGGTGTAATCTTGTACTCAGTTAATTCATGTCGTTTTGTTTTTCCATGTTCACATGCTAGAAGTTACTGAACTTACTCAGGCTTTATGTCTGACTCTGTTTTTCTTTTGTCTTCTTTTCTTCCGTCCCCCCCCCCAGGTAGTTGAGGAGGGAATAGTATAACTCAGGATTAGACTGGACCATTGCTCTTTCCAGCTTGAAGATTTGACGAAGTTGTCTTTGGATTCTCTTCCAGATGTTATGGCTGGCTCTTGCTACATTGGGGAATATATAAATGTATTTTCATGCTTCTTTATTTTATAAAGACAGATGATACTCTGATATTGTAAAAGAATCTTGTACAGACTATTTTATCAATAAAGCAAAGTTCTATTTTCCACTGTTTAATAATTTGTCTGTCTTGTAATTTATCTGCATCTTTTACCCAAAATGCTCCACAGAACTTAGTGCATTCCCTTTGTGAGTGACACTAACGGACGTGGGGTGTTACACGTGGTATCAGAGCTGAAGGTTACCGGATCAGATAAAGGATTTGAAAAATTATTTTTCAAAATGGTTTTTAAAGAAGCATTTTCAAAAGAAAAGTTTTGTTTTAAAGGAATATTCCCCCAAAGCCATATGCACTGTCTTCTCTTCCTCTGTTTGAATTCTTGTCTCCTTCTTTCTTTAGTCTCTGGGGCTCCTGGCTTTCTGGGCGGTAACCTCATCGAAGGGCAAAGTAGTGCCCGTCCTCCATCTATAGCCGTATTCGTTCCACTTACGGCCAGTCTTCTTTCAAGTTTATAAGGTTTTTCTGTATGATGGAAGCAGTTTTCGAGAGATTTGCCAACATAGCAATACATGGAAAGGGATGAGGAGTTTGGAAAAAGGGACAAAACCCTAGGATGAGGAATGCATGGAGATAGGTTAGCTCACGAAGGAGGAAGAAATTATAAAAGAGGAAGTATCCTTACTAGAGTATGATAGGGCATATAATTAAAGACAAGGGCAAGGACGAGGGACAAGATTTTTAGAAGGACAAGTACATGCTAAGCATACCTAGGAGATAGGTGGTAAAAGTTTCTGTTGGAAAGAATCTAGTTTTCTGTTCATACTCTTTCCTTCGGTTTTAGCGCTCCGCATCTGTTCATATTTGCTTCCATAGTTAAGTCTCTGCACCTTAGTACTTGTATAGTAAGAAGATCCCAATCAGTCTCAAACCCAGTGGGTGGTTCGACCCATTTATTTTTGGATAGTAGGGGTTTGAGAATAGTTATCGAGTTTGTTTATATCATATCACGTAGATCGTCTAAATTCGGAGGAGATATTCCTTGGATGCTTGTCTGATATTGGTTTAGGCCTTTGGGGCTTGTACTTGAGGAATGTCGAGTTCGACTAGGATGGTTTGCGTGAGAGATGAATAGTTGTGACAGGCGCTCTAAAAAGCGCGTAGTGATCTTTCAACCCTTATAGTTATGGCATGGTGGATAAGGGAGAGACCTCTAATCATACACTTGGTACCGTGATTGACATCTGTTTATTTTGGAAATGGAGGTTAGGAACTTCACAATCGTGAAGATAAATTGGTTAAGATACAGTGGAGTAAAGCTCAAGAAGGCTAGATACTAGCAACATGCCCTTTTCCTTAAGGGTGCATCCTTGATTTCTCTGTTTAGGAGCTTTACACGTAGTTGTTTCTCTCTTTCCAAAGTATATCCTCTAGGTCGTATCTGCGATCCTTAGGTAGAAGCCAATGGATGTAAACATGTATTTGAAACATGTTATGGTTGAATGGTTGCAAGTGGTTGCAAATGGTTGCTCGTGGATGCATATGCATACGTATTAGGCACTAGATCAAGTTCGGACGCTCTCATATTGCATTTACATATATGCATTTGTTTATAAGTTGAACTTGATATGATATCATATGGGCGTTGCATATGGTTGAATGGATGTGCACGCATGTAGTATTTACATGACTAGGGATGTTTGCATGCATGATTGGACGCATGGCACTAACATGATTTGCATTAAGGAGGTCAAATGAATCAGTAGACCGCCTGATTTTGCATTAGATAGAGACATATACACACACTATGCATATGAACATGAAAGCATTAGAAATCTTTTAAGGACAATGAATGCCTGTGATTTAATGGTTGAGTAGATGGGTGATTGGATGGTAGGACACATTCTTCCTAACTTGAAGATTTCGGGGACGAAATCCTTTTAAGTGGGGGAGAATGTAACACCCCGTAATTCTGTGACATTAAGATTCTCAAATTAAAGTATAATTAATTTTTAAAAGAAAAATTAAAAGAAAAAGATCCATGTAGTTGTTTAATTTAAGTATTGTAACTAACATGAAAAAAGAGAAGTAAGGAGAGAACAATAATTATTATTGTTCTAAGACTTATTAACAAAAGCCTCTGTAGCTCAGTTGTTAAGGCATTGGATTTGTAGCATGGAGGTCGGGGGTTCGAACCCCAGCGGCGGCATAATTTTTTTATCTTTGTTTTAGAGAGGGCCAACTGAACATGCAAATATATGTACGTATACAAATTCAAATTTTGAAAGGATAAGAACGTACATATAAGGAAATAAAGAAAATATATATATACATATGAGAATATAAATATATATATATGCAAAAGATAAAATTTAAGATAAGGCTACAGTCAATGAAATATGGCAACATCATTTGAATTTTGAAAATAAAATGAAAATTGTGCGTATATATATACGCGTAAAATGGTCGTTAGAGGAATTGTATACATATAAGAATATTTCATGTGAATAAAACAGTTAAATAAATTCCAGAAATTCAAAAGTTTGGAAATCAAACTTCTACGCCAAAACAATTCATTCGAAATTCAAATTTCTACGCCAAAATAGCTTGTGGGACCCAATGCTGACTCAGCGCTGCGTGTATGATAAGGTTTGGCTAGATTCATCTACGTACCTGGACTATTTTCTTAACTGGGTTCAATGCTGACTCAGCGCTGCGTGTACGATAAGGTCTTGAGCAGCTATATAAACAGCCCTAGTCTCCATTCCTCTTTGCACCTCTCTCTTCTATCCTTATGCTGCTTAGATTCATGGCCTCTTCCTCTCCTCTTTAATTAAATTAATAAATAAAATAAAATATGATTCAAGACGAGGAGATGCTGCTAAAAGACTTTTAAGGAGGGATTCAAATCAAAGTTTCAAGTGAAGAATTCAAAGGCTAGCTCAAACAAGTTTCAAGCAACGACGCACGAATCATAGCCACGCTTTCCTTCTTTTCTAGATCTATTTTCTGTAAGTTGGTTATTTCTAGATCTGAATATTTTGTTTTATTTGTGACATGAAATTAAAGGAATAAAGGAATATGCCAAATCTCTCTCTCTCTCTCTCTTCGAATCTGTGTTTATACTCTTGGACTGAATTAAGAACTGTTATGATTCGAGGACAAATAAGACTGTAACCGTGACTATGACTATAGAACTGTGGCCTTTGAAAGCATATGCCTTTGGACTATGACATAAGCCTTTGATTTTGGGACATATAAACATTGCCTATGACAATGACTTATGACTATGGGAATTATTTTCCCTTTTGGACTATGAACATCGCATATGACTATGGACATTTCCTATAACTGTGACTACAAGGATTATTTCCTTGACTAGGCCTATACCTTTGATTTGGACATAAATTATTACTTATGACATAATGAGGACAACTGTGATTTTGACACCCATGATTTATGATTAGGAAAATATTGCTTTAGTTTTGTGATTGAGAAGTTGGGTCTAAACCCAATTTTTTATTCTACCTGTTCCTTGGTTTTTCTTTGGTTTTAAGACAGTGGGAATTTACCTATTAAGTTAGGTCTACCCACGTTCTTGAACCTATTTTGCCCATTCTTTGGTTTTAAGACAGTGGGAATTTACCTATTTAGTTAGGTCTACCCATCTTCTTGAACCTGCATTGTTATCCAAACCTTTTTATGCCAATTATTCCTTCTTGTCATTTTGATTCATTCCCTTTTTATCTACGAATCTAGATTTATTTATAATCTAGGTTGAATCACGATTATTCGAACGGTGGGAATGCGATTTGGGGAAAAACATGGAAATGAATATGAACGTAATTGTAAACTTGGAAATTTGCATAATTTGAAATATGTATTATGACATGCATATTAAAATGAAAACGGGGAAATTTGACATGGATTAGGGAATATGTGATTTTGACATATTAAATTTAGCGTTAGTAAGTAAGCTAAATTTTAGGCATAAAATGTAAACTAGAAAAATAATTCTAGTTTTGCCATAAATTGTGAATTAGGATGTTAAACCAAGATTGGGTTAATTAAGGTTGATTTGGAATAAGTATATTAGCACAATTTTGAATTTATTCATAATTGTGAGCAATTGTCATATTTAGAATAAATTATGGTTAGCGACACTAAATTTGGTATAATTTACATACCAAAAAGTATAAATATGATAAATAAGAGAGAATGGGCTATAATAATAAATGTGACAATGTACATTAAAAGAGTAGTAATGAAATAAGTAAATTAGGAGTAATTTACTTATAGAATTCGTCATAAATGTTAAATTGTTCATTTACCACAAAATATGTAACTTGGTTAAGTTTTGGCCATAAATTATAAACTAGGATATTTAATCTAGTTTCGGCAATGAAATAGGAAATGGCCTAAACTGCATGTTGGGTTAGGACTTGGGCCTAGAATATAAGTATACTAGTAGGCTTGACAAATAAATATAGGCCAAATTTGTCTAAAAAGGGGAAATGGGCTTTTGGAATAAATTGTTAACAATTTATAAACAAAAGAAAAGTATTTTGATAACATCCCTTTTTATAACACATAGACCAGAAGGTTCTAGGGTGACAGAGAGGATAGTGTCTAGGCTTGGGTTTGGAAAATACAAGTTTCCTGCCCTCCCTGGCTATCCCTAAATGATCCGAAGGATGGGATGGTTGTTTTCAAAACCAGATTTGGAAATTAATCAAAAACCCTTTGAACTTAGAAAACTTGAATATGCCTAACCCGAGGTTAGACTGAGTTGCGGTGTAAACCTGCCCGGTACCGACCGGCACATCCAGTAACCGCAGCAATATCTGTCTAATGTGAGAGGTTGCGGCTTTAATTTATTAATTAAAGCTAGAACAAGAATGGGAGAGTTAAGTCCATAGAAACACTTAACCAATTTAACACAGTTAAGCAAGAATGGGTGGGTTAAGTCCATAGGAACACTTAACCGACTTAACAAAGTTAAGCTAGAATGGGAAGGTTAAGTCCATAGGAACACTTAACCAACCTAACACGGTTAAGCTAGAATGGGAAGGTTAAGGAACACTTAACCAACTTAGCACAGTTAAAGGTAGAATGGGAGGGTTAAGTCCATGGGAATACTTAGCCAAATTAACATGTTGACTAGACTAGAAGGTGGGGTTAAGTAAAGTTAATACACTTAGCCAATTTAACATGTTAATTAGACTAGAGGTTGGGGTTAAGTAATACACTTAGCCAAATTAATATGTTAGCTGGACTAGACCATAGGGTTAAGTAAACTTGAACGCTTAACCATCAGAATATGATAAATGAATAGGGTTAAGTAAAAAGCATAAAGGGATAACACTTAACCAGTGTAATAGGATAAGGGAAGAGGGTTAAGATAGCTTGAATCGACTAAAGACACTTAACCAACCCAACCTGGCGAGAAAGAAAACTAAGTAGTAAACCTCAGTTGAAAAAGGGACTAAGTAGTAAAACTTAGTTAAGAAAACAAGGAATTTGGAAACTAAGTGGTAAACCTTAGTTAGTAGAACTAAGTAGTAATTCTTAGTATAACACGAAGGAGCGGACATCCATCTGGTTTTAAGAAGACTCCAACGAATTGGGTTACGAAGCCCGAGGCTTCGAGGGGACGTGAGGGTACTCTTGGTATCCCTCTGTGAGGCTGCAGATGATCATCCTGGGCTCACAGAGGTTAAGGTCTGCGTTAGAAGAACCGAGGGTATGCCTTGGTTGCAATATATATGTGGCAACCTAAAGACTAGGATGGACCAGCGTGATTCGGCGAGAAGACGGTAGCCCTGTGATAGCAACTCGTCGTCTACCATCCATCTTGAGTCAATCGAGATACGTGAAGCGGAAAGGCGGAGAACTCCAAAAGACCATATACTTGCTATCTAGTTATGGTTGCGGATGGCCATAGGATAGTGGGGCACCGGGGGCCGGCGTATAGTTCTCATTTTACAAGGTGTTCCTTTCATTAGCTGAGGGAGGGGTCAAGTGGGACCATAGCCACTGGAATAAAAACAGACCTTAGCATCTGCATCGGCAGATATCTGAAAGCTCCCGACAGAGTTCTGTATTCCTTGATTTGCCCTGTCACAGGACTCGGATCGCACATTACAGGACATGTGCATCTAGACAAGCGATAACGATTCGCGATACATGCGTGGGGAAGCCTAGGAACATATACCACTATAGGTAGTGTGTCCTAGACTTGGGGGCATTGTTCGACAGGTAGCATAATCCCTAGTTGGACTAGGTGGCATAAACCCTGAACTCTAAAAGCGTTCAGCAGATAGCGTAAAACTATAGTTAAATCTAAAAAGCACTTGATAGAAAACCCTAGACTAGATCTAGGTAATAAATAATAAATGTATGCCTAAAGGCAATGGAAACTACAGGGGTTGGGATCACGCTATCGTTACTAGTTGAACACTAGTTAGGTGGTGCAGAGATATAGAAACCAGTATAACAAGGAAATAGCGAAGCTGCGAAAGTATTAGAGCGTATCCAGTCATCTTAGCATATCTTGTGACTACCTTGTCTAATCTTGTTGACCTTATCGTCATGGTGTAATCTTGTATTCAGTTAATTCATGTTGTTTTGTTTTTCCATGTTCACATGCTAGAAGTTACTGAACTTACTCAGGCTTTATGTCTGACTCTGTTTTTCTTTCGTCTTCTTTTCTTCCGTTCCCCCCCCCCCCAGGTAGTTGAGGAGGGAATAGTATAACTCAGGATTAGACTGGACCGTTGCTCTTTCCCAGCTTGAAGATTTGACGAAGTTGTCTTTGGATTCTCTTCCAGATGCTACGGCTGGCTCTTGCTACATTAGGGAATATATAAATGTATTTTCATGCTTCTTTATTTTATAAAGACAGATGATACTCTGATATTGTAAAAGAATCTTCTACAGACTATTTTATCAATAAAGCAAAGTTCTATTTTCCACTGTTTAATAATTTGTCTGTCTTGTAATTTATCTGCATCTTTTACCCAAAATGCTCCACAGAACTTAGTGCATTCCCTTTGTGAGTGACACTAACGGACGTGGGGTGTTACAAAAATGCAAATCAGTCCTCATCTAACGCTTCTTTTCCATCATTCACGAAAAAGGATTATGCATCCCTATTTAATTCTCTACCTCAGAATGGTGGTGTATATCAGCCTCAACATTTCGAAATCCCTAGGGATGGTGTACCGAAGAAGATCCTAGATACTGTCAGATCTAAAGGTATGAAGTTCTGGAGAGATTTCTTGGTAGGATTCTTTCTTGATGGCACCTCATTATATCCTTTAAATTTTTTGAATTGGTTTTGGAAATTAGATAGTGATGTTAATATAAGATCAGATGGGTTACATTATTATTTCAAGTTTTCAAATGAAGCTGACAGAGTTTTTTCCTTTTAAATCTGATCCAATTTTTATAAGAGGACGTATGTTCATTATAACACTACAAGAAAATATGGATTATATAGCATTATACCATAGCGTTCTAATTAAAGGGCTATATAAAATTGAGTTAAGTAAAAAATATAACTATATATTGAGCTATAAAAGAAACAATCCACTATGTTTTAAGCAATTAATTTTACAAACGTGGGAGCTGAAACAAACGCGGCATGCTTGTAAAAAATGCCCGTGAAAAGTCAAAACTCCTTCCCTCTTACTTTCCTCTTCTCTTTTACCATCGAGCTAAATTGGGCTAAATTTATTATCTTAGATTCATGGCCGCTTCAAATCCATCAACACACTGCAACTCTTTGCTCCAGCAGGCATTAAAGCATCGATTAGTTCCAGTAACCATCACTGCATCCTATATATTTGCTCCACATGCAATCCCATATTATTGCTCGAGCTTGCGTTTTAGGGTAATTTCGAATCCTTGATTTTCATTTGTTTCTTCTGATTGTTTAATTTAACTGATTTTGAATCTTATATGTGCTAATCATATGTTTCCATTCATCTGCCTTCATTGTTAATTTTACGACTTAAATCATTAGTTGATGCTTTCTTCTTTGAAGTCAAACGCATTTCAGGTGTTACTTTCAATGTTCGATTTTCCATTCAATGTTCGATGTTCTTATTATATCCAGCTGTTGCCTTTTCATTGATTCAATTTAGGTTTCAGGTAATATATTTTCCAACATCTATTTTACTTTCCCATATGAATTAAGGTATTTAATCGTACAAACATCAAGATATTCAGAAGTCACATCTGGAGTCTTTATTTTTGTATTTATTATCAATATCTTTTATGTACATTAGATTCTCACTTTTCTTTACGCAGGTTGTCGCAATTAGAAATTGAGTATTAAATATTAATTGGTTTTAACATGTAATTTCTTAACTGCAGCCAACATTATGTTTACTTTCTGGCTAATGATATTACTTGAAACTTAAGTGCTACTGGATTTTTTTTACAAAGTATGATTCATGTAGTGTAATTCTTTTATACGGTTTTCAGCACCACATTAATTTTAAAATTTTTGTTTTTTTTCCAGTAGATAATTCCAATATGTGATAATTCAATATGTTTTTTTATGTCCATGATAATCTGCTTAGTTTGAAAATGATTACTTTGCCAGAATGAGTTGAATTATGACAGTGATATCTCTTCCTAAGGTATTACTCTTCCTTTCTTTTTTTATTGATTTGAATTTTCTATGCCATCGTATTTTGATATAAAAGCAACGATAAAAAAGTAACCTTTTTTGATTTTCCACAAAATATAACTTTTTTGTGTTATGATTCATCCTTTTCCTAGTAAATCATGTTTCGGTTTGTTAATGTAAACTATAGTGTGGTTTGTTTAGTGGAAAGTGGAATATTCATAATAGATTACATCCACAAAATAATTTACACAAGTTTATTGTGCACAGTGAGTACCATGGGCAAGATGAGAGTAACTCAAGTGATATTGAATATTCTGGTTATGACTTTGAATGTGAAATATAAGTTATATATTCCAAAGCATAAAGTCATATATCAGGTATGGGTTTCATGTTATTTTATTTCTACGTTGAATCATTATAGTTGTTTGCAAATAAGTTACTTGAATATGTAGTAAAGGTGGAACCTCTTTCCTTTTCATTTCAAGCCTTACATCTTTCACAATTGGAACTCAATTATATTATAAAGTTTCTAATTCATGAACATCTGTAATTCATGATTATAATGTATAGCACATAAGACATTAGAAATGAGTGGTTTTTCCAATATTCAAGATGAATACACATTATTGCATAAACTGGTTAGTTTAAATTTTTACAACTTGGAGAGCATTTGACTTTACTGGTGATTTGATATTGCTACTCATAGGATTTGAAAACAATGGTTTGTTACTTTTGTTAATATCGGGTTAAGCAGGATTTTGAGATTGTATTTTTAATATTACTCTTTATTTTAATTTACTACACTCATGACTTTCATCTGACATATTCCAACTCTATATAATTTGTAACCATAATATTTTAAGTTACTTTATGGTTACATTGGTTCTGCTGTATAGTTATATAAATTTGAATCTTACCAAGTATAGGGATTTCTAAAGAGGGATGAAAGCAATCACGGGACCAATGATCTTATATCGTTTTTGAATATTTACATAACAAGATTTATCATTGAACTTATTCTGATACTGGTTATGTAGACTCTCCAAAGTCCAAACTCTCAATTTATTAAGGAGGAGAGGCTTTTTGATAATGATAACATCAAACAATTAAATCCTCCTAATTACCACCAATTTCTTCGGATATGTAGTTTTTAAATATTGATAAATTGTTTTTAACGCTTACGTAAGAGCAATGTCTTAAATTAGTATTGAACATTGAGGATGCAAGTTGGGTACATGTTAAGAGTTATTTGCAGTAAATGGTTTATAAATTTGATATTTCTATATGATAGTTTTTAGATTTTTGGCTTTTTGGGCATGTAACAAATATTAGTTTTTTATCATCATACATGCTGATTACATTGCTGTGGTAAACTTATAATGCAATGGTCCTTAATAACTCAAATGTCAAAATAATTAATACTACATAATATTTTATGCTTTTGTGGAAAATAAACCAACATCTGTTCTGCTACTTAAATAGTAAAACAGGAACTTCACACTGGTTATGCGTATCCTTTGTCTTTATGCATTTTAAAATTTTGCATTTACTACGTTCCTCATTCTTTTTGTTCTTCAGTATACCAACTGCCAACATCACGAGCTTTCCCCTCGACTTCTGTTTCTTTCCTATTTCAAATTACTAAATCAATTTTTCCCCTAATTAACATTTACTCCCTCTGCTTATTTGCTCCAGTTTTGTTCTTATTCCTTCCAAATTCGCACTGCTGTTGTTTCTGTCCATCTATATAATACATAACAGGATAAATCTGAACACACGTTGTGCTTCATTGTTGTCTTTGTTCATCTTCAATAGCTCACATTTCCCCTTACTATTTATGTTTCTTTACCCTTTAATTTTCCCTGTCTAGCCAAATTCATAATCTTATACCATCTTAGACAATGCGAGGAAGAGAAAACCCTAAACGTTTCACATTTAAATCCGGTTTTCCCTTTATTTTCTAAATTATTTCAATACATCTTTGTCAGAAGGTATTGTCTAAGGCTACCAACTGGCTCATGCTATTGTTGCTATGCGATCTCCTTCTTTTTGTTGTCACTATTCCTTAATCGATGGTCGTTTTCATCTGATTACCGGCATCAGTGGAAATCCTCGATAGTGGAGCGCAACCTTTTATTTCCCACTAGGTAATATAATCCTAGGTGAGAATATTGTTGCTTTAATTTTTGATGGACAGTTATGCATTTTTTCTCTCATGGGTCATGATTTCAGTACATGAAACTAGGATCAATGCTGAATGACTCAATTTCATGCCAATAGTCATCTCTAATCTAATTATTCATCTTCATTTTATTTTACCCGCTGTGGTTGTTACAAATAACAATTTCTTTCATTTGCTAAAGGAGAACGAAATTTTATTGACTCAAGAATATGCATGTCTGCACATTGTAGCAGTATACAAATTGATTTTTTTCCAGTGTCGTTATTTTCTAATCTAAACCTTAACATTTTCAACTTGCTGATCTTTATTAAGCCATAATACGTTGAATTTCGGTAAATGATTCTTATTTTCTCCCACTACTCGATCTCATCCAGATTGTTACTTTTCTCCTGTTGTTGTCATTTTTGATTTAATAATTGTAAATATCTGCACAAACCTGAAACTATTATTTTTCTTATCATAACATAAATTCTATCTCAATACATTACCGCAAAATCAGCCTAAAGTAAATATTATGTAACAATCCGGAAAATCCGAACCAATTTAAAATTTTTATTTTGACAATTTTAACGAATTTTGAATATTTAAAATGAATTATTTTAAATAATAACGACGGAAAATTTATTTTCGACGAAGTTAAAACGAATAATTTTATTTTAATTATAAATGGAATTGAGTATGACGCGGTAGTTTGAAAATTTGATTTCAAATTTCAAATGAATGTACAGGATTCAAAATAAACCAAATTTTAGCAAAACTAAAAATATTAGAATCTATTTGAAAATATCTTTCCAACGAATCCGAAAAATCAAAATTTCATAGCAGGAATAAAAGTTATGCCTAATTTAAAATTTGGAATAGTCGCCATGGAATTTTGGGCCCTTAAAAATGGCGATTTTGCAAACGACCTCTGTTTTCGACGAAACCACTTTTATTGGTTCCGGGATGTCGAATTATTGCTAGATTTCAAAATTCATAATTTTTGAAATCAATATGTGAGCGTGGCAAAAGAAAACGTGTTTTAATAGTTTTAATCAATTTGGATCGACCAGAAAATAGCCATTTTTCAAACGGTCTTCAAATTTGACGATTGGTTTTGTTAGGACCGTATCGTCAATATGAAGCTAGAAATAATTTTTCCAGAATTTTCAGAGTCCGTATGTGGCCCCGGTAAATTAAAATGTACGTTCAAATTGAATATATATTGATTTATATTTTAATTTGAAGGAAAACTAATCATAACAATGGAATTGGCTTACAGAACATATCCCATTGTATTCAGAATATGGGTAATTAGCTAGGGGTGACAGTAGGTGGGTTCGGTTTTGTAACGATCCAGGGAAAAATCTCAACACTCGAATTTTCAACAGTTATACATAAACCCGTATTACTTGCCAAAAACCCAGAACCCCAAATTGTCAATAGAAAGAAATTAGAGGGTGAGAATAGAAAGAAAGAAATATTAGAATAGAAGAAAGAAGAAAAACACATCAGAATCTCACAACGGAACGAATAAAATATAATATAACAAATCTTTGTATACAAAAGAACTGTATATACATACCAACCATCAGAGTACAACAGACAACGGAAATAACTTTGTATAACTAACGGTGAAGCCTCCTGCTTCTAGCTCCTAAAACTCCATGCGAAACCTAAGCTGGAACATACTCGGTCTGACCCGAGCACATTTGAAGCAAAGCAAAATACACCGGGTCAGTCTGGAATACTTTCAGTGATAAATTCACAGAACACACACACTTGTTTAACTTTGGAAAATCCTTTATGGAATCAAAGGATAATAGTAAGAACAGCCCACACATAAACATGGACGGTTTTTACCTTACTATAACCCAAACCATTTTTGAAATCATAACTTATTCTGATATTATCATAATGTCTAAATACAAATAATTAACAATCTAGTGGAACGCTTGCGTCTCACGCTCCACATTTATAGTATACAATCGAAAACCGCGGGCGCTTATTGGATATTGGATTCCGACTATAACAAGGTATGGGACCACCTACCGATAGTGTATCTCTAGAGGCGAATACACTGGGTTCAACAAGAACGTCTTGCAACCCGGCCCACACATGACGGACCACTCATTTCGCTTGAGTGTATCGAATGCATATCATCGACGGTTGTGATCAACAGCCGACTCCCGAAAAGGGACAGCATCAAATATAGATTAAAGAAGCAAATTGAATTTCTCTAAATAGGTGATCACACACCCTAATGGGAGCGACCCACATAGCCATGCTGCCTGCCCGATTTTTGTCATTTCCCGGTTGATGAGGCTTGAGGCCAAAGCTTAACTTTAAAACATCCGATCATCATTCACTTTGAATGCCACATGGTCAGATCCGCCAGATCACACTGATTGACGTCCACAAAAATTCTCTAGTTTATTTGGCTAGAGAATAACCATTTCTCTGCCATCAACTATGGTACGTTTGGAGAAATCAACGCATGTAATTACTTTGGAAATACTCTATTAGACATCCGTCCATACAAGTCATCCAGGAACAGGATGAATCGAAGGTACTCTCCTACTGCATCTCATATAGGAATCAACCTATGAATCAGTAGCGAGTAGTCCTTGCAAACCGCAAAATCTCAACCACGACCGAATCACGTCAGAATACCTCTGCGTTGCAACACAGAGAATATTCGTCAAGTAATCTTTCTGCTTATGAAGATCCATGGCCTTCACTTGCTCCGTCTTTAATTGATGTCTTCATGTATTTGCTAGTCGGAATGGTTTTCGAATATAACTTCGATCCCGGTCTTTCCGTACCAACAATCGTATTGATCTGGTTTGATAGTTGGTGTTTTAACTATCAAATAACAATAGCGTGAAAAAATTGAGTTTGCTGATTCGGCACTTGGCATGACTTGGCCCATTTAAAATATATTTGACAAATTTGTTAAAACAAATGTCGACTCATAACCAAATATTCTTATTAACATCGAAACTAATAGCACAGTATTTTTTTCCAAAATCTCGCACTTATATTCGACATTTCTTGTATGGGATATCACACCAATTACAATGCCTTTCACTCATTTCAAACCAATACCATTCCTCGATAATAATGAAGCCGTTTATGTTGGGGTATTTTATTTACCTCTCAGACCTTTATTGACAACGTTCTTATCTCAGAATAAATACCAGTTTGTAACTTAAACCCTCATAAAAATCTTATTTACCACCTTGATTTCAAACCCGGTTTTATAAACCGTTTCTTTTATTTGAATTCTCCTTTTGATATAATCTCCTTACTTAACTCGTTTGATCAAGTAAGTCCTCATTCAAAACACAACTTTTAGTTTATCATTTTGGTGTAAAAACCTTCTCAAAATCTCGCTTCGATTTCTTCCTTGTAATAATCCATTTACCATCTTTTCACTACTTCTGGAATTTTATTCTAAAGCCATCGCTATATTTTAGGTTATTATTAATCTACTTATCATCTCCCTTTATTATTTCTCTTCATTTGAATTCCCTTTACTTAATTTAGTAATTAAGAAAAATCTTATTTAAATCTCCACATTCACCTACACCTATCATTTACCAATCTCGTTTGAAAACCTGGTTTATATATCTCTTTATAACACCCTATTTGACTTTGATCGCACTTATCGACGCTTTAATTACTTCCAATGGAACTCCAATTAAAGGTCACTTCTTTAATTATTATTAATTAAAATAATAATTAACTTTAACATTAAATATATTAAAAATAGTTTACTTCGTTATTAATAGGATCATTATCATTTATAAAATCTTATTGAATAATAATTAACTTCATTAACATTAAACAATTTAGAAATTTCCTTAATTAATAATTAATCGAGGATTAGCTAGTATTTTACACTATTCGAATATTCAGAATATTTAAATCAATTTTCTTCCATTTGTAAATTTTACTCAAAACGGTTGATTTCATCGACCGTACACCTCAGTTAGCAGTTAACTGATTTTCATTTGTCATTTCCCCTTTTAAATCAATTAAATAACTTAACTAATTTAAAAGTACCATTTAATTGGTTCAAAAACAATTATTTCCTTTTTACCAGCCTATAGGTAAGTTTTCTGGTTTTCTAGCTTTCAGCACATGTACAAACATACAGTCTTATCACATAAGATCGTTTAAACTATTTCTCTTATAAACCCGATTAAAAATATTTATTTATAAATTTCTAATTTAGTTAATTATATAAAATTACTATAAAACTTCAATTCAGTTATAAAATAATTTATAATTTTAAACCTGCGTCAATTCGCCGAATGGTAAACCGACGCCTGAAACAACACAATTTAGGCCATTCACTGCCAATTACCAAATCAATACTATCGGTTGATTTTAAACACAGCACAGGTGAATATTTATTCAACCATCACGCTCAAATAGGTTTTACTACCATATGGGTTAAATCAATTCAAATATCAACAATACAAAACAAACAAACAACATATATAATATTTGAGGAATCCGGTCGGATCCCTCCAACCTGTTCTTCCCTGCATCACAGCTCGGTCTACATTTCATAACAATATATGAAATAAACTTCAATAATCTATTAATTTAAAATGATGTAATTTCAATAACAGCAACCAATCAAACAATAACAACCAATAGCAGCCAATCAACCAATTTATACTATTAAAGGCAAATTATATTTTAATATGAATTTACCACATTACAGGATTTCAGAAGGTGTGAGAATTAACTCACCAGATTATTCGGTCGACGGTTGATGCGTTTGTTGCATTTGATTTCAGTCGAACGTTCAAAATTAGCTGAACTTTCAACTGTGTCAAATCAATGCCTAGTCAGTGCCATCGTCTAGGTCTCCTCCCTGCGATCCAACGGATCCAGTTTCGTTAGAATTTGTTAACGTACGAGGAAGTTATACTAGTTTAAAGTTTGAATATATTATTTGATTATATATTAAGTAATTAATATTTTAATTAAAAAAGAAGTTACCTTAACTAATCACTGCTATGTCATCATGGATTAAAGAAAAAACGCGTTTCCCATTTCCTGATGCTCACAACCCCGATCTCTCTTCAATGTTGAAAACCACGGGACCTTTATCCACCAACCACCATCAACGTCGACCACCGGAGCCTCTCCACCTGTGACCGCCCTGACTGGCCATCCTCCCAGCGCTGACACCTGGAACGGTGAGCCCCAAAACCCCACGACGTCACCGGAATTTTGTTTTGCCCCAATTCGATTAAGACCCAAAATTCACCCCCGTCCGACCACTTCAGGCTACCGCACCACCACCAGTCTGACCCCCTCGCGTCCCCCTTTCTTCGACTTCAGACCACCCTCATCTAATAACGCCCAGGGTCACCGGAAATTGAAGAAATCCGTCCGCCATAAGTAAACCAAACCCAAAAATTTCACCTCCGTTCATCTAACCAACACGTCCATCACAACCTGTATCTGACTACCCGACCAAAGCCAAAAATCACCACCTCTTTGTCCTCTACAACATCGTCTTAGACTTCACCATCGATCGACCACCCAAACTCCGCAAAAGGGCATAAAAACAAAAATCAGATCTCACCATTGCTCGCGATTTCCGACCACCACCGGCCACAAAACCTCCCCAACTTTAGTCTGCAGCTAGCCCTCGACCCGATCTACCCTTTTGCTTCAGAAACCCATATCAATTTCACCACGAATCGAGAGATATAAATTGTTTTAGGATAATGGGGTTTTTCGCAAAATTAATGGATGTATTTTGAGACTTGGCTGGAATTTCTGATTTTAGGGGGTTTATATAAGCGGGTTTTATTATATTTTAACTTGACGTGACTACCGACAACGACCGACGGTTTTTATTTCGTACCTATCGCTATTTCGAACGTTGTTTATTCGCTCCTGCGCTCATATACAAACTCCTTTCAAGACGCGAGTGGACGGCATAGTATTATTTGACGATACGGTCCTAAAGAAACTTGTTTAGTCGAATTCTAAGTCCGTTTGCTTGAATGGCCCTCGTTCACGTTCAAATGGTCGTTTTTATTTGTATTTTATTTTTCCATACTCACAAATTAACCCCGATTGACTCGCCAGTTGAAACCTAGCAATAATTTACTGTTGCGGTGTCAATAAAATTTGTTTTGTCAAAAACGAAGGTCGTTTGAATAAAGCCCCTTTAGAACTGCCCAATTCAAATAAAATAAACCAATTTTAAAATACCTCAATATAATAATAATAAAATATTATAATTGGCCATACCTAACCAGAATTTCATACACTACCACAATAAAATATCCCGGGTTGAATTCCAAGCCAAATCGATATTATAAAAATTTAAAAATCCTTTATTTTATATAAATAAACGTTATAATATATAACGAAATTCCATAGCGACTATTTCAAAATTTGATTTCGACATAAAATAAAATCTACGCTATGAAAATCTGATTTTTCTCTTTCATTAGAAAAATATTACCCTGCAGATTCGGACGTTTCTTGTTTCGAGAAAATCCGACTCATTTTGGGCTCTGTACGGCCGTTTAAAGTTAAAAACGCCAAATTACGAACTACCGCGCCGATGCAGCTCATTTATAATTAAATTATAAATTATATACATTCAATCATCGAGACTGTCAATATAATTTCAATATAACCAATATAAACAAATTTGAAATCGCCCGATCACATTATATTTCAAATTCGACATTTTCCAAATATTTTGGAATTAAAGTATTATTTTATTATTTATTTAAATAATATATTCAAAATAAAATCATTAAATTTGATTATCTAAATTCAAACCAATATTTTAAATAATAAAATTATTCAAATAAATAGGCAGAAAATACGGGTCGTTACAGGTTTGGAGTTCGAAAATGAAAGTTGCTTTTTAGAAATTTAAAAGGATTAAATATTAATTATATAATCTCTTTAACTCACCCCTCCCCTCTTATTACCTGGTCAATGCCCCTACCGTTCAAAATCAAAATTGATTAAAGAAAGAAAAAAAACCTAACTACCCGTCGTTCCACCGATCGAGCACCTCCATCACGCACTGCCTGGCCTCACGCCCTCCCCCCTCTGTTCCGACATGCCCATCTGCCCCTCCCCTTCCACTCCATCGTGAGCGCGAGCCCTTCACCCAAATGAGACCCGCAACCCACCGCCTTCCGCCGCCGTGAGCCACCACCTCGCCTCATCACTGTCGCACTTCGAGCCCCACACCCCGACCGTGAGCAGCCCCCCTCTTACCCAACGCTGTGAGTATTTTTAATTTATTTTTCCTTTGATTTCTTTGTTTTGTCTATAAAAATTTGGTTTTTAACACTATAAAATATGGTTTTTAATTGTGTGAAAGATTTGATTTCTATATAGAAGTTAGCGGGATAAAGATTAGATTTTTCTTTAAATAAAAAGGTCGGATTTTAAAAAAATATATGAAAAAAGATTAGATTTTTATAAGAGAAAGATTATATTTTTATAAGTAGAAAGTTGATATTTTTATAAAGAGAGATTAAATTTTTATAAAAAGAAAAGAATAGATTTTTATTTAAAGAAAGACTAGGTTTTTAAAATGTAAAAATATGATCTTTATCATGAAGTTAGAAATGTAAAAATACGATCTTTATCATGAAGTTAGAAATGTAAAAATACGATTTTTACGTAGAGATATTTGAAATAAAAATATGATTTTTATTTATATGAATTGGCGAGAAAAATATGATTTTTCATAATATAAAGATTCAATTTTTATATATGTTGTAGTGAAAAGATTAGATTTTTAGTTATATAAAAATTCGATTTTTAGCGCTATAAAAATTTAATTTTTATAAATATCGCAAGGTGATAAAAATGTGATTTTTATCCATGTAGCGGTGAAATAAAAATGTGATTTTTTATTTATGAACAACGTGGAAAGATGGAGTTGGAATGTCGGGTAAATCCAAACCATCGTTCACTAAAGAATGACGGAGTGGAACCCCAAGGTGAGAACTCTCTCACTGAATTTATTTATACAGTTATTTATTTATAATTGCATATATGAACTGTTCCCCATCGTCCACAGATCATGGACGACTTGTGTGATTATTTAGTTTGGTTGATTGGATTGTTTGGTTGAATTTGGTATAGGAAATGAAATGGAATTGATTTGATTAGTATGTGTATGGCGCAGGCCATTATTAGACTAGGGATAAGGCTAGGCCTTATCCCATTTCTAGTATCGCGCCGTTATGTCGCCGAAATTTTCTAAAATATGTTAGAACACCAAAAATATCATTTTTATTGTGTAAATGAACCAAATAAAATATTCTATCGTTAAAAATATAATTTTTAACGTTGATGTGAATAAAATAAATATTCATTTACAAATCAGAAAATTTGTTTATGAATACCCATTTTACTGATATGGATTAGGACGATAAATTTTACACATCGCCCAACTGCATAAATAAAATTCATTATTTGTTGATTGAAACTCCACACGAGTATTGTGATGATATTGGTCATACACTAATCCCAATAGTTAGTTGTATGTCAATCGATTGGTTGACAGACTATTATAAGCGTTAAATATTTATATTTAATGCTTATACAGTGTAGAATGCACTCTGAATGATGGATGATTAATTATCACAGTTGTTGGATACATGTATTGTATGAAATCCATAAAATCAAATTATATGGTAATTGATTGTGTCTGATTCCAGTTAAGAAAGAATGAATATTTCAAAATAACTATTACTTTAAAATTACGAATATTTTCAGATAATATTCAGAAAAGAATCAAAATATGATTTTGATGTCCGATTTGGGATGGACACGATTATATTTAGATATATAAAGCCGTGTTGATTAGATTAACGCCATTTTGACGGGAACGATATTTATATCGATTTTATTCATTTTTAAAATGAATACCGAAAAGGAATTGATTTCAAAATCTAATGTTTTGAAAATATTATCATTTATATATTAATGATATAGAATATTCAATTTTGATTTGAAATTGAATATGAAGTTGAAATCATTTTGAAAATGAATTTAAAAGGATTTATAAAATACGCGTTAAATGGAAATCGATGAAATATATATACTATATATAATATAATGGCCTGAATGGAGCAAGCCGCGCTGCAGCAGTTCGCGAATTTTGATCATTGGCTTTGAATGGACATTACGGGAGATCCGACCATCGGATTCTCCTAAAACCGGAACCGTTGGGTTAGTATCGAAAAGAGCTTTCTAACGAATACAAGAAATTAGAAATCTAACGGTTGGATTTGGAATTATGTCTAAATCAAATTTGGAAAAGGTTGTTGTAAGTGCAGTTTGACGGCCGTTTATGGAAATCGACTGTACGGGCCTTGGTAAAATTATTAAAAATATCGATAATTTGTGTAAAATCCTAATAAATGATTTGGGAAGGATTGAGATGAAAAATTTCATATTTGAAAAGATAAAAATAGATTTTTATCGAAATGAACTAGTTTTGAACTAGAATTATAATCCAATTATTTTTTTAAATAAATAAATTGGACTTGAAATGGTTTCAAAAATAACCAGAATTTCCAGTATATAAATTAGAAATGGATTTGAATCGAAATTGTCTTCGGAATATTTCAATGTTTGATTTCGTGATTATACAGATATTGTTTTGGAAATTTGAAAGATATATTTATATCGTTATTTCCAATATAATATTTGTTAGTTGTAGAATTTGATATTGAATATAAGTTGATATATTTTCTATTCAGAGCCTTATATTTAATATCAACTGGGATTTTGGGTTTGTCGTGAATGGCGTCTTCAGTAACACTGTTCTTGAACCCCATGTGAAGTGAATAAATCTTTTAATTAAGATTGTTAGAGTTTCCAATTATATTTAATAATTGGAATAAAATGGAATGTGAATTGGGTTTATCGTGAACTGTGTTTTTAACGACATTCGTTCTTTAACCCGATTTACAGTGAAATGTGATTTGGAATTTGTAAATATTTTGTTAAGATTTAATGGAGATTTTCCAAATTAAAGTTTTCCAATTTAATAAAATAATTTGGAATGGAATGGAATTCGATTTGGTAATAATCGAAGTGAATTTCTGTGAAGGAAGCCTTCTAATATATATGGAATTTAAAAGGCTTTGCCGTTATTCCGTTTATATTATCGGTTGGATATGGAAGTTCATATCGATTATATATTGATCTGTTTTCCGTGAAAATTCCATAATTAATGGAATGTGATTTTGGGTTTATCGTGAATTGTGTTTTAAATGATATTAGTTCTTTAACTTAGTTAAAGACAGGATTTATTTCCCAAATTGAAAAATCATTAAGTAATGATAATTGGAAATTAAAACTGAAATAGAGTTTTAATGAACCTTTAAATTGATCGAAAGGTGAATTTGATAACTAAAATTATCAAATTCAAGAAATGATCGAGAATGGAGTATCACCAGTTTTGCTCCAAGCGTCGGTTAAATCTTTAATTAGATTTAAACGTGAAATGGTAATTAATTTTAACGATAACACTGTGGTGTTAGATAATAAGTATTACCAGTTTTACTTCATGGATGAATAGGTTGGGATTAGGAAATTTAAAACTAATGATTACTTCGGTAGAGTTCGTTAATCCTGACTAGTTTGGATAAACCATAATTTGATATGGATTGATTTCCAAAGGAAGATTAAAGAATAAATTTAAAGAATTTATCTTTGATAAAATTAATGGGAACCTTTCCCACAGTATAAGAATATTTGAATAAAGAAATGTTCTTGATTGGAATAAGGCGTATGTTGTGTTTTTATTAGCACTTGTTTATTATATGCGCGAGTTATTCGGAAAGATCGGGTTTATCCCATTCCGAATAACTGATTCGACGATATGTCGAAGATGAAGATGGTGGTCGAAGACCGGAGGTCTTCACATCGTTTGGATGATTACTGATGTCTTGATTGGGCTGTACACCCAAGACAAGGTAATAAGTAGTGATCATCCAGACGTACTTGGAGATCGACCGGATATGCAAGGACCTCTCCCCTGTATTGGACATGCGGGAGGAATAAGGTGCCTCCGGTTTCGTTCGGACCAGAACGAACTTGTAAATGGACTGTGTGTTTGACATTGGATTTTTTTCTGTGTTGATTGATCTCTATTAAATATACATCTGCCTGGTGGAGGGGAATTTATTCCCTTACTTCACCCTTCTTTAAGACGTACGGGATCAGAGGTTGTATCGATAGACATCAGTCGCATAGAGTGAATTGCCTATGTGGCATGCTTGAGTGGCAAATGATCAAGGATTTTGTTGAAAAGCAGAGTCTTGTGGTTGATGATCAAAGCATGGCCTTTATGGCATAGCTTTGTGTATAACGTTAATTCGAGAGCCTCACACCACGGTGTGAACCAAAACGGGAGAGGACACCAAGGAGGGCATGTGTTTCCTTCTTGCTAGGAGGGGTGCCAACGTTTTACAAGCCCTAACACTTTACTCATGTAGATGTTTCTTATTATTACTTGCTGGAAAGCAAGGCGCCTCAGTTATATCGGTCGATCCGGGGCCGATGGAGTCATTTGGCTCATTTACGCCCCATAGGGCGGGGAAACATATTGTTCAAGGTTTTTAATCCACATTGCACTTTGATGGGCCATCCCTGACGATCCAAGGGTCACTCTAGCTCTGATCCCAAGGCTCGGGATAGACAGTCTCGAAGCGGTAAGACGATCCCTTGCCTTGGTTCACAGACGGAAATCCAACTTCCAATACATGACAATTGCGGTTTTGATTGTAGAGCCCAGTATTGGCGACATGATATATGGTATCCATGCCGTCTAGGATTGATACATTTATATTTGAAGTTGTTTTATACACTATGCACTTATAATAGTACCAAACGATTTATTTTAAACGTACCAAGCATGTTTGGCTATTATAAGGGAAAACCCTATCCTCTGGCTTGCGTTGCATTGTGTGATGGGACCTGGGTCTTATAATAGCTTCATTTTTCCTAAAAGCATTGCGCTGTTTTTTTTATGCACTGGTATTCTTAGGAGGAAACCCGTTCCGTGTTATACGGCGTGGTCCCTTGATATATCTGATTTAAAGTTAACTTTTAAATAATTTTTTTAGTTATCATACCAGTCACATGACTGACCTGGAGTTTATTGTTTTAACCTAAACTCTGGGTGCCCCTATTTTCCATACACGCAGCTAGTAGTTTTGGTTTTGCAGATTTACATTCACAGGATCCTGGTTTATAGCTGGAATGATATTCAGAAAGCTCTGTATCCGCATATTCTTTTTAGTTGTGTTTTGTATTATTTTCCTCTGCATTATAACTTGTAAATCTCTGATGTTTAGTAAATGTGTAATATTTATTCATACTCTGTATATTCTTGTATTCTGATGAAATTGTTGTAATTAGCAATGAAATGTTCTTCTGTTTGTGTTCTGATTTGTCGTGTTCTCAAAGCTATCCTTTCTTTCTCTTCTCTTCGGAGACCGGGGATGTTCTGGGTCCTTACAGTGGTATCGGAGCTTTGGTTTACAGAGCTCGGAGAACAAGACACGTTAGAACCAAATTAAAGAATTCATCAGAGATTAAATTAGTAATGTCCAATGAGAATGACTCATTAGAGATAGGATCAGTAATATCCTAGAACGAATGTGGGAGAGTAATTCTTAAAATGAAAACGAATTTTGTTTTGAAAATTAAAACCTGTTTATATGTATATGAATATTTATTTTAAATTGATTTGGACTATCAAGTATATAGAGATTTTAATATACGTCTGATCCACGTGTATTAAAGCCTCAAATATACGAGATGGATATAAGGTCACACTCTAGTCGCCCGGAGATGGTTTTGATGATCGCTATAGTACGTACATCATCAGAATTTATGTTCGTGTTTCAAAAGTGGGATATCTATATATTTCAAATTGACTGGTGTGAGAACCCAAAACTAGATCGGATTATTTGTTGTGATTGGCATCAAAAACATGATTTTCGACTATGTATTAAAGTTATATGAATTTGAAACGTTAATCAACTAATTGATTGTTGATTGTGTTGTTTGATTGTTGTTTTGATTAATTAGAATTTGGAACCATTAAGCCAAATTGTATCAAATGTTGAAATGAATTGAAAATTGATAGAAATTGCATGCATATACATGTATATTCATTGAACAGGTCATAGCAGGGAAGCGAAGCAGAGGAATAAAATTGTTTGCCCGACAAATACGTAGATGTTTATTGTATTTCTTGGAGTTTTTGATGATTTTATGAGTCACTTGGCTGTTTTTTTCTTTTTGATTGGAGAGTCCTGTGTGGCGGTTTGGGGATTTTCCCGGTGCTCCCGTACAAAGGAGGTTATGGCGAATTTTTTCGAAAATTTAGGGTGTTAGCCAAATTTTTGAAAAATTTGAAAAGTTCTTAGAAACTGAAAAGTTGAAGAACTTAAGCCATAATTAAAATAATGAAAGTTGAGTTGGTTAGTTAACCAACTTTTAGCTCCGTTCCTTTTCGGGTATGAAAAGATTTTAAGTGGGGGAGATTGTAACAACCCGAAAAATCCGAACCAATTTAAAATTTTTATTTTGGCAATTTAAATGAAGTTTGAATATTTAAAATGAATTATTTTAAATAATAACGACGGAAAATTTATTTCAATGAAGTTAAAACAAATAATTTTATTTTAGTTATAAATGGAATTGAATATGGCGCGGTAGTTTAAAAATTCGATTTAAAATTTCAAATGAATGTACATGATTCAAAATAAACCGGATTTCAGCGAAACCAAAAATATTAGAATCTATTTGAAAATACTTTTCCAACGAATCCGAAAATTCAAAATTTCATAGCGGGAATAAAAGTTATGCCCAATTGAAAATTTGGAATAGTCGCTATGGAATTTTGGGCCCTTAAAAATGGCGATTTTGCAAACGACCTCCATTTTCAACGAAACCACTTTTGTTGGGTCCGGGATGTCGAATTATTGCTAGGTTTCAAAATTCATAATTTTTGAAATTAATATGTGAGCATGGCAAAAGAAAACGTGTTTTAACAGTTTTAATCAATTTGGATCGACCAGAAAATGACCATTTCTCAAACGGTCTTCAAATTTGACGACATTGGTTTTGTTAGGAACATATCGTCAATACGAAGCCAGAAATAATTTTTCCGGAATTTTCAGAGTTCGTATGTGGCCCCGGTAAATTAAAATGTACGTTCAAATTGAATATATACTGATTTATATTTTAATTTTAAGGAAAACTAATCGTAACAATGGAATTGGCTTACGGAACATATCCCATTGTGTTCGGAATAGGGGTAATTAGCTAGGGGTGACAGTCGATGGGTTCGGTTTGGAGTTCGAAAATGAAAGTTGCTTTTTAGAAATTTAAAAGGATTAAATATTAAATTATATAATCTCCTTAACTCACCCCTCACCTCTTATTACCTGGTCAATGCCCCTACCGTTCAAAATTGAAATTGATTAAAGAAAGGAAAAAACCTAACAACCCATCGCTCCACCGATCGAGCACCTCCATCGCGCGCCGCCTGGCCTCATGCCCCCTACTCCGACTAGCCCATCCGCCCCTCCCTTTCCTCTCCGTCGTGAGCGCGAGCCCTTCACCCAAACAAGACCCGCAACCCACCACCTTCCGAAGCCGTGAGCCACCACCTCGCCTCACCACCGCCGAACTTCAAGCCCCATACCCCGACCGTGAGTAGCCCCCCTCTTACCCTAAACTGTGAGTATTTTTAATTTATTTTCCCTTTGATTTTTTTTTGTCTATAAAAATATGGTTTTTAACACTATAAAATATGGTTTTTAATTGTGTGAAAGATTTGATTTCTATATAGAAGTTAGCGGGATAAAGATTAGATTTTTTTTAAATCAAAAAGGTCGGATTTTAAAAATAAATATGAAAAAAGACTAGATTTTTATAAGAGAAAGTTTATATTTTTATAAGTAGAAAGCTTATAATTTTATAAAGAGGAAGATTAAATTTTTATAAAAAGAAAAGAATTGATTTTTATTTAAAGAAAGACTAGATTTTTAAAATGTAAAAATACAATCTTTATCATGAAGTTAGAAATGTAAAAATACGATCTTTATCATGAAGTTAGAAATGTAAAAATACTATCTTTATCATGAAGATAGAAATATAAAATTACGATTTTTACGTAGAGAGATTTGAAATAAAAATATTATTTTTATTTATATGAAGTGGCGAGAAAAATATGATTTTTCATAATATAAAGATTCGATTTTTATATATGTTGTAGTGAAAAGATTTGATTTTTAGTTATATAAAAATTCGATTTTTAGCGCTATAAAAATTTGATTTTATAAATATAGCGAAGTGATAAAAATGTGATTTTTATCCATGTAGCGGTGAAATAAAAATGTGATTTTTTATTTATGAACAACGTGGAAAGATGGAGTTGGAATGTTGGGTAAATCCAAACCATCGTCCGCTAAAGAATGGCGGAGTGGAACCCCAAGGTGAGAACTCTCTCACTGAATTTATTTATTCAGTTATTTATTTATAACTGCATATATGAACTGTTCCCCGTCGTCCACAGACCATGGACGACTTGTGTGATTGTTTAGTTTGGTTGATTGGATTGTTTGGTTGAATTTGATTTGGGAAATGAAATGGAATTGATTTGATTGGTATGTATATGGCGCAGGCCATTATTAGACTGGGGATAAGGCTAGGCCTTATCCCATTTCTAGTATCGTGCCGTTATGCCGCCGAAATTTTCTAAAATATGTCAGAACAATAAAAATATCATCTTTATTGTGTAAATGAACCGAATAAAATATTTTATCGTTAAAAATATAATTTTTAACGTTGATGTGAATAAAATAAATATTCATTTACAAATCAGACGATTTGTTTATGAACACCCATTTTACTGATATGGATTGGGACGATAAATTTTATACATCGCCCAACTGCACAAATAAAATTCATTATTTGTTGATTGAAACCCCACACGGGTATTGGGTTGATATTGGACATACACTAATCCCAATAGTTAGTTGTATGTCAATAGATTGGTTGACAGACTGTCATAAGCGTTAAATATTTATATTTAATGCTTATACAGTGTAGAATGCACCCTGATTGATGGATGATTATTTATCACTGTTGTTGGATACATGTATTGTATGAAATCCATATAATCAAATTATATGGTAATTGATTGTGTCTGATTCCAGTTCAGAAAGAATGAATATTTTGAAATAATGATCGTTTTAAAATAACGAATATTTTCAAATAATATTCAAAAAAGAATCAAAATATGATTTTGACGTCCGATTTGGGATGGACACGATTATATTTAAATATATAAAGTCGTATTAATTAGATTAACGCCATTTTGACGGGAACAATATTTATATCGATTTTATTCATTTTTATAATGAATATAGAAAAGGAATTGATTTCAAAATCTAATGTTTTGAAAATATTATCATTTATATATTAATGATATGGAATATTCAATTTTGATTTGAAATTGAATATGAAGTTGAAATTGTTTTGAAAACAAATTTAAAACAATTTATAAAATATGTTTTAAATGGAAATCGATGAAATATATATTATATATAAAATATAACGGCCTGAATAGAATGCGCCACGCTGCGGTAGTTCGCGAATTTCGACCATTGACTTCGAATGGACATTATGGGAGATCCGACCGTTGGATTCTCCTAAAACCGGAACCTTGGGTTCGTATCGAAAAGAGCTTTCTAACGAATACAAGAAATTAGAAATATAATGGTTGGATTTGAAATTATGTCCAAATCAAATTTGGAAAAGGTCGTTGTAAGTGCAGTTCGATGGCCGTTTATGAAAATCGACTGTATGGGCCATGGTTAAATTATTAACGATATCGATAATTTGTGTAAAATCCTAATAAATGATTTGGGAAGGACTGGGATGAAAATTCCATATTTGAAAAGATAAAAATAGATTTTTATCGAATTAAACTAGTTTTAAACTAGAATTATAATCCATTTTTTTTAAATAAATATATTAGATTTGAAATGGTTTTAAAAATAACCAGAATTTCCAATATATAAATTGGAAATGGATTTGAATCGAAATTGTCTTCGAAATATTTTGATGCTGGATTTCGTGATTATACGGATATTGTTATGGAAATTTGAAAGATATATTTATATCGTTATTTCCAATTCAATATTTGTTGGTTGTAGAATTTGATATTGAATATAAGCCGATATATTTTCTATTTAGAGCCTTGTATTTAATATCAAATGGGATTTTGGGTTTGTCGTGAACGGGGTATTCAGTAACACTTTTCTTGAACCCCATTTGAAGAGAATAAATCTTTTAATTAAGATTGTTAGAGTTTCCAATTATATTTAATAATTGGAATAAAATGGAATGTGAATTGGGTTTATTGTGAACTTTGTTTTTAACGACATTCGTTCTTTATCCCGATTTACAGTGAAATGTGATTTGGAATTTAAAAATCTTTTGTTAATATTTAAAGGAGATTTTCCAAAGTAAAGTTTTCCAATTTAATAAAATAAATTGGAATGGAATGGAATTCGATTTGGTAATAATCGAAGTGAATTTCTGTGGAGGAAGCCTGCTAATATATATGGAATTTAAAAGGCTTTGTCGTTATTCCATTTATATTATTGGTTGGATATGGAAGTTCATATCAATTATATATATTGATCTGTTTTCCGTGGAAATTCCATAATTAATGGAATGTGATTTTGGGTTTATCGTGATCTGTGTTATAAATGACATTAGTTCTTTAACCCAACTAAAGATAGGATTTATTTCCCGAATTGGAAAAATCATTAAGTAATGATAATTGGCAATTAAAACTGAATTTGAGTTTTAATGAATCTTTAAATTGATTGATAGATGAATTTGATAACTAAAATTATCAAATCCAAGTAATGATCGAGAATAGAGTATCACCAGTTTTGCTCCAAGTGTTAGTTAAATCTTTAATTAGATTTAAACGTGAAATGGTAATTAATTTTACCGATAACACCGTTGTGTTAGATATGAAGTATTACTAGTTTTACTTCATGGGAGGAATAGGTTGGGATTGGGAAATTCAAAACAAATGATTACTTCAGTAAGGTTCGCTAATCCTGACTAGTTTGGATAAACCATAATTTGATATGGATTGATTTCCAAAGGAAGATTAAAGAATAAATTTAAAGAATTTATCTTTGATAAAATTAATGGGAACCTTTCCCAAAGTATAAGAATATTTGAATAAAGAAATGTTCTGGAGTGGAATAAGGCGTATGTTGTGTTTTTATAGCACTTGTTTATTATATACGCGAGTTATTCAGAAAGACCGGGTTTATCCCATTCTGAATAACCGATTCGGCGATATGTCGAGGATGAAGACGGTGGTCGAAGACCGGAGGTCTTCACATCTTCTGAATGATTACTGATGTCTTGATTGGGCTGTATACCCAAGACTAGGTAATAAGTGGTGATCGTCCAGACGTACTTGGAGATCGACTGGATATGCGAGGACCTCTCCCCTGTATTGGACATATGGGGGAGGAATAAGGTGCCTCTGGTTTCGTTCGGACCCAAAATGAACTTGTAAATGGACTTTGTGTCTGACATTGGATTTTGCTCTATGTTGATTGATCTCTATTAAATATACATCTGCCTGGTGGAGGGGAATTTATTCCCTTACTTCACCCTTCTCTGAGACGCACGAGATTAGAGGTTGTATATCGATAGACATCAGTCGCATAGAGTGAATTACCTGTGTGGCATGCCTTATTGGCAAATGATTAAGGTTCTTGTTGAAAAGCAGAGTCTTGTGGTTGATGACCAAAGCACGACCTATGTGGCATAGATTTGTGTATAGCGTTAATTCGCGAGCCTTACACCCCGGTGTGAACTAAAAACGGGATAGGACATCAGGGAGGGCATGTGTTTCCTTCTAGCTAGGAGGGGTGTCAGCATTTTACAAGCCCGCTATGATGATCCCAAAACCCCGTGACACGGTGTTAAGGATAATCATTGGAATATAACACATTAATCATCATTAGCAGATCACATATAATAGTATAAACATAAAATAGAATAATTTACACATATATGACAGCGGAATCATATAGATATCACCATATCAGAGAGCACAGTGCAGGATACAACTTAGTGCATAATAATACATAATCAGTCACCATCGCCAGAGGCGGAATCATACATAAAGAGTACACAAAATAAATATCAGTCTACATCGCTAATGGCGGAATCATAATACATATACTATAATGGCGGAGAGAGTCAAAGTCAGCACGGTGTAGTCAAGCCTCGCCATGAGCCAAAAGTGCACCAGATACCTGTAACTAGGCTGCCCGTGTGAAAATGAGGGCACCCGAGTTTGCAAGGTGAAACAAACTACGAGTCAGTCATGGGACTGGTATGAGAAATCTACTCAACTTATTAACAATAATAATAAGGCAAATCAAAGGACCACGCCACTTTCACGGAACGGGTTTACTCCAATGAGTGCTAGTGCATGAAATAAAGTAAATGATTAAATCATCGCAATGCTTTTTATAAAATGAAGCCATTATAAGACTCAGGTCCCATCACACAATGCAACGCAAGCTGGAGGATAGAGTTTTACCTTATAATGGCCAAAAAATGCATCATACGTATAAAACAAAAGTGTTTGATATTATTACTAGTGCATATATGTTTTCGAAAGCAAATTCAATCATAAATATCAATCCTAGACGGCATGGGTACCATATATCATGTCGCCATACTAGTAATACAATCACATTCGCATATTTCGTATTGGAAATTGGATTCCTTCATTAGTCGAGGTAAGGGGCAAGCTCTTCTCCGTTCGAGACACTCTAGCAAATGCCCCAGGATCGCACACAACGGTCCTTGGAATCGGCTGGGCCGGTCCTTTCTTACTTTTGAGGATTAGTTATTCCTGAACACACGTTTCCCGGTCCTTATAGACCTATAATCGAGGCACCTCGCATTCAAACAACCACATAGGTGAAAAGTATATATAATGTCAGGGCTGGTAGGTCACTGACACCACCTTAGCTAGAAAGAAACGTCGTGCTCTCCCAGTGGTCCGTCTCCCGTTTTTGACTCATACCGGGGTGTGAGGCTCGCGAATTCACGTTATACACAAAGCTACATCACACAGACCATGCTTTGATCATCAACCACAAGACTTTGCTTTGCAACAGAAGCCTTAATCATATGCCACTTAGGCGTGCCACACAGGCAATCCACTCCATGCGACTGATTTCTATCAATACATAACCTCTGAGCTCGTACATCTCAGAGAAGGGCGTTAAGCAAGAGAATAAATTCTCCGCCGCCAAACACATATATATTTGACAGAGATCAATCAGCGCAGAACAAAATCCAATGTCAGGCACACAGTCCATTTACAAGTTCGTTCTGGGTTTGAATGAAACCGGAGGCACCAATTTCCTCGTATATCCGTACAATCAACAGTATGTCTGGACGGCTACTACTTCAGCTCCTTCAAGGTAGCTACTCCGACCACGAGCATCAGTAGCGCCCATCCATCCAATGTGAAGATCGTCGGTCTTCAACCGTCTTCGACCCTTCGACTTCTCAACGTTGATCGATTATTTGAAATGAGAATGAACTCGGCCTTTTCAAATAATCCACGTATATTTAGATTTTCAAATCAATTTATCACATGGTTAGACTATTCAACATTCACATTTCAGTTCTTTAGTTATAATTTTCATGTTAAATACATTCAACCATCACATATCAAGCCAACACAACAAAATTGGTTTATCTCCACTCTATATCGTCTATAGTATTTTATAACAGTATATCGCCACTTTTATTTATTTAAAACGGCCATATTTAATTAAACGACGTCTCAGGTCGTGCCGATGCACTGGCGCTGTTTTTCACTAAATTTGTTTTACACATATCTGAAAATTTAACCGTTGGATCTTCACAAATTTTATATCATTGGAAAGATCATTTCAAAACGAATCCAACGGTTTCAGTTTTGGGAAAATCCGACGGTCGGATCTTCCACACTAGTCGTTTGAAGTTACGGTTTCAAATTACGAACTGCAGCGTCGTTATTCGATTGAATTTAGTTATATATATATATATATATATATAAAAAAAAAATCGTTTCTGGCGCTGTTTTTCTTCAGATTTGAATTAAACATTCCAGACAATCCAACCGTCGGATCTTTACAAAGTTGGTGCCGTTGGAAAGATATTTCCAAGGCGAACCCAACGGTTGCGGTTTCGGGAAAATCCAATGGTCGGATTTCCCGCACTAGTCGTTTGAAATCACGGTTTCAAAACACAAACTGCACGGCCACGTTTCATTTTAATTTTATTTATATATTTATATAAATATAGTTCATTCAAAAATTCCTATATCGTTTTCACTTCAAATATTTCACTAACGCCTTTAAATTTTGGAAAATTTCGCCATAACCTCCTTTGTACGGGAGGGGCTGGGAAAATTCCCAAATAGCCACATGGGCGTCTCATGTCAAAAAGAAAAAGAAAAAGCCAAGCGGCTAGCCAATAGGCTCATAAAATCATCACCCAAACAAAACAGTAAACGTGTACCTATTTGTCGGGCACAAAATTTTATTCCTCTTCTCTAGCCTCTTTGCTATAACCTGTTCAATAAATATGCATATACATATATGCAATTCTTATCACCTATCATTTTCTATTCAACTTCATATTTGATTCACTTTGATTTAAAAACACCATTCATTCTAATGTTGCATGCATAGGCAAAAATCATATCATTAGCTAATTAATGAATATTTCAACTCATGCATATTTATTTGAACAAGTGGTCATTTTTAACGCTTCACATTTCAAAGATGATAATTTTGGCGAACAAAAATATATTTCAACACATGACTATTTTATTTAGTTCCTATACATGTTAAAAATAATATTTCTTTCACAAATATTTATTTCAACGCTCGCATATCTTTAGCATATAACATATATGATAAAAATGATATTTTTATCATTTAAAATATTTATTCAACACATGAATGTTTTTAACACTTCATAGTTTCAATAAAAATGTAATTTTTATTGTTCAATCTTTTTATTCAACACATGAACTTTTCCAACACACACAGTTCTCAACACATGAGCATTTCCACACATGGATATTTTATATATGTTGTTCATATAAGAAAGATGAAATTTTTATTGTTGAAACTATTTATATATAAGGCGAATATTTTACATACTTCATATATATTATAAAAATGTGATTTTTATTGTTTAAACACTTCATTCATTCACACATGAATTTAATTTTCACACATCACTCCCCAACACATGAGCATTTCCACACATGGATACAGTTTCAACACATGACTTTGATTTCAACGCATGAAGATAATTTCAACATATGAATATTATTCAAAATTTCGGCAGCATAACGGCATGGTAGTTAAAACCGGCACCGTCCCTAGTACGGCTCCTCGCTCTACCTTAAAACCTCGCGGTTTTTGACAATGGGGATTCATGCATCTAATTCACACGCAGGCGGCATGTTTTATTTTTATTTCCAAAATTATTTCCAATTCATTTCAATCACCAATGGGTATTTTTCAACCATAACCAATCAATATCAACCACAAACAATTATTCAACCATTCGCATTTTTCATCCAATATTTCACACCAATTCACAACAATAAATATCGTCCATGGTTTGTGGACGAGGGGAGTATATATATATATAATTTCTATATTTCACTTGCATTTCAACACATATATCAATTATACTATGCATGTATAATTCATACTTCGCTTATATAGCTTACACCACGCATGTACATGAAGTATACAACACGTATGTAATTTAAATTTGGCTTATATAATTTATACACGACATTTTCCATTCAAATTCATTTAATTTAGATTTCTCACCTTGGTTTTTGGAGTGCTAAAAATCGTAGATGACTCAGAAAAATCCGCGGTCTCTTCTATGTGGTAGAGAGCTTCCTTGCGGTCCCGATGTTTCCTGTTTCATCGAATTTCGTCAACACACCATAAAGATATGATTTTTCAAAGTTCAAACATCAAAAAGGACTCACCTTTCATGATGGTTCAAAACTAGGGTTGCAATTTTCGCGAGAACCGAGACACGATAGGATGATCAGAGGGTACAGCGTGGAAGAGGGAGGAAAGGGGAGTCGATCGGTGGTGGTCGGAGGTGGTTCGATGGTCTCTGGCGATCGGGGCGGCGCTGGGAAGTGTCGAAGTTCGTAGCCGTGGATCCCGTCGATGCGGTGATGGGAAGTGTCGAGGTGGGGTCGGATTTGAAGAGGGGAGGGAGGCGCGTCGACGGAGGTAGGTGGCGAAGGCTGGAGATGGCCGAGGCGGCGGCGATTGGCTAGGGAAGGATCGAAAACGTGGATCGTCGGTGGGAGAGAGAAAACGAGGGTTTCTGGGGGTTTTTTTTATTTTTTAAAATAATGAATGGCTAATTTTGATTGGCCCATGGTTTCAATAAATTTTCAAATAGTGTTTCTCCACACGGACACCAATTCAAACCCAATGAATGTCGTCCCTAGCTAAATACCCCCATCCCGGACATAATGGGATATGTTTCGTTGGCCAATTCGACTGTTACAGTCAGTTATTTTTCAAATTAAAGTATAAAACATTTAATTTTAACTTTGAATGTACATTTCAATTTGCCAGGGCCACAAACTGATTCGAAAAATTCCAGAAAAATAAATATAGCTATGTTTTGACGCTACGGTCCCAACAAAACTAGGTTCGTCGAATTCTGAGATCGTTTGAAAAATGGCCATTTTCTGGTCGATCCAATTTAACAGAAATTGACCAAACACATTTTCTTTTGCCACGCTCACATACTAGCTTCGAAAATTATGAAATTTGAAACCTAGCAGTAGTTTGACATCCCGGACCCAACAAAAGTGGTTTCGTCGAATTCCGAGGTCATTTGCAAAATATCCATTTTCCAGGGCTATATATTCTATATAGCGACCTTTTTGAAAATTCATTCGGCCATAACTTTTGATTCCCGCTATGAAACTTTGATTTTTCAGATTCGTTAGAAAGGTATTGATAAACAGATTTAAATATTTTTGGTTTCACTAAAATCCGTTATATTTTCCACCCTGCACAGTCAGTCAAAGTTTGAATTCAAATTTTCAAACTGACTCACTATTTCTAATTCACTATTTTATTGAAATATTCTATTTCAATTGTTCAAATTCCTTTGAAATAACCAATTTAAAATTTTTAAATTGCCTCGTATTTTCCAGGTTGTTACACCCTAGAACTTTACTCATGTGGATGTTGCTTATTATTACTTGCTGGAAAGCAAGGCGCCCTGGTTATATCGGTCGATCCGGGGCCGATGGAGTCATTTGGCTCATTTACGCCCCATAGGGCGGGGAAATGTATTGTTCAAGGTTTTTTAATCCACATTGCACTTTGATGGGCCATCCCTGACGACCCAAGGGTCACTCAAGCTCTGATCCTGAGGCTCGGGCTAGACAGTCTCGAAGCGGTAAGGACGATCCCTTGCCTTGGTTCACAGACGGAAATCCAACTTCCAATACGTGACAATTGCGGTTTTGATTATAGAGCCTAGTATTGGCGACATGATATATGGTATTCATGCCTCTAGGAGTGATACATTTATATTTGAAGTTGTTTTATACACTATGCACTTATAATAGTATCAAATGATTTGTTTTAAACGTACCAAGCATGTTCGGCTATTATAAGGGAAAACCCTATCCTCCGGCTTGCGTTGCATTGTGTGATGGGACCTGGGTCTTGTAATAGCTTCATTTTTTCAAAAAACATTGCGCTATTTTTTTATGCACTGGTATTCTTAGAAGGAAACCCGTTCCGTGTTATACGGCGTGGTCCCTTGATATATCTGATTTAAAGTTAAGTTTTAAATAATTTTTTTAGTTCTCACACTAGTCACATGACTGACCTAGAGTTTATTGTTTTAACCTAAACTCTGGGTGCCCCTCTTTTCCATACGGGCGGCTAGTAGTTTTGGTTTTACAGATTTACATTTATAGATCCTGGTTTACAGTTGGAATGATATTCGGAAAGCTCTATATCCGCATATTTTTTTCAGTTGTTTTGTATTATTTTCCACTGCATTGTAACTTGTAAATCTCTGATGTTTAGTAAATGTGTAATATTTATTTGTACTCTGTATATTCTTGTATTCTGATGAAATTGTTGTAATTAGCAATGAAACGTTCTTCTATTTGTGTTCTGATTTATTGTGTTCTCAAAGCAATCCGTACTTTCTTTTCTCTTCGGAGACCGGGGAAGTTCTGGGTCCTTACATATTAGTTTTTATGTTTTCTTTTTTCCGCTGCAGCACATCTATTGATTTCTATTTATTTGTATATTTTTTGAATTAACAAATTGATTATTCTGCGAACAAACTTCATTTTGTTTTCCGCTGATTAACCATTTCAGGTAATGCATAAACTGGAAAATTAAATATATAGTGATTCATGCATACGGTGATGCACCAACAATGTAAGACATAGAGGAGGCATAGGAGATGGATAACCAGTCAGGGATGTTATAATTTGGAGAGGTACTTGCAGTTGGGTTTGCTTGTGTTGACCCGCAAACCCATTACGTTGCAGACATTGAGAGATGTGTTTTATAGCGCTTTGCGGAATGCATAATGTTGGATAACGACGGTGTTTTAATCATATTATTATGTTTGCATATTGGTTTTTTAATCATTCATTGTTATTCTTCTCATATGTAGCAGAGGCTTAGACATTGAATTTTGATTTGGTTTTACATTCGGAAATTGTAGTTTATTGCACATATGGTTACATGGTTTGCTACCAGTTAATATTTTGACAGTGTAAATGTCTAAGGGATATTGATATTTACTATATAAAAAAGTATTTGGTTTGTGTGGGTGAACAATCTATGACATTTTTGGTTTATGTTTCAAATCATTTTTATTTATACAAGACTTTAGTGTATTCTATGCTTGAATATATCATGTATATTTGGTGCTGGGTGAAGTGCGTTCTTTGTAAATGCACAATAGTGCTACAAAATGTTTTTTTACGTACATAATTGGTGATGATTTAAATGGAAGTAAAAGAAATAGCTGACTGTAGATTTTCCACATTGGGTTTCTTAAAGTTGAAAGTAAACAAATGAACTCTTCTCAAATGATCCATTTTTAAATACATCAGACACTTTTGCCAAAGACAACGAGATGGAACTGAGCATCGGTAATCAAATTCCCTCCCTTTCTCTTCCTACTTGATAGTAGTAGTATTTCCACTGTATTTTTATTATATTTTGAACTAATCCTATTTGCAGATGACAATAAAATTGATGATGAGGTTCCAACATCAGCATTGCCATCTGGTGTAAGTAAACATAAGAAATCAAGTATGTTTCAAACACCTTTACTTCTCCAATATCATTCACTTTTTATCTTTAAGCGACTAGCAAAATTATACTCAACTTTTTGTTTATTTATCAATTAAAGATGAGAAAGAAGACACAGAGAGATTATTTCAAGATGCGAGATGATAATACTCAAGTTAGCGTGACACAAAAAATCATGACTAAATACAAATTCAATAGAGTAGTCCTTCGTACTAAAAGTTTAATTATTTTTGTTATATTATTTTTCCGTGCTTTACAATTCTTATTATTTCACTTAGGATGCTTAAGCAGTAGCAGTCTCTTCAAAGGACAAGCAGATGGAACGCCAGGAGAAGTTTGAGGTACAATTTTTTTATACTATAGTCTGAAAAGGTTATATTTTAAGAATAATGAAAAATAGATGTGTAAAATATTAAATTATTGATCTAAAATCTTGCAATCTCTTTTTTAACCGGATGCCGCTTCATCTCCTTAAGGCTGAAGATTCTTTACAGGTCTATTCGTATAGGTTTCAAAAGTTTTTTTGGTCGGGGGGAGGGGGCGGGAGTGTGGTGTAGGGCATAATTTTGGTAGGTGAAGAGGGTATATTTAACTGAGAATTGAAATCATCAATTTCTTTAGAGTTTTCTGCATGTTTTTTGTTAATGGTGATATCCGATCCTTTAAAGGAAATTAGACACTGAAGCCTCGAAGATTATAACTACATAATCTCCGAGTTCCAATTCCATTTTTAAGTTTACGAGCCACTTTTAAATTAACTACCAATTGATGTTTTTTTTAGTATACATCTTAGCAATTAGCCATAGTTCTGTTCTTGTACAACTTATAACCAACCCAGTTGATAATTTGATGCATTTGTTTAAGTGACTTAATTCTTTTTGGTCCATCTCCTATACCATATTCCTTTTCTATTGATAAAGTTAATAACAACCATTTCTGTTTTTATTCAGGAATCCATGGGAAAAGCAATTAAAAAAAGTTTCAAAAGCTGTTGTTCCAGCTATAGATGTCATGTTTCAAGCTCTCAGGTTAGAATTTATTTCCACGTAGTATCCATGTATGTCTAATTCATTTAAATGATCGCTATCATAAAGAACGTGCTGAAGGCTGGTAGCCTAGTAGGATGGCTTTTAGATCTAATGGTAAGGGTCTTGGGATAAATTCCCATGAGTATACTTTCGAAAATAAAATTATTTGTGTGAAAACTATAGAAATTCCATCTTATTTTCTCCCTTCAAATCCAGTGAATTTGGGGTAAAGGTAGTTCCTCCCAAAAAAATTCTTAAAATGCTCCCTGAGCTTTTTGATCACCAAGACCAGAACCTTTTTTTTTCTTAGTAACACTTAATCTTACGCCAGCAATTTGTGCTCCGAAAAAGGGGAACAAAGTAGACTTTTTACTGATAAAAAATCCAGTCAATGCAAATATGTCTGCACATATTCTTCTTTACATGTTTGCATGTTCCTGAGAAACATATTTAACTCTTTAGTTTTTTCACATTTGGTTGTAGCTTGTTACAGATGTTAATCTTGCTGTATCCATTGAGGTTATTCAAGCAATCTACAATCTTGCTTGAGGTTTAAGAAATCATTTTGCTGGAAGTTCATGCTTCTTGTTGCCTGTACTACTTGTAAACATATTGGATGTTTTAATCAGAACATATTTGGACTTTTTCTAAAATATATGCTAATTCTGCATCAAGAATTTAATATCAAAGAAAATTGTAAACATGAAAAATCTTTCTTCACATTACCATGCTAGCCAGTTTGTGTGTTAAGGTTAACTGTTGTACATGTTTTTTGCGTCATCCAGTATAATTGCATACATGTTTGTCTCAGATATATGGCATGTATTCATGTTGGGAATAATCTTATATGAAATTATCCCATGTCATTCTATTGATGACAGGGCAACCCTGTAATTCTGGACGGAGCGTGTCCAGTCATGAGGTTAGTTGTATTTTTCAGGTATAGGACTGGAAGTCTAGAATATTATATCTATCTTGAATTCAATGAATGTAAGGAGGATTATGGTAACCGTGGACAATTGGGGTACTACTTGCTATTGCATTGGAGGTTGGAATTGATAGTATCACAACTTGATACAAGCCTTATTATCTTTCTCCATATATGTCAAAATTTCACCTAGTAACTTGCAACACTGAATACATTATTTGTACTTTAGATGACTAGGTTGACTATAGCGATGGTTGGAGATGGAATAAAATTGGTAACTTGTAGGTTTTGTGAGTTTTGGAGACAGATGGAAAACAAATTGTAAATGAAAAACAAATTGTGAGTTTTGGCTTTCTGTTCCATGTTAGATATATGGTTTATGGAGGATAACAAAATTAACAACATTCTTTCTTATAGGTTGTCGAATCTACATTTCAGCTCTTGCTTCATCTTGCTTGTTTCTGCTTGTTGCGCTCTGTTTGACAAGATCTTTTTGATAGGTCTCACAGAATCTTTTATGCTTTTCATTCTTGCTTCCTTCTGCTTATTGCAACAAATAAGGTATTAATATTCAACACATGCAATGATTCTGACCCTATTATAGTATTGTTTTCAAAATTATCTATGTTTGTGCTACTAGTATATGATTCTATCCCTGTTGTATTAATATTCATTACATCGATTTTTTGGAAATCAAATTTGTCATCTAGCGTTGTTCTCTCCAGAACTACTGCTAATAAAATTGAGATGACATCTAACATTGTTTCATTTTTGTATTTTAGTTGTGTTTATTACATTTTTCTTTGTTATAAGACTGTAACTTATGCTTGTGAATTGCAGGTTCTAGAAGTTGGACGAGTTTACAACCTAAAGACTAAGTGATTTTTCATGTAACCTTGTTTTGAAACGATATTTGAACAATATGCATGTTGACTTCTATATTTATTAGTAGACTTGTTAACTATGACTTTGTAATTGAAATCAAATATGCTTTTGGTATTAATTTTTTGCTGTTGACAATTGTCTTGTGAATTTACTACCTAATTGTTTGATCTGTACACAAATTAATTAAGAGATTTGCTATATAAAGATCATAGCTAAAATATGTGCTATATATTAAAACTATTAATAGTAGAAAATTGCACCTATGAAAATAAAAGGTGAAATGCTATGTAAAAAATTAAATAGTGTGGAAAACCTTTTCATATCATTGAATGTGTGCTATGAAAACACTGAAAATGCTATATATATTATAAATATTCATAGCGGAAAATTCCTCTTATGGAATCAAAATGTGAAATGCTATGTAAAATGTAAATCGTGTGGAAAACTTTTCATGTCATTGAATATGAGCTATGATAACAGTGATAATGCTACAAAAATATAGAGAGCATTTGACATAGTAAGATCTGAATGCTATATATCAAAGGGCAATTCAACAATAGAGAAATTGTAATAACCTGGAAATTCTGAGCCAGTTTAAAATTTTTATTTTGGCAATTTTAGCGAATTTTGAATATTTAAAATGAATTATTTTAAATAATATCGACGAGAAATTTATTTTGAATATAATTCGAACGTATATATTTATACGCGTCGTCGTTAGAATATAAATATTTATATATAATTATAAATAGAATTGAAAATGGCGCGGTAGTTCGATAATTCGATTTCAAACTTCAATTGAATGTACCGGGTGCAAAACAATCCGGATTTTAGTGAAACCAAAAATATTAGAATCTATTCGTGAATATCTTTCCAACGAATCCGAAAAATCGAAATTTCATAGCGGGAATCAAAAGTTATGCCCAGTTGAAAATTCAGAATAGTCGCTATGTAAATTATACATGGCCCAAAAAGTCAAATTTTGCATACGGATGAATTTGGACTCGAAACCACTTCCATTGAGTTCAAAATGCCGTTTAGAACACCGAAAAGTATAAGCTTCGATATATTCCGATATCCGGAATAGTGGCAATTGGCAGGAGCTTTTCGGTTAACAAAACATAGCCCTTAAAAAGTGAAATTTTGCATACGAGCTCAGAATTCGACGAGATAAATTTTTATGGATTCACAATGAAAAATCATTGTTGAGTTCAAAATGGCGCGTCGAACGGAGTTAATATGTAGCCGTGCGAGCTGGAACAGTTCCGGGTAAAGCGAGCAGTCATTTTACAAAGGAACATTATTGATACGACCTCAGAATTCGATTTCGTTTTTTTTATGGATTCGTATCGTCTAAAAATGGTTAAATCCAAAAGGGCATGATTTTTGAAGTTAGCATGTGAGCGTGCAAGAAGAAAAGGTGCGCCAAAATCGCATTTTTGTGATTTTTTTGAATGGTCAAACGAACTCGGAATTCGACGAAACTTATTTCGTTGGACTCGTCTTCACGTCTACTATCTCGTGTCCGAAATCTGCGGCCATCGGAGATCGCTAGCGTTCGGGCGTTACGGGAGAAACTAGCTTATAAACACTTTTACTTCCTTTTCTTCTTCACTTTCTTCCTCTTCCTCTTTCTTCACAAAAACTCAAAAATGGCCTCCTCCTCCTAGGTGCCGCTGCCCCTCCTCCCACCGCCACCGCCGCACCACCTCAGGCCGCCGCACCCCCTCCTCCTCCTCCCCACCTCCTCCTCTTCCTCCTCCTTCTCTCTCCTCTTTTCAAGAACCCTAAGCCTCACAACACCACCGCCACCACCACGGGCCCCACCACCACCGCCGCCGCCCTTTAGCCGACTCCCCACGCCACATCTGGTCCGGTGCCCCCCCTCAGGCCATCCCTCCGTCCGTAGGCCTCCCGGTCACCAAAAACCCATTTTACACTAATCGCTCGTTTTGCAAATAAGTCCCTGACCGTATTTCGCAAATAACTCCCAAACGGTGCGCTTTTGGCCAAAGTCCCTCTTGACCAAAGTTGTAGAGCACAAAATTCTCTTCGATTTGGCTATATGTAAGTCATGTTTTGGAGTTCGGAGCTGCTCGGAAAACGCGTTCGAAGTCTGCTGTTCAAAAGCGGTAAAATTCGTGTACTTTCGCGAATTCTGGCGAATTGGAGCATTTTCGGCAAAAAGACCCTTAGGCGAAAGTTGTCCGGAATGGCGTGTTTAAGCTATGGGAATGATGGTGTGAAGATTGAAGCTCGTTTGCAAAGTCTAGGACCCGAACAGCGAATCCGGGCGTTAGAAAAAAAGTGAGTTTTCTCCATTTTAAAGCTTCTACAGTTTTTGACATATGAAGTAAATAAAAATAAGATCTTTATATTATAGAGAGGATAAAAATCCGATTTTTAACTTATAGAAGATATAAAGATAAGATTTTTATATAATGTAGATAATAAAAATGTGATTTTTATTCATGTATTGGCTACGGGCAACGAAAGTAACAAAAGGCAAGAACGACAAGATTTTCTACATAAGAAGTGTCGTGGAGTTGGGATAGCTATTGGTGAGAATTTCTCACTCTTCAATTTCTTTTTCTAGTTATATATATATATATATATATATATATACTAGGATGCAGACGGGGTTTAGTAGCACCCGACACCATCGTCCAAAGACCATGGACTTGTTTGTTTGGTTGTGTAGTTGGTTAGATTATTTGATTGGAAATTGATTTGATTGATGTGTGAATGGCGTGGGCCTTCACTAGACCGGGGATAAGGCTAGGCCTTGTCCCGTTTCTAGTATCGTGCCGTTATTCCGCCGAAATTTTCTAAAATATGTTAGAAAAATAAAAATATCATTTTATTGAATAAATGAACCGAATAGAATATTCATAGTTTGAATAAAATATTTTGGTCGATAAAAATATAATTTTTAACGTGAATGTGAATAAATAAATATTCATTTACAAACCTGACGGTTTGTTTATGTACACATATTTGAAGGACATTGATTGGGACAATAAATTTTACACATCGCCCAACTGCACAAATAAAATCTGTGTTTGATTGTTTGAAACCCCACACGAGTATTGGGATAATATATGACATACACTAATCCCAATAATTAGTTGTATGTCGATCGATTGATCGACAGGCTGTTATAAGCGTTAGATATCTATATTTGATGTTTATACAGTGTAGTGCACTTTGGATGATGGTTGATTATTTGTCGTTGCTATTATATACATGTGTTGTATGGAATCCATATAATTAACTTTATATGGTAATTGATTGGGCCTCATTCCAATCGGGAAGATAAAGAATTTTATAAAATAAAGGTTCATGTGTTGACAGTACTCATCCGTTGAGATTAGTCATGTGTTGAACGAAATATTTTAACAATAAAATTTACAACTTTATCATATATAAAATTAGAAACTAACTGGAAAATAGATAAGATGAGTGGTCTCCTGGATATTGATCTGAAGTTGGTTTCGGCCATCCGGGTTAATATTCAGGGAATCGTTCTCTTACTAATTTACGGTTGGAGTCTGATTTTAAATCAAACGATAGATACCATAATTTTTATAAAATATATTAAATAACAAAAATAGTCACACGTGGACGGTACTCATTCGTTGAGATTAGTCATGTGTTGGCAAAAATATAGATTCACTTATTGAATAGAATAAATATTCATTTGTTGAATAGAATAACAGGATTATTGAAATATATAAAGCCGTGTTGATTAGAGATGCGCTATTTTGACGCGAACGATATTTATATCGATTATATACGAATTCGAATTGATTTGAATAGAAAACGAATTTGATTTGAATAGTAAACGAATTTGAATTGAATTGAATAGAAAACGAATTTGAAATGAATTGAAATTGAATTGAAATTTGAATTGAATTTAAATGAATTTAAAAACGAATTTATAAGGAAAAAAATCAATTTTGATTTGAATTGGAAATGGAAGTTGAAATGTTTTTGAAACGAATTCAAAACTATTTATAAAATTCATTTTAAATAGAAATCGACGAAATATATATTATATATATTATATGTATAATATAATGGCCTGAATAGAACGCGCCGCGCCGCGGCAGTTCGCGAATTTCGACCATTGACTTCGAACGGATATTACGGGAGATCCGACCGTCGGATTCTCCTAAAACCGGAACCGTTGGGTTCGTATCGTAAAGAGCTTTCTAACGAATATTAGAAATTTGAAATCTAACGGTTGGATTTGGAGATACGTCTAAATCAAATTTGGAAAAGGTCGTTGTAAGTGCAGTTCGATGGCCGTTGATGGAAATCGACTGTACGGGCCTTGATAAAATTATAAAAAATAGTAATAATTTGTGTAAAATCATAAGAAATGATTTGGAAAAAATTGGGATGAAAAACTCCATATTTGAAAAGATAAAAATAGATTTTTGTCGAAATGAACTAGTTTTGAACTAAAATTAAACCCGTTTATTTTTGAATAAATAGATTGGATTTGAAACGGGTTTTAAATAGAATTGATTAGTGGGTTTATCGTGAAGGGTGTTTTAAATAACACTTGTTCTTTAACCCGATAATAAATAGAATGTGATTTGGGTTTGTCATGAACTGTGTTTTAAATGACACTAGTTCTTTAACCCTGTAAGAGGAGTTTTAATGAATCTACAATTAGATTGAAATGTGCATTGATAATCTAAATTATCAAATTTGGAAAATGAACGAGAATGGAGTGTCACCAGTTTTACTCCAAAGCGATAGTTAAATCTTCAATTAGATTTGAACGTGAAATGGTAATTAATTTTACCAATAACACGGTGGTATTAGATATGGAGTATTACCAGTTTTGCTTCATGGGATGAATAGGTTGGGATTGGGAAATAAAATAAATAATTACTTCGGTGTGGTTTGCTAATCTCGACTAGTTTGGAAAACCATAATTTGGTTTGAAATGACATCCAAAGGAAGATTTAAGAATAAATTTAAAGAATTTATCTTGGATAAAATTAATGGGAATCTTTCCCTAAGAATATGAAATTTAGAAACTAGCTGTAGGTTAGCTAAGAAGAATGGTTTCCTGGTATTGATCTGATGTTGGTTTCGGCCTTCGGGGTTAATGTTTGGGAAATTGTTCTCTTGTTGATTTACGGTTAGTGACTAACGAATTGGAATGAGGCGTATGTTGTGTTTGTGTAACATTTGTTTTTAATATACGCGGGTTGTTCGGAACGACCGGGTTTATACCCATTCTGAATAACCGATTCGACGATAAGTCGAAGATGAAGACAGTGGTTGAAGCCCGGAAGTCTTCACATCGTTTGGGTGATTACTGATTATCTTGATTGGGCTGTACACCCAAGATGAGGGAATCAATTGGTGGTCCTCCAGACGTACTTGGAGATCGATGGATATGCGAGGAAAGTGCCTCCAGTTTCGTTCAGACCCAGAACGAACTTGTAAATGGATTTTGTGTCTGACATTGGATTTTATTCTGTGTTGATTGATTTCTGTTAAATATATATCTGTTTGGCGGCGGAGAATTTATTCTCTTGCTTAATGCCCTTCTCTGAGACGTACGAGCTTAGAGGTTATATATCGATAGATATCAATCGCATGGCATGAATTGCCTGTGTGGCATGCTGAGTTGCATGGATCAAGGCTTCTGTTGAAAAGCAAAGTCTTGTAGTTGATGATCAAAGCACGGCCTACGTGGCAGTTTGTGTATAGCGTGGATTCGCGAGCCTCACACCTCGGTATGAGTCAAAAACGGGATGAGGACCCAAGGAGTGCACGACGTTTCTTTCTAGCTATGGGTGGTGTCAGTGACCTACCAGCCATGACATTTATATACTTTTCACCTTTGTGGTTTGGATGCGAGGCGCCTCGATTATAGGTCCTATAGGGCCGGGAAACTTGTGTTCAGGAATAATTAATCCTCAAACGTAAGAGAGGACTGGTCTTGGAGGATCCCAGGGTTACCCAGAGTGTGTAGTCCTGAGGCATTTGCTAGAGTGTCTCGAAGCGGAGAGGAGCTTGCCCCTTGCCTCGACTCATGACGGAAATCCAATTTCCAATATGAGATATTTCGGTTTTAATTGTAGAACTAGTACGGCGACATGATAGATGGTACCCATGTCGCCTATGATTGATATTTATGATTGAATTGTTTTGACACTATACACTTATTATAGTATCAAGTGATTTGTTTTAAACGTACCAAGCATGTTTGGCTATTATAAGGGAAAACCCTATCCTCCGGCTTGCATTGCATTGTGTGATGGGACCTAGGTCTTATAATAGCTTCATTTTTTGAAAAAGCATTGCGTTGTTTATTGATATGCACTGGTATTCTCGGGAGGAAACCCGTTCCGTGTCATACGGCGTGGTCCCTAGAATTACTCTCTTTTAAAATAAAGTTTTAATAACTGTTTTAGTTCTCACACCAGTCACATGACTGACCTGGAGTTTATTGTTTTAACCTAAACTCTGGGTGCCCCTATTTTCCATGGGCAGCTAGTAGTTTTGGTTTTGCAGATTTATATTCACAGGATCCTGATTTACAGCTGGAACGATGCTCGGAAAGCTCTGTATCCGTGTATTACTTTCAGTTGTGTTTTGTATTATTTTTCCGCTGCAATACTGTATTTAAATCTCTGATATTCTTTGTTGTATAATATTTATTCATACTCTGTATATTCTTGTATTCTGATGGAATTGTTGTAATAGCAATGAAATGTTCTTCCGTCTGCGTTCATTTGTGTGTTGTTCTCAAAGTATCCGCTCTTTCCTTCACGGGGAAGTTAAGGGTCCTTTCATTTGGTATTAGAGCTTTGGTTTACAGAGCTCGAGAACAAGACACATTAGAACCATACGAAAGAATTCATCAGATATTGGATTAGTAATATCCAATTAGAATGACTCGTTAGAGATAGGATCAGTAATATCCTAGAACGAGTGTGAAGAGTATATTTTTCAATTGAAAACAATTTTGTTTTGAAAATTTAAACCATTTTATACGTATCTGAATATTTATTTATTTTGAATTTGGACAATCCAATATATAAAGATTTTGCATATACGCGTCATGAACGTATATTCGAAGTTTTAATATATTAGATAGATATAGAATCACATTCTAGTCGCCCGGACATGATTCTGATGATGGCGCGCCATCACCAGTATTTATTTTCGTGTTTCGAAGGTGTGATTTCTATATATTTCCATTAGACTGGTGTGAGAACCAAAACTTATATAGATAGATTTATTGTTGTGATTTGGCATCAAAAACATGATTTTCTGTATATGTATCAAAATTAGAATTTGAAACGTTAATCCACTAATTGATTGATGTTTGTGTTGGTTGTTTATTTTGCTTGATAATTTTGAACCATTCAGCCTAATTGAATCGAATATTGAATTGTATTGAAAATTGGTCGCATTTGCTTGCATATACATGTACTTACATTGAACAGGTCATAGCAAGGAGGCTAGAGCAGAGAATAAAATTTGTTTACCCGACAAATAGGTACATGTTTACTATATAATTTACTGTTTTGTTTGGGTGATGATGATTTTATGAGCCGCTTGGCTTTTTCTTTTTTTCTTTTTGAGATCAGAAGGCCTGTATGGCAATTTCGGGATCTTCCCGTGCTCCCCGTACAAAGGAGGTTATGGCGAAATATTTCGAAAATTCCGGGTGTTAGCCAAATTTTTGAAGAGTTTGGAAATTCTCAGAAACTGAAAAGTTGGAGAATGGAGGCCAGAATGAGCGTAGAGTTGATTAATCAAACCACTTTCGGCTTCGTTCCTTTTCGGGGACGAAAAGTTTTAAGTGGGGGAGATTGTAATAACCCGGAAATTCTGAGCCAGTTTAAAATTTTTATTTTGGCAATTTTAGCGAATTTTGAATATTTAAAATGAATTATTTTAAATAATATCGACGAGAAATTTATTTTGAATATAATTCGAACGTATATATTTATACGCGTCGTCGTTAGAATATAAATATTTATATATAATTATAAATAGAATTGAAAATGGCGCGGTAGTTCGATAATTCAATTTCAAACTTCAATTGAATGTACCGGGTGCAAAACAATCCGGATTTTAGTGAAACCAAAAATATTAGAATCTCTTCGTGAATATCTTTCCAACGAATCCGAAAAATCAAAATTTCATAGCGGGAATCAAAAGTTATGCCCAGTTGAAAATTCAGAATAGTCGCTATGTAAATTATACATGGCCCAAAAAGTCAAATTTTGCATACGGATGAATTTGGACTCGAAACCACTTCCATTGAGTTCAAAATGCCGTTTAGAACTCCGAAAAGTACAAGCTTCGATATATTCCGATATCCGGAATAGTGGCAATTGGCAGGAGCTTTTAGGTTAACAAAACATAGCTCTTAAAAAGTGAAATTTTGCATATGAGCTCAGAATTCGACGAGATAAATTTTTATGGATTCATAATGACAAATCATTGTTGAGTTCAAAATGGCGCGTCGAACGGAGTTAATATGTGGCCGTGCGAGTTGGAACAGTTCCGGGTAAAGCGAGCAGTCATTTTACAAAGGAACATTATTGAAACGACCTCAGAATTCGATTTCGTTTTTTTTATGGATTCGTATCGTCTAAAAATGGTTAAATCCAAAAGGGCATGATTTTTGAAGTTAGCATGTGAGCGTGCAAGAAGAAAAGGTGCGCCAAAATCGCATTTGTGTGATTTTTTTGAATGGTCAAACGAACTCGGAATTCGACGAAACTTGTTTCATTGGACTCGTCTTCACGTCTACTACCTCGTGTCCGAAATCCGCGTCCATCGGAGATCGCTAGCGTTCGGGCGTTACGGGAGAAACTAGCTTATAAACACTTTTACTTCCTTTTCTTCTTCACTTTCTTCCTCTTCCTCTTTCTTCACAAAAACTCAAAAATGGCCTCCTCCTCCTAGGTGCCGCTGCCCCTCCTCCCACCGCCACCGCCGCACCACCTCAGGCCGCCGCACCCCCTCCTCCTCCTCCCCACCTCCTCCTCTTCCTCCTCCTTCTCTCTCCTCTTTTCAAGAACCCTAAGCCTCACAACACCACCGCCACCACCACGGGCCCCACCACCACCGTCGCCGCCCCTTAGCCGACTCCCCACGCCACATCAGGTCCGGCGCCCCCCCTCAGGCCATCCCTCCGGCCGTGGGCCCTCCGGTCACCAAAAACCCATTTTACACTAATCGCCCGTTTTGCAAATAAATCCCTGACCGTATTTCACCTGTAACTCCCAAACAGTGCGCTTTTGGCCAAAGTCCCTCTCGACCAAAGTTGTAGAGCACAAAATTCTCTTCGATTTGGCTATGTGGAAGTCAAGTTTTGGAGTTCGGAGATGCTCGGAAAACGCGTTCGAACTCTGCTGTTCAAAAGCGGTAAAATTCGTGTACTTTCGCGAATTATGGAGAATTGGAGCATTTTCGGCAAAAAGACCCTTAGGCAAAAGTTGTCCGGAATAGCGTGTTTAAGCTAGGAAAAAGATGGTGTGAAGATTGAAGCTCGTTTGCAAAGTCTAGGACCCGAACAGCGAATCTGGGCGTTAGAAAAAAGTGAGTTTTCTCCATTTTAAAGCTTCTACAGTTTTTGACATATGAAGTAAATAAAAATAAGATCGTTATATTATAGAGAGGATAAAAATCCGATTTTTAACTTGTAGAAGATATAAAGATAAGATTTTTATATAATGTAGATAATAAAAATGTGATTTTTATACATGTAGTGGCTACGAGCAACGAAAGTAACAAAAGGCAAGAACGACAAGATTTTCTACATAAGAAGTGTCGTGGAGTTGGGATAGCTATTGGTGAGAATTTCTCACTCTTCAATTTTTTTTCTAGTTATATATATATACTAGGATGTAGACGGTGTTTAGTAGCACCCGACACCATCGTCCACAGACCATGGACTTGTTTGTTTGGTTGTGTAGTTGGTTAGATTATTTGATTGGAAATTGATTTGATTGATGTGTGAATGGCGTGGGCCTTCACTAGACCGGGGATAAGGCTAGGCCTTGTCCCGTTTCTAGTATCGTGCCGTTATGCCGCCGAAATTTTCTAAAATATGTTAGAAAAATAAAAATATCATTTTATTGAATAAATGAACCGAATAGAATATTCATAGTTTGAATAAAATATTTTGGTCGTTAAAAATATAATTTTTAACGTGAATGTGAATAAATAAATATTCATTTACAAACCTGACAGTTTGTTTATGTACACCTATTTGAAGGACATTGATTGGGACGATAAATTTTACACATCGCCCAACTGCACAAATGAAATCTGTGTTTGATTGTTTGAAACCCCACACGGGTATTGGGATAATATATGACATACACTAATCCCAATAATTAGTTGTATGTCGATCGATTGATCGACAGGCTGTTATAAGCGTTAGATATCTATATTTGATGTTTATACAGTGTAGTGCACTTTGGATGATGGTTGATTATTTGTCGTTGCTATTATATACATGTGTTGTATGGAATCCATATAATTAACTTTATATGGTAATTGATTGGGCCTCATTCCAATCGGGAAGATAAAGAATTTTATAAAATAAAGGTTCATGTGTTGACAGTACTCATCCGTTGAGATTAGTCATGTGTTGAACGAAATATTTTAACAATAAAATTTACATCTTTATTATATATAAAATTAGAAACTAACTGGAAAATAGATAAGATGAGTGGTCTCCTGGATATTGATCTGATGTTGGTTTCGGCCATCCGGGTTAATATTCAGGGAATCGTTCTCTTACTAATTTACAGTTGGAGTCTGATTTTAAATCAAACGATAGATACCATAATTTTTATAAAATATATTAAATAACAAAAATAGTCACACGTGGACGGTACTCATTCGTTGAGATTAGTCATGTGTTGGCAAAAATATAGATTCTCTTATTGAATAGAATAAATATTCATTTGTTGAATAGAATAACAGGATTATTGAAATATATAAAGCCGTGTTGATTAGAGATGCGCTATTTTGACGCGAACGATATTTATATCGATTATATATGAATTCGAATTGATTTGAATAGAAAACGAATTTGATTTGAATAGTAAACGAATTTGAATTGAATTGAATAGAAAACGAATTTGAAATGAATTCAAATTGAATTGAAATTTGAATTGAATTTAAATGAATTTAAATGAATTTAAAAACGAATTTATAAGGAAAAAATTCAATTTTGATTTGAATTGGAAATGGAAGTTGAAATGTTTTTGAAACGAATTCAAAACTATATATTTGAGAAGATAAAAATAGATTTTTATCGAAATGAACTAGTTTTGAACTAGAATTATAATTCTATTTATTTTTAAATAAATCAATTGAATTTGAAATGGTTTTGAAAATAACCAGAATTTCCACTGATTGCATTGGAATGGATTTGAATCGAAATTGTCTTCGGAATATTTCGATGTTGGATTTCGTGACTATATAGATGTTGTTATGGAAATTTGAAAGATATAGATATATATATCGTTATTTCCAATACGATATTTGTTGGTCGTAGAATTTGATATTGAATATAAGCCGGGATATTTTCTATTCAGAGCCTTGTATTTAATGTCAAATGTGATTTGGGTTTGTCGTGAATGGTGTCTTTATTAACATCGTTCTTGAACCCAGTTGAGAAAAGATAAAATCTTTTTATTTAGATTTAATGAAGTGTACCAATTAAATGATATTTAATTGGAATTGAATTGATATTGATTTTTGGGTTTATCGTGAACAGTGTTTTTAAATAACACTTGTTCTTTAACCCGATAATTAATGGAATGGGATTTTGGGTTTATCGTGAGCCGTGTTTCAAATGACACTGATTCTTTAACCCAGTCATAGATTAAAACTAAATGGAGTTTTAATAAATCTTTAATTAGATTGAAAAGATCGAGAATGGAGTATCACCAGTTTTGCTCCAGGCGATAGTTAAATCTTTAATTAGATTTGAACGTGAAATGGTAATTGAATTTACCGATAACACCGTGGTGTTAGATATGAAGTATTACCAGTTTTACTTCATGAGATGAATAGGTCGGGGTTGGGAAATTAAAACAAATGATTACTTCGTTAAGGTTCGTTAATCCCGACTAGTTGAATCAAAATTCAAAAGAAGATTAAAGAATAAATTCAAGGAATTTATCTTTGATAAAATTAATGGGAACCTTTCCCTATGAATGTGAAATTTAGAAACTAACTGTCGGTTAGCCAAGCAGAATGGTTTTCTGGATATTGATCTGATGTTGGTTTCGGCCTTCGGGGTTAATATTTGGGAAATTATTCTCTTGATTAATTTACGGTTAGTGACTGATGAATTGGAATGAGGCATATGTTGTGTTTGTGTAACACTTATTTAAAATATACGCGAGTTGTTCGGAAAGACCGGGTTTATCCCATTCTGAATAACTGATACGACGATAAGTCGAAGATGAAGACGGCGGTTGAAGACCGGAAGTCTTCACATCGTTTGGGTGATTACTGATGATCTTGATTGGGCTGTACACCCAAGAAGATGGAAACAGTTGGTGATCGTCCAGACGTATTTGGAGATCGATGGATATGCGGGGTACTAGGTGCCTCCGGTTTCGTTCAGACCCAGAACGGACTTGTAAATGGACTGTGTGTCTGACATTGGATTTTAGTTTGTGTGATTGATTTCTATTAAATATATATCTGTTTGGCGGCGGAGAATTTATTCTCTTGCTTAACGCCCTTCTCTGAGACGTACGAGCTCAGAGGTTATATACTGATGGATATCAAACGCATAGAGTGAACTGCCGGTGTGGCATGCCTAAGTGGCGAATGATCAAGGCTTCTGTTGAAAAGCAAAGTCTTGTGGTTGATGATCGAAGCACGGCCTTTGTGGCGTAGCTTTGTGTAACGTTTACTTCGCGAGTTTCACACCCGGTATGAACCAAAAACGGGAGACGGACCTCAGGGAGGGCATGCGTTTCTTTCTAGTTAGTAGTGGTGTCAGTGGTTTTACACTCCCTGACGAGTTTGACTTATGTGGTTGTTGCTGTTGCGAGGCGCCTCGGTTTGATCGGACGATCCGGGTCCGATGGAGTCATTCGTTGGCTCATTTACGCCCCATAGGGCGGGGGAACGCATGTTCAGGGTTTAAGTTTAATCCACATCGGTGGACCGGCCCTGACGATCCAAGGGTCACTCGAGCTCTGATTCTGAGGCTCGGGCTAGAGAGTCTCGAATCGGTTGAGGACTATCTTTTGCCTCGGTTCATAGATGGAAATCCAATTTCCAAATACGTGACATTTGCGGTTTTAATTGTAGAACTAGTATGGCGACATTAGATATGGTACCCATGCCGCCTATGATTGATACTTATGATTTGAAGTTGTTTTATACACTATACACTTATAATAGTATCAAATGATTTTTTTTAAACGTATCAAGCATTTTTTGGCTGTTATAAGGGAAAACCCTATCCCCCGGCTTGCGTTGCATTGTGTGATAGGACCTGGGTCTTATAACAGCTTCATTTTTCTTTATTTAGCATTGCGCTGTTTGTTTTATGCACTGGTATTCTTGGGAGGAAACCCGTTCCGTGTTATACGGCATGGTCCCTTGATTTACCTGACTTTAAAAATAAAGATTAATAACTGTTTTAGTTCTCACACCAGTCACATGACTGACTTGGAGTTTATTGTTTCAACCTAAACTCTGGGTGCCCTTATTTTGACACGGGCAGCTAGTAGTTTTGGTTTTGCAGATTTATATTCACAGGATCCTGGTTTACAGCTGGAACGATATCCGGAAAGCTTTATATCCGTGTATCTCATTCTAGTTGTGTATTGTATTATTTTCCGCTGCTATGTATTTAAATGTAATTTAAATCTCTGATATTTCTGTGTAATATTCATTTATACTCTGTATATTCTTGTAATCTGATGTATTGTTGTAATATACAATGAAATGTTCTTCCGTGTGCGTTCTGATTTGTCGTGTTCTCAAACGATAGGGCGTTTCGAGCGGTCTGGGTCGGTTTAGCGACAGGTTCGGACCGAGCGAAATTCCTTTTCGTCACATTTGGTATCAGAGCTTTGGTTTACAAAGCTTAGAGAACAAGACACATTAGAACCAAACGAAAGAATTCATCAGATGATTGGATTAGTAATATCCAATGGGGATGACTCGTTAGAGATGGGATCAGTAGTATCCTAGAACGAGTGTGAAGTGTATATTTTTAAAATGAAAACAAATTTTGTTTTTAAAATTTAAATCAATTATTCGTATTTGATTATTTATTTATATTGAATTTGGACAGTCCAGTATATAAAGATTTTGCATATACGCCTTGCAAACGTGTATTTGAAGTTTTAATATACTGGATAGATATAGAATTACACTCGAATCGCTCGGAGATGATTTTGATGATGGAGCTCCATCATTAGAATTCATGTTCGAGTGACGAAAGTGGACTTTCTATATATTTCCATTGACTGGTGTGAGAACCAAAATTAGATAGGGCCTATTGTTGTGATTTGGCATCAAAAATCTGATTTTTTGACTATGTATCAAAGTTATGAATTTCAAAGCTAATCAACTAATTGATTGATGGTTGTGTTGTTGATTATTGGTTGATTAATTAAAATTTGTATTATATAGCCAAATTGAACCAAATATTGAATTGTATTGAAAATTAGCCGCATTTGCTTGCATATACATGTACTTACATTGAACAGGTCATAGCAAGGAGGCTAGAGCAGAGAATAAAATTTGTTTGCCCGACAAATAGGTACATGTTTACTATGTAATTTACTGTTTTGTTTGGGTGATGATGATTTTATGAGCCTATTGGCTAGCCGCTTGGCTTTTTCTTTTTTCTTTTTGAGATCAGAAGGCCTGTATGGCAATTTCGGGATTTTCCCGTGGCTCCCGGTGCAGGGGAGGTTATGGCGAAATTTTTCGAAAATTTAGGGTGTTAGCCAAATTTTTGAAGAATTTGAAAATTCTCAGAAACTGAAAATTTGGAGAATGGAAGCCAGATCGAACGTAGAGTTGATTGATCAAACCACTTTCGACTTTGTTCCTTTTCGGGGACGAAAAGTTTTAAGTGGGGGATATTGTAATAACCCGAAAATCTGGGCCAGTTTAAAATTTTTATTTTTGCAATTTTAGCGAATTTTGATTATTTAAAATGAATTATTTTAAATAAATCGACGAGAAATTTATTTTGAATATAATTCGAACGTATATATTATATACGTCGTCGTTAGAGTATAATAATTATATATAATTATAAAAGGAATTGAAAATGGCGCGGTAGTTCGATAATTCGATTTCAAACTTCAATTGAATGTACCGGGTGCAAAATAATCCGGATTTTAGTGAAACCAAAAACATTAGGATCTAATTGTGAATATCTTTCCAACGAATCTGAAAAATCGAAATTTCATAGCGGGAATCAAAAGATATGTCCAGTTGAAAATTCTGAATAGTCGCTATGGAATTCAGGCCCTTAAAAATGGACATTTTGCAAACGACCTCGGATTTCGACAAAATCACTTTTGTTGGGTCCGTGGTGTAAAGTTATTGCTAGATTCCAAATTTCATTATTTTTCGAATCAATATGTGAGCGTGGCAAAGGAAAACGCGTTTGACTAGTTTCAGTTGATTTTAATCGACTGGAAAATGGCCATTTTTCCAACTGTCTCAGAATTCGATGAAATTAGTTTTGCTAGGATCGTATCGTCAATACGAAGTTAGAAATAATTTTTCTGTAATTTTCGGGGTTCGTATGTGGCCCCGGTAAATTGAAATGTGCGTTCAAATTCAAAATATAAAGAATTATATTTTGATTTTGACGAAAACTGATCGAAACGATCGAATCAGTCTACGATACGTATCCCATTGTGTTCGGAATTGGGGTAAAATGCTAGGGACGACAGTCGGTGGGTCTCGTTTCGACTTCGAAAGAAAAGTCAACTATGGAGATTAAAATAAAATAGAAAATAATATAATATATTTTTATAAAGGGCCCTCCTCCCCTTTCATTCTCCCCCCGACAGTTTTTCAGAAGAAAAAAAACTCTGGAGCGAATCGCGACCCCCCCTTACCGCCGCTGCCATCGCCGGTGGGGGCTGACGCCGTCCACCGAGACCCTCTCTCCCCTCCTTCTCGATCGGCGAGCTTCCCCCTTCCAATCCCCAAAACCCGTAACCCCCACGTCGCTCCCCCGTACAGCCACCCATCGCACCACCGTTGACCGCGCCACCCACCCCTCCGCCTGTGTGTCACCTCCGCCGAGAGTCCCTCCCCTTCGACGCCTCTCTCTCCTCGCTTTCCCCAAACCCTAGAAAACCTCCACCACCTAAAAATGAGCCGCCACAGCCAACTGCTCCGACGAGCCTACCTCCGACCAGCAAGCCCCTGCGCTCGCCTCTCTCCGTCTCCAACAATCCTCATTCCCCCTCCGAACGAAAGCTGTAAGTCTTTACTTTAATTTGTTTTGAATAATTAGCTAGTTTAAATTAAGAAAAAAGCTAGATTTTTTATAAGTGAAAGGCGAGATTTTTTATAAGTGAAAGGCGAGATTTTTTACAAGTGAAAGGTGAGATTTTTTATAAATGAAAGGTGAGATTTTTATAATATAGAAAGGTTAAAAATATAAATTTTATACTAGTGGCATATTAAAAATACGATTTTTATATTGTAGAAGGAGTAAAAATATGATCTTTATGTTTGAAAAGGCGAAATCTTTATATAGAGAATGGCGGTAGAAAAATATAATTTTTTTTGTATGGTTATGATAATAAAAATTCAATCTTTATATAAGAAGTAGAAATATAAAAATATAATTTTTATATAGAAAGAAGCGTTGTAAATATATGAAGTGACATAAAAATCTGAACTCTATTTTGTCGTAAAGTAGTGATAATATAAAAATGTGATTTTTTATATATGTAGCGAGCACGGGCAACCAAAGTGATAAAGGGAGAGAACGATGAAGATTTCCTACATATGAAGAGTCGTGGCGTTTGGATTAGCTTTGGTGAGAACTTCTCACTTAAAATCTCTTTTTCTAGTTATATATATATATATATACTAGGATGCAGACGGTGTTTAGTAGCACCCGACACCCGTCATCCACAGACCATGGATGGCTTGTTTGTTTAATTGTTTGGTTGTGTAGTTGGTTAGATTATTTGGTTTGAATTGAATTGTTTGGTGAAATGAAATTGATTTGATTGATGTGTGAATGGCGTGGGCCTTCACTAGACCGGGGATAAGGCTAGGCCTTGTCCCGTTTCTAGTATCGTGCCGTTATGCCGCCGAAATTTTCTAAAAATAAGTTAGAAAAATAAAGATAACATTTTATTTAATAAATGAACCGAATAGGATATTCATAGGTTGAATAAAATAGTTTGATCGTTAAAAATATAATTTTTAACGTGAATGTGAACAAATAAATATTCACTTGCAAGCCGGACGGTTTGTTTATGTACACTTATTTGAAGGACATTGATTGGGACGATAAATTTTACACATCGCCCAACTGCACAACTAAAAATCTGTGTTTGATTGCTTGAAACCCCACATGGGTATTGGGATGATATTTGACGTACACTAATCCCGATTGTTTAGTTGTATGTCGATCGATTGATTGACAGGCTGTTATAAGCGTTGAATATTTATATTTGATGCTTATACAGTGTAGAATGCACTTTGGATGATGGTTGATTATTCATTGTTGTTGATATATACATGTGTTGTAGAAAATCCATATAATTAACATTATATGGTAATTGATTGGGCCTCATTCCAGTTTTAAAATGGAAATATTTGAAAAAGAAATATTTGAAATAGAATATTTGAAAATAGGAATATATGAAGGCGTATTGATTAGATTGACGCCATTTTGACGTGAACGATATTTATATCGATTTTATTCATTTTATAATGAATATCAAAAGTGATTTCAAAATCTGATATTTTGAAAAGAATTGAATATAAATAAATCCGAATTGAAATTGAATATAAATGAATTCAAATTGAAATTGAATAGAAATGAATTCGAATTGAAATTGAATTGAATTGAAAACGAACTGAAATTGAATTAGAAATCAATTTGAATTAAAATCAATTTGAATTAAAATCAATTTGAAATGAATTTAAATTGAAATATTCAATTTTGATTTGAAATTGAATATGAAGTTGAAACCGTTTTGAAAATGAATTTAAAACGATTTATAAAATTCGTTTTGAAAGGAAATCGACGAAGTATATATTATATATATTATATATATAATATAATGGCCTGAATAGAACGCGCCGCGCCGCGGCAGTTCGCGAATTTCGACCATTAACTTCGAACGAATATTACGGGAGATCCGACCGTCGGATTCTCCTAAAACCGGAACCGTTGGGTTCGTATCGAAAAGAGCTTTCTAATGAATATTAGAAATTTGAAATCTAACGGTTGGATTTGGAATTATGTCCCAATCAAATTTGAAAAAGGTCGTTGTAAGTGCAGTTCGATGGCCGTTGATGGAAATCGACTGTACAGGCCTGGATAAAATTATTAAAAATAGTAATAATTTGTGTGAAATCATAAGAAATTATTTATGAAGATTTGGGATGAAGAACTCCATATTTGAGAAGATAAAAATAGTTTTTTATCGAAATGAAGTAGTTTTGAACTAGAATTATAATTCTATTTATTTTTAAATAAATCAATTGAATTTGAAATGGTTTTGAAAATAACCAGAATTTCCAATGATTGCATTGTAATGGATTTGAATCGAAATTGTCTTCGGAATATTTCGATGTTGGATTTCGTGACTATATAGATGTTGTTATGGAAATTTGAAAGATATAGATATATATATCGTTATTTCCAATACGATATTTGTTGGTCGTAGAATTTGATATTGAATATAAGCCGGGATATTTTCTATTCAGAGCCTTGTATTTAATGTCAAATGTGATTTGGGTTTGTCGTGAATGGTGTCTTTATTAACATCGTTCTTGAACCCAGTTGAGAAAAGATAAAATCTTTTTATTTAGATTTAATGAAGTGTACCAATTAAATGATATTTAATTGGAATTGAATTGATATTGATTTTTGGGTTTATCGTGAACAGTGTTTTTAAATAACACTTGTTCTTTAACCCGATAATTAATGGAATGGGATTTTGGGTTTATCGTGAGTCGTGTTTCAAATGACACTGATTCTTTAACCCAGTCATAGATTAAAACTAAATGGAGTTTTAATAAATCTTTAATTAGATTGAAAAGATCGAGAATGGAGTATCACCAGTTTTGCTCCAGGCGATAGTTAAATCTTTAATTAGATTTGAACGTGAAATGGTAATTGAATTTACCGATAACACCGTGGTGTTAGATATGAAGTATTACCAGTTTTACTTCATGGGATGAATAGGTCGGGGTTGGGAAATTAAAACAAATGATTACTTCGTTAAGGTTCGTTAATCCCGACTAGTTGAATCAAAATTCAAAAGAAGATTAAAGAATAAATTCAAGGAATTTATCTTTGATAAAATTAATGGGAACCTTTCCCTATGAATGTGAAATTTAGAAACTAACTGTCGGTTAGCCAAGCAGAATGGTTTTCTGGATATTGATCTGATGTTGGTTTCGGCCTTCGGGGTTAATATTTGGGAAATTATTCTCTTGATTAATTTACTGTTAGTGACTGATGAATTGGAATGAGGCGTATGTTGTGTTTGTGTAACACTTATTTAAAATATACGCGAGTTATTCGGAAAGACCGGGTTTATCCCATTCTGAATAACTGATACGACGATAAGTCGAAGATGAAGACGGCGGTTGAAGACCGGAAGTCTTCACATCGTTTGGGTGATTACTTATGATCTTGATTGGGCTGTACACCCAAGAAGATGGAAACGGTTGGTGATCGTCCAGACGTATTTGGAGATCGATGGATATGCGGGGTACTAGGTGCCTCCGGTTTCGTTCAGACCCAGAACGGACTTGTAAATGGACTGTGTGTCTGACATTGGATTTTAGCCTGTGTGATTGATTTCTATTAAATATATATCTGTTTGGCGGCGGAGAATTTATTCTCTTGCTTAACGCCCTTCTCTGAGACGTACGAGCTCAGAGGTTATATACTGATGGATATCAAACGCATAGAGTGAACTGCCGGTGTGGCATGCCTAAGTGGCGAATGATCAAGGCTTCTGTTGAAAAGCAAAGTCTTGTGGTTGATGATCGAAGCACGGCCTTTGTGGCGTAGCTTTGTGTAACGTTTACTTCGCGAGTTTCACACCCGGTGTGAACCAAAAACGGGAGACGGACCTCAGGGAGGGCATGCGTTTCTTTCTAGTTAGAAGTGGCGTCAGTGGTTTTACACGCCCTGACGAGTTTGACTTATGTGGTTGTTGCTGTTGCGAGGCGCCTCGGTTTGATCGGACGATCCGGGTCCGATGGAGTCATTCGTTGGCTCATTTACGCCCCATAGGGCGGGGGAATGCATGTTCAGGGTTTAAGTTTAATCCACATCGGTGGACCGGCCCTGACGATCCAAGGGTCACTCGAGCTCTGATCCTGAGGCTCGGGCTAGAGAGTCTCGAAACGGTTGAGGACTATCTTTTGCCTCGGTTCATCGATGGAAATCCAATTTCCGAATACGTGACATTTGCGGTTTTAATTGTAGAACTAGTATGGCAACATGAGATATGGTACCCATGCCGCCTATGATTGATACTTATGATTTGAAGTTGTTTTATACAATATACACTTATAATAGTATCAAATGATTTGTTTTAAACGTATCAAGCATTCTTTGGCTGTTATAAGGGAAAACTCTATCCCCCGGCTTGCGTTGCATTGTGTGATAGGACCTGGGTCTTATAACAGCTTCATTTTTCTTTATTTAGCATTGCGCTGTTTGTTTTATGCACTGGTATTCTTGGGAGGAAACCCGTTCTGTGTTATACGGCGTGGTCCCTTGATTTACCTAACTTTAAAAATAATGATTAATAACTGTTTTAGTTCTCACACCAGTCACATGACTGACCTGGAGTTTATTGTTTTAACCTAAACTCTGGGTGCCCTTATTTTGACACTGGTAGCTAGTAGTTTTGGTTTTGCAGATTTATATTCATAGGATCCTGGTTTACAGCTGGAACGATATCCGGAAAGCTTTGTATCCGTGTATCTCATTCTAGTTGTGTATTGTACTATTTTCCGCTGCTATGTATTTAAATGTAATTTAAATCTCTGATATTTCTGTGTAATATTCATTTATACTCTGTATATTCTTGTAATCTGATGTATTTTTGTAATATACAATGAAATGTTCTTCCGTGTGCATTCTGATTTGTCGTGTTCTCAAACGATAGGGCGTTTCGAGCGGTCTGGGTCGGTTTAGTGACAGGTTCTGACCGAGCGAAATTCCTTTTCGTCACACAGTTTGAAAGAAAGAGAAGGTTTTGATTATGACTGTCAGTGTGTGTCATTTAATTATGTAATATAACATGCAAGTTTAAACATATATAGAGATATGTATCGACATCCGATGAAGCCGTGCTCTTTAAGTATATTCGACTGGATCTACATGGAGCAACACTTTTTTTTAAGCTAGAAGCGATAGCTTTATGAGGGAGTTTTTCGATGTTAATGCCAAGAGATAAAAAATTATTTCTTCAGTGTTTTCATTTGGAATAATGTATATGTGTGGGGATGATTCTACTCCTGTTGAATCAACCGCCATCGTTTATGCTAATCTCTAACTTTCAACTGCCTCTTAATAAAATAAAAAGTAAATTTAATTTTAGAGTAGCTAACACCAAAGAATCATCGAAATGCGATGAGACTAATTTTGGTCTAAAACAAAATCATTTATTGTGATGGGATTTGACTAATTTTTTATTTACTTATTGCATGTACATTTATAAGCTATGTCCTTGTGTATAATATTTATGAATAGATAATGTTCTATCAGACCGATAAGAAATTTTAGGTTAACATTTGTATATTGGTTCTAAACTTATATATCATGCATATTCATGTTACATGAGTGCATATGAACTTATTATAAAACAGTTTAAAATCGTTTCTTGTCGTTGCTAATTGACAACTTTCTTGCTCTTATTGTTGCTATTTGGAAGCATGTTACTGGAAATAAAGTTAGTTACTAAGAAAGCATATGTTGTTTCACCGACTTCCCGACAAAAAATTGTTCTTCATTAAGTGTGCACCAGAATGATTACACCTTCATTCTTTTAGCGGAAACAAAAGATGTTCTAGATAGAAGAAAAATATTTAAGCATAGTGACCTTTAATTTGTATTCTTCAAAATATTTTGTCTTCTTCTTGGAGAAGCAGGAGAATTTCTATTCCACATCCTTGTAAATCATTGCTTATATCCTCAGAGATTACAAAAGCTCCATCGGCCAGTCATAGATTCTCAAACATATCTATCAGGTGAAATAGTATGTATCTTGTGAAACTCTTGCCAGACTGTCACAAAGACGAAAATACCACACATATATCCTTACCGTTTATCATGTACTTGCTTATGACCTCAATATATTTTGCAAACACAATACGAGTTTTTTGACCCCATTTTAACTGGGTCACCATGACATCACTAACGGTGTTAGTGGGGGTGGGGCTGTGATTGGCCCCTGCATTCCCCCTATTAAATCTTAGCCCCACATCACTAACACCGTTAGTGGTGTCATGGTGACCCCAGTTAAATGGGGTCAACAAACTAGCTCTCTTGCAAACATATATGGGAAGTGGACTCCACCACCATATTATCAACTTGGTTTAGGTCACTTCCCACCTACATGTTCATGACAAAAGCTATTAACAACTTTTACATGATAAAACAAAAAATGATTAAATAATGGGTGCGTTCATCAGTAGGGCCTTCCTAACAGGAAATTATTCTTAAGTTTTGATAATAATTTCATTAACCAATACCAACCTTCGTCTCTGATAGAGATGCTGTCAGGGGAGACACTCTGCAAAATATACTCATATTCCATGCAGTAACTTTAATGTACAATCCTGGAATAAGCCTAGAGCTATCACTTACCCCTTTTAATTACTATTAGGTAAATAGAAAAAACTCATCCAATCTAATGCTTGATTGAAACATGAATAGTATGCAAGGTCACAGTGTAATGGCCCGAATTTTCGTACTCTTTGAGTCGACTGATAACACCACACGTCCAACCCATATTGCACAAAAATATGAATCATTGTTAGAAAGAATGTAACAACCCGTATTTTCAATAACGGGTAATAATGTAAATCGAGGCAGAATTTAATTTAAAAATCTGAATCAAGGGAAACGGGCTAAGCCATTGCGTTCGTCTCGGAAAAATACGCGAAATAGAGTCCGAGTTTTCGAAAATCGGAGTCAGTATGACCCGGTTAAGGCCCATTGAAGTTTTCAGAAATTTCTATGTTAAAAACAGATTTAAATTTCTAATTAAAAACCAGGATTAGGGCTAAGCTGTGTCAGGCGGGAAAATTCCCGCCAGGGCCCCCATGTCGACAGGCCTGTCGACAGGGGTCCTTGGGGAGTCGACTGCCCTGTCGACAGCCCTATCGACAGGGGGTAAGCAGGCAGTTTTGCCTGGCGCGCCACTTTGATTTGGGCTTGGTCTTGTGGCTTGGTTCTAGAGAATTCCGAGATCTGACGGGCCAAAACTAATCTAGGGTTAATCCTAGGGCTTAAAACACTCTAATTCCCTATAAATATACCCCTAATCCTACCCTAAAGCCTCATTAATCAATCTTGCAACTAAACTATGTCAATTTGAATCCTCAAATGGCCTCCACCTAAAAACCCTAGCCTCCACCTTCCTCAAAGTTTAATCCTATGAAGATATGATGATCATACAACCTTTTCTATGTTGTATGAATGCTTAATAACTTGCATACTTCATTAAGTTGCAAGTTTGATTTGCTAAGTTTGTGTTTTTGGGATTTTGCAAAAGGGTTTTCTTATTTGAAGCTTTGTTTTGGGTTTTTAAAGGGCTTCTTCATCTTATTTGGTGGATTTGTGACTTGTTTATATTTGTAAGCCCTCTTACCTTCACTTTACAAACTCTAAGGTTAATATGTGGTGAAAGTTGAGATTTATGTGAGTTTATTTGATTATGCATGCTTATGCGAACTCACTATGCCATGTTTTATATGTTTCATAAGTTATGCATGCTTATGCGAGATTACTATGCCATGTTTTACATGTTTCACAAGTTATGCATGCTTATGCGAGATTACTATGCCATGTTTTACATGTTTCACAAGTTGTGCATGCTTATGCGAGTTTATTATGCCATGTTCTACATGTTTTATGGGTTATGCATGTTCATGCAAGTTCACCTTACCATATTATACATGTTTTATGGGTTGTGCATGTTTATGCAAGTTCACCTTACCATATTATGCAAGTTTAATGGATTATGCATGCCTATGCAAGTTCACCTTACCATGTTATGCGTACTTGATAAGCTATGCATATTTATGCGAGTTCACTATGACATGATTTGCAAGTTTAACATGTATGCATGTTTGTTATGATATGTGAAGTTCATCATGTATGTTATGCCAAGTTACCTTTTATACCCTTATGCGTTATGACGAATATGTAAGCGAGATAATGACGTTGGGAGGGTTTGGGTAAACTTAAAAATACATGAAACTAAAAGATTGGGAATTTACCTATTAAGTTAGGTCTACCCCTTAGGAATTTACCTATTAAGTTAGGTCTACCCAAGTATATGTTAACTTGTAAATATGTTTTGAAGTGGACATGACATTAGATAACATGATATGGCCAACTCGAGGTTAGACCTAGTTGTGGTGTAAATCTTCCCAGGTAACCACAACGTAGGGTCTAATGTGGGTAGTTGGTCATGTTGCACCATAAGACCCGAGGTTAGACCTAGACGTGGTGTAAATCTTCCCAGGTAACCACGGATGTCTAATGTGAGAGGTTGGGTGCGTTAATTAATTAATGCCTCATGATTAGGGTTAAGTCATGGCCCACTAATACTTAACCAATAATGGGGATGCGAGGATTAGATGGGGTTAGGTGGGTACACTTAACTAATTTAATCCATGATTAGTGAGGGGTTAAAACCACACTTAACCCTCTTAGAAACCCTAGCAACGTGGTCTGTTCCAGCAGTAATCCCAGTTTGGTATCACCACAACCCTACAGCTAGGTTAGGGCGGGGCACGATTACTGGACTGATGTAAGCGACCAAAGCGACGGCTGAGTGGTACAGCGGTGCGGGTCCGGCGGGCTACGGACGTGCACGTAGTCCGATATTGGACAAACTCGAGGCACGGGTACCAGTAGGTTTAGACAGTGCATTATTGCTTAGGTGTCTGGGGTTGACACCCGAGGGCTTGATACACCCAAAGGTGGACCCAGCGCAGTCAGACTACATCCATGTGGGCCGTATGGACACCAACACTGGACGTGTTAGGTTTATAGGGAGCCGATCGACTAGACCGTGGGCTGGACCTTATATTAAGGTCACTTCGGGTTATTGGGCCAAAGTTTGGGCTAAGGGATCAATATCTGTTTTGTGGGTTTGCTAGTACACTGTGGTGCAAAAACCTAATCTCCTTATGTGATGTCACCTTTATCTATTGCCAGTATGTCTACCTCAGTTTCCATCATGCTGTTAACTTTATTAGTTTATAGATTGATCGTAGTAGGGCTTACCAGTCTTTTTGACTGACCTGTTTTCTTTCGCTTCTTTTCTTCCGTTCCCCCCCCCCCCCCACAGGTTCTCAGGGAGGGGCTACATCTGCTTAGTGGATCTTTGGCTTGCTTGTTGGATAGCTCATGTATGGATCTGAGCTAGTTGTGGCTTATCTTTTATTTCTGGGGATTAGTATTGATGTTTTACCATGTATTTTGTTATCACGTATCTAGACTTATGTTGTATTTTGGATCATGACATTCTGATACTATGTACTTGACTATGTTGGTTTTGTGAGATGATGATGATGGGTTTTTATCTGCTACCGCTGCTTTACTTATATTTATTTTTATATATTCTGTCTTGCGATATCTCTGTGCATGTTTACCTTCACAATAACGCCCCTCCAAAGCTAGTACATTCCAAGGAGTGATTCTAGTAGAGGTGGGGTGTTACATTTGGTATCAGAGCACAAGGTTAACAAGATTGAACAAAATTTTTGAAGAAAAAAAAACCCTTTTTGAAAAACTATTTTCAAAAACCTACTAAGTATTTTCCAAAATAAAGTCTAGATTATTTTAAGGCTAATCCCCTAAAAGCCATTAGCGTTATCCTTCGTTCCCTTGACCTAATCTTATCTTACCTTATCTTTCGTTTCAGTATGGCTGAGAATCTTGCCATCCCAGATGGAGTAAACGTACCACTCTGGTATAGGAGGCTTTTAGAAGCTAGGGCAGTAGCTGGCCCCGCAAACCCTACTCCCACTCCTCCTCCTGTGGTTGAGAATCCTCCCCCTAATGTCCCTCCTCTGGTAGTTCCTGCTGCTCCTCCTCTAGTTGCTGAGGCTCCTCTTCCTCCTCCTCCCCCTCAGCATCCTCAGGTTGAGTTCACGAAGGTTTGTAAAGACTTCAAGGCTATGGGAGGCAAGAATTTCCTAGGCACGGAATCTTTTGTTGAAGCTAGGAATTGGCTGAAAGACATGGAGGACCTGTTTGCTATTTTTGGGATTGATGACGAGAGGAAGATCTTATTGACAGTATGGCTTTTGAAGGATGAGGCGGCCTATTGGTGGGAGGTCACCAATGGGACAAGGCCCGTCGAGACTTGGGCCGATTTGAGGGCTAGATTTGTGGCCAAGTTCCTATCCTCCGCCGAGGCAAATTTACAGACGGAGAAGTTCATCGCATTGAAGCAAGATGATATGACTGTCAAGGAGTATGTTAACAAGTTTAATCAGCTGGCCCGTTTTGGTTTGGACTTAGTAAACACTCCTGAGAAGAAAGCTCTTCGATTTGCTAGAGGGTTAAATGAACCACTGCAGGGTTTGGCGATGTCGCATATTCCGCATGGAGCTACTTTCGAGAGTTTAGTCGATATGGCTCTACTTCAGGGAGAGGGAAAGAAAGAAGTCAAGTCGAGTGATACTCAAGCAAAGAAAACTGATTCTCAGGGAAAAGGCAATCAAGGTGGTCAAAGCAGTCAAGGAAATCAGAACAAGAACAAGAAGGGCAACAACAAAGGCAAGGGAAAGTGCAATTACTGTGGCATAGCTGGGCACTTTGCTAAGGATTGCAGGAAGAAGAAAAGGAAGCTTAGTGGTGGATGCTTTTCTTGTGGAGAGACTGGGCACTTCAGCAAAGAATGCCCAAAGAAGAAAGGACAGGCTGGACCTTCAGGAGGGCAAGTTCATGCTCTCAATGCCGCTTCAGTTCCCGAGCGAGGTAGTGTTTCTGTTGAGAACCTTGTTTATATCTCTGATCTTCCAGTGCGTACCTTGTTTGATTCTGGTGCTTCACATAGCTTTATTTCATCTGATCTTGTTGATAGCTTGCACCTTAGTACTAGCTTAGTGGATGATCCCGTTTGTGTTTCGAATCCCATTGGGGGTTCTGCTCATCTATCTATGATATGTGAGGATCTGAGGATCTCTATACTCAGCGTAGAGTTCTTGTGTAGTGCGTATGTTCTTGGTTTCAGGGGATACGGATTGATCTTGGGCATGGATTAGCTGTCCAGATATGGAGCCATTCTGGATTGTGAGCATAGGGTTGTAAGGCTTGTTACTCGCCTTGGCAACACCTTAGAGATTTCATGCAATCCGAAGAACCCCGTCATGTTGTGTTATCTAGAATCTCTCGACTCATCAGAGGAGGCCCTTCAGTCTGTAAGGGTGGTCCGAGATTATCCAGATGTTTTTGAAGAAGTTAAGGGGTTGCCCCCTAAACGAGAGATTGATTTTCGCATTTATCTGGTGAATAATGATAAGCCTGTTTCTTTTCCAGTTCGGCATATGGCTCCGCGTGAGAGACGGGAGCTGAGCAAGCAAGTGAAAGAATTGCTTGAGAAGAACTTCATCAGAAGGAGTATATCTGAATGGGGAGCGCCTGTGGTGTTTGCAACTAAGGCAGATGGTTCTCTTCGGCTCTGTGTGGACTATAGAGAGTTGAATAAGCTGACTAAGAAGAACAGACACCCGTTACCGAGGATCGACGATCTCTTTGATCAGCTTGTGGGTGCTTCTGTTTTCTCTCAGCTTGATCTTGCTACGGGTTTTCATCAGCTCAGAGTGGCTGAAGATAGTATAGACAAGACTGCATTCAGAACCCCAGACGGATTCTTTGAATGGCTTGTTATGCTGTTCGGTTTGACGAATGCACCCGCGTATTTTGTGGATTTGATGAGTAGGGTGTTTCGGGAGTTCTTGAATAAGTTTGTCGTGGTCTTTGTGGATGATATTCTGGTCTTCTCCAAGGATGAGGAAGAGCACGCGAGGCATCTTGTGGAGGTGATGGATACGCTCAGAGCGCATCAGTTAAAGGCCAAGTTCTCCAAGTGCCATTTTTGGAGAAGGGAAGTCAGATTCCTTGGGCATATCGTATCCAAGCAAGGCTTAGCGGTGGATCCCGCTAAGGTGGTTGCAGTTCAGGATTGGAAGACTCCAAGGAATGCAACCGAGGTGAGAAGCTTTCTGGGTCTTGCGGGTTTTTACCGGAAGTTCATCAAGGACTTCGCGAAGATATCCGCTCCTCTTACTAAGTTGACGAAGAAGAACTTAGTTTTTGCTTGGGATATGGATTGTGAGCTTGCTTTTCAGAGACTCAAGAGAGCCCTTACCTCCGCACCCGTTCTAGCTTTACCCGATGGTGGTAAGATATTTACCGTGTACACTGATGCTTGTGGCACGGGATTGGGCGCCGTTCTGATGCAAGAGGGCCGAGTTATATGCTTTGGTGGGAGGCAACTTAAGGTGCATGAGAGGAATTATCCCACTCATGATCTAGAGCTGGCAGCGATTGTATATGCACTCAAGGCTTGGCGTCATTATCTTCTGGGAGAGAGATTTGAGCTGTATACTGATCATAAGTCTTTAAAGTATCTCTTTTCGCAGAAGGATCTGAACTTGAGGCAGCAGAGATGGATGGAGTTTTTGGCGTCTTATGATTTTGAGATATCCTATACCCCTGGCAAGGGGAATGTTGTAGCAGATGCGTTGAGTAGAAAAAGGTTGACCCTAAGTCCTCTATTTGTTGAGATGAAGAATTTAGAGTTCTTGGCAACCTTTGATTTTTCCTTGACAGTTGACTCGATAACCGGTTCTTTGGCATATCTAGAGCTCAGGCCTACCCTTCTGGATCAAGTTGGGGCTTCGCAGAAGGAAGACCCTCAGATAATTGAGATCATGGATAAGCTGATTCGAGGGGAGACATCTAGCCACCTTTCTCGATATTCTATAGACGATAAGGGTTGGCTGAGGAGAGACGGAAGGCTTTGTGTTCCGATGGTAGAAGACTTGGTGAGGAAAGTTCTTGAGGAAGCACATCGCTCCAAGATGACTATACATCCGGGTGGAGATAAGATGTATAAAGATATGAAGCGCATTTTCTTCTGGCCTGGAATGAAGAAGGATGTGGCCGAGTTTGTCTCGAGATGTGTTATTTGTCAGAGAGTAAAAGCTGAGTCGAAGAAGCCCAGTGGGCTATTGCATCCTCTAGAGGTCCCGCTATGGAAGTGGGAGAGCATTTCTATGGACTTTATAGATGGGCTTCCAAGGTCAAGGAGAGGGAATACGAGCATATGGGTCATTGTAGATAGGCTTACGAAGAGTGCTCATTTCATTCCGGTAAAGAGCAAAAGGACCGCATCTGGGCTAGCATCAGTATATCTTCGTGAGATAGTACGGCTACATGGAGTCCCTTCCAGCATAGTCAGTGACCGAGACCCCATCTTTACTAGTCAGTTCTGGAACAGTTTGCAGGAAGCTATGGGCACAAGGTTGAATCTGAGTACAGCTTATCACCCACAGACGGATGGCCAGACCGAAAGGGTGAATCGAGTGCTTGAGGACTTGTTGAGACTTTGCATTTTGGATTTTGGTGGTACTTGGGAAGACCACCTTCCTCTTGTAGAATTTGCATATAATAACAGTTATCAGGCGAGCATTGGTATGGCACCGTTTGAGGCTTTATATGGGAGACCATGCAAGTCACCTACATGTTGGTGGGAGACTACAGACAAGCTTATACTTGGACCGGACATGATTAGAGATACATCCGAGAAGGTCGAGTTGATCAGAAGACGAATGAAGGCAGCCCAAGACAGACAGAAATCTTATGCTGATAAGCGGAGGTCTGATTTGGAATTTGAGGTTGGGGATATGGTTTTCGTGAAGGTTTCTCCTTTGCGAAATGTGGTTCGGTTTGGAGCCGTGGGGAAGTTAGCACCGAGGTTTGTTGGACCGTTTCCAGTCATAGAGAGGATCGGGCAGATGGCTTATAGAGTAGAGTTGCCCGAGAAGCTTGCTGGAGTGCATAATGTCTTTCATGTTTCGCATCTCCGGAAGTGCTTGCATGAGTCAGCAGAGGTGGTTGAGCCAAGTGTTCTAGAAGATGTGGAAATAGAGAAAGAGGCTACCTTGAGGAGAGCTCCGATTCGTATCTTAGGGACAGAGATCAAGAAGCTAAGGAATCGTGAGGTCCAGTTGGTAAAAGTTCAATGGGGTGAAGCCGAGGAAGACGCGACTTGGGAGACTGAAGAGAAGATGCGTAGGCTTTATCCATTTCTTTTTGAGGGTACACTCTCAATCTCTTTCTTTTGCTATCCATGTCTATCTAGTTTATCTAGTTCATCGTGTCTATCTTATCTTAGGTAGAATCCTTTGGAGGAAACATGTGTTTGAGACATGTTATGATTGATGGATGCAAGTGGTTGCAAGTGTTTGCAAGTGGTTACTCGTGGATGCATGATACACAGTAGGCACTAGATCGGCTCACACACTTCTCATATTGCATGTGCATGGGTGTTTATGCTTATTCATGGATGGAATTTTGTATGCTATCACATGGATGTTGCATATGGACGTATGATTGAGCACACATGTAGATATTATACATTATGTTAGGGATTTGCATACATATGGATACATTTCACTAACATATTTTGCATTGATCTTTGCATTAGATAAGTACATATACACACACTCTTGCATATGTTCATACAGCATTTAGAATCTTTTAAGGACAATGGTTGCTCGTGGATGATGTTTTGAGTAGATGGATGTTGGATGGTAGGATATGTTCTTCCAAACTTAAAGATTTCGGGGACGAAATCCCTTAAGGAGGGGAGAATGTAACAACCCGTATTTTCAATAACGGGTAATAATGTAAATCGAGGCAGAATTTAATTTAAAAATCTGAATCAAGGGAAACGGGCTAAGCCATTGCGTTCGTCTCGGAAAAATACGCGAAATAGAGTCCGAGTTTTCGAAAATCGGAGTCAGTATGACCCGGTTAAGGCCCATTGAAGTTTTCAGAAATTTCTATGCTAAAAACAGATTTAAATTTCTAATTAAAAACCAGGATTAGGGCTAAGCTGTGTCAGGCGGGAAAATTCCCGCCAGGGCCCCCATGTCGACAGGCCTGTCGACAGGGGTCCTTGGGGAGTCGACTGCCCTGTCGACAGCCCTGTCGACAGGGGGTAAGCAGGCAGTTTTGCCTGGCGCGCCACTTTGATTTGGGCTTGGTCTTGTGGCTTGGTTCTAGAGAATTCCGAGATCTGACGGGCCAAAACTAACCTAGGGTTAATCCTAGGGCTTAAAACACTCTAATTCCCTATAAATATACCCCTAATCCTACCCTAAAGCCTCATTAATCAATCTTGCAACTAAACTATGTCAATTTGAATCCTCAAATGGCCTCCACCTAAAAACCCTAGCCTCCACCTTCCTCAAAGTTTAATCCTATGAAGATATGATGATCATACAACCTTTTCTATGTTGTATGAATGCTTAATAACTTGCATACTTCATTAAGTTGCAAGTTTGATTTGCTAAGTTTGTGTTTTTGGGATTTTGCAAAAGGGTTTTCTTATTTGAAGCTTTGTTTTGGGTTTTTAAAGGGCTTCTTCATCTTATTTGGTGGATTTGTGACTTGTTTATATTTGTAAGCCCTCTTACCTTCACTTTACAAACTCTAAAGTTAATATGTGGTGAAAGTTGAGATTTATGTGAGTTTATTTGATTATGCATGCTTATGCGAACTCACTATGCCATGTTTTATATGTTTCATAAGTTATGCATGCTTATGCGAGATTACTATGCCATGTTTTACATGTTTCACAAGTTATGCATGCTTATGCGAGATTACTATGCCATGTTTTACATGTTTCACAAGTTGTGCATGCTTATGCGAGTTTATTATGCCATGTTCTACATGTTTTATGGGTTATGCATGTTCATGCAAGTTCACCTTACCATATTATACATGTTTTATGGGTTGTGCATGTTTATGCAAGTTCACCTTACCATATTATGCAAGTTTAATGGATTATGCATGCCTATGCAAGTTCACCTTACCATGTTATGCGTACTTGATAAGCTATGCATGTTTATGCGAGTTCACTATGACATGATTTGCAAGTTTAACATGTATGCATGTTTGTTATGATATGTGAAGTTCATCATGTATGTTATGCCAAGTTACCTTTTATACCCTTATGCGTTATGACGAATATGTAAGCGAGATAATGACGTTGGGAGGGTTTGGGTAAACTTAAAAATACATGAAACTAAAAGATTGGGAATTTACCTATTAAGTTAGGTCTACCCCTTGGGAATTTACCTATTAAGTTAGGTCTACCCAAGTATATGTTAACTTGTAAATATGTTTTGAAGTGGACATGACATTAGATAACATGATATGGCCAACTCGAGGTTAGACCTAGTTGTGGTGTAAATCTTCCCAGGTAACCACAACGTAGGGTCTAATGTGGGTAGTTGGTCATGTTGCACCATAAGACCCGAGGTTAGACCTAGACGTGGTGTAAATCTTCCCAGGTAACCACGGATGTCTAATGTGAGAGGTTGGGTGCGTTAATTAATTAATGCCTCATGATTAGGGTTAAGTCATGGCCCACTAATACTTAACCAATAATGAGGATGCGAGGATTAGATGGGGTTAGGTGGGTACACTTAACTAATTTAATCCATGATTAGTGAGGGGTTAAAACCACACTTAACCCTCTTAGAAACCCTAGCAACGTGGTCTGTTCCAGCAGTAATCCCAGTTTGGTATCACCACAACCCTACAGCTAGGTTAGGGCGGGGCACGATTACTGGACTGATGTAAGCGACCAAAGCGACGGCTGAGTGGTACAGCGGTGCGGGTCCGGCGGGCTACGGACGTGCACGTAGTCCGATATTGGACAAACTCGAGGCACGGGTACCAGTAGGTTTAGACTGTGCATTATTGCTTAGGTGTCTGGGGTTGACACCCGAGGGCTTGATACACCCAAAGGTGGACCCAGCGCAGTCTGACTACATCCATGTGGGCCGTATGGACACCAACACTGGACGTGTTAGGTTTATAAAGAGCCGATCGACTAGACCGTGGGCTGGACCTTATATTAAGGTCACTTCGGGTTATTGGGCCAAAGTTTGGGCTAAGGGATCAATATCTGTTTTGTGGGTTTGCTAGTACACTGTGGTGCAAAAACCTAATCTCCTTATGTGATGTCACCTTTATCTATTGCCAGTATGTCTACCTCAGTTTCCATCATGCTGTTAACTTTATTAGTTTATAGATTGATCGTAGTAGGGCTTACCAGTCTTTTTGACTGACCTGTTTTCTTTCGCTTCTTTTCTTCCGTTCCCCCCCCCCCCCCACAGGTTCTCAGGGAGGGGCTACATCTGCTTAGTGGATCTTTGGCTTGCTTGTTGGATAGCTCATGTATGGATCTGAGCTAGCTGTGGCTTATCTTTTATTTCTGGGGATTAGTATTGATGTTTTACCATGTATTTTGTTATCACGTATCTAGACTTATGTTGTATTTTGGATCATGACATTCTGATACTATGTACTTGACTATGTTGGTTTTGTGAGATGATGATGATCGGTTTTTATCTGCTACCGCTGCTTTACTTATATTTATTTTTATATATTCTGTCTTGCGATATCTCTGTGCATGTTTACCTTCACAATAACGCCCCTCCAAAGCTAGTACATTCCAAGGAGTGATTCTAGTAGAGGTGGGGTGTTACAAAGAAGTTAGAAGATGAGAAATAGAAAGAAAGAATAATTAGAATAGAAGAAAACGAAGAACACAAATCTCACAGCGGAACGGATAAAATATATTAAATAACATAATCTTTGAAATACAAATCAGTAACTATATATACATACCATTATCAGAGCACAACAGTAATTCCTGGAATAGTTATAAACACCTGTTTCCAGATACAACATAGTACACAGCCGAAATATGATAGTCTATAGCTAATTGGTGAAGCCTCCTGCTTCCAACTCTTCCAAGTGAATCTGAAAATCCCCGACTACTTGACTGCCCGTACAAATTTGGCCACCCAAGAGTTTAGGGAAAACAAAACAAAACAAACTCTGGGTCAGCCATGGGACTGGTGTGAGTAAACTCCAACCGTTTGTTTAACTTTCAAAATCCTTTCGAAAGAAATGAAAATCGTAAGACCGATCCTGTAACGACCCGAGGATTTCGTGACCTTGAGTACTCGACATAAATCCCAATGTCGATTATTCAAGCTTCGGAAACACCAGATAGTCCATGAAAGAAATTAGAGGGTGAGAATAGATAAGATAGGAACTTAGAATAGAAGAAGAAGAACATACAACATCAGAGTAACACGAATCTCACAGTGGAACAAACAACATATAATGAATAACATATCTTTGAAATAAAATCAGTATATGTATATTGTAACATTATCAGTGTACAACACTTATAACACAATGGAAATAACAATACTATAAAATCTTGAAGCCTTCTGCTCCAGGCTCTCCAAGTATATCTGTAAAATCCTGACTACTTGACTACCCGTACAAAATTGGGCACCCAAGATTTTAGGGAAAATAAAACAAAACAAACTCTGGGTCAGTCATGGGGTATGAGTAAACACTTTAAAAAAGTTTGGGAAAATAACGATATCTCATAAGACCATGCCGAATAACAGAACGGGTTTTTCCCTTACGAGAATCCAAATCAATTTGATTTAACTTTCAAATCATTTTGAAATAAACAATGATCTTTTATATCAAAACTCTTTTGACATTATAATTGTGTCTATCAACCACAATACAATAATCATCTTGCAGAACGCTTTCATCTCACGTTCCACTTATATAGTATACAATCAAAACCGCGAGCACTTATTGGGTAATGGATTTCCAACTATGACAAGAACCACCTTCCAATAGTGTACCTCTAGAGAGGAATACACTGGGTTCAACAAGAACATCTTGCAACCCGGCCACACATGGCCGACCACTCATTTTGCTTGAGTGTATCGAATGTATATCACCGACGGTTGGGATCTGCAACCGTTTCCCGAATGGGACAACATCGAATAGATTAAAGAATGAAATGAATATCTCTAGATAGGTGATAATACACCTTAATGGAAGCAACCCACATAGCCATGCTGCCTGCCCGATTTTTGTCATTTCCCGGTTGTGAGGCCAGAGGCCACGCTTATCTCTGATAGATCACACGTTTATTCACTTTGAATGTCGCGTCGTCATACCCGCCAAATCACAAATTGATTTCCCTAAAAATACAATGGGTATACAGCTAAGATAAACGAATTCCTCCGCTACCAAACGTAAATACATTTGAAGAGATCAACTTACGCGATCCATTAAATATACTCTGTCAGATATTCTTCCATACGGGTCATCCTGGGACTGGGCAAACTGAAGGCACTATTATGTAAATCCATCTTAGGCAATTTCTACCTAGGATTTGACAGAACAACCCTTGCATAACTCCGTCTTCAATTATCTTCATCATACTTGATAAACACGTTAATGCCCCTACGAAGTGGTTTTCAGATAATGAGTCTGATCCTGGTCTCTCCGTATTGACTACGGAAATGGTCAAAAAGCTTCGATAGTCGGTGAGTTAACTATCAAAGAAAAACACGTGTGCAAACAACGATATTATTTTCAGATGGAAATTATATCGAATGATCATCATTTAAAAATATTTCCGATTCTTATTTTTGAAACATTTCCAATACTCCTTCATTGGATTTAACCAGATGTTTAAATAAAACATCGCTATGCCGATTCAAATTATTACACTCATTAACTAATTTCACTTAACCAACCTTCACTATCGAACCTTAACCATTCCTTAGTTAAAAATGGAGTCAATCAAGTTGGGGTATAACTACCTCTCAAACCTTAACTGAACAACATTATCAACCTTGAAATAGACAGGTTCACCTTTTTCTTTAACAAACTTCCTTTCGTAACTCTCAGATTCTATTTATGAATCCACTTCTTTTATGAAAAACATTGGTTATAACGATACGTTATAATCCCTACTCCCGAAATACCTAACTTCAAATATAACTTTTATTTATAAATTTGGATAATTAAATAAACAAGTAATTTATAAATAAATAAATCTTGATTAAAAATGGAAAGTGAATAGTACTTTTCCCAATTCGATATAATCGAATTTCTATGTATAACTCTCTTTCAAATATTCTCTATTCGATAACTCCTTTTCGAATCAACTATATTCGATTAACTCCTTTCTTCGAATAAACTATATTCGATTTAACTCCTTTCAAATAAACTAATATTCGATAACTCCCTTCGAATAAACTATATTCGATTTACTCCTTTCGAATAAACTAATATTCGATAACTCCTTTCGAATAAACTATGTTCGATTACTCCTTTCGAATAAACTATATTCGATTTACTCCTTTCGAATAAACTAATATTCGATAACTCCTTTCGAATAAACTAATATTCGATTTACTCCTTTCGAATAAACTATATTTGATTAACTCCTTTCTCTCTATTCGAATAAACTATATTCGATTAACTTCTCTAAATCTATTCGAACAAACTATATTCGATTACTCTTTTAACTCTATTCAATTAACTCTAATCGATTAATCTAATCGATTAACTCTATTGGATTAACTCTAATCGATTAACCGAATCAATTAACTCTAATCAATTAACTCTATTCAATTAACTCTAATCGATTAACTCTATTTGATTAACTCTAATCGATTAACTCCTTTCGATTAACTCTAATCGATTAACTCCTTTCATTAAGTTCACGTCCATATTCAGTTTCAAATATCGATGTTGAAATCAACTTTTACATCTCTATATAAGTCCTGACTTATATATTTCATTTATCCAATGATAAATATTTTATTTTATTTATAAAATATCATTTATAAATTAATCTTCTCAATCTATCGGTTAGAACAGATTCTATTTAAAATCCCTGCTTCAAAGCTATATCATGTTATACTCGTGTGCGAAGCACGGGTCTAAACCTTTCAAATATAATATTCTCTTTTTATACTATTCTATTCATTTCTTTCAAATATTCCTTTTATAATATATTTATTTACCAAATAAATCTCTTTTGATTATTCTATTTATTTTATAAAATATTTCCTTTTCTATTTGTTTTACACATATTACCTTTTCTATTTATTTTACACAAATTTCCTTTTCTATTCTATTTATTTGACAAATAAATATTCCTTTTCAATTCAATTTATTTAACAAATAAATATTTCTTTTATAACTCCTTTGATTTTATAATTATTTTCTTTTATAATATCCTTTTCCTTTTATATATATAAAATCCATTGATTTCATATAAATAATTTATTTTCAAAATACACTTTGAAAATCCCCTTTTCTATATCCTAGTATTTTTTTATGGTATTTAAAACTCCAATTCACAATGATTGATATCACTGAAACATACATAACCAACAACAGATTATATATCACATCATATATTACAATTGTGACGACCCCAAATCCCGTACTGACGGTGAAAAGGGTAATCTTTGGAATATAACACATAAATAGATAATAGCAGAACAGAAATAAATAAATACACCAGATAATGAACAAATAATACACTGGATAAACGTAATCATCAGAGTTACACAGTATACAGGATCATACTTAGTACAAATATAGTTCAGCTATACATAAATGTCTACAGCGGAAAACAAAACATAATGTACAATAGTAGTTGAACAGCATAAAAAGAGATAAATGATAGAATCCATCTTCAGCTCCAGCTATCCAGAAAGAGCCTGCTAAACCTGAACACAAGGCTGCCCGTGTAGAAAAAGGGGCACCCGAGTTTGAAAGTGAAACAAACTACGAGTCAGTCATGGGACTGGTATGAGAAATCTACTTAACACATTTAAAATATGGCTAATCACTGGACCACGACACTTTCGCGGGACGGGTTTACTCCATTGGATTGCCAGTGCTTTAAAACAAATCATTCTTTTAAACATCGCAATGCTTTTTATAAAAATGAAGCCATTGTAAGACTCAGTTCCCATCACACAATGCAACGCAAACCGGAGGATAGAGTTTTTACCTTATAATGGCCAAAATATGCTTGATACGAATAAAACAAAAGCATTTGATATTACTACTAGTGTTTATATGTTTCAAAAACAATTTAAAATCATAAGTATCAATCATAGACGACATGAGTGTCCCATGCCATTATGTCGCCAAATATAGGTTTACAATCAAAACCGCACATGTCGTATTTGGAAATTGGATTTCCGTCATGAACCAAGGCAAAATGTAGTCCTTACCGAATTCGAGACTGTCTAGCCCGAGTCTCAGGAATAGCCGCAACTGCACCTTGGATCGTCAGGGCCGGTCCACACGGAGTGGATTATAGTGCCTGAACAATACGTTTCCCCGCCCTTTGGGGCGTAAATGAGCCAACGAATGACTCCATCGGTCCCGGATCGACCGATATAACTGAGGCGCCTCGCAACAGCAACAACCACATAGGTGAAAATAATATAGATGTTAGCCAGTTCAAGCACTGACACTACCTCTAGCTAGAAGGAAACGCATGCCCTCCCTGATGTCCTCTCCCTTTTCTGGTTCATACCGGGGTGTGAGGCTCGCGACTTCACGTTATACGCAAAGCTACGCCACACAGGCGGTGCTTTGATCATCAACCACAAGACTTTGCTTTTCAACAGAAGCCTCGATCACTACATCTTAGCATGCCACACAGGCAATTCACGCCATGCAACTGATGGCTATCAATCACACAGAATGAATTCCAATGTCAGACACACAGTCCATTTGCAAGTCTGTTCTGGGTCTGAACAAAAATGGAGGCACTATATACCTCGCATACCCATCAATCTCCACGTACGTCTGGACGATCACCACTCATTATCCATATTTCGGGATGCCTCCCAATCAGGACATCAGTTACCATCCAAACGAGGTGAAGATCGGTCTTCAACCACTGTCTTCATCTTTGACTTCTTATCGTCGATTCAGTTATTCAGAATGGGATAAACCCGGTCTTTCTGAACAACTCGCGTATATAATTAACAAGTGCTACACAAACACAACATACGGCTTATTTCAATTCATTAGTCACTAACCGTTAATTAGCAAGAGAATGATTTCCCAAATATTAACCCCAAAGGCCAAAACCAACATCAGATCAAAACCCAGGAAACCATTCGATCTAGATAACCTTCAGTTAGTTTCTAAATTTCACGTTCCATATCGTTTATAGTATTTTATAATGATTTATCGCTATTTTTATTTATTTAATAATAGCCAATTTATTCGAATGACGCTTCAGGCCATAACGCGGTCGTGGCGCTGTTTTTCTTCAGATTTGATTTACACATATCTGAAAATCTAACTGTTGGATCTTCACAAAATTTATATCATTAGAAAGATCTTTTCAAAACAAATCCAACGGTCCCAGTTTTGGGAAAATCCGACAGTCGGATCTCCCGGTACAATCGTTTGAAGTTTCGATTTCAAAATACGAACTACAGCGTCGTTATTCGTTTTAATTTAATTATATTTATATATATATATAAATATAATCGATTCTGGCATTATTTTTCTTCATATTTGAATTAAACATTCCAGACAATCCAACCGTTGGATTTTTACAAAGTTGGTGTCGTTGGAAATTTATTTCCAAAGCAAACCCGACGGTTTCGGTTTCGGGAAAATCCGATGGTCGGATCTCCCGCACTAATCGTTTGAAATCACGTTTCAAAACATGAACTGCAGCTTCGTTATTCGATTTATTTTAATTATATTCATATATAAATATAATCGGTTCTTCGATTTTAAAACCATTTTCTTTTCATACATTTGATAAAAATGATATTTTTATCCAATAGACATTTATTTCAACACTTCACTATTTTAACAACTCATATATATAATAAAAATGTGATTTTTATTGTAAACCAATTTATTTCAAAACACGACTATTTTATAAAGTTTATATAGATGATAAAAATATGATATTTATTATAAAACAATTTTTTTCAAAACACGACTATTTTATATAGTTCATATAGATGATAAAAATATGATTTTTATTATAAAACAATTTCTTTCAAAACACGATTATTTTATATAGTTCATATAGATGATAAAAATATGATTTTTATTATAAAACTATTTCTTTCGAACCCGAATGCCATTCAACACATGAATTTCTATTCAACGAATGAATTTCTATTCAACACATGAATGTTATTCAAAATTCATATATATATACAATAAAAAGGTGATTTTTATATTGTTAAAACAGTTTATTTAAAACATGAATACCATTCAACACATGAATTTCTATTCAACGAATGAATTTCGATTCAACACATGAATATTATTCAAAATTTCGACAGCATAACGGCAGGGTAGTTAAAACCAGGACCGTCCCTAGTACGGCTCCTCGCTCTACCTTAAAGCCTCGCAGCTTTTGACAATGGGGAATCATGCATCTAGTTCGCACGCAGGCGGCATGTATGTTTTTTTCATTTCCACAAACTAATCCTATGTGGTTTCAACCAAATATTTATCAACCACAAACGGGTATTTTTCAACCACAATCAATCAATTTCAACCACAAACAATTCTAGTCAACCATTCGTAATCAACCAATTTTCACACCAATCACAACCAATAAATATCGTCCATGGTTTGTGGACGAGGGGCATATATATATATATATATAAAAGCATTTCACTTCTATTTCAACATATATATAATTTTTACAATGCATATATAACTTATATATCGAACATACAACTTATACAACACTTATACAAGAGGTGTACAACGCTTACATAACTCATACATCGACTATATAATTTATACATTGTCGTTTTCCATATCGTTTACAGTTTCGAAATCTCACATTGGGTTCCACTCCACCAAAAATAGCAAAAGGCTCAGAAAAATACGCGGTCTCTTCTAGAAAGTAGAAGGCGTCCACACGAGTCCACTGTCTCTTATTTCACTGAATTTCGTCAACAAACGAAAAAGATATGATTTTTACAGTGAAATCAAAACCGTAGCGCTTTAAACTGCTATAATATAGTTTCAGCCGTTACCTCACTGATGTGTTCAAAACTAGGTTTTGAATTTTCGCGAGATCCATGTAGTTTGGACCCGATCAGCCTGCGCCACCTGGAAGAGGGTCGAGAGGCGCCTGAACCGGGGGTGGAACGGTCGAACTCGGTGGCAGATCGGAGCTCCGACGGCGCGATGAAGTTGCGATGTTCACGGCGGTCGTTCTCTCGATTGGAGCGACGAGAGGAGGAGCACCTGGTATGGATTTGACGAAGGAGAAGAGCTCTTCAAAAAGTTGAACTAGGGGAAGGGCTAATTGAGGCTGTGGCGGTCGAAAAATGGTCAGGAAGGGAGGAATCGATTTCCTCCTTCGATCAGACGTCGGGGAGTGAGAATACGGGTAGAGAGAGTGAGTGTGGCCCAATCAGATTTTTTTATTTAACTTATATATTTTTAAATTTCTAAAATACCCCTTGTCACACACGAACACCAATTCAAACCCAACGACTGTCGTCCCTAGCGTTTTACCCTCATTCCGAACACAATGGGATATGTTTCGTAGGCCCATTCGACTGATTCAGTCAGTTTTCCTTTAAATTAAAGTATAAAACATTCAATATTTGATTTGAACGTACATTTCAATTTGCCAGGACCACAAACTGATTCGAAAAATTCCAGAAAAATAAATCTAGCTATGTTTTGACGATACGGTCCCAACAAAACTAGTTTCGTCGAATTCTGAGACCGTTTGCAAAATGGTCATTTTCTGGTCGATCCAATTTAACTATAATTGACCAATACACATTTTCCTTTGCCACGCTCACATATTAACTTCAAAAATTATGAAATTTGAAACCTAGCAATAGTTTAATATCCTGGATCCAACAAAAGTGGTTTCGTCGAATTCTGAGGTCGTTTGCAAAATGGTCATTTTCTGGTCGACCCAATTTAATAGAAATCGACCAAACACATTTTCCTTTGCCACGCTCACATACTAGCTTCAAAAATTATGAAATTTTAAACTTAGCAATAGTTTAACATCCCGGATCCAACAAATGTGGTTTCGTCGAATTCCGAGGTCGTTTGCAAAATGGCCATTTTCACGGGCTATATAAACTCCATAGCGACCTTTCAGAAAATTCATTTCGCCATAACTTTTGCTTCCCGCTAAGAAACTTCGATTTTTCAGATTCGTTAGAAAGGTATTCCCTAACAGAATTTAATATTTTTGGCTTCACTCAAATCCGTTTTGTTTTTCACCCGGTACAGTCAGTCAAAGTTTGAATTCAAATTTTGAAACTACCGCGCCATTTCAGGCCTTGTTTATAATTAGAATTAATTATATTCGTTTTCAAATGTCGATTCAAACTTACTTTTCATCATTATTATTTAAAATATTTATTTTAAATATTTAAAATCCACAAAAATAGCCAATTTAAATTTTTTTAATTGGTTCATTATTTCCGGGTCATTACAACAATATATGAAAAGAACAGTATTATAAATATTGAGGAATCCAGTTAGATCCCTCCAACTTGTTTCCCTGCATCCACAGATGTTACACAATATAATTCACATCAATTTCATTTCTATATGAAATATTATGATAAAAAGAATCAATATTTGATTAACGATTTATATATATATCGTTATCTATAATTTCAACCAATACATAAGCAATTAAACCAAACAGTCAACACACGGCAATTAATCATCATTTAGCTGTTCTAAAAGTACATTATGAAAATATGAACTGGTATTGTTGGTTAGTTTTACTCACATTGGACAGTTACCGTTAAATAACGATTAACAATTTTTGATTCAGACGGACGTTTTATTCTGCTATAAATCGTAATGAGCTCCAATTCACTTCCAGTTAGTTCCGTGTTGTAGCCACCGTCCATACGATCCCAATGGAGCCAACCGTTCGAAATTTTGTATTCGAATGAATAACTTATGGATATTATAACTTAATACAGTACTCATATTGAAAATTAACTTAGATTTAAACTTTTCTTTTGGGCTTTACCTTGCACCGGCCCATCTCCATTCTTGTAAACCCATTTCCGCACAATACTTCTTCTTCTACGGTCATCGATTCCAGGCTCCCTTAATGGCCATTTCGGCATCTTACTTCAACCAATCCTCCCACCTTTCTCCACTATTTTAAAAACCGACAACACAAAGACTCTTCTCTTTCCAAACCCTATCACTCCATATCCCTAAGATCAAACTCGCACGCATGAGATAAATCTCATTCTCCACTGTTCACGACGAACATAGTAAAAGGATCGACAGTTTTTCTCATGAATTCCCTCAAAAATCCCAAGCAAGGTGCGACTTTCCTCCTAGATTCCGAAAACAAGATAAAAAACACGAATCGAAGCTTGTATAACTCAAATACATAAACCCTAGAACTCACTGGACAGTCGAACTCGATTCCTGAAACACAACGAGCTGGTTAGGAATGATACCAAATCGAAGCTCAGACTCCGATGATCTCAACAAACCTTGTATCAAGATTTAAGGATTTATATCCGATTTTATAATGATTTTTGAAGATTGAGCGCTTCACTTTTTTTGGGTTTTTGCTGAGAAAGGGTGCAGCAGATTTTTTTTGACCAGGGAGAATGAGTTTTAGGTTTAGAAATAGTTAAGGGTTATTTATAGGATTTTTATATATTTTTATATTGAATTTTATATTAAATTATAATCAAACGCTGCTTACATTTGACTTCTAAAAATTCGTATAGTTACATATGATAACCAAAAATCATGAAAATGGGCATACAACTAGAGTTCGACATTATGGACCCAACGAAACTGGTTTTGTCGAATTCCGAGTCTGTTTTCTCACACAGCGTATTTTTAACCGTCAAAATACTGACTGTTTTTCACATTAAAAATCCGTACGGCCACATACTGACTCTAAAAATCACGAAAATTGGAATCTAGCAATAATTTAAGATTACGGATCCAACAAAATTAGTTTCGTCGAAATCGGAGGTCGTTTGCAAAACTGGCTATTTTTAAAGCTTTAAATAACCCATTTAAATACATAAATATATTTAAATACAATTAAATTAAATATAACTAAATATATATTATCATATATTAGCTCCAATTGGATTTATAACTCGATATTCAAATAACGGTTGAATCGATATTCAATTTATATTGAAAAATCCTTTTATAATATAAATAAATCGCTATAATTTATAAAGGAATTCCATAGCAACTTTTCGAAAATTTGATTTGGACATACATCAAAATCTACACAATGAAATCCCGTTTTTTCTCTTTCATTAGAGAAATATACTTCACCCGCTTCGAATGTTTCTTGTTTCACAGAAATCCGATTTAAAACGGCTTCTGTATATTCGTTTAAAATTTGAATCGCCAAATTACGAACTGCAGCGCCATTTCGAGCTCGATTATGATTATAGTATAATTTATACGTTCATCCATCGTTAATTAAATATTTTCGTTATCGTAAATCAATTTTAAACTGAATTATATATTTTGAATTGTCCAATCCACACCATATTGTCATTTCAGCTAATTCTGATTATTTCAGAATTAAATATATTATTTAATTACTATATTAATTAAATATTCAAAATTATTTATTTTAACCCATTAAAATCTCTAGATCATTTTTTAAATAATTAAATAAATTAATTATTATACCGTAAAAATACGGGACATTAAATTCTTCCCCCTTAGAGCAAGTCCAACAAAAGGTTGGAAATCCAATTTACAGAAATCTACACTCGTTTTGGCCTCCAACTGAGTTTGCAAAGTCTGATTTGTTCCGAAATCCGGGAGAAGAGTTTCGGAATGTCCAAACTCCCGAAGCGGTTGTTGAACAAACGCGCAGGATTACGCGTCTGTTTAACAAGCGCGCGCCTGTTCAACAACCGCTTGTACTCAAGCGGTTGTTTAACAGACGCGTGGAGTGTTTAATGAAAATTTTGTGATATTTATCTTCCTTCCACCGAAATTTTGACACGAAGATGTAATTAAACAAAAACAATCAACATTTGCAAAAAAACTTAAGATACATGATTGCACTAACATTTAACGGATACATGATTTCACTAACATTTAACGGATACATAGTTTCAGATATTGATTAAAGGATACAAAGTACAATATTAGAACTACTAAAGCAACGAAAACACAACAACCAAGGGTAAACAGTTTCACTGACTTCCAACAAAATTCCATAAATGATTTATTAAATCTTGCTGGAGTCTTCGATGAATGTGTGCGTTACGGTAAGCCATTTGGCTTTCGACGTGAAACTCAAGCTCTAGTTCCCTTTCAATCATATTTTCACGCCAAATCTCAGGTGGTGGAGCAGTGCAGTCGTAATTGAAATCATCCTCCATGTCTCTTTCGTCCTCTATAATCATGTTATGTAAAATAACACAAGTATACATTATCCTAGTCATTTTAATTGGAGACCAAAGTCTGCATGGATTATTGACTATGGCAAATCTGGATTGTAAAACGCCAAATGCTCTTTCTACATCCTTTCTTTGCCCTTCTTGCAGTGCTGCAAACTTTGCTTGTTTATTGTTTTGTGGGTTCGGTATTGTCTTGACAATCGTACTCCATTGCGGGTATATACCATCGCCTAGGTAATATCCATGGTCATACTCGTGACCCTCTAAAGTAAAATGATGTGGAACTGATCTACCGTTCGCCAAATCGTTAAACAACGTTGAGCGTTCAACTACGTTTAAATCATTGTTCGAACCTGGCATTCCGAAAAAAGCATGCCATATCCACAAGTCGTACGACGCTACAGCTTCAAGTACAATAGTTGACGTATGAGACTTACCCTGATAAGCTCCAGCATATGTTTTAGAACAATTCTTCCACTCCCAATGCATGCAGTCTAAAGATCCTAACATCCGTGGCCATCCTATGCTACCGTGCATATCCATTAACATTGCAATGTCGGTTTCGTTTGGTCTACGCAAGTATTGATTACCGTAAACGTCTACGATAGCTTGGCAGAAATGGTCTAAGCATTCTAGTACTGTGCTTTCTGCCATTTTCAAATTTTCGTCTTGAGCGTCAGCAGGACCTCCATAGGCTATCATACGCAGTGCAGCTGTCATCTTTTGAATTCCGGTGAGCCCCATTGTCATAGAAGCATTGCGTTTGTAGATAAAGTAGGAATCGTGTTGTTTAATACATTCTAGGATTCGAAGAAACAAAGGGCGCCTCATTCGGAATCTCCTTCTAAACTTTGTACTTGTATCATCTTGTACTGGTTGTATTGTGTTGTTATCTTTATGTCTCTTTCTGTTGTACTTGTAATTTATTATGTTATTGTTAATACTCGTATTGTTGTTTTTTGAGAATAGCACCAATAAATCCAACAATAAACTTAGGGATACAACTATAACACCATTAAACTTAAGGATACAACAATAAGCATAAAGATACAAAAGCTTGTAAAGACACAACAGCTTACGATAGTAGTTTTAGTATGCAAACACATTAATTGTTACGCTAATTCATAGAAGTTCGAAGTCGACTAATCCCTTGTTCTAGCTCGTTTGCGTAAGAAATAGCCCTTGGAGGGAAATGGTCGTCTATCCACTCAAAATAATTGCATCTGTTAGGCCATAGCGAGCATAATTGGATCCTGCGACCAATATCCTCTCCGTCAGCCCGGACTACCACCTCTACCAGGTAACCACAGTGGCAATAAACGGGATAGGAGTTAACTTCCTACTCGTTAGGAGACTGCTCACCTGAAACTCGTCGTACCACTTGATGACCTACATCTGGAACAGTCGGAGGATCAGGTACTGTAGCCGCTTGTAAGCGTTCTTCATTTACAGCCTCTTGATGACCTACATCTGGAACATGAGCAACTGGTGGATGAATTGTCATGCGGGCCAACTCCGGGTAGACTTGACGCAATTCCTCGTAGTGCCGCTCTTGGTATTCGATATTCCAATCAATATCTATTCTTGGACTTGAAGGAGGACGCTCGGGAAAGTTTTGATCATAGTTCGAATCCATTGACGAGGGCCATGACCATGAAGACATTTTATTATTTTGATGAAAATTATGGTTCCAGCTAACTATAAAGTGCTAACTGTATATATTTATAGGGGCAATGTAGTGTTATGGTAGTGTACATGTGACGACCCTTTAACTTATGTAGTTATTTTTCTTCAAGGTGATATGACACGGGGATGACCCTGGCTTTGCTTCATTAAAGGTCGACAAGTCCCCTTATTTTCGGCTTTGCTTTATTAAAGCAGTGGTCAGCTAATCTTTAATCAGTACGAGTTGTCAAGTCAAGTTGTTTTTATTCGTTAGACAACCTATAACACGTTACCCTAGTGGTGCAGAGTGTAGTAACATCAACTGCTGAAATGCAGAAACGTTACCCTATAACTCGTTACCCTAGTGGTGCAGAGTGTAGTAACATCAACTGCTGAAATGCAGAAACGTTACCCTATAACACGTTACCCTAGTGGTGCAGACTATAGTAACATCAACTGCTGAAATGCAGAGATGTAGCAACTCAACTGTTGAGGACAGAGAGTTGTCTTGTCATATGTCTGTATCTTGTACTGCTGAAATAATGATGACAGAGCTTTACCAAAAAGCAACCCCCTTGTTTAAATAGTTTACACTTTGTCCCCCAATCATACCTACAGAATTGTGTATTCTACAAAAGTCACGACGATAAGGTAAGAAACTAGTACTCTTGTTCCTTCTACGTGTTTACGTATGTCTTTGTGTACATAATATGTTTCTTGTTTGTGTGTAGCTTAAATGGACGATTGGATAATAAGTGATGAACTCGTTGATAAAATGTTTGATGAGTATGAACAGAACAAGGAAGAGGAAAAGGATGGTGGTTTCGTTCCAGATACACAAGTTGAAGAGGCGGAAGAACCAGTTCAAAATGAAATTGTTCATGGTACTCAACAAATAGTTGAAGTTCAAAAAGCAAAAGGACGTCCACGCAAAAACATAAGAAGGCAAGTAGTTAACCGTAATCGTCCCAACCAAGGTGAAGCTAGCTCCAGTGGTACTACAATAGATTTCTCTCCTCAGGACTTACTTATACTCATGAAATCCTATAACGAAGTTGATAAGAGAGATTTGCTGCTGTTGCAAAATGGAGGAGGGCTTACCCGTGAAGAATTTTGGTCTATGATAACAAGATTACATAACAATCATCGTAAATGCTCCACTACACGAACTTCTACTGAAATTCATATGGCTCATCGACATTTCGTTGATACTTGTGAACGATACCAGAAGATTATAGAGACAGTTGAAGATGAAAACATATTTAAAACGAATCGGGCAACTTATGATTCTCGTTACCTTGCAGAGTATGGGACTGATTTTGTTGGGTACGAAGCCTACAAACTGCGTTATAGTTGGATAACCCGATACGGTGCTGAATAGGCAAATGATTTTGCTTATTGCTTGTACGTGCATCATAAGTTTTAAACGAACAATATATTAAAATAGTATTAGAAATTAACATAATTATATTAAACACAATTTGTTTAAAATTAACATAATATATACACATATAAAAATAGTGGTCCCACGCGGTTGTTAAACAAATGCGTGGATCCACGCGGTTGTTAAACAAACGCGTGGTCTACGCGCTTGTTGAACAACCGCGTAGATCCACACATTTGTTTAACAACCGCGTGGATCCAAAACTATTGGGAAATTTTCCTGTTCCAATTATTCGGAGTGTAGAAATTTAGAATTCTACACCCGAACCATTGGAGATGCTCTTAAAATAATTTCGTCCTCGAAATTGCTAAGGTAGAAAATGAACCCTATTAACTGGGTAAAAATTATTTGTTTACCTCTTAACTTCGGTTTCAGCTGAACCAATTTAATTTCAATTAAATTATTAATTCATTTCTATTAGCAAATATTTTCAAAATCCTGAAAATTTTCTAACACCCGAAATTTCTGAAAAATTTCGCCAGCACCTCCTTTGTACGGCTCAATCGGTAAAACTACAACTCGCCTCTCTAGGCCTTCTTCAACCCAAAAGAAAATAAAACAGCCAAGCAGCTTGCCAAATCGACTCATAAATCATCAAACCCATATATAAATAAACTTGTACCTTTTTGTCGGGCTTATCATTATCTCATTTCCATCTGCTACCAATTTTAGCATAAACCAATGTTACCCCAATCAAACCCTAGTCAGTTTTTGTCCTCATATCCAACCTTTGTCTTATAACTAAACCAATTTCCATTCTGAAATCAAATTCCACTATCAATTCCACATTCTTACGACATCAATCCAACTTCCTCGATATCAATATAATCTAATTCAATTAAATTTTTACATAATTGCCTTCAATTTAATTCCAAATTGCTTTTCAAATTTCAATTCAATTTGCTTTTAATTCAAACAATCCTTCCTTGGGAATTTTAAACAGCTTCGCTTTTCTCAAAAATCAAACAATCCTTTTTGAAATTCAAACAACTTGTTTTCGCAAAACATTTCCAGAAACAAAACCTTTGGTAGTAATCTGTCACTTAGAACTCGAAAATGATCACCGATGATGTGGCCAGCATCATCAGAGTTATTTCCCAGCGATCGAAGTGAGTTCAATACTATATAACTTTTCAAAATCATTTTTAAACATCCCTATTTTGAAATTTGTTTCAAAATATCCTTTACAATCCTTGTATCACGGTGTAAAATCTCCCAAGATTTTAAAATTCTCATATATTCAATCCAAATCCATTTACAACACTTCTCCAACTTTCCTGAGTTTTAATTCCAATTCTGATTAAAATTCAAATTTAATTCATCTGATTTCATATGTTTCTCTTATACGATTCCTGATTGGCTATTTACATAACCATTTCACATTTTATAATCTTACTCAATTATAATCACAACCAACACATCTAATATACGATAATACTTTAAATATCTATATTTTGTTTTATATCAAATATAATTTGGGTAAAATTATTTCATTTACCCTCTTTTCAAAACATACCATGTTGGTTCATCGTATTCGAGTGTTTAGAAACTCCTACCGATACAGTGGATCAAACTGATCGACCCGAACTCAAAAATAACTCAACCAATAAATCACCACAATAAAAAACAATACTTTTATATCAAATAACAAATACGTTCACTGTACATATACACTCAAACTCAATCTAGGATATTACTAACCCCATCTCTACTGAGTCACGCCAAAGAGCCAAGGTAATAACTTAAACATAAGCTCTAATACCACCGCAACGACCCGGGGGATTTCGCGACCATGAGTACTCGACATAAATCCCAATGTCGATTATTCAAGCATCAGAAACACCGAATAGTCCATGAAAGAAATTAGAGGATGAGAATAGATAAGATAGAAACTTAGAATAGAAGAAGAAGAAGAAGAAGAAGAACATACAACATCAGAGTAACATGAATCTCACAGCGGAACGAACAACATATAATAGATAACATATCTTTGAAATAAAATTAGTATATGTATATAGTAACATTATCAGCGTACAACACTTACAACACAGCGGAAATAACAATAGCTATAAAATCCTGAAGCCTTTAGCTCCAAGCTCTCCAAGTAAATCTGTAAAATCCTAACTATTTGACTTCCCGTACAAAATTGGGCAACCAAGAATTTAGGGAAAACAAAACAAAACAAACTGTGGGTTAGTCATGGGACTGGTATGAGTAAACACTTCAAAACAATTTGGGAAAATAACGATATCTCATAAGACCACGCCGTATAATGGAACGGGTTTTTCCCTTACGATAATCCAAATCAATTTGATTTAACTTTCAAATCATTTTGAAAGAAACATTGATCTTTTATATCAAAACTCTTTTGATATTATAATAGTGTCTATCAACCACAATATAATAATCATCTTGCAGAACGCTTTCATCTCACGTTCCATATATATAGTATACAATCAAAACCGCGAGCACTTATTGGGTAATGGATTTCCAACTATGAGAAGGTATGGAACCACCTTCTGATAGTGTAACTCTAGAGAGGAATACACTGGGTTCAACAAAAACATCTTGCAACCCGTCCATACATGACCAACCACTCATTTTGCTTGAGTGTATCGAATGTATTTCACTAACGGTTGGGATCAGCAACCGTTTCCCGAATGGGACAGCATCGAATAGATTAAAAATGAAATGAATATCTCAGATAGGTGATAATACACCCTAATGGAAGAAACCCACCTAGCCATGCTTCCTGCCCGATTTTTGTCATTTCCCAGTTATGAGGCTAGAGCCCACGCTTATCTCTGACAGATCACACATTTATTCACTTTGAATGTCACGTCGTCATACCCGCCAAATCACAAATTGATTTCCCTAAAAATACAATGGGTATACAGCTAAGAGAAACGAATTCCTCCGCCACCAAACGTAAATATGTTTGAAGAGATCAACTTACGCGATCCATTAAATATACTCAATCGGACATACTTCTATATGGGTCGTCCTGGGACTGGACAAACCGAAGGCGCTATTATGTAAATCCATCTTAGGCAGTTTCTACCTAGGATTTGACAGAACGACCCTTGCTTAACTCCGTTTTCAATCTTCATCATATTTGATTCCCACATTAATGCCCCTACGAAGTGGTTTTCAGATAATGAGTTTGATCCCGGTCTCTCCTTATTGACTACGGAAATGGTCAAAAAGCTTCGATAGTCGATGAGTTAACTATCAAAGAAAAACACGTGTGCAAACAACGATATTATTTCCAGATGGAAATTATTTCGATCAATCATCATTTAAAAATATTTCTGATTCTTTTTTGGGAAACATTTCCAAAACTCCTTCATTGGATTTAACCAGATGTTTAAATAAAACGTCGTTATGCTGATTCAAACTATTACACTTATTAACTAATTTCACCTAACCAACCTTCACTATCGAACCTTAACCATTCCTTAGTTAAAAATGGAGTCAATCAAGTTGGGGTATAACTACCTCTCAGACCTTAACTGAACAACATTATCAACCTTGAAATAGACAGGTTAACTTTTTTCTTTAACAAACTTCCTTTCGTAACTCTCGGATTCTATTTACGAATCCACTTCTTTTATAAAAACATTGGTTATAAAGATACGTTATAATCCCCACTCTAGAAATACCTAATTTCAAATATAACTTTTATTTATAAATTTGGATAATTAAACAAACAACTAATTTATAAATAAATAAATAAATCTTGATTAAAAACGGAAAGTGAATAGTACTTTCCCCAATTCGACACAATCGAATTTCTACATATAACTCTCTTTCGAATATTCTCTATTCGTCAACTCCTTTTCGAATCAACTATATTCGATTAACTCCTTTCTTTGAATAAACTATACTCGATTTAACTCCTTTCGAATAAACTAATATTCAATAACTCCCTTCGAATAAAATATATTCGATTTACACCTTTCGAATAAACTAACATTCGATAACTCCTTTCGAATAAACTATATTCGATTACTCCTTTCGAATAAACTATGTTCGATTTACTCCTTTCGAATAAACTAATATTCGATAACTCCTTTCGATTAAACTAATATTCGAATTACTCCTTTCGAATAAACTATATTCGATTAACTCCTCTCTCTCTCTATTCAAATAAATTATATTCGATTAACTCCTTTAACTCTATTCGAATAAACTATATTTGATTAACTCCTCTAACTCTATTTGAATTAACTATATTCGATTAACTCCTCTAACTCTATTCGAATAAACTATATTCGATTACTCTTTTAACTCTATTCAATTAACTCTAATCGATTAACTCTAATTGATTAACTCTATTGGATTAACTCTAATCGATTAACTCTAATCTATTAACTCTAATCAATTAACTCTATTCAATTAACTCTAGTTGCTTAACTCTATTCGATTAACTCTAATCGATTAACTCCTTTCGATTAACTCTAATCGATTAAACTTCACGTCCATATTCAGTTTCAAATATCGATGTTGAAATTGTTTCTTACTTCTCTATATAAGTCCTGACGTATATATTCCATTTATCCAATGATAAATATTTTATTTAATTAAAATATCATTTATAAATTAATATTCTCAATCTATCTGTTAGAACAGGTTCTATTTAAAATCCTTGCTTCAAATCCATATCATGTTATACCCGTGTGCGGAGCACGGGTCTAAACCTTTCAAATATAAAATTCTCTTTTATACTATTCTATTCATTTCTTTCAAGTATTCCTTTTATAATTTATTTATTTACCAAATAAATCTTTTTTGATAATTCTATTTATTTTATAAAATATTTCCTTTTCTATTTGTTTTACACATATTTCCTTTTCTACTTTATTTATTTGACAAATAAATATTCCTTTTCAATTCTATTTATTTAACAAACTGTAACGACCCGCATTCTACGCATCATAGGATCGTAGGATATTTATTTCTTTCACATACGAAGTCGTATGGTCATATAACTTTGGGAGACGACTATTGTGGTCATTTCCCATGTTCATGATTTTTCCCGATTTTTAAATGACCATTTTACCCCTAGTTGGCACTGTTTTGGCCATAACTTTCGACTGGAGATGAATTTTGACCTGAAACCACTTCCATTGGCTTCGGATGATGGTTTCTCTTTCCGTAGAGTGGTCACATTAGCCAAACGGGCTTACCGTTTGGGAGATATGGCTGAAACAAGTTTCAGATGGTGAAAAACAGCTTAATTGGGCTTAACCGGGTGATTAACAGCTAAGCCCAAGGGGAATTTCGGGTTTAGAGGTATAGGAGGACTGATTAGGGTTAGGTTATTACTTTCATTTCAGTTTTGAGCCGCTACAAACCTTCTTGAGACCATAGTAATGGCCTCCATCCTCTAAAACCACTCCAAAACATATTTTTAGTGAAGATTAAGCCTAAACTACATCAAAGCAAGGCCAAATAGCAACAAAGCAAGGTTGGAGCTGCTGCTATACATAGGAATCCGACCCAAACAGAGAGTATTTCAGATTTGGTGTTTCATTTGTGGCCAAGGTGAGTGATAGCATCATTTTGACACTAATTACAATTAATTAAGGGTGATTAGTGAAGATTAGCGAATTTATACACTAATAAATTCTGGAAAAATGTTTAGAAATTCTTAAATAATATTTCATGCCTCTGTTAGAAAATTTAGACGATTTGATTAAGTTTTACTAAGTATGTGCTTAAACATGATCAAGAGGGATTATAGTAAAATGTGAGGTTTTAGCCACTTTTGATCCATTTTGATTCAATTAAATTGTTGTTTGTTGTTTGTGGTTGCTATTACATGTTGCTATGACTCTATGGTATGTTTTATGATTGATTAGAATAGTTAAATTGGTCGAAAACGTCGTCGAATGGCGTAGAAAGCTCGCTGGAAAGTTGCAGAAATGTGCAGGTCGCGAACCGGTTCGGATCGGAGCAGGGGTCGGATCGGACTAGTGAACTGACCAAGGGAATCCGAACTGGAGTGGGACTTGTCACTGGAAGGAGTTTGGCAGGAAGGAAGGCCATTGTTTAGAGTTGAAGTTGGACAGAAGATCGGATCGGAGCAATAGAGCAGATCGGATCGGAGAAAGGGAACAGGACGGATCGGAGCAGGCAGACAAGTTAAACAGAAGGAATCAGATCGGATGAACTACCTCCGAACTGAACCCAAGCAGAGACACCCGAACCGAACCTAAGCAGAGACACCCGAACCGACCCGGAGGAAGACACCGACCCGACCCGAAGTGGACTACCGACCCGAACCGATGGAGGTGATGACTACCGAACCGAACAGAATCCTAGAGCTGCTGTTGCACGATGACTCTTCCGAAGACCCACTCCAATTCGACCAAACCCGAGATGCAAAGGAAGTCCAAATGAGAAGTTAGAGCTCAGGATTCAGATGGGAATCAACGAGTTCGCTTCATGGTTGGGCTTTGCTGCGGGATGCGTGCCAAGGAGTTATCGACGTCTATAGCTTTGGACCACTATGGTAGGAGGTACGAAGGCGGATTCAGGGCCATTATGGCATCGGTAGAACCAAGGGCTACGACCAATGAAGTGGGTCATTGAAATGTTTGGTCATGGCTCCAAGTGTTTGTCTTGGTCACAGCAGGGTTTCTACAAGTCGGGATTCGTCGTTGCCTCAGTTTGTCTAGTGTTCCAAAGTGGTAGATATCGTACGCTTTACGCACTGCGAGAGAGATGTGAGGATGGTTGCTATGGATGATTTGTTTGCTCTCATTTTGACATGCACACCCCACCCCGTATTCTTACACTATTTATTATGGCACCTTGGAGTACTGTACGGTATGTGGTACTAACTCTTTGGTTGCAGGTCCAGGTTCAGGTATGGTTTAGTATACCTGTTATCATTCTGTTTAGATGCTTATCGCTCATACCAGGCTTTATGTCTGACCCAGAGTTTTATGTCTCCTCTTATTACTCTGGGTGCTCACACGAGCAGACTAGAGACAGGTTAGCTGGTGATGCACGGGTAGATGATCCGGAGACGAGCAGGAGGCTTCCACGTGATATATATATTTAGTATTCTCCCTGTGTTGTTGAAGATCACTGCTTGGGCATTGTTGGTGTATCTTCTACTTCAGCTTTCTTTTGTTTAGAGACAGTAAATTTGGAAAATTGTAATAAGCTGTATTTGGATTTCCGCTGCTTTGAGATTGATGTTGGTTTTTGTTATCAGCTTATGCACTGTCTCGCCTGTTTTATGTCAAGTACATTATTATTATTATATTTTATCCCATGCGCTGTGAGACATTCTACAGGTTCTTTGATTAGTTCATTCCCTTCTTTCCTTTCTTATGACGACCGTCTTGTGCTAGTCGGGCATGTGTACAGCGCACTTTTGGAGGAAATGCAGGCTGGTGCGAGGCGGGCCGTCACACTTGGTATCAGAGCCAGGTTGCGTAGTTAACCTAGGGAAGTTATCAGGGAGAGATAGTATACGTATATGAGAGAGCGTATTTGTGATTATTTTGGTTTTCAAAAGCTATATATATACTATTAGTAGTATAAGGATGAAGTCGTACTGCACTAGCACCACTATGGAGTCGTTAATCATTTCCTTTTTCAGATTGACGATGAGCCGATATGTTAGAGGTACCGGTAGAGGGGCCAATAATGGGAATGCTGCTGACATGAGGATGATGTTTACTGACCTCATGAGAGAGAAGCTTAGAGATGTACAGAGGGCAGCTCCCAATGGTGGAAATGGTGGTGGTCCAATGGTGCAGGCGCCAAGAGTCGACTTCGCCAAGCTGAATAAGGATTTTACTAGCCTTGGTGGGAAGCCGTTCCACGGAACGGAGTCGGCTACGGATGTTCAGGATTGGGTGGATAGTTGCGAACGTATCTTCGAGGATTTGGGTATCGAGGATGCGATGAAGAGAAAGCTAGCGTCCCGCCAGCTGCAAGGGCGGGCAATGAATTGGTGGAATGCTATAAAGGCAGCTACTCCCGAAGATCAGATTACTTGGGAGCAGTTTAAGGCTCGCTTTAGTGAGAAGTTCATCCCAGCTGCTCAGAAGTCAATGTTGTTTAGGAAATTCTTGGAGCTCAAGCAGAATGGCAGGGCTGTCTCGGAGTATATTGCTGAATTTGACACTTTGTCAAAATATGGGTTATCTCTTATAGATACTGCCGAGAAAAAGAATGAGAAATTCATAACTGGATTGGATCAGTACTTGGGGGAAAAGCTTATTAACCACATCAATGAGACGTTTGAATCGATTGTGGGAAAAGCGTTACGGTCAGAAAGTCTCTACCCTAAGCCGAAGACTGAGGTTGCATCCGCAGATGAGCCAAAGCCACAAGTTAGTGGTGGAGGCAAAGGTGGTTCCCAGAATAAGAGAAAGCAGAATCAGGCTAAGGATGGCCAGAAGAAAAAGAATAAGCAAGATGTGGAGTGCTTCAGCTGTGGTAAGAAGGGCCATTATGCTAGTAATTGTCGGGCCAAGCCAGCGGATAGGAAGTGCTTCAACTGTGGCCAAATGGGACATCACAAGGACAAGTGTCCACAGCCCCCTAAGGAAAAGCAAATGGTGAAAGCATATGCCCTTAATGCTATTCCTTCTTCGTCGAATGCCCCAACTGCGGCGGAGAAGGGAAAGAATGTCGTCATTCAAGGTATGCTTTCTGTTTATGATGTTCCTGTTAGAGTTTTATTTGATACCGGAGCTTCCAGTTCTTTCATATCTAGTGACCTGGTAGATAGGTTGGGATTGGAGCCCGAGATTGTCGATAGACCTTTAGTAGTGACGAACCCGATTGGTGGTTCGACTAGCCTTAGCATGATTTGTCGTAATGTGGTTCTATCGAGTCATGGATGCATGTTTGTTTGTGATTGCTTTGTTTTGGGCTTTACTGGGTTTGGCATTATTTTGGGAGTAGATTGGCTCCAAAGATACGGGGTGGTGGTAGACTGTGAGGGCTTTTTGGTGACAGCTAGAGCGGATGATGGGCGGAGGATAGTGTTTGGTGGTCTACCCAGTAAGGGGGTATTGGCTAGTTTTCTAAACTCCCTCGACATTCCGCATAGTGAGTTGTCAGGTTTGCCCGTGGTTGGCCAGTATCCGGATGTTTTCGAAGAAGTGACCGGACTTCCACCACACCGAGAGATTGAGTTTCGTATTGATTTGGTAGAAGATGCCAGACCTATAGTGATGCCACTTCGTCGTATGGCACCAAGGGAGCAGCGAGAGCTCGGGGTGCAAGTCAGCGATCTTTTGAAGAAGGGATTTATCAGAAGGAGTGTTTCTGAATGGGGAGCACCAGTTGTGTTTGCTACCAAGGCGGATGGTTCCCTTCGTTTGTGTGTAGACTACCGCGAGTTGAATAAAGTGACGAGGAAGAATAAGTATCCTCTACCGCGGATAGATGATTTGTTCGATCAGTTGAGTGGCGCGAGAATATTTTCTCAGTTGGATCTCGCGACAGGTTTTCATCAGCTTAGAGTGGAAGCTGAGAGTATAGCTAAAACGGCATTTCGAACGCCGTCTGGATTTTATGAATGGTTGGTTATGCCATTTGGGCTGACCAATGCCCCAGCATATTTTGTGGATCTTATGAATAGGGTATTCAGAGATCAGTTGAATAAGTTTGTCCTTGTGTTCGTTGATGATATTTTTGTCTATTCGAGGACAGAGGAAGAACACAAGGAACATTTAAGAGTAGCAATGGAGGTGTTGAGAAAACACCAATTGAAAGCAAAGTTTTCTAAGTGTCACTTCTGGAAGAGGGAAGTGAGGTTCTTGGGCCATGTTGTATCAGAGAATGGTATTGCCGTGGACCCGGCGAAGGTGGCTACGGTACAGGATTGGCCTACGCCCAAGAATGCAACAGATATAAGGAGTTTCTTGGGATTAGCTGGATATTATCGTAAGTTTATCCAAGGTTTCTCCAAGTTAGCAGCACCATTGACCCAGTTGACCAAGAAGAATCAAGCTTTTATCTGGGATGAAAGGTGTGAGAATGCATTCAAGAGTCTAAAGGACAAGTTGACAAGCGCACCAGTGTTAGTCATTCCTAAAGGGGATGAAGAGATGACGGTATACACGGATGCCTGTGGTACCGGACTGGGTGCTGTATTGATGCAAGGCGGTAGGGTTGTAGCTTACGCAAGTCGGCAATTGAAACCGCACGAGAGAAGATACCCTACCCATGATTTAGAATTGGCAGTGATCGTGTTCGCGTTAAAGATGTGGAGGCACTATCTCTTGGGAGAAAGATTTGAGCTGTTTACAGATCATAAGTCGTTGAAGTATCTATTCTCCCAGAAGGATTTAAATCTCCGTCAGCAGAGATGGTTAGAGTTCTTAGCTTCCTATGATTTTGACATCGCATACACACCGGGAAAGGGCAATGCGGTGGTTGATGCATTGAGTAGAAGACATGCCACCTTAGGGGCTATGTTCCTTGAATGGAAACAACTGGAGGTTATCGCGGGGTTTGATTTCAGACCAAAGTGCGAATTGGATCCAGAAATGTTAGCAAGTTTGACGATCAGACCCACTTTGATTGAGCGGATCGGCTCTAGTCAGAGGGACGATCCTAATCTATTGGAAATCATCTCCAAGTTAGAGATGGGTATCGAGGAGGAGATGAACAAGTATGGGCTTGATCGAGATAGATGGCTTAGAAAGAATGGAAAGCTTGTTGTACCCAATGTCAATGGATTGAGGGATGAAGTGCTTAGAGAATGTCATCACTCAAAGCTGACCATACACCCCGGTGGTAATAAGATGTATCGAGACATGAAGCAGACCTACTACTGGGAAGGAATGAAAAGAGACGTTGGGAAGTTTATATCCAAGTGCATGAATTGCCAGCTAGTTAAAGCCGAGCAAAAGAAGCCTAGTGGGTTGTTACAGCCCTTAGAAATTCCCGAATGGAAATGGGAGCAAGTCTCGATGGATTTCATCGATGGGTTACCAAGGACTAGATCGGGATATGACAGCATTTGGGTAATTGTAGATCGACTGACTAAAAGTGCAAGGTTTATACCAGTCAAATCGACTAGAACGGCAGCTAAGTTAGCAGAATTGTATATGAAGTGGATAGTGAGATTTCATGGAGTACCTAAAAGCATTGTGAGCGACCGAGACCCGTTGTTCACTAGTGGGTTTTGGAGGAGCTTGCAAGAGGCGCTAGGGTCAGAGTTACATCTCAGTACCGCATATCATCCTCAGACCGACGGTCAGACGGAGAGGGTGAATCGTATTTTAGAAGATCTCTTGAGAGCATGTATATTGGATTTTGGTGGATCATGGGATGACCATTTGCATCTAGTAGAGTTTGCATATAATAATAGTTACCAATCCAGTATCGGTATGGCTCCATTTGAAGCTTTGTATGGAAGACCGTGCAACTCACCATCATGTTGGATAGAGACTGGCGAAAAGTTTATGCTTGGACCAGACGTGGTGAGGGAAACTTCAGATAAAATCAAGATCATTCAGCAACGAATGAAGGCTGCCCAAGATAGGCAGAAAAGTTATGCTGATAAGAGAAGAAGAGACTTAAAATTCTTCGTGGGTGACTTGGTGTTTGTCAAGATTTCTCCGTTGAAGAGCGTAATACGATTTGGCAGGAGAGGCAAATTAGCACCAAGATTTGTTGGTCCATTCCCTGTTCTTGAACTAGTCGGGAATTTGGCATATAGAATTGACTTACCAGAGAAGATGGCGGGAGTTCACAACGTATTTCATGTTTCCCAACTAAGGAAGTTCGTTCACGACTCAGATATGACTATCTCACCTGATCAGTTAGAGGACTTTGAAGTAGAACCCGAGGCGGTTGGGAACCGCAAGCCGGCCCGTATTGTCGCGCACGACATGAAGCAACTTCGAAGGAAGTCGGTGAAGCTAGTCAAGGTACAGTGGAGCGAAGACGAGAATGATTGTACTTGGGAAACAGAGGAGGACATAAGGAAGAAGTATCCAGAACTCTTTGTCTGGTAAGATTTTATTAGCGATTTAGTTTTCCGCATGCTAGGATAGACTTGTTTGCTTGCTTTGCATGTTTGAATGTTGTATGTGGGTGTTAGGCATGCGGGATCATGTGTATGTTTTGGGTTAAGGAATTTCGGGGACGAAATTTCTTAAGGGGGGGAGAGTGTAACGACCCGCATTCTACGCATCATAGGATCGTAGGATATTTATTTCTTTCACATACGAAGTCGTATGGTCATATAACTTTGGGAGACGACTATTGTGGTCATTTCCCATGTTCATGATTTTTCCCGATTTTTAAATGACCATTTTACCCCTAGTTGGCACTGTTTTGGCCATAACTTTCGACTGGAGATGAATTTTGACCTGAAACCACTTCCATTGGCTTCGGATGATGGTTTCTCTTTCCGTAGAGTGGTCACATTAGCCAAACGGGCTTACCGTTTGGGAGATATGGCTGAAACAAGTTTCAGATGGTGAAAAACAGCTTAATTGGGCTTAACCGGGTGATTAACAGCTAAGCCCAAGGGGAATTTCGGGTTTAGAGGTATAGGAGGACTGATTAGGGTTAGGTTATTACTTTCATTTCAGTTTTGAGCCGCCACAAACCTTCTTGAGACCTTAGTAATGGCCTCCATCCTCTAAAACCACTCCAAAACATATTTTTAGTGAAGATTAAGCCTAAACTACATCAAATCAAGGCCAAATAGCAACAAAGCAAGGTTGGAGCTGCTGCTATACATAGGAATCCGACTCAAACAGAGAGTATTTCAGATTTGGTGTTTCATTTGTGGCCAAGGTGAGTGATAGCATCATTTTGACACTAATTACAGTTAATTAAGGGTGATTAGTGAAGATTAGCGAATTTATACACTAATAAATTCTGGAAAAATGTTTAGAAATTCTTAAATAATATTTCATGCCTCTGTTAGAAAATTTAGACGATTTGATTAAGTTTTACTAAGTATGTGCTTAAACATGATTAAGAGGGATTATAGTAAAATGTGAGGTTTTAGCCACTTTTGATCCATTTTGATTCAATTAAATTGTTGTTTGCTGTTTGTGGTTGCTATTACATGTTGCTATGACTCTATGGTATGTTTTATGATTGATTAGAATAGTTAAATTGGTCGAAAACGTCGTCGAATGGCGTAGAAAGCTCGCTGGAAAGTTGCAGAAATGTGCAGGTCCCGAACCGGTTCGGATCGGAGCAGGGGTCGGATCGGACTAGTGAACTGACCAAGGGAATCCGAACTGGAGTGGGACTTGTCACTGGAAGGAGTTTGGCAGGAAGGAAGGCCATTGTTTAGAGTTGGAGTTGGACAGAAGATCGGATCGGAGCAATAAAGCAGATCGGATCGGAGAAAGGGAACAGGACGGATCGGAGCAGGCAGACAAGTTAAACAGAAGGAATCAGATCGGATGAACTACCTCCGAACCAAACCCAAGCAGAGACACCCGAACCGAACCCAAGCAGAGACACCCGAACCGACCCGGAGGAAGACACCGACCCGACCCGAAGTGGACTACCGACCCGAACCGATGAAGGTGATGACTACCGAACCGAACAGAATCCTAGAGCTGCTGTTGCACGATGACTCTTCCAAAGACCCACTCCAATTCGACCAAACCCGAGATGCAAAGGAAGTCCAAATGAGAAGTTAGAGCTCAGGATTCAGATGGGAATCAACGAGTTCGCTTCATGGTTGGGCTTTGCTGCGGGACGCGTGCCAAGGAGTTATCGACGTCTATAGCTTTGGACCACTATGGTAGGAGGTACGAAGGCGGATTCAGGGCCATTATGGCATCGGTAGAACCAAGGGCTACGACCAATGAAGTGGGTCATTGAAATGTTTGGTCATGGCTCCAAGTGTTTGTCTTGGTCACAGCAGGGTTTCTACAAGTCGGGATTCGTCGTTGCCTCAGTTTGTCTAGTGTTCCAAAGTGGTAGATATCGTACGCTTTACGCACTGCGAGAGAGATGTGAGGATGGTTTCTATGGATGATTTGTTTGCTCTCATTTTGACATGCACACCCCACCCCGTATTCTTACACTATTTATTATGGCACCTTGGAGTACTGTACGGTATGTGGTACTAACTCTTTGGTTGCAGGTCCAGGTTCAGGTATGGTTTAGTATACCTGTTATCATTCTGTTTAGATGCTTATCGCTCATACCAGGCTTTATGTCTGACCCAGAGTTTTATGTCTCCTCTTATTACTCTGGGTGCTCACACGAGCAGACTAGAGACAGGTTAGCTGGTGATGCACGGGTAGATGATCCGGAGACGAGCAGGAGGCTTCCACGTGATATATATATTTAGTATTCTCCCTGTGTTGTTGAAGATCACTGCTTGGGCATTGTTGGTGTATCTTCTACTTCAGCTTTCTTTTGTTTAGAGACAGTAAATTTGGAAAATTGTAATAAGCTGTATTTGGATTTCCGCTGCTTTGAGATTGATGTTGGTTTTTGTTATCAGCTTATGCACTGTCTCGCCTGTTTTATGTCAAGTACATTATTATTATTATATTTTATCCCATGCGCTGTGAGACATTCTACAGGTTCTTTGATTAGTTCATTCCCTTCTTTCCTTTCTTATGACGACCGTCTTGTGCTAGTCGGGCATGTGTACAGCGCACTTTTGGAGGAAATGCAGGCTGGTGCGAGGCGGGCCGTCACACAAACAAATATTTCTTTTATAACTCCTTTGATTTTATAATTATTTTCTTTTATAAAATCCTTTTCCTTTTAAATATAAAATCCATTGATTTTATATAAATAATTTATTTTCAAAATACACTTTAAAAATCCCCTTTTCTATATCCCAGTATTTTTTTACGATATTTAAAACTCCAATTCACAATGATCGATATCATTCAAACACACATGATCAACAACAGATTATATATCATATCATATATTACAATATATGAAAATAACAGTATTATAAATATTGAGGAATCCAGTTGGATCCCTCAACTTGTTATTCCGCATCCACAGATGTTACACAATATAATTCACATCAATTTCATTTCTATATGAAATATTCTGATAAACAGAATCAATATTTGATTAACGATTTATATATATATCGTTATTTATAATTTCAACCAATACATAAGCAATTCAACCAAACAGTCAACACACAGCAATTAATCATCATTTAGCTGTTCTAAAAGTACATTATGAAAATATGAACTGGTATTGTTGGTTAGTTTTACTCACATTGGATAGTTACCGTTAAATAACGATTAACAATCTTTGATTCAGACGGAAGTTTTATTCTGCTATAAATCATAATGAGCTCCAATTCACTTCCAGTTAGTTCCATAGTGTAGCCACCGTCCATACGATCCCAACGGATCCAACCGTTCGAAATTTTGTATTCGAATGAATAAGTTATGGATATTATAACTTAATACACCACTCATATTGAAAATTAACTTAGATTTAAACTTTTCTTTCGGGCTTTACCTTACACCGGCCCATCTCCATTCTTGTAAACCCATATCCGCTCAATACTTCTTCTTCTACGGTCATCGATTCCAGGCTCCCTTAATGGCCATTTCGGCATCTTACTTCAACAAATCCTCCCACCTTTCTCCACTATTTTAAAAACCGACAACACAAAGACTCTTCTCTTTCCAAACCCTATCACTCCATATCCCTAAGATCAAACTCGCACGCACGAGATACATCTTGATCTCCACTATTCACGATGAACACATTAAAAGGATTGACATTTTTTCTCATGAATTACCTCAAAAATCCCAAGCAAGGTGCGACTTTCCTCCTAGATTCCGAAAACAAGATAAAAAACATGAATCGAAGCTTGTATAACTCAAATACATAAACCCTAGAACTCGCTGGATAGTCGAACTCGATTCTCGAAACACACCGAGCTGGTTAAGAATGATACCAAATCAAAGCTCAGACTCCGATGATCTCAACAAACCTTGTTTCAATATTTAAGGATTTATATCCGATTTTATAATGATTTTTGAAGATTGAGCGCTTCACGTTTTTTGGGTTTTTGCTGAGAAAGGGTGCAGTGGATTTTTGTTGACCAGGGAGAATGAGTTTTTAGGTTTAGAAATTGTTAAGGTTTATTTATGATGCCCAAAAATCATGAAAATGGACATACAACCAGAGTTCGACATTATGGACCCAACGAAACTGGTTTTGTCGAATTCCGAGTCTGTTTGCTCACACATCGCATTTTTAGCCGTCAAAATACTGACTGTTTTTTGCATTTAAAATCCATACAGCCACATACTGGCTCTAAAAATCACGAAAATTGAAATCTAGCAATAATTTAATATTGCGGATCCAGCAAAATTAGTTTCGTTGAAAACGGAGGTCATTTGCAAAACTGGCTATTTTTAAAGCTCTAAATAACCCATTTAAATGTATAAATATATTTAAAACAATTAAATTAAATATAAATAAATATACATTATCGTGTATATATATATTCACACAGAATATCGTATAGCTCCAATTGGATTTATAACTCGATATTCAAATCCTGGTTAAACCGATATCCAATTTGTATTGAAAAATCATTTTATAATTAATATAAATAAATTGCTATAATTTATAAAGGAATTCCATAGCGACTTTTCAAAAATTTGATTTGGACATACATCAAAATCTACACAATGAAATCACGTTTTTTCTCTTCCATTAGAAAAATATACTTCACCAGCTCCGAACGTTTCTTGTTTCATAGAAATCCGATTTAAAACGACTTCTGTATATTCGTTTAAAGTTCGAATCGCCAAATTACGAACTGTAGCGCCATTTCGAGCTCAATTATAATTATAATATAATTTATACGTTCAACCATTGTTAATTAAATATATTCGTTATCGTAATTCAATTTTAAAATGAATTATATATTTTGAATTGTCCAGTCAACGTCATATTGCCATTTCAGCTAATTCTGATTATTTCAGAATTAAATATATTATTTAATTATTAAATTAATTAAATATTCAAAGTTATTTAATTTAACCCATTAAAATCTCAAAATCATTATTTAAACAATTAAATAAATTAATTATTATACCGTAAAAATACGGGACATTACAGATCCATACATAAACACGGATGGTTTTTACCTTACGATGACCAAAAATATTTTGATATCAAATCCAATGATATTACAATAGTGTCTAAATCAAAAAAATAAAAATCTAGCAAAACGCTTGCATCTCACGCTCCATATATAATATTAAATCAAAAACCGCAAGGCGCTTATTGGAGATTGGATTTCCGACATGACAAGGTACGGAACCACCTTCCGATAGTGTATCTCTAGAGGGGAATACACTGGGTTCAACAAGAACGACTTGCAACCCGACCCACATATAGCTGGCCCCTCATTTAACTTGAGTGTGCCGAGCATATTATCACCAACGGTTGTGATCAGCAACCGTTACCGAAAGCATACAACAGCGAATAGAATAAGAAGCAAATGAAGTTTCTCTAGATCAGGTGATAATACCCCTAATGGGAATGACCCACATGGCCATGTTACCTGCCCGATTTTTGTCATTTCCCGGGTGGTGAGGCTTGAGGTCACGATTATCTTTCATAACATATTTCCATCATTTGCTTTGAATGGCACAACATCAGATCCTTCCATATACGTTGTACTTGGACCGAACAAACCGAAGGAACTATTCCATCAATCCATCTTGGGCAATTTCTACCTAGGATTAACAGAACAGCCCTTGCATTTTACTCCGTCTTCAATCATCTTTAGCATAAGTTGATTCGTAACGCTTATACCAATACGGAGTGGTTTTTAGATATTAATTCTGATCTCAATCTCTCCATATTGACAACGGGGGTATAAAGTAAATCAAAACTTTGATAGTCGGTGATTTAACTATTAAAGAAACATCCATACAATCAACGATCCTATTTCCAATTGGAAATTCCAACGATCAAACCTCAGACAACACTGTCCCCTTTTTATATTAGTTCTTTATTATATTATTGATTTCAAATTCCCTTTTTCCCTCTTTCATATCCTTTCAAATCTCGATTTTCTCTCTCTATTCTTGGAAAAAAGCATTTCAATATCATAATTTCTTTATTCGAGGAAATATCTCTTATTACAGTTAGAACACTTTTCTATATATTCACAAATCCTTATTTTCTATATTCAGAAAATATCCTTTATCAACATCGGAAAATATTTCCATATTCCATTTCTTAATTCCTCGTTGATCAATTCATTTCTTTTTCTATGCATAGAAAATATCTCTCATTTAATTTGGGCAAAACATTTAAAAATCCTTTAAATTTAAACTGATGTTATAAAACATCATTATTGTAACTCAAACCATAAATCATTCGTTAACTAACGATATCACTAACCAAACCTTGCTACTGAACCTTAACCATTTCTTCGTCAATAATGCAGTCAGTCAAGTTGGGGAATAATTACCTCTTAGACCTTAACTGAACGAGATTTTTAACTTTGAAATAGTCAAAGTTCACAACTTCTAACAAAACATCGCTTACATTACTCTCGGATTCAATCTAAGAATCCACTTCCTTTACGAAAAAAACAGCGATTATAACGGTAGCGTTATAATCATCGTTTCCAAATATTTGATTTATAAGACATTTATTATAACGACAGCTAAAAATCGCTGTTTAGATTTACAAAACATTTATTATAATAACAGCGCTAAAATTGCTGTTTAGATTTACAAAACATTTATTATCACGACAGCGCTAAAATCGCTGTTTAGATTTATAAACACTTATGATAACAGTAGCATTATAATCGCTGTTTAAATTTTTAACGGTAGCGTTATAATCGTGGTTTCCAAATAATTGGTATATAAAAATATAACTTGGACTTATTAATTCAAGTAATAAGTAAATAAATAAATAAATAAATAGATTTGATTCAAAATGGAAAGTAAAAATAATTGCTTCCCTAAATTCGATATAATCGAATTCTAATAAATAACTATCATTCGAATACTTTATATTCGATTAGTATTCCAAACTTCGGAATGAATCTTATCATTTCAGGTTAACTCAAATTCTAATTTCACTCTTGGATTCATCTTTTCCAATTCCAGACCAAATTCCTTTGTATCCATTTCACTTTATAAACGTTATCACATTTTATTTTATATTCAAAACTCATCGTTTTCATTTTAAAACGATTATCCATTTCCCTTTTTCATTTAAGATCAAATTTGTATTCATATCTCAAATCTAAATTTTGTTTAGAGATATTTTGCAAAATAATTACTTAAAACTATTATTCACTTTAATCGTGAATATATTTCTTTTATATACAGTTTGATTTCATACTCATAAACATATCTTAAAACCACATTTTTTATAACTTTTATTCAGAATTATTCATACAGGCCTCATCTCTTTTTATTTAAATCATTTAAATTCTCGTTTAAATTTCCTTAATAATAGCTAAGTTCAAAACTCATTTCAAATATTGGTTTTACAGACGATTTCCATATAAATTAAAATTTGAATTTATATTTTAATAAATTTTAAAATAAATAATTTACTGAATTTATAAACATTGTTTATAAATTTATCTCCTCAATTTATTTGTTAAAAAAATATTACTACTTAACATCCCCTTTTAAAACTTTATAATGATTCGATATTCAATTATAAAATATCGATATTAACCCCGTATTAATGATGCAGTGATAATCCATAAATATCGTTTATAATTTTGATTACTCATTTTATTTATTAAAACAAGTTTCTGCAATTGAATCTATTCGACACTCAATTTCTGTTTTGGAAATAATTTCCTTTAAACATCTTAAATTTTCCTTTTCTATTTTTGAAATTTATTTTATGGTATTTAAATACCAAAATTATGGGGCCAATGTAATTCAACCACAACATAATCAATCACCGGTCATATATCACACCATATAGAACAGTAAATAAAATGTTTAAGGAATCCAGTTGGATCCCTCCAACCTGTCTCCCTGCATCCACAGATGTTAATTAGCATTAATAATATAATTTCACATCATAGTAAACAAAACTTAATAATCGATCAACGATGTAATCATATCAACCATTTCAACCAATCAACCATTGCACAACATAAAATTACTATAAATAAATATAAAACTCGTTTATATAAAAATATAAACGAGTCAGACTTAGTGAGTTTACTCACCTTGGTTCGCAGTTGATGATTCTGTTTTATTTCGTTTATAACCAAACAAGCATTTGATTTTATACCGAAATTCCAATGTCTCTGTTCCCAGCAGTTTCAGTTTCACACAGCAGATTTCGTCGTTATGAATCCAATCGTGACCTGTATGGTTCAACTCTATTCATGAGCGAAACATATATACTTATTATAAGTTCGAATATACGTTATATAATCAAATCTGTTACTAATAATATGAATTCCTTTTATTACCCTCATTTGGCTTAATCCTAGATTAGTCTTAATTAACCATCGTGTTAATCTATTCCACCCAATCAAAATGTTGACCTTTCTAAGAAAAGATTCGAACCATTTTCTCATCCAAACTGTGTTGATCGGGTCCGAAGTGACCAAATTCCCAGCGGGGCTCAAAACAACCTCTCTTTGTCAGTAAAGCCACCTAAGATAGTGTCGTCCTTATCCCTGATAGTTAAAAATGATATCAACTTGTTCAGGGTATACACCATCAACGCAAGGGTGGGCAATGTTTGGAACAATTCCAGTAGTTGATCCATGCCAATCAATGCTCATACCACGTTCAACCCATAACCGATCATCATAAAAAAAACATTTTCTTCTGTTCAAGACTCCACCTTCCCTCACCCTTAAAGAAAACTGTGCACTCCCCATCAAGCTGTGTGATTCAACTCACATGGCACCACTCAGTAAAATCCATGACATCATTAAATTAAACATTGATTTACAACTTAACCTGTCATCACAGTACTGTTTCCAGGCAACACACAAAAGTAGACTTTCCTTCTTCATTTCATAGATATAAATATATATTTTCAACCTCTCTACTGAAATAAAAAGGCATCAGTACTCTCCCTTAATCCATGGCCAACTTCTCATGCTCCAGGTCAACAAAGCTGCTTTGCTTTTCCTATCTCACGATAGCTGAATATTTACATCGCCTCCACCTTCAGATAGTTTCGTCCTGAAAGCACTATCAATATTCAAACACCCCCTTGACTCCTCTTCCACATACACCCTTAACAATTTAATTAGAACCAAGTTACAATAATTAATCCTGCTTAAGATCTACCCTACTGCATCTTGTCTCCTTTTCATCCAGATAGAAACCAAACCCACCTGACCCCTTTCCTAACCACACCGCCGTTAAAAGCCACCGGACTCCGATTATGGACCACTTCTCCAACACCCTATCCTCGACGCACCTATCCCCCATGGTTCGAACCTCCACAAACCCAACGCCTTCCTCCTCGACTTATCTCATGGCATATAGTGTCGGCCAGCCTTAGCCCTAGGTTTTACTGTGCATTTTTGGCTTGTAGGAGCAACAATCGAGACCTATGAAATGGATACCAGTAGGAGCTAATGGGAAGACGAGATTAACTAATCGAAAATTTAAGCAATTCTATCTAGTAATCGATTTTATATGATTTTCCAATGTTTCTTTAGTGGCGGCCATATGTTCATTGACTACAAAAGGGGTTCGTGAGGGTTAAAGGGACATAGGAAATTATTTATAAAGTTAGGGTTTGGAATATTCACAGAATATTCCATTGCTACTTCGCATTTAACATTTTAAATTCGTATGACTTTATATGATATCCATTCGCGATAAAAATGGACATCTAACTACAGTTTGACATTCTGGTGCTAACGGAACTTGTTTTGTTGAAATCAGAGTCTATTTTGAAAATTAGCGAAATTTTAAATATTAAAATCATTTATTGATTTACATTTATTTTTCGTACGCTCACGTAACAACTATGATTGGTTCAAACCTTGAAATTTCCAATTGTAAAATATTCTGGACACGATGGAACTGGTTTCTTTGAAATTGGAGATCGCTTGAATAATAACCCTTTTTTTAAAGGTCAAATTTAAATTAAAATAAATTAATTTTAAAATGCCTCACTATAATAATAATAAAATATTGAAATCGGATATACTTGGGCAGAATTTTATACAGTATCAACATAAAATACCTTTGGTTGAGTTTCAAAACAAATCGATATTCAATATATTAAAAATCGCTTTTATTTATAAATTAAATCATTATATTTTTAATAACAAATTCCATAGCGACTAATTGAAATTTTGATTTGGATATAAAACAAAATTTACAATATGAAATCTTGATTTTTCTCTTCTATTAGAAAATTATAGTCAAATAGATCCGAATGTTTCTTGTTTCAAAGAAATTCGACTTATATTGGCTTCTGTATATTCAATTGAATTTCAAAACATTAAATAATGAACTACCGTGACACTACGAGCTCGTTTTAATTTATATTATAAATTTATATTAAAACTTTGTTTTATAAATAAATTTGTTATAAAACCCTTTATAATTATCAATACAACATGTAAAAAAAATAAATGTTCAAAATTAAATGGCTAAAAATCCGGGCCGTTACACTCCTTCCCCCTTAAAAGAATTTCGTCCTCGAAATATCTAAGCAGTAAAAATGTATAACTCTAACTCCTCATACTTACTTAGTTGAAATCACATATTCCATATCTTCATATCCCAGTTCTTACCTGACCTTCAAATTCTCATACCAATGCTTGACCATTCATAATTCTTTCCAAATGATCTGTCCTCCATTTTTGAACAATCCATCATCACTTTCTTATCTTCAATTCATATGCTCTTCTGCATATCTACACCCATTCCAATTGATTTTAAATCCATTTATCAATTTCATTATTCCACTTGAATTTTTATTAACCAAATCTAGTTTTCTTATTTCAATTACAATTAACAACTCGATTTTAAATTATCAAAAACTTCTTAAAAATTTCCTAACTCATTAAATTTTCGAAAAATTTCACCAGCATCTCCTTTGCACGGCTCAATCGTTACAACCACAACTCGCCTTTCTAGGCCTTCTCCAATCCAAAAGAAAATAAAAAAGCCAAGCGGCTTTCCCCATAGTCTCATAAAACCATCAAACCCAAGTAATATTGTAAACATGTACTTTTTATCGGGCATAATTCTATCTCTTGCATCTGCTCCCATTCAATATCTGCTGAGCATACATATATCCATTTCCAGTTGGTTTCAAGTAAATCCAACTTCCAGTTTTTAACACTCTAATCAACCTCTGATTAGTTCACTTCCATTCTATCAATTCAAATCTGATTTCTATTTAAGTCAATCCACTTATTATACTTGAATCCAAATTTATCACAATTCAATTTCAATTAACAACATCCAATAAATATTTAACTTGCTTATTTATAAGTCGAATTCGTATTAATAATTCAAATCTCAACATTTCTCTTTATTTAATTTCATTTAGAATTATTTCTAATTCAATCCAATTTTATTTAACCTGAGTTAAATTTCAATTCATTTGACACATTTCCCCATTTCAATCTATTCAACTTATACAAGTTAAACTTTAATTTCAGAATTCAAATTCCTGGGTTTTATTTCAAATTAATTTGATATCATATATATTTATACACATATTTATAATCAACTCAATTCAAAATATCTGAATTTTTAAAACAACTCTATTTTTGTCAAACAAGTTCCATTAATAAATCTATTATGGTAGCAACACATCACTTAGAAACTTGAAAATGAATACTGATAATGTCGCGATCCATTATCAGAATTATTTTCTCGTCACTGAAATGATTTCAGTGCTTAATCACTTTCAGAATCCATTTAGAACCATTTTTTTTAAAAATCCTACAAAACAATGCTATATTCCTTTATAATATTTCAGAAAACATTTTCTAAACATCCGGGATTTAAATTCAAATTCTAGTTTGAACTCAGTCTTGGTTTATCTCATTTGTGCATATTATCCATATATAACTTATATAAATTATTATATATATATAATAATTTCAATATTTCATAATTTCATTTGACCAGCACATCCATATATTATAATATCCCATAAATTATTCTTTTTATATCAAAATAAATTTTAGGCAAAATTATTTCATTTACTCATTTTAAAACAATATTGTATCGAATTGCTTAGTTCGAGAGTTTAGAAACACCTACGCTATAGTTGTACATCTCGTATCGACCAGAATTCATAAACTACTCAACAAATCAGTCAACACAATACAAAACAGTTTTATATCAAATCTACAAATACGCTCTCTCGTATATATACTCAAAATCAATTTAGGATATTACTAAACCCATCTCTATTGAGTTACGCCACAAAGCCAAGGTTATTCTTAACCTTTGGCTCTGATACCAAATGTAATGGCCCGAATTTTCGAACTCTTTGAGTCGACTAATAACACCACACTTCCAACCCAAATTGCATAAAAATACAAATCATTATTAGAAAGAAGTTAGAAGATGAGAAATAGAAAGAAAGAAGAATTAGAATAGAAGAAAACGAAGAACACAAATCTCACAACGGAACGAATAAAATATATTAAATAACATAACCTTTGAAATACAAATCAGTAACTGCATATACATACCATTATCAGAGCACAACCATTATTCCTGGAAAAGTCATAAACACCTATTTCCAGATACAACATAGTACACAACGGAAATATGATAGTCTATAGCTAACTAGTGAAGCCTCTTGCTTCCTGCTCTTCCAAGTGAATCTAAAAAATCTTGACTACTTGACTGCCCGTACAAATTTGGGCACCCAAGAGTTTAGGGAAAACAAAACAAAACAAACTCTGGGTCAGTCATGGGACTGATGTGAGTAAACTCCAACCATTTGTTTAATTTTCAAAATCCTTTCGAAGGAAATGATAATCGTAAGACCGATCCACACATAAATACGGATGGTTTTTAATGTACGATGACTAAAAATATTTTGATATCAAATCCAATGATATTACAATAGTGTCTAAATCAAATAAATAAAAATCTAGCGGAACGCTTGCATCTCACGCTCTATATATAATTTTAAATCAAAAACCGCAGGGCACTTATTGGAGACTGGATTTCCAACATGACAAGGTATGGAACCACCTTTTGATAGTGCATATCTAGAGGGGAATACACTGGGTTCAACAAGAACATCTTGCCACCCGGCCCACATATGGCTGGCCACTCATTTAACTTAAGTGTGCCGAGCATATTATCACCAACAGTTGTGATCAGCAACCGTTACCGAAAGTACACACCAGCGAATAGAATAAGAAGCAAATGAAATTTCTATAGATGAAGTGATAATAACCCTAATGGGAATGACCCACATGGCCATGCTGCCTGCCCGATTTTTGTCAATTCCCGAGTGATGAGGCTTGAGGTCACGATTATCTTTCAAAACATATTTCCATCATTTACTTTGAATGCCATATCATCAGACCCTTCCATATAAGTTGTCTTGGGACTAGACAAACCGAAGGCACTATTCCATTAATCCATCTTGGGCAGTTTCTACCTAGGATTAACAAAACAACCCTCGCATTTTACTCCGTCTTCAATCATTTTTAGCATAAGTTGATTCGTAACGCTTATGCTAATATGAAGTGGTTTTCAGATATTAAATATGATCCCGGTCTCTCCATATTGACAACGGAGGTATAAAGTAAATCAAAACTTTGATAATCGGTGATTTAACTATCAAAGAAATATCCATACAATCAACGGTCCTATTTCCAATTGGAAATTCTATCGATCAAACATCAGACAACACTGGCCCCATTTTATATTAGTTCTTTATTATATTATCGATTTCAAATTCCCTTTTTCTCTCTTTCATATCCTTTCAAAGCTCGATTTTCTCTCTATTCTTGGAAAAAGCATTTCAATATCATAATTTCTTTATTCGAGGAAATATCTCTTATTACAATTAGAACACATTTCTATATATTTGCAAATCCTTATTTTCTATATTCAAAAAATATCCTTTATCAATATCGGAAAATATTTCTATATTCCATTTCTTAATTCCTCATTGACCAATTCATTTCATTTTCTATGCATAGATAATATCTCTCATTTAATTTGGGGAAAACATTTCAAAATCCTTTATATTTAAACTGATCTTATAAAACATCGTTATTATAACTCAAACCATAAATCATTCGTTAACTAACGATATCACTAACCAATCCTTGCTACCGAACCTAAACCATTTCTCCGTCAAACATGCAGTCAGTCAAGTCGGGGTATAATTAACACTTAGACCTTAACTGAATGACATTTTTAACTTTGAAATAGTCAAAGCTCACAACTGCTAACAAAACATCACTAACGTTACTCTCGGATTCTGTAACAACCTGGAAAATCTGAACCAATTTAAAATTTTTAATTTGGCTATTTTAGTGGATTTTAAATATTTAAAATAAATTATTTTAAATAATAACGACGAAATGTCTATTTGAATCGATGTTTGAAAATAAATATATTTATTTTAATTATAAACAAGGCCTAAAATGGCGCGGTAGTTTCAAAATTTGAATTCGAAATTTGACTGTTTGTACCGGGTGCAAAATAAAACAGATTTTAGTGAAATCAAAACCAGAAATATTTAAACTGGTTTATGAATATCTTTCTAACGAATCTGAAAAATTGAAGTTTCATAGCGGGAATCAAAAGTTACGGCCAAATGAATTTTCAGAAAGGTCGCTATAGAGTATATATAGCCCGTGAAAATAGCCATTTTGCAAACGACCTCAGAATTCGATGAAACTACTTTTGTTGGATCCGGGATGTCAAATTATTGCTAGGCTTCAAATTCCATAATTTTTGAAGCTTATATGTGAGCGTGGCGAAGGAAAACGTGTTTGGTTGATTTTAGTTAAATTGGATCGACCAGAAAATGGCCATTTTTCAAACGGTCTCAGAATTCGACGAAACTAGTTTTGTTGGGACCGTATCATCAAAACATAGCTAGATTTATTTTTCTGGAATTTTTGGGATTAGTATGTGGACCCGGCAAATTGAAATGCACGTTCAAATCAAACATTGAATGTTTTATACTTTAATTTGAAGAATAACCGACTGAAATAGTCGAATGGGCTTACGAAACATATTCCATGGTGTTCGGGATGGGGTATTTAGCTAGGGGCGACAATCGTTGGGTATGAATTGGTGTACGTGTGGAGAAGAGGGTATTTTTGGATTTTAAAATAAATAAATATTTAAATATAAGCCCTGGCCAATAGAATTCGTTCTTCCCATTTCCGCGTTGACTCCAAACCCGACCACCCTGTAAACGAACGACGGAAGTTGCAATTTCCTTCTCTCCTCGATTTCTTCTTGTCCACGCATCAAAATCAAGCCCTCCAGTTGGGAAATCTGTTGTACTCCTCGAGATCTTCCAATCCATACCAGATTTGCGAAGAATCATTGCGTATATACGGAGAATCGTGGCCAGGAAGTTCGGATCTATCGAGCGCCGCCCCGCCTTCACTTCACCGTCGAGTTCACCGTGGTTAGGGTCCTCCGGCGCGCCTTCAGTCGGTCTAGAACGTAGTGAAGGCTGATCGTTTCATCGCTGCACGGATCTTGCGAGAATCACAAACCTAGTTTTGAAGCTTTGGCTGAAGGTAACGGCCTTGATTTTTATAACTGAAAAAAAAACACTTTTAAGTGTTGCAAGTTATGATTATCAAATAAAAATCATATCTTTTTCATGTGTGGTCGAAATCCAGTGAAACAAGAGACAGTGGACTCGTGTGGACGTCTTCTACATTCTAGAAGAGACCGGATATTTTTCTGAGCCTTCTACAATTTTTGGAGGAGTGGAACCCAATGTGAGATTTCCGAACTATAAATGATATGGAAAAGACGATGTATAAATTATATAGTCGATGTATAAGTTATATAAGCATTGTACACCTCATGTATAAGCATTGTATAAACTGTATGTTCGATGTATAAGTTATATATGCATTGCAAAAATTATATATGCGTTGAAATGGTATTGAAATGGTATTGAAATGAATTGAAATCGAAATATATTTATATACGAATATATATATATATACTCCCCTCGTCCACAGACCATGGACGATGTATATTGGTTATGATATTGTTTGGATTATTGGTTGATGCGAAATTTGGTGAATATCATGAATGATTGATTGGAAATGACTGATTGTGGTTGAAATCCCAATAGGATTAGTATATGGGAAAATTCGTCCACGTGCGAACTAGATATTGAAATCCCCATTGTCAAAAGCTACGAGGCTTTAAGGTAGAGAGAGGAGCCGTACTCAGGACGGTGCCGGTTTTAACTACCCTGCCGTTATGCTGCCGAAATTCAATAATATTCACGTATTAGAATTATTTTCATGTGTTGGAATTATTTTCATGTGTTGGAACTATATTCATGTGTTGAAACCATATTCATGTGTTGAAACCATATTCATGTGTTGAATATAATTCATGTGTTGAATGACATTTATGTATTGAATAAATTCTTTGAAAAATAAAAATCACATTTTTATCATCTATATAAAGTATATAAAATAATCATGTTTTGTAATAAATTGTTTTACAATAAAAATCACATTTTTATCATCTGTATGAAGTATATAAAATAATCGTGTTTTGAAATAAATTGTTTGACAATAAAAATCACATTTTTATTATATGTATGAATTGTTAAAAATAGTGATGTGTTGAAATAAATATTTGTTGGATAAAAATATCATTTTTATCAAATATATGAAATGAATATGGTTTTGAAATCGAAGAATGGATTATATTTATATATATATATAAAAATATAATTAAAATAAATCAAATAACGAAGTTGCAGTTCGTATTTTGAAACTGTGATGTCAAACGATTATTGCAGGAGATACGACTATCGGATTTTCCCGAAAACCAAAACAGTTGGGTTCGCTTTGGAAATATCTTTCCAATGACCACAACTTTGCAAAGATCCAACTGCTGGATTGTCTGGAATGTTTAATTCAAATCTAAATAAAAACAGTGTCAGAATCGATTATATTTATATATATATATAATTAAAATTAATTGGATAACGACGCTGCAGTTCGTATTTAGAAATCGTAACTTCAAACGATTGTACCGGGAGATCCGACCGTCGGATTTTCCCAAAACTGGAACCGTTGGATTCGTTTTGAAAAGATTTTTCCAATGATATAAAATTTGTAAAGATCCAACGGTTGGATTTTCCGATATGTGTAAATCAAATCTGAAGAAAAACAGTGCCACGGCCGCGCTATGGCCTAAAGCGTTGTTTATATAAATTGGCTATTTTTAAAAGAATAAAAATAGCGATAAATAGTGATAAAATATTATAAACGATATGGAATGGAAATAAACCGAATTTGCTCGGTTTATTGGATATTTGATGGTTGAATGTGTTTGACGTAAAAATTACATAAATGAATTGAATTATGGATGTCGAATAATTTAACCATTTTAAGGAATTGATTTGAATTCTAAATAAACGTGAATTATTTGAAAAGGCCAAGTTAATTCTCATTTCAAATAATTGATCGACGATTAGAAGTCGAAGATATAAAGACGGTGCAAGACCGACGATCTTCACATCGAATGGATGGGTGCTACTGATGCTCACGATGGGAGTAGCTACCTTGAAGGGGGCTAAAGTAGTAGCCGTCCAAACGAACTTGTTGATTGTACGGATGTGTGAGGTATATGGTGCCTCCGGTTTCGTTCAGACCCAGAACGAACTTGTAAATGGATGTGTGTCTGACGTTGTATATTGACAACGTGGCATGCAGAGATGCTGTGATCAAAGCTTTTGTTGAAAAGGAGAGCTTTGTGGTTGATGATCAAAGCACGGCTTTGAACATCTAGCTTGTGTTTAGCGTTGTTTCGCGAGCCTCACACCCCGGTATGAGCCAGAAACGGGAGAGGACATCAGGGAGGACCTGCGTTTCCTTTTAGCTAGGAGCGGTGTTAGTGTTTTACACCCCCTGACATTTTACTTATGTGGATGATGGATAGCGAGGTGCCTCGGTTATATTGGTCGCTCCTGGGTCGATGGTTTGGTCGGTGTATGACCAGTTTACATCCCATAGGGAGGGGAAACGCAGTGTTTAGGTACTATAATCCACTCCGTGTGGACGACCCTAATGATCCAAGGGGCAGTTGCGGCTATTCCTAAGACATGGGCTAGATTGTCTCGAAGCGGTAAGGACGATCCCTTGCCTTGGTTCATGATGGAAACCCAATTTCCAAATACGACATCGTGCGGTTTTGATTGTATACATATATATGGCGACATGATATATGGTACCCATGCCGTCTATGATTGATACTTATGATTGGAATTGTTTTTGAAACATAAGAACACTAGTAATAATATCAAATGCTTTTGTTTTATTCGTATCAAGCATATTTTGGCCGTTATAAGGTAAAGCTCTATCCTCCGGTTTGCGTTGCATTGTGTGATGGGAACTGAGTCTTATAATGGCTTCATTTTTGTAAAAAGCATTGCGAGATGTTTAAAAGATTTACTTGTTTTAAAGCACTGGCAGTCCAATGGAGTAAACCCGTCCCGCGTTAGCGGCGTGGTCCTGTGATTGGCCTTATTGTAAGATATGCTAACTAGATTTCTCATACCACCCCCATGACTGACTTGTAGTTTGTTTCACTTGCAAACTCGAGTGCCCCTTTTTCTACACGGGCAGCCTTGTATTCAAGATTTAGCAGGCTCTTTCTGGATAGCTGGAGCTGAAGATGGATTCTATTATTTCCTTCTTTTTATGCTATTCAGCTCCTATTGTACATATTATGTTTTGATTCCGCTGTAGACATTAATGTAAAGCTGAACTGTATTTTTTACTAAGTATGATCCTGTATACTGTGTAACTCTGATGTTTATATTTATCCAGTGATTCTGTTGTATATTATCTGGTGTATTTAATTATTTCTGTTCTGCTGTTATATGTTTCTGTGTTATATTCCAAAGATTACCCTTGCCACCGTGGAACGGGGTTTGGGGTTGTCACAAACGTGGTATCAGTGCTTTGGTTAATCTTAGCTCAGGAATACAATATATTAACGAACTCGTCAGAAATGGAACCAGCATAGTTCTAGGATGAATAACTCATCACAGATAGGATCAGTAAGGTCCTAATATGAGTATAGCAGAATAAAATACACCCCAATAGATGCATTTACATTCAAGTATATGTCTCTATGCTTTACAAATACCTTTTCTGTCGACCTGACACTTTGTCTGCTATTTGCAGACGCATTAGAAAATGAGTGGCAGAAACAAAAGAAGTAATACAGACCCAGAAATAGAAGCTCTATTTAAGAAATATAGAAATCTGGGTGGAGTACCATTCTTAGGCGAAGAATCTATTATTAAAACACAAGCTTGGATTCGTTCTACTGAGAAATTTTTTGATGGTTTAAAGCTGAGAGATGACCAGAAAAGATTACTGGCATCTTGGGCACTCAAAGATGAAGCTTTGTTTCTGGTGGGATTCGATTATTAAGGATAATCCAGAAGGTAATATTACCTGGGATGGATTTAAAGAGATTTTCAGTGAAAGATTTATTCCTCCAGAAGCAACGGAGCGATTATGTGATGAATTCTATTTTCTGATACAAGGAGATATGACCATTCCGGAATATAATAAGAAATTCAATGAACTTTCTCATTTTGCCCCTCATCTAATTCAAAATCCGAAGAGGAAGAATCTGAGGTTTATTAACGAGCTCCAAAGAAAGTACCAAAGTAGTGTAATGGGGCATGTGAAGCTTCCTTTTTCTGAAATGATATACATGGCTTATCAGTATGAAAATCTAGATAAGCGAGGCCTTTTTGACGATGAAGAAGAAGTCAGTTCGAACAACAAAAGGAAAACTGAAACTGATAGCCCAGAGACAAGTACACAGCCAGAGTCAAGCACGACGTCTGGAGTCAGAAAGAAGCCTAGATTCAATTAGGAAAAGGTTATATCTAAGAAAGGACCAGTAACAACTGCCATATGCAACAACTGCAAGAAGCTAGGGCATTTTCAAGGGAATTGCAAATTCTTGAAGAAAGAAAGAAATGTTCGATCAAAATCCAATAAGAAGGGTCAAGAGAATAGGAGATGCAATCTTTGCCATCGGGCTGGCCATGTAAAGTAAGACTGCCGGCTGTTGAAAGCAACCAAAGTGGCACAAGTGAGTGAAGTGGCAGAAGTTCCGGCACCACCTTTCAGTAAAGCGAGGCCAGATGTTTTAGAAGGCACGCTTACTGTCAAGAATATTCCAGTTAAAGTACTGTTTGATACAGGCGCGTCGCGAAGCTTTTTTGCAAAGAATGCGGTTAAGAAATTGGATTTGAATTTGAGAAAGCTCAAAGAACCCATGACTGTCCATAATCCGGTTGGAGGTTCCCTCGATCTCAGTTGGGTTTGTGGGGTGCCTGCTTCTTTTTCCTGTTATCGGTTCCCCACTATCGCGATCGTCATGAATTTTACAGAATTTGATCTTATTCTGGGGGTGGATTGGTTAAACAAATATGAAACTGAGGTTACATGCGCCGACAGAGTCGTAAGGGCAAAGATTAAATCAGGCAATCGTATAACCATTCCATGTGAGGGTCCAAATTATGATAGAAAATATTTTTGGTCAGCTTTGGATGTCTCTCCTGCTCTAATAGAACCTGTTCCTGTCGTTACGGAGAATATTCCGGTCGACATTGAAAATATTCTAGTTGTCAAGAACTATGCGGATGTGTTCGAAGAAGTTGTTAGCTTACCTCCGCGTAGAGAAATTGATTTCAAAATTTCTTTGGTTCCGAATGCAAGGCCAGTAGTTCACGCTATACGAAGAATGACCTTGAAGGAGAAAGAAGAGTTAGATAATCAAACTAGATAGCTAGTATGGAAAGGTCTGATCAAACCTAGTTTCTCTGATTGGGGAGCAGCAGTGATATTTGTCCCGAAGTCAGACGGTACTCTCAGACTATGTGTGGATTATCATGACTTGAATAAGCAGACGCTGAAAAATAAATATGCATTGCCGAGGATTGATGATTTGTTGGATCGATTGAATGGTGCACAAGTATTTTCACAAATGGACCTAGCTACAGGTTTTCTAGCTTCGTATTGCCGAAGATTGTGTTCCTTTGACAGCATTCAGAGGTCCAGATTTATTCTACGAGTGGTTAGTAATGTCGTTCGGCTTATGTAACGCTCCAGCTTATTTCGTCGATCTGATGAACAGGGTATTCAGAGAAGTATTGAATAAATTTGTTCTGGTTTTCATTGATGATATTCTTATCTTCTCTAAGTCAGAAAGTGAGCATTAAAAACATTTGGAACAGGTGTTAGGAATTCTCAGAAAGAATGTTTTAAAGAAAAATTTTCCAAATGTATATTCTGGCAAGAAGAAGTCAAATTCCTAGGTCATGTCGTGTCAAAGAAAGGAATTTCGGTGGATCCCAGTAAAATCACATCTATTCAGAATTGGAAACAGCCTCATACACCCATGGAGGTCCGAAGTTTTCTCGGATTGGCCAGTTATTATTAGAAGTTCGTTAAGAATTTTTTGAAGATATCCAGTCACTTAACAAAGCTTACTAAGAAGCATTCGAGATTCAACTGAACTCCCGAATGTGAGTCAGCTTTCCAAGAGCTGAAGTTAAAACTGACAACTGCTCTAGTGTTAACAATAATTGATGGCAATCAAGACTTGAAAGTCTGGACAGATGCTTCTAAAGAAGGTCTTGGTGCAGTATTAATGCAAAGAGGCCAGGTAGTCGCTTATGCTAGCCGTCAATTAAAACCGCATGAGAAGAATTATGCAACTCACGATCTTGAATTGTTAGCTATCGTGTTTGCTATGAAAATCTGGAGGCACTATCTATTGGGTGAGAAGTTCGAATTATATACTGATCATCAATCATTGAAGTATTTATTCACCCAGAAAGATCTGAATGTGAGACAGCAGCGTTGGCTAGAATTTCTCGTGGCATATGATCTTGATATTTTATATACTCCGGAGAAAGCTAATGTTGTGGCCGATGCGCTCAGCAGAAAGAATGTAATTATCGCCAGTGTTATCATCACGACTTCATTGATTGATAACATATCTGCTCTTCAAAAGGACGATCACATCATTTAGAAGATCAGGGAGAGAATTCAGAAATGCGAGCCCTCAAGTTTTCAGATCGATAACGATGGGATTCTAAGGTTAAAGGGTCGGATTTGTGTTTAGAACATTCCTGAACTCCGGAGAGAAGTATTGGATGAATGTCACAAAGCCAAACTTAGTATCCATCCAGGAGTGAGCAAAATGTATAATGATATCAAACGCACTTTTTGGTGGAGATCTATGAAACAGGATATTTCTTTATACATTAGCCGGTGTGCTGCTTGTCAACAAGTCAAAAGCGATCAATAGAAGCTCGTTGGATTGTTGCAACCGTTGGAAATTCCAGGTGGAAAGTGGGAACATATTTCTATGGATTTCATAGATGGTTTGCCCAGAACCAGGAAAGGAAATGACAATATTTGGGTGATCGTAGATCATTTCACGAAGACCGCCCATTTCATACCTGTCAGATCAAACAGAAATGCTCAGAATCTGGCGCAAATTTATTTCAGAGAAATTGTTAGACTGCATGAAGTTCCCATGAGCATTGTTAGTGATCATGACCCGATTTTTGTTAGTAAAATCTGGAAAGCATTCCAAGCAGAATTGGGAACGAAACTGAATTTGAGCACCGCATATCATCCTCAAACAAATTGTCAAACTGAGACCGTGAATCGTATGTTAGAAGATTTGTTGAGGGCTTATATTATTGATTTTGTAGATCATGGGAAGACCATTTGCATTTGGTCGAGTTCTCATATAACAACAGCTACCAAGCGAGCCTGCACTACAACGGTGGAACACCGTTGTAATATACGTTTTACAACGGTGATGAAACCGTCGTGTATCAAGAAGTTGTAAAAGATAAAAATCTTTTACAACTTTTTTGCACTGTTGCAGCACCGTTGTAGCTTCGTATATTTTACAACTGTTTTTCACTGTTGTAATAAGCTTTATTACAACTTTTATGCACTGTTGTAATAATACATACTACAACTTTTATGCACCGTTGTGACTTTGTAATTTTTACAATTTTTTCTATCGATTTGTAATAAACTTTATTATAACTTTAATTGAATAAATTTTGCAAATGCAACAAAAGCTGGATAAACAGAAACTAAATTGATATAAATTCAAAGCAACGGATCCATTCATACAAAAAAGCGTTACAACTTTATATTCAAAATACAAAACTAATGAATCATACATCATCACGATAATATATCAATTCTTCATTACAAATAATGATTACAAATCAGTACAATCCAAAAACTCCGCTTCAATTATCAGCCTCCTTCATCTTTGCACTTCCTCAACATCCCCACCACCACGAGACACACCACCTGCACAATCACAAAACATGCATATATATAAATATAACTTTAAGCTTGTTGTAAATATAAAATAGTGGATATGTACTTTTCTTTCAAGTTGGATGAGGAGTTCAAACTTCCAAAGATGGGAGTCTCTCCTATTTCTGCTATGTCTAAACTTTGAGCTGGTGTTATATTTCATTGCATGCAATATTTCTTCTATGCTTAAATCTTATGCTGTTGATGTATTTATTTGCATTTGATGGTTATATCTTCTACACTTTATGCATTAAAAAAAGCTTAAGCTTGTTGAATAACAACTTTTAAATGATTTGACGGTCCTTGCAACATTCATAATCCACGTCTAGGATTATAAACCGAACCTTGAGCTCAACAAATAATCATTCTTTGAGCATTAATCATTTGTAGCACAAACTAGCATTCTCAGGTCCAACATTTGAATTAGCTATATATAACTATATCAGATATAAAAACAGTAACTACTCAGAAGTATCCAAAAAAATAGTATTTTTACCTATTCATGTGAGTGCTCTTTTTTTTTTAACGCATACAGAGGCCTGGATCCCATTTATTAATCCATGACTAAATCAAGTCGCAATCAGACATCTGGACATGCCGAACAAACCAGTACACAATATGTATAATTTTTTTATACCTAAAAAGTGCCTAGATATATTATATTATTGATATACACATAAATGTGTATATTTTATCCGCTTATTTATCTAGTTTTCTATTTAAAATAATTAATATTGTGTATTTATAGCTGTATTTTCAGATTGTTGATAAAAAGCATGGTTTAGAGCATTTGATGAATAAAGCATGAAGAATTCGCTTAAAAAGAGTGAAGTTTGAAATTACTAAAGCTTGAAGAACGGTTGCAAATAGAGTTCAGTTAAAAAGATTTGGCTCAATGAATACTCATGTTGCGTTCACATTAGCTCATTTGCAAGGCCTCTTACTCATGTTGTGTTCACATTAGCTCATTTGCAAGGTCACTCACTCTACAGCTGCGTTCACACTGGCTTATGTGTTATTTGGGCTAATTCTTTAGTCCCACATTGTGTGATTAGCTAGTTAGTCTTTGTCATATCAGCTATAAATACCTTGTATCTCATTCATGTAAAAACACACTTAGTTTTATTCTATAATCTTTCTCTTGGAATAAAACTCTTCTTCCCTATTCTCTTTAGTTATAGTTTTTTTATTTACATGTTATTTTCTTTTCTACAGGTAGATTAGATTTATTTTATGCAAATAGAATAGGTTGTCCTTTATTTTTATTTTTTCTATTTTTTCTCTTGATTTTTGTTCTATGTTGCAATTTACGTTCGTTGTTAGAATAATAAACATGAGAGGCTAATCCCTTTCAACTTAGGAGTAATGAAGCTCTCTTGATCATGTAGTTGCAACATAATTTATCTTTTCATTCTCTCTTTGTGTTTCATGTTAAGTTGATGTCATGATGATTAAGTGGAGGTTGAAACCAAAAATTTGATGGTCTATAGTTCTAATTAATAGTTCATAGGCCATGCTTAAAGTATATTTCAATTTCAACTTGTTCATTTTTCATTAGATCTGGTAAGGTGATTTAGTGGGTATGATATAGTTTGTTAGTTTATGTTATGCTAGTTAATAGCATGAATAAGCTACACTTATAATAATCATATCAACTAAATTCACAAATGACCAAAAGAAAAGAGAGATAGTAATTTCATAACTTGTTGTACTACATGATCTAGAATGTGAATTTATTCCTAAGCTGCCATTTATCTCATAGTTTTTTATTAATTTTAATTTACTAGTTTAGTTGTAGTTAAATCATCATTCGAATTCGGTTTAATTTGATTGAGTAATTTTAGAATTAATTCTTTCCCTGTGGATCGATCCGTATTCGCCACGTACTAACAATTGTACGCCGTGCGCTTGCGGTTTATTTCAATATTCGCGACGATTTTCTAATTCATAGAATATTCGTCGTCGAACAAATTTTTGGCTCCGTTGCCGGGGAAAGAATTTTAATTTTGATTTTATTCTCCGGATTATCTTTCTTTGTTGTTTTTCTTTCTTAAAAAAAAATTATTTGTGTTTTGATTGTTTGTTGCACTTGCATTTCTTGTGGACTTGTGTGCTTGTTCTTGTTTATTTTGCGTTTATCTCTTTTGTTAAAAAAAAAGGAAAAAGAAAAAAAAGTGTTATTGCATCTTGTCGTTTTCCACCTTGTTGTCGTGTTCATTTTCATTTTTTGTTTATTTTGTCTTTTTGTTAGTCATCTTAAAATATAAAAAATGCATTGTGTATATTTCATCATCCCTACCATCAATTTTGCACTGATCATTCCACCTTGCATTTGAATTTGTGCTCTGTTTTTCCATCCCTGTTGGCATTGCCATATTTGTGTGTCTTGTATATTCTTTTTTTTTTATTATTATTATTTTAAAAAAAAAATATACACTTGCCTTTTGTTTTCAATTTCTTTCCCATTTTTGTGTTTTCAATTTCATTTATTTCTTTCCCTTTCTTTTCCTCTCACTTATTTCTTTCCTTCCCTTTCCTTGCTTATTGCTTGCCATTTCTTTTCTAATTTATTTCTCAATCTTCTCTCCAATTGTTTACCTTTATTTCTTTCCTTTTTTCCTCTCTCATTAATTGTCTTTCTGTTTTCTGCCTTAATACCTTAATACCCCCACACTCATTTATTCCTTCCCTTCCCTTTCTCTAATTTATTTCTTTTCCCTTTCTATTCACTTTCAATTCTTACACATAATAAAAATCTTCCAATTTTTCTCTTTTATTTCTATCATTTCTTTGATTTCTTTCCAACTTTTATCCAAAATTCTTTCCTTTCTTCACAAATAAAAAAACCAATTTATTGCTTGCCATATTTTTGCTTCTTCCTTCCTTTGTAATTTTTTTCCCCTTTCTGCCTTAATATACCCCCAACATCCTCACCAAAAATTACATCACTCCATCTACAAAACTTCTTTCCTCAATTCGTAACTCTTCTCCCATCCACCACCATGTACTCCATCCCTGTCCCTTCACCTTACCTTTTCACGGCCCTCTCACCTTCCTCTTATCCAAATCATTCACCACGCAACAAACCCTTCCTCCACTTTTGTTGTTTGTTTTCACTTTTGTTTTTTGTGGGTGCTAGTTTTCTTGTTCTTCTTATTAAAAAAAAAAATCTTGTTCTTGTATTTAGTGTTTGTTCACTTGTTGTTGTGTTTTGTGTCACTTTGTTTTTTGTTTATCTTGTGTGTTTGTTTTATTTTGTTGTTCTTCTTTAAAAAAAATCCTTTTTATTGTGTATATATTGTGTTCGAATCTCTTTCAGGTTGCAAGATCAAGAAGGAACAACGCCGCTTTGCCGCGCTTGCTAATAAATAAAATTGCTGCTTAAAAAAAATGCTAATAATTTTACACGCTCTGATTTCAATTTGGACGTGCCTGATTTGTGCTTGTAGACTTTTATTTGGGAGTGTGATTTCTAGGTATTGCAGAACTCAGCGGATAAAAAAGTGAAATCTCCAAAAATTGAATCAAGGAACCAATAGTGAAGAAAATCGTTCAAGCAAAGCTAACAAAGTTCTAGGGTCAAACGAAGCAAACAGTAAAGTCTCATAGCTCTGGAAGGACAGCCATACCCCATTGTGAGTGATTCCTAAACTCTACAGGTGCTCTGCTGCAAAGAAAAATATATTGAAATTGCTTGTAAAATCTTCTACAGGGCATCGACTTGCTTGTAATTTTTTTTTCTTCCTGCAATTATTATTCTGTGACTGTCTGTGATGGATTATTTTGCCTGTTGATGCGTGGTTGGAAATTTTAAAACAAACGTGGAATACCTTATTTTTGAAATCAAATCAAGGATTCCCCGAAACTCATTGGACAAAATATTCGTTAAATTGACAATTAGGATTGATACTCTCTAAGGTGTCTAAGGAACGGTAGAGTCTAGAACACAAACAAGTTCTTAAACCTTCAGTCGTGTTTCTACGGTGATTCGTGGCACACTAATAATCTGTCCGAACCTGGCCTAGACTTGTATTCATATAATCCAAAGTTGTTAATTTTAACATATTTTTTTAAGAGCTTCCTTGAAAATGTCTCAATTCCCTTATTCCTACGGATTTTACGATAGTTGTGAAAATCAATATAATCCATATAATTTTACACCAAATTCATATGGATATTTTAATAACAACTATTGTACAAACAATTTGGATTTCACGCCACCAACTTTTCAAAATTTTCAAGATAATCCTGTTTGTACACCACCATATTTTCAAAATGATGATCAGCCCTCAACTCTTGAAGCACATGTTGAATCTTTACTTGTAATGAGCATACAACAAAATAAAGAAATAAATGAATTGTGTAATTTATACATATGCAACAATTCAAGTGAAAGCTTTCAAAATAATCAAAATTCGATTTCACCTCCAAATTCAAATAATTCTGATTATAACCCTTGTCAATTCAATTTTGAACTCCAAAATGAATTTCAAATTCAAAATGGAAATGTAAATCACTTTTCAAATGATTTTGGCAATGGGAATAATTTCAATTGTGGTGCTACTGAAAACTTTTGTTCTCAACAATTTCAAATTGAAAATTCTCATGTAAATAATTATAAATTTGATTTTGTTGAGCAAACGAACATACTTGACGATTACTTGAAGTTTCGTGAGAAACAAAATCGAATCCAAACTTGTGACGATTCAAATAAAAATTCACCTTTGCCCACAATCGACGATTTTCAAATAACAACTTTTGAAATTGATGAAAATCTTAATGAAGTTGTTGAAAACTCTGTATTTGATCTGAATTTGAATTCTCTTGAAAATGCAGACGTCAATCTTCAATTTGATCTTCCTCTCTCAGATTCTGAAAATTTTGAAAATTTAGCAACTTTAGATTGTCAACATGACAAAAATGATGAAGTTGTTAACAACTTTTTAAGTGAAGATGACTTTGATGAACGAAAACTTCTTAACTTGATTGATGATAATGTTGTTGGGTCTGAATCTGAAAATGAAAAATTTGAAAACTTTGAAATTCCTGAGGTTGAAAACAATGATACTGCTGAATGTGATCTTAAGCACAATTACGATTTTTCTAAAACTGTTGAAACTCCTTGCGACTTGATCGTTTCAACTAAATCTCGCTGTGATCATTTTTTTTTCAATGATAAATTTCTACAGTATATGAATTCTTTCTAGAATAACACAATTTTTGAGAAAACACAATTTCGAAATTTACTAGAAATTCATTTTTTTGGTTTTAACTTTAGGTTTACGAATGAACCTTTAGTTAACAAAATTTCAAATATCAAAGCAAAACTAAACAATATTTCTCAAAACAAGTGTGGGGGGGAGAATGACACACATAACTCTCAATTTATACATCATTTAATCAAGTCAAACTTTGTTTTTGAAACTTTTTCTGAACCTCGGTTCACTGACCTCTCTGTAGTTGCTATAGAAATTCAATTCGATTTTCGGATCAATTGTAAGCTCAAAATTTTAAAATTAGCAACTCAAACTTTTGAAAAAACAAAAATTGTTTTTCCAAATCCGAAACGTGATATAAAATTCTTTATGATTTGGTTTTTTGTGCTGAAGCTGTGTCTCATAATTTTAATGAGGTTGATCCATTGGTCCATTGTGGACCGGTTCATCTATTCAATGACTGCGTATTTTCTGCACGTGTACCCGGTAAGTCGTGCTGGCCCTCTAATTTTATTTCCCTTTCACTAAGATATGTCTGATTAAATACTGTGAGGACACAGTCACACTCAAGTGTGGGGGGGATTTACATTACATCAGCAATCAAATCTTATGAAATAGATCATTCATTGAACAAGGATTAACTTAAGTTCATAAATAACACCTTGGTTCTTGTTTGATAAATTGAATTGTTGGGTGATGGGAATGAACATTATTTATTTATTGAATTGTAATGTGTCTTTTTAAGATGCTAGCTTGAGACTGTGCAGACGTTAGTTGTGTTCTGGAGTAAGCGTGTCAACCTTTGTTATACATGTTAGAATGTGCAAGTAAAAATAATCAAAAAAAAAATCATGAAATAAAAATGATTTTGCACCTACATTTGTTGGATTTTCTGAGTTCGTTTTCATGCATAATATTTTCTTTTCCACTCAAATTTTCAAAATCGTAAGTTCTAAAATCCACTTGGCCCAATTAAGGAGAAATGACTCATTGTAGCATTCTTCTTCGATACCCCACATTATTCAAACCCAAGTTTTAATCGATTTACATTCATGTTTCGACAAGTTTTTGTTACATTGGTATACCTAAGAACCTTTCATTTTCAAAGGTTAAAAACGTCATTTTTATACCAATATTACACTACCCACTCCGTACTTATTTTAAGGTAGGATAATCATATACCACATCTTAATTTATATGGGTTATCTATCTTACGAAACTTTGCTTATCATTCCCCTCAGTTTTTTGTATAACATCAATCCAGACTTGTGTGTTGAATTAAGGTTATAGAAGTAGAGTAAGTAGGGCACAAAACTTTCCTTTCTTGAAGTGTTTGTTATGATTTGCTTAGTAGAGGAGGTATCAAATGAAATAATGTACGGTATCATTCCATTACATCTCCACTCATCACTCATCACTCATCATGCAAAAAAAAAAAAAAAAAAAAAAAAGCAATATAGAGAGAGTCTCTCAGAATAAAATAGTCATTTATCATTCTTGACTATGAAGCATCCATTTCCATTCCACCCACATCCATCATACCGTACTTAGAAGCAAGGATTGTAGTTGAGGAGATGAAAGGAAACAAAACGTCCATATGTGCCTTAGTATTACTTTATTTTTTATAGCTTGAAGTTCAACTAATACACTTGCCCTCATATCTATAATCCTTTCAGAACTTACAAAATTCTCCTTCATCTATGCATAACTCACATTCAATACACTACAGTTACACTGGTGCAAAATTGTTCAAGAAAAGAAAGAAAAAAAAGAATAAATGATTGGGTGCCCATTGTCGATGTGTAGAACTTTGGTTGACACCACGCTCTTAACCTTCAAGACAATTACAGTGTTATCAAGGAATTACGATTCAGCTTGAAATTTTTTATTCATTTTTGCACCAACAATAGGATGGACAATTTGGGATTGAACCGTTATTATTGGAGTTAGGTAAAGTCACTGGAATATGAAAGACCTTAAATATATTGTTTGATTAATCCGCGTACATAAGACGTTTTGGATTTTGTGGGTAGTATCCGCTGAAAACCCTCACGAGACAACACTCATCCTACTGGGGACACCCAGAGGTTTAACGGCTTGTTGCATATGCTAAATGCAATCGTGTTTCCTACGAAAGTGTGACATATCTTAGTTTAGTTTATTCGAGGACGAATAAAAAGATAAGTGTGGGGGTATTTGATATACACGTAAATGTGTATATTTTATCCGCTTATTTATCTAGTTTTCTATTTAAAATAATTAATATTGTGTATTTATAGCTGTATTTTCAGATTGTTGATAAAAGCATGGTTTAGAGCATTTGATGAATAAAGCATGAAGAATTTGCTTAAAAAGAGTGAAGTTTGAAATTACTAAAGCTTGAAGAACGGTTGCAAATAGAGTTCAGTTAAAAAGATTTGGCTCAATGAATACTCATTTTGCGTTCACATTAGCTCATTTGCAAGGCCTCTTACTCATGTTGTGTTCACATTAGTTCATTTGCAAGGTCACTCACTCTACAGCTGCGTTCACACTGGATTATGTGTTATTTGGGCTAATTCTTTAGTCCCACATTGTGTGATTAGCTAGTTAGTCTTTGTCATATCAGCTATAAATACCTTGTATCTCATTCATGTAAAAACACACTTAGTTTTATTCTATAATTTTTCTCTTGGAATAAAACTCTGTAGTTTTTTTATTTACATGTTATTTTCTTTTTTGCAAGTAGATTAGATTTATTTTATGCAAATAGAATAGGTTGTCCTTTATTTTTATTTTTATTTTTTCTATTGATTTTTGTTCTATGTTGCAATTTACATTCGTTGTTAGAATAATAAACATGAGAGGCTAATCCCTTTCAACTTAGGGGTAATGAAGCTCTCTTGATCATGTAGTTGCAACATAATTTATCTTTTCATTCTCTCGTTGTGTTTCATGTTATGTTGATGTCATGATGATTAAGTGGAGGTTGAAACCAAAAATTTGATGGTCTATAGTTCTAATTAATAGTTCATAGGCCATGCTTAAAGTATATTTCAATTTCAACTTGTTCATTTTTCATTAGATCTGGTAAGGTGATTTAGTGGGTATGATATAGTTTGATAGTTTATGTTATGCTAGTTAATAGCATGAATAAGCTATACTTATAATAATCATATCAGCTAAATTCACAAATGACCAAAAGAAAAGAGATAGTAATTTCATAACTTGTTGTACTACATGATCTAGAATGTGAATTTATTCCTAAGTTGCCATTTATCTCATAGTTTTTTATTAATTTTAATTTACTAGTTTAGTTGTAGTTAAATCATCACTCGAATTCGGTTTAATTTGATTGAGTAATTTTAGAATTAATTCTTTCCCTGTGGATCGATCCGTATTCGCTACGTACTAACAATTGTACGCCGTGCGCTTGCGGTTTATTTCAATATTCGCGACGATTTTCTAATTCATAGAATATTCGTCGTCAAACAATTATGTTCAAGATCAACAAACATATGTAGTCGGCATTTAGGTTGAGAAGCATTAAACCCATCGAGATGATATAATGAAAAACAGTCCACTTGAAGCTAACAGAATTACTTGTCAAAGCATCAAACAGACAGATACCTTAAGCAAACTAAACAGATAAAAACGCAAGTTAAAATTTAGCATCATGAATGTTTTTGCTTAACCTTTTCCCTTCCCTTTGATTTCAAGATGCTGCAAATGCCCATCGAACCCAAATGCATACTGGTTATCACTGGGCGAAGAAGACCCATTTGCTGCAGTTGCAAAGAAGAAAGGCACATGCACAGGCATTGACACACTTGATCGATCTAACCTCAAAGAAAGTATTTGAGCATTAGTCTGAAGGAATTGATGATGGTTGTGATTATGAGCAATTTGGTGGTGATGATTTGGTGGATTGGACTGAAGGGTCCCCTTATGGGAACCAGCTGTTGGCGAAATAGAAAAGTTCTAATTATAATCTCCTTGAAAGAAGTGATCTTGCATAAATGCAAACTATTAGTCACCACCTTATTGATTAATGGCACCATTGCAACTGGAGAAACACTATTGTTGCTATTATTCTCAAAATGTGTTTGTGAAGAAAACTCGGATTGAGTACTGAAGTAATCGGCAGTTGAAGATATAGGAGACAAATTTTGCATATATTTTTGGATGAAACTAGCGCTGGAACTAGCTTGTCCATTTGTGTCTCCAGTAAGAAGTTTAGTGAATGATCCTTGTGAGTTCAAGCTAGGATCAACCCGAGTGTCATCATCCATGTTATCCTTTTCCTTATCCTTCACTCTTTCTCTCGCTCTTTCTCTAGCTTTTACTCTAGTTTCAGACCTAGACAATGATAGTACTGAACCTTTGCTAGTTTCGGAAGTACTACTATTCTGCTATTGATCATTATAGTTGTAATAATAATTATTATTGTAGCCAAGTTCGGGTTCCGGATCAATAACTTGTTGATTTGCAAGATCCATGAATTTACTAGTATCAAGGGAGGGAAGCTCGTCAGTGGCAGATTGTGCAGCTTTGATTAACCATTCTATTGCTTTACTTGGTTGATCATAACCAAGTCTATCCTGAAGATCATAAAACTGAATAGCAGTTGAAACAGAAAGTCTAACTCTTCGATTCCTCAATCCTTTTGAAGTAGAATTTGCTATGGCGATCTTTTCCACCCGTAGCACATGAAACTCTGTATATTCTAGAAGATGGAAGATGCCATGAGTGCATGCGATCATTGTTTGCACAGTCCACGATGGCAAGTTCCGGTCCTTTAGGTTCTGCATCCTCTTCATCTTCTTCTTGATTCACATGAGTTCCTCTCATGCTGCCACGAGTTCTTTTGTAGTTGCTTCCATTATGATGGTAGTTTTGTTCGATTTCCATTCTGCTTTCATTCCTCGTTAGATCTACAGGCTAGAACTTCAGATCTAATCTTTCTATCAACTATACTGAAGCTCAAAGACCAGGCACGCCATTAACTAACCTCGAAGAGATAAATTAAATGCTGAAAATTAGTGTTTAGGAGCGAGAAAAACAAATATATGTAAGTGCTCTCTTAATCACTTTAAGCCAAACAGATGTTGCATATAGCAATTCTTTCCAATATATCATTTACTTGGTGAAGAAACAGCCAGCAAAACTGAATACTTTGTTTCAATTCAATCATACAAAATAATATGTTTGACATTTTAGAGGTGGCTTCAGGCTCTTCATTTGATACTGAAGCATCCTAGTGCCTGTATTCATGTAAATAGGATAACAGAAAAAAATACTAGCTGGTGGAAATTTTTGTTTTTAAGTATAGGACTACTTTGAAATACTGGTGCGGACTATTACTACTGTACAAGCATGTGTATATTGGTTCATTTACTTTATTAGTGACAGAAGCTTAACAAATAATAGTTTATATGCTCCTATTATTAATTTCTAACATGCTTACTTCAAGCATACTTGCATTGCCTTTTACTGTTACACAGCATTACTGTCAATGTTACTTTCTCTAGCATTCCTTATCCTCTACATTAGTGCTATTAGCAACATATCCATACAAATTTACATTATTATTATTCTTTTCAAACATAAATTAAATACTTTACCAAAATCAATATGGAATAACAGCAAACTACATATATCTAATGAATGTAAGGCTAAACAAATAACAGTTAGTAGAGAGCATCGCAATAATTTTTCAAAGATAGGGCCTGAAACTATATATATCTAAGAGCATCTCCAACTAATCCGGAGTGTGGATTTTCGAATTCCGATAATCTACACTCCGGAAAAGGGGGAAACCCAACAGTTTTTAGTCCACGCGGTTGTTGAACAAACGCGTGGGCATACGCGGTTGTTCAACAGGCGCGTGGATTTTTTAAAAACCGGCTCCACCATAAAAAAAGCGCGCGCCTGTTGAACAAACGCGTAGAGCCTACGCGTTTGTTCAACAACCGCGTGGATATTTCCGCCTATACCAGGCGCAAATGGCCGTTTTTCCCATTTGTAAATTTCGAATTTCCTCCTTTTAATTTTTTTTTATTGGTTTCTACGACGAAATGCCGCCACGTCAAGTTAAGTCTGGTAGACGGGTCAGCCATCCTCCGACAGATCCTATTGTCGGACCAGTCCACGCCCCACCTGATGCCACCGTGACTGCCGAGAGCCTTAGAGTATTGCACGATCTGCCTGCGACATTTGTACACCGAGTGCATGTTGCTGTTGCGACACCTCAGGTATAATTTTATAACTCTGTTACGTACAACATTCTTAATATACACGTATGCTGTTTAATATTATATGTTTACAACAAATTTACATACGTTTAGGTTCAACATATTGCTATGCGAGGTAGTTGGTCACGTAGTACGTCACTTTTTCAGCAGTTACCCGAGCATATAGTGCTAGACTTTTAGATTCACCACTTGGCTCCTTTTTAGAGTTACCTAGATTTGCTCATGTTGACCGATGCCTTGTGGAAGCTATTAGTGAGCGATGGTGGCCTACTACACACATATTTCACTTCCCTGATTTTGAGTTAGGGCTTACTCCTTTGGATTTTTACGTCCTCACGGGCATCGAGGTTGGTCGTCCAGGTCGTCACCCCATTCCCTTTGATGTATCATTTGAGGAGTTTGATAGCTATTCAGAGCAGTTACCAGGTTTAGAGCCTCATTCCGTTTCTTCAGGAGCCGTTACCTTACCTTTTCTGTATAGCTATGTCACTGCACATCAGGGCACTCAGGCTATGCACACTCCCGTTATCAGGGCCTTTTTATTACACCTTTTTGGTTCCGCATTTTTTAGCAACAACAGGGGGACTATTAGACTTGGTTATTTGGCTAGCCTTGTAGACATAGAGCAGCTACATTCGTTTGACTGGGGTACGGCGATATTAGGCTATTTGTATGTGGCTTTGGATCTCTATGCCGTGCAGCGCTGCAAGCAGCTGTACGGTTTCTGGTATATTCTCCCATTTTGGTTTTACGAGTACATGGCGGTTATGCACCCACGACTTATTGATGAGGCCATCAGTACACCTTACATATACTTTCCGAGATTACGACGATGGGGTCCTGCTATGCATCTAGCTCGTTCTGCACAGGGTGTGCATAACGAGCTTATGGAGGCGCGCACACAGATTGATTTGAGAGAGCGGGGTGGCATTATTCGACGTCCATGGCAGACATATATAGATTTTATGGCTCCTCAGCAGGACCACCTCCTCATTTTCCATTCCAGTCTTTCGAGGCGTAGGGTATGCTTCCAGGTGCCTACATGCCCTTTCATTTGGTATTTGGGGGAGCGATGTTGGCTACAGCTATACGGGTTAGAGCGCATTCCTTCTGATCCACTCCCATGGGATCAGATGTTCGGGGATATACAGGTAGGATCATCATATATTGCGGATATGAGGGCTGCAGGCTGGGTGGACGGTGAGCCTTTTACAGTGCCCGGAGATTTTGATGCCTATTGGGCTCGAGTAGCGCCACGCGCTTATGCTTTACCAGACTATATTCGGGGTTTGAACTCCGACCATATCGGGCCATCTTCAGTAGCAGGCAGATTCCCGGTGCATCCCCCTACCTTTGCGCCTGTATCGTCTCAGTTCACGCAGAGTGGTGCGTTGGACCCTCCGTCACACATTTTTAGGGCGTATGACGTACAGGGTCAGATTGTAGAGATTCCGTTGCATTATCCAGATGTTGACCCTCCCGGAGTACCGTCAGCCGGTTTGTATCATCCACATCAGGTACGTAAGAGTTATACAGTAATACTCGTATACGACTACATTATAAAAACTCAAATTATGTAACACAAGTTGTCTCATTAACAGTACTCGCTATATATGGACCACGATAGACGGATATTGGCTGCTTTTGAGCATATGACGTTGGAGTACACACAGTTGATGTACCAGAGTTTACACGGAGCTTTGGCCAAGCAGCAGGCTCAGTACGAGGCCCAGATTGCTTCCCTACAGACTCAGTTACAGCAGCAGGGTACTGGTGATGGATCACATACAGATGATGCTTTTGATGACGTTAATGATGACAGTTCTGATGGGGCAGGTAGCGATGCTATGCCTATTGACTGATGGTTCATGTAGCGTCACGGTTGTATGTTTTTGTTATTGCTGACATGTTTTGTATTACATGTGTTGGTGATGATGACATGGTTGTATTACATGTGTTGTTGGTGATGATGACATGGTTGTAAGTTTTTGTTATTGCTGACATGTTTTTGAAACGGACTTTGAAATGGTTTTTGAAATGGATTTTGAAATGGAGTTAAAATGGATTTTGAAATGGAGTTTAAAATGGATTTTGAAATGGATTTTGAAATGTAAAATGGATTTTGAAATGGAGTTTAAAATGAATTTTGAAATGGGGTTTGAAATGGATTTTGAAATGGGGTTTGAAATGTAAAATGGAGTTTGAAATGGAGTTTGAAATTTGAAACTCCTTTTTGAATTACAAACTCCATTTCAAACTCCTTTTAAAATTTCAAACTCCCTTTCAAACTCCATTTCCGATTTCAAACTTCCTTTTAAATTTCAAATTCCATTTCAAACTCAATTTTAAATTTCAAACTCCTTTTAGAATTTCAAACTCCTTTTTTAATTTCAAACTCCATTTCAAACTCCATTTTAAAATTCAAACTACATTCCTACGCTACATAAACAAAATGCAACTAACACCAAACTAGCACATACAAAGCCAATTAAAGTTTACATCCAAGTTAGCTACATAAACTACATTCCTTCTCTTCTTCGCCTTAGTATCTCAAATCTACGATACTCCGTATACTCGCGTTGCACATCATCCATTTGCGAAATATCCGTAAACATGACTGCATCTTCCTCCTTTCGTCGTTTTGTCTCAACAAGTTGATGAATTGCCTCAAGCTTTTCTTGCTGGTGAATGTTTCTGCTCTGGAGTGCGCTCATAAACATATCGTTAGACTCCTTTAATAGTTTTCTGATTTCGCCATCATTCCCTCCTGCCACTTGTTTTTTCTTTGCTGCCTTGGATCCTTCGGGCCTCTCATATCGTTCAGCATCTTCTTCTAAACCCATAGTTGCACTGTCCTGCGAATCTCTGGGACTACAACTGTCTCCAAATCTTGTAGATTTCCCACGACTACAGCTTGATTGGACATCTTGGACTGATTTCTGAAGTGAAGATTTCCATTTCACATGATTAACCAGTAGGTCATACACATGCATGAACTGGTAGAAATGAGGTCCTTGTTTACTATCTGGTTTATATATTTGTTTGAATAACTTGATTGCGGCAATTCTCTGCATCAATAATATGAAGCTTTTACTACAACATTAGGATTTAAAGTAAAAAAACAAAGTAAACAATTATTACCATATGAGTATCACTTCCAAATCCGCTTGGGTTACTCTGCTTCAGCTTGAACATCTGCGAATCAAAACATTGAGTTTGACGATTAATTTTACAATAACGTCCTTTGATGGAAGCTACACTTCTATTCCGATCCATGTTCTTCCTATTGTATGCATTAGTGATTCTACCCCAAAATGTTTCACCACTTTGATCGGCACCACGCACAGGATCTAGCGAAAGTGAGCAGTATATGTAGCAAAGATCGTAGTCTTCTTTACCATTCCAACTTGAAGTAGTTAGCATTCCACCAAATGGTTGACTTTGATCCAGTATATCGAAAGTTTCAAACTCAATTCTTGCGGCGTCGACATCACATTCAGTAGCCATTTTTGTAGTATGTTTGAATGTGGTAGAAGAAGAGTTGATGTGGAGGAAAGTAGTAGAGGGGTTGTGTATTTGTAGTGTTTGAAATCAAGCCGTTGCAAATTAAAGCCGTTGACTCCACGCGTCTGTTCAACAGGCGCACGCAAAATATATCCGTTGATACCCACGCGGTTGTTTAACAAGCGCATGTGTTTGCGCGTTTGTTGAACAAACGCGTGTGTTTGCGCGTTTGTTTAACAAGCGCGTGTGTTTGCGCGTTTGTTGAACAACTGCGTGAACAATTTGGAGATTCCGGAACTCAGCACCCAGATTTCCGAACTGATTGGATAATCCAACCACTGTTGGACCTGTTTTTGAGTATGGATTTCCAAAATTTGGATATCCAATACTTTGTTGGAGATGCTCTAATGAATGTCTGGTTTGCTGGTCCTGCGTTTGCAACTCCCCCTCCAGCAAAGAACGCAATAAACAAGCAACTATAACAGAACAAAGAGATAGAACAGATACTACTAATAAACAAAACAAATTAAAACAAACATACAAAGAAGGGCAGTCTTCAAATTTGCCAAAACAGTTGAAACAAGAATCATCGCAAATGACACCATCAGAAAACATCGTCGGAGAAGAAATTTCAACAGAGGTGGATAATAGAGGCAATCCTAAGATCTCGAAGATACTAATCATCATAGCGATGCAGACGGAGGCGCAGCCGATTGTCAGTTTCAGCTCGAGGAAGACGATGACAAATCGTTATTTCCAAAAGGAGTTCCGTGGGTCAAATATATGCGATTTAGGATTGTTACGGTGATGGGATTTGGGATTTAGGGCTATATAAATGAGAGAAGCGGGAGTTGAAAAATAAAAGAAATTGAGGCTAGGGAGAAATGAAATTTTCGAGAAAATAGGAGCGCGAAGTAAGGAAACACTGTGACCACACGGCAAAAAAGGAATTTATATTAATTATTTTTATTTGACAATGATTATTTGTTGGAAGCGGCTATAGCGACAAAAATTAGAAACAAATTAATATACATAAAATCTAGACCACACAATTTGTTTTTCTTTATGTGTAAGGTGAAAATCAGGAGAAGATCTAATGGTTCAGAATTTGTGTGTTTAATTTTGTGTCCATTTAGACTATCCTTAATTATTCGTTATTTATCAATTATTAATTAAATATTTAATATTTATTTATTGATTATTAATTCTTGGATTGTTAATTATTAATTAGTAATATAAATTATTTCATAATAATAGTTAACTATTTAAAATAAATTAAAACTTGTTAATTATTAATTATTTAATAACAATTAATAAATATTATTGATTCCTAGGTTTATTATTAATTATTATTAAATATTAATATAATTAGTTATTAAATATAAATATTATAAACATGAAGTTAGTAATAGGAACCTATTACAACTAACAAAATGAAAAGTTGTTAAAAATATGTTTATTACAACTTTAGGAAATTGACGGTTGTAAAAAACGTTTATTACAACTGTGCTTTTCTGACGGTTGTAAAATTAAAGTTGTAATATGGTGTTTTTGTTGTAGTGCTGAAAATGTCTCCATTCGAAGCATTGTATAATAGGCCGTGCAGATCCCCTGCATGTTGGGTTGAACCTAGCAATAGGCTTGTATTGGGGCCAGATATGATTCGTGAAGCTGCAAACAAAGTCGATTTCATTAAGAAACGATTACTCACCGCTCAAAGCCGACAGAAGAACTATGCAGATAAGAGAAGAAGAGATATATCATTTGATGTTGGTGACTATGTATATTTAAAGGTATCTCCGATGAGAGGAGTAGTCCGGTTCGGAAAAACAGGGAAATTGGCGCCTAAATTTATCGGTCCGTTTCCTATTCTAGAACGGACTGGAACTCTCGCTTATAGGGTTCAATTACCTGATTGATTGTCTGGAGTACATGATGTATTTCACGTATCTCAACTTCGAAAGCATGTTCATGATCCAGACTTGATCGTGGAAGAAGCAGCGCAATGGGATATAGAAATTACTCCAGAATTGGCTGTGAGAAGAGAGCCGCTACAGATTATTGGCAAAGAAACCAAAGAGCTGAGGAACAAGAAGGTTCACTTAGTCAAAGTGAAATGGAGTGGAGATCCGTGAGATTGTACTTGGGAAACTGAGGAGAGTATTAAGAAAGCCTATCCCAAGTGCAGGGTGGATATCTCTGATTAACTCTAGTGCAAGGTACATTTACCATATTTTGCGTTTCCATTTTGCTCTCTACTTTGTTGTTGTTTTCTTTTCATGGATGTAAACTTTTTAATTATATAGTCTGGATGATTTTAAAAGAATATATGAATTAATTAGTGTATTTTTGAAAAGTTAAAAATAAATTGATTGTTGTTTGTGTTGTGTGGTCGAAAATTTGATTAATTAAATTATTGGAATGATAATAAATTAATCAATGAAAGATTGGTAAATTTATTCGATTAAATCAAGTATTGAACTGATTTAAAATAGATAGAAATGTATACATGTGCATTATATATGTTTGAACAGATAAATGGATTAGCTGTTGAGTAAAGAATTTATTTGCGTGCCCGACAAATAGGTAAACCTTAATGAGTTGGATGCGCAATTTTATTATTATATCAACTCCTGTGAATGCCATTGGATGTGGAATGCTGGTTGTTCTGTGTGTAATAATAAACGTCGCCATAGGATAGTAACAATTAATTTTGAACTACATTACATGGCATACTTCGTGAAGATAGCATACTTCATCATATACCACATAAGCATTTGGAGCTTGTGTGACGAGGTTGAAGATTTACCATACGAGTGAGAGGCTTGTATGGCGATGACTATATATTACATGTTGAACTAATGACTGATATGGCTATATAAAATGTAACAGTAAATAGCCAGATTAATAAAAAAAAACCACACGGGTCTGGAGATGACAACAAACACGTCTCTCTGGTCATTAAGGCACAAAAACCATTTATAGGGTGACGAGAATTTATTCTCTGGCGTTATTATCTATACACACTCCCCTATGGAAACGGGAATATATCACAATAAATATGTGTATGCTTATTAGGATTTATTGGGTACCTAATACGGCCCAATAAATTTCCAAACCCCTCCCCATACAAAGGAGGTTATGGCGAAGTTTTTCGAAAATTTAGGGTGTTAGCCAAATTTTTGAAGAATTGGAAAATTCTTAGAAACTAAAAAGTTGAAGAAGGAAAGCCAGAATGAAAGTTGAGTTGGTTAATTAAACAACTTTTGACTTCGTTCCTTTTCGGGGACGAAAAGATTTTACGTGGGGGAGATTGTAACAACCGGGAAAATCTGAACCAATTTAAAAATTTTAATTTGGCTATTTTAGTGGATTTTAAATATTTAAAATAAATTATTTTAAATAATAACGACGAAAAGTCTATTTGAATCGATGTTTGAAAATAAAAATATTTATTTTAATTATAAACAAGGCCTGAAATGGCACGGCAGTTTCAAAATTTGAATTCGAACTTTGACTGACTGTACCGGGTGCAAAATAAAACGGATTTTAGTGAAACCAAAAATATTTAAATCAGTTTATGAATATCTTTCTAACGAATCTGAAAAATTGAAGTTTCATAGCGGGAATCAAAAGTTATGGCCAAATGAATTTTCAGAAAGGTCGCTATAGAGTATAAATAGCCCGTGAAAATAGCCATTTTGCAAACGACTTCAGAATTCGATGAAACCACTTTTGTTGGATCTGGGATGTCAAATTATCGCTAGGTTTCAAATTCCATAATTTTTGAAGCTAATACGTGAGCGTGACGAAGGAAAATGTGTTTGGTTGATTTCAGTTAAATTGGATCGACCAGAAAATGGCCATTTTTCAAACGATCTCAGAATTTGACGAAACTAGTTTTGTTGGGACCGTATCGTCAAAACATAGCTAGATTTATTTTTATGGAATTTTTGGGATCAGTATGTGGCCCCGGCAAATTGAAATGTACGTTCAAATCGAACATTGAATTTTTATACTTTAATTTGAAGAATAACTGACTGAAACAGTCGAATGGGCTTACGAAACATATTCCATGGTGTTCGGGATGGGGGTATTTAGCTAGGGGCGACAGTCGTTGGGTTTGAATTGGTGTACGTGTGGAGAAGAGGGTATTTTCTGATTTTAAAATAAATAAATATTTAAATATAAACCCCGGCCAATAGAATTCCTTCTTCCCATTTCCGCGTTGACTCCAAACCCGACCACCCTATAAACGAATGACGGAAGTTGCAATTTCCTTCTCGCCTCGATTTCTTCTTAACCACGCATCAAAATCAAGCCCTCCAGCTGGGAAATCTGTTGTACTCCTCGAGATCTTCCAATCCATACCGGATTTGCGAAGAATCATTGCGTATATACGGAGAATCGTGGCCATGAAGTTCGGATCTGTCGAGCACCACCCTGCCTTCACATCACCGTCGAGTTCATCGCGGTTAGGGTCCTCCGGCGCGCCTTCAGTCGGTCTACAACGTAGTGAAGGCTGATCGTTACATCGCTTCACGGATCTTGCGAGAATCACATACCTAGTTTTGAAGCTTTGGCTGAAGGTAACGGCCTTGATTTTTATAACTGAAAATAACACTTTTAAGTGTTGCAAATTATGATTATCAAATAAAAATCATATCTTTTTCATGTGTGGTCGAAATCCAGTGAAACAAGAGACAGTGGACTCGTGTGGACGTCTTCTACATTCCAGAAGAGACCGGATATTTTTCTGAGCCTTCTACAATTTTTGAAGGAGTGGAACCCAATGTGAGATTTCTAAACTATAAACGATATGGAAAAGACGATGTATAAATTATATAGTCGATGTATAAGTTATATAAGCATTGTACACCTCATGTATAAGCGTTGTATAAGTTGTATGTTCGATGTATAAGTTATATATGCGTTGTAAAAATTATATATGCGTTGAAATGGTATTGAAATGAAATCGAAATATATTTATATATGAATATCTATACATATATATACTCCTCTCGTCCACAGACCATGGACGATATATATTGGTTGTGGTATTGTTTGGATTATTGGTTGATGTGAAATTTGGTGAATATCATGAATGGTTGATTGGAAATGATTGATTGTGGTTGAAATCCCAATAGGATTAGTATATGGGAAAATTCGTCTGCGTACGAACTAGATATTGAAATCCCCATTGTCAAAAGCTGCGAGGCTTTAAGGTAGAGCGAGGAGCCGTACTCGAGACGGTGCCGGTTTTAACTACCCTGCCGTTATGCTGCCGAAATTTTCAATAATATTCACGTATTAGAATTATTTTCATGTGTTGGAATTATTTTCATGTGTTGGAACTATATTCATGTGTTGAAACTATACTCATGTGTTGAAACCATATTCATGTGTTGAAACTATATTCATGTATTGAATAGAATTCATGTGTTGAATGACATTCATGTATTGAATAAATTCTTTGAAAAATAAAAATCACATTTTTATCATCTATATGAAGTATATAAAATAATCGTGTTTTGAAATAAATTGTTTTACAATAAAAATCACATTTTTATCATCTATATAAAGTATATAAAATAATCGTGTTTTGAAATAAATTGTTTGACAATAAAAATCACATTTTTATTATATATATGAATTGTTAAAAATAGTGATGTGTTGAAATAAATATATGTTGGATAAAAATATCATTTTTATCAAATATATGAAATGAATATGGTTTTGAAATCGAAGAATGGATTATATATATATAATTAAAATAAATCGAATAACGAAGCTGTAGTTCGTATTTTGAAACCGTGATTTCAAACGATTATTGCGGGAGATCCAACCATCGGATTTCCCCGAAACCGAAACCGTTGGGTTCGCTTTGGAAATATCTTTCCAACGACACCAACTTTGCAAAGATCCAACGGTTGGATTGTAAGGAATGTTTAATTCAAATCTGAATAAAAACAGCGTCAGAATCGATTATATTTATATATATATATATATATATATATATATATATATATATATAATTAAAATTAATCGAATAACGACGCTGCAGTTCGTATTTTGAAATCTTAACTTCAAACAATTGTACCGGGAGATCCGACCGTCGGATTTTCCCAAAACTGGAACCGTTGGATTCGTTTTGAAAAGATCTTTCCAATGATATAAAATTTGTAAAGATCCAACGGTTGGATTTTCAGATATGTGTAAATCAAATCTAAAGAAAAACAGAGCCACGGCCGCATTATGGCCTGAAGCGTTGTTTATATAAATTGGCTATTTTTAAAAGAATAAAAATAGAAATAATTCGTGATAAAATATTATAAATGATAGGGAATGGAAATAAACTGAATTTGCTTGGTTTATTGGATATTTGATGGTTGAATGTATTTGACGTGAAAATTATATTAATGAATTGAATTATGGATGTCGAATAATTTAACCATTGTAAGGAATTGATTTGAATTCTAAATATACGTGAATTATTTGAAAAGGCCGAGTTAATTCTCATTTCAAATAATTGATCGACGATTAGAAGTCGAAGATATGAAGACGGTGCAAGACCTACGATCTTCACATCGAATGGATGGGTGCTACTGATGCTCACGATGGGAGTAGCTACCTTGAAGGTGGCTAAAGTAGTAGCCGTCCATACGTACTTGTTGATTGTACGGATGTGCGAGGTATAAGGTGCCTCCGGTTTCATTCAGACCCAGAACGGACTTGTAAATGGATGTGTGTCTGACGTTGTATATTGACAACGTGACATGCAGAGATGCTATGATCAAAGCTTTTGTTGAAAAGCAGAGCTTTGTGGTTGATGATCAAACCACGGCTTTGAATAGCTAGCTTTGCGTTTAGCGTTGTTTCGCGAGCCTCACACCCCGGTATGAGCCAGAAACGGGAGAGGACATCAGGGAGGACCTGCGTTTCCTTCTAGCTAGGAGTGGTATCAGTGTTTTACACCCCCTGACATTTTACTTATGTGGATAATGGATAGCGAGGCGCCTCGATTATATCGGTCGCTCCTGGGCCGATGGTTTGGTCAGTGTATGACCAGTGTATGCCCCATAGGGCGGGGAAAACACAGTGTTCAGGTACTATAATCCACTCTGTGTGGACCAGCCCTGACGATCCAAGGGGCAGTTGCGGCTGTTCCGAAGACATGGGCTGGATTGTCTCGAAGCGGTAAGGACGATCCCTTGCCTTGGTTCATGACGGAAATCCAATTTCCAAATATGACATCATGCGGTTTTGATTGTATACCTATATATGGCGACATGATATATGGTACCCATGTCGTCTATGATTGATACTTATGATTGGAATTGTTTTTGAAACATAAGAACACTAGTAATAATATCAAATGCTTTTGTTTTATTCGTATCAAACATATGTTGGCCATTATAAGGTAAAACTCTATCCTCTGGTTTGCGTTGCATTGTGTGATAGGAACTGAGTCTTATAATGGCTTCATTTTTGTAAAAAGCATTGCGATGTTTAAAAGATTTACTTGTTTTAAAGCACTGGCAGTCCAATGGAGTAAACCCGTCCCGCGTTAGCGGCGTGGTCCTGTGATTAGCCTTATTGTAAGATATGTTAACTAGATTTCTCATACCAGTCCCATGACTGACTCGTAGTTTGTTTCACTTGCAAACTCGGGTGCCCCTTTTTCTACACTGGCAGCCTTGTATTCAGGTTTTAGCAGGCTCTTTCTGGATAGCTAGAGCTGAAGATGGATTCTATTATTTCCTTCTTTTTATGTTGTTCAGCTCCTATTGTACATATTATGTTTTGATTTCGCTGTAGACATGTATGTAAAGCTGAACTGTATTTTGTACTATGTATGATCCTGTATACTATGTAACTCTGATGTTTATATTTATCCAGTGATTCTGTTGTACATTATCTGTTGTATTTAATTATTTCTGTTATCTGTTTATATATTATATTCCAAAGATTACCCTTGCCTCCGTGGAACGGGGTTTGGGGTTGTCACAGATTCAATCTAAGAATCCACTTCCTTTATGGAAAAACATTAATTATAACGGTAGGGTTATAATCGTTGTTTCCAAATATTTGATTTATATGACATTTATTATAACGGCAGCGTAAAAATCGTTGTTTAGATTTACAAAACATTTATTATAATAACAGCGCTAAAATTGCTATTTAGATTTACAAAACATTTATTATCAGGACAGCGCTAAAATCGCTGTTTAGATTTATAAACATTTATGATAACAGTAGCATTATAATCGCTGTTTAGATTTTTTAACAGTAGCGTTATAATTGTTGTTTCCAAATAAATGGTATATAAAAATATAACTTGGACTTATTAATTCAATTAATAAGTAAATAAATAAATAAATTTGATTCAAAATGGAAAGTAAAAATAACTACTTCCCTAAATTCGATATAATCGAATTCTGACAAATAACTACCATTTGAATATTTTATATTCGATTAGTATTCCGAACTTCGGAATGAATCTTATCATTTCAGGTTAACTCAAATTCTAATTTCACTCTTGGATTCATCGTTCCCAATTCCTGACCAAATTCCTTTGTATCCATTTCACTCTATAAACGTTATCACAATTTATTTTATATTCAAAACTCATCGTTTGCATTTTAAAATGATTATCTATTTCCCTTTTTCATTTAAGATCAAATTTGGATTCATATCTCAAATCTAAATTTCCTTTAGAGATATTTCATTTTCCAAAATATTTACTTTAAACTATTATTCACTTTAATCTTGAATATATTTCTTTTATATACAGTTTGATTTCATACTCATAAACATATCTTAAAACCACATTTTCTTATAACTTTTATTCAGAATTATTCATACAAGCCTCATCTCATTTTATTTAAATCATTTAAAATCTCATTTAAATTTCCTTAATAATAGCTAAGTTTTAAACTCATTTCAAATATTGGTTTTACAACCGAATTCCATTTTCCATATAAATTCAAATTTGAATTTATATTTTAATAAATTTCAAAATAAATAATTTACTGAATTTATAAACATTGTTTATAAATTTATCTCCTCGATTTATCTATTAAAAACATATTACTATTTAACATCCCCTTTTAAAACTTTATAATGATTCTATATTCGATTATAAAATATCGATATTAACCCCATATTAATGATGCAGTGATAATCCATAAATATCGTTTATAAGTATAATTACTCATTTTATTTATTAAAACAAGTTTCCATAATCGAATCTATTCGAAACTCAATTTCTATTTTGGAAATAATTTCCTTTAAAAATCTCAAATTTTCCTTTTCTATTTTTGAAATTTATTTTATGGTATTTAAATACCAAAATTATGGGGCCAATGTAATTCAACCACAACATAATCAATCACCGGTTATATATCACACCATATATCACAATAAATAAATAGAACAGTAAATAAAATGTTTGAGGAATCCAGTTGGATCCCTCCAACCTGTCTTCCTGCATCCACAGATGTTAATCAGCATCAATAATATAATTTCACATCATAGTAAACAAAACTTAATAATCGATCAACGATGTAATCATATCAACCATTTCAACCAATCAACCATTGCACAATATAAAATTACTATAAATAAATTTAAAACTTGTTTATATAAAAATATAAACGAGTCAGAGTTAGTGAGTTTACTCACCTTGGTTCGCAGTTAATGATTCTATTCTATTTCATTTACAATCAAACAAGCGTTTGATTTTATCACGAAATTCCAATGTCTTTGTTCCCAGCAATCTCAGTTTCACAGAGCAGATTTAGTCCTTATGATTCCAATCGTGACCTGTTTGGTTCAACTCTGTTCACGAACGAAACATATATGCTTATTATAATTTCGAATATATGTTATATAATCAAATCTTTCACTAATAATATGAATTCCCTTAATTACCCTCATTTGGCTTAATCCCAGATTAGTCTTAATTAACCATCGTGTTAATCTATTCCACCCAAACGAAATGTTGACCTTTCTAAGAAAAGATTCAAACCATTTTCTCATCCAAACAGTGTTGATCGGGTCTGAAGTGACCAAATTCCCAGCGGGGCTCAAAACAACCTCTCTTTGTCAATAAAGCCACCTAAGACAGAGTCGTCCTTATCCCTGATAGTTCAAAATGATATCAACTTGTTCAAGGTATACATCATCAACGCAAGGGTGGGCAATGTTTGGAACAATTCCTGTAGTTGATCCATGCCAATCAATGCTCATACCACGTTCAACCCATAACTGGTCATCATAAAAAAACAATTTCTTCTGTTCAAGACTCCAACTTCCCTCACCCTTAAAGCAAACTGTGCACTCCCCGTCAAGCTGCGTGATTCAACTCGCATGGCACCACTCAACAAAATCCATGACATCATTAAATTAAATATTGTTTTACAACTTAACCTGCCATCACAGTACTGTTTCCAGGCAACACACAAAAAGAGACTTTCCTTCTTCTTCATTTCAATAGATATAAATATATATTTTCAAGCTCTCTACTGAAACAAAAAGGCATCAGTACTCTCCCTTAATCCACGGCCAGCTTCTCACGCTCCAGGTCAACAAAGCTGCTTTGCTTTTCCTATCTCGCGATAGCTGAATATTTACATCGCCTCCACCTTCAGAGAGCTTCCTCCTGAAACCACTAACAATACTCAAACACCCCCTTGACTCCTCTTCCACATACACCCTTAACAATTTAATTAGAACCAAGTTACCATGATTAATCCTGCTTAAGATCTACCCTACTGTATCTTGTCCCCTTTTCATCCTGATAGAAACTGAACCCACCTGACCCCTTTCTTAATCACCGCCGCCATTAAAAGCCACCAGACTCTGATTATGGACCACCGCTCCAACCCCCTATCCTCGGAGCACCGATCCCCCATGGTTCGAACCTCCACAAACCCAGCGCCTTCCTCCTCGACTCATCTTATGGCCTACAGCATCGGCCAGCCTTAGCCCTAGGTTTTACTATGCAATTTTGGCTTGTAGGAGCAACCAGGGACGAAGCCAGGAAATCGGTCAGGGGGGGCGGATTTGAGGGGGGGGCCAAATTTTTTTTTTATACCGGTTTACCCTTAATTTCAACCTATAATGTATTATATTATTAATAAAAATACCTTAAAAGTGGTCATTTTTGCTTAAATCGGTTAAAAAAAAAAAATCTAGGGGGGCCGCCGCCCCCACTGGTTTCGTCCCTGGGAGCAACAATCAAGACCTATGAAATGGATGCCAGTGGGAGCTAATGGGAAGATGAGATTAACTAATTGAAAATTTAAGCAATTATATCTAGTAATTGATTTTATATGATTTTCCAAAGTTTCTTTGGTGGCGACCATATGTTCATTGACTACGGAAGGGTTTGTGAGGGTTAAAGGGACTTAGGAGATTATTTATAAAGTTAGGATTTGGAATATTCACAGAATATTCCACTACTACTTCGCATTTAACTTTAAATTCGTATGACTTTATATGATATCCATTCGCGATAAAAATGGACATCTATCTATATTTTGACATTCCGGTGCTAACAGAACTTGTTTTGTTGAAATCGGAGTCTATTTTGAAAATTAGCGAAATTTCAAATATTAAAATCATTGATTGACTTACATTTATTTTCCATACGCTCACGTAACAAATCTTATTGGTTCGAACCTTGAAATATTCCAATTGTAAAATATTCCGGACACGATGGAACTGGTTTCGTTGAAATTGGAGATCGTTTGAATAACAGCCCTTTTTTAAAGGGTCAAATTTAAATCAAAATAAATTAATTTTAAAATGCCTCACTATAACAACAATAAAATATTGAAATCGGATATACTGAGGCAGAATTTTATACAGTATCAACACAAAATACCTTTGGTTGAGTTTCAAAACAAATCGATATTCAATACATTAAAAATCCCTTTTATTTATAAAATAAATCGTTATATTTTTAATAACGAATTCCTTTGCGACTAACTGAAAATTTGATTTGGATATAAAACAAAATTTACAATATGGAATCTTGATTTTTCTCTTTTATTAGAAAATTATAGTCAAATAGATCGGAACGTTTCTTATTTCAAAGAAATCCGACTTATATTAGCTTCTGTGTATTCAATTGAAGTTCAAAACATTAAATAATGAACTACCGCGACACTACGAGTATGTTAAAACTTTGTTTTATAAATAAATTCATTATAAAACCCTTTTTAAATTATCAATGCAACATGTAAAACAAATTTAAATGTTCAAAATTAAATGGCTAAAAATCCGGGTCGGTACACATAGTAAAGATGGTTATATGGTCATATGCTAAAACTACTATGTTGACATAAGTTCAAGCTCTCAGCGGAGGTATTCGAGTTGAGTTCTCTCAATAAAATGTATTGATTGCAGTAATATATCCATAAGCATAGAAATCTCAGCTCGAAATTCAGTACTTCTCAGCTAGATTATGAAGAGTTTTGTTGATAGTGACTCGGATTTTATAAAATACAATCATCGAAGTAACCAATAAGAAGCTAAATAATGCAATATAGTTTTAACGAAAATTAATAATGTAGCAACTTAAAAACATGATAAATATGCATAAAGGTATTAGCACAAAATTAAATAGTTGTTTTTAATAATCCAACACAATGTTAAATAGTTGTTATTTCATACTCACCATCTAAAGTAGACATGGAAGCAGAAAAGGACATTTCCATGCATACGTATCTAAGGTTGGTCATTTTGGCAACTTAAGTTGTTTCAAAATATGGTCATGCATATAATTAATGCCATGGGACATGTTGGGTCCATGTTAATTACTCAATATCAAAAGAATTCATGCATCCGAATTATCCATTATAATTGTCCATTTCCAAGAAAACAATGAAAACTACTTCAAAGGTACCACCGTACCTAGTCTCAAGTCAAGTATAATGTGTGTATTTCCATCGCAGTCCAGCTTTAATTTATTGTGGTCCCTTAATCGTTATATGCACTTAATTAGCCTACTGATAATAACAATATACCACTAGGTCAGTGCAAAACTTACAGCATATTTAAAATGTTACAAAAAAGCATACATCAGATTTCTTAGTTTGAAATTTAACCAAGATCTGAAGATATTTATTATAGCATTTTAATACAGACTTTGATATAACCTTATCGGTATAATTTAAACAATAATCTTGCGAAAGCACTCAGGGACACTTTCACTACAAGAAAATCTACATTTAGTTACATTTATTAGCGCCGTTTGTAGTGCATATGCAACTAATATTATCTTTTCATAAAACATTTAACTCTTATTCAATCCCCGCAAATATTTTGGCCTTCCCCGCCTAATACTGAAACCCTCATTCGTTTTTCCGTCTCTTTCGCCAATGCCTTGTTACGTTCTTTTCTTTCATTACTTCTACAACATTTCCTCTACCTCGCACTACTTCTCTCCCTTAACCTGCTTCCCTTCACCTCGTCCATTCGCTCTTCCACCAATCTGCTTTCGTTTTACTTGGGATTTGTCCACAAACCCTAAATTAACAAATCGAGGTAATCGAAAAAGCCCTAATTTAGCTAAGGCAATTTGAATTCCATACACTACAACAACAAACACTTTTCGCAATAGGAAATATCTGTTGTAGTAGACCAATTGCAACAAGCTTGCGCCTCTTGATATAGCTGAAGTTGCAAAAAGTCGACAACGTTTTCTGCCTGTTGCAATAAAACGTTGCGGTATACTTTTTTGCAACTGGCCTTTGTTGTTGCAACAGACTATTTTACAACAGTATATGCCTATTGCAATAGATTCATAAAATTATAAAAATAATATTATAGCTTATAGATATTACATATTAAATGTATTTGTTTTAGTAATAGTATACATCACAAAATGAAATAAACAAATAAATTTTTTATTTTAACAAAGTTTTAATAGTACAAACAATTACAATAAAAGTTTCTACAATTTTCATACTCCATTCATGTATAACAATTTCTTCTCTCACACAACACATTTTTTTCAAATAAAGTATTTTCTACTCTATCATACATATACTATAACAAGAGAACAAACTTGGGTCATTGATGGTCTTCTTTGAGAAGTTGCTTGGGCACATAAGAGTGCAACTTTTGCATAACTTAATACTTCTTCCGGGTATCCTTCAAGACTTGAATCCACCATCTCTTTCAATCTCACTTCTTCGCGTAGTTGCCATGCCTTTGGAAAATGTAAATACATAAATACACAAAGGCAGATTATCAACAATACCATTATTTACTTACAAGATTACCTCCCAACAAGTTCCCTGCAGCAATAGTGCTCCCTTGGACATAATAATCTACAATTTTTCCCCTCCACGGTTAAATTCGACTATTTCATTACTTGTTCACGATTGGTATACATTTTCACAAACACCAATATTCCTGATCAGCTTTTATTTGAGACAAACTAGCAATTTTACGTTGAATGCTAGAAAGTTACTTTTTACAAGTTGAATCCTAAATCGTGCCTTTGCATGAATAACTAATGTATAGTTCTTTCAAGGTATAGTTAAGTAATCCAAGCAGGTTAGATATGGTAATAGGAGTTTTTAATAACCAAATTCGTTACAGAAAATAGGAATTAATGTAGAACCTTTCAATGAAACTAAAGGTATTATATAAATTTGTTATGTCATGTGTTATCATACTATGAAATTTAAAAAACCATCATCATTTATCTTGGTACAAATAATTAGTAAAATGGCATACATGCCTCTTCAATCAGATCTCAACTGACCCCCTCTCACGAGGTCAGTAACAGAGCCTTCATGCTTTTGATTACTGCTTTTAATTGTTCTTTGTTGGAGGACAACAACGATTAATGTGCATGCAACACACAGGCCAACAACATACTTTGAGCAGTTATAATACTCTACAATTTCTGTTACTTCTCTCAAGTAATCATCAATCTGAAGAACCTACAGTTATATAATAAGGAAGGAAAATATTATGATGTTAGGAGAATATGCTTCAAATGATACTAACTTTATAGCTAAGATGATACACTGCACAATATATATGTGCAACTCAACATTACAACCTGAACAAATGTATTTTCAAGTCAACTACAACACGGTTACCTTCATCATGCTGACTCTGTGTTGTCTCTAGCCAAACTCGTTTTTAAAGGCGCCTGCATTACTACAAAGATACCAGCTGTGCACTGGTGGTACCTAACAATAAGCCATGCCGTTGAATCAACTGTAGAATTTTACAACCCTTCCAATCGCGATGGCTATGCTTCAGTTGCTGCAGTATTAAAAAAACGTGAAACATCTTTGAAGTTCACATGTCTAAATTCACAAACTTTGAGTCAACAACAAGAGTTGCCAAGGGAGTCTGCAGATCTAGAGGGATTAACCTAGCAGATGAAGCTGTGGTCGATCTTCAAGTTTAAAACCTAAGGAAGAAATATATCTTTTTAACTACTCCATTTGTGAAGAGAATTTTTATTATTGCATATACAGAACTTTTATTTTTGATGGTAGGAATCACTTGTTAGAAGATCTCATGCTCACTGTATAGTCTGCTATGATAGCATATGGTTTGCCAATTCCCTGCTCGATGCAACTTTTAGAGGATCTGAAGGTACTTTGAAGTTGTTCGATTACATGCTTGTGTGGACTGCCATTCGAATTACAGAATATAGACATACCATTATGTACTTAAGTGCCAAAATTTATCACATGTATTCGAATGATCATCTTTTACGAAGCTACACGTTTGTTTATGGTCGGTATAGTTTCATGTAATATATACTATACTACTAAATTGGACGCGTTCATTAAAGTTAATTCTAAACAGCTCCTCTGGACTAAAAAAATAAAAAATAATACGACACGGTTACCTTCTAAAAAAAAATTCTCTTAGTTGAAAAGAAATAAGTAGAAGAGCCTCAAGGTCATGAACACGGCACTTCAGAAGCATTAGTCCAGGCTTGCAAAGCTGAAACACTGGCCAAAAAAAAAAATTAGAATTTACTACTGCTATAATCATCACCATCCGAAGTCAAATAATGCTTCCTACCATCAATTCAAGACCTCTAAAAGAATCTGCTTTGTCCAAACATAGGGCTTCAAACTGACGAACAAAAACTGTCAATTTCCTACTACAAAATCTATATTTACTCAACTTCAGCCCACTATCAAACGCATCTAACCTTGTTGAATTCAAAACCAACTAGAATCCTGTAAGCAAACAATAGATTTGGAGCAGTGCAAGCGACGGAGGGGAGGGTGGAGTGGAAAGAGAAATCGACGGAGAGGAGGGTGGTTTGGAGAATTCAGATTTGGGGAAAGTACAGTGTTTGTTTTCGTGTAAATGTAATTGGGATTTAAGGGAGGAGAGCTGCTAGGAGGCTGAATTGAAGGGTTACAGAAGTTCCGAAATTTAATTCAACGGTGGATTTAATGGGGGTGGATTACAGTTCAAGGGTTCGGATTTAATGGGAAAGTATGATGTTTCTTTTCGTTCACTGGAGGGAGCCTTAAATTTTTCAACAATCATAAAGTGGGAAAATTAAAAGTTTGGCGGGATGATGAAAAGTATGGTTGGAATTCCTGAACTGTTAAATGGAAGTATTTTGCACGCCAATTTCTACCGAGATATTTTTCTACTCAGTTCACGATGGAAAATTTTGCACGCCACGGTATTATAATGTTTAAAATTTATTATTAGCTACAATTATCAGTTGTCTATACATTCGAAAATTTATGTTATCTCAAGCTTCAAATTCAAAACACAACTAGATATACCGTGTGACAGGTCGATGGACCAAACTTAAATTTAAATTTATTAATCAATTATCATTTTTACTATGAATTTATTAATTATTTATTTAATATTTAAACATATTCGTGTTTCAAATTAATTATTATCCATTATCCATTATTTTATTATTATTATTTTATTATTATTTAATATTTATTTATTAATTTTTTTTATTTTTAAATGTTATTTATTACTTTGTTAATTGTTAATAAATATTGTTTAATTATCAGTTATAAGTATCACTTTATAATACTTAAAATTTATTATTAATTATTAATACTAATCTTAATTATTATATAATTACTAGTAGTTAATCATTTAAAATAAATATTTAAAATTAGTTTTTGAAAGTTAATCATGAAAAGGTGATACTTATTTTTAATCGTATGTTTTTTCGCAACTGGCTTTACCAGTTGTAAAAAATACAGGTGTTGCAAGTGGCAAAACAATTGCTAAATATATTTATTCGCAACTGGCTTGGAAGTGCTATTGCAAATAATACGTTTGTTGCAACTGCTATGGCAGCACAGTTGCTAAAAAGTATGTTTTTGCAACATAAAGGGAAATGAAGTTGCTAAAAATATGCTTTTCGCAATAGAAAGAAAAGGTCTGTTGCTAAATCTTATCTATTGCAAATGCTATAATAGGTATGTTGCTAAATATCATTTACTACAACTGTCATTTATCACCTGTTGCAAATAGCTAGTTGCAATAGGGTATTTTTCTTATAGTGATATATTGTTTAATGTCTACCAGAACCTTAGGTATTATATTTTGCAGTTATCATTTGAATTGATAAAAAAATGAGGAAATTTCTTCTGAATCCACCAAGAATTGTGCTTTTTTTTTGTCAAGAGTTGATGACAAAAGTCATAAGTTGCTCAATGAATGAGGAATTAGGTGACAAAGTCACGAGTTTTGCATCGTTTGAAGATTTAAGTAGCAAAATGTCAACAACTTGGTAACAACGAATTTATCAGTTTTCCTTATTTCTGTATTTTCACCATTAACTAGTTGATGTTTTACTTGATCTGAAAATTGCCTTTGAATCATGGATTCTTCTATTCGCGTTTGCTGCAACCGTTGTTGCTTCCTATTCCTCATTCTAAAGTAGGATCGTGCATTTTTATATGGTTTTCAATCCAAGTTAAATCTTCGACTGTGTGATTTGAATATTAAACTAGTACGACTGTGGATTTTAACTCTGTTGCTTTAACATCATTGATGTAATTTTTTTTTTTTTTTTTGGCGGACACAGTTCACTATCCTGATATTACTACTACAATTGAAAATTAGGTGGCTTCTTCCCTTATTAGCAGAACAAAGGACATTAGGGACATGATTTCCCTAAGTGATATCGGATTTCGCTACTACAGTATCCATGGTTGTTCTTCTATTTACCTTGAGTAGCTCGATTCGCTGAATGGGTAAGGTTATTTTCTAAATTAGTTTGATTTACTTCTTCCTATTAACTGCAATGTATACCCAATATAACTTGTGCATATGAACCCATATCGATTTGCTGAATTGTTATTGGATGCTCAATATAGCCTATATATTGATCTGCAATATTTGTCTGGTAGCAGTAGTAAATCAATTTTCAAATCAATAAAGCCTACAAATGGATATGCTAAATTGGTTTGCTTCTATCTATATATCGAGTATGCATGGGTATGTAAGTAGTAAATCTATAAACACATGTGAGTTTCATTTTTCTCATATTTTGGTTGATTTTTAATGTTTCTAGATGGTATTGTTGTACAATAAATGGAAATGACCAAATATATCACTTCAGTTTTATGTGTCAACTGTATGAGAAGTTAATATTCATCTTTTCAAATAAGACGTGTTTCAAGTATAAATTACTATGCAGTGCCTAACCAGAAAACATAAATGTGATGCAAAAGGGCGAACAATATAAATGTTACTCTATCTGCAACTTTGTTGGTCCCTTCTTGGTAGACCGTTACCCAGACACACAACCCATCAAGAAAACAATGTACACGGTGTGGCTATGTCCGAAAAAAGAATTTCTGGTTGGCTTGTTGTTCCTTGTACTAGCCACTCTTGCTGGGATCTCTCTTTACGTTAGAGATCCAAGATTGGTATTATTAGCGGTGTACATGGCTTTGTTTCATGTTTCTTTATTATGTTGACTTTAACATAAAAATCACCTTTAGCGAACCAAAGTACTTCGATTTGTGAACCACGAAGCTATCATATCTAACTTATCAGTTCCCCAGGATAACAAATAAATTTGAACATAAAATAGTATCCAATTTCTGTTAGTATGAAACTTGGAGCTGTTTGATGTAAGTCATATGGTAAGAAATAGATGGATAATTATTCATTGTAAATAGATATTATTTTCTTCCCATTGTGAGCAGTAAGTTCCACCTTTGTCCCTTCTTATTTTTTTAAAGAGAATTAGCATTTGCATATCATTTTTAAATTGTTGTCTCTAGATACAATGCAGCTACAGATCTACGAACAGACAAATAAGCGAATAAATTGTCAATAGTCCATTCAGATTTCGTAGTTATCTTAATTTCATTGGATTTTTTCTTTAACTGATGATAGTATGATCATGATGTTGAGAGTTGTTGCAGTGGACTCTAGTGGGGGTGATGATTGATGGGGTTGAGCAGTGGTTGCAGGTATGCTGCTAGGGCTGAAGGGTGGATGCATTTTGGTGTTCTGAGTGAGTTTGGTTGTGAAGTGGGGATTATACGAGGTAGGCTTTCGTAAAAAAAAAATTGATTGCACAGAACAGACAACCTTACTTTCCAATGCTGGTAGCCATAGCGAATGCCATTGCTGATATTGTGAGATTCTGGCATCTTACTGTATAATATTAAATAGTCACTTTGTCACTTATGTCAGACACTTGGGTGTATCATGCACACTGTACACTACAAAGCTTGCTCATTAACTCTATTTGATGCTATAACTCCTCAAGTTTAAGGGAATTTAAAATGTTAACTTGCATGTGAAATTGCATTTCTATTGATGTCCAATTGGCTTGTGCACAACTTTTCATATGAAATTCCTATGTTTAATAATTTTCTGTGAAGTTTGGCGAATTTCATAATGAAATGAATGTGCCAAAAAGTTCAAGACAGGTGATCTAAGCTCAATTTGGCACAGAGAGAGAGAGAGGCATGTGTGTGTGTGTGTGTGTGTGTGTATATATATATATATATATATATATATCAAAACAAAAACATGTCAAAAACCTACTTCTATATTACTTACTGGATAGAATTAAATGTAATATATATTCAAAACTGTAGAAGTTAATATGTTAAATTAGCAGAGGCCCCCCACTAGTTTTCATTGAAAAAATTTGTATCTAATTTCATGGAAACCTACCCATGCCTGCCTCTTGCAATAGTATGGTAGAAACAAGGCTAACCAGATTCTAAACTATAGGTGGTCATTCATATGAATCCCCATGCTTTTTGCATTTGTACATCCGGTTATAGTTACTGTTTAGAATTGTAGGGTTAGCCAATTGTCTGCACTGCTTCCAACTTTATAATTTACCAATTTTTGTCACTTTCAGGTTGTTCGAGCTATCAGATCTGCTGCATTTTTCCTATCCTGGACTTTCTGGATATTTCCTATCCTGGTCTTTTGTTCCATGATTTTTGAAACTTACGATAGATTTATCATCTCAAGTAAGTTTCTCCATCCAAAAACTCATTTATATTTATTATAGAATTTTTTTTTTCAAAAATATTCTTTTTGAAACCCTTAATTCACTAGCAACCTCAGGACATTTTTTCAAATAAATGAACTTTGGCAATGGTGGCTTTTTGTTTATTGTGGGCATGGGTTAGTGGATGCATGTGTTTTTCACAAAATGAGTAGCTGCGACATCTATTTAATATATATTCATAATCCAAATGCTCCAAAGGTTTTATCATAAGAGTTCAAATCGTGAGCATATATATAAAGGTGATAACAGTGACTACACACCCTATGTTTTGTAGATATAAGCTTAAGTGTTGATCACTCATGCTATATGATTTTGTTATGTTAAATAGTGGTAACGGTGTGTCGTATGTTAAATAGTGGTAATAGCTTAAAGAGAGCTGTACAATGCATTCTATCAAAAACCTAAATTAGAAATTATCGTTTCAATTTTTTTTAGATCTAATGACTTTAAAGCTTTATAAAAATCTAGTAGAATTAGAAAAATACATAATGAAATTCAATTGGTTCATTAGAAATCATATAAAACACTAAATCTAAGTAGGTGTTCGAAATTGTACATAGTATCCATGAATTGAAACATGAAAAATAGGCCTAATGTGAAAAGAAAACACAATTCAACATGTGACATAGCTGAGTAAATCAAAGAAAGGATATAAGAATGCCCATTGAGAATGGAGTGGAATTTATATACATGTGACATAACTAGTCGACAAGACTTTTATATACATATATTTATTGGACTTAAATATATAATATAATTAGATATAATTATAAATTTATAATAAGTTCAAATTCGACAAAGATAACATAATAATAGGTTCAAATTCAATAAACATCCATAATAGATCATAGTCACAACATAATAATACCCATAATATCCATAGTAGATCATAAAATGAGTATGAACTCAAGCAAAATCATCTATCTCAATGTGCGACGAGGAGCAATTAGGTTTTTTTTTATCGATGTGCGATATCGATCTGGTCTGTTATGCGACGAGGAGCATTTTGGTTTTCTCGATGTTGATTTAGGGTTTTTGGGCTCGATTATGGTTTTCTGGGCTCGATTTTGGGTTTTCTGGGTTCGATTTAGGGTTTTCTGGGCCGATTAAGCCCAGTATCATCGAAATGGAAAAGTTGACCATCGTCGAATCTTCTCAAGCGACTGGTCAACTAGTCGTCGACGTGATAACAATGCATGCACTATTATACTATAGTGGTTAGCGGTCTGCGCGCATAACACTATTACACTACCATAGATTCATACATAGCAGGTATTGACTATGATAAATATATTTGTATTGAATTAAAAAAGGTTGAGTAAATTGTTTTGTATTGGTTAGATTAATTTTATCCATAGGCTTCTTTGTATCTTGATTTTAATTATTGATGCACTAATCAGATTGCTCTGGTTCATGGTACTTCTATCAATAATAACCCAAAAAAAAGTTATCTGATTAATTTGGCTACTGCGGACTTGTAGAGTACAAGGGCATCATATTTTAATGCATGCATCACGTGGAGCGGAAAAACAACAAAGAAAGCTAATCAAATCATGGACAAATATATAACCTGAAGTCCAACTTACTCTGTCATTTGCATTGCAGGCTCAAAAGACATGCATCCTACCACTAAGAAAACCTTGAGCATATTGAGGTTGAAGCAGAAGTTCACGGGAGTTCTTTTGAAGGCTAGTGAGAAAAATCCGATGATACTAGGCGTGGGCCGTTCATTACTTATGGTTATCCTAGTTTGAAGAGCATTAGAGAATTGATTCATAAGAGGGGCGTCGGCAATATCGAGAAGGAGAAGATTCCACTCACTAAAATAACGTTATTGAAGAGGTTTGTAATTTATCTTCCTTCCAGTATTTGTATTAGTTGTTAATGCATAAGGGTTAATAAAACTTTTTTACAAAAAAATCGACCTGTTTATATTGCTATTTGATCTTAGTACAATAGCTACTAGGATATGATGTTGTTGCATCAATTTGAACTACAATCTAGACCATAAACAAGCTTCGAATCTTAAACTTTGTTTGCATTAAGTTACAAGTCCAAATTGACTTTGTTTAATTATTGTCATTAAAACACTGCAATGTACTACTCTATATGGGAACAGAAATAATAATGGCACCAGAAATAGTTAATTGATTCTTCGAAGGTATGTTATGCTTGATTATTTATTTAGTAGTAATTGAAAGTTTATTCTCATTTAAACATTGATAAAGGGAAGAAAAAATGAAGTCGTATATTGTGACTTACCCAAATAAAATGTATGTTAAGAGAGTTACGAAAAATACCATTTTGATGAGATTTTTAACTCAGATCCCAATCCAATTTTTGATTGAGATAAACAAGATAAGTGTGAAAGAAGGGTATGAACGAGATTCAATGTCTCGTTTCATCCAGGTAAAAATTTAATCTTGGGCGAATGGCTTAGAGTTTAAACTGCGAGGACAACTAAGCACTGGCTAGTAAATTTATAGTTATGTGAGATTCAAAATTGAGATATTATGGCAATCAGTTGCTAAAGTATTAGAGAACAATAAAATACAGCTGTTAGGTTACACGTATTATTTCACTGTTATATGACGCATTGGTCTATTACTCTTCCTGGACCAACGCGAGTGAACTCTGGGCCGCACTAATAGCCCATGTACAAACTATATATAATCTCTTGTACTTCGATTTACAACTCATTCGATAAGAATACATTTTACATTTCTTTATCAATACTTTGATATGGTATCAGAGCGTTAATCTGCTTAACAACAAAATCAGATCTATATCAATTGCTTATCTTTTCAGCGATTCAACTCGAGGGGATTGATTCAAGATCAATCGTCATCATTAGGCCTGTGCCATCCTCGCACAGCTGATCAAGAGATCATTTGCACCCGTTGCAACAGTTGCCTTCAGCCTCGTTGTTTTCATCAACGCTGCATCGTCCTAGAATCACCTAATACAAGAATAAATTCTTGTATTCAAGCGACCTAGTATTGCAACGTCATTCCGAAACAGTTCTTGAAAGCATTTCATCACCATGCTGTCCTCAATCATCAAATACAAGAATAAAATCTTGTATTTGAATAATTTGGTTTCACAAATGATTCCTGAAACAGTTCTTGACTGTTCTTCACCACTGATATTCCTCTCATCATGGCTGGAACACCAACATCACCAGCGTTTGTGGCAAAAACAAGCCAATCATCAATTGATCTGACGCAAGAATCAATAAAATCTATAATTAAACCGCAAAGCCAACTTATCTCAATACAACTCGATGAATCAAATTTCTTGCTCTGGAAGCTGCAGATCGAAACAGCAGCAAAAGGCTATGGGCTCGAAGAGCACCTATATGGGACAAAGATAATTCCTACAAAATATATAAGAGATGCTGAGGATAAACTCATACTAAACTCAGAATTTACTACATACTAGAGGCAAGATAATTTGATCAGTTCTTGGATCATGTCATCAGTGGGCGCAAATTTGCTACCCTAATTGATTGGTTGCAATTCCTCGCATGAAATTTGGTCTACATTACAAAGAATCTTCACATCACAATCCTCTGCAAGGGTCCTACATTACAAAAGACAACTCCAAAACATCAAGAAAGAGAACTCCACTATGAATGACTATCTCATGAAAGTAAAGAACTTACACGATCAAATAGCTTGCACTGGTCAAAAGATCACAGAAAATGAACAGGTTCTCTACATTGTAAGTGGTCTTGATGATGAATATGAAGCAGTTGTTGCATTCATAACATCAATAGAGCCAACTCCTTCACTACAGAATGTATATTCAATGTTGTTAAGTCATGAAGGCAGAATTCTACAGAAAAAGGAAGTGAATACTGAAATCAACTTGACCACTAGCAAGTTCAAGAATCAAGAACAAGGAAATAGTTCAAAAAATCAGTCAAATACACACCAAAGAGGTGGACAATCTGGCAGAGGAAGAGGAAGATCTGGCAGAGGCAATAACAACAGACCAAAATGTCAAATTTGTGATAAAGTTGGGCATATGGCAAACAGATGCTACTTCAGGTTTAATAACAACTTCAATACTGGTCAAACTGCCAACAACAATCGAAATAATCCTGCAGCAAACATGGTTAGCAACCAAAGTGACAACAAAACCTCTCAAGACAATGGAAATGAGGCTGCCAGTATTTCAGATGTACAGGATGATGCATGGTATCCTGATTCAGGAGCCACAAATCACGTGACTAACAACCTAAGCAACCTCAATCTTGGCAACAGAGAGTATAAGAGGTAAGCAATCTTTATCTATGGGTAATGGCTACACTGCCTACATCACACACACTGGTCACACTAGCATTAAGGGTACAAGACAAATATTTCTAAATAACCTATTAAGGGTTCCCAATATAAGAAAAAATCTTATAAGTGTGTCTCAGTGTGCTAGAGATAATAATGTCTCATTCGAATTCTATCCAAATCAATGCTTGGTTAGAGATCTTCTAACCAAGAACATCATTTTGCAGGGTAGTGAACAAAATGGACTTTACAAGTTTGATGTTGATTCAAGAAATTGTTCTGATTCTAATCAAGTTTATGGGTGTAATGTGACTGAACTGAAAAATGATGAAAACTGTAAGACCTTCGATATATGGCATTGTAAGCTAGGTCATCCTAGCATGAAAATTGTTTAAAAAAATTCTAAATAATAGTGATATTGCAATCAGTACTCCTGACCATTACTTCTGTTCATACTGTCAACTAGGTAAAAGTCACAAGCCGATGTTTGAAAACTCTGAAACATCATATACTAAGCCACTTGAACTAGTTGCAGTGGATCTATGGGGTCCAGCCCCAGTGAACACCAATTACAAATATAACTATTATATATCATTTATTGATGCATATTCAAGATATGTGTGGATTTATTTTATGAAATCAAAGTCTGAGACATATAGTGCAGTTATAAAGTTCATCACAAATGCTGAAAATCAGTTAAACAACAATGTTAAAGTGATTCAATCTGATGGAGGTAAAGAATTTTTGCCTTTAAAGGAATTCTTTAACAAGAAAGGTATTACACATAGATTGACTTGCCCACATACCTCTGAGCAAAACGGCCTTATAGAGAGGAAACATAGACACGTAGTTGAGACTGGATTAACACTACTGTCACAAGCATTGTAACACCCCGTAATTCAGATAGTATTAATATTCAAAAATTAAAGAATAACTAATCTCAGACGTGAGAATTGTGGGAAACGGGTTGCGCCATTGTGTTCGTCTCGGAATTCTAGTTGAAACAGAGTCCGAGTTTGTGTGATTTGGACTTCGTATGAAGAAGTTATGGCCATCGGAAGTTTCTGAAAATTTAAAACAGCTAGCAGGAAATTTAAAATTCAAAATTCGAAGTCAAACAGGCTAGGCGGGAAATATCCCGCCCAGAGCCCCAGGTCGACTGGGGAGTCGACACCCCAGGGGGAGTCGACTGGGCAGTCGACACCCCAGGGACCAGGTCGACTGCGCAGTCGACCTGGTCTGGCGGCTAGGGTTTCTGGCTGACCTGTTTTTAATGGGCTAATGACCCATTAGGGTTTCTGACCTAATCTGGTTGGCTAGGATTAATTCTGAGATAATCTGACGGTCTAAAATAAACCCTAACTCTATAAATACCTAGGTAGTCTCTCATCCTAATTCATAAGAAAAATAGAATAGTTACCGTTATACCGTCGCCATGGAAATCAATGGAGCCGCCGCCAACTAAGAAGGAAGAAAAGCTAATTCAATTCTAATTCTCTCAACCCTAAAGCAAAGCAAAACTCTCTCTTTTCTTCTCTAAATTGTGAGTATGATGATCTTAACAAGATTATTATTATTTTAATTAGATTGAGATATGAATGGATTATGAGTAGATGATGTGAATTATCATATATGTTGTTGTAAACCCTTTTTGCTATCATGTATGTTGTAAATCCAATGTTATGTGATGATGATATCTTATATGTTGTAAATCATGCTATGGTGATGTTATGTATGTTGAAAGTTTCTATGCCAAGTTGTGATAAATCATACATGTTTAAAAGGCCATGATGTTACCATCTATGCTAGTTAGTTCATATTAATTAAATCATCATGTTTGGGATATGTTGATCTATATGACAAGTTACATATGCAAGTTAGATTGATTAGAAAAGCTATGAACATATCCCATGACATCTATTATGACATCTAGAATTATGCTATGATATATGTGATATCCTATGCTAGTTCACACCATCATTATGTTGCCTAAAAACCCCATATGAAAGTTTATGTATATATTTGGGCTATGATCATATCATGTAAATTGTGACCTTTAACAAGTTGACACCTTTAGATCCTTAACATGTGTAGTTTATGCAAGTTTCACCCCTATTATGATTAGATTCATTTTAATTGTCCATATGTTGTGATAATTTAGTTTTGTGCTACAAGTTAGACTATTCGAGTCTAACGTATATTCTACGTTGAATAAGCGAACGTATAAACGTGGGTAGGGGTAATATTAAGGATTTAATAATAAGAAGTTGGGGTGCAATTGATATGATTTTGCTTGCCATAAGTGGATGGTCATAATTGAGTCAATTATGGACATCATTAAAAGTTGACTTAATTAATAATTTGAATAGGGAATTATTAAAACTGGGGTAAAAGATTTTAAGTGTTAATCAATGCTTAGGACACGAGGTTGGACTCGTTTGTGACGTAAACCTGCTCGGACCCGCCCGGCAAATCTAGTGGTCACAAATGTCAGCCCAATGTGAGAGATCCTAGGCCTAAACTAAAGCATAACAGTTGTAAAGACACGAGGTTAGACTCTTTTATGGTGTAAGACTGCCCGGACCCGCCCGACAAATCCAGCTGCCATAAATGTCAGTCTAATGTGAGAGGTCTTTATGAGGTTATGGCCTGGATGAATTAAGAAATACTTAACCAGATAAACATGTAAAGTGGGACATGGGGGTTAAGTAGGTGCCTTGGGTGGCACAAGGAATATAGGGGGTGCCCTTAGTGGCATGTGAAATACGATTAGTAAGACTTAACCAAACACACATGTAAATGAACATGACTAAGAGGGTTAAGTGGGATATACTAGTGACAAGCTTAGGTGGGTAGCTTGTGGGGGGCCATTTCGACCAGTATCCCAAACGTATCTTTGTGGGCTCGACCCAAGTCGAGGACGGGACACGCATGCTGTGTTTGACTGTAAGAGGCCAAAACGGGGAGCGGTGGCAACGCAAGTCCAACGGGTTTCATATGCGTGTGTGGACCCGGGCTGGTAGATAAGACGTTGTTGCATCGTGTAGGTATAAGCCGTGCATTCTCAAGTTGTATCGGGTTGCCACTTTAGGGGAGTGATACACCCCACTGTGGGGCCAGCACGGTTATCTACGAGTAGGGAGCCGATCGAAAGTGGGTAGTGGGGTACACCTAGTGGAGATAGGGGCAGACAGCACCTATGTAGTCAGCTAGGGGTACGCAAGGCTATTTATAAAGTTTCTGTGTGAAGCAAGTGGGATCAACCTTTAGGGTGACTGGTGTGGTGCAGTGTAGTAATGTGCGGTGCAGTGTAGTAATGTGCGGTGCAGTGTAGCTGTAACAACCCGCAAAAATCAGGACCAATTTAAAATTTTTATTTTAGAAAATTCTAATGAATTTTGACAATATTAAATAATTTATTTAAATAATAATGATCACAAATTTGATTTAAATCGAAGTTAGAAGGAATGATTTAATTTTAATTAACAAGAGAGTTAGAAATAGCGCAGTAGTTTGAAAAGTCAAACTTGAACTTTGACTGACCGTACAGGATGCAAATTTTAACGGATTTTAGTGAAACCAAAAATATTAGAATCTATTTTAAAATATATTTCCAACGAATCCGAAAAATTGAAATTTCATAGCGGAAATCAAAAGTTATGGCCAATTCAATATTTAGAAAGGCCGCTATGAGATTTATAAAGGTCAAAATGCTACTTTTTGCATACGAAGGAATTTGAACTCGAAACCACTTCCATTGAGTTCAGAATGATGTTTCTACATTGAAAAACAGTAAACACTTATATGTTTTGAGTTTCGGGATTTATTTGTTTAAAAATGTATTTTTTAATATTAAATATATTGGCCTTAAAAATAGTCATTTTTCAAACGACCACCGTTTTCGACGAAACCACTTTTGTTGGAACCAGAATGTCAAATTATTGCTAGGTTTCAATTTTCATAATTTTTCGAATTAATATGTGAGCGTGGCGAAATAAAATGTGTTTTGACTATTACAGTTAAATTTGAACGCCTTAAAAATAGTCATTTTTCGAACAGTCTCAGAATTCAACGAAAATAATTTTGTTGGATTCGTATCGTCATAAGAAAGCTAAAAATATTTTTTTTTAGAATTTTCTGAGGTCGTATGTGACCCCGGCATTTTAAATGTACGGTAGGAATTAAATAATTAATTTAATATTGTATTTTCAATTAAAACCGAAAATAAAACGTGTAGACATCAGAATTGGACCTTGGGACATAGCCCATCGCATTCAGAAGGCCTCAAAACGTTAAGATCGACAGTAAGCAGGCCCAAATCAGAGAAAGTCCAAAAATCCACTTTATTTCACGAAATTCGGAATTAAATATTAAAATGATATAAAAATCTGAAAACCCTAACCCTAATGGCCAGCCGCCGCCCAGAAATTGATGGCCAGAATTGCTCCAACTTCAAATGCTAATATCTCTCAATCCGTTCGACGAAAATTGACGTATGACCTACCAAATCGAAGAGAATTCAGAGACCTTTCAATCTATACGGTTAAGATCGGGTTTTGGTGCACGGATTTCGCGAATTTCGTCCGAGAAGGGGCTGCGGTTTTTATTGGTTTGCGGGCCCTAGGAGAGGCCGAGTTCGACGGGGTTGATGGTGTAGGTGGCTCTCGACATGGCGGTCGCGGTGGTGGTGTTGGATCGGCGAATGGAGGCTTCTAGAGGGGTGCGATTTTGGCATTGGAAAGGGGGTTTGGGTTCGGCCGAGGTAGCGACGTGTTGGAGGAAGAAAGGTCCCGATTTCTTTTTTATATTATTTTATTATTTAATTATTTAATTACCCGATCTTTAAAAATTCATAACTCTCTCATACGAGGTCCGTTTGACGAACCGTAAATTGCGTTGGAATCACAAAATCAAGAGCTTCGCGATGGCGCAGACCGCAGCTGAAAAGGATACAGTCGAATTTCAGCCAAATTTCAATGTGAGAATTCAAATTTTCATTATTTAATTTATTATTAAATTATTTTCTTGCTCTAAAATAATTGTGTGATGATGTTAATTCAGATCTGAAATGTTGTATGTAAATAAATGGTTGATTGTTGCTTGTGGTGTGTTTGTTGTTCATGTTATGATTAGATCCACCTTTAAATTGCATATATTATTGAGTTTCAATTGCGGTTGGGAAATTAAATCTAAATTTAGATTTAAAAACATATTTTATTTAGATCTAGACGTTCTGATTTATTTTATATTATTAAAATATATTATTTTCATTTTTCTGAAATGAACAATAGAAGTCAAACGACAAACAAATATTTATTTTTATTTGTTGATTTAACAATGGAATTTGGTCGACAATAAATATTTATTTTTATTTGTTGGTTTTATAATAGAAATTGGCACAATGAATAAAATATATCCTTATTTGTTTACATTAAAGAGAATGGACCAAGAAAATATATCTTTTAATGTGAATTTGTTTACATTAAAAATAAAAAAGAATGACTAAAAAGGTTATATTATAATATGAGGTTTTATCATTAAAAAGAATGAAAACAAAAGATTTCATTTTTTGTATGTAAAAATAGTTTTCAATCAAAAGTCATAATTTATTTGTCAATTTGATGTTCAATAAAAGTTGCAACATTAAAAATCTCATTTTTAATGTAATATTGTTTTCAATAAAAAAAGAAGCAACATAAAAATTTCATTTTTAATGAAATAGTGTTTTCGTAAAAAGAAGCAACGTAAAAGGTTTTATTTTTATGTGTTCATTGTTTTCAATAGAAAGATTTTACATTAAGAAATTACATTTTTAATGTGATTTGGGTTTCATCGTAAAGATTAGAATAAAAAGATTATATCTTTATTTTCATTTTGTTGAAATGAAGAGTTTATAAAATAAGATTGCATTTTTGTTGAAATTTTGTTCATTGAAATATAATTTGTTCTTTTATTTGTATTCACATATACAAATGAAACATTGAAAATAATCTGTTCTTTTTATTTGTTTTCACAAACACAAGTGAACATAGAAAATAAAGTTTGTCCCTTTTATTTGTACTTACATATACAAATAAACCATTAAAATGAAATATGTCATTTTATTTGTATCCTCAAATACAAATAAAACATTGAAAACAAAAGTTCATTTTTTTTATTTGTATTCACAAATACAAATATGCACTGAAAATAAATTTGCTCTTTAAATTGCGCTCACAAATGCAATTATGCATTAAAACAAAATTTGTTCTTTATCTTGCATTCACTAATGCAAATCTAACATAGGAAATAAGTTAACTTTTTATTATGTTCTTCAATGTGAATGTAACATGAAATAAATAAAATTGGCTTTTTTGTTTGCATTCACAATGCGAACAAAACCTTTAAGAAATTATTTTCAGAAGTTACATTATATTTGTAAATATATTTTGTAAATAAAAAAGTTGTTCTTTTATTTTGCATTCACCAATGCAAAGGTTTATTGAAAATAAAATTATTCTTTTATTTGCATGTACCAATGTAAATATACATTAAAAATAAACTTGTTCTTTTGTTTGCATCTAAAAATGCAAATATATATTTAAAATTAAAACTTGTTCTCTTATTTGTATTTACGAATACAAATATATATATTAATGTGAAGTTTATTCTTTTATTTGCATTCACTTATGCAAATACATTTTGAAAATGAACGAACCTTTTTATTTGTGTTTCCAAACACAAATACATTTTAGAAAATGAATGATCCTTTGTGTTTGTGTTCTCAAACACAAATATAACATAGCAAATTAAAATGGTCTTTTTATTCGTGTTCTTAAACACAAATAAAACATTAAAATAAAAGAACATTTTTTTTGTGTTCTCCAACACAAATATAACATGATTTTAAAGTAGTACATTTTTATTTTTAATTGCATTTTCAATGCGAATATCTCATGAAATCAAAAATTCACATTTTTGTTAACATTTCATAATGTAAACAATACAAGAAAATAAAAATTACATTTTTGTTTGCATTCTACAATGCAAACGAAATGTAGAAAAGAGAATATGCATTTTTATTTGCATTCTGTCATGCAAATAAAATAAAGGAGATAAAATTACATTTTTGTTTGTAACTTCAGTTGCAAACAAACGAGAAATAAAAATTACATTTTGTTGCAAATTTAGATGCAAACAAATTTATTAAAAACAAATGTTACATTTTTGTTGCATGTTTTAAAGGTGAACAAAGCATTAAAATAAAGGTTACATTTTTATTTATTTATTTACTTCACTTGATGTAAATAAACATAAAATAAAGAGTTGTTCTTTTATTTACATTTCTTGATGTAAATAAAACTAGAAATTTAATATTACACTTTTATTTGCTTTACTCAACGCAAATAAAACAGGAGAATAAAAGAAATATTTTTCATTTGCAATCCTTAATGCAAATAAATTATGAAATGAAAAAGTTACAATTTTTTTTTATTTACATTCCTCTATGTAAATAAACATCAAATAAAAAGGTTGAATCTTTATTTGCATTCTCTATTGCAAATAAAGCATGAAATGAATAGTTATATTTTGTGTTATTATTTATATCCCCTATTACGAATGGAATTAAAAGATTACATTTTTCTTTTCATTTATTTACAATGAAAGGAATTGAAATAAAGATTATATTTTTATCATCATTTTTGATGCGATAAAAGAATAGAAATAAAGATTACATTTTTATTGACATTTTACATGCGATAAAAAGAACAGGAATAAAAGAGATATTTTTATCATCGTGTTATATATTGTGTATTACACTGCCATAGGCAAGTTACCTGACTTGTTTATGTGATTGGGTCGATAATTTTCACACATCGCCCAAGTGCACAAATATTTTTTTTTTTTTTTTGTTGGTTGAAACCCCACACGGGTATTGGGATGAAAATTAACATACACTAATCCCAATATTTAGTTGTATGTTGATCGTTAGATCGACAGGCTGCGATGAGCGTTATTATTTAATTTTAACGCTTACGCAGTGGAATTTACACTTTGGATGAAATGGATGATTTGATGATTATATTGTTATTGTCATATATATGATGTGTGTGAAATCCATATAATCCAAATTATATGGTAAATGGTTGAGTCGCATTTCGATTCAGATGATCTTTTTAATAAGAGTATCCTTACACTAGAAATTCTTTTTATATAAAGTATATATTTTCATAAATATATATATATATATATATTTTCTATTAAAAATGTTAAAACAAAGAATATTTGTAAAGGATAAAAATCTTTTATGTAAAGAATATTTTTAATGATTATTTCTAAAATATATTTTTATAATAACGAATTAATATTTAAAGGGAAATTCTTTAATTAAGATTATTAGAATTTGCAATTATATTTCATGATATAAGATACATTGAGATGTGAAGTGGATTTATCGTGGACGGTGTTTTTAAATGACATTTGTCCTTTAATCCAATTTACATCGAAATTATTATTTGGAATTTATAAATCTATTCATAGATTTAACAAAAGCATTTTTCTAAAAATCTAGTTTTCCAATTTAATATATATTCAATTGGAATTAAGTGGAAATTCTATTGGTAATAATCGAGATGGGCTTCTGTAATAGAAGACCGATATTATATATGGAATTTAAGAGGCTTTGCCGTTATTCCATGTATATTGTTAGTCCGATACAGAAATTTATATCGATTATGTACTGATTGATTTCTGTGGAATTCCATATTTAGGAAATTGATTTGTGGGTTTATCGTGAATTGTGTTTTAAATGACACGAGTTCTTTAACCCATTTAAAAGAAGATTTATTCTTTAAAATAAATGATCTGTGAAAATGATTTTTGATATTAAATCAAATTTAGAATTTTTAATAAATCTTTTAAGGAAGATTTATGATTAAATTTATTAATTTATCTTTGATAAAATTAATGAGAATCTTTTAATATGAATATCTTATTAAAAGAATATTCGGGGTCGGAATGTGACATAATGTGTGATTTTCCAATATTTGATTTTTAATCACAAAATACGCGAGTTATTCAGAAAGACCGGGTTTAACCCATTATGAATAATCATCACGACGATCAAGAGTCGAAGATGGAGACGGTGGTAGAAGACCGAAGGTTTTCACATCGTTGGGATGATGATGACCGGTATCTTGAATTGGGACTGGACACCCAAGGCAAGGTATTTGGTAATGATCGTCCAAACGTATTTGGAGATCGACGGACACGTTGTTTCGCTCAGACCCAGAGCGGACTTGTAAATGGATTGCGTGTCTGACATTGTATTCTTTTCTACTGTATTTGTTGAACGCTACTGATTATATATTTCTGTTTGGTGGTGGAGAATTTATTCTTCATTTAACCCCCTTCTCTAAGACGTATGAGCTTAGAGGTTATATATATATTGGTAGATGATCAATGATATGGTAGAGTCTGACAATGTGGCATGCTAAGATGCAATTGATCAAGGCTTTGTTGAAAAGCAGGCCTTGTGGTTGATGATCAAAGCACGGTCTATTTAGGCATAGCTTTGTGTATATCGTGACTTCGCGAGCCTCACAGCCCGGTAGAGTCTAAAACGGGAGAAGGGAACGCAGGGACTGCACACGTTTCTTTCTAGCTAGAGTGGTGCCAGGGACCTACCAGCGCTGGCATTTATTCATTGTGGTTGTTGGATTGTTCGAGGCCTCGGTTTATGCGGTCGCTACTGGCCGTAGTATAGGTCCAAAAGGACCGGGAAACGTGTGTTCAGGCATAACTAATCCACAAAAGCAAGTGTGGACCGGCCCTGCAGGATCCAAGGGTTGGACAGAGTACCAATCCTGGGGCATTGCTAGAGTGTCTCGAATCGGTAAGGATCTCCTCCCTAGCCTTGACTCAGATGGAAACCCAAATTTCCAATACGACATCACGCGATTTTGATTGTATACCTATATATGGCGACATAGTGGGATGGGGCACTTATGCCGTCTAGGATTAATACATTTACTTTGATGTATTTCAAATTGGTTGCACATTATTATTATATAATACCATTTTTTTTATCGTATCAAGCATTTCTTGACCATTATAAGGTAAAACCCTATCCTCCGGTTTGCGTTGCATTGTGTGATGGGACTTGGGTCTTATAATGGTTTCATTTTTCAGAAAAAGCATTGCACTATTTTGACGATTTACTTTAGTCATGCACTGGCAATCCAATGGAGTAAACCCGTTCCGCGTTAGCGGCGTGGTCCTGTGATTAGCCTTATTATATTATATAGGTTAAGTAGAATTCTCACACTAGTCCCATGACTGACCTGTAGTTTGTCCACTGGCAAACTCGGGTGCCCATATTTTCCACACGGGCAGTCGAGTAGCTATTTTTGACAGATATATAAAACAAGATCCTGGATTGAAGACTGAAGCTGTGGCCATAGTGTTGATAGCCTTCCACCGAGATTAGTTCCGCTGCAATGTATTCATTTATTTTAATTTATTCTTCCGCTGTAATTTTATTCCCATGTACTCTGATATATATATTCTGTACTCTGATGTAACATTTATTATAGTGTTATAAAAGTCTTCTGTTATATGTTGTAATGTGTTGTATGCCCAAAGTTAAAGTATTCGTAGATTTTCACTTTTTGGGCCAGACCTGTGTGGTTTATGGTCGATCCAATGGGCGGGGATTTGCGGGTCTTTACAGTTGGTATCAGAGCTCAGGTTAGCTCAAATCTTTGGGGTACAACTCGTTAGAACTGAACGGAAGACTCATCAGAGATTGGGTTAGTAATGTCCAATAAGAATACTCATTAGAGATAGGATCAGTAGTATCCTAGAATGAGTAAACTCGTTAGAGATGGAGTTAGTAATGCCCTAGAACGAGTTAAGAGTTACGAATTTATAATTAACGTATTTTTGATATTTATAATATATTTTGTGAAATATAATTTTTATAAATATAAAGTTATAAATATTTTGAAAAGATAATTAACCATTAAAATTTAAAATTAAGATAGTTAATTTTACAATTTTTAGCTACGTTCCTTTTCGAGGACGAAAAGTTTTTAAGTGGGGGCGATTGTAACAACCCGCAAAAATCAGGACCAATTTAAAAATTTTATTTTAGAAAATTCTAATGAATTTTGACAATATTAAATAATTTATTTAAATAATAATGATCACAAATTTGATTTAAATCGAAGTTAGAAGGAATGATTTAATTTTAATTAACAAAAGAGTTAGAAATAGCGCAGTAGTTTGAAAAGTCAAACTTGAACTTTGACTGACCGTACAGGATGCAAATTTTAACGGATTTTAGTGAAACCAAAAATATTAGAATCTATTTTAAAATATCTTTCCAACGAATCCGAAAAATTGAAATTTCATAGCGGAAATCAAAAGTTATGGCCAATTCAATATTTAGAAAGGTCGCTATGAGATTTATAAAGGTCAAAATGCTACTTTTTGCATACGAAGGAATTTGAACTCGAAACCACTTCCATTGAGTTCAGAATGATGTTTCTACATTGAAAAACAGTAAACACTTATATATTTTGAGTTTCGGGATTTATTTGTTTAAAAATGTATTTTTTAATATTAAATATATTGGCCTTAAAAATAGTCATTTTTCAAACGACCACCGTTTTCGACGAAACCACTTTTGTTGGAACCGGAATGTCAAATTATTGCTAGGTTTCAATTTTCATAATTTTTCGAATTAATATGTGAGCATGGCGAAATAAAATGTGTTTTGACTATTTACATTTAAATTTGAACGCCTTAAAAATAGCCATTTTTCGAACAGTCTCAGAATTCAACGAAACTAATTTTGTTGGATTCGTATCGTCATAAGAAAGCTAAAAATATTTTTTTTAGAATTTTCTGAGGTCGTATGTGACCCCGGCATATTTAAATGTACGGTAGGAATTAAATAATTAATTTAATATTGTATTTTCAATTAAAACCGAAAATAAAACGTGTAGACATCAGAATTGGACCTTGGGACATAGCCCATCGCGTTCAGAAGGCCTCAAAACGTTAAGATCGACAGTAAGCAGGCCCAAATCCGAGAAAGTCCAAAAATCCACTTTATTTCACGAAATTCGGAATTAAATATTAAAATAATATAAAAATCTAAAAACCCTAACCCTAATGGCCAGCCGCCGCCCAGAAATTGATGGCCAGAATTGCTCCAACTTCAAATGCTAATATCTCTCAATCCGTTCGACGAAAATTGACGTATGACCTACCAAATCGAAGAGAATTCAGAGACCTTTCAATCTATACGGTTAAGATCGGGTTTTGGTGCACGGATTTCGCGAATTTCGTCCGAGAAGGGGCTGCGGTTTTTATTGGTTTGCGGGCCCTAGGAGAGGCCGAGTTCGACGGGGTTGATGGTGTAGGTGGCTCTCGACATGGCGGTCGCGGTGGTGGTGTTGGATCGGCGAATGGAGGCTTCTAGAGGGGTGCGATTTTGGCATTGGAAAGGGGGTTTGGGTTCGGCCGAGGTAGCGACGTGTTGGAGGAAGAAAGGTCCCGATTTCTTTTTTATATTATTTTATTATTTAATTATTTAATTACCCGATCTTTAAAAATTCATAACTCTCTCATACGAGGTCCATTTGACGAACCGTAAATTGCGTTGGAACCACAAAATCAAGAGCTTCGCGATGGCGCATACCGCAGCTGAAAAGGAGACAGTCGAATTTCAGCCAAATTTCAATGTGAGAATTCAAATTTTCATTATTTAATTTATTATTAAATTATTTTCTTGCTCTAAAATAATTGTGTGATGATGTTAATTCAGATCTGAAATGTTGTATGTAAATAAATGGTTGATTGTTGCTTGTGGTGTGTTTATTGTTCATGTTATGATTAGATCCACCTTTAAATTGCATATATTATTGAGTTTCAATTGCGGTTGGGAAATTAAATCTAAATTTAGATTTAAAAACATATTTTATTTAGATCTAGACGTTCTGATTTATTTTATATTATTAAAATATATTATTTTCATTTTTCTGAAATGAACAATAGAAGTCAAACGACAAACAAATATTTATTTTTATTTGTTGATTTAACAATGGAATTTGGTCGACAATAAATATTTATTTTTATTTGTTGGTTTTATAATAGAAATTGGCACAATGAATAAAATATATCCTTATTTGTTTACATTAAAGAGAATGGACCAAGAAAATATATCTTTTAATGTGAATTTGTTTACATTAAAAATAAAAAAGAATGACTAAAAAGGATATATTATAATATGAGGTTTTATCATTAAAAAGAATGAAAACAAAAGATTTCATTTTTTTTATGTAAAAATAGTTTTCAATCAAAAGTCATAATTTATTTGTCAATTTGATGTTCAATAAAAGTTGCAACATTAAAAATCTCATTTTTAATGTAATATTGTTTTCAATAAAAAAAGAAGCAACATAAAAATTTCATTTTTAATGAAATAGTGTTTTCGTAAAAAGAAGCAACGTAAAAGGTTTTATTTTTATGTGTTCATTGTTTTCAATAGAAAGATTTTACATTAAGAAATTACATTTTTAATGTGATTTGGGTTTCATCGTAAAGATTAGAATAAAAAGATTATATCTTTATTTTCATTTTGTTGAAATGAAGAGTTTATAAAATAAGATTGCATTTTTGTTGAAATTTTGTTCATTGAAATATAATTTGTTCTTTTATTTGTATTCACATATACAAATGAAACATTGAAAATAATCTGTTCTTTTTATTTGTTTTCACAAACACAAGTGAACATAGAAAATAAAGTTTGTCCCTTTTATTTGTACTTACATATACAAATAAACCATTAAAATGAAATATGTCATTTTATTTGTATCCTCAAATACAAATAAAACATTGAAAACAAAAGTTCATTTTTTTTATTTGTATTCACAAATACAAATATGCACTGAAAATAAATTTGCTCTTTAAATTGCGCTCACAAATGCAATTATGCATTAAAACAAAATTTGTTCTTTATCTTGCATTCACTAATGCAAATCTAACATAGGAAATAAGTTAACTTTTTATTATGTTCTTCAATGTGAATGTAACATGAAATAAATAAAATTGGCCTTTTTGTTTGCATTCACAATGCGAACAAAACCTTTAAGAAATTATTTTCAGAAGTTACATTATATTTGTAAATATATTTTGTAAATAAAAAAGTTGTTCTTTTATTTTGCATTCACCAATGCAAAGGTTTATTGAAAATAAAATTATTCTTTTATTTGCATGTACCAATGTAAATATACATTAAAAATAAACTTGTTCTTTTGTTTGCATCTAAAAATGCAAATATATATTTAAAATTAAAACTTGTTCTCTTATTTGTATTTACGAATACAAATATATATATTAAAGTGAAGTTTATTCTTTTATTTGCATTCACTTATGCAAATACATTTTGAAAATGAACGAACCTTTTTATTTGTGTTTCCAAACACAAATACATTTTAGAAAATGAATGATCCTTTGTGTTTGTGTTCTCAAACACAAATATAACATAGCAAATTAAAATGGTCTTTTTATTCGTGTTCTTAAACACAAATAAAACATTAAAATAAAAGAACATTTTTTTTGTGTTCTCCAACACAAATATAACATGATTTTAAAGTAGTACATTTTTATTTTTAATTGCATTTTCAATGCGAATATCTCATGAAATCAAAAATTCACATTTTTGTTAACATTTCATAATGTAAACAATACAAGAAAATAAAAATTACATTTTTGTTTGCATTCTACAATGCAAACGAAATGTAGAAAAGAGAATATGCATTTTTATTTGCATTCTGTCATGCAAATAAAATAAAGGAGATAAAATTACATTTTTGTTTGTAACTTCAGTTGCAAACAAACGAGAAATAAAAATTACATTTTGTTGCAAATTTAGATGCAAACAAATTTATTAAAAACAAATGTTACATTTTTGTTGCATGTTTTAAAGGTGAACAAAGCATTAAAATAAAGGTTACATTTTTATTTATTTATTTACTTCACTTGATGTAAATAAACATAAAATAAAGAGTTGTTCTTTTATTTACATTTCTTGATGTAAATAAAACTAGAAATTTAATATTACACTTTTATTTGCTTTACTCAACGCAAATAAAACAGGAGAATAAAAGAAATATTTTTCATTTGCAATCCTTAATGCAAATAAATTATGAAATGAAAAAGTTACAATTTTTTTTATTTACATTCCTCTATGTAAATAAACATCAAATAAAAAGGTTGAATCTTTATTTGCATTCTCTATTGCAAATAAAGCATGAAATGAATAGTTATATTTTGTGTTATTATTTATATCCCCTATTACGAATGGAATTAAAAGATTACATTTTTCTTTTCATTTATTTACAATGAAAGGAATTGAAATAAAGATTATATTTTTATCATCATTTTTGATGCGATAAAAGAATAGAAATAAAGATTACATTTTTATTGACATTTTACATGCGATAAAAAGAACAGGAATAAAAGAGATATTTTTATCATCGTGTTATATATTGTGTATTACACTGCCATAGGCAAGTTACCTGACTTGTTTATGTGATTGGGTCGATAATTTTCACACATCGCCCAAGTGCACAAATAATTTATTATTTTTTTGTTGGTTGAAACCCCACACGGGTGTTGGGATGAAAATTAACATACACTAATCCCAATATTTAGTTGTATGTTGATCGTTAGATCGACAGGCTGCGATGAGCGTTATTATTTAATTTTAACGCTTACGCAGTGGAATTTACACTTTGGATGAAATGGATGATTTGATGATTATATTGTTATTGTCATATATATGATGTGTGTGAAATCCATATAATCCAAATTATATGGTAAATGGTTGAGTCGCATTTCGATTCAGATGATCTTTTTAATAAGAGTATCCTTACACTAGAAATTCTTTTTATATAAAGGATATATTTTCATAAATATATATATATATATATTTTTTATTAAAAATGTTAAAACAAAGAATATTTGTAAAGGATAAAAATCTTTTATGTAAAGAATATTTTTAATGATTATTTCTAAAATATATTTTTATAATAACGAATTAATATTTAAAGGGAAATCCTTTAATTAAGATTATTAGAATTTGCAATTATATTTCATGATATAAGATACATTGAGATGTGAAGTGGATTTATCATGGACGGTGTTTTTAAATGACATTTGTCCTTTAATCCAATTTACATCGAAATTATTATTTGGAATTTATAAATCTATTCATAGATTTAACAAAAGCATTTTTCTAAAAATCTAGTTTTCCAATTTAATATATATTCAATTGGAATTAAGTGGAAATTCTATTGGTAATAATCGAGATGGGCTTCTGTAATAGAAGACCGATATTATATATGGAATTTAAGAGGCTTTGCCGTTATTCCATGTATATTGTTAGTCCGATACAGAAATTTATATCGATTATGTACTGATTGATTTCTATGGAATTCCATATTTAGGAAATTGATTTGTGGGTTTATCGTGAATTGTGTTTTAAATGACACGAGTTCTTTAACCCATTTAAAAGAAGATTTATTCTTTAAAATAAATGATCTGTGAAAATGATTTTTGATATTAAATCAAATTTAGAATTTTTAATAAATCTTTTAAGGAAGATTTATGATTAAATTTATTAATTTATCTTTGATAAAATTAATGAGAATCTTTTAATATGAATATCTTATTAAAAGAATATTCGGGGTCGGAATGTGACATAATGTGTGATTTTCCAATATTTGATTTTTAATCACAAAATACGCGAGTTATTCAGAAAGACCGAGTTTAACCCATTCTGAATAATCATCACGACGATCAAGAGTCGAAGATGGAGACGGTGGTAGAAGACCGAAGGTTTTCACATCGTTGGGATGATGATGACTGGTATCTTGAATTGGGACTGGACACCCCAAGGCAAGGTATTTGGTAATGATCGTCCAAACGTATTTGGAGATCGACGGACACGTTGTTTCGCTCAGACCCAGAGCGGACTTGTAAACGGATTGCGTGTCTGACATTGTATTCTTTTCTACTGTATTTGTTGAACGCTACTGATTATATATTTCTGTTTGGTGGTGGAGAATTTATTCTTCATTTAACCCCCTTCTCTAAGACGTATGAGCTTAGAGGTTATATATATATTGGTAGATGATCAATGATATGGTAGAGTCTGACAATGTGGCATGCTAAGATGCAATTGATCAAGGCTTTGTTGAAAAGCAGGCCTTGTGGTTGATGATCAAAGCACAGTCTATTTAGGCATAGCTTTGTGTATATCGTGACTTCGCGAGCCTCACAGCCCGGTAGAGTCTAAAACGGGAGAAGGGAACGCAGGGAGTGCACACGTTTCTTTCTAGCTAGAGTGGTGCCAGGGACCTACCAGCGCTGGCATTTATTCATTGTGGTTGTTGGATTGTTCGAGGCCTCGGTTTATGCGGTCGCTACTGGCCGTAGTATAGGTCCAAAAGGACCGGGAAGCGTGTGTTCAGGCATAACTAATCCACAAAAGCAAGTGTGGACCGGCCCTGCAGGATCCAAGGGTTGGACAGAGTACCAATCCTGGGGCATTGCTAGAGTGTCTCGAATCGGTAAGGATCTCCTCCCTAGCCTTGACTCAGATGGAAACCCAAATTTCCAATACGACGTCACACGATTTTGATTGTATACCTATATATGGAGACATAGTGGGATGGGGCACTTATGCCGTCTAGGATTATTACATTTACTTTGATGTATTTCAAATTGGTTGCACATTATTATTATATAATACCTTTTTTTTTATCGTATCAAGCATTTCTTGACCATTATAAGGTAAAACCCTATCCTCCGGTTTGCGTTGCATTGTGTGATGGGACTTGGGTCTTATAATGGTTTCATTTTTCAGAAAAAGCATTGCGCTATTTTGACGATTTACTTTAGTCATGCACTGGCAATCCAATGGAGTAAACCCGTTCCGCGTTAGCGGCGTGGTCCTGTGATTAGCCTTATTATATTATATAGGTTAAGTAGAATTCTCACACCAGTCCCATGACTGACCTGTAGTTTGTCCACTGGCAAACTCGGGTGCCCATATTTTCCACACGGGCAGTCGAGTAGCTATTTTTGACAGATATATAAAACAAGATCCTGGATTGAAGACTGAAGCTGTGGCCATAGTGTTGATAGCCTTCCACCGAGATTAGTTCCGCTGCAATGTATTCATTTATTTTAATTTATTCTTCCGCTGTAATTTTATTCCCATGTACTCTGATATATATATTCTGTACTCTGATGTAACATTTATTATAGTGTTATAAAAGTCTTCTGTTATATGTTGTAATGTGTTGTATGCCCAAAGTTAAAGTATTCGTAGATTTTCACTTTTTGGGTCAGACCTGTGTGGTTTATGGTCGATCCAAAGGGCGGGGATTTGCGGGTCTTTACAGTAGCAATCATTCGTTAGTAATTAGGTGTGCCTTTGACGTTATCTTTCACGTTATCATTATCTGCTCATTCCATACCTAATAGTTCATAGACGTTTACTTGTCTTCCAGCTTATGCCTTAATCTTGTTATTTTGATAATAGTATTGTTAGAATTATCATACTCGCCAGACTTTATGTCTGACCCCCTCCATTCCTATCCTTTTTCCCCCTCCAGGTCCTCAGGTTGGGCCCAGCTCTAGTGGAGTTTGATTGGATTGCTTCATCTCTCTTGGAAAGCTTGGACCGTTGAAGTAAAGTCCAGCTTGTTATCTTTTTAATGGCTATTTATGTAATGGGATTATGTATTTTGTTTTTATGAAGATGGATATTGTACTTGGTTTTATGATGTAACAAACATGTTTAATTTCCGCTGCAATAAAATGAAGTTTTAGATTTCCAAGTACTATTTATTATTTGTCTTGTTGTAATTTTTCTGTTCTATATTCACTTATAACCTCCATGGAAGTTAATGCATTCCCTTTGTGAGTGACATTAATGGACGTGGGGTGTTACACGTGGTATCAGAGCTTAAGGTTACCAGAACAGATAAAAATACTTTAGAAAAATAGTTATTTTTGGAAGAAGTGTTTTCAAAAACATGTTTTAATGAGAAATTTAAAGAGAACAGTTTTTAAGAAAAAAAACATAATCCCCAATAGCCACATATCTTTATCTTTCGAATTCTCCATTTTGAATCTTTCCTTTTTTGTTTCAGCATGGATGAAGATCTTAACCTACCTGACGGGGTAGCGATACCAGGATGGTATAGGAGGTTGTTAGAGGCTAGGGCCGCTGCGAGTCCAGCCAATGTTCTTCCACCACCAGTTGCACCCGTCCCTCCTCCTCCTCCTCCTCCTCGCGTAGATACTTTTGCAAAGACGTGCAAGGAATTCAAGGCTATGGGTGGAAAACCATTTCAAGGGTCAGAAACGTTTGTGGAAGCTAGAGATTGGCTTAAGGAGGTGGAAGAATTGCTAGAAATCTTTGAAGTACAAGAAGGGAAGAGAGTTCGTTTAGCAGCTTGGTTGATGAAGGGAGAGGCCTCGTTTTGGTGGGAGGTCACTAATGGGGAGCGTCCTGTTGACTCTTGGGCGGATTTCAGACGTAGGTTCGAGGCGAAGTTTCTCTCTAGGGCGGAAGAAAATCTATATATGTAAAGGTTCTTGACATTGAAGCAAGGAAGCTCATCAGTGAAAGAATATGTCAATAAATTTAATCAGTTAGCAAGGTTTGGCTTGGACTTAGTGAACACGCCGGAGAAGAAGGCGCTGAGGTTCGTGAATGGCTTGAATGAACCATTGCAAGGGTTGGCTATGACCCACATCCCGATGGGGGCCACCTTTGAGAAGTTAGTAGAAATGGCGCTCATGCATGAGGAGAAAAGCGCTAAAGCTGAAAAGGCACCCGAGAAGAAGGGGGATCAGAAGAAACCACAACAGCAAAATAAGAAGAGTGGAAAAGACAATAACGGCAAGGGAAAGAAGAAGTGCTTTAACTGTGGAACCCCAGGCCATCTCAGCAAGGATTGCCGAAAGAAAAAGAAGACTGGCTGTTTTCATTGTGGCGATGCGGGACATTTAGTGAAGGACTTCCCAAAGAAGGGGCAGAGGGCAGGAGCTACCTCAAGAGGACAGGTGCAGGCTCTTATGGCACCAGGGCAGGCTAGGGGACAAGTTCAGGCTCTCGCGGTCCCACCGCTGCAAGAACGAGGTAGAACCATTTCTGTTGAAAGCTTAGTTTTTCTGTTTGATCATCCTGTCCGTACCTTATTCGATTCGGGCGCATCGCATTCGTTTATCTCTACATCATTAGTTGAATCACTGCACTTAAACACCAGTTTAGTAGAGGATCCCTTAGTTGTTTCGAATCCAATTGGGGGCTCAGCTTATTTGTCTATGATGTGTTTGGATTTGAAAATTTCCATACTTAGCGTTGAATTTAGATGTGATGCTTATGTGTTGGGCTTCACGGGATATGGGCTAATTTTAGGAATAGATTGGTTATCCAGAAATGGGGCCGTCCTTGATTGTGAAAGGAGAGTAGTTAGGCTTGTGACTCGCCTTGGCAACACTCTCGAAATCTTTTGTAATCCCATAAATTCGGTTATGCTAAGTTATCTAGAATCGCTTGACGCGTCTGAGGAAAATCTACGATCTGTTAGAGTGGTCCGAGAATATTCGGATGTGTTTGAGGAGGTGAAGGGCTTGCCTCTGAAGCGGGAGATAGATTTTCGAATATATCTTGTGGATAATGCGAAACCAGTATCTTTGTCAGTACGCCACATGGCTCCACGTGAAAGGAGGGAACTCGATAAGCAAGTGAAGGAGTTGCTTGAGAAGGGGTTCATAAGACGAAGTATATCGGAGTGGGGTGCTCCAGTATTATTTGCCACGAAGGCGGATGGGTCCCTTAGACTTTGTGTGGACTATAGAGAACTTAATAAGCTTACTAAGAAGAACAGACACCCACTGCCGAGGATTGACGATCTCTTCGATCAGTTAGTTGGCGCCTCAGTGTTTTCGCAGTTGGACTTAGCCATTGGGTTCCATCAGTTGAGAGTGGCTGAGGATAGCATTGACAAGACTACCTTTAGGACTCCGGACGGTTTCTATGAATGGCTAGTGATACCCTTCAGTTTGACAAACGCCCCCGCATACTTTGTTGATCTGATGAGTAGGGTGTTTAGGGAGTACCTTAACAAATTTGTGGTAGTTTTTGTAGATGACATCTTGATCTTTTCTAAGGATGAAGAAGAGCATTCCCTACATCTTAGGGAAGTGTTGGAGACTCTTCGAGCGCATAAGCTTAAAGCTAAATTTTCTAAGTGTCACTTTTGGAGGAAGGAAGTACGGTTCTTAGTACACGTGGTTTCCAAAGAAGGGATAGCTGTGGATCCCACGAAGGTGGTGGCCATCCAAGATTGGAAGGTCCCTAAAAATGCTACCGAAGTAAGAAGTTTCTTGGGGTTGGCTGGCTACTATAGGAAGTTTATCAAAGACTTCGCAAAGATATCAGCTCCATTGACACGCTTGACAAGAAGAACCTAGTTTTCACATGGGACGTAGATTGTGATGATGCGTTCCAACGTTTGAAGAGAGCTTTGACTTCAGCCCCAGTCTTAGTATTGCCAAACGGGAGTAAGCCGTTTACCGTTTATACTGACGCTTGTGGGACAGGACTAGGTGCAGTCTTAATGCAAGAGGGCAGGGTAATAGCCTATGGTGGAAGGCAGTTGAGAGCGCATGAAAAGAATTACCCCACGCATGACCTAGAGTTGGCCGCTATCGTTTTCGCGCTTAAGTCTTGGCGTCATTATCTTCTTGGCGAGAAATTCGAACTATTCACTGACCACAAATCTTTAAAATACTTATTCTCTCAAAAGGACTTGAACTTAAGGCAGCAAAGGTGGATGGAGTTCTTGGCGTCCTACGACTTTGAGATTGCATATACCCCTGGCAATGTTAACGTGGTGGCCGATGCCTTAAGTAGAAAAATATTATCCTTAAATCCTTTGTTTGTTGAGCGGCGAAGTTTAGAGTTCATCTCTATGTTTGATTTTAGACCTTCCATTGACTTCGTACCCGGTTTGCTAGCATCCTTGGAGGTCAGACCTACACTTTTGGGATGGATTGGCGAGGCACAGCGAGACGACCCACAGTTAGTTGAGTTAGTTGAAAAGCTCAAAGGAGGGGAGTCATCAAGCCATCTCCGTAGGTATACCCTAGATGATAAGGGTTGGTTACGTAGGGACGGTAGGCTTTGTGTACCAAAAGACGATGACCTAAGGAAGACTATTCTTGACAAAGCACATCATTCGAAGATGACCATTCATCCCGGCGGGGACAATATGTACAAAGACATGAAGAGAGTTTACTTTTGGGCCGGCATGAAGAAAGACGTGGCTGAGTATGTCGCTAGATGCTTGGTGTGCCAACAAGTAAAGGCGGAGCAAAAGATACCCGGTGGGTTGCTTCACCCATTGGAGATTCCACTATGGAAGTGGGAGAGTGCCTCGATGGATTTTGTGAATGGATTACCAAGATCGAGGAAGGGTAATACGGGGATTTGGGTTATAGTAGATAGACTTACTAAGAGCGCCCATTTCATTCCCGTGAAGAGTAAGAGGACTGCTCCATGGTTAGCTTCTGTATATGTCTGAGAAATAGTTCATTTGCACGGTGTTCCTTCTAGCATAGTGAGCGACCGCGATCCTATTTTCACTAGCGAATTTTGGAGAAGCTTACAAGAGGCGGTAGGGACTCAGTTATGTTTGAGCACCGCATATCATCCTCAGACGGACGGCCAGACCGAGAGGGTGAATCGCATTCTAGAGGATCTTTTGAGGCTGTGTATCCTAGACTTTGGGGGTACATGGGAAGAGCATCTTCCATTGGTTGAGTTTGCATATAATAATAGCTTTCAGTCCAGCATTGGTATGGCACCATTCGAAGCTCTTTATAGACGACCTTGTCGTTCACCTACATGTTGGTGGGAATCTACGGATAAGATCTTACTTGGGCCCGATATGATTAGGGAGACTTCGGAGAAGACCGACTTGATTCGAAGGAGGATGAAAGCAGCACAAGATAGGCATAAATCTTATGCGGATAAGAGGAGGACAGATCTCGAGTTTGAAGTTGGGGACATGGTCTTTGTCAAAGTGTCTCCATTACGAAACGTTGTTCGCTTTGGGTCCGTTGGGAAATTAGCACCAAGGCTCGTAGGGCCGTTTCCTATTAAGGAGAAGATTGGACGGATGGCGTATAGAGTGGAGTTGCCCGAGAGACTTAGTGGTGTACATGACGTATTCCATGTGTCACATTTAAGGAAGTGCTTGCACGAGACCGCGGAAGTGGTAGAGCCGAGCTTGCTTAGATAGGTGGAGATAGAGCGTGATGCGACGATTCGACGAGCTCCTACGCGCATTCTTGGGTCGGAGATTAAGAGGTTGAGGAATCGAGAGGTCAGACTAGTCAAAGTGCAATGGGGAGATGATGAGAGCAACACTACTTGGGAGACGGAAGAGAAGATGCGTTCACGATACCCTTTTCTTTTTGAGGGTATGTCCTTTAACTTCTCCTTTATCGTTTAGCTTGTACTTATCTTATCTTTAGTATATCCTCTCGCTAGTATCTTTGACCTTTAGTTAAGATAATCCTATGGTTGAAACATGTGTTTGAGACATGTTATGTATGGTGGGTGCAAAGTGGATGCAAGTGTTTGCTAGTGGTTGCTCGTGGATGCATATACACACACTATTAGGCACTAGATCGGCTCAGTCACTTCATACTGCATATTGCATATTGCATATAAATGGCTGTATTTAGTAAAATGGATGTATAATGGTTGTGCTATCATATGGATACCGCATTTTGGTGAATGGTTGTGCAGGCATGTAGAAATAATATGTATCGATAGGGTTCTTTTGCATACATAATGGATGCATGGCACTATCATGGTTTGCATTAAGGAGGTCATATGAATCAGTGGACCGCCTGATTTTGCATTAGATAAGGAATATATACACACATTGTGCATTTAAACATAAAAGCATTAGAAGTCTATAAGGACAATGGATGCCGGTGTTTGATGGTCGAGTAGATGGTTGTTTGGATGTTAGGATATACATTCTTCATAACTTGAAGATTTCGGGGACGAAATCCTTTAAGGAGGGGAGAATGTAACACCCCGTAATTCAGATAGTATTAATATTCACAAATTAAAGAATAACTAATCTCAGACGTGAGAATTGTGGGAAACGGGTTACGCCATTGTGTTCGTCTCGGAATTCTAGTTGAAATAGTGTCCGAGTTTGCGTGATTTGGACTTCGTATGAAGAAGTTATGGCTATCGGAAGTTTCTGAAAATTTAAAACAGCTAGCAGGAAATTTAAAATTCAAAATTCGAAGTCAAACAGGCTAGGCGGGAAATTTCCCGCCCAGCGCCCCAGGTCGACTGGGGAGTCGACTGGGCAGTCGACACCCCAGGGGGAGTCAACTGGGCAGTCGACACCCCAGGGACCAGGTCGACTGCGCAGTCGACCTGGGTGTCTACCTGGTCTGGCGGCTAGGGTTTCTGGCTGACCTGTTTTTAATGGGCTAATGACCCATTAGGGTTTCTGACCTAATCTGGTTGGCTAGGATTAATTCTGAGATAATCTGACGGTCTAAAATAAACCCTAACTCTATAAATACCTAGGTAGTCTCTCACCCTAATTCATAAGAAGAATAGAATAATTACCATCATACCGTCGCCATGGAAATCAATGGAGCCGCCGCCAACTAAGAAGGAAGAAAAGCTAATTCAATTCTAATTCTCTCAACCCTAAAGCAATGCAAAACTCTCTCTTTTCTTCTCTAAATTGTGAGTATGATGATCTTAACAAGATTATTATTATTTTAATTAGATTGAGTTATGAATGGATTATGAGTAGATGATGTGAATTATCATATATGTTGTTGTAAACCCTTTTTGCTATCATGTATGTTGTAAATCCAATGTTATGTGATGATGATATCTTATATGTTGTAAATCATGCTATGGTGATGTTATGTATGTTGAAAGTTTCTATGCCAAGTAGTGATAAATCATACATGTTAAAAAGGCCACGATGTTACCATCTATGCTAGTTAGTTCATATTAATTAAATCATCATGTTTGGGCTATGTTGATCTATATGACAAGTTACATATGCAAGTTAGATTGATTAGAAAAGCTATGAACATATCCCATGACATCTATTATGACATCTAGAATTATGCTATGATATATGTGATATCCTATGCTAGTTCACACCATCATTATGTTGCCTAAAAACCCCATATGCAAGTTTATGTATAGATTTGGGCTATGATCATATCATGTAAATTGTGACCTTTAACAAGTTGACACCTTTAGATCCTTAACATGTGTAGTTTATGCAAGTTTCACCCCTATTATGATTAGATTCATTTTAATTGTCCATATGTTGTGATAATTTATTTTTGTGCTATAAGTTAGACTATTCGAGTCTAACGTATATTCTGCGTTGAATAAGCGAACGTATAAACGTGGGTAGGGGTAATATTAAGGATTTAATAATAAGAAGTTGGGGTGCAATTGATATGATTTTGCATGCCATAAGTGGATGGCCATAATTGAGTCAATTATGGACATCATTAAAAGTTGACTTAATTAATAATTTGAATAGGGAATTATTAAAACTGGGGTAAAAGATTTTAAGTGTTAATCAATGCTTAGGATACGAGGTTGGACTCGTTTGTGACGTAAACCTGCCCGGACCCGCCCGGCAAATCCAGTGGTCACAAATGTCAGCCCAATGTGAGAGGTCCTAGGCCTAAACTAAAGCATAACAGTTGTAAAGACACGAGGTTAGACTCTTTTATGGTGTAAGACTGCCCGGACCCGCCCGACAAATCCAGTTGCCATAAATGCCAGTCTAATGTGAGAGGTCTTTATGAGGTTATGGCCTGAATGAATTAAGAAATACTTAACCAGATAAACATGTAAAGTGGGACATGGGGGTTAAGTAGGTGCCTTGGGTGGCACGAGGAATCTAGGGGGTGCCCTTAGTGTCATGTGAAATACGATTAGTAAGACTTAACCAAACACACATGTAAATGAACATGACTAAGAGGGTTAAGTGGGATATACTAGTGACAAGCTTAGGTGGGTAGCTTGTGGGGGGCCATTTCGACCAGTATCCCAAACGTATCTTTGTGGGCTCGACCCAAGTCAAGGACAGGACACGCATGCTGGGTTTGACTGTAAGAGGCCAAAACGGGGAGCGGTGGCAACGCAAGTCCAACGGGTTTCATATGCGTGTGTGGACCCGGGCTGGTAGATAAGACGTTGTTGCATCGTGTAGGTATAAGCCGTGCATTCTCAAGTTGTATCGGGTTGCCACTTTAGGGGAGTGATACACCCCACTGTGGGGCCAGCACGGGTATCTACGAGTAGGGAGCCGATCGAAAGTGGGTAGTGGGGTACACCTAGTGGAGATAGGGGCAGACGACACCTATGTAGTCAGCTAGGGGTACGCAAGGCTATTTATAAAGTTTCTGTGTGAAGCAAGTGGGATCAACCTTTAGGGTGACTGGTGCAGTGCAGTGTAGTAATGTGCGGTGCAGTGTAGTAATGTGCAGTGCAGTGTTGCAATCATTCGTTAGTAATTAGGTGTGCCTTTGACGTTATCTTTCACGTTATCATTATCTGCTCATTCCATACCTAATAGTTCATAGACGTTTACTTGTCTTCCAGCTTATGCCTTAGTCTAGTTATTTTGATAATAGTGTTGTTAGAATTATCATACTCGCCAGACTTTATGTCTGACCCCCTCCATTCCTATCCTTTTTCCCCCTCCAGGTCCTCAGGTTGGGCCCAGCTCTAGTGGAGTTTGATTGGATTGCTTCATCTCTCTTGGAAAGCTTGGACCGTTGAAGTAAAGTCCAGCTTGTTATCTTTTTAATGGCTATTTATGTAATGGGATTATGTATTTTGTTTTTATGAAGATGGATATTGTACTTGGTTTTATGATGTAACAAACATGTTTGATTTCCACTGCAATAAAATGAAGTTTTAGATTTCCAAGTACTATTTATTATCTGTCTTGTTGTAATTTTTCTGTTCTATATTCACTTATAACCTCCATGGAAGTTAATGCATTCCCTTTGTGAGTGACATTAATGGACGTGGGGTGTTACAAGCATCAATGCCACTTAAATTTTGGCCTGATGCTTTTGCTACAGCAGTGCATCTCATAAATAGGTTACCAACAAAGGTGCTTGATTTTAAAAGCCCTATTGAAGTCATCAATAATGTTAAACCAAAGTACAATGAACTGAAGGTTTTTGGGTGTCTATGTTTCCCTTATATAAGACCTTATAACTCACACAAGCTTGATTTTAGTTCTACACCATGTACTTTTCTTGGTTATGCTCCTAACTATAAAGGTTATAAATGTCTAGACAGTAGTGGCAGAATTTATATATCAAGACATGTTACTTTTAATGAAAGAGTATTTCCTTTTAGCAAAGAAGAGTACAAAACCACAGAGAAAGTGTATAATCCAAAGGTATCTATTCCTAGTATACCTGACCTTCATGAAGAAATTATTCCAGTGTATAAGCAGAGCAACACACAGCCAAGACAAGTGACTACTGATGATTCAAGCCCTCAACACACATCTCTCAGAAATGACACTACTCAAGGGTCAACCGAGACACCTAAAAGCTCTAACAAAAGTCCTTTAAAGAGTGTTAGTGACAACAATCAAGAGAACACTACACCACAAGAGAGTGATCATAACAAAGTGGACACTACTGCTCAAGTTCAGAATAAGCATCATATGACAACCAGGGGCAAAAGCGGCATTTTTAAACCCAAAGTGTTTCATATTAAAGAATCTCTTGATGAGCCATCTACTTATCATCAGGCAAAGCTGAATGATAAGTGGATGGATGCCATGCAAGAGGAGTACAATGCACTAATAAAGAATAACACTTGGACACTTGTGTCATGTCCCAAAAACAAAAACATTATAGGATGCAAGTGGACTTTTAGAATTAAAAGAAATCCCGATGGTTCAATATCTAAGTATAAGGCAAGACTAGTGGCTAAAGGATATTCACAACAGTATGGAATTGATTTCAAAGAAACATTCTCACCTGTTGTGAAATCTACCACTATAAGAATAATACTAACAATTGCCTTACACAAGAATTGGGCCATCAAACAATTAGACGTCAATAATGCCTTTCTAAATGATGTATTACAGGAAGAGGTCTACATGGATCAGCCTGAAGGCTTTAAGGTGCAAGGAAAGGAAAAATTTGTATGCAAACTCAGCAAAGCAATCTACGGTCTCAAACAGGCTCCACGAGTTTGGTTTGACAAACTCAAGTCAACTCTCTCAAGACTAGGCTATAATCCCACAAAGGCTGACAACTCCCTATTCACTAAATTTTTCAACAACACTGTTACCTACATAATTATTTATGTCGATGATTTTCTAATTACAGGAAGCAGTATTGAAGAAATTCAAAATGTTACTAGACAACTAAATATGGAATTCTCAATCAAGGACCTAGGAGACTTGTCATACTTCCTTGGGATTGAAGTCATCAGAAATCATAATGATGAGTTACAACTAAATCAAAGAAAATACATCAAAGAAATTCTTACAAGATCAAATATGGACAAGGCAAATCCACCACCAACTCCTATGGTCAGCAACATACAAATCAGTAAAGAAAAAGGTGAATCATTTGATAATGAAAAACAATACAGGAGTATAGCAGGGGCTCTTCAATATGTTACCATTACAAGGCCAGACATCACCTATAGTGTGAATAAAGTCAGTCAATACATGCACAAATCACTCAGTGATCATTGGGTAGCTGTAAAGAGAATACTAAGGTATCTAAAGGGAACTATTGATCTATGTCTAAGCATGAAGAACAACAAAACTTTAAACCTAACAGGCTATGCAGACTCAGACTGGGCAAATGATAAAGATGACAGAAAGTCAACATCTGGTTATTGCATATTCCTTGGTAAAAGCCCTATATCATGGTGTGCAAAGAAACAGTCAACTGTGTCAAGATCAAGTACAGAAGCGGAATACAGGTGCATAGCAAGTACAACAGCAGAACCAATGTGGATTCAATCCCTCCTAAGTGAACTACAAGTCAAAATTAGTGGCAACTACAATTTGGTGTGATAATTTAAGCGCTATAGCAATTACTGAAAATCCAGTTCTATATTCAAGGACAAAACATATGGAACTGGACATCTATTTTGTGCGAGAACAAGTCATGAAGGGAAAAATTGTAATTAACCATGTACCTTCCTCTTACCAAGTTGCAGACGTCCTGACAAAGCCACTGTCAAAGGTGAACTTCATAAAACACAGGGAAAGCTTAAGCATCTACAAATCCGTACTCAGATCTGATTTCACCAACAATGAGGAAGAGCCAAAAGCAAATCAGAACCCTAAGGACTGCAAAAACTTAGACTTTCTGCAAAATCAAAGGAAAAAGGCCATCATCAACTTAATCGCACCAAACAAAGCTGAAAATAGAAGGAATCAAACTCAAATTAACTATGGAAACACAACTTCTTTATCAGAGAAGAAAACTAAAGTCGATCCCTCAGAAAATTTCAAGGAGCTCGCAAAGATTTAAGGAGATCGCTTCACCAGCCGCCATTTTTTTTGTTGAGCAAACCCTAACTAACCGGTTAGGTTTGAGGGGGCATATTAGAGAACAATAAAATACAACTGTTAGGTTACACGTATTATTTCACTGTTATATGACGCGTTGGTCTATTACTCTTCCTGGACCAACGCGAATGAACTCTGGGCCGCACTAATAGCCCATGTACAAACTATATATAATCTCCTGTACTTCTATTTACAATTCATTCAATAAGAATACAATTTACATTTCTTTATCAATACTTTGATATAAAGTTTTATGGTTTGCATCAAATGCGTTAAGGTGTTATATTAGCATGTTCTATTACATATTGGCTTACATGTGCCCTCTATATGCCAGTTTGGATATAATGAATGTTTGTAGGAAAACAAATTAGCTATGATGGAATATATATGGAAATAATTTATGTTTTAGGAATGGTGTATCTAAAATAATCGTCACTTAATGTCAAAACTGTAAACAATTACTATTAATATTTTGTGCAATCTTGAGTTAAAAAAAAGATGGAATATATTTTTTGATCCCTAGTAGTGCCTGTTTTGCCCTGAAATATTCACTCTCTATAATCTGCTTGTCCATTGGCTAGCGGAAACACTGAATATCATTGTATTTTTGGAGCTCTCTTCCTAGATTTCTGGCTCATATAAGATAAGGTGCAATCTGGACCTCCTAATATATGAGTAACTTCAGTGGATGCTTTTAAAAAGTGAAGCAGTAATATTGTATTGAAGAAACACCTATTCTCACTCCAGTATTTTTCTTCTTCACCATTATTTTTTATTTGATCATACTTCCCTCACTTTTTCAATATTTTAATATAGAACACATAAAGGAGAAGCTGAGCTGAAGTTTAGTTCATTGGCTTCTGTTATTGTAGTTAGAGGGCCTTCTTATCAATTTCTTGATAAAGGACAAAGAAGCTTTGATTTTGCAAGCTCCAAAACTTAGGATCTTGCACATGTAGGAGGAGTAACTGCTACTCCATCTCTTGATCTTGAAAGAACCAACAATTCTATCAATTCTAGTAGCCAAGCTTCTTCTGTATGAACATTATAGAGTTGTAAAAGATATTCATGTAAATGATCCTTTTTGTACTTCTTTGGCTGCTTAATGCATAATTGCATCTACTGTTGTTATCATTTGATATTTTAGGTTATTTTCATGTGGTGTATGATGTAGATAAAGCTATAGAAAATACATATCTAATCATGTGTATGCTATAAGAAATTTCTTATTTTAGTTGAAGCAACAAAAAGTACACTTGTTTATATTTATTTAAACTGTAGGCCGACTCAAGTCTACTTATGAACTCACTAATTTAATTTTCTTGACTGATTATGTTTTATCTAGAGATAGTATATTGCTAATTGTTTAACAGAGTGTTGGTTGGAATGCAAAGATAGGGTAGTATTAATTGGGAAGCATCAGTTTGTGATTTGACAGTATATATGATAGAATAACGATTGGAAGATTGCGAAAGACCTCATCTTTTCAAGGTACATAACTATACAGTTCCTTCATTTTTCTTTAGATTTTGCAAATATTAACTTTAGCATATACACTACTAAATCTTATTACATCGAGTTCTAGCACATGCATGCGATAAGAATTCTTGCAGCTGTCAACTGTTGGCGGCGACCAGGTGCCACTGGAAGCAACCTGTTGTAGCTTGAGAGGTTAATTCAAATGTGCTTCTATTGTTTCAGACATTTTTGCTACTTGGATTTAAAAAGTTATCCTTCTTATTCAATGTTGCACTATTGTTTCACTACAATAAAATCTGCAATCGGTTACTTATGCATTATTGTATAGTACAGATCAGCTATATCGGTTACTTATGCATTATTGTATAGTACAGATCAGCTATATGTTATTTAGTCATTTCCATTTCAACTAATTTCTATCATCTGGAAGATAAATGAAGAAAGTTGTACTTGATGCATTGTTGAAATTAACTAGAAGAGAAACAATAGGAGAAATTAAATTTGAAGATCAATAATTTTGCATCCGAGGTATGGTGACCCTACTTGTATTTAACCATGTCCCAACTTGGGCTAAACCATGATATCAACCATTACATGCTATTCAAAATTCAACTTCATCAAATAATTATAATCAAACCCACTGTCCTCATAAATAAGTTAAGAACAATGCAAATATCATATGCATGTGAACATATACCTCATGCAAGCATACATCGAGAATAAAAATAAACCGTATGCGGTTATAGAATATAATTTTTCATGTAACAACTAACGAGAAAGAGGTATAACATAAAAGGCAGATTTTTTTTCCAGAAGAGGAGCCTGACCCATTAAATCGAAAATAGGAGAATGTAATGAAAAGAACAATATTACCTATGTATCTTTGGCCACTAACAATTGAATAAAGCGTGACCTACCAATTAAAATTCTCAAAAATTCAAGCAAACCAATTAGCTATTATCAATCTATAATGAGATTTGCAATACGATGCAGCTGAAAACTTCAGCTTTGAGTTAACTCATTTTTAAAATCAAATTATTCAAATTAGATGAAGAGATAATCAATAATAGCAATTTAACTTAATTATTTGGAGAAGTATAAACATAAACCCCTTTGATACACCTTCGTTTAGAACTAGTAAAAGTTACTCCTTGGAGTTGATGGTTGTAATCAATAACAAATGAGAAAAATGAGATTGAATATGTATATTGATATCAATATTTGAACTGTGCATCTTTGAATAATTATAAGAAAAATGGAGTAAAGTTGTTTTGTTCGCACTCATGGGTCTCATTCTCAGCTAAGGTTGGATAATGCATACTAAGTTGTCAGTACATGGATTTTGCATAAAGAAAGAAAACGAGTAAAGAACAGGGATATATAAATTTAGTATGTACATCCACTACGCGGTGGTTCGATCATTTTTTTGATAATTTTGTGCATTCGCATTCACTTTTTTATTTAATCATCGTGTAGAAGATCAATGCAGAGTTTAAGTTATTGTATGTGAAGCAAATGACAATTGAAGTCGAGTGCCAAAAAATGAGTCAATAGGTGCAACAGAGTAATCCTAGCAACATAGAATTTTTTAGGTATGTAATGTTATATGAGTCATTAGGTCCCTCGTCCTTCTCGTGTTAATCGTTTACCCATTAGGAAGGATTCAGTTTTTGAGGTATGTAATGTTATATGATTGAATTTTTGAGGTATGTAATGTTATATGATTGAATTCTTACCATATTTCAGCATTTGACATAGTACTTCAATCAGCATTTGGCAGAGCATATGGCTAGCTGATGGCAATGATTTATGCTTTCTTTATAAGGTATATTCCAATAAATATATTTTTTAGTAATTGTGGAGTAGATATATGATTGTGTATTGAATAATCTAAGTTAGATTTCACAAGAGTTACTGCAATTCTAATGGTCACAACACAATGTTCCTCTTCAATCTTCATGTCTTTAATGTAGTCCTTTTTTAAGTTGCTGAAATATGTGTATTGTCTAGATGGAAGGGGATAAAATGTTCTCTCCAGTTTGGAATCAAAGCCCTGATATGGATATACTGTATATATGTGTGGGACCTTCTTTCAAACCCAACAAAGCGGTGACAATTAGCATGGTCCCTAATGTATCAACTGGCCACTAGAAACATAAACCACTTACTGATGGAAAACATAATGGTAAATCCCCTTCTACCAATCCAAAAAGGTAATTTACTTCAACTTTTTCTTCTTTATATTAGTGCTTCAAACCCTCATATTCAAATTTCGGTTGCATAACTAAAAATTAACGAATCATATAGTGAAGTTAAATAGACGTATCTGTCCCCAACATACATAAGTCTATAATTAAACTATGCTCTTTAAGTCTTCTAAGAAATTGCACCTCCTCTATAATTTCGGTCGCCAAATGGAGACTGGATCGTATTTTCCGCGTCCCGGGACAAACCCGACCATGCACCAGAATTGGGCAATGATCTTAATGCTGAATACTTTGCCATCTTCCTTGTCGAATGGGACAATCCATCTATAATGGTAAGAGTGATGGAAAGTGCAAATGATATATCAGGCCATGTGAATCACCCCTTCTATAGTCCAGATGGAAGGAGCATCATCGTTACTGCAGATCTTGCTACTATTTCAGTTAACCCCATTTCTTTGCCACTGTTCCTGCACTCTATTAGGACTTATGGAGATATATTCACCATTTATATTGACACCGTTGATATTTACAAGAAGAAGAGAGTGCAAGAGTTCAAGCGTGTTACACACACTAGGTACGAAAACTCCACTGGTACTTGGACTAAATCTCAACCTGGGATGCCAAAGCAGCATGGAATCGATTTTTGCAGAGAGAACCTGCCAGTGTGACATGCCCTTACCGCAATGGTATGTTTAGTAAGATAATTTGTGAAAAGAATGAAGTCGAACTAGAATAAGAATGGTGTGCTATTTGTTTATCATATTGTGCTTCTGTTTGTGTTTACCCTATTGCAATACTCGTGAACTTAATCAATAGTTTCTGTTTTTATCTTTCCTTCATTTTGTGTAGATTTGTTGAATTCATGTATCATGTAAGTGTGCTGGTGAACGTAAACCAACATGCACAATATGCCTACAGTAGAAGAAATATTGAGTTCTGATTAACTAAACATATATGATTATCTGATATATTTATCACTGTATTCCAAATTTATTGGAAAATGCAAGCACTTTACTTTTTACGAAGCTTGGTGCTTAACATTCTGAACATTTTTATGTGCTTCTGTAGCTTACTGCATTTTACTTTGATGAATGGTGAACTGGTTAGGGTACTGATCCACACTAATGTGATCAAATATATGAACTTCATAGTTGTCGATGGTAGCTTTGTGTACAAAGAAAGGTAATATAATAATACTGTTGAATTTAATTTAACTATTCGTTATGAACTACTGAATACAAAGTTAACAAATATATTGTGTACTCGCAACAGATGTGAAAGCATTTAATTCAGCAATGATGGGACTGTTTGAAAAGAGGCGAGCAAGAAAGTTCTTTATATACATACAAGACTAAGAAGAGAATGATCCTAAAACACAAAGGGGATTTGATCTCAATGCAATTACCACATGAGAATTAATTTTGTGAGTACCTACTATTTTATTAGTTTCTTTTTACTTGAATTATATGCAACTTGTTTCTATTTGGTAGAAGTTTAAAGTGTAATGGTGCAATATTTATGAGTTAGAAGAGAGTACAATTGAGTTTATTGGCCATGCATTGGCACTACATAGAGATGATAAGTACTTGGATCAACCTGTAGTTGAAACTAAACATAACAAAGCTATTTGTAATGTTCTGTGAACTCATAAATTACCCATTGAAAACTCAACATTGAATTGCAGCCTCGTCATGTGCAAACATCACTTACGAATGCTAGCACCACCTGGTTCTTATAAACATGTTGTACATGAAAAATAATTGAAAACTATGATTGTGGGTAAACTTTATTCATTGCATGTTAAATAAAAACCAACTACATTAGTATCATCCATTAAGTGATCATTTAAGTGTTAAAAAATTAAAATACCTGCTATGATTCAGTATTAATAATTAGATGCCTGTTATCATAAATCTACTAATGTCCTTGTTTTTTGCTCTCTAGGATCTGAAAGACGCACTGAAAAGACATAACAAAGAATTTTTGGTAATCAAGCAATGAACAAGGCTTTAGTTGTTATACATGTTGTCGTATTTTGTTAGTACTATTTGTATAAACTTGTTTGTGAATGTTTGTGGTATGTGACATATTTTTAAAAGCTACAATCGAACTAATTATGGATATTAAATTTGATTATGTGATTAATGTGTTTTTTAAATTTTTTGAATATGATAATGATATGATTGATTGTTTGTTTGTATATGTTAATTATGTAGTTTAATTATTGGTTTGAATATGAAAATCATGTGATTGATCACTTATTTTATTATAGATATTATGTAAGCGGTTATTGGAAATGATACATGTTATTAATCATAAGTAATAACATTGAAATATGTTGTTAAACAACCAATGACTTTTAGCAGCGTTTTAGAAATGTTACAGAAAGAATGTAAAAGTTATATAAAAAATTATATAGTTGCATATAAAAAACGCTACAGTAATTACTTTAATTGCATGTTAAAAACGCTACAATAAGATGATTTTGGTAGCGTTTACTACAACACAACAAAAAATTCAGACTTTTAGTTGCATGTCGTATCGCAGCATTCTCTAAAACGTTGCTACAAGTTATAGTAGCGTTTTTTCAAGGCTACCAAAAGTATTTTCTGGTGTGGTGTTTTCTCCTTTTTCCCCTCACTTTTCTCACTTCAAGGAGAGAAATAATTAGTTGAACCTAAATTTTAGAAAGGATAACATGATATTTGTAATTATAAGTTTAGTGTCTTGTCCTTCAAGCTTTGAATCCATAGGCCACAAAAGTTTTTCTTAGTGGTGTACAACAGAAGCATGTTGTGGTTTGACTTTGAGTTAGGTTAAATAAAAATTTGACTGCCATACACATTTTTTTTGGCGCTTATGTGCATTGTGTATACATATGTAAGTGTATGTGTACATGAAAAAAAGCAAATGACAAAAATAATTAATAAATCAAATCAATTGATTGAGAAAGACAAAATCAAGTGCATGGCCTTATATATTCATGAATGTTATAAACCAAAATACATGATAGTACAATCCAAAATTTACACAGTGGCTGTTTTTTGATTTCAATAACTCTGGAAATTATAATGGAATGGATTAAAAGAGTCGGTGATGGCTGTAAATGTAACGATACGCTTTTTGCCTGACCTTAATCGATCGCTAGATCGATTAAAATCATTCAAAACCCGCATACTTTAACTTTGGGAATACAATACATTAGAACAATAACAACAGACTTTTATAAACATCATAATAATGTTACATCAGAGTACAGAATATCATAGTACATCGATAAATAAAATACAGCGGAAGACTTATTACAATAAATTAATACAATATACAGTGGAAGACTTTCTATGCTCTGGACACAGCTTTAGGCTTCGATCCAGGATCCTGCTCAAGAGATAAATATCTGCAAAAAGTTACTCGACTGCCCGTGTGGAAAAGAGGGCACCCGAGTTTGCAAGTGAATTATAGGTCAGTCATGGGACTAGTATGAGAAATATAACTTAACTAATCTAATAATAAGGCTAATCATAGGACCACGCCACTAACGCGGAACGGGTTTACTCCATTGGATTTCCAGTGCATAAAATAAAGTAAATCGTTAAACAACGCAATGCTTTTTAGAAAAATGAAACCATTATAAGACTCAAGTCCCATCACACAATGCAACGCAAACCGGAGGATAGAGTTTTACCTTATAATGGTAAAAAATGCTTGATACGATAAAAACGGATTTGATATTATTATTAGTGTATATATGTTTCAAAAACACTTCAATCATAATGTATCAATCATAAACGGCATAGTACCCCATCCTGTCGCCATACTAGTTCTACAATCAAAACCGCATTGTGTCGTATTGGAAATTGGGTTTCCATCATGAGATCGAGGCTAGGGATCGTCCTCTCCGATTCGAGACACTCTAGCAAATGCCTCAGGATCACACCTATGGGCAACCCTTGGAGAGGTAGGGCCGGTCCACACTTAACAGTAGTGGACTAGTTATGCCTGAACACACGCTTCCCGGTCCTTTTGAACCTCCAATATGGCCACTAACAACCTATAAAACCGAAATACCTCATAATCCATCATCTACATAAGTAAAAATGTCAAGGCTGGTAGGTCGCTAACACCACTCTACCTAGAAAGAAACGTGTGCACTCCCTACGGTCCATATCCCGTTTTTGACTCATACCAGGTTGAGAGGCTTGCGAAGTCACGCTATACACAAAGCTACGCCTAAACAGGCTATGCTTTGATCATCAACCACAAGGCCTGCTTTTCAACAAAAGCCTTGATCCATGCATCTTAGCATGCCACATTGTCAATCCATACCATACTATTGATTCCTACCAATATATAACCTCTAAGCTCGTACGTCTCACAGAAGGGTGTTATCCACTAAACAGATATATATTTAGCCGAGATCAACGAATACAGCATAAAGGAATACAACGTCAGACATACTATCCATTTACAAGTCCGTTCCGGGTCTGAACGAAACCGGAGGAACCTTATACCTCGCATATCCGAACAATCAACAAATACGTCCGGACAACTACCACTGCAGCCCCTTCAAGGTAGCTACTCCAATCACGGGCGTCAATAGTCCTCATCCATTCGATGTGAAGATCGTCGGTCTTCAATCACCGTCTTCAAATCTTCGACTTAAATCTTCGTAGTAATTATTTGAAATAAGTTGAACTCGGCCTTTTCAAATAATCCTCGAATACTTATCATTTTAATCATTTCATATCGTTCATATCTATTTATAACGGTTTATCGCTATTTTTATTTATATAAAAATAGCTAAATATAATTAAACGACGCTACGGGTCAATGAGCGGCCCTGGCGGTGTTTTTATCCAAATTTGATTTGCACTTATCTCGAAATCTAACTGTTGGATTTTGACTAGATTTATATCGTTGGAAAGATCTTCCCAAGGCGGTCCTAAGGTTCCAGTTTTGGGAAAATCTGACAGTCGGATCTTTCGGTATAACCGTTTAAAGTTACGATTTCAAAATGTGAACTACCACACGTGTTTCATTTATATTTATATAGTTATAAATATAAATCGTTTGGCGAATCTACTAACGCATTTAACTCTACATATAAAATAATATTTAACTTCACATAAAAATTCTAATGTATGTATATACCACAAAAATGATTCTTTCACCTTTGTTGACAGTTCTAGTTTATTTTTGGTGGATCCTTTTTAATAAATTCATGTTTAAATCCTAAATCATGAACATTTCTGTAATTCTTTACCTAGCATTAAAAGTGTAGCTTTTTAATGTAAATGTATTTTATTCCTATTCTTTTTATTGCATATGAAATGTCAATAAAAGTGCAACTTTTATTTCTACTCTTTTTATCGCATCTAAAGTGACGATAAAAATATAATCTTTATTTCTACTCTTTTTATTACATCTAAAATGACGATAAAAATATAACCTTTATTTATATTCTTTTTATCGCATCTAAAATGACGTTAAAAATGTAACATTAAAAATGTTATTCTTGAATCTACTCTTTTTTTTATTGTCTCTAATTTGGCAATAAAAATGTTTCTTTAAAATCTATAATTTTTGTTTGAACAACCTTGACGATAAAATATGTTCTTTTCTATCTAAAAAGAAAATGATAACTACATGTGTTCTTTTCATCTAAAAACAAAATGATAACTACATATCAATAAAAATGTCCCTTTTTATCTAATCTTTTATTTACATCCAAATTGTAAATATAAAACCAATCTATGAATATATAAAACCAATCTACACAAAGCTCGGTGATCAAGCACAAACAATATCATGTAAATTGAAAGGGAAGAAGATTTTTTACCTCTTGTAGGGTAGAGAAGTAGGGTAGTAAAGGCAAAGAGGAAGCTAATGGGCGGAACAACCTGCATAGGAGGAGTCGGCCGAAGGTAGAGCACGGTAGTAGCCATAATTGAGCAACGAAGGAAGATTGATATCAGCCAATGTCGGTGCAGAGGGATAAGAGGACGATTGAAATGGGTGGCGCAGACTGTGGCAAAGTGTAACGACCCAGCGGTTTTCGGCCTCGAAAATCGACATAATATCACCATGTCGACTATTCAAGTACCGAGAACACCGGATTGTTATGAGAAAGAAATTTAGAGGGTGAGATAAGAAAGAAAGAAATATAGGAATAGAAGAAGAAGAAGATCACAACGCAGAGTCTCACATTGCAGCGGAACAAAATATAATATAGAGATAAATCTGTATTTAAAACTTAAAACTTAAAATCAGAGTACAACAACATCACTGGGCAGTTATAATGATCTGCCTTATATACAACACAGCGGAATAGTATCATATGTCCGAATTCTTCTGACCCGTCTCTTCACAGCATTCGATAACCTGAACCTGTACATTCCGGGCTAACCCGAGCATTTACAAAACATCGGGTCAGTCTGGTGAACCAGAGTGAGATAAACTCGCACAGTATTTAGGGTAAATCATCCAATCCTGATTTTAGAGTTCAAAATCTTTTCAAAAGAAAATGATAATAGTAAGACCAGTCCACACATAAACACGGACGGTTTTTACCTTACTATAACCCAAAACATTTTCGAAATCAATATCTTTCTCTGATATTATCATAATGTCTAAATACAAGTAATTAACAATCTAGAGGAACGCTTGCATCTCACGCTCCCCATATATAGTATACAATCGAAAACCGTGGGCGCTTATTGGATATTGGGTTTCCAACTTGACAAGGTATGGGACCACCTTCCGCACGTGTATCTCTAGAGGCGAATACACTGGGTTCAACAAGAACGTCTTGCAACCCGGCCCTCACATGACCGACCACTCATTTCGCTTGAGTGTATCGAATGTATATCACCGACGGTTGGGATCAGCAACCGCCTGCCCGAAAAGGGACAGCATCGAATATAGATTCAAGAAGCAAATGGAATTTCTCTAGATAGGTGATCATACATCCTAATGGGAGCGACCCACATAGCCATGCTGCCTGCCCGATTTTTGTCATCTTCCGGTTGATGAGGCTTGAGGTCAGAATTTCCTTTACAGCACCTGGCCACCATTCACTTTGAATGCCACATCGTCAGATCCGCCAGATATCACACTGATTGACATCCACAAAAATACTCTAGTTTATCTGGCTAGAGAATAACCATTTCTCCGCCATCAACTATGGTACGTTTGGAGAAATCAACGCATGTAATTCCTTTGGAAATACTCTGTCAGACATCCGTCCATACAAGTCATCCAGGAACAGGATGAACCGAAGGCACCCTCCTACTGCATCCTAGGAATCACCCTACAGATCAGTAGCGAGAAATCCTTGCAATCCGTAGTTTCCAACCACGACAGAATCACTGTTGAAATATCTCCGGCCGCTAAACCAGAGAAATCCAATCAGTAGTTCTTCCGCTTATGAAGATCAACGGTCTTCAACTGCTCTATCTTCAACGATCTTCTTTCACGTATACGCTGGTCGGAATGGTTTTCGAATATAAATTCGATCCCGGTCTTTCCGTACCAACGATCGTATGGGTCAACTTTGATAGTCGGTGTTTTAACTATCAAATAAATAACTGTGTGAACAACATGTGTTTGCCAGTACAGTACTAACACTACAGGGCCTCTTTAAAATGATTAACGATATTTAATCTTAAATTCTTTAAATATTTCATCATTTTAAATGTAATTCTTTTGATATATATGATTTCAAACTTTCAAAGTTATTTCACTTTCATATCATATCAAAATCCTTTATTTTCTTATCGTTTCAAAACCCTTTTACTATTTTATTCCTTATTTACCATATTGGAAAGTGACTCCTCTTTTTCAAATGAACAACGTTATGAAATTCTTCTTTATTTTATCACCTTGGTATAATAACCACTATCTTATTATAAACCATTTTCAAAACTTAGCGTTTCAAATTTCCTTTTATCTTGAAAATACCATTTCAGACTTTCATTAAAACTCTTTTATTTCCCTTACTCAGGAAATACCATTTATATAGTAGGTCTTGGGCATTTTCTCTCCTCTATTACTTGGGTCGTCCACTTATAAATTCTCGACCCTTTTTCTTACATTCCGTTATCCTTTCTCGTACGGAACCAGATTATCTTCACCTTTTCATTATGAACTAATGTCACCCTCAGATATTCCCGAAGTCGTTCAAGTTGGGGTATTTAATTACCTCTCAGACCTTGATTAACAACGTTCCTACCTTTAAGTAGACATCAGTTGTAATTCAAAACTTGACATTCTTCTGATTTCAGACATGCCTTGTTTACCCATAAAATTTACTTTATACACTTCTTTCCTTGGTAATAATATTTCTAAATCCTTTGATAACGAATTTAAATATTCCGTCTCTTTTCTTCTTTAAATAATATATTTGTTGCTCGAATTTTTGGTCAACCAAATCATGACTATCATATTAGCAAATTCCAAATAATTAATTAATGATGTAATTAACTTAAATAATTTCTTAAAATTTATTTCCCAAATGACTATTCAAATTTATATCATCAAGTAAATTTCTTCTTGCTCGCTTATAAATCCGATAAAATCTCAGATTTTCTTTATAGAAACCGATTTATAAGTTCGATAAATAAATTCCCCTTTTTACAAATTCTATTTCAAATAATAGATTAAAAAAAACCATTTCAGTTATAAAACAAATTTTCATTACTTTAACTCGTCGATTTACTTGACGGTAGATCGATATAGGCCCTGTACTGCCAATTACTCCACCAACGATGCCCATTTGTTTAAACCAATCAAATAGTGAATTTCAAATCAATATTATACCATCCAAACAAACCAATCTGAGGATAATGGTCTCATAACGATCAAGGCTGAAATGTCAATCAAAGTATCTCACACTACCACAGCAATTCACACAATCCAATCGATTGGGTTTACTTTATAAATATGGCCAATACTTTGAACCAGTGGTCAAAATAACGGTTCAGTTTATCATTGAAATTTAAACAACGGTTTATTTCGGGAATTAAATCCATTTATATACGCATATATATAAACAAACAATCAAATCAACCATGAACAACAATAACACGCGACAACACCAACTTATATAACATATAAGTGGATAGATCTGAGTGAGTTTAACTCACCTGGATTGGTTCGTCAATAGATCAACTCATTTTAATCGAATTAAACTGCATTTAATTCTTTTGAAAAATCTGGTCGTTGTCTGCCCTGCTCTGCCCTTATCCATCGTGTCGTACTTGTCTCCAGGGTCACGGTATTTTTCGTTTCGTCTGAATCTGATTTCGTGAGCGTTCGAAATCATTATTTGAAGCTTTATAAATATTTAAACTAATTAAACCTTTAAAACCCTTAAATAAAAATTTGGGCCTTACCATTAAATCGCCCAGCCCATTATGTTTTCTGACCCGCATCCATTCTCCTTCTATAACCATCGAAACCCTTCTCAAACCCTTATTTCTCCAAAACAAATCTGCCGCCTCCAAAGACAGAAAAAGAACGAAACCCTAGGTCCATGAAAAACCCGCATCGCCTCCATTCCTGGCCGCCGTGACTCCCCGTTGTTGCCTCGGTCTCCTCCCCAGTTGCTTCGCCGTTCCCAGAGATCACAGACCGAATCGAAAAAGCTAAGTGGTTTTTTTTTTTTTTTTTTTACTCAAATTAATTCTATTTTGATTTTCCCTTTTGATGTTCTGTAATTTCGAATCTTTGTTCATTCTGAACTGAGTTGGTTTGGGTTTGTGGTTCGTTCACCGGGTATTTATACTTGTGGATGGTCATTGTTCATCTCGAATTGTTACACCCTAGGTTCAGATTTAGCTGCTACTAGATTTCGTAGGATTTTGCTTTTCATTTTCAGCCGTTCCATGTGATCGAACTTTTCGTGATTGATATGTCGATGGTTGTGGGTTACTTAGCAGATTTTGTTCGATCTTCCCATGTGAAATGTTCAGATATGCAAACTGCCCCTATCTATAAATATTGTTTGTTCACATGATCTTGTCTGCTGTTTAAATTATTTTAATTTGATTTCAGATCTGCATTGTAATAGCAGAACAACTTTTCTAGATTTGTATAACAGATTTTCTGGATATATATATAAACACACATTATCTATCTCGATTTTGATGGTGTAAGGTTTGATTTTCTTTATTGTACAATTGTCTAGGAAATTGGGGTTTTCTACTGTTTTAATTCAAGGCAATAACATGGCATGCCGTCCCTTTTGGTTTTATTGTCCACTCATATCAGTACAACATGTAGCTCAGGCACCGCTACACATTGTCCGTTCACATGGTCTGTATGAAGCTATTTCACTGTTCATGTTGAAACTTCATAGCTGTCTGTATTGTCTATATGGATTTGATGATGTACAATATGTTCATTTTACTGTTTTCCCTGGGTTTGTGCATTTAATTGATCCCATGTGGTATTTCTTCATTTGAAATCCTTCACTCTATATTATAGCTGTTTCTGATTTTTTTTTTCTTTGATTTGTAATCTTTCCAAATCTTTAAAATTTTAAAAAAATATATACCTATACATTTTCTAGCTATTAATAGCTTTTGCTTTTCTTTCTTTACAGGACTGGATTGTTGATGACAGTGGTGAAGGCTGCGCCCAACCAAGGAAGACTTTTTGTTGAAATTTACAAAATTTGATTTTTCATATTTCTTGTACACATTGTTTGGCGATTTCTTGTATCAATATTTGTCTATATATTATGTTTTCCTTTTTGTTAGTATAGCCACTGTTACAAACTAATGTACCCAAGCTATAGTCAATATATATATATATATGTGTGTGTGTGTGTGTTCATCTCATTACATATATAACTGCAAATGGTCATTTATTTATTCGACATGTCTGAATGTTGTACATAGGTTGTAAAATGGGGTTATTTAAAATTCTTATAATCTGTCGGTAAAAATTTATCAATACTTCTAATATATTCAAACCAAAACCGTACAACTATAATTAAGGTTAAGATGGATTTCCAAATTTGACATTCAAAAATATTTTGGTTTAGCAAATATTCGAATATATATAAAATTTAATATTGCTTAAATATTTAAATTAAAAGGGTCAAAATCCCATCAAATAAATATTTTAAATATTTTAAATGGTCAGAAAAATACGGGACATTACATTCTTCCCCCCTTAAAATAATTTCGTCCCCGAAATTGCTAAGGTAAGAAAAATGTTGTAAATTCCAGAATTTATTATTATTATTATATTTCAGTTTACTTAACCCCTCGTTAAATCATGGATAATTTCTACTCAGTCAATCTAACAAACAGACACCAATCAATCAACAATCAAGGCATAACAACTTAATCAATCAACTGAATCCACATTCAGTACTAGTATTTTATTCAACATATTTGAATATCAACCGATTTAATTTCAACTGATTTCTTCTTAATTATTATTAATCAAATTTCCAAATTCCAAATCAACGTTATTTACTTCCAACATTATTTCTTAATTTATTTTCAATACCATTATTACTTATAAATTCAATTCCACTTAACCCAGTTAAGTTCAATTCAAATCTTAACCAAATTTTGAATTCCACAACATCTTAATAATTTCATAAAATTATTTCTATACAAAAATATATTTTGGGTAAAATTATTTCATTTACCCTCTTTACAAAACAATATTGTGTCCATTACCAGTTCAACGCTTTTCAACACTTGAACTGATTAACAACACAATACAAAACATTTTCATATATAAAATTTGCAAATACGCTCTCATATATATACACTCAAACTCAATCTAGGGTGTTACTAACCCTATCCCTATCGAGTTACGCCACAGAGCCAAGGTTATCACTAAACCAATAGCTCTGATACCAACTGTAACGACCCGACGATTTTCAGCCTCGAAAATCGACATAATATCACCATGTCGACTATTCAAGTACCGAGAACACCGGATTGTTATGAGAAAGAAATTTAGAGGGTGAGATAAGAAAGAAAGAAATATAGGAATAGAAGAAGAAGAAGATCACAACGCAGAGTCTCACATTGCAGCGGAACAAAATATAATATAGAGATAAATCTGTATTTAAAACTTAAAACTTAAAATCAGAGTACAACAACATCACTGGGCAGTTATAATGATCTGCCTTATATACAACACAGCGGAATAGTATCATATGTCCGAATTCTTCTGACCCGTCTCTTCACAGCATTCGATAACCTGAACCTGTACATTCCGGGCTAACCCGAGCATTTACAAAACATCGGGTCAGTCTGGTGAACCAGAGTGAGATAAACTCGCACAGTATTTAGGGTAAATCATCCAATCCTGATTTTAGAGTTCAAAATCTTTTCAAAAGAAAATGATAATAGTAAGACCAGTCCACACATAAACACGGACGGTTTTTACCTTACTATAACCCAAAACATTTTCGAAATCAATATCTTTCTCTGATATTATCATAATGTCTAAATACAAGTAATTAACAATCTAGAGGAACGCTTGCATCTCACGCTCCCCATATATAGTATACAATCGAAAACCGTGGGCGCTTATTGGATATTGGGTTTCCAACTTGACAAGGTATGGGACCACCTTCCGCACGTGTATCTCTAGAGGCGAATACACTGGGTTCAACAAGAACGTCTTGCAACCCGGCCCTCACATGACCGACCACTCATTTCGCTTGAGTGTATCGAATGTATATCACCGACGGTTGGGATCAGCAACCGCCTTCCCGAAAAGGGACAGCATCGAATATAGATTCAAGAAGCAAATGGAATTTCTCTAGATAGGTGATCATACATCCTAATGGGAGCGACCCACATAGCCATGCTGCCTGCCCGATTTTTGTCATCTTCCGGTTGATGAGGCTTGAGGTCAGAATTTCCTTTACAGCACCTGGCCACCATTCACTTTGAATGCCACATCGTCAGATCCGCCAGATATCACACTGATTGACATCCACAAAAATACTCTAGTTTATCTGGCTAGAGAATAACCATTTCTCCGCCATCAACTATGGTACGTTTGGAGAAATCAACGCATGTAATTCCTTTGGAAATACTCTGTCAGACATCCGTCCATACAAGTCATCCAGGAACAGGATGAACCGAAGGCACCCTCCTACTGCATCCTAGGAATCACCCTACAGATCAGTAGCGAGAAATCCTTGCAATCCGTAGTTTCCAACCACGACAGAATCACTGTTGAAATATCTCCGGCCGCTAAACCAGAGAAATCCAATCAGTAGTTCTTCCGCTTATGAAGATCAACGGTCTTCAACTGCTCTATCTTCAATGATCTTCTTTCACGTATACGCTGGTCGGAATGGTTTTCGAATATAAATTCGATCCCGGTCTTTCCGTACCAACGATCGTATGGGTCAACTTTGATAGTCGGTGTTTTAACTATCAAATAAATAACTGTGTGAACAACATGTGTTTGCCAGTACAGTACTAACACTACAGGGCCTCTTTAAAATGATTAACGATATTTAATCTTAAATTCTTTAAATATTTCATCATTTTAAATGTAATTCTTTTGATATATATGATTTCAAACTTTCAAAGTTATTTCACTTTCATATCATATCAAAATCCTTTATTTTCTTATCGTTTCAAAACCCTTTTACTATTTTATTCCTTATTTACCATATTGGAAAGTGACTCCTCTTTTTCAAATGAACAACGTTATGAAATTCTTCTTTATTTTATCACCTTGGTATAATAACCACTATCTTATTATAAACCATTTTCAAAACTTAGCGTTTCAAATTTCCTTTTATCTTGAAAATACCATTTCAGACTTTCATTAAAACTCTTTTATTTCCCTTACTCAGGAAATACCATTTATATAGTAGGTCTTGGGCATTTTCTCTCCTCTATTACTTGGGTCGTCCACTTATAAATTCTCGACCCTTTTTCTTACATTCCGTTATCCTTTCTCGTACGGAACCAGATTATCTTCACCTTTTCATTATGAACTAATGTCACCCTCAGATATTCCCGAAGTCGTTCAAGTTGGGGTATTTAATTACCTCTCAGACCTTGATTAACAACGTTCCTACCTTTAAGTAGACATCAGTTGTAATTCAAAACTTGACATTCTTCTGATTTCAGACATGCCTTGTTTACCCATAAAATTTACTTTATACACTTCTTTCCTTGGTAATAATATTTCTAAATCCTTTGATAACGAATTTAAATATTCCGTCTCTTTTCTTCTTTAAATAATATATTTGTTGCTCGAATTTTTGGTCAACCAAATCATGACTATCATATTAGCAAATTCCAAATAATTAATTAATGATGTAATTAACTTAAATAATTTCTTAAAATTTATTTCCCAAATGACTATTCAAATTTATATCATCAAGTAAATTTCTTCTTGCTCGCTTATAAATCCGATAAAATCTCAGATTTTCTTTATAGAAACCGATTTATAAGTTCGATAAATAAATTCCCCTTTTTACAAATTCTATTTCAAATAATAGATTAAAAAAAACCATTTCAGTTATAAAACAAATTTTCATTACTTTAACTCGTCGATTTACTTGACGGTAGATCGATATAGGCCCTGTACTGCCAATTACTCCACCAACGATGCCCATTTGTTTAAACCAATCAAATAGTGAATTTCAAATCAATATTATACCATCCAAACAAACCAATCTGAGGATAATGGTCTCATAACGATCAAGGCTGAAATGTCAATCAAAGTATCTCACACTACCACAGCAATTCACACAATCCAATCGATTGGGTTTACTTTATAAATATGGCCAATACTTTGAACCAGTGGTCAAAATAACGGTTCAGTTTATCATTGAAATTTAAACAACGGTTTATTTCGGGAATTAAATCCATTTATATACGCATATATATAAACAAACAATCAAATCAACCATGAACAACAATAACACGCGACAACACCAACTTATATAACATATAAGTGGATAGATCTGAGTGAGTTTAACTCACCTGGATTGGTTCGTCAATAGATCAACTCATTTTAATCGAATTAAACTGCATTTAATTCTTTTGAAAAATCTGGTCGTTGTCTGCCCTGCTCTGCCCTTATCCATCGTGTCGTACTTGTCTCCAGGGTCACGGTATTTTTCGTTTCGTCTGAATCTGATTTCGTGAGCGTTCGAAATCATTATTTGAAGCTTTATAAATATTTAAACTAATTAAACCTTTAAAACCCTTAAATAAAAATTTGGGCCTTACCATTAAATCGCCCAGCCCATTATGTTTTCTGACCCGCATCCATTCTCCTTCTATAACCATCGAAACCCTTCTCAAACCCTTATTTCTCCAAAACAAATCTGCCGCCTCCAAAGACAGAAAAAGAACGAAACCCTAGGTCCATGAAAAACCCGCATCGCCTCCATTCCTGGCCGCCGTGACTCCCCGTTGTTGCCTCGGTCTCCTCCCCAGTTGCTTCGCCGTTCCCAGAGATCACAGACCGAATCGAAAAAGCTAAGTGGTTTTTTTTTTTTTTTTTTTACTCAAATTAATTCTATTTTGATTTTCCCTTTTGATGTTCTGTAATTTCGAATCTTTGTTCATTCTGAACTGAGTTGGTTTGGGTTTGTGGTTCGTTCACCGGGTATTTATACTTGTGGATGGTCATTGTTCATCTCGAATTGTTACACCCTAGGTTCAGATTTAGCTGCTACTAGATTTCGTAGGATTTTGCTTTTCATTTTCAGCCGTTCCATGTGATCGAACTTTTCGTGATTGATATGTCGATGGTTGTGGGTTACTTAGCAGATTTTGTTCGATCTTCCCATGTGAAATGTTCAGATATGCAAACTGCCCCTATCTATAAATATTGTTTGTTCACATGATCTTGTCTGCTGTTTAAATTATTTTAATTTGATTTCAGATCTGCATTGTAATAGCAGAACAACTTTTCTAGATTTGTATAACAGATTTTCTGGATATATATATAAACACACATTATCTATCTCGATTTTGATGGTGTAAGGTTTGATTTTCTTTATTGTACAATTGTCTAGGAAATTGGGGTTTTCTACTGTTTTAATTCAAGGCAATAACATGGCATGCCGTCCCTTTTGGTTTTATTGTCCACTCATATCAGTACAACATGTAGCTCAGGCACCGCTACACATTGTCCGTTCACATGGTCTGTATGAAGCTATTTCACTGTTCATGTTGAAACTTCATAGCTGTCTGTATTGTCTATATGGATTTGATGGTGTACAATATGTTCATTTTACTGTTTTCCCTGGGTTTGTGCATTTAATTGATCCCATGTGGTATTTCTTCATTTGAAATCCTTCACTCTATATTATAGCTGTTTCTGATTTTTTTTTTCTTTGATTTGTAATCTTTCCAAATCTTTAAAATTTTAAAAAAATATATACCTATACATTTTCTAGCTATTAATAGCTTTTGCTTTTCTTTCTTTACAGGACTGGATTGTTGATGACAGTGGTGAAGGCTGCGCCCAACCAAGGAAGACTTTTTGTTGAAATTTACAAAATTTGATTTTTCATATTTCTTGTACACATTGTTTGGCGATTTCTTGTATCAATATTTGTCTATATATTATGTTTTCCTTTTTGTTAGTATAGCCACTGTTACAAACTAATGTACCCAAGCTATAGTCAATATATATATATATATATATATATGTGTGTGTGTGTGTTCATCTCATTACATATATAACTGCAAATGGTCATTTATTTATTCGACATGTCTGAATGTTGTACATAGGTTGTAAAATGGGGTTATTTAAAATTCTTATAATCTGTCGGTAAAAATTTATCAATACTTCTAATATATTCAAACCAAAACCGTACAACTATAATTAAGGTTAAGATGGATTTCCAAATTTGACATTCAAAAATATTTTGGTTTAGCAAATATTCGAATATATATAAAATTTAATATTGCTTAAATATTTAAATTAAAAGGGTCAAAATCCCATCAAATAAATATTTTAAATATTTTAAATGGTCAGAAAAATACGGGACATTACACAAAGGAATCGAGTTAGATAGACGACGATACTTAGGTCGATTTGTTAGGGTTATGGAACTTGGGTGAAAATGATCTGTGGTTACGTTGGGAAGGGGAAGGGAGCGTTTGTTAGGGTAAACGTTAATGGGAATCGATAGGAAACCAAGGCCGAACGACTTTTTTTGGACAGATGGCACAATATGTATTTTTGGGTTAAAATGGAACCGCAAGGACTTCGATGAAGGATTGCGATTTCATATAATATAATAGATATGTATGAATATGTTATATATAAAATATAAAACTCAATCAAAAATGTAATGGCCTGCAAATCCATACTATCTAGGTTGACTAAATATACCACACATCCAACCCAAATTGCACAGAAATACGAATCATTAATAAAAAGAAGTTAGGGGATGAGAAATAGAAAGAAAGAAATATTAGAATAGAAGAAGAACAGAAATAACAACACAGAATCTCACATCGCAGCGAAATAAAATATAATATATATATATATATATATATATATATCTGCTTTTGGAATACAAAAATTTAACTGTATATACATATACATACCGTTTTCAGAGTACAATACAACACAGCCGGAAAAAAACTCTAGATATATCTAACGCTGAAGCCTCCTGCTCCAAGCTCCTCCAAGGATATCTGAAAATACTTGAACTACTTGACTGCCTATACAAATTTGGGCACCCAAGAATTTAGAGTAAAACAAAATAAACTCTGGGTTAGTCATGGGACTGGTGTGAGTAAACTCTAAACACTTGATTTAACTTTTGAAAATCCTTTTAAAAGGAAGGATAATTGTAAGACCTATCTACACATAAACACGGATGGTTTTTTCCTTACGAAAGGCACAATTTCCATAAATCCATCTTAGGCAATTTCTACCTAGGATTAACTGAAAAAGCCCTTGCACTTCACTTCGTCTTCGATTGTTTTTATATAATCTGATTTGTAATGCTACTGCCTACATGGAGTGGTTCTCGAATAAAAATCCAACATGTCTCTCCATATTGACAACGATATTGGCCAATACTTCGATAGTCAGTTATTTAACTATTGAAGAAAAATAAATAAACATTCATCCATAACACCAAACAACCACTGGGCCCCTTAATTAATATTTCATTAGTTAAATTCCTTCTCCATTTCCTTATCGATATTTGTTAACATGATATTTTCAATAATCTTCCTGCCCTCTTATGCTATTGGGAAAGCATTTCTCATATATCATCTTATTTTATTTTCTATACCTAGGAAATATCTTCTATTTATATTTGGAATTCATTTCCAATTACTCCTTCCTTACACGACCATTCATTTCTATACTCAAAAAATATTTATTTTTATATTCCCAAAATTCCACTTATTTGGGTTAAAACGAACATTGTGTAAAACATCGTTACAACAACCCAAATCACTGCACTCAACTAAATCTTATTCAAACATTGATCTTCGAGACTGAATCTTGTTATTTATCGGTTAAAAATGAAATCAATCAAGTTGGGATATAATCACCTCTCAGACCTTAATTGAATAACATCTTAACTTCAAAACAGACATGACCAGTTGCCTCGAATAATTAACACCGTAAAATCCAATTATGCATTTTTATAATGTGTATATGTTTCTCTTTTTATTTTTACTAGATTTAATTATAGATTTCCTTTTTGTTTATAATATTCTATTTCAATATCATTTCCTTATCGAATTCAATATATATTGATATATTTATTTTTTACTTATCAAATTTTCTTAAAAAATTTCTAACTCCTTAAATTTCCAGAAAATTTCACCATAACCTCCTTTGTATGGGTCACTCGGTACAACTACAAAATGCCTCTCTGGGCCCTTTCCATTCAAAAAGAAAATTAAAATGCCAAGCGGCTTGCCGATTCGGCGCACAAAACCTCATACGGAATTTAAACATGTACCTTTTTGTTGGGCACTTAAATTTTAATCTTCATTCTCTTCATTCCATACCTGTTTAACACATATGTGTTCTTTTCTAATTTATCCCAATTTAATCTGGTCATTTTAACTCAATTTGCTAATTTATTCATTAAGTAGCTCTTTTGCCTATTCCACTTTTTATTTGAACATATCACATTCAAATATATTTTTATTACTTATCAACAAATCGAATTCCCTTTTCAACTCAAGTTATATATTTGATTTCAAATATAATAACAAACCCCGTTTTCTTATCCAAAGTCCAATTTCGATTCAAAATTCCATAAACTAATTATTCTTCAAATTAGTTAATTCTATTCAATAATTAAAAATATGATTTTTGTTTCAAAAATCATTTCATTTACACAACTTGAGTTCATATTTAATTTGTAACTCAAATCTGGGATTTTCTAATGGAAATTCGGATTTTATTTGTATAAAATCCTTTTATTAATTTAAATAAACCGTTATGGTTTTATAATGGTTATGGCGCTGTTTTTCTGGAAATTTGATTTTGACGTAACTGAAAATCTATAAGACGAAATCTAGATTTTTCTCTTCCATTAGAAAAATATTATCAAATCGGTCTTGATGATTCTTGTTTCAAAGAATTCCGACTTAAATTGAGTTCTATATACTCAATCGAAGTTCGAAACGCCAATTTACGAACTATCGCGCTGCGGTGAGTTCGTTTTAATTATATTAAATATAAACATTTAAATTTTGTTTAATTTAAATTTCAATCTCGTTCTAATATTATATATATATATTAAATCTAGTTTTCAAATCTAACTTAATATTTTTGATTATCTCTAAGTATTGATTTTTTTCATTTACTCGGTTATAAATTTATTTATAACTCAATTTACTATATTAAATTCCAAACCCATTATAAATAAATTATTTATAAAATTCAATATAATCGAATTTTAATTATAAATCCGTTGGTTTTTCTCAATTCAATTTATATTCCGAATTCCGGAATATAATCAGTCATTCTTTATTTCGACATGTTTTCAAATTCACTTTTAAATTCATACTTGAATTTAAAATTTTCAAATTATCCAATGATAATTATCTCACTTAATTTATAAATGTTATTTATAAATTTAACTTCCTGGTTTTATAATTTAAAACCAGTTTCCATTTCAAATCCATTTGAAACCCAATTCATTTTATATTTCGAATTCCAGAAGAAAAACTATCATTCCCTTTTGAAAATGATTTCAAATTCTAAATTTAAATTCATACTCGAATTTAAAAATACAAATTATCTCTTGATAATAAATCACTGCATTTATAATCATCGTTTATAAATTAACTTGTTTTATATATATTCAAACAAGTTCCATTTCGAAATCTATTTAAAAACCAAAATCTTACTTTGGAATATTCTATTTCTTATATCTAATCTATATATAGAGTCTATTTGCATATTTAATTTTGGTTATATCTAATACAATTTAAATATTCTTTTTTGGAAATATATTTTTAATAAACCCAACCTAGTCGAATTCATATCATAAATCCGTATGGATTTATTTTAATTCAATTTACATTCTGAATTCCGAAAATAAATTTCATGGTTCCCTTTTTAATACGATCCCCAAATTCTCATTTTAAATTCATATTTGAGTTTAAATTATCCAAATGATAATTTTTCTTTATTTTTAAACATCGTTTATATTACTTGTTTATATATATTTAAACAAGTCTCGATTTCAAATTCTATTGAAATTAAATTTTTTACTTTAGAAAAATAATTTTCCCTTTTTAAATCTACATCTAGATTTAGACTTCCCAAATTATCAAAATGATAATTTTCCCATTTCAGTTATAAACACCATTTATAAACTCACCTGAATTCCCTACATTATTTAATTTATAAACATCGTTTATAAATTCACCACTTCAATTTCTTGTATTATTTAATCTATAAACATCTTTTATAAATTCCATTAGTTGTTTTTATTATTCAAAACAAGTAAATATTTCTTAGCCCATTCGAAATTCAAATTCTATTTTTGAAAAATAGATTTCCCATTTTAAATCTCAAAATATCCTTTTCACGATATTTTTTTAAATCAACATTTAGGCCCAGTGATATTCAACCAATTAAAAACACCCAATTATTAATCATAGGTTTTCAAACACAACATATATGACAATATATGTAAACAAACAATAATATTTTTGAGGAATCCAGTTGGATCCCTCCAACCTGTTTTCCTGCATCCACAGACGATAACCAACATAAATAATACCCATCCTGCTTCGAGGCGGGATATCGTGGTATAGAAGGTTATCCACTATCATAGCGTGGGGCGCATAGGGTCATCTACTAATGATACTGCGGGCATCCGCTATTGGTACTGTGGGAAATATCCAATCATCAATATATATATATATATATATAATAGCCACAAACACCAAGCCTAAATAACTAATATATTTAATAATCGCATGATATCAATTAGTAAATGCATCCAAGCAGCCAACAATTTGTTTTTACGATAAAATATTTTCTAAGTGTGAATTACTCACCGGGATTTTTATAATTTGCGATCCATCCCAGTTTCTTTCCAAATTAAATCTAACCATGTTCGAGTGAATCGCTAACTCCAACTTGTTCATTTCACAGCTACACACCCATCGTGACTCGTTTATTCCAATCTCACCTCGTATAACAAAGACGTATGTTTAAACAATTAACCATTTATATATTTTATGTTTACTTAGATAAATAATTAACAAATTTAAATTTACCTAATCCATTTATACATGCCGTGATTTTCTTCTCTCGTCGGCTTGGACCTAGGAATTTTTTTTTGCAACTTCACAGCAAATCCCAATTCTTTCACAAGCCACTTCCTTCCTCATTTTCAAATACAACAAAATACCTGTAGCTCCTCTTTCACGGATTGAACTCCAACTCCACTTGACTCACTTTCATTTACAGATTTTCAAACTCGAGTTCTAGGAAAGTGCAGACTAATCTCGGCATGTTACAGGAAACATGAATTTCACCAGTGTTCAAACTCTTCTCCAATAATTCAAACAGTACCTCTCTTGCTGTACGGAAACTCCCAAACTACTGTTAATGCACTATCGATCTCCTTCTTGCTCCCTTCTTCTTTCTGCCTCCTCCCCTATCGATCTCATGATTTCTCTCTTCAATATGAATAGTTCGGTCTTTCCAAAGATGAAACCGGTCTCGGCGTCAACCCAGTAGCATGCTTCCCCATTCCATCGATACTACTTCCCTCTCGCTATTTCGCTAACTCTAGTTCCACTGCCCTAAAAACATCACAACTTCCTGCTTCAAACACTTCCCCTAAATCCGAAGCATCGATGCCAAAATCGACACCATCCCCAAATCTGAACGTCGCACAAAGAAATCACCTCGCACAGAAATCGAACAGACCAGGTTGAATCGCGAGGCCCTACTTTGACTACAATCGATCGCTACTTCCCAAATTCGTGTGCCTTAACTTGTCATCGAGCCTAGAGGACTTGCGATCTTCGATTCCCTTTTTTTCTAATCTGAGAACTACGAATAGTATTTGCAACGACCCGGAAAATCTGAACCAATTTAAAATTTTTAAATTGGCTAAAGTAGTGGATTTTAAATATTTAAAATAAATATTTTAAATAATAGCAATGAAAAGTGAGTTTGAATCGACGTTTGAAAACGAATATAATTAATTCTAATTATAAACAAGGCCTGAAAAGGCGCTGCAGTTTCAAAAATTGAATTCAAACTTTGTCAGACTGTACCGGGTGCAAAACAAAACGGATATGAGTGAAACCAAAAATATTTAAATTTGTTAGTGAATACCTTTCTAACGAATCTGAAAAATCGAAGTTTCATAGCAGGATGCAAAAGTTATGGCCAAATGAATTTTCAGAAAGGTCGCTATGGAATTTATATAGCCCGTGAAATTGGCCATTTTGCATACGACCTCGGAATTCGACGAAACCACTTTTGTTGGATCTGGGATGTGAAGTTATTTCTAGTTTTCAAATTTCATAATTTTTGAAGCTAGTATGTGAGCGTGGCATAGGAAAATGTGTTTTGATCAATTATAGTTAAATTGGATCGGCCAGAAATGGGCCTTTTTGCAAACGGTCTCAGAATTCGACGAAACTAGTTTTGTTGGGACCGTATCGTCAAAACATAGCCAGATTTATTTTTCTAGAATTTTTCGAATCAGTTTTGGCCCTGGCAAATTGAAATATACGTTCAAATCGAATATTGAATGTTTTATACTTTAAATTGAAGGAAAACTGACTGAAACAGTCGAATGGGCCTACGAAACATATTCCATTGTGTTCGGAATGGGGGTAAAACGCTAGGGACGATAGTCGTTGGGTTTGAATTGGTGTTCGTGGGTGAAAGAGGGTATTTTTGGATTTTAAAAATTTATAAATATAAAAAAATATCATTGGCCCAGATATTTTTCTCTCCCCGATTAAAACGCGATTGACGGCGGCAATAGTTCAAAACCTTCCCCCTCATTTTCCGATTAATCCACGCCGAATTAGCTCGTGCCACAGTTGAACTTTTTGAAGATCTTCCCGAGCTCTTCAAATCCATACCTGGTTTCGATTTTTTCATTATGTATTTTGGGAGAACGGACGCCGAGAAGTCGACGTCTTCAAAGAGCCGCCGCCGCCACCTGAGTTGATCGAATTGGCTCCCCTCCTCGGCGCACATGCGCCTCACGTAGGCCTTCGACACTGCGCAGCCCGATCCTCGCATCGATTCACGGTTTGGATGAAAATCTGAAACCTAGTTTTGAACCTTTCAGCTGAGAGGTACGGGTGTTTAATTAAAACTGTTTTTAACAGTTTAAAACCATTGCAAACTTTGAAAAATCATATCTTTTTCGTGTGTTGACGAAATTCAGTGAAACAAGAGACAGTGGACTCGTGTAGACGTCTTCTACATTCTGAAGAGACCGCATATTTTTCTGAGCCTTCTTCTATTTTTGGTGTAGTGGAACCCAATGTGAGATTTCTAATTTATAAACGATATGGAAAACGACGATGTATAAATTATATAGTCGATGTATGAGTTATATAAGCTTTGTACACCTCTTGTATAAGCGTTGTATAAGTTGTACATTCGATGTATAAGTTGTATATGCGTTGTAAAAATTATATATGTGTTGAAATAGAAGTGAAATGCTATATATAAATATATATATACGCCCCTCGTCCACAAACCATGGACGATATTTATTGGTTGTGATTGGTGTGAAAATTGATTGATAGCGAATGGTTGATTGCAACTGTTTGTGGTTGAAATTGATTGATTGTGGTTGAAAAATACCCGTTTGTGGTTGAGAAATATTTGATTGAAACCACATAGGATTAGTTTGTGGAAATGAAATAAATATACATGCCGCCTACGTGCGAACTAGATGCATGATTCCCCATTATCAAAAGCTGCGAGGCTTTAAGGTAGAGCGAGGAGCCGTACTAGGGACGGTCCCGTTCTTAACTACCCTGCCGTTATTCTGCTGAAATTTTGAATAATATTCATGTGTTAGAATTATTTTCATTTGTTGAAACTATATTTATTCGTTGAATAAAAAACCTTCATGTGTTGAATGGAAATTCATTTGTTGAATAGAATTCATGTGTTGAATGGTATTCGTGTTTTTAAATATAAAAATCACCTTTTCATCGATATATACAAACTATAGAAAACCTTCATGTGTTGAATCGAAATTCATTCGTTGAATTGAAATTCATGTGTTGAATGGTATTCGTGTTTTTAAATATAAAAATCACCTTTATATCGATATATACAAACTATAGAAAACCTTCATGTGTTGAATAGAAGTTCATTCGTTGAATTGAAATTCACGTGTTGAATGGTATTCGTGTTTCAAATATAAAAATCACCTTTTTTTCGATATATACAAACTATAGAAAACCTTCATGTGTTGAATAGAAATTCATTCGTTGAATTGAAATTCATGTGTTGAATGGTATTCACGTTTTGAAAGAAATTGTTTTATAATAAAAATCATATTTTTATCATCGATATAAACTATATAAAATAATCTTGTTTTGAAATAAATTGTTTTATAATAAAAATCCTATTTTTATTACCTATATGAACTATATAAAATAATCGTGTTTTGAAATGAATTGTTTTACAATAAAAATCACATTTTTATTATATACATGAATTGTTAAAAATAGCGAAGTGTTGAAATAGAAGACAGTTGGATAAAAATGTAATTTTTATCAAATGTATGAAAAGAATATAGCTTTGAAATCGAAGAATCGATACATAATATAAAAATTGAATTAAAATATATCGAATAACGAAGCTGTAGTTCGTATTTTGAAAACGTGATTTCAAACGATTAATGCGGGAGATCCGACCATCGGATTTTCCCGAAACAACAACCGTTGGGTTCGCTTTGGAAATATCTTTCCAACGACACAAACTTTGTAAAAATCCAACGGTTGGATTGTATGGAATGTTTAATTCAAATCTGAAGAAAAACAGCGCCAGAATCGATTATATTTATATATATAAATATAATTATATTAAATCGAATAACGACGCTGCAGTTCGTATTTTGAAATCGAAACTTCAAACGATTATACCGGGAGATCTGACCGTCGGATTTTCCCAAAACTGGAACCGTTGGATTCATTTCCAATTACTCCTTCCTTTCACGACCATTCATTTCTATACTCAGAAAATATTTATTTTTATATTTCCAAAATTCCACTTATTTGGGTTAAAACAAATGAAATGACCCGAACTTCCCCGTGAAGGAAAGCCCAGATTGAATTGAGAACATGACAAATCAGAACACAAACATAAGAACATTTCATTGCTTATTACAACAATTACATCAGAATACAAGAATATAACAGAGTATGAATAAATCATATACATTTGGTAAATATCAGAGATTTAAATTACATTTAAATACATAGCAGCGGAAAAATAATACAAAACACAACTGAAAGAAATACACGGATACAGAGCTTTCCGAATATCATTCCAGCTGTACACCAGGATCTTGTGAATATAATATCTGCAAAACCCAACTACTAACTGCCCGTGTGGAAAATAAGGGCACCCAGAGTTTAGGTTAAAACATTAAACTCCAAGTAAGTCATGTGACTGGTGTGAGAACTAAAACAGTTATTAAAACTTTACTTTAAAAATAAAGTAAATCAAGGGACCACGCCGTATAACACGGAACATGTTTCCTTCCAAGAATACCAGGGCATATAACAAAACAGCGTAATGCTTTTTGGAGAAATGAAGCTATTATAAGACCCAGGTCCCATCACACAATGCAACGCAGGCCGGAGGATAGGGTTTTCCCTTATAATAGCCAAACATGCTTAGTACGTTAAAACAAATCTTTTGATACTATTATAGTGCATAGTGTATAAAACAACTTCAAATATAAACGTATCAATCCTAAACGGCATGGATACCATATATCATGTCGCCAATACTAGGCACTACAATCAAAAAAGCAAATGTCACGTATTGGAAGTTAGATTTCCATCTGTGAACCAAGGCAAGGGATCGTTCTTACCGCTTCGAGACAATCTAGCCCATGTCTCAGGCAAACGCGCAGACAAGCCTTGGATCGTTAGGGCCGGTCCACTCGATGTGGATTAAAATGCCTGAACACTGCATTACCCCGAACTATGGGGTGTAAATTTCGTCTGTATAAAGACCATCCATCGGCTCCGCAGAGACCGAAATAACCGAGACGCCTCGCTATCCATCATCTACATAAGTAAAACGTCAAGGCTTGCAGACTCCTAGCTAGAAGGAAACGCATGCCCTCCCTGATGTCCTCTTCCGCTTCTTGTTCACACCGGGGTGTGAGGCTTGCGAATCAACGCTACACAAAGCTATGCTATATTAAAGCCGTGCTTTGATAATCAACCACAAGACTCTGCTTTTCAACAGAAGCCTTGATCATTTGCATCTCAGCATGCCACACAGGCAATTCAGGCTATGCAACCGATGTCTATGAATCACACAAAATGAAATCCGATGTCAGACACACATCCATTTACAAGTTCGTTCTAGGTCTGAACGAAACCGGAGGCACCTTATTCCTCGTCCAGTATGTCCAATACAGGAGAGAGGCCCTCGCATATCCGGTCGATCTCCAAGTACGTCTGGACGATCACCACTTATTACCTTATCTTAGGTATACGGCCCAATCAAGACATCAGTAATCATCCAAACGATGTGAAGACCTTTGGTCTTCAACCACCGTCTTCATCAGCGACTTTTCATCGAATCAGTTATTCAGAATGGGATAAACCCGGTCTTTCTGAATAACTCGCGTATATAATAAACAAGTGCTATAAAAACACAACATATGCCTCATTCCAATCCAGAATATTCCTTTATTCAAATATTCTTATACTTTGGGAAAGGTTCCCATTAATTTTATCAAAGATAAATTCTTTAAATTTATTCTTTAATCTTCTTTTGGATTTCAATTCAAACCAAATTATGGTTTATCCAAACTAGTCGGGATTAGCGAAACTTACCGAAGTAATCATTTGTTTTAATTTCCAAATCCCAACCTATTCATTCCATGAAGTAAAACTGGTAATACTCCATGTCTAACACCACAGTGTTATCGGTAAATTCAATTACCATTTCACATTCAAGTCTAATTAAAGATTTAACTATCGCCTAAAGTAAAACTAGTGATACTCCATTCTCGATCATTTCTTGAATTTGATAATTTTAGTTATCAAATTCACCTTTCAATCTATTTAAAGATTCATTAAAACTCTAATTCAGTTTTAATTTCCAAAAATCATTACTTAATGATTATTCAAAGTTAAGAAATTAACCTTATCTTTAACCGGGTTAAAGAACTAACGTCATTTAAAACACAGCTCACGATAAACCCAAAATCACATTCCATTAACAATGGAAACTCCACGGAATACAGATCAATATATATAATCGATATGTACTTCAATATCCAGCCGATAATATAAATGGAATAATGACAAGGCCTTTTAAATTCCATTTATATTAATAGTCTTCCTCTACAGAAGCTCACTTCGATTATTACTAGATCGAATTCCCTTCAACTCCAATTTAATGTGTTAAATTGGAAAACTTTACTTTGGAAAATCTCCTTTAAATCTTAACAAAAGATTTATAAATTATAAATTCCAAATCACATTTCACGGTAAATCGGGTTAAAGAACGAATGTTGTTAAAAACACAGTTCACGATAAACCCAATTCACATTCCATTTTCTTCCGATTATTAAATATAATTGGAAACTCTAACAATCTTAATTAAAAGATTTACTCTATTCACATGGGGTTCAAGAACAGTGTTACTGAAGACACCGTTCATGAAAAACCCAAAATCTCATTTGATATTAAATACAAGACTCTGAATAGAAAATATATCGGCTTATATTCAATATCAAATTCTGAACTCAACAAACATCGTATTGGAATAATGATATATATATCTTCCAAATTCCTCCACAATGCCCGTATAATCACGGAATCCAATATCAAAATATTCCGAAGATAATTTCGATTCCAATCCACTCCAATTCATATATTGGAAATTCTAGTTATTTTTAAAACCGTTTCAAATCCAATTTATTTTATTTAAAAATATTGGATTTATAATTCTAGTTCATAATTAGTTCATTTCAATAAAAATATATTTTTATCTTTTCAAATATGGAGTTTTTCATCCTAATTTTTGCCAAATCATTTATTATGATTTTACACAATTATTAATATTTTGAATAATTTTATCAAGGCCCGTACAGTCGATTTCCATAAACGGTCATCGAACTTCACTTACAGCGACCTTTTCCAAATTTGATTTGGACATAATTCCAAATCCAACCATTAGATTTCAAATCTTTCATACTCGTTAGAAAGCTCTTTTCAATATGAAAGCAACGGTTCTGATTTTAGGAGAATCCGACGGTAGGATCTCCCGTAATGTCCATCTGAAGTCAATGGACGAAATTCAAGAACTGCTGCAGCGCAACGCGTTCTATTCAGGCCATTATATTATATATATTATATATATAATATATATTTCGTCGATTTCCATTTAAAACGTATTTCATAAATTGTTTTAAATTTGTTTTCACAATGATTTCAACTTCATATTCAATTTCAAATCAAAATTGAATATTCCATATCATTAATATATAAATGATAATATTTTCAAAACATTAGATTTTGAAATCAATTCCTTTTCTATATCCATTATAAAAATGAATAAAATCGATATAAATATCGTTCACGTCAAAAACGACGTCAAATTTATCAACACGGCTTTATATATTTAAATATATTCATGTCCATCTCAAATCGGACATCAAAATAAGATTTTGATCTTTTACAGAATATTATTTTAAAATATTCATTATTTAAAAATATTCGTTATTTTAAAATATTCCTTCTTTCTGAACTGGAATCAGACACAGTCAATTACCATATAATGTTATTTATATGGATTTCATACAACACTTGTATATGACAACAATGATAAATAATCATCCATCAATCAGAGTGCGTTCTACACTGTATAAGCATTAAATATAAATATTTAATGCTTACAAGAGCCTGTCAACCAATCGATCGACATATAGCTAATTATTGGGACTAGTGTATGTCATATATCATCCCAATACCCGTGTGGGGTTTCAAACAACAAACACCAATTTTTATTTGTGCAGTTGAGCGATGTGTAAAATTTATCGTCCCAATCAATATCAACAAAATGGGAGTACATAAACAAATCGTCTGATTTGTAAATGAATATTCACTTTCATTTTAGGAGAATTCTATCCCATTCTTTTATACGTTAAAAATTATATTTTTAACGTTAAAATGTTTATTTCAACACTTTACTATTTTTAACAGTTCATTCATCCAATAAAAATGTTATTTTTAACTAACACTTTTTATTTCAGAAAATTTTGGCATTATAACGGCGCAATATCGAAATCGAGTAATGTCTAGCATTACCCCTCTCCTGGTATTTGCTCGCGCCATACACACATAGCAACTCAATCAATTCAATTCAATTCTCATCCCAAACCAATTCAAACAAATAAATCAACCAAACCAAACAATCAAACAAGTCGTCCAGGGTCTGTGGACGATGGGGAGCAATTCATATATGTAGTTATAAAATAAATAACTGTATAAAGAAAATTATAGTGAGGAGTTCTCACCTTTGGGTTCCACTCCGCCGTGCTTTGATTGTCAATTTTAAAAATTTCCAGAAATCCAGCATGCCTATTTTGTAAATAACATATATACGTTAAAAATCATATTTTTAACTATTGAATTTTCATTTCATAGTTTGACGATTTTATAAATAGTGTTCATACGATGAAAATTATATTTTTATCCTTCCAAAAATATTTTCATAGTTCAATTATTTTTAAAATAGCATACATAATCTAAATATCATATTTTTATTTTTATAGCTTAACTATTTTATATACGATGAAATCATAATTTATTTCGATGAAAATATTTAAAGATCATATTTTTCTCTCGCCATTCTCTATATAAAAATCACATTTTTATATATAAAGATCGTATTTTTATATCTCTACTACATATGTAAAGATCATATTTTTATATTCTCTGTCATATAAAAATCATATTTTTATTATCTCTATGATATAAAAATCATATTTTTATTATCTCTATAATACAAAAATCATATTTTTATTATCTCTATGATATAAAAATCATATTTTTATTGTGCTAAAAATCTAACCTTTCATATGAATCAAAATCCAATTTTTATTTCACTTTTTATTATAAAATCATATCTTTATAATTTATAAAAATCGAACCTTTTCTACTTTAAAAAAACCTACCTTTTATGACTTAAAGATCATATATTTAAGTTGAAATTCCTTTTGACTATAATACTTTAAAATCTGAAAATAAAAATCAAATTAAAATACTTATATTGGATCGAGCGAGGGAGGGCGTCAGATTTGGGCTGGGGGTGGCCGCTTGAGGCGCTGCCGGTGATGGAGGCTTGCTTCAGGCGGCGGTGGGGCGAAATAGGGTGGTAGAGAGCTTGGTTTGGGGTTGGCCTGAGGGTTTGGGGTTGGGTTATTCAACGAAGAAGAAGCAGGGGGAGGGGGCGAGGCACGAGAGAGAGGGGGTCTTCAGAGGCGGCGACGCCCTAGGCGCGGCGGCGTTGTCAGCCGCGGTGACGGCGACTTCCTCCCCCCTCGCGATTTTTATTTCTTCTGTAAAATGATTTGAAAGGGGGGGTAGGGGTTGACTTGGATAGGAGGAGGGGGTTTATTAATTTATTTATTTTATATTTAATTACCCCAAAAAGCAGCTTTTTATTTCGACCTCCAAACGTGACCCACCGACTATCGTCCATAACTAATTACCCCCATTACAAACACAATGGGATATGTATCATGAGCTAGTTCGGCTATTTTGATCAGTTTCCGTTTAAATTAAAATATAAATCTATATATATTCAATTCAAACGTACATTTTAATTTACTGGGGCAACATACAGACTCCAAAAATTCCAGAAAAATAAATCTGGCTATGTTCTTACGATACGATCCTAACAAAACTAATTTCGTCAAATTTGGAGACCGTTTGAAAAATGGCCATTTTCTGGTCGATCCAAATTGATTGAAACTGTCAAAACACGTTTTACTTCTCCAAGCTCACATATTAATCCCAAAAATTATGAATTTTGGAATCTAACAATAACTTGACATCGCGGATCCAACAAAAGTGGTTTCGTCGAAAACGGAGGTCGTTTGCAAAATTTCCATTTTTAGGGGCTATATTTTCCATAGCAACTATTCTGAATTTTCAACTGGGCATAACTTTTTATTCCCACTATGAAATTTGGATTTTTCAGATTCTTGGAAAGATATTTCCAAATAGATTCTAATATTTTTGGTTTCGCTAAAATCCGGTTTATTTGAATCCTGTACATTCATTTGAAGTTTGAAATCGAATTTTCAAACTACCGCGTCATTTCCAATTCCTTTTATAATTAAAAATAAATATTTATATTCTAATGTCGATTCAAAAAAATTTATACATTCTAATTCTACTCAAATTAATTTCTTGTCATTATTATTTAAAATAAATCATTTAAAATATTCAAAATTCATTAAAATTGCAAAAATAAAAATTTTAAATTGGTTCTGATTTTCCGGGTAGTTAACCCCCACTTAAAATCTTTTCGTCCTCGAAAAGGAACGGAGCTGAAAGTTGTTTAACAAATCAACTCAACTTTCATTCTTCAACTTTTCAATTTCTGAGAATTTTCAAATTCTTCAAAAATTTGGCTAATACCCTAAATTTCTCCATAACCTCCTTTGTATGGGAAGGGGTATGGAAATATATTGGGCCGTATTAGGCACCCAATAAATCATAAAAAAGCATACACATATTTGTAATGATATATTGCGATGTCCACAGGGGAGTGTGTATAGATCATAACTCCAGAGAATAAATTCTCGTTACCCTATAAATAGTTTTTGTACCTTAATGAATAGAGAGATGTGATTACTGTCAAGTCCATACCCGTGTGGGGTTTTTATTAATCTGGCAATTTATCGTTACATTTTATATAGTCCATTTCAGTCTTCGGTTCAACCTGAAATATAGTCATCGCCATACAAGCCTCTCTCTTGTATGGTAAATCTTTAACCTCGTCACATAAGCTCCAAATTCTTATGTGGTATATGATAGAGTACGTTATCTTCATGCAGTATGCCATGTAGTGTAGTTTGAAATTAACTGTTACTATCCTATGGCGACGTTTATAATCTCACACAGAGCAACCAGCACTACGCATCCAATGGCATTCACAGGAGTTTATATAATTGTAATAACCCGGAAATCCGAGCCAATTTAAAATTTTTATTTTAGGCAATTTTAATGAATTTTGAATATTTAAAATGATTTATTTTAAATAATAACGACAAAAAAAATTTATTTTGAATAGAATTCGAACGTATATATTTATATAGATCAAAGTTAGAATATCAATATTTTATTTTAGTTATAAAAGGAATGGAAAATGGCGCGGTAGTTTGAAAATTCGATTTCAAAGTTCAAATGAGTGTACAGGATTCAAAATAAACCGAATTTTAGCGAAACCAAAAATACTAGAATCTATTTGAGAATATCTTTCCAATGAATCCGAAAAATCAAAATTACATAGCGGGAATAAAAAGTTATGCCTAGTTGAAAATTCAGAATAGTCGCTATGGAATTCTGGCCCTTAAAAATGGAAATTTTGCAAACGACCTCAGTTTTCGACGAAACCACTTTTATTGGATCCGTGATGTCAAATTATTGTTAGGTTTCAAAGTTCGTAATTTTTCGAATCAATATGTGAGCGTGGCGAAGTAAAACGTGTTTTGACAATTTTAGTCAATTTCGATCGACCAGAAAATGGCCATTTTTCAAACGGTCTTAGAATTTGACGAAATTAGTTTTGTTAGAACCGTACCATCAATACGAAGCTAGAAAAAAAAATCGAGAATTTTCAGGAGTTTATACGTGGCCCCGGTAAATTGAAATGTGTGTTCAAATTCAATATATAGATTTATATTTTGATTTTGGCGAAAACAGATCGAAACGATCAATTTAGCTTACGATATATATCCCATTGTGTTCGGAATGGGGGTAATTAGCTTTGGACGACAGTCGGTGGGTTTGATTTCGAGTTCAAACTAAAAAGCTACTTTTTGAAATTAAAATTTAATATTAAAGTATATTGAAATTTATTTGGTCAACCCTTTTCTCTTACATCTCAGTCCCCACCGTTCTTTGACTCAGATCCGAAAAAAAGAATAACCGCCTCGTTCAGCCCCCCCTGTCGCATCACCACCGTGTGCCCCCCACCTGCCGCTGCCCCAACCGACGAGCCTCCCCTGCCTCCGGCCGTCCCCCTCAGACCCCCCTCCTCCTCCATCACCTCCTCCTCCCTCTCCAACGCCCAAAATCGAAAACCCTAGCCTAAATCCGGCCACCGCCTGCACATGGGCCCACGCCCTGACCAGCGCCACACCCCTTCGACCTCCCCTCGGCCCATCGACCTCCACCGACCACCCACAGCCACCGTGGGTCCCCCTCCGGCCAAATTTCCCTTTCTCAATAATTTTCAGTATTTGTTTTGCAATTAACACCTCCTCCACTATTTGCTGCAGACAACACCCTTCTCCCTCTTCGTTTGACGCTATAAGTTTTTATTTTTGTTTCATTTATTTATGTATATAGAAAATGGGATTTTTACAAATAAAAAAATAATTTTTATATGATGTAGAGAATAAAAATATAATTTTTATATGATGTAGAGAATAAAAATATGATTTTTATATAGTAGAGAATATAAAAACGCAATTTTTATATATGTAGTGGATACGGTAGGCGAAAGTGATAAAAGGCGAGCACGATGAAGATTTCCTACATATGAAGAGTCGTGGCGTTTGGTTTAGCTTTTCAGTGAGAACTCCTCACTTTTATTTTAATTTCTAGTTGAAACATATACTAGGATGCAGACGGTGCTTAGAAGCACCAGACACCCATCGTCCATAGACCATGGATGACTTGTTTATTTGATTTCTATGCAGTTGAATTTGATAGTGTGATGTGTTGAAAGATAATATATATTCATGTTTTGAAATAAAATATATTCATGTGTTGAAATAAAATATATTCATGTGTTGAAATAAAATATATTCATATATTGAAATAAAATATATATTCCTGTATTGAAATAAAATATATTCATGTGTTGAAATAAAATATATATTCATGTGTTGAGGTAAAATAAATATTCATTTACAAATCGAACAATTTGTTTATGTGCACCGATTTGACTGATATTGATTGGGACGATAAATTTTACACATTGCCCAACTGCACAAATAAAAATCTGTGTTTGTTGATTTGAAACGCCACACGGGTATTGGGATGATATTTGACGTACACTAATCCTGATTGTTTAGTTATATGTCAATCGATAGGTTGACAAACTGTGTAAGCGTTAATTATTTATATTTAATGCTTATACAGTTGTGTGGTGCACTCTGGATGATGGTTGATTATTTATCATTGCTATTATATGCATGTGTTGTATGGAATCCAGATAATTAACATTATATGGTAATTGATTGGGCCTCATTCCAATTTGGAAAATAAGGAATATTATAGAAAGAAAATTCATGTGTTGAATAGAAAGAAAATTCATGTGTTAAATAGAAAGAAAATTCATATGTTGAATAGAAAGAAAATTCATGTGTTGAATAAAATAAATATTCATGTGTTGAATAAAAATATATTCATGTGTTGAAGAAAATATTCATTTGTTGAATAGAATAACGAAGTTATTGAAATATATAAAGCCGTGTTGGTTAGATATGCGCTATTTTGACGCGAACGATATTTATATCGATTATATTCGTTTTTAAAATGAATATAGAAAAGGAAAGTGATTTCAAAATATAACGTTTTGAAAATATTATCATTTGTATGTCGATGATGTAGAATATTCAGTTTTGACTAGAAATTGAATATGAAGTTGAAATCGTTTTGAAAACGAATTTAAAACGATTTATAAAATAGGTTTTAAAAGGAAATCGACGAAGTATATATTATATAATGGCCGGAATAGAATGCGCCGCGCTGCGGCAGTTCGCGAATTTCGACCACGGACTTTGAATGGATATTGCGGGAGATCCGACAGTCGGATTCTCCTAAAACTGGAACTGTTGGGTTCATATCGAAAAGTGCTTTCTAAAGAATATTAGAAATTAGAAATCTAACGGTTGGATTTGGAATTATGTCCAAATCAAATTTGGAAAAGGTCGTTGTAAGTGCAGTTCGATGGCCGTTGATGGAAATCGACTGTACGGGCCTTGATAAAATTATTAAAAATAGTAATAATTTGTGTAGAATCATAAGAAATGATTTGTGAAGAATTGGGATGAAAAATTCCATATTTGAAAAGATAAAAATAGATTTTTATCGAAATGAACTAGTTTTGAACTAGAATTATAATTCTATTTATTTTTAAAATAAATAAAGTGGATTTGAAAGGGTTTTAAAAGTAATCAGAATTTCCAATAATTGAACTGGAATGGATATGAATCGAAATTGTCTTTGGAATATTTCGATGTTGGTTTTTGTGATTATACACATATTGTTATGGAAATTCGAAAGATATATTAATATCGTTATTTCCAATACGATATTTGTTGGTCGTAGAGTTTGATATTGAATATAAGCCGATATATTTTCTATTCAGAGCTTTGTATTTAATCTCAAATGGGATTTGGGTTTGTCGTGAATGGTGTCTTCATTAACACTGTTCTTAAACCCAGTTGAGAAAAAGATTAAATCTTTTTATTTAGATTTAATGAAGTGTACCAAATAAATGGTATTTAATTGGAATTGAATTTGAATTTGAATTGATTTTTGGGTTTATCGTGAATGGTGTTTTAAATAACACTCCTTCTTTAACCCGATAATTAATGGAATGTGATTTTGGGTTTATAGTGAACCGTGTTTTAAATGACATTGGTTCTTTAACCCAGTTAAAGATAGGATGTGATTTCCCAAGTTAAATAATCATTGATATTGATTTTTGGGAAGATTAAAACCAAGTGGAGTTTTAATGAATCTTTAATTAGATTGAAATGGTCGAGAATGGGGTATCACCAATTTTGCTCCAGGCGATAGTTAAATCTTTAATTAGATTTGAACATGAAATGGTAATTGAATTTACCAATAACATCGTGGTGTTAGATATGAAGTATGACCAGTTTTACTTCATGGGATGAATAAGTTGGGATTGGGAAATAAAATAAATGATTACTTCGGTGTGGTTCGCTAATCCCGACTAGTATGAATTGATATTCAAAAGAAGATTAAAGAATAAATTTAAAGAATTTATCTTTGACAAAATTAATGGGAACCTTTCCCAAAGTGTAAGAGTATTTGAATAAAAGAGTATTCTGAATTGGAATGAGGCGTATGTTGTGTTTGTGTAACACTTGTTTATTATATACGCGAGTTATTCAGTAAGACCGGGTTTATCCCATTCTGAATTAATGATTCGACGTGGTGTTGAGGATGAAGACGGTGGTCGAAGACCGGAGGTCTTCACATCGTTTGGGTGATTACTGATGATCTTGATTGGGCTGTACACCCAAGAGGAGGGAATCAGTTGGTGATCGTCCAGACGTACTTGGAGATCGATGGATATGCGAGGTACAAGGTGCCTTCGGTTTCGTTCAGACCCAGAACGAACTTGTAAGTGGACTATGTATCTGACATCGGATTTTATTCTGTGTGATTGATTTCTATTAAATATATATCTGTTTAGCGGCGGAGAATTTATTCTCTTGCTTGACGCCCTTCTCTGAGACGTACGAGCTCAGGGTTTATATATTGATGGATACCAATCGCAAGGAGTGAATTGCCTGTGTGGCATACCTAAGTGGAAATTGATCAAGGCTTCTGTTGAAAAGCAAAATCTTGTGGTTGATGATCAAAGCATCGCCTGTGTGGCATAGCTTTGTGTAACGTTGATTCGCGAGCCTCATACCCGGTTGTGAACCAGAAACGGGAGAGGACATCAGGGAGGGCATGCGTTTCCTTCTAGCTAGGGTAGTGTCAGCGACCTACCAGCCCTGACATTTATATTATTTTCACCTGTGTGGTGGTTGCTGTTGCGAGGCGCCTCGGATATATCGGTGACTATGTGGAGCCGATGGAGTCGTTTGGCTCATTTACGCCCCAAAGGGCGGGGAAACGCAGTGTTCAGGCATAATAATCCACATCGGTGGACCGGCCCTGACGATCCAAGGCTTGCCTGCGCGCTTGCCTGAGACTCGGGCTAGACAGTCACGAATTAAGTAGAGGACGATCCCTGGCCTCGGTTCACAGATGGAAATCCAACTTCCAATACGTGACTTTACGGTTTTGATTGTATAACTTATATATGGCGACATAGTGGTATGGGGCACTTATGCCGTCTATGATTGATACTTATGATTTGAAATGGTTTTGACACTATACACTTATAGTAATAATAACACATGAAATTTAGCGTATCAAGCATTCTTTGGCTATTATAAGGTAAAAACCCTATCCTTTGGCTTGCGTTGCATTGTGTGATTGGACCTGGGTCTTATAATAGCTTCATTGTTCTTTATTTAGCATTGCGCTGTTGTTTTATGCACTGGTGTTCTTGGGAGGAAACCCGTTCCATGTTATACGACGTGGTCCCTTGATTTACCTAACTTTAAAATAAAGATTAATAACTGTTTTAGTTCTGACACCAGTCACATGACTGACCTGAAGTTTATTGTTTTAACCTAAACTATGGGTGCCCTTATTTTGACACGGGCAGCTAGTAGTTTTGGTTTTGCAGATTTATATTCACAGGATCCTGATATACAGCTGGAACGATACTCGGAAAGCTCTGTATCCGTGTATTACTTTCAGTTGTGTATTGTGTTATTTTTCCGCTGCTATGAAATGTATTGTAATCTCTCATATTTAGTGAATGTGTAATATTGATTTATACTCTGTATATTCTTGTATTCTGATGGAATTGTTGTAATTAACAATGAAATGTTCTTCTGTTTGCATTCTGGTTTTTCGTGTTCTCAAAACAATTAGGGGTTTCGAACAGTCTTGGTCGGTTTAGCGATCGATTCGGATCGAGCAAAATTCCTTTTTGTCACAGTTGGTATTAGAGCTTTGGTTTACAAAGCTCGGAGAACAAGAAACATTAGAACTGAACGAATTCATCAGAGATTGGATTAGTAATATCCAACGAGAATGACTCGTTAGAGATGGGATCAGTAGAATCCTAGAAAGAGTGGGAAGAGTGTTGTTTTGTAAAATAGTGAAAAACAAGTTCTGTTTTGAAAAAATATTCAATTATTCGTATTTGAATATTTATTATATATTGATTTGGACAATCCAGTATATAGAGATTTTGCATATACGTCTGATCTACGTGTATTCGAAGTTTTAATATACTGGATAGATATAGAATCACACTCTAGTCGCCCGGAGATGATTCTGATGATTGACTAGTTGCCATCAGTATTCATGTTCGAGTGACGAAAGTGGGATTTCTATATGATTCCAATTGATTAGTGTGAGAACAAAAACTAGATAGGGCTTATTGTTGTGATTTGGCATCAAAAATCTGATTTTTGGACTATGTATTAAAGTTATGTGATTGAAAAGATAATCAACTAATTGATTGATGGTTGTGTTGTTTTATTATTGGTTGATTAATTAAAATTTTGAACCATTTAGCCTAATTGAACCAAATAGTGAATTGTATTGAAAATTTATCGCATTTGCATGCATATACATGTACTTACATTAAACAGGTCATAGCAAGGAGGCTAGAGAAGAGGAATAAAATTGTTTGCCCGACAAATAGGTACATGTTTATTGTATTTATTGGGTTTTTGATGATTTTATGAGCCGATTGGCTAGCCGCTTGGCTGTTTCTTTTTCTTTTTGGATTGACGAGGGCCATGGGAGGCTGTTTGGAATAACCCGAAGCTCCCGGTGCAGGGGAGGTTATGGTGAAATTTTTCGAAAATTTAGGGTGTTAGCCAAATTTTTGGAAAATTTGGAAAGTTCTTAGAAATTGAAATGTTGAAGAACTTAAGCCATAATGAAAATAATGGAAGTTGAGTTGATTGGTTAAACAACTTTCAGCTTCGTTCCTTTTCACTACTAGAAAATGGGGTCTTTACCTACTAATTGTAAGTGTAGGTAAAACTAACATAATGGTGGGTAATATATTTTAGCTACCAATATTGAATTGGTAGAAACTAATAGGTAAAGCTTAGTGGAGAAAGATTTTTGTCTACACTTATTGATATTGGTAGGTAAAAGAATAAATGGACCCCACTACATTATTACTCAAATAATGAGTCATCAGCTAATGTGTTTGATGATGTGTCATCTTACATGGATGCTGACATGGCTGATGATGAGTCATCCTACATGGTTGCCGACATGGCTGATGATGTGTCATCCTACATGGCTGCTGACAAGGTTATCGAAGTACTATACACATGGCACACTTGGCATTTAATGGTTGGTTCATGTGTCAAACAATAATTTTTCCATGTGTCATCATTTGATTAGCGCATATGACATTATTTTTTAGGCCATATGACATTATTTACTATACATAAATATTTACAAAACTGAATATTTACATAGAATTTATTTTTAAACAAATAACAAATATTTATTCAAATAAATATTAATTACACTTTCGAATGGTATACATACTATTTCCTCACTATTACACAATCACTTATACATACACTTCCTCGCTACAATTCACGGGTATACATTGGATCCTAACTACATACTCATTCACTCATATACATGTACACGATCTCACTCTAGTTTTAGTCATCGGCTCCTTGCTCTAGAATTTGTCCACTCATCTGTCGTACCTGTCATAATAAACTAGCATAGTAAATTTAAAAAGAAATAATTTAGTTTACAAATATACGTTTGATTAAAATTTTATTTATCCAAGTAAGTTTGGTTGTTTCTCATCATTTCTCTAAACAGGATCAAATAAGTGTGTGTGTGTGTGTGTGTGTGTGTGTAAATACACACACACTCGAACAACGGCAGTTTCTACCAAATTACAGTTACCGGCTGTATTTAATAAGTTATTGCAACCTCTGACGGTCAAATGAGAACAAAGTATCACCAATTTAAAAAGTAATGGAAACCTTTGAAAAGCACCTCTCACCAAGGGCAAGCTGCAAAGTTGTTTTTACCAACAATCACAAGCTACAAATAAGCTAATTTTGCAGCAAATCACTTATAAGCTCAAACGGGCATATTACTTGGCAACTTCAACCAACATAGACCACCACAAAAAATACATAATGAAGAAAAAGGCAAAAATACCTGCGAGGTAGCCAAGAAGACACTAGCAAGTCACAAAACACCCAAAAACAATTACCTGGTCCTCACCAGCAATCGAAAAAAACACTACTACCAAGATGTCTGTCAAAAGATTGCATTTGCAATACACAAAGAAGCAAGTCAAGCTACCATAAATATAAAGATCCAAAACTATTTTTTTTAAAAAGAACTCGAAATAAGTTGAATTGACATGTACCATCAATCATTGTATTTCCAAACAATCATAAGTAACCTACATATATAAAGTAGCTTACCTCAAATGACAAATTTGAAAGTGTATATGTCATATGAATATTAACATATATTAAAAGAATCGCCCCTTCTTACACTCCCTCCTTTCAAAATCGTTCATCTTCCTCTGTTGCCAAGTCAAATCGCTGCCATTCTTCTTTCGTCCTGCAAAATAGTAAATACACATCGTCCGTTACCAATATAACTGAGTTAATGGATGTATACGGAAAGGAGGAAAACAACCAAACAAGATTCGATTAAATTAAAATTAAACCTGATTAAGAAGAAGAACATGCATGGTATTGAAAATGGAAGAAGAACGATGCATGATGACAAAGCCGAGCAAGAACAATTTTATGAGTTTCTAATGTATGACAGACGAAATAGGAGAAAAGGGGAAAACAACAATGCGTGAGGAAGGAAACTAATTAAAGACAGATGAAGTTGGCAAAGTTTTGAGGGGAAGCTTATTATTTATGGTGAAAAAAGGAAGAAAAGGAGAGCAATGATATGGGAGGAAATAAATTAATGGCAAAAAAAGGAAGAAAAGGAGAGCAACAATATAGGAGTAAATAAATTAATGGCAAAAAAGGAAGAAAAGGAGAGTAGCAATATGGGAGGAAATAAATTAATGGCAAATTATATTCATATATACTCATAATTCCTACATGCACCAATGTTTTAATTTGTTAAAATTTCCTCTATATAAGAGCTCATAGTCAAGATTTACACATAAATATAAGATTATAGTTTCTATGTTTATAAAATTTCTTATTTAATTAGTTACCAAAAATTTTAGAGTGGAGATGTGGCTGAAAATATAAACCCATATATGACTCAATGTTACTATTAGTATTTTGATTCATTCATTTTGTTTCCTAATTTATCATACTCAACTTTTGTTTTCAACTGCTGATTCATATTACATTTTTTTTATCGAATTATTCACATCAAATTAAACACCAGGGATTATATATTGGTGGAAAGGTATAAAAATTAAATCTTGAATTCATTAATATTGCCATAAGGAATTTTGGAGTAATTAGTAACATATTTGGTTATTTTAATGCAATTTTTTTATATTCCTATAATAGCTGATATGTAATAATTGCACATAAATGGTGCTTGATTATGGTTTAAACTTTTATACATTTTCATATTTAGTTTCCAAAATTTATGCATTGAAGATGTTGCTAAAAAGGTAAGAATATTGTAAATCAAATTGTTACTGTAAATAATTACTACTTTAATGTCATATATTAAATAATGATAATGTAAATTTTGGTGATTTACTACCTTAATGTGATCATGAAATATTTGCTTAGAAATCATGCATTATTTGTACATTACTACCTTAATGTGTGACCTCTCTCTATCAATGTATTGCTTTCCTTGGATCCCACTTTATAATGCTAATCACTTACCATTTTAATCATTTGTTCTGTTTGGGAATAAAATGATAAAATATTTATAATCAAACTATTAGAATATGAATATGTATGAAATTATGAATATGTTGCAATAAATTATCAATATTTTGGCATGCAAATTGTTTTATACATAGTGTTTTATTAAAAATATTTTGATCATATTTAACCTTTATAATTTAATATTACGATATGTAAACACAATGATTATAATAAAGGAAAATTCTATTCAAACGCCAAAAATCGCTTAACATACACAGTTTCTTTCCTACAAAAATCCATTTCTAAAACAACATTTTTCTTAATTTCTTTTTTTAAATTTTACATAAAATCCATGAAACTAAACATAAAATAATGAAATTTAGTTAAAACTACATGTTTTAATAAAAAATTATTTTATCATGAAAACTAAAATTTCAATTATGAAAATAATAAGAACTAACCGCTATAATTCAAAAGTGTTTTAACTTTTTTTACGTTAGTTATTTCACTCAAATTGACAAAAAAAAAAGCATAAAATGATACAATACTAATGTTAAAATAAAAGTTCAGTTTGTTATATTTGAAGATGGTGAAAAGAATTTCTACTTTTAGATAAATGGATTTTTGGTTTGAAAAAGACAGGATAGAAAACATGAAAATAAGTATAATTTTGTAAAAGACATGTTGTGTGTAAAGCAATATCCAGTGTCTAGTGTTTTATTACATTTTTTTGGTGTATATTTAGTATCTTTGGTGCATGAATAGAACTTGCCTATAATAAACTGTTGTCATCAAGATTATTCATATTTATTTGTAGTGGCAATCTTTGTGGTTTATAATCCGGCCAATCAAAAGAGACAACGTGGATCCATAAAAGAGATCACGTGGATTGAGTTTTATACCGTTAGATATGATTTACAATTTAATTATTGTTTATCAATTCATTAACTATTAATTATTTAATATTTCAAAGTAATTAATAATAATTATTAAAGAAATGATTATGCAAGAACCATTACTAGAATATGTAAATGAACTATTTAATTATAAAAAATTGCTAGAATAATTTCTTCTGACACATCATCACACAACTCAGCATTATTTTTAATGAAATGTTAAATTGATATGATAAAAATGTAGAGGCTAATAGCTAAAAAACTTCCCCTTCTATATACGTGTAGATAATACATTTTACCTACCTTTAAATATTGGTAGATAATCATCCTTCAACAATTTTATAAAATTGACAATATTTACCTACCAATAAATTTTACCATTGAATATTGGTAGATAATGGTTCTCTTTACCTACCCATATTTATTGGTAGGTAAAATATTGGTAGGTAAAGGTCAAATTTCTTGTAGTGTTTCGGGGACGAAAAGTTTTATGTGGGGGAGATTGTAATAACCCGGAAATCCGAGCCAATTTAAATTTTTTATTTTGGGCAATTTTAACGAATTTTGAATATTTAAATGATTTATTTTAAATAATAACGACGAAAAAATTTATCTTGAATAGAATTCGAATGTATATATTTATATAGATCGATGTTAGAATATAAATATTTTATTTTAATTATAAAAGGAATTGAAAATGGCGCGGTAGTTTGAAAATTCGATTTCAAAGTTCAAATGAGTGTATAGGATTCAAAATATACCGGATTTTAGCGATACCAAAAATATTAGAATCTATTTGAGAATATCTTTCCAACGAATCCGAAATATCAAAATTTCATAGCGGGAATAAAAAGTTATGCCCAGTTGAAAATTCAGAATAGTCGCTATGGAATTCTGGCCCATAAAAATGGAAATTTTGCAAACGACCTCGGTTTTCGACGAAACCACTTTTGTTGGATCCGTGATGTCAAATTATCGCTAGGTTTCAAAATTCGTAATTTTTCGAATCAATATGTGAGCGTGGCGAAGTAAAACGTGTTTTGACAATTTCAATCAATTTTGATCGACCAGAAAATGGCAATTTTTCAAACGGTCTGAGAATTTGACGAAATTAGTTTTGTTAGGACCGTATCATTAATACGAAGCAAGAAAATACTTTTTGGGAATTTTTAGAGTTCATACGTGGCCCGGTAAATTGAAATGTGTGTTCAAATTCAATATATAGATTTATATTTTGATTTTGGAGAAAACTGATCGAAACAATCGAATTAGCATACGATATAAATCCCATTGTGTTCAGAATAGGGGTAATTAGCTATGGACGACAGTCGGTGGGTTCGATTTCGAGTTCAAATTAAAAAGGTACTTTTTGAAATTAAAATATAATATTAAAATATATAAAAAAAAATTTGGTCAACCCTTTTCTCTTACATCTCAACCCCCCCATTCTTTGGCTCAGATCCGGAAAAAAAATGAATAACCGCCTTGTTCAGTCCCCCCCGGTCGCATCACCACCGCGTGCCCCTCCACCGGCCGCCGCCCCAACCGACGAGCCTCCCCTGCCTCCGGCCGTCCCCCTCAGACCCCCCTCCTCCTCCATCGCCTCCTCCTCCCTCTCCAATGCCCCAAATCGAAAACCCTAGCCTAAATCTGGCCACCGCCTGCACGTGGGCCCACGCCCTGACCAACGCCACCCCCTTCGACCTCCCCTCGGTCCATCGACCTCCACCGACCACCCACAGCCACCGTGGGTCCCCCTCCGGCCAAATTTCCCTTTCTCAATAATTTTCCATATTTGTTTTGCAATTAACACCTCCTCCTCCATTATTCGCTGCAGACAACACCCTTCTCCCTCTTCGTTTGACGCTGTAAGTATTTATTTATGTTTCATTTATTTATGTATATAGAAAATGGGATTTTTTTTTACAAATAAAAAAATAATTTTTATATGATGTAGAGAATAAAAATATAATTTTTATATAATGTAGAGAATAAAAATATAATTTCTATATGATGTAGAGAATAAAAATATGATTTTTATATAGTAGAGAATATAAAAATGCAATTTTTATATATGTAGTGGATACGGTAGGCGAAAGGGACAAAAGGCGAGCACGACGAAGATTTCCTACATATGAAGAGTCGTGGCGTTTGGTTTAGCTTTTCAGTGAGAACTCCTCACTTTTATTTTAATTTCTAGTTGAAATATATACTAGGATGCAGACGGTGCTTAGTAGCACCCGACACCCGTCGTCCATAGACCATGGATGACTTGTTTATTTGATTTCTGTGCAGTGAAATTTGATAGTGTGATGTGTTGAAAGAAAATATATATTCATGTGTTGAAATAAAATATATTCATGTGTTGAAATAAAATATATTCACGTGTTGAAATAAAATATATATTCATGTGTTGAAAAAAAAAATATTCATGTGTTGAAATAAAATATATATTCATGTGTTGAGGTAAAATAGATATTCATTTACAAATCGAACGATTTGTTTATGTGCACCGATTTGACTGATATTGATTGGGACGATAAATTTTACACATCGCCCAACTGCACAAATAAAAATCTGTGTTTGTTGATTTGAAACCCCACACGGGTATTGGGATGATATTTGACGTACACTAATCCCGATTGTTTAGTTGTATGTCAATCGATGGGTTGACAGACTGTGTAAGTGTTAATTATTTATATTTAATGCTTATACAGTTGTGTGGTGCACTCTGGATGATGGTTGATTATTTATCGTTACTATTATATACATGTGTTGTATGGAATCCATAAAATTAACATTATATGGTAATTGATTGGTCCTCATTCCAATTTGGAAAATAAGGAATATTATAGAAAGAAAATTCATGTGTTGAATAGGAAGAAAATTCACGTGTTGAATAGAAAGAAAATTCATGTGTTGAATAAAATAAATATTCTTGTGTTGAATAAAAATATATATTCATGTATTGAAGAAAATATTCATTTGTTGAATAGAATAACAAAGTTATCGAAATATATAAAGTCGTGTTGGTTAGATATGCGCCATTTTGACGCGAACGATATTTATATCGATTATATTCGTTTTTAAAATGAATATAGAAAAGGAAAGTGATTTCAAAATATAACGTTTTGAAAATATTATCATTTATATATCGATGATGTGGAATATTCAATTTAGACTAGAAATTGAATATGAAGTTGAAATCGTTTTGAAAACGAATTTAAACGATTTATAAAATACGTTTTAAATGGAAATCAATGAAGTATATATTATATATATTATATAATGGCCTGAATAGAACGCGCCGCGCTGTGGCAGTTCGCGAATTTCGTCCATTGACTTCGAATGGATATTACGGGAGATCCGACCTCGGATTATCCTAAAACCGCAACCATTGGGTTCGTATCGAAAAGTGCTTTCTAATGAATATTAGAAATCTAACGGTTGGATTTGGAATTATGTCCAAATCAAATTTGGAAAAGGTCGCTGTTAGTGCAGTTCGATGGCCGTTGATGGAAATCTACTGTACGGACCTTGATAAAATTATTAAAAACAATAATAATTTATGTCAAATCATAAGAAATGATTTGTGAAGAATTGAGATGAAAAATTCCATAATTGAAAAGATAAAAATAGATTTTTGTCGAAATGAACTAGTTTTGAACTATAATTATAATTCTATTTATTTTTAAAATAAATAAAGTGGATTTGAAAGGGTTTTAAAAGTAACCAGAATTTCCAATAATTGAACTGGAATGGATTTGAATCGAATTGTCTTTGGAATATTTTGACGTTGGATTTTGTGATTATACAGATATTGTTATGGAAATTTTAAAGATATATTAATATCGTTATTTCCAATACGATATTTGTTGGTCGTAGAGTTTGATATTGAATATAAGCCGATATATTTTCTATTCAGAGCCTTGTATTTAATATCAAATGGGATTTGGGTTTGTCATGAATGGTGTCTTCATTAACACTGTTCTTAAACCCAGTTGAGAAAAAGATTAAATCTTTTTATTTAGATTTAATGAAGTGTACCAATTAAATGGTATTTAATTGGAATTGAATTTGAATTGATTTTTGGGTTTATCGTGAACGGTGTTTTAAATAACACTCATTCTCTAACCCGATAATTAATGGAATGTGATTTTAGGTTTATAATGAACCGTGTTTTAAATGACATTGGTTCTTTAACCCAGTTAAAGACAGGATGTGATTTCCCAAGTTAAATAATCATTGATATTGATTTTTGGGAAGATTAAAACCAAGTGGAGTTTTAATGAATCTTTAATTAGATTGAAATGGTCGAGAATGGGGTATCACCAGTTTTGCTTCAGGCGATAGTTAAATCTTTAATTAGATTTGAACATGAAATGGTAATTGAATTTACCGATAACACCGTGGTATTAGATATGAAGTATGGCCAGTTTTACTTCATGGGATGAATAGGTTGGGATTGGGAAATAAAATAATGATTACTTCGGTGTGGTTCGCTAATCCCGACTAGTTTGAATTGATATTCAAAAGAAGATTAAAAAATAAATTTAAAGAATTTATCTTTGATAAAATTAATGGGAACCTTTCCCAAAGTGTAAGAATATTTTAACAAATGAATATTCTGAATTGGAATGAGGCGTACGTTGTGTTTGTGTAACACTTGTTTATTATATACGCGAGTTATTAAGAAAGACCGGGTTTATCCCATTCTGAATAACTGATTCGACGTGGTGTCGAGGATGAAGACGGTGGTCGAACACCGAAGGTCTTCACATTGTTTGGGTGATTACTGATGATCTTGATTGGGTTGTACACCCAAGAGGAGGGAATCAGTTGGTGATCGTCCAGACGTACTTGGAGATCGATGGATATGCGAGGTACAAGGTGCCTCCGGTTCCGTTCAGACCCAGAACGAACTTGTAAATGGATTGTGTGTCTGACATTGGATTTTATTCTCTGTGATTGATTTCTATTAAATATATATCTGTTTGGCGGTGGAGAATTTATTCTCTTGCTTAACGCCCTTCTCTGAGACGTACGAGCTCGGGGGTTATATATTGATGGATATCAATCGCATGGAGTGAATTACCTGTGTGGCATGCCTAAGTGGCAATTCATCAAGGCTTCTGTTGAAAAGCAAAGTCTTGTGGTAGATGATCAAAGCACCGCCTATGGGGCATAGCTTTGTGTAACGTTGATTCGCGAGCCTCACACCCCGGTTGTGAACCAGAAACGGGAGAGGACATCAGGGAGGGCATGCGTTTCCTTCTAGCTAGGGTGGTGTCAGTGACCTACCAGCCCTGACATTTATATTATTTTCACCTGTGTGGTTGTTGCTGTTGCGAGGCGCCTCGAATATATCGGTGACTATGTGGAGCCGATGGAGTCATTTGGCTCATTTACGCTCCAAAGGGCGGGGAAACGCAGTATTCGGGCATAATAATCCACATCGGTGGACCGGCCCTGACGATCCAAGGCTTTCCTGCGCGCTTGCCTGAGACTCGGGCTAGACAGTCTCGAATTCGGTAGAGGACGATCCCTGGCCTCAGTTCACAGATGGAAATCCAACTTCCATTACGTGACTTTGCGGTTTTGATTGTATAACTTATATATGGCGACATAATGGTATTGTGTGATCGGACCTGAGTCTTATAATAGCTTCATTGTTCTTTATTTAGCATTGCGCTGTTGTTTTATGCACTGGTGTTCTTGGGAGGAAACCCGTTCCGTGTTATACGACGTGGTCCCTTGATTTACCTAACTTTAAAATAAAGATTAATAACTGTTTTAGTTCTCACACCAGTCACATGACTGACCTGGAGTTTATTGTTTTAACCTAAACTCTTGGTGCCGTTATTTTGACACGGGCAGCTAGTAGTTTTGGTTTTGCAGATTTATTTTCATAGGATCCTGATTTACAGCTGGAACGATACTCGGAAAGCTCTGTATCCGTGTATTACTTTCAGTTGTGTATTGTATTATTTTTCCGCTGCTATGAAATGTATTGTAATCTCTGATATTTATTGAATGTGTAATATTGATTTATACTCTGTATATTCTTGTATTCTGATGAAATTGTTGTAATTTACAATGAAATGTTCTTCTATTTGCGTTCTGGTTTGTCGTGTTCTCAAAACAATCAGGGGTTTCGAACGGTCTTGGTCGGTTTAGCGATCGATTCGGATCGAGCGAAATTCCTTTTTGTCACAATAATAATAAAATTGCGAAGCCAAATCATTAAGGTTTACCTATTTGTCGGGCATGCAAATAAATTCCTTACTCAACATCAAATCCATTTACCTGCGCGATGTATATGTATGTATATATAGGCAAATGCAATAAAATTTCAATTCAGTTCAATATTTGATACAATTTGGCTTAATGGTTCAAAATTTTAATTAACCAAACTAATAATCAAACAACACAACCATCAATCAATTAGTTGATTAACATTTCAAATTTATAGCTTTAACATACAAAATTCCATTTTTGAGGCCAAGTCACAAACAATAAATTTTAACTAAGTTTTGGTTCTCACACCAGCCAATTGGAAATATATAGACATCTCACCTTTCAAAACTCGAACATAAATACTGGTAATGTGATCACAATTACCAGTATCATCTCCGAGCGACTAGAGTGTGATTCCGTATCTATCTAATATCTGAGGCTTCGAATATACACCCCGTCAGGCATATACTCAAAATCTCCCTATACTAGATTGTCCAAATTTAATTTAAAATAAACATTCAAATACGAATAAAGTGGTTTAAATTTTCAAAACGAAATTTGTTTTCATTTCTATTTTAAAAATATACCCTTCACACTCGTCTTAGGATACTGCTGGTCCTATCTCTAACGAGTCATTATTATTGGATATTACTAATCCAATCTCTGATGAATTCTTTCGTTTGGTTTTGATGTGTCTTGTTCTCGAGCTCTATAAACCCAAGCTCTGATACCAAAATGAAACGACCCAAACTTCCCTGTGAAGAAAAGCCTGGATTGAATTGAGAACATGAAAAAACAGAACACAAACAGAAGAAAATTTCATTGCTTATTACAACAATTACATCACCATATCCGAGCCTCGATATAGCGCGTCGCTAAGAGGGTTACGCCCCAACGATATATCATAAGGTTCCATATCCATAAGAGTGGCTAAGTTTTTACGTTGGCTCACCAAGCCTATCACAACCCTCCTCCTTTACCCTAGCTTAGGACAGGCTGCATAGAAAACTACACAGGCAGAGTTAGTCCAATAGCGCTTGAGATGGTTTGGACATATCCAACGTAGACCATACAATGCATCTGTACGCGCTGGAATTCAAGGTCGCGCTGAAGGCCCACAGAGAGGTAGAGGTCGACCTAAAATGACATGGGAGGAGATAATAAAGAGAGATTTAAGTAACTGGAGTTTATCGGAAGAGCTGGTAGCTGATAGGAGTGCATGGAAATTGACAATCCATGTACCAGAACCATAGGTTTTTTTTTGACTTTCTTTCACGTTTACTGAACCTTTTTACTTACTATTTTAGATTTTATTTCACTTTTATTAAACATTTTTACTTATTATTATTATTATTTAAAAAAACACTTTATCGGACGACCTTTTATTTGATTGGTTATTTTAAACCCTTTATATATATATATATATATATTATTATCATCATTATTAATTTTATTTTATTTTAATTTTGGATTCCATATCTAGCCAACCCCAACTTGTTTGGGATATATGGCTTTGTAGTTGTTGTTGTTTGTTGTATTACAACAATTACATCAGAATACAAGAATATAACAGAGTATGAATAAATCATATATATTTGGTAAATATCAGAGATTTAAATTACATTTAATTACATAGTAGCGGAAAAATAATACAAAACACAACTCAAAGAAATACACGGATACAGAGCTTTTCGAATATCGTTCCAGTTGTACACCAGGATCCTGTGAATATAATATATGCAAAACCCTACTACTAGCTGCCCGTCTGGAAAATAAGGGCACCCAGAATTTAGGTTAAAACAATAAACTCTAGGCCAGTCATGTGATTGGTGTGAGAACTAAAACAGTTATTAAAACTTTACTTTAAAAATAAAGTAAATCAAGTGACCACGCCGTATAACACGGAACGGGTTTCCTTCCAAGAATACCAGTGCATATAACAAAACAGCGCAATGCTTTTTGGAGAAATGAAGCTATTATAAGACCCAGGTCCCATCACACAATGCAATGCAACGCAAGCCGGAGGATATGGTTTTCCCTTATAATAGCCAAACATGCTTGGTACGTTAAAACATATATTTTGATACTGTTATAAGTGCATAGTGTATAAAACAACTTCAAATATAAATGTATCAATCCTGGATGGCACGGGTACCATATATCATGTCGCCAATACTAGGCTCTACAATCAAACCCGCAAATGTCACATATTGGAAGTTGGATTTCCATCTGTGAACCAAGGCAAGCGATCATCCTTACCACTTCGAGACAATCTAGCCCATGTCTCAGGCAAGCGCGCAGACAAGCCTTGGATCGTTAGGGCCGGCCCACTCGATGTGGATTAAAATGCCTGAACACTGCGTTTCCTCGCCTTATGGGGCGTAAATCTGATCTGTATAAAGACCATCCATTGGCTCCGCAGAGACCAAAATAACCGAGGCGCCTCGCTATCCATCATCCACATAAGTAAAACGTCAGGGCTTGCAAAACGCTGACACTACTCCCTGCTAGAAGGAAACGCATGCCCTCCCTGATGTCCTCTCCCGTTTGTGGTTCACACCGGGGTGTGAGGCTCGCGAATCAACGCTACAAAAATCTATGCTATATTAAAGCCGTGCTTTGATCATCAACCATAAGACTTTGCTTTTCAATAGAAGCCTTGATCATTTGCATCTCAGCATGCCACACAGGCAATTCACGCTATGCAATCGATGTTTATCAACCACACAGAATGAAATCCGATGTCAGACACACATCCACTTACAAGTTCGTTCTGGGTTAGAACGAAACCGGAGGCACCTTATTCCTCGTCCCGTATGTCCAATACAGGAGAGAGGCCCTCGCATATCCGGTCGATCTCCATGTACGTCTGGACGATCACCACTTATTGCCTTGACTTGGGTGTACAACCCAATCAAAACATCAGTAATCATCCAAACGATGTGAAGACCTTTGGTCTTCATCCACCGTCTTCATCCTCGACATTTCGTTGAATCAGTTATTCCGAATGGTATAAACCCGGTCTTTCTGAATAACTCGCGTATATCACAAACAAGTGCTATAAGAACACAACATACGCCTCATTCCAATCCAGAATATTCCTTTATTCAAATATTCTTATACTTTGGGAAAGGTTCGCATTAATTTTATTAAAGATAAATTCTTTAAATTTATTCTTTAATCTTCTTTTGGATTTCAATTCAAACCAAATTATGGTTTATCCAAAATAGTCGGGATTAGCAAACCTTACCGAAGTAATCATTTGTTTTAATTTCCCAATCCCAACCTATTCATCCCATGAAGTAAAACTGGTAATACTCCACATCTAACACCACGGTGTTATCGGTAAATCAATTACCATTTCACGTTCAAATCTAATTAAAGATTTAACTATCTCCTGGAGTAAAACTGGTGATACTCCATTCTCGATCATTTCTTGAATTTGATAATTTTAGTTATCAAATTCACCTTTCAATCTTTTTAAAGATTCATTAAAACTCTAATTCAGTTTTAATTTCCAAAAATCATTACTTAATGATTATTCAAAGTTAAGAAATTAACCTTATCTTTAACTGGGTTAAAGAACTAATGTCGTTTAAAACACAGCTCACGATAAACCCAAAATCACATTCTATTAACAATGGAAACTTCATGGAATATAGATCAATATATATAATCGATATGAACTTCCATATCCAACCGGTGATATAAATGGAATAATGACAAGGCCTTTTAACTTCCATATATATTAACAGTCTTCCTCTATAGAAGCTCACTTCGATTATTACCAAATCGAATTGCCTTCAATTCTAATTTAATAAGTTAAATAGGAAAACTTTACTTTGGAAAATCTCCTTCAAATCTTAACAAAATATTTATAAATTCCAAATCATATTTCACTGTAAATCGGGTTAAAGAACGAATGTGGTTAAAAAAACAGTTCATGATAAACCCAATTCACATTCCATTTTCTTCCGATTATTAAATATTATTGGAAACTCTAACAGTCTTAATTAAAAGATTTATTCTCTTCACATGGGGTTCAAGAACAGTGTTACTGAAGACACCGTTCACGACAAACCCAAAATCCCTGTAATAACCCGGAAATTCGAGCCAATTTAAAATTTTTATTTTGGCAATTTTAATGAATTTGGGATTATTTAAAATGAATTATTTTAAATAATATCGACGAGAAATTTATTTTGAATGGAATTCGAACGTATATATTATATAGATCATCGTTAGAAGATAAATATTTATTTATAATTATAAAAGGAATAGAAAATGGCGCGGTAGTTCGATAATTCGATTTCAAATTTAAAATGAGTGTACCAGGTGCAAAATAAACCAGATTTTGGCAAAACAAAAAATATTTGAATCTAATTGTGAATATCTTTCCAACGAATCCGAAAAATTGAAATTTCATAGCGGGAATCAAAAGATATGTCCAATTGAAATTTCAGAATAGTAGCTATGGAATTCTGGCCCTTAAAAATGGAAATTTTGCAAACGACCTCGGATTTCGATGAAACCACTTTTGTTGGATCCGGGATGTCAAATTATTGCTAGGTTTCAAAATTCATAATTTTTCGAATCAATATGTGAGCGTGGCAAAGGAAAACGCATTTGACCAGTTTCAGTTGATTTTAAACGACTGGAAAATGGCCATTTTTCAAACGGTCTCAGAATTTGATGAAATTAGTTTTGTTATGACCGTATCGTCAATACAAAGCTAGAAAATATTTTTTGGGAATTTTTAGAGTTCGTATATGGGCCCAGTAAATTGAAATGCACGTTCAAATTCAATATATAGAGTTTTATGTTGATTTTGACAAAAACTGATCGAAATAATCGAATCAGCTTATGATACATATCCCATTGTGTTCGGAATAGGGGTAATTAGCTAGGGACGATAGGCGGTGTGTTCGATTTCGAGTTTGAAAATAAAAGTTGCTTTTTGAAATTAATAATTAAATAAATTAAAAATAAAATACCCCTCTCTCTCCTCCTTATTTCCTCTCAGCCCCCCATTTCATTTTCAATAGAAATTAAAAAGAAAAAAAAGAAAATGGAAGGGGAGGATCGCAATCTCGTTGCCCCCCCGGCCTTCCACCGCCGCTAAGGCGGGCGCCACCGCCTCTGACCCCCCTCTCTCCTGCACTCTCGCTCCCTCTTCCTCCCATCGCTCCACCCACCGCCGCCATGGATGGCGTCGCACCCCCTCCTCTCGCAACACCCCTAATCTTCCCTTCTCCCTCCTCTCTCATGCGTGAATCCCAATTCACGCCCCCAGTCTTCCACGCGTGAGCCCGGGACTCGAACCCTCCCCCCTCCCCCCCGATGCGAGATCCGCCCCACCTCCAGCCTTCCCCTGCCTCCGCACGACCGGCGAAACTCTTCCCCCACCTTCGCTGAAATTGGTGAGTTTCCTTCCTCTTACTTCTTCAATTGATAATTTCTGGTTATGTAAAGTCAGAATCTATATTTATAAAAGTTTAGGATATTTATTTATAAAGTTTATATTTTTACTTTCATAAAGATTTCATTTTTAAAGAAAACCAAAAGCTTGGATTTTTGAAACCAAAAAGACGAGATTTTTGTTCGAGAAAAAGGCGAGGGTTTAAAGTAGAAAAAGGCAAGGGTTTTTAATAGAAAAAGTCGAGGGTTTTAAATAGAAAAAGGCGAAGTTTTTAAAATAGAAGAGACAAGATTTTTGAAATTATAAAAATTTGATTTTTAAATATGTTAGCATATGAAAGATACGATCTTTAAACGATGAAAGATACAATTTTTATATAAGTAATAATAGGATTTTTATATGGAAGCAAAGTTAAAAATATCGTCTTTGTAAAGTTAAAACTATCGTCTTTGTTTAGTTAAAAATATGATCTTTATAATATATACATCAACATAAAAATATGATTTTTATATATGAAGTAACAGTATAAAAATTCGATTTTTATATATATAATCGCCGAAAGAAAATGTGACTTTTATTCATAAAGATCGTTGTTTAAAAATAGGATTTTTAACGCAAACCGTGTGAAACAGATTGCGATGGAACCGAGTGGAAGTGAAACAGAATCCAAACCATTCAGAAATAATGAAAGGAGGAGTGGGACCATCGGTGAGAACTTCTCACTTTAAATTTTCTTTTCTAGATAAAAATATATACTAGGATGCAGACGGTGCTTAGCAGCACCCGACCGTCCATAGACCATGGATGGCTTGTATGTTTGATTGTTTGTTGTGGTGAAAATTTATTGTGTATTGTGAGATGAAATAAAATACTTATACAGTTAAAATTATTTTATCGTTAAAAATATAATTTTTAACGGGTATGTGAATAAATAAGAATCCGTGTTTATTGATTTGAAACCCCACATGGGTATTGGGATAAAATACGACATACACTAATCCCAATAATTAGTTGTATGTCGATCGACTTATTGACAGGCTGTTATAAGCGTTAGATATATATATTTGATGCTTATAAAGTGTAGTGCACTTTGGATGATGGTTGATTATTTTTCAGTGCTATTATATACATGTGTTGTGTGGAATCCATATAATTAACATTATATGGTAATTGATTGGGCCTCATTCCAATTGGGAAAATAAAGAATATTATAAAATAAATATTCATGTGTTGACGATGCTCATGTGTTGAGAATATTCATGTGTGGAAAGAAATATAGACTCATGTGTTGAATAGAATAAATAGTCATGTATTGAGGATATTCATGTGTGGAATGAAATATAGACTTATGCGTTGAATAGAATAAATATTCATTTGTTGAACAGAATAACGAATTTATTGAAATATATGAAGCCGTGTTGATTAGAGATGCGCCATTTTGACGTGAGCGATATTTATATCGATTATATTCATTTTAAAATGAATATAGAAAAGGAAGTGATTTAAAAATATAATGTTTTGAAAATATTATCATTTATATAGTAATGATATGAAATATTCAATTTTGATTTGAAATTGAATATGAAGTTGAAATTGTTTTGAAAACGAATTTAAAACGAATTATAAAATACGTTTTGAATTGAAATCGATGATATATATATATATATATATAATATATTATATATATTAAATGGCCTGAATAGAACGCGCCGCGCTGCGGCAGTTCGTGAATTTCGACCATTGACTTCGAATTGACGTTGCGGGAGATCCGACCGTCGGATTCTCCTGAAACCGGAACCGTTGGGTTCGTATCGAAAAGAGCTTTCCAACGAATATTAGAAATCTGAAATCTAATGGTAGGATTTGGAATTATGTCCAAATCAAATTTGGAAAAGGTCGCTGTAAGTGCAGTTCGATGGCCGTTGATGGAAATCGACTGTACGGGCCTTGATAAAATTATTAAAAATATCAATAATAAGTGTGAAATCATAAGAAATGATTTGGAAAAAATTGGGATGAAAAATTCCACATTTGAAAAGATAAAAATAGATTTTTATCGAAATGAACTAGTTTTGAACTAGAATTATAAAATCAATTTATTTTTGAAATAAATAAATTGAATTTGAAAGTGGTTTTAAAAATAATCAAAGTTCCCAATACGTGAATTGGAATGGATTTGAATCGAAATTATCTTTGGAATATTTCGATGTTGGATTTCGTGATTATACAGATATGGTTGTGGAAATTTGAAAGATATATTTTATATTGTTATTTCCAATACGATATTTGTTGGTTTCAGAATTTGATGTTGAATATAAGCCAGTATATTTTCTATTCAGGGCCTTGTATCTGATATCAAATGTGATTTGGGTTTGTCGTGAATGGTGTCTTCATTAACACTGTTCTTAAGCCCAATTGAGAAAAAGATTAAATCTTTCTATTTGGATTTAATGAGGTGTACCAATTAAATAATATTAATTGGAATTGAATTTAAATTGGTTCTTGGGTTTATCGTGAGCGGTGTTTTGAATAACACCTGTTCTTTAACTCGATTAACAATAGAATGTGATTTTGGGTTTAACGTGAATCGTGTTTTAGATGACATTGGTTCTTTAACCCAGTTAAAGACAGGATATTGACTTGTGGGAAGATTAAAACCAAGTGGAGTTTTAATGAATATGTAATTAAATTGAAATGTGAATTGATAATTTAAATTATCAAATATGAAAAGTGATCGAAGATGGAGTATCACCAGTTTTGCTCCAAAGCGATAGTTAAATCTTTAATTAGATTTGAACGTGAAATGGTAATTAATATTTACCGATAATGCCGTGGTGTTAGATATGGAGTATTACCAGTTTTGCTCCATGGGGTGAATAGGTTGGGATTGGAAAATAAAATAAATAATTACTTCGGTGTGGTTTGCTAATCCCGACTAGTTTGGAAAACCATAATATGGTTTGAAATGATATCCAAAGGAAGATTAAAGAATAAATTTAGAAGAATTTATCTTTGATAAAATTAATGGGAATCTTTCCTTAAGAATGTGAATATCTGAATAAAAGAATATTCTGAATTGGAATGAGGCGTATGTTGTGTTTGTGTAACACGTGTTTATTATATACGCAGGTTACTCGGAAAGGCCGGGTTATACCCATTCTGAATAACCGATTCGACGATAAGTCGAAGATGAAGACGGTGGTTGAAGACCGGAAGTCTTCACATCGTTTGGGTGATTACTGATGATCTTGATTGGGCTGTACACCCAAGAGGAGGGAATCAGTTGGTGATCGTCCATACGTACTTGGAGATCAATGGATATGCGAGGAAAGTGCCTCCGGTTTTGTTCAGACCCAGAACGAACTTGTAAATGGACTGTGTGTCTGACATTGGATTTTATTCTGTGTAATATTTGTTCAAACTTTGTATATTCTTATATCTGATGGAATTGTTGTAATATACAATGAAATGTCCTTCTGTCTGCGTTCTATTTTGTCGTGTTCTTAAGATAATACGGGCTTTCCTTACAGGGGAAGTTACGGGCTGTCACAGTGGTATCAGAGCTTTGGTTTACAGAGCTCGAGAACAAGACACATTAGAACCATATGAAAGAATTCATCAGATATTGGATTAGTAATATCCAGTTAGAATGACTCGTTAGAGATAGGATCAGTAGTATCCTAGAACGAGTGTGAAGAGTATATTTTTCAAATGAAAACAAATTTGTTTTGAAATTTAAATCATTTTATACGTATATCAATATTTATTTGTATTGATTTTGGACAATCGAGTATATAAAGATTTTGCATATACGTGTCATGAACGTATATTCGATGTTTTAATATACTGGATAGATATAGAATCACACTCTAGTCGCCCGGAGATGATTCTACTGATGACGTACGACATCAGTAGTTTATGTTCGAGTGCCGAAGGTGTGATATCTATATATTTCCATTAGACTGGTGTGAGAACCAAAACTAGATAGGTTTATTGTTGTGATTTGGCATCAAAAACATGATTTTATGTATATATATATATCAAAATTATGAATTTGAAACGATAATCCACTAATTGATTGATGGTTGTGTTGTTGTTTATTTGTTGAAATTTTGAACCGTTATGCCAAATTGAACCAAATATTGAACTGTATTGAAAAATGATTACAATTGCATGCATATACATGTACTTACATTGAACAGGTCATAGCAAGGAAGCTAGAGCAGAGAATAAAATTGTTTGCCTGACAAATAGGTACATATTTATTGTATTTCTTTGGGTTGGGATGATTTTGTGAGCCGCTTGGCTTTTTCGTTTTCTTTTGGATTGAAGAAGGCCATGGGAGGCTATATGAAATATCCCGAAGTCCCCGGTGCAGGGGAGGTTATGGCGAAATTTATCGGATATTTAGGGTGTTAGCCAAATTTTTGAAAAATTTGAAAAGTTCTTAGAAACTGAAAAGTTGAAGAACTTAAGCCGTAAAGAAAATAATGGAAGTTGAGTTGATTAGTTAAACAACTTTCAGCTTTGTTCCTTTTCGGGGACGAAAAGTTTTAAGTGGGGGAGATTGTAATAACCCGGAAATCCGAGCCAATTTAAAATTTTTATTTTGGCAATTTTAATGAATTTTGGATTATTTAAAATGAATTATTTTAAATAATATCGACGAAAAATTTATTTTGAATAGAATTCGAACGTATATATTATGTAGATCGTCGTAAGAAGATAAATATTTATTTATAATTATAAAAGGAATAGAAAATGGCGCGGTAGTTCGATAATTCGATTTCAAATTTCAAATGAGTGTACCGGGTGCAAAATAAACAGGATTTTGGCGAAACCAAAAATATTTGAATCTAATTGTGAATATCTTTCCAACGAATCCGAAAATTTGAAATTTCATAGCGGGAATCAAAAGATATGTCCAATTGAAATTTCAGAATAGTGGCTATGGAATTCTGGCCCTTAAAAATGGAAATTTTGCAAACGACCTCGGTTTTCGACGAAACCACTTTTGTTGGATCCGGGATGTAAAATTATTGCCAGGTTTCAAATTTCATAATTTTTTGAATCAATATGTGAGCGTGGAAAAGGAAAACGCTTTTGACCAGTTTCAATTGATTTTAGTCGATTGGGAAATGGCCATTTTTCAAACGATCTCAGAATTTAACGAAATTAGTTTTGTTAGGACCGTATCGTCAATACAAACAAGAAAATATTTTTCGGGAATTTTTAGAGTTCGTACGTGGGCCCAGTAAATTGAAATGCGCGTTCAAATTCAATATATAGAGTTATATGTTGATTTTGACGAAAACTGATCGAAACAATCGAATCAGCTTATAATACATATCCCATTGTGTTCGGAATGGGGGTTATTAGCTTGGGACGATAGGCGGTGGGTTCGATTTCGAGTTCGAAAATAAAATTTGCTTTTTGAAATTAAATAATTAAATAAATTAAAAATAAAATACCCCTCTCTCTCCTCCTTATTTCCTCTCAGCCCCCCCTCCCCCCCCGATTTCATTTTCAACAGAAATTAAAAAAAATGGTAGGGGGATCGCAATCTGGTCGCCTCCCCCCTCCCCCGTCGGCCTTCCACCGCCGCCAAGGCGGGCGCCACCGCCTCTAACCCCCTATCTCCTGCACTCTCGCTCCCTCTTCCTCCCACCGCTCCACCCACCGCCGCCATGGACAGCGTCGCACCCCCTTCCTCTCGCAGCACCCCTTATCTTCCCTTCTCCCTCCTCTCTCATGCTTGAATCTCGATTCACGCCCCCTAGTCTTCCTCGCGCGAGCCCGGGACTCGAACCCTTCCCCCCCTACCCGATGCGAGATCCGCCCCACCTCCAGCCTTCCCCTGCCTCCGCACGACCGACGAAACTCTTCCCCCTCCTTCGCTGAAATTGGTGAGTTTCCTTCCTCTTACTTCTTCGATTGATAATTTCTGGTTATGTAAAGTCAGAATCTATATTTATAAAAGTTTAGGATATTTATTTATAAAGTTTATATTTTTACTTTCATAAAGATTTCATTTTTAAAGAAAACCAAAATCTTGGATTTTTGAAACCAAAAAGATGAGATTTTTGTTCGAGAAAAAGGAGAGGGTTTTAAATAGAAAAAGGCGAGGGTTTTTAATAGAAAAAGGCGAGGGTTTTAAATAGAAAAAGGCGAGGTTTTTAAAATAGAAGAGACAAGATTTTTGAAATTTTGATGAATTTTGAAATTTTATTTTGGAAATTTTGATGAATTTTGAATATTTAAAATGATTTATTTTAAATAATAACGAGGAGAAATTTATTTTGAATAGAACTAGAAGGGAAATATTTATTTGAATCGAAGTTAGAATATAAATATTTATTTTAATTATAAAAGGAACTCGAAATGGCGCGGTAGTTTGAAATTTCGATTTCAAATTTCAAATGAATGTACAGGATTCATAATAAACCTGATTTTAGCAAAATCAAAAATATTAGAATCTATTTGAAAATATCTTTCCAACGAATCCCGAAAAATTGAAATTTCATAGCGCGAATAAAAAGTTATGCCCAGTTGAAAATTCAGAATAGTCACTATGGAAAATATAGCCCTTAAAAATGGAAATTTTGCAAACGACCTCCGTTTTTGACGAAACCACTTTTGTTGGATCTGGGATGTCAATTTATTGCTAGATTCCAAAATTCATAATTATCTGAATCAATATGTGAGCATGGCAAAAGAAAACGTGTTTTGATAGTTTCATTCAATTTGGATTGACCAGAAAATGGCCATTTTTCAGATGGTCTCCAAATTCGACGATATTAGTTTTGTTAGGCCGTATCGTCAAAACATAGCCATATTTATTTTTTTGGGATTTTTGGGGTCCGTATGAGACCCCGTAAATTGAAATGTGTGTTCAAATTCAATATATTGATTTATATTTTGAATTTAATGGAAACCTATCGTAACAGACGAATTGGCTTGCGAAACTTATCCTTTTGTGTTCAGAATAGGGGTAATTAGCTAGGGGCCACTGTTGTTGGGTGTCGTTTGGAGTTCGTATTAAAAAGTGACTTTATGGAAAATTAAATTAATTAAATATATTTCTTTATATTTCCTTCCCTCTCTCTCTCTCTCTCTCTCTCTCTTCATACAACGGTTAACGCTCAGAAAAAAGAAAAGAAAAAAAACCCACGAAGCCAAACCCATCGCTCCCCATTAGACCACCGCCCATCGCCTTTCATCCCTCCGCCTGGCCGCGCAACCCCACCCCCTCCTTCTCCGATCCTCCTTGTAACGTCCCGCCTTTTTAACCGCTTCAAATTGGCAATTAAACCAACTTAAGGCGTCCAAATCGACGGATCGTTATTTTGCTTACAGAGTTTAAACCCGAATCAACACACAGAAATAAATATATAACACGGTATTTGAACAACGAAATAACTTGTATATATATTAATCAAAAACTTTTATACAAAGAATTTCCCTATACAGCAGAATTTTAAAAGAATGGTTTAAAATACAAGAGAAATCTTTACTGTATTAAAAACCTTCAGAGTGCGCATCTCCCTGGATTCCCCAGCCTTGCAAATCTTCAAATTTGTGAGCTGAAATCTGCACTGCTCGGGTCTGACCCGAGCATTCCATGCAAAAACATAAAACACTCGAGTCAGGATTAACCATAGTTCAAGTAAATTAACTTCAATGTAAATTGAACTATAATAGTTGATCCAACATAACAACTTGGGACAACTAGGTCGGGGCAGCATGTATTTCTATATATATACATATATATATATATACTAAGATCATGCTTCGAATAACAGGAACACACAAAGTAATACGAGACAGTATGCGCGCCTTAGGCGGTAAGAGGTGACTAATATATACAGCTAGGAAATAAAGCTCAATGTCAATTTATGTCGTAGAACAAGCCACTGAAAACAACAGAGTATCTCATAAGTGATTAGTATACTTGTATCAGGAGTACAATCAATATAACGGTGGCAGAAAGTGCGGATTTCAGGAAGGAGCCAACTGACATCATGCAAATATGAGGTCCATGTAGCAATATAAGGTGGCCACATAAAAAAAAAAATTCCGTGTTGTCGTGTAAAGATGCAAACATTCATACTTCATTATTGTGAACAAAAATGTTTTCTGCAAGTTTCATTTTTATGGACAAATGTTTCAGTAACACCATTCTAGTAACAAAATGGTTTTAGCGACTCAATTCTGGCAAACTAAAATGGTTTCAGTGATATCTAGTGTAAACCCAAGGAAAAGGTCAACAATTCTTTTGTAAAAACATTTTTGGCAAATGAATCATGACCGTTTTGGCAAGTTAAAACACTAACAGTTTTACAAGTTAAACAAGAAAGTTTTGAAAGTTAAACATGACAGTTTTGGCAAGTTAAACACGCAGTTTTGCACATATAACATGGCAGTTTTAACAAGTAAAACGCGGCAGTTTTGACAAGTAAAACACGGCAGTTTTTGCAAGTAAACATGGCAGTTTTTGCAAGTAAACATGGCAGTTTTGCACATATAACATCAGTTTTTGCACATATAACATGGCAGTTTTGACAAGTAAAACACGGCAGTTTTGACAAGTAAAACACGGCAGTTTTGACAAGTAAAACACGGCAGTTTTGACAAGTAAAACACGGCAGTTTTTTTGCAAGTAAAACATCAGTTTTTGGACACATATATCATTAGTTTTGGCAACATATAACATCAGTTTTTGGGCGCATATAACATTAGTTTTGGGCTGTATATAACATCAGTTTGGGTTGCATATAACATCAGTTTTGGGCTGCCTATAACATCAGTTTTTTGGGCGGCATGTATCCTCAGGTTTGGGCAACATATATCAAAGGTTTCGCCACATATACCAAAGGTTTGGCAACATATATCATCAGTTTTGGGCAACATGTAACATCAGGTTTTTGGGCACATATATGGCTAGGTGAAGCAACAAGAACATTTATCACACGCATAAACAAATAAATATACTCTATCCCATTAACGGGAACTTGGAAGAATCAACTAAAATTTTGACCTTCAACGTTTTACACATACCCCTGTCAGCCTTTGATCCATTTAAAGCTCATTAGAATATTAACTGCTACATGACAGTCATGTATTTGATAGCTTCTTTGGTCCAATTCAATTTCCTTACATGTAACATCTAGAAATCCAACTTCAAGATCAACGTGTAAAATTACTAGTATCTTTATTAGTTGATCTGACATACAGGCAATGTTTACAGTGGAAGAAAATCCTTGTATATACAGCAAAATAACCAAACTAAAGAGCAATAATCATTTGTCTAAAAAAAACATCTTTTACTTCAGTCAACAACACATGGTTTAGAAACAACTAAACAGCAGAAGGCTGTGCAAGGCCCACTACAAGGCTTAATGATAATGCGTACTCATTTATGATTCTAAGGCAGGGAACATGGTGTATATTTATATATGTCAAGGGGTTCAGATTTTACCAAGTAAAGTAAGGGTAGCGGGGTATGGTTAATTAATATTCCTATGAAAAAAACAGACCATGTATCTATCCATGAATGTACACCGCAGCACACAGCTACACAAGTTTTCAAGGCAAAGAAACAACACCATGTATGTGACATAAGCCCAATATATGATATTCATAACTATCCTCAGATTATATATACACCCTCATTCCATATAAATTAAATATGCAACAGAGTTTATTTCAGCCTACAAGGATCCACACACGTACGGAGTATTGGTTACCGCATGATAGAAAGATCATATTTTTGTAAGCAAATCATATATGCGCGCAACAAGGCACAGTTTTCAACAGCAGGACCTAGTAAAACTAGGACAAGGCAACGAGCAAAATAGCAGTAAAAATCAACCCATTTACGCTGGAATTTCAAGTGAAACCTCAAGGCCAAGGAAACAGTTTAAGTATTAACTATCCCATTTTTAATTTACACTGAAATTAAATACTTGAAATAAAGATTAATCGTGAGTGAGGGGAACTCACCCTAAACCGTGGACAGAGGTGAAACACAGCGAAGGTTTGGCCTTTGATTGGTAAAAGCAGCGACTTTGACTTACAGTGAAACTTCAAAGATTGGTCTACGCTGTCTTGATTAGCCAAAACGTGTGTAGTGATTCGATTTCAACTCTGCTGAAGGAGGTGCTTCGCTTTGGGTGCTTGCGATTTCGATTAGGGTTTTTGCTGAAAGATGAGTGGTCTTCGATGGCTCAGCTTCGATTTGAGGAGGAGGTTGATGAACGTTGATTTGAAGTGAAAGGGGCGATTTAATTTTCGGTGGAGGCCGCCATGGATTTGGAGACCATTTTATTTCTCCAGATTTTGGGGTACAAATGATTTCTCTGAAGAGGAGGGCGTGATTTATAGAACACGAAGAGCAGAGGATAAGAACAATGTACAAATCACTAGGTTTAGGATAGCCGCGTTTTCCCAGAATATAGGTCGGCTTAGATTTTTACTGAGGCGGGTTATATTTAAGGTAGGAAATACTTGGGGATGGTTTATTTACGTTTAATATAATATTATTTTCCACCCCTATTTTTCGTCGAACGCTTCGTATTTGCTCCATTAACATAATCTCCAAACGCAACGAAATTTGGCGTACCTCCATATTTCAAAGTTTTTAATTCAATAAAATTAATTTAACTGTAATCCGATTTCGTTTGTGTACAACGTATTTTAAATTATTTATTGGTTCACTGATTTAATTCTGTTTGTTTACCAACAGTCCGTTTCACAGTAAATTTCAATTTCTGAACATATATACGAATACACACAAATTTAAGCTAATTTCCCATATATTTAAATAAATGCATTTCCCAATTCATTTATCGTCGATAAATGTTTATTTTAAATTTAACTTATTATATTTTCCAATCGAGTTCCAAACCTGATTCAAATATCCAATTAAATTCAGCTCAAATATTCAACAATAAGTATTTGTTTTCCAATCAACCATCCTGAATTAAATATTTGGTTCAGTTCATACCCAGACCAATATATTCGATTTCTAATTCCAGTGTCAATATAAAATTGATTATTCATAGTAAATTATTTAATTAGTCGTATATTCCAATCATCAAATTTCTGGGTCGTTACACTCCTCCCTCCTCCCTTACCTTCTCTCCTCCTGAAATCAGCCCAAACCGCAACCCTAACCCCCAAATTAGCAACCGCCGCCAACATTGATGGCGCCACCGACCACCTCCGCTACGCCCCCCTTTGCCATGCTGCCTTCTTCCCCATCCCTTCCTGATTCAATCAGAAAACCCCCCGGCGAATGTAAAATAAGAAAAAAACGAGGTAATTTTTGCATAAACAAGCTTTGTTTTATTTTCTGATTTTATTATAAGACCATCGTTTGTTTTCAGAAAATTATGATTTTTATTTTAAAAGAGAAGTTAGAAAAAAAATAGATTTTGTACATAGAAAAGAATAAATTTTGTTCATAGAAAAAAATAGATTTTGTACATAGAAAAAAAATAGATTTTGAACATAGAAAAGAATAGATTTTGTTCATAGAGAAAAAAATAGCATTTTAAAAATATAATCTTTGTATAGAAAATAGCGTTGTAAAAGCATGATTTTTGTGTTGAAAGAGAATGCATAAAAAGATTTGATTTTTAATCATGAAAAGATATGTTTTTTATTGTATGAACATCATTTTAAAGTTATGATTTTTATTTTATAGAAAGTAGAAGTAAAAAAAATTAAAATATGAACTTTACTTCATATGTAGCGATATAAAAATATGAACTTTACTTCATATGTAGCGATATAAAAATATGAACTTTACTTCATATGTAGTGATACAAAAATATGAACTTTACTTTATATGTAGGGATATAAAAATATGAACTTTACTTCATATATAGCGATATAAAAATATGAACTTTACTTTATGTAGCGATATAAAAATATGAACTTTACTTCATATGTAGCGATATAAAAATAGGAACTTTACTTTATATGTAGCAGTATAAAAATATGATTTTTATGATGCAAACATCGATATAAAAATATAAACTTTATTTTTATCATGAAGTAGCGAGAATAAAGATTCGATTTTTATATGAGTAGCATATTAAAAATAGACTTTTTATATAATAGATCATATAAAAATATAATTTTTATTTATGTAGCGAAATAAAAATCTGATTTTTATTATATATATAGTGGGATGAAAACGTGATTTTTATAGCGTTGAAATAAAAATGTGATTTTTAATGTGAACAGCGGGAAAAGAAGGCGATGGTATCGAATGAAATCAAAACGAAACCCGAACCGTTCAGAAACAAAAATGTCGGAGTGGTTCCCAAAGGTGAGAACTCTTCACTATAATTTTTATACAGTTATTTATTTTATAACTGCATATATGAATTGTTCTACATCGTCCACAGACCATAGAAGACTTGTTTGATTGTTTGGTTTGGTTGATTAGATTATTTGGTTGAATTTGGTTGTTTGGGTGAAATGAATTGATTAGAATTGTTATGTGTGTATGGCGCGAGCCAATATCAGGAGAGGGGTAATGCTAGACATTACCCGATTTTGATATCGTGCCGTTATGTCGTCAAAATTTTCTAAAATATGTTAGAACAATAAAAATATTATTTTTATTGTGTAAATGAATTGAATAAATATTTTATTGTTAAAATATATTTTTTAATGTGTATATGAATAAAATAAATATTCATTTACAAATTAGACGATTTGTTTATGTTCACCCATTTGACTGATATGGATTGGGATGATAAATTTTACATATCGCCCAACTGCACAAATAAAATTCATTATTTGTTGATTGAAACCCACACGGGTATTGGGATGATATTGGACATACACTAATCCCAATATTTAGTTATATGTCAATCGATGGGTTGACAGGCTGTTATAAGCGTTGATTATTTATACTTCATGCTTATACAATTGTGTAATGCACTCTGGATGATGGTTGACTGTGTTTGATTGTTCTTGTGTACATGTGTTATATGAAATCCATCTAATCAAATTATATGGTAATTGGGTGTGTCTGATTCCAGTTCAGAAAGAATGGATATTTTAAAATAATAAATATTTTAAAATAATATTTAGTAATAGATCAAAATCTGATTTTGATGTCCGATTTGGGATGGACACTAATATATTTAAATATATGAAGCCGTGTTGTTTAGATTTGCGTCATTTTAATGCGAACGATATTTATATTGATTTTATTCATTTTCATAATGAATATTGAAAAGGAATTGATTTCAAAATCTAATGTTTTGAAAATATTATCATTTATATATTAATGATATGGAATAATTTTGATTTGAAATTGAATATGAAGTTGAAATCGTTTTGAAAACGTAATGGCCTGAATAGAAAGCGCCGCGCTGCGGCAGTTTGCGAATTTCGACCATTGACTTAGAATGGACATTACGGGAGATCCGACTGTCGGATTCTCCTAAAACCGGAACCATTGGGTTCGTATCGAAAATAGCTTTCTAACGAATATTAGAGATTTGAAATCTAATGGTCGGATTTGGAATTATGTCCAAATCAAATTTGGAAAAGGTCGCTGTAAGTGCAGTTCGATGGCGTTTATGGAAATCGACTGTACCTGCCTTGATAAAATTATTAAAAATAGCAATAATTTGTGAAAAATCATATTAAATGATTTCGAAAGAATTAGGATTAAAAATTTGATATTTGAAAGGATAAAAATACATTTTTAACGAAATGAACTAGTTATGAACTCGAATTATAAATCCAAAATTTTTAAATAAAATGAATTGGATTTGAAATTGTTTTTAAAAAAATAGAATTTCCAATATATGAAGTGGGAAATGGATTTGAATCGAAATTATCTTCGGAATATTTCGATATTGGATTTCGTGATTATACAGATATTGTTATGGAAATTTGAAAGATATATTTATATCGTTATTTCCAATACGATATTTGTTGGTTGTAGAATTTGATATTGAATATAAGCCAATATATTTTCTATGCAGATTCTTGTATTTAATATCAAATGGGACTTTGGGTTTGTCGTGAACGGTGTCTTCAGTAACACTGTTCTTGAACTCCATGTGGCGAGAATAAATCTTTTAATTAAGATTGTTAGAGTTTCCGATTATATTTAATAATTGGAATAAAATGGAATGTGAATTGGGTTTATCGTGAACTGTATTTTTAACGACATTCGTTCTTTAATGCAATTTACAGTGAAATGTGATTTTAAATTTATAAATTATTTATTAAGATTTAAAGGAGATTGTCCAAAGTAAAGTTTTCCAATTTAACATATTATATTGGAATGGAATGGAATCCGATTTGATAATAATCGAAGTGAGTTTCTATAGAGGAAGACTATTAATATGTATGGAATTTAAAAGGCTTTGCTGTTATTCCATTTATATTACTGGTTGGATACAGAATTTTGTATCGATTATATATATCGATCTGTTTTCCATGAAAATTCCATTATTAATGGAATGAGATTTTGGGTTTACCGTGAGTTGTGTTTTAAATGACATTAGTTCTTTAACCTAGTTAAGGATAAGACTAATTTCTTAACTTAGAAAAAAATCATTAACTAATGATTTTTGGAAATTAATAACTAAAATTACCAAATTTGAAAAATGAGCGAGAATGGAGTACCACCAGTTTTACTCCGGGCGATAGTTAAATCTTTAATTAGATTTGAACGTGAAATGGAAATTGAATTTACCGATAACACTGTGGTGTTAGATATGAAGTATTACCGGTTTTACTTCATGGGATGAATAGGTTGGCATTGGGAAGTTAAACAAACGATTACTTCGGTAAGGATCGCTAATCCCGACTAGTTTGGATACACCATAATTTGGCTTGAATTGATATTCGAAGGAGGATTAAAGAATAAATTTAAAGAATTTATCTTTGATAAAATTAATGGGAACCTTTCCCAAAGTATAAATTTTTTTGAATAAAGGAATATACTGGATTGGAATGAGGCGTATGTTGTGTTTTTATAACACTAGTTTATTATATACGCGAGTTATTTAAAAAGACCGGGTTTATCCCATTCTGAATAACTGATTCGATGATATGCAGAGAATGAAGATGGTGGTCGAAGACCGGAGGTCTTCACATCGTTTGGATGATTACTGATGTCTTGATTGGGTTGTACACCCAAGACAAGGTAATAAGTGGTGATCGTCCAGACGTACTTGGAGATCAACTGGATATGCGAGGACCTCTCTCCTGTGTTGGTCATACGGGACGAGGAATAAGGTGCCTCCGGTTTCGTTCAGACCTAGAACGAACTTGTAAATGGATGTATGTTTGACATCGAATTTCATTCTGTGTGATTGATAGACATCGGTTGCATAGCGTGAATTGCCTGTGTTGCGTGCTGAGATACAAATGATCAAGGCTTCTGTTGAAAAGCAGAGTCTTGTGGTTGACGATCAAAGCACGGTTTTAATATAGCGTAGCTTTGTGTAGAGTTAATTCACGAGCCTCGCACCTTGGTGTAAACCAAAAACGGGAGAGGACATCAGGGTGGGCATGCGTTTCCTTCTAGCTAGGAGTGGTGTCATCGTTTTGCAAGCCCTGATGTTTACTTATGTGGATGATGGATAGCGAGGCGCCTCGGTTATTTCGGTCTATGCGGAACCGATGGATGGTCTATATACAGACCAGATTTACTCCCCATAGGGCGGGGAAATGCAGTGTTCAGGCCCTGACGATCCAAGGTGCAGTTGCGGCTGTTCCTGAGGCTCGGGCTAGACAGCCTCGAAGCGGTAAGGACGATCCCTTTCCTTGGTTCACAGATGGAAATCCAACTTCCAATACGTGACATTTGCGGTTTTGATTGAAGAGCCTAGTATTGGCGACATAATATATGGTACTCTTTCCGTCTAGGATTGATACATTTGTATTTGAAGTTGTTTTATACACTATGCACTTATAATAGTATCAAATGATTTGTTTTAAACGCACCAAGCATGTTTGGCTATTATAAGGTAAAACCCTATCCCCCAGCTTGCGTTGCATTATGTGATAGGACCTGGGTCTTATAATAGCTTCATTTTTCCAAAAGGCATTGCGCTATTTTGTTATATACACTGGTATTCTTGGGAGGAATCCCGTTCCGTGTTGTATGGCGTGGTCCCTTGATATATCTGATTTAAAGTAAAGTTTTAAATAACTGTTTTAGTTCTCACACCAGTCACATGACTGACCTGGAGTTTATTGTTTTAACCTAAACTCTAGGTGCCCCTATTTTCCACACGGGAAGCTAGTAGTTTTGGTTTTGTAGATTTATATTCACAGGATCCTGGTTTATAGCAGGATTGATATTCGGAAAGCTCTGTATCTGTATATTCCTTTCAGTTGTGATTTTTGTATTATTTCCGCTGCATTGTAATTTGTAAATCTCTGATATTTATGGAATGTATAATATTTATTCATGCTCTGTATATTCTTGTATTCTGATGGAATTATTGTAATAAGCAATGAAATGTTCTTCTGTTTGTGTTCTGATTTGTCGTGTTCTCAACCCAATTCCGGCTTTCCTTCACGGGGAAGATCGGGTCGTTATATTTGGTATCGGAGCTCTGGTTTACAGAGCTCGAGAACAACACACATTAGAACTGAACGAAAGAATTCATCAGAGATTGGATTAGCAATATCCAATGAGAATGACTCGTTAGAGATGAGATCTGTAGTATCCTAGAACGAGTGTGAAGAGTATATTTTTAAAATGAAAAAAATACTGTTTTGAAAATTTAAACCGTTTCAAATGTATTTGAATATTTTATTTGTATTGAATTTGGACAATCCAATATATAAAGATTTTTCATATACGCCTTGCAAATGTATATTCGAAGTTTTAATATACTGGATAGATATAGAATTACACTCTAGTCGCCCAGAGATGATACTGATGATTACTAGTATCATCAGTGTTTATGTTCGAGTTCCGAAAGTGGGATATCTATGTGATTCCAATTAACTGGTGTGAGAACTAAAACTAGATAGGGTCTATTGTTGTGGTTTGGCACCAAAATGGATTTTTTGTATATATGTCAAAATTATGAATTTGAAAAGATAATCAACTAATTGATTGTTGATTGTGTTATGTGATTATTCATTTAAACCAACATGTGAATGAATAGTAAATTTAGCCAAATTGTATCAAATATTGGATTGAATTGAAAATTGTTTGGAATTGCATGCATGTACATGCATATATATTGAATAGGTCATAGCAAGGAGGCTAGAGAAGAGGAATAAAATTGTATGCCCGACAAATAGGTACATGTTTACTAATTTCTTGGGTTTAGATGATTTTATGAGCCAATTGGCTAGCCGCTTGGCCGTTTCTTTTTCTTTTTGAGATGAGAGGGGCTGTGTGGTGGTTTGAAGATTTTCCCGGTGCTCTCGTACAAAGGAGGTTATGGCGATTTTTTTTTGAAAATTTAGCGTGTTAGCCAAATTTTTGAAGAATTGGAAAATTCTTAGAAACTGAAAAGTTGAAGAATGAAAGCCAAACTGAAAGTTGAGTTGATTAGTCAAACGACTTTCAGCTTCGATCCTTTTCGAGGACGAAAATATTTTAAGTGGGGGAGATTGTAACAACCTGGAAAATCAAAACCAATTTAAAATTTTTATTTTGGCAATTTTGATAAATTTTGAATATTTAAAATGATTTATTTTAAATAATAACGATGAGAAATTTATTTTGAATAGAATTAGAACGGAAATATTTATTTGAATCGAAGTTAGAATATAAATATTAATTTTAATTATAAAAGGAATTGGAAATGGCGCGGTAGTTTGAAATTTCAATTTCAAATGAATGTACAGGATACAAAATAAACCGGATTTTAGCGAAACTAAAAATATTTGAATCTATTTGAAAATATCTTTCCAACGAATCCGAAAAATTGAAATTTCATAGCGGGAATAAAAAGTTATGCCTAGTTGAAAATTCAAAATAGTCGCTATGGAAAAAACCACTTTTTTTGGATCAGGGATGTCAAGTTATTGCTAGCTTCCAAAATTCATAATTTTCTGAATCAATATGTGAGCGTGGCAAAAGAAAACGTGTTTTGACCGTTTTAGTCAATTTGGATCAACCAGAAAATGGCCATTTTTCAAACGGTCTCCAAATTCGATGAAATTAGTTTTGTTAGGACCATATCGTCAAAACATAGCCAGATTTATTTTTCTGGAATTTTTGGGGTTCGTATGTGACCCCAGTAAATTGAAATGTGCGTTCGAATTCAATATATTGATTTATATTTTAAATTTAATGGAAACTGATCATAACAGCTGAATTGACTTGCGAAACATATCCCATTGTGTTCGGAATGGGGGGTAATTAGCTAGGGGCGACAGTCATTGGGACTCGTTTAGAGTTTTTATTAAAAAGTGACTTTATGGAAAATTAAATTAATTAAATATATATCTTTATATTTCCACCCCCCCCTTAAATATATATCTTTATATTTCCTTCCCCCCTCTCTCTTCATACAACGGTCAACGCTCAAAAAGAAAAGAAAAAAACCCATGATGCTAAACCCATCGCTCCCCATCAGACCACCGCCCATCGCCTTCCATTCCTCCGCCTAGCCGCGCAACCCCACCCCACTCCTTCTCCGATCCTCCTCCCTTACCTTCTCTCCTCCTGAAATCAGCCCAAACCGCAACCCTAACCCCCAAATTAGCAACCGCCGCCAACCCTGATGGCGCCACCAACCACCTTCGCCACGCCCCCTTTACCGCGTCGCCTTCTTCCCCGTCCCTCCCTGATTCAATCAAAAAAACCCTGGCGAATGTAAAAGAAGAAAAAAAAGAGGTAATTTTTATATAAACAAACTTTATTTTATTTTCTGATTTTATTATAAGACCATTGTTTGTTTTCAAAAAATTATGATTTTAATGTTAAAAGAGAAGTTAGAAAAAAAATAGATTTTGTACATAGAAAATAATAGATTTTTGTTCATAGAAAAAAATAGATTTTGTACATAGAAAAAAAATAGATTTTGAACATGGAAAAGAATAGATTTTGTTCATAGAAAAAAAATCGCATTTTAAAAATATAATCTCTGCATAGAAAATAGCGTTGTAAAAGCATGATTTTTGTGTTGAAAGAGAACGCATAAAAAGATTTGATTTTTAATCATGAAAAAAATATGGTTTTTATTGTATGAACATCGTTATAAAGTTATGATTTTTATTTTATAGAAAGTAGAAGTAAAAAAATAAAAATATGAACTTTACTTCATATGTAGCAATATAAAAATATGAACTTTACTTCATATGTAGCGATATAAAAATATGAACTTTACTTCATATGTAGCGATATAAAAATATGAACTTTACTTCATATGTAGCGATATAAAAATATGAACTTTATTTCATATGTAGCGGTATAAAAATATGAACTTTACTTTATATGTAGCGGTCTAAAAATATGATTTTTATGATGCAAACATCGATATAAAAATATGAACTTTACTTCATATGTAGCGATATAAAAATATGAACTTTACTTTATACGTAGCGGTATAAAAATATGATTTTTATGATGCAAACATCGATATAAAAATATGAACTTTATTTTTATCATGAAGTAGCAAGAATAAAGATTTGATTTTTATATGAGTAGCGGATTAAAATTAGAATTTTTATACAATAGATTATATAAAAATATGATTTTTATTTATGTAGTGAAATAAAAATCTGATTTTTATTATATATATATATATATATAGTGGGATGAAAACATGATTTTTATAGCGTTGAAATAAAAATGTGATTTTTAATGTGAACAGCGGGAAAAGATGGCGTTGTTATCGAATAAAATCAAAACGAAACCCGAACCGTTTAGAAACAAAGAATGGCGGAGTGGATCCCAAAAGTGAGAACTCCTCACTATAATTTTTATACAGTTATTTATTTTATAACTGCATATATGAACTGTTCCCCGTCGTCCACAGACCATGGACGACTTGTTTGATTGTTTGGTTTGGTTGATTAGATTATTTGGTTGAATCTGGTTGTTTGGGTGAATGAATTGATTAGAATTGTTATGTGTGTATGGCGCGAGCCAATATCAGGAGAGGGGTAATGCTAGACATTACCCGATTTTGATATCGTGTCGTTATGCCGCCAAAATTTTCTAAAATATGTTAGAACAGTAAAAATATTATTTTTATTGTGTAAATGAATTGAATAAATATTTTATTGTTAAAAATATAATTTTTAACGTGTATATGAATAAAATAAATATTCATTTACAAATCAGACGATTTGTTTATGTTCACCCATTTGATTGATATTGATTGGACGATAAATTTTACACATCGCCCAACTGCACAAATAAAATTCATTATTTGTTTATTGAAACCCACACGGGTATTGGGATGATATTGGACATACACTAATCCCAATATTTAGTTGTATGCCAATCGATGGGTTGACAGGCTGTTATATGCGTTGATTATTTATATTTAACGCTTATACAGTTGTGTAATGCACTCTGGATGATGGTTGACTGTGTCAGATTGTTCTTGTGTACATGTGTTGTATGAAATCCATATAATCAAATTATATGGTAATTGGCTATGTCTGATTCCAGTTCAGAAAGAATGAATATTTTAAAATAACAAATATTTTAAAATAATGAATATTTTAAAATAATATTCAGTAATAGATCAAAATCTGATTTTGATGTCCGATTTGGGATGGACACAAATATATTTAAATATATGAAGCCGTGTTGTTTAGATTTGCGTCATTTTAACGCGAACGATATTTATATCGATTTTATTCATTTTCATAACGAATATTGAAAAGGAATTGATTTCAAAATCTAATGTTTTGAAAATATTATCATTTATATATTAATGATATGGAATATTCAATTTTGATTTGAAATTGAATATGAAGTTGAAATCGTTTTGAAAATGAATTTAAAACGATTTATAAAATATATTTTAAATGGAAATCGATGAAATATATATTAGATATATTATATATATTATATAATGGCCTGAATAGAACGCGTCGCGCTGCGGCAATTCGCGAATTTCTACCATTGACTTCGAATGGACATTACGGGAGATCCGACTGTCGGATTCTCCTAAAACTAGAACTGTTGGGTTCGTATCGAAAAGAGATTTCTAACGAATATTAGAGATTTGAAATCTAATGGTTGGATTTGGAATTATGTCCAAATCAAATTTGGAAAAGGTCGTTGTAAGTGCAGTTCGATGGCTGTTTATGGAAATCGACTGTACGGGCCTTGATAAAATTATTAAAAATAGAAATAATTTGTGTAAAATCATAATAAATGATTTGGAAAGAATTGGGATGAAAAATTCCATATTTGAAAGGATAAAAATATATTTTTATCGAAATGAACTAGTTATAAATTAGAATTATAAATCCAATATTTTTGAATAAAATGAATTGGATTTGAAATGGTTTAAAAAAAACCAGAATTTCCGATATATGAAATGTGAAATGGATTTGAATCGAAATTATCTTCGGAATATTTCGATACTGGATTTTGTGATTATACAGATATTGTTATGGAAATTTGAAATATATATTTATATCGTTATTTCCAATACGATATTTGTTGGTTGTAGAATTTGATATTGAATATAAGCCGATATATTTTCTATGCTGAGTCTTGTATTTTATATCAAATGGGACTTTGGGTTTGTCGTGAACGGTGTCTTCGGTAACACTGTTCTTGAACTCCATGTGGGGAGAATAATTCTTTTAATTAAGATTGTTAGAGTTTTTGATTATATTTAATAATTGGAACAAAATGGAATGTGAATTAAGTTTATCGTGAACTGTGTTTTTAATGACATTCGTTCTTTAACCCGATTTACAGTGAAATGTGATTTGGAATTTATAAATCTTTTGTTAAGATTTAAAGGAGATTTTCCAAAGTAAAGTTTTCCAGTTTAACATAATATATTTGTAATGACCCGCATTTTCAGGGATATAATAATTAATTTATTTAATTATATAAAAGGAAATTAAAAGGATTTCATGGTCGTGGAATTAAATAATGGTGAATATTTATTTAAAATAATAAATTAAATAATATATAATTCTGAAATAATCAGAATTGGCTGAAATGGCGATATGGCGTGAACTGGATCATCTGTGATATTTAATTCAACTTGGAATTGAATTTGAATAACGAATATATTATTTAAACGACCGTTTGAACGTAGAGTTATAATATAATTAAAATCGAGCTCGAAATGGCGCTGTAGTTCGTAAATTGGCGATTTGAACTTCAACTGGATATACAGAAGCCGTTTTAAATCGGATTTCTGTGAAACAAGAAACGTGTGGAGCTGGTGGAGTATATCTTTCTAGTGGAAGAGAAAAATCGGGATTTCGTCATGTAGATTTTGAATTACGTCCAAATCAAATTTTAGAAAAGTCGCTGTGGAATTCCTTTGAAATTTATAAAGGAATTATTTATATTTTAAAAAGGAATTTCAATATAAATCGAATATCGGGTTGACCTAGAAGTGAATATCAAGTTAGAAATTCGTATAGGAATATTCTGGAGCTGTACGGTATTCCACTGTGAATAGATATGATAATATTAATTTATTAATATTTAATTTAATTATATTTAAATATATTTATATATTTAAATGGGTCATCCAGAGCTTTAAAAATAGCCACTTTTGCAAACGAAGTCAGAATTCAACGAAACTAATTTGGTTGGATCCGCAACATCAAATTATTGTTAGATTTCAATTTCCGTGACTTTTGAAGTCAGTATGTGGCCGTACGGATTTTTAGAGTGAAAAACAGTCAGTATTTCGATAGTTAAAAATACGCTGTGTGAGCATACAGAGTCTGAATTCGACGAAACCAATTTCGTTGGGACCGTAATGTCAAACTCTAGCTATATGCCTATTTTCGTGATTTTTGGGTATCGTATGTAATCACGAGAATTTTTAGAAGGGAAAAACATATATAAAAGAAATAAAACAAAAATATCTCATCAAAAATATCTTCACCCATTTCTCTATAAATACCCCCACCTTTCTCTAAACCTAATCCTCAGGTCAAATTGAAATTTCCGTCGCCTCATTTTTCATTTTACAGTAAAAACTTCGATCTTCAATAAATCAAAAGAATTGGAATAAAAATGTATAAATCTCGTAGTTAATATATTGTGTCCCATTCGTGATTCTCTACAACCTGTAGGAATTTGGGAGAGCTCGGTATGTTCTTGTCGATGTCGGTTCACCCAGCAGCTTCTAGGGTTCGGAATGGTGAACGATTTGAGCATCAGTACGTGGTTTTAATGTTCGATTTGGGTTTGGGGTTGAAAACCGCACCTTGCGTGCTCATTTTGTGGAATTCGGTTTCAGTAAGTATCAGTGGTTTCCAGGATGGTGAGTACGGGGCTGTACGACGAGGCTAAAAAGGGGAGTGCGAGTTACAGTATAGAGTGTCGAGATGGAGGAGCTCGGCAAGAGAAGCTTTGTGGTACCATTTGTTTTTAAAACCATGAAGGAATGCTCAAGAATGGATGAAGCAAAGTCTGTAAATGGACATTGAAGAAAACCGGTTTCGTGAGTTATAGAAGTGGGGGAGAAGAGTCCACGTGGGTGGGCTTTGAAGTGGTAATGGGCCGGTCAAACTAAGTTAAGCCCAAGTGAAAATATATTCAAGGTTTATTTAATTTAAATTGTATAAACTTATAACTTCAATAACTTGTACATACGATATCAGATTGACGAACCGTAAGTTGCGTTGGGACCGTATGGACGAGAGCTTCACAATGAAGCTAACTGGAAGTGGATTGGGGCTCGTTTGAATTTACGGCAAAATAAATTGTTTGATTCAAATCAAATAACAGTTTATCGTTCTTTAACGATGAACTGCCAAAGTGAGTAAATCTCACTAACTCTGAACAGTTTATAATTTCATGTTGTATTTTTAGAACTGTTAAATATTGGCTGATCGACTGTGTGTTGACTGTTTGATTGAACTACTAGTCATTTAATTGAATTTCTATATTAATTCTGTTTAATAGAATATATCATATGGAACTGAAAGTGATGTTATCTATATTGTTTAACATCTGTTGTAACAACCCGGAATTTTGGGGCCAATTTAAAATTTTTTATTTTAGAAATTTTAAGGGAATTTTAATATATAAAATAATTTACTTTAAGTAGGAACGACTAAAAACTTTGTTTGAAACGAATAAATTTAATTTAATTATAAAAGGAGTTTAAAACAGCGCTACAGTTTGAAAATTTGAATTTGAACTTTGACTGACTGTACAGGATTCAAAATAAATCAGAATTGAGCGAAACAAGAAATATTTAAATCTGTTTAATCGTATCTTTCTAACGAATCTAAAAACTGAAATTTCACTTTAGAAATCAAAAGTTATGCCCAGTTTAAAATTTAGAATAGTCGCTGTAGAATTTATATATATTTTAATTAAATATATTGGCCTTAAAAATAGCCATTTTTCAAACGACCTCGGTTTTTGACGAAACCACTTTTGTTGGAACCGGAATGTCAAATTATTGCTAATTTTCAATTTTCATAATTTTTCAAATTAATATGTGAGCGTGTCAAAGGAAAACGTGTTTTGTCAGTTTCGGTCAAATTTAATCGACTTGAAAATAGCCATTTTTCAAACAGTCTTAGAATTCAACGAAATTAGTCTCGTTAGAACCGTATCGTCAAAACATAACTAGAAATAATTTTTCTATAATTTTTAGAGGTAGTATGTAGCCCCGGTAATTTAAAATGTAAGTTTGAATTTAATAATTAAATGATTTATAATTAAATTTAAAGATAAACATATCGTAACAGCCGAACTGGGTTATGAAACATGTTCCATTGTGTCCGGGACGGGGGTTATTAGCTAGGGGCGACACTTGTTGGGTTTGATTTGAAGTTAAGAGTGATATATGAATTGAATTCAAATGAAATAAAATAAATTAAATAAAAATACGCCTATAAATACTGTTGAAATACGGCCCCAATACGAAACCCTATTTTCCCAATACCTAGGCCGCCGTATACCTACATTCAATGGCCATCCTCATCCGATTTTCATTCCCTAATTCCTCTCTAAATACGGAGAATTAAATCAAGTGCCAATACAAACATTCTAGAGATTTTCGAGGCCTTTAATCCTGTACGATCATAATCTGAAATAATTGAGTATAGCGTTCGAATTTTGTCCCCAAAGTCAGCAGTTGGAGGCGGGTTTCGGAGATGGAGGGGGGCGAGTTGGTCGCGCCGCCAGGTGGTGGAAGGGGGATCGATGGCCGTCGACGTGAGGTGTTCTGATCGGGTTCCGGCATGGCGTGGTGACAACGAGATCAAGCCCTAGGGATTGGCTATTGGGTTTCATCGTGGCCGATTTGTTACAGGAGGAAGAAGGGGTTAATCCCTTGTTTAATTAATTAATTTCTAATTAATTATCGATTAATATAAACTCAATGTTTAAACAGCCATAACTTTTGCAAACAGAGATGAAATCGAGCGAAACGAAAAGCGTTGGAATCGTCTTTCAGAGATCTACAACATAGGACCATCTAGATCTGAATCAGAGAAAATCAGAAATTGGGGGAAATTCAACTCTGAACTGTACAGAATTAAAATCGATGTGAGATTTCTCTTTTAAATATTAATTAAATTATTATTTTCTTTCCATTCGAAATCGATATATGTATGTGATAAAAATCAGATCTGTGATTTGTGGATTGAAATTCGTTTGTTGCTATGATTGATTTGCGATGCTCATATGTTGTTAGATCAGTAATGTTAACATAGGAATATCGTATTTGGTTAAATCAGTAATGTTAACATACGAATATGATTTTTAGTGTTTTGTCGAAATAGAATTATCGACAAAACAAGATTATCATTTTTTTGATCAATTATATAAACAATAAGATTAACATTTTTGTGAAAACATGATTATAGAGATAAAAATCACATTTTTGTCTAAAACATGTTATTGAAACCAATTCAACATTTGTGTTAGAATATTTAGGATATAAAAAGATTATAAATAAAAGAATCGAAACAAAATTTATCATTTTGTTGAAATAAAAGAATCGAAACAAAATTTATCATTTTTGTTTAAATAAAGGAGTCGAAGCAAAATTTTCATGTTTGTAGAAACAAGAATGAAGTCGCCCCTTTTATTTTATTCTGTTAAAAATAGAATAATGGATAAAATAAAAATGTCACTTTTTATTTTATTTGAATTGACGTCATTGAAAAGGTCATTTTTGTCACATTAGAATCAGCAAACAAAAATGTCATTTAAAATCATATTATTTTGATTACATAAGAGGATTAGAACAAATTCATATTTTGTTTACATTAAGAGGATATAACCAGAAAATGTATATTTTTATACATTTAAAAGAATAAATTAGAAATGTATAATTTTATCCATTTAAAAGAATAGATTTTGTTAAACCTTCTTTTTCAAACAAAAGAACAGATTTTTAAGTATCATTCTTTTCAATAAAAAGAAGTCAAGTTGTATTGTCATATTTGATTACAATAAAGGATTTGAATTAAACAAGGTTTTCATTGTTGCTTACCTTAAAGAATTAGACAAATTTCTCATTTTGATTTCATTAAAAGAATTAGACAAAGTTATCAGTTTTGGTTATTTTACAAGAATGAATTAAAAATGTTAATATGAATAAAAAGGACATTTCGTTTATAAAATGTTTTGTTTAGGAATGTTAAATATGACAAGAATAACATATTTTTGTCAAAACTTGATTAGTGAAAAGGATAACATATTTTTGCCAAAACTTGATTAGCGAACAAAATTTACATTTTGTTAATTGGACTACAACGAATAAGATTAATATTTTTTTATTGGGTTATAAGGAGCAAAATAACATTTTTGTTATGAAATATTATACTAGACATAAAATGTATATTTGATTAAAATTTATTACCTTTGTGTTGGATCAGAAAATGTATATTTCTATACATTAAAAGAATGAAGTAAATTCATTCATTTTTCTCATTTAATAAGAATTGTACAAAAATATACAATTTGTCATTAAATAAGGATTTTTACTAAAATCACATTCTTGTCTTAAAATAAGGATTATATAAGAATAACATTTTGGTCAAAACATGTTAGTGAGATAAAATATCATTTGTGTAAAAGCATGTTAGTGGAACATAAAAATGAACCTTTTTTTATGAGGGATTACATAAAAATTAGCATATTATATTTTAAGGAGGATCAAATGAAAATGAACATTTTTATGCATTAAATAAAAGAGTTTAACCAAAATATACATTCTGGTCATTAAGAAGGAAGATTACATTTTGATCATTGATAAGGATTAAAATAAATTTTGTACATTGAATGAATTTGACAAAATTATCATGTTTTGTGCATTGAAAGGAATTAGACAAAATTACAATTTTTGTCACTTTAAAAGCATTAGAATAAAGGAGACACTTTTGTCATTTTAAAAGACATGAAGTAAATTATTCATTTTGTCATTAAAATGAATGAGACCAAAAATAGACATTTTGATAAATAAATAATAGTTAAGATTTTATTTTCATTTGTTAACAATAGAAAAGAATTGAAATGAAAGAGTAGATTTTTATTGTCATTTGTTCACAATAAAAAGAGTTGAATTGTTTGACGTGTTTGATTATAATGTTGAGTATGTTCAAATTGAATATCACACTTCCGTTTACAAGTCATCCGACTTGTTTAAGTGATTGGGACGATAATTTTTACACATCGCCCAAGTGCACAAATAATTTATTATTTGTTTGTTGGATGAAACCCCACACGGGTGTTGGGATGATATTTGATATACACTAGTCTCAATATTTAGTGTAGAATCCACTCTGGTTGATTATTTGGATGTGTGATAAATATTTATCATGATTGTTGAATACATGCAGTATTTGGTTGTTGATTGAGTCATAAAGAATATTCTAGAAAAATAATTTTTTAGAAAATATTTTAGAAAAAGAATATATTTTAGAAATACATATTTTATTTGAAATGAACTAGTTATCAACCAGAATAAATCATTGAATTAAGATTTAATGAAGTTTTCCAATTTGTTAAGATCTAATTGAAGTTAAATTAAATAAATTGGATTTTGGGTCGTCGTGAATGGTGTCTTCAATAACACCTTTCTTAAACCCAGTTGAAAAGATTAAATCTTTTAATTAAGGTTACTAGAGTTTCAAACTATACTTTGTAATTGGAATTAAAAAAAATGATTTGTGAATTGAGTTTATCGTGAACAATGTTTTTAAACGACATTTGTTCTTTAACTCAATTAACAGTAAGAATATGATTTGGAATTTATAAATCTTTTATTAAGATTTAAATAGATATTTTCCAAAAGTCAAGTTTACCAATTTAATATATTAAATTGGAGTCGAATGGAATTTGAATTAATAATAGCCGAGATAAGCTTCTGTAAAAGAAGATCGATACTACATATGGAATTTAAAAGGCTTTGCCGTTATTCCATTTATATTATTGGTCGGATATAGAAATTTATAACGATTATATATTGATTTGTTTTCTATGAAGATTCCCTAATTTAAAGGAAGGGGATTTTGGGTTTATCGTGAACGATGTTTTAAAATGACACTAGTTCTTTAACCCAGTTAAAGATAAGATTAATTCCTTAAATTTAATTAATCATTGAATAATGATTTGTGATATTCAAAACCAAATTGGGTTCCTAATAAATCTTTAAAAGTAAGATTTAAGAATAATTTAAAGAGTTTATCTCTGAGAAGATAATGCGAATATTTTATTACAAGAATATTCTAAATTGGAATGTGGCATTGGATGTGTCTTTATAATACTTGATTTTTATTATAAAAATACGCGAATTAATCGGAAAGACCGGGTTTAACCCATTCCGAGTAATTACTATGACGATGTAGAGTCGAAGATGAAGACGGTGATTGAAGACCGACGATCTTCACATCAAATGGATGTGTTGCTACAAAGACCCTTGATGGGAGTAGCTACCTTGAAGGGGCTTCAGTGGTGGCTGTCCGGACTATTGTTGATTGTTCGGATTTGGTTTTCGCTCATACCCAGAGCATAAGCTAGTAAATGGATGCGTGTCTAACATTGGGTTTTGTTCCATGTGAATTAAATCGATTTCTGTTAATGTATGTCTGTTTGGTGGTGGAGGATTTATTCTCTGCTTAACACCCTGGTATATATTAATAGTGATTGATCGCATGGCGTGAATTGTCAATGTGGCACGCCAAGTGCAAATGATCAAGGCTTTTGTTGAAAAGTAGGGCCTTGTGGGATGATCAAAGCATAGCCTATTACGACATAGCTTTGTGTATATCGTGACTTTGTGAGCCTCACACCTTGATATGAGTCCAAAACGAGAGAAGGGACCGTAGGGAGTGCACACGTTTCTTTCTAGCTAGTGGTAGTGTCAGTGCTTAAACTGGCTGGCATTTTACTTATGTGGATAATGGATTTTGAGGCGCCTCAGATTTTTTTATAGGCCGTTAGTGGTCATACTATAGGTTCAAAGGAACCGGGAAACGTGTGTTCAGGCATAACCAATCCACTGCCGATAGGCGGGGACAGGCCCTACCGCTCCAAGGGTTGCCCATAGGTGTGATCCTGAGGCATTTGCTAGAGTGTCTCGAATCGGTGAGGAGCTCCTCTCTAGCCTCGACTCATGATGGAAATCCAATTTCCAATACGACCTTGCGTTTTTTATTGTAGAACTAGTATGGCGACATAGTAGGATGGGGTACTATGCCGTCTATGATTAATACATTATGATTGAAATGTTTTTGTAATATATATATACCCATATATATACACACTAATACTAAATCCGTTTTATCGTATCATGTATCTTTGACCATTATAAGGTAAAACCCTATCCTCCGGTTTGCGTTGCATTGTGTGATGGGACTTGGGTCTTATAATGGTTTCATTTTTCTAAAAAGCATTGCGTTGTTTGACGAATTACCTTAATTTATGCACTGGCAATCCAATGGAGTAAACCCGTTCCGCGTTAGCGGCGTGGTCCTGTGATCAGCCTTATTATTAAATAGGATAAGTAAGATTTCTCATACCAGTCCCTTGACTGACCTGTAGTTTGTTTCACTGGCAAACTCGGGTGCCCATATTTTCCACACGGGCAGTCGAGTAACTTTTTGCAGATATATTTACAGGATCCTGGCTTACAGCTGAAGTGGTACTCGGAAAGCTCTGTATCCGTGTATTCCTTTCGGTTGTATATTTGTATTATTTTCCGCTACTATTTAAATGTAATTTGAAACTCTGATATTATTGTATTCCTATTATGTAATAAGTATTCATACTCTGTTACATTCTTGTACTCTGATGTAATTGTTGTAATCAGCAATAAAATGTTCTTCAGTTTGTGTTCTGATGTGTATTGTTCTTAAGGCAATCCAGCCTTTCCTTTACTGGGAAGTTTGGGTCGTTTCAGTTGGTATCAGAGCTTAGGTTTACAGAGCTCGAGAACAAGACACATTAGAACCGAACGAAAGAATTCATCAGAGATTGGATTAGTAATATTCAATATGAATAACTCGTTAGAGATGGGATCAGCGGTATCTTAGAACGAGCGTGAAGAGTATTATTTTCTTTAAAATAAAAATAAAACAAATTTAGTTTTGAAAATTTTATCTTAATATACGTATTTGAGTATATTATATTTTAATGTGGACAATCGAGTATATAAGGATTTCAAATATACGAGTAATTAACGGATATTCGAAGTTTTAATATACTGGATAGATATAGAATCACACTCTAGTCGCCCGGAGATAATTCTGGTGATAGGTCGACCATCACCAGTATTTATGTTCAAGTAGCGAAAGTGGGATATCTATATATTTCCATTGACTGGTATGAGAACCAAAACTTAGTTGGTACACATTGCTACACATTGTGTGATTTGCACTAAAAATATGATTTTTGATTATATATATAAAAGTTGTATATATTTAAAAAGTTAATCACCTAATTGATTGCTGGGTGTGATGTTTGATAATTAGTTTCCCTAATTAAAATATTAGAATGATAATTAATTGAAATCAATAAATAAAAATTTAATTAAGTTGGTTAAATTAAACAACTTTTAGCCTCGTTCCTTTTCGAGGACGAAAAGATTTTAAGTGGAAGCGATTGTAACGACCCGGAATTTTGGGGCCAATTTAAAAATTTTTATTTTAGAAATTTTAAGGGAATTTTAATATTTAAAATAATTTACTTTAAGTAGGAACAACTAAAAACTTTGTTTGAAATGAATAAATTTAATTTAATTATAAAAGGAGTTTAAAACAGCGCTGCAGTTTGAAAATTTGAATTTGAACTTTGGCTGACTGTACAGGATTCGAAATAAATCAGAATTGAGCAAAACAAGAAATATTTAAATCTGTTTAATCGTATCTTTCTAACGAATCTGAAAAACTGAAATTTCACTTTAGAAATCAAAAGTTATGCCCAGTTAAAAATTTAGAAAAGTCGCTGTAGAATTTATATATATATTTTAATTAAATATATTGGCCTTAAAAATAGCCATTTTTCAAACGACCTCGGTTTTCGGCGAAACCACTTTTGTTGGAACCGGAATGTCAAATTATTGCTAAGTTTCATTTTTCATAATTTTTCGATTTAATATGTGAGCGTGGCAAAGTAAAACGTGTTTTGTCAGTTTCGGTCAAATTTAATCGACTTGAAAATAACCATTTTTCAAATAGTCTCAGAATTCAACGAAATTAGTGTCGTTAGAACAGTATCGTCAAAACATAACTAGAAATAATTTTTCTATAATTTTTAGAGGTAGTATGTAGCCCCGGTAATTTAAAACGTATAAATGATTTATAATTAAATTTAAAGAAAAACATATCATAACAGCTGAACTGGGTTACGAAACATGTTCCATTGTGTCTGGGACGGGGGTTATTAGCTAGGGGCGACACTTATTGGGTTTGATTTGAAGTTAAGAGTGATATATGAATTGAATTCAAATGAAATAAAATAAACTAAATAAAAATACACCTATAAATACTGTTGAAATACGACCCCAATACGAAACCCTATTTTCCCAATACCCAGGTCGTCGTATACCTATATTCAATGGCCATCCTCATCCAATTTTCATTCCCTAATTCCTCTCTAAATACGGAGAATTAAATCAAGTGCCAATACAAACATTCTAGAGATTTTTGAGGCCTTTAATCCTATACGGTCATGATCTGAAATAATCGAGTATAGCGTTCGAATTTTGTCCCCAAAGTCAGCACGTTGGAGGCGGGTTTCGGAGATGGAGGAGGGGCGAGTTGGTCGCGCTGCCAGGTGGTGGAAGGGGGATCGATGGCCGTCGACGTGAGGTGTTCTGATCGGGTTCCGACATGGCTTGGTGACGACGAGATCAAGCCCTAGGGATCGGTTATTGGGTTTCATCGTGGCCGATTTGTTACAGGAGGAAGAAGGGGTTAATCCCTTGTTTAATTAATTAATTAATTTCTAATTAGTTATCGATTAATATAAACTCAATGTTTAAACAGCTATAACTTTTGCAAACAGAGATGAAATCGAACGAAATGAAAAGCGTTGGAATTGTCTTTCAGAGAACTACAACATAGGACCATCTAGATCTGAATCAGAGAAAATCAGAAATTGGGGGAAATTCAACTCTGAAATGTACAGAATTAAAATCGATGTGAGATTTCTCTTTTAAATATTAATTAAATTATTATTTTCTTTCCATTCGAAATCAATATATGTATGTGATAAAAATCAGATCTGTGATTTATGGATTGAAATTCATTTGTTGCTATGATTGATTTGCTGTAACAACCCGGAAAATACGAGCCAATTTAAAAATTTTAAATTGGTTATTTCAAAGGAATTTGAACAATTGAAATAAAATATTTCAATAAAATAGTGAATTAGAAATAGTGAGTCAGTTTGAAAATTTGAATTCAAACTTTGACTAACTGTGCAGGGTGGAAAATATAACGGATTTTAGTGAAACCAAAAATATTTAAATCTGTTTATCAGTACCTTTCTAACGAATCTGAAAAATCGAAGTTTCATAGCGGGAATCAAAAGTTATGGCCGAATGAATTTTCCGAAAGGTCGCTATATATAATATATAGCCCTGGAAAATTGATATTTTGCAAACGACCTCGGAATTTGATGAAACCACTTTTGTTGGGTCCGGGATGTCAAACTATTGCTAGGTTTCAACTTTCATAGTTTTTGAAGCTAGTATGTGAGCGTGGCAAAAGAAAATGTGTTTGGTCAATTTCTGTTAAATTGGATCAACCAGAAAATGGCCATTTTTCAAACGATCTCAGAATTCGACGAAACTGGTTTTGTTGGGACCGTAGAGTCAAAACATAGCTAGATTTATTTTTCTGGAATTTTTCGAATCAGTTTGTGGCCCTGGCAAATTGAAATGTACGTTCAAAGTTAAAATTAAATGTTTTATATTTTAATTTGAAGAATAACTGACTGTAATAGTCGAATTGGCCAACGAAACATATCCCATTGTGTCCGGGATGGGGGTAATTAGCTAGGGACGATAGTCGTTGGGTTTGAATTGGTGTCCATGTGGAGAAACACTATTTAAAAATTTAATAAAGTCCTTGGCCAATCAGATTTTTTCTTTCATTATTTTTAAAAATAAAAAAACCCCAGAAACACTCGTTTTCTCTCTCCCGCCGACGATCCATGTTTTCGATCCTTCCCTGGCCAATCGCCGCCGCCTCGGCCATCTCCAGCCTCCGCCACCTACCTCCGTCGACGCGCCTCCCTCCCCACTTCAAATCCGACCCTGCCTCGACCCCTATCGCCACCTCCATCGCCAGAATCGTCGACCCAAACCCCGCGACTTCCCAGCGCCGCCCCGATCACCAGAGACCACCGAACCACCTCCGACCACCACCGATCGACTCCCCTTTCCTCCCTCTTCCACGTTGTACCCTCTGATCATCCTATCGTGCCTCGGTTCTCGCGAAAACTGCAACCCTAGTTTTGAACCATCGTGAAAGGTGTGTCCTTTTTGATGTTTGAACTTTGAAAAATCATATCTTTATGGTGTTTTGACGAAATTCGATGAAACAGGAAACATCGGGACGCAAGGAGGCTCTCTATCGCATAGAAGAGACCGCGGATTTTTCTGAGTCATCTATGATTTTTAGCACTCCGAAAACCAAAGTGAGAAATCTAAATTAAATGAATTTGAATGGAAAATGTCGTGTATAAATTATATAAGCGAAATATAAATTACACACGTGTTGTATACCTCATGTACATGCGTTGTGTAAGATATATAAGCGAAGTATGAATTATACATGCATAGTATAATTGATATATGTGTCGAAATGCAAGTGAAATATAGAAATTATATATATATACTCCCCTCGTCCACAAACCATGGACGATATTTATTGTTGTGTATTGGTGTGAAATATTGGATGAAAAATGCGAATGGTTGAATAATTGTTTGTGGTTGATATTGATTGGTTGTGGTTGAAAAATACCCATTGGTAATTGAAATGAATTGGAAATAATTGTGGAAACAAAAATAAAACATGTCGCCTGCGTGCGAATTAGATGCATGAATCCCCATTGTAAAAAACCGCGAGGTTTTAAGGTAGAGCGAGGAGCCGTACTAGGGACGGTGCCGGTTTTAACTACCCTGCCGTTATGCCGCCGAAATTTTGAATAATATTCATGTGTTAGAATTATTTTCATTTTGAATTATCTTCATGCGTTGAAATTAAAGCCATGTGTTGAAACCATACCCATGTGTGGAAATGCTCATGTGTTGAGAAGTGATGTGTGAAAATTAAATTCATGTGTGAATGAATAAAGTGTTTAAACAATAAAAATCACATTTTTATAATATATATGAAGTATGTAAAATATTCGCCTTATATATAAATAGTTTCAACAATAAAAATTTCATCTTTCTTATATGAACAACATATATAAATTATCCATGTGTGGAGATGCTCATGTGTTGAGAAGTGTGTGTATTGGAAAAGTTCTTGTGTTGAATAAAAAGATTGAACAATAAAAATTACATTTTTATTGAAATTATAAAGTGTTAAAAACGTTCATTTATTGAACAAATATTTTAAATGATAAAAATATCATTTTTATCATATTGTGATATGCTAAAGATATGCGAGCGTTGAAATAAATATTTGTGAAAGGAATATTATTTTTAACATGCATAGGAACTAAATAAAATAGTCATGTGCTGAAATATATTTTAGTTCGCCAAAATTATCATCTTTGAAATGTGAAGTGTTAAAAATAGCCACTTGTTCAAATAAATATGCATGAGTTGAAATATTCATTAATTAGCTAATGATATGATTTTTGCCTATGCATGCAACATTAGAATGAATGGTGTTTTTAAACCAAAGTGAATTAAATATGAAGTTGAATGGAAAATGAGAAGTGATAAGAATTGTATATATGTACATGCATATTTATTGAACATGTTATAACAATGAGGCTAGAGAAGAGGAATAAAATTTTGTGCCCGACAAATAGGTACACGTTTACTGTTTTGTTTGGGTGATGATTTTATGAGCCTGTTGGCTAGCCGCTTGGCTTTTTCTTTTTTCTTTTGAGATGAGACGCCCGTGTGGCTATTTGGGAATTTTCCCAGTTCCTCCCGTACAAAGGAGGTTATGGCGAAATTTTCCAAAATTTAAAGGCGTTAGTGAAATATTTGAAGTGAAAACGATATAGGAATTTTTGAATGAACTATATTTATATAAATATATAAATATAAATAAAATTAAAACGAATCGTGGCCGTGCAGTTCGTAATTTGAAATCGTAACTTCAAACGACTAGTGTGCCATCGGATTTTCCCGAAATTGAAACCGTTAGATTCGTTTCGAAATGATCTTTCTAATGATATAAAATTTGTGAAGATCCAACGGTTAGATTTTCAGATATGTGTAAAAAAAATTTAGTGAAAAACAGCGCCAGTGCCTCGGCACGACCTGAAACGTCGTTTAATTAAATATGGTCATTTTAAATAAACAAAAATGGCGATATATCGTTATAAAATACTATAGACGATATAGAGTGGAAATAAACCAATTTTGTTGTGTTTGCTTGATATGTGATGGTTGAATGTATTTAACATGAAAATTATAACTATAGAACTGAAATGTGAATGTTGAATAGTCTAACCATGTGATAAGTTGATTTGAAAATCTAAATATACGTGGGTTATTTGAAAAGGCCGAGTTCATCTCATTTCAAATAATCGATCGACGTTGGGAAGTCAAAGAGTCGAGGACGGTTGAAGACCGACGATCTCCACATTCGATGGATGAGCGCTACTGATGCTCGTGATCGGAGTAGCAACCTTGAAGGAGCTGAAGTAGTAGCCGTCCAGACATACTGTTGATTGTATGGATATACGAGGAAATTGGTGCCTCCGATTTCGTTCAAACCCAGAACAAACTTGTAAATGGACTGTGTGTCTGACATTGGATTTTGTTTTGTGCTGATTGATCTCTGTTAAATATATATCTGTTTGGCGGCGGAGAATTTATTCTTGTGACGGCAAGGAATTTCGCTCGGTCCGAACCAATCGCTAAACCGATCCAGGCCGTTCGAAACGCCCTATCGTTTGAGAACAGGACAAAACAGAACGCATACAGAAGAACATTTCATTGTATATTACAACAATGCATCAGATTACAAGAATATACAGAGTATAAATGAATAATACACAGAATTATCATAGATTTAAATTACATTTAAATACATAGCAGCGGAAAATAATACAATACACAACTAGAAGAGATATACGGATACAAAGCTTTCCGGATATCATTCCAGCTGTAAACCAGGATCCTGTGAATATAAATCTGCAAAACCGAAACTACTAGCTGCCCGTGTCAAAATAGGGGCACCCAGAGTTTAGGTTAAAACAATAAACTCCAGGTCAGTCATGGGACTGGTGTGAGAACTAAAACAGTTATAAATCTTTATTTTAAAGTTAGGTAAATCAAGGGACCACGCCGTATAACACGGAACGGGTTTCCTCCCAAGAATTCCAGTGCATAAAACAACAGCCAATGCTAAATAAAGAAAAATGAAGCTATTATAAGACCCAGGTCCCATCACACAATGCAACGCAGCCGAGGATAGGGTTTTCCCTTATAATAGCCAAGAATGCTTGATACGTTTAACACAAATCATTTGATACTATTATAAGTGCATATTGTAGAAAACATCTTCAAATCATAAGTATCAATCATAGGCGGCATGAATGCCCCATCCCACTATGTCGCCATACTAGGCTCTACAAATAAAACCGCAAATGTCACGTATTTGGAAGTTGAATTTCCATCTATGAACCGAGGCCAGGGATCGTCCTCTACCGATTCGAGACAATCTAGCCCATGTCTCCGGAGCAGCCGCAACTGCCCCTTGGAGCGACAGGGCCGGTCCACCGATGTGGATTATAGTGCCTAAACAATACGTTTCTCCGCCCTTTGGGGCGTAAATGAGCCAACTAAATGACTCCATCGGTTCGAGAACGACCGATCAATCCGAGGCGCCTCGCAACAGCAACAACCACATAAGTCAAACTCGTCAGGGCATGTAAAACCACTGACGCCACTTCTAACTAGAAAGAAACGCATGCCCTCCCTGAGGTCCTCTCCCGTTTTTGGTTCATACCGGGTGTGAAACACGCGAAGTAAACGTTACACAAAGCTACGCCACAAAGGCCTTGCTTTGATCATCACCACAAGACTTTGCTTTTCAACAGAAGCCTCGATCAATTGCCACTTAGGCATGCCACACAGGCAATTCACTCCATGCGTTTGATATCCATCAATATATAACCCCTGAGCTCGTACATCTCAGAGAAGGGCGTTAAGCAAGAGAATAAATCCTCCGCCGCCAAACAGATATATATTTAATAGAGATCAATCACACGGACTAAAATCCAATGTCAGACACACAGTCCATTTACAAGTCCGTTCTGGGTCTGAACGAAACCGGAGGCACTTTCCTCGCATATCCATCCATCTCCAAGTACGTCTGGACGATCACCAACTGTTTCCATCTTCTTGGGTGTACAGCCCAATCAAGATCATCAGTAATCACCCAAACAACATGAAGACTTCCGGTCTTCGACCATCGTCTTCATCTTCGACTTATCGTCGTATCAGTTATTCAGAATGGGATAAACCCGGTCTTTCCGAATAACTCGCGTATATTTTAAATAAGTGTTACACAAACACAACATACGCCTCATTCCAATTCATCAGTCACTAACCGTAAATTAATCAAGAGAATAATTCCCCAAATATTAACCCCGAAGGCCGAAACCAACATCAGATCAATATCCAGAAAACCATTCTACTTAGCTAACCGACAGTTAGTTTCTAAATTTCACATTCATAGGGAAAGGTTCCCATTAATTTTATCCAAGATAAATTTCTTTCAATTTATTCTTTAATCTATTTTTGAATATCAATTCAAAACTAGTCGGGATTAACGAAACTTACCGAAGTAATCATTTGTTTTAATTTCCCAATCCCAACCTATTAATCCCATGAAGTAAAACTGGTCCTACTTCATATCTAACACCACGGTGTTATTGGTAAATTCAATTACCATTTCACGTTCAAATCTAATTAAAGATTTAACTATCGTCTGGAGCAAAACTGGTGATACTCCATTTTCGATCTTTTCAATCTAATTAAAGATTCATTAAAACTCCACTTAGTTTTAATCTTTAACTGGGTTAAAGAATCAGTGTCATTTAAAACACAGTTCACGATAAACCCAAAATCACATTCATTAATTATCGGGTTAAAGAACGAGTGTTATTTAAAACACTGTCCACGATAAACCCAAAAATCAATATCAATTCAATCCCAATTAAATATTATTTAATTGGTACACCTCATTAAATCTAAAATAAAAAGATTTAATCTTTTCTCAACTGGGTTCAAGAACAGTGTTAGTGAAGACACCATTCACGACAAACCCAAATCACATTTGATATTCAATACAAGGCTCTGAATAGAAAATATATCGGCTTATATTCAATATCAAATTCTACGATTAACAAATGTCGTATTAGAAATAACGATATAAATATATATATCTTTCAAATTTCCATAACAACATCTGTATAATCACGAATTCCAACATCGAAATATTCCGAAGATAATTTCGATTCAAATCCATTCCAATGCAATCCTTGGAAATTCTGGTTATTTTTAAAACCCTTTTCCAATTCAATTTATTTATTTAAAAATAAATAGAATTATAATTCTAGTTCAAAACTAGTTCATTTCGATAAAAATCTATTTTTATCCTTTCAAATATGGAGTTTTTCACCCTAATTTTTCCCAAATCATTTCTTATGATTTTACATAAATTATTACTGTTTTTAATAATTTTATCAAGGCCCGTACAGTCGATTTCCATCAACGGCCATCGAACTGCACTTACAGCGACCTTTTTCTAATTTGATTTGGACGTATCTCCAAATCCAACCGTTAGATTTCAAATTTCTAATATTCGTTAGAAAGCTCTTTTCGATACGAACCCAACGGTTCCGGTTTTTAGGAGAATCCGACGGTCGGATCTCCCGTAATGTCCATTTGAAATAAATGGTCGAAATTCACGAACTGCCGCGGCGCGGCGCGTTCTATTCAGGCCATTATATTATATATATAATATATATAATATATATTTCGTCGATTTCTATTTAAAACGAATTATATATAAATAGTTTTAAAATTCGTTTCGAAAGCAATTTCAACTTCCATTTCAATTCAAATCAAAATTGAATTCTCCTTTATAAATTCGTTTTAAAATTCATTTCTATTCAATTCAAATTTCAATTCAATTTGCATTCATTTCAATTCGCTTTCAATTCAATTTGAATTCGTTTTCAATTCAATTCATTTCGAAATCGTTTTCAATTCAATTCATTTCGAAATCGTTTTCAATTCAATTCATTTCGAAATCGTTTTCAATTCAATTCATTTCGAAATCGTTTTCAATTCAATTCATTTCGAAATCGTTTTAAATTCAATTCATTTCGAAATCATTTTCAATTCAATTCATTTCGAAATCGTTTTCAATTCAATTCGAAATCGTTTTATGTTCAATTCATTTCGAAATCGTTTTATATTCAATTCATTTCGAAATCGTTAAAATCGATATAAATATCGTTCACGTCAAAATGGCGTCAATCTAATCAACACGGCTTCATAAATTTCTATTTTCAAATATTCTATTTCAAATATTTCTTTTTCAAAATAGTTGTTATTATCAAAATATTTCGTTCAACACATGACCAATCTCAATGGATGAGTACTGTCAACACATGAACCTTTATTTTATATTGATAAAGATGTAAATTTTATTACTAAAATATTTCGTTCAACACATGACCAATCTCAAGGGATGAGTACTGTCAACACATGAACCTTTATTTTATATTATTCTTTATTTTTCAAATTGGAATGAGGCCCAATCAATTACCATATAAATTAATTATATGGATTTTCATACATTACACACATATAATAGCATTGAAAAATAATCAACCATCAACCAAAGTGCACTACACTGTATAAGCATCAAATATAGATATCTAACGCTTATAACAGCCTGTCAATCGATCGATCGACATATTTAATCAATCAGGATGAGTGAACTTCAAATTTCATCCTAACACCCATGTGGGGTTTCAAACAATCAAACACAGATTTTAGTTGTGCAGTTGGGCGATGTGTAAAATTTATCGACCCAATCAATGTCCTTCAAATAGGTGTACATAAACAAACCGTTCGGTTTGTAAATGAATATTTTATTTTATTCACTTCACGTTAAAAATTATATTTTTAACGATAAAAACATTTTTATTTCAACATATGAATTTCTATTCAGTTCATTTATTCAATAAAATGATATTTTTATTTTTCTAACATATTTTAGAAAATTTCGGCGGTCTAGAAACGGGACGAGGCCTAGCCTTATCCCCGGTCTAGTGAAGGCCCACGCCATTCACACATCAATCAAATCCATTCATCTCACCAAACAATTCAATTTCAATCAAATAATCTAACTAATCTATGCAACCAAATAAAAAAGTCCATGGTCTGTGGACGATTGTGTCGGGTGCTACTAAGCACCGTCTGCATCCTAGTATATATATATATAACTAGAAAAAGAAATTGAAGAGTGAGAAGTTCTCACATATAGCTATCCTAGCTCCACGGCACTTCATTGATAGAAATCTTCATCGCTATCGCATCTTCGTCATCTTCGTTGCCCGTAGCCACTATATATATAAAAAATCACACATTTTTATATTTTGATGTCTTTAAAATAAAAATCACATTTTTATTTATTCACTTTCAATTTAAAAATCATATTTTTATAATTGCTTCATACCTTTAAAAATCGAATTTTTACTTCGCTATTCAATATATAAAAATCACATTTTTACTTTGCTACATATACAAAGATGACATTTTTAATATTCCTATCATGTAAAAATTATATTTTTAATCTTCCTACAATATAAAAGATTATATTTTTAATATCGCTACCTTATAAAGATCATATTTTTAATTCTCTACCTAAACAAAAATCATATTTTTATATCATCTATATAGTAAAGACTATATTTTTAATACTTTAAAAATATAAAAATCATATTTTTAACCTTCTTATGATATAAAAATCATAGTTTTATCCTATAACAAAAATCACAACTTTGTTTAAGAGAAAAATCTTAGCCTTTTTCTATTTTTAAAATCAAACTTTTATATACCTAACTGAATAATAAAAAAATAGAATAAACTTACAGGCAGTTTTTGAAAAGGGGCGAAGGAGGCTGAGGGGGTGGAGCGGCTCGCTGGTCGGAGGAGAAGAGGGAGGAAGGGGAGAAAGGAAGGCGGAGGAGGGGGTGCGGGCGTCGGGGTCGCGGCTCCGTGGCTCGAACTGAAGGAGGAGGGTGAATCGAGAGGCGGGAGGACGGTTTGGAGATGGAGTTGCGGAGGTGGTGGTTCGGTCTTCAGTGCGGTGGAAGGGTGGTGGGCGCCTCCGGTGGTAGCTCGACGTCGGCGAAGCAGTGGAGGGAGGCGTCGGCTGAGCGGTTTTAGATTTTAGGTTTTTTTTTTTTTTTTTTTTGATTTTAAAATGAATGGGGGGCTAAGGAGAGAAAAAGGGGAGCGAGGGTTTTTATATATTTTATTTATTTATTTATTTAATTTCAAAAACCAACTTTTTATTTCGACTTCGAAATCGAACCCACCGCATGTCGTCCATAGCTAATTACCCCCATTCCGAACACAATGGGATAGGTCCCGTAAGCCAATTCGACCGTTTCGAGCAGTTTTCATTTAAATTAACATTTAAATCGTTATATTGAATTTTAAACGTACATTTCAATTTACCGGGCCCACATACTAACTAGGAAAATTCCCGAAAAATATTTTCTAGCTTCGTATTGACGATACGGTCCTAACAAAACTAGTTTCACCGAATTCTGAGACCGTTTGAAAAATGGTCATTTTCCAGTCGATTAAAATCAACTGAACTGGTCAAACGCGTTTTCCTTTGCCACGCTCACATATTGATTCAGAAAATTATGAAATTTGAAACCTAGCAATAATTTGACATCACAGACCCAACAAAACTGGTTTCGTCGAAATCCGAGGTCGTTTGCAAAATTTCTATTTTTAAGGGCCTGAATTCCATAGCGACTATTCAGAATTTTCAACTGGACATATCTTTTGATTCCCGCTATGAAATCTCGATTTTCCGGATTCGTTGGAAAGATATCATCAAATAGATCCCAATGTTTTTGGTTTCACTAAAATCCGGATTGTTTTGCACCCGGTACATTCAATTGAAGTTTGAAATCGAATTATCGAACTACCGCGCCATTTTCAATTCTATTTATAATTATATATAATTATTTATATTCTAACGACGACGCGTATAAATATATACGTTTGAATTCTCTTCAAAATAAATTTCTCGTTGATTTTATTTAAAATAATCTATTTTAAATAATCAAAATTCGCTATAATTGCCAAAATAAAAATTTTAAACTGGCCCAAAATTTGCGGGTTATTACAATCTCCCCCACTTAAAACTTTTCGTCCCCGAAAAGGAACAAAGTCGAAAGTGGTTTGATTAATCAACACTACGTTCGATCTGGCTTTCATCCCCTAACTTTTCAGTTTCTGAGAATTTTCAAATTCTTCAAAAATTTGGCTAACACCCTAAATTTTCGAAAAATTTCGCCATAACCTCCCCTGCAATGGGAGCATCGGGGAATTTCAAATAGCTTCCCCGTTCCTTCAGATCTCAAAAAGAAAAAGAAAAAGCCAAGCGGCTAGCCAATAGGCTCATAAAATCATCATCACCCAAACAAAACAGTAAATTATGTAGTAAACATGTACCTATTTGTCGGGCAAACAAATTTTATTCTTCGGCTCTAGCCTCCTTGCTATGACCTGTTCAATGTAAGTATATGTATATGCAAGCAAATGCGACCAATTTTCAATACAATTCCATATTTGTTTCAATTAGGCTAAATGGTTCAAAATTATCAAACAAATAAACAAACAACACAAACATCAATCAATTAGTGAATTTAACGTTTCAAATTGATAATTTTGATATATATAAAGAAAATCATGTTTTGATGCCAAATCACAACAATGTATTCTAGCTATATTAGTTTTGGTTCTCACACCAGTCTAATGGAAATATATAGAAAATCACACCTTCGAAACTCGAACATAAATGTTGATGATGCGATCGCTATCATCAATATCATCTTCGGGCGACTAGAGTGTGATGCTATATCTATCCAATATATTAAAACTTTGAATATACGTTTGCAAGGCGTATATGCAAATTCTTTATATACCGAATTGTCCAAAATCAATATAAACAAATAATCAAATACGAACAGTTGATTTAAATTTTCAAAACAAAATTTGTTTTCACTTTAAAAATATACTCTTCACACTCGCTCTAGGATACTACTGATCCCATCTCTAACGAGTCATTCTAATTGGATATTACTAATCCAATATCTGATGAATTCTTTCTTATGGTTCTAATGTGTCTTGTTCTCGAGCTCTGTAAACTAAAGCTCTGATACCAACTGTGACGGCAAGGAATTTCGCTCGGTCCGAACCAGTCGCTAAACCGATCCAGGCCGTTCGAAACGCCCTATCGTTTGAGAACAGGACAAAACAGAACGCATACAGAAGAACATTTCATTGTATATTACAACAATGCATCAGATTACAAGAATATACAGAGTATAAATGAATAATACACAGAATTATCAGAGATTTAAATTACATTTAAATACATAGCAGCGGAAAATAATACAATACACAACTAGAAGAGATATACGGATACAAAGCTTTCCGGATATCATTCCAGCTGTAAACCAGGATCCTGTGAATATAAATCTGCAAAACCGAAACTACTAGCTGCCCGTGTCAAAATAGGGGCACCCAGAGTTTAGGTTAAAACAATAAACTCCAGGTCAGTCATGGGACTGGTGTGAGAACTAAAACAGTTATAAATCTTTATTTTAAAGTTAGGTAAATCAAGGGACCACGCCGTATAACACGGAACGGGTTTCCTCCCAAGAATTCCAGTGCATAAAACAACAGCCAATGCTAAATAAAGAAAAATGAAGCTATTATAAGACCCAGGTCCCATCACACAATGCAACGCAGCCGAGGATAGGGTTTTCCCTTATAATAGCCAAGAATGCTTGATACGTTTAACACAAATCATTTGATACTATTATAAGTGCATATTGTAGAAAACATCTTCAAATCATAAGTATCAATCATAGGCGGCATGAATGCCCCATCCCACTATGTCGCCATACTAGGCTCTACAAATAAAACCGCAAATGTCACGTATTTGGAAGTTGAATTTCCATCTATGAACCGAGGCCAGGGATCGTCCTCTACCGATTCGAGACAATCTAGCCCATGTCTCCGGAGCAGCCGCAACTGCCCCTTGGAGCGACAGGGCCGGTCCACCGATGTGGATTATAGTGCCTGAACAATACGTTTCTCCGCCCTTTGGGGCGTAAATGAGCCAACTAAATGACTCCATCGGTTCGAGAACGACCGATCAATCCGAGGCGCCTCGCAACAGCAACAACCACATAAGTCAAACTCGTCAGGGCGTGTAAAACCACTGACGCCACTTCTAACTAGAAAGAAACGCATGCCCTCCCTGAGGTCCTCTCCCGTTTTTGGTTCATACCGGGTGTGAAACACGCGAAGTAAACGTTACACAAAGCTACGCCACAAAGGCCTTGCTTTGATCATCACCACAAGACTTTGCTTTTCAACAGAAGCCTCGATCAATTGCCACTTAGGCATGCCACACAGGCAATTCACTCCATGCGTTTGATATCCATCAATATATAACCCCTGAGCTCGTACGTCTCAGAGAAGGGCGTTAAGCAAGAGAATAAATCCTCCGCCGCCAAACAGATATATATTTAATAGAGATCAATCACACGGACTAAAATCCAATGTCAGACACACAGTCCATTTACAAGTCCGTTCTGGGTCTGAACGAAACCGGAGGCACTTTCCTCGCATATCCATCCATCTCCAAGTACGTCTGGACGATCACCAACTGTTTCCATCTTCTTGGGTGTACAGCCCAATCAAGATCATCAGTAATCACCCAAACAACATGAAGACTTCCGGTCTTCGACCATCGTCTTCATCTTCGACTTATCGTCGTATCAGTTATTCAGAATGGGATAAACCCGGTCTTTCCGAATAACTCGCGTATATTTTAAATAAGTGTTACACAAACACAACATACGCCTCATTCCAATTCATCAGTCACTAACCGTAAATTAATCAAGAGAATAATTCCCCAAATATTAACCCCGAAGGCCGAAACCAACATCAGATCAATATCCAGAAAACCATTCTACTTAGCTAACCGACAGTTAGTTTCTAAATTTCACATTCATAGGGAAAGGTTCCCATTAATTTTATCCAAGATAAATTTCTTTCAATTTATTCTTTAATCTATTTTTGAATATCAATTCAAAACTAGTCGGGATTAACGAAACTTACCGAAGTAATCATTTGTTTTAATTTCCCAATCCCAACCTATTAATCCCATGAAGTAAAACTGGTCCTACTTCATATCTAACACCACGGTGTTATTGGTAAATTCAATTACCATTTCACGTTCAAATCTAATTAAAGATTTAACTATCGTCTGGAGCAAAACTGGTGATACTCCATTTTCGATCTTTTCAATCTAATTAAAGATTCATTAAAACTCCACTTAGTTTTAATCTTTAACTGGGTTAAAGAATCAGTGTCATTTAAAACACAGTTCACGATAAACCCAAAATCACATTCATTAATTATCGGGTTAAAGAACGAGTGTTATTTAAAACACTGTCCACGATAAACCCAAAAATCAATATCAATTCAATCCCAATTAAATATTATTTAATTGGTACACCTCATTAAATCTAAAATAAAAAGATTTAATCTTTTCTCAACTGGGTTCAAGAACAGTGTTAGTGAAGACACCATTCACGACAAACCCAAATCACATTTGATATTCAATACAAGGCTCTGAATAGAAAATATATCGGCTTATATTCAATATCAAATTCTACGATTAACAAATGTCGTATTAGAAATAACGATATAAATATATATATCTTTCAAATTTCCATAACAACATCTGTATAATCACGAATTCCAACATCGAAATATTCCGAAGATAATTTCGATTCAAATCCATTCCAATGCAATCCTTGGAAATTCTGGTTATTTTTAAAACCCTTTTCCAATTCAATTTATTTATTTAAAAATAAATAGAATTATAATTCTAGTTCAAAACTAGTTCATTTCGATAAAAATCTATTTTTATCCTTTCAAATATGGAGTTTTTCACCCTAATTTTTCCCAAATCATTTCTTATGATTTTACATAAATTATTACTGTTTTTAATAATTTTATCAAGGCCCGTACAGTCGATTTCCATCAACGGCCATCGAACTGCACTTACAGCGACCTTTTTCTAATTTGATTTGGACGTATCTCCAAATCCAACCGTTAGATTTCAAATTTCTAATATTCGTTAGAAAGCTCTTTTCGATACGAACCCAACGGTTCCGGTTTTTAGGAGAATCCGACGGTCGGATCTCCCGTAATGTCCATTTGAAATAAATGGTCGAAATTCACGAACTGCCGCGGCGCGGCGCGTTCTATTCAGGCCATTATATTATATATATAATATATATTTCGTCGATTTCTATTTAAAACGAATTATATATAAATAGTTTTAAAATTCGTTTCAAAAGCAATTTCAACTTCCATTTCAATTCAAATCAAAATTGAATTCTCCTTTATAAATCCGTTTTAAAATTCATTTCTATTCAATTCAAATTTCAATTCAATTTGCATTCATTTCAATTCGCTTTCAATTCAATTTGAATTCGTTTTCAATTCAATTCATTTCGAAATCGTTTTCAATTCAATTCATTTCGAAATCGTTTTCAATTCAATTCATTTCGAAATCGTTTTCAATTCAATTCATTTCGAAATCGTTTTCAATTCAATTCATTTCGAAATCGTTTTAAATTCAATTCATTTCGAAATCGTTTTCAATTCAATTCATTTCGAAATCGTTTTCAATTCAATTCATTTCGAAATCGTTTTATATTCAATTCATTTCGAAATCGTTTTATATTCAATTCATTTCGAAATCGTTAAAATCGATATAAATATCGTTCACGTCAAAATGGCGTCAATCTAATCAACACGGCTTCATAAATTTCTATTTTCAAATATTCTATTTCAAATATTTCTTTTTCAAAATAGTTGTTATTATCAAAATATTTCGTTCAACACATGACCAATCTCAATGGATGAGTACTGTCAACACATGAACCTTTATTTTATATTGATAAAGATGTAAATTTTATTACTAAAATATTTCGTTCAACACATGACCAATCTCAAGGGATGAGTACTGTCAACACATGAACCTTTATTTTATATTATTCTTTATTTTTCAAATTGGAATGAGGCCCAATCAATTACCATATAAAGTTAATTATATGGATTTTCATACATTACACACATATAATAGCATTGAAAAATAATCAACCATCAACCAAAGTGCACTACACTGTATAAGCATCAAATATAGATATCTAACGCTTATAACAGCCTGTCAATCGATCCATCGACATATTTAATCAATCAGGATGAGTGAACTTCAAATTTCATTCTAACACCCATGTGGGGTTTCAAACAATCAAACACAGATTTTAGTTGTGCAGTTGGGCGATGTGTAAAATTTATCGACCCAATCAATGTCCTTCAAATAGGTGTACATAAACAAACCGTTCGGTTTGTAAATGAATATTTTATTTTATTCACTTCACGTTAAAAATTATATTTTTAACGATAAAAACATTTTTATTTCAACATATGAATTTCTATTCAGTTCATTTATTCAGTAAAATGATATTTTTATTTTTCTAACATATTTTAGAAAATTTCGGCGGCATAACGGCACGATACTAGAAACGGGACGAGGCCTAGCCTTATCCCCGGTCTAGTGAAGGCCCACGCCATTCACACATCAATCAAATCCATTCATCTCACCAAACAATTCAATTTCAATCAAATAATCTAACTAATCTATGCAACCAAACAAACCAGTCCATGGTCTGTGGACGATTGTGTCGGGTGCTACTAAGCACCGTCTGCATCCTAGTATATATATATAACTAGAAAAAGAAATTGAAGAGTGAGAAGTTCTCACATATAGCTATCCTAGCTCCACGACACTTCATTGATAGAAAATTTCATCGCTATCGCATCTTCGTCATCTTCGTTGCCCGTAGCCACTATATATATAAAAAATCACACATTTTTATATTTTGATGTCTTTAAAATAAAAATCACATTTTTATTTATTCACTTTCAATTTAAAAATCATATTTTTATAATTGCTTCATACCTTTAAAAATCGAATTTTTACTTCGCTATTCAATATATAAAAATCACATTTTTACTTTGCTACATATACAAAGATGACATTTTTAATATTCCTATCATGTAAAAATTATATTTTTAATCTTCCTACAATATAAAAGATTATATTTTTAATATCGCTACCTTATAAAGATCATATTTTTAATTCTCTACCTAAACAAAAATCATATTTTTATATCATCTATATAGTAAAGACTATATTTTTAATACTTTAAAAATATAAAAATCATATTTTTAACCTTCTTATGATATAAAAATCATAGTTTTATCCTATAACAAAAATCACAACTTTGTTTAAGAGAAAAATCTTAGCCTTTTTCTATTTTTAAAATCAAACTTTTATATACCTAACTGAATAATAAAAAAATAGAATAAACTTACAGGCAGTTTTTGAAAAGGGGCGAAGGAGGCTGAGGGGGTGGAGCGGCTCGCTGGTCGGAGGAGAAGAGGGAGGAAGGGGAGAAAGGAAGGCGGAGGAGGGGGTGCGGGCGTCGGGGTCGCGGCTCCGTGGCTCGAACTGAAGGAGGAGGGTGAATCGAGAGGCGGGAGGACGGTTTGGAGATGGAGTTGCGGAGGTGGTGGTTCGGTCTTCAGTGCGGTGGAAGGGTGGTGGGCGCATCCGGTGGTAGCTCGACGTCGGCGAAGCAGTGGAGGGAGGCGTCGGCTGAGCGATTTTAGATTTTAGGTTTTTTTTTTTTTTTTTTTTTTGATTTTAAAATGAATGGGGGGCTGAGGAGAGAAAAAGGGGAGCGAGGGTTTTTATATATTTTATTTATTTATTTATTTAATTTCAAAAACCAACTTTTTATTTCGACTTCGAAATCGAACCCACCGCATGTCGTCCATAGCTAATTACCCCCATTCCGAACACAATGGGATAGGTCCCGTAAGCCAATTCGACCGTTTCGAGCAGTTTTCATTTAAATTAACATTTAAATCGTTATATTGAATTTTAAACGTACATTTCAATTTACCGGGCCCACATACTAACTAGAAAAATTCCCGAAAAATATTTTCTAGCTTCGTATTGACGATACGGTCCTAACAAAACTAGTTTCGCCGAATTCTGAGACCGTTTGAAAAATGGCCATTTTCCAGTCGATTAAAATCAACTGAACTGGTCAAACGCGTTTTCCTTTGCCACACTCACATATTGATTCAGAAAATTATGAAATTTGAAACCTAGCAATAATTTGACATCACGGACCCAACAAAACTGGTTTCGTCGAAATCCGAGGTCGTTTGCAAAATTTCTATTTTTAAGGGCCTGAATTCCATAGCGACTATTCAGAATTTTCAACTGGACATATCTTTTGATTCCCGCTATGAAATCTCGATTTTCCGGATTCGTTGGAAAGATATCATCAAATAGATCCCAATGTTTTTGGTTTCACTAAAATCCGGATTGTTTTGCACCCGGTACATTCAATTGAAGTTTGAAATCGAATTATCGAACTACCGCGCCATTTTCAATTCTATTTATAATTATATATAATTATTTATATTCTAACGACGACGCGTATAAATATATACGTTTGAATTCTCTTCAAAATAAATTTCTCGTTGATTTTATTTAAAATAATCTATTTTAAATAATCAAAATTCGCTATAATTGCCAAAATAAAAATTTTAAACTGGCCCAGAATTTGCGGGTTATTACAATTCTCTTGCTTAACGCCCTTCTCTGAGACGTACGAGCTCAGAGGTTATGTATTGATTGAAATCAGTCACATGGAGTGGATTGCCTGTGTGGCACGCCTAAGTGGCATATGATCAAGGCTTCTATTGCAAAGCAAAGTCTTGTGGTTGATGATCAAAGCATGGTCTGTGTGACGTAGCTTTGTGTATAACGTGAATTCGCGAGCCTCACACCTCGGTATGAGTCAAAAACGGGATAGTGACTGCAGGGAGAGCACGACGTTTCTTTCTAGCTAAGGTGGTGTCAGTGACCTACCAGCCCTGACATTATATATACTTTTCACCTGTGTGGTTGTTGGAATACGAGGCGCCTCGATTATAGGTCTGTAAGGACCGGGAAACGTGTGTTCAGGAATAACTAATCCTCAAAAGTAAGAGAGGACAGGCCCTGAAGATCCAAGGATCATAGTGGGGTCCTGAGACATTTGCTAGAATGTCTCGAATCGGAGAGGAGCTTGCCCCTTGCCTCGACTCATGAAGGAATCCAATTTCCAATACGAAATATGCGGATGTGATTGTATTACTAGTATGGCGACATAGTAGATGGTAGCTATGCCGCCTAGGATTGATATTTATGATTGAATTTGCTTTCGAAAACATATATGCACTAGTAATAATATCAAACACTTTTGTTTTATACGTATGAAGCATTTTTGGCCATTATAAGGTAAAACTCTATCCTTCGGCTTGCGTTGCATTGTGTGATGGGACCTGAGTCTTATAATGGCTTCATTTTATAAAAAGCACTGCGATGATTTAATCATTTACTTTATTTCATGCACTAGTACTCGTTGGAGTAAACCCGTTCCGCGAAAGTGGCGTGGTCCTTTGATTTGCCTTATTATTGTTGTTAATAAGTTAAGAAGATTTCTCATACCAGTCCCATGACTGACTCGTAGTTTGTTTCACCTTGCAAACTCGGGTGCCCTCATTTTCACACGGGCGGCCTAGTTACAGGTATCTGGTGCACTTTTGGCTCATGGCGAGGCTTGACTACACCGTGCTGACTTTGACTCTTTCCGCCATTATAGTATATGTATTATGATTCCGCCATTGGCGATGTAGACTGATATTTATTTTGTGTACTCTTTATGTATGATTCCGCCTCTGGCGATGGTGACTGATTATGTATTATTATGCACTAAGTTGTATCCTGCACTGTGCTCTCTGATGTGGTGATATCTATATGATTCCGCTGTCATATGTGTGTAAATTATTCTGTTTTATGTTTATGCTATTATCTGTGATCTGCTAATGATGATTAATGTGTTATATTCCAATGATTATCCTTAACACCGCGTCACGGGGTTTTGGGATCGTCACAACCAACTGTGAAGACCCGTAACTTCCCCGTGAAGGAAAGAGCGGATACTAATTGTGAAGACCTGTAACTTCCCTATGAAGGAAAGAGCGGATACTTTGAGAACAAGCCACAACAGAACGTAAACAGAAGAACATTTCATTGTATATTACAACAATTCCATCAGAATACAAGAATATACAGAGTATGAATAAATATTACACAGAAAAATATCAGCGATTTAAATTAAATTTAAATACATCGCAGCGGAAATAATACAAAACACAACTAGAAGAGATATACAGATACAGAGCTTTCCAGATATCGTTCCAGCTGTAGATCTCGATCCTGTGAATATAAATCTGCAAAACCAAAACTACTAGCTGCCCGTGTGGAAAATAGGGGCACCCAGAGTTTAGGTTAAAACAATAAACTCCAGGTCAGGATGCTCATATGTTGTTACATCAGTAATGTCAACATAGGAATATCGTATTTGGTTAAATCAGTAATGTTAACATACGAATATGATTTTTAGTGTTTTGTTGAAATAGAATTATCGACAAAACAAGATTATCAATTTTTTTTGATCAATTATATAAACAATAAGATTAACATTTTTGTGAAAACATGATTATAGAGATAAAAATAACATTTTTGTCCAAAACATGTTATTGAAACCAATTCAACATTTGTGTTAGAATATTTAGGATATAAAAAGATTATAAATAAAAGAATCGAAACAAAATTTATCATTTTGTTGAAATAAAAGAATCGAAACAAAATTTATCATTTTTGTTGAAATAAAGGAGTCGAAGCAAAATTTTCATGTTTGTAGAAACAAGAATGAAGTCATCCCTTTTATTTTATTCTGTTAAAAATAGAATAATGGATAAAATAAAAATGTCACTTTTTATTTTATTTGAATTGACGTCATTGAAAAGGTCATTTTTATCGCATTAGAATCGGCAAACAAAAATTTAATTTAAAATCATATTATTTTGATTACATAAGAGGATTTGAACAAATTCATATTTTGTTTACATTAAGAGGATATAACCAGAAAATGTATATTTTTATACATTTAAAAGAATAAATTAGAAATGTATAATTTTATCCATTTAAAAGAATATATTTTGTTAAACCTTCTTTTTCAAACAAAAGAACAAATTTTTAAGTATCATTCTTTTCAATAAAAAGAAGTCAAGTTGTATTGTCATATTTGATTACAATAAAGGATTTGAATTAAACAAGGTTTTCATTGTTTTCTACCTTAAAGAATTAGAAAAATTTCTCGTTTTGATTTCATTAAAAGAATTAGATAAAGTTATCAGTTTTGGTCATTTTACAAGAATGAATTAAAAATGTTAATATGAATAAAAAGGAAATTTCGTTTATAAAATGTTTTGTTTAGGAATGTTAAATATGACAAGAATAACATATTTTTGTCAAAACTTGATTAGTGGAAAAGGATAACATATTTTTGCCAAAACTTGATTAGCGAACAAAATTTACATTTTGTTAATTGGACTATAACGAATAAGATTAATATTTTTTTATTGGATTATAAGGAGCAAAATAACATTTTTGTTATGAAATATTATACTAGACATAAAATGTATATTTGATTAAAATTTGTTACCTTTGTGTTGGATCAGAAAATGTATATTTCTAGACATTAAAAGAATGAAGTAAATTCATTCATTTTTGTCATTTAATAAGAATTATACAAAAATATACAATTTGTCATTAAATAAGGATTTTTACTAAAATCACATTCTTGTCTTAAAATAAGGATTATATAAGAATAACATTTTGGTCAAAACATGTTAGTGAGATAAAATATCATTTGTGTAAAAGCATGTTAGTGGAACATAAAAATGAACATTTTTTTTATATATAAAAAAGGGATTACATAAAAATGAGCATATTATATTTTAAGGAGGATCAAATGAAAATGAACATTTTTATGCATTAAATAAAAGAGTTTAACCAAAATATACATTCTGGTCATTAAGAAGGAAGATAACATTTTGATCATTGATAAGGATTAAAATAAATTTTGTACATTGAATGAATTTGAAAAAATTATCATGTTTTGTGCATTGAAAGGAATTAGACAAAATTACAATTTTTGTCACTTTAAAAGCATTAGAATAAAGGAGACACTTTTGTCATTTTAAAAGAGATGAAGTAAATTATTCATTTTGTCATTAAAATGAATGAGACCAAAAATAGACATTTTGATAAATAAATAATAGTTAAGATTTTATTTTCATTTGTTAACAATAGAAAAGAATTGAAATGAAAGAGTAGATTTTTATTGTCATTTGTTCACAATAAAAAGAGTTGAATTGTTTGATGTGTTTGATTATAATGTTGAGTATGTTCAAATTGAATATCACACTTCCATTTACAAGTCATCCGACTTGTTTAAGTGATTGGGACGATAATTTTTACACATCGCCCAAGTGCACAAATAATTTATTATTTGTTTGTTGGATGAAACCCCACACGGGTGTTGGGATGATATTTGATATACACTAGTCCCAATATTTAGTGTAGAATCCACTCTGGTTGATTATTTGGATGTGTGATAAATATTTATCATGATTGTTGAATACATGCAGTATTTGGTTGTTGATTGAGTCATAAAGAATATTCTAGAAAAATAATATTTTAGAAAATATTTTAGAAAAAGAATATATTTTAGAAATACATATTTTATTTGAAATGAACTAGTTATCAACCAGAATAAATCATTGAATTAAGATTTAATGAAGTTTTCCAATTTGTTAAGATCTAATTGAAGTTAAATTAAATAAATTGGATTTTGGGTCGTCGTGAATGGTGTCTTCAATAACACCTTTCTTAAACCCAGTTGAAAAGATTAAATCTTTTAATTAAGGTTACTAGAGTTTCAAACTATACTTTGTAATTGGAATTAAAAAAAATGATTTGTGAATTGAGTTTATCGTGAACAATGTTTTTAAACGACATTTGTTCTTTAACTTAATTAACAGTAAGAATATGATTTGGAATTTATAAATCTTTTATTAAGATTTAAATAGATATTTTCCAAAAGTCAAGTTTACCAATTTAATATATTAAATTGGAGTCGAATGGAATTTGAATTAATAATAGCCGAGATAAGCTTCTGTAAAAGAAGGTCGATACTACATATGGAATTTAAAAGGCTTTGCCGTTATTCCATTTATATTATTCGTTGGATACAGAAATTTATAACGATTATATATTGATTTGATTTCTATGAAGATTCCCTAATTTAAAGGAAGGGGATTTTGGGTTTATCGTGAACGGTGTTTTAAAATGACACTAGCTCTTTAACCCAGTTAAAGATAAGATTAATTCCTTAAATTTAATTAATCATTGAATAATGATTTGTGATATTCAAAACCAAATTAGGTTCCTAATAAATCTTTAAAAGTAAGATTTAAGAATAATTAAAGAGTTTATCTTTGAGAAGATAATGCGAATATTTTATTAGAAGAATATTCTAAATTGGAACGTGGCGTTGGATGTGTCTTTATAATACTTGATTTTTATTATAAAAATACGCGAATTATTCGGAAAGACCGGGTTTAACCCATTCCGAGTAATTACTACGACGATGAAGAGTCGAAGATGAAGACGGTGATTGAAGACCGACGATCTTCACATCAAATGGATGTGTTGCTACAAAGACCCTTGATGGGAGTAGCTACCTTGAAGGGGCTTCAGTGGTGGCCGTACGGACTATTGTTGATTGTTCGGATTTGGTTTTCGCTCAGACCCAGAGCATAAGCTAGTAAATGGATGCGTGTCTAACATTGGGTTTTGTTCCATGTGAATTAAATCGATTTCTGTTAATGTATGTCTGTTTGGTGGTGGAGGATTTATTCTCTGCTTAACACCCTGGTATATATTAATAGTGATTGATCGCATGGCGTGAATTGTCAATGTGGCACACCAAGATGCAAATGATCAAGGCTTTTTTTGAAAAGCAGGGCCTTGTGAGATGATCAAAGCATAGCCTATTACGACATAGCTTTGTGTATATCGTGACATCGCGAGCCTCACACCCCGGTATGAGTCAAAAACGGGAGAAGGGATCGTAGGGAGTGCACACGTTTCTTTCTAGCTAGTGGTAGTGTCAGGGCTTAAACTGGCTGGCATTTTACTTATGTGGATAATGGATTTTGAGGCGCCTCGGATTTTTTTATAGGCCGTTAGTGGTCATACTATAGGTTCAAAGGAACCGAGAAACGTGTGTTCAGGCATAACCAATCCACTGCCGATAGGCGGGGACCGGCCCTACCGCTCCATGGGTTGCCCATAGGTGTGATCCTGAGGCATTTGCTAGAGTGTCTCGAATCGGTGAGGAGCTCCTCTCTAGCCTCGACTCATGATGGAAATCCAATTTCCAATACGACCTTGCGTTTTTTATTGTAGAACTAGTATGGAGACATAGTAGGATGGGGTACAATGCCGTCTATGATTAATACATTATGATTGAAATGTTTTTGAAATATATATATATATACCCATATATATACACACTAATACTAAATCCGTTTTATCGTATCATGTATCTTTGACCATTATAAGGTAAAACCCTATCCTCCGGTTTGCGTTGCATTGTGTGATGGGACTTGGGTCTTATAATAGTTTCATTTTTCTAAAAAGCATTGCGTTGTTTGACGAATTACCTTATTTTATGCACTGGCAATCCAATGGAGTAAACCCGTTCCGCGTTAGCGGCGTGGTCCTGTGATTAGCCTTATTATTAAATAGGATAAGTAAGATTTCTCAAACCAGTCCCATGACTGACCTGTAGTTTGTTTCACTGGCAAACTCGGGTGCCCATATTTTCCACACGGGCAGTCGAGTAGCTTTTTGCAGATATATTTACAGGATCCTGGCTTACAGCTGAAGCGGTACTCGGAAAGCTCTGTATCTGTGTAATCCTTTCGGTTGTATATTTGTATTATTTTCCGCTGCTATTTAAATGTAATTTGAAACACTGATATTATTGTATTCCTATTATGTAATAAGTATTCATACTCTGTTACATTCTTGTACTTTAATGTAATTGTTGTAATCAGCAATAAAATGTTCTTCAGTTTGTGTTCTGATGTGTATTGTTCTCAAAGCAATCCAGCCTTTCCTTTACTGGGAAGTTTGGGTCGTTTCATCTGTGATGCAGGGAAACAGGTTGGAGGAATCCAACTGGATTCCCCAACATTTATTTTACTGTGATTCATATATTGTGATATATGATGTGATATATAATCTGTGGTTGATTATGTGTGTTTGGACGATATTTATCGTTGTTATATGGTATGTTAAATACAATAAGAAATACTGGATATGGAAAAGGGGATTTTCAATGTGTATTTTGAAAATGAATTATTTATATAAAATCGATGAATTTTATATAGAAAAGGAAAAGGATTTTTATAAAAGAAATATTTAAAAAATCAAAGGATAAGTTGGAATAAAAGGAAATCATTTGTAAAGTGAAGAACCGTTACTAAAAGTAAATCTTTATAAATGAATAGTTTATTCGAAAAGGAGTTAATCGAATTAGTTATTCGAATAGAATAAAGGAAGTTATCGAATAAAGTTAAAAGGAGGTATTCGAATATAGTTTAGCCAAAAGGAGTTATTCGATCAGAACTCATCGAATAGAATTAATTGATTTGAGTTAATCAAACAGAGTTAATCAGTTAGGGTTAATCAGTTAGAGTTAATTGGTTGGAGTAAATCAGTTAGGTTAAACCGTAGAATTAAACCAGTTAGAGTTTATCAGTTAGAGTTAATTGGTTAGAGTAAATCAGTTAGGTTAAACCGTAGAGTTAAACCAGTTAGAGTTTATCAGTTAGAGTTAAACCAATTATAGTAAATCGATAGAGTTAAATCGAACTAGAAGTTATTCAAATGGAGTTAATCGAATTTAGTTTATTTGAATAGAGTTAAACACATAAGAGTTATTAAATTAGTTATTTGAAAGGAATTATTGATTATAGTTTAATCGAAAGGAGTTATCGAATTAGTTATTCGAAAGAAATTATCGATGTTAGTTTAATCGATTAGAGTTAAAGCAAAGGGAGTTAATCGAATATAGTTTATTCGAATAGAATAAAGGAGTTAATCGAATATATAGTTTATTCAAATAGAATTAAAAGAGTTATCGAATATAGTTATTCGATAGGAGTTAAGTGAATAGAGTTAAAGTTAAATCAAAAGAGTTAAGTGAATATGATAAATTGAATAGAGTTATCAAATATACCTTATCGAAGGAAAGAATTATAGAATAGAAAAGATTTGAAAGAGAGTTACGTAAGGAAGTTTGTTAAAGAATTAGAAGGATGAACTTTGTCTATTTCAAGGTTAGAAATGTTGTTCAGTTAAGGTCTGAGAGGAAGTTCTACCCCAACTTGATTGGCTTCGTATTTAACTAAGAAATGGTTAAGGTTCGGCAGTAAAGGATGGTTAAGTGAATTTAGTAATCAAAGGAAATGGTTTGAGTTGGCATCGCAATGGTTTGTTTAAACATCTGTCTAAGTCCAATGAAGAAGATTTGGAAATGTTTTCCAAATAAGAAACCAGAAATGTTTTCTAATAAAGAAAACAAGAAATGGAAATGTTTTCCATTGTTAATAACGTATATTTTCCAAATTTAGAAAATAAGAAATATTGAATATAGGGAAATAGGAGATAAGTAAATTAATGAAATAAAGAGATAAATGTTGAATGATTTTTGATCGATAAAGGGGTCATTTGGAAATAATATCGTTGTTTGCACATCTGTTTTTCTTTGATATTTAAATCACGGACTATCGAAGTTTTGACCATTTTAACGTTGTTAATATGGAGAGACCGGTTGGATTATTATCCAAAGAACCACTCTGTATTGGCATAAGCGTTGCGAATCATATATGCCAAAGGAAATTGAAGACGGAGTTATGCAAGGGCTATCCTGTTTACAGAATAGTGCCTTCGTTCATCCTGTTCCTGGATGACTTGTATGGACGGATGTCTGGCAGAGTATTTCCAGACGATCACGTATATTGATTTCTCCAACCGTACCAAGAGTGGAAGCATAGAAGGAAACTTCTTTTAGATAACACACAATGTATGGTTGAGGACGTCAATCGGTGATTTGATGGATTTGACGATGAGGCATTCAAAGTGAATCTGGTGTGATGATAAAGCGTAGCTTCTAGCCTCACATCCGGTAAATGACAGAAATCGGGCAGGCAACATGGCTAAGTCGGTCGCACCGAAGTAGGGTGTATAATCACCTGATCTAGAGTTTCATTTCTAAAAATCTATTGTTGATGCTGTCCCATTCGGGAAACGATTGCTGATCCCAACCGTTGGTGATATACATTCGATACACTCAAGCGAAATGAGTGGTCGGTCATGTGTGGTCGGGTTGCAAGATGTTCTTGTTGAACCCAGTGTATTCCTCTCTAGAGGTACACTAGCGAAAGGTGGTTCCATACCTTGTCATAGTTGGAAATCCATTACCCAATACGTGCTTGCGGTTTTGATTGTATACTATATATGTAGAACGTGAGATGAAAATGTTTCTGCTAAATGATTATTATACTGTGGTTGATAGACATTATTATAATATCAAAAGGTTTTTGATATAAAGATAATTTGGATTCTCATAATGAAAAACCCGTTCCGTTATATGGTGTGGTCTTATGAGATATCGTTTACCTGCTTAAACTGTTTTTAAATGTTTTACTCATACCAGTCCCATGACTGACCCGGAGTTTATTTGTTTGTTTCCCTAAACTCTTGGGTGCCTAAATTTGTACGGGCAGTCAAGTTGTTGGGATTTACAGATATACTAGTAGAGCTTGGAGCAGGAGGCTTCAGGATCATATAGCTATGGTTATTTCCGCTGTGATGTAACTGTTGTACTTTGATAATAATATGTATATTCAAGTACAGATTTGTATTTCAAAGTTATGTTACATATATTATATGTTATTCGTTCCGCTGTGAGATTTGTGTTACTCTGATATTGTGTTCTTCTTCTTCTTCTATTCTAAGTTTCTATCTTATCTTTCCTCACCCTCTGTTTTCTTTCCATTTATTTCCTGATTTTCAGTTTAATTTGGGGTTGGACTTGTGTTTTTGGTCAGCTCAAATTGGACCGGATTTTCGGGTCATTACAGTTGGTATCATAGCTTAAGTTAAGTGAATTACCTTGGCTCTGTGGCGTGACTCAGTAGAGATAGGGTTAGTAATACCCTAGATTAAGTTGAGTGTATATATACGAGTGAACGTATTTGTTATTGATATAAAAATTTGTTTTATATTATGGAGATTCATTGGTTGAGTTGTTTATGAGTTCTGGTCGATCAGTTTGATCCACTGTATCGGTAGGAGTTTATAAACACTCGAATACGATGGGTCGACACGATATGTTTTGAAAAGAGGGTAAACTAAAATAAGTTTACCCAAGGTATATCTTGGTATAGAGAAGATATATATATATCAAAATTATAATATAGTGGATATATTGGTTGTTATTATAATCGAGTAAGATTATAAATTAAATGGTCATGTAAATAACCAATCAGAATTCATATAAGTGAAATACGTGAAATCAGATGAGTTAAATCTGAAATTTAAACCAGAAATTGAATTAAAATTCGGGAAAATTGGGTAAGTGTTTGTAAATGGATTTGGATTAAAGGTAAGGAAAATTTAAGATCCTGGGAGATTTTAAATTGTTTTACAAGCAGTGTGAATTATATTTTGAAATGAATTTCAAAGTGGAAATGTTTAGAAATGGTTTTATAGTATTGAACTCACTTCGATCGCCGGAAAATAGATTCTGATGATGACAGTTGCATCATCAGTATTCATTTTCGAGTTGTAAGTGACGAATTACTACCAGAGATACTATTTTGAATTTGTTTTGGGAAAGACAAGTTGTGTTGAATTTCAAATAGGATTTGAATATATAGAATTTGAATATAGAATTCAAATGGAATTTAAACTATAGAATTTGAATGTATAGAATTTGAATAGAATTTGAATAGAATTTGATATATAGATTTGAATAATAGAAGTGATATAAAATTTGAATAAAAATTGAATAGAATCAACTAAGTCGAAGAGGAATTAGTTAATCGAGTTTTGAATTTGAAGTTGAACTTTGAAAGGTGAATTGGATTTGTAAATGGATATTTGAAATCGAATATAGAACTTAAATTTGAAATTTGGATTCAAATTAGTTAATAAGCAAGTTAAAATATATTTGAACATGTCATGTTCAAATATTAAAGTGAAATAGACTAAAGAGTTATTTAACAAATTAATTAACGAATTGAGTTAAAACGATCAGGTATAGTTAAAATAGATTGGGCAGGTATAAATATACATGAGATAGGTATGGATAAGGTATGAAGGTATATAAATAGACTGCTCAAAGAAAAGGTATGTATTTAATTCATATATGAGATTTTATGCACCGTATCGGCTAGCCGCTTGGTTTTTTCTGTTTCTTTTGGATTGATGAGGGCCATGGGGGGCTATTTGAAATATCCCGATGCTCCTGGTACAAAGGAGGTTATGGCGATTTTTTCTGGGAATTTAAGGAGTTAGAATATTTTTAAGATAATTTGATAGTTAGAAATCAACGTATCGATATATATATATAGAAGTCGATAAGGAAACGAACTTAGAAATAGAATAGTAAAATCAAAAAGAAAGACTAAGAATAAAATCTAGTAAGAATAGAAAGAGGAAGCGTATACGTGTTTAAAAGTGAATAAGTAGTTGTATGGTATTGATTATTCGAGTAAGTAGTCATATCTGTTTTGACGTTATAAATGTTATTCAGTCAAGGTCTGAGAGGTAGTTATACCCCAACTTGATTGATTTCATTATTAACAAATAAATAGTAAGATTTCAGGCTCGAAGATCAATGTTGAAGAAGAGTTAGTTGAATATAGTATTTGGGTTGTCGTAACGATGTTTTACACAACATCTGTTTTAACCCAAATAAGTGTAAGCTTGGAAATATAATAAAGGATATTTCCTAAGTATAGAAATAAACGAGATCGGAAAAGAGATAACTAATTGGAATATTTTCCAATTATAAATAGCATATATTTTCTAAAGTTAGAAAATAAAGGAAGGCGATATTCGGAAATGTTTTCCAAATAACGTAAAAGGCCAATATGGTTATTGAAAATATTTGGTTAACAAATATTGATAAAGAAATAGAGAAGTGATTTAACAAATGGAATATTACGTAAGGGCTCAGTGACATGTTCAAAAAGAAATTTTGATTTGTGATAAGAATAAATTGTTTGAAAACTCCCAGGGAAAGACTGTTTGAATTAAAAACAAATTTAACAAAAATTTGTAAAAGGAAAATTGAATTAAAGTAAAGCCAGTAAAGTGGTAACTGAGGTTGAATTAGAATGATATCAAGACAAATTGGATTGTGGGATTCAAATTTGAAGTGTAATGGGATAATCAAGTTAAGAGTTAGGAATCGAGAAGAAACTCGAGTTGAAATGGTATTTGGCTCGGATATAAGCGAATGGTGGTGTTGTGGATAAAAGCAGATTGGAATTTGATTGGAATAACATTAGTATATGCTGAGTTGATAGCATATGGAAGTGATAGAGTTGATATGCCGACAAAAGGTACAAGTTTACAATTCTATTGGAGATAAGATTTATGAGCCGAATTGGCAAGCCGCCTGGCTGTTTGATTTTCTTTTGGGTTGGAGAAGGCCCAGAGAGGCAGTGGGAGTTTGACCTATTGACCAGTACAAAGGAGGTGCTGGCGAAATTTTTCGAAGGGTTAAGGCGTTAGAAAATTTTCAGGATCTTTGGAAATTTTCATTGATAAGAATTAATTAATCAATATTTAATTGAAATTAAATTGGTTCACTGAAGTTAAGAAGTGAACAAATATGTTCTAACCAGTCGATAGGGTCGTCCTCTACCTTAGCAATTTCGAGGACGAAATTATTTTAAGTGGGGAAGAATGTAATGACCCGCATTTTCAGGGATATAATAATTAATTTATTTAATTATTTAAAAGGTAATTAAAAGGATTTCATGGTCGTGGAATTAAATAATGGTGAATATTTATTTTAAATAATAAATTAAATAATATATATAATTCTGAAATAATCAGAATTGGCTGAAATGGCAATATGGTGTGAACTGGATCATCTGTGATATTTAATTCAACTTGGAATTGAATTTGAATAACGAATATATTATATAAACGACCGTTTGAACGTAGAGTTATAATATAATTAAAATCAAGCTCGAAATGGCGCTGCAGTTCGTAAATTGGCGATTTGAACTTCAACTGGATATACAGAAGCCGTTTTAAATCGGATTTCTGTGAAACAAGAAACGTGTGGAGCTGGTGGAGTAAATCTTTCTAGTGGAAGAGAAAAATCGGGATTTCATCATGTAGATTTTGAATTACGTCCAAATCAAATTTTAGAAAAGTCGCTGTGGAATTCCTTTGAAATTTATAAAGGAATTATTTATATTTTAAAAAGGAATTTCAATATAAATCGAATATCAAATTGACCCAGAAGTGAATATCAAGTTAGAAACTCATATAGGAATATTCTAGAGCAGTATGGTATTCCACTGTGAATAGATACGATAATATCAATTTATTAATATTTAATTTAATTATATTTAAATATATTTATATATTTAAATGGGTCATCCAGAGCTTTAAAAATAGCCACTTTTGCAAACGAAGTCGGAATTCAATGAAACTAATTTTGTTGGATCCGCAACATCAAATTATTGTTAGATTTCAATTTCGGTGATTTTTGAAGTCAGTATGTGGCCGTACGGATTTTTAGAGTGAAAAACAGTAAGTATTTCGATAGTTAAAAATACGCTGTGTGAGCATACGGAGTCGGAATTCGACGAAACCAGTTTCGTTGGGACCGTAATGTCAAAATCTAGCTATATGCCTAGTTTCGTGATTTTTGGGTATCATATGTAATCACGAGAATTTTTAGAAGGGAAAAACATATATAAAAGAAATAAAACAAAAATATCTCATCAAAAATATCTTCACCCATTTCTCTATAAATACCCCCACCTTTCTCTAAACCTAATCCTCAGGTCAAATTGAAATTTCCGCCGCCTCATTTTTCATTTTACAGTAAAAACTTAGATCTTCAATAAATCAAAAGAATTGGAATAAAAATGTATAAATCTCGTAGTTGATATATTGAGTCCCATTCGTGATTCTCTACAACCTGTAGGAATTTGGGAGAGCTCGGTATGTTCTTGTCGATGTCGGTTCACCCAGCAGCTTCTAGGGTTCGTAATGGTGAACGATTTGAGCATCAGTACGTGTTTTTAATGTTCGATTTGGGTTTGGGGTTGAAAACCGCACCTTGCATGCTCATTTTGTGGAATTCAGTTTCAGTAAGTATCGGTGGTTTCCAGGATGGTGAGGTACGGGGCTGTACGACGAGGCTAAAAGTGGGAGTGCGAGTTACAGCATAGAGTGTCGAGATGGAGGAGCTCGGCAAGAGAAGCTTTGTGGTACCATTTGTTTTTTAAAACCATGAAGGAATGCTCAAGAATGGATGAAGCAAAGTCTGTAAATGGACATTGAAGAAAACTGGTTTCGTGAGTTACAGGAGTAGGGGAGAAGAGTCTACGCGGGTGGGCTTTGAAGTGGTAATGGGCCGGTCAAACTAAGTTAAGCCCAAGTGAAAATATATTCAAGTTTTATTTAATTTAAATTGTATAAACTTATAACTTCAATAACTTATACATACGATATCAGATTGACGAACCGTAAGTTGTGTTGGGACCGTATGGACGAGAGCTTCACAATGATGCTGACTGGAAGTGGATTGGGGCTCGTTTGAATTTACAACGAAATAAATTGTTTGATTCAAATCAAATAACAGTTTATCGTTCTTTAACGATGAACTGCCAAAGTGAGTAAATTTCACTAACTCTGAACAGTTTATAATTTCATGTTGTATTTTTAGAACTGTTAAATATTGGCTGATCGACTGTGTGTTGACTGTTTGATTGAACTGCTAGTCAGTTAGTTGAATTTCTATATTGATTCTGTTTAACAGAATATATCATATGGAACTGAAAGTGATGTTATCTATATTGTTTAACATCTGTGATGCAGGGAAACAGGTTGGAGGAATCCAACTGGATTCCTCAACATTTATTTTACTGTGATTCATATATTGTGATATATGATGTGATATATAATCTGTTGTTGATTATGTGTGTTTGGACGATATTTATCGTTGTTATATGGTATGTTAAATACTATAAGAAATACTGGATATGGGAAAGGGGATTTTTCAAAGTGTATTTTGAAAATGAATTGTTTATATAAAATCGATGAATTTTATATAGAAAAGGAAAACGATTTTTATAAAAGAAATATTTATAAAATCAAAGGATAAGTTAGAATAAAAGGAAATCATTGGTAAAGTGAAGAACCGTTACTAAAAGTAAATCTTTATAAATGAATAGTTTATTCGAAAAGGAGGTAATCGAATTAGTTATTCGAATAGAATAAAGGAAGTTATCGAATAAAGTTAAAAGGAGGTATTCGAATATAGTTTAGCCAAAAGGAGTTATTCGATTAGAATTCATCGAATAGAATTAATTGATTTGAGTTAATCAAATATAGTTAATTAGTTAGGGTTAACCAGTTAGAGTTAATTGGTTAGAGTAAATTAGTTAGGTTAAACCGTAGAGTTAAACCAGTTAGAGCTTATAAGTTAGAGTTAATTGCTTAGAGTAAATCAGTTAGGTTAAACCGTAGAGTTAAACCAGTTAGAGTTTATCAGCTAGAGTTAAACTAATTAGAGTAAATCGATAGAGTTAAATCGAACTAGAAGTTATTCAAATGGAGTTAATCGAATTTAGTTTATTCGAGTAGAGTTAAACACATAAGAGTTATTAAATTAGTTATTCGAAAGGAATTATCGATTATAGTTTAATCGAAAGGAGTTATCGAATTAGTTATTTGAAAGGAATTATCGATGTTAGTTTAATCGATTAGAGTTAAAGCAAAAGGAGTTAATCGAATATATTTTATTCGAATAGAATAAAGGAGTTAATCGAATATATAGTTTATTCATATAGAATTAAAAGAGTTATCGAATATAGTTATTCGATAGGAGTTAAGTGAATAGAGTTAAAGTTAAATCAAAAGAGTTAAGTGAATAGAATAAATTGAACAGAGTTATCAAATATACCTTATCGAAGGAAAGAATTATCGAATAGAAAAGATTTGAAAGAGATTTACGTAAGGAAGTTTGTTAAAGAATTAGAAGGGTGAACTTTGTCTATTTCAAGGTTAGAAACGTTGTTCAGTTAAGGTCTGAGAGGTAGTTCTACCCCAACTTGATTGGCTTCGTATTTAACTAAGAAATGGTTAAGGTTCGGCAGTAAACGATGGTTAAGTGAATTTAGTAATTAAAGGAAATGGTTTGAGTTGGCATCGCGATGGTTTGTTTAAACATCTGTCTAAGTCCAATGAAGAAGCTTTGGAAATGTTTTCCAAATAAGAAACCAAAAATGTTTTCTAATAAAGAAAACAAGAAATGGAAATGTTTTCCATTGTTAATAACGTATATTTTCCAAATTTAGAAAATAAGAAATATTGAATATAAGGAAACAGGAGATAAGTAAATTAATGAAATAAAGAGATAAATGTTGAATGATGTTTGATCGATAAAGGGGTCATTTGGAAATAATATTGTTGTTTGCACATCTGTTTTTCTTCGATAGTTAAATCACAAACTATCGAAGTTTTGACCATTTTAACGTTGTTAATATGGAGAGACCGGTTGGATAATTATCCAAACAACCACTCTGTATTGGCATAAGCGTTGCGAATCATATATGCCAAAGGAAATTGAAGACATAGTTATGCAAGGGCTATCCTGTTTACAGAATAGTGCCTTCGTTCGTCCTGTTCCTGGATGACTTGTATGGACGGATGTCTGATAGAGTACTTCCAGACGATCACATATATTAATTTCTCCAACCGTACCAAGAGTGGAAGCAGAGAAGGAAACTTCTTTTAGCTAACACATAATGTATGGTTGAGGACGTCAATTGGTTATTTGATGGATTTGACGATGTGGCATTCAAAGTGAATCTGGTGTGATGATAAAGCGTAGCTTCTAGCCTCACATCCGGTAAATGACAGAAATCGGGCAGGCAACATGGCTAAGTCGGTCGCACCGAAGTAGGGTGTATAATCACCTGATCTAGAGTTTCATTTACTTCCAAAAATCTATTGTTGATGCTGTCCCATTCGGGAAACGGTTGTTGATCCCAACCGTTGGTGATATACATTCGATACACTCAAGCGAAATGAGTGGTCGGTCATGTGTGGCCGGGTTGCAAGATGTTCTTGTTGAACCCAGTGTATTCCTCTCTAGAGGTACACTAGCGAAAGGTGGTTCCATACCTTGTCATAGTTGGAAATCCATTACCCAATACGTGCTTGCGGTTTTAAGTGTATACTATATATGTAGAACGTGAGATGAAAACGTTTCTGCTAAATGATTATTATACTGTGGTTGATAGACATTATTATAATATCAAAAGGTTTTTGATATAAAGATAATTTGGATTCTCATAAGGGAAAAACCCGTTCCGTTATACGGCGTGGTCTTATGAGATATCATTTACCTGCTTAAACTGTTTTTAACTGTTTTACTCATACCAGTCCCATGACTGACCCGGAGTTTATTTGTTTGTTTCCCTAAACTCTTGGGTGCCTAAATTTGTACGGGCAGTCAAGTAGTCGGGATTTACAGATATACTGGAAGAGCTTGGAGCAGGAGGCTTTAGGATCATATAGCTATAGTTATTTCCGTTGTGATGTAAGTGCTGTACTTTGATAATAATATGTATATTCAAGTACAGATTTGTATTTCAAAGTTATGTTACATATATTATATGTTATTCGTTCCACTGTGAGATTCGTGTTACTCTGATATTGTGTTCTTCTTCTATCCTAAGTTTCTATCTTATCTTTCCTCACCCTCTGTTTTCTTTCTATTAATTTCCTGATTTTCAGTTTAATTTGGGGTTGGACTTGTGTTTTTGGTTAGCTCAAATTGGACCGGATTTTCGGGTCATTACAATATTGGAATGGAATGGAATCCGATTTGATAATAATCGAAGTGAGTTTCTATAGAGGAAGACTATTAATATGTATGGAATTTAAAAGGCTTTGCCGTTATTCCATTTATATTATTGGTTGGATATGGAAGTTTATATCGATTATATATATCGATCTTTTTTCCATGAAAATTCCGTTGTTAATGAAATGAGATTTTGGGTTTACCGTGAGCTGTGTTTTAAATGACATTAGTTCTTTAACCCAGTTAAAGATAAGATTAATTTCTTAACTTAGAAGAAAATCATTAACTAATAATTTTTGGAAATTAAACTAAAATAGAGTTTTAATGAATCTTTGAATAGATTGAAAAGTGAATCTGATAACTAAAATTATCAAATTCGAAAAATGATCAAGAATGGAATATCACCAGTTTTACTCTAGGCGATAGTTAAATCTTTAATTAGATTTGAACGTGAAATGGTAATTGAATTTACTAATAACATTGTGGTGTTAGATATGAAGTATTACCAGTTCTACTTCATGGGACGAATAGGTTGGGATTGGGAAATTAAACAAACGATTACTTCGGTAAGGATCGCTAATCCCGACTAGTTTGGGTAAACCATAATTTGGCTTGAAATGATATTCAAAGGAAGATTAAAGAATAAATTTAAAGAATTTATCTTTGATAATATTAATGGGAACCTTTCCCAAAGTATAAGAATATTTGAATAAAGGAATATTCTGGATTGGAATGAGGCGTATGTTGTGTTTTTATAGCACTTGTTTGTTATGTATGCGAGTTTTTCAGAAAGACCGGGTTTACCCCATTCTGAATAACTGATTCGACGATATGTCGAGAATTAAGACGGTGGTCGAAGACCGGAGGTCTTCACATCGTTTGGATGATTACTGATATCTTGATTAGGCTGTTCACCCAAGACAAGGTAATAAGTGGTGATCGTCCATGTAACACCCCACCTCCGCCAGGGTGGCTCTTTCAAGCGACTCTGACTTTGGTGGGGCGTTTTTAAAACAAGGTAAACATGCATAATGATATAGCAAGGCAGGACATGACATATATATATATATATAAACAGAGTAAGTAGATAAAATAGCGGAAGACTTTTAAACCATTTCAAAACACAAGTCTGGTACATCAAAATGTCAATTTCCCAAAATTACAAGTCTAGATAAATACATCATCTGATACTGAAAAAGAAAACATAAAAGTAGCTATCCCCAAAGTGGAAGAAACCATAGCGAGCTCAAGTCCAAAGCATACATGAGCTATCCAAGAAAGCAGCTAAGATCCAAGCTAGGCTCCTGTATTCCCTCCCTGAGAACCGGGGGGGGGGGGAACGGAAGAAAAGAGGCGAAAGAAAACAGGTCAGTCAAAAAGACTGAGTAAGCCCTGCTACGATCAGTCTATAAACTAATAAAGTTAACATCATGACGGAAACTGAGATGATCATAGATAACAACATACTGGCATGGTAAATTAACTACAAGATAGATAGAGGTGTCATCGCATAAACATGGTTAAGTTTTGCACCACGGTGTACTAGCAACCCAACATAACAGGTATTGATCCCTTGGCCCAAGCTTGGGCCCAATAACATGAGGTGACCTTGATACAAGATCCAGCCCAACGGTCTAGTCGATCGGCCCCCTATAAACCTAACACGTCAAGTGTTGGTGTCCATACGGCCCACATGGATGTAGTTAGACTGTGCTGGGTCCACCTTTGGGTCTATCAAGCCCTCGGGTGTCAACCCCAGACACTTAAGCAATAATGCACAGTCTAAGCCTACTGGTACCCGTGCCTCGAGTTTGTCCAACATCGGACTACGTGCACGTCCGTAGCCCGCCGGACCCGCACCGCTGTACCACTCAGCCGTCGCTTTGGTCGCTTACATCAGTCCAGTAATCGTGCCCCGCCCTAGCCCATCCTCTAGGGTTGTGATGATACCAAACTGGGATTACTGCTGGAACAGACCACGTTGCTAGGGTTTACTAAGAGAGTTAAGTGCGATTTAACCCTTCACTAATCACGGATTAAATTGGTTAAGTGTAACTTAACCTCATTCTAATCCCTCGAACCCCCAATTGGATTAAACTGGTTAAGTGTAACCAATAGTTCACACTTAACCCCATTTCAATCCCTCTAATCCCCAAGTTGGTTAAGTATTAGTGGACCCTGACTTAACCCTAATCATGAGGCATTAATTAATTTAATGCACCTTAACCTCTCACATTAGACCTTGTTGTGGTTACTAGTTAGGCCGGGCGGGTCCGGGTAGCTTTACACCACAACTTGGTCTAACCTCGGGTCTTGGCACCCCATGACCAACTTCTCACATTGGGTCCTATTGTTTGTAGCCACTAGTTAAGCCGGTCGGTTCCGGGTAGAATTACGCTACAAACTCAACCCAACCTCGAGTTGGCCACACTTATGTTTTCTAAGTGTCATGTCCACTTTATTTCAAAACATAATTACAAGTCAACAATTACTTGGGTAGACCTAACTTAATAGGTAAATTCCCAAGGGGTAGACCTAACTTAATAGGTAAATTCCCAATCTTATATTTTCATGTATTTTAAGTTTACCCAAACCCCCCCCCAACGTCATTCTATCGCTTACATATTCGTAATAACGCATAAAGGATAGTAAGAGGGAACTTGGCACAACATACATGATGGACTTACATATCACAACAAACACACATAACATGTTAGACTTGCACAACTTAGCATCGTGAACTTGCATATTACCATAAACGTGCATAACATGTTAAACTTGCGTAACTTAGCATAGTGAACTTGCATATTGCCATAAACATGCATAACATGTTAAACTTGCCTAACATGGCATAGGGAACTTGCATAAACATGCATAACTTGTCAAACATGCACAACTTGTCATTTTAAACTTGCATAAGCATGCATAACTTATTAAACATGCACAACTTGTCATTTTAAACTTGCATAAGCATGCATAACTTATTAAACATGCATAACGTGGCATAGTGAACTTGCATAAACATGCATAACTTGTCAAACATGCACAACTTGTCAAACATGCACAACTTGTCATTTTAAACTTGCATAAATATGCATAGCTTGTTAAACTTGCAAATCATGACTTGGTGAACTTGCATAAACATGCATAACTTGTTAAACTTGCAAACCATGACTTAGTAAACTTGCATAAACATGCATAACTTGTTAAACTTGCAAACCATGGCTTAGTACACTTGCATAAACATGCATAACTCAATAAACATACAAATCATGGCTTAGCAAACTTGCATAAACATGCATAGCTTATCAAACATGCATAAACCCCAACTTTCATCACACATTAACTTTAGAGTTCTAAAATGAAGGTAAGAGGGCTTACAAATATAAACAAGTTACAAATCCACCAAATAAGATGAAGAAGCCCTTTGAAAACCCAAAACAAAGCTTCAAATAAGAAAACCCTCTTGCAAAATCCCAAAAACACAAACTTAGCAAATCAAACTTGCAACTTAATGAAGTATGCAAGTTATTAAGCATTCATACAACATAGAAAAGGTTGTATGATCATCATATCTTCATAGGATTAAACTTTGAGGAATGTGGAGGCTAGGGTTTTTAGGTGGAGGCCATTTGAGATTTCAATTTGACATAGTTTGGTTGCTAGAGTGAATAATGAGGGTTTAGGGTAGGGTTAGGAGCTTATTTATAGAAGATTAGAGTGATTTAGACCATAGGATTAACCCTAGGTTAATTTTGGCCCGTCAGATCTCGGAATTCTCTAGAACCAAGCCACAAGACCAAGCCCAAACCAAAATGGTGCGCCAGGCAAAATTGCCTGGCTACCCCCTGTCGACAGGGCTGTCGACAGGGCAGTCGACATGCCAAGACCCCTGTCGACAGGCCTGTCGACATGGGGTCCTGGGCGGGAATTTTTCCCGCCTGCCCAATTTGCCCTAACCCTTGTTCTTAATTTCAAATTTAAATCTGTTTATACTTAAGAATTTTCTGAAAACTTCAATGGGCCTTAACTGGGTCACACGGACTCCGATTTTCGAAAACTCGGACTCTATTTCGCGTATTTTTCCGAGACGAACGCAATGGCATAGCCCGTTTCCCTTGATTCCCATTTTTTAATTTAATTCTGCCTCAATTTATGTTATAACAGATTATTAAAAATACGGGTTGTTACATTCTCCCCTCCTTAAAGGATTTCGTCCCCGAAATCTTCAAGTTAGGAAGAACGTATCCTACCATCCAATCATCCATCTACTCAAAGCATCATCCACGAGCAATCATTGTCCTTAAAAGATTCTAAATGTGGTATGAACATATGCAAAAGTGTGTGTATATGTACTTATCTAATGCAAAGATCAGGCGGTTACTGATATAGTAAACCTCCTTAATGCATATGTATGTTAGTGAAAATCAGGCGGTTACTGATACAGTAAACCTCCTTAATGCATATGTATGTCAGTGAAATGAATCCATATGTATTCAAATTCCTACCATAATTTATGGTATCTATATGAGTGCACATAACATTCATCCATATGCAACATCCATGTGGTAGCACAACAAGTTTCAATCATGAATAAGCATAAACACTCATGCATATGCAACATGAAGAGTGTGTGAGCCGATCTAGTGCCTAATGTGTATAATGCATCCACGAGTAACCACTTGCAAACACTTGCAACCCCTTGCAACCATCAAGCATAACATGTCTCAAATACATGTTTCATCCAAAGGGTTTCTACCTAAGGTTCTCTTGACAAGATAGACACGATAAACTAGATAAACTAGATAAACTAGACAAACTCCTTTTTGGATTACAAGAAATCCATTCAAACTTTGACATTCAGTACTAACCGATGAGTCTTAACCCCCTTATGGAGTTTACAACAGAAATAAGATCGAGAATGGGACCGAGAGGATATATATACAAAAGATAACTTGCAAGCAAGCTCCACAGGAAAACAAGGGTCAAGGATGCACTCTTACGAAGAGATATGATGCGTGCATCTAGTCTTTACTCTTCTTAGTCACGTTTCCTTGAGCTTAACTCCACTGTGCTTCGACTATCTTTCACTTCATGATTCCTTGGCTTCCTAACTCCTATTTCCCAAATTCGAGTTGGAACTCATTTCATTATCGCCTCTCGTCTTTCTTTTCTACTTATCCTTCCTTCTGTATACTTGGCTTAAACATACTATAACCTCATGATTCATGCAAGCTCTCCAAAATTCACTAGTGAATCCTGGATCTCGTCCACTTACTATACAGTATTTCCCGCAGCAGAACTTTCCTTGAAAATACCAATCCGCGTTGCCAATTGCCCCTTATAAACGCGATTTTCTATAACTCATGCTTAATCGAAATGAACCATCCGCCTATGAGTGATAGGCCATACCTAGATTCAGTTGCCTACCCATGGCTTCCTGTAGGCTCCTTCAAAACTGGCCAACTTCTTGAGGGTAAACCGTTGCTAACCATGATGCAGTCCTCTCGCTCTTCACCGGACTGAAATGAGCACTCTTCGTGAGTCTACCTATTATGACCCATATACCCGTATTCCCTTTCTTTGATCTAGGTAGTCTATCCACATAATCTATCGAGATGTTTTCACACTTCCCTTGCGAAACCTCCAATGGAGGTAATGGCCCGCCGGGCTTCTATGACTTAGCCTTAACCTGGTGGCACAACATGCATCCTGAGACCAACTCGGCCACCTCCTCGAGTGATGCGCATCTTCAAGAACCTTCTTTACCAAGTCTTCCTCTCGAGGAACACATAATCTCTCATCGCGCCTTAGTCATCCCTTGTCATCTATAACATATCTAGCGAGGTGACTTAACATCTCGCCTCGAATCAACTGGTCCATGTTCTTGACTAACTGCGGGTCTTCTTCCTGTGAAATCCCCTTCTTGATCCAGAAGAGTAAGTCTAAGCTCAGGGAATGCTAACTAACTAGCCAAACGGAGAAAGCTTTCAATTGCCCTCCTCAGGGTTTTCCGGTCTCAAACCGCAACCACTTTAGCGGAATCCACCGCTAAGCCTTACTTAGGAACTATGTGCCCAAGAAATCCAACTTCTTTCCTCCAAAGTGACATTTGGAGAACTTGACCTTCAACTGGTGGCTCTAAGCGTATCCATCTCCTCCTTGAGATGTATAGCATGTTCTTCCTCGTTCTTTTGAGGAGATCAAAATATCGTCTACGACGACCATGACAAACTTGTTCAAGGACTCCCTAAACACCCTACCCATCAAGTTTACGTAATATGAGGGTGCGTTAGTCAAGCCAAATAGCATGACCAGCCATTCTAAAAATCCATCTAGAGTCCTAAACGCAGTCTTGTCAATTCCATCCTCAGCCATCCTAAGCTGATGGAATACGGTAGCTAGATCAAAAGAAAAACAGATGCTCCTACAAGCTGATCAAACAAATCATTGATCCTTGGTAACGGTTATCTATTCCTCTCACGATAATCAACACATAAGCGAAACAAACTGTCCACATCAGCACCCTACTCGAAAATGCTTCGTCTCAGGAAGTTCTTCTCAAGCAACTCCTTGACTTGCTTTCTTAACTCTCATCTCGTGAGGTCATGTGCCTAACCGGCCACGAAACTGGCTTGGTATTACCAACCAGATAGTGCGGAAATCTATCCCACGTCCAGGGTAACCCCTTTACTTCACCCAAGATATCAGGATACAGATTGTAAACTATCGATAAACAAGTTGAGGGATTCAAGATAACATAACATGACGGGACCCATAGGGTTGCTAGAAATTTCTAGGGTATTACCGAGGCGAGTCATGAGCCTCACAACCCTATATACAAAAACCCAGAATGGCTCCAAAACAGGACAACCATTCCATGCCCAAAACCAACCCATATCCCCTGAAACCGAGAATAAAACATCCCACGAGAATTCTATACTCGAGATAGAAACTTTCAAATCCACTCAGACCGCAGACAAACGGGCAGAACCCCCAATTGGATTTGAAACACACACGGGATCATCAACTAGACCAGTACTTAGGTGCAAACTTTCAACTAGATCAGATGAAATAAAACTATGCGATGTGCCAGAATCAAACAAAGTACGAACAGGGAAAATCAGAAAATGTAAACAAGATTTCCACAGAAACACTACCTCTATCATAAGCTGGGAGAACGGTGCTGAGGGGATGAACTCGCCCTCCAGATAGTCCTGCACACTGAGTCTGACCTTGCCCTTGTTTCCTCGGGCAATCCTTGCTGAGATGTCCAAACTCACCACAAATGAAGCATTCGCCCCGCTTTCTCTTTTCCTTCTTCCTACATTCCCTGGCTATATGTCCAACTTTACCACAGAAGTTACATTTCCTATTCCCTCTTGGCTTGCTCTTGCGGTTGTGGTTATTCTTGCCCCGTTTCCCGGAATTTACTCTCTTGTCTTGAGACTCATTCGCCTTGACCTCTTTCTTGTCATTGTTATCTTCTTCTTGGAGTAGGGCCAAATTCACCAAATTCTCGAAAGTCGCCCCCAAGGGTATATGAGACATGGCCAAACCATGTAATGGCTCGTTTAATCCTAGAGCAAAGTGTAGGGCCTTCTTCTGAGCTGTATTAACCAAGTCTAAATTGACACGAGCCAGTTGATTAAACTTATCTATGTATTCCCTAATAGTCATGTCCCCTTGCTTTAGTGATAAGAACCTTAGTCCAAACCTTCCTCTAAAGTCATCCCAAGTCTCGATTGGCCTAGTAGCGGTGGTGACTACCCACCAACGTGCAGCTTCTTCCTTTAACAACCATACTGCCAATAAAACTTTCCTGCGGTCACCTATATCAAAGGAGGCTAAAATATCTTCGGTCTCTTTCAACCAATTCCCTGCTTCCACAAAAGTCTCTGTTCCATTAAAATTCTTGCCACCCATCCTCTTAAAGTTCTTGCAAGTTTCCGCAAAATCCGCTTGTGGGGGCTGAGGGGGAAGAGGAACATCAGCTATGGGAGGAGGAGTAATATTTGCAGGGCCGGCTTCGGTCGCCCTGGCCTCCAAAAGTCTCCTATACCAACCAGGTACGTGAACTCCCTCCGGAATGGCAAAGTTGTCGGCCATACTGGAAACGAAGAAAAAGATAGATTCAGAATGGAGAAAAACGAAGGAATTTTGCTAATGGCTTTTTGGGGAATAGCCTTTAAAATAAACTAGACTTTTCTTTGGAAAATACTTAATACTTGGTTTTGATTCAAAAGTTTTAAAAACCTTTTTATCCCTTCTCGTAAACCATATGCTCTGATACCAAATGTAACACCCCACCTCCGCCAGGGTGGCTCTTTCAAGCGACTCTGACTTTGGTGGGGCGTTTTTAAAACAAGGTAAACATGCATAATGATATAGCAAGGCAGGACATGACATATATATATATAAACAGAGTAAGTAGATAAAACAGCGGAAGACTTTTAAACCATTTCAAAACACAAGTCTGGTACATCAAAATGTCAATTTCCCAAAATTACAAGTCTAGATAAATACATCATCTGATACTGAAAAAGAAAACATAAAAGTAGCTATCCCCAAAGTGGAAGAAACCATAGCGAGCTCAAGTCCAAAGCATACATGAGCTATCCAAGAAAGCAGCTAAGATCCAAGCTAGGCTCCTGTATTCCCTCCCTGAGAACCTGGGGGGGGGGGAAACGGAAGAAAAGAGGCGAAAGAAAACAGGTCAGTCAAAAAGACTGAGTAAGCCCTGCTACGATCAGTCTATAAACTAATAAAGTTAACATCATGACGGAAACTGAGATGATCATAGATAACAACATACTGGCATGGTAAATTAACTACAAGATAGATAGAGGTGTCATCGCATAAACATGGTTAAGTTTTGCACCACGGTGTACTAGCAACCTAACATAACAGGTATTGATCCCTTGGCCCAAGCTTGGGCCCAATAACATGAGGTGACCTTGATACAAGATCCAGCCCAACGGTCTAGTCGATCGGCCCCCTATAAACCTAACACGTCAAGTGTTGGTGTCCATACGGCCCACATGGATGTAGTTAGACTGTGCTGGGTCCACCTTTGGGTCTATCAAGCCCTCGGGTGTCAACCCCAGACACTTAAGCAATAATGCACAGTCTAAGCCTACTGGTACCCGTGCCTCGAGTTTGTCCAACATCGGACTACGTGCACGTCCGTAGCCCGCCGGACCCGCACCGCTGTACCACTCAGCCGTCGCTTTGGTCGCTTACATCAGTCCAGTAATCGTGCCCCGCCCTAGCCCAGCCTCTAGGGTTGTGATGATACCAAACTGGGATTACTGCTGGAACAGACCACGTTGCTAGGGTTTCCTAAGAGAGTTAAGTGCGATTTAACCCTTCACTAATCACGGATTAAATTGGTTAAGTGTAACTTAACCTCATTCTAATCCCTCGAACCCCCAATTGGATTAAACTGGTTAAGTGTAACCAATAGTTCACACTTAACCCCATTTCAATCCCTCTAATCCCCAAGTTGGTTAAGTATTAGTGGACCCTGACTTAACCCTAATCATGAGGCATTAATTAATTTAATGCACCTTAACCTCTCACATTAGACCTTGTTGTGGTTACTAGTTAGGCCGGGCGGGTCCGGGTAGCTTTACACCACAACTTGGTCTAACCTCGGGTCTTGGCACCCCATGACCAACTTCTCACATTGGGTCCTATTGTTTGTAGCCACTAGTTAAGCCGGTCGGTTCCGGGTAGAATTACGCTACAAACTCAACCCAACCTCGAGTTGGCCACACTTATGTTTTCTAAGTGTCATGTCCACTTTATTTCAAAACATAATTACAAGTCAACAATTACTTGGGTAGACCTAACTTAATAGGTAAATTCCCAAGGGGTAGACCTAACTTAATAGGTAAATTCCCAATCTTATATTTTCATGTATTTTAAGTTTACCCAAACCCCCCCCCCCCAACGTCATTCTATCGCTTACATATTCGTAATAACGCATAAAGGATAGTTAGAGGGAACTTGGCACAACATACATGATGGACTTACATATCACAACAAACACACATAACATGTTAGACTTGCACAACTTAGCATCGTGAACTTGCATATTACCATAAACGTGCATAACATGTTAAACTTGCGTAACTTAGCATAGTGAACTTGCATATTGCCATAAACATGCATAACATGTTAAACTTGCCTAACATGGCATAGGGAACTTGCATAAACATGCATAACTTGTCAAACATGCACAACTTGTCATTTTAAACTTGCATAAGCATGCATAACTTATTAAACATGCACAACTTGTCATTTTAAACTTGCATAAGCATGCATAACTTATTAAACATGCATAACGTGGCATAGTGAACTTGCATAAACATGCATAACTTGTCAAACATGCACAACTTGTCAAACATGCACAACTTGTCATTTTAAACTTGCATAAATATGCATAGCTTGTTAAACTTGCAAATCATGACTTGGTGAACTTGCATAAACATGCATAACTTGTTAAACTTGCAAACCATGACTTAGTAAACTTGCATAAACATGCATAACTTGTTAAACTTGCAAACCATGGCTTAGTACACTTGCATAAACATGCATAACTCAATAAACATACAAATCATGGCTTAGCAAACTTGCATAAACATGCATAGCTTATCAAACATGCATAAACCCCAACTTTCATCACACATTAACTTTAGAGTTCTAAAATGAAGGTAAGAGGGCTTACAAATATAAACAAGTTACAAATCCACCAAATAAGATGAAGAAGCCCTTTGAAAACCCAAAACAAAGCTTCAAATAAGAAAACCCTCTTGCAAAATCCCAAAAACACAAACTTAGCAAATCAAACTTGCAACTTAATGAAGTATGCAAGTTATTAAGCATTCATACAACATAGAAAAGGTTGTAGGATCATCATATCTTCATAGGATTAAACTTTGAGGAATGTGGAGGCTAGGGTTTTTAGGTGGAGGCCATTTGAGATTTCAATTTGACATAGTTTGGTTGCTAGAGTGAATAATGAGGGTTTAGGGTAGGGTTAGGAGCTTATTTATAGAAGATTAGAGTGATTTAGACCATAGGATTAACCCTAGGTTAATTTTGGCCCGTCAGATCTCGGAATTCTCTAGAACCAAGCCACAAGACCAAGCCCAAACCAAAATGGTGCGCCAGGCAAAATTGCCTGGCTACCCCCTGTCGACAGGGCAGTCGACATGCCAAGACCCCTGTCGACAGGCCTGTCGACATGGGGTCCTGGGCGGGAATTTTTCCCGCCTGCCCAATTTGCCCTAACCCTTGTTCTTAATTTCAAATTTAAATCTGTTTATACTTAAGAATTTTCTGAAAACTTCAATGGGCCTTAACTGGGTCACACGGACTCCGATTTTCGAAAACTCGGACTCTATTTCGCGTATTTTTCCGAGACGAACGCAATGGCATAGCCCGTTTCCCTTGATTCCCATTTTTTAATTTAATTCTGCCTCAATTTATGTTATAACAGATTATTAAAAATACGGGTTGTTACAGTCCAGACGTACTTAGAGAACAACTGGATATGCGAGGTCCTCTCTCCTGTATTGGACATATGGAACGGGGAATGTGACGAAAACGAATTTCGCTCAATGTGAATCGATCGCTAAATCGGCCAAGATCGTTCGAAACCCCTGATTGTTTTGAGAACACGACAAATTCAGACGCAAACAGAAGAACATTTCATTGTTTATTACAACAATTTCACCAGAATGCAAGAATATACAGAGTATGAATCAATATTACTCATCATAAAATATCAAAGACTTAAATTACATTTAAATACATCGCAGCGGAAAATAGTACAAAACACAACTGAAGGAGATATACAGATACAGAGCTTTCCGGATATCATTCCAGCTGTAAATCAGGATCCTGTGAGTATAAATATGCAAAACCAAAACTACTAGCTGCCCGTGCGGAAAATAAGGGCACCCTGAGTTTAGGTTAAAACAATAAACTCCAGGTGAGTCATGTGACTGGTGTGAGAACTGAAACAGTTATTAATCTTTATTTTAAAGTTAGGTAAATCAAGGGACCACGCCGTATAACACGGAACGGGTTTCCTCCCTAGAATACCAGTGCATAAAACAGCGCAATGCTAAATAAAGAAAAATGAAGCTATTATAAGACCCATGTCCCATCACACAATGCAACGCAAGCCGGAGGATAGGGTTTTTACCTTATAATAGCCAAAGAATGCTTGATATGCTAAATTTCATCTTTTATTATTACTATAAGTGATGAAAACAATTTCAATCATTAGTATCAATCTTAGACGGCATAAGTGCCCCATACCACTATATCGCCATACTAGGCTCTACAAATAAAACCGCAAAGTCACGTATTGGACGCTGGATTTCCATCTGTGAACTGAGGCAAAAGATAGTCCTCACCGAATTCGAGACTGTCTAGCCTGAGTCTCAGGAACAGCCGCAACTGCCCCATGGATCGTCAGGGCCGGTCCACCGATGTGGATTATTATGCCTGAACACTACGTTTCCCTGCCCTTTGGGGGCGTAAATGAGCCAAATGACTCCATCCGCTCCACACAGTCACCGATATATCTGAGGCACCTCGCAACAGCAATAACCACACAGGTGAAAATAATATAAATGTTAGGGCTGGAAGGTCACTGACACCACCCTAGCTAGAAGGAAACGCATGCCCTCCCTGATGTCCTCTCCCGTTTCTGGTTCACAAATGATGTGTGAGGCTCGCGAATCAACGTTACACAAAGCTATGCCATACAGGAGGTGCTTTGTTTATCAACCAAAAGACTTTGCTTTTCAACATAAGCCTTGATCATTTTCCACTTAGGCATGCCACACAGGCAATTCACTCCATGCGATTGATATCCATCAATATATAACCTCTAAGCTCGTAGTCTCAGAGAAGGGCGTTAAGCAAGAGAATAAATTCTCCGCCGCCAAATAGATATATATTTAATAGAAATTAATCACACAGAATAAAATCCAATGTCAGACACATAGTCCATTTACAAGTTCGTTCTGGGTCTGAACGAAACCGGAGGCACCTTGTACCTCGCATATCCATCGATCTCCAAGTACGTCTGGACGATCACCAACTGATTCCCTCCTCTTGGGTGTACAGCCCAATCAAGATCATCAGTAATCACCCAAACGATATGAAGACCTCTGGTCTTCGACCACCGTCTTCATCCTCGACACCATGTCGAATCAGTTATTCAAAATGGGATAAACCCGGTCTTTCTGAATAACTCGTGTATATAATAAACAAGTGTTACACAAACACAACATACGCCTCATTCCAATTCAGAATATTCTTTTTTTCAAATATTCATACACTTTGGGAAAGGTTCCCATTAATTTTATCAAAGATAAATTCTTTAAATTTATTCTTTAATCTTCGTTTGAATATCAATTCAAACTAGTCGGGATTAGCGAACCACACCAAAGTAATCATTTATTTTATTTCCCAATCCCAACCTATTCATCCCATGAAGTAAAACTGGTCATACTTCATATCTAACACCATGGTGTTATCGGTAAATTCAATTACCATTTCACGTTCAAATCTAATTAAAGATTTAACTATCGCCTGGAGCAAAACTGGTGATACTCCATTCTCGATCATTTCAATCTAATTAAAGATTCATTAAAACTCCACTTAGTTTTAGTCTTCCCAAAAATCAATATCCTATCTTTAATTGGGTTAAAGAACCAATGTCATCTTAAAACACGATTCACGATAAACCCAAAATCACATTCCATTAATTATCGGGTTAAAGAACAAGTGTTATTCAAAACACCGTTCACGATAAACCCAAAAATCAGTTTCCTATTCAATTCCAATTAAATATCATTTAATTCGTACACTTCATTAAATCTAAATAAAAAGTTTTAATCTTTTTCTCAACTGGGTATAAGAATAGTGTTAATGAAGACACCATTCACGACAAACCCAAATCACATTTGATATTAAATACAAGGCTCTGAATAGAAAATATATCGGCTTATACTCAATATCAAATTCTATGACCAACAAATATCGTATTGGAAATAACGATGTTAATATATCTTTCAAACTTCCATAACAATATCTGTATAATCATGAAATCCAACATCGAAATACTCCAAAGACAATTTCGATTTAAATCCATCCCAATTCAATTATTGGAAATTCTGGTTATTTTCAAAACCATTTCAAATCCACTTTATTTATTTCAAAAATAAATGGTTTATAATTCTAGTTCAAAACTAGTTCATTTCAATAAAAATCTATTTTTATCTTTTCAAATATGGAGTTTTTCATCCCAATTCTTTCCAAATCATTTCTTATGATTTTACACAAATTATTACTATTTTCAATAATTTTATTAAGGCCCATACAGTCGATTTCCATCTACGACCATCGAACTGCACTTACAGCGACCTTTTCCAAATTTGATTTGGATATAATTCCAAATCCAACCATTAGATTTCAAATCTCTAATATTTGTTAGAAAGTTATTTTCGATACGAACCCAACGGTTCCTGTTTTAGGAGAATCCGACGGTCGGATCTCCCGTAATATCCATTCGAAGTCAATGGTCGAAATTTGCGAACTGTCGCGGCGCGACGCGTTCTATTCAGGCCATTCTATATATATTATATATATTTCGTCGATTTTCTTTTAAAACGTATTTTATAAATCGTTTTAAATTCGTTTTCGAAACGATTTCAACTTCATATTCAATTTCTAATCAAAATTGAATATTCCACATCATCAATATACAAATGATAATATTTTCAAAATATTATATTTTGAAATCACTTCTTTTTCTATAATCATTATAAAACGAATATAATCGATATAAATATCGTTCGCATCAAAATGGCACATATCTAACCAACACGGCTTTATATATTTCAATAACTTCGTTATTCTATTCAACAAATGAATATTTTCTTCAACACATGAATATATATTTCTATTCAACACATGAATTTTTATTCTATTCAACACATGAATTTTCTTTCTATTTAACACATGAATTTTCTTTCTATTCAACACATGAATTTTCTTTTATTCAACACATGAATATATATTTCTACTCATAACATGAATTTTTATTTCTATTCAACGCATGAATATTTATTTCTATTCAACACATGAATTTATATTTCTATTCAACACATGAATATTTATTTCTATTCAACACATGAATTTATATTTCTTATTTTCCAAATTGGAGTGAGGCCCAATCAATTACCATATAACGTTTATTATATGGATTTTCTACAACACATGGATATAATAGCAACGATAAATCATCAACCAGAGTGCACCACACAACTGCATAAGCATTGAATATAAATAATTAACGCTTACACAGTCTGTCAACCCATCGATTGACATACAACTAAACAATCGGGATTAGTGTACGTCAAATATCATCCCAATACCCGTGTGGGGTTTCAAATCAATAAACACATATTTTATTTGTGCAGTTGGGCGATGTGTAAATTTTATCATCCCAATCAATATCAGTCAAATCAGTGTATATAAACAAATCGTCTGATTTGTTTATTATTATTTATTTTATATACACGTTAAAAATCATATTTTTAACTATAAAATATTTTCCACTATAAACTATTTTATTTCATTCCACATCACACAATCAAATTTCACAACACAACAGTCGAACAAACAAGTCATCCATGGTCTGTGGACGACAGGTGTCAGGTGCTGCTAAGCACCGTCTGCATCCTAGTATATATTTCAACTAGAAAATAAAATAAAAGTGAGGAGTTCTCGCCTAGAAGCTAAACCAAACGTCGTGACTCTTCATATGTATGAAGTCTTTGTCGTGTTTCCAACGAGATCTGTTTCACGCGGTATATGTTAAAAGTCACATTTTTTGTTTCAAAGCCATATTATAAAAATTCAATTTTTATATCGCTACTTTCTATATATAAAAATCGAATTTTTTTATATTCTTCGTATATATATAAATCGAATTTTTATATTTTCTATCTTATAAAAATCCCATTTTTAATTCACTACATATATAAAAATCACATTTTTATATTCTCTAGTATATAAAAATCATAATTTTATTCTCTACACTATATAAAAATCATATATTTTTATTTCAAACTATATATATAAATATCTCATTCTTTCGTCAATGCTAGGTAGATAAATAAATATCACATCTTGCTATGGTTTTCATATAAATAAAAATCACATCTTGCTATGGTTTTCATATGAATAAAAATATAATCTTTACCTTGTTTTCATATGAATGAAAATATAATCTTTACCTTTTATAATTAAAACTCTCATCTTTTCTGTAAACCATATAAATAAAAATGAAATCTTTATACTAAAATAATCTAAATAAAAATCCAATTTTATTCATCAACTGAAAATCATATTTTCTTTCTATTTTATAAACAAAAAAATTAAATAAAATAAAGAGAAATCAGTAAAAACTCACTGTTTGAAGGGGAAGGAGGGCTGCTAGGTGTAATAACCTGGAAATCTGGGCCAGTTTAAAAATTTTATTTTGGCAATTTTAGCGAATTTTGATTATTTAAAATGAATTATTTTAAACAATAACGACGAGAAATTTATTTTGAATAGAATTCGAACGTATATATTATATAGATCGTCGTTAGAATATAAATAATTATTTATATATATAAAAGGAATTGAAAATGGCGCGTTAGTTCGATAATTCGATTTCAAAATTCAAATGAATGTACAGGATTCAAAACAAACCGGATTTTAGTGAAACCAAAAATAATAGGATCTATTTGAGGATATCTTTCCAATGAATCCGAAAAATTGAAATTTCATAGCGGGGATCAAAAGATATGTCCAGTTGAAAATTCTGAATAGTCGCTATGGAATTTAGGCCGTTAAAAATGGGAATTTTGCAAACGACCTCGGATTTCGATGAAACCACTTTTGTTGGATCCGCGATGTCAAGTTATTGCTAGGTTTCAAATTTCATAATTTTTCGAATCAATATGTGAGCGTGGCAAAGGAAAACGTGTTTGACCAGTTTTAGTTGATTTTAATCGACTGGAAAATGGCCATTTTTCGAACGGTCTCAGAATTCGATGAAACTAGTTTTGTTAGGACCGTATCATCAATACGAAGCTAGAAAATATTTTTAGGGAATTTTTCGAGTTAGTATGTGACCCCAGTAAATTGAAATGCGCGTTCAAATTCAATATATAGAGTTATATGTTGATTTTGAAGAAATTTGATCGTAACGATCGAATCAACCTACGATACATATCCCATTGTGTTCGGAATGGGGGTAATGTGCTAGGGGCGACAGTCGTTGGGTCTCGTTTGGTGTTCGAATATAAAGTCAACTGGTTGGAGAATTAAATAAAAATAAATAATAATATAAATTTTCAATAACCCCCCCACCTTTCTCTTTCCCCTGATCAAACAGAAATAAAAAAAGGGAAAGAACGGAGGGGTGCGCCGCCTCCTCCATCGCCGCAGCAGCGGCGCTGCTGCCACCGTGCCGTCCCCAACCTCCACGCGCTCCCCCCCGAACTCCCCTTCCTCTATTCGAACGCCCAAGACCCCGAACCCGAGAAACCCTAGCCCCATCGCCTGGAGGCCGTCGCCGCCAGTGGTTCAACTCCGACCATCCACTCCCCGATCCCCCTCTCTCCTCTCTCTACCCTTCGTCAGCGAGAAACCCCCCCCCACAGCTTCGATTTTGTGGCTAAAATAACAAGGTGAGTTTTATGATTTTTATTTAATTTAAAAACTCATGTTGATTTAGTCTAAAAACTGAATTTTATTAGTTTTAAAACTGATTTCTTTAATGATAAAAAAAATTGATTTTTTTCTTTGAATATGACCATGATTTTTAACAGTAAAAAGATTTGATTTTTAACAGTAAAAAGATTTGATTTTTAACAGTAAAAAGATTTGGTTTTTAACAGTATAAAGATTTGATTTTTAACAATAAAAAGATTTGATTTTAACAATTGAAAGCGAAGTTATAAAAATATGATTTTTATATATTGAATAGCGAAGTAAAAATTCGATTTTTATATATTGAATAGCAAAGTAAAAATTCAGTTTTTATATATTGAATAGCAAAGTAAAAATTCGATTTTTATATATTGAATAGCGAAGTAAAAATTCGATTTTTATATATTGAATAGCGAAGTAAAAATTCGATTTTTATATATTGAATAGCGAAGTAAAAATTCGATTTTTATATATTGAATAGCAAAGTAAAAATTCGATTTTTACATATGTAGAGAATACGGGCAAAGAAAGTGAGAAGAGGCGAGAACGGCAAAGATTTCTACATAAGAAGAGTCGTGGGATTGGATTAGCAATTCTGTGAGAAATTCTCACCTTTGATTTTATTTTCTAGTTAAAATATATACTAGGATGCAGACGGTGTTTAGTAGCACCCGACACCCGTCGTCCACAGACCATGGACGGCTTGTATGCTTGTTTGTTTGATTTTGATGTGTAGTTGATTGTGTGATGTGATGTGAAATGAAATAAAATATTTTATAGTGGAAATATTTTATAGTTAAAAATAGAATTTTTAACGTGTATATGAAATGAAATAAAAATGAACAAATCAGACGATTTGTTTATATACATACATTTGACTGATATTGATTGGGACGATAAATTTTACACATGCCCAACTGCACAAATAAAATCTGTGTTAGATTGTTTGAAACCCCACACGGGTATCGGGATGATAGATGACATACACTAATCCCAATAATTAGTTGTATGTCGATCGATTGATTGACAGACTGTTATGAGCGTTAAATATTTATATTTGATGCTTATACAGTGTAGAATGCACTTTGGATGATGGTTGATTATTCATCGTTGTTATTGTATACATGTGTTGTAGAAAATCCATATAAATAACATTATATGGTAATTGATTGGGCCTCATTCCAATTTCGAAATAGAAATATTTGAAAAGGAAATATTTGAAATAGAAATATTTGAAATAGAATATTTGAAAATAGGAATATATGAAGCCGTGTTGATTAGATTGACGCCATTTTGATGTGAACGATATTTATATCAATTTTATTCATTCTATAATGAATATCGAAAGTGATTTCAAAATCTGATATTTCAAAAAGAATTGAAATTCGAATTTAATTGAATAGAAATGAATTCGAATTGAAATTGAATAGAAATGAATTCGAATTGAAATTGAATAGAAATGAATTCGAATTGAAATTGAATATAAATGAATTCGAATTGAAATTGAATATAAATGAATTTGAATTTGAATTGAATTGAAAACGAACTGAAATTGAATTAGAAATCAATTTGAATTGAAATCGATTTGAAATGAATTTAAAATGAATTTATATTGGAATATTCAATTTTGGTTTGAAATTGAATATGAATTTGAAACCGTTTTGAAAAATGAATTTTAAAAAGATTTATAAAGCACGTTTTGAAAAGGAAATCGATGAAGTATATATTATATATATATATATATATTATATATATATATAATATAACGGCCTGAATAGAATGCGCCGCGCCACGGCAGTTCGCGAATTTTGACCATTGACTTCGAATGGATATTACGGGAGATCCGACCGTCGGATTCTCCTAAAACTGGAACCGTTGGGTTCGTATCGAAAAGAGCTTTCTAACGAATATTAGAAATTAGAAATCTAACGGTTGGATTTGGAATTATGTCTAAATCAAATTTGAAAAAGGTCGCTGTAAGTGCAGTTCGATGGCCGTTGATGGAAATCGACAGTACGGGCCTTGATAAAATTATTAAAAATAGTAATAATTTGTGTAAAATCATAAGAAATGATTTGGGAAGAATTGGGATGAAAAACTCCATATTTGAAAAGATAAAAATAGATTTTTATCGAAATGAACTAGTTTTGAACTAGAATTATAATTCTATTTATTTTTAAATAAATAAATTGGATTTAAAAAGGGTTTTAAAAGTAACCAGAATTTCCAATAATTGAATTGGAATGGATTTGAATCGAAATTGTCTTTGGATTATTTCGATGTTGGATTTCGTGATTATACAGATATTGTTATGGAAATTTGAAAGATATATTTATACTGTTATTTCCAATACGATATTTGTTGGTCGTAGAATTGGATATTGAATATAAGCCGGTATATTTTCTATTCAGAGCCTTGTATTTAATATCAAATGTGATTTGGGTTTGTCGTGAATGGTGTCTTCATTAACACTGTTCCTGAACCCAGTTGAGAAAAGATTAAATCTTTTTATTTAGATTTAATGAAGTGTACCAGTTAAATAATATTTAATTGGAATTGAATCGGTATTGATTTTTGGGTTTATCGTGAACAGTGTTTTAAATAACACTTGTTCTTTAACCCGATAATTAATAGAATGTGATTTTGGGTTGTCGTGAACGGTATCTTCAATAATACTGTTCTTAGACCCAACAGAGTTAAGAAAATCAGAAACTAACCGGAGATTAGTTAAGTTGAATGGTTTCTGGGGTATTGATCTGATGTTGGTTTCGGCCTTCGGGGTTAATACTTAGGGAATTGTTCACTTGCTAATTTACGGTTAGGGACTGATTGAAATGTGATGTGATTTTGGGTTTATCGTGAACCGTGTTTTAAATGACATGGATTCTTTAACCCAGTCACAGATTAAAACTAAGTGGAGTTTTAATGAATCTTTAATTAGATTGAAATGATCGAGAATGGAGTATCACCAGTTTTGCTCCAAGCGATAGTTAAATCTTTAATTAGATTTAAACGTGAAATGGTAATTAAATTTACCGATAACACCGTGGTGTTAGATATGAAGTAAGACTCGTTTTACTTCATGGGATGAATAGGTTGGGATTGGGAAATTAAAACAAACGATTACTTCGGTAAGGTTCGTTAATCCCGACTAGTTTGAATTGATATTCAAAAATAGATTAAAGAATAAATTCAAGGAATTTATCTTTGATAAAATTAATGGGAACCTTTCCCTATGAATGTGAAATTTAGAAACTAACTGTCGGTTAGCTAAGCAGAATGGTTTTCTGGATATTGATCTGATGTTGGTTTCGGCCTTCGGGGTTAATATTTGGGGAATTATTCTCTTGTTAATTTACGGTTAGTGACTGATGAATTGGAATGAGGCGTATGTTGTGTTTGTGTAACACATGTTTATTATATACACGAGTTATTCAGAAAGACCGGGTTTATCCTATTCTGAATAACTGATACGACGATAAGTCGAAGATGAAGATGGTGGTCGAAGACCGGAAGTCTTCACGACGTTTGAATAATTACTGATGATCTTGATTGGGCTGTACACCCAAGAAGATGGAAACAGTTGGTGATCGTCCAGACGTACTTGGAGATCGATGGATATGCGGGGTACTAGGTGCCTCCGGTTTCGTTCAGACCCAGAACGGACTTGTAAATGGACTGTGTGTCTAACATTGGATTGTAGTCTGTGTGATTGATTTCTATTAAATATATATCTGTTTGGCGGCGAAGAATTTATTCTCTTGCTTAACGCCCTTCTCTGAGACGTACGAGCTCCGGGGTTATATACCGATGGATATCAAACGCATAGAGTGAATTGCCTGTGTGGCATACCTAAGTGGCAAATGATCAAGGCTTCTGTTGAAAAGCAAAGTCTTGTGGTTGATGATCAAAGCACGACCTTTGTGGCGTAGCTTTGTGTAACGTTTACTTCGCGAGTTTCACATCCGGTATGAACCAAAAACGGGAGAAGGACCTCAGGAAGGGCATGTGTTTCTTTCTAGTTAGAAGTGGCGTCAGTGGTTTTACACGCCCTTACGAGTTTGACTTATGTGGTTGTTGCTGTTGCGAGGCGCCTCGGTTTGATCGGACGATCCGGGTCCGATGGAGTCATTTATTGGCTCACCTACGCCCCATAGGGCAGGGAAACGCAGTGTTCAGGCATTTTAATCCACATCGGTGGACCGGCCCTGACAATCCAAAGGCTTGACTGAGTACTTGCCTGAGGCTCGGGCTAGAGAGTCTCGAATCGGTTGAGGACTATCTTTTGCCTCGGTTCATAGATGGAAATCCAACTTCCAAATACGTGACATTTGCGGTTTTGATTGTAGAGCCTAGTATGACGACATTATATATGGTACCCATGCCGTCTAGGATTGATACTTATGATTTGAAGTTGTTTTATACACTATGCACTTATAATAGTATCAAATGATTTGTTTTAAACGTATCAAGCATTCTTGGCTATTATAAGGGAAAACCCTATCCTCTGGCTTGCGTTGCATTGTGTGATGGGAACTGGGTCTTATAATAGCTTCATTGTTCTTTATTTAGCATTGCGCTGTTGTTTTATGCACTGGTATTCTTGGGAGGAAACCCATTCCGTGTTATACGGCGTGGTCCCTTGATTTACCTAACTTTAAAATAAAGATTTATAAATGTTTTAGTTCTCACACCAGTCCCATGACTGACCTGGAGTTTATTGTTTTAACCTAAACTCTGGGTGCCCTTATTTTGACACGGGCAGCTAGTAGTTTTGGTTTTGCAGATTTATTTTCAGGATCCTGGTTTACAGCTGGAATGATATCCGGAAAGCTTTGTATCCGTATATCTCTTCTAGTTGTGTATTGTATTATTTTCCGCTGCTATGTATTTAAATGTAATCTAAATCTCTGATATTTCTGTGTAATATTCATTTATACTCTGTATATTCTTGTATCTGATGGAATTGTTGTAATATACAATGAAATGTTCTTCCGTCTGCGTTCTATGTTGTCGTGTTCTCAAAACAATTCGTTCTTTCTCTTCTCTTCGGAGACCGGGGAAGTTCGGGTCGTTTCAGCGTGGTATCAGAGCTTTGGTTTACAAAGCTCAGAGAACAAGGCACATTAGAACCATACGAAAGAATTCATCAGATATTGGATTAGTAATATCCAATGAGGATGACTCGTTAGAGATGGGATCAGTAGTATCCTAGAACGAGTGTAAAGAGTATATTTTTAAAGATGAAACGAATTTTGTTTTGAAAATTTAAAATCAATCATTCGTATTTGATTATTTATTTAATATTGATTAGGACAATCCAATATATAAAGATTTTGCATATGCGCCTTGCAAATGTATATTCGAAGTTTTAATATACTGGATAGATATAGAATCACACTCTAGTCGCCCGGAGATGATTCTGATGATTGTAGCTACACCATCAGAATTAGTGTTCGAGTGTCGAAGGTGTGATATTTATATATTTCCTATTGACTGGTGTGAGAACCGAAATTAGATAGGGCTTATCGTTGTGATTTGGCATCAAAAACATGATTTTCTGTATATGTATATGTATCAAAGTTATGAATTTGAAATGATAATCAACTAATTGATTGCTGATTGTGTTGTTTGATTATGGGTTGATTAATTAAAATGTTGAACCTTTAACCAAATTGAACCAAATATTGAATTGTATTGAAATTTGTCGCATTTGCTTGCATATACATGTACTTACATTGAACAGGTCATAACAAAGAGGCTAAAGCAGAAGAATAAAATTGTTTGCCCGACAAATAGGTACGTGTTATTATAATTTACTGTTTTGTTTGGGTGATGATGATTTTATGACCCGATTGGCTAGCCGCTTGGCTTTTTCTTTTTCTTTTTGAGATCAGAAGGCCTGTATGGCAATTTCGGAATTTTCCCATGCTCCCGGTGCAGGGGAGGTTATGACGAAATTTTTCGAAAATTTAGGGTGTTAGTGTAACACCCCGTATTTTGGGTTAATGCTAAAATTCACTAATTACAGGATAAATAATCTCAGATGTGGGAATCGGGGGAAACGGGCTGCGTCATTGCGTTCGTCTCGGAAAAATACGCAAAATAGAGTCCGATTTTTCGAAAATCGGAGTCCGTATGGCCCAGTTATGGCCCGATGAAGTTTGCAGAAAATTCAAAACCAAAAACAGAATTAAGAATTTAAAATTCAGATTTTAAATTGGACAAGTGGGGTCAGGCGGGAAAAATCCCGCCCTACCCATGTCGACAGGGCTGTCGACAGGCCTGTCGACAGGGGGTGTCGACTTGCCTGTCGACTTGCCTGTCGACAGGGGCGTGGCGTCCAGTGAACCTGGGTGCACCTGGTTGGGTTCTAGGCTGGCTTAGAGGGCTGGTTCTAGAGATTTCCTAAATCTAAGGGTCCTAATATAATCTAGGGTTAATCTAAGGGCCTAAAACACTCACCTAATCCTATAAATAAGACCCCAACCCTACCCTAATTCATTCATAATTAGGTCTTGTAACTAAACTATGGCAAAATGAAATTTGAGCATGGCCTCCACTAGTTCATGAAGGAAGTTGCAAGCAAATCACTCTCTAATCAACCTCTAATCCATTCTAAGCATCTTAATCTTCTTCATTTGGAGTGCAAATTTGCTAGTGGTGAGTTTCTATCACTTTAACATCAATTGTTAAAGTAAGTAGATTGGGTATAATGAGACTTATGGTCTTAAATGCGGATTAGTGAGTTTGAATCGTTTGTAATGATATGCTACTCTATGTTTTACTATGATTATGCATAATTAATAAGTGGCTTTATGCATGTTTGATAAGTTGGTTTATGCATGCTTAATAAGTTGGTTTATGCATGTTTAACAAGTGGGTTTATGCATATTTAATGAGTGGAATTATGCATGTTTAACAAAGTGAGTTATGCAAGTTCATATGCAAGTTAAGTATATGTTTAAATGCAAGTTTAACATGATATGCAAGTTATGCATGCTTATGCGAGTATATGAATGCTTATGCAAGATATGTATATGCTTAAATGACATGATATGCAAGTTATGCATGCTTATGCAAGTATGTGAATGCTTATGCAAGTATGTGAATGCTTATGCAAGTATGTGGATGCTTATGCAAGTTATGTGTATGCTTAAATGCATGTTTAACATGTTATGCAAGTTATGAGAATGCTTATATGCAAGTTCAACATGTTATGCAAGATATGTGTATGATAATATGCAAGTTTGGGTTAAATGTAGTTGGGTTAATATATGTTCATATATGCAAGTTGACATCCTCTTAACCCATGACAAAGTTATATGCTAAGCCCATGATATTTGTGATGGATCTTCCCCTTTATTATGTCATGAAGTGAGAACGATTTACGTGGGGAACGATGGGGTTGGAAAATATGTTAATAAATGTATGATTGGGTATGATTAAGCATACCATAAAAATAAATTACCATAAGTGGGAATTTACCTATTGAGTTAGGTCTACCCCATGGGAATTTACCTATTGAGTTAGGTCTACCCATGTTATGGAAAACTTGATATTAATTAGGGATAATTAATATGAGGGTGATTAATTAGGTGTAATTAATCGACTAAGACACGAGGTTGGACTCATTTGTAGTGTAAAACTGCCCGGACCCGACCGGCTTAACCAGTTGCTACAAATGTCAGCCCAATGTGAGAGGTCTTAGCCATAAATTAAATACGTGATTAAAGTAAAGACACGAGGTTAGGCTCTGTTATGACGTAAGACTGCCCGGACCCTACCGGCTTAACCAGGCGGTCATAACAGCCAGTCTAATGTGGGAGGTCTTTAGGGGAGATCACGGTCTTAATTAATTAAGAAACACTTAACCATGATAGCATGTAGTGGGACATGAGGGGTTAAGTGGGTGCCTTGGGTGGCATGTGGAAATTTAGTGGGTGCCTTGGGTGGCATGTGGAAATCTAGTGTGTTGCCTTGGGTGGCAATAGAAAATACGATTAGAATACTTAACCAAGTGAAACATGTAATTAAACATGATTAAAGGGTTAAGTGGGATACACTAGATAAGTGACAAGCTTAGGTGGGTAGCTTGTGGGGGCCCATTTCAACCAGCAACCCATATGTATCTTATTGGGCTCGACCCATGTCGAGGACGGGACACGCGTACTGGGCTTGACTATAAGAGGCCAAAACGGGGTAGCGGTGGCAACGCAAGTCCAACGGGTTTTCATATGCGTGTGTGGACCCGGGCTAGTAGGTAAGACGTTGTTGCATCGTGTAGATATAAGCCGTGCACCGTTATTGTATCGGGTTGCCACTTTGGGGAGTGATACACCCCACTGTGGGGCCGGCACGGGTATCTACGGTAGGGAGCCGATCGCTTGGGAGTGGTGGGTACACCTAGTGGAGATAGGGGCAGACGGCACCTATGTGGTCAGCTAGGGGTACACGAAACCACTGGGGAAATTTTCTAAGTCCTTAGGAGGGATCAACCTTTAAGTAGGGATGACTGGTGTGGTGCAGTATAGTAATTACCCTTGGGTGGGTAGATGCGTCCTTGCGGATATCTTAGTTTGTCCTAGGTCTACCAAACTGCTTGGTATAGCCATTCGTCCCCAGACATTACCATATGTCAAACTTATGTCTTCTCTGGTTATTTTAATGATTGTATTGTTAAAGTTATAGGACTCACTCAGACTTATGTCTGACCCCGTTGTTTTTATCTTTTTCCCAACCCTCAGGTCCTACGGTGGATCCTAGCAGTAGTGGAGTTTGATCGGATTGCTGTTCCAGTCTTTAGGAGCTTGGGTAGATGTAAAGCTCCAGTTATCCAGTTATCTTTTCTTTTGTCATGGCTATTATTGAGAGTGGGATTATGTATAAATTTACTTTGATGGATATTGTACTTGACTTATATTGTGGTTTTATGATGTAACCAGACATGTTTTACTTCCGCTGTTATGAGATGATGTTTTAAAATTGCAAGTACTATTTATATCTGTCTTGTTGTAATTTTTCTGTTCTATATTCACTAAAATACTCCACCGATGCCATGGCATTCCCTTAGCGAGTGTCCATAGCGGGTGTGGGGTGTTACACGTGGTATCAGAGCAAAGGTTACCGGAACAGATAAAATTTTTAGAAAACTATTTTTCTAAAAACATTTTTGGAAGAGATATTTTCAAAAACATGTCTTTAAGGAGAAAAGTTTTTGAAAGAAAAGCATAATCCCCAATAGCCATATCTATATCCTTCGAATTCTCCGTTTTGAATCTTTCCTTTTTTTCGTTTCAGCATGGCTAAGGATCTTAACTTTCCGGAGGGTGTGACGGTACCAGTATGGTATAGGAGATTGATGGAGGCTAGGGCCACCACTGCGGGTCCGGCAAATGTTCCTCCACCAACCGTAGCACCCGATCTTCCTCCTCCCCCTCCTCCTCGCACAGATACTTTTGCTAAGACTTGTAAGGAGTTTAAAGCTATGGGAGGGAAACCTTTTCAAGGATCTGAAACTTTTGTGGAGGCTAGAGATTGGCTTAAGGAGGTGGAAGAGTTGATAGATATCTTTGAGATGGAAGAAGGAAAGAAAGTCAAGTTAGCTGCTTGGTTAATGAAGGGAGAGGCCTCATTCTGGTGGGAGGTCACTAATGGAGAACGCCCCGTTGACTCTTGGGCGGATTTTAGGCAAAGATTTGTGGCAAAGTTTCTCTCAAGGGCGGAGGAAAACTTGTATATGGAAAGATTCTTGACTCTTAAGCAAGGAAATCTCTCGGTGAAGGAATATGTTAACAAGTTTAATCAATTGGCAAGGTTTGGCCTAGACATGGTGAATACACCGGAGAAGAAGGCTTTGAGGTTCGTGAAAGGCTTGAATGAACCGATGCATGGGTTGGCTATGACTCATATCCCTATGGGGGCCACCTTCGAGAAGCTAGTTGACATGGCACTCATGCATGAAGAAGGGAAGGGTCCCAATGCTAGTCAGGCGCCCGAGAAGAAGGGAGATCAAAAGAGACCTCAGCAACAACAGCCAAACAAAGGTGGGAAAGGCAACGGTGGCAAGGGCAAAAAGAAGAAGTGTTTCAATTGTGGGACACCTGGCCACCTAAGCAAGGATTGTCGCAAGAAGAAGAAGACCGGCTGCTTCCACTGTGGCGAAGCAGGACATCTTGTGAAAGACTGTCCTAAGAAAGGGCAAAGGACGGGATCTACCTCAGGAGGACATGTGCAAGCTCTTATGGCACCGGGTCAGGCTAGGGGGCAAGTACAGGCTCTCGCGGTTCCACCGATTCAGGAGAGAGGTAGAACTATTTCTGTGGAAAGTCTGGTTTTTCTATTTGATCATCCTGTCCGTACATTGTTTGATTCAGGCGCATCGCATTCATTTATCTCATCATCATTAGTTGAGTCACTGCACTTAGACACCAGTCTGGTAGATGATCCCTTGGTTGTTTCAAACCCAATTGGGGGCTCCACTTATTTGTCCATGATATGTTTGGGTTTGAAGATTTCTATACTTAGCATTGAGTTTAGATGTGATGCTTTTGTGTTGGGCTTCACGGGCTATGGGTTGATTTTGGGCATGGACTGGTTATCCAGTAATGGTGCCGTTCTTGATTGCGAAAGGAGAGTTGTTAGGCTCATGACCCGCTTGGGTAACACTCTCGAGATCTCTTGTAATCCCAGGGATTCTGTTATGCTAAGTTATTTTGAATCGCTTGACGCTTCGGTCGAGAGTTAGCAATCTGTTAGAGTGGTCCGGGAATATCCGGATGTGTTTGAGGAGGTGAAGGGCTTACCTCCGAAGCGGGAGATTGACTTCCGAATATATCTGGTAGATAATGCTAAACCTGTATCTTTACCAGTGCGCCACATGGCTCCCCGTGAGAGGAGGGAACTCCATAAGCAAGTAGGGGAGTTGCTTGAGAAGGGGTTCATAAGACGAAGTATATCGGAGTGGGGTGCTCCAGTAGTTTTTGCTACGAAGGCGGATGGGTCCCTCAGACTTCGTGTAGACTATAGAGAACTCAACAAGCTCACAAAGAAGAATAGACACCCATTGCCGAGGATTGATGATCTTTTCGATCAGTTGGTTGGCGCTTCAGTATTTTCTCAATTGGACTTAGCCACGGGGTTTCATCAGTTGAGGGTGGCTGAGGATAGCATAGACAAGACTGCCTTTAGGACTCCGGATGGTTTCTATGAGTGGCTGGTGATGCCATTTGGGTTGACGAACGCCCCTGCATACTTTGTTGACTTGATGAGTAGGGTGTTCAGGGAGTTCCTTAATAAGTTCGTGGTGGTCTTTGTGGATGATATCTTAGTATTTTCTAAGAGTGAAGAAGAGCATGCCTTACATCTTGGGGAGGTATTGAAGACTCTTCGAGCGCATAGCCTTAAGGATAAATTCTCTAAATGTCACTTCTGGAGGAGGGAAGTGCGGTTCTTGGGGCACATGGTCTCCAAGGAGGGGATAGCTGTGGATCCCGCGAAGGTAGTATCAGTCCAAGATTGGAAGGTTCCTAGAAATGCTACCGAAGTAAGAAGTTTCTTGGGTTTGGCGGGTTATTATAGGAAGTTTATTAAAGACTTCGCGAAGATATCAGCCCCATTAACCCGCTTAACGAAGAAGAATCTTGTTTTTACATGGGACGTAGATTGTGATGATGCGTTCCGACGGTTAAAGAGAGCTTTAACCACTGCTCCAGTTTTAGTGTTGCCAGATGGGAGCAAGCCATTTGTTGTCTATACCGATGCTTGTGGGACAGGACTTGGCGCAGTCTTAATGCAAGAGGGAAGGGTAATAGCCTATGGTGGAAGGCAGTTGAGAGCCCATGAGAAAAACTACCCTACCCATGATTTAGAGTTGGCTGCTATTGTTTTTGCGCTTAAGATCTGGCGCCATTATCTTCTTGGTGAGAGATTCGAGTTGTTCACTGACCATAAATCATTAAAGTACTTATTCTCTCAGAAGGATTTAAACTAAAGATAGCAAAGGTGGATGGAGTTCTTAGCATCCTATGATTTCGAGATAGCGTATACCCCTGGCAAGGGTAACGTGGTGGCAGATGACTTGAGTAGAAAGAGGTTGTCATTAAGTCCATTGTTCGTAGAACGACGAAGCTTGGAGTTTATCTCGATGTTTGATTTTAGACCTTCCATTGATTATATACCCGGTTTGCTAGCATCCTTGGAGGTTAGACCTACTCTTCTGGGGTGGATTGGGGAAGCCCAGAGGGACGACCCACAGTTGGTTGAGTTGATAGAGAAGCTCATAAGGGGGGAGTCGTCCAGCCATTTGAGTAGGTACACCCTAGACGATAAGGGGTGCTTGCGTAGAGACGGTAGACTTTGTGTACCGCAAGATGAAGGGTTGAGGAAGGTTATTCTTGATGATGCACACCGTTCTAGGATGACCATTCATCCCGGTGGGGACAAGATGTACCAAGATATGAAGAGGGTTTTCTTCTGGGCCGGTATGAAGATGTGGCCGAATATGTCGCTCGATGCTTGGTATGCCAACAGGTGAAAGCGGAGCAAAAGAAACCTGGTGGGTTGCTTCACCCATTGGAAGTTCCGCAATGGAAGTGGGATAGCGTCTCGATGGATTTTATTGACGGGTTACCCAGATCGAGAAAGGGTAATACAGGAATTTGGGTGGTGGTAGACAGACTTACTAAGAGCGCCCATTTCATACCTGTGAAGAGCAAGAGGACTGCTCCATGGCTAGCTTCAGTATATCTTCGAGAGATAGTTCGATTGCATGGGGTACCCTCTAGCATAGTGAGTGATCGAGATCCTATCTTCACTAGTGAGTTCTGGAGAAGTTTACAGGAAGCAGTGGGAACTCAATTGTGTTTGAGCACCGCATATCATCCTCAGACGGACGGCCAGACTGAGAGGGTGAATCGTGTCCTAGAAGACCTTTTGAGGCTTTGTATCTTAGATTTTTGAGGTACATGGGAAGAACATCTTCCATTGGTGGAGTTCGCATATAATAACAGCTTTCAGTCCAGTATTGGTATGGCTCCTTTCGAAGCTCTCTATGGAAGGCCTTGTCGATCACCTACATGTTGGTGGGAATCTACGGATAAGATCTTGCTTGGGCCTGATATGATTAGGGAGACTTCTGAGAAGATTGACTTGGTTCGAAGAAGGATGAAAGCAGCGCAGGATAGGCAAAAATCTTATGCGGACAAGAGGAGGACGAACCTTGAGTTTGAAGTTGGGGACATGGTCTTTGTCAAGGTGTCTCCGTTACGAAATGTGGTTCGCTTTGGATCTGTTGGGAAGTTAGCACCAAGGTTCGTAGGGCCGTTTCCTATTAAGGAAAGGATTGGACGGATGGCATATAGAGTGGAGTTGCCCGACAGACTTAGTGGTGTACATGATGTATTCCACGTATCTCATTTGAGGAAGTGCTTACATAAGACCGCAGAGGTGGTAGAGCCGAGCTTGCTTAAAGAAGTGGAAGTAGAGCGTGATGCTACTATTCGACGAGCTCCTATCCGCATCCTTGGGTCAGAGACTAGGAAATTGAGGAATCGAGAGGTTCATCTAGTCAAAGTGCAATGGGGAGAAGACGAGGGCAACGCAACTTGGGAAACGGAAGCGAAGATGCGTTCATTGTACCCATTTCTTTTTGAGGGTATGTCTTTTAACTTCTCCTTTATCGTTTGTCTAGTACTTATCTTATCTTGAGTATGTCCTCTCATTAGTACCTTTGACCTTTAGATAGGGTAAACCTATGGTTGAAACATGTGTTTGAGACATGTTATGGTTGATGGATGCAAGTGGACGCAAGTGGTTGCTAGTGGTTGCTCGTGGATGCATATACACACACTCTAGGCACTAGATCGGCTCAATCACTTCATATTGCATATTGCATAAAATTGTGTGTAGAAAGCTATATTTATGGATGTCTAATGATTGTGTTATCATATGGATGATGCATTTTGGTGAATGATTGTGCACTCATGTAGATATTGTATGTGTCGATAGGGTTCTTTCGCATACATAATGGATGCATGGCACTATCATGGTTTGCATATGTTCATACATTAGATAGGGAACATATACACACACTCTTTGCATATGCTCATACATCATTAGAAATTGTTCTAAGGACAATGGATGCCCGTGTTTGATGGATTGAGTAGATGGTTGTTTGGATGGTAGGATATGCATTCTCCTTAGCTTAGAGATTTCGGGGACGAAATCCTTTAAGGAGGGGAGAATGTAACACCCCGTATTTTGGGTTAATGCTAAAATTCACTAATTACAGGATAAATAATCTCAGATGTGGGAATCGGGGGAAACGGGCTGCGTCATTGCGTTCGTCTCGGAAATATACGCAAAATAGAGTCCGAGTTTTCGAAAATCGGAGTCCGTATGGCCCAGTTATGGCCCGATGAAGTTTGCAGAAAATTCAAAACCAAAAACAGAATTAAGAATTTAAAATTCAGATTTTAAATTGGACAAGTGGGGTCAGGCGGGAAAAATCCCGCCCTACCCATGTCGACAGGGCTGTCGACAGGCCTGTCGACAGGGGGTGTCGACTTGCCTGTCGACTTGCCTGTCGACAGGGGCGTGGCATCCAGTGAACCTGGGTGCACCAGGTTGGGTTCTAGGCTGGCTTAGAGGGCTGGTTCTAGAGATTTCCTAAATCTAAGGGTCCTAATCTAATCTAGGGTTAATCTAAGGGCCTAAAACACTCACCTAATCCTATAAATAAGACCCCAACCCTACCCTAATTCATTCATAATTAGGTCTTGTAACTAAACTATGGCAAAATGAAATTTGAGCATGGCCTCCACTAGTTCATGAAGGAAGTTGCAAGCAAATCACTGTCTAATCAACCTCTAATCCATTCTAAGCATCTTAATCTTCTTCATTTGGAGTGCAAATTTGCTAGTGGTGAGTTTCTATCACTTTAACATCAATTGTTAAAGTAAGTAGATTGGGTATAATGAGAGTTATGGTCTTAAATGCGGATTAGTGAGTTTGAATCGTTTGTAATGATATGCTACTCTATGTTTTACTATGATTATGCATAATTAATAAGTGGCTTTATGCATGTTTGATAAGTTGGTTTATGCATGCTTAATAAGTTGGTTTATGCATGTTTAACAAGTGGGTTTATGCATATTTAATGAGTGGAATTATGCATGTTTAACAAAGTGAGTTATGCAAGTTCATATGCAAGTTAAGTATATGTTTAAATGCAAGTTTAACATGATATGCAAGTTATGCATGCTTATGCGAGTATATGAATGCTTATGCAAGATATGTATATGCTTAAATGACATGATATGCAAGTTATGCATGCTTATGCAAGTATGTGAATGCTTATGCAAGTATGTAAATGCTTATGCAAGTATGTGAATGCTTATGCAAGTATGTGGATGCTTATGCAAGTTATGTGTATGCTTAAATGCATGTTTAACATGTTATGCAAGTTATGAGAATGCTTATATGCAAGTTCAACATGTTATGCAAGATATGTGTATGATAATATGCAAGTTTGGGTTAAATGTAGTTGGGTTAATATATGTTCATATATGCAAGTTGACATCCTCTTAACCCATGACAAAGTTATATGCTAAGCCCATGATATTTGTGATGGATCTTCCCCTTTATTATGTCATGAAGTGAGAACGATTTACGTGGGGAACGATGGGGTTGGAAAATATGTTAATAAATGTATGATTGGGTATGATTAAGTATACCATAAAAATAAATTACCATAAGTGGGAATTTACCTATTGAGTTAGGTCTACCCCATGGGAATTTACCTATTGAGTTAGGTCTACCCATGTTATGGAAAACTTGATATTAATTAGGGATAATTAATATGGGGGTGATTAATTAGGTGTAATTAATCGACTAAGACACGAGGTTGGACTCATTTGTAGTGTAAAACTGCCCGGACCCGACCGGCTTAACCAGTTGCTACAAATGTCAGCCCAATGTGAGAGGTCTTAGCCATAAATTAAATACGTGATTAAAGTAAAGACACGAGGTTAGGCTCTGTTATGACGTAAGACTGCCCGGACCCTACCGGCTTAACCAGGCGGTCATAACAGCCAGTCTAATGTGGGAGGTCTTTAGGGGAGATCACGGTCTTAATTAATTAAGAAACACTTAACCATGATAGCATGTAGTGGGACATGAGGGGTTAAGTGGGTGCCTTGGGTGGCATGTGGAAATTTAGTGGGTGCCTTGGGTGGCATGTGGAAATCTAGTGTGTTGCCTTGGGTGGCAATAGAAAATACGATTAGAATACTTAACCAAGTGAAACATGTAATTAAACATGATTAAAGGGTTAAGTGGGATACACTAGATAAGTGACAAGCTTAGGTGGGTAGCTTGTGGGGGCCCATTTCAACCAGTAACCCATATGTATCTTATTGGGCTCGACCCATGTCGAGGACGGGACACGCGTACTGGGCTTGACTATAAGAGGCCAAAACGGGGTAGCGGTGGCAACGCAAGTCCAACGGGATTTCATATGCGTGTGTGGACCCGGGCTGGTAGGTAAGACGTTGTTGCATCGTGTAGATATAAGCCGTGCACCGTTATTGTATCGGGTTGCCACTTTGGGGAGTGATACACCCCACTGTGGGGCCGGCACGGGTATCTACGGTAGGGAGCCGATCGCTTGGGAGTGGTGGGTACACCTAGTGGAGATAGGGGCAGACGGCACCTATGTGGTCAGCTAGGGGTACACGAAACCACTGGGGAAATTTTCTAAGTCCTTAGGAGGGATCAACCTTTAAGTAGGGATGACTGGTGTGGTGCAGTATAGTAATTACCCTTGGGTGGGTAGATGCGTCCTTGCGGATATCTTAGTTTGTCCTAGGTCTACCAAACTGCTTGGTATAGCCATTCGTCCCCAGACATTACCATATGTCAAACTTATGTCTTCTCTGGTTATTTTAATGATTGTATTGTTAAAGTTATAGGACTCACTCAGACTTATGTCTGACCCCGTTGTTTTTATCTTTTTCCCAACCCTCAGGTCCTACGGTGGATCCTAGCAGTAGTGGAGTTTGATCGGATTGCTGTTCCAGTCTTTAGGAGCTTGGGTAGATGTAAAGCTCCAGTTATCCAGTTATCTTCTCTTTTGTCATGGCTATTATTGAGAGTGGGATTATGTATAAATTTACTTTGATGGATATTGTACTTGACTTATATTGTGGTTTTATGATGTAACCAGACATGTTTTACTTCCGCTGTTATGAGATGATGTTTTAAAATTGCAAGTACTATTTATATCTGTCTTGTTGTAATTTTTCTGTTCTATATTCACTAAAATACTCCACCGATGCCATGGCATTCCCTTAGCGAGTGTCCATAGCGGGTGTGGGGTGTTACAGTTAGCCAAATTTTTGAAATTTTTGAAAAGTTCTTAGAAACTGAAAAGTTGAAGAACTTAAGCCGTAGTGAAAACATTGGAAGTTGAGTTGATTTGTGAAACAACTTTCGGCTTTGTTCCTTTTCGGGGACGAAAAGTTTTAAGTGGGGGAGATTGTAATAACCCAGAAATCTGGGCCAGTTTAAAAATTTTATTTTGGCAATTTAGTGAATTTTGATTATTTAAATTAAATTATTTTAAACAATAACGACAAGAAATTTATTTTGAATAGAATTCGAACGTATATATTATATAGATCGTCGTTAGAATATAAATAATTATTTATATATATAAAAGGAATTGAAAATGGCGCGGTAGTTCGATAATTCGATTTCAAAATTCAAATGAATGTACAGTATTCAAAACAAATCGGATTTTAGTGAAACCAAAAATAATAGGATCTATTTGAGGATATCTTTCCAACGAATACGAAAAATTGAAATTTCATAGCGGGGATCAAAAGATATGTCCAGTTGAAAATTCTGAATAGTCGCTATGGAATTCAGGCCCTTAAAAATGGGAATTTTGCAAACGACCTCGGATTTCGACGAAACCACTTTTGTTGGATCCGCGATGTCAAGTTATTGCTAGGTTTCAAATTTCATAATTTTTCGAATCAATATGTGAGCGTGTCAAAGGAAAACGCGTTTGACCAGTTTTAGTTGATTTTAATCGACTGGAAAATGGCCATTTTTCGAACGATCTCAGAATTCGATGAAACTAGTTTTGTTAGGACCGTATCGTCAATACGAAGCTAGAAATTATTTTTCGGGAATTTTTCGAGTTAGTATGTGACTCCAGTAAATTGAAATGCGCGTTCAAATTCAATATATAGAGTTATATGTTGATTTTGACGAAATCTGATCGTAACGATCGAATCAGCCTATGATACATATCCCATTGTGTTCGGAATGGGGGTAATGTGCTAGGAGCGACAGTCGTTGGGTCTCGTTTGGTGTTCGAATATAAAGTCAACTAGTTGGAGAATTAAATAAAAATAAATAATAATATAAATTTTCAATAACCCCCCACCTTTCTCTCTCCCCCGATCAAACAGAAATAAAAAAAAGGGAAAGAACGGAGGGGTGCGCCGCCTCCTCCATCGCCGCAGCAGCGGCGCTGCTGCCACCGTGCCGTCCCCAACCTCCACGCGCTCCCCCTAAACTCCTCTTCCTCCATTCGAACGCCCAAGACCCCGAACCCGAGAAACCCTAGCCCTATCGCCTGGAGGCCGCCGCCGCCAGTGGTTCAACTCCGACCATCCACTCCTCGATCCCCCTCTCTCCTCTCTCTACCCTTCGTCAGCGAGAAACCCCCCCACACAGCTTCGATTTTGTGGCTAAAATAACAAGGTGAGTTTTATGATTTTTATTTAATTTAAAAACTCATGTTGATTTAGTCTAAAAACTGAATTTTTTTAGTTTTAAAACTGATTTCTTTAATGATAAAAAAAAACTGATTTTTTTCTTTGAATATGACCATGATTTTTAACAGTAAAAAGATTTGATTTTTAACAGTAAAAAGATTTGATTTTTAACAGTAAAAAGATTTGGTTTTTAACAGTATAAAGATTTGATTTTTAACAATAAAAAGATTTGATTTTAACAATTGAAAGCGAAGTTATAAAAATATGATTTTTATATATTGAATAGCGAAGTAAAAATTCGATTTTTATATATTGAATAGCAAAGTAAAAATTCGATTTTTATATATTGAATAGCAAAGTAAAAATTCGATTTTTATATATTGAATAGCGAAGTAAAAATTCGATTTTTATATATTGAATAACAAAGTAAAAATTCGATTTTTATATATTGAATAGAGAAGAAAAAATTCGATTTTTATATATTGAATAGCGAAGTAAAAATTCAATTTTTATATATTGAATAGCGAAGTAAAAATTCGATTTTTATATATTGAATAGCGAAGTAAAAAATTGATTTTTATATATTGAATAGCAAAGTAAAAATTCGAGTTTTACATATGTGGAGAATACGGGCAAAGAAAGTGACAAGAGGCGAGAACGGCGAAGATTTCTACATAAGAAGAGTCTTGGGATTGGATTAGCAATTCTATGAGAACTTCTCACCTTTGATTTTATTTTCTAGTTAAAATATATACTAGGATGCAGACGGTGTTTAGTAGCACCCGACACCCGTCGTCCACAGACCAGGGACGGCTTGTATGCTTGTTTGTTTGATTTTAATGTGTAGTTGATTGTGTGATGTGATGTGAAATGAAATAAAATATTTTATAGTGGAAAATATTTTATAGTTAAAAATAGAATTTTTAACGTGTATATGAAATGAAATAAAAATGAACAAATCGGACGATTTGTTTATATACACACATTTGACTGATATTGATTGGGACGATAAATTTTACACATCGCCCAACTACACAAATAAAATCTGTGTTAGATTGTTTGAAACTCCACACGGGTATTGGGATGATAGATGACATACACTAATCCCAATAATTAGTTGTATGTCGATCGATTGATTGACAGACTGTTATGAGCGTTAAATATTTATATTTGATGCTTATACAGTGTAGAATGCACTTTAGATGATGGTTGATTATTCATCATTGTTATTGTATACATGTGTTGTAGAAAATCCATATAAATAACATTATATGGTAATTGATTGGGCTTCATTCCAGTTTCGAAATAGAAATATTTGAAAAGGAAATATTTAAAATAGAATATTTGAAAATAGGAATATATGAAGCCGTGTTGATTAGATTGACGCCATTTTGACGTGAACGATATTTATATCGATTTTATTCATTCTATAATGAATATTGAAAGTGATTTCAATCTGATATTTCAAAAAGAATTGAAATTCGAATTTAATTGAATAGAAATGAATTCGAATTGAAATTGAATAGAAATAAATTCGAATTGAAAATGAATAGAAATGAATTTGAATTGAATTTGAATAGAAATGAATTCGAATTGAAATTGAATATAAATGAATTCGAATTGAAATTGAATACAAATGAACAAATGAATTCGAATTGAAATTGAATACAAATGAATTCGAATTGAAATTGAATATAAATGAATTCGAATTTGAATTGAATTGAAAACAAACTGAAATTTAATTAGAAATCAATTTGAATTGAAATCGATTTGAAATGAATTTAAAATGAATTTATATTGGAATATTCAATTTTAGTTTGAAATTGAATATGAAGTTGAAACCGTTTTGAAAAATGAATTTTAAAACGATTTATAAAGCACGTTTTGAAAAGGAAATCAACGAAGTATATATTATATATATAATATAACGGCCTGAATAGAACGCGCTGCGCCGCGGCACTTCGCGAATTTCGACCATTGACTTCGAATGGATATTACGGGAGATCCGACCGTCGGATTCTCCTAAAACCGGAACCGTTGGGTTCGTATCGAAAAGAGCTTTCTAACGAATATTAGAAATTAGAAATCTAACGGTTGGATTTGGAATTATGTCCAAATCAAATTTGAAAAAGGTCGCTGTAAGTGCAGTTCGATGGCCGTTGATGGAAATCGATTGTACGGGCCTTGATAAAGTTATTAAAAATAGTAATAATTTGTGTAAAATCATAAGAAATGATTTGGAAAGAATTAGGATGAAAAACTCCATATTTGAAAAGATAAAAATAGATTTTTATCGAAATGAACTAGTTTTGAACTAGAATTATAATTCTATTTATTTTTAAATAAATAAATTGGATTTAAAAAGGGTTTTAAAAGTAACCAGAATTTCCAATAATTGAATTGGAATGGATTTGAATCGAAATTGTCTTTGGATTATTTCGATGTTGGATTTCGTGATTATACAGATATTGTTATGGAAATTTGAACGATATATTTATACTGTTATTTCCAATACGATATTTGTTGGTCGTAGAATTGGATATTGAATATAAGCCGGTATATTTTCTATTCAGAGCCTTGTATTTAATATCAAATGTGATTTGGGTTTGTCGTGAATGGTGTCTTCATTAACACTGTTCCTGAACCCAGTTGAGAAAAGATTAAATCTTTTTATTTAGATTTAATGAAGTGTACCAGTTAAATAATATTTAATTGGAATTGAATTGGTATTGATTTTTGGGTTTATCGTGAACAGTGTTTTAAATAACACTTGTTCTTTAACCCGATAATTAATAGAATGTGATTTTGGGTTGTCGTGAACGGTATCTTCAATAATACTGTTCTTAGACCCAACAGAGTTAAGAAAATCAGAAACTAACCGGAGATTAGTTAAGTTGAATGGTTTCTGGGGTATTGATCTGATGTTGGTTTCGGCCTTCGGGGTTAATACTTAGGGAATTGTTCACTTGCTAATTTACGGTTAGGGACTGATTGAAATGTGATGTGATTTTGGGTTTATCGTGAACCGTGTTTTAAATGACATGGATTCTTTAACCCAGTCACAGATTAAAACTAAGTGGAGTTTTAATGAATCTTTAATTAGATTGAAATGATCGAGAATGGAGTATCACCAGTTTTGCTCCAAGCGATAGTTAAATCTTTAATTAGATTTAAACGTGAAATGGTAATTAAATTTACCGATAACACCGTGGTGTTAGATATGAAGTAAGACTCGTTTTACTTCATGGGATGAATAGGTTGGGATTGGGAAATTAAAACAAACGATTACTTCGGTAAGGTTCGTTAATCCCGACTAGTTTGAATTGATATTCAAAAATAGATTAAAGAATAAATTCAAGGAATTTATCTTTGATAAAATTAATGGGAACCTTTCCCTATGAATGTGAAATTTAGAAACTAACTGTCGGTTAGCTAAGCAGAATGGTTTTCTAGATATTGATCTGATGTTGGTTTCGGCCTTCGGGGTTAATATTTGAGGAATTATTCTTTTGTTAATTTACGGTTAGTGACTGATGAATTGGAATGAGGCGTATGTTGTGTTTGTGTAACACATGTTTATTATATACGCGAGTTATTCGGAAAGACCGGGTTTATCCCATTCTGAATAACTGATACGACGATAATTCGAAGATGAAGATGATGGTCGAAGACCGGAAGTCTTCATGTCGTTTGGATAATTACTGATGATCTTGATTGGGCTGTACACCCAAGAAGATGGAAACAGTTGGTGATCGTCCAGACGTACTTGGAGATCGATGGATATGCGGGGTACTAGGTGCCTCCGGTTTCGTTCAGACCCAGAACGGACTTGTAAATGGACTGTGTGTCTGACATTGGATTTTAGTCTGTGTGATTGATTTCTATTAAATATTTTTTTTTTGGCGGCGGAGAATTTATTCTCTTGCTTAACGCCCTTCTCTGAGACGTACGAACTCCGGGGTTAAATACTGATGGATATCAAACGCATAGAGTGAATTGCCTGTGTGGCATGCCTAAGTGGCAAATGATCAAGGCTTCTGTTGAAAAGCAAAGTCTTGTGGTTGATGATCAAAGCACGGCCTTTGTGGCGTAGGTTTGTGTAACGTTTACTTCGCGAGTTTCACATCCGGTATGAACCAAAAACGGGAGAAGGACCTCAGGGAGGGCCTGTGTTTCTTTCTAGTTAGAAGTGGCGTCAGTGGTTTTACACGCCCTGACGAGTTTGACTTATGTGGTTGTTGCTGTTGAGAGGTGCCTCGGTTTGATCGGACGATCCGGGTCCGATGGAGTCATTTATTGGCTCACCTACGCCCCATAGGGCGGGGAAACGCAGTGTTCAGGCATTTTAATCCACATCAGTGGACCGGCCCTGACGATCCAAAGGCTTGACTGAGTACTTGCCTGAGGCTCGGGCTAGAGAGTCTCGAATCGGTTGAGGACTATCTTTTGCCTCGGTTCATAGATGGAAATCCAACTTCCAAATACGTGACATTTGCGGTTTTGATTGTAGAGCCTAGTATGACGACATGATATATGGTACCCATGCCGTCTAGGATTGATACTTATGATTTGAAGTTGTTTTATACACTATGCACTTATAATAGTATCAAATGATTTGTTTTAAACGTATCAAGCATTCTTGGCTATTAAAAGGGAAAACCCTATCCTCCGGCTTGCGTTGCATTGTGTGATGGGAACTGGGTCTTATAATAGCTTCATTGTTCTTTATTTAACATTGCGCTGTTGTTTTATGCACTGGTATTCTTGGGAGGAAACCCGTTCCGTGTTATACGGCGTGGTCCCTTGATTTACCTAACTTTAAAATAAAGATTTATAACTGTTTTAGTTCTCACACCAGTCCCATGACTGACCTGGAGTTTATTGTTTTAACCTAAACTCTGGGTGCCCTTATTTTGACACGGGCACCTAGTAGTTTTGGTTTTGTAGATTTATTTTCAGGATCCTGGTTTACAGCTGGAATGATATCCGGAAAGCTTTGTATCCGTATATCTCTTCTAGTTGTGTATTGTATTATTTTCCGCTGCTATGTATTTAAATGTAATTTAAATCTCTGATATTTCTTTGTAATATTCATTTATACTCTGTATATTCTTGTATCTGATGGAATTATTGTAATATACAATGAAATGTTCTTCCATCTTCGTTCCATGTTGTCGTGTTCTCAAAACAATTCGTTCTTTCTCTTCTCTTTGGAGACCGGGGAAGTTCGGGTCGTTTCACTAGGGTTCGTCGGAGAGCAGAAGGGGTGCACTGATCGTACGATGGTCGGAGGGTGGCTCTCAGGTGGTGGCGGTTTCACTGTGAGGTGGAGTTAGGGTTTTTTGCCGTTGGTCTTGGTTGAGAGGGAGGGAGGAGCGGGCGCTAGCGTGGGGGAGGGGTGCGGCGGAGGCGGGGGGCGATGGCGACGGGGGAGGCTAGGCGCGATTTTTTTAATTTTATTTCTATTATCGGGTTAAACAATGGGGGAGAGAGTATAGGGGGGCTGAGGGAATAAAGGAAGATATTTAATTAATTAATTTAATCCTCCATTAGTTGACTTTTCATTCGAACCCTGATTCGAACCCAACGACTGTCGCCCCTAGCTAATTACCCCTATCCCGAACACAATGGGATATGTTTCGCAAGCCAATTCGGCTCTTTCGATCAGTTTCCGTTCAAATTAAAATATAAATCAATGTATATTGAATTCGAACGCACATTTCAATTTACCAGGGCCACATATTAACTCTACAAATTCCCGAAAAATTATTTCTAGCTTCATATTGCTGATACGGTCCTAACAAAACTAATTTCATCAAATTCTGAGACCGTTTGAAAAATGGCTATTTTCTGGTCGATCGAAATTGACTGAAATTGACAAAACACGTTTTACTTCGCCACTCTCACATATTGATTCAGAAAATTATGAATTTTGAAACCTAGAAATAATTTGACATCCCGGATCCAACAAAAGTGGTTTCGTCGAAAACGAAGGTCGTTTGCAAAATTCCCATCTTTTAAGGGCTAAAATTCCACAACGACTATTCTAAATTTTCAACTGGGCATAACTTTCTATCCCCGCTATGAAATTTCAATTTTTCGGATTCGTTGGAAAGATATTTTCAATTAGATTCTAATATTTTTGGTTTCGCTAAAATCCGGTTTATTTTGAATCCTGTACATTCATTTGAAATTCGAAATCAAAATTTCAAACTACCGCGCCATTTCAGGCTCGTTATATAATTAAAATAAAATATTTATATTCTAACGACGATCCAAATAAATATATACACTCTATTTCTATTCAAAATAAATTTCTCATCGTTATTATTTAAAATAAATCATTTTAAATATTCAAAATTCACTAAATTTGCCAAAATAAATATTTTATATTGGCTCAGATTTCCGGGTTATTACAAGGAATAAGGTGCCTCCGGTTTCGTTCAGACCTAGAACGAACTTGTAAATTGATGTGTCTAACATCGGATTTCATTCTGTGTGATTGATAGACATCGGTTACACAACATGAATTACCTGTGTGGCATGCTGAGATGCAAATGATCAAGGCTTCTATTGAAAAGCAGAGTCTTGTGGTGGATGATCAAAGCACGACTTTAATATAGCGTAGCTTTGCGTAGCATTAATTCGCGAGCCTCGCACCCCGGTGTGAACCAGAAACGGGAGAGGACATCAGGGAGGGCATGCGTTTCCTTCTAGCTAGGAGTGGTGTCAGCGTTTTGCAAGCCCTGACGTTTTACTTATGTGGATGATGGATAGCGAGGCACCTCGGTTATTTCGGTCTCTACGGAGCTGATGGATGGTCTGTATACATACCATATTTACACCCCATAGGGCAGGGAAATGCAGTGTTCAGGCATTCTAATCCACTCTGTGTGGACCGGTCCTGACGATTCAAGGTGCAGTTGCGGCTGTTCCTGAGGCTCGGGCTAGACAGTCTCGAAGCGGTAAGGACGATCCCTTGCCTTGGTTCATAGATGGAAATCCAACTTCCAATATGTTACATTTGTGGTTTTGATTGTAGAGCCTAGTATTGGCGACATGACATATGGTACCTATGCCGTCTAGGATTGATACATTTATATTTGAAGTTGTTTTATACACTATGCACTTATAATAGTATCAAATGATTTGTTTTAAACGTACCAAGCATGTTTGGCTATTATAAGGTAAAACCCTATCCCCTGGCTTGCGTTGCATTGTGTGATAGGACCTGGGTCTTATAATTGTTTCATTTTTCCAAAAAGCATTGCGCTGTTTTGTTATATACACTGGTATTCTTGGGAGGAAACCCGTTCCGTGTTATACGGCATGGTCCCTTGATATATCTGATTTAAGGTAAAGTTTTAAATAACTGTTTTAGTTCTCACACTAGTCACAAGATTGACCTGGAGTTTATTTTTTTAACCTAAACTCTGGGTGCCCCTATTTTCCACACGGGCAGTTAGTAGTTTTGGTTTTGCAGATTTATATTCACAAGATCCTGGTTTACAGCTGGAATGATATTCGGAAAGCTCTGTATCCGTATATTCCTTTCAGTTGTGATTTTGTATTATTTTCCGCTGCATTGTAATTTGTAAATCTCTGATATTTATCGAATGTATAATATTCATTCATACTCTGTATATTCTTGTATTCTGATGGAATTGTTGTAATAAGAAACGAAATGTTCTTATGTTTGTGTTCTGATATGTCGCGTTCTCAACTCAATACGGGCTTTCCTTCACGGGGAAGATCGGGCCGTTATATATACATTCTAATTCTATTCAAATTCAATTTCTTGTCATTATTATTTAAAATAAATCATTTTAAATATTCAAAATTCAATAAAATTACAAAATTTTAAATTTTAAATTGGTTCTGATTTTCCGGGTTATTACAACGAACGTTGTGTAAAACATCGTTACAACAACCCAAATCACCGCACTCAAATAAATTTATTCAAACATTGATCTTCGAGACTGAATCTTGTTATTTATCGATTAAAATTGAAATCAATCAAGTTGGGATATAATCACCTCAAACCTTGATTGAATAACATCTTAACTTCAAAATAGACAAGACAGTTGCCTCGAATAATTAACACCGTAAAATCCAATTATTCATTTTTATAATGTGTATATGTTTCTCTTTTTAGTTTTACCAGATTTAATTAAAGATTTCCTTTTTGTTTATAATATTCTATTTTGATATCGTTTCCTTATCGAATTCAATATATATTGATATACTGATTTTCTACTTATCAAATTTTCTTAAAAATATTCTAACTCCTTAAATTTTCGGAAAAATTTCGCCATAACCTCCTTTGTATGGGTCACTCGGTACAACTACAAAACGCCTCTCTGGGCCCTTTCCTATCAAAAAGAAAATTAAAAAGCCAAGCGGCTTGCCGATTCGGCACATAAAACCTCATAAGAAATTTAAACATGTACCTTTTTGCCGAGCACTTAAATTTTAATCTTCATTCTCTTCATTCCATACCTGTTTAACACATACACATTCATTTCTAATTTATTCCAATTTAATCTGGTCATTTTAACTCAATTTGGTAATTTATTCGTTAAATAGCTCTTTTGCCTATTCCACTTTTTACTTGAACATATCACTTTATTTTAATTACTTATCAACCAATCGAATTCCCTTTTCAACTCAAGTTATATATTTGATTTCAAATATAAATTACATACCCCTTTTTCTTATCCAAAGTCCGATTTCGATTCAAAATTCCATAATTGTTCTTCAAATTAGTTAATTCTATTAAATAATTAAAAAATATGATTTTTGTTTCAAAAATCATTTCATTTACACAACTTGAGTTCATATTTATTTTGTAACTCAAATCTGGGTTTTTCTAATGGAAATTCGGATTTTATTTGTATAAAATCCTTTTATTAATTTAAATAAATCGTTATGGTTTTATAATGGTTATGGCGTTGTTTTTCTGGAAATTTGATTTTGTCATAACTAAAAACCTATAAGATGAAATCCAGATTTTTCTCTTCCATTAGAAAACTATTATCAAATCGGTGCTGATGAATCTTATTTCAAAGAATTCCGACTTAAATTGAGTTCTATATACTCAATCGAAGTTTGAAACGCCAATTTACGAACTACCGCGCAGCGGCGAGTTCGTTTTAATTATATTAAATATAAACGTTTAAATTTTGTTTAATTTAAATTTCAATCTCGTTATAATATTATTTTTTACTAAATCCAGTTTTCAAATCCTACTTAATATTTCTTATCTCTAGTTATTGATTTTAATCATTTACTCGGTTATAAATTTATTTATAACTCAATTTGCTATATTAAATTCTAAATCCATTAAAAATAAATTATTTATAAAATTTGATATAATTTGATATAATCGAATTTTAATTATAAATCCATTGGTTTTTCTCAATTGAATTTATATTCCGAATTCCGGAATATAATCAATCGCTCTTTATTTCAACATGTTTTCAAATTCACTTTTAAATTCATACTTAAATTTAAAATTTTCAAATTATCCAAAGATAATTATCTCGCTTAATTTATAAACGTTATTTATAAATTTAACTTCCTGGTTTTATAATTTAAAATCAGTTTCCATTTCAAATCCATTTGAGACCCAATTCATTTTATATTCCGAACACCAGAATAAAAACCGTCATTCCCTTTTAAAAATGATTACAATTTCTAAATTTAAATTCATACTCGAATTTAAAGATACAAATTATCTCTTGATAATAAATTCACTGCATTTATGAACATCTTTTATAAATTAACTTGTTTTATATATATTCAAACAAGTTCCATTTCGAAATCTATTTAAAAACCAAAATCTTATTTTGTAATATTCTATTTTTTATATCTTATCTATATACAAAATCTATTTGCATATTTAATTTTGGTTATATCTAATACAATTTAAATATTCTTTTTTTGGAAATAATATATTTTTAATAAATCTGACCTAGTCGAATTCATATCATAAATCTGTACGGATTTATTTTAATTCAATTTACATTCTGAATTCCAAAAATAAATTTCATGGTTCCTTTTTTAATATGATCCCCAAATTCACATTTTAAATTCATATATAAATTTAAATATTTAAATTATCCAAATGATAATTTTTCTTTATTTTTAAACATCGTTTATATTACTTGTTTATATATATTTAAACAAGTCTCGATTTCAAATTCAATTGAAATTAAATTTTTACTTTGGAAAAATAATTTTCCCTTTTTAAATTTACATCTAGATTTAGACATCCCAAATTATCAAAACGATAATTTTCCCATTTCAGTTATAAACACCGTTTATAAACTCACTTGAATTCCCCCACATTATTTAATTTATAAACATCGTTTATAAATTCTCCACTTCAATTTCTTGTATTATTTAATTTATAAACATCGTTTATAAATTCCATTACTTGTTTTTATTATTCAAAACAAGTAAAATTTTCTTAGCCCATTCGAAATTCAAATTCTATTTTTGAACAATATATTTCCCATTTTAAATCTCGAAATATTCCTTTCACGGTATTTTAATAAATCACCATTTAGGCCCAGTGATATTCAACCAATTAAAAACACCCAATTATTAATCATAGGTTTTCAAACATAGCATATATGACAATATATGTAAACAAACAATAATATTTTTGAGGAATCTAGTTGGGTCCCTCCAACCTGTTTTACTGCAGCCATAGACGTTGGCCTACATAAATAATACCCATCCTGCTTCGAGGAAGGATATCGTGGTATAGAAGGTCATCCACTATCATAGCGTGGGGCGCATAGGGTCATCATCTAATGATACTGCGGGCATCCGCTAATGGTACTGTGGGAACTATCCAATCACCAATATATATATATATATATAATAGCCACAAACACCAAGCCTAAATAACTAATATATTTTATAATTGCAACTGATAACAATTAATAAATGCATCCAAGCAGCCAACAATTTATTTTTACGATGAAATATATTTCTAGGTGAGATTTACTCATCGGGATTTTTATTATTTGCGATCCATCCCAGTTTGGTTCCAAATTAAATCTAACCATGTTTGATTGAATCGCTAAATCCAACTTGTTCATTTCGCAGCTACACACCCATCATGACTTGTTTATTCCAATTAGACCTCGTATAACAAAGATGTATTTTTAAAAATTTAACCATTTATATATTTAATGTTTACTTAGATAAATAATTAACAAATTTAAATTTACCTTATCCATTTAGACATGTCGTGATTTTCTTCTCTTCTCTCGTTGGCTTGGACCCAGGAATTTGTTTTTTTTTTCAACTTCACAGCAAATCCCAATTCTTTCACAAGCCACTTCCTTCCTCATTTTCAAATACAGCAAAATGCCTATAGCTCTTCTTTCACGGATTGAACTCCAACTCCACTTGACTCCCTATCATTTACAGATTTTCAAACTCGAGTTCCAGGAAAATGCAGACTCATCTCGGCATGTTACAGGAAACATGAATTTCACTAGTGTTCAAACTTTTCTCCGATAATTCAAATAGTACCTCTCTTACTGTAAAGAAACTCCCAAACTTTTGTTAATCCACTATCGAACTCCTTCTTGGTCCCTTCTTCTTCCTGCCTCCTACCCTTTCGATCTCATGATTTCTCTCTTCAATATGAACAGTTTGGTCTTCCCAAAGACGAAACCGGTCTCGGCCTCAACCCAATAGCATGCTTCCCCATTCCATCGTGACAACTTCCCTCTCGCTATTTCATTAAGTCGAGTTCCACTGCACTAAAAAACATCACAACATCCAGCTTCAAACACTTTCCCTAAATCTGAAGCATCGATGCCAAAATTGACGCCATCCCCAAATCCGAACGTCGCACAAAGAAATCACCTCGCACAGAAATCGAACAGACCAGGTTGAATCGCGAGGCCCTACGTTGACTACAATCAATCGCGACTTCCCAATTCGTGCTCCTTAACTTGCTGTCGAGCCCAGAGGAATTACGATCTTCGATTTCCCTTTTTTTCTAATCTAAGAACTTCGAATAGTATTCCGTGGGGCTTGCAATTTTGTTTGAGTAAGAAAGGAAGGCTTTGAATCTGGATTTGGAAATAAAAAGAATGAATATAAGGAAAATGAGGGAAACAACATTTTACTCCAAAAGAAATTATAGAGAAAGGGGCATCGACATTTTTATTTCAACAGAAGAATTAACACAGAAGAGAGCGCATTTTATAGATGATGAACGCTTAACCATTAAGGAATGGTCTGTGTATTGTACATTATAGGTTATAGGTTTAGGTGCGACAAGTTTAATGTGATTTGATTTGGAAGTGGTTTCATACTTATCCGTTAAATATTATAATAATATATTTTTCAGTTATGAACTCCTATTTGAATGTAACAACCGACGTTTATAGTGTTATACCACTATTCGAAACACACTAGGACAGGTATCGAAGCCCAGTTCGATCATATGGAGAAGATACTAATTTAAATTGAAATAAATTAAATCCAGAACAATTGATTCTTCGATAATAAATAAATATTATTGTTCTAACAGAATTTATTTAATCATCTGAATTGTTTTGTTTCGGTTATAAATTTCGAATTGAATTATTTTAGATTCTCGTATTACAATAATTATATGTTCGAAATTAAATTGAAATCGATAACCTAATATAAAAATCCATTTATATTATCAATTCAATATTTAAAACCATATGAAATATTTAAAATAAATCGTTTGAAAAATCCAAGTCGTTACAAAAAAGGACTCAATAATTGAAAAGGAACTCTCTCTCAATAAGGAGGAACTTCTAAAAATAAAGTGACTAAAGGTATGGTAGTTATTTTTAACATGTTTATTACCTGAGACACTTTAACCATCCTTGCTTTTGAATATCTCATCATAGGACGAGTGTAAAATATGTTGTTATCACTACATGTGAAAAATTAGGGCTACATTGGGTTACCAGCTTTTGTATTTGGGCTTCAAAAGTTAAGAAAAGGGATGCAAGAACTTAGTTCTATATCTGAATCAATTTGGATATTCTACCTAAATATAAGGGGAAACAAGAAATCAGTTTTATATCACAACCAATTTGGATATTTTATAGCCAAAGGTAAAGGAGGGAACGTGATAAGGGCAAACCTCATCATGATGATTGCTGCCGAAATTTTATTATGCGTAACATCATTTGCGAACTCTCGGATATGGATTCAGTTTAAAAGCAGAACTAAGAATGGTGAGTTATGGAACAGTGGAGAATTTGATCAGTGCGACAGTTTCAATCGATAGTCAATATGGAGACAAAATCATGAATCTCGATGGAGTTACAGGTCAACTTGTGAGATTTCATGTTATGGGTCCCAGAATCATTATTCTAACTTGTGATATTTACCAGTATAACTATACAACGATAGGAAAATCGACCACTATCACTGCTCTTTCTTGAAAGTTAACAACTCCCAAAGATCGCTCCAAATGCATCCAGTTCCTATGACTCCAATAATCTACTTTCACAGTGATGCTGTTCATACTTGTAGCACACAAACTTTGTGCAAACTGAACACAACAATACTAAAGAACTCCCATTATCATGTTTTTGGATTGTTGTAACTACGACATGTGTTTTCTACAAATTAATTCCAGTAAACTATTGTAGGATAAAATCATGAGAGATAAATAAAATAGAAAGTGTATGATCAAATAGGAAATTTTGAAAATAATATTCCAATTTTTTTGTTATCAAAGGTTTTAAATTGTTACTCTTCGTTCTCATGAATATTTTATAGGCAAACTTATTTGGAATTTGTGATGCATTCTAATTTTAGAACATCATTAGTACATGATGTCTTTTTGTTTTGCTCTTTCCCACTTATAAAAATATGGAATTCATCTGCAGTTTGTCTGTAAACTCAAGTTTGACCCCAAAAAATAATCCAAATACATCACTAAAAATTTATACAAATCTCTATGGTGGCACCTTTAAAATAAAAATTGATGCTTCAAAACGTTTGTGAACTTGTATCCTTACTCATTTCACGTACATATTGTAAATTCTGAGAAAATTTCATGTCCTAATAGTAGTAGTTTTATTATCAAAAGAGAAGCACAACAGCAGAGCAAGCATCGAACTAAAAATAAACACAAAAAATCAAGCAATGTACTGAGATTAAGTACTCGGAACAGACTACGAAGAGACTCGTACAAACTTGGAATGAAGATACAAATATAAATGTTAGGGAATGCGGAATCGATCATTTAGAAAAAACTAACACTAGAGGGGGGTAAATAGTGCTTTTAAGGAATTTAACAAAATCTAAAACTTATATAATCTACTAAATGAATCATACACCACAGAGATAATCATAGACACATAATCAAACAAAAACACAATGATAAACAAAAATAAAAAGTAGAAAAGAAAAGAACACACCGGATCTTATACTGGTTCGGATTACTCCTACATCCAGTCCCATGCAACGCTGGATTGCGCAAAGTTTTATTACTGTATCAATATCCAAGTACAACACCCTTGATTTCATGGCCACAAGGTTACCAGCGATTCCAAACACCCTTGATCAAGTATATTCCCCTTGATTTCCCTGGCTACAAGGTTAACATCATTTCCTTCCTTGATTTCACGGCCATAAGGAAAACACCGTTTCCAAAACTATCCCAAATGATTACAACAACCCTATAACTCTTCAATAGCACTTCGATTCAGAGAGTAACGAGTAGAGAGTGAGAAGAGAAGAAGTTTTATATAATTAGACTTGAAATCAGTAGAGTATAAGTGTAGAAATTATAAAAATATCATATAATAATGGTGTAATCAAAGGAGATGAATATGGAGAAGAAGAATGGTTAAAAAGTCAAAATCAACGCCTATTTATAAGATTTGGAAGGCTGCAACGCTTCTGGAACATTACAAAAAGTGAAACGACACTTCCTTTGAAAATTGAAAATATGACAGTTATATGTCGACATGGCTATATATTTATGTCGACATATATTGCTTAAAATTTGAAATTTAAGCCTTTTTCAAGTGTTTTAATATATAAATAATTCTAGAAATTCTTGAATTAAAACATAGTGATATAAACAAGTGTTATAAAGTAGAAAATCATATGAAATCATAAATATAAACTATATAATCATATTTATAAAATTATGAAGTTTAAAACTATATAATATATAAGTATAAAGTTTATAACATATATGAACATATATAAACTTATAATATTTAAAATTTGAGATAATAATCAAAAGTAAGATAGAAAAAATAAATAAAACTAGAGTTTGAATTTTGAAATCAGAATTTGAAAAACAGAATCTGAATTTGAACCTAGTGTGTTATTCAGAGTCTTACATAAACTAGACTTTATTACTATATTTATCCTGAACTCTTGAACCCTTTAAATCTTGATTACTCATGAGTCTTGAATCTTCTCTGAATTCTGAATCTCTTGAATGTTCAAAATTCTTAAACTGTACAGTCTTCAGTATTAATTCCTGTATACAAATCTTGTTTATATGTGTGTGTGTATTTATATTCTAGACAGAAATGTTAGTATATATTTTCTAATCAATTAATATTGAAATAAGGTTTTTGTCATCAAAACTCCATTCTCCAACAATCTCCCCCTTTTTGGTGATGACAACCTAAGTTTATAAAATATTCATACATGTTCATAACTGTTGATTATGATCCTTCTTATACTCCCCCTATCATTATGAATCATATATACTCTCCCTTATCATAAGTCTAACTAATCCTTATATTTTATAATTTCTCCTCCTTTGTCATTTTCAAAAATAAATTCTAAAAATACTCCCCCTAAATCCTATCTATCTATAAATATCCTACGATTAAAATATTTGATTCTATACTAAAGTACTAATACTATGTTATACCTATAGTAGACTATACTAGACTAAACTTACTTATACTCCCCCTAAATCAATGCTATAAACGATCCTACTAATTATATAATACCCCATAAATTGAATAACCTTATATTTCCCTCTAAATCTGTGATTCTAAACTTAAAATATTATAACTCCCCCTAAAATTATGACTATACTAGTCTAATAAACTAAATAGAACAATAATAAACTACGCAAACCAATAATGTTTTTAATCGATTTAAACAAGCAAATCAATCCAAACAAGTAATTCAATCAATCAATCTAAATAATTAAATCAACCAAAGAAAAAATACATATCTAAAAAAACACTACTTGAACCTTCTACTGATCCTTAGAAACTCTAAAACTCCTGCTTAATATAATACAAGACTAAACCTATCATAAAATCTAATTCCCTTAAAACTATACTTTGATCTAGGCAAAGAATTAACTCTGATAAGATATCCTTAAAATTATGATATAAGTTAAGTAAAGCATTTTAATTCAAACAATCAATCAATTTAAATTTTGTTGTCACAAAACATCAATTTAAATAAATTCAAACATAAAACCAAACATTTCTTGTAACGTCTATTTATCCTAAAACGTATAGAGCTCCTATCAACTACAAATGCATAAGTATTTTTCTAACAAACCTATCAACCACGAATGAAATTTAAGTATGTTTATCAAGTTATTCAAGTCAAACAAATCAAACAAACCAATCAATCAAATTAATTCAATCAAGCCAATCAATTCAATCAAGCTAATCAATTCAATCAAGTTAATCAAGATAAAGTAAATATGTTATGTATTTGATTAATAATCCTATATTTCTAATTAGATAAAAATACTTCTCATACAGTATACATGTTACAGTTAACATGTAATGCAGTGTTTTGGTGATAATGCAGTATGTCATATGCAAAATTGTATGAAGTGATATACTGGATGAAATGCAACTTATGATGTGAATGTTTTTAATTTGAAATTTACTGTAATTCATAATAATGATGTATGATATATAATAAGATGTGTAATGATAATATGATGATATAGAATGATTTGATGATGATATATATTTCTGTAAAAGATATTTAAGGTAATATATATGTATTATAAATTATTTGAATTAAACAAAGGTAATATATATTAATTTTGAGACTTAGGTTAATGGTACTTACGAAAGAGATTGAAAGCATAGTAAAGACAAGAAATTTAATGGTAAAAATATAATCAAATTAGGTAGTAAAATATTCAGAATAATTCTATGAGAAATATGGAGTTAAATAATCTTAGTACAATGCTTCTCTAATATAGTAAAAATTAAAGATCATTTTAAAGAGAATATAGAATTGTATGATATGAAATAAACTATTTTTATATAAACATATGTTCATAATTGTGTGTGTGTGTATATATATATAAACTAATTTTAAAAAAGGACTTAAAATTTAATTTACATATAAATCAATCTTTTGATACAAATCCATATTAAATTTAAACTTTTAGAAATCAAAATATATTAATTTACTAAAGAGCCATTTATATGTTAAAATTTTAAAAATAAATCTATAGTCATAACAAAATTATGAAATCAGGATATAAGTTAAATTATGAAACTATAACTCCTTATATTTAAACTACATATTTAATACATAAAATCATATATATATATATATATATATATTATTCATATACCAAATAAATATTCAATTATAAATCTTAATAAGAAATCAAAATTAATATTAAGTTACAAATAGTATTTGTGATAATGTAACCTAAAATTGTTATGAAATCATATGAACAATATATAAGCTAAACTATCTACGTTTAAAATATACAAAAGATAAATAAATTTATATTTTATAATAATATCAAATGTTTGAAAATTTTGAAAAACGACCTAGACAACAATCCGTTTAATGGCATCACTATCCGAGGCGATATAATGGCGAACTCTTCATCCCCCTCTTCTTTTGCATTTGATTCCTTCTCATTTATGCCTCTCTCATCCTTAAAAACTACGAATCCACCTCCTCTATCTTCCTATGTCTTTTCTCCTGTGAATTTGACTGGAGTCAATCGTGATGTAAATCTTGCATCAGATCCAATTTCAAATTCATATCCGTCGGTTGTTTGACAGCAGACGGAATTTTTCAAAGCCAAATCAGATTACGCTTCTCTCTTTAAAGCTTTGCCAAGAAATGCAGGTAGCTATAAGACGATTCAATTTGATATAATTAAGGATAGGCGTCCGAAGGCGCCTCTTTCCATAATCAAGGATGAAGGTTTGAAATACTGGAGTAATCACCTGGTTGGATTCTTATTGGACGGTACTCATTCTTATCTTTCTGTGGTTAATTTCCTTAAGAGATTTTGTAAGTTACATGGTGATTTCAGTACTAAATTTGATGGTGTAAATTTTTTCTTCAACTTTACTTAGGATTGTGATTGGGATAAAGTGTTGCAAGCTGATCCTGTTTTCATTAATGGTATAATGTTTATTATTACAATTTGGGGTCCCTCGATTGGAAATTCTCATTTACAAATTAAGAAAGTTCCTATGTGGATTCATCTTAATAATATCCCCATTCTTCATTGGGCTTTAGTTGGCATTAGCTGGTTAGCATGTCAAGTTGGTAGGCTGATTTGCTTCGACGGTAGTACTGAGAAACTACAAAGGTTCAAGTACGCTAAAGATCTCATTGAGATATCGCTTAAGTTTGATTTACTTGATATTATTGAATTGGTTGAATTAGGTGACTGTCCACCTATTAAAATCTCTTATGATTGGAAACCATTTATCTGCTCCTTTTGTAATTGTTTTGGACATCTAACTTTGAAATGTGACCTTAGGCAGAGAGTGGATAATGATGAGGATATGAATAATACTGTATTTGTTAATGATAAACTTCATTTAGATAGAAATGTTAATCAAGGATGGAAGAATGGTAATAGTTGTGTTGACAATGACTGTGGATGGACAACAGTTAAGCCTAAGAAGAAGATGGTTTGGAAAGAGAAAAATAAGATATCTTCGAATGATAACGTAACAGTTGAATCCATGGACACTCATGGTGTTAAACTAAATGGTTTTGTCGATTCAGGGGGTATAATTCATACAAATGGTGCTTCAGGTAGTAGTGAGAAAGTTGTTCCAATTGTAAATTTTGTTGACAAGTATGGTGTAAAACCTTCAGAGTTTAATGGTGCTTCTGAGAATGTAAATGTTAGCGATGTATCTTTGAATACAGTTGGAGATAAACATGACATCAATGGTATGGATTATGGTCTAGACATGTTGTTTAACAGTGAAAAGGATATGCTTTGTGAACATGAAACTGCAGTGAAACAGGGGTACACTACGTCTGGTTTTACTACCATGTCTTGTGCATCTTCTATGAGTGCCACCTCTTCTCAACCTTTGGCATGTTCTTCTTCTGGTCAAGCATCTTATCTGTCACCATCTAATTTCAATAATACAATGATTTCTTATTCATCTTCGTCACTGTCAAAGTCATCTTATGTCAATTTGAAACCTTTAACAAATATTCGGTTACCAGTAGTATCAGGCTTGGGACTGAAACTTCCTATTTTAAATTCTTCTTTGGCATCTTCATCTTCTTCTATTACAAGCTTACTCCCTTCGTCTAAGTCTAAGAGCATCAAACTAACAGGTAAATTTTGGGATGATCCAGATGAAGGGAACGATTACAAATTAGAGGATGTGTTGCCCTTGAGTTGTAATTTGACATCCAGAAAGCGACATACGAGAAGGAATCCTATTTGACATATACTTTCTTGTTGGTGTTACCTTTGGAATCTGTCTTTTGATGCTTTGATGAACAACAGGTCTATTTTGTTTTGGAGCTATTCTCTATTTTCTGCTGGATAGTTTTAAAATGGACTGAATTGGGCTTCGTAGTTTATCACTGCTATGAAGTTGGAGCTTTTCAAGATTCTGCTATATTTATAGTCAATATTGTTCTTGGGTATTAAGTGCATTCTTAGTTAATGAAATAAAGTAGTTAGTGATACTTGAACTGCAGATTCTTTTTCGTATTTGTGATATTTGGTAATAGTGAATAGTGATAAGTAAAACAGGGAATAGTGATTGTCGTTCGTGGTGTATGTTGTTTATGTTGGTCTTGTTGTAATTTGTAATCATCTTATTGATCAATAAGAAAATTTGCGCTGCCTTTCAAAATGTTTGATTTTATTTTATTAATTTTGTATATCATATTAACATGTCTATATAATTTTATTAATTTATATATTTTGAAACAAGATATATGAAAATAAGCAGACAGACAAAGTTAATAACTAAAATTTAAACAGGGATTTTCTTATTTAAAGGTTGGAGGGAAGTTTGAAAGTTTAAGCTTTTGAAATTCAAAATTTGAATTTCATTTTACAAGCCTTTATGTCGATATATGGACATATGTATGTCGACATGCATGTAAAACTTCAAAGAACATATGGTTTTGTGACTTTAGTTTTAAATTATCGATTTATATTTTAAGTTTAAGTATTTATTTAAATAATATTAATCCTAACAACCATCCATAATTTATTTTATTATTTTATTTATTATTTTATAGATATTTTGAATTTCAAAATTCAAACTTTAAATTTCAAGTTTGAATTTTAAAGTTTTGAATTTCAAATTCAAAGCAAAGCAAACAAGCAAGACAATCAAAGCATCCATTCAACCAAAAAATTAATTAAAGCATACCCAATTTTTAGATCCATTTCTTCGATATTTTTTGAATTGCAATGAAACACATATCTGAATTTCCGATTGTTGGCTCTTCATCGCTTGATGATGAATCTGAATCATCTGGACAAGGACACATCCTTTTTATATGGTCTGGTGTGTTGCAATTATAACATCTATCTACATTTTTGGCGTCAAAATTTTGAATTTGAATCTGAACTTTGAATGAATGGACACTTCAACTACTATAACCCCAAAATCATATCCCTTCATAAAATCTTTTTTGATGAATGATCATCTTGATGTCTTTTGGCCAATAGTCATAAGATATAACTACTTTTCCTGCAAAACAACAAACCTTTTCAGAGAATCAAGCGAATTTTCAAAGTAACTAATTGTAATTTGAGATAATAACATCATGATGATTCTGCGATATATACTTTCAAGAAATATATCATGATAACTTTAGTTTTCAATAAAATTGAATGCAGACTCATCTAATACTTATGGAATGCAGGAATTTAAACAAATGCTCAAAATTTTCCATTTAATATTATCAAAAATCAAATTGTGAACTTTTTGAAAAACCATGTTTCGATACCAATTGTTAGGGAATGCAGAATGGATCGTTAAGGCAAAACTAACACTATAGGGGGGTGAGTAGTGTTTTTATGGAATTTAACAAGATCTAAAACTTATATGATCTACATTATGAATCACACACCATGGAGATAGTCACATACACAGAATCAAACAAAAACATAATGATAAACAAAATTAAAATGTAGAAAAGGAAAGAACACACTAGATTTTATATTGGTTTGGATTACTCCTACGTCCAGTCCCACGCAACGTTGGATTACGTAGAGTTTTATTACTATATCAATATCAAAGTACAACACCCTTGATTTCACGGCCACAAGGTTACCACCGATTCCAAACGCCCTTGATCAAGTATATTCCACTTGATTTAACCGGCTACAAGGTTAACATCGTTTCCTTCCTTGATTTCACGGCTACAAGGAATACACCGTTTCCAAAACTATCCCAAATGATTACAACAACCCTATAACTCTTCAATAGCACTTCGATTCAGAGAGTAATGAGTAGAGGTGAGAAGAGGAGAAGTTTTATATAATTAGACTTGAAATCGGCAGAGTATAAGTGTAGAAATCATAAAAATATGATATAATAATGGTGTAATCAAAGGAGATGGATATAGAGAAGAAGAATGATTAAAAAAATTCAAAATCAACCCTTATTTATAAGATTTGAAAGGTTGCAACGCTTCTGGAATGTTACAAATAGTGAAAAGACACTTCCTTTGAAAATTGAAAATATAACAGTTATATGTCGACATGGCTATATATGTATGTCGACATATATTGTTTAAAATTTGAAATTTAAGCATTTTTCAAGTGTTCTAATACATAAATAATTCTGGAAATTCTTGAATTAAAACATAGTGATATAAATAAGTATAATAAAGTAGAAAATCATATGAAATCTTAAATATAAACTATTATATAATATATAAGTATAAATTAAATAACTATATATAAACATATATAAACTTATAATCTTTAAAATTTGAGTTTAAAATCAAAAGTAAGATAGAAAATTAAATAAGACTAGAGTTTGAATTTTAAAAATTAGAATTTGAAAAACAGAATTTGAATTTGAACTTGGAGTGCTATTCAGAATCTTATATAAACTAGACTCTATAACTATATTCTCTTGAACTCTTGACATCTTTATTACTCATGAGGCTTGAATCTTATCTGAATTTTGAATCTCTTGAATCATTAAAACTCTTATATTGTACAGTCTTCAGTATTAATTCCTGTATACAAATCTTGCATATATGTATATGTATATATTCTAGATAGAAATGTCAGTATATATTTTATAATCAATTAATATTGAAATAAGGTTGTTGTCATCAAAACTCCATTCATCAACAATCTCCCCCTTTTTAATGATGACAACCTAAGTTTATAAAATATTCATACCTGTTCATAAATTTTGATTATGATCCTTCTTACACTCCCCCTATCATTATGAATGCTATATACTCTCCCTTATCCTAAGTCTAACTAATCCTTATATTTTATAATTTCTCCCCCTTTGTCATTAGAAAAAAGAAATTTTAAAAATACACCACCTAAATCCTATATCTATCTGTACATATCCTACGATTAAAATATTTGATTCTATACTAAAGTACTAATACTATGCTATACCTATAGTAGACTATACTAGACTAAACTAAGTTGTACTCCCCCTAAAATTATGACTATACTAGTCTAATAAACTAAGCAAACCAATCAATATTTATAATCAATTTAAACAAGCAAATTTTTACAACCCAAATTCGCCCGTAAGGGAAAGCCCGGCTTGAGTTAAGAACAAGACAAATCAGAACGCAAACAGAAGAACATTTCATTTCTTAGTACAACAATTTCATCAGAGTACCAGAATATACAGAGTACGAATAAAATATACATCAGAAAAATATCAGAGATTTAAAATACATTACATAGCAGCGGAAAAATAATACATAACACAACTGAAAGAGATACACGGATACAAAGCTTTCCGAATATAGCTCCACCTGTAAACCAGGATCCTATAAAATAGAAATCTGCAAAACCAAAACTGCTAGCTGCCCATGTGGAAAATAGGGCACCCAGAGTTTAGGTTAAAACAATAAACTCTGAGTCAGTCATGGATGTAATGACCCGGGTATTTCGCGATCCTGGTTATCGACATAAACTCAATGTCGACTACCCAAGCATCGGAAAAAACAGGATAGTCCATGAAAGAAATTAGAGGGTGAGAATAGATAAGATAGAAACTAAGAATTGAAGAAGAAGAAGAAGAACATACAACATCAGAGTAACACGAATCTCACAGCGGAATGAACAACATATAATAGATAACATATCTTTGAAATAAAATCAGTATGTGTATACAGTAACATTATCAGAGTACAACACTTACAACACAACGGAAATAACAATAGCTATAAAATCCTAAGCCTCCTGCTCCAAGCTCTCCAAGTATATCTGTAAAATCCTGACTACTTGACAGCTAGTACAAAATTGGGCACCCAAGAGTTTAGGGAAAACAAAACAAAATAAACTCTGGGTCAGTCATGGGACTGGTGTGAGTAAAATAATTTAAAAATAGTTTGAGCAATAAAACGATATCTCGTAAGACCACGCCATATAACGAAACGGGGTTTTTCCCTTATGAGAATCCAAAATAATCTTTATATCAATTTTTTTTTTGATATTATAATAGTGTCTATCAACCACAATATAGTAATCATCTATCAGAACGCTTTCATCTCACGTTCTACATATATAGTATACAATCAAAACCGTGAGCACTTATTGGATAATGGATTTCCAACTATGACAAGGTATGGAACCACCTTCCGATAGTGTACCTCTAGAGAGGAATATACTGGGTTCAACAAGAACATCTTGCAACCCGGCCACACATGACCGACCACTCATTTCGGTTGAGTGTATCGAATGTATATCACCAACGGTTGGGATCAGCAACCGTTTCCCGGACGGGACAACATCGAATAGATTAAAGAATGAAATGAATATCTCTAGAAAGGTGATAATACACACTAATGGAAGCAACCCACATAGCCATGCTGCCTGCTCGATTATTTTCATTTCCCGGTTGTGAGGCTGGAGGCCACGCTTATCTCTGACAGATCACACAATTATTCACTTTGAATGTCACATCGTCATACCCTCCAAATCACAAATTGATTTCCCAAAAATTACAACGGGTATACAGCTAAGAGAAACGAATTCCTCCACCACCAAACGTACATACGTTTGAAGAGATCAACTTCCGTAATCCATTAAATATACTCTATCAGACATTCTTCCACACAGGTTGTCCTGGGACTGGACAAACCGAAGGCACTATTCTATAAATCCATCTTAGGCAATTTCTACCTAGGATTTGACAGAATGACCCTTGCACAAACTCCGTCTTCAATTATCTTCATCATATTTGATCGCAACGCTAACACCCATACAGAGTGGTTTTCAGATAATGAATCTGATCACGGTCTCTCCGTATTGACAACAGAAAATGGTCAAAAACTTTGATAGTCGGTGAGTTAACTATCAAAGAAAAACACATGCGCAAACAACGGTCGTATTTCCAAATGGAAATCTTACCGAGCAAATCATCAATCAACACTGATCCACTTTAATTTATTTTGTCATTCAATTATTCATTTCCCTATTCCTGTTTCCATATATTCAACATTTCTTATTTTCTAAATTTAGAAAATATACGTTATTAACATTGGAAAACATTTCCATTTCTTATTTTCTATATTAGAAAACAGTCTGATTCTTATTCAGAAAACATTTCCCGAACTCCTACATTTGGATTTAAAAAGATGTTTAAATAAAACATCACTACGCCAACTCTGAACATTTCACTCGTTAACTAAATTCACTTAACCAACCTTCACTATCGAACCTTAACCATTCCTTAGTTAAAAAGGAAGTCAATCAAGTTAGGGTATAACTACCTCTAAGACCTTAACTGAACAACATTTCTAACCTCGAAATAGACAAAATTCACCTTTTAATTATTTAACAAACTTCCTTACATAACTCTCTTTCAAATAATCACTATTCGACAACTCTTTCCTTCGAATAAACTATATTTGATAATCTCTCTTTTGAATAACTATATTCGATAACCTTTCTTCGAATAAACTATATTCGATTAACTTTATTCGAATAACTAATATTCGATTAACTCTAATCGATTAACTCTATTGGATTAACTCTATTCAATTAACTCTATTCAATTAACTCTATTGGCTTAACTCCTTTCGAATAAACTATATTTGATTATTCGAATAAACTATATTCGATTAACTCCTTTTCGAATAACTAATATTCGGTAACTCCTTTCGAATAACTAATATTCGATTAACTCCTTTCGAATAAACTATATTCGATTAACTCCTTTTCGAATAACTCTATTCGATTAACTTCTTTTCGAATAACTAATATTCGATAACTCCTTTCGAATAACTAATATTCGATAATTCCTTTTGAACAAACTATATTCGATAACCTTTCTTCAAATAAACTATATTCGATTAACTCCTTTACTATTCGAATAAACTATATTCGATTAACTCCTTTAATTCGACTAACTCTAATTCCTTTTATAATCCTACTTACTTTCCAAATATCTCCTTTTATGATATCTTATTTATTTTCTAAATGAATATTCCTTTTATCTTTCTATTTATTTTCCCAAATAAAAATTCCTTTTATCTTCCTATTTGTTCAACAAATATTTCCTTTTCAATTCTATTTATTTAAAAAATAAATATTTCCTTTCCAATTCTATTTATTTAACAAATAAATATTTTCATTTTGTAATCTATTTATTTTCAAAATAAATATTTCCATTTATAATCTATTTATAAATGTTTTACAATTATTTCCTTTTCAGTTCTATTTATAAATGTTTTACAAATATTTCCTTTTCAATTCGATCTGTAAATGTTTTACAAATATTTACTTTTCAATTTGTTTTCACAAATATTTCCTTTTCTATTTGTTTTCACAAATATTTCCTTTTCTATTTGTTTTCACAAATATTCTTTTTCTTTTTGTTTTCACAAATATTTCCTTTTATATTTGTTTTCACAAATATTTCCTTTTATATTTGTTTTCACAAATATTCCTTTTCTATTTGTTTTCACAAATATTTCCTCTTTTATTTGTTTTACAATTATTTCCTCTTTCTATTCTATTTATTTGACAAATAAATATTCTTTTCAATTCTATTTATTTAACAAATGAATATTTCTTTTCAATTCTATTTATTTAACAAATAAACATTTGTTTTATAACTCCTTTGATTTTATAATTATTTTCTTTTATAAAATCCTCTTCCTTTTATATAAAAAATCCATTGATTTTATATAAATAATTTATTTTCAAAACACACTTTGAAAATCCCCTTTTTTATATCCCAGTATTTCTTACGGTACTTAAAATACCAATTCACAATGATCGATATCATTCAAACACACATAATAAAAAACAGATTATATATCACATCATATAACACAATATATGAAAAACTGTAAAATAAATGTTGAGGAATCCAGTTGGATTCCTCCGAACTATTTCCCTGCATCCACAGATGTTAAACAATATAATTAACATAAACTTCATTGCAATATGAACTATTCTGATAAACAGAATCAATATAAAATTAACGATTTATATATATAACTATATCTATATTTTCAACTAATCAATCAGCAATTTAATCAAACAACCAACATACAGATATCAATCATCATTTATCAATTCTAAATATACGTTGTAAAAATATGAACTGGTAGAGTTGGTTAGTTTTACTCACATTGGACAATCATCGTTAAATAACGATAATTGTCGCTGGATTCAGTCGGACAATTTATTTTGCTATAAATTGTAACGAGCTCCAATTCACTCCTAGTCAGTTCCATCGTGTAGATCCCGTCCATACGATCCCAACGGATCTTGTTTCGTCCAATTTTGATACCGTATGGAATATTTATATATTTTTAAAGTTAATACACTGTTTCATATCAATCTAAACTTAAAGTATTTAAATACGGGCTTTACCTAAGTATTCACTGGCCCATCTCAACCCACTACCGCTTACATCAGTCCTTCTTCCCCCATCTAACAACTTCCGTATCCTCTCCTTCACGTCTTCCAATCTATACACCCATCACCAATGTTTCCTTTAAACCCATTTTTAACACACACAGTAGACTACTTCATCCTTCCACCATACTCTTGTGAACTACTTCCTCTCCCGCTAATCTCTCTAAACACTAAATCTAGTCCCTCTTCCAGATTAGTACTCAAGTGAACAACACTACTCCCGATAATAACTTCCATGGCAATGGTCGAAACTTCCTCAAAACCCGTCGTCCTTGTCAGGTCATCGCCCCCTAAGCTCCGCTCGATCCAAATCTTAACTCCATTTTCACTCATCTCCGACTGTAAAGCTCCAACACATTAAACCCAGGCTGCCACTGTTTAAAAAACAACAAACATTTTTGGATCCGAACACGGCAACCTTTACATCGGATTAAAGCACTCATCACACCCGTGCCACACCACTATTACGTAATAAAATGAAAAGAAATGGAGGCTATTACATTGCCTGAGATCACATACAATTTGGTAAGCTTCATATATTATTTAATTAATATATATTGTACCATTATTTGTATTTGTCTCTAAAAATTCCTATGATCACATACAATATCCAAATTTGATGAAAATGGACATGCAGCTACAGTTCGACATTATAGAGCCAACGAAACTGGTTTTGTAGAATTACGACTCCATTTGCTCACACAGCGTATTTTTAACCATCAAAATATTGACTGTTTTTCATAGTAAAAATCTGTACGGCCACACACTGCTCCAAAAATCATGAAAATTGAAATCTTACAATAATTTAATATTACGGATCCAACAAAATTAGTTTCGTCGGAAACGGAGATCGTTTGCAAAACTGGCTATTTTTAAAGCTCTAAATAAATCCATTTAAATATTAAATATATTTAAAAATAATTAAATTAAATATTTATAAATAAATATTATCGTTTATATTCACAATAGAATACCATACAGCTCCAAAATATTCCTATATGAATTTCTAACTCGATATTTCAAATCCCGATTAAATCGATATTTGATTTATAATGACATTCCTTTTATAATATAAATAAATCGCTATAAATTATAAAGGAATTCCATAGCGACTTTTCGAAATTTGATTTGGACATAACTCTCTGTCTACACGACGCAATCCCGATTTTTCTCTTCCATTAGAAAAATATACTTCACCAACACCGAACGTTTCTTGTTTCACAGAAATCCGATTTAAAACGGATTTTGTATATTCATTTAAAGTTCGAATCGCCAAATAGCGAACTGCCGCGCCATTTCGAGCTCGATTATAATTATAATATGAATTGTATGTTCAATTGTCATTCAAGTAATATATTCATTATTCTAATTCAAATTCTAAGCTGAATTAAATATTCTAAATTGTCCAGTTCACATTATATTGTCAATTCACTATTTTCGACTATTTCAGAATTAAATATATTATTCTATTATTTAAATTAATTAAATATTCTAAATTATTTAATTAAACAACCCTTTAATTCTCTAAATCGCTAAATAAGTAATTAAATTAATTAACTATTATACCGTAAAAATACGGGACATTACATTCTTCCTCCCTTAAAATAATTTCGTCCTTGAAATTGTTAAGGTAGAAAACAAACTCTATTACTGGGAATTTTTTTTGTTTACTTCTTATCTTCAGTTTTAACTGAATCAATTAATTTCAATTAAAATATTAATTTATTTCTATCAACGAATATTTTCAAAAATTCTGAAAAAAAAATTAACACCCGAAATTTCTGAAAATTTTCGCCAGCACCTCCTTTGTACTGGTCAATAGCTCAAACTCCAACTCGCCTCTCTAGGCCTTCTTCAATCCAAAAGAAAATCAAACAGCCAAGCGGCTTGCCAATTTGGCTCATCAAAATCTCAAACCCATATATAATATAAACTGGTAGCTTTTTGTTGGGCATTCAACTCAATCACTTCCATCTGTTACCAATTCAACACAAACAAATGTCATTCCAATCAATCTCCAATCAATTCATTCTCAAACCAAATCATTCACTTATACCAAAGTCGAATTTCATTTCAAACTCGAGTTCCATTCTCGATTCCAATTCTTAACTTATCACGTCAACTTAATTCCAGATTCCTGTCTCATAATCTAATCTTATTCGATTTCAATTCAATTTCAGTTACCACTTAACTGGCTTTACTTTAATTTCAATTGGCTTTCACAAGTATTATTTAACTTGCTTTTAATTCATCAATCTCTCCTTGGGAGTTTTAAACAGCTTCGCTTTTTTCAAAAATCAAACAATCCTTTTCGAAACTCAAACAACTTGTTTTCGCAAAACATTTCCAAAAACAAAACCTTTGGTAGTAATCCATCACTTAAAAACTCGAAAATGAACACCGATGATGTCATGATCATCATCGAAATTTATTTCTAGCTATCGAAGTGAGTTCAATACTATGTCACTTTCAAAACCATATCTAAACACTTCCATTTTGAAATTCATTTCAAAATACCATTTACAATGCTTTAAAACAATTTAAAATCTCTCAGGATTTTAAAATTCTCGTATATTTAATCTAATTCCATTTACAAACACTTTTCATGTTTTTCGGAATTTTAATTCAGATTTAATTTGTAACACCCCACCTCCATTAAGGTCACTCACAAAGGGAATGCCTTAACATCAGTGGAGCGTTTTTGGTAAATAGACACAGAATATCACAAGACAGATATAAAAATTTTGCAGCGGAAAATAAACAACTTTATTAAATCACCAAAATATTTTGTTACATAATACCACGAGTCATAAAACCCTTACAACAAAATACTTCTGTCTTATATTAACAGAGTACATAGGTATTTAAAAGAAAACATCATTCCCCATATTAAAGAGCAAGCCATATAAGAGACAGAGACTCGAGCCATACTTCAAAAGCAGCTCCTAGAAGATGATATCTCAGAAGTAGCTCCTAGAAGATGATATCCAAATCTTGACTAAACCTTTGTGTTTCCTCCCTGAGAACCTGGGGGGAACGGAAGAAAAGAGGCGAAACAAACTAGGTCAGACATACGTCTGGTGAGTCCAGTAACTTTTAGCCAGTAAATAAATAAAGGTAAACATGACAGGCATACAAAGTGGATAGGAGGATCACGGTACAGATGACAGTTATGACAGGACAAATAAGGTAAGGTGTATGCTTCACTACAAACTACTCTGCACTATTACTAGTCAAATCAAGATGGGATGATCCCTTCCGCTAATGATAACGATGGTGGTAGTTTCGTGTATTCCTAGCTGCTGTCATAGGTGCCGCCTGGTCCTATCTCAACTAGTCGTACCCACTACCCTCCTACTATAAATTGGTAGACTTAGGGCATACGTCCGGGTATACCCTAACCACTACCCTACTCGATCGGCTCCCTACTCTGTAGATACCCTGTGCTGGTCCCACAACTAGGGGGTATCACTTCCCTAAAGTGGCAACCTAAGGTGTGCACAGTTATACCTACTGGTGTCACGGTCGTCTTGTCCCCCTCTGCCCGGCCCATGCACACACATGTCCCCGGTCGGTTTGCGCCACCCACACCATTCGTCTCGTTTTGGATCTCTTACAATCAATCAGTAAGCGTGCCCCTTCCCCGCCTAGTACGGAGTTCTTTACTTTGATACCCCCCCAGGTCACTGACTGAAATGGGTCCCACACAACATGATACAAGCTCTCCCCTATGTCTTGTATCCCCACTAGGTTTTCTACTGACTATGTATAGCCTAAGGTGTCTTTAATTACATAGCCCTCAATCAGTTATGCGTACCTATAGGTGTCTTTAATACATAACCCCTATTCTACCTATCGGTTATGCGTACCTATAGGTGTCTTTAATACATAACTCTATCTATTCCCATTAGTTATGCATACCCCTATGGGTGTCTTTAATACATAACTTTACTATTTTGCCCCGGTTATGTATACTGTTGGTGTCTTTAACCCTTTTTATCTGGTTAAGTTTGTGGGCCTATATGTATTAATATTACCCACCTACCCTTTAGTTGTACTTAACCCTCCCACTGATTTAATCCTATTTATTAACGGTTAAGTTTGTGGGCCTATATATAATAATATTACCCACCTATCCTTCTGTTGTACTTAACCCACCCACAATCCAACTCATTTTACTTAACCCTAACTTATGTCTATCATCATACAGTCCATATGTACAAAGTTAGGTTAAGTAGTCTTTTCTTATTACCATGTCCAATTATGGTTATATTGGTTAAGCTGGTTTGAACCCTTTCACTTAGTTTATGATTAGGTTCTTCTTAGTCCACCAATGCACTGGTTAAGAGAATAACTCCCTTAGTACCAACCCCGAAGACCGAGATCAACATCAGATTGTTACCTAGAGAATCACTCACTTAACCAAACTTCTGTTTATCATCCATATTTGTCTTTAATCAGCATTAATTTATTATTGAGACACCTAATTATATTTCACATGCCACCCAAGGCACCCACTTAATTCCACATGCCACCCAAGGCACCCAATTAACCCCTCATGTTCCACTACATGTTTATCTGGTTAAGTGCTTCTTAATTCATTAAGACCGTAACCTCATAAAGATCTCCCACATTATACTGGCATTTGTAGCAGCTGGATTTGTCGGGCGGGTCCGGGCAGTCTTACACCACAAAAGAGTCTAACCTCGTGTCTTTACAACTGTCACGCATTTAATTTATGACAAAGACCTCCCACATTAGACTGGCATTTGTGGTAGCTGGATTTGCCAGGTGGGTCCGGGCAGTCTTACACCACAAAAGAGCCTAACCTCGTGTCTTAGACGATTAATTACTCCTAATTAATATTTCCCCAATTTGAATCAATTTCCCTATTCAAATTATCAATCAATTCCATATTTAACTATGGCCATAATTGACTCAATTATGTCCATCTAATTATGGTATGTAAAATCATACCAATTTCATCACAAATTTATTTTATGCCTTTTAAGGCATTTATGCAAATTCTCAATATTAAATCTTCAAACTTCAATTGCTTAAACATTCCTCTTTTGATTAATTAAGTTAATTAATTAATCCTTTCCTTTTTATAGGTGTCAATACCTATCTTATTAACAATTTGAATTTCCTATCCATAAATGGTCATATTCAAATTATACCATTTTTACCCAATTTTACCCATGTCATAATAGGTAACTATTTATATGTTTCCCTACCAGAATCATGTGTCCAATTTACATAATCACTATGTAAATTATGTCTATTACAAATTCCCCTTTTTCCCCGTTTCTTAGCTAGCGTAACCGTTTGCGTTTTTGGCGTCATCGAGGCTACAAAATAGTCTCGCCATAACAATAAAATAAAGGGAATGACAAGGTGATCGTTTTCAGTACAATTTTTGGCATAATCATGACAACTAGGGAAAATGACATGATAACTTCATATATAATTGTGATTCACCACACAATTAACAACTTGCACAGATTCATGATTTTGGAACATAACAACTTGCATAGGTTCATGATTCTCAACATAATTAACAACTTATATAGGTTCACAACATAACAACTTGCATGCTTCATAACATAACCTCTTGCATAGGTGACTTACATAGGTTCATGATCCACAACATAACAACTAGCATAGGTCCATGAATTAACAACCTATCAACTTGCATAGGTAACTTACATAGGTTCATGATTCATAACATAACAACTAGCATAGATTCATGAATTAACAACGCAACAACTTGCATAGGTAACTTGCATGGGTTCATAGTTTCTCAACATAATAATTTGCATAACTTCACGATTCACAACAATAATAAACTTGCATCATATCATGATTCACAACAATAATGAATTTGCATAACTTCATGATTCACAATAATAAGGAACTTGCATCATTTCATGGTTTACAACAATAAACTTGCATAACTACAAACAACATATACCCAAATCATAGTCTACTACAATTCACTTCTATTTATTTAAACCTAAAAGTGACTAGAACTCACTGAATAAGGGGTCTTAAGTTCTGGGATCAGAATTCTATAATTGATTAGCGTTCCCTTGTTGTAGACAATTTCGTTGTTGTAGTTTTAGGCTTGATTTGAATTGAATTATTGTCTTTAATTTGCTTCTAGTTGGTGGCGGCTACTCTAGGGTTTGGAGTGACAACATGACGGCTAGTGATCTAATTTGGATTTGATTCTAGGGTTTGAGTCTATACATGTTTATATAGAATTTCAGTTTAATTATAGCCGTCAAATGACCCTAGAGTTAATCGCAACCATTCAGTCCAGATTAGAGCTATCCAGAAACCCTAATGACTCATTAACTAGTCAGAAATGACTCAACACTGACTCACCGTTCGAACCAGAGCCTCAGAAATATGTGCAGATTTTTACCTCGGCCTGGGCGCACCTGCCAAGTGCGCCAGTACAATATTGCATGGGCGCACTTCCCAAGTGCGCCAGTGCAATTTTGTTCTGGCGCACTTCCCAAGTGCGCCATTGCATTCTGGCCCATTTTTGGTTTTTCTGCCTAACTTCGTTCATCCATATCTTCTTCATACGGCATCCGTTTTACGCAAACTCGGACTCTATCTCAACCAGAATTCCGAGACGAACGCAATGGCGTAACCCTTTCCCTTAATTCCCACATTTGAAATTAAGTATTCTTTAATTTAGTTAATCTGATTATTCAAAAATTCGGGGTGTTCCATAATTCATCTGATTTCATATATTTCACTTATATGAATTCTAATTGATTATTTACATAATCGTTTAATTTATAATCTTACTCGATTATAATAACAACCAATATTTCCGATATATTATAATCATTTCAATATAAATCCTTAATATCAAAATATAATTTGGGTAAAATTATTTCGTTTACCCTTTTTTTACAAAACATACAGTGTTGGTTCATCGTATTAGAGTGTTTAGAAACTCCTACCGATACAATGGATCAAACTGATCGACCAAAAACCATAATCAACTAAACCAACAAATCTCCACAATATAAAACAATTTTTTATATCAATAACAAATACGTGCTCATATATATACACTCAAACTGAATCTAGGGTATTACTAACACCATCTCTACTAAGCCACGCCACAAAGCCAAGGTAATTACTTAACCTTAAGCTCTGATACCACTGTAACGACCCGGGTATTTCGCGATCCTGGTATCGACATAAACTCAATGTCGACTACCCAAGCATCGGAAAACACCAGATAATCCATGAAAGAAATTAAAGGGTGAGAATAGATAAGATAGAAACTTAGAATAGAAGAAGAAGAAGAACATACAACATCAGAGTAACACGAATCTCACAGCGGAACGAACAACATATAATAGATAACATATCTTTGAAATAAAATCAGTATATGTATACAGTAACATTATCAGAGTACAACACTTACAACACAGCGAAAATAACAATAGCTAAAAAATCCTGAAGCCTCCTGCTCCAAGCTCTCCAAGTATATCTGTAAAATCCTAACAACTTGACTGCCCGTACAAAATTGGGCACCCAAGAGTTTAGGGAAAACAAAAAAAATAAACTCTAGGTCAGTCATGGGACTGGTGTGAGTAAAACAATTTAAAAACAGTTTGAGAAATAAAACAATATCTCATAAGACCACGCCGTATAACGGAACGGGTTTTTCCCTTATGAGAATCCAAAGTAATCTTTATATCAAAATTCTTTTGATATTATAATAGTGTCTATCAACCACAATATAATAATCATCTAGCAGAACGCTTTCATCTCACGTTCTACATACATAGTATACAATCAAAACCGTGAGCACTTATTGGATAATGGATTTCCAACTATGACAAGGTATGGAACCACCTTCCGATAGTGTACCTTTGGAGAGGAATACACTAGGTTCAACAAGAACATCTTGCAACCCGGCCACACATGACCGACCACTCATTTGGCTTGAGTGTATTGAATGTATATCACCAACGGTTGGGATCAGCAACCGTTTCCCGAATGGGACAACATCGAATAGATTAAAGAATGAAATGAATATATCTAGATAGGTGGTAATACACCCTAATGGAAGCAACCCACATAGCCATGCTGCCTGCCCGATTTTTTTCATTTCCTGGTTGTGAGGCTAGAGGCCATACTTATCTATGACAGATCACACAATTATTCACTTTGAATGTCACATCGTTATACCCGCCAAATCACAAATTGATTTCCCAAAAAATACAACGGGTATACAGCTAAGAGAAATGAATTCCTCCACCACCAAACGTACATACGTTTGAAGAGATCAACTTACGTGATCCATTAAATATACTCTGTCAGACATTCTTCCACACAGGTTGTCCTGGGATTGGACAAATCGAAGGCACTATTCTGTAAATCCATCTTTGGCAATTTCTACCTAGGATTTGATAGAACGACCCTTGCACAAACTCCGTCTTCAATTATCTTCATCATATTTGATCGCAACGCTAACGCCCATACATAGTGGTTTTCAGATAATGAATCCGATCCCGGTCTCTCCGTATTGACAATACAAAAATGGTCAAAAACTTCGATAGTCGGTGAGTTAACTGTCAAAGAAAAAAACATGTGCAAACAACGGTCGTATTTCCAAATGGAAATCTTACCGAGCAATTCATCAATCAACACTGATCCGGTTTAATTTAATTTGTCATTCAATTATCCATTTCCCAATTCCTGTTTCCATATATTCAACATTTTTTATTTTCTAAATTTAGAAAATATACGTTATTAACATTGGAAAACATTTCCATTTCTTATTTTCTATATTAGAAAACAGTCTGATTCTTATTCAGAAAACATTTCCCAAACTCCTACATTTGGATTTAAAAAGATGTTTAAATAAAACATCACTACGCCAACTCTGAACATTTCACTCATTAACTAAATTCACTTAACCAACCTTCACTATCGAACCTTAACCATTCCTTAGTTAAAAAGGAAGTAAATCAAGTTGGGGTATAACTACCTCTCAGACCTTAACTGAACAACATTTCTAACCTCGAAATAGACAAAGTTCACCTTTTAATTCTTTAACAAACTTCCTTACATAACTCTCTTTCGAATAATCACTATTCGATAACTCTTTCCTTCGAATAAACTATATTCGATAATCTCTCTTTTAAATAACTATATTCGATAACCTTTCTTTGAATAAACTATATTCGATTAACTTTATTCGAATAACTAATATTCGATTAACTCTAATCGATTAACTCTATTGGATTAACTCTACTCAATTAACTCTAATGGCTTAACTCCTTTCGAATAAACTATATTCGATTAACTCCTTTTCGAATAACTCTATTCGATTAACTTCTTTTCGATTAACTAATATTCGATAACTCCTTTCGAATAACTAATATTCGATAACTCCTTTCGAATAACTAATATTCGATAACTCCTTTCAATAACTAATATTCGATAACTCATTTCGAATAACTAATATTCGATAACTCCTTTCGAATAAATTATATTCGATAACCTTTCTTCGAATAAACTATATTCGATTAACCCCTTTACTCTATTCGAATAAAATATATTCGATTAACCCCTTTAATTCGACTAACTCTAATTCCTTTTATAATCCAGCTTACTTTCCAAATATTTCCTTTTATGATATCTTATTTATTTTCAAAATAAATATTCCTTTTATCTTTCTATTTATTTTCCCAAATAAATATTCCTTTTATCTTCCTATTTCTTCAACAAATATTTCCTTTTCAATTCGATTTATTTAACAAATAAATATTTCCTTTTCAATTCGATTTATTTAACAAATAAATATTTTCCTTTTATAATCTATTTATTTTCAAAATAAATATTTCCATTTATAATCTATTTATAAATGTTTTACAATTATTTCCTTTTCAATTATATTTGTAAATGTTTTACAAGTATTTCCTTTTCAATTCTATTTGTAAATGTTTTACAAATATTTCCTTTTCAATTTGTTTTCACAAATATTTCCTTTTCTATTTGTTTTCACAAATATTTCCTTTTCTATTTGTTTTCAAAAATATTCCTTTTCTATTTGTTTTCATAAATATTTCCTTTTCTATTTGTTTTCACAAATATTCCTTTTCTATTTGTTTTCACAAATATTCCTTTTCTATTTGTTTTCATAAATATTTATTTCCTCTTTTATTTGTTTTTCAATTATTTCCTCTTTCTATTCTATTTATTTGACAAATAAATATTCTTTTCAATTCTATTTATTTAACAATGAATATTTCTTTTCAATTCTATTTATTTAACAAATAAATATTTCTTTTAAAACTCCTTTGATTTTATAATTATTTTCTTTTATAAAATCCTCTTCCTTTTATATATAAAATCCATTGATTTTATATAAATAATTTATTTTCAAAATACACTTTGAAAATCCCCTTTTTTATATCCCAGTATTTCTTACGGTACTTAAAATACCAATTCAGAATGATCGATATCATTCAAACACACATAATCTACAACAGATTATATATCACATCATATAACACAATATATGAAAAACAGTAAAATAAATATTGAGGAATCCAATTGGATTCCTCCGACCTGTTTCCCTGCATCCACAGATGTTAAACAATATAATTAACATCAACTTCATTGCAAAATAAACTATTTTGCTAAACAGAATCAATATAAAACTAACAAATTATATATATATATATATATATATATGTATATATATATAACTATATCTATATTTTCAACCAATCAATCAGCAATTCAATCAAACAATCAACACACAGATATCAATCATCATTTATCAATTCTAAATATATGTGACGACCCCAAATCCCATTCAGACGGAGACAAGGGTTATCTTTGGAATATAACACAGAAACCGATAATAACAGAACAAAAATAAATAAATACACCAGATAATGAACAATAGAATACACTAGATAAACGCAATCATCAGAGTTACACAGTATACAGGATCTTACTTAGTACAAATACAGTTCAGCTATACATAAATGTCTACAGCGGAAATAAACCAAATATGTACAATAGGAGCTGAACAGCATAAAAAGAGATAAATAATAGAATCCATCTTCAGCTCCAGCTATCGAGAAAGAACCAGCTAAACCTGAATACAAGGCTGCCCGTGTAGAAAAAGGGGCACCCGAGTTTGAAAGTGAAACAAACTACGAGTCAGTCGTGGAACGGGTTCACTCCATCGGATTGCCAGTGCTTTAAAAACAAATCTTTCTTTTCAACATCGCAATGCTTTTTTATAAAAATGAAGCCATTATAAGACTCAGTTCCCATCACACAATGCAACGCAAACCGGAGGATAGAGTTTTACCTTATAATGGCCAAAATATGATTGATACGAATAAAACAAAAGCATTTGATATTATTACTAGTGTTTATATGTTTCAAAACAATTTCAAATCATAACTATCAATCATAGACGACATGGGTACCATATATCATGTCGCCATATATATATACAATCAAAACCGCACGATGCCGTATTTGGAAATTGGATTTCCTTCCTGAACCAAGGCAAAAGATAGTCCTTACCGAATTCGAGACTGCCTAGCCCGAGCCTTAGGAACAGCCGCAACTGCCCCTTGGATCGTCAGGGCCGGTCCACCGATGTGGATTATTATGCCTGAACAATACGTTTCCCCGCCCTTTGGGGCGTAAACGAGCCAACGAATGACTCCATCGGACCCGGATCGTCCGATCAAACCGAGGCGCCTCGCAACAGCAACAACCACACAGGTGAAAAGTATATAAATGTCAGGGCTGGTAGGTCACTGACACCACGCTAGCTAGAAAGAAACGCATGCCCTCCCTGAGGTCCTTCTCCCGTTTCTGGTTCATACCGCGGTGTGAGGCTCGCGAATTCACATTATACACAAAGCTACGCCACACAGGCGGTGCTTTGATCATCACCACAAGAATTTGCTTTTCAACAGAAGCCCTGATCATTTGCCACTTAGGCATGCCACACTAGCAATTCATGCCATGCGACTGATGTCCATCGATACACAACATCTGAGCTCGTGTGTCTCAGAGAAGGGCGTTAAGAAAAAGAATAAATTCTCCGCCGCCAAACAGATGTATATTTAATAGAGATCAATCAACAAAGAATAAAATCCAATGTCAGACACACAGTCCATTTACAAGTCCGTTCTGGGTCTGAACGAAACCGGAGGCACTAAATACCTCGTAAACCCATCGATCACCACGTACGTCTGGACGATCACCACTCATTATCCATATTTCGGGATGCCTCCCAATCAGGACCTCGGTTACCATCCAAACGAGGTGAAGATCTCAGGTCTTCGACCACCGTCTTCATCTTCGACTTTCAATCGTCGGTCAATTATTTAAAATGAGAATTAACTCGGCCTTTTCAAATAATTCACGGATATTTAGAATTTCAAATCAATTTATTTCAATGGTTAAATCATTCGACAACACCAATTTTGTTCTTTAATGTAATTTTCACACCAAACACATTCAACCATCAAATACCACATAAATCGAGCAAATTCCGTTTATTTCCATTCAATATCGTTTATGATATTTTATAATGATTTATAGCTATTTTTATTTATTTTAAAATAGCCAATTTATTCAAAACGACGCTTCGGGCCATAACGCGGCCGTGGTGCTGTTTTTCTTCAGATTTGATTTACACATATCTGAAAATCTAACCGTTGGATCTTCACAAAATTTACATCATTATAAAGATCTTTTAAAAACGAATCCAACAGTTCCAGTTTCGGGAAAATCCGACGGTCGGATCTCCCTGTATCATCATTTGAAGTTTCGATTTCAAAATACGAACTGCAGCGTCGTTATTCGATTAAATATAATTATATTTTTATATATATATATAAATATAATCGTTTCTGGCGCTGTTTTTCTTCAGATTTGAATTAAACATTCCAGACAATCCAACCGTTGGATTTTTACAAAGTTGGTGTCGTTGGAAAGATATTTCCAAGGCGAACCCAACGGTTGCGGTTTCGGGAAAATCCAATGGTCGGATTTCCCGCACTAGTTGTTTGAAATCACGGTTTCAAAACACGAACTGCACGACCACGTTTCGTTTAATTTTATTTATATTTATATATTTATATAAATATAGTTCATTCAACAATTTCAATATCGTTTTCACTTCAAATATTTCACTACGCCTTTAAATTTTGGAAAATTTCGCCATAACCTCCTTTGTACGGGAGGGGCTGGGAAAATTCCCAAATAGCCACACGGGCGTCTCATGTCAAAAAGAAAAAGAAAAAGCCAAGCGGCTAGCCAACAGGCTTATAAAATCATCACCCTAACAAAACAGTAAATGTGTACCTATTTGTCGGGCACAAAAAATTTATTCCTCTTCTCTAGCCCCTTTGCTATAACCTGTTCAATAAATATGCATGTACATATATACAGTTCTTATCACTTATCATTTTCCATTCAGCTTCATATTGGATTCCATTTGGTTTAAAAACACCATTCATTCTAATGTTGCATGCATAGGCAAAAATCATATCATTAGCTAATTAATGAATATTTCAACTCATGCATATTTATTTGAACAAGTGGCTATTTTTAACACTTCACATTTCAAAGATGATAATTTTGGCGAACTAAAACACATTTCAACACATGACTATTTTCTTTAGTTCCTATGCATGTTGAAAATGATATTTCTTCACAAATATCTATTTCAACGTCCGCATATCTTTAGCATATCACATAGATGATAAAAATGATATTTTTATCATCTAAAATATTTATTCGACAAATAGATGTTTTCAACACTTCATAGTTTCAATAAAAATGTAATTTTTATTGTTCGGTCTTTTTATTCAACACATGAACTTTTCCACTACACACACACTTCTCAACACATGAGCATTTCCACAAATGGATATTTTATTTATGCTGTTCATATAAGAAAGATAGAATTTTTGTTGTTGAAACTATTTATATATAAGGCGAATATTTTACATACATTATATATATTATAAAAATGTGATTTTTATTGTTTAGACACTTCATTCATTCACAAATGAATTTAATTTTCACACATCACTTTTCAACACATGAACATTTCCACACATGGAAATAGTTTGAACATATGACTTTAATTTCAACGCATGAAAATAATTTCAACATATGAAAATTATTCTAACACATAAAGATTATTCAAAATTTCGGCAGCATAACGGCAGGGTAGTTAAAACCGGCACCGACCCTAGTACGGCTCCTCGCTCTACCTTAAAACCTCGCGGTTTTTGACAATGGGGATTCATGCATCTAATTTGCACGCAGGCGGCATGTTTTATTTATTTCATTTCCACAAATTAATCCTATGTGGTTTCAACCAAATATTCCTCAACCACAAATGGGTATTTTTCAACCACAATCAACCAATATCAACCACAAACAATCACAATTAACCATTCATTATCAATCAATTTTCACACCAATCACAACCAATAAATATCGTCCATGGTTTGTGGACGAGGGGCGTATATATATATATATAGCAATTCACTTCTATTTCAACACATATATAATTTTTACAATGCATATATAACTTATACATCGAACGTACAACTTATACAACGCTTATACATGAGGTGTACAATGCTTATATAACTCATACATTGATTATATAATTTATACATCATCGTTTTCCATATCGTTTATAAATTAGAAATCTCACATTGGGTTCCACTCCACCTAAAATAGCAAAAGGCTGAGAAAAATACGCGGTCTCTTCTAGAATGTAGAAGACGTCCACACCGTCACGATGTTTCCTGTTTCATCGAATTTCGTCAACAAATGATAAAGATATGATTTTTCAACGTTTGCAACACTTTAAAGTGTTAAAATCAATTTAAAATTTCCTCAGGCCGTCGAGACCCCTATTTGTTCGAAACTAGGTTTGCTAATTACGATCTAACCATGGCACTTCGCGTCGATCAGGTTCCACCATGTTGTACTGCTCCGAAAGCCGCACCCGTGGGTCCCCATTTCATCGCACTCGAACTTGGTCGGAGGGAGGAAATCCAGCGCGAGCGGCACCACTTCGCGGAGGTGAATCGAGGCGGATATCGCACGATGCCCTCCCAAACTCGTATGGATCTGTAGAGGGAAGAATTCTCTCCAAAATCTCCCAAAGGAGCACCCGAGTTTGATGCGCGTGGAAGGAGATAAGGAGGAGGGAAGCGGGGAGCTACTGTCGCCGTTAATCGCGAGGGAGAAGGAGGAGTGACGGGGAGAGAGAAAAGTTCCTGACCAATTAGATTTTTTATTTATTTATATATTTTAAAAATCCGAAAATACCCCTTGTCACAAACGAACACCAATCCAAACCCACCGACTGTCATCCCTAGCGTTTTACCCCTATTCCGAACACAATGGAATATGTTTCGTAGGCCCATTCGACTGTTTCAGTCAGTTTTCCTTCAAATTAAAATATATAACATTCAATATTCGATTTGAACTTGCATTTCAATTTGCCAGGGCCACAAACTGATTCGAAAAATTCCAAAAAAATAAATCTGGCTATATTTTGACGATACGGTCCTAACAAAACTAGTTTTGTCGAATTCTGAGACCGTTTGCAAAAAGGCCCATTTCTAGTCGATCCAATTTAACTGTAATTGACCAAAACAGGTTTTCCTTTGCCACGCTCACATACTAGCTTCAAAAATTATGAAATTTGAAACCTAGTAATAACTTCACATCCCGGATCCAACAAAAGTGGTTTCATCGAATTCCGAAGTCGTATGCAAAATGGCCAATTTCACGGCTATATAAATTCCATAGCGACCTTTCTGAAAATTCATTTGGCCATAACTTTTGCTTTCCGGTATGAAAATTCGATTTTTCAGATTCGTTAGAAAGGTATTCACTAACAGATTTAAATATTTTTGGTTTCACTAAAATCCGTTTTGTTTTGCACCTGGTATAGTCCGACAAAGTTTGAATTCAAATTTTGAAACTACAGCGCCATTTCAGGCCTTATTTATAATTAGAATTAATTATATTCGTTTTCAATTGTCGATTCAAACTCACTTTTCATCGCTATTATTTAAAATATTTACTTTAAATATTTAAAATCCATTATTTTAGCCAGTTTAAAAAATTTAAATTGGTTCAGATTTTCTGGGTCGTTACAATCTCCCCCACTTAAAACTTTTCGTCCCCGAAAAGGAACAAAGTCGAAAGTGGTTTGATTAATCAACTCTACGTTCGATCTGGCTTCGATTCTCCAACCTTTCAATTTCTGAGAATTTTCCAATTCTTCAAAAAAAATTGGCTAACACTCAGAATTTTCGAAAAATTTCACCATAATTCTATCGTTGATTAAATTAACTATTGTTTCAATAACTCAATTAATCAAATCTACAGTCACCCAACACAACCAACAATCAAATTGTTTTTAACTTTTCAAAATCATACAAATTAATTCCTATACTCTTTTAAAGTCATTCAGACTATAGAGTTAAAAGTGCACATCCATGGAAAGAAAATAACAATAGAATAGAGCACTGATTGGTAATGCAAAGTATGGTAAATGTACCTTGCACCGGAGTCAATCAGAGATATCCACTCGGCATATAGGATGAGCTTTCTGAATGCTCTCCTCAGTTTCCCAAGTACAATCACGCGGATCTCCACTCCATTGCACTTTGACTAAGTGAACCTTCTTGTTCCTCAGCTCTTTGGTTTCTTTGCCGATAATCTTTAGTGGCTCTCTTCTCACAGCCAATTCTGGAGTAATTTCAATATCCTGCTGAGCTGCTTCTTCCACGATCAAGTCTGGATCATGAACGTGCTTTCGAAGTTGAGATATGTGAAATACATCATGAACTCCAGGCAACCAATCAGGCAATTTAACACTATAAGCAAGAGTTTCGATCCGTTCCAGAATAGGAAACAGACCAATGAATTTGGGTGCCAACTTTCCAGTTTTACCGAACCGGATAACTCCTCTCATCGGCGATACTTTCAAATATACGTAGTCTCCAACGTCAAAGGATATATCTCTTCTTCTCCTATTGGCATAGCTCTTTTGTCGGCTTTGAGCGGCGAGTAATCGCTTCCTAATAAAGTCGACTTTGTCGGCAGCTTCTCGGATCATATCTGGCCCCAACACAAGTCTATTTCCGGGTTCAACCCATCAAGCAGGAGATCGGCACGGTCTACCATATAATGCTTCGAATGGCGACATTGTCAGGCTCGCCTGGTAGCTGTTGTTATATGAGAATTCAGCCAAATGTAGATGGTCTTCCCATGATCCGCTGAAATCTAGAACACAAGCCCGCAATAGATCTTCTAAAATACGATTCACCCTCTCAGTCTGACCATCTGTCTGAGGATGATAAGAGGTGCTCAAGTTCAACTTCGTTCCCAGTTCTACTTGAAATGCCTCCCAGAATTTGCTAGTAAATATTGTATCTCTATCGCTGACTATACTGAGCGGCACTCCGTGTAGTCTAACAATTTCCCTGAAGTATATCTGCGCCAGACTCTGAGCAGTCCTGTTTGATCTGACAGGTATGAAATGGGCGGTCTTCGTGAAGCGATCTACGATCACCCAAATACTGTCATTTCCTTTTCTGGTTCTGGGCAGACCATCAATGAAATCCATAGAAATATGTTCCCACTTCCAACCAGGAACATCTAGCGGTTGTAACAGTCCAGCAAGTTTCTGTTGGTCGCTTTTGACTAGCTGGCAAGTAGGGCATCGGCTAACATATAAAGAAATGTCCCTCTTCATCGACTTCCACCAGAAAGTGCGTTTAATGTCATTGTACATTTTGCTTACTCCCGGATGGATACTAAGTTTTGACTTGTGGCATTCATCCAGTACTTTCTTTCGAAGCTCAGGAATGTTAGGGACACAGATTCGACCTTTGAGCCTTAGAATTCCATCATTATCAACTTGAAAACTCGAGGGTTCGCCTTTCTGAATTATCTCTCTGATCTTCTGAATGAAGTGATCATCCTTCTGAAGAGCAGATATTTTATCCATCAATGAAGTCGTGATAATAAAACTGGTGATCATTTCATTCTTTCGGCTTAACGCATCGGCCACGACATTGGCTTTCCCTGGAGTGTATATAATCTCAAAGTCATATGCTGCAAGAAACTCCAGCCAACGTTGCTGCCTCAAATTCAGGTCTTACTGAGTGAACAGATATTTTAACGACTAGTGATCTGTAATCAGTTCAAATCTCTCACCCAGAAGATAATGTCTCCAGATTTTTAAAGAGAATATGATAGCCAATAACTCAAGATCATGAGTTACATAGTTTTTCTCGTGCGGCTTCAGTTGACAGCTAGCATAAGCAATCACTTGGCCCCTCTGCATTAACACTGCGCCAAGGCCTTCTCTAGAAGCATCAGTCCAGACTTTCAAATCCTAATTGCCATCGATGATGGTTAACACTGGAGCAGTCATTAGTCTTAACTTTAGCTCTTCAAAAGCCTCCTCACTTTCTGGAGTCCATTTGAATTTAGAGTGCTTCTTTGTAAGCTTCGTTAAGTGACCAGATATCTTCGAAAAGTCTTTAACGAATTTTCGATAATAGCTAGCCAATCCGAGAAAACAACGGACTTCAGTGGGGGTACTGGGCTGTTTCCAATTCTGAATAGCTGTGATTTTACTTGGATCCACAGTAATTCCTTCTTTTGATACGACGTGGCCCAGAAATTTCACTTCATCTTGCCAGAATATGCATTTGGACAGTTTGCCTTTCAATACATTCCGTCTCAGAATTTCCAGAACCTGTTCCAGATGCTTTTCATGTTCGGCCTTTGATTTAGAGAAGATTAAAATATCGTCAATGAAAACCAGAACAAATTTATTCAAAACTCCTATGAACACTCTATTCATCAGATCGACAAAGTAGGCTGGAGCGTTACATAAGCCGAACGACATTACTAACCACTCATAGAATAAGTCGGGACCTCTGAATGCTGTCATTGGAACACACTCTTCGGCAATTCGAAGTTGATGGAAGCCTGTAGCTAGGTCCATTCGTGAAAATACTTGTGCGCCATTTAATCGATCCAACAAATCATTTATTCGCGGCAATGGATATTTGTTCTTTATGATCTGCTTGTTCAAATCACGATAATCCACACATAGCCGTAGAGTACCGTCGGATTTTGGGACAAACACCACTGCTGCACCCCAATCAGAGAAACTAGGCCTGATCAGACCCTTCCATACTAGCTGTCGTGTTTGATTGTCTAATTCCTCTTTCTCTTTCAAGGACATTCTTCGAATAGCGTGAACTACCGGCCTTGCATTGGGAATCAAAGCGATCCTGAAATCTATTTCTCTCTGCAGAGGTAAGCGAACAACTTCCTCGAACACATCCGCATAGTTCTTGACGACAGGAATATCTTTCACTAGGTCAGGAATATTCTCTGCGACTTCAGGGATATTTTCTATTTGGGCTGGAGAAACATTCAAAGCTGCCCAGAAGTCTTTTCTATTAGCATTCTGACCTTCACAGGGAATGGTTATATAATCACCTGATTTAATCTTCGCCTTTACGACTCTGTCAGCGCATTTAACCTCAGCTTCATATTTGGTCAACCAGTCTAACCCCAAGATAAAATCAAACTCTGTAAAATTCATGACGGCCGCGATGGTAGGGAACCGATAACGAGAAAAGGAAACCGGCACTCCACAAACCCAACTGAGATCAATGGAACCCCCAACCGGATTCTGGACAGTCATTGGTTCCATGAGCTTCTTCAAATTCAAATCTAGTTTCTTAACTGCATTCTTGGCAATGAAGCTTCGTGACGCGCCTGTGACAAACAGTACTTTAACGGGGATATCTTTGACAGTAAGCGTGCCTCCTAAAACATCTGGCCTTTCCTGAATAGCTGAGGGCTCAGAAGTCTCTGCCACTTCATTTACCTGAGCCTCATTGGTCTTTTTCGACAGCCAGCAGTCTTGCTTTACGTGACCAGCTTGATGACAAAGATTACACTTTCTATTTTCTTTAACCTTGTTCTTTGATTTAGATCCCTCCTTCTTTTACAATTTCAAGGACTTACATTTCCTGGACAAATGACCTTTTTGATTGCAGTTTAAGCACATAGCGGTCATTAGTGATTCTTTCTCAGGTCTGGCCCTTTTCCGATTTACTTTGGGCTTCTTACTGACCTCAGACATTGTACTGTCCTCAGGACGATCAGTTTCAGACTCATTTTTATTGCTAGAACTGACTTCCTCTTCGTCGCGCAACATGCCTTTCTTATGGAGATCTTCATACTGATAAGCCATATAAATCATTTCTGAAAAAGGGAGCTTCACATGCCCCATTACTTTATTCTGATATTTCCTTTGAAGCCCGTAAATAAATCTCAGATTCTTTCTCCTCGTATTCTGAATGAGATGGGGAGCAAAGTGAGAAAGTTCGTTGAATTTCTTATGATATTCTGGGATGGTCATATCTCCTTGTATCAAATAAGAAAATTCATCGCATAGTCGCTCAGTCACTTCGGGAGGAGTAAATCTTTCTAGGAAAATCACTTTGAATCTGTCCCAGGTGACATCACCTTCTGGATTATTCTCAATAACTGAATCCCACCAGAACAAAGCTTCATCTTTAAGTGCCCAGGATGCCAGTAATCTTTTCTGGTCATCCCTCAGCTTTAATGCTTCGAAGATTTTCTCAGCAGAACGAATCCAAGCTTGTGTTTTCATAATTGATTCTTCACCCGAGAAAGGTTTTCCACCCAGATTTCTATATTTCATAAATAGGGCTTCTATATCCGGGTCAGTATTACTTCTTCTGTTTATGGCACTCATTTTCTAGTTCTTCTGCAAATAGCAGATCAAGTGTCCGGTCAACAGAAAAGATATTTCAAAATATAGAGACAAATACTTGAATGTAAATGTGTCTATCCAGGTGTTATTTCATTCTGCTACTCATCCTAAGATATTACTGATCCTATCTGTAATGAGTTAACCGTCCTAGAACACTACTGGTTCTATTTCTGACGAGTTCGTTAATATGTTATATTCCAGAACTAAGCTTAACCAAAGCTCTGATACCACGTTGTGACGACCCCAAATCCCGTTCAGACGGAGACAAGGGTTATCTTTGGAATATAACACAGAAACCGATAATAACAGAACAGAATTAAATAAATACACCAGATAATGAACAATAGAATACACTGGATAAACGCAATCATCAGAGTTACACAGTATACAGGATCTTACTTAGTACAAATACAGTTCAGCTATACATAAATGTCTACAGCGGAAATAAACCAAATATGTACAATAGGAGCTGAACAGCATAAAAAGAGATAAATAATAGAATCCATCTTCAGCTCCAGCTATCCAGAAAGAACCAGCTAAACCTGAATACAAGGCTGCCCGTGTAGAAAAAGGGGCACCCGAGTTTGAAAGTGAAACTACGAGTCAGTCATGAGACTGGTATGAGAAATCTACTCAACACATTCAAAATATGGCTAATCACAGGACCACGCCACTTTCGTGGAACGGGCTCACTCCATCGGATTGCCAGTGCTTTAAAAACAAATCTTTCTTTTCAACATCGCAATGCTTTTTTATAAAAATGAAGCCATTATAAGACTCAGTTCCCATCACACAATGCAACGCAAACCGGAGGATAGAGTTTTACCTTATAATGGCTAAAATATGATTGATACGATTAAAACAAAAGCATTTGATATTATTACTAGTGTTTATATGTTTCAAAACAATTTCAAATCATAACTATCAATCATAGACGGCATGGGTACCATATATCATGTCGCCATATATATATACAATCAAAACCGCACGATGCCGTATTTGGAAATCGGATTTCCGTCCTGAACCAAGGCAAAAGATAGTCCTTACCGAATTCGAGACTACCTAGCCCGAGCCTTAGGAACAGCCGCAACTGCCCCTTGGATCGTCCGATCAAACTTAGGCGCCTCGTAACAGCAACAACCACACAGGTGAAAAGTATATAAATGTCAGGGCTGGTAGGTCACTGACACCACTCTAGCTAGAAAGAAACGCATGCCCTCCCTGAGGTCCTTCTCCCGTTTCTGGTTCATACCGGGGTGTGAGGCTCGCGAATTCACATTATACACAAAGCTACGCCACACTGGCGGTGCTTTGATCATCACCACAAGACTTTGCTTTTCAACAGAAGTCCTGATCATTTGCCACTTAGGCATGCCACACTAGCAATTCATGCCATGCGACTGATGTCCATCGATACACAACCTCTGAGCTCGTGCGTCTCAAAGAAGGGTGTTAAGAAAAAGAATAAATTCTCCACCACCAAACAGATGTATATTTAATTGAGATCAATCAACACAGAATAAAATCCAATGTTAGACACACAGTCCATTTACAAGTCCGTTCTGGGTCTGAACGAAACTGGAGGCACTAAATACCTCGTAAACCCATCGATCACCACGTACGTCTGGACGATCACCACTCATTATCCATATTTCGGGATGCCTCCCAATCAGGACCTCGGTTACCATCCAAACGAGGTGAAGATCTCCGGTCTTCGACCACCGTCTTCATTTTCGACTTTCAATCGTCGGTCAATTATTTAAAATGAGAATTAACTCGGCCTTTTCAAATAATTCACGGATATTTAGAATTTCAAATCAATTTATTTCAATGGTTAAATCATTCGACAACACCAATTTTGTTCTTTAATGTAATTTTCACACCAAACACATTCAACCATCAAATACCACATAAATCGAGCAAATTCAGTTTATTTCCATTCCATATCGTTTATGATATTTTATAACGATTTATAGTTATTTTTATTTATTTTAAAATAGCCAATTTATTCAAAACGACGCTTCGGGCCATAAAGCGGCCGTGGCGCTGTTTTTCTTCAGATTTGATTTACACATATCTGAAAATCTAACCGTTGGATCTTCACAAAATTTACATCATTATAAAGATCTTTTCAAAACGAATCCAATGGTTCCAGTTTCGGGAAAATCCGACGGTCGGATCTCCCGGTATCATCATTTGAAGTTTCGATTTCAAAATACGAACTGCAGCGTCGTTATTCGATTAAATATAATTATATTTATATATATAAATATAAATATAATCGTTTCTGGTGCTGTTTTTCTTCAGATTTGAATTAAACATTCCAGACAATAGAACCGTTGGATTTTTACAAAGTTGGTGCCGTTGGAAAGATATTTCCAAGGCGAACCCAACGGTTGCGGTTTCGGGAAAATCCAATGGTCGGATTTCCCACACTATTTGTTTGAAATCACGGTTTCAAAACACAAACTGCACGGCCACGTTTCGTTTTAATTTTATTTATATTTATATAAATATAGTTCATTCAACAATTTCAATATCGTTTTCACTTCAAATATTTCACTAACGCCTTTAAATTTTGGAAAATTTCGCCATTACCTCCTTTGTACAGGAGGGGCTGGGAAAATTCCCAAATAGCCACACGGGCGTCTCATGTCAAAAAGAAAAAGAAAAAGTCAAGCGGCTAGTCAACAGGCTCATAAAATCATCACCCAAACAAAACAGTAAATGTGTACCTATTTGTCGGGCACAAAAATTTTATTCCTCTTCTCTAGCCCCTTTGCTATAACCTGTTCAATAAATATGCATGTACATATATACAGTTCTTATCACTTATCATTTTCCATTCAACTTTATATTGGATTCCATTTGGTTTAAAAACACCATTCATTCTAATGTTGCATGCATAGGCAAAAATCATATCATTAGCTAATTAATGAATATTTCAACTCATGCATATTTATTTGAACAAGTGGCTATTTTTAACACTTCACATTTCAAAGATGATAATTTTGGCGAACTAAAACACATTTCAACACATGACTATTTTCTTTAGTTCCTATGCATGTTGAAAATGATATTTCTTCACAAATATCTATTTCAACGTCCGCATATCTTTATCATATCACATAGATGATAAAAATGATATTTTTATCACTTAAAATATTTATTCGACAAATAGATGTTTTCAACACTTCATAGTTTCAATAAAAATGTAATTTTTATTGTTCGATCTTTTTATTCAACACATGAACTTTTCCACTACACACACACTTCTCAACACAAGAGCATTTCCACAAATGGATATTTTATTTATGTTGTTCATATAAGAAAGATAGAATTTTTGTTGTTGAAACTATTTATATATAAGGCGAATATTTTACATACTTCGTATATATTATAAAAATGTGATTTTTATTGTTTAGACACTTCATTCATTCACAAATGAATTTAATTTTCACACATCACTTTTCAACACATGAACATTTCCACACATGGATATAGTTTCAACATATGACTTTAATTTCAACGCATGAAAATAATTTCAACATATGAAAATTATACTAACACATAAAGATTATTTAAAATTTCGGCAGCATAACGGCAGGGTAGTAAAAACCGGCACCGTCCCTAGTACGGCTCCTCGCTCTACCTTAAAACCTCGCGGTTTTTGACAATGGGGATTCATGCATCTAATTTGCACGCAGGCGGCATGTTTTATTTATTTCATTTCCACAAACTAATCCTATGTGGTTTCAACCAAATATTCCTCAACCACAAATGGGTATTTTTCAACCACAATCAACCAATATCAACCACAAACAATCACAATTAACCATTCGTTATAATCAATTTTAACACCAATCACAACCAATAAATATCGTCCATGGTTTGTGGACGAGGGTCGTATATATATATGTATATATATATATATATATTTATATATTTATATATAGCAATTCACTTCTATTTCAACACATATATAATTTTTACAATGCATATATAACTTATACATCGAACGTATAACTTATACAACGCTTATACATGAGGTGTACAACGCTTATATAACTCATACATCGACTATATAATTTATACATCATCGTTTTCCATATTGTTTATAAATTAGAAATCTCACATTGGGTTCCACTCCACCAAAAATAGCAGAAGGCTCAGAAAAATATGCGGTCTCTTCTAGAATGTAGAAGACGTCCACACCGTCACGATGTTTCCTGTTTCATCGAATTTCGTCAACGTATGATAAAGATATGATTTTTCAATGTTTGCAACACTTTAAAGTGTGAAAATCAATTTAAAATTACCTCAGGCCATCGAGACCCCTATTTGTTCGAAACTAGGTTTGCTAATTACGATCTAACCATGGCACTTCACGTCGATCAGGTTCCACCATGTTGTACTGCTCCGAAAGCCGCACCCGTGGGTCCCCATTTCGTCGCACTCGAACTTGGTCGGAGGGAGGAAATCCAGCGCGAGCGGCACCACTTCGCGGAGGTGAATCGAGGCGGATATCGCACGATGCCCTCCCAAACTCGTATGGATCTGTAGAGGGAAGAATTCTCTCCAAAATCTCCCAAAGGAGCACCCGAGTTTGATGCGCGTGGATGGAGATAAGAAGGAGGGAAGCGGGGAGCTACTGTCGCCGTTAATCGCGAGGGAGAAGGAGAAGTGACGGGGAGAGAGAAAAGTTCCTGACCAATTATATTTTTTATTTATTTATATATTTTAAAAATCCGAAAATACCCCTTGTCACAAACGAACACCAATCCAAACCCACCGACTCGTCCCTAGCGTTTTACCCCCATTCCGAACACAATGGAATATGTTTCGTAGGCCCATTCGACTGTTTCAGTCAGTTCTCCTTCAAATTAAAATATATAACATTCAATATTCGATTTGAACGTGCATTTCAATTTGCCAGGGCCACAAACTGATTCGAAAAATTCCAGAAAAATAAATCTGGCTATGTTTTGATGATACGGTCCCAACAAAACTAGTTTCGTCAAATTCTGAGACCGTTTGCAAAAAGGCCCATTTCTAGTCGATCCAATTTAACTGTAATTGACCAAAACACGTTTTCCTTTGCCACGCTCACATACTAGCTTCAAAAATTATGAAATTTGAAACCTAGCAATAACTTCACATCCCGGATCCAACAAAAGTGGTTTCGTCGAATTCCGAGGTCGTATGCAAAATGGCCAATTTCACGGCTATATAAATTACATAGCGACCTTTCTGAAAATTCATTTGGCCATAACTTTTGCTTTCCGCTATGAAAATTCGAATTTTCAGATTCGTTAGAAAGGTATTCACTAACAAATTTAAATATTTTTGGTTTCACTAAAATCCGTTTTGTTTTGCACCCGGTACAGTCCGACAAAGTTTGAATTCAAAATTTTGAAACTGCAGCGCCATTTCAGGCCTTGTTTATAATTAAAATTAATAATATTCGTTTTCAATTGTCGATTCAAACTCACTTTTCATCGCTATTATTTAAAATATTTACTTTAAATATTTAAAATCCATTATTTTAGCCAGTTTAAAAAATTTAAATTGGTTCAGATTTTCTGGGTCGTTACAATATACGTTATAAAAATATGAACTGGTACAGTTGGTGAGTTTTACTCACATTGGACGATCGTTGTTAAATAACGATAATTGTCGCTTGATTCAGACGGATAATTTATTTTTCTATAAATTGTAACAAGCTCAAATTCACTCCTAGTCAATTCCATCGTGTAGATCTCGTCCATACGATCCCAACGTATCTTGTTTCGTCCAATTCTGATAATGTATGGAATAGTTATATATTTTTAAAGTTAATACACTCACTAGTACAAAATATGCTTGTTGCTTCACCATATTTGCATCAGTTGTGACAAAAACAGATGCAAATAGAATATTTGCATCGGTTCTGTCTGAAAACTTTGTGCAATTGTTACAGGGAAAACAATAGATAATACAAAATTATATTTTGCATCGGTTTTATACAATAACCGAAGAAAATACACAGATGCAAATAGTTGTCATTGCATCGGTCGTAAATACAACCGATGCAACTATATTTATTTGCATTCCCACCGCCCTGTTAACTTACATGGTGCAGTTTCAACAATATTCGGATGCAAAAAAAAAATCTCACTTCGCACTGTACTTTTTTCCATCGCGTCATATATATCGCTTCCATCTACTTTTTCGTTCTTTCTCCTTTTCCAATCCACATAAAAAAAGCCCTATAATCGGATTTCACTTACTTTCAGTTGATTTCGTAGCTTGATTCAAGTATGCCTTCTCATTGTTAAGGTACCGAATCTTCCTTTTTTTAGTTTTTTATTTTGTTTGATGTTTTATACACAAGTTTGTTAAAATGTTGATATTCTTCTACTTGGTATAGAAAGAGTTATTGCTCTCCTTTTGCGTAGCCAGTAGAGACTTCTTCCTTGTTACATGAATCAATCTGAGCATATTAGATTTTATTTCAATCGAAGGTGATTTACTGTTGGATTGATCTATAAGAGGGTTTATTTACGTCTGGATTTATCTATATAAGTTATCTATAAGAGGGTTTATTTACATCTAGATTTATTGTTGGATTGAGCATATTAGTTATAAGAGGGTTTATCTCTTAGCTTGCTGGTTAAATAGAGATTCATACTAATATGGTGTTCATTTACATCTGAATTGATCTATATCTTGCCAGCTTAATTGTTGGATTGATTATTATAGAGATTGATTTGTTAAGATTGAAGTTTCTCCTTATATATTATTTGACCACCATTTTCATGTGTTTTAGTATGTTGACAGTTTGTTTAGTTGGCCACTAGGATTTGTATCCTTAATATTCTTCGTCTTAGTTACATTACATACCACACATTTGATAATACCCAATTATTGGTTTTATGTGTACTTGGGCTGTTTACATATTTTCAAATAAAAAGTCTGAGTTCTATCATACATAAATCTATCATTAATGAAAACTGATTTCAATAGTTATGAACAAATAATGAAGCAAATATCTGTTAAGCTGTAAATAAATTTTATTTGCTGCAAATATTTGTTAAACTACCGATTAAAGTTTGGTATACCTTAATTTTGTTTGCTAGCAAGTATTCAACAATTCAGTTAATCCTAAATCTGGAAGGTTTGAACAATAAGGTATTGAAGTAGCATCAACTCAAGATTTCCACCTAATCTAATAGATTCAGTCATCGTTAAATAGCCAATATAATTCAACAACGAATAGTCATAAATGTGTAATGCTAATGTTGTATAGAATTGCAGTGTTTTACATGTTAACAAAGTGGTGATATGCATTTCTACCATTTTCCAACTTATCATAGTTTATTCCAATGTATAAATAATAAATTACTACACTTATATAAGAACTTTTTATATTGAAAAAAAAGAAGAAAAAAGTGAGTTGTTGTTTGTATGGTTATATGCCATTTTATGCTTTTGAAAAGGATAGGTAAATAAGCTAAGACTTCAAAAGTTATTTGTAGATAAATTATACAATGTGCTTATGCCGAAGCTAAGTTGTTAAATGGTTAAATCATTTAATTCTCATTCAGTATGTTTTAAGTAGTGGATGGATCTCCCATTTCAGTTTTTCTCTTGTGGGCGATTATTCTCAATTTATAAATCTGACTTTATTTTTAGATGATGCTTAGACCTTTTATGTATTCTTTGGAAAAGGAAATACACAACACAACACTAGTAGATGATGAGTATAACTTTCTTCCAAATATTTTCAGTGAGTGAAAAATCCATTTTATTTGATTTATAATTTACAAACACACTAGAATTTTCAGTGAGAGTGGATTGACCACAAACTGAGAGTTATACCCCATGTGGTAGGCGCACATCACTACTAAATTCAGAAATTATTTAGACTATCACTAAGAAAGGTGCATTGCATTTAGAAAAAAGTTACCTTGCTCTGCATTTTCATTTCAATTCAGAAAGTGTGGCACGTGGAATTCATGATCATAAGTATACTGTTAAACACAAGACTTTACATTCATCGTCACTTCTGGAATTCGGAAGGGCTTTACGTTCTGTCCTCATGTTTTAGTCCCTTTATCCCTAATGATGTTATTATGTTACCTATACCCTAAGAACTTATATTAGATCCTAACCATTTTATCGTACCGAAATTGAATTAAACGGGAATAATTTAGTATACGGTAGTTGCTGAGAGTTGAATGAACTTTCCAACAGTTGAAATGGCTCGTGAATACCTATATATACAACTTCATCGAACACAGATTATTAATTTTAGCAAGGTTTAAAATTTCAGTTTTCGATTCCATTCCAGTCACTCGTATATTTCATAATTTGGTTTTGTTCTGAAAATTTCTGAAATTCCATTGCGATTCCAGTTTGGTTTTTTTTTTTCAATATATATTTAATAAACATATATTGCTTATAACTCTAAACTAAATATTTTGAGCTTTTTTACTGGGTGATCATGATACATGTTTATTACCGAAGAGAAATATACTAACTTCTTATGTCGTCCTGATTCCACTTGGTTTGCGAAAATAGAAATTGATATAGTATCGCTCTTAATGCGGTTATTTAATTTTGGATCAGAAAAATATAATCTTCATTTAATGTCATGGTAAAAGGAACTATTTTACAGTTTTAATCGGCTGGTTTGATTGAATATCTGCATATGAAATGTTAATTTAGTTATGGAATCCATTTACATAAAATATGTTGTAAATATTTAAAAAAAACAAGTAATAAATAAGTGCTTTTACAGTTTTAATCGAATGTTGTAAATGCCCATCATATTGGTTACTCTTTAATGCCCATCAAGTTAGAATGCTGTTATTTAATTTTGGTGATTTTTACAGTTTTAATCGGCTGGTTTGATTGAATATCATTATCGTTACTTCATTTCCCTGGAGTATTAGTGTGTATATCCTTCTTTGTTTGTGGTTGCTTTATCTTCTATGCTTTTTATCATGTTGAATTAGATAATAATTTCTTTCGTCTGCAAATTCAGTTAGGTGGTCATACAGGTGTCTTTATAAATGGATTATAATTTTTTTTGAGTGCTAAAATGCTTTAACTAGACAGTGGATGCAAATATACTTTTCAGCTTTTTTATATAACTATAATGCCGAGTCAGTTTTGTACATTATGAAACATCAATTTGTTCTTTTATAGTTGATAACCACAATGTGTTTGCTATTTAAAACAATACTTACATTAATAACTATCCCTTTCTCGCTCCCTTGTCTGACTTGCTTTGTAACAACGTTAGCTTCTACCATGGGAACATTGTTTATTTCATTATCCTGCAGTATAGAAGTAGCAATAAGAATGAAACATATAGAGTAGGGAAGTAATAAATAAGTGTTCAGTTATAACCAGGTTCTTAAGCTTTTTCTTTCGTACTCAGCACTTATCATTTGCTTGCTCTGTATGTTTGAAGCCGAAGCTTTTTCCAGCTCGTGCAATAGTCACTTGGCTGGGTGCTTTCCAAATTAAAGTTTTGAGATCCAATCAATAAGTAGTTGTATTTCTTATTTTTGAACAATTTGCATATTTAAATTAATATGCATTCATGATGTGCATACTAAGACTGAATTTTAAAGTTCAAATACTCTGCTCTCAAATTTCTTGTTCCCACGTGTTCACTCTCTCCTGGCCGTTGATCTTTATATCATTATTATCAGATTGAATTCAGCAGGCATCACACATTAGGCTGTGGATAGGAGATTTCAACTGGAATAGTAAGGGAAAATCCATGCTAGTTTTGCGTCCACAGGCTATTTAATTAGGTATTTTCATGCAGGTTTACAAATAATATAATTCATTTTTAGGTTTACAAATACTAACACAATAAACAATATACCCTTAACATGATTACTTTTGAGAATATTACAAAGAGAACACAAAATTGGACTGGGTATATTTTATATCCCTATGCTACCAAGAGTTTGCTTTCATGCGATTTGCCTTGGTAAACTGCCAATTTTATGTATAGTATCAATTAATGAACATGAAGGTAGTGAGAAGCTAAACAACCTTATGAATGGTGTCAGTTGATATGATTCAACTGTAGATATTTCACACACACATACACACACATGTTTCTAATATATGAGTATTCGTAGCATGTTAGCATCCATCACTTTATTTAAATCTTAAATGTGTTTCATGCTCATGTTATTAGCTGTTGTATTTGTCCGAAAATTTAAGTATCTATTTACAGTAAAACTACATCTATTTACGAATTCTTTTTTTACAGATAACGAAATATGTTACTGTTAGTGACTCCAACCTGTATTTACTGCTTCCACACACTTCCCATGCTAATTTCTTCCCACGCTCTACCGCTTCTGGCATTTCCCATTTGTTTAGGCTTCATTAAATCATTCAACTAATCGTCTTCTTTATTCAAAAACTTCATTTTTTAGCTCTTAGGTACTGCTGTCATTTACCCTTTTATTATACTCTTCTTCTATCCTCCATTTTTAATACATGCTCTCATTTAATCATTTTTTGTTGTTTCGACGTGAAACTGATGAATTAAAAGGTGAGTTAAAGCAAACATTTCACTTCATTAATGAACTAAAAGATACATGCTCTCCTTTTTAATACTGCTGTCATTCCTGCTCTGTGAATAAATACCTACGTGCAGCGCTGAACTGCATTACTAACTATGTTTGCATTTATTTTTTGGTTGTATTCAGATTTCAAAGGTGAGTTAAAGCATGAAGCAGGTACATTCCTGCTCTTTGGAGTTTATGGACAGTTCTTTCTTGCCTCTCTCACTACATATTCATAATATGATAGAAACCAATGGCTCAAAACATAAACTTTGGCTATTGTGGAAAGATCGAGAAGTTCGAAAATTGTAATCATCCTTCACCATGTTGAATTCTTGCTGATTCAAATGATAAATTTACAGTTGCAAAGGTAATGTGAAATGTTAGCATGCAATCATTCTCATATTCATATCACTACTAGTCACTTTTCTTTCCTTGGTTTGCAGTGCAATTATTATCCTCTGTTTTTCAGTTGATTTAATTCTTTTATTATTCAATGGATTTTGTGTTAAATGTTTTTGGCATTATTTTATTCTATTGTCCATTCCATGTATGTGCTATGATATAATGGAGAATTTGAAGTTATTATTTGCATTAGGAACCATTATTGGCTACTACTTGGCTACCTTTCACATAATCGTTTAACAAAAATTTACCCATGTATTGTCTAAACTCCGTATTTTCTTACATGGACGTATAATTTTGCATCAACCAATACTCTTCAATTGGCTTTAATTATAAGCATGCATATAGCTATTTCCATATTAACTCTGCTTCACTAATATTTGGTTCACTAATCCAATTGAGTTAATAACTTTACAGAGTTAACTAATGATGTCAGCAGATGCAGAAACATAATTATAGTATTATTATTATGTAGCCTAACCGGATCCATGTCAATATAAAAGATACACGCATGCATGCATAGGATAATTACCATATCATCTCTGAAATGTTAACATTTTTCCATAATCACGTTTTAATCTAAGGAATTTGAATATTAGGAAACTAATTCAAGGAAAATAATTGATTGTTCATATCATCTTCAATTTTGGAATAAAATCATACTATAAAAAAAATACAAATTATTACTTCCATATTCCAAAGATGCTACTTTTGAAGTGAAGAAAATCAGTAACCAAAAACTATATATTTTTTCACAATAGATAGGTAAGTATAACATACTTCTTTTACTCTACCTTCAGCTTTATTGATTCTATGGATGCTACAACATGAAAATACAGTACTTAGAATAAAAATATCACTTTCTTAACATAACAACTCGTGCAAAATGAGCAGACAAATTAGTACATGATCTGATTATTAATTTTTTTCTACTAGATAATAAGATTACTTTCAAATTGAAAAGGTTTACTTATTATTTTGCATTCACGTGACTTGCAAGTTAACTGATTGTAATATGACGTATTTTATGCTACTTTTGATTATTTACATTCTCTAACTTTTAGTATTTATGCTAAACATGACAATGACAATAATCAAATAATATATGTATAAATATATGCCATATATCTGCTATATACAAACCTTTCTCACCTACCATTTAAGAAGATGATTACAATTTTTTTTTAGTAGGATGCAACCTGCCATGTTCGTTAGTCAATTTATTATTTCATAAACTTACCAAATTTTAACATTTAATTCCGTACTTCTGTGTATTGTTATAATTCTTCTATTATATCAATATATTTGACTTGTTGTCATTTAGCTTACTTATTGTTTGTCTATTTCTGAAAACTACCTTACACCAATCTTTTTTACTGTCTACCAAACCAAAAACTATGGAAGTAGCCATGCCAAAAAAAACTATGGAAGTACTACTAAAAGATAAACTACTTGTGTATTATTATTCTTATGCTCATTGTTATTCATATTTATTTATTTTAATTATACTATTCTTTTGTGCCTGCTACATATAACTCCACCTATCATCTATGTGTGTTACTTCAACTATTGTGGCCAGTTAATTCAATACCTTAACATTTATTCCCTAAGCCTTGTTTTTAAAACTCGGCACATAAATTTTCCATTTTTTACTATATCTCTGTGTAGTTTCTACTATCTTTAACCACTAGGATTTCTGTTGAAAGTTCAACATGCAAAGTTATTTTGTATTAGATAGCTTAATGTAGCGTAAAACTGGAACTTACATATGAAGAAAATAAGAAGGTGCAATACTTAAAATTCGACTTTAAGCTTGAATAGTGTAATACTTAAGTCGGAGTTTTATCGAAGAACTCTTAAGTTGGAGGCATTTTAATTAGTATAATGATACAAAATTTGTTATAGCCATCATCTAACTTCTTTAATGTATCTGTGCAGGTTAAGCTGATGGTGCTTACGTTCTAATATGATTAAGGTTCTGTCTATCATATAATTTCCTTATTTAAGTGTATATTGTTCCAAATAGTATTAATGCATATCATGATTATGTTTTTACCAATATGAATACATTTTCTTTTGGAAATTTTTTGTAAAATATTATATTCAGAACCACCTTTCAAATCCACAAAAGAAAACAAGTGAATTTATAAAATATGTGTCCATTACCTACATATATATACAAACATATGTATGCATGTGTGTCTATGTGGACATATGCATGCATGTTAATGTCAGAAAAATAGTATATACCTAGTCTCTTTTATTAATTAACAAACACTAATATTAAACTTAAAATAGGATATGCATTTACCTAAATGAAACTATGGATTCACATTTAACATGTATTACCAGAATAATCGTTTCTTCAAATTTTTTTTGTTTTTTTTGTTTTCATATCGCTTAACTAAAACACTCAGGCTTTATACTGGTGAATTCATAAATTTACATGTCAGTTTTAATAATTGATAGACTTCCACTAAAAATCAGAGTTTGCTAGTAGTATACTATAACCACAATAAGCTTTTAGGTTTATTTGTTTACAATTTCTTCGCAATGAAAGCACTTTATTGTGTGGTGTTTGTGGAATTGGGTTTATGGCAAAGAAAAGTTGGTGCTTGGGTGATGTTCATTTGGGTAATGGGTGGTTTCAGGTTGGTAGTGGATCAGTGGTGTGGTAGAGGGCAAGATGGTGCAGTTCGATGTTAGTGCAAGTTGATGCTGGGGTTGTAGTTTCGTACCCTACTCTCTTGATGCTGATCATAATTTTCCTAACTTCATTAATGACTTTCTCCATGCATTGTTTGAGTGCTAAAGCATACCATTTGAATTTTTCCCCTTAGTTATTTTTTCTTGGTTTATATTTTAACATATTCGAATATTTTGCAGCCGGGGACAAGTTTTATGGGCATTATAGCAAAAATGATGATGAAGAGAAGCAGTGTTGATTACGATGAATATGATGACAAAGTAGATGATGATAATTGTAACAACCCGGAAAATGCGAGCCAATTTAAAATTTTTATTTTGGCAATTTTAGTGAATTTTGATTATTTAAAATGAATTATTTTAAATAATATCGACGAGAAATTTATTTTGAATAGAATTCGAACGTATATATTTATTCGAATCGTCGTTAGAATATAATATTTTATTTTAATTATAAAAGGAATTGAAAATGGCGCGGTAGTTCGATAATTCGATTTCAAATTTCAAATGAATGTACAGGATTCAAAATAAACCGGATTTTAGCGAAACAAAAAATATTTGAATCTAATTGAGAATATCTTTCCAACGAATCAGAAAAATTGAAATTTCATAGCAGGGATAAAAAGTTATGTCCAGTTGAAATTTCAGAATAGTCGCTATGGAATTTCGGCCCTTAGAAAATGGCCATTTTGCAAATGACCTCGGTTTTTGACGAAACCACTTTTGTTGGACCCGGAATGTCAAATTATTGCTGGGTTTCAAATTTCATAATTTTTCGATTCAATATGTGAGCGTGGCAACGGAAAACGTGTTTTGACAATTTCAGTCAATTTCGGTCGACCAGAAAATGACCATTTTTCAAACGTTCTCAGAATTTGACGAAATTGGTTTCATTAGGACCGTATCGCAAATACGAAGCTAGAAATGTTTTTTCTAGAATTTTCTGAATTAGTACGTGGCCCTGGTAATTTAAAATGTACATTTAAAATTGAATATATAGATTTATATTTTAAATTTAGCGAAAACTGATCGAAACAGCCGAATCATCTTGCGAAACGTATCCCATTGTGTTCGGAATGGGGGTATTTAGCTATGGGCGACAGTCGGTGGGTTCGATTTCGAGTTCGAGATAAAAAGTTGCTTTATAAAAATAAATTGAATTGAATAAATGAATAAATATATATATATATATATTATTATAAACCCCTCCTTTTCTATTCTCTCCCTTACCCGTTGACCAGACAAAAATAAAAAGAAAAAAAAAATCGAAGGAGCTCCATCGCGATCCACCACCGTCCAGGCATCGCCCCCCCCCCCTCGCGCGTCCGGCCTGCCACCGCTTCAGCCGTCGACCCTCCGTCCAACCCCCCTCTCTCCTCCTCTTCCCATGTAAACCGCGCCCAAACCTCGATTAGCCCAAACCCCCCCGAAACCGACCACAAGACCGCCGCCTCCGGCCTGCTCCCTACCACCGGACCAGCCCAGTGTCGTCCCCTCCTTCCCCGCGTCCTCTCTCTCCCTCTTTCTTTCCCCACAGCCCCAAACCCTCCTCAAAAACCTTAACTCCGGCCACCTGAGCGATTGCCGCCGATTCCAGTGCCTGCTCTGCTCCCTGCTGACTCCGACACTACCATCCCCACCCCCGTTTCAGCCTGGTGAGTCTTCGTTTGATTTTTATTTGTTTATTTGAATAAAAATTGGATTTTTAATATACCAACATCGTGATAAAAATACGATTTTTACGCGTATAGTGAAGTTATAAAGATGAGACCTTTATGCAAGTAGCGACGAGATAAAAATGTGATTTTTATCATCTAGGAAAAAGAGGAGATTTTGGATTTTGAAAAGCTTTGATTTTTATGAACAAAAAGCTATGATTTTTGTTTATATACATTACGATTTTTAAGTAGATAAAAAATATGATTTTTATATTATAGAAAGAATAAAAATATAATTTTTATATTATAGAAAGAATAAAAATATGATTTTTAATGTATAGGACATCATATTAAAAACGTGATTTTAATATGGACAGCGTAAAGAGGACTGCGTTGGAAGTACGGACAAATCCAGACTGTTCTGAATTTCAAAAATTTCTATGGAGGAGTGGAACCCTCGGTGAGAACTTCTCACCTCTAATTTAATTTTTCTAGTTGAAATATATACTAGGATGCAGACGGTGTTTAGTAGCACCCGACACCCGTCGTCCACAGACCATGGACTGCTTGTATGCCTGTTTGTTTGATTTTAATGTGTAGTTGATTGTGTGATGTGATGTGAAATGAAATAAAATATTTATATAGTTAAAATATTTTATAGTTGAAAATAGATTTTTTAGCGTGTATTTGAAATGAAATAAATATTAACAAATCGGACGATTTGTTTATATACACACATTCGACTGATATTGATTGGGACGATAAATTTTACACATCGCCCAACTGCACAAATAAAATATGTGTTTGATTGTTTGAAACCCCACACGGGTATTGGGATGATATATGACATGCACTAGTCCCAGTAATTAGTTGTATGTCGATCGATTGATTGACAGACTGTTATAAGCATTGAATATTTATATTTGATGCTTATACAGTGTAGAATGCACTTTGGATGATGGTTGATTATTTGTCATTGTGGATATATACATGTGTTGTAGAAAATCCATATAATTAACACTATATGGTAATTGATTGAGCCTCATTCCAGTTTTAAAAAGAAATATTTGAAATAGAAATATTTGAAATAGAAATATTTGAAATAGAAATATTTGAAATAGAAATATTTGAAAAAGAAATATTTGAAATAGAATATTTGAAAATAGAAATATATGATGCCGTGTTGATTAGATTGACGCCATTTTGACGTGAACGATATTTATATCGATTTTATTCATTTTGCAATGAATATTGAAAGTGATTTCAGAATAGAATTGAAATTGAATAGAATTGAAATTGAATAGAAATGAATTCGAATTGAAATTGAATAGAAATGAATTCAAATTGAAATTGAATAGAAATGAATTCGAATTGAAGTTGAATTGAATTGAAAACGAACTGAAATTGAATTAAAAATTGATTTGAATTGAAATCAAATTGAAATGAATTTAAAACGAATTTATAAGGAAAAATTCAATTTTGGTTTGAATTTGAAATGAAGTTGAAATCGTTTTGAAAGCAAATTTAAAACGATTTATATAATACGTTTTAAAAGGAAATCGACGAAGTATATATTATATATATAATATAATGGCCTGAATAGAACGCGTCGCGTCGCGCCGCGGCAATTCGCGAATTTCGACCATTGACTTCGAATGGATATTGCGGGAGATCCGACCGTCGGATTCTCCTAAAAACGGAACCGTTGGGTTCGTATCGAAAAGAGCTTTCTAAAAGTATTAGAAATTTGAAATCTAACGGTTGGATTTGGAATTATGTCCAAATCAAATTTGGAAAAGGTCGCTGTAAGTGCAGTTCGATGGCCGTTGATGGAAATCGACTGTACGGGCCTTGATAAAATTATTAAAAATAGAAATAATTTGTGTAAAATCATAAGAAATGATTTGGGAAAAATCGGGATGAAAAACTCCATATTTGAAAAGATAAAAATAGATGTTTATCAAAATGAACTAGTTTGAACTAGAATTATAATTCTATTTATTTTTAAATAAACAAATTGAATTTAAAAAGGGTTTTAAAAGTAACCAGAATTTCCAATAATTGAATTTGAATGGATTTGAATCGAAATTGTCTTTGGAATATTTCGATGTTGGATTTCGTGATTATACAGATGTTGTTATGGAAATTTGAAAGATGTTTATATCGTTATTTCCAATACGATATTTTTTGGTCGTAGAATTTGGTATTGAATATAAGCCGATATATTTTCTATTCAGAGCCTTGTATTTAATATCAAATGTGATTTGGGTTTGTCGTGAATGGTGTCTTCATTAACACTGTACTTGAACCCAGTTGAGAAAAAGATTAAATCTTTTTATTTAGATTTAATGAAGTGTACCAATCAAATAATATTTAATTGGAATTGAATTGGTATTGATTTTTGGGTTTATTGTGAACAGTGTTTTAGATAACACTTATTCTTTAACCCGATAATTAATGGAATGTGATTTTGGGTTGTCGTGAACGGTATCTTCAATAATACTGTTCTTAGACCCAAGGGAGTTAAGAAAATCAGAAACTAACTGGAGATTAGTTAAGTTGAATGGTTTCTGGGGTATTGATCTGATGTTGGTTTCGGCCTTCGGGGTTAATACTTAGGGAATTGCTCACTTGCTAATTTACGGTTAGGGACTGATTGAAATGTGATGTGATTTTGGGTTTATCGTGAACCATGTTTTAAATGACACTGATTCTTTAACCCAGTTAAAGATTAAAACTAAGTGGAGTTGTGATAGCCTGTAACTTCCCCGTGAAGGAAAGCCCGGATTACCTCGAGAACACGACAAATCAGAATGCAAGCAGAAGAACATTTCATTGTATATTACAACAATTCCATCAGAATACAAGAATATATAGAGTATGAATTAATATTACACAGAAAATATCAGAGATTTAAATTACATTTAAATACATCGCAAAGGAAAAACAATACAAAGCACAACTGAAAGTAATACACGGATACAGAGCTTTCCGAGCATCGTTCCAGCTGTAAATCAGGATCCTGTGAATATAAATCTGCAAAACCAAAACTACTAGCTGCCCGTGTGGAAAATAGAGGCACCCAGAGTTTAGGTTAAAACAATAAACTCCAGGTCAGTCATGTGACTGGTGTGAGAACTAAAACAATATTAATCTTTGTTTTTAAAGTTAGGTAAATCAAGGGACCACGCCATATAACACGGAACGGGTTTCCTCCCAAGAATACCAGTGCATAAAACAAACAGCGCAATGCTAAATAAAGAACAATGAAGCTATTATAAGACCCAGGTCCCATCACACAACGCAACGCAAGCCGGAGGATAGGGTTTTCCCTTATAATAGCCAAATATGCTTGATACGTGAAATTTCATCTTATATTATTACTATAACTGAAGAAAACAATTTCAAATATGAATGTATCAACCATAGACGGCATGAGTACCATATATCATGTCGCCAATACTAGGCTCTACAATTAAAGCTGCAAAATGTCATATTTGGAAATTGGATTTCCATAATGGTGGCTCCTGATTCGAAAGATCGATCGCGTAGTGTCATCTACAACGGCTTACGTCTCAGCGAGAGAAAACACGGTAATGCACATTCGCACTTTTGGGAAATCGAGTATCACTGCGGCTTACGTCTCGGGGAGAGAAAACACCGCTTACCCTATCTCTCTGAGCACTAAGCTCAATCTCGGTCGACCGAATCCACGACACCACTAAGGTGCCCATCCTCTAAAAAGCGTACTGATCAAACCATCAGTTTACCACCATACCGGGGTGTGAGGCTCGCGAATAAATGCTATACACAAAGCCGTGCTATATTAAAGCTGCGCTTTGATCATCATCCACCAAACTTTGCTTTTCAACAAAAGTCTGGATCACTGCATCTCAGCATGCCACACTATCAATCCATATCGTACCACTGATTTCTACTAATATATAACCTCTGAGCTCGTATGTCTCAGAGAAGGGCGTTAAGCAAGAGAATAAATTCTCCGCCGCCAAACAGATATATATTTAGCATAGATCAACGAATACAATATAAAGGAATACAATGTCAGACACACCATCCATTTACAAGTCCGTTCTAGGTCTGAACGAAACCGGAGGCACTTTCCTCGCATATCCGTACAATCAACAAGTACGTCCGGACGGCTACCACTTCATCCCCCTTCAAGGTAGCTACTCCCATTGTGAGCATCAGTAGCACCCATCCATTCGATGTGAAGATCGTCGGTCTTGCACCGTCTTCCATCTCTTCGACTTATCGTCGAATCAGTTATTCAGAATGGGTTATACCCGGCCTTTCTGAATAACTCGCGTACCTTATAATCAAGTGCTATAAAACACAACATACGCCTCATTCCAATTCATCAGTCACTAACCATAAATTAGTAAGAGAACAATTCCCCAAATATTAACCCCGAAGGCCGAAACCAACATCAGATCAATACCCAAGAAACCATTCTTCTTAACTAACCTACAGCTAGTTTCTAAATTTCATATCCTTAAGGAAAGGTTCCCATTAATTTTATCAAAGATAAATTCTTTAAAATTTATTCTTTAATCTTCCTTTGGATGTCATATCAAACCAAATTATGGTTTTCCAAACTAGTCGAGATTAGCGAACCACACCGAAGTAATTATTTATTTTATTTCCCAATCCCAACATATTCATCCCATGGAGCGAAACTGTTATTTTCCCATAACTAACACCACGGTGTTATCGGTAAATTTAATTACCATTTCATGTTCAAATCTAATTAAAGATTTAACTATCGCTCGGAGCAAAACTGGTGATACTCCCCTTTCGATCATTTCCAAATTTTGATAATTTAAATTACCAATTCTCATTTCAATCTAATTAAAGATTCATTAAAACTCCACTTAGTTTTAATCTTTAACTGGGTTAAAGAACCAATGTCATTCAAAACACAGTTCACGATAATCCCAAAATTCCATTTGATATTAAATACAAGGCTCTGAATAGAAAATATATCGACTTATATTCAATATCAAATTCTGATTATTTTTAAAACCACTTCAAACCCAATTTATTTAATTAAAAATATTGTATTTTAATTCTAGTTCATTTCGATAAAAATATATTTTTATCCTTTCAAATAGGGAATTTTTCATCCCAATTCTTTCCAATTCATATATTTTGATTTACACAAATTATAGATATTTTTAATAATTTTATCAAGGCCCGTACAGTCGATTTCCAATAACGGTCGTCGAACTGCACTTACAGCGACCTTTTCTAAATTTGATTTGGACGCATCTCCAAATCCAACTGTTACATTTCAAATTTCTAATATTCATTGGAAAGCTCTTTTCGATACGAACCCAACGGTTCCAGTTTTAGGAGAATCCGACGGTCGGATCTCCCGTAATGTCCGTTCGAAGTCAATGATCGAAATTCGCGAACTGCCGCAGCGCGGCGCGTTCTATTCACGCCATTATAATATATATAATATATATTTCGTCAATTTCTATTTAAAACGAATTTTAGAAATCGTTTTAAATTCGTTTCAAAAACAATTTCAACTTTCATTTCAAATTCAAATCCAAATTGAATTTTCCATATAAATTCGTTTTAAATTCATTTCAATTCAATTCAAATTTCTATTCAATTCAATTCGAATTCATTTTCTATTAAATTCAATTCGAATTCATTTTCTATTTCAGTTTGTTTTCAATTCGTATGTATATCGTTTTCATTTCATATATATATATATATATATATTATTTCCACCTTTCATATATATAATATTTTCACTTTTCAATATATACGATATTTTCACTTTCAATACATACGATATTTTCACTTTCACTATATATAATATTTTCACTTTCACTATATATAATTTTTTCACTTTCACTATATATAATATTTTCACTTTCACTATATATGATATATTCACTTTCAATACATACGATATATTCACTTTCACTATATATAATATTTTCATTTTCAATATATATAATATTTTCACTTTCACTATATATAATATTTTCACTTTCAATATATACGATATATTCACTTTCAATACATACGATAATTTCACTTTCACCACATGACTAATCTCAACAAATGAGTACTGTCAACACGTGACTATTTTTATTATTTAATATATTTTATTAAATTTTGATTTCTATCATTAAATTTTTAATCAAACTCCAACCGTAAATTAGCAAGAGAACGATTCCCTAAATATTAACCCCGAAGGCCGAAACCAACATCAGATCAATATCTAGGAGACCACTCATCTTATCTATTTTCCAGTTAGTTTCTAATTTCATATTTGATAAAGATATAAATTTTATTGTTAAAATATTTCATTCAACACATGAATTTCTTTACTATTCAACAAATGAATTTCCTTTACAATTCAACAAATGAATTTCCTTTACAATTCAACAAATGAATTTCTTTTATAGGACATTACTAATCCTACCTCTGATGAGTCTTTTGTTCAGTTCTAACGAGTTGTACCCCAAAGATCTGAGTTAACCAAAGCTCTGATACCAGCCATCAATCAATTTGTTGATTAGATTTTGAAATATATATGATTTTTATATACTCAAAAATCAGATTTCAGTGTCAAGTTACAAACAGTAAATTTCAGTTAAGTTTTGTTCTCACACCAGTCGATTGGAAATATATAGAAATCTCACTTTCGAAACTCGAAAACAAGTATTGGCGATGGGGCCCCATCACCAGAATTATCCCCGGGCAACTAGAGTATGATTCTATATCTATCCAGTATATTAAAACCTCGAATACACACTTGCAAGGCGTATATGCAAAATCTTTATATATTGGATTGTCCAAATCAATTTAAAATAAATAGTCAAATACGTATGATACGATTTAAATTTCAAATGAAAAATGGTTTTTATTTTAAAAATATACTCTTCACACTCGTTCTAGGATACTACTGATCCCATCTCTAACGAGTCATTCCCATTGGATATAACTATTTGGTTCAATTGAAATTTGAAATCGAATTATCGAACTACCGCGCCATTTCAGGCTCGTTATATAATTAAAATAAAATTATTCGTTTTAACTTCGTCAAAAATAAATTTTTCGTCATTATTATTTAAAATAATTCATTTTAAATAATCAAAATCCATTAAATTTTCCAAAATAAAAATTTCAAATTGGCCCAGAATTTCCGGGTTGTTATAGGAGTTTTAATGAATCTTTAATTAGATTGAAAAGAACGAGAATGGAATATCCCCAGTTTTGCTCCAGGCGATAGTTAAATCTTTAATTAGATTTGAACGTGAAATGGTAATTGAATTTACCGATAACACCGTGGTGTTAGATATGAAGTATTACCAGTTTTACTTCATGGGATGAATAGGTTGGGGTTGGGAAATTAAAACAAATGATTACTTCGGTAAGGTTCGTTAATCCCGCCTAGTGGAATCGATATTCGAAAGAAGATTAAAAAATAAATTTGAAAGGATTTATCTTTGATAAAATTAATGGGAACATATCCCTAAGAATGTAAAATTTAGAAACTAACTGTAGGTTGGCTAAGAAGAATGGTTTCCTGGGTATTGATCTGATGTTGGTTTCGGCCTTCGGGGTTAATATTTGGGGAATTATTCTCTTGCTAATTTATGGTTGGTGATTGATGAATTGGAATGAGGCGTATGTTGTGTTTGTGTAATACTTGTTTATTATATACGCAAGTTATTCAGAAAGACCGGGTTTATCCCATTCTGAATAACTGATTCGACGATTAGTCGAAGATGAAGACGATGGTTGAAGACCGGAGGTCTTCACGTCGTTTGGATAATTACTAATGATCTTGATTGGGCCGTACACCCAAGAGGAGAGAATCAGTTGGTGATTGTCCAGACGTACTTGGATATTGATGGATATGCGGGGTACTAGGTGCCTCAAGTTTCGTTCAGACCCAGAACGAACTTGTAAATGGACTGTGTGTCTGACATTGGATTTTAGTCTGTGTGATTGATTTCTATTAAATATATATCTGTTTGGCGGCGGAGAATTTATTCTCTTGCTTAACGCCCTTCTCTGAGACGTACGAGCTCAGAGGTTATATCGATGGATATCAAATGCATGGAGTGAATTGCCTATGTGGCATGCCTAAGTGGCAGATGATCAAGACTTCTATTGAAAAGCAAAGTCTTGTGGTTGATGATCAAAGCACGGCTTGTGTGGCGTAGCTTTGTGTAACGTTGATTCGTGAGCCTCACACCCCGGTGGTGAACCAAAAACGGGAGAGGACATCAGGGAGGACATGCGTTTCTTTCTAGTTAGAAGTGGCGTCAGTGGTTTTTCACGCCCTGACGAATTTGACTTATGTGGTTGTTGCTGTTGTGAGGCGCCTCGGTTAGATCGGACGATCCGGGTCCGATGGAGTCATTCGTTGGCTCATTGACACCCCAAAGGGTGGGGAAACGCAGTGTTCAGGCATTTTAATCCACATCGGTGGACCGGCCCTGACGATCCAAAGGTCACTCGAGCTCTGACCTGAGGGGCGGACTAGAGCGTCTCGAATCAGTAGAGGACTATCTTTTGCCTCAGTTCACAGATGGAAATCCAACTTCCAAATACGTGATTTTGCGTTTTAATTGTAGAACTAGTATGGCGACATGATATATGGTACCCATGCCGTCTATGATTGATATTTATGATTTGAAGTTGTTTTATACACTATGCACTTATAGTAGTATCAAATGATTTGTTTTAAACGTACTAAGCATGTTTGGCTATTATAAGGGAAAACCCTATCCTTCGGCTTGCGTTGCATTGTGTGATGTGACCTGGGGTCTTATAATAGCTTCATTGTTCTTTATTTAGCATTGCGCTGTTGTTTTATGCACTGGTATCCTTGGGAGGAAACCCGTTCCGTGTTATACGGCGTGGTCCCTTGATTTACCTAACTTTAAAATAAAGATTAATAACTGTTTTAGTTCTCACACCAGTCCCATGGCTGACCTGGAGTTTATTGTTTTAACCTAAACTCTGGGTGCCCTTATTTTGACACGAGCAGCTAGTAGTTTTGGTTTTGCAGATTTATATTCACAGGATCCTGACTTACAGCTGGAACGATATCCGGAAAGCTTTGTATCCGTGTATCTTCTTTAGTTGTGTATTGTATTATTTTTCCGCTGCGATGTATTTAAATGTAATTTAAATCTCTGATATTGCTGTGTAATATTTATTCATTTATACTCTGTATATTCTTGTATCTAATGGAATTGTTGTAATATACAATGAAATGTTCTTCCGTCTGCGTTCTATTTTGTCGTATTCTCAAAACAATCAGGCGTTTCGAACGGTCTAGATCGGTTTAGCGACTGATTCGGATCGAGCGAAATTCCTTTTCGTTACAATAATCTTGCTGACTGTCAAGAAGAACTACAATGGACAAGTTGACAAGAGAACATGTAAGCCAAGGTTTCTCAATGGTACTTAGAGCTGTATATTTTGCTCTGTGATAGGTTGTAGAACAGTACTCATATTTATATACCTTTTTGGTTTCAGGAAGCATGTAGTGTTAATGGAAGATGGTGCATGAAAATAATAAGTGAAAGTTTCGCGAATCTGTTAGGATGCTGCTGTGAAAGGAAACGAGAGGGTTCTTATCGCTGAATTCATGCCTCATGAGACGTTGGCCATACATCTCTTTCATTGTAAGTTGATTTGATTTTATTTTAGTCATATTTGGTTCCATTTTTTGTTGTCATCATACTTTTATAATCTACAAGTATATATGACAATAGCGCAACTATGAATTCTCCTTTAAGATTTCCTCTCAGTGTGACTTCAGCTCTAACATCTTCCAGCCTGGACTCTATGATAATATAACAAAGCTGGTTGTAAATAGCTAACCTTGTTTGAACATCTCTTTCCATCCTCATTAGCTTATCATTATGCACCTTGTATATCGATTAAGATAGTAGAAAAGTAATTTTCATGCTATAAACATGTAATTCATGTAGTAAAAACTTTCCTAAGTAACACTATAGCCACCTTTTTGATATTTATGCAGGCCAATATTGTTTTGCTGTATTGAAATTTCACAAATTATAGTGAAACAATTTTATCTTTTTATTATATCCTTGCTCACCGAATTTTGAAATAGCAGCTTGTAGTCACATTTTTTTAGGTGAGAAATACTCAAATAGGAAAATATTGTGACATGGCAAATTGTTGGACGTACACTAACATGAATAGAAGTAGATAAACCCTTCTAAAAGAATTATCCTTTTTGGCTTGATTGCTATTTGAAGGTTCTAATTTTCCGTTTCTTAGGTTAATTTTCAAGGTTACTGAAGTAGGCCCTTCTAATACAGATCACTTATCTCATTTTGTTGCAAATGGAATTCTCTATAAAATTGGTTGCAAAAGCAATTGAGCAAAATAGTCAGTGTTATATATCTTTACTAATTATGCAGCAAAATATTTTGCTATCATGATCAACATCAGCAAGCCTTCTAGGTTTAGAAAGGAAGATGATGAATAAACTAGTCTGCACAGCATTTTCTAATGCTGAAATGTGGTGTATATTATTGCATAATTTTCCAATTTGTGTATATCAGTTAGTCTGGATATTTGCTCAAATTTTGTAGAAGGCTTGTTGGTTTTTGTGATACTCTTTATCATTTGAATATTTTTATAGTATATACATACACATACACACACACACATACACACACACACACACATATATATATATATATACATACATACATACACACACACACCACATATAGTCTTCATTTTCTTACAATTGTTCATGTGATCAGATTTTTCACAATTTTGTTTCAGGGGACACACAACCAATGAGTTGGGCTATGAGGATAAAAGTAGCTGCACAGGCTCTTAAATATCGTACCAGCGGAGTCCATGCTCTATATTATGATTTAAATGCAAATTTAGTTCTATCTCATAATCTAATATTTCTTGATTATCTATTTTCAAGTGCCTATGGTACATATCTTTTATGCTTGTGTAGTATGTTTTCTCTAGTTGCAACAGTTTCTTGATGAAAATGTCTTCTTCCTTTTTCTTCTACTTCTAATTTGTTGAAATTTGGTAGGGAGAGTAAAATCAAAAAGTGTCGTGTACAATTTTGGCACACTTTTACATTTATTGATATTATATCTATTATTTCAACTCAAGTTCCTGTTTTGGATCGAAGTGAAGAATGATGCTGGAAGCGTTGCTGTATTAGGGTACTTCATAGTCTAGGCTATATTGCTTCTTAATGATTGTATGTATCAAATATTTGAATTATTGTACTAAAACGAGTTAAAACGAGTTTATGAATCACTTTTTGTATGAATTATGGACACTATGGTAAGTATTATCTTACTCAATCAGCATTTGTTATCAAATTCATTTTATCTAAAATGATTATAATATTGCATATAATGATTGTTTGTTATGACAAAAGCCATTTTGCATCGATTACCAATATTTGAAGTAATAGAGTGATATTTTTGCAAACAACCGATGCAAAATGAAGGATGGGCCAAAGCCAATGTTCTCTATCTTGCATCACTTGATGGTAATAGGCGATACAAAAATACATCTTTGGCACCTGTTGTTGCTGGTAACCAGTGCAGCATAGTAGTTAGTTTTGAGCCAAAAACCTTCCTTTTGCATCGATTATTACTAATAATCGATGAAAAAGTACATATGTTGCATCGGTTCTGAAACCGATGCAATTTTTTTAACTTGTTGCATCGGCTGCATATGCATCGGTTGCTAAACTGATGCAACAGGGGGTAAACAACCGATGCAACTGGCCTGTTTTGTACTAGTGACTGTTTCATATCAATCTAAACATAAAGTATTTAAGTACGGGCTTTACCCAAATTCTCACTGGCCCATCTCAGCCCACTACCGCTTACATCAATCTTTCTCCCCCATCTAACAACTTCCGTATCCTCTCCTTCACGTCCTCCAATCTGTATACCCCTCACCAATGTTTCCCTTAACCCCATTTTTAACGCACACGGTAGCCTATTCCATCCTTCCACCATACTCTCGTGAACTACTTCCTCTCTCGCTAATCTATCTTAAACACTAAATCCAGTCCCTCTTCCAGATTAGTACTCACATAAACAACACTGCTCCAGATAATAACTTCCATGGCCATGGCCGAAACTTTCTCAAACCCCATTGTCCTTGTTAGGTCATCGCCCCCTAAACTTCACTCGATCCAAATCTCAACTCCGTTTTCCTCATCTCTGACCGTAAAGCTCCAAGACTTTAAACCCAGGCTGCCACTGTTTAACAAACCGTGAACATTTTTGGATCCGAACCCTTTAAACTTTACATCGGATTGAAGCACTCATCACACCCATGCCCCACCACTGTTGCATAAGAAAACGAAAAGAAATGGAGGCTATTACGTTGCCTGAGAAGAAGGGATTTGCTAGAAAAGAGCTGAAATAATTTTTCCCATTTGTTTTGTTTATAATACTGATGGAGGCGGAAATTTGTTTTGCTGACTACAAAAGAATTGTTGACCTAGGTTATAATGTGTAAGGGTATATATAGGTTAGTTATAGCTTCTAAGGTAAGCTTCGTATATTATTTAATTAATATATATTGTACCGTTATTTGTATTTGTCTCTAAAAATTCCTATGATCACATACAATATCCAAATTTTACGAAAATGGACATGCAGCTATAGTTCGATATTACGGACCCAACGAAACTGGTTTCGTCGAATTCCGACTCTGTTTGCTCACACAACGTATGTTTAACCGTCAAAATACTGATTGTTTTTCACAGTAAAAATCTGCACGGCCACACACTGACTCCAAAAATCACGAAAATTGAAATCTAACAATAATTTAATATTACGGATCGAACAAAATTAGTTTCGTCGGAAATGGAGGTCGATTGCAAAACTGGCTATTTTTAAAGCTCTAAATAAATCCTTTTAAATATTAAATATATTTAAAAATAATTAAATTCAATATTTATAAATAAATATCATCGTTTATATTCACAATAGAACACCATACAGCTTCAGAATATTCCTATATGAATTTCTAACTCGATATTTCAAATCCCGATTAAATCGATATTCGATTTATAATGAAATTCCTATTATAATATAAATAAATTGCTATAAATTATAAAGGAATTCCATAGCGACTTTTCGAAAATTTGATTTGGACATAACTCTCCATCTGCACGATGAAATCCCAATTTTTCTCTTCCATTAGAAAAATATACTTCACCAGCTCCGAACGTTTCTTATTTCACAGAAATCCGATTTAAAACGGATTCTGTATATTCATTTAAAGTTCGAATCGCCTAATAGCGAACTGCCGTGCCATTTCGAGTTCGATTATAATTATAATATAAATTATACGCTCGACTGTCATTCAAATAATATATTCGTTATTCTAATATAAATTCTAAGCTGAATTAAATATTTTAAATTGTCCAGTTCACATTATTTGTCAATTCACTATTTCCGACTATTTCGGAATTAAATATATTATTCTATTATTTAAATTAATTAAATATTCTAAATTATTTAATTAAACAACCATTTAATTCTCTAAATCAGTAAATAAATAATTAAATAAATTAATTATTATACTGTAAAAATACGGGACATTACAATGGGAGTGGTGTGAGAACCGAAACAGTTATTTAAAACTTTACTTTAAAATAGAGTAAATCAAGGGACTACGCCATATAACATGGAACGGGTTTTCTCCCAAGAATACCAGTGCATAAAACAAACTACACAATGCTTTTTGAAAAAATGAAGCTATTATAAGACTCAGGTCCCATCACATAATGCAACGCAAGCCGGAGGATAGAGTTTTACCTTATAATAGCCAAATAATGCTTGGTACGCGAAATTTCATCTTTTATTATTACTTTAAGTAAAGAAATCAACTTCAAATATAAATGTATCAATCATAGACGGCATAGTACCCCATCCTCCTATGTCGCCATACTAGTTCTACAATGTAAAATCGAAAGGTATCGTATTGGAAATTGGATTTCCATCTATGAGTCAAGGCAAGGGATGACTCCTCCCTGATTCGAGATTCTCTAGCAAATGCCTCAGGATCCGGAGTAATGCCTAGCATTACCCCTCTCCTGCTACTGGCTCGCGCCATAGACATGAATCACAATCAATTCAAACAATTTCACAATCCATTCACAATCAATTTTACAACTACAATCCAAAATTTCCACAATACAATTCAAACAAACAACTGTAGTTTGTACAATAAATAGTGTTGAGGGCTACTAAGTCCCATCTGCAACCTAGTATATATTTAACTATAAAATAAATTAAGTGAGAAAGTGTTCTCACATTGGGATCCACTCTGCCATTCTTTAAAGGACGGTTTTCATTCCTATTCAAATTTGATGCCTAAAATTGTAGTTGAGTCCATTTCCATCCTGGTCAGTTCCATTGCGTAGTGTACGAAGCCACGATCGCAACGCGATTGAAATCGTCGAATTTGGACCTCGTATGGAAAAGATATTAAAGTATAAACATTAATTACTTCTCAAGATAATTAAATTTTAATTAATTAAATAATTAAAATATTAACCCTCCTTTAATTATCTTCTCCCCAATGTTAAACTTATGAAAACCCTTGACATTGAATACCGCCGCCGCCTGCCTCCCTGACGCCGCCGGAGTACGATCTGCCCCCACCACACGATGTGCCACCCTCAACTCCACCTCCTCCCTCAACAACGATGAGCATGGTGGCCCCAATCACCCACGATTTGCGAGCGAACCGATGAGCTTCAGGCCCTAAATTCGAACCCATTATTCAATGAAATTCCATCAAACTTAGATCAACTTGAAGAGCTCAGAAATCTTCGCGATCTTTGTTTTATAAACATTGAATTTTATTGAATGGATTTTGCAAAATCAAGGGAGGAAAATATGGGCATTCCATCTGTCGGTTTACTTTAGAGCGGCGGCTCTGAGTTTTTATTAGGGTTTAGTAGAAAAGGATGTATATATATAATAATTTTAATAATATTTAATTCCCAAAAATACCTGTTTATTGCCACGAACTCCAAATCAAACCCTATCGCCGCTATCCAAATACCCTCATTCTGAAACACAATGGGATATGTTTCGTAAGCCAGTTCGGTTATTTCGATCGGTTTTTCTTTAAATTAAAATATAAATCAGTGTATATTGAATTCAAACGTACAATTTAGTTTACCAGGGCTATATAATGACTCCAAAAATTACAGAAAAATAAATCTATCTATTTTATAATGATACGGTCCTAACAAAACTAATTTCGTCGAATTTGAGGCCATTTGAAAAATGGCTATTTTCCAGTTGATTAAATTCAAACAGAAATTATCAAACACGTTTTAATTCACTGCGCTCACGTATTAACTCCAAAAATTATGAAATCTAAAACCTAACAATAATTTGACATTCTGGATCCTACAAAAGTGGTTTCGTTGAAAACAGAGGTCTTTTCTAAAATAGCTATTTTTAAGGGCTATATATTATATTAAAAAATATATATATTCCATAACGACTATTTCAAATTTTAAACTGGACATAACTTTCAATTTATAATATGGAATCTCAGTTTTTCACAACCGTTAGAAAGATATAGCTAAACAGATTCAAGTATTTCTTGTTTTACTGAAATCCAATTTATTTGAATCATGTACATTTATTTGAAATTTAAAATCAAATTTTCAAACTACCACGCCATTTCAGGCTCGTTTTATAATTAAAATAAATTAATACATTCTAATTTCGATTTAAATAAATTTTTAGTCATTATTATTTAAAATAAATCATTTTAAATATTCAAAATCCATTAAAATAGCAAAATAAAAATTTTGAATTGGTTCTGAAAATCCGGGTTGTTACACAAATCAATCAAAACAAGAAATTCAATCAATCAATATAAATAATTAAATCAAGCAAAGCAAAAATGAATGTTTGAAAAAACATTTCTTGAACCTTAAACTAATCCCTAGAATCTCTTAAACTCCCCATTAATCTAATACAAGACTTAACCTATCATAAACTTTAATTCCCTTAAAACTACACTTTAATCTAGAATAAGAATTAACTCTGATAGGATATCATTAAAAATATGATATAAGTAAAGTGAAGCAATTTAATCCAAACAATCAATCAATTTAAGTTTTGTTGTCACAAAATGTCAACTCAAATTAATTCAAACAAAAAACAAAACATTTCAAGTAACTTTTATTTATCCTAAAACCTCTTGAGCTCCTATCAACTACAAATTCATAAGTATTTTTCTAACAAACTTATCAAACACTAATGGAATTTAAGTAAGTTAATCAAGTTAAACAAATCAAACAAACCAAACAAGTCAGTCAATCCAATCAATTCATTCAAGTTAATCAAGGCAAAGGAAATATGTTATGTATTTGATTAATAATCCAATATTTCTAATTAAATAAAAACTTCTCATATAGTATACTTGTTAAAGTTAACATGTAATGCAGTGTGTTGGTGATATAACAGTACGTCATATTTAAAACTATATGAAGTGATATATTGGATGAAATACAACTTGTGATGTGAATGATTGTAATTTGAAATGTAATATAATTCATAATAATGATGTATGATATGAAATAAGATGTGTAATGATATTATGATGATACAAAATGATTTGATGATGATATGTATTTCTGTAAAAGATATTTAAAGTAATATCTACATATATTATAAATTATTTGAATTAAACAAAGGTATATATATTAATTTCAATACTTAGGTTAATGGTACTTATGAAAGAGATTGAAAGGATAGTAAAGATAAAAAAAATTAATGGTAAAAATGTAATCATATTAGGTAGTAAAATATTCAGAATAATTCTATGAGAAATACAAAGTTAAATAATCTTAGTAGAGTGCTTCTCTAATATAGTAAAAATTGATGATCTTTTTAAAGAGAATATAGAATTGTATCATATGAAGTAAACTATTTTTATATAAACATATATTCATAATTGTATATATAAACTAATTTTAAAAAAGGACTTCAAATTTAATTTATTATGAAATATAAATCAATCTTCTGATACAAATCAATTTTAAATTTAATCTTTTAGAAATCAAAATATATTAATTTGCTAAAGAGCCATTTATATGTTAAAACTTTAAAAAGAAATCTATAGTCATAACAAAATTATGAAATCTAGATATAAATTAAACTATAAAACTTTAACTTTATATATTTAATGTAACAACCCGTATTTTACCGTATAATAATTAATTTATTTAATTATATAAATAGGGAATGAGAGATGGAAATGGTCTCGAATTAAATTATAGTGAATAATTAATTAAAATAAATAATATAATAATATATTTAATTTCTGAAATAGTCAGAAATAGTGGAATTCAAAAAATGGTTTGAATTGGATCATCGGTGATATTTAATTCAGTTTAGAATTGAATTAGAATAAGGAATGTATTTTTTTAACGGTAGTTTGAACGTATAATTATATTATAATTAAAATCGAGCTCGAAATGGTGTGGCAGTTCGCTATTTGGCGATTTGAACTTCAACTGGATATACAGGGTCCGTTTCAAATCGGATTCCTGTGAAACAAGAAACGCTAGGAGCTGGTGAAGTATATTTTTCTGATGGAAGAGAAAAATCGAGATTTCGTCGTGTAGATTTTTAGTTATGTCCAAATCAAATTTTAGAAAAGTCGCTATGGAATTCCTTTATATTTTATATCGATTTATTTATATTTTAAAATGGATTTTTAAATATAAATCGAATATCGATGTAACATTGGATTTGAAATATCGAGTTATAAATCCCAGTGTAGCAGTATGATATTCTGTTGTGAATATATACAATAATATTTATTATTGAATATTAAATTTAGTTGTTTTTAAATACATTTATATATTTAAATGGGTTATTTAGAGCTTTAAAAATAGCCAGTTTTTCAAACGACCTTAGAATTCGACGAAACTAATTTTGTTGGATCCGCAATATTAAATTATTGCTAGATTTCAATTTCCGTGATTTTTGAAGTCGGTATGTGGTCGTATGAGATTTTAATGTGAAAAACAGTCGATATTCTAACAGTTAAAAATACTCTGTGTGAGCAAACGAAGTCGGAATTCGACAAAATAAGTTTCGTTGGGTCCGCAATGTCGAACTGTAGCAGCATGTCCAGTTTCGTGATTTTTGGGATTCGTATGTGATCACAGGAATTTTAGAGGACAAATGTAAACAGCGATTGCTTAAAATAAAATAGAATAATCGAATATAAAATTATTAAAATACTCCTATAAATAATCTTTAACTCCTCTAACCTAGTTCCACTTTTTCTTTGCGGTCAAAACAATTCCACCGTCGTTGTTTCTTCCAATAGCAAAAAAATTCAAGTTCATCAAAAATCAAAAGCTTATCTATTCTTCCCAAAAAAAATATCGAAACTCATATGAATTCATTCCTGAGACCAAGGGCTTTATTTCCGTGGTACCTTTTTTGAGTACGACGCTGGTTTGTTCAGCTCGAAAACTCCACAGATGACCTAGGGTTACTAGTTTTGGGGAACTCATGTATCGATTCAAATTTCTGATGTGAGATTTGAGTTCCGCATGCTGTTTAGCATCTGTATGTCAATTTCTGGGATTTGCGTTAATGATTAATGTCGATACATGTTTCTGTGTGCTGTCGAAGGGGATGAACTTCCTAGGCTCGAGTTTGATAGTGCAGATATGGGGTGATGGAGATTTCGAAGGGAGAAGTAATGGTGAAATCCATTTGCAAAATCATGAAGTATTGTTGCTGCGATTTGGAGTTGGTAAAGTTCGGTGGTATTTGTTTTCCTGGAGTTCGAACTAATCCGGTGAAGGAGGAATAAGGAGCAGGTACGGGTTGGCAGATTTTCGAATGGTCAAATTCGTTGGGACCGTACAGACGAGCGCTACGCACTTGAAACTGCCCGGGAGTGAATTGGAGCTCGTTTGGATTTTGGTGAAATTAAACGCCTGAATCAAATCAACGACCAATTATCGTTATTTAACGATAACCGTCCAATGTGAGTAAATCTCACTAACTCTACTCAATTTATATTTTCACAAAATATTTTTAGATTTTATAAATAATGGTTGTTGGCTGTGTGTTGGCTGTTTGGTTGAACTGCTAGTCAATTGACTGAAAATATAGATAACGATATAGATATAAATTGTTAATCGAATATAAATTCTGTTTATCAGAATACTTCACATCCATGTTATTTATGTTGATTAACATATGTGGTTGCAGGGAAACAGGTCGGAGGGACCCAACTGGGTTACTCAACATTTATTTTACTGTTTTTCCATATATTGTGTTATATGATGTGATATGAAATCTGTTGTTGATTTCGTATGTTTGAATGATACCGGTCATTGTTATGTGGTACGTTAAATACCATAAGGAATACTGGAATGTTAAAAAGGGAAATTTTCAATGTTATATTGAAAAAAGAAATATTTATATAATCAAAAGATTTTATAAAAAGAAAATATTTATTTAGAAAATAAATAGATTAAAAAGGAATATTTATTTGTTAATCAAATAGACATAATTGAAGGGAAATATTTGTAAAACGTTTACAAATAGAATTGAAAAAGAAATATTTGTAAACTATTTACAAATAGAATTGAAAAGGGATATTTATTTGAAAATAAATAGAATAGAAAGAGGAAATATGTGTAAAACAAATAGAAAAGGGAATAGTTAGATTATAAAAGGAATTACTTATAAAATCAATAGATTTTATAAAAAGAAAATATTTTATAAAATAAATAGAATTATTAAGAAGGGATTTCTTTTGTAAATAAATAGATTATAACAGGAAATGCTTCAAAAGTGACTAGAATTGCATGAAGGGAGAATTTTACATTTGAAAGGTTTAGACCCGTGCTTCGCACATGGGTACAACATGATATGGATTTAAAGTTAAGATTTTAAATAGAATCTATTCTAACAGATAGATTGAGAAGATAAATTTATAAATAATATTTTATAAATTAAATAAGATGTTTATCATTGTATAAATAGAATATATAAGTTAGGACTTATATAGAGAAGTAAGAATCGATTTCAACATCGATATTTGAAACTGAATAAACGTAGAGTAAATCAAAAGGAGTTAATCAGTTAGAATTAATCAGTTAAAGTAAATCGATTAGAGTTAGAATTAATCGAATTAGAGTTAATTGAGCATAGTTAATCGAATTAGGATTTATTGAATATTAGTTATTCAATTAGAGTTGATCGAATATAGTTATTTGAGATAGAGTTAGTCAAACATAGTTATTTAGGAGTCGCCATTTCGCACGATTGCTAGCGTAATTCGCAGGGCTGCAGATAGCCTACTGTGGTCGGATGTTTCCTGAAGGAATCAGGCGTAACCATTGTGATCGCTGCGATCTAGAGTCAGGCGAATGGAGTTAAATCGAATATTAGCCATTCGAAATAAATTTAAAAACTGACATAGTTATTCGAATATAAGTTAATCGAATATTAGTTATTCTATAGGAGTTAAATAAGTAAGTTAAATAAGTTGAGTTAATCAAGTAAGTTAATCAAGTAAGTTGATCAAGTTGAGTTAATCGAGTTGAGTTAGTCAAGATGAGTTAATCAAACCGAGTTAATCCAAATGAGTTAAATCAAAGGAGTTATTCGAAATAATTTTTCGTACAAAATTAAAGGAGTAATTCAAAATAGTTTGTTCGAAAGGAGATTGATCGAATGTAAAACATTCAAAGAGAGTTAATCGAATGTAAATCATTCAAAGAGAGATTATCGAATATAGTTATTCGAAGTAAGAGTTATCGAATATAGTTTACTCGAAAAGGAGTTATTGAATAGAAATTATTCGAAAAGAGAATTATACATTGAATTCGATTATATCAAAATTCGAGAAAGTAATATTTACTTGTTGTTTTTAATCAAGGTTTACTTATTTATTAATAAATTAGTGGTTTAGTTATTTAGCTAAATTAAGGAATAAAAGTTACATTGTGAAGTGGGATATTTAAGAAGAAAGGAATTATAATGCTATAGTTAAAATCAATGTTTAAAATAAAGAAGGGGATTCATAAATAGAATCCGAGTTACGTAAGGAAGTTGTTAAAGGTTTAAAAGGTGAACTTTGTCTATTTCGAGGTTAGAAATGTTGTTCAGTTAAGGTCTGAGAGGTAATTATACCCCAACTTGATTGACTTCGTTTTTAACTAAGGGATAGCTAAGGTTCGATATTGAAGGTTGATTAAGTGAATTTAGTTAATGAATATAATGGTTTAAATGGGCTTAGTGATGTTTTATTTAAACATCTGTTCAAATCAAATGAATAAGTTTTGGAACGCATTTTCCAAATATAATCAGAGCTATTTTCTACTCATAGAAAATGAAATGTTGATGAGAAAGAATACTGGAATGACAGTGATACGTGAAACAGAGATGGAAATGTTTTCCCATGTGTAATAACCCGGAAATTCTAGGCCAATTTAAAATTTTTATTTTGGCAATTTTAGTGAATTTGGAATATTTAAAATGGATTATTTTAAATAATAACGACGAGAAATTTAATTTGAATAGAATTAGAACGTATATACTTATATAGAGCGTCGTTAGAATATAAATATTTTATTTTAATTATAAAAGGAATTGAAAATGGCACGATAGTTCGATAATTCGATTTCAAAGTTCAAATGAATGTAACAGGTGCAAAATAAACCGGATTTTAGCGAAACCAAAAATATTAGAATCTAATTGAGAACATCTTTCCAACGAATCTGAAAAATTGAAATTTCATAGCGGGAATCAAAAGATACATCCAGTTGAAAATTCAGAATAGTCGCTATGGAATTCTGGCCCTTAAAATGGAAATTTTGCAAACGACCTCGGTTTTCGATGAAACCACTTTTGTTGGATCCGTGATGTCAAGTTATTGCTAGATTCCAAAATTCAGAATTTTTCGAATTAAAATGTGAGCGTGGCGAAGGAAAACGTGTTTGACCAGTTTCAGTTGATTTTAATCAACTGGAAAATGGCCATTTTTCAAACGGTCTCAGAATTTGACGAAATTAGTTTTGTTAGGACCGTATCATCAATACAAAATTAGAAAATATTTTTCGGGAATTTTTAGAGTCCGTATGTGCCCCCGGTAAATTGAAATGTGCGTTCAAATTCAATATACAGAGTTATATTTTGACGAAAACTGATCGAAACGATCAAATCAGCTTATGATACATATCTCATTGTGTTCAGAATGGGGGTAATTAGCTATGGACGACAAGCGGTGGGTCTCGTTTCGAGATCGAAATTAAAAGTTGCTTTTTGAAATTAAATAATTAATTAAATGAATATATATAAAAACCCCCCTCAACACTCTCTCTCCCCTTTCATTATTTCCAGATCAGAAATCGAGAGAAAAAAAGAAAAAGTAAGAGACCACGTCACTCCCTAGGCACCGCCCCCCTCCGACTTCCGCCTGCCGCCGCTGCCCCCCTGTCGCGCCTGCTCCTCCTTCTTTTCTCTCTCTCCTCGTCTAAAATCGAACCCTGAGCCAGAAACCCGCCTCCCCGAAGCACCCTGCCACCACCGCCCTCCCTGGGTGCGCTACTCCCCCCCTCGACTGCGATGCCATCAGCACCCCGACACTGCATCTCCTTAACCATTTCCTCCCTCATTTAGCTGTAAGTTCTTTTTTATTAATTTATTTTAAATGCTTAACTCAATTTAATTAAAAACCATTGATTTTAAAAACCAGTCTTTACTTAAATTAACACTGTTTAAACCCCGTTTTTAGTTTGTTAAAGTTGAGGTTTTTAATTGGTTAAAGACGAGATTTTCATTTGTTTGAAGATATGATTTTTATTTATATGTATAGCGAATAAAGGTAGGATTTTTATACGTATAACTTAGTGCAAAAAGGTGATATATATATATATATATAGAATATAAAGCTTAAATTTTTAATTAGAAAATTTAGATCTTTGTATAGAAAGAAAAGATGAGATCTTTATATGTGATAAAGATTGGATTTTTGTAATGTTTTCATTGCAGTAAAAATTAGATTTTTCTATATATGAATGTGAAGTAAAAATTCAATTTTTATATACATATGAAGTGAAGATAAAGATGTGATCTTTATAGAAGTAGCAATAGAAAAATATTATTTTTATATTATAGAAAGATTAAAAATATTATTTTTGTATTAGTAAGACGTTAAAAATACGATTTTTATATTATATAACTAGTAAAAATTTGATTTTTATTATATATATGTTGAAATAAAAATGTGATTCTTATAGCGATGTATAAAAATTCGATCTTTATATTAGAAGTAGAAATATAAAAATATAATTTTATATAGAAAGAAGCGTTGTAAAAATATATGAAGTAGAAATAAAAATATGTTTTTATTTATTGGAATGAAGCAATAAAAATATAATTTTTATTTTGAACAGCGGGACAAGGAATACATTAGAATTTCAAACAGATCCGGGCGGTTCAGCTGTTCAGAAGTAAAGCACGGCGGAGTGGAACCCTCTACGAGGACTCCTCACCTTTAGTTTATTTCTAGTTTGAAATATATGATAGGATGCAAACGGTGTTTAGTAGCACCCGACACCCGTCGTCCACAGACTATGGATGACTTGTTTGTTCGATTGCTGTGTTGTGAAATTTTATTGTGTGATGTGGAATGGAATAAAATATTTTATAGTTAAAAATATGATTTTTAACGTGTATATAAAATAAATAGTAATAAACAAATCGGATAATTTGTTTATATACACTGATTTGACTGATATTGATTGGGACGATAAATTTTACACATCGCCCAACCGCACAAATAAAATCTGTGTTTGTTGATTTGAAACCCCACACGGGTATTGGGATGATATTTGACATACACTAATCCCGATTGTTTAGTTGTATGTCAATCGATGGGTTAACAGACCGTGTAAGCGTTAATTATTTATATTTAATGCTTATGCAGTTGTGTGGTGCACTATGGATGATGGTTGGTGATTTATCGTTGCTATTATATACATGTGTTGTAGAAAATCCATATAATTAACATTATATGGTAATTGATTGGGCGTCATTCCAATTTGGAAAATAAGGAATATTATAAAAATAAATTCATGTGTTGAATAGAAATGAATTCATGTGTTGAATAGAAATGAATTCATGTGTTGAATAGAAATAAATTCATGTGTTGAATAGAAATAAATTTATGTGTTGAATAGAAATATATTCATGTGTTGAATAGAAAATATATTCATGTGTTGAATAGAATAAATATTCATGTGTTGAATAGAATAAACATCCATGTGTTGAATAAAAGCCGTGTTGATTAGATTTACGCCATTTTGACGTGAACGATATTTATATCGATTTTATTCATTTTTGTAATGAATATAAAAAAGAAAATGATTTCAAAATTTAACGTTTTAAAAATATTATCATTTGTATATCGATGATGTGGAATATTCAATTTTGATTCGAAATTGAATATGAAGTTGAAATCGTTTTATAAAATATGTTTTAAAAGGAAATCGACGAAGTATATATTATATATATTTTATATATAATATAATGGCCTGAATAGAACGTGCTGCGCCGCGGCAGTTCGCAAATTTCGACCATTGACTTCGAATGGATATTACGGGAGATCCGACCGTTGGATTCTCCTAAAACCGGAACCATTGGGTTTGCATCGAAAAGAGATTTCTAGCGAATATTAGAGATTTGAAATCTAACGGTTGGATTTGGAATTATGTCCAAATCAAATTTAGAAAAGGTCGTTGTAAGTGCAGTTCGATGACCGTTGATGGAAATCGACTGTACGGGCCTTGGTAAAATTAATAAAAATAGTAATAATTTGTGTAAAATCATAAGAAATGATTTGTGAAGAATTGGGATGAAAAACTCCAAATTTGAAAAGATAAAAATAGTTTTTTGTCGAAATGAACTAGTTTTGAACTAGAATTATAACTCCATTTATTTTTAAACAAATAAATTGGATTTGAAATGGTTTTGAAAATAACCAGAAATTTCCAATAATTGAATTGGATTTGAATTGAAATTGTCTTTGGAATATTTCGATTTTGGATTTCGTGATTATACAGATATTGTTATGGAAATTTGAAAGATATATTTATATCGTAATTTCCAATACGATATTTGTGGGTCGTAGAATTTGATATTGAATATAAGCCGATATAATTTCTATTCAGAGCCTTGTATTTACTATCAAATGGGATTTGGGGTTGTCGTGAATGGTGTCTTCATTAACACTGTTCTTAAACCCAGTTGAGAAAAAGATTAAATCTTTTTATTTAGATTTAATAAAGTGTACCAATTAAATGGTATTTAATTGGAATTGAATTTGAATTGATTTTTGGATTTATCGTGAATGGTGTTTTAAATAACACTTGTTCTTTAATCTGATAATGAATTGAATGTGATTTTGGGTTTATAGTGAACCGTGTTTTAAATGACATTGGTTCTTTAACCCAGCTAAAGACAGGATATTGATTTCTGTGAAGATTAAAACTAAGTGGGTTTTTAATGAATCTTTAATTAGATTGAAATGGTCGAAAATGGAGTATCTCCAGTTTTGCTCCAGGCGATAGTCAAATCTTTAGTTAGATTTGAACGTGAAATGGTTATTGAATTTACCGATAACACCGTGGTGTTAGATATGAAGTACGTCCAGTTTTACTTCCTGGGATGAATAGGTTGGGATTGGGAAATAAAATAAATGATTACTTCGGTGTGGTTCGCTAATCCCGACTAGTTTGGATTGATTAAAGAATAAATTTAAAGAATTTATTTTTGATAAAATTAATGGGAACCCTTCCCAAAGTATAAGAATATTTGAATAAAAGAATATTCTGAATTGGAATGAGGCGTATGTTGTGTTTGTGTAACACTTGTTTATTATATACGCGAGTTATTCAGGAAGACCGGGTTTATCCCATTCTGAATAGCTGATTCGACGTGGTGTCGAAGATGAAGACGGTGGTCGAAGACCGAAGGTCTTCACGTCGTTTAGGTGATTCCTGATGATCTTGATTGGGCCGTACACCCAAGAGGAGGGAATCAGTTAGTGATCGTCCAGACGTACTTAGAGATCGATGGATATGCGTGGTACTAGGTGCCTCCGATTTCGTTCAGACCCAAAACGAACTTGTAAATGGACTGTGTGTATGACATTAGATTTTATTCGGTGTGATTGATTTTTATTAAATATATATCTATATGGCGGCGGAGAATTTATTCTCTTGCTTAACGCCCTTCTCTGAGACGTACGAGCTCAGAGGTTATATATTGATGGATATCAAACGCATGGAGTGAATTGCCTGTCTAAGTGGCAATATGATCAAGGCTTCTGTTGAAAAGCAGAGTCTTGTTGTTGATGATCAAAGCACGGCCTGTGTGGCATAGCTTTGTGTAGCACTGATTCGCGAGCCTCACACCCCGGTTGTGAACTAGAAACGGGAGAGGGCATCAGGGAGGGCATGCGTTTCCTTCTAGCTAGAAGTGGCGTCAGTGGTTTTACACGCCCTGACGAGTTTGACTTATGTGGTTGTTGCAGCTGTGAGGCGCCTCGGATATATCGGTCGATCCGGGACCGATGGAGTCATTGGACTCATTGACACCCCAAAGGGTGGGGAAACGCAGTGTTCAGGCACTTTAATCCACATCGGTGGACCGACCCTGGCGATCCAAGGGCCCACCTGAGTCTGGGTCCTGAGACACGGGCCAGAGCGTCTCGAATCGGTAGAGGACTATCTTTTGCCTCAGTTCACAGTTGGAAACCCAACTTCCAATACGTGACTTTGCGGTTTTGATTGTAGAGCCTAGTAAGGCGACAAGATATATGGTACCCATGTCGTCTATGATTGATATTTATGATTGAAATTGTTTTGACACTATACACTTATAGTAATATCAAATTAATCTATTTTTAAACGTATCGAGCATTCTTTGGCTATTATAAGGTAAAACCCTATCCTCCAGCTTGTGTTGCATTGTGTGATGAGACCTGGGTCTTATAATAGCTTCATTTTTCTTTATTTAGCATTGCGCTATTGCTTTATGCATTGGTATTCTTGGGAGGAAACCCGATCCGTGTTACATGGCATGGTCCATTGATTTACCTAACTTTAAAATAAAGATTAATAACTGTTTTAGTTCTCACACAAGTCACATGACTGACCTGGAGTTTATTGTTTTAACCTAAACTCTGGGTGCCCTAATTTTGACATGGGCAGCTAGTAGTTTTGGGTTTGCAGATTTATATTCACATGATCCAGATTTACAGCTGGAACGATACTCGGAAAGCTCTGTATCCGTGTATTACTTCTAGTTGTGTATTGTATTATTTTTCCGCTGCGATGTATTTGAATGTAATTTAAATTTCTGATATTTTCTGTGTAATATTTATTCACACTTTGTAATATTCTTGCATTCTGATGGAATTGTTGTAATATACAATGAAACGTTCAGGGGTTTCGAACGGTGTTGGTCGGTTTAGCGACTGATTCAGATCGAGCGAAATTATCGATCGTTACAACTTGGTATCAGAGCTCTGGTTTATAGAGCTCGATAACAAGACACATTATAACCGAATGAAAGAATTCATCAGATATTGGATTAGCAATATCCAATAAGAATTACTCGTTAGAGATAGGATCAGTAGTATCCTAGAACGAATGTGAAGAGTATATTTTTCAAATAAAGATGAAAACAAATTTTGTTTTGAAAATTAAATTCAATTATTTGTATTTGCATTGAATTTGGACGATTCAGTATATAGAGATTTTGCATATACGTGTCATGAACGTATATTCAAAGTTTTAATATACTGGATAGATATAGAATCACACTCTAGTCGCCCGGAGATGGTACTGATGATAGCACGTGCATCATCGGTATTTATATTCGAGTTTCAAAAGTGGGATGTCTATATATTTCCATTAGACTGGTGTGAGAATCAAAACTTACAAAGGGTTATTTGATGTTATTTGGCCTCAAAAACCTAATTTTGACTATGTATTAAAGTTATATGATTGAAAAATTAACCAACTAATTGATTGCTGATTGTGTTGTTTGATTATTGTTTGATTAATTAAATGTTGAACCTTTAGCCAAATTGAACCAAATAATGAGTTGTATTGAAAATTTATCGCATATGCATGCATGCACATGTACTTACATTGAACAGGTCATAGCAAGGAGGCTAGAGCTGAAGAATAAAATTGTTTTCCCGACAAACAGGTACATGTTTACTAATTTATTGGGTTTGGATGATTTTATGAGCCGATTGGCGGTTTCTTTATCTTTTTGGATTGATGAGGGCCATGGGAGGCTATTTGAAATATCCCGAAGTTCCCGGTGCAGGGGAGGTTATGGCGAAACTTAGGGTGTCAGCCAAATTTTTGAAAATTTTGAAAAGTTCTTAAAAACTGAAAAGTTGAAGAACTTAAGCCGTAAAGAAAATAAAGAAAGTTGAGTTGATTAGTTAAACAACTTTCGGCTTCGTTCCTTTTCGGGGACGAAAAGTTTTAAGTGGGGGAGATTGTAATAACCCAAAAATTCTAGGCCAATTTAAAATTTTTATTTTGGCAATTTTAGTGAATTTTGAATATTTAAAATGGATTATTTTAAATAATAACGACAAGAAATTTAATTTGAATAGAATTGGAACGTATATATTTATATAGAGCGTCGTTATAATATAAATATTTTATTTTAATTATAAAAGGAATTGAAAATGGCGCGGTAGTTCGATAATTCGATTTCAAAGTTCAAATGAATGTAACGGGAGCAAAATAAACTGAATTTTCGCAAAACCAAAAATATTAGAATCTAATTGAGAACATCTTTCCAAAGAATCCGAAAATTTGAAATTTCATAGCGGGAATCAAAAGATACGTCCAGTTGAAAATTCAGAATAGTCACTATGGAATTTTGGCCCTTAAAAATGGAAATTTTGCAAACGACCTCAGTTTTCGATGAAACCACTTTTGTTGCATCCGTGATGTCAAGTTATTGATAGATTCCAAAATTCATAATTTTTCGAATCAATATGTGAGCGTGGCGAAGGAAAACGTGTTTGACCAGTTATAGTTGATTTTAATCGACTGAAAAATGGCCATTTTTCAAACGATCTCAGAATTTGACTAAATTAATTTTGTTAGGACCGTATCGTCAATACGAAGTTAAAAAATATTTTTTGGGAATTTTTGGAGTCCGTATGTGGCCCCGGTAAATTGAAATGTGCGTTCAAATTCAATATATAGAGTTGTATTTTGATTTTGACGAAAACTGATCGAAACGATCGAATCAGCTTACGATACATATCCCATTGTATTCAGAATGAGGGTAATTAGCTATGGACGACAGGCGGTGAGTCTCGTTTCGAGATCGAAATTAAAAGTTGCTTTTTGAAATTAAATAATTAATTAAATAAATATATAAAAAATCCCCCTCAACACTCTCTCTCCCCTTTCATTATTTCCAGATCAGAAATCGAGAAAAAAAAGAGGAAGAGACCGCGTCGCTCCCCAGGCATCGCCCCCCCTCCGACTTCCGCCTGCCGCCGCTGCCCCCCCCTCCCGCCGCGCCTCCTCCTTCTATTCTCTCTCTGCTCATCTAAAATCGAACCCTGAGCCACAAACCCTCCACCCCGAAGCGTCATGCCATCGCCGCCCTCCCTGGGTGCGCCACCCAGTGCGCCACTCCCCCCCTCGACTGCGATGCCATCAGCACCCCGACGCTGCATCTCCTCAACCATTTCCTCCCTCATTTAGCTGTAAGTTCTTTTTTATTTAATTTATTTTAAATGCTTAGCACAATTTAATTAAAAACCACTGATTTTAAAAATCAGTCTTTACTTAAATTAAAACTGTTTAAACCCGATTTTTAGTTGGTTAAAGTTGAGGTTTTTAATTGGTTAAAGAGGAGATTTTCATTTGTTTGAAGATATTTGTGAAAACCCGTAACTTCCCCGTAAAGGAAAGTGTCGGATAGTTCGAGAACAAACCACAACAGAACGCAAACAGAAGAACATTTCACTGTATATTACGACAATGCATCAGATTACAAGAATATACAGAGTATAAATAAATATTACACAGAAATATCAGAGATTTAAATTACATTTAAATACATCGCAGCGGAAAATAATACAATACACAACTAGAAGGAGATATACGGATACAAAGCTTTCCGGATATCGTTCCAGCTGTAAACCAGGATCCTGTGAATATAAATCTGCAAAACCAAAACTACTAGCTGCCCGTGTCAAAATAAGGGCACCCAGAGTTTAGGTTAAAACAATAAACTCCAGGTCAGTCATGTGACTGGTGTGAGAACTAAAACAGTTAATCTTTATTTTTAAAGCTAGGTAAATCAAGGGACCACGCCGTATAACACGGAACGGGTTTCCTCCCAAGAATACCAGTGCATAAAACAACAGCGCAATGCTAAATAAAGAAAAATGAAGCTGTTATAAGACCCAGGTCCTATCACACAATGCAACGCAAGCCGGGGGATAGGGTTTTCCCTTATAACAGCCAAAGAATGCTTGATACGTTTAAAACAAATCATTTGATACTACTATAAGTGCATAGTGTATAAAACAACTTCAAATCATAAGTATCAATCATAGGCGGCATGAATGACCCATACCACTATGTCGCCATATATAAGTTTACAATCAAAACCGCAAATGTCACGTATTTGGAAATTGGATTTCCTTCTATGAACCGAGGCAAAAGATAGTCCTCTACCGATTCGAGACTGCCTAGCCCGAGTCTCAGGCAAGCGCGCAGGCAAGCCTTGGAGCGACAGGGCCGGTCCACCGATGTGGATTATTATACCTGAGCACTACGTTTCGCCGCCCTTTGGGGCGTAAGCGAGCCAACGAATGACTCCATCGGACCCGGATCGTCCGATCTAACCGAGGCGCCTCGCAACTGCAACAACCACATAAGTCAAACTCGTCAGGGCGTGTAAAACCACTGACGCCACTTCTAGCTAGGAGGAAACGCAGGCCCTCCCTGAGGTCCGTCTCCCGTTTTTGGTTCATACCGGGTGTGAAACTCGCGAAGTAAACGTTACACAAAGCTACGCCACAAAGGCCGTGCTTTGATCATCAACCTCAAGACTTTGCTTTTCAACAGAAGCCTTGATCATTTGCATCTTAGCATGCGACACAGGCAAACCATCCTATGCAACCGATATCAGTCACACAGAATGAAATCCGATGTCAGACACACAGTCCATTTACAAGTCCGTTCTGGGTCTGAACGAAACCGGAGGCACCTAGTACCCCGCATATCCATCGATCTCCAAGTACGTCTGGACGATCACTAACTGTTTCCATCTTCTTGGGTGTACAGCCCAATCAAGATCATCAGTAATTACCCAAACGACGTGAAGACCTCCGGTCTTCGACCATCGCCTTCATCTTCGACTTATCGTCGTATCAGTTATTCAGAATGGGATTAACCCGGTCTTCCCGAATAACTCGCGTATATTATAAAAGTGTTACACAAACACAACATACGCCTCATTCCAATTCATTAGTCACTAACCGTAAATTAATCAAGAGAATAACTCCCCAAATATTAACCCCGAAGGCCGAAACCAACATCAGATCAATATCCAGAAAACCATTCTGCTTGGCTAACCGACAGTTAGTTTCTAATTTTCACATTCATAGGGAAAGGTTCCCATAAATTTTATCAAAGATAAATTCTTGAATTTATTCTTGAATCTACTTTTGAATATCAATTCAACTAGCCGGGATTAACGAAACTTACCGAAGTAATCATTTGTTTTAATTTCCCAATCCCAACCTATTTATCCCATGAAGTAAAACTGGTAATACTTCATTTCTAACACCACAGTGTTATCGGTAAGTTCAATTACCATTTCACGTTTAAATCTAATTAAAGATTTAACTATCGCCTGGAGCAAAACTGGTGATACTCCATTTTCGATCTTTCCAATCTAATTAAAGATTCATTAAAACTCCACTTAGTTTTAATCTTCGACTGGGTTAAAGAATCAGTGTCATTTAAAACACGGTTCACGATAAACCCAAAATCACATTCCATTAATTATCGGGTTAAAGAACAAGTGTTATTTAAAACACTGTTCACGATAAACCCAAAAATCAATATCAATTCAATTCCAATTAAATATTATTTAATTGGTACACGTCATTAAATCTAAATAAAAAAGATTAAATCTTTTTTATTTAGATTTAATGAAGTGTACCAATTAAATAATATTTAATTGGAATTGAATTGATATTGATTTTTGGGTTTATCGTGAACAGTGTTTTAAATAACACTTGTTCTTTAACCCGATAAAGTTAATTATATGGATTTCCATACAACACATGTATATAGTAGCACTGAAAAATAATCAATATTATAAAATAAAAGTTCATGTGTTGACAGTACTCATTCATTGAGATTGGTCATGTGTTGAACGAAATATTTTGATAATAACAACTATTTTAAAAAAAGAAATATTTGAAATAGAATATTTGAAAATAGAAATTTATGAAGCCGTGTTGAGTAGATTGACGCCATTTTGACGTAAACGAAAATGATTTCGAAATGAAATGAATTGAAAACGATTTCGAAATGAAATGAATTAGTTTTTTTTTTTTTATAACTGAAGTCAACGGTGAATGAAGGGGGAGAGAGAGTAAGGGGATGAGGGCTTATATATTATATATATATAATTAACTAATTTAATTACTATAAAGTTGTTTTTCCCTTCGAACTCAAATTCCAACCCAACGACTGTCGCCCATAGCTAAATACCCCCATTCCGAACGCAATGGGATATGTATCGTAAGCTGGTTTGATCGTTACAATCAGTTTCTGTTGAATTTTCATTTATAAATCTTTATATATTCAATTTGAACGTATATTTTGATTTACCGGGCCCACATACGGACTCTAAAAATTACAGAAAAATATTTTCTAGCTTCGTATTGACGATACGGTCCTAACAAAACTAGTTTCGTCGAATTCTGAGACCGTTGGAAAAATGGCCAATTTCCAGTTGATTAAAATCAACTAAAATGGTCAAACGCGTTTTCCTTTGCCACGCTCACATATTGATTCGAAAAATTATGAAATTTGGAATCTAACAATAATTCGACACCACGGACCCAACAAAACTGGTTTCGTCGAAATCCGAGGTCATTTGCAAAATGTCCATTTTTAAGGGCCTTATATATAAAAATATATATAAATTCCACAGCGACTATTTCTAATTTTCAACTGGACATATCTTATCATTTCTAAGATGAAATCTCAGTTTGTTAACTTCGTTACAAAGATATAGTTATACAGATTCAAATATTTCTTGTTTCGCTCACTTCTGACTTATATTGAATTCTGTATATTCATTTGAAATTAGAAATCGAATTTTCGAACTACCGCCCATTTTCAATTCCTTTTATAATTATATATAATTATTATATATTCTAACGACGACGTATATAATATATACGTCGAATTCTATTCAAAATAAATTTTCTCGTCGATATTATTTAAAATAATCTATTTTAAATATTCAAAATTCGCTAAAATTGCCAAAATAAAAATTTTAAACTGGCCCAGAATTTGCGGGTTATTACAATATTATTTTTATTTATATGTATAGCGAATAAAGGTAGGATTTTTGTACGTATAACTTAGTGCAAAGAAGGTGATTATATATATATATATATATATATATATATATATATATATATATAAAGAGAGAGAATATAAAGCTTAGATTTTTAATTAGAAAATTTAGATCTTTGTATAGAAAGAAAAGATGAGATCTTTATATGCGATAAAGATTGGATTTTTGTAATGTTTTCATAGCAGTAAAAATTAGATTTTTCTATATATGAATGTGAAGTAAAAATTCAATTTTTATATACATATGAAGTGAAGATAAAGATGTGATCTTTATAGAAGTAGCAATAGAAAATTATGATTTTTTATATTATAGAAAGATTAAAAATATGATTTTTATATTACTAAGAGGTTAAAAATACGATTTTTATATTATATAACTAGTAAAAATTTGATTTCTATTATATATATGTTAAAATAAAAATGTGATTCTTATAGCGATGATAATAAAATTTGATCTTTATATTAGAAGTAGAAATATAAAAATATAACTTTTATATAGAAAGAAGTGTTGTAAAAATATATGAAGTAGAAATAAAAATATGATTTTTATTTATTGGAATGAAGCAATAAAAATATAATTTTTATTATGAACAGCGGGACAAGGAATACATTAGAATTTCAAACAGATCCAGACGGTTCAGCGGTTCAGAAGTAAAGCACGGCGGAGTGGAACCCTCTGTGAGAACTCCTTACCTTTAATTTATTTCTAGTTTGAAATATATGCTTGGATGCAGACGGTGTTTAGTAGCACCCGACACCCATCGTCCACAGACCATGGATGACTTGTTTGTTTGATTGCTGTGTTGTGAAATTTTATTGTGTGATGTGGAATGGAATAAAATATTTTATAGTGGAAAATATTTTATAGTTAAAAATATGATTTTTAACATGTATATAAAATAAATAGTAATAAACAAATTAGACGATTTGTTTATATACACTGATTTGACTAATATTGATTGGGACGATAAATTTTACACATCATCCAACCGCACAAATAAAATCTATGTTTGTTGATTTGAAACCCCACACGGGTATTGGGATGATATTTGACATACACTAATCCCGATTGTTTAGTTGTATGTCAATCGATGGGTTGACAGACTGTGTAAGCGTTAATTATTTATATTTAATGCTTATGTAGTTATGTGGTGCACTCTAGATGATGGTTGGTGATTTATCGTTGTTATTATATACATGTGTTGTAGAAAATCTATATAATTAACATTATGTGGTAATTAATTGGGCCTCATTCCAATTTGGAAAATAAGGAATATTGCAAAAATAAATTCGTGTGTTGAATAGAAATGAATTCATGTGTTGAGTAGAAATGAATTCATGTGTTGAATAGAAATGAATTCATGTGTTGAATAGAAATAAATTCGTGTGTTTAATAGAAATAAATTCGTGTGTTGAAGAAATAAATTCATGTGTTGAATAGAAATATATTCATGTGTTGAATAGAAAATATATTCATGTGTTGAATAGAATAAATATTCATGTGTTGAATAGAATAAGCATTCGTGTGTTGAATTAAAGCCGTGTTGATTAGATTGACGCTATTTTGACGTGAACGATATTTATATCGATCTTATTCATTTTTATAATGAATATATAAAAGAAAATGATTTCAAAATTTAACGTTTTGAAAATATTATCATTTGTATATCGATGATGCGGAATATTCAATTTTTATTCGAAATTGAATATGAAGTTGAAATCGTTTTGAAAACGAATTAAAATGATTTATAAAATATGTTTTAAAAGGAAATCGACGAAGTATATATTATATATATAATATAATGGCCAGAATAAAAAGCGCCGCGCCGCGGCAGTTCGCGAACTTCGATCATTGACTTCGAATGGATATTACGGGAGATCCGACCGTCGGATTCTCCTAAAACCGGAACCGTTGGGTTTGTATTAAAAAGGGCTTTCTAGCGAATATTAGAGATTTGAAATCTAATGGTTGGATTTGGAATTATGTCCAAATCAAATTTAGAAAAGGTCGCTGTAAGTGCAGTTCGATGACCGTTGATGGAAATTGACTGTACGGGCCTTGGTAAAATTATTAAAAATAGTAATAATTTGTGTAAAATCATAAGAAATGATTTGTGAAGAATTGGGATGAAAAACTCCAAATTTGAAAAGATAAAAATTTATTTTATCGAAATGAACTAGTTTTGAACTAGAATTATAATTCCGTTTATTTTTAAACAAATAAATTGGATTTGAAATGGTTTTGAAAATAACCAGAAATTTCCAATAATTGAATTGGAATGGATTTGAATCGAAATTGTCTTTGGAATATTTCGATGTTGGATTTTGTGATTATACAGATATTGTTATGGAAATTTGAAAGATATATTTATATCGTTATTTCCAATACGATATTTGTAGGTCGTAGAATTTGATATTGAATATAAGCCGATATATTTTCTATTCAGAGCCTTGTATTTAATATCAAATGGGATTTGGGGTTTGTCGTGAATGGTGTCTTCATTAACACTGTTCTTAAACCCAGTTGAGAAAAAGATTAAATCTTTTTATTTAGATTTAATGAAGTGTACCAATTAAATGGTATTTAATTGGAATTGAATTTGAATCGATTTTTGGGTTTATCGTGAACGGTGTTTTAAATAACACTTGTTCTTTAACCCGATAATGAATTGAATGTGATTTTGGGTTTATAGTGAACCGTGTTTTAAATGACATTGGTTCTTTAACCCAGTTAAAGACAGGATATTGATTTCTGTGAAGATTAAAACTAAGTGGGGTTCTAATGAACCTTTAATTAGATTGAAATGGTCGAAAATGGAGTATCACCAGTTTTGCTCCAGACGATAGTTAAATCTTTAGTTAGATTTGAACGTGAAATGGTAATTGATTTTACCGGTAACACCGTGGTGTTAGATATGAAGTATGACCAATTTTACTTCCTGGGATGAATAGGTTGGGATTGGGAAATAAAATAAATGATTACTTCGATGTGGTTCGCTAATCCCGACTAGTTTGGATTGATTAAAGAATAAATTTAAAGAATTTATCTTTAATAAAATTAATGGGAACCTTTCCCAAAGTATAAGAATATTTGAATAAAAGAATATTCTGAATTGGAATGAGGCGTATGTTGTGTTTGTGTAACACTTGTTTATTATATACGCGAGTAATTCAGGAAGACCAGGTTTATCCCATTCTGAATAGCTGATTTGACGTGGTGTCGAAGATGAAGACGATGGTCGAAGACCGGAGGTCTTCACGTCGTTTGGGTGATTACTGATGATCTTGATTGGGCCGTACACCCAAGAGGAGGGAATCAGTTAGTGATCGTCCAGACGTACTTGGAGATCGATGGATATGTGGGGTACCAGGTGCCTCCGGTTTCGTTCAGACCCAGAACGAACTTGTAAATGGACCGTGTGTCTGACATTGGATTTTATTCTGTGTGATTGATTTCTTTTAAATATATATCTGTTTGGCGGCGGAGAATTTATTCTCTTGCTTAACGCCCTTCTCTGAGACGTACGAGCTTAGAGGTTATATATTGATGGATATCAAACGCATGGAGTGAATTTCCTTTGTGGCATGCCTAAGTGGCAATATGATCAAGGCTTCTGTTGAAAAGCAGAGTCTTGTGGTTGATGATCAAATCACGGCCTGTGTGGCATAGCTTTGTGTAGCGTTGATTCGCGATCCTCACACCCTGGTTGTGAACCAGAAATGGGAGAGGACATCAGGGAGGGCATGCGTTTCCTTCTAGCTAGAAGTGGCATCAGTGGTTTTACACGCCATGACAAATTTGACTTATGTGCTTGTTGCTGTTGTGAGGCACCTCGGATATATCGGTCGATCCGGGACCGATGGAGTCATTGGACTCATTGACACCCCCAAAGGGTGGGGAAACGCAGTGTTCAGGCATTTTAATCCACATCGGTGGACCGGCCCTGACGATCCAAGGGCCCACCTGAGTCTGGGTCCGGAGACACGGGCTAGAGCGTCTCGAATCGGTAGAAGACTATCTTTTGCCTCGGTTCATAGATGGAAACCCAACTTCCAATACGTGACATTGCGGTTTTGATTGTAGAGCCTAGTATGGCGACATGATATATGGTACCCATGCTGTCTATGACTGAAATTTATGATTGAAATTGTTTTGACACTATACGCTTATAGTAATATCAAAATAATCTGTTTTTAAACGTATCAAGCATTCTTTGGCTATTATAAGGTAAAACCCTATCCTCCGGCTTGTGTTGCATTGCGTGATGGGACCTTGGTCTTATAATAGCTTCATTTTTCTTTATTTAGCATTGCGCTGTTGTTTAATGCACTGGTATTCTTGGGAGGAAACCCGTACCGTGTTATACGGCGTGGTCCCTTGATTTACCTAACTTTAAAATAAAGATTAATAACTGTTTTAGTTCTCACACCAGTCACATGACTGACCTGGAGTTTATTGTTTTAACCTAAACTCTGGGTGCCCTTATTTTTACACGGGCAGCTAGTAGTTTTGGGTTTGCAGATTTATATTCACAGGATCCTGATTTACAGCTGGAACGATGCTCGGAAAGCTCTGTATCCGTGTATTACTTCTAGTTGTGTATTGTATTATTTTTCCGCTGCGATGTATTTAAAAGTAGTTTAAATCTCTGATATTTTCTGTGTAATATTTATTCATACTCTGTTATATTCTTGTATTCTAATGGAATTGTTGTAATATACAATGAAACGTTCTTCTGTTTGCGTTCCAATTTGCCGTGTTCTCAAAAAAATCAGGGGTTTCGAACTTTCTTGGTCGGTTTAGCGACTGATTCAGATCGAGCGAAATTATCGATCGTTACATCTTGGTATCAGAGCTCTGGTTTACAGAGCTCGAGAACAAGACAAATTAGAACCAAACAAAAGAATTCATCAGATATTGGATTAGCAATATCCAAAAAGAATTACTCATTAGAAATAGGATCAGTAGTATCTTAGAACGAATATGAAGAGTATATTTTTCAAATAAAGATGAAAACAAAATTTGTTTTGAAAATTAAATTAAATTATTCGTATTTGAATATTTTATTTGTATTGAATTTGGACGATTCAGTATATAGAGATTTTGCGTATACGCGTCATGAACGTATATTCGAAGTTTTAATATACTGGATAGATATAGAATCACACTATAGTCGCCCGGAGATGGTACTGATGATAGCACGTGCATCATCAGTATTTATATTCGAGTTTCGAAAGTGGGATGTCTATATATTTCCATTAGACTGGTGTGAGAACCAAAATATACAGGGTTATTTGATGTGATTTGGCCTCAAAAACCTGATTTTGACTATGTATTAAAGTTATATGATTGAAAAATTAACCAACTAATTGATTGCTGATTGTATTGTTTGATTATTGTTTGATTAATTAAATGTTGAACCTTAAGCCAAATTGAACCAAATAATGATTTATATTGAAAATTTATCGCATATGCATGCATGTACATGTCCTTACATTGAACAGGTCATAGCAAGGAGGCTAGAGCAGAAGAATAAAATTGTTTGCCCGACAAATAGGTACATGTTTACTAATTTATTGGGTTTGGATGATTTTATGAGCCGATTGGCGGTTTCTTTTTCTTTTTGGATTGATGAGGGCCATTGTAACGGCTGGAAATTTCCGACTCCTCGAGAGTCGGAAATTCCGAGACGTTAGTGAAAGAATTTAGAAGGTGAGAAAGAAAAGATAGAACTAATAGAATAGAAGAAGAAGAAGAACATCAGAATCATCAGAGTAACACGAATCTCACAGCGGAACGAATAACATATAATATATAACATAACTTTGAAGTAAACAGTTATATATATACAATAGCACTTATCAGAGTACAACACTTACAACACAGCGGAAATAACTATAGCTATAGAATCTTGCAGCCTCCTGCTCCAAGCTCTCCAAGTATATCTGTAAATCCCGACTACTTGACTGCCCGTACAAATTTAGGCACCCAAGAGTTTAGGGGAAACAACAAAGTAAACTCCGGGTCAGTCATGGGACTGGTATGAGTAAAACAATTTAAAACAATTGAACAGGTATATGATATCTCATAAGACCACGCCGTGAATACGGAACGGGTTTTTCCTTATGAGTATCTAAACAACTTTGACAAGCAATATCATTGTGATATTATAATAATGTCTAAGTACAAATAGGTATCAATCTAGCAGAAACGCTTGCATCTCACGTTCTACATACATAGTATAAAATCGTAAACCGCAGGGCGCTTATTGAAGATTGGATTCCAACAGACAAGGTATGGGAGCACCTTCTAAATAGTGTACTCTAGAGGTGATACACTCAGGGTTCAACAAGAACGTCTTGCAACCCGGCCACACATGACCGCTCACTCATTTATCTTGAGTGTCGCGAATATATTGCCACCACGGTTATAGGCCATCAAACCCTCATCCGAAGATACAGAATCAAAAAGAAGTATAAATATGGATATTCCCTAGATCGGTGACAATACACCCTGCTTGGGGATGACCCAACTAGCCATGCTGCCTAGCCCAACTTTTGTTACTTCCTGGTGTGAGGCTAGAAGCTACGTCTATCTTCAGAACATCTGATCACCATTCACTTTGAATGCCACATCGTCATACCCGCCAAATCACAAATTGACTTATCCAAAAATAACACGGGTATACAGCTAAGAGAAACGAATTCCTCCGCCACCAAACGTGAATACGTTTGAACAGATCAACTTACGCGATCCATTGGATATACTCTATCAGACCTTCTTCCATATACGTTGTCCTGGGACTGGACAAACCGAAGGCACTATTCAGTATATCCATCTTAGTCACTGTTATCTAAGACTTATACAACAGCCCTTGCACTTTACTCCGTCTTCAATTTATCTTTGGCATATATTGTTCGCAACGCTTATGCCAATACAGAGTGGTTCTTGGATAATAATCCAACCGGTCTCTCCATATTAACACCGTTAAAATGGTAAGAACTTTGATAGTCTGTGATTCAACTACCAAATGAAAACATGTCGGTGTACAAACAACGATCTTATTTCCAAATGGAAATTTGATCGATCAATCATCATATGTTCATATTTCCTTATTTCATATATTTAGAAAATATCTGTTATTAATCATTGGAAAACATTTCCATAGCTTAATTTCACATCACTATTATTTCGCAACTATCAGTCCCTAACTGTAACTAGTATGAGGACAATTCTCTAAGTATCAATCCTGAAGGTCGAAACCAACATCAGATCGTCACTTAGAAAACCGTTCAACTTACCCTCTCCAGTTAGTTTCTGAATTTGCTTAACTCTATTTCTTAACTTCTTATCATGAAAACATTTCATTTTCTATGTTTAGAAAACATATCTGATTTTATTTGGAAAACGTTCCCAAAACTCATTTACGGATTTCCAATGAACGTTGTATAAAACATCGTTTCGCTTAACCCATTTATCGCTTATTCCTTAACTTTATTCCTAATCAACCTTTTAGATCGAACCACAACTATTCCTTTGTCAATTCTGAAGTCAATCAAGTTGGGGTATAATTACCTCGCAGACCTTAATTGAACAACGTCCTTTACTGTGAAATAGATGAAGCTCATCACTCACTTTTTACAATCATCTGTTTACGCAAATTCTCGGATTCAGGTTACGAATCCACTTATATGACAGTGTTTGATTATAACTATAACGTTATAATTTCTACTTCTGCAATATCTAACCTAAATTATAACTTTATCTCCTAACTCGAATAATTTAACAGACACCTAATTTCTAAATCAATAACTAAATCTTGATTTAAACCCTGGAAAGTAAATAGTACTTTCCCGAATTCGCTATAATCGAATTCGACGTATAACTCTCTTTCGAGTAATCTCTATTTGCTTAACTCTTCTTCGAATAACCTATATTCGATTATCTCTCTTCGAATAACTCATATTCGAAATCTCTCTCTTTCGAATAAACAATATTCGATCTCTTTCTTTCGAATGTGCTATATTCGAAAATCTCCTTTCGATTTACTAATCGATAACTCCTTTCGATCAAATAAAATCGATAACTCCTTTAACTCTATTCGAATAACTAATATTCGACTAACTCCTTTGGATCAACTCATTTGATTAACTCCTTCGAATAACTAATTCAAATAACTTACCTTCGAATAACCAATATTCGATTTACTCTAACTCGATTAACTTAATTCTAATCGATTTACTCCATTTCGATTCAACTTAATTCAAATTGATTAACTTAACTCAAATTGATTAACTCCTTTCGAATAACTAAATTCGATTTAACTCTTCTCGAATAACTACATTCGATTAACTCAAATTGAATAACTAATATTCAATTAACTCTTACGTGTTTAACTCTATTCAAATATCTAATTCGAATAACTCATTTCGAATAACTAAATTCGATTAACTCTTTTAACTTTACTCGAATAACAATATTCGATTAACACCTTTTTTCGAATAACTATATTTGATTAACTCTTCGACTAACTCCTTCGGATTAACTAACTTCGAATAACTCCTTTGGATTAACTAACTTCGAATAACTCTTCGACTAGCTCCTTCGGATTAACTAACTTCGAATAACTCCTTTGGATTAACTGACTTCGAATAACTCTTCGACTAGCTCCTTCAGATTAACCCTTCGATTAACTCCTTCGGATTAACTACTTCGAATAACCAATATTCGATAACTACTCTTCGAATAAATAATATTCGATAACTCTTCTCAATTGAATAACATTTGATTTCTCCACACGAATGAACTATATTCGATTACTCTTCCCTCGAATACTCTATATTCAATAACTCTACTTCGAATAAGTGATATTCGGCAACTCTACTCGATTAACTCCACTTGGATAACTCTAACTGGTCAACTCTAACTGGTCAACTCTAACTGATCAAATCTAACTAGTCAATTTTAACTGGTCAACTTAAATGGTTTAACCTAACTGGTTAACTCAAATGGTTTAACCTAACTTGATTTACTTGTTTCGATTAACTGAACTAATCCACTTAGTTTAACTTAGTTAATTCACTTTGATTAACTCTAACCGATTCACTTAGTTTAACTCAACTAATTCACTTCGATTAACCACTTAGTTAACTTAACTAACTCACTTCGATTAACCACTTAGTTTAACTTAACTAATTCACACTGATTAACTCTAACCGATTCACTTAGTTTAACTCAACTAATTCACTTCGATTAACCACTTAGTTAACTTAACTAATTCACTTCGATTAACTCGACCAATTCACTTGGTTAACTCCTATTTATTTAACAAATAAATATCTCCTTTAGTTTAATTCTATTTATTTAATCTCTAAATAAATATCCTTTATATTTCTTTTAACGAATATAATTCCTTTATATTTTGATTAACAAATATATCCCCTTATATTCGATTAACATATATATTCCCGTGTATTTGATTTACAAATATAATTCTTTTATATTTGTTTTACCAACTATATTCCTTATTATTCAGAATCCTTTTTCTTATATATATATATATAATCCCTTGATTTTATATAAATAAGCTATTTTCAAAATATACTTTGAAAACCCCTCTCCTACATTCTGGTATTTCTCATGGTGTTTAACACACCATATAACAACGATAAATATCGTCCCACCACACATAATCACACAGATTATATACATCACATTATATATCACAATATAAAAATCACAGTAAAATAACTGTTGAGGAATCCTGTTGGATTCCTCCAACCTGTTTCCCTGCATCACAGATGTTAGACAATATAGATAGCATCACTTTCAGTTCCATATGATATATTCTGTTAAACAGAATCCATATAGAAATTTAACTAACTGACTAGCAGTTCAATCAAACAATCAACACACAGTCAAACAGACAATTTTAACAGTTCTAACAATACAACATGAAATTATAAACTGTTCAGAGTTAGTGAGATTTACTCACTTTTGGACGATCATCGTCAATGACGATAACCATCGCTTGATTCAGACAATTTATTTTGCTATAAATTGTAACGTGCTCCGATTGACTCGCGGTCAGTTCCATCGCGTAGTGCTCGTCCATACGATCCCAACGCAACTCACGGTTCCTGAATCTGATATCGTATGACTAAGATATCATCATTACAAGTTATACACACATTTTATATTTTAAAATTAAACATATAAATCTCGTTGGGCTTTACCATACAACACGGCCCAATAACCCAGCTTTTCCCGTATGAAAAATAGCCCACCCGACTTGGCTTCTTCTTCCCTAAATACTGTCGGCCTCCAGGAAATCAACCCGTCCCTTACCATCCTTCACCATTACTGCAATTTTCTCCACCTCGTTCTTGCTCCACAACCCACCGAACCATGAAGTAACTTCACCAAACCAACCAGCATCCGAATCTCCTTCTCCCTATACTACCATCATCACGCTCGGCCCACGCCTCAACCTCGCGTCGAACTGGTACCCCAACGACCACCGAACTTTATTAGCACTAAAAATTCCAAAACTTTGCTGGTAAGAGCGGTTTGAACCCCTCAATGCACCAACAACACCCAATCGATCCATCGCTAACTCTTTTGGTATAAAACCCAAACCCTAGGGCAACTGTTGAAACCCAGTACCTCAGAAATGGACGTCGAACTCATCACAATGGTTACAGACTCGAAGGCCATCACTCAAAGAACCCAAATACAGTTGTTTTGAGATTTAAGAAATTTTGTTTGAATTGTTCCTTGATTTCATTTTGCTGTGTTTTTTTTTCTAGGGACGATGGATTTTGTCTGTGTTTATAGATAAGGGTTGTTGAGGGTTGTGGTTGGAATTGACTGATGTGTGGCCTGTGTTGGTCCTTAGAAGATTTAGGATATTTTTATTTATTGAATTTCTATTTTATTTTAGTGGTTTTATATTTGTTCTTGGTCCTTAAAAATCCCTGTGGTCATATATGATACCCAAAAATCACCAAACTTGACACATAGCTAGTGTTCGACAATACGGTCCCAACAAAACTGGTTTCGTCAAATTCCGACTTCATATGCTCACACAGCGTATTTTTAACTGTCAAAATACTGACTGTTTCTCACTCTAAAAATCCGTACGGCCACACAGTGACTCTAAAAATCACGAAACTTCACATCTAGCAATAATTTGACATTGCGGATCCAACAAAACTGGTTTCGTCGAATTTCGACTTCGTTTGCGAAAGTGGCTATTTTTAACGCTCTAAATAGCCTATTTAAATATATAAATATATTTAAATATTATTAAATTAATTAATTAAAATTAATTATTATCGTCTGTATTCACAGTGGTATACCATATAGCTCCAGAATATTCCTGTATATATTTACAGCTCGATATTACCTTGTCAGAGTTATATCGACGCTCGATTTCTATTTAAATCCTTATTTAAAATATAATTAAATCGTTATGGCCAGGGCGCTGCATTTCTGATAATTTGATTTGGACGTAACTCAAAATCTACACGACGAAATCCCGATTTTTCTCTTCCACTAGAAAGATATACTTCACCAGCTCCACACGTTTCTTGTTTCACAGAAATCCGGCTTAAAACGAATCCTGTACATTCAGTTGAAGTTCAACTCGCCAAATAACGAACTGCCGCGTCGTTACGGGCTCGATTATAATTATTATTATAATTTATACGTTCAACTATCGTTTATTTAATATATTCGTTATTTAAATAATTAAATAACTTAATTATTATACCTTACAAAACGTGCCATTACAGACTTCCCCCCTTAAAATAATTTCGTCCTCGAAATTGCTAAGCTAGGAAAATGGTACCAACTTTACTAACTAGATTCAAATATCTTTTAGTTTACTTCTCAACTCCAGTTTCAACTGAACCATTAAATTTTCAATTAAATTATTAATTCATTCTGGCTAACTGAATTTCCAAAAATCATGAGAATGTTCTAACGCCTGGAATTTCCGAAAAATTTCGCCATAACCTCCTTTGTATTGGTCAATATGACAAACCACAGCTCGCCTCTCTAGGCCTCCTCCAATCCAAAAGGAAATCAAAATAGCCAAGCGGCTTGCCAATTCGGCTCAAAAAAATCCAAACTCATATATAATATAAACTTGTACCTTTTTGTCGGTCGTATCATTATATCCTTTTGATCTGTTATCACTTCAACATATACCAATGTTATCCATTCCAATTGATCTCCAATCAGTTCATATCCTCAAATCCAAATCGAATTTCATTCGAACTCTAATATCAAATTCCAAATTATTGACTTATCAGTTTGGTTCCATTCTAGATTATCTCTAATCCAATTCGATTTTATTTAACTCGGTTCAAGTTACATTTCAATTCATTTACACTTACCATTCAATCCATTTAGCTTTATTAGTTAAATTTTAATTTCGGAACTTAAATTCCTAGGCTCATTTCAAATCAATTTGAAATCATAACACCCATTCAAAACATTTGAATTTCTAAACACTTGTTTTCTCAAAACAATTCAAAAACAAAACCTTTGGTAGTACTCGTCACTTAGAACTCGAAAATGAACACTGATGATGTCTAGATTCATCATCAGAATCTATTTTCCAGCTATCGAAGTGAGTTCAATACTATATCGTTTTAAATTTAAAAAACATTTTCAAAACTCCCAGGAACTTAAAATTTCCTTATTTTAATTCCAAATCTGATTTAAATTCATATTTAATTCAAACTATTTCATATATTACATTCATATGAATTCTGATTGGTCATTTATAACCATTTCACCCTTTTATAATCTTATTCGATTATAATAACAATCAACACAACCAATATACTATAATAATTTCAAGATATATATTTCTTATATAACAAATATATTTTGGGGAAAATTATTTCATTTACCCTCTTTCAAAACATACCATGACGGTTCATCGTATTCGAGTGTTTAGTAACCCTTATCGATACAGTGGATCAAAACTGATCGACCAGAATTCATAAGCCACTCAACCAATGAGTCTCCACAATATAAAACCATTTTATATTGAATAACAATTACGCGCTCATATATATACACTCAAACTCAATCTAGGATATTACTAATCCCATCTCTATCGAGTTATGCCACAGAGCCAAGGTAATCACTTAACCTCGCTCTGATACCAACTGTAACGGCTGGAAATTTCCGACTCCTCGAGAGTCGGAAATTCCGAGACGTTAGTGAAAGAATTTAGAAGGTGAGAAAGAAAAGATAGAACTAATAGAATAGAAGAAGAAGAAGAACATCAGAATCATCAGAGTAACACGAATCTCACAGCGGAACGAATAACATATAATATATAACATAACTTTGAAGTAAACAGTTATATATATACAATAGCACTTATCAGAGTACAACACTTACAACACAGCGAAAATAACTATAGCTATAGAATCTTGCAGCCTCCTGCTCCAAGCTCTCCAAGTATATCTGTAAATCCCGACTACTTGACTGCCCGTACAAATTTAGGCACCCAAGAGTTTAGGGGAAACAACAAAGTAAACTCCGGGTCAGTCATGGGACTGGTATGAGTAAAACAATTTAAAACAATTGAACAGGTATATGATATCTCATAAGACCACGCCGTGAATACGGAACGGGTTTTTCCTTATGAGTATCTAAACAACTTTGACAAGCAATATCATTGTGATATTATAATAATGTCTAAGTACAAATAGGTATCAATCTAGCAGAAACGCTTGCATCTCACGTTCTACATACATAGTATAAAATCGTAAACCGCAGGGCGCTTATTGAAGATTGGATTCCAACAGACAAGGTATGGGAGCACCTTCTAAATAGTGTACTCTAGAGGTGATACACTCAGGGTTCAACAAGAACATCTTGCAACCCGGCCACACATGACCGCTCACTCATTTATCTTGAGTGTCGCGAATATATTGCCACCACGGTTATAGGCCATCAAACCCTCATCCGAAGATACAGAATCAAAAAGAAGTATAAATATGGATATTCCCTAGATCGGTGACAATACACCCTGCTTGGGGATGACCCAACTAGCCATGCTGCCTAGCCCAACTTTTGTTACTTCCTGGTGTGAGGCTAGAAGCTACGTCTATCTTCAGAACATCTGATCACCATTCACTTTGAATGCCACATCGTCATACCCGCCAAATCACAAATTGACTTATCCAAAAATAACACGGGTATACAGCTAAGAGAAACGAATTCCTCCGCCACCAAACGTGAATACGTTTGAACAGATCAACTTACGCGATCCATTGGATATACTCTGTCAGACCTTCTTCCATATACGTTGTCCTGGGACTGGACAAACCGAAGGCACTATTCAGTATATCCATCTTAGTCACTGTTATCTAAGACTTATACAACAGCCCTTGCACTTTACTCCGTCTTCAATTTATCTTTGGCATATATTGTTCGCAACGCTTATGCCAATACAGAGTGGTTCTTGGATAATAATCCAACCGGTCTCTCCATATTAACACCGTTAAAATGGTAAGAACTTTGATAGTCTGTGATTCAACTACCAAATGAAAACATGTCGGTGTACAAACAACGATCTTATTTCCAAATGGAAATTTGATCGATCAATCATCATATGTTCATATTTCCTTATTTCATATATTTAGAAAATATCTGTTATTAATCATTGGAAAACATTTCCATAGCTTAATTTCACATCACTATTATTTCGCAACTATCAGTCCCTAACTGTAACTAGTATGAGGACAATTCTCTAAGTATCAATCCTGAAGGTCGAAACCAACATCAGATCGTCACTTAGAAAACCGTTCAACTTACCCTCTCCAGTTAGTTTCTGAATTTGCTTAACTCTATTTCTTAACTTCTTATCATGAAAACATTTCATTTTCTATGTTTAGAAAACATATCTGATTTTATTTGGAAAACGTTCCCAAAACTCATTTACGGATTTCCAATGAACGTTGTATAAAACATCGTTTCGCTTAACCCATTTATCGCTTATTCCTTAACTTTATTCCTAATCAACCTTTTAGATCGAACCACAACTATTCCTTTGTCAATTCTGAAGTCAATCAAGTTGGGGTATAATTACCTCGCAGACCTTAATTGAACAACGTCCTTTACTGTGAAATAGATGAAGCTCATCACTCACTTTTTACAATCATCTGTTTACGCAAATTCTCGGATTCAGGTTACGAATCCACTTATATGACAGTGTTTGATTATAACTATAACGTTATAATTTCTACTTCTGCAATATCTAACCTAAATTATAACTTTATCTCCTAACTCGAATAATTTAACAGACACCTAATTTCTAAATCAATAACTAAATCTTGATTTAAACCCTGGAAAGTAAATAGTACTTTCCCGAATTCGCTATAATCGAATTCGACGTATAACTCTCTTTCGAGTAATCTCTATTTGCTTAACTCTTCTTCGAATAACCTATATTCGATTATCTCTCTTCGAATAACTCATATTCGAAATCTCTCTCTTTCGAATAAACAATATTCGATCTCTTTCTTTCGAATATGCTATATTCAAAAATCTCCTTTCGATTTACTAATCGATAACTCCTTTCGATCAAATAAAATCGATAACTCCTTTAACTCTATTCGAATAACTAATATTCGACTAACTCCTTTGGATCAACTCATTTGATTAACTCCTTCGAATAACTAATTCGAATAACTTACCTTCGAATAACCAATATTCGATTTACTCTAACTCGATTAACTTAATTCTAATCGATTTACTCCATTTCGATTCAACTTAATTCAAATTGATTAACTTAACTCAAATTGATTAACTCCTTTCGAATAACTAAATTCGATTTAACTCTTCTCGAATAACTACATTCGATTAACTCAAATTGAATAACTAATATTCAATTAACTCTTACGTGTTTAACTCTATTCAAATATCTAATTCGAATAACTCATTTCGAATAACTAAATTCGATTAACTCTTTTAACTTTACTCGAATAACAATATTCGATTAACACCTTTTTTCGAATAACTATATTTGATTAACTCTTCGACTAACTCCTTCGGATTAACTAACTTCGAATAACTCCTTTGGATTAACTAACTTCGAATAACTCTTCGACTAGCTCCTTCGGATTAACTAACTTCGAATAACTCCTTTGGATTAACTGACTTCGAATAACTCTTCGACTAGCTCCTTCGGATTAACCCTTCGATTAACTCCTTCGGATTAACTACTTCGAATAACCAATATTCGATAACTACTCTTCGAATAAATAATATTCGATAACTCTTTTCAATTGAATAACATTTGATTTCTCCACTCGAATGAACTATATTCGATTACTCTTCCCTCGAATACTCTATATTCAATAACTCTACTTCGAATAAGTGATATTCGGCAACTCTACTCGATTAACTCCACTTGGATAACTCTAACTGGTCAACTCTAACTGGTCAACTCTAACTGATCAAATCTAACTAGTCAATTTTAACTGGTCAACTTAAATGGTTTAACCTAACTGGTTAACTCAAATGGTTTAACCTAACTTGATTTACTTGTTTCGATTAACTGAACTAATCCACTTAGTTTAACTTAGTTAATTCACTTTGATTAACTCTAACCGATTCACTTAGTTAACTCAACTAATTCACTTCGATTAACCACTTAGTTAACTTAACTAACTCACTTCGATTAACCACTTAGTTTAACTTAACTAATTCACACTGATTAACTCTAACCGATTCACTTAGTTTAACTCAACTAATTCACTTCGATTAACCACTTAGTTAACTTAACTAATTCACTTCGATTAACTCGACCAATTCACTTGGTTAACTCCTATTTATTTAACAAATAAATATCTCCTTTAGTTTAATTCTATTTATTTAATCTCTAAATAAATATCCTTTATATTTCTTTTAACGAATATAATTCCTTTATATTTTGATTAACAAATATATCCCCTTATATTCGATTAACATATATATTCCCGTGTATTTGATTTACAAATATAATTCTTTTATATTTGTTTTACCAACTATATTCCTTATTATTCAGAATCCTTTTTCTTATATATATATATATATATAATCCCTTGATTTTATATAAATAAGCTATTTTCAAAATATACTTTGAAAACCCCTCTCCTACATTCTGGTATTTCTCATGGTATTTAACACACCATATAACAACGATAAATATCGTCCCACCACACATAATCACACAGATTATATACATCACATTATATATCACAATATAAAAATCACAGTAAAATAACTGTTGAGGAATCCTGTTGGATTCCTCCAACCTGTTTCCCTGCATCACAGATGTTAGACAATATAGATAGCATCACTTTCAGTTCCATATGATATATTCTGTTAAACAGAATCCATATAGAAATTTAACTAACTGACTAGCAGTTCAATCAAACAATCAACACACAGTCAAACAGACAATTTTAACAGTTCTAACAATACAACATGAAATTATAAACTGTTCAGAGTTAGTGAGATTTACTCACTTTTGGACGATCATCGTCAATGACGATAACCATCGCTTGATTCAGACAATTTATTTTGCTATAAATTGTAACGTGCTCCGATTGACTCGCGGTCAGTTCCATCTCGTAGTGCTTGTCCATACGATCCCAACGCAACTCACGGTTCCTGAATCTGATATCGTATGACTAAGATATCATCATTACAAGTTATACACACATTTTATATTTTAAAATTAAACATATAAATCTCGTTGGGCTTTACCATACAACACGGCCCAATAACCCAGCTTTTCCCGTATGAAAAATAGCCCACCCGACTTGGCTTCTTCTTCCCCAAATACTGTCGGCCTCCAGGAAATCAACCCGTCCCTTACCATCCTTCACCATTACTGCAATTTTCTCCACCTCGTTCTTGCTCCACAACCCACCGAACCATGAAGTAACTTCACCAAACCAACCAGCATCCGAATCTCCTTCTCCCTATACTACCATCATCACGCTCGGCCCACGCCTCAACCTCGCGTCGAACTGGTACCCCAACGACCACCGAACTTTATTAGCACTAAAAATTCCAAAACTTTGCTGGTAAGAGCGGTTTGAACCCCTCAATGCACCAACAACACCCAATCGATCCATCGCTAAATCTTTTGGTATAAAACCCAAACCCTAGGGCAACTGTTGAAACCCAGTACCTCAGAAATGGACGTCGAACTCATCACAATGGTTACAGACTCGAAGGCCATCACTCAGAGAACCCAAATACAGTTGTTTTGAGATTTAAGAAATTTTGTTTGAATTGTTCCTTGATTTCATTTTGCTGTGTTTTTTTTTCTAGGGACGATGGATTTTGTCTGTGTTTATAGATAAGGGTTGTTGAGGGTTGTGGTTGGAATTGACTGATGTGTGGCCTGTGTTGGTCCTTAGAAGATTTAGGATATTTTTATTTATTGAATTTCTATTTTATTTTAGTGGTTTTATATTTGTTCTTGGTCCTTAAAAATCCCTGTGGTCATATATGATACCCAAAAATCACCAAACTTGACACGTAGCTAGTGTTCGACAATACGGTCCCAACAAAACTGGTTTCGTCAAATTCCGACTTCATATGCTCACACAGCGTATTTTTAACTGTCAAAATACTGACTGTTTCTCACTCTAAAAATCCGTACGGCCACACAGTGACTCTAAAAATCACGAAACTTCACATCTAGCAATAATTTGACATTGCGGATCCAACAAAACTGGTTTCGTTGAATTTCGACTTCGTTTGCGAAAGTGGCTATTTTTAACGCTCTAAATAGCCTATTTAAATATATAAATATATTTAAATATTATTAAATTAATTAATTAAAATTAATTATTATCGTCTGTATTCACAGTGGTATACCATATAGCTCCAGAATATTCCTGTATATATTTACAGCTCGATATTACCTTGTCAGAGTTATATCGACGCTCGATTTCTATTTAAATCCTTATTTAAAATATAATTAAATCGTTATGGCCAGGGCGCTGCATTTCTGATAATGTGATTTGGACGTAACTCAAAATCTACACGACGAAATCCCGATTTTTCTCTTCCACTAGAAAGATATACTTCACCAGCTCCACACGTTTCTTGTTTCACAGAAATCCGGCTTAAAACGAATCCTGTACATTCAGTTGAAGTTCAACTCGCCAAATAACGAACTGCCGCGTCGTTACGGGCTCGATTATAATTATTATTATAATTTATACGTTCAACTATCGTTTATTTAATATATTCATTATTTAAATAATTAAATAACTTAATTATTATACCTTACAAAACGCGCCATTACAGCCATGGAAGGCTATTTGAAATATCCCGAAGTCCCCGGTGCAGGGGAGGTTATGGCGAAATTTTTCGAAAATTTAGGGTGTTAGCCAAATTTTGAAAAGTTCTTAAAAACTGAAAAGTTGAAGAACTTAAGCCGTAAAAAAAAAAAAAAAAGTTGAGTTGATTAGTTAAACAACTTTCGGCTTCGTTCCTTTCGGGGACAAAAAGTTTAAAGTGGGGGAGATTGTAGTAACCCGGAAATTCTGGGCCAATTTAAAATTTTTATTTTGGCAATTTTAGTGAATTTTGAATATTTAAAATAGATTATTTTAAATAATAACGACGAGAAATTTAATTTGAATAGAATTAGAACGTATACATTTATATAGAGCATCGTTAGAATATAAATATTTTATTTTAATTATAAAAGGAATTGAAAATGGCGCGGTAGTTCGATAATTCGATTTCAAAGTTCAAATGAATGTACCGGGTGCAAAATATACCGGATTTTAGCGAAACCAAAAATATTAGAATCTAATTGAGAACATCTTTCCAACGAATCTGAAAAATTGAAATTTCGTAGTGGGAATCAAAAGATACGTCCAGTTGAAAATTCAAAATAGCCGCTATGGAATTCTGGCCCTTAAAAATGGAAATTTTGCAAACGACCTCGGTTTTCGATGAAACCACTTTTGTTGGATCCATGATGTCAAGTTATTGCTAGATTCCAAAATTCAGAATTTTTCGAATCAATATGTGAGCGTGGCGAAGGAAAACGTGTTTGACCAGTTTTAGTTGATTTTAATCAATTGGAAAATGGCCATTTTTCAAACGGTCTCAGAATTTGACAAAATTAGTTTTGTTAGGACCGTATCATCAATACGAAGTTAGAAAATATTTTTCGGGAATTTTTAGAGTCTGTATGTGGCTCCGGTAAATTGAAACGTGTGTTTAAATTCAATATATAGAGTTATATTTTGATTTTGACGAAAAGTGATCGAAATGATTGAATCAGCTTAAGATATATATCCTATTGTGTTCGGAATGGGGGTAATTAGCTATGGATGACAGGCGGTGGGTCTCGTTTCGAGATCGAAATTAAAAGTTGCTTTTTGAAATTAAATAATTAATTAAATAAATATATATAAAACCCCCCTCAACACTCTCTCTCCCCTTTCATTATTTCCAGATCAGAAATCAAGAAAAAAAGAAAAAGGAAGAAACCGCGTCGCTCCCCAGGCACCGTCCCCCGCCGACTTCTGCCTGTCGCCCCCTCCTCCTCCTTCTATTCTCTCTCTCCTCTTCTAAAATCGAACCCCGAGCCATAAACCCGCCTCCTCGAAGCCCCCCGCCACCGCTGCCCTCCCTGGTTGCGCCACCCCCCTCGACTGCGATGCCATCAGCACCCCGACGCTGCATCTCCTCAACCATTTCCTCCCTCATTTAGCTGTAAGTTCTTTTTTATTTAATTTATTTTAAATGCTTAGCTCAATTTAATTAAAAACCATTGATTTTAAAAATCAGTCTTTACTTAAATTAACACTGTTTAAACCCCGTTTTTAGTTGGTTAAAGTTGAGGTTTTTAATTGGTTAAAGATGAGATTTTCATTTGTTTGAAGATATGATTTTTATTTATATGTATAGCGAATAAAGGTAGGATTTTTATACATATAACTTAGTGCAAATATGGTGATATATATATATATATATATATATATATATAAAGCTTAGATTTTTAATTAGAAAATTTAGATCTTTGTATAGGAAGAAAAATAAGATCTTTATATGCGATAAAGATTGGATTTTTGTAATGTTTTCATAGTAGTAAAAATTAGATTTTTCTATATATAAATGTGAAGTAAAAATTCAATTTTTATATACGTATGAAGTGAAGATAAAGATGTGATCTTTATAGAAGTAGCAGTAGAAAAATATGATTTTTATATTATAGAAAGATTAAAAATATGATTTTTATATTAGTAAGAGGTTAAAAATACGATTTTTATATTATACAACCAGTAAAAATTTGATTTTTATTATATATATGTTAAAATAAAAATGTGATTCTTATAGCGATGATATAAAAATTCGATCTTTATATTAGAAGTAGAAATATAAAAATATATTTTTTATATAGAAAAAAGCGTTGTAAAAATATATGAAGTAGAAATAAAAATATGATTTTTATTTATTGGAATGAAGCAATAAAAATATAATTTTTATTATGAACAGCGGGACAAGGAATATATTAGAATTTCAAACAGATCCAAACGGTTCAGCAGTTCAGAAGTAAAACACGGCGGAGTGGAACCCTCTGTGAGAACTCCTCACCTTTAATTTATCTCTAGTTTGAAATATATGCTAGGATGCAGACGGTGTTTAGTAGCACCCGACACCCGTCGTCCACAGACCATGGATGACTTGTTTGTTTGATTGTTGTGTTGTGAAATTTTATTGCGTGATGTGGAATGGAATAAAATATTTTATAGTGGAAAATATTTTATAGTTAAAAATATGATTTTTAACGTGTATATAAAATAAATAGTAATAAACAAACCGGACGATTTGTTTATATACTCTGATTTGACTGATATTGATTGGGACGATAAATTTTACACATCGCCCAACCGCACAAATAAAATCTGTGTTTGTTGATTTGAAACCCCACACGGGTATTGGGATGATATTTGACGTACACTAATCCCGATTGTTTAGTTGTATGTCAATCAATGGGTTGACAGACTGTGTAAGCGTTAATTATTTATATTTAATGCTTATGCAGTTGTATGATGCACTCTGGATGATGGTTGGTGATTTATCGTTGTTATTCTATACATGTGTTGTAGAAAATCCATATAATTAACATTATATGGTAATTGATTGGGCCTCATTCCAATTTGGAAAATAAGGAATATTATAAAAATAAATCCATGTGTTGAATAGAAATAAATTCATGTGTTGAATAGAAATGAATTCATGTGTTGAATAGAAATCAATTCATGTGTTGAATAGAAATCAATTCATGTGTTGAATAGAAATAAATTCATGTGTTGAATAGAAATAAATTCATGTGTTGAATAGAAAATATATTCATGTGTTGAATAGAATAAATATTCATGTGTTGAATAGAATAAACATTCATGTGTTGAATAAAAGCCGTGTCGATTAGATTGACGCCATTTTAATGCAAACGATATTTATATCGATTTTATTCATTTTTATAATGGATATAGAAAAGAAAGTGATTTCAAAATTTAACGTTTTGAAAATATTATCATTTTTGTATCGATGATGTAGAATATTCAATTTTGATTCGAAATTGAACATGAAGTTGAAATCGTTTTGAAAATGAATTTAAAACGATTTATAAAATATGTTTTAAAAGGAAATCGACGAAGTATATATTATATATATAATATAATGGCCTGAATAGAACGCCCCGCGCCGCGGCAGTTCGCGAACTTTGACCATTGACTTCGAATGTATATTACGGGAGATCCGACCGTCGGATTCTCCTAAAACCGGAACCGTTGGGTTCGTATCAAAAAGAGCTTTCTAGCGAATATTAGAGATTTGAAATCTAATGGTTGGATTTGGAATTATGTCCAAATCAAATTTAGAAAAGGTCGCTGTAAGTGCAGTTCGATGACCGTTGATGGAAATCGACTGTACGGGCCTTGGTAAAATTATTAAAAATAGTAATAATTTGTCTAAAATCATAAGAAATGGTTTGTGAAGAATTGGGATGAAAAAATCCAAATTTGAAAAGATAAAAATTAATTTTTATCGAAATGAACTAGTTTTGAACTAGAACTATAACTCCATTTATTTTTAAACAAATAAATTGGATTTGAAATGGTTTTGAAAATAACCAGAAATTTCCAATAATTGAATTGGAATGGATTTGAATTGAAATTGTCTTTGGAATATTTCGATGTTGGATTTTGTGATTATACAGATACTGTTATGGTAATTTGAAAGATATATTTATATCGTTATTTCCAATACGATATTTATGGGGTCGTAGAATTTGATATTGCATATAAGCCGATATATTTTCTATTCAGAGCGTTGTATTTAATATCAAATGGGATTTGGGGTTTGTCGTGAATGGTGTCTTCATTAACACTGTTCTTAAACCCAGTTGAGAAAAAGATTAAATCTTTTTATTTAGATTTAATGAAGTGTACCAATTAAATGGTATTTAATTGGAATTGAATTTGAATTGATTTTTGAGTTTATCGTGAATGGTGTTTTAAATAACACTTGTTCTTTAACCCGATAATGAATTGAATGTGATTTTGGGTTTATAGTGAACCGTGTTTTAAATGACATTGGTTCTTTAACCCAATTAAAGACAGGATATTGATTTCTGTGAAGATTAAAACTAAGTGGGGTTTTAATTAATCTTTAATTAGATTGAAATGGTCGAAAATGGAGTATCACCAGTTTTTCTCTCGGCGATAGTTAAATCTTTAGTTAGATTTGAACGTGAAATGGTAATTGAATTTGCCGATAACACCATGGTGTTAGATATGAAGTATGACCAGTTTTACTTCCTGGGATGAATGGGTTGGGATTGGGAAATAAAATAAATTATTACTTCGGTGTGGTTCGCTAATCCCGACAAGTTTGGACTGATTAAAGAATAAATTTAAAGAATTTATCTTTGATAAAATTAATGGGAACCTTTCCCAAAGTATAAGAATATTTGAATAAAAGAATATTCTGAATTGGAATGAGGCGTATGTTGTGTTTGTGTAACACTTGTTTATTATATACGGAGTTATTCAGGAAGACGGGGTTTATCCCATTCTGAATAGCTGATTCGACGTGGTGTCGAAGATGAAGATGGTGGTCGAAGACCGGAGGTCTTCACGTTGTTTGGGTGATTACTGATGATCTTGATTGGGCCGTACACCCAAGAGGAGGGAATCAGTTAGTGAAAGTCCAGACGTACTTGGAGATCGATGGATATGCGGGGTACTAGGTGCCTTTGGTTTCGTTCAGACCCAGAACGAACTTGTAAATGGACTGTGTGTCTGACATTGGATTTTATTCTGTGTGATTTATTTCTATTAAATACATATCTGTTTGGTGACGGAGAATTTATTCTCTTGCTTAACGCCCTTCTCTGAGACGTACGAGCTCAGAGGTTATATATTGATGGATATCAAACGCATGGAGTGAATTGCCTGTGTGGCATGCCTAAATGGCAATATGATCAAGGCTTCTGTTGAAAAGTAGAGTCTTGTGGTTGATGATCAAAGCACTGCCTGTGTGGCATAGCTTTGTGTAGCGTTGATTTGCGAGCCTCACACGCCGGTTGTGAACCAGAAATGGAAGAGGACACAGGGAGGGCATGCGTTTCCTTCTAGCTAGAAGTGGCGTCAGTGGTTTTACACGCCCTGACGAGTTTGACTTATGTGGTTGTTGCTGTTGCGAGGCGCCTCGGATATATCGGTCGATCCGGGACTGATGGAGTCATTGGACTCATTGACACCCCAAAGGTTTGGGGTGTCAAAACGCAGTGTTCATGCATTTTAATCCACATCGCTGGACCGGCCCTGACGATCCAAGAGCCCACCTGAGTCTGGGTCCTGAGACACGGGACAGAGCGTCTCGAATCGGTAGAGGACTATCTTTTGCCTCGGTTCACAGATGGAAACCCAACTTCTAATACGTGACTTTGCGGTTTTGATTGTAGAGCCTAGTATGGCGACATGATATATGGTACCCGTGCCGTCTATGATTGATATTTATGATTGAAATTGTTTTGACACTATACACTTATAGTAATATCAAAATAATCTATTTTTAAACGTATCAAGCATTCTTTGGCTGTTACAAGGTAAAACCATATCCTCCGGCTTGTGTTGCATTGTGTGATGGGACCTGGGTCTTATAATAGCTTCAATTTTCTTTATTTAGCATTGCGCTATTGTTTTATGCACTGATATTCTTGGGAGGAAACCCGTTCTGTGTTATACGGCGTGGTCCCTTGATTTACCTAACTTTAAAATAAAGATTAATAACTGTTTTAGTTCTCATACCATCACATGACTGACCTGGAGTTTATTGTTTTAACCTAAACTCTGGGTGCCCTGATTTTGACATGGGCAGCTAGTAGTTTTGGGTTTGTAGATTTATATTCACAGGATCCTCATTTACAGCTGGAATGATACTCGGAAAGCTCTGTATTCGTGTATTACTTCTAGTTGTGTATTGTATTATTTTTCCGCTGCGATGTATTTAAATGTAATTTAAATCTCTGATATTTTCTGTGTAATATTTGTTCATACTCTGTAATATTCTTGTATTTTGATGGAATTGTTGTAATATACAATGAAATGTTCTTTTGTTTGCGTTCCAATTTGTCGTGTTCTCAAAACAATCAGGGGTTACCAACGGTCTTGGTCTGTTTAGCGACTGGTTCGGATCGAGCGAAATTATCGATCGTTACACCATGATTGATGACGTATATTTCCTAAATTTAGAAAATAAGAAAATGTTGAGTATATAGAAGTGGGAAATGAATAAATAAATGATTAATTTAAATTAAAGGAGATTAATGTTGATTGATGATTGATCGATTGAATTTTTATCTAGAAATAAGATCGTTGGTTGTACACTTATTTTTCTTTGATAGTTAAATCACCGACTATCGAAGTTTTTGACCATTTTTCCGTCGTCAGTACGGAGAGACCGGGATCAGATTCATTTTCTGAAAACCACTCTGTATAGACTTTAGCGTTGCGATCAAATATGATGAAAATAATTGAAGACGGAGTTATGCAAGGGTTATCCTATTTACAGAATAGTGCCTTCGGTTTGTCGAGTCCCAGGACAAACGTGAATGGATGAATGTCTGACAGAGTATATCTAACGGATCGCGTAATTAAGTTGATCTCTTCAAACGTACTTACATTGGTGGCGGAGGAACTTGTTTCTCTTAGCTTTATACCCTTGGTATTTTTGGGGAAATCAATTTTTGATTTGGTGGGTATGATGATGTGGCATTCAAAGTAAATGGATGTATGATCTGTCCAAAAGATACGTTATGACCTCAAGCCTCATCAACCGAGAAATGACAGAAATCAGGCAGGCAGCATGGCTATGTGGGTCACTCCCATTAGGGTGTATATCACCTATCTAGAGAAAATCCATTCCACTCATTTATCTATTATCGATGTTGTCCCTTTTCGAGAAACGGTGGGTAGCTCCCAACCGTTGGTGATATACATTCGATACACTCAAGTGAAATGAGTGGTCGGTCATGTGTGGCCGGGTTGCAAGACATTCTTGTTGAACCCAGTGTATTCGTCTCTAGAGATATAATATCGGCAGGTTGTCCCATACCTTGTAATAGTTGGAATCCAATCTCCAATAAGCGCCCGCGGTTTTGTTTGTATACTATTTATGTGGAACGTGAGATGCAAGCGATCTGCTAGATTGTTAATTACTTGTGATTAGACATTATTATAATATTAGAAAATTACTGATTTTGAAACTGTTTTGGGTTATCGTAAGGTAAAAACCGTCCGTGTTTATGTGTGGATCGGTCTTACGATTACCTTTTCTTTTGAAAAGGATTTTTAAAAGTTAAACCAAATGATTTGAGTTTACTCACACCAGTCCCATGACTGACCCAGAGTTTATTTTGTTTTGTTTTTCCCTAAACTTTTGGGTGCCCAAATTTGTATGGGCAGTCAAGTAGTTCAGGTCTTTACATATATACTTGGAGGAGCTTGAAGCAGGAGGCTTCAGGATTATATAGCTATTGTTATTTCCGCTGTGTGTAAGTGTTGTACTCTGATAATGTTATTATACTGTTTTATTGCAAAGTTATGTTATATATTATATTTTATTCGTTCCGCTGTGAGATTCATATTACTTTGATTATGTTCTGTGGTTATCTTCTTCTTCTTCTATTCTAATTTTCTATCTTATCTATTCTCACCCTCTAACTTCTTTCTATTAATGATCAGGAATTTCCGATGTCTGAATAGTCAACATGGTAGTTTTGTGTTGATTTTCGGAGTCAAAAATCCCAGTTCGTTACATTTAAACTACATATTTGAGACATAAAATCATTCATATATATATGTATGTATGTATGTATATATTATTTTTATACCAAAATATTATGTTAAATATTCCCTTAACAATAAATAAAAATTAATACTAAGTTACAAATAGTATTTGTGATAATGTAACCTAAAATTGTTATGAAATCATATGAACAATATATAAGTTAAACTATGTATGTTCGAACTATATATAAAAGATAAATATATTTATATTTTATAAGAATATCAAAGGTTTGGAAATTTTAAAAAACAACCTGGACAACAATCCGTTTAATGACATCACTATCTGAGGCGATATAATGGCGAACTCTTCCTCCCCCTCTTCTTTTGCATTCGATTCTTTCTCATTTCCGACTCTCTCACCCTCAAAACCTCCCGATCCATCTCCTCTATCTTCCTTTGTCTTTTCTCATGTGAATTCGACTGGAGTCAATCGCGATGTAGATCCTGGATCAGATCCAATTTCCAATTCAGGTCCGTCGGTTGTTGGACAGCAGACTGAATTGTTCAAAGCCAAATCAGATTACACTTTTCTCTTTAAAGCTTTATGAAGAAATGAAGGTAGCTACAAGCCGATTAGATTTGATATAATCAAGGATCAGCGTCCGAAGGCGCCTCCTATCTTAGTCAAGGATCAAGGTTTGAAATACTGGAGTAATCACCTAGTTGGATTCTTCTTAGACGGTACTCATTCTTATCTTTCTGTGGTTAATTTCCTAAAGAGATTTTGTAAGTTACAGGGTGATTTCAACACTAAATTTGATGGTTACAATTTTTTCTTCAAATTTACTCACAATTGTGATAGAGATAAAGTGTTGCAAGCTGATCCTGTTTTCATTAATGGTAGAATGTTTATTATTACAATTTGGGATCCCTCGATTGGAAATTCTTGTTTACAAATTAAGAAATTTCCTGTGTGGATTCATCTTTATAATATCCCCATTCTTCTTTGGACTTTAGTTGGCATCAACTGATTAGCATGTCATGTTGGTAGGCTGATTTGCTTCGATGGTAGTACTGAGAAACTACAAAGGTTCAAGTACGCTAAAGATCTCATTGAGATATCGCTTGAGTTTGATTTACGTGATATTATTGAATTGGCTGAATTAGGTGACTGTCCACCTATTAAAATCTCTTATGATTGGAAACCCTTTATCTGCTCCTTTTATAATTGTTTTGGACATCTTACTTCGAAATCTGAGCTTAGGCAGAGAGTGGATAATGATGAGGATATGAATAATACTGTATTTGTTAATGATAAACTTCATTTAGATAGAAATGTTAATCAAGGATGGAAGAATGGTAATATTCGTGTTGACAATGACTGTGGATGGACAATAATTAAGCCTAAGAAGAAGATGGTTTAGAAAGTGAAAAATAAGATTTCTTCAAATGATAACGTAACAGTTGAATCCATGGACACTCATGGTGTTAAACCAAATGGTTTTGTCGATTCCGGGGGTGTAATTCATACAAATGGTGTGTGACGACAAGGAATTTCGATCGATCCGAATCAGTCGTTAAACCGATCTAGACCGTTCGAAACCCCTGTTCATTTGAGAACAGGACAAATCAGAACGCAGACGGAAGAACATTTCATTGTTATTACAACAATTCCATCAGAATACAAGAATATACAGAGTATAAATGAATAAATTTCATTCGATAAATATCAGAGATTACAATAAATTACATAGCAGCGGAAAATAATACAAAACACAACTGAAGGTGATATACGGATACAGAGCTTTCCGGATATCATTCCAGCTGTAAACCAGGATCCTGTGAATATAAATCTGCAAAACCAAAACTACTAGCTGCCCATGTCGAAAATAGGGGCACCCAGAGTTTAGGTTAAAACAATAAACTCCAGGTCAGTCATGTGACTGGTGTGAGAACTAAAACATTTATTTAAAACTTTACTTTAAAAGAGAGTAATTCAAGGGACCACGCCGTATAACACGGAACGGGTTTCCTCCCAAGAATACCAGTGCATAGGAAAGACAACGCAATGCTTTTTCGAAAAATGAAGCTATTATAAGACCCAGGTCCCATCACACAATGCAACGCAAGCCGGAGGATAGGGTTTTCCCTTATAATAGCCAAACATGCTTGGTACATTTAAAACAAATCATTTGATACTATAATAAGTGTATAGTGTCAAAACAATTCAATCATAAATATCAATCATAGGCGGCATGGGTACCATCTATCATGTCGCCATACTAGTTCTACAATTAAAACCGCAATACACGTATTGGAAATTGGATTTCCGTCATGAGTCGAGGCAAGGGGCAAGCTCCTCTCCGCTTCGAGACACTCTAGCAAATGCCTCAGGACTACACACTCTGGGTAACCCTGGATGCTTCAGGGCCGGTCCTCTCTTACGTTTGAGGATTGGCAATTCCTGAACACACGTTTCCCGGTCCTTACAGACCTAAAATCGAGGCGCCTCATCCAACAACCACAAAGGTGAAAAGTATATAAATGTCAGGGCTGGTAAGTCACTGACACCACCAAAGCTAGAAAGAAACGTCATGCTATCCCTGCAGTCTGTATCCCGTTTTTGACTCATACCGAGGTGTGAGGCTCGCGAATTCACGCTATACACAAAGCTATGCCACAAAGGCCGTGCTTTGATCATCAACCACAAGACTTTGCTTTTCAACAGAAGCCTTGATCCATGCAGCTTAGCATGCCACACAGGCAATTCATGCCATGCGATTGATATCTATCGATATATAACCTCTAAGCTCGTACGTCTCAGAGAAGGGCGTTAAGCAAGAGAATAAATTCTCCGCCGCCAAACAGATATATATTTAACAGACATCAATCAACACAGAATAAAATCTAATGTCAGACACACAATCCATTTACAAGTTCGTTCTGGGTCTGAACGAAACCGGAGGCACTTTCCTCGCTTATCCATCCATCTCCAAGTACGTCTGGACGACCACCAACTATTTCCATCCTCTTGGGTGTACAACCCAATCAGGATCGTCAGTAATTATCCAAACGATGTGAAGACTTCCGATCTTCAACCACCGTCTTCATCCTCGACATATCGTCGAATCGGTTATTCAGAATGGGTATAAACCCGGCCTTTCCGAACAACCCGCGTATATTAAAACAGTGCTAGAAAACACAACATATGCCTCATTCCAATTCTGAATATTCTGTTATTTAAATATTCACATCTTTTGGGAAAGGTTCCCATTAATTTTATCCAAGATAAATTCTTTAAAATTTATCCTTTAATCTTCCTTTGGATGTCATTTCAAACCAAATTATGGTTTTCCAAACTAGTCGAGATTAGCGAACCACACCGAAGTAATTATTTATTTTATTTCCCAATCCCAACCTATTCATCCCATGAAGCAAAACTGGTAATACTCCATATCTAACACCACGGTGTTATCGGTAAAATTAATTACCATTTCACGTTCAAATCTAATTAAAGATTTAACTATCGCTTTGGAGCAAAACTGGTGATACTCCATTCTCGCTCATTTTCTAAATTTGATAATTTAAATTATCAGTTCACATTTCAATCTAATTGCAGATTCATTAAAACTCCTTTTACTGGGTTAAATAACTAATGTCTTTTAAAACACATTTCACGACAAACCGAAATCACATTCTATTTATTATCGGGTTAAAGAACTGGTGTTATTTAAAACACTGTTCACGATAAACCCACATCAATTCTATTTAAAACCCATTTCAAATCCAATTTATTTATTTAAAAATAAATGGGTTTTAATATTAGTTCCAAACTAGTTCATTTTGATAAAAATCTATTTTTATCTTTTCAAATGTGGAGTTTTTCATCCCAATTTTCCTCAAATCATTTCTTATGATTTTACACGAATTATTACTATTTTTAATAATTTTATCAAGGCCCGTACAGTCGATTTCCATCAACGGCCATCGAACTGCACTTACAGCGACCTTTTTCAAATTTGATTTGGACGTATCTCCAAATCCAACCGTTAGATTTCAAATTTCTAATATTCGTTAGAAAGCGCTTTTCGATTTGAACCCAACGGTTCTGGTTTTAGGAGAATCCGACGGTCGGATCTCCCGTAATGTCCGTTCGAAGTTAATGGTCGAAATTCACGAACTGCCGCGGCGCGGCGCGTTCTATTCAGGCCATTATATTATATATATGATATATATAATATATATTTCGTCGATTACTATTTAAAACGAATTTTATAAATAGTTTTGAATTCGTTTCAAAAACAATTTCAACCTTTATTTCAAATTCAAATCAAAATTGAATTTTCTATTATAAATCCTTTTTACTTTCATTTCTATTTGATTTCAATTCAAATCGATTTTAATTTGATTCGAATTCCTTTCTCTTTTCAAATCAATTCGATTCGAATTCGTTTTCTTTTCAATTCAATTCAAATTCGTTTTCTTTTCAATTCAATTCAAATTCGTTTTCTATTCAAATCAAATCTAATTGGTTTTCTATTCAAATCAAATTCAAATTCGTTTTCTAATCTATTCAATTCGAATTCGTTTTATATTCAAATCAAATCTAATTGGTTTTCTATTCAAATAAAATTCAAATTCGTTTTCTAATCTATTCAATTCGAATTCGTTTTCTATTCAAATCAAATCTAATTGGTTTTCTATTCAAATCAAATTCAAATTCGTTTTCTAATCTATTCAATTCGAATTCGTTTTCTATTCAAATCAAATTGAATTCGTTTTCTATTCAAATCAAATCTAATTGGTTTTCTATTCAAATCAAATCTAATTGGTTTTCTATTCAAATCAAATCTAATTGGTTTTCTATTCAAATCAAATTCAAATTGCATTTCAAAATATTCGATTTCGAAATCACTTTTCAATATTCATTTTAAAATGAATAAAATCGATATAAATATCGTTCACGTCAAAATGGCGTCAATCTAATCAACACGGCTTAATATATTTCTATTTTCAAATATTCTATTTCAAATATTTCTATTTCAAATATTTCTTATTATCAAAATATTTCTATTTCAAATATTTCTTATTATCAAAATATTTCTATTTCAAATATTTCTATTTCAAATATTTCTTATTATCAAAATATTTCTATTTCAAATATTTCTTATTATCAAAATATTTCTATTTCAAATATTTCTTATTATCAAAATATTTCTATTTCAAATATTCTATTTATCAAAATATTTCGTTCAACACATGACTAATCTCAACGGATGAGTACTGTCAACACATGAACCTTTATTTTATATTGATAAAGATGTAAATTTTATTATTAAAATATTTCGTTCAACACATGACTAATCTCAACGGATGAGTACAGTCAACACATGAACCTTTTTATTATAATATTCTTTATTTTCTAAATTGGAATGAGGCCCAATCAATCACCATATAATGTTAATTATATGGATTTTCATACATCACACGTATATAATAACATTGAAAAATAATCAACCATCAACCAAAGTGCACTACACTGTATAAGCATCAAATATAGATATCTAACGCTTATAACAGCCTGTCAGTCAATCGATCGACATATTTAATCTATCAGGATGAGTGAACTTCAAATTTCATCCCAACACCCGTGTGGGGTTTCAAACAATCAAACACATGTTTTATTTGTGAAGTTGGGCGATGTGTAAAATTTATCGACCCAATCAATATCAGTCAAATCAGTGTATATAAGCAAATCGACCGATTTGTTTATAAATATTCATTTATTCACAATCGCGTTAAAATTTATATTTTTAATGATAAAACATTTTATTCAACCTATGAAAATATTCTATTCAGTTCATTTATTAAATAAAATGATTTCTTTATTTTTCTAACTTATTTTAGAAAATTTCGGCGGCATAACGGCACGATACTAGAAACGGGACGAGGTCTAGCCTTATCCCCGGTCTAGTAAAGGCCCACGCCATTCACACATCAATCAAATCCATTCCATTTCACCAAACAACTCAATTCAAACCAAATAATCTAACCAACTACACAACCAAACAAACAAGTCCATGGTCTGTGGACGATTGTGTCGGGTGCTACTAAGCACCGTCTGCATCCTAGTATATATATATAACTAGAAAAGAAATTGAAGAGTGAGAAATTCTCACCAAAGCTATCCAATACCACGACTCTTCATTTATAGAAATCTTCATCGTTATCGCATCTTTGTCATCTTCGTTGCCCGTAGCCACTACATATATAAAAATCGAATTTTTACTTCGCTATTTAATATATAAAAATCGAATTTTTACTTCGCTATTCAATATATAAAAATCGAATTTTTACTTCGCTATTCAATATATAAAAATCGAATTTTTACTTCGCTATTTAATATATAAAAATCGAATTTTTACTATCACGCTATATGGATAAAATTTCTATTTTCACACCGCTACTATATAGATAAAAATTCTATTTTTACATCGTTATCATATAGATAAAAATTCTATTTTTACATCGTTATCATCTATATAAAGATCTCGCCTTTTCAACTATAAAGATTTCTCCTTTTCAAATATAAAGACTTCATCTTTTCAAAAATATAGATTTCGCTTTTATTTCCTCACTATAAAAATCACCTCTTTATTTCAATGTATATATATTAAAAATCATATTTTTATTTCGCTACATATACAAAGATGATATTTTTATATTCTATATCTCATAAAGATTATATTTTTATAGTTCCTACTATGTAAAAATCATATTTTTATCTTTTTACAATATAAAAGATTATATTTTTAATATCTATACTATATAAAGATCATATTTTTAATCCACTACATAAGTAAAAATCACGCCTTTCTCCATTTACAAATATCGTCTTTCTTCCTTTAAAAAACTAATCTTTTCTATTTTAAAAATCTAATCTTTTCTATTTTAAAAAATCTAATCTTTTCTATTTTAAAAATCTAATTAAACTAACAAAAATATTTAAAATAGATTAACACAGGACAAAATAAATAAATAAAATAAAAAAAGATAAAAGCTTACAGTGAATGGGGGAGAAGAGGAATCGGAGGGGGGCTCGATTCAGGCGGAGCTCGAGGCAGGGGGGTGTCGCTGTGGTCGAGGCAGAGGGGGAGGGGGCGTTGGCTCTGGCGTCGGCAAGGAGGAGGGCTAGGGCGCGGAGGAGGCTAGGGTTGCGTGGGGGTCGGTGCAGGCGGTTGTGGCGGTGGGCGGAGCAGCAGAGGGCGGGGGGGGGGGAGGGAGGATCGCGCTCTGGCGCAAGAAGGGGGGTTTCATCGTGGGCGCGCCACCTGAAGCAGCGGCGCGGTGGTCATCGGGGAGGGCGGCGGCTCCTCTCCGCTTTGTCGTCTTTTTTTTTATCTGCTGAAATCGAAGAATGAGGGGGGGCAGAGTAATAAGGGAGAGGAGAGTTTTTTTATTTATTATTATTTTATTTAATTATCTCCCAAAAAGCAACTTTTATTTTCGACCTCTGAACGAGGCCCATCGCCTGTCGTCCATAGCATTTTACCCCTCATTTCGAACACAATGGGATATGTATCGCAGGCTGATTCGGTCGTTACGATCAGTTTTCGTCAAAATCAACATATAACTCTATATATTGAATTTGAACGCGCATTTCAATATACTGGGGTCACATGCTAACTCGAAAAATTACAGAAAAATACTTTCTAGCTTCGTATTGACGATACGGTCCTAACAAAACTAGTTTCATCGAATTCTGAGACCGTTGGAAAAATGGCCAATTTCCAGTCGATTAAAATCAACTGAAACTGGTCAAACGCGTTTCCCTTTGCCACGCTCACATATTGAATCGAATCTTTATGAAATTTAAAACCTAGCAATAATTTGACATCACGGACCCAACAAAAGTGATTTCGTCGAAATCCGAGGTCGTTTGCAAAATTCCCATTTTTTAAGGGCCTGAATTCCATAGCGACTATTCAGAATTTTCAACTGGACATATCTTCTGATTCCCGCTATGAAATCTCGATTTTTCGGATTCGTTGGAAAGATATTATCAAATAGATCCTATTATTTTTGGTTTCACTAAAATCCAGATTGTTTCGCACCCGGTACATTCAATTGAAGTTTGAAATCGAATTATCGAACTACCGCGCCATTTTCAATTCTATTTATAATTATATATAAATATTTATATTCTAACGACGACGCGTATAAATATATACGTTCGAATTATATTCAAAATAAATTTCTCGTCGATGCTATTTAAAATAATTCATTTTAAATATTCAAAATTCGCTAAAATTGCCAAAATAAAAATTTTAAACTAGCTCGCATTTCCCGGGTTATTACATGGTGCTTCAGGTAGTAGTAAGAAAGTTGTTCCAATTATCAATTTAGTTGATAAGTCCGGTGAAAACCTTCAGAGTTTAATGGTGCTTCTAAGAATGTAAATGTTAGCGCTTTATCTTTGAATACAGTTGGAGATAAACATGACACGAATGGTATGGATTATGGTCTAGACATGTTGTTTAACAGTGAAAAGGATAAGCTTCGTGAACATGAAACTATGGTGAAACGGGGGTACACTACGTCTGGTTTTACTACCATGTCTTGTGCATCTTCTATGTGTGCACCTCTTCGCAACCTTTTGCATGTCTTCTTCAGGTCAAGCATCTCGTCTGTCATCATCTAATGTCAATAAGACAATGATTTCTGGTTCATCTTCGTCACAGCCAAAGTCATCTTATGTCAATTTGAAACGTCCTCCAAATATTTGGTTACCACAAGTATCAGGCTCAGGACTGATGTTTCCTATTGTAAATTCTTCTTTGGCATCTTTATCTTCTCCTATTAGAAGCTCACTCCCTTTGCCTAAGTCTAAGAGCATCAAACTTAAAGGTAAATTTTGGGATGATCTAGATGAAGGGAATGATTACAAATCAGAGAATGTATTGCCCTGGAGTAGTAATTTGACATCAGGAAAGAGACATATGAGAAGGAATCTAATTTGACGTATACTTTCTTGTTGGTGTAACCTATAGAATATGTCTTTTGATGCTTTGATGAACAACTGGTTTATTTTGTTTTGGTGCTATTCTCTGTTTTCTGCTAGATAGTTTTAAAATGGATTGAATTGGGCTTCGAAGTTTGTTACTGCTATGAAGTTGGTGCTTTTGAAGATATTGTTATTTTTACGGTCAATATTGTTCTTAGATATTAAGTGAATTCTTTGTTAATGAAATAAAGTAGTTAGTTATATTTGAACTGTAAATGTTGTTTCGTATTTTTGTTATTTGGTAATTGTGATAAGTTGATGAGGGAATAGTGATTGTCGTTAGTGGTATATGTTGTTTATGTTGGTCTTGGTTTAATTTTTAATCTTCTTATTAAGTAATAAAAATTTTTGCGCTGCCATTCAAAATGCTTGAAAATTTTGTATTAATTTTGTATTTCATATTAACACATCTATATAATTTTATTAATTTATATATTTTGAAACAAGACATAAGAAAATAAGTGGACAGACAAAGTTAATAACTAGAATTTGAGCTGGCATTTTCTTATTTAAAAGATGGAGGGAAGTTTGAAAGTTTAAGGTTTTGAAACTCAGAATTTGAATTTCATTTTTTAAGCATTTATGTGGACATATGGACATATATGTCGACATACATGTATAAATTTCAAAGAACGTATGGTTTTATGACTTTGGTTTTAAATTAACGATTTATATTTCAGGTTTAACTATTTCCTGAAATAATATTAATCCTAACAACCATTCAAAATTTATTTATTTGTTATATTTATTATTCTATTGATATTTTGAATTTCAAATTTCGAAATTGAATTTTAAATTTCAAGTTTGAATTTTAAAGTTTTAAATTTCAAATCCAAAGCAAACCAAACAAGCAAGACAATCAAAGCATCCATTCAACTAAAAATTAATTAGAGCATACCCAGTTTTTAAATCCATTTCTTCAATATTGTCTGAATTCTAAATTGTTGTGAAACACATATTTGAATTTCCGGTTTCTCGCGCTTCATCGCTTGATGATGAATCTGAATCATCTGGATAAGGATGCATCCTTTTTATATTGTCTAGTCTGTTGCAGTTATAACATCTATCTTCATTTTTGGCGTCAAAAATTTGAATTTGAATTTGAACTTTGAATGAATGGACACTTCAACTAGTATAACCCCAAAAGTCATATCCCTTCATAAATTCTTTTTTGATGAACGATCATCTTGATGTATTTTGGCCAACAGTCATCAGATATAACTACTTTTCCTGCAAAACAGCAAACCTTTTTAAAGAATCAAGCGACTTTTCAAAATAATTAACTGTAATTTGAGATAATAACATCATGATGATTCAATGATATATCCATTCAAGAAATCATATCATGTTAACTTGTTTTTTCAATAAAATTGAATGCAGACTCATCTAATACTGATGCAATGCACGAATTTAAACTAGTGTTAAAAATTTGCCGTTTAATATTTTTAAAAATCAGATTATGAACTTTTTGAAAAACCTTGCTCTGATACCAATTGTTAAGGAATGCGGAATGCATCGTTAAGGCAAAACTAACACTATAGGGTAGGTGAATAGTGTTTTTAAGGAATTTAACAAAATCTAAAACTTAAACGATCAACTATATGAATCACACACCACAGAGATAATCACAGACACAGAATCAAACACAAACACAAGGTTAACACTGTTTTCTTCCTTGATTTCATGGCTACAAGGAACACACTGTTTCCAAAACTACCCCAAATGATTACAGCAGCCTTATAACTCTTCAATAACACTTCAACTCAGAGAGTTATGAGTAGAGAGTGAGAAGAGAAGAAGTTTTATATATTAGACTTGTAATCGGCAGAGTATAAGTGTAGAAATCATAAAATTAGGATATAATAATGGTGTAATGAAAGTAGATGAAGATAACGAAGAAGAATGGTTAAAAAAAATTCAAAATCAACCCTTATTTATAAGATTTGAAAGGTTGCAACGCTTTCGGAACATTACAAATAGTGAAAACACACTTCCTTTGAAAATTGAAAATATGACAGTTATATGTCGACATGGCAATATATGTATGTCGACATATATTGTTTAAAATTTGAAATTTAAGCATTTTTAAATTGTTTTAATATATAAATAATTCTGGAAATTCTTGAATTAAAACATAGTGATATATATAAGTATTATAAAGTAGAAAATGGCATGAAATCATAAATATAAACTACGTAATCATATTTATAAAATCATAAAGTATAAAACTATATAATATATTAGTATAAAGTATATAACGATATATAAACTTATAATCTTTAAAATTTGAGTTTAAAGTCAAAAGTAAGATAGAAAAATTAAATAAGACTAGAGTTTGAATTTTAATATAGAACTTGAAATTTTAAAATCAGAATTTGAAAAACAGAATTTGAATTTGAACCTGGAGTGCTGTTCAGAGTCTTACATAAACTAGACTGACACGACCCAAACTTCCCGTTATGGGAAAGCCCAGATTGAGTTGAGAACACGACGCATCAGAACACAAACATGAGAACATTTCATTGCTATTATAACAATTTACATCAGAGTACGAATAAATAATATACAGCGGAAAAATATCAGAGATTAAAATACACAAATTTAAAATGTATGAATACTATGTACAGCGGAAAATACATCAACTAACACAACTGAAGGAAATACATGGATACAAAGCTTTCCGAATATAGCTCCAACTGTAATCTAGGATCATGTGAAAAGAAATATCTGCGAAAACCAAAACTACTAGCTACCCATGTAGAAAATATGGGCACCCAGAGTTTAGGTTAAAATAATAAACTCCGAGTCAGTCATGGGACTGGTGTGAGAACTAAAACAGTTATTAACTTTACTTTAAAAATTGGTAAATCACGGGACCATGCCGCATGTCACGGAACGGGTTTACTCCACATGAATCTCAGTTTAAAATAAAATAACGCAATGCCTTTGGTAAATGAAGCTATTATAAGACTCAGGTCCCATCACACAATGCAAGCAAGATGGAGGATAGAGTTTTCCTTTATAATAACCAAACATGCTTGGTACGTTTAAAACAAATCATTTTTGTTATTACTATAAGTGTATAGTGTCAAAACAACTTCAAATATAAATGTATTAATTATAGACGGCATGAGCGCCCCATCCTACTATGTCGCCATATAGGTTTACAACTAAAATCGAATAGTCGCATATTGGAAATTGGATTTTCATCATGAGTCAAAGCAAGGGATGTACTCCTTACCGATTCGGGCCATCTCTAGCGGAAAGACCCAAGATTACACACTCTGGGCAACCCTTGGATCCTCCAAGGCCAGTCCACACCTACATTAGTGGACTAGTTATTCCTAAACACTCGTTTTCCGGTCCTATCAGACCTCTAAAATGGTCAGTACATCAACCAATCATATTCGAGGCGCCTCGCAATCCATTATCCACATAAGTAAAAAATGTCTGGGCTCCATACCATGACACCACTTCTAGCTAGAAATAAATGCATGCACTACTTGGGTCCCTTATCCCGTTTCTGACTCATACTGGAGTGTGAGGCTCGCGAATTATCGCTACAACTCAAAGCTATGCTAATTAAAGTTGTGCTTTGATCATCAACCACAAGACTCTGATTTCCAAAAAAAGCCTTTATTATTTGCATCTCAACATGCCACACTGACAATTCACGCCATGCGACTGATGTGACGACCCGAAATCACCCTTACGGGAAATCGCGGATTGTACCGAAGACAAGACGAATCGGAACACAAACAGAAGAACATTTCATTGCTTATTATAACAATTCCATCAGAATACAAGAATATACATAGTATGAATAAATATTATACATCATAAAATATCAGAGATTACAATAAATTACATAGCAGCGGAAAATAATACAATACACAACTAGAAGTAATACACGGATACAGAGCGTTCTGAATATCGCTTCAGCTATAAATAAGGATCTTGTGAATATAAATCTGCAAAACTAAAAGTACTAGCTGCCTGTGCGGAAAATAGGGGCACCCAGAGTTTAGGTTAAAACAATAAACTCCAGGCAGTCATGTGACTGGTGTGAGAATTAAAACAGTTATTAATCTTTATTTTAAAGTTAGGTAAATCAAGGGACCACGCCGTGTAACACGGAACGTGTTTCCTCCCAAGAATACCAGTGCATCAAAAAACAGCGCAATGCTGAATAAAGAACAATGAAGCTATAATAAGACCCAGGTCCCATCACACAATGCAACGCAAGCCGGAGGATAGGGTTTTTACCTTATAATAGCCAAGAATGCTTGGTACGTGAAATTCCATGTTTTATTATTACTATAAGTGTATAGTGTCAAAACAAATTCAATCATAAGTATCAATCATATACGGCATAAGTGCCCCATACCACTATGTCGCCATATATAGGTTTACAATCAAAACCGCAATTGTCACGTATTGGAAATTGGTTTTCCATATGTGAACCGAGGCCAGGGATCGTCCTCACCGTTTCGAGACTGTCTAGCCCAAGTCTCAGGCAAGCGCGTAGGCAAGCCTTGGATCGTCAGGGCCAGTCCACCGATGTGGATTATTATGCCTGAACACTACGTTTCCCCGCCCTTTGGGGCGTAAATGAGCCAAATGACTCCATCGGCTCCACATAGTCACCGATATATCCGAGACACCTCGCAATCCAACAACCACACAGATGAAAATAATATAAATGTCAGGGCTAGTAGGTCACTGACACCACCCTAGCTAGAAGGAAACACATGTCCTCCCTGAGGTCCTTCTCTCGTTTCTGGTTCAAACCGGGGTGTGAGGCTCGCGAATTAACGCTACACAAAGCTATGCTACAAAGGTCGTGCTTTGATCATCAACCACAAGACTCTGCTTTTCAATAGAAGCCTTGATCATTTGCATCTTAGCATGCCACACAGGCAAACCACTCCATGCAACCGATATCCATCAATCACACAGAATGATATCCAATGTCAGACACACAGTCCATTTACAAGTCCGTTTTGGGTCTGAACGAAACCAGAGGCACCTTGTACCTCGCATATCCATCGATCTCCAAGTACGTCTGGACGATCACCAACTGATTCCCTCCTATTGGGTGTAACGAACAGGAATTTTCGGCCTCGAAAATCGACATAAATACCTTTACCGTAACTCATGCCGACCTTCCAAACACCGAAAACACTGGACGTTATTAGAAATAATTTAGAGGGTGAGATAGAAAGAAAGAAATATTAGAATAGAAGAAGAAGAGGAAACAAACACAACACAGAGTCTCACATCGCAGCGGAACAAAATATAATATAGAAATAACTTTATTAAGAGCTTTAAATAAAACTTACAATATCAGAGTACATCAACATCACTGGGACAGTTATAATAACCTGTTCCCATATACAACTCACAGCGGAAAAGAAACTATATAGTATCATACGTCTGGACTCCCCAGCTTATCTCTTCATAGCGGTCGACAACCTGAACCTGTACAACCCGGTCTAACCCGAGCATTTACAAAACACCGGGTCAGTCTGGTGAACCAGAGTGAGATAAACTCGCACAGTATTAAGGGTAAATCATCCAACAAGATTTTAAAGTTCAAAATCTCTTAAAAAGAAAAGGATAATCGTAAGACCAAATCCACACATAAACACGGACGGTTTTTCCCTTACGATAACCCAAAACATCTTTTGAAATCATATATTGATCTGATATTATGATAATGTCTAGATACAAATAAATATCAATCTAGTGGAACGCTTGCATCTCACGCTCCACATATATAGAATACAATCAAAACCGCAGGCGCTTATTGGAGATTGGATTCCAACCTTGACAAGGTATGGGACCACCTTCCGCTCGTGTATCTCTAGAGGCGAATACACAGGGTTCAACAAGAACGTCTTGCAACCCGGCCCTCACATGACCGACCACTCATTTCGCTTGAGTGTATCGAATGTATATCACCAACGGTTGGACTCAAACCACCGTTCCCGAATGGGCAGAATCGATAGAATAAGAAACAAAAGGAATTTCTCTAGATAGGTGATTATACACCCTAATGGGAGCGACCCACATAGCCATGCTACCTGCCCGATTTTTGTCCTTCCCCGGTTGATGAGGCTTGAGGCAAGAATTCATCTCTTCGAACATCTGGCCATCATTCACTTTGAATGCCACATCGTCAGATCCGTCAAATCACTAATTGACGTCCACAAATATACTCTGGTATTGAAGAAGTGCCCCTCTTCGCCACCAACTCGGTGTATTTGTAAAAATCAACGTACGTGGTTCTAAGGAAATACTCTGTCAGTCATTCGTCCATACAAGTCATCCAGGAACAGGATGAACCGAAGGCACTCTCCTACTGCATCTCATATAGGAATCACCCCATGGATCAGTAGCGAGAAGTCCTTGCAACCCGTGGATTCCAACCACGACAGAATCACAGTGTATCTCGGGCCGCTAAACCAGAGATTATAAGTAATCCTTCCGCTTATGAAGATCCACGGTCTTCAATGCTCCATGTCGACCGTCTTCTGATATCTTCACGTATTTGTTGGTCGGAATGGTTTTCGAATATAAATTCGATCCCGGTCTTTCCGTACCAACAATCGTATGGGTCCGATTTGATAGTCGGTGATTTAACTATCAAAATAATCAGTGTTTCAATCATGACAACCCAATGAGTTCACTGGCTCAGTATTCAGCACCATTTGGCCTTTAACAACTGATTTACTTTTGTTAAGCCAAAACTTCTAGCTCTTTTAACATTCAAAATACGATATTTGAATAACTCTAATTCGATTAAACTCCAATCGATTAACTCTAATTGGTTAACTTTACTGGTTAACTCTAACTGATTAACTCTACTTGTTTAACTTCTATCGATTAACTAATACTCGACTTACATCCATTCGCTTGACTCTAGATCACAGCGATCACAATGGTTACGCCTGATTCCCTCAGGAAACATCCGACCTCCGTAGGCTATCAGCAGCCCTGCGAATTACGCTAGCAGTCGTACGAAATGACAACTCATCCTTTATTATTTAAATCGGGAAAATCCATTTGTTTTTAATAAGGAAATTTATAGCACATATGTTATAACAATAGCATTATAATTACTATTTAGGTTTACAAACAACAACTCTATAATCGCTGTTTAGGTTTACAATCCATTTACTATAGCAACAGTGCTAAAATCGCTATATTTGATTTACAAAACATATATTATAACAACAGTGCTAAAATCGCTGTTTATATTATCAAAACATATTTACTAACATCTCTTACGATTACCAACTAATACCATCTTCAGATAATCCCGATGTTGTTCAAGTTGGGGTATACTAATTACCTCTCAGACCTTGATCAAACAACGTTCTTATCCTCAGATAAGTGTCAGTTGTAATCAAAATCAATATTTCATTCTAGTCTCAAACAAATTCCATTTAACTATTGGATTTGGTTATACAACTCTATAACCCAGTTCTTTAACCAGATTCGCTTATTTCCAATCTCCTTTGATTTCATTTCACTTCAATTACTTTTGAAAAGTAATTGTCTAAATTATTATTAATTAAAATAATAATTTATTTCAATCATTAACTACATGAGTAGTTAATTTCTTTAATAACAAAATTAAATGGTAAATCCCTTTTTAAAACCTTATTTAAATTTAAACAATATTTATTAAACTATCCAAATCAAAACACATCAATTTTGATAATCAAATTCTAATTCAAACGGTCGATTTAATTAACTCTAAACTTGATTATCTCGTTAATCGATTCCAATTAATCCTCACTTTAAATTAATTAAAAATATAATTAATTTAAATAATCCCATTAATTGTTTTCTTTACAAAACAATTATCAAAGTTTAATCCTTCTATTCTTTACTTGTTCTTGTACTCGTAAACCTGATTAACGTCAGCATTTACTTTATAAAATAATTTAATAACAATCAAAGTCTTAAATAAATAAAATATTTATTTAATTTCCTATTATAATTTTTATTCAAAATAATATATTCTAAATCCAACTCCAGTTATATAATAAATTTTATAACCTCATCTTTATCGATTCCCCTGACGGTGAATCAATATTTATAACACGATTGATTTTATAGGCCATACACTGCTAAATACTCAACCAGTACCGCTCATTGGTTAAAACACACACAGGTTGAATTCCCAGTCCAAATCAATAATCAAATCAATCAACCAAACAGGATAGTTCATATGTGAAAATATGAAATAAATAATATATTTGAGGAATCCGGTTGGATCCCTCCAACCTGTTCTTCCCTGTATACAGAATGGTTATCTCAAATCAGACTGTTCAGTTTTGTTTAACTGATAAACTAAATAACGACCATTTAACATCAACCATAAGTAATTCAAACAATGCAACCATTTAAACACGTTTATAAATAAACGTGACCAACCAAGGTGAGTCACCTTTATTGGAACCAATCGTTAAAAATAACGATTTGGTATTTCACTGAAATTAAACGACGGTTTAATTTCATCAGTTAAACCAACAAATAAATCCATGACTAGAAAACAGTCAAATATTGGCAAGTAGAGCACACAAAATAAAAACCCAATTCATATAAAATATAAATGGGAAAAATATACTGAGTGAGTTTAACTCACCTTAATTTCCGTTCGTCGAGAAAACGACTGCTTCGATTGAATTAAACATGCGTTTAATTAAATTGAAAATAACATCTGCATCTAACTGCGTCCAAGTCTGTTTCAGGGTGAGGCGCTTGATTCCAACGTTCCGTCCCTTTCTTGAATTCTGTTAACATTCGTACGCATTATCATAAAAATCCATGTTTAATTAAATAAAACTTTAATTAAATATACCAAATTATTATTTACGCTTAACCCAAATCTATCCATGTTAACTATTGAATAGACACCGCACCTAAAAATGCTAATTTGGTTTTAATATAATGGGCCACTACTTAAATATATGATTAATCACATTATTTTAAATATAATAACTAATCATATAATATGCCGTATAAAGTCTGCTGCCATTTCATTTTATTTTGGCCACATCATGTTTTAATATGTAAATGTAATTAAGCATTAGAGTTTTAATTAGGCACTTATATAATACGTTGATTTAACTAAAAACGCAGGCAAGTATATAACTTACTGTTCATGTTCTTGTTTGAAAAAGATCCATACTTCCCCAAGTCTGTTGTTTCCATACGGCCTCCCCATGCATGAAGCTTCCAACGTCCCTGACACCAGTTCCTTCCCAGTCACCCTCCTCACCGCAAAACCCCAAAGCCTCACGCAAGCATCCCACACCACCGTGAAAACCACACTATCTCATGTTTTTTGTTTCCACCTGTATACACCTCCGAACGCACCAACCACTTCAGTGAACCACTTCCGCCTGTTCTCCCCATTGCATCCTCTTCTCCTTTAGACAAGCGCATCAAGCCTTCTAGATCCCGGACATTTGCTCCACCTCAAAAACCTAACTTCAGTTCCAGTTGACGAGAAAATGTGACAGGAGGATAAATATATGAATCAGATTTTCTAGAGGAGTATATTGTTTCATTTTAATTTTTGAAGGCTAATAAATTCCACTGCTGTTTCTTTCTAGGACTGAACGAAAACAAAATGACGAAGATAGCATGGTATTTATAAAGGAGGAAACTTGGAGGTCACGGTTTGAAGCTTTGGCACGCAAGTAATCTAATGGTTTGGCAAGCAAGGTATTGAAATTACTTGGCAGACAAGAGGAAAGTCACTGTTGCGTACAAACCACAGAGGAGTAGCTGCTGGATTGTTTTCATAGGTCTGCTCATGTTTTGGTAGGAGTGGGGCGGGTGTACGATTTTTCAGAAGGTAGGGTATGAGAAGACAATTGAAAATAATATAGTCTGTACGAAACTTCACCACCAAGTAGTTGATAAAAACCACCACAATTGATTTCTGTCTTCTGATAAAAAGATAATCTTGATGTAAAAAGGTATCCCGAACCCAATGGGACAAGTTTCGTCAAAATCCGAGGTCGTATGGAAAAATTTCCTTTATGAAACCGGAAATGAACACGCATTTAATTTTTTCACGATCACCAGATAAATCAAATCAACTCGAAACTGCGAAGTCTGACAATAAATTTTCGATACGAACCCAACGGCACTAGTTTCGTCGCATTTTGAGGCTGTTTCCCCGGTAGGCTATTTTTAACGCGTACCGCACTGCCCCTTTTGAACACCAAATTAGTCGATCTCTAAAAATAACAAACTATATACCTATCCTGACTCTAATCGACGATACGAACTCAACGGGACTGGTTTCGTGGCCTAATTCGATCGTCTGTTCAAGTTACGCCCGAATATCCATTTTATTGTATTAATTACCGCTATAGAAAATGAACGGGCGTTTACAGCTGCCGTGACCACATACGACACCTGTTTGCCTCGTCATTTAACACCATGCAATAATTTAACAATACAGTTCCAATGAATCTGATTTCGTCGAAATCTGAGTCCGTTTGCAAAACGGCTATTTTAAAGGCCTATAATTCAATAACGATTTTCCATAGCGACTATTTCAAAATTTGATTTGGCCATAATTAACAATCAACAACATGAAATCTAGATTTTTCTCTTTCATATGGAAACTATCATCACTACGGTTCCAACGTTTCTCGTTTCACAGAAATCCGACTTATATCGGACTCTGTATATCCATTTGAAGTTCAAAACTCCAAATTACGAACTGCACGCCATTTTCAAGCTTGATTTATATTATATATGAATATATATCGTTCAACTTCGTTTAAATAGCGATTTAAATATTAAAAATCCATTTATATTCCAAATAAAATATTTAAAACCAATTTAAATATTCAGATTTAAATGGTTGAAAAACACGGGTCGTTACATTCTTCCCCCCTTAAAATAATTTCGTCCTCGAAATTGCTAAGGTAAGAAAAGTGCTACAAATCCCATTAATTTCCAAATTCAATTTATCGAAAACCAAATCGTTATCGTAAATAAATATTTTCGAAAATATCGAAAATTTTCTAACACTCTAAGTTCCCAAAAAAATTTCGGCAGAGTCTCCCCTGCACGAAGTGACATCTGCGATATCGTAGGAACACATAATATATATATATATCGACCAACGGTCGGAAAAACAAAAACCAAAACCCAAAATGTTATATTTCGCGTAGGCGTACCTTTACGAGCGCTATTGGGCATACTGGTTCAATTTATGCGATATAGGTAGTCAAAATTTATCCTCATATCCTTTAGCTCCCTGTACTCACCTCAATATCATGTTAGTAACCAATACGTGAATTTTGAAATATCATTTCAATTAATCAACAAGTTCAACTACAAAAATTTTCAAATCCAAGCACATAGCCTCATTTATTATCAAACACAAGGTTAAATTAATCCTTAATTCATACATGATTCCATTCAAATTACCATTCTGGAATTCATTTCCTGAGTTTCCTAGTTCATTCAACCCTTGATGAATATATATAACCCATCTAACAGACAACAAGCAATGCACAACAATGCACAGTCAACCCAACCAAATCATTCAATTTATCTTAACTTCAATTTATATCCAATATTAATGTTTACATTTATCCACTTGGGTTTAATATCAATCGATTTATATCATGTTGACGTTCACTCCATTATTATTAATTAAATTCTAAGTTCCAATTTATCTTATTAATTCCAATTCCGATTTTTATTAATCTCATTTATTAACTTCACAATGAGATTATCTGGCTATATTAAACCATTCAAATTTTAAATTCAATTTGAATTTTATTCAAATCATTTAAACACACGAATATCTCAATAATTGTATAAATTATTCTTTTCTATACAAAATATAATTTGGGTAAAATTATTTCATTTACCCTTATTTCAAAACATTACTGTATCCGTTGTCAGTTCTATGCTTCTCAACACTTGAACCGATCAACCAACACAATACAAAACAATTGTATATAAAATTTACCAATACGCCCTCATATATATATATACACTCAATCTCGATCTAGGGTATTACTAACCCAATCTCTATCGAGTTACACCACAGAGCCAAGGTTATTACTAAACCAATAGCTCTGATACCACTGTAACGAACAGGAATTTTCGGCCTCGAAAATCGACATAAATACCTTTACCGTAACTCATGCCGACCTTCCAAACACCGAAAACACTGGACGTTATTAGAAAGAATTTAGAGGGTGAGATAGAAAGAAATATTAGAATAGAAGAAGAAGAGGAAACAAACACAACACAGAGTCTCACATCGCAGCGGAACAAAATATAATATAGAAATAACTTTATTAAGAGCTTTAAATAAAACTTACAATATCAGAGTACATCAACATCACTGGGACAGTTATAATAACCTGTTCCCATATACAACTCACAGCGGAAAAGAAACTATATAGTATCATACGTCTGGACTCCCCAGCTTATCTCTTCATAGCGGTCGACAACCTGAACCTGTACAACCCGGTCTAACCCGAGCATTTACAAAACACCGGGTCAGTCTGGTGAACCAGAGTGAGATAAACTCGCACAGTATTAAGGGTAAATCATCCAACAAGATTTTAAAGTTCAAAATCTCTTCAAAAGAAAAGGATAATCGTAAGACCAAATCCACACATAAACACGGACGGTTTTTCCCTTACGATAACCCAAAACATCTTTTGAAATCATATATTGATCTGATATTATGATAATGTCTAGATACAAATAAATATCAATCTAGTGGAACGCTTGCATCTCACGCTCCACATATATAGAATACAATCAAAACCGCAGGCGCTTATTGGAGATTGGATTCCAACCTTGACAAGGTATGGGACCACCTTCCGCTCGTGTATCTCTAGAGGCGAATACACAGGGTTCAACAAGAACGTCTTGCAACCCGGCCCTCACATGACCGACCACTCATTTCGCTTGAGTGTATCGAATGTATATCACCAACGGTTGGACTCAAACCACCGTTCCCGAATGGGCAGAATCGATAGAATAAGAAACAAAAGGAATTTCTCTAGATAGGTGATTATACACCCTAATGGGAGTGACCCACATAGCCATGCTACCTGCCCGATTTTTGTCCTTCCCCGGTTGATGAGGCTTGAGGCAAGAATTCATCTCTTCGAACATCTGGCCATCATTCACTTTGAATGCCACATCGTCAGATCCGTCAAATCACTAATTGACGTCCACAAATATACTCTGGTATTGAAGAAGTGCCCCTCTTCGCCACCAACTCGGTGTATTTGTAAAAATCAACGTACGTGGTTCTAAGGAAATACTCTGTCAGTCATTCGTCCATACAAGTCATCCAGGAACAGGATGAACCGAAGGCACTCTCCTACTGCATCTCATATAGGAATCACCCCATGGATCAGTAGCGAGAAGTCCTTGCAACCCGTGGATTCCAACCACGACAGAATCACAGTGTATCTCGGGCCGCTAAACCAGAGATTATAAGTAATCCTTCCGCTTATGAAGATCCACGGTCTTCAATGCTCCATGTCGACCGTCTTCTGATATCTTCACGTATTTGTTGGTCGGAATGGTTTTCGAATATAAATTCGATCCCGGTCTTTCCGTACCAACAATCGTATGGGTCCGATTTGATAGTCGGTGATTTAACTATCAAAATAATCAGTGTTTCAATCATGACAACCCAATGAGTTCACTGGCTCAGTATTCAGCACCATTTGGCCTTTAACAACTGATTTACTTTTGTTAAGCCAAAACTTCTAGCTCTTTTAACATTCAAAATACGATATTTGAATAACTCTAATTCGATTAAACTCCAATCGATTAACTCTAATTGATTAACTTTACTGGTTAACTCTAACTGATTAACTCTACTTGTTTAACTTCTATCGATTAACTAATACTCGACTTACATCCATTCGCTTGACTCTAGATCACAGCGATCACAATGGTTACGCCTGATTCCCTCAGGAAACATCCGACCTCCGTAGGCTATCAGCAGCCCTGCGAATTACGCTAGCAGTCGTACGAAATGACAACTCATCCTTTATTATTTAAATCGGGAAAATCCATTTGTTTTTAATAAGGAAATTTATAGCACATATGTTATAACAATAGCATTATAATTACTATTTAGGTTTACAAACAACAGCGCTATAATCGCTGTTTAGGTTTACAATCCATTTACTATAGCAACAGTGCTAAAATCGCTATATTTGATTTACAAAACATATATTATAACAACAGTGCTAAAATCGATGTTTATATTATCAAAACATATTTACTAACATCTCTTACGATTACCAACTAATACCATCTTCAGATAATCCCGATGTTGTTCAAGTTGGGGTATTCTAATTACCTCTCAGACCTTGATCAAACAACGTTCTTATCCTCAGATAAGTGTCAGTTGTAATCAAAATCAATATTTCATTCTAGTCTCAAACAAATTCCATTTAACTATTGGATTTGGTTATACAACTCTATAACCCAGTTCTTTAACCAGATTCGCTTATTTCCAATCTCCTTTGATTTCATTTCACTTCAATTACTTTTGAAAAGTAATTGTCTAAATTATTATTAATTAAAATAATAATTTATTTCAATCATTAACTACATGAGTAGTTAATTTCTTTAATAACAAAATTAAATGGTAAATCCCTTTTTAAAACCTTATTTAAATTTAAACAATATTTATTAAACTATCCAAATCAAAACACATCAATTTTGATAATCAAATTCTAATTCAAACGGTCGATTTAATTAACTCTAAACTTGATTATCTCGTTAATCGATTCCAATTAATCCTCACTTTAAATTAATTAAAAATATAATTAATTTAAATAATCCCATTAATTGTTTTCTTTACAAAACAATTATCAAAGTTTAATCCTTCTATTCTTTACTTGTTCTTGTACTCGTAAACCTGATTAACGTCAGCATTTACTTTATAAAATAATTTAATAACAATCAAAGTCTTAAATAAATAAAATATTTATTTAATTTCCTATTATAATTTTTATTCAAAATAATATATTCTAAATCCAACTCCAGTTATATAATAAATTTTATAACCTCATCTTTATCGATTCCCCTGACGGTGAATCAATATTTATAACACGATTGATTTTATAGGCCATACACTGCTAAATACTCAACCAGTACCGCTCATTGGTTTAAACACACACAGGTTGAATTCCCAGTCCAAATCAATAATCAAATCAATCAACCAAACAGGATAGTTTATATGTGAAAATATGAAATAAATAATATATTTGAGGAATCCGGTTGGATCCCTCCAACCTGTTCTTCCCTGTATACAGAATGGTTATCTCAAATCAGACTGTTCAGTTTTGTTTAACTGATAAACTAAATAACGACCATTTAACATCAACCATAAGCAATTCAAACAATGCAACCATTTAAACACGTTTATAAATAAACGTGACCAACCAAGGTGAGTCACCTTTATTGGAACCAATCGTTAAAAATAACGATTTGGTATTTCACTGAAATTAAACGACGGTTTAATTTCATCAGTTAAACCGACAAATAAATCCATGACTAGAAAACAGTCAAATATTGGCAAGCAGAGCACACAAAATAAAAACCCAATTCATATAAAATATAAATGGGAAAAATATACTGAGTGAGTTTAACTCACCTTAATTTCCGTTCGTCGAGAAAACGACTGCTTCGATTGAATTAAACATGCGTTTAATTAAATTGAAAATAACATCTGCATCTAACTGCGTCCAAGTCTGTTTCAGGGTGAGGCGCTTGATTCCAACGTTCCGTCCCTTTCTTGAATTCTGTTAACATTCGAACGCATTATCATAAAAATCCATGTTTAATTAAATAAAACATTAATTAAATATACCAAATTATTATTTACGCTTAACCCAAATCTGTCCATGTTAACTATTGAATAGACACCGCACCTAAAAATGCTAATTTGGTTTTAATATAATGGGCCACTACTTAAATATATGATTAATCACATTATTTTAAATATAATAACTAATCATATAATATGCCGTATAAAGTCTGCTGCCATTTCATTTTATTTTGGCCACATCATGTTTTAATATGTAAATGTAATTAAGCATTAGAGTTTTAATTAGGCACTTATATAATACGTTGATTTAACTAAAAACGCAGGCAAGTATATAACTTACTGTTCATGTTCTTGTTTGAAAAAGATCCATACTTCCCCAAGTCTGCTGTTTCCATACGGCCTCCCCATGCATGAAGCTTCCAACGTCCCTGACACCAGTTCCTTCCCAGTCACCCTCCTCACCGCAAAACCCCAAAGCCTCACGCAAGCATCCCACACCACCGTGAAAACCACACTATCTCATGTTTTTTGTTTCCACCTGTATACACCTCCGAACGCACCAACCACTTCAGTGAACCACTTCCGCCTGTTCTCCCCATTGCATCCTCTTCTCCTTTAGACAAGCGCATCAAGCCTTCTAGATCCCGGACATTTGCTCCACCTCAAAAACCTAACTTCAGTTCCAGTTGACGAGAAAATGTGACAGGAGGATAAATATATGAATCAGATTTTCTAGAGGAGTATATTGTTTCATTTTAATTTTTGAAGGCTAATAAATTCCACTGCTGTTTCTTTCCAGGACTGAACGAAAACAAAATGACGAAGATAGCATGGTATTTATAAAGGAGGAAACTTGGAGGTCACGGTTTGAAGCTTTGGCACGCAAGTAATCTAATGGTTTGGCAAGCAAGGTATTGAAATTACTTGGCAGACAAGAGGAAAGTCACTGTTGCGTACAAACCACAGAGGAGTAGCTGCTGGATTGTTTTCATAGGTCTGCTCATGTTTTGGTAGGAGTGGGGCGGGTGTACGATTTTTCAGAAGGTAGGGTATGAGAAGACAATTGAAAATAATATAGTCTGTACGAAACTTCACCACCAAGTAGTTGATAAAAACCACCACAATTGATTTCTGTCTTCTGATAAAAAGATAATCTTGATGTAAAAAGGTATCCCGAACCCAATGGGACAAGTTTCGTCAAAATCCGAGGTCGTATGGAAAAATTTCCTTTATGAAACCGGAAATGAACACGCATTTAATTTTTTCACGATCACCAGATAAATCAAATCAACTCGAAACTGCGAAGTCTGACAATAAATTTTCGATACGAACCCAACGGCACTAGTTTCGTCGCATTTTGAGGCTGTTTCCCCGGTAGGCTATTTTTAACGCGTACCGCACTGCCCCTTTTGAACACCAAATTAGTCGATCTCTAAAAATAACAAACTATATACCTATCCTGACTCTAATCGACGATACGAACTCAACGGGACTGGTTTCGTGGCCTAATTCGATCGTCTGTTCAAGTTACGCCCGAATATCCATTTTATTATATTAATTACCGCTATAGAAAATGAACGGGCGTTTACAGCTGCCGTGACCACATACGACACCTGTTTGCCTCGTCATTTAACACCATGCAATAATTTAACAATACGGTTCCAATGAATCTGATTTCGTCGAAATCTGAGTCCGTTTGCAAAACGGCTATTTTAAAGGCCTATAATTCAATAACGATTTTCCATAGCGACTATTTCAAAATTTGATTTGGCCATAATTAACAATCAACAACATGAAATCTAGATTTTTCTCTTTCATATGGAAACTATCATCACTACGGTTCCAACGTTTCTCGTTTCACAGAAATCCGACTTATATCGGACTCTGTATATCCATTTGAAGTTCAAAACTCCAAATTACGAACTGCACGCCATTTTCAAGCTTGATTTATATTATATATGAATATATATCGTTCAACTTCGTTTAAATAGCGATTTAAATATTAAAAATCCATTTATATTCCAAATAAAATATTTAAAACCAATTTAAATATTCAGATTTAAATGGTCGAAAAACACGGGTCGTTACATTGGGTGTACAACCCAATCAAGATCATCAGTAATTATCCAAACGATGTGAAGACCTCCGGTCCTCGACCACCATCTTCATCCTCGATACATCGTCGAATCAGTTATTCAGAATGGGATAAACTCGGTCTTTCTGAATAACTCGTGTATATAATAAACAAGTGTTACACAAACACAACATACGCCTCATTCCAATTCAGAATATTCTTTTATTCAAATATTCTTACACTTTGGGAAAGGTTCCCATTAATTTTATCAAAGATAAATTCTTTAAATTTATTCTTTAATCTTCTTTTGAATATCAATTCAAACCAAATTATGGTTTATCCAAACTAGTCGGGATTAGCGAACCTTACCGAAGTAATCACTTGTTAAATTTCCCAACCCCAACCTATTCATCCCATGAAGTAAAACTGGTCATACTTCATATCTAACACCACGGTGTTATCGGTAAATTCAATTACCATTTCACGTTCAAATCTAATTAAAGATTTAACTATCGTCTGGAGTAAAACTGGTGGTACTCCATTCTCGATCATTTCTTGAATTTGATAATTTTAATTATCAAATTCACTTTTCAATCTAATTAAAGATTCATTAAAACTCTAATTCAGTTTTAATTTCCAAAAATCATTACTTAATGATTATTCAAATCCAGGAAATAAATCCTATCTTTAACTGGGTTAAAGAACCAATGTCATTTAAAACACGGTTCACGATAAACCCAAAAATCAATTCCAATTCAATTCCAATTAAATATTATTTAATTGGTATACTTCATTAGATCTAAATAAAAAGATTTAATCTTTTTCTCAACTGGGTTTAAGAACAGTGTTAATGAAGACACCATTCACGACAAACCCAAATCCCATTTCATATTAAATACAAGGCTCTGAATAGAAAATATATCGGCTTATATTCAATATCAAATACTACAACCAACAAATATCATATTGGAAATAACGATATAAATATATCTTTCAAATTTCCATAACAATATCTGTATAATTACGAAGTTCAATATCAAAATATTCCAAAGATAATTTCGATTCAAATCCATTTCCAATTTATATATTGGAAATTCTGGTTATTTTCAAAACCATTTTAAATCCGATTTATTTAAATGGGATTATAATTCTAGTTCAAAACTAGTTCATTTCGATAAAAAACTATTTTTATCTTTTCAAATTTGGAATTTTTCATCCAAATTATTCCCAAATCATTTCTTATGCTTTACACTAATTATTGATATTTTTAATAATTTTATCAAGGCCCGTACAGTCGATTTCCATCAACGGCCATCGAACTGCACTTACAGCGACCTTTTCCAAATTTGATTTGGACATAATTCCAAATCCAACTGTTAGATTTCTAATTTCTTATATTCGTTAGAAAGCTCTTTTCGATACGAACCTAACAGTTCCGGTTCTAGGAGAATCCGACGGTCGGATCTCCCGTAATATCCATTCGAAGTCAATGGTCGAAATTCACGAACTGCCGCAGCGCGGCGCATTCTATTTAGGCCATTATATATATATATATATATATATATATATTATATTTCGGCGATTTCCTTTCGAAACGTATTTTAAAAATCGTTTTAAATTCATTTTCAAAACGATTTCAACTTCATATTCAATTTCAAATCAAAATTGAATATTCCATATCATCGATATATAAATGATAATATTTTCAAAACATTATATTTTGAAATCAATTCCTTTTCGATATTCATTATAAAAATGAATAAAACCGATATAAGTACCATTCACGTCGAATGGCGTCAATCTAACCAACACGGCTTTATATATTTCAATAACTTCGTTATTTTATTCCACAAATGAATATTTTCTTCAACACATGAATATATACTTTATTCAACACATGAATATTTATTAATTCTTACTTACAATAAAAATATGAAATTGATTGTATAAATATTTCGTTCAACACATGAATCGTTTCAACACATGAATATTCTCAACACATGAGTATTGTCAACACATGACTCTTTTGTTTACTCAACACATGAATACTTAGTCTCCGGCACTGAATATTATTTTAAATTATTCTTTATTTTCTAAATTGGAATGAGACCCAATCAATTACCATATAATATTAATTATATGGATTCTATACAACACATGTATATAATAGCAACGATAAATAATCAACCATCTTCCAGAGTGCACCACACAACTGCATAAGCATTAAATATAAATAATTAACGCTTACACAGTCTGTCAACCAGTCGATCGACATATAACTAAATAATTGGGATTAGTGTACGCCAAATATCATCCCAACACCCGTGTGGGGTTTCAATCCACAAACACTGAATATTATTTGTGCAGTTGGGCGACGTGCAAAATTTATCGTCCCAATCTATATCCTTTAAATGGGTGTACATAAATAAATCGTTCGATTTGTAAATGAATATTTATTTTATTTCAACACATGAATATATGTTTTATTTCAACACATGAATATATATTTTATTTCAACACATTAATATATATTTTATTTCAACAAATGAACATATATTTTATTTCAACACATGAATATATATTTTATTTCAACACATAAATGTATATTTTATGTCAACACATGGATATATATTTTATTTCAACACATGGATATATATTTTATTTCAACACATGAATATATATTTTATTTCAACACATGAATATATATTTTATTTCACATCATAATCAACAGTCAAGTTTCACAACACAAACAATCACACAAGTCGTCTATGGTCTGTGGACGATGGGGAGCAGTTTATATATGTATTTTTAATATAAATAACTGAACAGAAAATTTTAGTGAGGAGTTCTCACATTGGGATCCACTCCGTCAGTTTTTATCTGAATTCTAAACAGTTTGGATTTGAATTTGCCCGAAATCCAACATGCTCGGAATTGGACCCGGTCAGTTTAGTTGCGAAGCTCTCGGCTCCACGATCGCAACGGATCCAGTTTCGCGCGATTCCGAGCTCACAGCAAAAAGTTACAACGTTATGAAGGTTAATGACATTTTAAAATTAGCTAATAAATTTATTAATTAAAAATTAACTTTCATCTTCATCTTATTAACCCAGGCCGCATTTTCCAGTTTTGGCTCCAAACTAGGGCAGATCTTGGCACGCAATCCTAGGCGTTGGAGCTCCATCAGATCGCACCACCGTGACGGCCTTCGAGCGCCGCCACTACCCCCTGAACGATAGCCAATTGGTCACCTTCCTGATGTCAGCAGACGGTAGCGAACGGCGGATCTTCTTGGCGTCGACCTGAGGAAAATACACAACGGTCGAAGGCAAAACAGGTATGGATTTGAAGCTAAAATGGAGATCTACGAAATTCTTAACTGGAACAACGACTAATTTTACTTGTGGAGGGAGAAATCGGGGCTGGAAGTGGCTGAGCGGTTTCCGCCATGGACGAGAGGGAGTATCGGGTTTTCCTGGGTCAACGCGTATTGTGATGGAGAGATTCTATTGGTCGGTTAATTTATTTTTAATTTTTGATTTATTTTAAATCCAAAAATACCCTTTTCTCCATACGAACCCCATTTCAAACTCAATGACTGTCGTCCCTAGCTAATTACCCCCATTCCGAACACAATGGGATATGTTCCGCAAGCCAATTTGATCGTTATGATCAGTTTTCGTTAAATTTACAATATAATCTTTATATTTTAAATTCAAACGCACATTTTAATTTGTCGGGGCCACATTCTGAATCTAAAAATTCCAGAAAAATTATTTCTAGCTTCGTATTGACGATATGGTCCTAATAAAACTAATTTCGTCAAATTTAAAGACTATTTGAAAAATGGCCATTTTCTGGTCGATCTAATTGACTGAAACTGTTAAAACACGTTTAACTTCGCCACGCTCACTTATTGATTCAGAAAATTATGCAAATTGGAATTTAGCAATAATTTGACATCCCAGATCCAACAAAAGAGGTTTCGTCGAAAACCGAGGTTGTTTGCAAAACGGCTATTTTTAACGCCTTTATATAAATGAAAATATATATAAATCCCACAGCGACTTTTCAGAATTTTAAACTGGACATATCTTTCAACTTCTAAAGTGAAATCTCAGTTTCTTACATCCGTTAGAAAGATATGATTAAAAAATTCAAATATTTCTTATTTCATTCAATTCTGAGTTATATCGAATTCTGTATATTCATTTGAAATTCGAAATCAAATTTTCAAACTACCGCGCCATTTCAGGCTCGTTATATAATTAAAATAAAATTATTCGTTTTAACTTCTTCGAAAATAAATTTTTAGTCGTTATTATTTAAAATAATCCATTTTAAATATTCAAAATTCTTTAAAATCGCCAAAATAATTTTTTTTAAATTGGCTCAGAATTTCTGGGTTGTTACAACTGATGTCTATCAATATATAACCTCTAATCTCGTACGTCTCAGAGAAGGGTGTTAAACAAGAGAAAAAATTCTCCGCGACCAAACAGATATATATTTAATGGAAACCAATCAACACAGAATGAAATTCAATGTAAGACACGCATCCATTTACAAGTCCGTTCAAGGTCTGAACGAAACCGGAGGCACCTTATTCCACGTCCCGTATGTCCAGTATAGGAGAGAGGTCTTCGCCGATTCGGTTGATCTTCAAGTACGTCTGGACGATCACCACTTATTACCTTGTCTTGGGTGTACAGCCCAATCAAGACATCAGTAATCATCCAATCGATGTGAAGATCTCTGGTCTTCAACCACCGTATTCATTGTCGATTTTAGTTGTCATATCAGTTATTTAGAATGGGATAAACTCGGTCTTTTCGAATAATTCACGTATTTTATAATCAATAATCAAGTTCTATAAAAACACATCATACGCCTCATTCCAATTTAGACTATTTTTTATTCAAATATTCACATCGTTAGGGAAAGGTTCCCATAAATTGTATCAAAGATAAATTCTTTTAAACTATTTCTTTAATCTTCCTTTGGATGTCATTTCAAAAGATTTTATTTTTTCTTTTCACAATTCTAAACCAAATTAAGGTTTATCAACTAGTCGGGATTAGCGAACCTTACCGAAGTAATAATTTATTTATCCCAATCCCAACCTATTCATACCATGGAGCAAAACTGGTAGTACTCCATATCTTACACCCACGATGTTATCGGTAAGTTTAATTACCATTTCACATTCAATTCTAATTAAAGTTTTAACCATTGCCTGGAGTAAAACTGGTGGCACTCCATTCCCGATCATTTCATGAATTCGATAAATTTTATTATTCCATTCTCATTCCAATCTAATTAAAGATTCATTAAAGCTCCCACTTGGTTTTAATATCATAAATCATTACTTTATGATTTTTCAACTTTTAAGAAATTAATCTTGTCTTTAACTAGGTTAAACAACCAATGTCATTTAAAACACAGTTCACCATAAACCCAATCATCTTCCATCAAAATTAAATCTACATGGAGATCATAATAGTGTATAATTGATATAAATTACCGTATCAGACTAATAATATAAATGGAATAGCGGCAAAGCCTTCTAAATTCCATATATAGTAACGGTCTTCATTCACAGAAGCTCATCTCGATTATTACCAAATCGAATTCCATTCAATTCCAATTTAATATATTGAATTGGAAAACTTTACTTTGGAAAATTTCCACAAAATCTTAATAAAAAGATTTATAAATTCCAACCATATCTTCACTGTTAATTGGGTTAAAGAACAAATGTCATTTAAAACACCATTCACGATAAACCCAAAAATTAAATTTCAGTTCAATTCCTATCATATATTAATTAATTGGTAAACTTCATTAATCTTAATTAAAAGCTTTATTCTTTTCTCAACTAGGTTTAAGAACAATGTTATTAAAGACATCATTCACGACAAACCCAAAATCCAATTTGATATTAAATACAAGGCTCTAAACAGAAATTATATCGACTTATATTCAATATTAACGGATATCGTGTTGGGAATAACAATATCAATATCTTCCAAATTCCTCAACAATATCCGTATAATCACGAAATCCAATATTGAAATATTCTGAAGATTATTTCCATTCCAATCCATTCCAATTCATACGTTGGAAATTTCTAGTTGTATCAAAACCATTTCAAATCCAGTTTATTTATTTAAAAACACTGGATTATTATTCTAGTTAATAACTAGTTCATTTCGATAAAATATATTTTTATCTTTTCAAACTAGAAATTTTTCATCCAGAATCTTTCCAAATCAGTTATTATGATTTTACATAATTTTCCATATTTTTAATAATTTTATTAAGGCCCTTACAGTCGGTTTTCAATAACGACCACCGAACTACATCCATAGCGACCTTTTCTGAAATTGATTTGGACATATTTTCAAATCTAACCATTCAAATTTAAATCTCTTATATCCATCGAAAAGCTCTTTTCGATACAAACCTAACGGTTCTGGTTTCAGGAGAATCTGACGGTCGGATCTTCCGTTACATCCATTTGAAGTTAATGGTCGAAATTCGCGAACGGTCGCTGCGCGGCGCGTTCTATTTAAGCCATTATATATATATAATGTATATATCGTCGATTTCTATTTAAAACGTATTTTATAAATCGTTTATAAATTCGTTTTAAAATGATTTCAACTCCATTTTCAATTTTAAATCAAAATTGAATATTCTATATCATTATAATATTAAAATGATAATATTTTCAAAATATCAAATTTTAAAATCAATTCTTTTCAATATTATTTTAAAATGAATAAAATCGATTAATAAACCCGTCCGGGTTAAAAATAGCGTTTCTATACTTGACCTGGCTTCATATTTTCGTATATTTTCGTGTCCATCCAAAATCGGACATCAAAATCATATTTTGATTATTCACTGGATATTATTTTAAAATATTCGTTATTTTAAAATATTCGTTCTGATTCTGAATCGGAATGCGACTCAAGTAATTACCATATAATTTTAGTTATATGGATTTCATACATCGCATGTACTCAACAATAATGATAAATAACCATTCAACATTTAAACATCATCCAGATTGCATTCTAACACTGTATGAGCATTAAAATAAATAAATAACGCTCAACACAGTCTGTCAACCCATCGATTGGCATACAACTAAATATCGGGATCAGTGTATGTCAAGTATCATCCCAATACCTATGCGGGGTTTTCAAACAACAATAGTCAGTCTAAATAAATTATTGGTTAACAAATTTAACCAATTATAATTCGATTTGAATTTTTTTCTACTTAACCAAATTTTCACGGTTTAAGTTATAAATAAATAATTTATGTCCATTTTAGCTATCACCATAACTTTATAATTATTTTTATAACATATTAAACATTTCAAAATCACAGTCACAACCATAACACAAGATTTCAACCATATAAATAAATACTCAACTATCCAATGCAATTTACGGCGCCATAATTGCCCATTCGCGGAGTATGAAATCCGAGTGTCGGCAATATCCATACACCGCTTCCAATTTATGTGATTTGTGCGAATTCGAGTGTTGAACTCCAGACAACAGATAAAAATCTATACTGGCAATTTCTATATATTTACAGTTATAAAATAAATTAAATAACTGTACAAAATATTTTAGTGAGAGAATTCTCACCTTGAATGGTTCGAAATCATTTTAATAATGAGTGTTTTTAATAAAATTAAACAGATATTTAATTTTATCAAAAAATCCAGATTGCTTCTGTTTCAGTTCTAGTCTGTTCTATGTTGTAGTGCTCGCCTAGAGGATTCCATTGCAACTAAAATCGTCAAATTCTGACGATGTATGAAAGAGTTATCGCATTTTATACATTTAATACATTAATTTGTTAACAATTAATTAATAAACACTAATTACACCGTTAAAATGTAATCCATCTTCTTCCAGGTCACGGTAAAAAGGACGAACCCAACCACGCTGAACAAATCTCGCCGCCAATGCTCCTAGAAGCCGCCGGAACATGATCAACGGTCACCCCTGAAACGCTGTTGTGCCCTCCACCTTCACCCCCATCGATGCGCCACACAAAGCTTCCATCTCGTCGAAAAATGCGCTGAAACGTGGCGGTTTCTAACCAAAAATTCGAACAACATACTTCACCAAATCCAATCAAACCCATACTGATCGAAAGAGCTTTCATTCTCTTCCATTTTTGTTCTGGTTGGGTGGCGTAATTCGGCTTTGATTAGAAGAAATTATCGATTAAAATTTGGAGCTTTAGGGCCCTTTGAACGATAGATGACGGCGACCTATTATGGTTAGGGTTTGAGATAAAAATGGGGGATTTTATATAATTATATATTTAATTAATAATTAATTATTCTAAAAATGCTTGTTTATAGCTACGAACTCCAAATCAAATCCAACAACTGTCGTTCCTAACCAAATACCCCCATTCCGAACACAATGGGATATATTTCGAAGGCCAATTCAACCGTTTCGATTAGTTTTCATCGAAAATAAAATATAATTCAATATATATTGAATTTAAACTTACATTTTAATTTACCGGGGCCACATATTGACTCCAAAAATTACGAATAAAAAATCTAGCTTTGTTTTGACGATACGGTCCTAATAAAACTAGTTTCGTCAAGAGACCGTTTGAAAAATGGCCTTTTCCAGTGTATTAAATTCAAACTGAAATTACCAAACACATTTAAATTTACCACGCTCACATTTTAATTCCAAAAATTATGAAATTTGAAACCTAACAATAATTTGACATTCCGGATCCAACAAAAGTGATTTCGTCAAAAACGGAGGTCGTTTACAAAATGGCTATTTTTAAGGGCTATATATTATTTAAAATATAATAAAATTCCATAGCGACTATTTTAAATTTTAAACTTGCCATAACTTTCAATTTATATTATGAAATCTGAATTTTTCACATTTGTTAGAGAGATATTATTAAACAGATTCAAATGTTTTTAATTTTACTGAAATTCGAATTATTTTGAATTTTGTACATTCAATTGAAATTTAAAATCGAATTTTCAAACTACCGCGCCATTTTAGGTTCGTTTTATAATTAAAATAAATTTATACGTTCTGATTTCGATTTAAATAAATTTTTAGTCGTTATTATCTAAGATAAATCATTTTTGTAACAACCCGAATTTTCAGAATCAACTTTTTTTTAGCTATTTTAATGGATTATTAATATTTAAAATGATTTATTTTAAATAATAACGATTTAAAATTTATTTTAATCAAAGTTAGAGCGTATAGTTTTATTTTAATTATAAATAGAGTTTGAAATGGCGCGGTAGTTTGAAAATTCGATTTTAAATTTCAATTGAATGTATAAAATTCATTTTAACTCAGAATTGGCCTAAACTAGAAACGTTAGAATCTATTTAACTATATTTTTCTAATGAACTAAGATTTCACTTTATAAATGGCAAGTAATGACCAAATTCAAATTCATAATAGTCATTATGGAATTTATTTATATTTTCATTATATTATATATGGCCCAAAAAGTCACATTTTGCATATGGATGAATTTGGACTCGTAACCGCTTCCATTGAGTTCAAAATGTCATTTGCGACTCCGAAAAGTATAAGCTTAGATATATTCCGAGATTCAAAATTGTGGCATTTTGGTTGGGTTTTGGGTTAGTCAAACATAGCCCTTAAAAAGTGAAATTTTGCGTATGAGCTCGGAATTCGACGAGACCAATTTGTTGGATTCATAATGGCAAATCATTGTTGAGTTCCAAAATGCGGGTCGAACGGAGTTAGTGTGTTGTCGTGCAAGGCGAAACCATTTATTCAAAAATAGACAGTCATTTTACAAAGGAACATTATTGATACGACCTCGGAATTCGATTCTACTTTTTTTTCCGGATTCGTATCGCCAAATAATTCTTACATCCAAAAGGCTATGTTTTTTGGAGTAGCTATTTGGGCGGGCAAGAAGAAAAGGTGCGCAAAAATTGCATTTTTGAACAATATCTGAGCATCTTTGAGAATTTTAAGGGAAAGTCAAACAAACTCGGAATTTGACGAAACTTGTCTCGTTGGACTTGTCTTGACCTCTACTATCTCGTTTCCAAAATCCGCTGCAATTGAAGATCATTTGCGTTCGGACGATCTGATGGAAAAAGAGATAAAAGCACTTATCTTCCCTTTCTCTCTTCACTTTTCTCTTCCTCCTCTTTCTTCCTCTTTCCCATTTAATGGGGAGCTCCACCCCCATGCCGCCACTCCTCCTCCCTCCTCAAGCCGCCTACAGCTCTCTTCTCCTCTTCCTCCTCCTCTTCTCCTCTCATCTCTCTCCTCTTTCCCTCTTCCAAATTTCAAAACCCTTCTCCAAACCCTAGCTCCTCCGGCCACCACCTCCCGTGCCCCACCGCCACCACCAGCGGCCTCCCCACGTCCAATCAGGCCCCACCGCCGCCACCCACCACCCAGCTCCGGCCGTGGGCCCCCCATCACCAAAAAACCCATTTTTCACAAATTTCTCGTTTTGCAAATAATACCCTGTCACTATTTCACCAATAACTCCCAAACCGTGCATTTCTAGCCAAAACTCCATAGCACCAAAGTCGAAGAGCACGATTTTATCTTTGATTTTAATATATGGAAGTCCTATTTTGGATTGCAGAGCTGTTCGGAAAACGCGTCCGAAGATCGCAGATTTGCTGCTGTTTTTCACGATTTCCGGAAAATGCGTCCAAAGATTACATAAATTCTCCTAAAGTGAAAATAAATATTAATATACAAATCAGACGATTTATTTTTGTACACTCATTTAACTGACATGGATTGGGATGATAAATTTTAAATATCGCCCAACTGGACAAATAAAAATTAGTATTTGTTGATTGAAACCCCACACGGGTGTTGGGATGATGATTGATGTACACTAATCCCAATTGCTTAGTTGTATGTCAATAGATGGGTTGACAGACTGTTGTAAGCATCAATTATTTATATTTAATGCTTATGCAATTGTGTAATGCACTCTAGATGATGATTGACTGTGTATAATTATTGTTGTGTACATGTGTGTATGAAATACATATAAATAACATTATATGGTAATTGATTGTGTCTGATTCCAATTTAGAAAGAATGGATATTTTAAAATAATGAATATTTTAAAAGGACAAATATTTTAAAATAATATTCAGTAATGAATCAAAATATTATTTTGATGTTCGACTTGGGATGGACATGAAAATATTAAAACACTTGAAGTCGTGTTGATTAGATATGCACCATTTTGACGTGAACAATATTTATATCGATTTTATTCGTTTTTATAATCAATATCGAAAAGGAAATGATTTCAAATCAGATATTTTGAAAATATTATTATTTGAATATTATAATGATAAGGAATATTCAATTTTGATTTGAAATTGAAAATAAAGTTGAAATTGTTTTTAAAACGAATTTAAAATGATTTACAAAATACGATTTATGTAACGTCCCGCATTTTTGTCGGTTTATATTTGAATATTTAAATCAGTTTAAATATTGAATTCAGAATATAAGTGGATTTATATTTTAATTAAAACGAAGTTGAACGTATAAAAATATATATTAATTATAAACGAGCTCACAACGACGCTGCAGTTCGTAAATTAACGTTCTGAACTTCAACTGAGTGTACCAGACTCGTTTTGAATCGGATTTCTGCGAAACAAGAAACGTTGTAATCGGTTGAACTGTATTTCTCCAACAGAAGTGAAAAACCAAGATTTCGTCATATAGATTGCAAGATATGACCAAATCAAATATTCGAAAAGTCGCTGTAAAATCGTTTATCGACCGTAACGGTTTATTTGTAATAACTAGATATCGGATTCGAATTTGGACAGGGTTCTTTTGAGGCGCAGCGATAATTTAATTTTTAGAATTTTACTGTAATTTTTAATTAATAAATCATGCAACTTTTTATTTGGAGTATTTTGCATCCTGTATCGATATTTCGGGATTTCAAAATATGAGTTAACCTACCGATATTATTATATTTCTGGGATCGTGGCACCTCGCTGGACACGACCGTAATCTCACTTCTGTCCGCAGCAGCTCATCTGTGAACAAAATTGTGTGTAGCAGGGTACACATTACCAAAATAAAAAGGGAAACTTCATGCCTAAGCCAAAATATAACTATCTTATATTATGTACCACGTACGGCACCGAGTCTTCACATCAAAAAGCCTACCCTACAAGCTAATTTACGCACTCTATGTTTTCTGTACATCGTGAATAAGAAATGTACATACAAAGGCCATTCCTTCTCATTAATGCAAACCATACCATTGTCCAAATCAAATCTAAGTACAATCCACATTAATCTACTCACTATGAATTTTGCCATCCCGAACATTTAATGCGTACAGACTTGGTAATGGGGAAAATACACTATAATACACATGCCTATGAATTGCCTACCTAAAACGTGCTACCCTAAACCTTCTTTGAAACTCAAAACACCAAACCATACCCAAAATCCTACTCTATGTATGAACACCTAGGATAAGTCTAAATCACACAGACTCGGAGAAAGCATAACAGACCATACCCTGCGGACCACAGACCATACCCTAGACACCCTATTCCTTCACCATGAAGGAATCCAACTCTATAAATATGCACCCACACAGTACCGCTCTCATCATTCTTAGATCTCTGCAAATCAAAGTTTTCTCTTTAATCTGACATTTCTCCTCCAAAATTCTCTAGATTCTCAGACAATTAAAATAAGTTCGAAAACAAACGGTCGCAACACTAAATACAAAGCGAAAGATGGTCTTTGTGCATGCATGGAAGAATCAGGCGGAAACGGTGTAACTGTGCAACAGGAGGTGCGAGAGTGAAAGCTTGTGTGCATGAAATATATGCATGAGGTGGGTATCATGAAGTGAATGAGGTGGTTAATGAAATGAAAGGGACGTCATGGTTATAAGAAGGGTGGAGCGACAGCTTTGAATGCTGTGTGCGCAAGTATATACAAAATGGGGAGGGGAATAAAACGTGCATGGCTGTGCATGCGAAGGGAAGAAGGATGTGTGTACAGTGTTTCATTGGAGAAGAAGGAGCACGGGTCTGTGGAGCCAAATGGAGGGAGAACGTGAATAAAAGGGTGGCGCATGTGCATGAATGTGAACAGTAGGTTGATTTTCGTGGAAGTTAGGGTAGCGTAGAGGTGTAGCCGAGTTTTCGAGTTTGAAGTGGGAACTTGCGTCCAAAGTGTAGTAGTGGGTGCGGATCTGGAAAGTGGGTGACTGTAGAGTGAGGATAGCAGTCAGTAGCAAGGTTTTGGAGTGATTAAAACATAAGGGTGACGCATTATCATGGAGACGGTTGCGGGTTTTAGTAAACGATGGAGTGGCGGTTGAACTAAGGAGAGTTTTGATGAGAGGCATATCTCAGCAACATGGAAGCAGCTCGTGTTCTGGAAGAGGGAGTACTCGTTTGAAGCCGGAATTTGGTATCGACAAACTGAGGTTAAGGCATGCATGGGACGCTGTACTGAAGCATTACGGTGGGCACCGGAGAAGTTAGGAAACCGACTGACGCAAATCGTTTTTAACAGTTAACGCGCCAAGGTGAGTAAAATCACTAACTCTGATCTATTTTTAATATAATTTAATGTTGTTTGAATGTTGTGTGATGATCGATTAGGTAGATTACAGTTAAACTGGTTAAATATTATATACCGTTACATATGCACACATCATCGGTTGGACACTGATTCCATCGATTAGAATATCCCATAGTATAGAGTTAGTGTAAAGTGTGTTGATTGACATCTGTGAATGCGGAAACCGGTTGGAGGAATCCGACCGGATTCCTCGATATTTATATATACTGTTTGTTTTGTATGCACTGTTTGAACCCGAATTACATTTAAAACCCCGTGTGAATTATTGATGTTGAACGGAAATTCAACATCTGTTCCATAAATCAATAAATGATATCAATTTAGAAAGTGATTACAGTCGACTGTAAAACCCTCGTTTTGTTATGGAGTTGATTTACCGTCTGGTAAATGAACGGAGTTAATTATAAAAATTATATTTTTATAATTAAAAAGAAGATTTAAATTTATAATAGAAGTTCTATTATAAACCAGTATTTTAGAGTTCGTGTTCTAAAGTAAATACAGACGATTGTTTGACATTTAAATAAGTTATTAAGATATAATTATCCTACGAGTGTATAACTTGGATAATTAGTTTAAACAAAAAGTTAAGAAATATTATTAGATTAATTATATTAATCTAATGTTAAAAAGAAACTAAAATCAGTTAACGAGTTTACTGATGGAATGAAGTTGATTTAAATCAACTGTTTAATTGAAAATGATTATTAGATAAAATGGGTCCTTGTAAAGAAATTATAAATAAAACTGTGGATTGAAGTTAAAGCAAAGAGTTAATGTTTAAAATAAATAATTATAAACAACGAAGATTTCAAAGTATGAATATGATGTTATGAAACCATATTCCAAAATAAAACAAGGAAATACGATTTGATGAATATTATAAGTAATAAGGGATTAGAATACAGACTTATATCTGTTCTAAGGAAAGAACGTTGTCGGTCAAGGTCTGAGAGGTAAATAGAATACCCCAACTTGAACAGCTTCGCTATTATCGAGGAACGACATCAGTTTGTAACGGAAAGATATGTCAAGATTTTTGTAACAGAAAGAGATGTCAAGATTTTTGTAACGGAAAAAGACGTCGAGATTAGTTATAAAATGGCATATAGCAGCATATTGCAAGTTTGAACTATAGCGATAAAATAAACGCTGTTGATTAGGCTTAAGCGTGACTGTATGTCAAGATTAGTATAAAGGGGAATATTACAGCGTATGGCTAGTTTAGAACTATAGCGATAAATTAACGCTGTTAACCAAACTTAAGCGTGATTTTTATATATGACAGCACTTCATAGGAAATGAAACAGTTAGTTTGAAAACCACTTATTCAGAAGTAATAAATAACAACGTTTGTCCAAAATATAAGAATAAAGTTAGAAAGAGAAATTGGAGAATCGTGTTAGAGAACGATGACAGCATTTCGATGTTCGAAATGTGATTAGAATTAAACCGTTAGGATTTGGAACTAGAATTCGACGATGTCGAATGTATTAAAAGTAAATTATTTTTAGGGATTATAATCTGATAGAATAATTAACATTTAGTTGTAAACAAATAAATGTTAAAGAGGATAGGAGTCAGTACTTAGTTTAAACTTGATATCGATTTGATAAGAAATTGACTTAGAAACAGTGTTTATAAAGTGAAATAGGGATATAAAAAGTATGAAAGAGATTTCGGTAAACGAGATTAGGGAAAGTATTTCGTGAATAAAGAGTTATATGATAAAGGTGTTCAGATTTTCTATAATAAGGGAGGGTATTCACATTTCAAAGTGAATAATGTTTTAAAAGTGAATGTGGGGCCGATTAAAGGGTAAAAGGAAATTGGAAATATTTTCCAATATAAATAGGGTAGATTATCCAAGTATAGAAATAAAGAATGTGAAATTAATGGAAATATTTCGAACGTTGATAACGTATATTTTTCTAGAACATGAAAGAGAGTTTATAATAACTGGAAATGTTTTCCAAGAAGTGTAAAAAGGCTAAAATGGGATTTGAGAAATATCTGGTAAGAAATGCGAATTCGAATAATAAAACGAATGTTAAATAAAAGTGACCATGGTTGTGTGTGTTTAGTTGATCATTTAAATGGATGTTATTTTTACTTCGATAGTTAAATAATCAACTATCGAAGTGTTTGACCATTGTTGTCAATACGGGGAGACCGGTTGGATATGTTATCTGAAAACCACTCCGTATAGGCATAAGCGTGCAATTAGATATGCTGAAGATAATTGAAGACGAAGTTAAATACAAGGGTCGTCCAGCTCCAGAATGATGCGTTCTGTTTGTCCAGTCCCAGGACAACTTGTATGGACGAGTGTCTGACAGAGTATTTCCAACGGTCATGCCGTTGATTTTACGAATATACCAAGTTGGTGGGGAGAAGGTAACTTCTTTTTATTCTACACCCAGTGTGCATTTGTGTAATCAGTGTGTGATTACAGATTTGACGATGTGACATTCAAAGTGAATGGTGATCAGATGTTCTGAAGATAGACGTAGCCTCTAGCCTCACAACCGAGAATGACAGAAGTTGGGCTAGGCAGCATGGCTAGTTGGGTCATCCCCAAGCAGGGTGTATTGTCATCGATCTAGAGAAAATTCATATTTATACTTCTTTTCGATTCCGTATCTTCGGATTGACGGTTGGATGGCCTACAACCGTGGTGGCAATATATTCGCGACACTCAAGCTAAATGAGTGAGCGGTCATGTGTGGCCGGGTTGCAAGACGTTCTTGTTGAACCCTGAGTGTATCCCCTCTAGAGTACACTATTCAGAAGGTGCTCCCATACCTTGTCTGTTGGAATCCATTCTCCAATAAGCGCCCTACGGTTTTTGATTTTATACTATATATATGTGGAACGGGAGATGCAAGCGTTCTGCTACTTAATTATTAAATTGAGTAGACATTATTATAATATCACTGAAGTTTGATATCAAAGTATGTTGGGTTATAGTAAGGTAAAAACCGTCCATGTTTATGTGTGGACTGGTCTTACTATTATCTTCTTGTTTTGAAAAGGATTTTCAAAGTTAAATAGTATGGTTGGAATTTACTCACACCAGTCCCATGACTGACCCAGAGTTTATTTTGTTGTTTTCCCTAAACTCTTGGGTGCCCAAATTTGTATGGGCAGTCAAGTGTTTCAGGCTTTGCAGATTCATTTGGAGGAGCTCGAAGCAGAAGGCTCCACCGTTAGTAAATAGAGATTATTTTCCGCTGTGATATGATGTACTGTACTCTGATATGATATGTAAGTACAAATTCAGATTTTGTATTTCAAAGTAATGTATATAATACATTTTATTTTGTTCCGCTGTGAGATTCGTATTTACTCTGATTATGTTCAGTGTTCTTCTTCTTCTTCTTCTATTCTATTAGTTCTATCTTTTCTTTCTCACCCTCTAAATTCTTCTATAAATGTCCCGGTATTTTCGATGCTTGAATAGTCAACAATGTGTTTTTATGTTGATTTTCTGGGTCGAAAATCCCGCCGTTACAATTTAATTGGAATTCGAAGAAATATATATATTATATATATTTAATGGCCTGAATAGAACGAACCGCGCTGCGACCATTCGCGAATTTCGACCATTGACTTTGAGTTGACATTACGGGAGATTCGACCGTCGGATTCTCCTAAAACCAGAACCGTTGGGTTCGTATCGAAAAGAGATTTCCAACGAATATCAGAGATTTAAAACCTAATGGTTGGATTCGGAATTATGTCCAAATCAAATTTGGAAAAGGTCGCTCTAAGTGCTGTTCGATGACCGTTTATAGAGATCGACTGAAAGGGCCTTAATAAAATTATTAAAAATATTAATAATTTATGTAAAATCATAATAAATGATTTGGAAAGATTTTGGATGAAAAATTCCATTTTTTAAGGATAAAAATATATTTTTACCAAAATGAACTAGTTATTAACTAGATTTGGAATCCAATAATTTAAAAAAAAATGGATTTGTGAATGGTTTTAATATAACCAGAATTTCCAATATAGGAATTGGAATGGAAATAATCTTTGGAATATTTCGATATTGGATTCCGTGATTATACAGATATCGTTATGGAAATTTGGAAGATATATATATCGTTATTTCCAATACGATATTAGTTGGTTTCAGAATTTGATATTGCATACAAGCTGATATAATTTCCATTCAGAGCCCTGTATTTAATATCAAATGGGATTTTGGGTTTGTCGTGAATGGTTCTTCAGTAGCACTATTCTTAAACCCAGTTGAGAAAATAATAAATCTTTTAATTAAGAATTAGTGAAGTTTTCCAATTAATTAATATTTAATTGGAACTGAATAAAAGAATTGGATTTTTGGGTTTATCGTGAACGGTGTTTTCAATAACACTTGTTCTTTAACCCGATTAACAGTGAAGTTCAGATTTGGAATTTATAAATCTTTATTCTAAGATTTAATGGAATTTTACAAAGTAAAGTTTTCCAATTTAATAAAAAAATTGGTATTGAATGGAATTCGATTTGGTAATAATCGAAGTGACCTTCTATGGAGGAAGATTGTTAATATATATGGAATTTAAAAGGCTTCGTTGTTATTCTATTTATATTATTAGTCAGATACCGAAACTGATATCGATTATATATTGGTTTTTTTTCCATGAAGACTTCATAATTAATGAAATGTGATTTTGGGTTTATTGTGAACCATGTTTTGAATGACATTAGTTCTTTAACCTAGTTAAATATAGAATTTCATGTCTAACACTGTATTTCGAACTGTATTGTTGATCTCTGCTAAATATATATCTGTTTGGTGGCAGAGAATTTATTCTCTTGCTTAACACCCTTCTCTAAGACGTACGAGCTTAGAGGTTATATATCGGCAGAAATCAATGGTACGGTGTAGATTGTCAATGCGGCATGTTTAATTTCCCAAAGTTAAATAATCATTAATATTGATTTTTAGGAAGATTAAAACTAAGTGGAGTTTTAATGAATCTTTAATTAGATTGAAATGTGAATGTGATAATTTAAATTATCAAATTCGGGAAATGATCGAGAATGGAGTATCACCAGTTTTGTCCAAACGATAGTTAAATATTTAAGTAGATTTGAACATGAAATGGTAATTAAATTTACTGATAACACCATGGTGTTAGGTATGGAGTACTGCCAATTTTTCTCCATGGGATGAATAGGCTGAGATTGGGAAATTAAACAAATGATTACTTCGGTATAGTGCGCTAATTTCGACTATTTTGGATAAACCTTAATTTGGTTTGAATTGATATCTAAAGGAAGATTAAAGAATAAATTTAAAGAATTTATCTTTGATAAAATTAATGGGAACTTTTCCCTAACGATGTGAATATTTGAATATAAGAATATTCTGAATTGGAATGAGGCGTATGTTGTGTTTGTGTAGCACTTGTTTATAATATACGCGAGTTATTCAGAAAGGTCGGAGTTATACCCACTCTGAATAACTGATTCGACGATAAGTCGATGATGAAGACGGTGGTTGAAGACCAGAGGTCTTCGTATCGTTTGGATGACGACTGATGTCTTAATTGGGTTGTACACCCAAAACAAGGTAATAAGTGGTGATCATCCTGACGTACTTGGAGATGGACCGGATATGCGAGGACCTCTCTCCTGTATTGGACATATGGGACCAGGAATAAGGTGCCTTTGGTTTCGTTCAGACCTAGAATGAACTAGTAAATGGATGTGTGTCTGACATTGGATTTCATTCTGTGTTGATTGATTTCTATTAAATATATATCTGTTTGGTGGCGTAGAATTTATTCTCTTTCTTAATGCCCTTCTCTGAGACGTACGAGCTCAGAGGTTATATATCGATAGACATCAGTTGCATGGCGTGGTTTGCCTGTGTGGCATGCAGAGATGCAGTGATCAAGGCTTCTGTTGAAAAGCAGAGTCTAGTGGTTGATGATCAAAGCACGGCCTTAAAGGGCATAGCTTTGTGTATAGCATTAATTCGCAAGCCTCATACCTCGGTATGAGTCAAAAATGGGGTAAGGTACCCAAGGAGGACACGAAGTTTCTTTCTAGCTATGGGTGGTGTCATGGTATGGAGCCCAGACATTTATTATATTTTTACCTATGTAGATGATTGATTGCGAGGCACCTCGGATATATTGGTTACTACCGAGCCGATGGATAGGTCCTATAGGACCGGGAAACATGTGTTCAAGAATTGTCAATCCTCAAATGTAAGAGAGGACCGACCTTGGAGGATCCAAGGGTCTACTACGGGAGATCCTGAGGCATTTGCTAGAGTGTCTCGAAGCCGGTGAGGAGTATATCCCTTGCCTCGACTCATGACGGAAATCCAATTTCCAATACGTGATATTTCGATTTTAGTTGTAAACTTATATGGAAACATATTAACATGGGATACTATGCCTTCTATGATTGATACATTTATATTTGAAGTTGTTTGATACGCTATGCACTTATAATAATATCAAAATGATTTGTTTTAAAACGTACCAAGCATGTTTGGCTATTATAAGGTAAAACTCTATCCTATGGCTTGCGTTGCATTATGTGATGGGACTTGAGTCTTATATTAGCTTCATTTTTCGAAAAGCATTGCGTTGTTTTCAAACTATTTATGCACTGGTATACTTGGGGGTAAACCCGTTTCGTGTTATATGGCATGGTCACTTAATTTACTTTATTTCTAAAGTAAAGTTTTAAATAACTGTTTTAGTTCTCACACCAGTCACATGACTAACCTGGAGTTTATTGTTTTAACCTAAACTCTAGGTGCCCCTATTTTCCACATGGGCAGCTAGTAGTTTTGGTTTTTGCAGATTTACTTTAACAGGATCCTGGTTTACAGCTGGAGCTATATTCGGAACGCTCTGTATTCATGTATTTCTTTAAGATGTGTTATGTATTAATTTTCCACTGCTTTGTAATTCGAATCTGTGATATCTATCACATGTATATTATTTATTCATACTCTATATATTCTTGTATTCTGATGTAAATTGTTGTAATAAGCAATCAAATGTTCTTCTATTTATGTTCTGATTTGTCGTGTTCTCAACTCAATCTGGGCTTGGGTCATGTCAATTTTAAATTCTTCAAATCTGTTAAATCAATTAAAAATAAAATTTTAAGTTGGTTCAGAAATTCTGGGTTGTTACATAGACTCTATTAATATATTTATCTTGAACTCTTGGAATCTTGTGTAACAACCCGAAAATCTGGGCCAATTTAAAATTTTTATTTCGGCAATTTTAATGAATTCAGAATATTTAAAATAGATTATTTTAAATAATATCGACGAAAAATTTATTTTGAATATAATTCGAATGTATATTTAATATACATCGTCGTTAGAATATAAATAATTATTTTTAATTATAAATATAATTGAAAATGGCGCGGTAGTTCGATAGTTCGATTTCAAACTTCAATTGAATGTACCGGGTGCAAAACAATCCGGATTTTAGTGAAACCAAAAATAATAGGATCTAATTGATAATATCTTTCCAACGAATCCGAAAAATCAAGATTTCATAGCGGGAATCAAAAGATATGTCCAGTTGAAAATTCTGAATAGTCGCTATGGAATTTAGGCCCTTAAAAATGGAAATTTTGCAAACGACCTCGGATTTCGACGAAACCACTTTTGTTGGGTCCGGGATGTCAAATTATTGCTAGATTCCAAATTTCATAATTTTTCGAATCAATATGTGAGCGTGGCAAAGGAAAACGCGTTTGACCAGTTTTAGTTGATTTTAATCGACTGGAAAATGGCCATTTTTCCAACGGTCTCAGAATTCGACGAAACTAGTTTTGTTAGGACCGTATCGTCAATACGAAGCTAGAAAATATTTTTCGGGGATTTTTCGAGTTAGTATGTGACCCCGGTAAATTGAAATGCGCGTTCAAATTCAATATATAGAGTTATATGTTGATTTTAACGGAAACTGATCGAAACGGTCGAATCACCTTACGATGCATATCCCATTGTGTTCGGAAAGGGGGTGAAACGCTGGAGACGACAGTCGTTGGGTTTCATTAGGAGCTCGAATAAAAATTCACCTTTTTGAGAGAATTAATTAATTAATTAAATATTTTAATAAACCCCCCCTCCCCTTTTCCTTTTGAAGGTCAAACCCCCCCCCCCTACGTTTAAGATCAGAATAAGAAATAAAAAAATAGAGAAAAGGGGGGATCGCGACCTCGTCTCCCCCCCCCCCCCAGAGAATCGCCGCCGCCACCGTGCGGTTTGCCGCCGCCTCCCTCCTTCTTCTTCCCTCCTCACCTCATCCGCTTCTTCCTCCTCTTCTATTGAGCATCGTGCCCTCCGACGAGCGCGGCCCCCTCGCGCTGCCTCAGGCGCGACCTGACCCCCCCTCTCCTCTACCCTCCGCGCCTCTCTTCTCCCTCCTCCTCTTCTTCTTCTCCTCCCTCCTGAAACCGACCGCACCCCCTCAGCCCCACTCACCACCTGACGCCCGACCTCCGCTCCACCAGCTTCCACCACTCCGACGACCAGCTCAGCAACCTCCGACAGTGAAACAGTAAGCTCCTTTATTTTTATTTATTTAATTTCAGTTTTTTTTAGTTAGTTTAATTTATAAAATCTGATTTTAATACATATTTCAGCGAATTGAAATGGTTTGATTTTTACTATAGAAAAGCTTTGATATTAAATAGAGGAGTTATGATTTTTAATGACACAAAAATAGGATTTTTATTGGATGTGAACGATAAAAATATAATTTTTATAATATAGAAAGGTTAAAAATATAATTTTTATATGGTAGAAACAACAAAGATGTAATTTTTATATTGTATCAATAATAAAGATGTGATCTTTATGGTAATAGCGAAGTAAAAATATGATTTTTATATATTGAATAGCGAAGTAAAAATATGATTTTTATATATTGAATAGCGAAGTAAAAATATGATTTTTATATATTGAATAGCGAAGTAAAAATATGATTTTTATGTATTGAATAGCGAAGTAAAAATTCGATTTTTATATATTGAATAGCGAAGTAAAAATTCGATTTTCATATATGTAGTGACTACGGGCAATGAAAGGGACAAAAAGGCGAGAACAGTGAAGACTTCTATTTAAGAAGAGTCGAGATGATTGGATTAGCTTTGGTGAGAATTTCTCACTCTTCAATTTCTTTTTCTAGTTATATATGTATACTAGGATGCAGACGGTGTTTAGTAGCACCCGACACCACTGTCCACAGACCATGGACTTGTTTGTTTGGTTGTGTAGTTGGTTAGATTATTTGATTTGAATTTGGTTGTTTGGTGAATTGAAATTGATTTGATTGATGTGTGAATGGCGTGGGCCATCACTAGACCGGGGATAAGGCTAGGCCTTGTCCCGTTTCTAGTATCGTGTCGTTATGCCGCCGAAATTTTCTAAAAAATAAGTTAGAAAAATAAAAATATCATTTTTACTTTGTAAATGAACTGAATAGAAATTCATGTGTTAAAATAAAATATTTTATCGTTAAAAATATAAATTTTAACATGAATATGAATAAATAAATATTCATTTACAAACCGGACGGTTTGTTTATGTACACCTATTTGAATGACATTGATTGGGACGATAAATTTCATACATCGCCCAACTGCACAAATAAAATCTGTGTTTGATTGTTTGAAACCCCACACGGGTATTGGGATAAAATACGGCATACACTAATCCCAATAATTAGTTGTATGTCGATCGATTGATTGACAGGCTGTTATAAGCGTTAGATATCTATATTTGATGCTTATACAGTGTAGTGCACTTTGGATGATGGTTGATTATTTATCGTTGCTATTATATACATGTGTTGTATGGAATCCGTATAATTAACTTTATATGGTAATTGATTGGGCCTCATTCCAATTTAGAAAATAAAGAATATTTATAAAATAAAGGTTCATGTGTTGACAGTACTCATCCGTTGAGATTAGTCATGTGTTGAACGAAATATTTTAACAATAAAATTTACATTTTATATTATAAAGTAAAGGTTCATGTGTTGACAGTACTCATCCGTTGAGATTAGTCATGTGTTGAACGAAATATTTTAACAATAAAATTTACATCTTTATCATATATGAAATTAAAACTAACTGGAAAACAGATAAGATGAGTGGTCTCCTGGATATTGATCTGATGTTGGTTTCGGCCTTCGGGATTAATATTCAGGGAATCGTTCTCTTACTAATTTACGGTTGGAGTCTGATTTAAATCAAACGATAGATACCATAATTTTTATATAAAATATATTGAATAACAAAAATAGTCACACGTGGACAGTACTCATCCGTTGAGATTAGTCATGTGTTGACAAAATTATAGGTTCACGTATTGAATAGAATAAATATTCATTTGTTGAATAGAATAACGGAATTATTGAAATATATAAAGCTGTGTTGATTAGAGAAGCGTTGTTTTGACGCGAACGATATTTATATCGATTATATTCGTTTTTATAGATTTCGAATTTGAATTGAATAGAAAACGAATACGAATTTGATTTGAATAGAAAACAAATTCGAATTGAATTGAATAAGAAACCAATTTCGAATTGAATTGAATATAGAACGAATCGAGATCTGAATTGAATTGAATAGATAACGAATTTGATTTGAATTGAAAATGATTTCGAATTGAATTGGATAAGAAACCAATTTCGAATTGAATTGAATATAGAATGAATCGAGATTTGAATTGAATTGAATAGAAAACGAATTCGAATTGAACTGAATAGAAAACGAATTCGAATTGAATCGAATAGAAAACGAATTCGAATTGAATTGAATAGAAAATGAATTTGAATTGAATTGAATACAAATGAATTCGAATTGAAATCAATTTGAAGTGAATTTAAAGCGAATTATATGGAATATTCAATTTTGATTCGAAATTGAATAGGAAGTTGAATTTGTTTTGAAAACGAAATTAAAAAGATTTATAAAATTCGTTTTAAAAGGAAATCGACGAAATATATATTATATATATTATATATATAATATAATGGCCTGAATAGAACGCGCCGCGTCGCGGCAGTTCGCGAATTTCGACCATTAACTTCGAACGGACATTACGGGAGATCCGACCGTCGGATTCTCCTAAAACCGGAACCGTTGGGTTCGTATGGAAAAGAGCTTTCCAATGAATATTAGAAATGTGAAATCTAACGGTTGTATTTGGAGTTATGTCCAAATCAAATTTGAAAAAGGTCGCTGTAAGTGCAGTTCGATGGCCGTTGATGGAAATCGACTGTATGGACCTTGATAAAATTATTAAAAATAGTAATAATTCGTGTAAAATCATAAGAAATGATTTGGGGAAATTCGGAATGAAAAACTACCTATTTGAAAAGATAAAAATGGATTTTTATCGAAATAAACTAGTTTTGAACTAAAATTTAAAACCCATTCATTTAAATAAATAAATTGGATTTGAAATGGGTTTTAAATAGAATTGATTTGTGGGTTTATCGTGAAGGGTGTTTTAAATAACACTTGTTCTTTAACCCGATAATAAATAGAATGTGATTTCGGTTTATCGTGAACTGTGTTTTAAATAACACTAGTTCTTTAACCCAGTAAAAGGAGTTTTAATGAATCGGCAATTAGATTGAAATGTGAATTGATAATTTAAATTATCAAATTAGGAAAATGAGAGAGAATGGAGTGTCACCAGTTTTGCTCCAAAACGATAGTCAAATCTTTAATTAGATTTGAACGTGGAATGGTAATTAATTTTAACGATAACACCATGGTGTTAGATATGGAGTACTACCAGTTTTTCTTCATGGGATGAATAGGTTGGGATTGGGAAATAAAATAAATAATTACTTCGGTGTGGTTCGCTAATCTCGATTAGTTTGGAAAACCATAATTTGGTTTAATACGACATCCAAAGGAAGATTAAAAAATAAATTTTAAAGAATTTATCTTGGATAAAATTAATGGGAACCTTTCCCTAAGAATGTGGAATTTAGAAACTAGTTGTAGGTTAGTTAAGAAGAATGGTTTCCTGGGTATTGATCTGACGTTGGTTTCGGCCTACGGGGTTAATGTTTGGGGAATTGTTCTCTTGTTGATTTACGGTTAGTGACTAATGAGTTGGAATGAGGCGTATGTTGTGTTTGTGTAACATTTGTTTTAATATACGCGGGTTGTTCGGAAAGGCCGGGCTTATACCCATTCTGAATAACCGATTCGACGATAAGCCGAAGATGAAGACGGTGGTTGAAGACAGGAAGTCTTCACATTGTTTGGGTGATTACTGATGATCTTGATTGGGCTGTACACCCAAGATGAGGGAATCAGTTGGTTGTCGTCCAGACGTACTTGGAGATGGATGGATATGCGAGGAAAATGCCTCCGGTTCCGTTCAGACCCAGAACGAACTTGTAAATGGATTGTGTGTCTAACATTGGATTTTATTCTGTGTTGATTGATTTCTGTTAAATATATATCTGTTTGGCGGCGGAGAATTTATTCTTTTGCTTAATGCCCTTCTCTGAGACGTACGAGCTTAGAGGTTATATATCGATAGATATCAATCGCATGGCATGAATTGCCTGTGTGGCATGCTGAGTTGCATGGATCAAGGCTTCTGTTGAAAAGCAAAGTCTTGTGGTTGATTATCAAAGCACGGCCTACGTGGCATAGCTTTGTGTATAGCGTGGATTCGCGAGCCTCACACCTCGGTATGAGTCAAAAACGGGATACGGACCGTTGGGAGAACACGACGTTTCTTTCTAGCTTTGGTGGTGTCAGTGACTTACCAGCCCTGACATTCATATACTTTTCACCTTTGTGGTTGTTGGAATGAGGCGCCTCGATTATAGGTCTGTAAGGACCGGGAAACGTGTATTCAGGAATTGCCAATCCTCAAACATAAGAGAGGACCGGCCCAACCGATCCAAGGGTTACCCAGAGTGTGTAGTCCCGGGACATTTGCTAGAGTGTCTCGAAGCGGAGAGAAGCTTGCCACTTGCCTCGACTCATGACGAAAATCCAATTTCCAATACAAGATATTTCGGCTTTATTTGTAGAGCCTAGTATGGCGACATAGTAGCATGGGATGTTATGCCGTCTATGATTGATATTTATGATTGAAATTGTTTTGACACTATACACTTATTATAGTATCAAATGATTTGTTTTAAACGTACCAAGCATGTTTGGCTATTATAAGGGATAACCCTATCCTCCGGCTTGCGTTGCATTGTGTGATGGGACCTGGGTCTTATAATAACTTCATTTTCGAAAAAGCATTGCGTTGTTTATTCTATGCACTGGTATTCTTGGGAGGAAATCCGTTCCATGTTATACGGCGTGGTCCCTTGAATTACTCTCTTTTAAAGTAAAGTTTTAAATAACTGTTTTAGTTCTCACACCAGTCACATGACTGGCCTAGAGTTTATTGTTTTAACCTAAACTCTGGGTGCCCTTATTTTCGACACGGGCAGTTAGTAGTTTCGGTTTTGCAGATTTATATTCACAGGATCCTGATTTACAGCTGGAACGATGCTCGGAAAGCTCTGTATCCGTGTATTACTTTCAGTTGTGTTTTTTTTTCCGCTGCTATGTAATTTATTGTAATCTCTGATATTTATCGAATGTAATTTATTCATTTATACTCTGTATATTCTTGTATCTGATGGAATTGTTGTAATAGCAATGAAATGTTCTTCCGTTTGCGTTCTGTTTTGTCTTGTCCTCACAGTAATTCGTTCTTTCTCATCTCTTCGGAGACCGGGGAATCTCGGGTCGCTTCATTTTGTATCATAGCTTTGGTTTACAGAGCTCGAGAACAAGACACATTAGAACCATACGAAGGAATTCATCAGATATTGGATTAGTAATATCCAATTAGAATGACTCGTTAGAGATAGGATCAGTAGTATCCTAGAACGAGTGTGAAGAGTGTATTTTTCAAAAGAAAACAATATTGTTTTGAAAATTTAAATCGTTTTATACGTATTTGAATATTTATTTGTATAGAATTTGGACAATCCAATATATAAAGGTTTTGCATATACGCATCATGAACGTATATTCGAAGTTTTGATATACTGGATATATATAGAATCACATTCTAGTCACCCGGAGAAGGTACTGATAATTGTCATGACATCATCAGTATTTATGTTCGTGTTTCGAAGGTGTGATATCTATATAATTCTATTAGGCTGGTGTGAGAACCAAAACTTATATAGCTAGAATACATTGTTGTAAATTGGCATCAAAAACATGATTTTCTGTATATATATCAAAATTATGAATTTGAAACGTTAATCCACTAATTGATTGATGATTGTGTTGTTTGTTTATTTGTTTGACAATTTTGAACCGTTTAGCCTAATTGAATCAAATATTGAATTATATTGAAATTGGTCGCATTTGCTTGTATATACATATACTTACATTGAACAGGTCATAGCAAGGAGGCTAGAGCAGAGAATAAAATTTGTTTGCCCGACAAATAGGTACATGTTTACTATAATTTACTGTTTTGTTTGGGTGATGATGATTTTATGAGCCTATTGGCTTTTTCCTTTTCTTTTTGAGATCAGAAGGCCTGTATGGCAATTTCGGGATTTTCCCGTGGCTCCCGATGCAGGGGAGGTTATGGCGAAATTTTTCGAAAATTCTGGGTGTTAGCCAAATTTTTGAAGATTTTGAAAATTCTCAGAAACTGAAAAGTTGGAGAATGGAAGCCAGATCGAACGTAGAGTTGATTGATCAAACCACTTTCGACTTTGTTCCTTTTCGGGGACGAAAAGTTCTAAGTGGGGGAGATTGTAACAACCCGAAAATTTAGGCCAGTTTAAAATTTTTATTTCGGCAATTTTAATGAATTTAGAATATTTAAAATAGATTATTTTAAATAATATCGACGAAAAATTTATTTTGAATATAATTCGAACGTATATTTTATATACGTCGTCGTTAAAATATAAATAATTATTTATAATTATAAATAGAATTGAAAATGGCGAGGTAGTTCGATAATTCGATTTCAAACTTCAATTGAATGTACCGGGTGCAAAACAATCCGGATTTTAGTGAAACCAAAAATAATAGGATCTAGTTGATAATATCTTTCCAACGAATCCGAAAAATCAAGATTTCATAGCGGGAATCAAAAGATATGTCCAGTTGAAGATTCTGAATAGTCGCTATGGAATTCAGGCCCTTAAAAATGGAAATTTTGCAAACGACCTCGGATTTCGACGAAACCACTTTTGTTGGGTCCGGGATGTCAAATTATTGCTAGATTCCAAATTTCATAATTTTTCGAATCAATATGTGAGCGTGGCAAAGGAAAACGCATTTGACCAGTTTTAGTTGATTTTAATCGACTGGAAAATGGCCATTTTTCAAACGGTCTCAGAATTCGACGAAACTAGTTTTGTTAGGACCATATCGTCAATACGAAGCTAGAAAATATTTTTTGGGGATTTTTCGAGTTAGTATGTGACCCCGGTAAATTGAAATGCGTGTTCAAATTCAATATATAAAGTTATATGTTGATTTTAACGGAAACTGATCGAAACAGTCGAATCACCTTACGGTGCATATCCCATTGTGTTCGGAAAGGGGGTGAAACGCTAGGGACGACAGTCGTTGGGTTTCGTTAGGAGCTCGAATAAAAATTCACCTTTTTGAGAGAATTAATTAAATAAATATTTTAATAAACCCCCCTCCCCTTTTCCTTTTGAAGGTCAACCCCCCCCTACGTTTAAATTCAGAATAAGAAATAAAAAAAATAGAGAAAAGGGGGATCGCGACCTCGTCGCCCCCCCCCCCCCCCAGAGAATCGCCGCCGCCACCGTGCGGTTTGCCGCTGCCTCCCTCCTTCTTCTTCCCTCCTCACCTCATCCGCTTCTTCCTCCTCTTTTATTGAGCACCGCGCCCTCCGACGAGCGCGGCCCCCTCGCGCCGCCTCAGGCGCGACCTGACCCCCCCTCTCCTCTACCCTCCGCGCCTCTCTTCTCCCTCTACCTCTTCTTCTTCTCCTCCCTCCTGAAACCGACCGCACCCCCTCAGCCCCACTCACCACCTGACGCCCGACCTCCGCTCCACCAGCTTCCACCACTCCGGCGACCAGCTCAGCAACCTCCGACAGTGAAACAGTAAGCTCCTTTATTTTTAATTATTTAATTTCAGTTTTTTTTAGTTAGTTTAATTTATAAAATCTGATTTTAATACATATTTCAGCGAATTGAAATGGTTTGATTTTTACTATAGAAAAGCTTTGATTTTAAATAGAGGAGTTATGATTTTTAATGACACAAAAATAGGATTTTTATTGGATGTGAAAGATAAAAATATAATTTTTATAATATAGAAAGGTTAAAAATATAATTTTTATATGGTAGAAACAACAAAGATGTAATTTTTATATTGTATCAATAATAAAGATGTGATCTTTAAGGTAATAGCGAAGTAAAAATACGATTTTTATATATTGAATAGCGAAGTAAAAATATTATTTTTATATATTGAATAGCGAAGTAAAAATATGATTTTTATATATTGAGTAGCGAAGTAAAAATATGATTTTTATATATTGAATAGTGAAGTAAAAATTCAATTTTTATATATTGAATAGCGAAGTAAAAATTCAATTTTCATATATGTAGTGACTACGGGCAACGAAAGGGACAAAAAGGCGAGAACAGTGAAGACTTCTATTTAAGAAGAGTCGAGATGATTGGATTAGCTTTGGTGAGAATTTCTCACTCTTCAATTTCTTTTTTTAGTTATATATATATATACTAGGATGCAGACGGTGTTTAGTAGCACCCGACACCACTGTCCACAGACCATGGACTTGTTTGTTTGGTTGTGTAGTTGGTTAGATTATTTGATTTGAATTTGGTTGTTTGGTGAATTGAAATTGATTTGATTGATGTGTGAATGGCGTGGGCCATCACTAGACCGGGGATAAGGCTAGGCCTTGTCCCGTTTCTAGTATCGTGCCGTTATGCCACCGAAATTTTCTAAAAAAAAAGTTAGAAAAATAGAAATATCATTTTTACTTTGTAAATGAACTGAATAGAAATTCATGTGTTAAAATAAAATACTTTATCGTTAAAAATATAATTTTTAACGTGAATATGAATATAGTGAACGTGAATAAATAAATATTCATTTACAAACCGGACGGTTTGTTTATGTACACCTATTTGAATGACATTGATTGGGACGATAAATTTCATACATCGCCCAACTGCACAAATAAAATCTGTGTTTGATTGTTTGAAACCCCACACGGGTATTGGGATAAAATACGACATACACTAATCCCAATAATTAGTTGTATGTCGATCGATTGATTGACAGGCTGTTATAAGCGTTAGATATCTATATTTGATGCTTATACAGTGTAGTGCACTTTGGATGATGGTTGATTATTTATCATTGCTATTATATACATGTGTTGTATGGAATCCATATAATTAACTTTATATGGTAATTGATTGGGCCTCATTCCAATTTAGAAAATAAAGAATATTTATAAAATAAAGGTTCATGTGTTGACAGTACTCATCCGTTGAGATTAGTCATGTGTTGAACGAAATATTTTAATAATAAAATTTACATTTTATATTATAAAGTAAAGGTTCATGTGTTGACAGTACTCATCCGTTGAGATTAGTCATGCGTTGAACGAAATATTTTAACCATAAAATTTACATCTTTATCATATATGAAATTAGAAACTAACTGGAAAATAGATAAGATGAGTGGTCTCCTGGATATTGATCTGATGTTGGTTTCGGCCTTCGGGATTAATATTCAGGGAATCGTTCTCTTACTAATTTACGGTTGGAGTCTGATTTAAATCAAACGATTGATACCATAATTTTTATATAAAATATATTGAATAACAAAAATAGTCACACGTGGACAGTACTCATCCGTTGAGATTAGTCATGTGTTGACAAAATTATAGGTTCACGTATTGAATAGAATAAATATTCATTTGTTGAATAGAATAACGGAATTATTGAAATATATAAAGCCGTGTTGATTAGAGATGCGATGTTTTGACGCGAACGATATTTATATCGATTATATTCGTTTTTATAGATTTCGAATTTGAATTGAATAGAAAACGAATAAGAATTTGATTTGAATAGAAAACAAATTCGAATTGAATTGAAAAGAAACCAATTTCGAATTGAATTGAATATAGAACGAATCGAGATTTGAATTGAATAGATAACGAATTTGATTTGAATTGAAAACGATTTCGAATTGAATTGGATAAGAAACCAATTTCGAATTGAATTGAATATAAAATGAATCGAGATTTGAATTGAATAGAAAACGAATTCGAATTGAACTGAATAGAAAACGAATTCGAATTGAATCGAATAGAAAACGAATTCGAATTGAATTGAATAGAAAACGAATTTGAATTGAATTGAATAGAAATGAATTCGAATTGAAATCAATTTGAAGTGAATTTAAAGCGAATTATATGGAATATTCAATTTTGATTCGAAATTGAATAGGAAGTTGAATTTGTTTTGAAAACGAAATTAAAACGATTTATAAAATTCGTTTTAAAAGGAAATCGACGAAATATATATTATATATATTATATATATAATATAATGGCCTGAATAGAACGCGCCGCGCCGCGGCAGTTTGCGAATTTCGACCATTAACTTCGAACGGACATTACGGGAGATCCGACCGTCGGATTCTCCTAAAACCGGAACCGTTGGGTTTGTATCGAATAGAGCTTTCCAATGAATATTAGAAATATGAAATCTAATGGATGGATATGGAGTTATGTCCAAATCAAATTCAAAAAAGGTCGCTGTAAGTGCAGTTCGATGGCCGTTGATGGAAATCGACTGTACGGGCCCTGATAAAATTATTAAAAATAGTAATAATTCGTGTAAAATTATAAGAAATGATTTGGGGAAAATCAGGATGAAAAACTCCCTATTTGAAAAGATAAAAATGGATTTTTATCGAAATGAACTAGTTTTGAACTAAAATTTAAAACCCATTTATTTAAATAAATAAATTGGATTTGAAATGGGTTTTAAATAGAACTGATGTGTGGGTTTATCGTGAAGGGTGTTTTAAATAACACTTGTTCTTTAACCCGATAATAAATAGAATGTGATTTCGTTTTATCGTGAACTGTGTTTTAAATGACACTAGTTCTTTAACCCAGTAAAAGGAGTTTTAATGAATCGGCAATTAGATTGAAATGTGAATTGATAATTTAAATTATCAAATTAGGAAAATGAGCAAGAATGGAGTGTCACCAGTTTTGCTCCAAAACGATAGTCAAATCTTTAATTAGATTTGAACGTGGAATGGTAATTAATTTTACCGATAACACCGTGGTGTTAGATATGGAGTACTACCAGTTTTGCTTCATGGGATGAATAGGTTGGGATTGGGAAATAAAATAAATAATTACTTCGGTGTGGTTCGCTAATCTCGACTAGTTTCGAAAACCATAATTTGGTTTAATACGACATCCAAAGGAAGATGAAAGAATAAATTTTAAAGAATTTATCTTGGATAAAATTAATGGGAACCTTTCCCTAAGAAAGTGGAATTTAGAAACTAGTTGTAGGTTAGTTAAGAACAATGGTTTCTTGGGTATTGATCTGACGTTGGTTTTGGCCATCGGGGTTAATGTTTGGGGAATTGTTCTCTTGTTGATTTACGGTTAGTGACTAATGAGTTGGAATGAGGCGTATGTTGTGTTTGTGTAACATTTGTTTTAACATACGCGGGTTGTTCGGAAAGGCCGGGTTTATACCCATTCTGAATAACCGATTCGACGATAAGCCGAAGATGAAGACGGTGGTTGAAGACCGGAAGTCTTCACATCGTTTGGGTGATTACTGATGATCTTGATTGGGTTGTACACCCAAGATGAGGGAATCAGTTGGTTGTCGTCCAGACGTACTTGGAGATGGATGGATATGCGAGGAAAGTGCCTCCGGTTCCGTTCAGATCCAGAACGAACTTGTAAATGGATTGTGTGTCTAACATTGGATTTTATTCTGTGCTGATTGATTTCTGTTAAATATATATCTGTTTGGCGGCGGAGAATTTATTCTTTTGCTTAACGCCCTTCTCTAAGACGTACGAGCTTAGAGGTTATATATCGATAGATATCAATCGCATGGCATGAATTTCCTGTGTGGCATGCTGAGTTGCATGGATCAAGGCTTCTGTTGAAAAGCAAAGTCTTGTGGTTGATGATCAAAGCACGGCCTACGCGGCATAGCTTTGTGTATAGCGTGGATTCGCGGGCCTCACACCTCGGTATGAGTCAAAAACGGGATACGGACCATTGGGAGAACACGACGTTTCTTTCTAGCTTTGGTGGTGTCAGTGACTTACCAGCCCTGACATTCATATACTTTTCACCTTTGTGTTTGTTGGAATGAGGCGCCTCGATTATAGGTCTGTAAGGACCGGGAAACGTGTGTTCAGGAATTGCCAATCCTCAAACATAAGAGAGGACCGACCCACCTGATCCAAGGGTTACCCAGAGTGTGTAGTCCTAGGACATTTGCTAGAGTGTCTCGAAGCGTAGAGGAGCTTGCCCATTGCCTCGACTCATGACGGAAATCCAATTTCCAATACGAGATATTTCGGCTTTATTTGTAGAGCCTGGTATGGCGACATAGTAGCATGGGATGTTATGCCATCTATGATTGATATTGTTTTGACACTATACACTTATTATAGTATCAAATGATTTGTTTTAAACGTACCAAGCATGTTTGGCTATTATAAGGGAAAACCCTATCCTCCGGCTTGCGTTGCATTGTGTGATGGGACCTGGGTCTTATAATAGCTTCATTTTCGAAAAAGCATTGCGTTGTTTATTCTATGCACTGGTATTCTTGGGAGGAAACCCGTTCCGTGTTATACGGCGTGGTCCCTTGAATTACTCTCTTTTAAAGTAAAGTTTTAAATAACTGTTTTAGTTCTCACACCAGTCACATGACTGGCCTAGATTTTATTGTTTTAACCTAAACTCTAGGTGCCCTTATTTTCGACACGGGCAGCTAGTAGTTTCGGTGTTGCAGATTTATATTCACAGGATCCTGATTTACAGCTGGAACGATGCTCGGAAAGCTCTGTATCCGTGTATTACTTTCAGTTATGTTTTTTTTTATTTTCCGCTGCTATGTAATTTATTGTAATCTCTGATATTTATCGAATGTAATTTATTCATTTATACTCTGTATATTCTTGTATCTGATGGAATTGTTGTAATAGCAATGAAATGTTCTTCCGTCTGCGTTCTGTTTTGTCTTGTCCTCACAGTAATTCGTTCTTTCTCATCTCTTCGGAGACCGGGGAAGTTCGGGTCGCTTCATCTTGATTACTCATGAGTCTTGATCTTCTTTGAATTCTGAGTCTCTTGAATCTTTAAAACTCTTAAATTGTACAGTCTTCAGTATTAATTCCTGTATACAAATGCTGCATATATGTACATATATATATTCTAGATAAAAATGTTAGTTTATATTTTGTAATCAATTAATATTGAAATAAGGTTGTTGTCATCAAAACTCCATTCTCCAACAACAAATACCATGTAAAGAAAATTTATATAGGAATAAAATACAAATACTCTGGTGAATATAAAGATGCTACACGATTGGAAATAGTCAACATATTAAGGAGAAAAAAAAAACTTCTTCTAGCAACCACCATTTCGTTGCATTTCAATAAACAAAACAAAACATGCATCAGTGTAGTACAAGAGAAGCTTCAATACGTGACGGAGTTTTGCAACGGTTAAAAAACGCGGCCGTTGTAAGCCGTTGCTCGACTTGTATATACCAGTAACTCGAAATTCTTTCTTCTTCATTGCTTCTCCAAAAAAAACCGAAAAAACCCTACCTTTGTTTCCCCTCCGTCGTTGCAGGTTGTCCACCCTCACCACATACCTATAAGCCTCTCAAATCTTGCTAGTATGTCTTCTAACCCTAACTTATGCTTAATTAGGGTTGCTTCTATGGTTTAATAGAATGTTTATTAGTTTGAAAATGGGTTGTTTATGAGTTTAAAGTTGATGGTTGTATGGTATAAGTATGATGATAATTGTGTTTTATGTCAATTTGGGAGTAAATGTAGTTTATTAGGAGGTTGAAAACGATGAGTATCGCGTAGTACTTATCATATTATTGTGTTAGTTAATGTAGAATTATTGGTTGGTGGCGTAATTCGAATACTAGTGTATATTGGTTAACATGTTTATTGATAAGTTTGTGAGGATATTTGTTTTACTTTAAAACAATGTTTGTTGTTGTTCAGGTGAAAATATGTGTACTATATTAAAAATGCTAGCGTGTGTTAGTTATATGTGTTAGCATAGCTTAAAATAAATATAATTCATTAAAAGTGCTAGCTTCTAATTTTATTGTAAAAAAAATCGTAATTTAAAACTTGATGTCGTTAGCAAAACTTAAAAGTATGTGTTAACATTTCAAATTTATTAAGTGAATATATAAATAGTTGAATGAATTATAAAATTTTGAAATGAGCATAACAACATTAAAATATTCTATAGGAATACATTGTAGTTAAATGAAAGTTAAAGTACATTTTAAATTTTAAACTTTAGTTAACAAATATTTATTGAACGTGTTATAAAATATTTTGTAGATGTTAAAATAGAAATTATAAAAGGTGTTTTACTTATGTGGACCCCTTAGAGATTTTTTGGCCCCCTTTGACAAGTGTTGTATATGATCGTTATATGGATATTCATTTCTATCCAGAACGGACATCTGTAATCATTTGATACAATATTTGTTGAATTTGTCTTAGTATTTGACAAGTTATAAACACAATAACGTAATCACATTTTATGAATCATTTCAATTGAAATGGTTCATAAAATTTCAATGACACTTCCTTTTGTTTTCTATGTACACACATTTGTGTATGATACAGGAAATAAACGAAAGTGTTGTCGAAATTTTGTTGAATCATTTAACCTAAAATGATTTATAAAATGTGATTATATTATTGTGTTTGTAATAAGAAGTATGATGATCTTCTGTCAAAGTAAAAAAACAATAAAGTAAAAAATAAATAAAGAATTTAGTAGTTGTTTGAATTTGTTACAATGGTGACGTGTTATAAATGATTTTTTTACAAGACTATAATATAAAGTGTTTGATTTAATTTTCTAACATATTTTTTTCAAATCGGGAAATATGTTCGATTATTTTCTCAATTGTAGTTGGATGTATGAATCTCGAACTGGTATGAAAGGATCAGTAAAGGAACATTTCTATCACGGTATACAAGCATTTATTAGATTGCTAAATCCAATAATTGAAATAATGTAGACATTTGTTATCCATGTAGTAACTGCAAACATCTGAAATATTGGAAGACAGATGTAGTAGAAGTACGTTTGTATAAATTTAGTTTTGTGCCGAATTATTACTTATGGTATCATCATAGAGAATTTGTTCAATATGCACCCAATCCTGTAGTAATAGAGGACGATAATACAATGGAGAATCCGATATAAAAAATGGTGCAAGATGCAACACGATCAATGTTTCCTATCATTGATCGAGACGACAATGAGAATGAAAATGTTAAGAACCGGTCGTGAAAGCTATTTTATTTATTTATTGGATTCTGCGAAAAGGCCGTTGTGGGATGGGTGTAAAAGTGGAAACGAATTATATTTGTCCGTCAAACACATCACTATGAAATTGAAATTCAATCTTACAGAAGTTGCTTTTACAGAAGTTGTACAAACTGCAGAACGACACATACCACCCATTAAATTGATGTGCGATAGTCATTAAAAAAAACTTATGTCTGCTTTTGGACTGCCATACCAGAAGATAGATACATGTGCAAAAGGTTTCATGTTGTATTGGAAAAAACGCTCACCTTAGAAAATGTAGAATATGTAACGAGGAAAGATACATACCAAGAAAAAAGAAACGAATAGAAGTTTTATAGAAGAGAATGCATTATTTACTCAGAACTCCCAAACTTTAATGGTTATATGCATCTTCTTCTACCGCATGTCATATGTGATGGCACACCGTGAGAACACTAGAAGAAGGAACTTTTTTACATTCATCTGATGGAGAAGCATGGAAATATTTCGATAAGACTTATCCTAGATTTGCTGTAGAGAGCCATAATGTTAGACTAGGTTTATGTACAGATGGATTTTCGCTATTCACACAGTTTGGTAGTAAATATTCATCATGGACTAATGTTGTTACTCCATATAAATTTCCTCCATGGATGTGTATGAAAACTCTATTGTATATAACAGTGTTGTATACACAATTATATGATTTTTGTTTGATGATAACAACCTAATATATATTTATAAATGTGTTTGTTATTGTACTGACAGAAATATAATATTTAAGAATTCAAATATTCACACAGTGTTTTATTTAAATATAATATTTTATTTCAATGTTCAAACAGTACAAGTTTTACAACTCCGCTATTTGTACATTCCACTGACACACATCATGTCATAACAATTTCATTTACATATCATGTTCTCTTTACAACACTCATACACTGTCACTCTGTTTTATAGTTACACTCATACATTCATTTTATACAATGACACAGTCTTATGTTCTTTTCACATCTCATTGTCAGTCCAGTCATCATCTGCTTATCTGTCACATGAAACACACACTGTATACTGCAATAGAAATAAAATTGAACACATGCAAATAAAAATTTAATTTGCCTTAGAATTTTGGTGTGTTTCTCATCATTTTCTCGATCTAGTATGAATTCTCTAATATAGACTTCTTATGTATTCACAGTGATTCACTGTATATACCATAAGGGAGTCAGTATATATACAAAATATTTCAGTGCAGGGGTAAGAATATTTTCTGAATGGCTGCATATACACACATGTATATATATACATGTGTGCACTGCCTCGCCAATCCAGTGTGCAACTGAGGAGTAGCCACGTGGACCATCTCGACTCAGTGCAACAATAATCAATATGGTCGAGGCAACACAAAAACATCAATGAATACAAGTCAATCATGGTCGAGCAAGGAGCCGAGCATATGTAAGCCAAGCATATCAAAGTGGTCGAGCCAGTGTCACAAACTTGACAGAGCAAGGTGAACAACACAATGGAGCATGACAAGAAATACATGACAATGGTCAGGAGGGAGTTTACAAAATATGGCACAAGGACATGTGCTTATGTCAAAACAGAAATGAATGGTGATTGAAGGTACAACAATAATTTCACGTTCAGGAAACAGCAAGAAATTCTCGGCAATCTATCAAGTGATAACATGGACTTAGCATGAAGTGGTCGAGAAAACAAATTTCAGCCCAGCATAAACAAATATACATGGATACATAGTGCAACACAAATGGGATCACACACACAACAACTAAAATGGAGCATGAAGTATTAAAGTGCAACAATTTCACAGTAGTAGCAAGTTCATCAAACAGGAATAATGAGTGTGTCGAGCACAACACAGAATTTCCACAACAATGCAGCATGAATATACAAGTGCAACTCAGAATCATTTTTTTTGGTGATAGAGTATGGTAAAACAGTGATGCAGCAAAGTGAAGTATGTACACATGTAGCATGGTGATGCCAAACAGCAGTGGACATCAATGCAGCAACATTTGGCAAAAGGCATTCTAAAATCAGAAATTGATTTCCAATTATCAATTACAAATCAGTGTCCAGAAATGATGCAGTACATTTGACATCTTGTTCAATCAAGAATTTCAAGTTATTTCCAGATTTGGCAAGAAAACGTATTAATGCATTTCTAGGAAATACGAAGCAGGTTCAAGAGTTCTAAAATCTGTTTGTATGAGTTTATATCGGTTTTTTATATCCAGGAAAAATATTTTTTCCATAATTTCAGCATAAAGACTAAATCAAAAAAATTCCTCACGCAAGTTATTATTTCCAGAAAGATTGAAGAATTCAAACTTTATAAATTCAAAACCAAAAATTTTCGAAACCCCAGAACAGGTTGAAGATTTCGAACTCCAAAATAAAAAACCATAACCAAGAAATAAAATCCGCAATATCCCAACATATATCGCAAGGGAAATGTAAGCCAATAGAAGTATCTAAAATCAGAGCTCTTAGGGTTAAAAACCCTATAAATACACACATAATCATCATTGGCAAGGTTGAGAAAAGAAGAGCAAAAATCGAGCATAAATAAATGAGATTAAGGGCAAAAATCACATACAAATTATTCCTAGAGCAATCAACATCGAATCAGAATCTAGGAGCATCAATTCGATCGTATAAATCGTTGGAGGAAGATCGATTCCAGAGGAACCCTAAGGAAGCTGTTGTCACCGTTAATACAAAAGGAAAAGCTTCAGGACAAAGTGAAAAAGGATGGACGACCAAGTCTACAAAAGGCGCGAAGTCTTTTTAATTTGTTCCTAGGGTTTTATTTTGTTTTTAAGTTTGTTTTAAGTTTTTCTTTTAATATTTAAATAAAAAGGAGTCAATAAACTACTAGTGTTTGTAGTTAGAAAAATCACAACTTGAGAGTACAAGTTGTGTCAAGGTCTTGAGCATAGGGTTTAAACAGTCCAGAGCAAGAGTTGCAAGTTTACAAGGGACTGTAAGCATAGAGAATGTTTATAACTCCTAGTAGAAACCTTGAATGCAGTAGTAGGCAAAGTTTTATCGAAGCTGGGCATCTTCTGTGTGTGATTTTCTTTCTGCAAGCTATTCTATTATTCTGTTTTAATTTTATTTAGTTTTAAATTTATTTAAATTTCAATAAACCCTATTCACCCACCTCTAGGGTTAATTTAGATCCTACAAGTGGTATCAAAGCGGGTATTTTTAACTCTAGAGTCATGAATTTGTCTAACAATGCTTTTTCTGAAGGTCGGTCCATAGCTAGGCCACCAATGTTTATCAGAACTGGTTATGCCTATTGGAAATCTAGGATGAAATTTTTTTGAGGACATTCGATTTTGATGTATGGGATATTGTTGAAACAGGCTACAAACCTCCCGTTATAATTATTAATGATATTGAAATTCCTAAACCAAAAGAAAAGTGGGATACTAATTATAAAAAATTATTCTCAACTGATGCCAAAGCAATGAACGCTTTAATTTGTGCTCTTGATAAAACTGAATTTAACCGTATATCTCACTATTTAACTGCGCAGGAAATTTCACAAACTTTGGAAGTTACACATGAAGGGACATCTCAAGTCAAGGAATCTCATCTCGCACTACTCTGCAATGAATCTGAAAATTTCACGATGCGTAAAGGCGAAGATATAAATGAGATGTATGGTCGATTCTCCACACTGGTTTATAATGCAAGGGCTCTTTAGTAAAGTCTACACTGAAGTGGAATTAATATGCAAAATACTAAGAGTGTTACCAATGAATTTTGAAGCCAAAGTAACAGCTATTCAAGAATCGAAAGACCTAAGTAAGTTGAGAATAGAAGAGTTGATTGGAAACGTGATCGCTTATGAAATGGAGTTAAAAGCCAAAGAAGGACGCGACGATTTAGAATCAAAGAAAAATACAATTTCTCTAAACAACACAGTTGAAAGTAATGATGAATTCGAGAATCCTATTGAAGAATTGGCCATAGTTCTTAAAAGGTGGTCCAACAAGAAATACAAGCCATAGAAGAAAAATTCAAAATCCAACAAATCCAAGAATTTAGACAACTCAGACGAAGAAGTCATATGCTACAACTGCAATAAACCAGGCCATATCAAACCAAATTGTCCACTACTTCAGAAAGAAAGAAAAAGTAGAAAAAGAAAGCTTTTGCAGCTACATGGGACGATGAAGAAGGAGAAGAAGAAGACTCTAACAGTGATAAAGAGGAAGCCAATTTGTGTCTTATGTCATAGTTAGATTCAGAAAGTAGCGAAGAAGACTCCAGTGAGGTACCAAACTACACTTACAAAGATTTAATTTTAATGTGTCATCATCTTACCAAAACTGTTGATTCTCTTGAACTAAAAGTTAAGAAATTAAAATCTGATAGTTTAAAATTAGTTCATGAAAACAATAGGTTAGAAACTGAGCTTGAAAAAGTTGCAAATATTCAAAACATTGATTGTGAAAACTGCAAGCTTTTAAAGCAAGAGCAAACGGAATTTAAAGCAAATTTTGAAAAATTGAAACAAGAACACTTGGCTTTAAAGGAAAGTGATGACACAAAAAGAAAGAACTTCATCAACAGATGCACCTCACTCGTGAATGAAAATACAACACTTAAAACCAAAATAAAAAAATCTTGAAATAACATTGAGTAAGTTTTCAAATGGAGAAAAGTCCTTTAGGATGCTGCTTGGAAATCAATTATATGCTAATAATAGAAAAGGATTAGGATTTGGGAAAGCACTATAACGACCCGTATTTTTAAAGGATAATAAATCATTTATTTAATAATTTAAAGGATGGTTTGGTAATTTAAAGTGACCAGAATTAAATAATATTAAATATTTAATTAATATAATAATTAAATAATATATTTAAATCCCATAATTGTCGGAAATAGTAGATAACACAATATTGTGTGAATTGGATTATTTCGAATATATAATTCAGTTTGGAGTTGAATTATATTAACGAATATATTTTATAAACGACAGTTGAATGTATAATTATATTATAATTATAATCGAGCTCGAAATGGCGCAGCAGTTCGTAATTTAGCGATTCAAACTTTAAACGAATATACAGAAGCCGTTTTAAATCGGAGTTCTGTGAAACAAGAAACGTTCGGAGTTGGTGAAGTATATATTTCTAATGGAAGAGAAAATTCGAGATTTCACTGTGTAGATTTTGAGTTATATCCAAATAAAATTTTCGAAAAGTCGCTATGGAATTCCTTTATAATTTATAACGATTTATTTATATTATAAAAGGATTTTTAATATAAATTGGATATCGATTTAACACTGGATTTGAAATATCGAGTTATAAATTCAAATAAGAATATTTTGGAGCGGTATGATATTCTAGTGCGAATATATACGATAATATTTATTTATAAATATTTAAATTAATTATTTTTAAATATATTAATATTTAAATGAGTTTATTTAGGGATTTAAAAATAGCTAGTTTTGCAAATGACCTCTGTTTTTGAAGAAAACAATTTTGTTGGATCTAGAATATTAAATTATTATTAGATTTCAATTTTCGTGATTTTTGGAGTCAGTATGTGGCCGTACGGAATTTTAAAGTGAAAAACAGTCAATAATTTGACTTTAAAAATACACTGTGTGAGCAAACGGACTCGGAATTCGACGAAACAAGTTTCGTTGGGTCCGTAATGTTGAACTGTAGTTGTAGGTCCATTTTCATCAAAATTGGATACCGTCTACACGGATTTTAAACATCGAATATAAATAGCGGTAGATTAAAATAGAATATTTTAATCGAATATTAAAATATAAAGCTTTCCTATAAATTGACCATAAATTTTCCTAAACCCTAAGATCAAATTTTTCTGGTCAACAATATTTCCGCCGTTAATTTCTTTGTTCAAAAGGGGAAAACCGATCTTCATAAAATCATAGAAACTCAAATTAAATTCCTAAAATAGTAATACTAGCATATCTCGATTCCTGTAGTGTTCCTCTATAGTCCAATGTGAGTTTCGATTTGTTCGAACTGATTTTGGGTTCGTTGAGATTACACAACATGCTTGTTTTGGTTTTAGGGCTCGAGATTTTGAATGGTAGGGTGATTGATGGTTGAATCGGAGGTCGGATTCGAGTTTAGATTGAAGTATAGCACCTTTTCTCCAAGTTTAGTGGATGTGCGTGCCATTCTCAATCGCGCGACCTGTAGGGTTGACTGGGAGATGGCGTTCAATATGGTTGCGAGTAAGAGCAGTGTTTGAGGTGGTTGTGATAGCCGAGAAGCTTTTGAGGAATGGAGTTCATACGTATAATCGGTTTGGGGATTAGTGGTTAGATAGGAAAGTGGTGATGACTATGAAGGATTGGGAAATGGCTATTGAAATCGAGCGGGTATAATACTGGAGCATGGTGTGGGGTTTGAGTTCCTGGGGGTTGAGGAAGATGGGAGAAAGTGATGTCGATGTGGTGTTTGTCTAGAGGAAGTATCAGATTTATTTCGAAAGAGGTGGTGGAAAAAGGAAAGGTGCGATGGTGATTTAAGTACTTGGAGAAAGGTTTGCATTCACAGTGAAGGAGCAACTGTAATATTTGGTGAGGAATAGGAGTTTGAATTTGATAAGCAAAGAAGAAGGAAAGCAGTGATGAAAAAAAGAGTGTTTGTGGATGTGAGAGGGATAAGGGTGGTAGCAGACTTCGAATTTGTTTTAGCAGGGAGTATCATGGTTTTAAATTTCAAAAAGAAACAGTGACCTGGAAATGAACTAAGATAATTGTGTTTTATAAATTAATCACAAGTGTGATTTGCAGTCTGGCTAGTTGGGAAGGGTTTGGGAAGTTTAAATGGGAACTGTGAAATATGTGTGTGGCTTTTCTGAAATTGGAAGAAATGATTGGTGAGATCGAATGTGTGATATTGGAGTTTGTAGAACCAGATGGAGTAAATAGTGATTGTTTGGTTGTTTGGAATTTGGGTAAAAGGGAAGTAGTGGTAACAATTTGAAATCGAGTTCGTGGTTGTCGGGAAGGAGATGTCGATACAGGATAACTCGTGACTTATCAAAGGATAATTAAGGTTAATCCTCAATTTTGATTTAAAACTAATAACGGTTAATATAAATATTTTTAATTTATGTTGAGCGTTATAATAGTTATGAGTTATGAGTTCATGTACAGAATCACGCGAAACAAATCAGGTTGGGATCCTAATGGAGAAATCTACATTATGGAACTGATTTCGCAGAAAATTGAGCTACTAGAATTTCGTGACGAAATCAAAAGCTATTTGATTTTTAAAACGAAAAAAGAAGAATCGTCAACTGGAAACAATGTGAGTAAATCTCACTAACTCTGTACAGTTTATATTTTTATAAATATAATCTAGTGTTGATAAATGATGATCGATTGTTGTGTATTGATTGTTTGGTTGAATTGCTGATTTATTGGTTGAAATCATAAATAAAGATATATATAAATCGTTAATCAAATATTGATTCTGTTTATCAGAATATTTCATATTGAAATGAAATCGATGTTATTTATATTGTTTAACGTCTGTGATGCAGGGAAACAGGTTGGAGGGATCCATCTGGATTCCCCAATATTATAATACTATTTGTTTTCATATATTATGATATATGATGTGATATATAATCTGTGATTGATTATGGGTGTGTAGATGATATTGATCATGGTTATTTGGTATTTTAAATACCATAAGAAATACCGGAATGTGAAAAGGGAATTTTCGAAGTGTAAATTGAAAATAATATATTTATAAAATCAAAGAATTTTATAAGAGGATTATTTATATAGAAAATAAATAGAAGTATAAAAGGATTATTTATATCGAAAATAAATAGAAGTATAAAAGGATTATTTATATAGAAAATAAATAGAAATATAAAAGGATTTTTTTGTAGAAAATAAATAGAAGTATAAAAGGATTATTTATATAGAAAATAAATAGAAGTATAAAAGGAATATTTATTTAGAAATTAAATAGAATTATAAAAGGGATATTTGACGAGATATAAAAGAATTATGAGAAGATTGTTTAAAGTGGATATTAAATAGAAATCTGTTTTAACAAATAGATTGAGAAGATTAACTTATAAATAATATTTTCGTAACGAACCGGGGAATTCGCGACCTTGGTTATCTACATAAACTCAATGTCGACTATCCAAGCATCGGAAATACCGGATAGTTAATGAAAAAAGTTAGAGGGTGAGGATAGATAAGATAGAAAATTAGAATATAAGAAGAAGAAGAACATACAATATCATAGTAACACGAATCTCACAGCAGAACGAATAAAATATAACATAACTTTGAAATAAAACCAGTATATGTATACAATAACATTTATCAGAGTACAACATTTACAACACATCAGAAATAAACAACTGCTATAAAATCCTGAAGCCTCCTGCTCTAGGCTCTCAATATATCTGTAAAATCCTGACTACTTGACTGCCCGTACAAATTTGGGTACCCAAGAGTTTAGGGAAAACAAAACAAAATAAACTCCGGGCCAGTCATGGGACTGGTGTGAGTAAACAATTTAAAACAATTTGAGAAAATAAACGATATCTCATAAGACCACATCGTATAACACGAAACGGGGTTTTCCCTTATGAGAATCCAAAACACTTGATTTATCATTCAAAATCCTTTTGATAGAAAACGATAATCTTTATATCAAACTCTTTGGATATTATAATATTGTCTATCAACCACAATATAATAATCATCTAGCAGAATGCTTTCATCTCACGTTCCACATACATAATATATAATCAAAAACCGTGGGCGCTTATTAGTTAATGAATTCCAACTGGCAAGGTATGGGACCACCTTCCGACAGTGTATCTCAAGAGAGGAATACACCGGGTACAACAAGAACATCTAGTAACCCAGGCTAAACATGACCGGTCACTCATTTCTCTTGAGTGTACCGAATGTATTATTAGCAACGGTTGGGATCAACAACCGTTTCCCGAAAGGGACAACATCGAAATAGATTATAGAAGTAAATGGAATTTCTCTAGATCAGGTGACAATACACCCTAATTGGCAGCTAACCACATAGCCATGCGACCTACCCGATTTTATACCATTTCCTGGTTGTGAGGCTAGAGGCTATAACATACAGATCACACCTTTATTTACTTTGAATGTCACATCGTCATACTCGCCAAATCACAAATTGATTTCTCCAAACAAACCACGGGTAAACAGCTAAGAGAAACGAATTCCTCCACCACCAAACGTAAATATGTTTGAAGAGATCAACTTACGTGATTTATTAAATATACTCTATCAGACAATCTTCCATACAGGTTGTCCTGGGACTGGATAAACGGAAGGTACTATTTTGTAAATCCGTCCTAGGAAATTTCTACCTAGGATTTACTGAACATTCCTTGCATAACTCCGTCTTCAATTATCTTCATCATATTTGATTCGCAACGTAATGCCGTATAGAGTGGTTTTCAGACAATATAAATGATCCCGGTATCTCCGTATTGACGACGGAAAAATGGTCAAAAACTTTGATAGTCAGTTATTTAACTATCAAAGAAAAACATGCGTGCAAACAACGATATTATTTCCAGATGGAAATTCTATCAATCAATCATCAATCAACATTTATACATTTCCCCATTTCTCATTTCCATATATTCATCAAATCCTTATTTTCTAATTTTAGAAAATATACGTTATTAACTTTGGAAAACGTTTCCATTTATGATTCACGCATCACTATCTTCTCACATATATCAGTCTCTAACTATAAACTAGTAAGAGAACAAACCCCTATGTATTAACCCCGAAGGCCGAAACCAACATCGGATCAATTGTAACGACCCAAGGATTTTCGGCCCCGAAATTCGACGTAAATACCTTTACCGTAATTTATGCCGACATTCCAAACACCTAAAACACCTGAAACGTTATTAGAAAGAAATTAGAGGGTGAGAAAAGAAAGAATGAAATATTAGAATAGAAGAAGAAGAACCCATACAACACAGAGTCTCATATCGCAGCGGAACAAAATATAATACAGAAATAAATCTTTATTGAGAGCTTTCAAAAATACTAACAATATCAGAGTACATCATCTTTGGACAGTTATAATAACTTGTCCTCATATATAATGCACAGCGGAATAAATACTAGGTACAATACGTTTGAACAACTGCAGCTCGCCTCTGGACTTCGCAGCATCCGATAACCTGAACCTGTACACCTGGTCTAACCCGAGCATTTACAAAACACCGGGTCAGTCTGGTGAACCAGAGTGAGAAAAACTCGCACAGTATTAAAAGGAATCATCCAACTTGATTTTTAAGTTCCAAAAATCTTTTCGAAAGAAAAGGATAATCGTAAGACCAAATCCACACATAAATATGGATGGTTTTTACCTTACGGTAACCCAAATGTTTTTGAAATCAATATCCTTACTGATATTATAATAATGCCTACATACAAGTAAATAACAATTTAGCAGAATGCTTGCATCTCACGCTCTGTATATAGTATACAATCAAAACTGCGACACTTATTTAAGATTGGATTCCACCTATGACAAGGTATGGGACCACCTGCCGGTAGTGTATCTCTAGAGGCGGATATAATGGGTTCAACAAGAACTTCTTGCAACCCGGCCCACACATGACCGACCACTCATTTTGCTTGAGTATATCGAATGTATATCACCAACAGTTTGGCTCAAACCACCGTTTCCCGATAAGGGACAGCATCGAAATAGATTAAAGAAGGAAATAGATTTTCTCTAGATAGGTGATTATACACCCTAATGGGAGCGACCTACATAGCCATGTTGCCTGCCCGATTTTTGTCATTTCCCGGTTGATGAGGCTTGAGTCTACGCTTTATCAGCACATCATATTTACTTCGAATGTCACATCGTCAGATCCACCAACAATCACTAATTGACGTCCACGATAATACATTACGTGTTAGCTAAAAGAAATTTCATTCTCAGCTTCCCCTCTTGGTACGGTTGGAGAAATCAATGTACGTGACCTTTCTGGAAATACTCCGTCAGACATTCATCTATACAAGTCACCCAGGAATAGGATGAACCGAAGGTACCCTCCTACTGCATTCTAGGAATCACCCTGAGAATTAGTAGCGAGAAGTCCTTGCGAACCCGTAGATTCCAACCATGACAGAATCACAGTATATCTCTGCTTGCAACCAGATATTTTAAGTAATCCTTTCGCTTATGAAGATCAACGGTCTTCAATGCTCCATCTTGAATCAACATCTTCAACGTATTCGTATTTGCTGGACGGAATGGTTTCCGAATATAAATTCGGTCCCGGTCTTTCCGTACCAACAATCGTATGGGCAAATTTGATAGTTGGTTATTTAACTATCAAATAAACAAACATTCATCCATAAAAGAAAAAGGATTCACTGATCCAATACTCAGTGTCATTTAGCCTTTTTAACGAATCGTCTGTTAATTATACTCTTTAAAATTTTCCAATAGTTGGAACACCACTTTTATTTCTTATTATAAATAAGAACATTCTCCAAATTTATAAACTTTTTGGAACAGTTTATAACATCATTTATGGAGATCATAACTTAACTACTCTCGTTTATAAACCAATACTATTCTTGTATAATCATGTAGTCATTCAAGTTGGGGTATTTTATTTACCTCTCAGACCTTGACTAACAACATTCATATCTTCAGAATAAATAGAAGTTTATTAACCACACGTTCCTTTGAAAACGCGATTTAAATCTCGACAACGTTTACTTAATTAATCATTAAGTAAAATATTATTAATCTCTTCCTATTTGATGTAAATAAAATCCTTTTCACTATTATGTACGAACTTTGATTTTATTTAAAATAGAATCTTTATGATGATTCTTTGGTATCTCTTTATTCTTATATTACAAATCATTTCGACAACTCAAATTCATTTGTTTAAAATGACATAAACAAAATCTTTGTAATTCTTATATTAATTATTATATTAGTATCTTTCCAAATTCTTGTATTTATATTAATCAAATCAATTCAACTTATAATCTATAACAACAGTTGCTTATTTCATTTCAAAACCATTTTACTTTCATTTATCACATTCTTTTTAAATCATATCTGACAACTTATTCATTGTCTAAAACATAGAATAATATTATATAAAATCCTATGTCTAAAAATAGTTCATGTTCTTTGTAACAAACGTTACAAAACATATTTATAAACCACTAACTTTATTTACCAATTTGATTCCATTTCTAAAACTTTAAAATTTCCATGTACAAAATCTTTGGTAAATTTGTTTACGACAACTTAACATTTGTTTTCATTTTCACATCTTTAACTTTATTTAAAATCTCATTTGTCGTTCATTACCGACAGTTAAATATTCATTGTTGCTTTCCAGATCTTTAACTTAGCTTATATTCCCAACCTCGATCCCATTTAAATCACTACTTATTTCCAAATCTTCCGATTTGTAAATCTTATTCACGAAACGTTATTTAATCACATTTCATATTGTTTAAAAATACCGTTTGTTAAAACGATCATTTATCACAAAACATTTCTCTTTGAACTCTTTTACACATTCTCGTGTTTTCACGATCCAATGATCCTATTTTGAACTACACTTAAACTTCCCTTCCAACCGATAAGGCTTTTATAAAATCATTTCAACATTTAAATAGCCAATTCGATAAATTTATATCGTTTAAACATTTATTTTATAATCTCTTACATTTCTATTAGTTATATTTTAATTTTTTTAATAAAATTTGTAAATTTAACTTCGACTATTAACTTTTTCATAAAAATCGCATTTCAAAATCATATAAAAATATATTTATAACTTCGAGACCGCTCGAAATCCAATTAATATTGATTTCGAAAAATCATTTCATTTAATCGACGGTACTAAAGAGGCAAATGGCTACTATAGTACCAAACCGTAAAATATACACTAATTTCACATTTCATAACAAACAATTTAATCATATTGATAAACGTTATCAATATTATCCAACCTGTTATTCCCTGCAAAACAATGTTTATCATAACTCAAATCATTTAGTTCAAAATGGTCAATCAATATTCGGTTTTATTTAAATAGATGACATAAAAAGTTAAATAGTCAATAATAACTGTAATAAATAATACTGGGCAAATAACCGCAATTCAAGCATTCAACAAATTAACGTTTATACCATTATAAACGTTACCACTGAGGTAAATTACTTCAATTGGATTTAATCGTTAGAAATAACGATTAGTTTTTAATTTAATTAAAAGAACGTTTAATTTAACCGTTTCAGTCCACACATGAGTATAAAATCAACAACGAACAAATAGACAAACAACCATTAACAAGTACAACACATAATTATAAAACCTGACTTATATAAAATATAAATAGGGGAAAAACTGAGTGAGTTTAACTAACCTCGATTTGATTCCATTTGCTTCCAAGTCTATTTCAGAATGAAACGCTTGTTATGACGATTCCAATGTCCCCTGCTTGACTCAGATCTGTTAACATATGTATACGTTATATTTTATATATCGTTACGGTCTATATTAAATCTTAATTGATTATATTTTAAACTACATTAATGTGGTTATGCTACTTAGGCATGTTACAGTTTCTCAGGCAACGTTCATTACGTTATATATACTATTACTTAACACCCTTACTTCCGTTAGGCAAGATTAACCGTAAATTAGGCATATTCAGATTTACTAAAGCCACGTTACACAGGCATGTTCACACGTTTACATCTCGGGTCAGAAATATTACTAATACCAAGGTATGTGTGTACATTACTAAGATAACCCATTACGTTGATTTTTAAGCACTTATAACTATATGGTTCTTCTCATCCGCATGTTGAAATATATATATATATATATATATATATATATATATATATATCAAGATTAGGTACATAAGGTATAACAAATGGTTTGGGCGCATCTAACCAGGTTATTACTAACAATTTAATATATATATACACACTTTATTAGCTAAACCTTAACTTAGGTAAATTCAACCCTTAATTTGGCAATATTAACTGGATCGGCATGCGTCTTAATGTATATGGGATTAGACACGGCATAAAACCGATCAGACATGTTCACGGTTGGCCAAGTAAAACTGGTTTAGTAAAAAATAAAAAGTAATTTGGCAGTTTAAACCCTTAATTTACGTTCTTAAATAACTAAATTTGGCCAAGTAAAACTCACCACTACTATTCCCTTTTCTTTAATGTTATTCCTTCGAACAGGGCTCTCCAGAACTCACGCAAACCTCCCGTCGTTCCATCACTCTTCCCATTCCTCTAACTCGGACATAGCTACTATCCTCCATTCTCTTTTCAAATCCGTTCACTCATTTTTTTTCTTTTTTTTTCGTTCTTCTTCGCATGGCCACTCCATGCAAACCGAAAAAACACCTTCTGCCTGTACGTTAATCCCCCCTCCATCTTCCATATACTCCACACTTCATTCTAAACAAAAGGCTACAGGGCTTCCACTAGCTTCCCATCCCAACGTGCCCTTCTTCTTCTTCTTCTTCTTTTTGAAGGTCACGAGAGCCCAGTCCAGCATGTACGTCAGTCCACGCGCCCATGCATGATGCTAGGAATCCCACCGGCAGTTACAATGCTTGATCCCACGCTGAAATCATATCGCACCACTTTGCTTTCCCCCATTTCATCTCGTTTTACCCCAGTTTCTTCCTTTTTTTTCGAAAGTAAGGCCAAAGCCCCATGCTACCAGTACAGCCGCATTCACTCCATGCTCGTTCATTCCCTTGCACCATCCACTAACACCATCCCACTGCTGCTTCCAGTACACGTGCGAAAACTCCTCTCTGCTGGTTCTAACGTGACTCCTCCCTTCCTTCTTTTTCTTTGTTCGGCCTGAAATGCCCAGCTACCTAAAGTCGCAGATCTGAACGATTCCAAATGAGAAAGAAACAGAGCTCGAGTTCAACGCCAAGGCTATGGTCGTGAAGAAAATATGAATGCGAGATAAAACTTGGAATTTATAGTGGAGTAAAACACCCGTTTTGATTTTATTTTAAATGAAGGATTGGGTTCGGTTTCACTATCACAGGATGGAAGATGACGAAATGAGCAGGTCCTTTTATAGAGGAAGAACAGGTGGGGGTCACGTTTTCTATTGTTTGGCTAGCACGGTAGAAATTGATAGGTAGACACAGCAGAGGTAGTTTGGATCACAAGGGAACAAAGTTTGTTTGGCTCGCAAGAAATCAGTTATTTGGCCGACAACCAAAAGATAAAGAATTTTAATTACAAGAGACCGCTGCCAACCAAATGAATGATACAGCAAAAGGATTTTGTTTCTTAAGAAAACTTATGTCGTGGAGAAATCGTGTTAAAAACCACCATATAAAATTTCTGTTTTCTGATAAAAAGGTTAATCTTAGTGTAAAAAGGTATTCTGGACCCAATGGGACAAGTTTCGTTGAAATCCAACATCGTTTGAAAAAAATTCCTTTACAAAACCGGAAATCAACACGTGTTTAAATTTTTCTCGATCACCAGATACATCTGATCAACTTGAAACTTTGAAATCCTAAAATAATTTTTCAATACGAACCCAACGGCACTAGTTTCGTCGCATTCTTAGACCGTTTTCCGATAGGCTATTTTTACGCGCACTACAATGTCATTTTGGACACCAAATTACCCGGTTTTCAAAAATAACAAACTATATACCTATCCTGACTCTAATCGACGATACGAATTCAATGGAACTGGTTTCGCTACCAAATTCGATCGTCTACTCAAGTTATCCCCAATTATCCCTTTATTAAATTTAATTACGCGCTATAGAAAATGAAAGGGCGTTTACGGCTACCGTGACCACATATGACATCGGTTTGTCACACAATTCAACACCATACAATAATTTAACGTTACGGTCCCAATGAAACTGGTTTCGTCGAAAACAGAGTCCGTTTGCAAAACAACTATTTTAAAGGCCTATATTTAAATAGCGATTTTCATAGCGATTATTTTAAAATTTGATTTGGCCATAACTAACAATCTATAACATGAAATCTGGATTTTTCTCTTTCATATGAAAATTATCATCGATACGGTTCCAACGTTTCTTGTTTCACAGAAATCTGGCTTATATCGAATCCTGTATATTCAGTTGAAGTTCAAAATTCAATATTACGAACTACCACGCCATTTCGAGCTTGATTTATATATAAATAAAATTAACGTTAAAACTTCGTTTTAAATAACGAATTCAATATTAAAAACCATTAATATTCCAAATACAATATTTAAAATAGTAAATTAAATAAAATATTTGGCTACCAAAAATACGGGGCACTACATTCTTCCCCCCTTAAAATAATTTTGTCCTCGAAATTGCTAAGGCAAGAAAGAACGTTTAAACCCATAAATTTTCAAATCTAATTTTAAAATCGAAAACAATTCAATATCGTAAATAAATATTTTCAAAAATATCTTAAATTTTCTAACACATTAAATTCCCGGAAAAATTCAGCCGAGTCTCCCTTGTACGGAGTGACATCTGCGATATCGCAAGAACAAATAAAATATATACATCGACCTACACGGTCGAAAAACAAAAACCAAAAACCAAAATTTTATATTTTCTAGTAGGCGTACCTTTCGTGAGCGCTGTTGAGCATACCTGCTCAATTTATCGCGATTTGCTCAACCAAATCAAATCTCAAAACCATATGACACCTGTACTCAGCTTAATTAAACACATAAGCGATAATTACCTGAAATATTTAAATGCCACTTTATTTATTAACCAGAATGAATAAGATAACTCCCATAATCATATATCATCATTCATTTGCAAACATAGGTTTAAATAATCCATTCCACTTGAATTTATAATCCTGGGATTTAGTCTTCAATTCATTCAATGATATCATTAAACGGTTGATGAATTTTTATTCACCCAATCAATAATCAATCAACCACTAATGCACCATCAACTCGACCAAGTCAACGGAATTTTACATTCAATTATTGGTTTAACATATTTTAATTATCAATTTAGTTGATCTCAACATCATTTCTCAATTTAATTCACTCAACCAAGTTAAATTCAATTCAAATTCCTAATCCAAATTTAAATCAATCAACCATCCCAATATGTCAATAATATAATAAAATTGTTTCTTTTCTATACAAAAATATATTTAGGTAAAATTATTTCATTTACCCCCCCTTACAAAACATAAAACATTTATATAAAATTTACAAATACGCTCTCATATATATGCATTCAATCCTAATCTAACGTAATACTAACCCTATCTTTATCGAGTTACACCACAGAGCCAAGGTTATTGCTAAACCAATCGCTCTGATACCACTGTAACGACCCAAGGATTTTCGGCCTCGAAATTCGACATAAATACCTTTACCGTAACTCATGCCGACCTTCCAAACACCGAAAACACCTGAAACGTTATTAGAAAGAAATTAGAGGGTGAGAAAAGAAAGAAAGAAATATTAGAATAGAAGAAGAAGAACCCACACAACACAGAGTCTCATATCGCAGCGGAACAAAATATAATACAGAAATAAATCTTTATTGAGAGCTTTTAAAAATACTTACAATTTCAGAGTATATCATCTTTGGACAGTTATAATAACTTGTCCTCATATACAATACACAGCGGAATAAATACTAGGTACAATACGTTTGAACAACTGCAGCTCGCCTCTGGACTTCGCAGCATCCGATAACCTGAACCTGTACACCCGGTCTAACCCGAGCATTTACATAACACCGGCTCAGTCTGGTGAACCAGAGTGAGAAAAACTCGCACAGTATTAAAAGGAATCATCCAATTTGATTTTTAAGTTCCCAAAATCTTTTCGAAAGAAAAGGATAATTGTAAGACCAAATCCACACATAAATACAGGCGGTTTTTACCTTACGATAACCCAAACGTTTTTGAAATCAATATCATTTCTGATATTATAATAATGTCTAAATACAAGTAAATAACAATCTAGCAAAACGCTTGCATCTCACGCTCTGTATATAGTATACAATCAAAACCGCGACACTTATTTAAGATTGGATTCCGCCTATGACAAGGTATGGGACCACCTGCCGATAGTGTACTCTAGAGGCGAATACACTGGGTTCAACAAGAACGTCTTGCAACCCGGCCCACACATGACCGACCACTCATTTCGCTTGAGTGTATCGAATGTATTTCACTAACAGTTGGGCTCAAACCACCGTTTCCCGATAAGGGACAGCATCGAAATATCTTAAAGAAGGAAATAGATTTTCTCTAGATAGGTGATTATATACCCTAATGGGAGCGACCCACATAGCCATGCTGCCTGCCTGATTTTTGTCATTTCCCAGTTGATGAGGCTTGAGTCTACGCTTTATCACCACATCATATTTACTTCGAATGTCACATCGTCAGATCCATCAACAGTCACTAATTGACGTCCACGACAATACGTTACGTGTTAGCTAAAAGAAATTTCATTCCCAGATTCCCATTTTGGTACGGTTGGAGAAATCAATGTACGCGACCTTTCTGGAAATACTCCGTCAGACATTCATCCATACAAGTCACCCAGGAACAGGATGAACTGAAGGTACCCTCCTACTGCATTCTAGGAATCACCCTGAGAATCAGTAGCGAGAAGTCCTTGCGAACCCGTAGATTCCAACCAAGACAGAATCACAGTATATCTCTGCTTGCAATCAGAGATTTTAAGTAATCCTTTCACTTATGAAGATTAATGGTCTTCAATGCTCCATCTTGAATCAACATCTACAACGTATTCGTATTTGCTGGACGGAATGGTTTTCGAATATAAATTCGGTCCCGGTCTTTCCGTACCAACAATCGCATGGGCAAATTTGATAGTCGGTTATTTAACTATCAAATAAACAAATATTCATCAATAAAAGAAAATGGATTCACTGATCCAATACTCAATATCATTTAGCCTTTTTAACAAATCGTTTGTTAATTATACTCTTTAAAATTTTCCAATAGTTAGAACACCACTTTTATTTCTTATTATAAATAAGAACATTCTCCAAATTTATAAACTTTTTGGAACAGTTTATAACATCATTTATGGAGATCATAACTTAACTACTCTCGTTTATAAACCAATACTATTCTTGGATAATCATGTAGTCGTTCAAGTTGGGGTATTTTATTTACCTTTCAGACCTTGACTAACAACATTCATATCTTCAGAATAAATAGAATTTTATTAACCACACGTTCCTTTGAAAACGCAATTTAAATCTCGACAACGTTTACTTAATTAATCATTAAGTAAAATATTATTACTCTCTTCCTATTTGATGTAAATAAAATCCTTTTCACTATTATATACGAGCTCTGATTTTATTTAAAATAGAATCTTTATGATGATTCCTTGGTATCTCTTTATTCTTATATTACAAATGATTTCGATAACTCAAATTCATTTGTTTAAAATCACATAAACAAAATCTTTGTAAATCTTATATTAATTATTATATTAGTATCTTTCCAAATTCTTGTATTTATATTAATCAAAACAATTCAACTTATAATCTATAACAACTGTTGCTTATTTCATTTCAAAACATTTTACTTTCATTTATCACATTCTTTTTAAATCATATCTGACAACTTATTCGTTGTCTAAAACATAGGATAATCTTATATAAAATCCTATGTCTAAAAATAGTTCATGTCCTTTGTAATAAACGTTACAAAACATATTTATAAACCACTAACTTTATTTACCAATTTGATTCCATTTCTAAAACTTTAAAATTTCCATGTACAAAATCTTTGGTAAATTTGTTTACGACAACTTAACATTTGTTTTCATTTTCACATCTTTAACTTTATTTAAAATCTCATTTGCCATTCATTACCGACAATTAAATATTCGTTGTTGCTTTCCAAATCTTTAACTTAGCTTATATTCCCAACCTCGGTCTCATTTAAATCACTACTTATTTCCAAATCTGCCGATTTGTAAATCTTATTCACGAAACATTATTTAATCACATTTCATATTGTTTAAAAACACCGTTTGTTAAAACGATCATTTATCACAAAACATTTCTCTTTGAACTCTTTTACACATCTCGTGTTTTCACGATCCAATGATCCTATTTTGAAATACACTTAAACATCCCTTCCCACCGATAAGGCTTTTATAAAATCATTTCAACATTTAAATAGCCAATTCGATAAATTTATATCGTTTAAACATTATAATCTCTTACATTTCTATTAGTTATATTTTAATTTTTTATTTATAAAATTTGTAAATTTAACTTCGACTATTAACTTTTTCATAAAAATCGCATTTCAAAATCATATAAAAATATATTTATAACTTCGAGACCGCTCGAAATCCATTTGATACTCATTTCGAAAAATCATTTCTTTTAATCGACGGTCCTAAAGAGGCAAATGGCTACTATAGTACCAAACCGTGAAATATACACTAATTTCACATTTCATAACAAACAATTTTATCATATTGATAAACGTTATCAATAATATCCAACCTGTTATTCCCTGCAAAACAATGGTTATCACAACTCAAATAATTTAGTTCAAAATGGTCAATCAATATTCGGTTTTTATTTAAATAGATGACATAAACAGTTAAATAGTTAATAATAACTATAACAGATAGTACTGGGCAAATAACCACAATTCAAGCATTCAACAAATTAACGTTTATACCATTATAAACGTTACCACTGAGGTAAATTACTTCAATTGGATTTAATCGTTAGAAATAACGATTAGTTTTTAATTAAATTAAACGAACGTTTAATTTAACCGTTTCAGTCCATACATGAATATAAAGTCAACAACGAACAAACAAACAAACAACCATTAACAAGTATGAGTGAGTTTAACTCACCTCGATTTGATTCCATTTGCGTCCAAGTCTATTTCAAAATTAAACGCTTGTTACGACGATTCCAACGTCCCCTGCTTGACTCAGATCTGTTAACATATGTATATGTTATATTTTATATACCGTTACGGTCTATATTAAATCTTAATTGATTATATTTTAAACTACATTAATGTGGTTATGCTACTTAGGCATGTTATCATTTCCCAGGCAACGTTCATTACGTTATATATACTATTACTAAACACCATTACTTCCGTTAGGCAAGATTAACCGTAAATTAGGCATATTCAGATTTACTAAAGCCACGTTACACAGGCATGTTCACACATTTACATCCCGGGTCAGAAATATTACTAATACCAAGGTATGTGTGTACATTACTAAGCTAGCCCATTACATTGATTTTTAAGCACTTATAACTATATGGTTCTTCTCATCCGCATGTTGAATATATATATATATATATATATATATATATATATATATATATCAAGATTAGGTACATAAGGTATAACAAATGGTATAGGCGTATGTAACCAGGTTATTACTGACAATTTAATATATATACACACACTTTATTAGCTAAACCTTAACTTAGGTAAATTCAACCCTTGATTTGGCAAGATTAACTGGATCGGCATGCGTCTTAATGTATATGGGATTAGACACGGCATAAAACCGATCAGACATGTTCACGGTTGACCAAGTAAAACTGGTTTAGTCAAAAATAAAAAAATAAAAAGGAATTTGGCAGTTCAAACCCTTAATTTACGTTCTTAAATAACTAAATTTGGCCAAGTAAAACTCACTATTACTGTTCCCTTTTCTTCAATGTTATTTCTTCGAACAGGGCTCTCCAGAACTCACGCAAACCTCCCATCGTTCCATCACTCTTCCCATTCCTCTAACTCGGACAAAGCTGCTATCGTCCATTCTCTTTTCACGTCCGTTCACTTATTTATTTTTTCTTTTCTTTCTTTCTTTTATTTTCCGTTCTTCTTCACATGGCCACTCCATACAAACCAATAAAACACCTTCTGCCTGTACGTTACTCCCCCCCTCCGTCTTCCCTATACTCCACACTTCATTCTAAACAAAAGGCTACAGGGATTCCTCCAGCTTCCCATCCCAACATGCACTTCTTCTTCTTCCTTTTTTTTAGAAGGCCACGACAGCCCAGTCCAGCATGTACGTCAGTCCACGCGCCCAAGCATGATGCAAGGAATCCCATCGGCTGCTACAATGCTTGCTCCAACACTAAAATCATCTCGTACCTGTAACGACCCATATTCTACACATCATAGGATTGTAGAATATTTATTTCTTTCCCGTGTGAAGTCGTATGGTCATATAACTTTGGGAAACATTTATTTGAGTCATTTTCCCTGTTCATGATTTTTGTCGATTTTTAAATGACCATTTTGCCCCTAGTCAGTACTGTTTTGGCCATAACTTTTGATAGGGAAGGAATTTTGACCTAAAACCACTTCCATTAGATTCGTTTGATGGTTTCTCTTTCCGTAGAGTGGTCATAATAGCCAAACGGACTTACCGTTTGGGAGATATGGCTGAAACAAGGTTTGGAGGGTGAAAAACTGCATAATTGGGCTAAACCGGGTAGTTAGCAATTGGGCCCATAAGGGGATTTCGGGATTGGGGCTGTATAAGGGTTGATTAGGGTTAGAAAATATCCTTTTAGTCATTTTTCCAGCCACCACTTCATTTCATAGAACCCTATTAATGGCCTCTAACCTCTAAATCACTCCAAACCACTCGAAACTTGAAGAAAAGAGATTAGCAACGACAAATCAAGGCAAATCAACACCAAATCGGGATTAGAGCTGCTACAACACCTTGTTATCTTCACCAAATCAGAGATTTATTTCGGATCTTGTTTTATTTGTGGCTAAGGTGAGTGATTAGCTTGCTTTATGCACTAATTGGGGTTATTTGGGGTGATTAGTGCTAATTAGTGTTTTTAGACGAAAATAAATTCTGGAAAAATGTTTATAAAATCATAAATAATGTTTTAGACCTCTGATATGAGTTTGGGTTAATTTGAAGAAGTTTTGCTAATCATATGCTTAAACATGATTAAGAGGGATTAAGGGAAAACATGGGGTTTTGGCTATGTTTGATCCATTTTATCATATCATATGGTTGTTTTGGTGTTTGAGGTCACTTGTATGTGTTGTTATGACTCTTTGGTATGCTTTATGATTGATTTCAATAGTTAGAATGGTCGAAAACGTCGTCGAGAGACGTACAAACACTTGTTGGAAAGTCTCAGGAAAACTGCAGGTTTTCGGAGCGGATCGGAGGAGGGGCTCGGATCGGAAATGGCGATTGGGCAAAGACTCCGAACCGAACCGGAGATTGGCGCGACGCATTTGGCAAAAAGGAAGGCCATGTGTGTGGAACTGGATCGGATCGACTGAAGGCAAGGTGAACGGATCGGAGTAGGACTAAGGGACCGGATCGGATTAGAATAGGGGACGGAACAGAACAGGGCAACAAGAATTGGGATCGGATCGGAGGGAAGCAACGGATCGGAATGCAGGAAATAGGATCGGATCGAATTGGCATAGGGGGACGGAACCATATAAGGTAACCAAAGCTGGAGCGAAGAATAGAAGGGTGAAGCAACTTGACCCGACCCGGAGTAGACGCTCGACCCGACCCGCTTGAAGGACTCGACCCGACCCGACGTACACTGGGGCGACCTGAAGGATTTCGACCCGAACTGGCGTAGCTTAGGATAACCGATCCGAACCGATGGCGATGAATGAGCATGGATCCGAACCGAATCCAAGAGCAAAGAAGGAAGAATCGAACCGACCAGTATTAACCAATAACCCGAGATGCAAAGGTAGTACAAAAGGAAGTTAGAACCACTTACCAATGGATTTGTGCTTAGCGTTGGTAATAAGTTCACTTCATGATTGGACTTTGCTGCGGGACGTGTGCTAAGGAGTTGTCGATGTCTATGGCCTTGGATCACTAGGTGTTGGAGGTAGAGAGACAAACTCGGGCTTTGGATATGGTGCGACTAGGGAGCTACCTACCAATGGAGTGGGGTCATGGAAACGTTGGACGTGATCCCATAGGTATGGCGTTGGTGGTAGTAGGAATGTACATAGTCGTACAAAGTCGAGTTCTGTCGTTTTAGTAAAGTGCTCTAGTGATCGAAGAAGTGGATGTCGTATGCTTTACGCACTGAGTGAGAGATGGGAGGATGGTTGCTATGCTTGATTGTTTGACATACACATCCCCACCCCCGTATATTTACACACCATATGTTAGTGATATCTTAGAGTATTGTACCGTGTAGTACTAACTCTTTGATTGCAGGTCCAGGTTCAGGTATGACTTAGTATACCTGTTATTATTCTGTTTATGCTTGCTACCACTCATACCAGACTGATGTCTGACCCAGAGTTTTATGTTTCTTCTTATTACTCTGGGTGCTCACACGAGCAGACTAGAGACAGGGATAGCTGGAAGTGCGCTTGGTAGATGGACTGAAGACGAGCAGGAGGCTCCACGTATGTTATATAGTTATTCTCCCTGTGTCGTGATCGGTATCTACTTTGGGCATTAGTAGCATACCTATTTTGCTTATCTTAGAGACAGTATTTTGAAGTTGTAATAAGCTGTATTTGATATTTCCGCTACTCTGATGATGTTAGTTCAAGTTTTCAGCTTATGCACTGTCTCATCTGTTTTATGTCAAGTATATGTTGGTTATTATATTTTATCCCATGCGCTGTGAGACATATTACAGGTTCTTTATTTGGTTCATCTTCTTTCCTTCTCATTCTTTGGCGACCGTCCCATGCCAATTGGACATGTGTACAGCGCACAATTGGAGTAAATGTCGGTTGGTGCGGGGCGGGCCGTCACACTTGGTATCAGAGCTCTAGGTTGCGTAATTCACCTAGGGAAAGACACTAGGGAGAGATAGTACGTATATGAGAGCGCGTATTTGTGATTATTTTGGTTTTCAAAAGCTATATCTATATATAGTATTAGTATGTTTAAGAGTGAAGTCGCATTGCACTGCACTGGCACCACTATGGAGATGGTTAATCGTTTTCTCTTTAACAGATTTGACGATGAGCCGAGGAAGAGGTGCTGGCAGAGGGGCCAATAATGGGAATCCCCCTGACATGAGGGCTATGTTTACCAACCTCATGAGAGAGATGCTTGTGGATATTCAGAGGGAGGCTCCTAATGTTGCCAATGCTGGAGGTGTAGCGGTGCAAGCGCCTAGGGTCGATTTCGCCAAGCTGAGTAAGGATTACACTAATCTTGGTGGAAAGTCGTTTCACGGAACAGAGTCGGCCACGGATGTTCAAGATTGGTTGGATAGTTGTGACCGTATCTTCGATGACTTGGGTATCGAGGATGCGATGAAGAGAAGGCTAGCGTCTCGTCAGCTGCAAGGACGAGCGATGAATTGGTGGAATGCTATTAGGGCAGCCACACCAGAAGATCAAGTTACTTGGGATCAGTTTAAAGCTCGCTTTAGCGACAAGTATATCCCAGCTGCCCAGAAATCGGAACTGTTTAGGAAGTTCTTGGAGCTTAAGCAGAATGGGAGGGCAGTATCGGATTATGTTGCTGAGTTCGACACTTTGTCGAAGTATGGGTTATCTCTAATCGATACTCCCGAAAAGAAAAATGAGAGGTTCATCACTGGTTTGGATGAATACTTAGGGGAGAGGCTGATTAATCACATCGATGAGACGTTTGAGTCGATCGTGGGAAAAGCTTTGAGGTCAGAAAGTCTTTACCCTAAGCCGAAGACTGGGGTTGTTGCTGCATCTGCTGAAGAGCCAAAGCCGCAAGCAAGCGGTGGAGGCAAGAATAACCCTCAGAATAAGAGGAAGCAGAACCAAGCTAAGGATGGCCAGAAGAAAAGCAGGAAAGAAGTCGAGTGCTTCAAATGTGGAAAGAAGGGCCATTATGCAAGGGAATGTAGGGCCAAGACAGTGGGAAAGAAGTGCTTTAACTGTGGCCAAGAGGGACATTTTAAGGATAAGTGCCCGCAACCTCTGAAGGAGAATCAGATGGTGAAAGCATATGCCATCAATGTTGTTCCTTCTTCGTCGAATGCCCCAACTGCGGCGGAGAAAGGAAAGGGAGTCGTCATTCAAGGTATGCTTTCCATTTATGATCTTCCTGTTAGAGTTTTGTTCGATACCGGGGCTTCCCATTCCTTCATATCTAGTGACCTGGTAGATAGGTTGGGATTGGAACCCGAGTTAGTCGATAGACCATTAGCTGTGACGAACCCGATTGGTGGTTCAACAAACCTCAGTATGATCTGTCGTAATGTGGTCCTATCGAGTCATGGATGTATGTTTGTTTGTGATTGCTTTGTTTTGGGCTTTACTGGGTATGGCATTATTTTGGGAGTCGATTGGCTCCAAAGATACGGGGTGGTGGTAGACTGTGAGGGCTTTTTGGTGACAGTTAGGGCGGATGATGGGCGGAGGGTAGTGTTTGGTAATCTACCCTGTGATGGGGTAATGGCTAGTTTTGTAAATTCCCTCGACATTCCGCATGATGAGTTATCAGGTTTGCCCGTGGTTGGCCAGTACCCGGACATCTTCGAGGAAGTGACCGGACTTCCACCACACCGAGAGATTGAGTTTCGTATTGATTTAGTGAAAGATGCCAGACCTATAGTGATGCCACTTCGTCGTATGGCACCACGAGAACAGCGAGAGCTCGAGGTGCAAGTTAGCGATCTTATGAAGAAGGGATTTATTAGAAGAAGTGTCTCCGAGTGGGGAGCACCAGTTGTGTTTGCTACTAAGGCAGATGGTTCCCTTCGATTGTGTGTGGACTATCGCGAGTTAAATAAGGTGACGAGAAAGAATAAGTATCCTCTACCACGGATAGATGATTTGTTTGATCAACTGGAAGGAGCGAGAGTGTTCTCCCAGTTGGACCTCGCGACAGGATTTCATCAGCTCCGTGTAGCAGCTGATAGTATAGCTAAAACGGCATTTAGGACGCCGTCTGGGTTCTATGAGTGGTTGGTCATGCCATTCGGGTTGACCAATGCACCAGCATACTTCGTGGATCTTATGAATAGAGTATTCAGAGACCAAATGAACAAGTTTGTTCTTGTGTTCGTAGACGATATCCTTGTTTACTCGAGGACAGAAGAGGAACACAAGGAACATTTGAGAATTGTGTTGGAGGTGTTGAGAAGACACCAATTGAGAGCGAAGTTTTCTAAGTGTCACTTCTGGAGGAGGGAAGTGAGGTTCTTGGGCCATGTTGTTTCAGAGAATGGTATTGCCGTGGACCCTGCGAAGGTGGCTACGGTACAAGATTGGTCTGCGCCCAAGAATGCAAAGGATGTAAGAAGCTTCTTGGGGTTAGCTGGATATTATCGTAAGTTTATCAAAGACTTCTCCAAGACAGCGGCACCGCTGACTCGGTTGACTAAGAAGAATCAAGCCTTCGTTTGGGACGGAGGGTGTGAAAATGCATTCAAGAGTCTAAAGGAAAAGTTGACGCTTGCGCCAGTGTTGGTCATTCCTAAGGGAAATGAAGAGATGACGGTATACACGGATGCTTGTGGTACCGGACTGAGTGCGGTATTGATGCAAGGAGGTAGGGTTGTAGCTTATGCTAGTCGACAGCTAAAGCCACATGAGAAGAAGTATCCTACCCATGATTTGGAATTAGCAGCGATTGTATTTGCGATGAAGATGTGGAGACATTACCTCTTGGGAGAAAGATTTGAGCTGTTTACCGATCATAAATCGTTAAAGTATCTCTTCTCTCAGAAAGATCTGAATCTCCGTCAGCAAAGATGGTTAGAGTTCTTAGCTTCGTATGATTTTGATATCGCATATACACCTGGGAAGGGTAATGCGGTAGCCGATGCCTTGAGTAGGAGACATGCCAGCTTAGGGGCAATGTTCCTTGAATGGAAGCAGCTGGAGTATATTGCGGGGTTTGATTTCAGACCAAGGTGCGAATTGGATCCAGTTATACTATCTAGCTTGACGATCAGACCCACTTTGATTGAGAGGATTGGTTCCAGTCAAAGGAACGACCCTAATTTATTGGAAGTCATCTCCAAGTTGGAAATGAATATCGATGGAGAGATGGACAAGTATGGGCTTGATCGAGATGGATGGCTTCGGAAGAATGGAAAGCTTGTTGTACCCAATGTCGATGGATTGAGGGATGAAGTGCTTAGAGAATGTCATCACTCAAAGCTAACTATACACCCCGGTGGTAATAAGATGTATAGAGACATGAGACAGACTTACTACTGGGAAGGGATGAAAAGAGACGTTGGGAAGTTTATATCCAAATGCATGAATTGCCAGCTAGTTAAAGCCGAGCAGAAGAAGCCTAGTGGGTTGTTGCAACCATTAGAAATTCCCGAATGGAAGTGGGAACAAGTTTCGATGGATTTTATCGATGGTTTACCGAGGACCAGATCGGGACATGATAGCATTTGGGTAATTGTGGATCGACTGACCAAGAGTGCAAGATTTATACCAGTTAAGTCGACCAGAACGGCAGCCAAGTTGGCAGAACTATATATGAAGTGGGTAGTGAGATTTCATGGAGTACCCAAAGGCATTGTGAGTGACCGAGATCCGTTGTTTACTAGTGGATTTTGGGAGAGCTTACAAGAGGCTTTAGGATCAGAATTACATCTCAGTACCGCGTATCATCCTCAGACCGACGGTCAGACGGAGAGGGTGAATCGGATATTGGAAGATCTCTTGAGGGCTTGTATATTGGATTTCGGTGGATCATGGGATGACCATTTGCATCTAGTGGAGTTTGCATATAATAATAGCTACCAATCCAGTATCAGTATGGCTCCATATGAAGCTTTGTACGGAAGACCGTGCAATTCACCATCATGTTGGATAGAGACTGGCGAGAAGTTTGTGCTTGGACCAGATGTGGTGAGAGAAACTTCCGATAAGATCAAGATCATTCAGCAACGAATTAAAGCTGCTCAGGATAGGCAGAAAAGCTATGCTGATAAGAGGAGAAGAGACTTGAAATTCTCCGTTGGTGACTTGGTGTTTGTCAAGATCTCTCCTTTGAAAAGCGTGATACGATTTGGCAGGAGAGGCAAGTTGGCACCAAGATTTGTGGGTCCTTTCCAAGTTCTCGAGGAAGTTGGGAATTTGGCGTATAGGGTTGGCTTACCAGAGAAAATGGCAGGAGTTCACAATGTGTTTCATGTTTCCCAACTAAGGAAGTTCGTTCACGACTCAAATGTGACTATTTCACCTGATCAGTTAGAGGACTTCGAAGTAGAACCTGAGGCGGTTGAGAACCGCAAGCCGATTCGTATTGTGGGGCATGATACGAAGCAACTTCGAAGAAAGTCGGTGAAGCTAGTCAAAGTTCAGTGGGGCGAGGACGAAAATGATTGTGCTTGGGAGACAGAAGAGAGCATTAAAAAGGCTTATCCAGAACTCTTTGCCTGGTAAGATTTACTTTGCGATTTAGTTATTCCGCATGCTAGGATAGACTTGTTTTGCTTGTTTTGCATGTTTGATGGTTGTTTTATGATTGATAGGCATGCGGGACCCTTGTGTGTATTTGATTAGGGAATTTCGGGGGCGAAATTTCTTAAGGGGGGAAGAGTGTAACGACCCGTATTCTACACATCATAGGATTGTAGAATATTTATTTCTTTCCCGTGTGAAGTCGTATGGTCATATAACTTTGGGAAACATTTATTTGAGTCATTTCCCCTGTTCATGATTTTTGTCGATTTTTAAATGACCATTTTGCCCCTAGTCAGTACTGTTTTGGCCATAACTTTTGATAGGGAAGGAATTTTGACCTGAAACCACTTCCATTAGATTCGTTTGATGGTTTCTCTTTCCGTAGAGTGGTCATAATAGCCAAACGGACTTACCGTTTGGGAGATATGGCTGAAACAAGGTTTGGAGGGTGAAAAACTGCATAATTGGGCTAAACCGGGTAGTTAGCAGTTGGGCCCATAAGGGGATTTCGGGATTGGGGCTGTATAAGGGTTGATTAGGGTTAGAAAATATCCTTTTAGTCATTTTTCCAGCCACCACTTCATTTCATAGAACCCTATTAATGGCCTCTAACCTCTAAATCACTCCAAACCACTCGAAACTTGAAGAAAAGAGATTAGCAACGACAAATCAAGGCAAATCAACACCAAATCGGGATTAGAGCTGCTACAACACCTTGTTATCTTCACCAAATCAGAGATTTATTTCGGATCTTGTTTTATTTGTGGCTAAGGTGAGTGATTAGCTTGCTTTATGCACTAATTGGGGTTATTTGGGGTGATTAGTGCTAATTAGTGTTTTTAGACGAAAATAAATTCTGGAAAAATGTTTATAAAATCATAAATAATGTTTTAGACCTCTGATATGAGTTTGGGTTAATTTGAAGAAGTTTTGCTAATCATATGCTTAAACATGATTAAGAGGGATTAAGGGAAAACATGGGGTTTTGGCTATTTTTGATCCATTTTATCATATCATATGGTTGTTTTGGTGTTTGAGGTCACTTTTATGTGTTGTTATGACTCTTTGGTATGCTTTATGATTGATTTCAATAGTAAAAATGGTCGAAAACGTCGTCGAGAGACGTACAAACACTTGTTGGAAAGTCTCAGGAAAACTGCAGGTTTTCGGAGCGGATCGGAGGAGGGGCTCGGATCGGAAATGGCGATTGGGCAAAGACTCCGAACCGAACCGGAGATTGGCGCGACGCATTTGGCAAAAAGGAAGGCCATGTGTGTGGAACTGGATCGGATCGGCTGAAGGCAAGGTGAACGGATCGGAGTAGGACTAAGGGACCGGATCGGATTAGAATAGGGGACGGAACAGAACAGGGCAACAGGAATTGGGATCGGATCGGAGGGAAGCAACGGATCGGAATGCAGGAAATAGGATCGGATCGAATTGGCATAGGGGGACGGAACCATATAAGGTAACCAAAGCTGGAGCGAAGAATAGAAGGGTGAAGCAACTTGACCCGACCCGGAGTAGACGCTCGACCCGACCCGCTTGAAGGACTCGACCCGACCCGACGTACACTGGGGCGACCTGAAGGATTTCGACCCGAACTGGCGTAGCTTAGGATAACCGATCCGAACCGATGGCGATGAATGAGCATGGATCCGAACCGAATCCAAGAGCAAAGAAGGAAGAACCGAACCGACCAGTATTAACCAATAACCCGAGATGCAAAGGTAGTACAAAAGGAAGTTAGAACCACTTACCAATGGATTTGTGCTTAGCGTTGGTAATAAGTTCACTTCATGATTGGACTTTGCTGCGGGACGTGTGCTAAGGAGTTGTCGATGTCTATGGCCTTGGATCACTAGGTGTTGGAGGTAGAGAGACAAACTCGGGCTTTGGATATGGTGCGACTAGGGAGCTACCTACCAATGGAGTGGGGTCATGGAAACGTTGGACGTGATCCCATAGGTATGGCGTTGGTGGTAGTAGGAATGTACATAGTCGTACAAAGTCGAGTTCTGTCGTTTTAGTAAAGTGCTCTAGTGATCGAAGAAGTGGATGTCGTATGCTTTACGCACTGAGTGAGAGATGGGAGGATGGTTGCTATGCTTGATTGTTTGACATACACATCCCCACCCCCGTATATTTACACACCATATGTTAGTGATATCTTAGAGTATTGTACCGTGTAGTACTAACTCTTTGATTGCAGGTCCAGGTTCAGGTATGACTTAGTATACCTGTTATTATTCTGTTTATGCTTGCTACCACTCATACCAGACTGATGTCTGACCCAGAGTTTTATGTTTCTTCTTATTACTCTGGGTGCTCACACGAGCAGACTAGAGACAGGGATAGCTGGTAGTGCGCTTGGTAGATGGACTGAAGACGAGCAGGAGGCTCCACGTATGATATATAGTTATTCTCCCTGTGTCGTGATCGGTATCTACTTTGGGCATTAGTAGCATACCTATTTTGCTTATCTTAGAGACAGTATTTTGAAGTTGTAATAAGCTGTATTTGATATTTCCGCTACTCTGATGATGTTAGTTCAAGTTTTCAGCTTATGCACTGTCTCATCTGTTTTATGTCAAGTATATGTTGGTTATTATATTTTATCCCATGCGCTGTGAGACATATTACAGGTTCTTTATTTGGTTCATCTTCTTTCCTTCTCATTCTTTGGCGACCGTCCCATGCCAATTGGACATGTGTACAGCGCACAATTGGAGTAAATGTCGGTTGGTGCGGGGCGGGCCGTCACAGTACCACTTTGCTTTCCCCCATTTTATCTCGTTTTGCCCCAGTTTCTTCCTTTTTTTTGAAAGTAAGGCCAAAGCCCCATGCTACTAGTACATCCGCATTCACTCCATGCTCGTTCATTTCCTTGCACCATCCCACTGTTGCTTCCAGTAGACATGCGAAAACTCCTCTTTGCTGGTTCTAACGTGACTCCTCCCTTCTTTCTTTTTCTTTGTTTGGCCTGAAATGCACAGCTACCTAAAGTAGCAGATCTGAGCGATTCCAGATGATAAAGAAACAGAGCTCAAGTTCGATGCCAAGGCTATAGTCGTGAAGAAAATATGAATGCGAGATAAAACTTGGAATTTATAGTGGAGTAAAACACCTGTTTTGATTTTATTTTAAATGAAGGATTGGGTTCGGTTTCACTATCACAGGATGGAAGATGGCGAAATGAGCAGGTCCTTTTATAGAGGAAGAACACGTGGGTGTCACGTTTTCTATTGTTTGGCAAGCACGGTAGAATTGGATTGGTGACACGGCAGAGGTAGTTTGGATCACAAGGGAACAAAGTTTGTTTGGCTCGTAAGAAATCAGTTATTTTGGCGACAACCAAAAGATAAAGAATTTTAATTACAAGAGACCGCTGCCAACCAAATGAATGATACTGCAAAAGGATTTTGTTTCTTAAGCAAACTTATGTCATGGAGAAATCGTGTTAAAAACCACCATATAAAATTTCTGTTTTCTGATAAAAAGGCTAATCTTAGTGTAAAAAGGTATTCCGGACCCAATGGGACAAGTTTCTTCGAAATCCGACATCGTTTGGAAAAAAATTGCTTTATAAAACCAGAAATCAACACGCGTTTAAATTTTTCTCGATCACCAGATACATCTAATCAACTTGAAACTTTGAAATCCTAAAATAATTTTTCAATACGAACCCAATGGCACTAGTTTCGTCGCATTCTGAGATCGTTTTCCCGTTAGGCTATTTTTACGCACACCGCAATGCCATTTTGGACACCAAATTACCCGGTTTTCAAAAATAACAAACTATATACCTATCCTGACTCTAATCGATGATACGAATTCAACGGAACTGGTTTCGTGGCCAAATTCGATCGTATACTCAAGTTATCCCCAAATATCCCTTTATTAAATTTAATTACGTGCTACAGAAAATGAACGGGCGTTTACGGCTACTATGGCCATATATGACATCGGTTTGCCACACAATTCAATACCATACAATAATTTAACGTTATGTTTCCAATGAAACTGGTTTCATCGAAAACAGAGTCTGTTTGCAAAACAGCTATTTTAAAGGCCTATATTTAAATAGCGATTTTTATAGCGATTATTTTAAAATTTGATTTGGCCATAACTAACAATCTATAACACGAAATCTAGATTTTTCTCTTTCATATGAAAATTATCATCAATACGGTTCCAATCTTTCTTGTTTCACAGAAATCCGGCTTATATCGAATCCTGTATATTCAGTTGAAGTTCAAAATTCAATATTACGAACTACCGCGCCATTTCGAGCTCGATTTATATATAAATAAAATTAAAGTTAAAACTTCGTTTTAAATAAAGAATTCAATATTAAAAACCATTAATATTCCAAATACAATATTTAAAATAGTAAATTAAATAAAATATTTGGCTACCAAAAATACGGGACATTACATCAATACCCAGACAACTGTTCAACTTAACTAATCTCCAGTCAGCTTCTATTTCCTTTAACTCCATTTTAGTTCCTGTTTCAAACCCTATTTCAAACCCTATTTCCTTTATAAATATTTTATTTGCAAAATATTTACTTAAATTCTTTATTCACATTAAATGTAAATAATATTTCTTCTTTGCAATCAAAACAGTTTGATTTCGTATTTAAAATAACATCCCAAATCCAATTTATATTTATACTTCTGATTATAGAATTATTTATATAAACTCTCATTTTATTCTTCTAACACTTACAATCCCATTTATAATCACCTTTATAAATGCTGCTCAAATTCCATTCAAAATATCGCTGTTAAAACCGATTCCTACTTCTCTATATAAATTCAGTCTTATATATTCTATTTATCAAATGATAAATATTTTTTTAATTTATAAAACATTATTTATTAATTAATCTTCTAAATCTATTTGTTAAAAAAGATTTCTATTTAATACCCACTTTAAACAATCTTCTCATTGTTCTTTTATATCTCATCAAATATCCCTTTTATAATTCTATTTACTTTCTAAATAAATATTCCTTTTATACTTCTATTTATTTTCTATATAAATAATCCTTTTATAAAATTCTTTGAGTTTATAAATATTTATTATTTTCAATTTACACTTTGAAAATTCCCTTTTCACATTCCGGTATTTCTTATGGTATTTAAAATACCAAATAACCATGATCAACATCATCTACACACCCATAATCAATCACAGATTTTATATCACATCATATATCACAATATATGAAAACAAATAGTATTATAAATATTGAGGAATCCAGTTGGATCCTTGCAACCTGTCTCCCTGCATCACAAATGTTAAACAATATAAATAACATCGATTTCATTTCAATATGAAATATTCCGATAAACAGAATCAATATTTGATTAACGATTTATATATATCGTTATCTATAGTTTCAATCACTAAATCAGCAATTCAACCAAACAATCATCACACAGCAATCAATCATCATTTATCAACCCTAGATTATATTTATAAAAATATAAACTGGCAGAGTTAGTGAGTTTTACTCACATTGGACGGTCATAGTTAAATAACGATAAGCGATCGTCGATTCGCTTCAGATCTGGCAATTTATTTTTCTATAAATTGTAATGAGCTCTAATTCACTATGAATCAATTCCATTGTGTAGTGTTCATCCATACGATCCAATCGGATCCTGTTTCGTTGAATTCGGTTAACATATGAACAAGATACAATTATTTAAAATTAATACATTATTTAAATTTAATTAAACTAACATTTATTTCGAACGGTCCTCAACCATTTAAACTTTGTCGGCCCATCGCTTTAAACCTGAATGAATAATAATCCGTCTTATTGGATAAGAACCGCAAGTTGCTGGCATATGTAACGACCCAGATTTGTGATTGATTTAATTGAAATATTTAATATAGTTTTAAATATTAAGTTGATATTTTTAATCGATTTTTATATTGAATTATCAAATTAATATCGAATATATTAAATTATCGCAATATGAAAAATAATTTAATTGGAGATTTTAAACTAAATTGAAATCAATTTAGATAATTTATAGAAATTCAATTTAAAAGGAATCGATAATAATAATTTATTATCGAAGATTCATTTGTTTAAAATTTAAATTATTTTGGTTATTATATATATATATACGTTCAAATTAAATTGTATAATCTATTTTGTGAGTTCAGAATAGCGTTATAACATTTAAACGACAGTGCTTACGTTAAAATAGCGGTTCGTTTGTGAACCCTGATTTATTTTTATGGATAAGAACGAAATCAAATCGAAGAATCAAATCGATATCTATTTAAAAAGGTTAAAAATCACTTTATATTAAATCGTATTAAATAGAAATCAAATCGTATTAAATATGCATTGTACTTCACCCTGCATTCCTTTATTTCTCGTGTACTTCTGGTCTCCTCTCCACTTCTATAAATCGCGACAATCCCATTTCAGTTCTTTCTGTTTTTTCCTTCTATGGAAATCGATTCGATTGGCAAACATCAGAAACCAAATGAGAGGGAATCCGTTCCTTTCCTTCAACCTCAGAAACCAAATCAAAGTCAACCCCTTTTTGTTTCTACAAACCGCGCTCTTCTTCCTTCTAGAATAAATCGAGCCTCTTTAAGGGAACCGCGATGAGCGTCGAGCTTTGAGGGATGGGGTTCGCGGGTGTTTAGGGTTATCGCGATTCCTGAGGAGCTCAAAAATCAAATTTTAGGGAAAACTACTGTCGATTTTGGAGAGGTTCGAACCAATTATGGTTCAATACTTGTTGTAGTTATTGACGATCAAATCGAGATCGTAATGGAAAGCAGTGGGTCACGAGTATGTTTTTGTGGAGTTCGGTTCCAATAAAATGTCAAGCTCTATACTGAGTTGATCGACGTTGCGATTTGAGGGAGGTCGAGTGTTTGGAGGCAAGTATGTCAGGAACGATGATGAGGAAATTTTGGTTGTTTTTGGACCAAATTTTATTCGAATGAGGGTCGATGTTCCTTACTGTAGCGTGGCTTAAAGGTTGGTTAAGGCAGATTGAGGCGCTGACGCAAGTAGAAAAGAAGGGATAGGGGTGTGTCGAGATTTTGAGGAAGAAGGCTATTATCAAAGGCTTAAGGTATTAAATAAAAGTAATTAGTTATAATCGGTAATTAATGAAATTAATATATATTTTTCTCTCGTAAACTTGTAATATTAATAACCTATTCATACGTTCTTAGATTCAAGCGAAACCGATTATGTTGGATTCGGATTTGGTAAAAGCTTCGCAGTGGGATTGATCCCAAGTGATTTGGAGCTAATAAGGGTTTCTAGTTAAATTAAACTTATGTTTAATTTAATCGGAATAAATCGCTACTTCAACAAATAAAAAACCTGGTGAGTAAATCTCACACACTGTTTTATATTTAAATTTATTTTTATCATAAAAAAATAAATTTGTTGGTTGCTTGGGTGCATGAATGAATTGTTGAATTTTTGTGGTTATTGGATATTTCCCGCAATACTATTAGCCGATGCCCGCAGTATCATTAGCGGATGACCCTACGCCCACGTATATAAGTGGATCCCCTTTTATACCGTGGTATCCTGCCACGAAGCAGGATGGGTATTATTTCTGTTAACTAATGTCTGTGGATGCAGGAGAACAGGTTGGAGGGATCCAACTGGATTCCTCAAAAAAATATTATCTGTTTGTTTGCATATATACTGTCATATATAATGTGTAAGAAAACCAAAAATAAATAATTGGTTGTTTGGTGTTTAAATATCACTGGGCCTAAATGTTGATTTATAAAAATACCCTAAAAGGGGTATTTGAGATTTAAAAGGGGAATTCTATTTTTCTAAAATAGAATTTGAATTTTTAAATAGATTTGAAATATAAACTTGTTTTGAAAAATAAAACAAGTAGTTTCTTTATAAACGAAGTTTATAAATAGTTCTTTTATAAACGAAGTTTATAAATGAAGTGAAAAGAATTATCATTGGATAATTCAGAAATAAAAATACAAGTGTGAAATTGAAAAGGGAAATCTATTTTTTAAAAGTAAAAATATCGATTTTAAAAGAAATTGAAATCGAGACTTGTTTAAGAATGAATATAAAATTAAAAAAGGAATTGAAATAGAATTTGAATTCAAAGGAATTCAAATGGATTTGAATAAAGAAAGTTCAAATGAAATTTAAAATATAGAATTTGAATATAGAAAAAGTGAAATTGGAAAACGTGTTGAAAAGAGAATTCAAATGGAGTTTAACTATAGGATTTGAATAATAGAATCCAAATGGAGTTTAAATATAGAAATTGAATAAGAGGAATTTAAAAAGAATTTGAATAAGAGGACTTTAAATTAAATTTGAATAGAGAATTCAAATGGAATTTAAACTATGGAATTTGAATAGAGAATTCAAATGGAATTTAAAATATGGAATTTGAATATAGGATTCAAATAGAAAATTCAAAGGGAAATTGAATATAGAAATTCAAATGGAGTTTGAATATATGAAATTCAAAGGAAATTCAAATATAGAATTTGAACGTAGAAATTCGAATGGGATTTGAATAAAGGTAATTCGAATATAGAAATTCAAATAGAATTTGTAAAATAGAAGCAAATTGAAATTTGAATATAGAATTTCAAATAGAAGTGAAATAGATCGGAAATACTATGTTGAATTGGGAAAATTTGATTTGATATATATTAAAAATATATCATAATGAAGTGGAATTTATTATAGATGAAGTTTAAACGTTTATATTTATAAATATAATTAAAACGAACTCGCTGCAGCGTGGCAGTTCGGAAATTGTCATTTCGAACTTCAATTGAGTATACAGAACTCAATTGAAGTTAAAATTCTTTGTAACAAGAAACGTCAGGACGGATTTGATAATAGTTTTCTAATGAAGGAGAAAAATCTGAATTTCGTGATATATATTTTGAGTTAGGTCAAAATCAAATTTTCAGAAAAACAGCGCCATAACCATTTAAAAACCATAACGGTTTATTTAATTTTATAAAAGGATTTTAAGCAAATAAAATCCAATTTTCTATTTAGAAAAATCCAGATTTGAGTTATAAAATATATCGGAACTCAAGTGGAGTAATGAGTTGATTTTTGAAACAGAAATCAGATTTTTGATTATTGAATAGAATTAACTGATTTTAATAGAAATTAGTTAATGAGATTTTGAATTGATATTGGGCTTTGAATAAGCGAATTCGATTTGGAAATTTATATTCGAAATCGAAAAGAAAAATAGAATTGAAATTGAAATTCAATTTGTTTATGAGCAAGTTAAATATTTTGTTTGAAAATGTTATGTTCAAACAAAGAAGTGAAATAGTCAAAATAGCAAATTAAAGAGTAAATGGGTGAAACTGAATTCAAACGATTGGATTGAGTTGAATTGAATTGAAAACAGGTGAGCATGTGTTAGACAGGTAGGGGATGAAGTATATGAAGAATTTAATTTATGTTCCCGACAAAAAGGTACATGTTTAAATTCATATATGAGATTTTATGCGCCGTATCGGCAAGCCGCTTGGTTTTTTTTCTTTTTCTTTTGGATTGGTGAGGGCCATGGGAGGCTATTTGAAATATCCCGATGCTGCCGGTACAAGGGAGGTTATGGCGAATTTTTCTGGGAAATTAAGGAGTTAGAATATTTATAAGATAATTTGATAGTTAAAAATCAATGTGTCGATATATATAGAATTTGATTGGAAACGAAATAAAAAAATAGAATATTGTAAACAAAAAGGGAAATCTATAAATTAGAAATAGAAAGCGAACCATATACATGTTTTAAAAACAAATAATTGGATTTTATAGTGTGTTTATTCGAGGTTAGTGGTTTCGTTGTTTTGAAGTTGAGGATGTTTTCAGTCAAGGTCTGAGAGGTAATTTTACCCCAACTTGATTGATTTCATTTTTAATTGATAAATAGCAAGATCCAATCTTGAAAAGAAGTGTTGGATAATAGTTAGTTGAATAAAATATTTTGGGTTGTTGTAACGATGTCTACACAGCATTCGTTTTAATCCAAGTGATGGAATTTTGGAAATATAACAGTAAATATTTCCTGAGTATAATTAGAGTAGTCGGAAAAGAGACAAGTGATTGAAATTGTTTTTTTCAAATACAAATAGAATATATTTTCTAACTATAGAAAATAATAGAAGGTGATTTGTGGAAATGTTTTCAAAATAGCGTAAGAGGCCAAGATGATTATCGAAATTATTTGGTTAATAAATATTGATAGAGAAATAGAGAAGTGAATTAATTAATGAAATATTAATTACAGGCCCAGTGATTGATTGATGTTATGGATGAATGGATGTTTGTTTATTTTTCTTCGATAGTTAAATAACCGACTATCGAAGTGTTTGCCAATATCGTTGTCAATAGGGAGAGACCGGTTGGATTATTATCCGTGAACCACTCTGTATTGGTAGTAGCGTTGCGAATCAGATTATATGAAGATAATCGAAGACGGAGTGAAGTGCAAGGGCTTTTTCTGTTAATAGAAATTGTGCCTTCGGTTCCGTTCAGTCCCAGAACGAACGTATATGGACGAATGTCTGACAAAGTATTTCCAATGATCAAATATGATTGTTCTGTACAAATATACGTGTTGGCAACGAATTTATTCCCTTAGCATAACATCCAGAATATTTGTGCAAATCAATTAGCGATTAATGGATCTGACAATGTGGCATTCAAAGTGATTGTGCTATCAATGAATAGAAATTAATCGTAGCTTCAGGCCTCAACAACCGGGAAATGACAAAAATCGGGCAGGCAGCATGGCTATGTGGGTCGCTCCCATTAGGGTGTATTATCACCTATCTAGAGATTCACTTAATTCCATATTCTATTCGATGCTGTCCCTTTTCGGGAAACGGTTGCTGATCCCAAGCGTTGGTGATATACATTCGATACACTCATGCGAAATGAGTGGTCGGTCATGTGTGGGCCGGGTTGCAAGATGTTCTTATTGAACCCAGGTGTATTCGCTTCTTGAGATACATCATCGGAAGGTGGTCCCATACCTTGTCATAGTTGGAATCCAATCTCCAATAAGCACCCTGCGGTTTTTGATTTCATACTGTATACGTAGAGCGTGAGATGCAAGCGTTCTACTATTTGGTTATTTATTTTGATTAGACATTATTATAATATCACTGGATTTTCGTATCAAAGTGTTTTGGGTTATCTTAAGGTAAAAACCATCCGTGTTTATGTACGGATCGGTCTTACGGTTATCATTTCTTTCGAAAGGATTTTGAAGTTAAACAAATGGTTGGAGTTTACTCACACCAGTCCTATGACTGACCCAGAGTTTATTTTGTTTGCTTTCCACTTGGGTGCCCAAATTTGTGCGGGCAATCAAGTAGTCGAGATTTTTCAGATTCACTTGGAAGAGCTGGAAGCAGGAGGCTTCACCAGTTAGCTATAGACTATCATATATTCCGCTGTGAACCATGTTTGTATCTGGAGATAGGTTTTTATAATAGTTCCAGGAATAACTGTTGTGCTCTGATAATGGTATGTATATAAAGTTACTGATTTGTATTTCAAAATTTATGTTATATAATATATTTTATTCGTTCCACTATGAGATTTGTCTTCTTTGTTTTCTTCTATTCTAATATTTCTTTCTTTCTATTTCTCATCCTCTAACTTCTTTCTAATAACGATTCGTATTTCTGTGTCATTTGGGTTGAATGTGTGGTGTTATTAGTCAACTCAAAGGGTACGGATTTGCGGGCCTTTTATAGTTGGTATCAGAGCTTAGGTTGAGTGAATACATAGGCTTGCGTGTCATGTGCTCATTAGAGATAGGGTCAGTAGTTCCCTAGAATGAGTTGAGTGTATATATACGAGAGAGGGTATTTGTAAAGTGATATAAAAGTTGTTTTATATTGTGTTGGCTAGTCTGTTGAGTGGTTTATGAATTCTGGTAGAATCGTGGGACGCCACGACGTCGATAGGAGTTTGTAAATTCTATTTTGATATAGAAAGAATAATTTTTGAAATTATTATAATATACAAATGTGTTGGTTGTTATTATTATAATCAAATGAGATTATAAAAATTGAAATGGTTATTTATAACCAAACAGAATTTGTATATGAATGAAATATATACAAATGAGATGAATTAAAATTGAATTCAGAACAGAATTTGGAATATTAAATCCTGGGAAGTTGGAAAATATTTTCTAAAGTATATTAAAATAATATAACTTTGTTTTGAAAGGGATTTTTGAATAAAAATCATTTTTGAATGGATTCTGAAAGTGTTAAAGCACTGAACTCACTTCAGTGGCTGGGAAATAATTCTGATGATGACTGCAGCATCATCAGTGTTCATTTTCGAGTTTCTAAGTGATGGATTGCTACCTTAGAAAAGTTTTATGGAAATTTGTTTTGAAAGAAAACAAGTGGTTTGAAAATTCAAATATTTGAATTTGAAATGGAAATAAATATATATGTATATATTTATGTGATTTCAGAAGGATTCGAAAGGAAAACCCAGAAATTTGAATTCTGAAGTTTAAATTTAACTGAAGTAAGTTAAATGGATCGAGGTAAATAAATTAATGAAATTCAAATTGAATAAGATTGAATAGAATTTGAATTGGGTGAAGATCATTTAGATTGAATGTGTGAAAACCAAAAGTTTTGGTTGGAGCTTATTTGTTGAAATATGAAGAGGTGAGTTTCAACATAAGTGAGATTTTGAAAAGTAATGGGTTTATAGTATTTTCCTACCTTAGCAATTTCGAGGACGAAATTATTTTTAGGGGGGAACAATGTAATGACCCAGATTTGTGATTGTTATAATTGAAATATTTAATATAGTTTTAAATATAGAGTTGATATTTTAAATCGATTTTTATAATGAATTATCAAATTAATATCGAATATATTAAATTATCGTAATATGAAAAATAATTCAATTGGAGATTTTAAACTAAATTGAAAACAATTTAGATAATTTATAGAAATTAAATTTAAAAGGAATCGATAATAATAATTTATTATCGAAGATTTATTTGTTTAAAATTTAAATTATTTTGGTTATTATATATATATATATACGTTCAAATTAAATTGTATAATCTATTTTGTGAGTTTAGAATAGCGTTATAACATTTAAACGATAGTGGTTACGTTAAAATAGCGGTTCGTTTGTGAACCCTGATTTATTTTTATGGATAAGATCGAAATCAAATCGAAGAATCAAATCGATATCTATTTAAAAAGGAAAAAAATCACTTTACATTAAATCGTATTAAATAGAAATCAAATCGTATTAAATATGCATTATACTTCACCCTGCATTCCTTTATTTCTCGTGTACTTCTGGTCTCCTCTCCACTTCTATAAATCGCGACAATCCCATTTCAGTTCTTTTCATTTTTCCTTCTATGGAAATCGATTCGATTGGCAAACATCAGAAACCAAATGAGAGGGAATCCGTTCCTTTCCTTCAACCTCAGAAACCAAATCAAAGTCAACCCCTTTTTGTTTCTACAAACCGCGCTCCTCTTCCTTCTAGAATAAATCGAGCCTCTTTAAGGGAACCGCGATGAGCGTCGAGCTGTGAGTGATGGGGTTCACGGGTGTTTAGGGTTATCGCGATTCCTGAGGAGCTCAAAAATCAAAATTTAGGGAAAACTGCTGTTGATTTTGGAGTGGTTCGAACCAATTACGGTTCAATAGTTGTTGTTGTTATTGACGATCAAATCGAGATCGTAATGGAAAGCAGTGGGTCACGAGTGTGTTTTTGTGGAGTTCGGTTCCAATAAAATGTCGAGCTCTATACTGAGTTGATTGACATTGCGATTTGAGGGAGGTCGAGTGTTTGGAGGCAAGTATGTCAGGAACGATGATGAGGAAATTTTGGTTGTTTTTGGACCAAACTTTGTTCGAATGAGGGTCGATGCTCCTTACTGTAGCGTGGCTTAAAGGTTGGTTAAGGCAGATTGAGGCGCTGACGCAAGTAGAAAAGAAGGGATAGGGGTGTGTCGATATTTTGAGGAAGAAGGCTATTATCAAAGGCTTAAGGTATTAAATAAAAATAATTAGTTATAATCAGTAATTAATGAAATTAATATATATTTTTCTCTCATAAACTTGTAATATTAATAACCTATTCATACGTTCTTAGATTCAAGCGAAACCGATTATGTTGGATTCGGATTTGGTAAAAGCTTCACAGTGGGATTGATTCCAAGTGATTTGGAGCTAATAAGGGTTTCTAGTTAAATTAAACTTATGTTTAATTTAATCGGAATAAATCGCTACTTCAACAAATAAAAACCCTGGTGAGTAAATCTCACTCATAGTTTTATATTTAAATTTATTTTTATCGTATAAAAATAAATTTGTTGGTTGCTTGGGTGCATGAATGAATTGCTGAATTTTTGTGGTTATTGGATATTTCCCGCAATACTGTTAGCGGATGCCCGCAGTATCATTAGCGGATGACACTACGCCCACGTATATAAGTGGATCCCCTTTTATACCGCCATATCCTGCCACAAAGCAGGATGGGTATTATTTCTGTTAACTAACGTCTGTGGATGCAGGAGAACAGGTTGGAGGGATCCAACTGGATTCCTCAAAAATATATTATCTGTTTGTTCGCATATATACTGTTACATATGATGTGTTAGAAAACCAAAATTAAATAATTGGTTGTTTGGTGTTTAAATATCACTGGGCCTAAATGTTGATTTATAAAAATACCCTGAAAGGGGTATTTGAGATTTAAAAGGGGAATTCTATTTTTCTAAAATAGAATTTGAATTTTTAAATAGATTTGAAATATAAACTTGTTTTGAAAAATAAAACAAGTAGTTTCTTTATAAACGAAGTTTATAAATAGTTCTTTTATAAACGAAGTTTATAAATGAAGTGAAAAGAATTATCATTGGATAATTCAGAAATAAAAATACAAGTGTGAAATTGAAAAGGGAAATCTATTTTTTAAAAGTAAAAATATCAATTTCAAAAGAAATTGAAATCGAGACTTGTTTAAGAATGAATATAAAATTTAAAAAGGAATTGAAATAGAATTTGAATTCAAAGGAATTCAAATGGATTTTAATAAAGAAAGTTCAAATGAAATTTAAAACATAGAATTTGAATATAGAAAAAGTGAAATTGGAAAATGTATTGAAAAGAGAATTAAAATGGAGTTTAACTATAGGATTTGAATAATAGAATCCAAATGGAATTTAAATATAGAAATTGAATAAGAGGAATTTAAAAAGAATTTGAATAAGAGGAATTTATATGAAATTTGAATAGAGAATTCAAATGGAATTTAAACCATGGAATTTGAATAGAGAATTCAAATGGAATTTAAAATATGGAATTTGAATATAGGATTCAAATAGAAAATTCAAATGGAAATTGAATATAGAAATTCAAATGGAGTTTGAATGTATGAAATTCAAAGGAAATTCAAATATAGAATTTGAACGTAGAAATTCAAATGGGATTTGAATAAAGGAAATTCGAATATAGAAATTCAAATAGAATTTGAAAAATAGAAGCGAATTGAAATTTGAATATAGAATTTCAAATAGAAGTGAAATAGATCGGAAATACTATGTTGAATTGGGAAAATTTGATTTGATATATATTAAAAATATATCAGAATGAAGTGGAATTTATTATAGACGAAGTTTAGACGTTTATATTTATAAATATAATTAAAACGAACTCGCCGCAACGCGGCAGTTCGAAAATTGTCGTTTCGAACTTCAATTGAGTATACAGAACACAATTGAAGTCGAAATTCTTTCAAACAAGAAACGTCAGGACCGATTTGATAATAGTTTTCTACTGAAGGAGAAAAATCTGAATTTCGTCGTATATATTTTGAGTTAGGTCAAAATCAAATTTTCAGAAAAACAGCGCCATAACCATTTAAAAACCATAATGGTTTATTTAATTTTATAAAAGGATTTTAAGCAAATAAAATCCAAATTTCTATTTAGAAAAATCCAGATTTGAGTTATAAAATATATCGGAACTCAAGTGGAGTAATGAGTTGATTTTTGAAACAGAAATCAGATTTTTGATTATTGAATAGAATTAACTGATTTTAATAGAAATTAATTAATGAGATTTTGAATTGATATTGGGCTTTGAATAAGCGAATTCGATTTGGAAATTTATATTCGAAATTGAAAAGATAACTAGAATTGAAATTGAAATTCAATTTGTTTATGAGCAAGTTAAATATTTTGTTTGAACATGTTATGTTCAACAAAGAAGTGAAATAGTCAAAATAGCTAATTAAAGAATAAATGGGTGAAACTGAATTCAAACGATTGGATTGAGTTGAATTGAATTGAAAACAGGTGAGCATGTGTTAGACAGGTAGGGGACGAAGTATACGAAGATTTTAATTTATGTGCCCGACAAAAAGGTACATGTTTAAATTCATATATGAGATTTTATGCACCGTATCAGCAAGCCGCTTGGTTTTTTTTCTTTTTCTTTTGGATTGGTGAGGGCCATGGGAGGCTATTTGAAATATCCCGATGCTCCCGGTACAAGGGAGGTTATGGCGAATTTTTTTGGGAATTTAAGGAGTTAGAATATTTTTAAGATAATTTGATAGTTAGAAATCAATGTATCGATATATATATATACACACAATTTGATTGGAAACGAAGTAAAAAAATAGAATATTGTAAACAAAAAGGGAAATCTATAAATTAGAAATAGAAAGCGAACCAAATACATGTTTTAAAAATGAATAATTGGATTTTATAGTGTGTTTATTCGAGGTTAGTGGTTTCGTTGTTTTGAAGTTGAGGATGTTTTCAGTCAAGGTCAGAGAAGTAATTTTACCCCAACTTGATTGATTTCATTTTTAATTGATAAATAGAAAGATCCAATCTCGAAGTGTTGGATAATAGTTAGTTGAATAAAATATGTTGGGTTGTTGTAACGATGTCTACACATCATTCGTTTTAATCCAAGTGATGGAAATTTGGAAATATAACAGTAAATATTTCCTGAGTATAATTAGAGTAGTCGGAAAAGAGATAAGTGATTGAAATTGTTTTTTTCAAATACAAATAGAATATATTTTCCAACTATAGAAAATAGTAGAAGGCGATATGTGGAAATGTTTTCCAAATAGCGTAAGAGGCCAAGATGATTATCGAAATTATTTGGTTAATAAATATTGATAGAGAAATAGAGAATTGAATTAATTAATGAAATATTAATTACAGGCCCAGTGATTGATTGATGTTATGGATGAATGGATGTTTGTTTATTTTTCTTCGATAGTTAAATAACCGGCTATCGAAGTGTTTGCCAATATCATTGTCAATATGGAGAGACCGATTGGATTATTATCCGTAAACCACTCTGTATTGGTAGTAGCGTTGCGAATCATATTATATGAAGATAATCGAAGACGGAGTGAAGTGCAAGGGATTTTTCTATTAATAGAAATTGTGCCTTCGGTTTCGTTCAGTCCCAGAACGAACGTATATGGACGAATGTCTGACAAAGTATTTCCAATGATCAAATATGATTGTTCTGTACAAATATACATGGTGGCAACGGATTTATTCCCTTAGCATAACATCCAGAATATTTGTGCAAATCAATTAGCGATTAACGGATCTGACAATGTGGCATTCAAAGTGATTGTGCTATCAATGAATAGAAAGTAATAGTAGCTTCAGGCCTCAACAACCGGGAAATGACAAAAATCGGGCAGGCAGCATGGCTATGTGGGTCGCTCCCATCAGGGTGTATTATCACTTATCTAGAGATTCACTTAATTCCTTATTCTATTCGATGTTGTCCATTTTCGGGAAATTGTTGCTGATCCCAACCGTTGGTGATATACATTCGATACACTCATCCGAAATGAGTGGTCGGTCATGTGTCGGCCGGGTTGCAAGATGTTCTTGTTGAACCCAGTTGTATTCGCCGCTAGAGATACATCATCGGAAGGTGGTCCCATACCTTGTCATAGTTGGAATCCAATCTCCAATAAGCACCCTGCGGTTTTTGATTTCATACTATATATGTAGAGCGTGACATGCAAGCGTTCTACTATTTGGTTATTTATTTTGATTAGACATTATTATAATATCACTGGATTTTTGTATCAAAGTGTTTTGGGTTATCGTAAGGTAAAAACCATACGTGTTTATGTGTGGATCGGTCTTACGATTATCGTTTCTTTCGAAAGGATTTTGAAGTTAAACAAATGGTTGAAGTTTACTCGCACCAGTCCTATGACTTACCCAGAGTTTATTTTGTTTGCTTTCCACTTGGGTGCCCAAATTTGTATGGGCAGTCAAGTAGTCGGGATTTTTCAGATTCACTTGGAAGAGCTGGAAGCAGGAGGCTTCACCAGTTAGCTATAGACTATCATATATTCCGCTGTGAACCATGTTTGTATCTGGAGACAGGTGTTTATAATAGTTCCAGGAATAACTGTTGTGCTCTGATAATGGTATGTATATAAAGTTACTGATTTGTATTTCAAAAGTTATGTTATATAATATATTTTATTCGTTCCGCTGTGAGATTTGTCTTCTTTGTTTTCTTCTATTCTAATATTTCTTTCTTTCTATTTCTCATACTCTAACTTATTTCTAATAATGATTCGTATTTCTGTGTCATTTGGGTTGAATGTGTGGTGGTATTAGTCAACTCAAAGGGTACGGATTTGAAGGCCTTTACAATTGGTATCAGAGCTTAGGTTGAGCGAATACCTAGGCTTGCGTGTCATGTGCTCATTAGAGATAGGGTCAGTAGTACCCTAGAATGAGCTGAGTGTATATATACGGGAGAGCGTATTTGTAAACTGATATAAAAGTTGTTTTATATTGTGTTGGCTAGTCTGTTGAGTGGTTTATGAATTCTGGTTGAATCGTGGGATGCCACGACGTCGATAGGAGTTTGTAAACACTTGAACAGAAGATTGAACACGATATTGTTTTAAATTGTGTGAATGAAATTATTTTACCCAAAATTCTAATTTGATATAGAAAGAATAATTTTTGAAATTATTATAATATATGGATGTGTTGGTTGTTATTATTATAATCAAATGAGATTATAAAAATTGAAATGGTTATTTATAACCAAACAGAATTTGTATATGAATGAAATATATACAAATGAGATGAATTAAAATTGAATTCAGAACAGAATTTGGAATTTTAAATCCTGGGAAGTTGGAAAATATTTTCTGAAGTATATTAAAATAATATAACTTTGTTTTGAAAGGGATATTTGAATAAAAATCATTTTTGAATGGATTCTGAAAGTGTTAAAGCACTGAACTCACTTCAGTGGCTGGGAAATAATTCTGATGATGACTGCATCATCATCAGTGTTCATTTTCGAGTTTCTAAGTGATGGATTGCTACCTTAGAAAAGTTTTATGGAAATTTGTTTTGAAAGAAAACAAGTGGTTTGAAAATTCAAATATTTGAATTTGAAATGGAAATAAATATATATGTATATATTTATGTGATTTTAGAAGGATTCGAAAGGAAAACCCAGAAATTTGAATTCTAAAGTTTAAATTTAACTGAAGTAAGTTAAATGGATCGAGCTAAATAAATTAATGAAATTCAAATTGAATAAGATTGAATAGAATTTGAATTGGGTGAAGATCATTTAGATTGAATGTGTGAAAAAAAAAGTTTTGGTTGGAGCTTATTTGTTGAAATATGAAGAGGTGAGTTTCAACATAAGTGAGATTTTGAAAAGTAATGGGTTTATTGTAACAACCCGAAAATCTGGGCCAGTTTAAAATTTTTATTTTGGCAATTTTAGCGAATTTTGAATATTTAAAATAGATTATTTTAAATAATATCGACGAGAAATTTATTTTGAATATAATTCGAACGTATATATTTATACGCATCGTCGTTAGAATATAAATATTTATATATAATTATAAATAGAATTGAAAATGGCGCGGTAGTTCGATAATTCGATTTCAAACTTCTATTGAACATACCGGGTGCAAAACAATCCGGATTTTAGTGAAACCAAAAACATTAGGATCTAATTGATAATATCTTTCCAAAGAATCTGGAAAATCAAAATTTCATAGCGGGAATCAAAAGATATGTCCAGTTGAAAATTCTGAATAGTCGCTTTGGAATTCAGGCCCTTAAAAATGGACATTTTGCAAATGACCTCGGATCTCGACGAAACCAGTTTTGTTGGATCCGCAGTGTCAAGTTATTGCTAGGTTTCAAATTTCATAATTTTTCGAATCAATATGTGAGCGTGGCAAAGGAAAACGCGTTTGACCAGTTTCAGTTGATTTTAATCGACTGGAAAATGGCCATTTTTCAAACGGTCTCAGAATTCGACGAAACTAGTTTTGTTAGGACCGTATCGTCAATACGAAGCTAGAAAATATTTTTCGAGAATTTTTAGAGTTTGTATGTGACCCCGGTAAATTGAAATATACGTATAAAATTCAATATAATGATTTAAATGTTAATTTAAATGGAAACTGATCGAAACGATAGAATTGGCTTACGAAGCATGTCCCATTGTGTTCGGAATGGGGGTAATTAGCTAGCGGAGACAGTCATTGGGTTTGATTTAGAGAACGGATTGATAAGCAACTATTTTCGGAATTTAAATAATAAAAAAAAAAAACTATATAAGACCCTAAACCCTATCCACTCAGATTTTTCGGCTGCCTCCTCTACTTCGAATGGACGATAAGCTCTGATTTTCTTCCTCCCTTTTCTCTTGATCCACACAACTAAATCAAATACTTCCAATGCCAAAATCGAAGCCACCTTCGCCCTCTTTCAATCCAGAAGGGTATGATGATTCCTCGCTATCTGGAGCGCTCGATTTCCGTGCTTCAAGACAAGCCGTTCGACGGCGATTTCCAGCTGCAGGCGAACTTCGAGCTCGACGTTTGGGGGTGCCTCCGGCTGCTGACGCGACGGCGCACCAAGGAGTGGGGTTTGATCGTGATCCGGCGTCTCCAATCTCTGGCGAAGTGGAACCCTAACTCTGGTGAGTTGGGTACAGTGTTCAACGATAAACCGTGAGCTTCATTTTGTTTTTTTTTTCTTTTTTTTTCTTTCTTTCTATATCAATTAATCATTGAATTCTTTTTTTTTCTTTTTTAAGATTTTAATTTATATAGTGCATTAATTTTTTTTAAAGGAAAAAATTCAGTTTTTAATATATAAAACATGGAATAAAAATTTGATTTTTAATGAAGTAGAGATTCATTTTTTTTATATAGAAAGGATTATATTTTTATAAATGAAATTCTATGATTTTTACTTTAAATTACAAAGGATGAAAATATGTTTTAAAATAAATAACATAGAAATCAAAGGGGAATTTATATATATATATATATATATATAGAGAGAGAGAGAGAGAGAGAGAGAGAGAGAAAAAAAGCATAGAACAAAAAAATTGGGATATTTATATATCATTGTTTTGAAATGAAAATTGTTTAAAGTTTTGTTTTTAGATATAATGAATAGCATTGTGTTGAAAAATAACACCTCTTTGGAAATATATAAATCTGTTTGATTTAAAAATATCTTTGAATAGCGAAGTAAAAAAATTCGACTTTTATATTTTGAATAGCGAAGTAAAAATTCGATTTTTATATATGTAGTGGCTACGGTCAACGAAGGTGTCAAAAAGGCGAAACGACGAAGACTTCTGAAAAAGAAGAGTCGAGATGGTTGGATAGCTATCGGTGAGAATTTCTCACTCTTCAATTTCTTTTCTAGTTATACATATATATACTAGGATGCAGACGGTGTTTAGTAGCACCCGACACAATCGTCCACAGACCATGGACTTGTTTGTTTGGTTGCATAGATTAGTTGGATTATTCAATTTGAATTGAATTGTTTGGTGAAATGGAATGGATTTGATTGATGTGTGAATGGCGTAGGCCTTCACTAGACCGGGGATAAGGCTAGGCCTTGTCCCGTTTCTAGTATCGTGCCGTTATGCCGCCGAAATTTTCTAAAATATGTTAGAAAAATAAAAATATCATTTTTATTGTGTAAACGAACTGAATAGAAATCCATGTGTTGAAATAAAATATTTTATCGTTAAAAATATAATTTTTAACGTGAATGTGAATAAAATAAAATATTCATTTACAAACCGGACGGTTTGTTTATGTACACCTATTTAAAGGACATTGATTGGGACGATAAATTTTACACATCTCCCAACTGCACAAATAAAATATGTGTTTGATTGTTTGAAACCCCACACGGGTGTTGGGATGAAATATGAAGTTCACTCATCCTGATTTATTAAATATGTCGATCGATTGATTGACAGGCTGTTATAAGCGTTAGATATCTATATTTGATGCTTATACAGTGTAGTGCACTTTGATTGATGGTTGATTATTTTCAATGCTACTATATACGTGTGATGTATGAAAAGTCCATATAATTAACATTATATGGTGATTGATTGGGCCTCATTCCAATTTAGAAAATAAAGAATAATAAAATATAAAGGTTCATGTGTTGACCGTACTCATCCGTTGAGATTAGTCATGTGTTGAACGAAATATTTTTATAATAAAATTTACATCTTTATCAATATAATATAAAGGTTCATGTGTTGACCGTACTCATCCGTTGAGATTAGTCATGTGTTGAACGAAATATTTTTATAATAAAATTTACATCTTTATCAATAAAATATAAATGTTCATGTGTTGACCGTACTCATCCGTTGAGATTAGTCATGTGTTGAACGAAATATTTTTATAATAAAATTTACATCTTTATCAATATAATATAAAGGTTCATGTGTTGACCGTACTCATCCGTTGAGATTAGTCATGTGTTGAACGAAATATTTGAAAACGAAATATTTTAAAATAGAAATATTTGAAATAGAAATATTTGAATAGGAAATATTTGAAAAAGAAATATTTGAAATAGAATATTTGAAAATAGAATTATATGAAGCCATGTTGATTAGATTGACGCCATTTTGACGTGAACGATATTTATATCGATTTTATTCATTTTAAAATGAATATTGAAAAGTGATTTCGAAATCGAATATTTTGAAATGAAACTTGAATATAAAACGATTTCGAAATGAATTGAATAGAAAACGATTTCGAAATGAATTGAATAAAAAAACGATTTCGAAATGAAATGAATAGAAAACGATTTCGAAATGAAATGAATAAAAAAACGATTTCGAAATGAAATGAATAGAAAACGACTTCGAAATGAATTGAATATAAAACGATTTCGAAATGAATTGAATAAAAAAACGATTTCGAAATGAAATGAATAGAAAACGATTTCGAAATGAAATGAATAGAAAACGATTTCGAAATGAAATGAATAGAAAACGACTTCGAAATGAAATGAATATAAAACGATTTCGAAATGAATTGAATAGAAAACGAATTGAATTCAAATTGAATAGAAAACGAATTGAATTTAAATTGAATTGAAAACGAAATGAATTCGAATCGAATTAAAATCGATTTGAATTGAAATCAAATAGAAAACGAAATGAATTTGATTCAAATAGAAAACGAAATGAATTTGATTCAAATAGAAAACGAAATGAATTTGATTCAAATAGAAAACGAAATGAATTTGATTTGAAACCAATTTGAATTGAATCGAATAGAAAACCAATTTGAATTGAATTGAATAGAAAACCAATTTGAATTGAATCGAATAGAAAACCAATTTGAATTGAATCGAATAGAAAACCAATTTGAATTGAATCGAATAGAAAACCAATTTGAATTGAATCGAATAGAAAACCAATTTGAATTGAATCGAATAGAAAACCAATTTGAATTGAATCGAATAGAAAACCACTTTGAATTGAATCGAATAGAAATTTGAATTGAATTGAAATGAATTTTAAAACGAATTTATAAGGAAGAATTCAATTTTGATTTGAAATGAAAGGGAAGTTGAAATTGTTTTTGAAACGAATTTAAAACTATCTATTTAATTCGTTTTAAATAGAAATCGACGAAATATATATTATATATATTATATATATATAATATAATGGCCTGAAAAGAACGCGCCGCGCCGCGGCAGTTCGTGAATTTCGACCATTTATTTCAAACGGACATTACGGGAGATCCGATCGTCGGATTCTCCTAAAACCGGAACCGTTGGGTTCGTATCGAAAAGAGCTTTCTAACGAATATTTGAAATTCAAAATCTAACGGTTGGATTTGGAGATACGTCCAAATCAAATTTGAAAAAGGTCGCTGTAAGTGCAGTTCGATGGCCATTGATGGAAATCGACTGTACGGGCCTTGATAAAATTATTAAAAATATCAATAATTTGTGAAAAATCATTAGAAATGATTTGGGAAAATTTGGGATGAAAAACTCCATATTTGAAAAGATAAAAATAGATTTTTATCGAAATGAACTAGATTGAACTAAATTTAAAACCCGATTTTTTTTAAATAAATAAAATAGATTTAAAAAGGGGTTTTAAATAATCGGAATTCCTAATATATTTGATTGGATTTGAAATGGGTTTATCGTGAACTATGTTTTAAATAACACTAGTTCTTTAACCCGATAATAAATAGAATTTTATTTGGGTTTATCGTGAACTGTGTTTTAAATAACACCTAGTTCTTTAACCCAGTTAAAAGAGTTTTGATTGAATCTTCAATTAAATTGAAATGTGAATTGATAATTTAAATTATCAACTTTAGAAAATAAGCGAGAATGGAGTATCACCAGTTTTGCTCCAAAGCGATAGTTAAATCTTTAATCAGATTTGAACGTGAAATGGTAATTAATTTTACCGAACACTGTGTTGTTAAATATGGAGTATTACCAGTTTTGCTTCATGGGATGAATAGGTTGGGATTGGGAAATAAATTAAATAATTACTTCGGTGTGGTTCACTAATCTCGACTAGTTTGGAAAACCATAATTTGGTTTGAAATGACATCCAAAGGAAGATCAAAGGATAAATTTTAAAGAATTTATCTTGGATAAAATTAATGGGAACCTTTCCCTAAGAATTGAAATTTAGAAACTAGCTGTAGGTTAGCTAAGAAGAATGGTTTCCTGGGTATTGATCTGATGTTGGTTTCGGCCTTCGGGGTTAATATTTGGGAAATTGTTCTCTTGTTAATTTACGGTTAGTAGCTACTGAACTGGAATGAGGCGTATGCTGTGTTTGTGTAACATTCGTTTTTAATATACGCGGGTTGTTCGGGAAGGCCGGGTTTATACCCATTCTGAATAACCGATTCGACGATATGTCGAAGATGAAGACGGTGGTTAAAGACCGGAAGTCTTCACATCGTTCGGATAATTACTGACGATCCTGATTGGGCTGTACACCCAAGAGGATGGAAATAGTTGGTGGTCGTCCAGACGTACTTGGAGATGGATGGATATGCGAGGAAAGTGCCTCCATTTTCGTTCAGACCTAGAACGGACTTGTAAATGGATGGTGTGTCTGACATTGTATTCCTTTATATTGTATTTGTTGATCTCTGCTAAATATATATCTGTTTGGCGGCGGAGAATTTATTCTCTTGCTTAACGCCCTTCTCTGAGACATATGAGCTCAGAGGTTATATATTGGCAGAAATCAGTGGTACGATATGGATTGATAGTGTGGCATGCTGAGATGCAGTGATCCAGACTTTTGTTGAAAAGCAAAGTTTGGTGGTTGATGATCAAAGCGCAGCTGATATAGCATGGCTTTGTGTATAGCGTTGATCCGCGAGCCTCACACCCCGGTATGGTGGTAAACTGATGGTTTGATCAGTATGCTTTTTCATGGATGGGCACCTTAGTGGTGTCGTGGATTCGGTCGACCGAGATGAGCCTAGTGCTCAGGGATATATAGAGTAAGCGGTGTTTTCTCTCGCTGGGACGTAAGCCGCGGTGGTACTCTGGTCCCAAATGTGCGGATGCAGACGGTGTTCTCTTGTTGGGACGTAAGCCGTGGTGAATTGCATTACGCGATCGATCTTTCGAATCAGGAGCCACCATGATGGAAATCCAGTTTCCAATACGTGTATTTTGGTTTTATTTGTAGAGCCTAGTATGGCGACATAGTGGGATGGGGCACTTATGCCGTCTATGATTGATACTTATGATTTGAAAATATTTTATACAATATGCACTTATAAAAGTATCAAATGATTTGTTCTAAACGTATCAAGCATTCTTGGCTATTATAAGGTAAAAACCCTATCCTCCGGCTTGCGTTGCATTGTGTGATGGGACCTGGGTCTTATAATAGCTTCATTTTTCTTTATTTAGCATTGCGCTGTTGTTTATGCACTGGTGTTCTTGGGAGGAAACCCGTTCCGTGTTATACGGCGTGGTCCCTTGATTTACCTAACTTTAAAAAAAAATAAAGATTAATAACTGTTTTAGTTCTCACACCAGTCACATGACTGACCTGGAGTTTATTGTTTTAACCTAAACTCTGGGTGCCCCTATTTTCCGCACGGGCAGCTAGTAGTTTTGGTTTTGCAGATTTACATTCACAGGATCCTGGTTTACAGCTGGAATGATATCCGGAAAGCTTTGTATCCGTATATCTCTTCTAGTTGTGTATTGTATTATTTTCCGCTGCTATGTATTTAAATGTAATTTAAATCTCTGATATTTCTGTGTAATATTCATATATAATCTGTATATTCTTGTAATCCGATGCATTGTTGTTATATACAATGAAATGTTCTTTCGTCTGCGTTCTATTTTGTCCTGTTCTCAAACGATCAGGGGTTCCGAACGGTCTAGATCGGTTTAACGACTGATTCGGATCGAGCGAAATCCCTTGTCGTCACATTTATAGTATTTTTCCTACCTTAGCAATTTCGAGGACAAAATTATTTTAAGGGGGGAAGAATGTAACGACCCAGATTTGTGATTGATTTAATTGAAATATTTAATATAGTTTTAAATATTGAGTTGATATTTTAAATCGATTTTTATATTGAATTATCAAATTAATATCGAATATATTAAATTATAGAAATTTATAGAAATTCAATTTAAAAGGAATTGATAATAATAATTTATTATCGAAGATTTATTTATTTAAAATTTAAATTATTTTGGTTATTATATAAATATATACGTTTAAATTAAATTGTATAATCTATTTTGTGAGTTTAGAATAGCGTTATAACATTTAAACGACAGTGGCTACGTTAAAATAGCGGTTCGTTTGTGAACCCTGATTTATTTTTATGGATAAGATCGAAATCAAATCGAAGAATCAAAACGATATCTATTTAAAAAGGATAAAAATCACTTTATATTAAATTGTATTAAATAGAAATCAAATCGTATTAAATATGCATTGTACTTCACCCTGCATTCCTTTATTTCTCGTGTACTTCTGGTCTCCTCTCCACTTCTATAAATCGCGGCAATCCCATTTCAGTTCTTTCCATTTTTCCTTCTATGGAAATCGATTCGATTGGCAAACATCAGAAACCAAATGAGAGGGAATCCGTTCCTTTCCTTCAACCTCAGAAACCAAATCAAAGTCAACCCTTTTTTTTCTACAAACCGCGCTCTTCTTTCTTCCAGAATAAATCGAGCCTCTTTAAGGGAACCGCGATGAGCGTCGAGCTGTGAGGGATGGGGTTCGCGGGTGTTTAGGGTTATCGCGATTCCAGAGGAGCTCAAAAATCAAAATTTAGGGAAAACTGCTATCGATTTTGGAGAGGTTCGAACCAATTATGGTTCAATACTTGTTGTAGTTATTGACGATCAAATGGAGATCGTAATGGAAAGTAGTGGGTCACGATGTATTTTTGTGGGGTTCAGTTCCAATAAAATGTTGACTTCTATACTGAGTTGATCGACGTTGCGATTTGAGGGAGGTCGAATGTCTGGAGGCAAGTATGTCAGGAACGATGATGAGGAAATTTTGGTTGTTTTTGGACCAAACTTTGTTCGAATGAGGGTCGATGTTCCTTACTGTAGCGTGGCTTAAAGGTTGGTTAAGGCAGATTGAGGCGCTGACGCAAGTAGAAAAGAAGGGAAAGGGGTGTGTCGAGATTTTGAGGAAGAAGGCAATTATCAAAGGCTTAAGGTATTAAATAAAAATAATTAGTTATAATCGGTAATTAATGAAATTAATATATATTTTTCTCTCGTAAATTGTAATATTAATAACCTATTCATACGTTCTTAGATTCAAGCGAAACCGATTATGTTGGATTCAGATTTGGTAAAAGCTTCACAATGGGATTGATTCCAAGTGATTTGGAGCTAATAAGGGTTTCTGGTTAAATTAAACTTATGTTTAATTTAATCGGAATAATTCGCTACTTCAACAAATGAAAACCCTGGTGAGTAAATCTCACTCAAAGTTTTATATTTAAATTTATTTTTATCGTAAAAAAATAAATTTGTTGGTTGCTTGGGTGCATGAATGAATTGTTGAATTTTTGTGGTTATTGGATATTTCCCGCAATACTATTAGCGGATGCCCGCAGTATCATTAGCGGATGACCCTACGCCCACGTATATAAGTTGATCCCCTTTTATACCGCGATATCCTGCCACGAAGCAGGATGGGTATTATTTCTGTTAACTAACGTCTGTGGATGCAGGAGAAAAGGTTGGAGGGATCCAACTGGATTCCTCAAAAATATATTATCTGTTTGTTTGCATATATACGGTCATATATGATGTGTTAGAAAACCAAAAATAAATAATTGGTTGTTTGGTGTTTGAATATCACTGGGCATAAATGTTGATTTATAAAAATACCTCGAAAGGGGTATTTGAGATTTAAAAGGGGAATTTTATTTTTCTAAAATAGAATTTGAATTTTTAAATAGATTTGAAATATAAACTTGTTTTGAAAAATAAAACAAGTAGTTTCTTTATAAACGAAGTTTATAAATAGTTCTTTTATAAACGAATTTTATAAATGAAGTGAAAAGAATTATCATTGGATAATTCAGAAATAAAAATACAAGTGTAAAATTGAAAAGGGAAATCTGTTTTTTAAAAGTAAAAATATCGATTTCAAAAGAAATTGAAATCGAGAATTATTAAAGAATGAATGTAAAATTTAAAAAGGAATTGAAATAGAATTAAAATTCAAAGGAATTCAAATGGATTTGAATAAAGAAAGTTCAAATGAAATTTAAAATATAGAATTTGAATATAGAAAAAGTGAAATTGGAAAACGTGTTGAAAAGAGAATTCAAATGGAGTTTAACTATAGGATTTGAATAATAGAATCCAACTGGAGTTTAAATATAGAAATTGAATAAGAGGAATTTAAAAAGAATTTGAATAAGAGGAATTTAAATGAAATTTGAATAGAAAATTCAAATGGAATTTAAACCATGGAATTTGAATAGAGAATTCAAATGGAATTTAAAATATGGAATTTGAATATAGGATTCAAATAGAAAATTCAAAGGGAAATTGAATATAGAAATTCAAATGGAGTTTGAATATATGAAATTCAAAGGAAATTCAAATATAGAATTTGAACGTAGAAATTCAAATGGGATTTGAATAAAGGAAATTCGAATATAGAAATTCAAATAGAATTTGAAAAATAGAAGCGAATTGAAATTTGAATATAGAATTTCAAATAGAAGTGAAATAGATCGGAAATACTATGTTGAATTGGGAAAAATTGATTTGATATATATTAAAAATATATCAGAATGAAGTGGAATTTATTATAGACGAAGTTTAAACGTTTCTATTTATAAATATAATTAAAACGAACTCGCCGCAGTGCGGCAGTTCGAAAATTGTCATTTCGAACATCAGTTGAGTATACAGAACTCAATTGAAGTCGAAATTCTTTGAAACAAGAAACGTCAGGACCGATTTGATAATAGTTTTCTAATGAAGGAGAAAAATCTGAATTTCGTCATATATATTTTGAGTTAGGTCAAAATCAAATTTTCAGAAAAACAGCGCCATAACCATTTAAAAACCATAACGGTTTATTTAATTTTATAAAAGGATTTTAAGCAAATAAAATCCAAATTTCTATTTAGAAAAATCCAGATTTGAGTTATAAAATATATCGGAACTCAAGTGGAGTAATGAGTTGATTTTTGAAACAAAAATCAGATTTTTGATTATTGAATAGAATTAACTGATTTTAATAGGAATTAGTTAATGAGATTTTGAATTGATATTGGGATTTGAATAAGCGAATTCGATTTGGAAATTTATATTCGAAATCGAAAAGAAAACTAGAATTGAAATTGAAATTCAATTTGTTTATGAGCAAGTTAAATATTTTGTTTGAACATGTTATGTTCAAACGAAGAAGTGAAATAGTCAAAATAGCTAATTAAAGAATAAATGGGTGAAACTGAATTCAAACGATTGGATTGAGTTGAATTGAATTGAAAACAGGTGAGCATGTGTTAGACAGGTAGGGGATGAAGTATATGAAGATTTTAATTTATGTGCCCGACAAAAAGGTACATGTTTAAATTCATATATGAGATTTTATGCGCCGTATCGGCAAGCCGCTTGGTTTTTTTTCTTTTTCTTTTGGATTGGTGAGGGCCATGGGAGGCTATTTGAAATATTCCGATGTTCCCGGTACAAGGGAGGTTATGGCGAATTTTTCCGGGAAGTTAGAATATTTTTAAGATAATTTGATAGTTAGAAATCAATGTATCGATATATACATAGAATTTGATAGGAAATGAAATAAAAAAATAGAATATTGTAAACAAAAAGGGAAATCTATAAAGTATAAATAGAAAGTGAACCATATACATGTTCTAAAAACGAATAATTGGATTTTATAGTGTGTTTATTCGAGGTTAGTGGTTTCGCTGTTTTGAAGTTGAGGATGTTTTCAGTCAAGGTCTGAGAGGTAATTTTACCCCAACTTGAGTGATTTCATTTTTAATTGATAAATAGAAAGATCCAATCTCGAAGAGAAGTGTTGGATAATAGTTAGTTGAATAAAATATGTTGGGTTGTTGTAACGATGTCTACACAGCATTCGTTTTAATCCAAGTGATGGAATTTTGGAAATGTAACAGTAAATATTTCCTGAGTATAATTAGAGTAGTCGGAAAAGAGATAAGTGATAGAAATTGTTTTTTTCAAATACAAATAGGATATATTTTCCAACTATAGAAAATAACAGAAGGAGATATGTGGAAATATTTTCCAAATAGCGTAAGAGGCCAAGATGATTATCGAAATTATTTGGTTAATAAATATTGATAGAGAAATAGAGAAGTGAATTAATTAATGAAATATTAATTACAGGCCCAGTGATTGATTGATGTTATGGATGAATGGATGTTTGTTTATTTTTCTTCGATAGTTAAATAACCGACTATCGAAGTGTTTGCCAATATCGTTGTCAATATGGAGAGACCGGTTGGATTATTATCCGTGAACCACTCTGTATTGGCAGTAGCGTTGCGAATCAGAGTATATGAAGATAATCGAAGACGGAGTGAAGTGCAAGGGCTTTTTCTATTGATAGAAATTGTGCCTTCGGTTTCGTTCAGTCCCAGAACGAACGTATATGTACGAATGTCTGACAAAGTATTTCCAATGATCGAATATGATTGTTCTGTACAAATATACATGGTGGCAACGGATTTATTCCCTTAGAATAACATTCAGAATATTTGTGCAAATCAATTAGCGATTAACGGATCTGACAATGTGGCATTCAAAGTGATTGTGCTATCAATGAATAGAAAGTAATCGTAGCCTCAGGCCTCAACAACCGGGAAATGACAAAAATCGGGCAGGCAGCATGGCTATGTGGGTCGCTCCAATTAGGGTGTATTATCACCTATCTAGAGATTCACTTAGTTCCTTATTCTATTCGATGTTGTCCCTTTTCGGGAAACGGTTGCTGATCCCAAATGTTGATGATATACATTCGATACACTCAAGCGAAATGAGTGGTCGGTCATGTGTGGGCCGGGTTGCAAGATGTTCTTGTTGAACCCAGGTGTATTCGCCTCTAGAGATACATCATCGGAAGGTGGTCCCATACCTTGTCATAGTTGGAATCCAATCTCCAATAAGCACCCTGCGGTTTTTGATTTTATACTATATATGTAGAGCGTGAGATGCAAGCGCTCTACTATTTGGTTATTGATTTTGATTAGACATTATTATAATATCACTGGATTTTCGTATCAAAGTGTTTTGGGTTATCGTAAGGTAAAAACCATCCGTGTTTATGTGTGGATCAGTCTTACGATTATCATTTCTTTCGAAAGGATTTTGAAGTTAAACAAATGGTTGGAGTTTACTCACACCAGTCCCATGACTGACCCAGAGTTTATTTTGTTTGCTTTCCCTAAACTCTTGGGTGCCCAAATTTGTACGGGAAGTCAAGTAGTCGGGATTTTTCAGATTCACTTGGAAGAGCTGGAAGCAGGAGGCTTCGCCAGTTAGCTATAGAATATCATATATTCCGCTGTGAACCATGCTTATATCTTGAGATAGGTGTTTATAACTGTTCCAGGAATAACTATTGTCCTCTGATAATGGTATGTATATAAAGTTACTGATTTGTATTTCAAAAGTTATGTTATATAATATATTTTATTCGTTCCGCTGTGAGATTTGTCTTCTTTGTTTTCTTCTATTCTAATATTTCTTTCTTTCTATTTCTCATCCTCTAACTTCTTTCTAATAATGATTCGTATTTCTGTGTCATTTGGGTTGAATGTGTGGTGTTATTAGTCAACTCAAAGGTACGGATTTGCGGTCCATTACAGCATACTTCGAAACACCATTGCCAACACTTCAAGCCTCCACTGCTCTTTCACTCTTCAACAAAAATTCAAGCAAATGACATCACCACATCCCTCTTCACTATCTCATCTCCCCCATGATCATAACATTTAACTCACGGTTCCCTATTGTAACAGATGAACAACCCTTATGTTGTTTTGTTGAAGAACAGGCATCACTTCTTTGTGATCGCATTCCACCAAAATATTCATGAAAATACTAAACATCCTCGTTCTAATCTCATCTATCCTTATCCGCTGTTAATCACTAAATCCAACGTGAAGGCCTTCTTTATCTTCTACATCCTAGTATTTTCACAAACCCCACTGTAATACCAGACATTGTCCACTACCAGTAGCTCCATAGGTGATCCAACAAACAATTAATACCATCCACTCCTTTCTCCTGTTAATTTCAAGTCCCCCTTCCCTGGAAACAACTTGCGTCCCTTCTTTCCTTAAGCAAATAAGGACCAAATAAAATGCACTAACCATTTCTTAAACTTATTATTAGTTTAATACCTTAGCCACATTGTTAGCCGCCAAATCACCATCTCTAATCTCCTTCTTCTACGCACAAAACAGGAACCGAACTTCTTCCTCCTTTTCTGAAACCAGTTCAATCGCAAGCTCCTGTTTTCCATGGCCGATTTACACCTGAATCATTCTCCATCTTCCCTTCATGAAAAATCAGTTAAAATTTTCCATTCAACTTCTCTTCCGATACACTCCATCTTCACACCAGTTCGAACACGACCTTCGATCCTTGTCCACATCATGTTTTAACAAACCGAGTTCACCAAACTACTTCTCATCCATTTCTCTATATATCTACACCCACACTAGACAACTCGTCGCACTCAATTTCGAATCCGTCGTTTAGGGTTTTCACGCAAGACAAGAAAATATGCGATGCTTTTTAATTTAATAAAATCGCCAAAATTGAAAACTAATGCCATTCTTCTCGCTTAATCCAAAAACAACAACTGATTTATGCATTGAAGCTTGTACATCACAAAATACGGAACCCTAATCTTCGGAAATGAATGTTGTAAATGGTTGAGCTCCTTAAACATGCATCGCACGCCTCAGAAGTGGTACCAAATCGAAGAGATTCACTCAGCGAATCAAAATATATAAGTATTATGATTTTAAAGATTTTACTTTGATTTGTAAGGATTTTACAAATCTCGATTTCTCTTGAGAAGAAAGAAAAGAAGCGGCGGATTTTTGTGTTGACTAGAGAATGAAATTTTAGGTTTTAGAGAAGTGTAGTGGTATATATAGGAAGGTTTAAATATTTTTTTATTCCATTTTATATTGATTTTTAATCAGTCGTTGTTTGTTTTTATCATTTAAAAATTCGTGTGATCACATACAACTTCCAAAAATCGTGAAAATGGACAAATAACTAGAGTTTGACATTACGGACCCAACGAAACTTGTTTCGTGGAATTCCGAATCCGTTTGCTCACACAACGTATTTTTAAAATCAAATAATTGACTTTTTTCACATTAAAATCCCGTACAGCCACATACTGACTCCAAAAATCACAGAAATTGAAAACTAGCAATAATTTAACATTCCAGATCCAACAAAATTAGTTTCATCGAAAATGGAGGTCATTTGTAAAAATGGCTATTTTCAAAGCTCTAAATAACTCATTTAAATATTAATATATTTAAAAATAATTAAATAATATTAATAAAATAAATATTATCATATATTTATTCACATACGATATCATATAACCCTAAAATAAATATATTAGGATTTATAACTCGATATTTCAAAATTTCAGATTATATCGATATTCAATTTATATTAAAATCCTTTATAATACAAATAAATCATTGTAAATTATAAAGGAACTCCATAGCGACTTTTTGAAAAATTGATTTGGACATAACTAAAAATCAACACAACGAAATCCCGATTTTTCCCTTCCATTAGAAAAATATACTTCACCAGCTCCGAACGTTTCTTGTTTCATAGAAATCCGGCTTAAAACAGATTCTGCATATTCGTTTAAAGTTCGAATCGCCAAATTACGAACAACCGCGCCATTTCGAGCTCGATTATAATGATACGTTCAACTGTCGTTTATATAATATATTCGTTAATATAATTCAACTCTATACAGAATTATATATTATAAATGATCCTATTCGCACAATATTGCGAATGCCACTATTTTGGAAATCAAATATATTATTCTATTATTTATATTAATTAAATATTCAATATTATTTAATTCTTGTCATTTAAAATTACCAAACCATTACTTAAATAATTAAAAAAACTATTTATAATACTATAAAAATACGGTTCGTTACATTCTTCCCCCCTTAAAATAATTTCGTCCTCGAAATTGCTAAGCTTGAAAACAAACCCTATTAACTGGGTTAAAAATTATTTGTTTACTTCTTTAACCTCTGTTTTACCATACCATTAATTTCAATTAAATATTAATTCATTTCTATTAACCAAAAATTTCAAAAGTCCTGAAAATTTTCTAACACCTGAAATTTTCAAATTTTTTTGCAAGCACCTCCTTCGTACGGCTCAATCGGTACAAATACAACTCGCCACTGTAGGCCATCTCCAACCCAAAAGAAAATCAAATAGCCAAGCGGCTTACCCAGTCGGCTCATAAAAATCTCATACCATATCAAATATAAACTTGTACCTTTTTGTCGGGCATATCATTATATCATTTACATCTGCTACCCATTCGACATATACCAATGCCATCCCAATCAAACTCCAATCAGTTTTTTATATTCTCAACACAGTTATTCGCTTATAACCAAGAAAAATCTCATTTCAAACTCGAGTTCCATTCTCGATCCCAAACTCTTAACTCGATTATGTAATTACATTTCAAATTCAAATCTCACAAATCCAATTTGTCTTGATATCCTTCTAATCCAATTCAATTTCAGCTTGCTTTCACAAATTTCTATTTAAATTTGTTTTTAATTCGAACAATCTCTTCCCAAGGAGTTTTTAAACAGCTTAACTTTCCAAAAATCAAATATTCCTTTTTTGGAATCAAACAACTTGTTTTTTTTTCCTCAAAACAATTGAACACAAAATCTTTAGTAGTAATCCGTTAGTTAGAACTTGAAAATGAACACTGATGATGTGGCCAGCATCATCAGACTTGTTTCCCAGCGACTGAAGTGAGTTCATGTAACGACCCGGAAAATCTTAACCAATTTAAAAAAATTTAATTGGTAAATTTGGTGAATTTTAAATATTTAAAATAAATATTTTAAATAATAACGATGAAAAGTAAGTTTGAATCGACATTTGAAAATGAATATAATTAATTCTAATTATAAACAAGGCCTGGAATGGCGCGGCAGTTTCAAAAAATGAATTCAAACTTTGACTGACTGTACCGGGTGCAAAACAAAACGGATTTGAGTAAAACCAAAAATATTTAAATCTGTTAGTGAATATCTTTCTAACAAATCTGAAAAATTGAAGTTTCATAGCGGGAAGCAAAAGTTATGGCCAAATGAATTTTCAGAAAGGTCGTTATAGAGTTTATATAGCCCGTGAAAATGGCCATTTTGCAAACGACCTCAGAATTCGAAGAAACCACTTTTGTTGATCCGGGATGTCAAATTATTGCTAGGTTTCAAATTTCATAAGTTTTGAAGTTAATATGTGAGCGTGGCAAAGGAAAACGTGTTTTGGTCAATTACAATTAAATTGGATCGATCAGAAATGGGCCATTTTTCAAACGGTCTCAGAATTTGACGAAACTAGTTTTGTTGGGACCATATCGTCAAAACATAGCTAGATTTATTTTTCTGGAATTTTTCGAATCAGTTTGTGGCCCTGGTAAATTGAAATGTACGTTCAAATCGAATATTGAATGTTATTTATTTTAAATTGAAGGAAAAATGACTGAAATAGTCGAATGGGCCTACGAAACATAACCCATTGTGTTCGGAATGGGGGTAAAATGCTAGGAATGACAGTCGTTGGGTTTGAATTGTTGTTCGTGCGTGACTTTTTAAAATTTATAAATAAAGAAAAACTATTGGTCCACCTCAGATTTCTCTCTCCCCGTCTTTTCTTTGAAACCACCCGATCGACGGCGGTTGCTGCTCCAACCTTCCCTCCTCCTTATCTCCCTCCACACACATCGAAACGCCATAGCCCAGTTGAGTTTTTTGTAGCTCTCCACTCGATCTTCAAATCCGTATAAGCCTCATCTCCCCTCGCCATCTATTTCGTTCGAACGGAGGTCACGAAGTCGCGTCGTTCACCCTCGAAATCCTCCACCTGGGCGCGATCGAGTTGACCAACCTGGGGTGGCTCAGGCGCGCGACTCCAAGCCCGACGACGTGGTGCAGGCTAATCGATGCATCGCTACATAGATTTGAAGAAAATTGAAGACCTAGTTTTGAAGAAAAATAGAAAGGTACGGCTATTTTAAAATAAACTATTTAATAGCACTTTAAAGCGCTACGGTTTTTTATTTCACTGAAAAAAATCATATCTTTTTCGTTTCTTGACGAAATTCAGTGAAACAAGAGATAGTGGACTCGTGTGGACGTCTTCTACATTCTAGAAGAGACCGCATATTTTTCTGAGCCTTCTGCTATTTTTGGTTGAGTGGAACCCAATGTGAGATTTCTAAATTATAAACGATATGGAAAACGGCGATGTGTAAATTATATAGTCGATGTATGAGTTATATAAGCATTGTACACCTCTAGTATAAGCGTTGTATAAGTTGTACGTTCGATATATTAGTTATATATGCGTTGTAAAAATTATATATGTATTGACATAGAAGTGAAATGCTTATATATATATATATATATACACACACGCCCCTCGCCCGCAAACCATGGACGATATTTATTGGTTGTGATTGGTGTGAAAATTGGTTGATAACGAATGGTTGATTATAATTGTTTGTGGTTGAAATTGATTGATTGTGGTTGAAAAATACCCGTTTGCGGTTGAGAATTATTTGGATGAAACCACATAGGATTAGTTTGTGGAAATGGAAAAATATAGATGCCGCCTGCGTGCGAACTAGATGCATGAAATCCCCATTGTCAAAAGCTGCGAGGCTTTAAGGTAGAGCGAGGAGTCGTACAAGGGATGACCCCAGTTTTAACTACCCTGCGTTATGCTGCTGAAATTTTGAATAATATTATGTGTTAGAATTATTTTCATGTGTTGAAACTATATTCGTGTGTTGAATAGAAAACCTTCATGTGTTGAGTATAAATTCATTCGTTGAATAGAAATTCATGTGTTGAATGGTGTTCGTGTTTTAAAATAAATTGTTTTATAATAAAAATCATATTTTTATCATCTATATGAACTATATAAAATAGTCGTGTTATGAAATAAATTTTTTTACAATAAAAATCACCTTTTTATTATATATATATAAACTATAGAAAACCTTCATGTGTTGAATAGAAATTCATTCGTTGAATAGAAATTCATGTGTTGAATGGTATTCGTGCTTTAAATAAATTGTTTTAAATATAAAAATCACCTTTTTATTGTATATATATAAACTATAGAAAACATTCATGTGTTGAATAGAAATTCATTCGTTGAATAGAAATTCATGTGTTGAATGGTATTCATGTTTTGAAATAAATTGCTTTATAATAAAAATCATATTTTTATCATCTATATGAACTATATAAAATAGTCGTGTTTTGAAATAAATAGTTTTACAATGAAAATCACATTTTTATTATATACATGAATTGTTAAAAATAGTGAAGTGTTGAAATAGAAGTCAGTTTGATAAAAATATCATTTTTATCAAAGGTGTGAAAAGAATATGGTTTTGAAATCGAAAAATCAATTATATATATATATATAATTAAAATAAATCGAATAACGAAGCTGCAGTTCGTGTTTTGAAACCCTGATTTCAAACGATTAGTGCGGAAGATCCGACCATCGGATTTTCCCGAAACCGAAACCGTTGGGTTCGCTTTGGAAATGTCTTTCCAACGACACCAACTTTGTAAAGATCCAACGGTTGGATTGTCTGGAATTTTTAATTCAAATCTGAAGAAAAACAGCGCCAAAATCGATTATATTCATATATATATATATATATATATATATATATATATATATATATATATATCGAATAACGACGCTGCAGTTCATATTTTGAAATCGAAACTTCAAACGATTGTACCGGGAGATCCGATCGTCGGATTTTCCCAAAACTGGAACCATTGGATTCGTTTTGAAAAGATCTTTCTAATGATATAAATTTTGTGAAGATCCAACGTTTAGATTTTCAAATATGTGTAAATCAAATCTGAAGAAAAACAGCGCCACGGCCGCGTTATGGCCTGAAGCATCTTTTGAATAAATTGGCTATTTTTAAATAAACAAAAATAGCGATAAATCATTATAAAATATTATAAACGATATGGAATGTGAAATTTAGAAATGAACTGAAGGTTAGCAAAGTCGAATGGTTTCCTAGGTTTTGATCTGATGTTGGTTTTGGCCTTCGGGGTTAATATTTGGGAAATCGTTCTCTTACTGATTTACGGTTAGTGACTAATGAAGTGGAATAAGGGGTATGCGTGTTTGTGTTGCACTTTTTTATCATATACGTGAGTTGCTCAGAAAGTCCGGGTTTATCCCATTCTGAATAACTGAATCGACGATAAGAAATCGAAGATGAAGACGGTGGTAAAGACCGGAGATCTTCACCTCGTTTGGATGGTAACTGATGTCCTGATTGGGAGGCATCCCGAAATATGGATAATGAGTGGTGATCGTCCAGATGTACGTGTAGATCGATGGGTATGCGAGGTATATAGTGCCTCCAGTTTCGTTCAGACCCAGAACGGACTTGTAAATGGACTGTGTGTCTGACATTGGAATTCATTCTGTGTGGTTGATAGCCATCAGTTGCATGGTGTGAATTGCCTGTGTGACATGCTAAGATGCAGTGATCAGGGCTTTTGTTGGAAAGCAAAGTCTTATGGTTGATGATCAAAGCACCGCCTGTGTGGCGTAGCTTTGTGTATAACGTGAATTCGCGAGCCTCACACCCCGGTATGAACCAGAAACGGGAGAGGACATCAGGAAGGGCATGCGTTTCCTCCTAGCTAGAGGTGGTGTCAGTGCTTAAAACTGGCTGAAATTTATATTATTTTCACCTATGTGGTTGTTGCTGTTGCGAGGCGCCTCGGTTATATCGGTCGATCCGGGACCGATGGAGTCATTCGTTGGCTCATTTACGCCCCAAAGGGCGGGGAAACGTGGTGTTCAGGCATTTTACTCCACATCAGTGGACCGACCCTGACGATCCAGGAGTCGATGCGTTCTGATCCTGAGACTTGGGCTAGGCAGTCTCGAAGTCGGTAAGGACTATCTTTTGCCTTGGTTCATGACGGAAATCCAATTTCCAAATACGTGACTGTGCGGTTTTGATTGTATACCTATATATGGCGACATAGTGGTATGGGGCATTAATGCCGTCTATGATTGATACTTATGATTTGAAATTGTTTTTGAAACATATAAACACTAGTAATAATATCAAATGCTTTTGTTTCATTCGTATCAAGCATATTTTGGCCGTTACAAGGTAAAAACTCTATCCTCCGGTTTGCGTTGCATTGTGTGATGGGAACTGAGTCTTATAATGGCTTCATTTTTATAAAAAGCATTGTGTTGTTTAAAAGAATTACTTGTTTTAAAACACTGGCAATCCAATGGAGTGAACCCGTTCCGCGAAAGTGGCGTGGTCCTGTGATTGGCCATATTTTAAATGTGTTGAGTAGATTTCTCATACCAGTTCCATGACTGACTCGTAGTTTGTTTCACTTGCAAACTCAGGTGCTCCTTTTTCTACACGGGCATCCTTGTATTCAGGTTTTAGCAGGCTCTTTATGGATAGCTGGAGCTGAAGATGGATTCTATCATTTATCTCTTTTTATGCTGTTCAGCTCCTATTGTACATTATGTTTTGTTTTCCGCTGTAGACATTTATGTATAGCTGAACTGTATTTGTACTAAGTATGATCCTGTATACTATGTAACTCTGATGATTACGTTTATCCAGTGTATTATTTGTTCATTATCTGGTGTATTTAATTATTCTGTTCTGCTATTATCTGTTTATGTGCTATATTCCAAAGATTACCCTTGTCACCGTCAGTACGGGATTTGGGGTCATCAAAGCTCAACACTATATCACCTTTCCAAAACTATTTCTTAATCATTTCCATTTTGAAATTAGTTCAAAATATTCTTTACACTGCTTGAAAACATTTACAAAATCTCCTAGGATTTTAAAATTGCCATATATTTAATTTAACTCCATTTACAAACATTTTTTTCAAATTTCCAGAGTTGTAATTTAAATTATGATTTAAATTCAGTTTTAATTCATTTCGTAATACTTATACGAATTTTATTTGGTTATATATGTATAACTAACTCAATTTTAAATATTATTCGATTAATATAACAACCAACACATCCAATATACTATAAAATATCAAATATTTATACTTTGTTTATATCATAATATAATTTGGATAAAATTATTTCATTTACCCTCTTTGTTTATATCATAATATAATCCAATATACTATAAAATCCCGACTACTTGACTGCCTGTATAAAATTGGGCACCCAAGATTTTAGGGAAAGCAAAACAAACTCAACTCCGGGTCAGTCATGGGACTGGTGTGAGTAAACAATTTAAAACAGTTTGAGAAAATAAACGATATCTCATAAGACCACGCCGTATAACACGGAATGGGTTTTTCCCTTATGAGAATCCAAAACACTATATTTATCATTCAAAATCCTTTTGATAGAAACGATAATCTTTATATCAAACTCTTTGGATGTTATAATAGTGTCTATCAACCACAATATAATAATCATCTAGCAGAACGCTTTCATCTCACGTTCCACATACATAATATATAATCAAAAACTGTGGGCGCTCATTGGTTAATGAATTCCAACTGGCAAGGTATGGGACCACCTTCCGACAGTGTATCTCTAGAGAGAAATGAACCGGGTTCAACAAGAACATCTTGTAACCCAGGCTAAACATGGCCGGTCACTCATTTTGCTTGATTATACCGAATGTATTATCACCAACGGTTGGGATCAGCAACCGTTTCCCGAAAGGGACAGCATCGAAATAGATTATATAAGTAAATGGAATTTCTCTAGATTAGGTCACAATACACCCTAATTGGAAGCTAACCACTTAGCCATGCGACCTACCCGATTTTATATCATTTCTTGGTTGTGAGGCTAGAGGCTATAACGTACAGAAAACCCCTTTGTTTACTTTAAATGTCAAATCGTCATACCCGCCAAATCACAAATTGATTTCTTCAAACATACCACGGGTAAACAACTAAGAGAAATGAATTCCTTCGCCACCAAACATAAATACGTTTGGAGAGATCAACTTATGCGATCTATTAAATATACTCTGTCAGACATTCCTCCATATAGGTTGTCCTAGGATTGGACAAACCGAAGGTACTATTCTGTAAATCCATCTTAGGAAATTTCTACCTAGAATTTACTGAACAGTCCATGCATAACTCCGTCTTCAATTATCTTCATCATATTTGATTCGCGGCGCTAATGCCATACGGAGTGGTTTTCAGATAATATAACTGATCCCGGTCTCTCCGTATTGACGACGGGAAAATGGTCAAAAACTTTGATGTCAGTGATTTTACTATCAATTAAAAACATGTGTGCAAACAATGATATTATTTCCAAATGGAAATTCTATCGATCAATCATCAATCAACATTTATTCATTTCCCCATTTCTCGTTTCCATATATTCATCAAATCCTTTTTTTCTAATTTTAGAAAATATACGTTATTAACTTTGGAAAACGTTTCCATTTCTGATTCACACATCACTATCTTCTCACATATATTATGTCTCTAACTGTAAACCAGTAAGAGAACAACCCCCTACGTATTAACCCCGAAGGCCGAAACGAACATCAGATCAATACCCAGACAATTGTTCAACTTAACTAATCTCCAGTCAGTTTCCAATTCCTTTAACTCCATTTTAGTTCCTGTTTCAAACCCTATTTCCTTTATAAATATTTTATTAGCAAAATATTTACTTAAATCCTTTATTCACATTAAATGTAAATAATATTTCTTCTTTGCAATCAAAACAGTTTGGTTTCGTATTTAAAACAACATCCCAAATCCAGTTTATATTTATACTTCTAATTATAGAATTATTCATATAAACTCTCATTTTATTCTTCTAACACTTATAATCTCATTTATAATCACCTTTATAAATGCTGCTCAAATTCCATTCAAAATATCACTGTTAAAACTGATTCCTGCTTCTCTATATAAATTCAGTCTTACATATTCTGTTTATCAAATGATAAATATTTTATTTAATTTATAAAACATTATTTATAAATTAATCTTCTCAACCTATTTGTTAAAACATATTTCTATTTAATACCCACTTTAAACAATCTTCTCATTGTTCTTTTATATCTCGTCAAATATCCCGTTTATAATTCTATTTACTTTCTAAATAAATATTCCTTTTATACTTCTATTTATTTTCTATATAAATAACCCTTTTATAAAATTCTTTGAGTTTATAAATATATATTATTTTCAATTTATACTTTGAAAATTCCCTTTTCACATTCCGGTGTTTCTTATGGTATTTAAAATACCAAATAACCATGATCAACATCATCTACACACCCATAATCAATCACAGATTTTATATCACATCATATATCACAATATATGAAAACAAACAGTATTATAAATATTGAGGAATCCAGTTGGATCCCTCCAACCTGTCTCCCTACATCACAAATGCTAAACAATATAAATAACATTGATTTCATTTCAATATGAAATATTCCGATACACAGAATCAATATTTGATTAACGATTTATATATATATCATTATCTATAGTTTCAATCACTAAATCAACAATTCAACCAAACAATCATCACACAGCAATCAATCATCATTTATCAACACTATATTATATTTATAAAAATATAAACTGGCAGAGTTAGTGAGTTTTACTCACATTGGATGGTCATCGCTAAAAACCGATAAGCGATCGTTGATTTGATTCAGATCAGGCAATTTATTTTGCAATAAATTGTAACGAGCTCCAATTCACTCTGAATCAGTTCCATTGTGTAGTGTTTGTCCATACGATCGTATCGGATCCTGTTTCGTTGAATTCGGTTAACATATGAACAAGATACGATTAGTTAAAATTAATACATTATTTAAATTTAATTAAACTAACATTTATTTCAAACGGGCCTCAACCAGTTAAACTTTGTCGGCCCATCGCTTTAAACCTGGATGAAAAATAATCCGTCTTCTTGGATGAGAACCGCAAGTTGCTGGCATACTTCGAAACACCATCGCCAACACTTCAAGCCTCCACTACTCTTTCAATCTTTAACAAAAATTCAAGCAAATGACATCACCACATCCCTCTTCACAATCTCATCTCCCCCATGACCGTAACATTTAACTCGTGGTTTCCTGTTGTAACGAATGAACAACCCTTATGCTGTTGTGTTGAAGAACAGGCATCACTTCTTTGTGATCGCATTCCACCAAAAGATTCACGAAAATGCTAAACACCCTCGTACCAATCTCACCTACCCTTATCCACTGTTAATCACTAAATCCCGCGTGAAGGCCTTCTTTATCTTCTACATCCAGGTATTTCACAAACCCCACTGTAATACCAGACATTGTCCATCATCAGTAGCTCCATACGTGATCCAACAAACAATTAATACCATCCACTCCTTTCTCCTGTTAATTTCAAGTCCCCCTTCCCTGGAAACAACTTGCATCTCTTCTTTCCTTAAGAAAATAAGGACCAAATAAAACGCACTAACCATAGCTTAAACTAATTATTAGTTTAATACCTTAGCCACATTGTTAGCCGCCAAATCACCATCTCTAATCTCCTTCTCTGCACAAAACAGGAACCGAACTTCTACCTCCTTTTCTGAAACTAGTTCGATCGCAAGCTCTTGTTTTCCATGGCCGATTTACACCTGAATCAATCTCCATCTTCCCTTCATGAAAAATCAATTAAAAATGTCCATTCAACTTCTCTTCCGATACACTCCATCTTCATACATGTTCGAATGCGGCCTTCGATCCTTGTCTACATCATGTTTTAACAAATCGAGTTCACCAAACTACTTCTCATCCATTTCTCTATCTATCTACACCCACACCAGACAACTCGTCGCACTCAATTTCGAATCGGTCGTTCAGGGTTTTCACGCAAGAATAGAAATCCTGTGACGCTTTTTAATTTTAATAAAATCACCAAAATTGAAAACTAATGCCATTCTTCTCGCTTAATCCAAAAACAACAACCGATTTATGCATTGAAGCTTGTACATCACAAAATACAAAATCCTAATCTTCAGAAATGAACGCTGTAAATGGTCGAGCTCCTTAAACATGCATCGCACGCCTCAAGAGTGGTACCAAATAGAGGAGATTCACTCAGCGAACCAAAATATATAAGTATTATGATTTTAAATATTTTAGTTTGATTTGTAAGGATTTTAAAAGTCTCGTTTTTCCTGAGAAGAAAGAAAAGAAGCGGCGGATTTTTTTGTTGACTAGAGAATGAAATTTTAGGTTTTAGAGAAGTGTAGTGGTATATAGGAAGGTTTAAATATTTTTTTATTCCATTTTATATTGATTTTTAATCATTCGTTGTTTGTTTTTATCATTTAAAAATTTGTATGATCACAAACAACTTCCAAAAATCGTGAAAATGGATAAACAACTAGAGTTTGACATTACGGACCCAACGAAACTTGTTTCGTCGAATTCTGAATCCGTTTGCACACACAGCGTATTTTTAAAATCAAATAATTGACTTTTTTCACATGAAAATCCCGTACAGCAACATACTAACTCCAAAAATCACAGAAATTGAAATCTAGCAATAATTTAATATTCCGGATACAACAAAATTAGTTTCATCGAAAATGGAGGTCGTTTGTAAAAATGGCTATTTTTAAAGCTCTAAATAACCCATTTAAATATTAATATATTTAAAAATAATTAAATAATATTAATAAAATTAATATTATCGTATATTTATTCACATACGATATCATATAACCCCAAAATAAATATATCAGGATTTATAACTCGATGTTTCAAAATTTCAGATTATATCGATATTCAATTTATATTAAAATCCTTTTATAATACAAATAATCATTGTAAATTATAAAGTAACTCCGTAGCGACTTTTTGAAAAATTGATTTGGACATAACTAATAATCTACAGAACGAAATCCTGATTTTTCGCTTCCATTAGAAAAATATACTTCACGAGCTCCGAACGTTTCTTGTTTCACAGAAATCTGGCTTAAAACGGATTCTGTATATTCGTTTAAAGTTCGAATTGCCAAATTATGAACTGCCACGCCATTTCGAGCTTGATTATAATTATAATATAATTATATGTTCAACTGTCGTTTATATAATATATTCGTTAATATAATTCAACTCTATATTGAATTATATATCATAAATGATCCTATTCACCCAATATTGTGAATCCCACTATTTCCGACTATTTCAGAAATTAAATATATTATTATATTATTTATAGAAATTAAATATTCAATATTATTTAATTTTGGTCATTTTAAATTACCAAACCATTATTTAAATAATTAAATAAATTATTTATAATACCGTAAAAATACGGGATGTTATAGTTTTATAAATAAAATAAAATATTTGTCATTTGATAAATAGAATATATAAGACTGAATTTATATAGAGAAGTAGGAATCGATTATAACACTGATATTTTAAATGGAATTTGAGCAGCATTTATAAAGGTGATTATAAATGGGATTATAAGTGTTAGAAGAATAAAATGAGATTTTATATGAATAATTCTATAATTAGAAGTGTAAATAGAAATTGGATTTGGGATATTGTTTTTAAATATGAAATCAAATTGTTTTGATTGCAAAGAAGAAATATTATTCACATTTAATTTGAATAAAGGATTTAAGTAAATATTTTGAAACTAAAATTGTAACAACCCGAAAAATGTGAGCCAGTTAAAAAATTTTATTTTTGCAATTTTAGTGAAGTTTGAATATTTAAAATGAATTATTTTAAATAATAACGACGGAAATTTATTTTAAATAGAAATAGAACATATATATTTATATAGATCGCCGTTAGAATATAAATATTTTATTTTAATTATAAAAGGAATTGAAAATGGCGCGGTAGTTCGATAATTCGATTTCAAATTTCAATTGAACATACTGGGTGCAAAATAAACCGGATTTTAGCGAAATTAAAAATATTGGAATCTAATTGAGAGTATCTTTCCAATGAATCCGGAAAAATCAAAATTTCATAGCGGATATCAAAAGATATGTCCAGTTGAAAATTCAGAATAGTCGCTATGGAATTTTCGGCCCTTAAAAATAGAAATTTTGCAAATGACCTCGATTTTCAACGAAACCACTTTTGATGGATCCGGGATGTCAAATTATTGCCAGATTCCAAAATTCGTAATTTTTCGAATCAATATGTGAGTGTGGCAAAGGAAAACGCGTTTGACCAGTTTTAGTTAATTTTAATCGACTGGAAAATGGCCATTTTTCAAACGGTCTCAGAATTTGACGAAATTAGTTTTGTTAAGACCGCATCATCGATACGAGGCTAGAAAATATTTTTTGGGAATTTTTAGAGTTCATACGTGGCCCCAGTAAATTGAAATGTGCGTTCAAAATCAATATATAGAGTTATATTTTGATTTTGACGAAAACTGATCGAAATGATCGAATCAGCTTTCGATACATATCCCATTGTGTTCGGAATGGGGGTAATTAGCTATAGACGACAGTCGGTGGGTCTCGTTTGGAGGTCGAAATAAAAAGTTACTTTTCTGGGATAATTAATTATAAAAAAAAAATTAAACAAAAAGGGCCAACCCCCTCTTCCTCTAAGTTAACCCGATTCCCCCCTTTCCCCTTATTCTCAAAATCGAACCATAGAAAAAAAAGAAAAAAAAACGACGGAAGAACCCGTCGATCTCGCCCACCCTCCTCCCCTTTCACCATCGCCACCGCACCCCTGGAGATCGCCGAAGCTGGCGCACCCCACCCTCTTCCTCCTACTCGACCTAGCCCGCGAACCCATCAGCCCCGACGCATTCAAGTGTAACAACCCGGAAATTCTGAACCAATTTAAAATTTTTATTTTGGCAATTTTAGCGAATTTTGATTATTTAAAATGAATTATTTTAAATAATAACGACAAAAATTTATTTTGAATAGAATTTGAACGTATATATTATATAGATCGTCGTTAGAATATAAATAATTATTTTAAATTATAAAAGGAATTGAAAATGGCGCGGTAGTTCGATAATTCGATTTCAAACTTTAAATGAATGTACAGGATTCAAAATAAATCAGATTTTAGTGAAACCAAAATTATTTGAATCTAAGTGAGGATATCTTTCCAACGAATCCGAAAAATCAAAATTTCATAGCGGGAATCAAAAGATATGTCCAGTTGTAAATTCATAATAGTCGCTATGGAATTCTGGCCCTGGAAAATGGCCATTTTTCAAACGGTCTCAGAATTCGATGAAACTAGTTTTGTTAGGACCGTATCGTCAATACGAAGCTAGAAAATATTTTTCGGGAATTTTTCGAGTTAGTATGTGACCCCAGTAAATTGAAATGCGCGTTCAAATTCAATATATAGAGTTATATGTTGATTTTGATGAAAACTGATCGAAACGATCGAATCAACTTACGATACATATCCCATTGTGTTCGGAATGGGGGTAACATACTAGGGACGACAGTCGGTGGGTTTGATTTCGAGTTAGAAATAATAAGTTACTTTTTGGGATTAAAAATAATATAAAATATATATATTCTTCTATACCTCTCTCAGCCCCGTTTACTTTTCAAAAGAAAAAAAATAAAAAAAACCCTAAATCGCTCGACCTCGCACCTCCAGGGCACGCTCGTCGCGCCACGCCGCCGTCCAGGCGAGGACATCACCTCCCCTCCTCTCGCACTCCCTTCTTCTCCCCGCGCCTCCCTCCCTTCTACCTACCTCTGACGAGATAACCCCAAATCCCGCCCCTCTGCCAAAACGCGCCACCTCGATACAGCACCTCCACCGACCTCCGCACCCTCCCTTAGCCTCCACCCACCTCTCACAAACCCCCCCCCCCCGCACCACTGCAGCCGCCCTCTCCCCCTCCGCCATTACGAAACCCCCCTAACCCGACGAGAACAATGGCGGTGGGCCCCTCCAGCGCGTACTCAGCACCCACTTGCCTCCGTGCCGACCACTGGACCACGACTAACCTCCTCTGACGAAAATAGTAAGTTTTTATGTTTTGTTTATTTATAGATATAGGATCTTTATTGTAATTATAACACAATAAAAGTGGAATTTTTTTTATTGTATGTATAGCGTTGAGAAGGTTGGATTTTTCTTCATACGAACGAAAAATAAAGTTATGATTTTTATTTAGTAAAAGCTATATCTTTTATCATGAAGTAGCAAGGAGAAAAGATAGGATTTTTGAAGCATGTACGTTAGTAAAAATTTGATTTTTACTATGCGATTAACAACATAGATAGATTTAATTTTTAGAAGTATAAAGCTTTGATTTTTCCAAAGTAAAAGAAGTGATTTTCACAATGTAAAAGAAGTGATTTTTGAAAGTATAAAAATATGATTTTTATACTCATGAGAACGATATAAAAGAAATATGATTTCTAGTTAGATAAAAATATAATTTTTATATAAGCAGTAGGTTAAAAATATAATTTTTATAATATAGAAAAGATAAAAATATGATTTTTATATAATGTAGATAATAAAAATATGATTTTTACTTAGGTAGAGTATTAAAAATATGGTTTTTATTAAAGTAGAAATATAAAAATATAATTTTTATATAGGTATGATAATAAAAATTCGATCTTTATATAAGGAGTAGAAATATAAAAATAAAATTTTTATATAGAAAGAAGTGTTGTAAATATTTGAAGTGAAATAAAAATCTGAACTTTATTTTATCGTGAAGTAAAGAGAATATAAAAATGTGATTTTTATATATGTAGTGAATACGGGCAACGAAAGTGACAAAGGGCGAGTGGCGAAGATTTTCTACATATGAAGAGTCGTGGCGTTTGGATTAGCTTCGGTGAGAACTCCTCACCTTTTATTTAATTTTCTAGTTATAATATATACTAGAATTTTTAACGTGTATTTGAAATGAAATAAATATAAATAAATCAGACGATTTGTTTATATACACACATTTGACTGATATTGATTGGGACGATAAATTTTACACATCGCCCAACTACACAAATAAAATCTGTGTTTGATTATTTGAAAACCCCACACGGGTATTGGGGTGATATATGACATACACTAATCCAAACAGTTAGTTGTATGTCGATCGATTGATTGACAGACTGTTATAAGCGTTGAATATTTATATTTGATGCTTATACAGTGTAGAACGCACTTTGGATGATGGTTGATGATTTATCGTTGTTTTTATATACGTGTGGTAGAAAATCCATATAATTAACTTTATATGGTAATTGATTGGGCCTCATTCTAGTTTTGAAATATAGTATTGGAAAAGAAATACTGAAATAGAAATATTTAAAATAGAATATTTGAAAATAGAAATATATGAAGCCGTGTTGATTAGATTGACGCCATTTTGACGTGAACGATATTTATATCGATTTTATTCATTTTATAATGAATATCGAAAGTGATTTCAAAATCTGATATTTTGAAAAGAATTGAAATTGAATAGAAATGAATTCGAATTGAAATTGAATTGAATTGAAAACGAATTGAAATTGAATTAAAAATCGATTTGAATTGAAATCAAATTGAAATGAATTTAAAACGATTTATAAAATACATTTTAAAAGGAGATCGACGAAGTATATATTATATATATATAATATAATGGCCTGAATAGAACGTGCCGCGCCGCGCCGCGGTAGTTCGTTAATTTCGACCATTGACTTCAAACGGATATTGCGGGAGATCCGACCGTCGGATTCTCCTAAAACCGGAAACGTTGGGTTCGTATCGAAAAGAGCTTTTTAATGAATATTAGAAATTAGAAATCCAACGGTTGGATTTGGAATTATGTCCAAATCAAATTTGGAAAATGTCGCTATAAGTGCAGTTCGATGGCCGTTGATGGAAATCGACTGTACGGGCCTTGATAAAATTATTAAAAATATCAATAATTTGTGTAAAATCAAAAGAAGTGATTTGTAAAGAATTGGGATAAAAAACTCCATATTTGAAAAGATAAAAATAGATTTTTATCGAAATGAACTAATTTTGAACTAGAATTATAATTCTATTTATTTTTAAATAAATAAATTGGATTTGAAATGGTTTTGAAAATAACCAGAATTTCCAATAATTATATTGGAATGGATTTGAATCGAGATTGGCTTTGTAATATTTCGATGTTGGATTTCGTGATTATGCAGATGTTGTTATGGAAATTTGAAAGATATTTATATATCGTTATTTCCAATACGATATTTATTGGTCGTAGAATTTGATATTGAATATAAGCCGATATATTTTCTATTCAGAGCCTTGTATTTAATATCAAATGTGATTTGGGTTTGTCGTGAATGGTGTCTTTATTAACACTGTTCTTGAACCCAGTTGAGAAAAGATTAAATCTTTTTATTTAGATTTAATGAAGTGTACCAATTAAATAATATTTAATTGGAATTGAATCGGTATTGATTTTTGGGTTTATTGTGAACAGTGTTTTAAATAACACTTGTTCTTTAACCCGATAATTAATAGAACGTGATTTTGGGTTGTCGTGAACGGTATCTTCAATAATACTTTTCTTGGACCTAAAGGAGTTAAGAAAATCAGAAACTAACTGGAGATTAGTTAAGTTGAATGGTTTCAAAGGTATTGATCTGATGTTGGTTTGGGCCTTCGGGGTTAATACTTAGGGAACTGCTCACTTGCTAATTTACGGTTAGGGACTGATTGAAATGTGATTTTGGGGTTTATCGTGAACCGTGTTCTAAAGGACATTGATTCTTTAACCCAGTTAAAGATTAAAACTAAGTGGAGTTTTGATGAATCTTTAATTATATTGAAAAGATCGAGAATGGAGTATCCCTAGTTTTGCTCCAGGCGATAGTTAAATCTTTAATTAGATTTGAACGTGAAATGGTAATTGAATTTACCGATAACACTGTGGTGTTAGATATGAAGTATTACCAGTTTTACTTCATGGGATGAATAGGTTGGGATTTGGAAATTAAAACAAATGATTACTTGGGTAAGGTTCGTTAATCCCGACTAGTTTGGATAAACCAAAATTTGGTTTGAATTGATTTTCAAAGGATGATTAAAGAATAAATTTAAAGGAATTTATCTTTGATAAAATTAATGGGAATATTTCCCTAAGAATGTGAAATTTAGAAACTAACTGTCGGTTAGCTAAGCAGAATGGTTTTCTGGATATTGATCTGATGTTGGTTTCGGCCTTTGGGGTTAATGTTTGGGGAATTATTCTTTTGCTAATTTATGGTTAGTGACTGATGAATTGGAATGAGGCGTATGTTGTGTTTGTGTAACACGCATTTATTATATACGCGAGTTATTCAGAAAGACCAGGTTTATCCAATTCTGAATAGCTGATACGACGATAAGTCGAAGATGAAGACGACGGTAGAAGACCGGAGGTCTTCACGTCGTTTGGATAATTACCGATGATCTTGATTGGGTCGTACACCCAAAAGGAGGGAATCAGTTGGTGATCGTCCAGACGTACTTGGAGATCGATGGATATGCGGGGTACTAGGTGCCTCCGGTTTCGTTCAGACCCAGAACGGACTTGTAAATGGACTATGTGTCTGACATTGGATTTCAGTCTGTGTGATTGATTTCTATTAAATATATATCTGTTTGGCGGTGGAGAATTTATTCTCTTGCTTAACGCCCTTCTCTGAGACGTACGAGCTCAGGGGTTATATATTGATGGATATCCATCGCATGGAGTGAATTGCCTGTGTGGCATGCCTAAGTGGCAATTGATCAAGGCTTCTGTTGAAAAGCAAAGTCTTGTGGTTGATGATCAAAGCAAGGCCTTTGTGGCATAGCTTTGTGTAACGTTTACTACGCGAGTTTCACACCCGGTATGAACCAGAAATGGGAGAGGACATCAGGGAGGGCATGCTTTTCTTTCTAGTTAGAAGTGGCGTCAGTGCTTTTACACGCCCTGATGAGTTTGACTTATGTGGTTGTTGCTGTTGCGAGGCGCCTCGGATATATATATCGGTGACTATGTGAAGCCGATTGAGTCATTTGTTGGCTCATTTACGCCCCATAGGGCGGGGAGACGTATTGTTCAGGCATAATAATCCACTCCGTGTGGACCGGCCCTGACGATCCAAGGGGCAGTTGCGGCTGTTCCTGAGGGGCGGACTAGAGCGTCTCGAATCGGTAGAGGACGATCCCTGGCCTCGGTTCATAGATGGAAATCCAATTTCCAAATACGTGACTTTGCGGTTTTATTTGTAAACCTATATATGGCGACATAGTGGCATGGGACGCTCATGTCGCCTATGATTGATACTTATGATTTGAAGTTGTTTTATACACTATGCACTTATAATAGTATCAAATGATTTGTTTTAAACGTATCAAGCATTCTTGGCTATTATAAGGTAAAAACCCTATCCTTCGGCTTGCATTGCATTGTGTGATGGGACCTGGGTCTTATAATAGCTTCATTGTTCTTTATTTAGCATTGCGCCGTTGTTTTATGCACTGGTATTCTTGGGAGGAAACCCGTTCCGTATTATACGGCGTGGTCCCTTGATTTACCTAACTTTAAAAATGAAGATTAATAACTGTTTTAGTTCTCACACCAGTCACATGACTGACCTGGAGTTTATTGTTTTAACCTAAACTCTGGGTGCCCTTATTTCCGACACGGGCAGCTAGTAGTTTTGGTTTTGCAGATTTATATTCACAGGATCCTGGTTTACAGCTGGAATGATATCCGGAAAGCTTTGTATCCGTATATCTCCTTCAGTTGTGTTTTGTGTTATTTCCGCTGCGATGTATTTAAATGTAATTTAAATCTCTGATATTTCTGTGTAATATTTATTCATACTCTGTATATTCTTGTATTGTCGTGGAATTGTTGTAATTAACAATGAAGTGTTCTTCTGTGCGTGTTCTTTTGTGGCTTGTTCTCGACCTATCCGCGCTTTCCTCACCGGGGAAGTTACGGGTCTTTACAGTTGGTATCAGAGCTTTGGTTTACAAAGCTCAGAGAAAAAGACACGTTAGAACCAAACGAAAAATTCATCAGATATTGGATTAGTAATATCAAATGGGAATGACTCGTTAGAGATGGGATCAGTAGTATCCTAGAACGAGTATGAAGAGTATATTTTTGAAAGTGAAAACAAATTTTGTTTTGAAATTTAAAATCAATTATTCGTGTTTGATTATTTATTTATATTGATTTGGACAGTCCAGTGTATAAAGATTTTGCGTATACGTCTGATCCACGTGTATTTGAAATTTTAATATACTGGATAGATATAGAATTACACTCTAGTCGCCCGGGGGTGATTCTGATGATTGATATATCATCATCAGAATTTATATTTGAGTGACGAATGTGTGATATCTATATATTTCCTATTGACTGGTGTGAGAACCAAAATTAGATAGGGCTTATTGCTGTGAATTGGCATCAAAAATGTGATTTTTTGACTATTTATCAAAGTTATGAATTTGAAATGATAATTCACTAATTGATTACTGATTGTGTTGTTTGATTATAGTTTGATTAATTAAATGTTGAACCTTTAGCCAAATTGACCAAAAAGTGAATTGTATTGAAATTTGGTCGCATTTGCTTGCATATACATGTACTTACATTGAACAGGTCATAGCAAGGAGGCTAGAGCAGAAGAATAAAATTTGTTTGCCCGACAAATAGGTACATGTTTACCATAATTTACTGTTTTGTTTGGGTGATGATGATTTTATGAGCCGATTGGCTAGCCGCTTGGCTTTTTCTTTTTGAGATCAAAGGGCCTGTATGGCAATTTCGGGGTTTTCCCGGTGCTTCCGGTGCAGGGGAGGTTATGGCGAAATTTTTCGAAAATTTAGGGTGTTAGCCAAATTTTTGAAAAATTTGAAAAGTTCTTAGAAACTGAAAAGTTGAAGAAATTAAGCCATAATAAAAATAATGAAAGTTGACTTGGTATTTAAAACAACTTTCGGCTTCGTTCCTTTTCAGGGACGAAAAGTTTTAAGTGAGGGAGAATGTAACAACCCGGAAATTGTGAACCAATTTAAAAAATTTATTTTGGCAATTTTAGCGAATTTTGATTATTTAAAATGAATTATTTTAAATAATAACGACAAAAATTTATTTTGAATAGAATTTGAATGTATATATTATATAGATCGTCGTTAGAATATAAATAATTATTTTAAATTATAAAAGGAATTGAAAATGGCGCGGTAGTTCGATAATTCGATTTCAAACATTAAATGAATGTACAGGATTCAAAATAAATCAGATTTTAGTGAAACCAAAAATATTTGAATCTTAGTGAGGATATCTTTCCAACGAATCCGAAAAATCAAAATTTCATAGCAGGAATCAAAAGATATGTCCAGTTGAAAATTCAGAATAGTCGCTATAGAATTCTGGCCCTGGAAAATGGCCATTTTTCAAACGGTCTCAGAATTCGATGAAACTAATTTTGTTAGGACTGTATCGTCAATACGAAGCTAGAAAATATTTTTCTGGAATTTTTTGAGTTAGTATGTGACCCCAGTAAATTGAAATGCACGTTCAAATTCAATATATAGAGTTATATGTTGATTTTGACGAAAATTAATCGAAACGATCGAATCAACTTACGATACATATCCCATTGTGTTCGGAATGGGGGTAATACGCTAGGGACGACAGTCGGTGTGTTTGATTTCGAGTTCGAAATAATAAGTTACTTTTTGGGATTTAAAATAATATAAAATATATATATTTTCTTCTAAACCTCTCTCAGCCCCTTTACTTTTCAAAAGAAAAAAAATAAAAAACCCTAAATCGCTCGACCTCGTGCCTCCAGGGCACGCTCGCCGTGCCGCGCCGCTGTCCAGGCGAGGGCATCACCTCCCCTTCTCTCGCACTCCCTTCTTCTCCCCGCGCCACCCTCCCTTCTACCTACCTCCGACGAGATAACCCCAAATCCCGCCCCTCTGCCAAAACGCGCCACCTCCATACAGCACCTCCACCGACCTCCGCACCCTCCCCTAGCCTCCACCCACCTCTCATAGAACCCCCCCCCCCCCGCACCACTACAGTCGCCCTCTCCTCCTCCGCCATTCTGAAACCCCCACTTAACCCGACGAGAACAATGGCGGTGGGCCCCTCCAGCGCGTACTCAGCACCCACTTGCCTCCGTGCCGACCACCGGACCACGACGAGCCTCCTCCGATGAAAATAGTAAGTTTTTATGTTTTGTTTATTTATAGAAATAGGATCTTTATTGTAATTATAACACAATAAAAGTGGAATTTTTTTTATTGTATGTATAGCGTTGAAAAGGTTGGATTTTTCTTCATAAGAATTAAAAATAAAGTTATGATTTTTATTTAGTAAAAGCTGTAACTTTTATCATGAAGTAGCAAGGATAAAAGATAGGATTTTTGAAGCATGTACGTTAGTAAAAATTTTATTTTTACTATGCGATTAACAACATAGAAAGATTTAATTTTTAGAAGTATAAAGCTTTGATTTTTCCAAAGTAAAAGAAGTGATTTTCACAATGTAAAATAAGTGATTTTTGAAAGAATAAAAATATGATTTTTTTACTCATGAGAACGATATAAAAGAAATATGATTTCTAGTTAGATAAAAATATAATTTTTATATAAGCAGTAGGTTAAAAATATAATTATTATAATATAGAAAAGATAAAAATATGATTTTTATATAATGTAGATAATAAAAATATGATTTTTACTTAGGTAGAGTATTAAAAATATGGTTTTTATTAAAGTAGAAATATAAAAATATAATTTTTATATAGGTATGATAATAAAAATTCGATCTTTATATAAGGACTAGAAATATAAAAATATAATTTTTATATAGAAAGAAGCGTTGTAAATATTTGAAGTGAAATAAAAATCTGAACTTTATTTTATCGTGAAGTAAAGAGAATATAAAAATGTGATTTTTATATATGTAGTGAATACGGGCAACGAAAGTGACAAAGGGCGAGTGGCGATGATTTTCTACATATGAAGAGTCATGGCATTTGGATTAGCTTCGGTGAGAACTCCTCACCTTTTATTTAATTTTCTAGTTATAATATATACTAGGATACAGATGGTGTTTAGTAGCACCCGACACCCGTCGTCCATAGACCATGGACGGCTTGTATGCTGGTTTGTTTGATTTTGATGTGTAGTTGATTGTGTGATGTGATGTGATGTGAAATGAAATAAAATATTTGTATAATTAAAATATTTTATAGTTGAAAATAGAATTTTTAACGTGTATTTGAAATGAAATAAATATAAACAAATCAGACGATTTGTTTATATACACACATTTGACTGATATTGATTGGGACGATAAATTTTACACATCACCCAACTGCACAAATAAAATGTGTGTTTGATTGTTTGAAAACCCCACACGGGTATTGGGGTGATATATGACATACACTAATCCCAATAGTTAGTTGTATGTCGATCGATTGATTGACAGACTATTATAAGTGTTGAATATTTATATTTGATGCTTATACAGTGTAGAACGCACTTTGGATGATGGTTGATGATTTATCGTTGTTGTTATATACGTGTGGTAGAAAATCCATATAATTAACATTATATGGTAATTGATTGGGCCTCATTCCAGTTTTGAAATATAATATTGGAAAAGAAATATTGAAATAGAAATATTTAAAATAGAATATTTGAAAATAGAAATATATGAAGCCGTGTTGATTAGATTGACGCCATTTTGACGTGAACGATATTTATATCGATTTTATTCATTTTATAATGAATATCGAAAGTGATTTCAAAATCTGATATTTTGAAAAGAATTAAAATTTGAATTGAAATTGAATAGAAATGAATTCGAATTGAAAATGAATTAAATTGAAAACGAATTGAAATTGAATTAAAAATCGATTTGAATAGAAATCAATTTGAAATGAATTTAAAATGATTTATAAAATACGTTTTAAAAGGAGATCGACGAAGTATATATTATATATATTATATATATATAATATAATGGCCTGAATAGAACGCGCCGCGCCGCGGCAGTTCGTGAATTTCGACCATTGACTTCAAACGGATATTGCGAGAGATCCGACCGTCGGATTCTCCTAAAACCGGAACCGTTGGGTTCGTATCAAAAAGAGCTTTTTAATGAATATTAGAAATTAGAAATCTAATGGTTGGATTTGGAATTATGTCCAAATCAAATTTGGAAAAGGTCGCTATAAGTGCAGTTCGATGGCCGTTGATGGAAATCGACCGTATGGGCCTTGATAAAATTATTAAAAATATCAATAATTTGTGTAAAATCATAAGAAGTGATTTGTGAAGAATTGGGATGAAAAACTCCATATTTGAAAAGATAAAAATAGATTTTTATCGAAATGAACTAGTTTTGAACTAGAATTATAATTCTATTTATTTTTAAATGAATAAATTGGATTTGAAATGGTTTTGAAAATAACCAGAATTTCCAATAATTATATTGGAATGGATTTGAATCGAGATTGTCTTCAGAATATTTCGATGTTGGATTTCGTGATTATACAGATGTTGTTATGGAAATTTGAAAGATATTTATATATCGTTATTTCCAATACGATATTTGTTGGTCGTAGAATTTGATATTGAATATAAGCCGATATATTTTCTATTCAGAGCCTTGTATTTAATATCAAATGTGATTTGGGTTTGTCGTGAATGGTGTCTTTATTAACACTGTTCTTGAACCCAGTTGAGAAAAGATTAAATCTTTTTATTTAGATTTAATGAAGTGTACCAATTAAATAATATTTAATTGGAATTGAATCGGTATTGATTTTTGGGTTTATCGTGAACAGTGTTTTAAATAACACTTGTTCTTTAACCCGATAATTAATGGAACGTGATTTTGGGTTGTCGTGAACGGTATCTTCAATAATACTGTACTTAGACCTAAAGGAGTTAAGAAAATCAGAAACAAACTGGAGATTAGTTAAGTTGAATGGTTTCAGAGGTATTGATCTGATGTTGGTTTCGGCCTTCGGGGTTAATACTTAGGGAATTGCTCACTTTTTACGGTTAGGGACTGATTGAAATGTGATTTTGGGGTTTATCGTGAACCGTGTTTTAAAGGACACTGATTCTTTAACCCAGTTAAAGATTAAAACTAAGTGGAGTTTTGATGAATCTTTAATTATATTGAAAAGATCGAGAATGGAGTATCCCAGTTTTGCTCCAGGCGATAGTTAAATCTTTAATTAGATTTGAACGTGAAATGGTAATTGAATTTACCGATAACACCGTGGTGTTAGATATGAAGTATTACCAGTTTTACTTCGTGGGATGAATAGGTTGGGATTGGGAAATTAAAACAAATGATTACTTCGGTAAGGTTCGTTAATCCCGACTAGTTTGGATAAACCAAAATTTGGTTTGAATTGATTTTCAAAGGATGATTAAAGAATAAATTTAAAGGAATTTATCTTTGATAAAACTAATGGGAATCTTTCCCTAAGAATATGAAATTTAGAAACTAACTGTCGGTTAGCTAAGCAGAATGGTTTTCTGGATATTGATCTGATGTTGGTTTCGGCCTTCGGGGTTAATGTTTGGGAATTATTCTCTTGCTAATTTACGGTTAGTGACTGATGAATTGGAATGAGGCGTATGTTGTGTTTGTGTAACACGTATTTATTATATACGCGAGTTATTCAGAAAGACTGGGTTTATCCAATTCTGAATAGCTGATACGACGATAAGTCGAAGATGAAGACGATGGTAGAAGACCGGAGGTCTTCACGTCGTTTGGATAATTACTGATGATCTTGATTGGGCTGTACACCCAAAAGGAGGGAATCAGTTGGTGATCGTCCAGACGTACTTGGAGATCGATGGATATGCAGGGTACTGGGTGCCTCCGGTTTCGTTCAGACCCAGAACGGACTTGTAAATGGACTGTGTGTCTGACATTGGATTTCAGTCTATGTGATTGATTTCTATTAAATATATATCTGTTTGGCGGCGGAGAATTTATTCTCTTGCTTAACGCCCTTCTCTGAGACGTACGAGCTCAGGGGTTATATACTGATGGATATCCATCGCATGGAGTGAATTGCCTGTGTGGCATGCCTAAGTGGCAATTGATCAAGGCTTCTGTTGAAAAGCAAAGTCTTGTGGTTGATGATCAAAGCAAGGCCTTTGTGGCATAGCTTTGTGTAACGTTTACTTCGCGAGTTTCACACCCGGTATGAAGCAGAAACGGGAGAGGACATCAGGGAGGGCATGCGTTTCTTTCTAGTTAGAAGTGGCGTCAGTGGTTTTACACGCCCTGACGAGTTTGACTTATGTGGTTGTTGTTGTTGCGAGGCGCCTCGGATATATATATGTCAGTGACTATGTGAAGCCGATGGAGTCATTTGTTGGCTCATTTACGCCCCATAGGGCGGGGAGATGTATTATTCAGGCATAATAATCCACTTCGTGTGGACCGGCCCTGACGATCCAAGGGGCAGTTGCGGCTGTTCCTGAGGGGCGGACTAGAGCGTCTCGAATCGGTAGAGGACGATCCCTGGCCTCGATTCATAGATGGAAGTCCAATTTCCAAATACGTGACTTTGCGGTTTTATTTGTAAACCTATATATGGCAACATAGTGGCATGGGACGCTCATGTCACCTATGATTGATACTTATGATTTGAAGTTGTTTTATACACTATGCACTTATAATAGTATCAAATGATTTGTTTTAAACGTATCAAGCATTCTTGGCTATTATAAGGTAAAAACCCTATCCTCCGGCTTGCGTTGCATTGTGTGATGGGACCTGGTTCTTATAATAGATTCATTGTTCTTTATTTAGCATTGCGCTATTGTTTTATGCACTGGTATTCCTTGGAGGAAACCTGTTTCGTATTAAACGGCGTGGTCCCTTGATTTACCTAACTTTAAAAATAAAGATTAATAACTGTTTTAGTTCTCACACCAGTCACATGACTGACCTGGAGTTTATTATTTTAGCCTAAACTCTGGGTGCCCTTATTTTCGACACGGGCAGCTAGTAGTTTTGGTTTTGCAGATTTATATTCACAGGATCCTGGTTTACAGCTGGAATGATATCTGGAAAGCTTTGTATCTGTATATCTCCTTCAGTTGTGTTTTGTGTTATTTCCGCTGCGATGTATTTAAATGTAATTTAAATCTCTGATATTTCTATGTAATATTTATTCATACTCTGTATATTCTTGTATTCTAATGGAATTGTTGTAATTAACAATGAAGTGTTCTTCTATGCGCGTTCTTTTGTGGCTTGTTCTCGACCTATCCGCGCTTTCCACACCGAGGAATTTACGGTTCTTTACATCAAGCCACATCCCCCTTCGAATCCAAGCCCTAGGACGCCCAATGCTGATCGGAAACCCATGCCCTAACCCTCGAATCGACTCCCAGCGAACTCCACCACCTCTGGAAATTAAAAAGTGAGCCTTTTTCCTTTTTACTTTGATTTTCTTTTCAGTTTTAAATTTTATGCATGATAAAAGCTTTAATTTTTATATGATAAAAGTTAGTACAAAAATCAGTTTTGTACATAAGAGCATAGAGTTTTAAAAATAAAAGGATTTACTTTTTGAAAACAGGAAAGATAGGATTTTTTCTTTATATAAATGCAATAAAAATCAGATTTTTTTATCATATGAGAGGCGTTATAAAGCTTAGTTTTTTAGATTAGGAAAGAAGTGATTTTATTTCTAGAAAGATGGGATCTTTATTGTTCAAAAATTAGATTTTTATTATGAGAAAGAAATGATTTTTATAAATATAAAGATTATATTTTTATATAGGTCATGTTCATATTTTATATAGATAAGAATTCGATTTTATAAACACGAAAAGGATAGAGTTTTAAACATATGAAAAGATTTGATTTTCGAACGATTAAAAATATAATCTTTATTATGTAGAAGACATAAAAATATGATTTTTGTTTATGTAGTAAATTCAAAATATAATCTTTATATAAGCAAGAGGTTCAAAATATAATTTTTATATTATAGGAAGGTTCATAATATAATTTTTACATTATAGAAAGGCTAAAAATATAATTTTTATTCGAGTAGTAAGTTAAAAATATAATTTTTATAAGGTAGAGAATATAAAAATTCGATTTTTATATATGTAGTGGCTACGGGCAACGAAATTGACAAAAGGCGAGCACGACGAAGATTTCCTACATATGAAGAGTCGTGGCGTTTGGTTTAGCTTGTGTGAGAATTGCTCACTTTAAAATTTCTTTTCTAGTTAGAAATATATACTAGGATGCAGACGGTGCTTAGCAGCACCTGACACCCATCGTCCACAGACCTTGGATGGCTTGTATGTTTGATTGTTTGATGTGTTTTGAAAATTGATTGTGTGATGTGAAATGAAATAAAATATTTATATAGTTAAAAATATTCGATCGTTAAAAATATTATTTTTAACGTGTGGGTGTGAATAAAAAAATATGTGTTTGTTGATTTGAAACCCCACACGGGTGTTGGGATGATATATGGCGTACACTAATCCCAATTGTTTAGTGATTTTTCGGTCGTTTGATTGACAGGCCGTATAAGTGTTAAATATTCATATTTAATGCTTATGCAGTTGTGTGGTGCACTTTGGATGATGATTGATTATTTATCGTTGCTATTATATACATGTGTTGTATGGAATCCATATAATTAACATTATATGGTAATTGATTGGGCCTCATTCCAATTGGGAAAATAAAGTATAGAATAAAATAAAGATTCATGTGTAGAATAGAATATAAATAATCATGTGTTGAAAATTATCATGTGTTGAAAGAAATATTTTAACAATAAAATTTACATCTTTATCATATTTAAAGTTAGAAACTAACTGGAAAATAGATAAGATGAGTGGTTTCTTGAGTATTGATCTGATATGGTTTCGGCCTTCGGGGTTAATACTTAGGGAATCATTCTCTTACTACTTTACAGTTGGAGTCTAATTAAAAATCAAACGATAGATACCATAGCTTTATAAAATATAATAAATAATATAAATAGTCATGTGTTGACAGTGCTCATGTGTTGAGAATATTCATGTGTTGAAAGAAATATAGATTCATGTGTTGAATAGAATAAATATTAATTTGTTGAATAGAATAACGAATTTATTGAAATATATATAAAGCCGTGTGATTAGAGTTGCGCTATTTTGACGTGAACGATATTTATATCGATTATATTCGTTTTTAAAATGAATATAGAAAAGGAAGAGATTTCAAAATATAACGTTTTGAAAATATTATCATTTATATATCGATGATGTGGAATATTCAATTTCGATTCGAAATTGAATATGAAGTTGAAATCGTTTCGAAAACGAATTTAAAATGATTTATAAAGTACGTTTTAAAAGGAAATCGACGAAATATATATTATATATATAATGGCCTGAATAGAACGCGCCGCGCTGTGGCAGTTCACGAATTTCGACCATTGACTTCGAATGGACGTTGCGGGAGATCCGACCGTCGGATTCTCCTAAAACCGGAACCGTTGGGTTCATATCGAAAAGAGCTATCCAATTAATATTAGAAATTTGAAATCTAATGGTTGGATTTGGAATTATATACAAATCAAATTTGGAAATGGTCATTGTAAGTGCAGTTCGATGGCCGTTGATGGAAATCGACTGTACGGGCCTTGATAAAATTATTAAAAATACCAATAATTTATGTTAAATCATAAGAAATGATTTGGGAAAAATTGGGCTGAAAAACTCCATATTTGAAAAGATAAAATAGATTTTTATCGAAATGAACTAGTTTTGAACTAAAATTAAAATCAATTTATTTTTGAAATAAATGAATTGAATTTGAATTGGTTTTGAAAATAACCAGAATTTCCAATATATATAAAGTGGAAGTGGATTTGAATCGAAATTGTCTTTGGAATATTTCGATGTTGGATTCTGTGATTATACAGATATTGTTATGGGAATTTGAAAGATATATTTATATTGTTATTTCCAATACGATATTTGTTGGTTTCAGAATTTGATATTGAATATAAGATGGTATATTTTCTATTCAGAGCCTTATATTTAATATCAAATGTGATTTGGGTTTGTCGTGAATCGTGTTTTAGGTGACATTGGTTCTTTAACCCAGTTAAAGATAGGATATTGATTTTTGAGAAGATTAAAACTAGGTGGAGTTTTAATGAATCTGTAATTAAATTGAAAGTGAATTGATTATTTAAATTATCCAATCTGAAGGGTGATCGAGAATGGAGTATCACCAGTTTTGCTCCAAAGCGATAGTTAAATATTTAATTAGATTTGAACGTGAAATGGTAATTAACTTTACTGATAACACCGTGGTGTTAGATATGGAGTATTACCAGTTTTGCTCCATGGGATGAATAGGTTGGGATTGGGAAATAAAATAAATAATTACTTCGGTGTGGTTTGCTAATCCCGACTAGTTTGGAAAACCATAATATGGTTTGAAATGATATTCAAAGGAAGATTAAAGAATAAATTTAGAAGAATTTATCTTTGATAAAATTAATGGGAACCTTTCCCTAAGAATCTGAAAATTTGAATAAAAAGAATATTCTGAATTGGAATGAGGCGTATGTTGTGTTTGTGTAACACGTGTTTATTATATACGCGGGTTATTCAGAAAGGCCAGGTTTATACCCATTCTGAATTACCGATTCGACGATATGTCGAAGATGAAGACGGTGGTGGAAGACCAGAAGTCTTCACATCGTTTGGGTGATTACTGATGATCTTGATTGGGCTGTACACCTAAGATGAGGGAATCAGTCGGTGATCGTCCAGACGTACTTGGAGATCGATGGATATGCGAGGAAAGTGCCTCCGGTTTCATTTAGACCCAGAGCGAACTTGTAAATGGACTGTGTGTCTGACATTGGATTTTATTCCGTGTTGATTGATCCCTGTTAAATATATATCTATTTGGCGGCAGAGAATTTATTCTCTTGCTTAACGCCCTTCTCTGAGACGTACGAGCTCAGAGGTTGTATATCGATGGACATCAGTCGCATGGAGTGAATTGCCTGTGTGGCACGCCTAAGTGGCAATTGATCAAGGCTTCTGTTGAAAAGCAAAGTCTTGTGGTTGATGATCAAAGCATGGCCTGTGTGGCACAGCTTTGTGTATAACATGAATTCGCGAGCCTCACACCTCGGTATGAGTCAAAATCGGGATACGGACCATTGGGAGAACACGACGTTTCTTTCTAGCTATGGGTAATGTCAGTGACCTACCAGGCCTGACATTTATATACTTTTTACCTGTGTAGATGTTGGAATGCGAGGCGCCTCGGATATAGGTCTGTTAGGACCGGGAAATGTGTGTTCAGGAATAACTAATCCTCCAAAGTTAGGTGAGGACTGGACCAACCGATTACAAGGATCATAATGGGGTCCTGGGACATTCGCTAGAGTGTCTCGAACGGAGAGGAGCTTGCCCCTTGCCTCGACTCATGACGGAAATCCAATTTCCAATACGTGGTATTGCGGTTTTATTTGTAGAACCTAGTATGGCGAAATAGTGGTATGGGTCATTCATGCCGCCTATGATTGATATTTATGATTGAAATTGTTTTGACACTATACACTTATATTAATATCAAAATAATGTGTTTTGAATGTATCAAGCATGCTTTGGCTATTATAAGGTAAAAACCCTATCCTCGGCTTGCGTTGCATGGTGTGATGGGACCTGGGTCTTATAATAACTTCATTTTTCTTTATTTAGCATTGCGCTGTTTGTTTTATGCACTGGTATTCTTGGGAGGAAACCCGTTCCGTGTTATACGGTGTGGTCCCTTGCTTTACCGAACTTTTAAAATAAAGATTAATAACTGTTTTAGTTCTCACACTAGTCACATGACTGACCTGGAGTTTATTGTTTTAACCTAAACTTTGGGTGCCCTTAATTTCCGCACGGGCAGCTAGTTGTTTTGGTTTTGTAGATTTATATTCACAGGATCCTGATTTACAGCTGGAACGATACTCGGAAAGCTCTGTATCCGTGTATTACTTTCAGTTGTGTTTTATATTGTTTTTCTGCTACTATGTAATTTATTGTAATCTCTGATATTTTTCTGTTGTATAATATTTTTCATACTTTGTATATTCTTGTAATCTGATGGAATTGTTGTAAATAACAATGAAATGTTCTTCTGTCTGCGTTCCTTTGTGTGTTGTTCTCAAAGTATCCGCTCTTCCCTTCAACGGGAAGTTACGGGCTCTCACAGTGGTATCAGAGCTTTGGTTTACAGAGCTCGAGAACAAGACACATTAGAACCATACGAAAGAATTCATCAGTTACTGGATTAGTAATATCCAATTAGAATAACATGTTAGAGATGGGATCAGTAGTATCCAAGAACGAGTGTAAAGAGTATATTTTTCAAATGAAAACAATATTGTTTTGAAAATTTAAACCATTTTATACGTATTTGAATATTTATTTATTTTGAATTTGGACAATCGAGTATATAAAGATTTTGCGTATACGCGTCATGAACGTATATTCGAAGTTTTAATATACTGGATAGATATAGAATCACACTCTAGTCGCTCGGACCTGATTCTGATGATTGACGCGCCATCATCAGTAATTATTTACATGTTTTGAAAGTGTGATATCTATATATTTCCACCAGACTGGTGTGAGAACCAAAAATATAGATAGAATACATTGTTGTGATTTGGCATCAAAAACATGATTTTCTGTATATATATCAAAATTATGAATTTGAAACTCTAATTCACTAATTGATTGTTGATTGTGTTGTTTGGGTATTTTTTTGATAATTTTGAACCATTTAGCCTAATTGAACCAAATAGCGAAGTGTATAGAAAATTAGTCGCATTTGCTTGCATACACATGTACTTACATTGAACAGGTCATAGCAAGGAGGCTAGAGCAGAAGAATAAAATTGTTTGCCCGACAAATAGGTACATGTTTACCACAATTTACTGTTTTGTTTGGGTGATGATGATTTTATGAGCCGATTGGCTAGCCGCTTGGCTTTTTCTTTTTCTTTTGGATTGAAGAAGGCCATGGGAGGCTATATGAAATATCCCCAAGTCCCCGGTGCAGGGGAGGTTATGGCGAAATTTTTCAAAAATTTAGAGTGTTAGCCAAATTTTTGAAGAATTTGAAAAGTTCTTAGAAACTGAAAAGTTGAAGAACTTAAGCCGTAAAGAAAATAATGGAAGTTGAGTTGATTAGTTAAACAACTTTCAGCTTCGTTCCTTTTCGAGGATGAAAAGTTTTAAGTGGGGGAGATTGTAACAACCCGGAAAATGTGAGCCAGTTTAAAATTTTTATTTTTGCAATTTTAGTGAAGTTTGAATATTTAAAATGAATTATTTTAAATAATAACGACGGAAATTTATTTTGAATAGAAATAGAACGTATATATTTATATAGATCGCAGTTATATAGATCGCCGTTAGAATATAAATATTTTATTTTAATTATAAAAGGAATTGAAAATGGCGTGGTAGTTCAATAATTCGATTTCAAATTTCAATTGAACATACCGGGTGCAAAATAAACTGGATTTTAGCAAAACTAAAAATATTGGAATCTAATTGAGAGTATCTTTCCAACGAATCTGAAAAATCGAAATTTCATAGCGGGAATCAAAAGATATGTCCAGTTGAAAATTCAGAATAGTCGCTATGGAATTTTCGGCCCTTAAAAATAGAAATTTTGCAAATGACCTCGGTTTTCGACGAAACCACTTTTGTTGGATCCGAGATGTCAAATTATTGCTAGATTCCAAAATTCGTAATTTTCCGAATCAATATGTGAGCGCGGCAAAGGAAAACGCGTTTGACCAGTTTTAGTTGATTTTAATCGACTGGAAAATGGCCATTTTCCAAACGGTCTCAGAATTTGACGAAATTAGTTTTGTTAAGACCGCATCGTCGATACGAAGCTAGAAAATATTTTTCGGGAATTTTTAGAGTTCATACATGGCCCCAGTAAATTGAAATTGCGTTCAAATTCAATATATAGAGTTATATTTTGATTTTGACGAAAACTGATCGAAACGATTGAATTAACTTACGATACATATCCCATTGTGTTCGAAATGGGGGAAATTAGCTATAGACGACAGTCGGTGGGTCTCGTTTGGAGGTCGAAATAAAAAGATACTTTTCCGGGATAATTAATTATAAAAAAAATTAAACAAAAAGGGCCAACCCCCTCTTCCTCTAAGTTAACCCGATTCCCCCCTTTCCCCTTATTCTCAAAATCGAACCACAGAAAGAAAAGAATAAAAAACGATGGAAGAACCCGTAGATCTCGCCCACCCTCCTCCCCTTTCACCGTCGCCACCGCACCCCTGGAGATCGCCGGAGCTGGCGCGCCCCACCCTCCTCCTCCTGCTCGACATAGCCCGCGAACCCATCAGCCCCGACGCAGTCAAGCCACATCCCCCTTCGAACCCAAGCCCTAGGACGCCCAATGCTGATCGGAAACCCATGCCCTAGCCCTCGAATCGACTCCCAACGAACTCCACCACCTCTGGAAATTAAAAAGTGAGCCTTTTTCCTTTTTTACTTTGATTTTCTTCTCAGTTTTAAATTTTATGGATGATAAAAGCTTTAATTTTTATATGATAAAAGTTAGTATAAAAATCAGTTTTGTACATAAGAGAATAGAGTTTTAAAAATAAAAAGATTTACTTTTTGAAAACAGAAAAGATAGGATTTTTCCTTTATATAAATGCGATAAAAATCAGTTTTTTTTATCATATGAGAGGCGTTATAAAGCTTAGATTTTTAGATTAGGAAAGAAGTGATTTTATTTCTAGAAAGATGAGATCTTTACTGTTCAAAAATTAGATATTTATTATGAGAAAGAAATGATTTTTATAAATATAAAATTATATTTTTAAATAGGTCATGTTCATATTATGGCCTGAATAGAACGCGCCACGCTGCGGCAGTTCACGAATTTCGACCATTGACTTCGAATGGACGTTGCAGGAGATCTGACCGTCGGATTCTCCTAAAACCAGAACCGTTGGGTTCGTATTGAAAAGATCTTTCCAATGACTATTAGAAATTTGAAATCTAAAGATTGGATTTGGAATTATGTCCAAATCAAATTTGGAAAAGGTCGTTGTAAGTGCAGTTCGATGGCCGTTGATGGAAATCGACTGTACGGGCCTTGATAAAATTATTAAAAATATCAATAATTTGTGTAAAATCATAAGAAATGATTTGGGAAAAATTGGGCTGAAAAACTCCATATTTGAAAAGATAAAAATAGATTTTTATCGAAATTAAATAGTTTTGAACTAGAATTAAAATCAATTTATTTTTGAAATAAATGAAAAAATTTGAATTGGTTTTGAAAATAACCAAAATTTCCAATATATATAAAGTGGAAGTGGATTTGAATTGAAATTGTCTTTGGAATATTTCGATGTTGGATTCCGTAATTATACGGATATTGTTATAGGAATTTGAAACATATATTTATATCGTTATTTCCAATACGATATTTGTTGGTTTCAGGTTTTGATATTGAATATAAGCCGGTATATTTTCTATTCAGAGCCTTGTATTTAATATCAAATGTGATTTGGGTTTGTCGTGAATCATGTTTTAGGTGACATTGGTTCTTTAACCCAGCGAAAGACAGGATATTGATTTTTGAGAAGATTAAAACTAGGTGGAGTTTTAATGAATCTGTAATTAAATTGAAAGTGAATTGATTATTTAAAGTATCAAATCTGAAGGGTGATCAAGAATGGAGTATCACCAGTTTTGATCCAAAGAGATAGTTAAATCTTTAATTATATTTGAACATGAAATGGTAATTAACTTTACCGATAACACCGTGGTGTTAGATATGGAGTATTACCAGTTTTGCTCCATGGGATGAATATGTTGGGATTGGGAAATAAAATAAATAATTACTTCGGTGTGGTTCGCTAAACCCGACTAGTTTGGAAAACCATAATATGGTTTGAAATGATATTCAAAGGAAGATTAAAGAATAAATTTAGAAGAATTTATCTTTGATAAAATTAATGGGAACCTTTCCCTAAGAATGTGAAAATTTGAATAAAAAGAATATTCTGAATTGGAATGAAGCGTATGTTGTATTTGTGTAACACGTGTTTATTATATACGCGGGTTATTCAGAAAGGCCGGGTTTATACCCATTCTGAATAACCGATTCGACGATATGTCGAAGATGAAGACGTGGTGGAAGATCGGAAGTCTTCACATCGTTTGGGTGATTACTGATGATCTTGATTGGGCTGTACACCCAAGATGACGGAATCAGTCGGTGATCGTCCAGACGTACTTGGAGATTGATGGATATGCAAGGAAAGTGCCTTCGGTTTCGTTCAGACCCAGAACGAACTTGTAAATGGACTGTGTGTCTGACATTGGATTTTATTATGTGTCGATTGATCTCTGTTAAATATACATCTGTTTGGCGGTGGAGAATTTATTCTCTTGCTTAACGCCCTTCTCTGAGTCGTACGAGCTCAGAGGTTGTATATCGATGGACAACAGTCGCATGGAGTGAATTGCCTGTGTGGCACGCCTAAGTGGCAATTGATCAAGGCTACTGTTGAAAAGCAAAGTCTTGTGGTTGATGATCAAAGCACGGCCTGTGTGGCGCAGCTTTGTGTATAACGTGAATTCGCGAGCCTCACACCTCGGTATGAGTCAAAAACGGGATACGGACCGTTGGGAGAACACGACGTTTCTTTCTAGCTATGGGTGATGTCAGTGACCTACCAGCCCTGACATTTTTATACTTTTTACCTGTGTGGATGTTGGAATGCAAGGCGCCTCGGATATAGGTCTGTTAGGACCGGGAAAAGTGTGTTCAGGAATAACTAATCCTCCAAAGTTAGGTGACAACCGGCCCAACCGATTCCAAGGATCATAGTGGGGTCCTGGGACATTTGCTAGAGTGTCTCGAACGGAGAGGAGCTTGCCCCATGCCTCGACTCATGACGGAAATCCAATTTCCAATACGAGATAATGCGGTTTTATTTGTAGAACCTAGTATGGTGACATAGTGGTATGGGTCATTCATGCCGCCTATGATTGATATTTATGATTGAAATTGTTTTGACACTATACACTTATAGTAATATCAAAATAATGTGTTTTAAACGTATCAAGCATGCTTTGGCTATTATAAGGTTAAAACCCTATCCTCCGGCTTGCGTTGCATTGTGTCATGGTACCTGGGTCTTATAATAGTTCATTTTTCTTTATTTAGCATTGCGCTATTTGTTTTATGCACTGGTATTCTTGGGAGGAAACCCGTTCCGTGTTATACGGCGTGGTCCCTTGCTTTACCGAACTTTAAAATAAAGATTAATAGCTGTTTTAGTTCTCACACCTGTCACATGACTGACCTGGAGTTTATTATTTTTAACCTAAACTCTGGGTGCCCTTAATTTCTGCACGGGCAGCTAGTAGTTTTGGTTTTGCAGATTTATATTCACAGGATCCTGATTTACAGCTGGAACGATACTCGGAAAGCTCTGTATCCGTGTATTACTTTCAGTTGTGTTTTATATTGTTTTTTCCGCTGCTATGTAATTTATTGTAATCTCTGATATTTTTCTGTTATATAATATTTATTCATACTCTGTATATTCTTGTAATATGATGGAATTGTTGTAAATATTTGTGTGTTGTTCTCAAAGTATCCGCTCTTCACTTCACGGGGAAGTTACGGGCTCTCACAAAAATATTATAAAGGAATTTGGGGTTTGAATCAGGAATTTAAATGGAATTACTAAAATTAGAAACTGACTAGAAATTAGTTGAGTTGAATGGCTTTCTACATATCGATATGACGTTGGTTTCGGCCTTCGGGGTTTATGCTTGGGAAGTTGTTCTCTTACTGGTTTACAGTTAGAGACTGATAGAGTTGGGAAGATATTGATGCATGAATCAGAAATGGAAACGTTTTCCAAAGTCAATAACGTATATTTTCTAATTTTAGAAAATAAGGAATTTATGAATATAGGGAAATGATAAATGGGAAATTGGGAAATGAAATGATGATTGATCGGTAAGATTTCCATTTGGAAATACGAACGTTGTTTGTACACATGTTTTCCTTTGATAGTTAAATCACCGACTATCAAAGATTTTGACCATTTCCGTTGTCAATACAGAGAGACCGGGATCAGATATATTATCTGAAAACCACTCCGTATGGCATTAGCGTTGTGAATCAAATATGATGAAGATAATTGAAGATGGAGTTATGCAAGGACTGTTCAGTAAATCCTAGGTAGAAATTTCCTAAGATGGATTTACAGAATAGTACCTTCGGTCTGTCCAGTCCCAGGACGACCAGTATGGAAGAATGTCTGATAGAGTATATTTAATAGATCGCGTAATTTGATCTCTTCAAAAATATTTATGTTTGGTGGCGGAGGAATTCGTTACTCTTAGCTGTATACCCGTGGTATTTTTGGGGAAATCAATTTGTGATTCGGCGGGTATGACGACGTGACATTCAAAGTAAATAAAGGTGTGATCTATACATTATGGCCTCTAGCCTCACAACCGAAAAACGGTATAAAATCGGGTAGGTCGCATAGCTAAGTGGTTAGCTGCCAATTAGGGTGTCATGTCACCTGATCTAGAGAAATTCCATTTACTTCTATAATCTATTTCGATGTTGTCCCTTTCGGGAAACGGTTGCTGATCCCAATCGTTAGTGATAATACATTCGGTACACCCAAGCGAAATGAGTGAACGATCATGTTTAGCCTGGGTTACAAGATGTTCTTATTGAACCCGGTGTATTACTCTCTTGAGATACACTGTCATAAGGTGGTCCCATACCTTGCCACTTGGAATTCCTTAACCAATAACCGCCCATGGTTTTTGATTATATATTATGTATGTGGAACGTGAGATGAAAGCGTTCTGCTAATGATTATTTAGTTGTGGTTGGAAGACACTATTATAATATCAAATTATGTTTTGATATAAAGGTTATCGTTCTTTCAACGGGATTTTGAAAGTTAAAATCAAGTGTTTGGATTCTCATAAGGGAAAAACATGTTCCGAGTTATACGACGTGGTCTTATGCAATATCGTTTATTTTCTCAAACTTTTTTTAAATTCTTTACTCACACCAGTCCCATGACTGACCTGGAGTTTATTTTGTTTTGTTTTCCATAAACTCTTGGGTGCCCAATTTTATGCGGCCAATCAAGTAGTCGGGATTTTACAGATATACTGAGAGCTTGGAGCAGGAGGCTTCAGCATTTTATAGATATTGTTTTTTTCCGCTATGATGTAAGTGTTGTACTCTAATATACAAATGCAGATTTGTGTTTCAAAGTTATGTTGTATACTATATTTTATTCATTCCGCTGTGAGGTTCGTATTACCCTGATTTTGTTGTTATATTCTTCTTCTATTCTAATTTTCTATCTTATCTTTTCTCACCCTCTAACTTCTTTCATTAACTATCTGGTATTTCCGATGCTTAGATAGTCGACATTGAGTTTATGTCGATTACCAAGGTCGCGAAAACTTGGGTCGTTACGGTGGTATCAGAGCTGAAGGTTAAGTAATTACCTTGGCTCTATGTCATGACTCGGTAGAGATGGGGTTAGCAATACCCTAGATTGAGTTGAGTGTATATATACGAGTGAATATATTTGTAGATTTTATAAAAAATGTTTTATATTGTGGAGATTTATTGGTTGAGTTGTTTATGTGTTCTGGTCGATCAGTTTGATCCACTATATCGGTAGGGGTTTATAAACACTCGAATATGATGAACCGACACAATATGTTTTGAAAAGAGGGTAAATGAAATAATTTTACCCAAATTATATTTTAATATAAAATATTGATATCGAAATGATTATAATATACTAGGTATATTGGTTGTTATTATAATCGAGTAAGATTATAAATTAAATGGTTATGTAAATAACCAATCAGAATTCATACAAGTGTAGTATATGGAATCAGATGAATTAAATCAAAATTGAAATTACAACTTTGGAAAGTTGGAAAAGTGTTTGTAAATGGATTTTGATTAATTACAAGAGAATTTTAAAATCCTGGAAGATTTTAATTTGTTTTACAAGTATTGTGAAGGATATTTTGAAATAAATTTCAAAATGGAAATGTTTATATATGAGTTTTGAAAAGTGATATAGTATTGAACTCACTTCGATCACTGGAAAATAATTCTGATGATGATCTAGACATCATCGGTGTTAATTTTCTAGTGTGTAAGTGACGAATTACTACCAAATAGATAATTTTTGAATTGTCTGAGAAAAGCAAGTTGTTTTGAATTCCGAAAAGGGATATTTGATTTTAGAAAATCTAAGTTATTTAAAATTCCCAGGGAAAGATTGTTTGATTTAAAACCAAATTGAATTTAAATTTGGGAAACCAAATCGGAATTAAAATAAAGTCAGTTAAGTGGTAATCGAAATTGAATTGGATTAGAATGATACCGAGACAAATTGGATTTGTGATATTTGAATTTGAAATGTAATTGGATAATCGAGTTAATAGTTTGGAATCAAGAATGGAACTCGAGTTTGAAATGAGATTATGGTTTGGAAATAAGCGAATAGCTGTGATGAGGATAAATTGATTAGAGATTGATTGGGATGACCTTAGTATATGCTGAATTAGCAGTAGATGGAAAGGATATAATGATATGTACGACAAAAAGGTACAAGTTTATTTTTATATGGATATGAGATTTATGAGCCTATTTGGCAAGCCGCTTGGCTGTTTGATTTTATTTTGGGCTGGTGAAGGCCTAGAGAGGCGAGTTGTAGTTGTACCGATTGACCTGTACAAAGGAGGTGCTAGCGAAATTTTTCGAAAGATTAAGGTGTTAGAAAATTTTCGTTAGCAGGAATGAATAAATATTTAATTGAAATTAAATTGGTTCAGTTGAAACTGAAGTTAAGAAGTAGACAAATAATTTTTAACCTAGTTAATAGGGTTTGTTTTCTACTTTAGCAATTTCGAGAACAAAATTATTTTAAGGGGGAAGAATGTAACGACCCGTATTTTTAACGGATAATAAATAATTTATTTTTTAAAGGATGGGTTGGTAATATAAAGTGACCAAAATTAAATAATATTGAATATTTAATTAATATAATAATTAAATAATATATTTAAATTCCAGAATAGTCGGAAATAGTAGAATTCATAATATTGTGTGAATTGGATTATTTAGAATATATAATTCAGTTTGGAGTTGAATTATATTAACGAACATATTATATAAACGACTGTTGAACGTATAATTATACTATAATTATAATCGAGCTCGAAATGGCGCGGCAGTTCGTAATTTAGCGATTCGAACTTTAAACGAATATACAGAAGCCATTTTAAATCGGATTTCTGTGAAACAAGAAACATTCAGAGCTGGTGAAGTATATTTGTCTAATGGAAGAGAAAAATCGAGATTTCATTGTGTAGATTTTGAGTTATGTCCACATCAAATTTTCGAAAAGTCGCTATGGAATTCCTTTATAATTTATAACGATTAATTTATATTATAAAAGGATTTTTAATATAAATTGGATATTGATTTAACACTGGATTTGAAATATCGAGTTATAAATTCAGATAAGAATATTTTGGAGCGGTATGACATTCTAGTGTGAATATATACGATAATATTTATTTATAAATATTTAATTTAATTATTTTTAAATATATTAATATTTAAATGGGTTTATTTAGGGATTTAAAAATAGCCAGTTTTGCAAATGACCTCCATTTTCGACGAAACCAATTTTATTGGATCTGGAATATTAAATTATTGTTAGATTTCAATTTTCGTGATTTTTGGAGTCAATATGTGGAGGTACGGAATTTTTACAGTGAAAAACAGTCAATAATTTGACTTTAAAAATACAATGTGTGAGCAAACGGACTCGGAATTCGACGAAACAAGTTTCGTTGGGTCCGTAATGTCGAACTCTAGTTGTATGTCCATTTTCGTCAAAATTGAATACAGTATGTGAATACATGGATTTTAAACATCGAATAAAAATAGCAGTAGATTAAAATAGAATATTTTAATCGAATATTAAAATATACAGCTTTCCTATAAATTGACCATAAATTTTCCTAAACCCTAAGATCAAATTTTTCTGGTCAACAATATTTCCGCTGTTAATTTCTTTTTTCAAAAAGGGAAAACCGATCTTCAGAAAAACATAGAAACTCAACATAAATTCCTAATGTCATAATACTAGCATATCTCGATTCCTGTGGTGTTCCTCTATATTCCAGCATGAGTTTCGATTTGTTCGAACTGATTTTGGGTTCGTTGAGATTACACAGGGTGCTTGTTTTAGTTTTAGGGCTCGCGATTTTGAATGGTAGGGTGATCGATGGTTGAATCGGAGGTTGGATTCGAGTTTAGATTGAAGTGTAGCACCTTGTCTCCAAGTTTAGAGGATGTGTGTGCTAGTCTCTGTCGTGCGACCTGTAGTGTTGACTGGGAGATGGTGTTCGACGCGGTTGCGAGGAAGGGGCAGTGAAATGACCCAAACTTCCCAGTAAAGGAAAGCCCGGATTGTTTTGAGAACAACACACATCAGAACACAAACAGAAGATCATTTTATTGCTATTACAACAATTACTTCAGAGTACAAGAATATTCCAGAGTATGAAAGAATAATATACACTGGAAATACAATATTAGAGTTTAAATTACATTTAAATAGCAGCGGAAAATAATACAAAATACAACTGAAAGAAATACACGGATACAGAGCCTTCTGAATATCGCTTCAACTGTAGACCAGGATCCTGTGAATATAATATCTACAAAACCAAAACTACTAGCTGCCCATGTGGAAAATATGGGCACCAGAGTTTAGGTTAAAACAATTAACTCCAGGTCAGTCATGGGACTGGTGTGAGAACTAAAACAGTTATTAATATTTAATTTAAAATTGGGAAAATCATGGGACCACGCCGTATAACACGGAACGGGTTTACTCCCATGAATCTTTGTTTAAAATAAAACAACGCAATGCTTTTTGAAAAATGAAGCTATTATAAGACTCAGGTCTCATCACACAATGAACGCAGTCGGAGGATAGAGTTTTCCCTTATAATAGCCAAAAATGCTTGATACGCGAAATTTCATCTTTTATTATTACTATAAGTGAAGAAATCAACTTCGAATATAAATGTATCAATTATAGGCGGCATGGATACCATATATCATGTCGCCATACTAGTTCTACAATCAAAACTGAAATATCGTACTGAAAGTTGGATTTCTATCTATGAACCAAGGCAAGGCGCAATCCTTCCGTTTCGAGACACTCTGGCCCGTGCCTCAGGCTTCAGTCGCAACTGTACCTAGGTAACATGCAAGGCCGGTCCACACTAAGTGCAATGGTGAATTCATAATTCCTAAGCATGTGTTTCCCCGCCTTATGGGGCGTAAATGAGCCAAATGACTCCATCGGCTCCCATAGTAGCCGGATATATCCGAGGAGCCTCTCTATCCATCAAGTAATAATAAGCAACATCCACATGAGTAAAATGTTAGGGCTTGGAAAACGCTGACACCACTCCTAACTAGAAAGAAACGCAATGCCCTCTCTGTTGTCCTCTCTCGTTTCTGGTTCATACCGAGGTGTGAGGCTCGCGAAGTAACGCTATACATAAAGCTATGCTAATTAAAGCTATGCTTTGATCATCAACCACAAGGCTCTGCTTTTCAACAAAAGCCTTGATCATTTGCATCTTAGCATGCCACATTGTCAGTCCATACCATACCATTGATTTCTGCCAATATATAACCTCTAAGCTCGTACGTCTCAGAGAAGGGTGTTAAGCAAGAGAATAAATTGTCCGAAACCAAATAGATACATATTTAGCAGAGATCAATGAATACAGCATAACGGAATATAAATTCAGACATACCATCCATTTACAAGTCCGTTCTGGGTCTGAACTAAACCATATCCGGTAGATCTCCAAATACATCTGAATGATCACCAATTTTTCCCTCATCTTGGGTGTACAGTCCAATCAAGATATCAATAATCATCCATTAAATATGGAAATTTCCCGGTCTTCAATAACCGTCTTCATCATCGATATTCAATCGTCGTATGAATTATTCAGAATGGGTTAAACCCGGTCCTTCTTGAATAATTTGCGCAATTTGAAATCATGTGCTTTAAAACACAACCAACGCCTCATTCCAATCAAGAATATTCTTTGATTTTAATTTAAACCAAATTAAGGTTTATTCAACTAGTCGGGATTAACACCTTATCAAAGTAATCATTTATTAATATCCCATTCCCAACCTATACAACCCATGGAGTAAAATTGGTGGTACTCCATATTTAACACCCAATGTGTTACGGTCAACTTAATTACCATTTTATCTTTCAAATCTAATTAAAGGTTTAACTGTCGCTTGGAGTAAAACTGGTGGTACTCCATTATCGTTCGTTCTTGAATTAAGTAAATTTAATTGCTTTTATCCTCATTCAATCCAATTAAAGATTTATTAAAACTATATTTAGTCTTAATCTTCAAGAATCATTATTTAACTTTCAAGAAATAATCTTGCCTTTAGCTGGGTTAACGAACAAATGTCGTTTAAAAACATCGTTCACAATAAACCCAAATCATATTCCAATTTAATATATTAAATTGAAAACTTCTCTTTAGAATATTTCGTTAAATCTTAATTAAAATATTTATGAATTACCAATCTAAATTTCACTGTCAATCGGGTTTTAAGAACTAATTTCATTTAAAAACATTGTTCACAATCAACCCAAAAGTCAATTTCACTTAATTTTCAATTATGTTTAATAATTGGAAATCTTAATTAAAAGATTTATTCTTTCTCAAATGGGTTTAAGAATAGTGTTATTTAAGACACTATTCATGACAAACCCAAATTCTAATCAGATATTAAATATCGTGCTTTGAATAGAAATTATATCGATTTCAATATCAAATTATGAAAACTAACGTATACCAAATCGGGAATAACGATATTAATATCTTCCAAATTCCCACAATAATATCCGTATAATCACAGAATCCAATACTGAAATAATCCGAAGATTATTTCCATTCAAATTTATGTATTGGAAAATCTTGGTTTTATTAAAACCATTTAAATCCTTTTATTTATTTTAATTAATTTATTAAACTAAATAAATCACTAATTCTAATAAAGATATCTTTTATCTTTATAAACTTGGAATTTTTCATCAAAAACCTTTATAAATCATTTATTATGATTTTACATAATTTTTCCCTACTTTTATTTGTTTAAAAATAGGTCGTTTCAGCTAAACGATGTTTCAGGTCGTTTAACAGCACTGGCACTGTTTTTGTTAAAATTTGAATTTAACATTCATCAAAATATAACCGTTGGGTTTCAAATATTTTATATTCCTTGGAAAGCTCTTTCCGATACGAACCCGTAGGTTCTGGTTTCGGAAGAATCCGACGGTCGGATCTTCCGCTACGTCAAATCAAAGCTAACAGTCGAAATTCGCGAACGGTCGCTGCTCGAAACGTTCTATTCAAACCATTATAAATATACAATATATATTTCATCGATTTCCTTTCTAAACATATTCTAAAATGTTTATAAATTCATTTATAAAACGATTCCAACTTTTATTTCAATTTTTTTTTTGAAACAAAAATGTGTGGTCTTCTGAAAAGAAGAGAGCACATATATATATATATATAAGAAAAACAATGGTACATAGTTTGACTATAGAACATAAGAAAACAAGATAGAACCTTACAATGCTCTAGGGATGTAAAGGTCGTAGATAGATGAGCTCCGGATAAACCACCGCCCATCTACTCCAATATCGAATTCCGGCAAAGCCACCACCCGATATTGAAGTATATCTACTCCAATACAGTAACTCATACACTCTATATAGTAACAAAAATAACTATAACGATAAGCCCAAATGAGAAAAAACAAATCATCAATCCAAACAGCAATCCTCCCAGGTACATAACTGCTACCAATCCGTCCAGCTATCCACAAGCGCCTCTTCCAAATCAACCACCTGAGTCTGCGGAAAACTCAACATACTATTAGTAAGTTGTTACACATATATCTATGGAAATAAGAGTGTCTAAATATATATATATATTATAGTCATATATATATATATATATATATACATTCATACATCTTTATTTACCATACATATATGTGTAAAAGAAAAACAATGGAAGACTACTAAAAGAATTTAACAATCAATGCGATATCTACTATGAAAAAACTGTTAATTCTAATAAATAGATACAAATTCAGTCTAACCTTAATCAAGAAATTCTCAAAGCCCGATTTCCCAAAAAGCTTGTAATGTGAATTAGACATCCAATTCAAACAATAATAAACTATTTTAATGATTAAATTATCCGTAGAAACAGAAGTAGAATGAAAAGATCTCTGATTTCTCTCAGACCAAATGAACCAACATACAATAGTGACTAAAGAATCTAAAGTGTATCTTTTACTAGCATTATAAGCAAATCTATAAGAATCCCAGTAATTAGCACAACAATTGAAAGAAGAATGATAATCAAAAACAAATAACCTTAATACCATACTAAGTATATAGCTTGATATATTGCAAGAAAAAAATAAATGATCCACATCCTCGTTCATAATATTACAAAAGTAACACTTCATCAAAAATGATATTCTTTTTCTTAAGTAACTCCACAGTATTAAGTTTCTTATGAGTGATTAGCCACATTAGAAATTTAGCTTTGGGAGGAGAATTAGCTTTCCAAATAAATTTAAAAGATCGAAATGAGATTCCCAAAAAGTTTATGAAATTATACATAGAATTAACCAAATAAACTTGACTTTTGTCCATACCCCAACTAATAAAGTCCTTACTCTCATCGATGTGATATAATGATAACTTAGCATAAAGTAGAGCTAATTGTCTTAACATTTCTCCTTCCAGTATATTTTCAAAAGAAAACTCCCATGGGGGATCTAAATCTCTTCTAAAGATATCTTTTATCAATGCATTTTTAAAACTACAATTATTAAAGAGCTCTCTAAATTCAATTTTTAGAGGTAAACGAGAAATCCACCTATCATGCCAAAAATAAGTCGTATTACCAGAATGAACAATTACCTTATAGCCCAAGTTAAAAAAATCAAAACACTCTAATACTGACTTCCAAAAGTAAGATAATCTATGATACCAACTACCCCTAGATCCAACAATGAAATCTCCTCCTGAGTAATAAAATTTTGATATAATATCTTTCCAAGTTGTAGAAACTTCAGGCGACCGAAATTTCCACAACCATTTGGCTAATAGGGAAGAATTAAAATTAGATAAATTAATTATCCCCAAACCCCCATCTTTCTTAGCCTTGCAACACACCTCCCAATTTACTAAGCATTGGAATCCCCTACAAATAGGATCTCTACCCCCACCCCATATTTAATTATGTCTTATTCTATAAATCCTATTGATCACCCATTGAGGAAATCTATGTATTGACATCCAATATGTAGGGATAACCGATAGGACTGAATTAACCAAAACTAATCTACCTGCTCTAGACAAGAATCTATTGCTCCAACTAGATAATCTACTATTAATCTTATCAATTATAACTAACCAATCCTCCTTCTTTAATTTTGATGGTCTAATTTTAAAACCTAAATAATCAAAAGGAAATGTCATGACAGAACAGTTTAAGGTATTAGCAATCATAACCTCAACATTATCAGAATCATTAATGACCATAACAGAACTATTGTCAAAATTAATTCTAAGACCTGATAACATCTCTGGTAGATGAGAAGAAAATAATAAAGTATCATCCGCAAATTGAAGAACAGATAATTCATTGTTAAATTCATTATTACCAACATAACCCAAAACACCTAGTCTCCCAGCTCGTTTAATGATTCTAGAAAAAACGTCTACCGCTAAATTAAATAGCAAAGGTGACGGGGGATCCCCCTGTCTAAGACCCCTCCTAGATTGAATCTTCTTTCCCACAACCCCATTTACGACAATATTAGAACTACCAGACCTAAGTAGATGCATAACCCAGTTAATCCACCTAATACTAAAACCTCTAGCTAGACATACTTCATATATATAATCCTAGTCAATAGAATCAAATGCTTTCTCAAAATCTAATTTCAAAATAGCACATGAAAAGTTATTTTTAACTCACACATTAATGTACTCTTGAACTGCTGCTACACCATCTACTATTTGTCTGCCTTTAATAAAGGCAGATTGTGAATGATCTATAAGATCATTTATCTTCCTACTTAGCCTATTTGCAAGAACTTTAGAAATGATCTTAACAGACACATTAATCAATGATATAGGTCTTAAATCCTTTAAAAGTTTTGCCCCCTCTCTCTTTTTGATAAGTATAACATTAGCAAAATTAAAGTTACCTAAGCACAAATCCCCGCTATAAAAATCATTAAATAAATCCACTATATCTGATTTCAAGACCTCCCAAAACTGTTTGTAAAACAGAACAGAAAAACCATCAGGCCCCGGAGCTTTGTCACTAGGCATGTCACAAATCGCCTTCCAAATCTCCTGCTCTGAAAAAGGATTATCTAAAAATGATAACTCTCCCCTAACATCATTAGGATAAATGTCTTTCCAATTAACGTTAATTCTTCTCTTTATCCTAGTCCCAAAAATTTGTCTATAATAATTAGTGAAAGCTTCGTTTAAATCATGCTGAACAATCAATTCCTCATTATTTAAGACAATAGAATGAATCAAATTATCACGTCTTCTCTTATTAGCCATACTATGAAAAAAATTCGTATTGTTATCTCCCTCTTTAATCCATTGAACATGTGATCTTTGCTTCCACATTATTTCTTCCTTTTCCAATAACAGTTTGAAATCATTTCTAAGATTAGTAAGTCTATCTCTCTCGACTAGATTAAGCGATCTAGATTCACTCAACTTGTCCAAATCTAACATCTCACATAAAATCTTATCTTTCTTAACACGAACATTCCCAAAAATATATTTATTCCACCTTTTAAGAAAAAAATCTTAATTTACCAAGTTTAGCAACAAAAATCTTAGCTGAATTTCCCTTGTACAAATTATTAAAATAAAATAACGAATTCCATTTAACATTGACTAGCTTAATGAAACTGGTATCCAAAAGCTACATCTTTTCAAATTTAAAATTATTACTAATTAAAATGTTTGAATCACAAGAGAGAATTAAAGGACAATGATCCGAAAATAAAAAAGGTAAACCCTTTACTTTACAAATTGGAAATTTAACATCAACCTCAGCACTTATAAAAAACCTATCTAATAAGGCATAAGACGGACTACCCCTATCATTAGACCAGGTGAATGATCTATTGCTAAGCGGAATCTCAATTAAATTATTATTAAGGATGAAATCATTAAATTCCTCCATGTCAGAGAAATTACCTTCCCCAGGGGATCTCTCCCCTAAGAACCTAGTTACATTAAAATCCCCTACCACTATCCATAAATTTGGGGCGAGATCCCTGAAAACGGAACATTCTTCCCACAAATGTCTCCTCTCAAACTTGGTGTGAGGGCCATATACGTTCGTAATACCCAGTAAAGAATTATCACTAAGCGAATTTAATATAATGTGTAGTGAATGTAACTCAGAAAATTCCTGCACAAGCCTATATTGGTTGTCTTTCCAACCAATCATAAGCCCTCCTGCACTGCCAATTGACGGTAGACAGGCCCAATTACGAAAAAGGGCCCCACCTAAACTAGCGTAAAAACTAGAATCAGGACATTCAATTTTAGTCTCTTGAAGCAAAGCGATGTCAATATGATAATCTACAAAGAAGGTCCTAACTTTAGCACATTTTTTTGGTTCATTTAAGCCCCTAACATTCCAACTAACAATCTTCATCTACTCAAAGAAGAGACTCTCTCTAATTCCCTACTCCTAATATAGTCAGAATCTAACTCAATGTCTGTAAAAATAAAAGCTGTATCATTGGCAAGCTGAAACAGCTGACCAGTCGAAAGACTACTCAATGCATACGGAGAATAAGCACTACCATAAACAGAAGTCGTACCTGAGCCCCAATCCGAAGTACTACTGCTAGTATCCGGACATGGGGACTACCTCGAAAAGTAGAAGAGCTAGACCTGAGCCTGGCACTACGACGAATCAACCCAATACTAGGAACTGATCTCCTACGCCGCACTCGTCTCGACGAAGAAGAGGAATCCACATTATTCTGAAGAAGCCCACCACTAGACTCCATCTGATCATCCCCACTCAATATGCCAGAATCAGTACCAAGAAACTTTGCTGAGCAAGATGAGTCACAATCCCATCTAAATAAACTGTAGCACGGTCTCAGAAATAAACAGCGAAGGTGCACCATCGACACACTAACCACCAGCGAACAAAAGCCCTCATCCCATGATAAAGTGATATCCCTCTGAGAACTAGCCAACATAGAATCGAAACTCACTGGAGCTACAACCTGCTCGCATATTGAATCACTAATATGTTGAAAATGACCAAAACTCCCATTCGCGACCTCGTCACCAAACAGATCACAGCCAATAAAACTGGCTTTCTGATCCGCTACTGACAATATTTCAAGTTCATTGCAACATACTCCCATGGACTTACCATTTCGCAAAGCCTTCACATGGTTCAGTCTACCACATTTGACCCTTCCCACTCTAAAACCCATCTTCAGCACAGTAATCGCCTTTGTAGTAACATCCACAGTAGGCTCCAATGGCACAACAGTCCCCTCTATCGACGAGGACAAATCTAGAACATTACTCTCCAGCGCATTAAAACTATTTGATAACTCTATGTCCTCCGCCACAGTCCATACTGCTCCCTTCCCCACAACTTGCTTACAACCCTGTGCATCCATTTTGAGAATGTCACACATATCAACCTCATCCTCCCCTGTCATAACTTCCATAATCCCCCCATTAGCATTCGTCACCGCATTATACACATGAGCTTTACGAAGTTCTAAACAAATCTGAATATGCGGATCAACAAGCATTGGATCATAGCATGGATCTGATCCATTAAATCCGAATATATCAATCATCTCGCTTTCAAGAAAAGTATCCTCCTCTACGCCCAACCCTGGAGTGACACCCTTAACATTTCTCAACAAACTCATGCCGTACATTCGATAGCAGAATTATCAATGTCCTGCTGCTGTAGCACCACATGTTCACAATTAATAGCTGTATTTATAAAGTCAAAGTGGACTAAAATCCCATCTAACAACCGGAAAGCCAAATTCTTATTCCTGACGTTTGAATCTGCATATATCCTCTTCATTTTGATGAGGTTCGGGCTAAAAGAGTAGGCATGGTCTTGTCGAGACAACGGACTAGGCAATGGAGGAAAAACAACAGCCCTTGCTTCACTCTTAGCCCATAAAATACCATCAACAAGTCCCTCTAAATTCCACCTCATCACCAACAACAAATAAGCTCCATTGTTCAAATTATCAGGAAAGTCTAATTTAAATGAATCTGAAAGATCAATCAAGTTCAGGCAAATCCTCAAGCAATTGAAGTGCAACAAATCCCGAACTGATTTTCCTTTAAAATTCGCTGGCCAACTAGTCTTTCGATGACCCACACCACCACAGCTAAAGCACCGCAATCCATTCCTACAACTCCTAGCCAAGTGTGAGGATTCCCCACAGCGAAAGCATGAACGTCCTACAACATATTTCCGATAGGAAGCATTTTTATCACCAGTCGAATTCCAGTTGGGCTTATTCGACGGTTGTTGAACTACATCCGCATATGAACGGTTGAGAGATGGTGAGAACTGATTGGAACCCTCTCCAATACATGTTGTAGTGTTAAGAATCTCCTTGTCAACTAAAACTCTGCTCTGTCTAAACGTTAAGTTTAGTCTACCAACTTTCATGTTGGTCCTTTCAGTGAGTTGCTTTGGGGCCGTATCCTTACGGATACCAACAATGCCATGCAAAATACCTCTTGATACTCCCCCAAAAATAAGAACATCACCCGATTCAAGCACGATTCTCTTAACTAAACCATTGGCGCTTTCCTCCTTATATACAAACTCGGCCGAGTCGCCTTGAGAGAAAGAAATTACTAGGAGGCCTGCCATTAAGCTTTCGTAACTTTGGTCCTTGTCTTGGTGCATACCCAATTTTCCATCAAGATCATAATAATTCACAATACAAACATCCGGAGAGATAGTAGGAAGATCGAAAGTTTTTACACCATTAACATGAGTGAAAGCCATTGAATCACTAACCAACTTTTCGAATTCTTCTGTTATGTTTGGAGTACAACACCGTCACAAATCCGTCTATCCTCATATTGTCTTGTCTGCATATTCCAAAATCTTCCAAAACACATCATAACCAGTTTCAAACACGCGCCATTCTCATAAACAGGCCTATGGAACCCTCTCTGATTCCCAATTCTTGGCATTTATTTACAATCAGCACTTGATCATCGATACTGATAAATTTCTTTAATAATATCATACCCGGATTCAGAATTTGGAGTTGATTTTCATTGATCTTTGGATTCATCCTCTCTTGAAAATTATTTTTCGCTTTATTCCCCCAATCTAATTCTTTGAAGAAATCCCAAAGATATACTCCTCTGGAAGAAACTGAACACTGATCGCTTGGATGCCCCAATCTCCCACAATTATAGCATCTTATCTGAATACTGCAATCTCTTGCTAAATGATCACCCTTTCCACATCGGTAACAGCCACCAGAACGAAATCACGACCTCGCAAACACCGGATTTGAACGAAAGTAAACCTTCGCTCTGACCCCTTTTTCATTCGAGAACAAATTGTTAGAAAAGAAATGAGAAGAACGAGAATTTGATTGAGAAAAGTTCGACGAGAAAGAAAGATTAGTCGCCATTCAATTTTAAATCCAAATTAAATATTCTATCTATTATCATATTAAAATAATATTATTTCCAAAATATTAATTTTGAAATTAGCACTTTTAATACTCATTATAAAATGGATAAAATAAATCGATAAACACGTCCAGGTTAAAATGGCGTTGCTATTTAAAATAGATTAAATAGCCCAATTCATTATCTTATTCATTTATATTTTATACTGGGCCAGACCTCCCACATTAAGCCTGCGACTTATAGATGCTGGATATGCCGGTTGGTTCTGGGCAGACTTATCCCACAAGTTGGGCTTAGCCTCGTATCATGGCCCGTTTTTATTTGCGCACTTGGACCCATCACATTAGGCCCAACATTTGTGGCTGCTGGACATGCCGGTTGGGTCCGGGCAGACTTCCACCACAAATGTAACCTAACCTCGTGTCCAAGTACAATTGTAATTATAATTATAATTATTTCATTTGGAAATACTATTTTAAAACATCCTTTATTTTAAAATATATTAATTTTAAAATATCTTCTATTTTAAAGTATAACTTTATTAAAATATACTACATAATAAAAATATGATCTTTTTATTAAATTGTAAAAAAATACTTTGCTTCCAAATATCCTAACTTACATTTCAATTTTTAGTAAAAATTTAACTTTCCATATTATTATAATATAATAATAAAAATCTCTTCAAAATGTTCAATTCTGAAATCAATCTTTTTATTTTAACATATGACAATTAAAAATGTAATCTTTTAACTCAATCCTTTTTATGGTAACTTTTTAACAATAAAGATATAATCTTTTTAACTCAACCTTTTCATTGTAACTTTTAGACAATAAAGATATAATCTTTTTAATTGTCAATATCAAAACCATCATTTAATTACCTAATTGAATATTAGATTAAAATTTTCTTTTAATCCTAAATTGGAATGAGACCCAACAATTTCCATATAATTTAATTACACGGATTTCAAACATTGCATTAATTCCATAATAATGACAAAACATTCAAATAACAGCCAAAGTGCAATTTACAACTAAACACAAGGGTGATGTGTTGTCAAATATCAACCTCAAGACCCGTGTGTGGTTTCAACCAACACAAATTCGAATAATATATTATTAATTGTGCTTTTGGACGATGTGTAAAAATTTATCGTCCAATCAACATAAACAAGTCAGGAAACTTGTTATGGCTGTGTAAACATGTTTTTGGAAAATTAAAAAGTAATAACATTATTATAACATGCTACATGATTCCAATTCCAAACATTTCACCATACAACATCCAAAACAACATTTATCCAACAAACAACAATTCCAACACAGATAATTAATTTAAATTTAATTATAAAATAAATGACTATTCAGATATTTGAGTGAGATAAAAGTTCTCACCTTTGTCGGGTTTAAATTGACGGTTCAGGCCTAATTTTGGCCCAAAATCCAACATGCTCCAAATTGACAAAATTGATGTCTATGCGAAGCTCTCGACTCACTGATCGTGGAAAATCATGTTTTGCGTGATTTCGAGTTCGTAGCAAAAAGATATTAATTTCTGAAGTCAAAACAATTTAAATAATTATTTAAATTTAGATTTTTACCCAAATTTTCAACTTGCTCCAAACTGGACAAAATTGGTGTCTATCTCGTTGCCACGATCACGGCGGATCTGAAATCGTCGAATTTCGACGTCGTATGCACAAGATATGATGTTACGAGCTTTGAACACATAACTAATTATTTAATTAATTAAAGCCCAAGTTCACACCCAAATTGATTTCCACGTTTGTTCACCACTGGCCACCGTCTGTACAGCCGTTGTGGGGCCCCATGAGACCATAATGTCGCCTCCTTTGGGTTCGCCGCTGGCTGGCGCCCCCTCCCCCCCTCCACCGCCACCGCCTCGCCCAATTCGCCACCAATCGTCAACAAACCCGAACGCCCCCATATCCGCTTCCAGGCCAAATCCGGCGCCGTCGCCACCAACCAGGGTCGCGGACCCCACCAAATCGAATCACCGCGCCGCCACGAAGCTCCGCCCTTCATATCCCATCAACCACCATCACCCTTATCGGTTGGAAATTGATCATCTCTGTTTACATCTTTCAAAAATCAGTCCCCTCTGTCCATCTTAATTTTACCACCTTCACGATCAGTTTTAGGTCGAACACCCAAAGCCAAAGTCGTACCCCGATCTCTCCTCTATAGTTTCTTCGACTGCGCCATCATCTAATTCTTCACGAATTGATCAGAAATTGGCCAAAACCGGAATCAGTTTTATGACTTTGACTGTCGATTCCGACTAATCCGTGCGACGATAGGTTCTGGAAATTTTTTAGTAGGTAGATATCAACAAGATCTACAATACCCAGAAATGGTTTGGTTTGATTTAGTATGGATTGAGAGATATAAATTATTTAAGATTCAGGGTCCTTTTTGCAAAATTACGAGAGAGAAAGAGGAAGATGGTTGCTGTCAATTTTTGAGGAAGAAGAGAAATGAGGGTTAGGGAAGGGGAAAAGATATTATATAGCAGTGGCCCATGATTTGTTATTTAATAATAATTTTCTAGCTTTATTATTAATTCTTTAGTTCACGCTCTCTTCATTTGACAGTTATTGATGCTCCGACCACATACGAACTCCATTGGCGATGAAAATTGACATGGTGCTATATCTTGACGATACGGTTCTAACAAAACTGGTTTTGTCAAATTCCGAGTCCGTTTGCTCAAAAAGCTCTGTTTTTGTCTTTATATGACTGATCGATTCAAAATTAATTTCTCACGGTCACATATTAGCTCTAAAAATTACAGAAAAATTATTTCTAGCTTTATTTTGACGATACGGTCCCAACAAAACTAATTTCGTTGAATTTGAAGATCGTTTGAAAAATGGCCATTTTTAAGGCGTATATATATTATATTAAAAATACATATACAAATAAATAAATTCTGAATCTCAAAATATATCAGTGTTTATACTTTTCAATGCAGAAACATCATTTTGAACTCAATGGAAGTGGTCCCGAGTCCAAATTCATTCGTATGTAAAAAGTAGCGTTTTGGGTCATATATAATAATATATATAAATTCCATAGCGTTTTTCTGAGATTTTAATTTTTCCATAACTTACGACTTATAAACTGAAATCTCAATTTCTAAAATTCATTAGAAAGATATCGTCAATACGATCCTAGCATTTCTTATTTCATCTAATTCCGACTTATAATTAATTTTATATAATTTTTCAAAGTTTAAAATCGAAAACTGAAATTACCGCGCCATTTCAAGCTTGTTTTATAATTAAAATAAATTTATGCGTTCTAACTTTGATTTAAATAAATTTTCCGTTGTTATTATTTAAAATAAATTATTTTAAATATCATAAATCCATTAAAATTGTTAAAATAATTTTTTTTTAAATTGGTCTTGATTTTCCAGGTCGTTACAGGCAGTGTTTGAAGTGGTTATGAAAGCTGAGAAGCTTTTGAGGAATGGGGCTCATACGTATAATCGGCTTGGGGATTAGTGGTAAGATAGGAAAGTGGTGCTGATTATGAAGGATTGGGAAAAGGCTATTGAAATGGAGTGGGTATAATACTGGAGCACGGTGTCAAGTTTGAGTTCCTGGGGGTTGAGGAAGATGGGAGAAAGTGACGTCGATGTGGTATTTGTCTGGAGGAAGTATCAGATTTATTTCGAAAGAGGTGGTGGAAAAAGGAAAGGTGTGATGGTGATTTAAGTACTTGTGGAAGGGTTTGCATTCACAGTGAAGGAGCAACTGTAATATTTGGTGAAGAACAGGAGTTTGTATTTGATAAGAAAAGAAGAAGGCAAGTGGCAATGAAAAAAAGAGTGTTTGTGGATGTGAGAGGGATAAGGGTGGTAGCAGACTTCGAATTTGTTTTAGCAGGGAGTATCGTTGTTTTGAATTTCAGGAAGAAACAGTGACCTGGAAATGAACTAAGATAATTGTGTTTTATAAATTAATCATAAGTGTGATTCGCAGTCTGGCCAGCTGGGAAGGGTTCGGGAAGTTTGAATGGGTACTGTGAAATTTATGTGTGGCTTTTCTGAAATGGGAATAAATGATTGGTGGGATCGAATGTGTGATATTGGAGTTTGTAGAACCAGTTTGTGGAGATGGAGTAAATAGTGATTGTTTGGTTGTTTGGAATTGGGGTGAAAGGGAAGTAATGGTAACAGTTTGAAATCGAGTTCGTGGTTGTCGGGAAGGAGATGTCGATACAGGATAACTCACGACTTATGAAAGGATAATTAAGGTTAATCATCAATTTTGATTTAAAACTAATAACGGTTATTAGTAATACAAATAATTTTAATTTATGTTGAGCTTTATAATAGTGATGAGTTATTCGTTCATGTACAGAATCACGTGAAACAAATCAGGTTTGGATCGTAACGGAGAAATGTACATTGGAACTGATTTCGCAGAAAATTGAGCTACTAGAATTTCGTGACAAAATCAAAAGTTGTTCCATTTTTAAAACGAAAAAAAAGAAGAATCGTCAACTGGGGACAATGTGAGTAAATCTCACTAACTCTATACAGTTTATATTTTTATAAATATAATCTAGTGTTGATAAATGATGATTGATTGTTGTGTGATGATTATTTGGTTGAATTGTTGATTTATTGGTTTAAATTATAAATAACGATATATATATAAATCGTTAATCAAATATTGATTCTGTTTATCAGAATATTTCATATTGAAATGAAATCGATGTTATTTATATTGTTTAACGTCTATGATACAGGGAAACAGGTTGGAGAGATCCAACTGGATTCCTCAATATTTATAATACTGTTTGTTTTCGTATATTGTGATATACGATGTAATATATAATCTGTGATTGATTATGGGTGTGTAGATGATGTTGATCATGGTTATTTGGTATTTTAAATACCATAAGAAATACCAGAATGTGAAAAGGGAATTTTCAAAGTGTAAATTGAAAGTAATATGTTTATAAAATCAAAGAATTTTATAAAAGGATTATTTATATAGAAAATAAACAGAAGTATAAAAGGATTATTTATATAGAAAATATATAGAAGTATAAATGGATTTTTTATATAGAAAATAAATAGAAGTATAAAATGATTATTTATATAGAAAATAAATAGAAGTATAAAAGGAATATTTATTTAGAAAGTAAATAGAATTATAAAAGGGATATTTGACGAGATATAAGAGAATTATGAGAAGATTGTTTAAAGTGGATATTAAATAGAAATATGTTTTAACAAATAGATTGAGAAGATTAATTTATAAATAATGTTTTATAAATTAAATAAAATATTTATCATTTGATAAACAGAATATATAAGACTGAATTTATATAGAGAAGTAGGAATCGGTTTTAACACCGATATTTTAAATGGAATTTGAGCAGCATTTATAAAGGTGATTATAAATGGGATTATAAGTGTTACAAGAATAAAATGAGATTTTATATGAATAATTTTATAATTAGAAGTATAAATAGAAATTCGATTAGGGATATTGTTTCTAAATACAAAATCAAACTGTTTTGATTGCAAAGAAGAAATATTATTCACATTTAATGTGAATAAAGGATTTAAGTAAATATTTTGCAAATAAAATATTATAAAGGAATTTGGGGTTTGAATTAGGAATTTAAATGGAATTACTGAAATTAGAAACTAACTGGAAATTAGTTGAGTTGAATGGCTTTCTACGTATCGATCGGATGTTGGTTTCGGCCTTCGGGGTTTATGCTTGGGAAGTTGTTCTCTTACTAGTTTACAGTTAGAGACTGATAGAGGTGGGAAGTTACTGATGTGTGAATCAGAAATGGAAATGTCTTCCAAAGTTAATAACGTATATTTTCTAATTTTAGAAAATAAGTAATTTATGAATATATGGAAACGATAAATGGGAAATTGGGAAATGAAATGATGATTGATCGGTAAGATTTCCATTTTGAAATACGACCGTTGTTTGTACACATGTTTTCCTTTGATAGTTAAATCACCGACTATCAAAGATTTTGACCATTTCCGTTGTCAATACGGAGAGACCGGGATCAGTTATATTATCTGAAAAAAACTCCGTATGGCATTAGCGTTGCGAATCAAATTTGATGAAGATAATTGAAGATGGAGTTATGCAAGGACTGTTCAGTAAATCCTAGGTAGAAATTTCCTAAGATGGATTTACAGAATAGTACCTTTAGTCTGTCAAGTCCCAGGACGACCTGTATGGAAGAATGTCTGACAGAGTATATTTAATAGATCGTGTAAGTTGATCTCTTCAAACATATTTACGTTTGGCGGCGAAGGAATTCGTTCCTCTTAGCTGTATACCCATGGTATTTTTAGGGAAATTAATTTGTGATTTGGCGGGCATGACGATGTGACATTCAAAGTAAATAAAGGTGTCATCTATACGTTATGGCCTCTAGCCTCACAACCGAGAAATGGTATAAAATCGGGTAGGTCGCATGGCTAAGTGGTTAGCTGCAAATTAGGGTGTATTGTCACCTGCTCTAGAGAAATTCCATTTACTTATATAATCTATTTCGATGATGTCCCTTTCGGGAAACGGTTGTCGATCCCAACTGTTGGTGATAATACATTCGGTACACTCAAGCGAAACGAGTGACCAGTCGTGTTTAGCCTGGGTTACGAGATGTTCTTGTTTGAACCCGGTGTATTCTTCTCTAGAGATACACTGTCGGAAGGTGGTCCCATACCTTGCCAGTTGGAATTCATTAATCAATAAGTGCCCACGATTTTTGATTATATATTATGTATGTGGAACGTGAGATGAGAGCGTTCTGCTTATGATTATTTAGTTGTGGTTGATAGACACTATTATAATATCAAATTATGTTTTGATATAAAGGTTATCGTTCTTTCAAAAGGATTTTGAAAGTTAAAATCAAGTGTTTGGATTCTCATAAGGGAAAAACCTGTTCCATGTTATACGGCGTGGTCTTATGAGATATCGTTTATTTTCTCAAACTGTTTTTAAATTGTTTACTTACACCAGTCCCATGACTGACCCGGAGTTGAGTTTGTTTTGCTTTCCCTAAAATCTTGGGTGCCCAATTTTATACAGGCAGTCAAGTAGTCGGGATTTTATAGATATACTGAGAGCTAGAGCAGGATGCTTCAGCATATTATAGCTATTGTTTATTTCTGTTGTGATGTAAGTGTTGTACTCCAATATACAAATGCAGATTTGTGTTTCAAAGTTATGTTGTATACTATATTTTATTTTTTCTGCAGTGAGGTTCGTATTACTCTGATTTTGTTGTTATGTTCTTCTTCTTCTTCAATTCTAATTTTCTATCTTATCTATTCTCACCCTCTAACTTCTTTCATTAACTATCTGGTATTTCCGATGCTTGGATAGTCGACATTGAGTTTATGTCGGTTACCAAGGTCGCGTAAACCCGGGTCATTACAAACACACATTAATACGAATGATAATGCTAAAGGAGGAAGTGTTTTTTCCTAATTGCGTAAAATGTGGAAAAATTGGATATAGCTATGAAAAGTGTGAAAGTAGGAACAAAAACAAAAAATTCATACAAATTTGGGTTCCAAAAGGGTCGGCAGGTAACTGTTATAGATTTGGATCTGGTAAGAATAAACAAATTTGGGTTCCAAAAGGATCTGTTGTTCAAAATCAACAATTTTCAGTTACTAGTATTATTAGACCTATGAGTTTCTCTAGCTCATTCTCTTTTTCTCGTGTGTAGGTATATTGGCGGGCTAAGGAGCATCTAGAATGGTACTTGGATTCAGGTTGTTCCAAACATATGACAGGAGATAAATCAAAGTTCCTTATCCTTGAAAAACATAAAGGTGGAAGTGTGATAATGGGCGATAACAGTAAATGTAAAATTATCAGTAAAGGTAAAGTAGGTAATAGTACTTTCTCCTTAACTGATGTGTTATATGTTGAAAACTTGCATCACAATCTCATCTCCATAAGCCAACTTTGTGACAAAGGAATGAGTGTGATATTTGATAGTGAATCTTGCAAAATTATTGAAAAATCCACCAGACACGGGAAAAAGAAAAGGAAATGTTTATATGCTTTCATTTGATGATCTAACTTTCTCACGTTGTTTAGTAGCTATAGATGAAGAAATTTTCTTATGGCATAGGAGATTGGATCACGCTAGTATGAGTCTCTTAGAAAAACTTAAAACAAATAAATTGGTAAGGGGATTACCACATCAGAAATATAAAAGTAATAAAGTGTGCAAATCATGTATTCTGGGAAAATTCAGTCGTTCATCATTTCGCCCAAAAATGTCGTTAGTACTAATAGGGTACTTGAATTAATTCATATGTATTTGTTTGGACCAAATGAAAGTGCTAGCTTGAATGGAAAACGTTATTGTTATGTGTTGGTTGATGACTATTCTAGATTTATATGGGTTTATTTTCCTGCCAAAATGTCTGAAACTTTTGATTATTTTTCGAAGTTTGCAAAATTCATTCAAAATGAAAAGGTGTTTCAATAAAAACTTTAAGAAGTGATCATGGTGGTGAATTTGAAATTTTGGATTTTGAATTTTTTTGTGAAGAAAATGGTTTTAAACACGAATTTTCTGCCCCTCGAACACCTCAACAAAATGGGGTAGTCGAAAGGAAAAATCATACATTATAAGAATTGGCTAGATCTATGTTAAGTGAATATAAATTGCCTTTGACTTTTTGGCCAGAGGCGGTCAATACAACCTTCCATGTAATGAACGGAGTAATGATTAGACCAATACTTAACAAAACATCCTATGAGTTATGGTTTGACAGAAAGCCTAACATTTCATATTTTAGAGTTTTTGGATGCCCTTGTTATCTTCTTAATACAGGTGATCATCTTGGTAAGTTTAAATCAAAGGCTGATGAGGGAATTTTCATGGGCTACACTTCAAGAAGCAAGGCTTATCGAATCTTCAACAAACGATCAAAAACTATTGATGAAACCATAAATGTGAAATTTGAAGATTCAGATCTGGATCTAGTGGACAAAGAGAAAATCGATGAGGGAATTACATATGAGGGTGAAAAAGAAAATAGTAAAGATAAGACTTGCAGTGATGTTCCAACAAAACCAACATTTGAAGTCGAGAAGTTGAAATTCAAAGTCAGCCATCCTCTAGAATTGGTAATAGGAAATCCAATGGCAGGTATACGAACTCGTTCATCATTTAATAAAGATATATGTGCTTTTTGTATTCACATTTGTTTTATCTCTAAAACTAAACCTAAAAATGTTGAAATTGCACTTAGTGATGAAAGTTGGATTTTAGCGATGCAAGAACAACTTAATCAATTTGAAAGGAATAAAGTTTGGAAATTAGTTCCTAGACCAAATGACTATCCAGCAGTAGGAACTAAATGGGTGTTCAAAAATAAACTTGATGAATCTGGAAATGTAATTAGAAAAAAAGCTAGGTTGGTTGCAAAAGGATATAATCAAACTGAAGGCATTGATTTTGATGAGACTTTTGCACCAGTAGCTAGGTTAGAAGTTGTTAGAATTTTGCTTAGTTTTGCATGCTATAAAGGTTTCAAACTTAAAAAAATGGAAGTAAAAAGGGCGTTTTTAAATGGAGAATTAAAAGAAGAATTTTTTGTGGAACAACCCCCTGCTTTTGAAAATCATGAATTTCCAAATCATGTGTGTAAACTTGAAAAAGCATTATATGGTCTTAAACAAGCACCTAGAGCTTGGTGCGATTGTTTAAGTGCATATCTTCTGGAAAATGGTTTTAAAAAGGGCATTGCAGACACGGCATTGTTTCTATTACATGAAAGAGATGATTTCTTGATAGTCCAAATTTATGTTGATGATATCATATATGTGCTACTAATGATCGTCTTTGTGAGAAATTTGAAAATGTCATGCAGGATAAATTTGAAATGAGCTTAGTAGGCGAATTAAAGTACTTCCTTGGACTTCAAATCAAACAAAGCACCAAGGGTATCTTCGTATCACAAACAAAATACATTACTAAATTGCTGAAAAAATTTGGACTTGAAAATGCAAAGCCACTCAGAATACCGATGAGTCCTTCAACCAAACTTGACAAAGACGAGAAAGGAGTTGCAGTCGATCAGAAAAAATATCGTGGAATAATTGGTTCACTTCTTTATCTCACTGCATCTAGGCCTGATATTATGTTTGTTGTTTGTTTATGTGCACGTTTTCAGTCTAATCCAAAAGAATCTCACTTAAAAGCCACAAAAAGAATATTAAGATATCATTTGCACACACACAAATCCAGTTTATTGTACCCCGCATGCAATAATTTTGAATTAATTAGATATTCTGATGTTGATTATGCTGGATCCCTTGTTGATAGAAAAAGCACTAGTGGGACTTGTTTCATGCTAGGACACTCGTTAGTTTCATGGTCAAGTCGAAAACAAAATTGTGTTGCTTTATCCACAAACTCAGGCTGAATACATTGCTTTAGGAAGTTGTGCTCAAATACTATGGATGATGCAAACTTAGATTTTGGTCTAATTTATAAAAAAGTACCACTAAAATGTGACAGTAAAAGTGCTATAGACTTGTCTAATAATCATGTTCACCATTCACGCACTAAACACATAGATGTGAGACACCATTTTATTATAGATCACATTTCACGAGAAGATATATGTATTGAGTTTATTTCAACTGATTGTCAACTTGCTGATATTTTTACAAAACCTCTCCCGAAGATAGATTTTCACGATTACGCTTAGATTTGGGAATCATAGAAATTGATTGATCATTATCCATTTTTTTTTTTTAAAATATTCTTGAATGATTATTCAAAATTTAAATGATTGACCATTTAAACTATTTCGGAACTCGTCAAAATTATGTTAGATTTTGAAATTGTGATGAGTATTGACTATAATATTTTTTACATAACATGTGGAAATATTATTAAATTCTCATGACGATTGAACAAATTTTATAATATCTTTAAAATTGGTGTATATTTCACGATCATTTTCTACTACTACCATCCTTCTGACATTCATCGTGATTTAATATAATGTTGAGAGTTTAATGTTTGAGAATAAAGAAAATCTTGAAATATAAATATATAATATAGTAATAATAATAATTTATCTTTGGTATTCACTCCCATTTAAAAGTCCTCGCGGCTATGCGTGGGTGAATTACCTTAATCACTATGTGCCTATTCTCACTTAAAAGACCTTTGGGGTGTGCATGGATAGAACTCATTGAGAGGATAAAGTTAAGTTACTACTAACCCCATTTAAAAGACCTTTGGGTATGCGTGGTAGTAAGTGCTTAACACATTTTGATCTTATTTAAAATCTTTTGGAATTCATATTCAAATATTCAATTTTGAACTCTCCTCATTTTTGTAAAATCAATCGTAAATCCATCATTCTAAAAAGTGAAATTTGCTTCTAGTTTGAAGAATATTATGATTTTTGTTTTATTAAATGAGATTTAAGATATATTTTCCCTCTTGATTTGAATTTATATTTCTAGTCTATATTCATCACTATTTCAATTTCTTTTATTCTTTTGATGATAAAAAAAAGGGGGAGAATGGTCAAGATTTTGATGGATGAGTAACTTATAGAATTTTTTTAAAAAAAATTGGTGTTATGCTCGATAAATTTCTAATTTTCAAATTTATGCATCAATATAGGGAGAGTTCAGTTGTAGGGGGGGCATTCAAATAGGGGGAGTTTCAATATTCATTGTCAAACACATTTATTATGTTCAAAATCTTAATATTTGTTATCATCAAAAGTGAGAGATTGTTGTATATAATAGTGTTGTATACACAATTATATGATTTTTGTTTAATGATAACAACCAAATATATATTTATAAATGTGTTTGTTATTGTACTAATAGAAATATAATATTTACATTTAAGAATTCAAATATTCACACAGTTTTTTATTTAAATATATTTTTTATTTCAATATTCAAACAGTACAAGTTTTACAACTCCGCTATTTGTACATTCCACTGACACACTTCATCCCATAACAATTTCATTTACATATTATGTTCTCTCTACAACACTCATACACTGTCACTTTGTTTTACAGTTACACTCATACATTCATTTTATACAATGACGCAGTCTTCTGTTCTTTGCCTTCGCAGCTCACAGTCAGTCCAGTCATCATCTGCTTACCTGTCACATGAAACACACACACAGTATACTGCAATAGAAATAAAACCGAACACATGCAAATAAAAAATTATTTTAAATTTATTTGCCTTAGAATTTTGGTGTGTTTCTCATCATTTTCTAGATCTACTATGAATTCTCTAATACATACTGCTTATGATATTCACAGTGATTCACTGTAAATACCACAAGGGAGTCAGTATATATACAAAATATTTCAGTGTAGAGACAAGAATATTTTCTGAATGGTTGCATATACACATGTGTGTGTATACACGCACACCACACATGTGCACTGACTCGCCAATCCAGTGTGCAACTGAGGAGTAGCCACGTGGACCATCTCGACTCAGTGCAACAATAATCAATATGGTCGAGGCAACACAAAAACATCAATGAATACAAGTCAAACATGGTCGATCAAGGAGCCAAGCATATGTGAGCCAAGCATATCAAAGTGGTCGAGCTAGTGTCACAAACTTGACAGAGTAAGGTGAACAACACAATGGAGCATGACAAGAAATACATGACAATGGTCATGTGGGAGTTTACAAAATATGGAACAAGGACATGGGCTCATGTCAAAACAGAAATGAATGGTGACTGAAGCTACAACAATAATTTCATGTTCAGGAAACAGCAAGAAATTTTCGGCAATCTATCAAGTGATAACATGGACTTAGCATGAAGTGGTCGAGCAAACTAATTTCAGCCGAGCATAAACAAATATACGTGGATATATAGTGCAACACAAATGGGATCACACACACAACAACTAAAATGGAGCATGAAGTATTAACGTGCAACAAGTTCACAGCAGTAGCAAGTTCATCAAACAAGAATAATGAGTGTGTCGAGCACAACACAGAATTCTCACAACAATGCAGCATGAATCTACAAGTGCAACTCAGAATCATATTTTTTTTTGTGACAGGGCATGGTAAAACAGTGATGCAGCAAAGTGAAGTATGTACACATGTAGCATGGTGATGCCAAACAATAGTGGACATCAATATAGCTTGTATAATGCTCAATGCATGGAACAAGATAAAGTACTTTCAAGTGCAAGATAACAAGGAAATAGCATATACATGCATGGGTGACAAAGCATGGCATACCTGAATGGATTCAAGACAAAATAACAATTCAGTTTTTAATGTACATGATCAAAGTTTCACATCTCAGGGACACATGCAACAATATCTGGCAAAAGGCATTCTAAAATCGGAAATTGATTTCCAATTATTAATTACAAATAAGTACCCAGAAATGATGCAGTACATTTGACATCTTATTCAATCAAGCATTTTAAGTTATTTCCAGATTTGGCAAGAAAACAGATGAATGCATTTCTAGGAATTAAAGAGCAGGTTCAAGTGTTCTAAAATCTGTTCTTATGAGTTTATATCGGTTTTTTATTTCCAGGAAAAGGATTTTTTTTTCCATAATTTCAGCATAAAGACTAAATCAAAAAAAATTCTCACGCAAGTTATTATTTCTAGAAAGTTTAAAGAATTCAAAATTTATAAATTCAAAACCAAAGATTTCCAAAACCCTAGAACATGTTGAAGATTTCAAACTTCAAAATACAAAACTGTAACCAAGGAAAAAAATCCGCAATATCCCTACATATATATCAAGAGAAATACAAGCCAATCGAAGTATCTAGAATCGGAGCTCTTAGGCTTAAAAACCCTATAAATACACACAGAATAATCATCGGCAAGGGTGAGAAAAGAAGAGAAAAAATCGAGCATTAATAAACAAGATTAAAGGCAAAAATCACTTACAAATTTTTCCTAGAGCAATCAACATCGAATCGGAATCCATGAGCATCAATTTGATCGAATAAATCGCTGGACGAAGATTGATTCTAGAGGAACCCTAAGGAAGCCGCTGTCACCATTAATACAAAAGGAAAATCTTCAGGACAGAGTGAGAAAGGATGGCCGGCCAAGTCTACAAAAGGGGCTAAGTCTTTTTGGTTTGTTCCTAGGGTTTTTTTTTTTAAGTTTGTTTGAAGTTTTTCTTTTTATATTTAAATGAAAAGAAGTCAATAAACTACTAGTGTTTGTAGTTAGAAAAATCACAACTTGAGAGTACGAGTTGTGTCAAGGTCTTGAGTGTAGGTTTTAAACAGTCGGGAGCAAGAGTTGCAAGTTTATAAGGGTCTGTAAGCGTATAGATTGTTTATAACTCCTAGTAGAAACATTGAATGTAGCAGTAGGCAGAGTTTTGCCGAAGCTGGGTATCTTCTATGTGTGATTTTCTTTCTGCAGGGTATTCTATTATTCTGTTTTAATTTTATTTAGTTTTAAATTTATTTAAATTGCAATAAACCCTATTCACCCCCCCCCCCCCCAGGGTTAATTTAGATCCTAAAAACTCAATATGTGTTTCTAACGATTGTCGTCCCTGGTCCTGATGATACGACACAAGGAATTGATGTTTATCTACAACCATTGATCGAAGAGTTGAAAACACTAGGTGAAGCAACCTGAACTTCACCGTAAAGGAAAGCCCGGATTGAGTTGAAAACACGACAAATCAGAACACAAACAGAAGAACATTTCATTGCTTATTACAATAATTTGCATCAGAGTACAAGAATACAACACAATATGAATATTTATTATATATTTAATAAATATCAGAGATTTAAATTACATTTAAATACATAGCAGCGGAAAAATAATACAAAACACAACTGAAATAAATACACGGATACAGAGCTTTCCAAATATGCCTTCAGCTATAAACTAGGATCCTGTGAATATAAATCTGCAAAACCAAAACTACTAGCTGCCCGTGTGGAAATTAGGGGCACCCAGAGTTTAGGTTAAAACAATAAACTACAAGCTGGTCATGTGACTGGTGTGAGAACTAAATCACTTATTAATTTGATTATTAAAGTTAGGTAAATCAAGGTACCATGCCGTATAACACGGGAGGGTTTAACCCCAAGAATACCAGTGCATATAACAAACAGCGCAATGCTAAATAAAGAAAATGAAGCTATTATAAGACCCAGGTCCCATCACACAATGCAACGCAAATCGGAGGATAGGGTTTTACCTTATAATAGCCAAATAATGCTTGATATGTTTAAAAAAATCATTTTGATACTATTATATGTATAAAGTGTATGAAAACAACTTCAAATATAAATGTATCAATCATAGACGGCATAGTGCCCCATACCACTATGTCCCCATACTAGGCTCTACAAATAAAACCAAATGTCACGTATTGGAAAACGGATTCCATCTATGAGTCGAGGCCAAGGATGGATCCTCACCGCTTCGATACACTCTAGCAAATGTCTCAGGACTACACACTCTGGGTAACCCCTGGAATCGGTTGGGCCGGTCCACACTTATGTTAGTGGATTGGCAATTCCTGAACACATGTTTCCCGGTCCTATCGGACCTATATCCATCGGCTCCATAGTAACTGATATATCTGATGTTCCTCGCAACCCAACAACCACATATATAAAAATAATATAATTGTTAGGGCTTGTAAACGCTGACACCACCCATAGCTAGAAAGAAACGTCTTATTCTCCCAATGGTCTGATCCCGTTTTTGGCTCATACCGAGGTGTGAGGCTCGCGAATCAACGTTATACACAAAGCGGCGCTATATTAATGTTGTGCTTTGATCATCAACCACAAAACTCTACTTTTCAACAAAAGCCTTGATCATTGCATCTCAGCACGCTACACAGGCAATTCACTCCATGCGATTGATGTCTATCGATATATAACCTCTGAGCTCGTACGTCTCAGAGAAGGGCGTTAAGCAAGAGAATAAATTCTCCACCGCCAAGAAGATATATATATTTAATAGAGATCAATCAACACAGAATAAAATCCAATATCAGACACACAGTCCATTTACAATTTCGTTCTGAGTTTGAAAAAACCGGAGGCACCTTATTCCTCGTCCCATATGTCCAATATAGGAGAGAGGTCCTCGCATATCCGGTCTATCTCCAAGTACATCTAGATGATCACCACTTATTACCTCGTCTTGGGTGTATAGCCCAATCAAGACATCAGTAATCATCCAAACGATGTGAAGACCTCCGGTCTTCAACCACCGTCTTCATCATCGACATATGCCTCATTCCAATTCTGAATATTCTTTTATTTAAAAATTCATATCCTTTAGGAAAGGTTTCCATTAATTTTATCAAAGATAAATTCTATAAAATTTATTCTTTAATCTTCCTTTCGATATCATTCAAACCATATTAAGGTTTTCCAAACTAGTCGGGATTAACGTACCTTACCGAAGTAATCATTTATTTAATTCCCAAATCCCAACCTATCCATCCCATGGAGAAAAACTGGTATTATCCGTAACTAACACCACAACGTTATTGGTAAATTTAATTACCATTTCATGTTCCAATCTAATTAAAAATTTAACCATCGCTTGGAGCAAAACTGGTGGTACTCCATTCTCGATCATTTCCCAAATTTGATAATTTAAATTATCAATTCCCATTTCAATCTAATTAAAGATTCATTAAAACTCCACTTAGTTTTAATCTTCCCAAAAATCAATATTAACGATTGTTTAACTTTGGAAACACAAACATGTCGCATCGACAATCTACACCGTACTATTGATTTCTACCGATATATAACCTCTAAGCTCGTACGTCTTAGAGAAGGGTGTTAAGCAAGAGAATAAATTCTTCACCACCAAACAGGTATATATTTAGCAGAGATCAACCATACAGTTCGAAATACAATGTTAGACATGTAATCCTGTCTTTAACTGGATTAAACAGCTAATGTCATTTAAAATACAGTTCACGATAAACCCAAATCCTCTTCCATAAAAATGGAATCTTCACGGAAAAACAAATCAATATATAATTGATATCAATTTCCATATCCGACCAATAATATAAATTGAATAACGACAAAGCCTTTTAAATTCCATATGTATTAACAGTCTTCCTCCACAGAAGTTCACTTCGATTATTTTCAATCAAATTCCATTCAATTCAAATTTAATATATTAAATTGGAAAACTTTACTTTGGAAAATTCCCGTTAAATCTTAATAAAAAAATTATAAATTCCAAATCACATTTCACTGTAAATCGGGTTAAAGAACGAATGTCGTTAAAAACACAGTTCACAATAAACCCAATTCACATTCCATTTTCAATTCCAATTAAATGTTAATTTATTGGTAATTCTTCTTTAAATCTTAATTAAAAGATTCATTCTTTTCTCACTGGGTTTAAGAACAGTGTTACTGAAGACCCCATTACATCAGTCTCTAACCGTAAATTAGTAAGAGAACAATTCCCTAAATATTAATCATGAAGGCCGAAACCAATATTAGATCAATACCCAGGAAACCATTCAACTTATCTAATCTCCAATTATATTCCATCAGTCTCTAACTGTAAATTAGTAAGAGAACAATTCCCTAAGTATTAATCCCGAAGGCCGAAACCAACATCATATCAATACCCACGAAACCATTCAACTTAGCTAATCTCCAGTTAGTTTCTAATTTTCTTAACTCCATTGCGTTTAAGAACAACATTTTTAAAGATACCATTCATGACAAACCCAAAATTCAATTCCAATTAAATATTAATTAATTGGTAAACTTCATTAAATCTTAATAAAAAGATTTAATCTTTTCTCAACTGGGTTTAAGAACAGTGTTAGTGAAGACACCGTTCATGAAAAACCCAAAATCCCATTTGATATTAAATACAAGGCTCTGAATAGAAAATATATCAGCTTATATTCAATATCAAATTCTAAAATCAACAAATATCGTATTGGAATATATATATATATATATATCTTCCAAATTCCTCCACAATGTTCGTATAATCATGGAATCCAATATCAAAATATTTCGAAGATACTTTCGATTCAAATCCATTCCAATTCTTATATTGGAAATTTCTGGTTATATTTAAAACCATTTCAAATCAAAATTACTTATATAAAATATTAGATTTATATTTCTAGTACATAACTAGTTCATTTCAAAAAAAAATATCTTTTCAAATATGGAATTTTTCATCCTAATTCTTTGCAAATCATTTATTATGATTTTACAAAAATTATTGATATTTTTAATAATTTTATCAAGGCCCGTACAGTCGATTTCCATAAACGGCCATCGAACTGCACTTACAGCGACCTTTTCCAAATTTGATTTGGACATAATTCCAAATACAACCATTGGATTTCAAATCCTTTATATTCTTTGGAAAGCTCTTTTTGATACGAACCCAACGGTTCCGGTTTTAGGAGAATCCGACGGTCGGATCTCCCGTAATGTCTGTTCGAAGTCAATGGTCGAAATTCGCGAACTGCCGTGGCGCAGCGCAATCTATTCAGGCAATTATATATATATATATATATATATATATATATCGTTGATTTCCATTTAAAACATATTTTATAAATCGTTTTAAATTCATTTTCAAAATGATTTCAACTTCATATTCAATTTCAAATCAAAATTGAATATTCCATATCATCAATATATGAATGATAGTATTTTCAAAACATTAGATTTTGAAATCACTTCCTTTTCGATATTCATTATAAGAATGAATAAAACCGATATAAATATCGTTCACGTCAAAATGGCATTAATCTAATCAACACGGCTTTATATATTTAAATATTTTCTTGTCCATCCAAAATTAGACATCAAAATCATATTTTGATCTTTTACTGAATGTTATTTTTAATAATTCATTATTTTAAAATATTCGTTATTTTAAAATATTCATTCTTTCTGAACTGGAATCAGACACAGTCAATTACCATATAATGTTCTTATATGGAATTCATACAACACATGTACACAACAATAATCAAATACAGTCAACCATCATCCAGAGTGCATTACGCAACTGCATAAGCGTTAAATATAAATAATCAACGCTTATAACAGCCTGTCAACCAATCGATTGACATACAACTAAATATTGGGATTAGTGTATGCCGAATATCATCCCAATACCCGTGTGGGTTTTCAAACAACAAATACTAATTATTATTTGTGTAGTTGGGCGATGTCCAAAATATATTGTCCCAATCCATATCAGTCACATGAGTGTACATAAACATATTGTCCGATTTGTTTATGAATGTTTATTTTATTCAAATATACGTTAAAATTATATTTTTAACTGTAGAATATTTTATTTTCATTCCACATCACAATCATCAACCACAATGCAATACAATCAAATAAGTCGTCCATGGTCTGTGGACGATGGGTGTCCGGTGCTGCTAAGCACCGTCTGCATCCTAGTATATATATTTTAACTAGAAAATAAAATTTAAGTGAGAAGTTCTCACCTTTGGGATCCACTCCTCCAGTTATTTTCTGAATTTATGAACCGTTTGGACTTCCCCGAAATTCCAACGCAACCCTTTTCACGCTGTTCAAAGTGAAAATCACATTTTTTATTTCAACGCTATAAAAATCACATTTTTATTTCAACGCTATAAAAATCACATTTTTATTATGATGTTTATATTTTAAAAATCATATTTTTATACTGCTACATATTATATAAAAAACATGTTTTTATATTGTTACTATATAAATAAAAATTACATTTTTCTACTGTTCATATCTAAATAAAAATCGAATTTTTATGCCGCTAATACACATGTAAAAATCGAATTTTTATGCCGCTAATACATATATAAAAATCGAATCTTTCTTCATGATAAAAATCATTTCTTTTCATGATAAAAATCATTTCGTTTCATGTAAGAGAAAAGAAAAAGAAAGAAAAAAAACCAATCTTTATCTTGTTTAAAAATACAATCTTTTTTTTAGAAAAATCTAATCTTTTTTACTTTAGAAAAATCTAATCTTTTATATGAATAGAAATCATATTTTTCATATGAACAAAAATCATATCTTTTCATAATAGAAAAATCATACTTTTCTTCACTTAAAAATCATATTTTTATATCATTATGTATAAATTAAAAATCACTACTTTATAATGGATTAAAATCAGAAACACTTACAGTTTTTTAGGTTTTCGATTTGCAAGCGATACGAAGCATCGAAGTACGGACACCAATCAGAGGGAGCGGTTCAGGTGGGTGCGGATCGGACTGGGGGTCGCGATTTCGTGGGAGGGGCGGGTTTTTTTTATTTCGCTGACTGAAAATGAAGAGGGGGTGAGGTGGAGAGATGATATAATAATTTAATTATTTATTTAATTTATTCTCAAAAGGATTGGTTTTTCTTTTGAACCCCGAATCGCACCCAACAACTGTCATCCCTAGCGTATTACCCCCATTCCGAACACAATGGGATATGTTTCGTAACCCAATTCGGTTGTTACAATCAGTTTCTCTTTAAATTAAAATATAAATCAATTTATGTTGAATTTGAACGCACATTTTAATTTACCAGGGACATATACTGACTCTAAAAATTCCAGAAAATTAAATCTAGTTATGCTTGGACGATACGGTCCCAACAAAACTAATTTCGTCGAATTTGGAGACCGTTTGAAAAATGGCCATTTTCTGGTCGATCCAAATTGTCTAAAACTGTCAAAACACGTTTTAAATTCTCCATGCTTACATATTGATTCCAAAAATTATGAAAACTGGAATCTAGCGATAATTTGAAATTATGGATCCAACAAAATTGGTCTCGTTGAAAATAGAGGTCGTTTGCAAAATCGCTATTTTTAAGGGCTATATTTCCATAGCGACTATCCTGAATCTTCAACTGGGCATAACTTTTTATTCCTGCTATAAAATTTCAGTTTTTCAGATTCGTAGGAAAGATATTTTCAAACTGTAACAACCCGGAAAATCTGGACCAGTTTAATTTTTTTTTTTTTTTTTTTTTTTTGGCAATTTTAGCGAATTTTGATTATTTAAAATGAATTATTTTAAATAAAATCGACGAGAAATTTATTTTGAATATAATTCGAACGAATATATTTATACGCGTCGTCGTTAGAATATAAATAATTATATATAATTATAAATAGAATTGAAAATGGCGCGGTAGTTCGATAATTCGATTTCAAACTTCAATTGAATGTACCGGGTGCAAAACAATCCGGATTTTAGTGAAACCAAAAATAATGGAATCTAATAGTGAATATCTTTCTAACGAAGTTAACAAACCGAGATTTCACTTTAGAAATGATAAGATATGTCCAGTTGAAAATTCAGAATAGTCGCTGTGGAATTTATATATATTTTATATAATATATAGCCCTTAAAAATAGCCATTTTGCAAACGACCTCGGATTTCGACGAAACCACTTTTGTTGGATCCGCAGTGTCAAGTTATTGCTAGGTTTCAAATTTCATAATTTTTCGAATCAATATGTGAGCGTGGCAAAGGAAAATGCGTTTGACCAGTTTCAGTTGATTTTAATCGACTGGAAATCGGCCATTTTTCAAACGGTCTCAGAATTCGACGAAACTAGTTTTGTTAGGACCGTATCGTCAATACGAAGCTAGAAAATATTTTTCTGGAATTTTTCTAGTTAGTATGTGACCCCGGTAATTTGAAATGTACGTTTAAAATTCAATATAGTAATTTAAATGTAAATTCAACGGAAACTGATCGAGACGATCAAATCAGCTTACGATACATATCCCATTGTGTTCGGAATGGGGGTAAAATGCTATGGACGACAGGCGGTGGGTTCGATTCTGAAGTCGTCAGAAAAAGTTACTTTATGAGAATATAATTTAATAATTAAATAAAATAAAATAAAATAAAATAAAAAAAATCTTTTCCCTCCTTAAAACACTCTGGCCCCCCCCCCATTCGATTTCCCCAAATCGATTTTCACAGTAGGAAAAAAAAAAAAGAAGAAAAATCCCGTCGCATTCGCTTCCTCCGCCACCGGAGAGCCAGCGCCGCCGCCTGGGGGCGCGCTTCCCCTTCCCCAACGTCGACCGCGCCCTCATCCCCGATCCTCCTTCCTCCTCCCTCCCCCCTTCTCTCTCCAGCAAACCCCGTACCTCTCGCCCAATCTCAGAGCCGCCGCCTGAAGCCTGGACCCGCCGCCAGCAACGGCGCACCACCCACCTCCGTCGAGTACTGCGCCGGACACCCTCTCCCCCCTTAGCAACCACCACGACATTTCCCCCTTTCTCCAATTCGCTGTGGGAAAAAATGGTGTGTTTCTTTTTATCTTATTTTATTTTATTCTTTGATTTATATAATGTTTATATTTTTATTTATATAAAGTCTATATTTTTAGCATAAGAAAGGTTTTATTTTTAACATAGAAAAGTTATTATTTTTAAACAAGAAAAGAAATGGTATTTTTAACTTTGGAAAGATCATATTTTAAACAAGATAAAGTTTTGATTTTTATTTATATCAAGGTATAATTTTTATAGTTGAAAAGGCGATATTTTTATATTATAGAGATAGTAAAAATATGATTTTTATACTATAGAAAGAATAAAAATATAATTTTTATAAGGTAGAAGTATTAAAAATATAATTTTTATAATATAGAAAGGTTAAAAATATTATTTTTATATAAGTAGAGTACTAAAAAAAATAATTTTTATAATATATAAAGAATAAAAATTCGATTTTTATATATTGAATAGCATAGTAAAAATTCGATTTTTATATATTGAATAGCATAGTAAAAATTTGATTTTTATATATTGAATAGCATAGTAAAAATTCGATTTTTATATATTGAATAGCATAGTAAAAATTCGATTTTTATATATTGAATAGCATAGTAAAAATTCGATTTTTATATATTGAATAGCATAGTAAAAATTCGATTTTTATATATTGAATAGCATAGTAAAAATTCGATTTTTATATATTGAATAACATAGTAAAGATTCAATTTTTATATAAAGTATAACGAAGTGAAAATTCTATTTTTACAAATATGAAATAGCGATGAAAATTCTATTTTCACAATATGAAGTTAGCGATAAAAATATGATTTTTATATAATAGAGGATATATAAAAATGTGATTTTTATATATATAGTGACTACGGGCAACGAAGATGACGAAGATGCGATGACGTTGAAGATTTCTATCAAAGAAGAGTCAAGATGCTAGGATAGCTATTGGTGAGAATTTCTCACCTTTCAAATTTATTTTCTAGTTAAATATATATACTAGGATGCAGACGGTGCTTAGTAGCACCCGACACAATCGTCCACAGACCATGGACTTGTTTGTTTGGTTGCATAGCTTAGTTATATGATTTGATTTGAATTTGGTTGTTTGGTAATTTTGATTGATGTGTGAATGGCGTGGGCCTTCACTAGACCGGGGATAAGGCTAGGCCTCGTCCCGTTTCTAGTATCGTGCCGTTATGCCGCCGAAATTTTCTAAAATATGTTAGAAAAATAAAAATATCATTTTATTGTGTAAATGAATTGAATAGAAATTCTTATGTTGGAATAAAATGTTTTATCGTTAAAAATATAATTTTTAACGTGAATGTGAATAAATAAAATATTCATTTACAAACCAGACGGTTTGTTTATGTACACCTATTTGAATGACATTGATTGGGACGATAAATTTCACACATCGCCCAACTGCACAGATAAAATATGTGTTTGATTGTTTGAAACCCCACACGGGTGTTAGGATGAAATTTGAAGTTCACCCATCCTGATTGATTAAATATGTCGATCGATCGATTGACAGGCTGTTATAAGCGTTAGATATTTATATTTGATGCTTATACAGTGTAGTGCACTTTGGTTGATGGTTGATTATTCTTCAATGCTATTACATGTGTGTAATGTATGAAAATCCATATAATTAACCTTATATGGTAATTGATTGGGCCTCATTCCAATTTGAAAAATAAAGAATATTATAAAATAAAAGTTCATGTGTTGACAGTACTCATTCATTGAGATTGGTCATGTGTTGAACGAAATATTTTGATAATAACAACTATTTTGAATAAAGAAATTTTTGAAATAGAATATTTGAAAATAGAAATATATGAAGCCGTGTTGGTTAGATTGACGCCATTTTGACGTGAACGATATTTATATCGATTTTAAACGATTACGAAGTGAATTGAATATATAACGATTTCGAAATGAATTGAATATATAACGATTTCGAAATGAAATGAATTGAAAACGATTTCAAAAGGAATTGAAAATGAATTCAAATTGAATTGAAATTCGAATTGAATAGAAATGAATTTTAAAACGAATTTATAAAGAAGAATTCAATTTTGATTTGAATTGAAATGGAAGTTGAATTTGCTTTTGAAACGAATTCAAAACTAAATATATAATTCGTTTTAAATAGAAATCGGCGAAATATATATTATATATATTATATATATAATATAATGGCCTGAATAGAACGCGCCGCGCCGCGGCAGTTCGTAAATTTCGACCATTTATTTCAAACGGACATTACGGGAGATCCGACCGTCGGATTCTCCTAAAACCGGAACCGTTGGGTTCGTATCGAAAAGAGCTTTCTAACGAATATTAGAAATTTGAAATCTAACGGTTGGATTTGGAATTATGTCCAAATCAAATTCGAAAAAGGTCGCTATAAGTGCAGTTCGATAGCCGTTGATGGAAATCGACTGTACGGGCCTTGATAAAATTATTAAAAATAGTAATAATTTGTGTAAAATCATAAGAAATGATTTGTGAAAGTTTGGGATGAAAAACTCCATATTTGAAAGGATAAAAATAGATTTTTATCAAAATGAACTAGTTTTGAACTAGAATTATAATTCTATTTATTTTTAAATAAATAAATTGAATTTGAAAAGGGTTTTAAAAATAACCAAAATTTCCAATGATTGCATTGGAGTGGATTTGAATCGAAATTGTCTTCGGAATATTTCGATGTTGGAATTCGTGATTATACAGATGTTGTTATGGAAATTTGAAAGATATATATTTATATCGTTATTTCCAATACGACATTTGTTAATCGTAGAATTTGATATTGAATATAAGCCGGGATATTTTCTATTCAGAGCCTTGTATTTAATATCAAATGTGATTTGGGTTTGTCGTGAATGGTGTCTTCACTAACACTGTTCTTGAACCCAGTTGAGAAAAGATTAAATCTTTTTATTTAGATTTAATGAAGTGTACCAATTAAATAATATTTAATTGGAATTGAATCGATATTGATTTTTGGGTTTATCGTGGACAGTGTTTTAAATAACACTCGTTCTTTAACCCGATCATTGATGTAATGTGATTTTGGGTTGTCGTGAACGGTATCTTCAATAATACAGTTCTTAGACCTAAAGAAGTTAAGAAAATCAGAAACTAACGGGAGATTAGTTAAGTTGAATAGTTTCCGAGGTATTGATCTGCTGTTGGTTTCGGCCTTCGAGATTAATACTTAGGGAATTGCTCACTTGCTAATTTACAATTAGGGACTGATTGAAATGTGACGTGATTTTGGGTTTATCGTGAACCGTGTTTTAAATGACACTGATTCTTTAACCCAGTCAAAGATTAAAACTAAGTAGAGTTTTAATGAATCTTTAATTAGATTGAAATAATCGAAATGGAGTATCACCAGTTTTGCTCCAGGCGATAGTTAAATCTTTAATTAGATTTGAACGTAAAATGGTAATTGAATTTACCGATAACACTGTGGTGTTAGATATGAAGTATTACCAGTTTTACTTCATAGGATAAATAGGTTGGGATTGGGAAATTAAAACCAATGATTACTTCGGTAAGGTTCGTTAATCTCGACTAGTTGAATCGAAATTCAAAAGAAGAATAAATTCAAGGAATTTATCTTTGATAAAATTTATGGGAACCTTTCCCTATGAACGTGAAATTTAGAAACTAACTGTCGGTTAGCCAAGCAGAATGGTCTACTGGATATTGATCTGATGTTGGTTTCGGCCTTCGGGGTTAATGTTTGGGGAATTATTCTCTTGATTAATTTACGGTTAGTGACTAATGAATTGAAATGAGGCGTATGTTGTGTTTGTGTAACACTTATTTAAAATATACGCGAGTTATTCGGAAAGACCGGGTTAATCCCATTCTGAATAACTGATACGACGATAAGTCGAAGATGAAGACGATGGTCGAAGACCGGAGGTCTTCACGTCGTTTGGGTGATAACTGATGATCTTGATTGGGCTGTACACCCAAGAAGATGGAAACAGTTAGTGATCGTCCAGACGTACTTGGAGATCGATGGATATGCGGGGTACTAGGTGCCTCCGGTTTCGTTCAGACCCAGAACGGACTTGTAAATGGACTGTGTGTCTGACATCGGATTTCATTCTGTGTGACTGATATCGGTTGCATAGGATGGTTTGCCTGTGTGGCATGCTAAGATGCAAATGATCAAGGCTTCTGTTGAAAAGAAAAGTCTTGTGGTTGATGATCAAAGCACGGCCTTTGTGGCGTAGCTTTGTGTAACGTTTACTTCGCGAGTTTCACACCCGGTATGAACCAAAAACGGGAGACGGACCTCAGGGAGGGCCTGCGTTTCCTCCTAGCTAGAAGTGGCGTCAGTGGTTTTACACGCCCTGACGAGTTTGACTTATGTGGTTGTTGCTATTGCGAGGCGCCTCGGTTAGATCGGACGATCCGGGTCCGATGGAGTCATTCGTTGGCTCGCTTACGCCCCCAAAGGGCGGCGAAACGTAGTGCTCAGGTATAATAATCCACATCGGTGGACCGGCCCTGTCGCTCCAAGGCTTGCCTGCGCGCTTGCCTGAGACTCGGGCTAGGCAGTCTCGAATCGGTTGAGGACTATCTTTTGCCTCGGTTCATAGATGGAAATCCAATTTCCAAATACGTGACTTTGCGGTTTTATATGTAAACCTATATATGGTGACATAGTGGGATGGGGCACTTATGCCGCCTATGATTGATACTTATGATTTGAAGTTGTTTTATATACTATGCACTTATAATAGTATCAAATGATTTGTTTTCAACGTATCAAGCATTCTTGGCTATTATAAGGTAAAAACCCTATCCTCCGGCTTGCGATTGCATTGTGTGATGGGAACTGGGTCTTATAATAGCTTCATTCTTCTTTATTTAGCATTGCGCTGTTTGTTTTATGCACTGGTATTCTTGGGAGGAAACCCGTTCCGTGTTATACGGCGTGGTCCCTTGATTTACCTAATGATTTAAAATAAAGATTATTAACTGTTTTAGTTCTCACACCAGTCCCATGACTGACCTGGAGTTTATTGTTTTAACCTAAACTCTGGGTGCCCTTATTTTGACACGGGCAGCTAGTAGTTTTGGTTTTGCAGATTTATATTCACAGGATCCTGGCTTACAGCTGGAACGATATCCGGAAAGCTTTGTATCCGTATATCTTCTTCTAGTTGTGTATTGTATTATTTTCCGCTGCTATGTATTTTAATGTAATTTAAATCTCTGATATTTCTGTGTAATATTCTTTTATACTCTGTATATTCTTGTAATCTGATGCATTGTCGTAATATACAATGAAATGTTCTTCTATATGCGTTCTGTTGTGGTTTGTTCTCGAACTATCCGACGCTTTCCTTTACGGGGAAGTTGAGGGTTTTTACAGTTGGTATCAGAGCTTTGGTTTACAAAGCAGAGAACAAGACACATTAGAAACATACGAAAGAATTCATCAGATATTGGATTAGTAATATCCAATTAGAATGACTCGTTAGAGATGGGATCAGTAGTATCCTAGAACGAGTGTGAAGAGTATTTTTTTAAAATAAAACCAATTTTGTTTTGAAAATTTAAATCAACTATTCGTATTTGATTATTTATTTATATTGATTTTGGACAATTCAGTATATAAAGAATTTGCATATACGCCTTGCAAACGTATATTCAAAGTTTTAATATATTGGATAGATATAGCATCGCACTCTAGTCGCCCGGAGATGGTATTGATGATAGCGATCGCATCATCAACATTTATGTTCGAGTTTCGAAGGTGTGATTTTCTATATATTTCCATTAGACTGGTGTGAGAACCAAAACTAATATAGCTAGAATACATTGTTGTGATTTGGCATCAAAACATGATTTTCTTTATATATATCAAAATTATGAATTTGAAACGTTAAATTCACTAATTGATTGATGTTTATGTTGTTTGTTAAATTGTTTGATAATTTTGAATCATCATGCCTAACTGTATCAAATATTGAACTGTATTGAAAATTGGTCGCATCTGCTTGCATATACATGTATATCATTGAACAGGTCATAGCAAGGAGGCTAGAGCAGAGAATAAAATTTGTTTGCCCGACAAATAGGTACATGTTTACTACATAATTTCCTGTTTCGTTTGGGTGATGATGATTTTGTGAGCCTATTGGCTAGCCGCTTGGCTTTTTCTTTTTCTTTTTGAGATCTGAAGGACCGGGGAAGCTATTTGAAATTCCCCGATGCTCCCGGTGCAGGGGAGGTTATGGCGAAATTTTTCAAAAATTTAGGGTGTTAGCCAAATTTTTGAAATTTTGAAAATTCTCAGAAACTAAAGAGTTGGAGAATGAAAGCCAGATCGAATGTAGAGCTGAATAATCAAACCACTTTCGACTTTGTTCCTTTTCGGGGACGAAAAGTTTTAAGTGGAGGAGATTGTAACAACCCGGAAAATCTGGACCAGTTTAAATTTTTTTTTTTTTTTTTTTTGGCAATTTTAGCGAATTTTAGCGAATTTTGATTATTTAAAATGAATTATTTTAAATAAAATCGACGAGAAATTTATTTTGAATATAATTCGAATGAATATATTTATACGCGTCGTCGTTAGAATATAAATAATTATATATAATTATAAATAGAATTGAAAATGGCGCGGTAGTTCGATAATTCGATTTCAAACTTCAATTGAATGTACCGGGTGCAAAACAATCCGGATTTTAGTGAAACCAAAAATAATGGAATCTAATAGTGAATATCTTTCTAACGAAGTTAACAAACCGAGATTTCACTTTAGAAATGATAAGATATGTCCAGTTGAAAATTCAGAATAGTCGCTGTGGAATTTATATATATTTTATATAATATATAGCCCTTAAAAATAGCCATTTTGCAAACGACCTCGGATTTCGACGAAACCACTTTTGTTGGATCCGCAGTGTCAAGTTATTGCTAGGTTTCAAATTTCATAATTTTTCGAATCAATATGTGAGCGTGGCAAAGGAAAATGCGTTTGACCAGTTTCAGTTGATTTTAATCGACTGGAAATTGGCCATTTTTCAAACGGTCTCAGAATTCGACGAAACTAGTTTTGTTAGGACCGTATCGTCAATACGAAGCTAGAAAATATTTTTCTGGAATTTTTCTAGTTAGTATGTGACCCCGGTAATTTGAAATGTACGTTTAAAATTCAATATAGTAATTTAAATGTAAATTCAACGGAAACTGATCGAGACGATCAAATCAGCTTACGATACATATCCCATTGTGTTCGGAATGGGGGTAAAATGCTATGGACGACAGGCGGTGGGTTCGATTCTGAAGTCGTCAGAAAAAGTTACTTTATGAGAATATAATTTAATAATTAAATAAAAAAAAAAAAAAAAATCTTTTCCCTCCTTAAAACACTCTGGCCCCCCCCATTCGATTTCCCCAAATCGATTTTCACAGTAGGAAAAAAAAAAAAAAATCCCGTCGCATTCGCTTCCTCCGCCACCGGAGAGCCAGCGCCGCCGCCTGGGGGCGCGCTTCCCCTTCCCCAACGTCGACCGCGCCCTCATCCCCGATCCTCCTTCCTCCTCCCCCCTTCTCTCTCCAGCAAACCCCGTTCCTCTCGCCCAATCTCAGAGCCGCCGCCTGAAGCCTGGACCCGCCGCCAGCAACGGCGCACCACCCACCTCCGTCGAGTACTGCGCCGGACACCCTCTCCCCCCTTAGCAACCACCACGACATTTCCCCCTTTCTCCAATTCGCTGTGGGAAAAAATGGTGTGTTTCTTTTTATCTTATTTTATTTTATTCTTTGATTTATATAATGTTTATATTTTTATTTATATAAAGTCTATATTTTTAGCATAAGAAAGGTTTTATTTTTAACATAGAAAAGTTATTATTTTTAAACAAGAAAAGAAATGGTATTTTTAACTTTGGAAAGATCATATTTTAAACAAGATAAAGTTTTGATTTTTATTTATATCAAGGTATAATTTTTATAGTTGAAAAGGCGATATTTTTATATTATAGAGATAGTAAAAATATGATTTTTATACTATAGAAAGAATAAAAATATAATTTTTATAAGGTAGAAGTATTAAAAATATAATTTTTATAATATAGAAAGGTTAAAAATATTATTTTTATATAAGTAGAGTACTAAAAAAATAATTTTTATAATATATAAAGAATAAAAATTCGATTTTTATATATTGAATAGCATAGTAAAAATTCGATTTTTATATATTGAATAGCATAGTAAAAATTCGATTTTTATATATTGAATAGCATAGTAAAAATTCGATTTTTATATATTGAATAGCATAGTAAAAATTCGATTTTTATATATTGAATAGCATAGTAAAAATTCGATTTTTATATATTGAATAGCATAGTAAAAATTCGATTTTTATATATTGAATAACATAGTAAAGATTCAATTTTTATATAAAGTATAACGAAGTGAAAATTCTATTTTTACAAATATGAAATAGCGATGAAAATTCTATTTTCACAATATGAAGTTAGCGATAAAAATATGATTTTTATATAATAGAGGATATATAAAAATGTGATTTTTATATATATAGTGACTACGGGCAACGAAGATGACGAAGATGCGATGACGTTGAAGATTTCTATCAAAGAAGAGTCAAGATGCTAGGATAGCTATTGGTGAGAATTTCTCACCTTTCAAATTTATTTTCTAGTTAAATATATATACTAGGATGCAGACGGTGCTTAGTAGCACCCGACACAATCGTCCACAGACCATGGACTTGTTTGTTTGGTTGCATAGCTTAGTTATATGATTTGATTTGAATTTGGTTGTTTGGTAATTTTGATTGATGTGTGAATGGCGTGGGCCTTCACTAGACCGGGGATAAGGCTAGGCCTCGTCCCGTTTCTAGTATCGTGCCGTTATGCCGCCGAAATTTTCTAAAATATGTTAGAAAAATAAAAATATCATTTTATTGTGTAAATGAATTGAATAGAAATTCTTATGTTGGAATAAAATGTTTTATCGTTAAAAATATAATTTTTAACGTGAATGTGAATAAATAAAATATTCATTTACAAACCAGACGGTTTGTTTATGTACACCTATTTGAATGACATTGATTGGGACGATAAATTTCACACATCGCCCAACTGCACAGATAAAATATGTGTTTGATTGTTTGAAACCCCACACGGGTGTTAGGATGAAATTTGAAGTTCACCCATCCTGATTGATTAAATATGTCGATCGATCGATTGACAGGCTGTTATAAGCGTTAGATATTTATATTTGATGCTTATACAGTGTAGTGCACTTTGGTTGATGGTTGATTATTCTTCAATGCTATTACATGTGTGTAATGTATGAAAATCCATATAATTAACCTTATATGGTAATTGATTGGGCCTCATTCCAATTTGAAAAATAAAGAATATTATAAAATAAAAGTTCATGTGTTGACAGTACTCATTCATTGAGATTGGTCATGTGTTGAACGAAATATTTTGATAATAACAACTATTTTGAATAAAGAAATTTTTGAAATAGAATATTTGAAAATAGAAATATATGAAGCCGTGTTGGTTAGATTGACGCCATTTTGACGTGAACGATATTTATATCGATTTTAAACGATTACGAAGTGAATTGAATATATAACGATTTCGAAATGAATTGAATATATAACGATTTCGAAATGAAATGAATTGAAAACGATTTCAAAAGGAATTGAAAATGAATTCAAATTGAATTGAAATTCGAATTGAATAGAAATGAATTTTAAAACGAATTTATAAAGAAGAATTCAATTTTGATTTGAATTGAAATGGAAGTTGAATTTGCTTTTGAAACGAATTCAAAACTAAATATATAATTCGTTTTAAATAGAAATCGGCGAAATATATATTATATATATATTATATATAATATAATGGCCTGAATAGAACGCGCCGCGCCGCGGCAGTTCGTAAATTTCGACCATTTATTTCAAACGGACATTACGGGAGATCCGACCGTCGGATTCTCCTAAAACCGGAACCGTTGGGTTCGTATCGAAAAGAGCTTTCTAACGAATATTAGAAATTTGAAATCTAATGGTTGGATTTGGAATTATGTCCAAATCAAATTCGAAAAAGGTCGCTATAAGTGCAGTTCGATAGCCGTTGATGGAAATCGACTGTACGGGCCTTGATAAAATTATTAAAAATAGTAATAATTTGTGTAAAATCATAAGAAATGATTTGTGAAAGTTTGGGATGAAAAACTCCATATTTGAAAGGATAAAAATAGATTTTTATCAAAATGAACTAGTTTTGAACTAGAATTATAATTCTATTTATTTTTAAATAAATAAATTGAATTTGAAAAGGGTTTTAAAAATAACCAAAATTTCCAATGATTGCATTGGAGTGGATTTGAATCGAAATTGTCTTCGGAATATTTCGATGTTGGAATTCGTGATTATACAGATGTTGTTATGGAAATTTGAAAGATATATATTTATATCGTTATTTCCAATACGACATTTGTTAATCGTAGAATTTGATATTGAATATAAGCCGGGATATTTTCTATTCAGAGCCTTGTATTTAATATCAAATGTGATTTGGGTTTGTCGTGAATGGTGTCTTCACTAACACTGTTCTTGAACCCAGTTGAGAAAAGATTAAATCTTTTTATTTAGATTTAATGAAGTGTACCAATTAAATAATATTTAATTGGAATTGAATCGATATTGATTTTTGGGTTTATCGTGGACAGTGTTTTAAATAACACTCGTTCTTTAACCCGATCATTGATGTAATGTGATTTTGGGTTGTCGTGAACGGTATCTTCAATAATACAGTTCTTAGACCTAAAGAAGTTAAGAAAATCAGAAACTAACGGGAGATTAGTTAAGTTGAATAGTTTCCGAGGTATTGATCTGATGTTGGTTTCGGCCTTCGAGATTAATACTTAGGGAATTGCTCACTTGCTAATTTACAATTAGGGACTGATTGAAATGTGACGTGATTTTGGGTTTATCGTGAACCGTGTTTTAAATGACACTGATTCTTTAACCCAGTCAAAGATTAAAACTAAGTAGAGTTTTAATGAATCTTTAATTAGATTGAAATAATCGAAATGGAGTATCACCAGTTTTGCTCCAGGCGATAGTTAAATCTTTAATTAGATTTGAACGTAAAATGGTAATTGAATTTACCGATAACACTGTGGTGTTAGATATGAAGTATTACCAGTTTTACTTCATGGGATAAATAGGTTGGGATTGGGAAATTAAAACCAATGATTACTTCGGTAAGGTTCGTTAATCTCGACTAGTTGAATCGAAATTCAAAAGAAGAATAAATTCAAGGAATTTATCTTTGATAAAATTTATGGGAACCTTTCCCTATGAACGTGAAATTTAGAAACTAACTGTCGGTTAGCCAAGCAGAATGGTCTACTGGATATTGATCTGATGTTGGTTTCGGCCTTCGGGGTTAATGTTTGGGGAATTATTCTCTTGATTAATTTACGGTTAGTGACTAATGAATTGAAATGAGGCGTATGTTGTGTTTGTGTAACACTTATTTAAAATATACGCGAGTTATTCGGAAAGACCGGGTTAATCCCATTCTGAATAACTGATACGACGATAAGTCGAAGATGAAGACGATGGTCGAAGACCGGAGGTCTTCACGTCGTTTGGGTGATAACTGATGATCTTGATTGGGCTGTACACCCAAGAAGATGGAAACAGTTAGTGATCGTCCAGACGTACTTGGAGATCGATGGATATGCGGGGTACTAGGTGCCTCCGGTTTCGTTCAGACCCAGAACGGACTTGTAAATGGACTGTGTGTCTGACATCGGATTTCATTCTGTGTGACTGATATCGGTTGCATAGGATGGTTTGCCTGTGTGGCATGCTAAGATGCAAATGATCAAGGCTTCTGTTGAAAAGCAAAGTCTTGTGGTTGATGATCAAAGCACGGCCTTTGTGGCGTAGCTTTGTGTAACGTTTACTTCGCGAGTTTCACACCCGGTATGAACCAAAAACGGGAGACGGACCTCAGGGAGGGCCTGCGTTTCCTCCTAGCTAGAAGTGGCGTCAGTGGTTTTACACGCCCTGACGAGTTTGACTTATGTGGTTGTTGCTGTTGCGAGGCGCCTCGGTTAGATCGGACGATCCGGGTCCGATGGAGTCATTCGTTGGCTCGCTTACGCCCCAAAGGGCGGCGAAACGTAGTGCTCAGGTATAATAATCCACATCGGTGGACCGGCCCTGTCGCTCCAAGGCTTGCCTGCGCGCTTGCCTGAGACTCGGGCTAGGCAGTCTCGAATCGGTTGAGGACTATCTTTTGCCTCGGTTCATAGATGGAAATCCAATTTCCAAATACGTGACTTTGCGGTTTTATATGTAAACCTATATATGGTGACATAGTGGGATGGGGCACTTATGCCGCCTATGATTGATACTTATGATTTGAAGTTGTTTTATATACTATGCACTTATAATAGTATCAAATGATTTGTTTTCAACGTATCAAGCATTCTTGGCTATTATAAGGTAAAAACCCTATCCTCCGGCTTGCGATTGCATTGTGTGATGGGAACTGGGTCTTATAATATCTTCATTCTTCTTTATTTAGCATTGCGCTGTTTGTTTTATGCACTGGTATTCTTGGGAGGAAACCCGTTCCGTGTTATACGGCGTGGTCCCTTGATTTACCTAATGATTTAAAATAAAGATTATTAACTGTTTTAGTTCTCACACCAGTCCCATGACTGACCTGGAGTTTATTGTTTTAACCTAAACTCTGGGTGCCCTTATTTTGACACGGGCAGCTAGTAGTTTTGGTTTTGCAGATTTATATTCACAGGATCCTGGCTTACAGCTGGAACGATATCCGGAAAGTTTTGTATCCGTATATCTTCTTCTAGTTGTGTATTGTATTATTTTCCGCTGCTATGTATTTTAATGTAATTTAAATCTCTGATATTTCTGTGTAATATTCTTTTATACTCTGTATATTCTTGTAATCTGATGCATTGTCGTAATATACAATGAAATGTTCTTCTATATGCGTTCTGTTGTGGTTTGTTCTCGAACTATCCGACGCTTTCCTTTACGGGGAAGTTGAGGGTTTTTACACAAACAGATTCAAATATTTCTAGTTTCACTAAAATCTGGTTTATTTTGAATTATGTACACTCATTTGAAATTTGAAATCGAATTTTCAAACTACCGCACCATTTCCAATTCCTTTTATAATTAAAATAAATATTTATATTCTAATTTTGATTTATATAAATAAATATACGTTCTAATTCTGTTCAAAATAAATTTCTAGTCGTTGTTATTTAAAATAAATCATTTTAAATATTCAAAATTCATAAAAATTGCCAAAATAAAAATTTTAAATTGGTTTTGATTTTCCGGGTTGTTACAATCTCCCCTATTTAAAATCCTTTCGTCCTCGAAAAGGAACGAAGCTGAAAGTTGTTTAATTAACCAACTCAACTTTTAGTCTGGCTTTCATTCTTCAACTTTTCAGTTCCTAAGAATATCTATTTTTTCAAAAAATTGGCTAACACTCTAAATTTTCGGAAAATTTCGCCATAACCTCCTTTGCACCGGGAGCATCGGGAAAATCCCCAAACTGCCACACAGGCCCTCTCATCTCAAAAAGAAAAAGGAAAAGCAAAGCGGCTAGCCAATCGGCTCATAAAATCATCCAAACCTAAGAAATATAGTAAACATGTATCTATCTGTCGGGCGTACAATTGTATTCCTCCGCTTAGCTTCCCTGTTATGACCTGTTCAATGTATATACATGCATTCTCAAACAATTTTCAAGTCAGTTCAATATTTTGATTCGATTTGGCTAATGGTTCAAAATTTAATATATCCAACTAATAATCAAACAACACAATCAGCAATCAATTAGTTGGTTAGTTTTTCAAATGTATAACTTTAATATATATTCAAAAATCATATTTTTGATGCCAAATCACAACAATAACCTATCTAGTTTTGGTTCTCACACCAGTTAATTGGAAATATATAGATATCCCACTTTCGAAACTCGAACATAAATGCTGATGATGGTATACCGATCATCAGAATCATGCCCGGGTGACTAGAGTGTGGTTCTATATCTATCCAGTATATTAAAACATCAAATATACGTTTGCAAAGCGTATATGAAAAATCTTTATATACTCGATTGTCCAAATTCAATACAAAATGAATATTCAAATACGTATAAAATGGTTTAAATTTACACAAAAAAAATTGTTTTCACTTTTTATTTTAAAGCAACACTCTTCACACTCGTTCTAGGATACTACTAATCCTATCTCTAACGATTCATTCTTATTGGATATTACTAATCCAATCTCTGACGAATTCTTTCATTTAGTTCTAATATGCCTTTTTCTTGAGCTCTGTAAACCAAAGCTCTGATACCAAATGAAGTGACCCGAACTTCCCCGTAAAGGAAAGCCCGAATTGAGTTGAGAACACGACAAATTAGAACTCAAACAGAAGAACATTTCATTGCTTATTACGATAATTTACATCAGAGTACAAGAATACAAAAGAGTATGAATAAATATTATACATTTGATAAACATCAGAGATTTAAATTACATTTAAATACATAGTAGCGGAAAAATAATACAAAACACAACTGAAATAAATACATGGATACAGAGCTTCCCAAATATCCCTTCAGCTATAAACTAGGATCCTGCGAATATAAATCTGCAAAACCAAAACTACTAGCTGCCGTGTGGAAAATAGGGGCACCCAGATTTTAGGTTAAAACAATAAACTCCAGGTCAGTCATGTGACTGGTATGAGAACTAAAATAGTTATTAATTTGATTTTTAAAGTTAGGTAAACCAAGGGACCATGTCGTATAACACGGAACAGATTTAACCCCAAGAATACCAGTGCATATAACAAACAGCGCAATGCTAAATAAAGAAAATGAAGCTATTATAAGACCCAGGTCCCATCACACAATGCAACGCAAGCCGGAGGATAGGGTTTTACCTTATAATAGCCAAATAATGCTTGATACGTTTAAAATAAATCATTTTGATACTATTATAAGTGTAAAGTGTATGAAAACAACTTCAAATATAAATGTATCAATCATAGACGGCATAGTGCTCCATACCACTATGTCGTAATACTAGGCTCTACAAATAAAACCGAATGTCACATATTGGAAATCGGATTCTATCTATGAGTTTAGGCCAGGGATGGCTCCTCACCGCTTCAAGACACTGTAGAAAATGTCTCAAGACTACACACTCTGGGTAACCCCTAGAATCGGTTGGGCCAGTCCACACTTACGTCAGTGGATTGGCAATTCCTGAATACAAGTTACCCGGTCCCATCGGACCTATATCCATCGGCTCCGTAGTAACCGATATATCCGAGGCGCCTCGCAATACAACAACCACATAGGTAAAAATAATATAAATGTCAGAGCTTGTAAACACTGACACCACCCATAGCTAGAAAGAAACGTTATGTTCTCCCAACGATCCGATCCTGTTTTTGACTCATACCGAGGTGTGAGGCTCACGAATCAATGTTATACACAAAGTGGTGCTATATTAAAGCTGTGCTTTGATCATCAACCACAAGACTCTGCTTTTCAACAAAAGCCTTGATCACTGCATCTCAGCATGCCACACAGGCAACTCACTCCTTGCGACTGATGTCTATCGATATATAACCTCTGAGCTCATACGTCTCAGAGAAGGGCGTTAAGCAAGAGAATAAATTCTCCGCCGCCAAACATATATATATTTAATAGAGATCAATCAGCACAGAATAAAATCCAATGTAAGACAAACAGTCCATTTACAAGTTCGATCTGGGTCTGAACGAAACCGGAGGCACCTTATTCCTCGTCCCATATGTCCAATATAGGAGAGAGGTCCTCGCATATCCGGTCGATCTCCAAGTACGTCTGGACGATCACCACTTATTACCTCGTCTTGGGAGTACAGCCCAATCAAGACATCAGTAATCATCCAAACGATGTGAAGACCTCCGGTCTGCAACCACCGTCTTCATCGTCGACTTATCGTTGAATTAGTTATTCAAAACAGGTATAAACCCAGCCTTTCCGAATAACTAGCGTATATTATAAACAAGTGCTATAAAACACAACATACGCCTCATTCCAATTCTGAATATTCTTTTATTTAAAAATTCATATCCTTTGGGAAAGGTTTCCATTAATTTTATAAAAGATAAATTCTATAAAATTTATTCTTTAATCTTCCTTTGGATATCATTCAAACCATGTTAAGGTTTTCCAAACTAGTCGGGATTAACGCACCTTACCAAAGTAATCATTTTTTTAATTCCCCAATCCTAGCCTATCCATCCCATGGAGCAAAACTGATATTACTCCATAACTAACACCACAGCGTTATCGGTAAATTTAATTACCATTTCACGTTCAAATCTAATTAAAGTTCTAACTGTCATTAGGAGCGAAACTGGTGATACTCCATTCTCAATCATTTCCCAAATTTGATAATTTAAATTATCAATTCCCATTTCAATCTAATTAAAGATTCATTAAAACTCCACGTAGTTTTAATCCTCCCAAAAATCAATATTAATGATTATTTGACTTCAGAAACACAAACATGTCGCATCGACAATCTACACCGTACTATTGATTTCTACCGAAATATAACATCTAAGCTCGTACGTCTTAGAGAAGGGTGTTAAGCAAGAGAATAAATTCTCCGCCACCAAACAGATATATATTTAGCAGAGATCAACCATACAGTTCGAAATACAATGTTAGACATGTAATCATGTCTTTAACTGGGTTAAAGAGCTAATGTCATTTAAAACACAGTTCACGATAAACCCAAATCCTCTTCCATAAAAATGGAATCTTCACGGAAAAACAAATCAATATATAATCGATATCAATTTTCGTATCCGACCAATAATATAAATTGAATAACGACAAAGCCTTTTAAATTCCATATGTATTAACAGTCTTCCTCCACAGAAGCTCACTTCGATTATTATCAAATCAAATTCCATTCAATTCCAATTTAATATATTAAATTGGAAAACTTTACTTTGGAAAATTCTCGTTAAATCTTAATAAAAAGATCTATAAATTCCAAATCACATTTCACTGTAAAACGGGTTAAAGAACGAATGTCGTTAAAAACACAGTTCACAATAAACCCAATTCACATTCCATTTTCAATTCCAATTAAATGTTAATTTATTGATAATTCTTCTTTAAATCTTAATTAAAAGATTTATTCTTTTCTCACTGAGTTTAAGAACAGTGTTAATGAAGACCCCATTCCATCAGTCTCTAACCGTAAATTAGTAAGAGAACAATTCCCTAAATGTTAATCCTGAAGGCCGAAACCAATATTAGATCAATACCCAGGAAATCATTCAACTTAGTTAATCTCCAATTAGATTCCATCAGTCTCTGACCGTAAATTAGTAAGAGAACAATTCCCTAAGTATTAATCCCGAAGGCCAAAACCAACATCAGATCAATACCCAGGAAACCATTCAACTTAGCTAATCTCCAGTTAGTTTCTAATTTTCTTAACTCCATTGGGTTTAAGAACAACACATTTAAAGATACCATTCACGACAAACCCAAAATTCAATTCCAATTCAATATTAATTAATTGGTAAACTTCATTAATTCTGAATAAAAAGATTTAATCTTTTCTCAGCTGGGTTTAAGAATAGTGTTAGTGAAGACACCATTCATGACAAACCCAAAATCCCATTTGATATTAAATACAAGGCTCTGAATAGAAAATATATCGACTTATATTCAATATCAAATTCTGAAATCAACAAATATCGTATTGGAATAACGATATATATATATATTCCAAATTCCCCAATAATGTCCGTATAATCACGGAATCAAATATCGAAATATTCCAAAGATACTTTCGATTCAAATCCATTCCAATTCTTATATTGGAAATTTCTGGTTATATTTAAAACCATTTAAAATCCAATTTACTTATTTAAAATATTGGATTTACAATTCTAGTTCATAACTAGTTCATTTCAAAAAAAAAATCTTTTCAAATATAGAAATTTTCATCCTAATTCTTTGCAAATCATTTATTATGATTTTACACAAATTATTGATATTTTTAATAATTTTATCAAGGCCCGTACAGTCGATTTCCATAAACGGCCATCGAACTGCACTTACAGGGACCTTTTCCAAATTTGATTTGGACATAATTACAAATACAAACGTTGGATTTCAAATCCCTTATATTCTTTGGAAAGCTCTTTTCGATACGAACCCAATGGTTCCGGTTTTAGGAGAATCCGACGGTCGTATCTCACGTAATGTCCGTTCGAAGTCAATGGTCGAAATTAGCAAACTACCGCGGCGCGGCGCATTCTATTCAGGCCATTATATATATATATATATATATATATATATATATATATATATATAATTTCATCAATTTCCATTTAAAACGTATTTTATAAATCGTTTTAAATTCGTTTTCAAAATGATTTCAACTTCATATTCAATTTCAAGTCAAAATTGAATATTCCATATCATCGATATATAAATGATAGTATTTTCAAAACATTAGATTTTGAAATCACTTCCTTTTCGATATCCGTTATAAAAATGAATAAAATCGATATAAATATTGTTCACGTCAAAATAGCGTTATTCTAATCAACATAGCTTTATATATTTAAATATTTTCGTGTCCATCCAAAATCGGACGTCAAAATCATATTTAGATATTTTACTGAATATTATTTTAAAATATTCATTATTTTAAAATATTCATTATTTCTAAACTGGAATCAGACACAGTCAATTACCATATAATGTTCTTATATGGAATTCATACAACACATGTACACAACAATAATCAAACACGGTCAAGCATCATTAAGAGTGCATTAAATAACTGCATAAGCATTAAATATAAATAATCAACGCTTATAACAGCTTGTCAACCAGTCGATTAACATACAACTAAATATTGGGATAAGTGTATGCCCAATATCATCCCAATACCCGTGTGGGGTTTTCAAACAACAAAAACTAATTATTATTTGTGTAGTTGGGCGATGTGTAAAATATATCGTCCCAATCCATATTAGTCAAATGGATGTACATAAACAAATCGTCTGATTTGTTTATGAATGTTAATTTTATTCATATATACGTTAAAAATTATATTTTACCTATAGAATATTTTATTTTCATTCCACATCACAATCATCAACCACAACGCAATACAATCAAACAAGTCGTCCATGGTCTGTGGACGACGGATGTCGGGTGCTGCTAAGCACCGTCTGCATCCTAGTATATATATTTTAACTAGAAAATAAAATTAAAGTGAGATGTTCTCACCTTTGGGATCCACTCCTCTAGTTATTTTCTGAATTGCTGAACCGTTTGGACTTCCCTGAAATTCCAACGCAACCCTTTTCACACTGTTCATAGTGAAAATCACATTTTTTATTTCAACGCTATAAAAATCACATTTTTATTTCGATGCTATAAAAATCACATCTTTATTACGATGTTTATATTTTAAAAATCATATTTTTATACCTCTACATAATATATAAAAATCACATTTTTATACTGTTACTATATAAATAAAAATTACATTTTCCTACTATTCATATATAAATGAAAATCGAATTTTTATGCTGCTAATACATATGTAAAAATCGAATTTTTATGCCGCTAATACATATATAAAAATCGAATCTTTCTTCATGATAAAAATCATTTCTTTTCATGATAAAAATCACTTCTTTTCATGTAAGAGAAGAGAAAAAGAAAGAAAAAAAATCTTTATCTTGTTTATAAATCCAATCTTTTTTCTTTAGAAAAATCTAATCTTTTTTACTTTAGAAAAAACTAATCTTTTATATGAATAGAAATCATATTTTTCATATGAACAAAAATCATATCTTTTTATAATAGGAAAATCATACCTTTCTTCGCTTAAAAATCATATTTTTATATCGTTATATATAAATTAAAAATCACTGCTTTATAATGGATTAAAATCAGAAACATTTACAGTATTTTAGGATTTCGATTTGCAAGCGATACAAAACATCGAAGTACGGACACCAATCGGAGGGCGCGGTTCAGGTTGGTCTAGATTGGACTAGGGGGGTCGCGATTTCGTGGGAGTGGCGGGTTTTTCTTTTATTTATTTATTTATTTTATTTCGTTGACTGAAAATGAAGAGGGGGGTGAGGTGGAGAGATTATATAATAACTTAATTATTTATTTAATTTATTCTCAAAAAGGTTGGTTTCTCTTTCGAATCCCGAATCGCACCCAACGACTGTCATATTTAGTGTATTACCCTCATTCCGAACACAATAGGATATGTTTCGTAACCCAATTTGGTTGTTACGATCAGTTTTTCTTTAAATTAAAATATAATTCAATTTATATTGAATTTGAATGCACATTTTAATTTATCTGGGCCACATACTAACTCTAAAAATTCCAAAAAAATAAATCTGGCTATGTTGGGATGATACGGTCCCAACAAAACTAATTTCTTCGAATTTGGAGACCGTTTGAAAAATGGCCATTTTCTGGTCGATCCAAATTGACTGATATTGTCAAAACACGTTTTAAATTAACCACGCTTACATATTGATTCCAAAAATTATGAAAATTGGAATCTAACGATAATTTGACATTCTGTATCCAACAAAAGTGGTCTCGTCGAAAATGGAGGTCGTTTGCAAAATCGCAATTTTTAAGGGCTATATTACCATAGCAATTATCCTGAATCTTCATCTGGGCATAACTTTTTATTCCTACTATGAAATTTCAATTTTTCAAATTCGTTGGAAAGATATTTTCAAATAGATTTAAATATTTCTGGTTTCACTAAAATCTGGTTTATTTTGAATCTTGTACACTTATTTGAAATTTGAAATCGAATTTTCAAACTACTGCGCCATTTCCGATTCCTTTTATAATTAAAATAAATATTTATATTCTAATTTCTATTTATATAAATATATACGTTCTAATTCTATTCAAAATATATTTCTAGTCGTTATTATTTAAAAGTAAATCATTTTAAATATTCAAAATTCATAAAAAAAAATAAAATAAAAAATTTAAATTGGTTCTGATTTTCCGGTTTGTTACACTAGGCTTGAAGGAGTTGAAACATACGATATTTCGAGAAAAAGAAATTTTTGTATGTTCGCTTCTTTATTATGGAATATTAGTGATTTTTCCATATATGGCATGCTTTTAGGTTGGAGCACATCTGTACGTCTAGCTTGTCCTCATTGTATGGATGAAACGGGAGCATTCATTAAAGTATGGAAAGAAAATTTCTTGATTTGACTGTCATCGGTGTTTTCTATATATTAATCATAAATTTAGAATGGATAAAAAGAACTTTAAATCTAACAAAGTAGAGAGTATGCTGCCACCTAAAGTTTGGACAAGTGAAGAGATATATGAAATCGTAAAAGACTATCCAAAGATACATGAAACTGGGGAACACGTTGAAATTCCAAGTAAATGATCAGGCATTCATAACTGCTGCAAGAAAAGTATATTTTAGGCTTATGTAGTGCTCACGGACCAGGCTAGGTGCACAAGGGAGAGTTTTACAACTCTGGTCGGTTTCCCTCCGAAACATATTAAAAAAAGTATACTTAGGGGTTACCTTATTGGAAAATATCTTACTTCGACATAATATTGATGTCATGCACAACCAAAAAAATGTTTTTGATAACATTTTTAATATAGTTTTGAATGCAAAGGGGAAAATCAAGGACGACGCGAATTCGACACGTGATATATTACACATTTGTGAGCAGCCTGAACTTCGTTTGTATGACAATAATAAAAAAAAGCATGTTGTGAGCTAGACAACAAGCAAGTAAAACTCGTGCTAATTTGGATAGAAGGATTAAGATGTCCTAATGAGATTTATTCTAAACTTCGTTGATGTGTTGACTTTAAAAACGGTAAATTGGGTAGGGAAAAAAACCATGATTATCATATCATGATGGAGTATTTTTTACTTACGATTTTCAATAAACCGTTGCCCACTAAAATATGGAGTGTTATAACATAATTAAGTATGTTTTATAAACGACTTTGTTCGACGATTTTAAAAATAGATCATATAAGTAAACTTGAAATTGAAATCCATGTACTACTCTGCAAACTATACAAAATGTTTATGTAAGGTTTCTTTAATGTAATGGAGCATTTACATGTTCATCATCCATCTGAAGCACTCTTTAACGAACTGGGAATTCAACGCGGGAATTTCAACACTAATACATTCTTTGTATTGACGTGCCTAAACTCAAGTATTAAAAATCTAAAAAGTTAAAAGAAAGAAGTTAGAGGGAGAGAAAGAAGAAAGAAAGGTTAGAATAAAAAAAACACAAACACATCAGAATCAGAAGTGATTGGAATCTCACAGTGGAATAAATAAAATAGAATATACTATTACTCTTTACACAAGAGAAAAACTGTGTATATATATATAAATAAAAAAATCAGTATACAACTAGATCAGCCTATACAGTCATAACAATATGTCTGTACAATGGCTGATAAATACAACACACACAGCGAGAATAAATTAATATAGAAAATACGAGAATACGTCTTGACTCCAACTCATCTACTGCAGTTCCAAACAAAACCAAAGCAAACCTGGAAAATATATGCGGTTTGACCCGAGCACATTTTGAGAGAAAGAAAAAACATCTAGATCGGTCTGGAATTCTTAACAATGAGAAAACTCACATCACAAACAACTTGCTTAATTTTGGAAATCCTTTAAAAGAATGGAACACTGGTAAGACACAACCACACATAACCATGGCATATGTTTTTCCCTTATGATAACCAAAACACTTTTATATCAAATCCAGTTATATTATAATAATGTTTATTAGATCATCTTAAAATAAAATATTAAACATATGCAAAATTGTTACCCATAATTAAATACTTCAACCTAGTGGGATCCACAAAAAACATGGTACATATTAGGATTTGGATTCCATACAATGACTGGACACTAGGGCACCACCCGACATGGTACCTCTCTAAATAAGCATACCAAGAGTCAACCTATGACTCCCTGCCAATGCAGAACTGACCTACCACTAACTTGATAGTACCGAATATGTCACCACCATGGTTGTGACCAGCAACCACACCAGGCATAAAATAATCAAAGGGTTAACCTTTTTAGATTGGTGGTAAACATACCCTAATGGATGCGACCCATATAGCCTTACTGCATCTCCCCTGATTTTAGTCATTACCGGCTAATGAGGCTAGAGGCTGTGTTTTTATCTTTCACACATGTCACATTTCATGTTTGATGTTCATCGACCTTCAGTGGCAATGTATTGATAACATTCATCCATACAAGCCGTTCAGGAATAGAACGAACCGACATTGTCAAGACCTAGTCTTTGCACAAGCACACCTGCAATTCTATCTTCGAACATAATGCTAGTTTGAAGTGGTCTTGGATCCATTTCCAATCCATGTTCCTCAAACCAACATGTTATAAGTTAAAAGAGAATTTATTGATAGTCTTTGCACAAGCACACCTCCAATTCTATCTTTGAACATAATGTTGGTTTGAAGTGGTTTTTGATCCAATTCCAATCCTTGCTCCTCGAACTAAGACGTTATAAGTTAAAAGAGAATTTATTGATAGTCGATAACTATCAATTACAATAGTAAGTTAAATACATCAGCAACATAATCCTTTTTAATATAAACACTCTTTAAAATCACTTCATCGATTCTTAAAACTTGATTCCATATACTTTTGTTAATACGAAAAACGTACTAACACCCCAAGGTGCAATTCAACACTTTGAAAATGATTAACACAAGGCTAAGAGCAAGATAAATGCGTAAAATTGAATAAAAGAGATTTTATAGTGGGTTGGCCTTAGATTTGGCTTACATTCACTTTAAAGCTACATTCCATTATCAACTCGAATACTAGGTACACATTTACAATTATTTCATACATCATTTCTCTTTTAAAATGAATTTTCCTTTAACTTTCCTATCTTCTTTGATTATTTCTATTTCCAAAGTAGAAACGATCAAATCTCACTAGAATCGACGATTATTGAAGTGATTCTTCGTTAATCATGATCGGTGATTGACTTTGATGTTTTTATGGAATGGATTGATGTTGATGAAGAAGCTTCGATCTTCTTCGAGAGAGCTTTAATAGAGTTTGGATTGTTCGAAGAAAGATAATGGCAGCACTTCGTCGTCAGAAAATCCGGATCCCCCAAACGAATGAAGTGAAGGAATATTTATAGGCGAAATCCAGAGGTAGGGGTAAAATTGTAACAACCCGGAAAATCCGGACCAATTTAAAATTTTTACTTTGGCAATTTTAATGAATTTGGAATATTTAAAATGAATTATTTTAAATAATAATGATGAGAAAAATATTTTGAATAAAATTAGAACGTATATATTTATTTGAATCGTCGTTAGAATATAAATATTTATTTTTAAATATAAAAGGAATTGAAAATAGCGCGGTAGTTTGAAAATTAGATTTCAAATTTCAAATGAATGAATAGGATTCAAAAAAATCGGATTTTAGTGAAACCAAAAATATTTGAATCTAAATGAAAATATCTTTCCAACGAATCCGAAAAATCAAAATTTCATAGCAGGAATAAAAAGTTATGCCCAGTTGAAAATTTGGAATAGTCGCTATGGAATTTTGGCCCTTAAAAATGGAAATTTTGAAAACGACCTCCGTTTTCAATGAAACCACTTTTGTTATATCCGGGATGTCGAATTAATGCTAGATTCCAAAAATCATAATTTTTCGAATCAATATGTGAGCGTGGAGAAGTAAAACATGTTTTGTCAGTTTCAGTCAATTTGGATCGACCAGAAAACAGCCATTTTTCAAACGGTCTCCAAATTGGACAAAATTAGTTTTGTTAGAACCGTATCGTCAATATGAAGCTAGAAAATATTTTTCGGGAATTTTTAGAGTCCATATGTGGGCTCGGTAAATTGAAATGTGCGTTCAAATTCAATATATAGAATTATATTTTGATTTTGACGAAAACTGATCGTAAAAGCCGCATTGGCTTGCAAAACATATTCCATTGTGTTTAGAATGGGGGTAATTAGCAAGGGACGACTATCATTAGGGTTCGTTTGGAGTCCGGATATGAAACTTTACTTTTGAAAAGTAATTAGAAGAATATAATAATATATATATTATATATACCTAAGTTATAACCCTAATTTCATTTACACCCAAATACCCCTGTCATTCAAAAGAAACCCGCCCCAAATCGAAAAACTCACCCCGTCGCCCCCTCTTTATCGCCTCCGTTGTGCCTCCAAGTGGCCGCCGCCACACCCTAGGCCGTCGCCCCTCCCGTACCCTCTTTCTACTCTTCCTCAAGCCCCAGTTCAAAGCCCTAGAGCCCACGCCCCCAAATCCGCGCTGCTATCTCCCCTAGCCGACCACCAGAAGGCCGCCGCCCGCCTCCGACCATCTCTGACCACCCGCAGACCCCCCCTCCTCACTCCAATTCGCAGCAAACCCCCTCCCTCTAAAGAAGAAAAAACCCTGAAAGTTTTATTTCCATATGCTTAAGGAATATCATATTTTTTTAATATATATTTTGGCAAAAGGAAAATCAAATTTTTTTTTATATATATTTTGGCAAAAGGAAAATCATATTTTTTGTACATATTTTAGCAAAAGAAAAAATTGGATCTTTAGTATGGTTAAAGTATAAAGATTTGATTTTTAATAGAAGAAAATTAGATTTTTCATTGTAGAAAAATTAGTTTTTCATTTTGAAGTAGCGAAAATAAAAATTCGATCTTTATATAAGAAGTTGAAAATAAAAATATAATTTTTATATAGAAGGAGGCGTTGTAAATATATGAAGTAGAAATAAAAATACGATTTTTATTTATTGGAATGAAGCAATAAAAATATGATTTTTTTATATATGAACAGCGTGGAAAAGACTGCGTTGAATTTCGGGAAAATCCAGGCCATTCAGAAAAGAAACGACGGAGTGGATCCCAATGGTGAGAACTTCTCACTTTTAATTTATTTTCTAGTTAAAAATATATACTAGGATGCAGACGGTGCTTAGTAGCACCCGGCACCCATCGTCCACAGACCATGGACGACTTGTTTGTTTGTTTGATTTTGTTGTGAAAAATGATTGTGTGATGTGGAGTGGAATAAATAAAATATTCTTGTGTTGAAATAAAATATTTTATAGTTGAAAATATAATTTTAACGTGTATATGAATAAAATAAATATTCATAAACAAATCAGACGATTTGTTTATGTACACCGATTTGACTGATACTGATTGGGACGATAAATTTTACACATCGCCCAACTGCACAAATAAAATTCATTATTTGTTGATTGAAACCCTACACGGGTATTGGGATGATATATGACATACACTAGTCCCAATAATTAGCTGTATGTCGATCGATTGATTGACAGGCTGTGGTAAGCGTTAAATATTTATATTTGATGCTTATACAGTGTAGAATGCACTTTGGATGATGGTTGACTGTTTATTATTGTTGTTGTGTACATGCGTGTATGAAATCCATATAATAACATTATATGGTAATTGACTGTGTCTGATTCCAGTTCGGAAAGAATAAATATTTTTGAAATAACGATTATTTTAAAATAACGGATATTCTAAAATAATATTCAGTAAAAGATCAAAATCTGATTTTTGATGTCCGATTTGCGATGGACACGAATATACTTGAATATATAAAGTCGTATTGATTAGATATGCGTCATTTTGACATGAACGATATTTATCGATTTTATTCATTTTTATAATGAATATCGAAAAGGAAATGATTTTGAAATATAATGTTTTGAAAATATTATCATTTATATATCGATGATATTGAATATTCAATTTTGATTTGAAATTGAATATGAAGCTAAAATCATTTTGAAAACGAATTTAAAACGATTTATAAAATACATTTTAAATGGAAATCGACGAAATATATATTATATATATATTATATATAATATAATGGCCTGAATAGAACGCGTCGCGCTACGACAGTTCGCGAATTTCGACCATTGACTTCAAATGGACATTACGGGAGATCCGACCGTTGGATTTTCCTGAAATCGAAATCGTTGGCTTCGTATCGAAAAGAGCTTTCTAAAGAATATTAGAGATTTGAAATCAAATGGTTGGTTTGGAATTATGTCCAAATCAAATTTGGAAAAGGTCGTTATAAGCGTAGTTCGATGACCGTTTATGGAAATCGACTGTACGTGCCTTGATAAAATTATAAAAAATATCAGTAATTAGTGTAAAATCATAAGAAATGATTTGAAAAGAATTAGGATGAAAAATTCCATATGTGAAAAGATAAAAATAGATTTTTATTGAAATGAACTAGTTTTGAACTAGAATTATAATTCATTTATTTCTAAAATAAATAAATTGGATTTGAAATAGTTTTAGAAATAACCAGAATTTCCAATATATAAATTGGAAATGTATTTGAATCGAAATTGTCTTCGGAATATTTTGATATTGGATGTCGTGATTATACAGATATTGTTATGGAAATTTGAAAGATATATTTATATCATTATTCCCAATACGATATTTGTTGGTTGTAGTATTTGATATTGAATATAAGCTGATATATTTTCTATTCAGAGCCTTGTATTTAATATCAAATGGGATTTGGGTTTGTCATGAATGGTGTCTTCGTTAACACTGTTCTTAAACCCAGTTGAGAAAAGATTAAATCTTTTTATTTTGATTTAATGAAGTATACCAATTAATTAATATTTAATTGGAATTGAATTGGAATTGATTTTTGGGTTTATCGTGAGCGGTGTTTTAAATAACACTTGTTCTTTAACCTGGTAATGAATGGAATGTGAATTGGGTTTGTTGTGAACTGTGTTTTTAACGACATTCGTTCTTTAACCCGATTTACAGTGAAATGTGATTTGGAATTTATAAATATTTTGTTAAGATTTAAAGGATATTTTCCAAAGTAAAGTTTTCCAATTTAATAAAATAAATTGAAATGGAATGGAATTCGATTTGGTAATAATCGAAGTGAGCTTCTGTGGAGAAAGGCTGTTAATATATATGGAATTTGTAACACCCCATGTCCATTAATGTCACTCACCAAGGGAATGCATCAATGTCCATGAAGCGTTATTATTGTATAGAACAGATAAATTACAAGAATAAGTAAATAAAATAACACAGCGGAAGTTAAAACTTATTTCATAGCATCATTACTCAAAAACGAGTTTACATAAGTAGTCTCCAAAACCATTACAACAGGATCAATAGTCTTTTCCAAAACCTTCAAAGTACATAAAGAAGCAAATACTTAAATAACATAAATGCATAAATCCCCACTGAGCATAAGCAAATCCATAAAGATGAGAGAGTCCAAAGCGATATATCTACTCTCTTTAAGCAACTGAAAGAAATCGGCACTAAGATGTAGTATTCCCTCCTTGCAAACCTGAGGGGGGGAAGGACAAAAAGAGGTGGAAAGAAAAGGGGGTCAGACATAAAGTCTGGCGAGTGCAATAACTTTAACAGTATAATTATCAAAATAACTAGGATAAGGCATAAGCTCGAAAATAAGGAAATGACTGTGAACAATTGGGTATGTCAGAACAAACAAGGAAATAAGACGAACAAAGATAACGTTACAGGCGCCCCTAATCACTATAGGATAATTATTATACTGCACCATCACTAGTCCCTCTAAAGGTGTAAACTTGCATAGGCAATAGTCACAAACTTACATTACATGATTCATACTCCAACATATATATGCATTTATGCAACATAAACTATGGTGTAAACTTGCATCTAAACATGTAAATTAAGATCTACATGTAAACTAGCATATAGAATTTTGTATATTAGCATATAACTCACACATATCTTAGCCTAAACTTTAGATCCAAGCTTACATATAAAATAGATGTCATGAAACATGTAAGGTGGTATATGGTTCTCATTAACTTGCATGTGATTCATATCTGAATTAACATCCAAACTTGCATATAGAATTATCAAGTTAAACTTACATATGATTTAACATATGAATTAGTTCCAACAACATAACCAAACTGGCATATGAAGCATCATTATGAATTGATTGTACATAAGCCAACAATTAACATAGATTTACAATATAGATTATAACATCACAGCTTTACAACATACATAATAACATCATAGATTTACAACATAGATAATAACATAATGGTCAATGATTCACAACATAACCATATAACCCAAATCATAACTCAACCTAATTAAATTGTTAATTATCTTATTGAAGAAATCGAACTCGCAACTCAAAGAAGGTCTTGAGTTCTAAAATCTGAGTTCTGAAATTGATTTAGCTCTCCTTTGAAGAAGACAAATTCGTTGTTGTTTAGATTTGAATTGAATAGAATTGAGTTGATTAGCTTTTCTTCCTCCTAAATGGTGGGGGCTACTCTAGGTTGCAAGGTGACAGCATGACGGCCATGGTTCTAAATTTTTATTTGATTTTAGGGTTTGAGTCTACATGTGTTTATATAGAATTTAGGATTAATTTAGGCCATCCGATCAACCTAGAATAAACCACAACCATTCAGTCAAGATAGGGTGACAAGTCAGCCCTAATGACTCAACCAAGAGTCAGAAAATTGTCATCTTTCAAATCTTCCCGAGGAGGGGGGGGGAGGTCGACCTATATGGTTAGCTCGACCCCCTGGTCGACCTAGACCCTGGCGTGAATTTTCCCGCCTAGCCCAATATGAGTCTGAATTTGAATTTTTGAAATCTGTTCGAATTTTTCTGAAACTTCCGATCGCCATAACTTCTTCATACGAATTCCAATTCACACAAACTTGGACTCTATATAAACCAGAATTCCGAGACGAACACAATGGCATAACCTGTTTCCCTTAATTCTCATATTTAAAATTAAATATTCTTCAATTCGTTACTTTAGTGTTAATAGAAATACAGGGTGTTACAGAATTTAAAAGGCTTTGCCGTTATTCCATTTATATTATTAGTCGGATATGGAAGTTTATATCGATTATATATCGATTTGTTTTCCATGAAGATTCCTTTGTTAATGGAATGTGATTTTGGGTTGTCGTGAATGGTATCTTCAATAATACTGTTCTTAGACCAAACAGAGTTAAGAAAATCAGAAACTAACTGGAGATTAGTTAAGTTGAATGGTTTCCTGGGTATTGATCTGATGTTGGTTTTGGCCTTCGGGGTTAATACTTAGGGAATTGTTCATTTGCTAATTTACGATTAAAGGCTGATGGAATGGAATGTGATTTTGGGTTTATAGTGAACCGTATTTTAAATGAAAATGGTTCTTTAACCCAGTTAAAGACAGGATATGATTTCCCAAGTTAAATAATCATTAATATTGATTTTTGGGAAAATTAAAACCAAATGGAGTTTTAATGAATCTTTAATTAGATTGAAATGATCGAGAATGGAGTATTACCAGTTTTACTTCATGGGATGAATAGGTGTGGATTGAGAAATTAAACAAATGATTACTTCGGTAAGGCTCGCTAATCCCCACTAGTTTGGATAAACCATAATTTGGTTTGAATTGATATTCAAAGGAAGATTAGAGAATAAATTTAAAGAATTTATCTTTGATAAAATTAATGGGAACCTTTCCCAAAGTATAAGAATATTTGAATAAAGAAATGTTCTGGATTGGAATGAGGCGTATGTTATGTTTTTATAGCACTTGTTTATTATATACGCGAGTTATTTGAAAAGACCGGGTTTATCCCATTCTGAATAACTGATTCGACGATATGTCGAGGATGAAGACGGTGGTCGAAGACCGGAGGTCTTCACATCGTTTGGATGATTACTGATGTCTTGATTGGGTTGTACACCTAAGACAAGGTAACAGGGGGTGATCGTCCAGACATAATTGGAGATCGACGAATATGCGAGGACCTCTCCCCTGTATTGGACATATGGGGAGGAATAAGGTGCCTCCGGTTTCGTTTAGACCCAGAATGAACTTGTAAATGGATGTGTGTCTGACATCGGATTTCATTCTGTGTGATTGATAGACATCGGTTGCATAGCGTGAATTGCCTGTGTGGCATGCAGAGATGCAAATGATCAAAGCTTATGTTGAAAAGCAGAGTCTTTTGGTTGATGATCAAAGAACGGCTTTAATATAGCATAGCTTTGTGTAGCGTTAATTCGCGAGCCTCACACCCTGGTGTGAACTAGAAACGGGAGAGGACCTCGGGGAGGACATGCGTTTCTTTCTAGCTAGGAGTGGTGTCAACGTTTTACTAGCCCTGACATTTTACTTATGTGGATGATCGATTGCGAGGCGCCTCGGTTATATCGGTCGTTCCGGGGTCGATAGTTTGGTCGGGATATGACCAGTTTACGCCTTATAGGGCGGGGAACGCATTGTTCAGGCAATTTAATCCACTCCGTGTGGATCGGCCCTGACGATCTAAAGGCTTGACAGAGTACTTGCCTGAGGCTCGGACTAGAGAGTCCCAAAGCAGTAAGGACGATCCCTTTCCTTGGTTCACAAACGGAAATCCAACTTCCAATACGTGACAATTGCGGTTTTGATTGTAGAGCCTAGTATTTGCAACATGATATATGGTACCCATGCCATCTAAGACTGATACATTTATATTTGAAGTTGTTTTATACATTATGCACTTATAATAATATCAAACGATTTGTTTTAGCGTACCAAGCATGTTTGGCTATTATAAGGGAAAACCCTATCCCCGACTTGCGTTGCATTGTGTGATAGGACCTGGGTCTTATAATAGCCTCATTTTTCCAAAAAGCATTGCACTGTTTCGTTATATGCACTGGTATTCTTGGGAGGAAACTCGTTCCGTGTTATACGGCGTGGTCCCTTGATATGTCTGATTTTGAAGTAAAGTTTTATATAACTGTTTTAGTTCTCACACCAGTCACATGACTGATCTGGAGTTTATTGTTTTAACCTAAACTCTTGGTGCCCTTATTTTCCACATGGGCAGCTAGTAGTTTTGGTTTTGCAGATTTATATTCACAGGATCCTGGTTTATAGCTGAAGTGATATTCGGATTGCTCTGTATCCGTGTATTACTTTCGGTTATGTTTTGTACTATTTTTTCGATGTAGTAATGTATTTAAATCTTTGATATTTAACGAATGTATATTATTTGTTCATACTCTGTATATTCTTGTACTCTGATGAAATTGTTGTAATAAGCAATGAAATGTTCTTCTGTTTGTGTTCTGATTCGTTTTGTTCTCAGACAATCTGTTCTTTCTCTTCTCTTCGGAGACCGGGGAAGTTCGGGTCGTCTCAGGTGGTATCAAAGCTCTGGTTTACAGAGCTCGAGAACAAGGCACATTGGAACCGAACGGAAGAATTCATTAGAGATTGGATTAGTAATATCAATGGGAATGACTCGTTAGAGATGGGATCAGTAGTATCCTAGAACGAGTCGAAAGAGTGTTATTTTTAAAATCAAAATGAAAATAAATTTTGTTTTGAAATTTTAACCCTTTTATACATATTTGAATATTTATTTATATTGAATTTGGATAATCCAATATATAAAGATTTTGCATATACGCCTTGAAAACGTGTATTCGAAGTTTTAATATACTGGATAAACATAGAATCACACTCTAGTCGCCCGGAGACAATTCTGATGATGGTCTAGACATCATCAGCATTTGTGTTCGAGTTTCGAAAGTGGTATTACTATATATTTCCAATTGACTGGTATGAGAACCAAAATTAAATAGGGCTTATTGTTGTGATTTGGCACCAAAAATGTGATTTTTTGACTATGTATCCAAATTATGAATTTGAAAAGTTAATCAACTAATTGATTGATGATTGTGTTGTGTGATTATTTATTTAAACCAACATGTGAGTGAAAGGTAAATTTAGGACAAATTGTACCAAATATTGAACTGTATTGAAAATTGTTTGGGAATGCATGCATGTACATATATATGTGTGAACAGGTCATTGCAAGGAGGCTAGATTAGAAGAACAAAATTGTTTGCCCGACAAAAAGGTACATTTTCATTGTATTTATTGTGTTTGGATGATTTTATTAGCCGATTGGCTAGCCGCTTGGCTGTTTCTTTTTCTTTTTGGATTGGAGAGGCCTGTATGGAGATTTCGAGATTTTCCCGGTGCTCCCGTACAGGGGAGGTTATGGCGATTTTTTTTGAAAATTTAGGGTGTTAGCCAAATTTTTGAAGAATTTGAAAACTTCTTAGAAACTGAAAAGTTGAAGACTTAAGCCGTAATGAAAATAATGAAAGTTGAGTTGGTTTGTAAAACAACTTTTCAGCTCCGTTCCTTTTCGGGGACAAAAAGATTTTAAGTGGGGGAGATTGTAACAATCCAGAAAATCCGAACCAATTTAAAAATTTTATTTTGGAAATTTTAATGAATTTGGAATATTTAAAATGAATTATTTTAAATAATAACAATGAGAAAAATATTTTGAATAGAATTAGAACGTATATATTTATTTGAATCATCGTTAGAATATAAATATTTATTTTTAAATATAAAAGGAATTGAAAATGGCATGGTAGTTTGGAAATTCAATTTCATATTTCAAATGAATGTACAGGATCCAAAATAAACCGGATTTTAGTGAAACCAAAAATATTTGAATCTATAAGAAAATATCATTCCAACGAATCCGAAAAATCAAAATTTCACACCGGGAATAAAAAGTTATGCCCAGTTGAAAATTTGGAATAGTCGCTACGGAATTTTGGCCCTTAAAAATGGAAATTTTGAAAACGACCTCCGTTTTTGATGAAACCACTTTTGTTTGATCCGGGATGTCGAATCATTGCTAGATTCCAAAAATCATAGTTTTTCGAATCAATATGTGAGCGTGGCGAAGTAAAACGTGTTTTGTCAGTTTCAGTCAATTTGGATCGACCAGAAAATGACCATTTTTAAAACGATCTCCAAATTTGACGAAATTAGTTTTCTTAGAACCGTATCGTCAATACGAAACTAGAAAATATTTTTTGGAAATTTTTAGAGTCCGTATGTGGCCCCGGTAAATTGAAATGTGCGTTCAAATTCAATATATAGATTTATATTTTGATTTTGACGAAAAGTGATCGTAACAGCCACATTGGCTTGTGAAACATATCCCATTTTGTTCGAAATGGGGGTATTTAGTTAGGGGCGACTGTCGTTGGGGTTCGTTTGGAGTCCGAATACGAAACTTTACTTTTGAAAAGTAATTAGAAGAATATAATAATATATATATTATATACACCTAAGTTATAACCCTAATTTCATTTACACCCAAATACCCTCGTCGTTCAAAAGAAACCCACCCTAAATTGAAAAACCTACCCCATCGCCCCCTTTATCGCCTCCGTCGTGCCTCCAGGTGGCCGCCGCCACACCCCAGGCCGTCGCCCCTCCCCTAACCTCTCTCTCCTCTTCCTCGAGCCCCAGTTCAAAGCCCTAGAGTGCCATGCCTCCAAATCTGCGCTGCTGCCTCCCCTAGCCGACCATCAAAAGGCCGCCACCTGCCTCGGACCATCTCTGACCACCCGCAGACCCCCCTCTTCACTCCAATTCGCAGCAAACCCCCTCCCTCTAAAGAAGAAAAAACCTTATAAGTTTTATTTCCATATGCTTAAGGAAAATCAGATTTTTTTTATATATTTTGGCAAAAGGAAAATCAGATTTTTTTTATATATTTTGGCAAAAGGAAAATCAGATTTTTTGTATATATTTTAGCAAAAGGAAAAATTGGATCTTTAGTATGGTTAAAGTATAAAAATTTGATTTTTAATAGAAGAAAAATTAGTTTTTTCATTGTAGAAAAATTAGAATTTTCATTGTAGAAAAATTAGATTTGTCATTGTAGAAAAAATAGATTTTTCATTGTAGAAAAATTACATTTTCATTTTGAAGTAGCGAAAATAAAAATTCGATCTTTATATAAGAAGTAGAAAATAAAAATATAATTTTTATATAGAAGGAGGCGTTGTAAATATATGAAGTAGAAATAAAAATATGATTTTTATTTATTGGAATGAAGCGATAAAAATATGATTTTTTTTATATATATGAACAGCGTGGAAAAGACTGCATTGAATTTCGGGCAAATCCAGGCCATTCAGAAATTCGGAAATGAAAAGGCGGAGTGCATCCCAAAGGTGAGAACTTCTCACTTTTAATTTATTTTCTAGTTAAAAATATATACTAGGATGCAGACGGTGCTTAGCAGCACCCGACACTCGTCGTCCACAAACCATGGACGACTTGTTTGTTTGATTGATTTTGTTGTGAAAATTGATTGTGTGATGTGGAATGGAATAAATAAAAATATTCTTGTGTTGAAATAAAATATTTTATAGTTAAAAATATAATTTTAATGCGTATATGAATAAAATAAATATTCATAAACAAATCGGACGATTTGTTTATGTACACTGATTTGACAGATACTGATTGGGACGATAAATTTTACACATCGCCCAACTGCACAAATAAATTTTTTTATTTGTTGATTGAAACCCCACACGGGTATTGAGATGATATATGACATACACTAGTCCCAATAATTAGCTGTATGTCGATCGATTGACTGACAGGCTGTGCTAAGCATTAAATATTTATATTTGATGCTTATACAGTGTAGAATGCACTATGGAAGATGGTTGACTATGTTTGATTGTTGTTGTGTACATATGTGTATGAAATCCATATAATAACATTATATGGTAATTGACTGTGTCTGGTTCCAGTTCAGAACAAATTAATATTTTGAAATAACGATTATTTTAAAATAATGATTATTTTAAAATAATGATTATTTTAAATAATATTCAGTAAAAGATCAAAAACTGATTTTGTTGCCCGATTTGGGATGGACACGAATATATTTGAATATATAAAGCCGTGTTGATTAGATATGCGCCATTTTGACGTAAACGATATTTATATCGATTTTCTTCATTTTTATAATGAATATCGAAAAGGAAATGATTTTGAAATATAATGTTTTGAAAATATTATCATTTATATATCGATGATATGGAATATTCAATTTTGATTTGAAATTGAATATTTAGTAGAAATCGTTTTGAAAACGAATTTAAAACGATTCATAAAATATGTTTTAAATGGAAATCGACAAAATATATATTATATATTATATATGTAATATAATGGCCTGAATAGAACGCGCCGCGCTGCGACAGTTCGCGAATTTCGACCATTGACTTCGAATGGACATTACGGGAGATCCGACCATCGGATTCTCCTGAAACCGGAACCGTTAGGTTCGTATCGAAAAGAGTTTTCTAACGAATATTAGAGATTTGAAATCTAATGGTTGGATTTGGAATTATGTCCAAATCAAATTTGGAAAAGGTCGGTGTAAGTGCAATTCGACGACCATTTATGGAAATCGACTGTATGTGCCTTGATAAAATTATATAAAATATCAATAATTAGTGTAAAATCATAAGAAATGATTTAAAAAAAATGGGATGAAAAATTCCATATTTGAAAAGATAAAAATAGATTTTTATCGAAATGAACTAGTTTTGAACTAGAATTATAATCCATTTAATTCTAAAATAAATAAATTGGATTTGAAATGGTTTTAGAAATAACCAGAATTTCCAATATATAAATTGGAAATGGATTTGAACTAAAATTGTCTTCAGAATATTTCTATATTGGATGTCGTGATTATACAGATATTGTTATGGAAATTTGAAAGATATATTTATATCATTATTTCCAATACGATATTTGTTGGTTGTAGTATTTGATATTGAATATAAGCCGATATATTTTCTATTCAGAGCCTTGTATTTAATATCAAATGGGATTTGGGTTTGTCGTGAATGGTATCTTCATTAACACTGTTCTTAAACCAAGTTGAGAAAAGATTAAATCTTTTTATTTAGATTTAATGAAGTATACCAATTAATTAATATTTAATTGGAATTGAATTGGAATTGATTTTTGGGTTTATCGTGAACGGTGTTTTAAATAAAACTTTTTCTTTAACCCGATAATGAATGGAATGTGAATTGGGTTTGTTGTGAACTGTGTTTTTAACGACATTCGTTCTTTGACCCGATTTACAGTGAAATGTGATTTGGAAATTATAAATCTTTTGTTAAGATTTAAAGGAGATTTTCCAAAGTAAATTTTTCCAATTTAATAAAATAAATTGGAATGGGATCGAATTCGATTTGGTAATAATCGAAGTGAGCTTCTGTGGAGAAAGACTGCTAATATATATGGAATTTAAAAGGCTTTGCCGTTATTCCATTTATATTATTAGTTGGATATGGAAGTTTACATCGATTATATATATCGATTTGTTTTCCATGAAGATTCCATTGTTAATGGAATGTGATTTTGGGTTGTCGTGAATGGTATCTTTAATAATACTGTTCTTAGACCAAACGGAGTTAAGAAAATCACAAACTAACTGGAGATTAGTTAAGTTGAATGGTTTCCTGGGTATTGATCTGATGTTGGTTTTGGCCTTTGCGGTTAATACTTAGGGAATTGTTCATTTGCTAATTTACGGTTAAAGGCTGATGGAATGGAATGTGTTCTTGGGTTTATAGTGAACCATGTTTTAAATGACATTGGTTCTTTAACCCAGTTAAAGACAGGATATGATTTCCTAAGTTAAATAATAATTAATATTGATTTTTGGGAAGATTAAAACCAAGTGGAGTTTTAATGAATCTTTAATTAGATTAAAATGATCGAGAATGGAGTATCACTAGTTTTGCTCCAGGCAATAGTTAAATCTTTAATTAGATTTGAACATGAAATGGTAATTGAATTTACCGATAACACCGTGGTGTTAGATATGACGTATTAATAGTTTTACTTCATGGGATGAATAGGTTGGGATTGAGAAATTAAACAAATGATTACTTTGGTAAGACTTGCTAATCCCGACTAGTTTGGATAAACCATAATTTGGTTTGAACTGTTATTCAAAGGAAGATTAAAGAATAAATTTAAAGAATTTATCTTTGATAAAATTAATGGGAACCTTTCCCAAAGTATAAGAATATTTGAATAAAGAAATGTTCTGGATTGGAATGAGGCGTATGTTGTGTTTTTATAGCACTTGTTTATTATATACGCGAGTTATTCGAAAAGACCGGGTTTATCCCATTCTGAAAAACTGATTCGACGATATGTCGAGGATGAAGACGGTGGTCGAAGACCGGAGGTCTTCACATCGTTTGGATGATTACGGATGTCTTGATTGGGATGTACACCCAAGACAAGGTAATAAGTGGTGATCGTCCAGACGTACTTGGAGATCGACGGATACGCGAGAACCTCTCCCCTATATTGGACAGATGAGGGAGGAATAAGGTGCCTCCGGTTTCGTTCAAGCACAAAACGAACTTGTAAATGGATGTGTGTCTGACATCGGATTTCATTCAGTGTGATTGATAGACATCGGTTGCATAGCGTGAATTGCCAGTGTGGCATGCTGAGATGCAAATGATCAAAACTTTTGTTGAAAAGCAGAGTCTTTTGGTTGATGATTAAAGCACGGCTTTAATATAGCATAGCTTTGTGTAGCGTTAATTCGCGAGCCTCACACCCCGATGTGAACCAGAAATAGGAGAGGACCTCAGGGAGGACATTTGTTTCTTTCTAGCTAGGAGTGGTATCAGCGTCTTACTAGCCCTGACATTTTACTTATGTGGATGATGGATTGCGAGGCACCTCGGTTATATCGGTCGTTACGGGGCCGATAGTTTGGTCGGGATATGACCAGTGTACGCCCCATAGGGCGGGGAAACGCATTGTTCAGGCATTTTAATCCACTCCGTGTGGACTGGCCCTGACGATATAAAGGCTTGACAGAGTACTTGCCTGAGGCTCGGGCCAGAGAGTCTTGAAGTGGTAAGGACGACCCCTTGCCTTGGTTCTCAGACGGAAATCCAACATCCAATACGTGACAATTGCGGTTTTGATTGCAGAGCCTAGTATTGGCGACATGATATATGGTACCCATGCCGTCTGGGATTGACACATTTATATTTGAAGTTGTTTTATACATTATGCACTTATAATAATATCAAATGATTTGTTTTAACATACCAAGCATGTTTGGCTATTATAAGGGAAAACTCTATCCCCCGGCTTGCGTTGCATTGTATGATAGGACCTGGGTCTTATAATAGCCTCATTTTTTCAAAAAGCATTGCGCTGTTTTGTTATATGCACTGGTATTCTTGGAAGGAAACCCGTTCCGTGTTATACGGCGTGGTCCCTTGACATATATGATTTTGAAGTAAAGTTTTAACTAACTGTTTTAGTTCTTACATCAGTCACATGACTGACTTGGAGTTTATTGCTTTAACCTAAACTCTGGGTGCCCTTATTTTCCACATGGGCAGCTAGTAATTTTGGTTATGCAGATTTATATTCACAGGATCCTAGTTTATAGCCGAAGTGATATTCGAAAGCTCTGTATCCGTGTATTTCTTTCGGTTATGTTTAGTGCTATTTTTCCGCTGCAGTAATGTATTTAAATCTCTGATATTTAACGAATGTATATTATTTGTTCATACTCTGTATATTCTTGTACTCTGATGTAAGTTGTTGTAATAAGCAATGAAATATTCTTCTGTTTGTGTTCTGATTCGTCTTGTTCTCAGACAATCCGTTCTTTCTCTTTACTTCAGAGACCGGGGAAGTTTGGGTCGTCTCAAAAATCATAATTATCACGTGTGTTGGCGAGCTTTTGGCGTGGTCGAGTCGTGCCACATGGCAACATATACCACGTCAACCCAAATATTGGTTCATAAGTCCGATTCAGAAAATCACAAAATCCCCCGATGGGCACCCTGCCTGATCACCAATTTTCATATGTTTGGCACTTGGTACTGAGAAATAGTATGATTTGCTGGTGTGCACCTGTGTAAATCCATGTTTTTCATGAGTTCTGCATGCCTTGTTACTTGGCATAGGCCATTTTGCGCGATCATCAGCTTAGTACTACCACTTTGCCAAATCTGGCACTTGTCAAGCCAATGCGCACACGGTCAAAGCTCCGGTGTTTGCATGTTTCACAACTCTGATACTTGGTTCTTCCGCGTTTTGCCCGATTCATGGCAAAGTACCAAATCCCCTGGCACTCCGATTTCCTGATGCGCGCACGTTTAAAACAGCAGTTCCACCGTGTTTTCGAGCCATGGTACTTGTTGTAACGGCCGGATTTTTTGACCATTTAGTTATTATTTAAAAATGTTTTTTTTTTATTATTTTGGAATTCTAAATGGTTTAATTTCAATAATTTTGAATATTTTATTTTATTCCGAAATGGTAGAAATTTAGTGGATCTGCAATATAATGTGAACTGGCAGTATAAAAGGATAAATTTTTAATTTAAAATAGTACGTTTACAAAGGATGTAGTAGCTAACGAACTCGGATTTCGATGAAATCAGTTTCATTAAATCCGAAATGATGAAATTAGGTAACCAACCAAGTTACGTCAAAAATGACATCCGTATGTGGAAAAGAAAAAATAAAAGGCCAAAATTTGAACTAAATTTTGACGGTAATTGGAATTTGCTAATGCTAACGGCAAAAGTGGAACCTGAGACCTATCCAGGAAAATTCTAAACATAGGATATTAGCTATATATGAAATCTGGGAAAATCCTATAACGGATATAGAAAGTTATTAAGGAAACAAAATTTAAATAAATTATTTGAAAATCTACACGAACTCCGATTTTTGATTTGAATACATAGGATTGAAGTACGTTAAAAACCGGACCATATGGTGGAAGAATTTCTGAAAATCGTTATCGTTTGATACTCCAACATGAGACCGGAAGGTGTTGAAACTAACACAAAACACTATTTTGAATTTGAATTTAAATTATTTGAAAGTTCAAACAAATTCAAAATTGATATATTTTTATATAATATTGAAGAGCAAGAAAAATTGAACAACATGATTGAAAAAGATTTCGGATAAGGTATCAATAAGTAAGTCAAATTAACGTCCGAATAGGGTTCAGAAAACACACTTTACTATTCATAAATTATTAAATTTATTTATAATTTAATTAATTTAAGGATTAATCCTAGCCATCCATTTTCGACCGTTGGATTCGCGCCACCTCAGCAATCCATGTGACTCCATCGGCTATAAATAGCCCCCCCCCCTTCATTTTAAACTCACTCCTCCTCCTCCTCTTTCAAGATTTGGCAATGGCAGAAATAATAATAAAATATTAGGAAATAGGGAAAAGAGAAGGAAGGGAGAAAGGAGGGCAAGACGGGGAGCTAGGGACTCTTAGGCAGAGGCTTGGGCTTCGCGGGGTAAGTTTTTAAATAATATTTATTTATTTATTTATTTTTGTAATATATATATATATTATAATTAAAATAGAATTTGTAAAAATAAATTTCAGAACATTCTAAGGGTGACAGAGCCGATAGTGTCTAAGGCTTGAGTTTGGAAAATATAGTTTCCTGCTCTCCCTGGCTATCCCTAACTGATCCGACGGATGGGATGATTAATTTAAATTTAAATTTAAAATCTAATTTGAATTTAATTTGAATTTAAAACAGACCACGGGTATTTTCGTAATTTTTAACTATAAACTTTAAAAGCTTATAACTTTTTCAAAACAAGTCGGATTTCCACGAAACAAGGACCGTTGGATTCTTATCGAAAAATTCTTTAAAATGAGTGGAAGCAGATTTTTGATCCGGGTTAAAAAATTTAAGTTATAATTAAATGAATATTTTTAAGTATTTTATTTGAAAATTAAATTTAATTAATATTAAAATGGTTTTTCAATTTTAAAAAAAAATTGGATATGGCTAGAGATGAGAAAGTAGGATTTTTTTAGAAGGGCAGAGAAGATAATTTGGCTAATAACGCGATTAGAAATTAATTAAGATAAAAATAATTTAATTAATTTAATTAAATATATATTCATTTAAATTAGGTAAATATTGTAAATCGCATAACTTTTGCATACATTAACGAAATTTAACGAAACAGGATCCGTTGGGATCGTATGGACGAGCACTACGCAATGGAACTGACCGCCAGTGGATTGGAGCTCGTTTGGATTTATGGTGAAATTTAACGTCTGAACCAAATCAATGACCGATTATCGTTATTCAACGATAAACCGTCCAATGTGAGTAAATCTCACTAACTCTGAACACTTTATATTTCTCTAAAGTATTTTTAGAATTGATAAATATTGGCTGATTTGTTGTGTATTGGCTGTTTGGTTGAACTGCTAGTCAGTTGATTGAAAATATCGATAACGATATATATAAATCGTATCGAAATATTGATTATGTTTATCAGAATATTTTACCTCCATGTTATTTATGTTGACTGACATCTGTGGATGCAGGGAAACAGGTCGGAGGAATCCAACTGGATTCCTCAACATTTATTTACCGTTTTTCATATATTCTGATATATGATGTGTTATATCATCTGTTGTTGAATCTGTGTGTTTGGATGATGATTGAACCTTTTGATTTGATATTTTTATACCATAAGTGATACTAGAAAGTGAAAAGGGATTTTCAAAGTTTATTTTGAAAATAAATTATTTATATAAAATCAATAGATTTTATACATAAAAGGAAGAGAATTTCATGAGAGAAAATGATTATAGAATCAAAGCATTTGTTAAAAAACAAATATTGGTGAAATCAAATAGAAGGGAAAATATTGGTGAAATCAAATAGAAGGGAAAACATTGGTGAAATCAAATAGAAGGGAAATATTTGTGAAACGATTACAAATAGAAATAAAAAGGGAAACATTCGTAAAAGTATTTACAAATGGAATTGAAAAGGGAATATTCATGTAGGGAATAAAGAAAAGTTGAAAAAAGTACTTATTTGTTAAATAAATAGAAAAGTTAAAAGAAATATTTATTTGTTGAATAAATAGAAAAGTTAAAGGGAATATTTATTTGTTAAATAAATAGAAGCGAAAAGAGAATAGTTATTTGTTGAGTAAACGAATAGAAAAAGAATCTATTCAAGGGAGGTAATTCAAAGGAATTATTCCAAAGGAATTATTCAAAAGAGAAAAGTCAAAGGGGTTAATTCAAAAGAGTTAATCAACTAGAGTTAAACCGTTGGAGTTAAACTGTTAGAGTTAAACAGTTGGAGTAAAACTGTTAGAGTTAAACAGTTGGAGTTAAACTGTTAGAGTTAAACCGTTGAAGTTAAACTGTCAGAGTTAAACCGTAAAGTTAAACAGTTAGAGTTAGTTAGTTAGAGTTAACTAGTTAGAGTTATTCAGTTAGAGTTATCCAGTTAGAGTTATTCAGTTAGAATTAACCAGTTAGAGTTAATCAGTTAGAGTTAATCGTTTTGAGTCAAATCGAACTAGAGTTATTCAAATATAGTAATCGAATAAGGGTTAATTGAATATTAGTTATTCAATTAGAATTGATCGAATCTAATTATTCGAGGTAGAGTTAAAAATAGACAAAGTTATTTAAGGATGAATTCCCATTTAGCACGACTGCTAGCGTAATTCGCAGGGCTGCAGATAGCCTACGGCGGTCGGATGTTTCCTGGGGGAATCAGGCGTAACCATTGTGATCGCTGCGATCTAGAGTCAAGCAAATGGTGTTAAATCAAATAGTAATTAATCAACAGAAGTTAATTAAGTCGAGTTAGTCGAGTATTAGTAAATTAAGTAGGGTTAGTCAAAAAGGGAATTAATCGAATATCACCTATTCGAAGTAGAGTTATCGAATATAGTTTATTCGAGAAGAGTAATCGAATATAGTTCGTTCGAAGTGTGTTAAATCGAATATAGTTATTCGAAGGAGAGAATTATAGAATATGGTTTATTTGAAGTGAGATTTTTCGAATATTAGTTATTCGAAGAAAAGGATTACGAATATTAGTTATTCGAACAGGGGAATCGAATATAGTTTATTCGAAAGAGAATTATCGGATAGTGATTATTCGAGAGCGAATCTTACATGGAAATTCGATTATATCGAATCAAGGGAAGTAATGTTTACTTTCCATTTTAAATCAAGTTTTAATTATCTGTTAATAAAGTAGTTGGTTGTTTATTTATCCAAATTAAGATATGGAAATATATTTAAGTTAACATATTTTGAAAGCATGGAATTATAACATTTATAGTTATAATCAAATGATTCAGTAAAGGGAGTGGATTCATAAATAGAATCCGAGAGTTCGCAAGGAAGTTTCTTAAAGAGTGAAGTTTGAACTTTGTCTATTTCGAAGTTAGAAATGTTGTCCAGTTAAGGTCTGAGAGGTAATTATACCCCAACTTGATTGACTTCGTTTTAACTAAGAAGTGGATAAGGTTCGAGAGTGAAAGTGGTTAAGTGAATTTAGTTAATGAGCGAAATGGTTGGTGTTGGCATAGCGATGTTTATTCAAACATCGGTTTAAACCCAATGAAGGAGATTTGGAAATGTCTTCCAAATGAAAAATCAGAAATGTTTTCTGAATATAGAAAATGAAAAAATGGAATTGTTTTCCATTGTTAATAACGTATATTTTCTAAATATAGTAAATAAGAAATATAGGAAAACAAGAATAAGGAAAAGGGTAAATTTATGATAATTTGATGATGAATGATGATTGATCGATAGAATTTCCATCTGGAAATAATATCGTTGTTTGCACACCGACATGTTTTCATTTGATAGTTAAATCACCGACTATCAAAGTTTTGACCATTTTAACGTTGTTAATATGGAGAGACCGGTTGGATTATTATCCAGAGAACCACTCCGTATTGGCATAAGCGTTGCGAATCAAGTATGCTGAATATCTTGAAGACGGAGTGAAGTGCAAGGGCTATTGTATAAGTCTTAGATAACAGTGCCTAAGATGGATGTACTGAATAGTGCCTTCGGTTTTCCAGTCCCAGGACAAACGTAAATGGACGAGTGTCTGACAGAGTATATCCAATAAATTACGTAAGTTGATCTCTTCAAACGTACTTACATTTGGTGGCGGAGGAATTCGTTTCTCTTAGCTGTATACCCGTGGTATTTTTGGTGAAATCAATTTGTGATTTGGCGGGTATGACGATGTGGCATTCAAAGTAATGGAGGTGGGATCTGTCAAAAGATACGTTATGACCTCAAGCCTCATCAACCAGGAAAGGACAAAAATCGGGCAGGCAGCATGGCTATGTGGGTCGCACCCATTAGGATGTATAATCACCTATCTAGAGAAATTCCAATTTGCTTCTTAAATCTATCGATGCTGACCCATTCGGGTAACGGTTGCTGATCCCAACCGTTGGTGATATACATTCGATACACTCAAGCGAAATGAGTGGTCGGTCATGTGTGGGCCGGGTTGCAATATGTTCTTGTTGAACCCAGTGTATTCGCCTCTAGAGATACATGTTCTGAAGGTGGTCCCATACCTTGTCAAGTTGGAATCCAATCTCCAATAAGTGCCCGCGAGTTTGATTTTATATTATATATGTAGAGCGTGAGATGCAAGCGTTCTACTAGATTTTATTTACTTGTGTGATTAGACATTATTATAATATCAGATAAGATATGATTTCCACAAATGATTTGGGTTATCGTAAGGTAAAAATCGTCCGTGTTTATGTGTGGATTGGTCTTACGATTATCTTTTCTTTTGAAAAGGATTTTGAAAAGTTAAACCAAATGATTTGAGTTTACTCACACCAGTCCCACGACTGACCCAGAGTTTATTTTGTTTTGTTTTCCCTAAACTCTTGGGTGCCCAAATTTGTACGGGCAGTCAAGTAGTCAGGATTTTACAGATATACTTGGAGAGTTTGGAGCAGGAGGCTTCAGGATTTTATAGTTATTGTTTATTTCCGCTGTGATGTAAGTGTTATACTCTGATAATGCTACTGTATACATATACTGATTTGTTTCCAAGTTATGTTGTATATTATATCTTATTCTTTCCGCTGTGAGATTCGTGTTACTCTGATGTTGTTGTCTTCTTCTTCTTCTTCTTCTTCTATTCTATTAGTTCTATCTTATCTATCCTCACCCTCTAATTTCTTTCTTGGACTATCCGGTAATTTCGACTTTTGATTGTTCGATATGTGTTGTATATCGGATAACCAAGGTCGTCTTTTTCCGGGTCGTTACAGTGGTATCAGAGCTGAAGGTTAGGTGATTTACCTTGGCTCTGTGGCGTGACTCAGTAGAGATGGGGTTAGTAATGCTCTAGACTGAGTTTGAGTGTATATATAAGAGTGAACGTATTTGTTATTTGATATAAAATGATTTTATACCGTGGAGATTTATTGGTTGAGTCGTTTATGAGTTCTAGTCGATCAGTTTGATCCACTGTATCGATAGGAGTTTATATACACTTGAATACGATGGGTCGACACGATATGTTTTGAAAAAAAAGGGTAAATGAAATAATTTTACCCAAACTATATTTTGATATAAGAAAAGTATAGATATTTGAAATATTATAGTATATTGGATGTGTTGGTTGATATTATAATCGAATAAGATTATAAAATGTGAAATGGTTATGCAAGTAACCAATCAGAATTCATATAAATGAAATATATGAAATCAGATGAATAAAATCTGAATTTGAATCCGAAATGAAATTAAAATTCTTGAAATGAAAAAAAAATGTGTGTAAATGAATCTGGATTAAATATATGTGAATTTTAAAATCCTGGGAGATTTTAAATTTGTTATAAGTATTGGAAGGGATATTTTGAAATGAATTTCAAAATGAAAGTGTTTAGAAATGGTTTTGAAAGTGACATAGTATTGAACTCACTTCGATAGCTGGAAAATAAATTCCGATGTTGATCCGGACATCATCGGTGCTCATTTTCGAGTTTGTAAGTGACGGATTACTACCAAAGATTTTGTTTTTGAATTGTTTTGAGAAACCGAGTTGTTTTGATATTCCAAAGGGATATTTGATTTTTGGAAAAGGCAAGGCTATTTGAAACTCCCAGGTACAGATTATTGAAATAAACACAAATTAAATAGAAATTTGTGAAAGCAAATTTGAAATTGAATTGAAGGCAGTTCAGTGGAAATTGAGTTGAATTGAAATAGAATGGTATCAAGTAGAATTGGACTAGATTAGAGATAATCTGGGATAGAAATGGATGGTCGAGCAAGAAATTTGAATTGAGATTGGAATTGCAGTTTGATTGAAATTTGGCTTGGTTATAAGCGGATGGTCGTGTTGAAGATAAAAGTGATTGGGAGTTTGATTGGGATGATAGTGGTTTATGCTAAATTGATAGCAGAGTTGGATGCCCGACAAAAAAGGTACACATTCGTATTCATATGAGTTTGATGAGATTTATGAGCCTATTTGGCAAGTCACTTGGCTGTTTGATTTTCTTTTGGGTTGAAGAAGGCCTAGGGAGGCGAGTTGGAGTTTGAGCTATTGACCAGTACAAAGGAGGTGCTGGCGAAATTTTTCAAAAATTTCGAGTGTTAGAAAATTTTCAGAATTTTTGAAAATTTTCGTTTATAGAAATAAATTAATAAATTAATTAGAATAGATTGGTTTAGTGAAATCAGAGTAACCAAATAATTTTAACCTAGTTATGAAGTTCATTTTTCTACCTTAGCAATTTCGAGGACGAAATTATTTTAAGGGGGGAAGAATGTAACGGCCGGATTTTTTGACCATTTAGTTATTATTTGAAAATGTTTTTTTTATTATTTTGGAATTCTAAATGGTTTAATTTCAACAATTTTGAATATTTTATTTTATTCCGAAATGATAGAAATTTAGTGGATCTGCAATATAATGTGAACTGGCAGTATAAAAGGATAAATTTTTAATTTAAAATAGTACGTTTACAAAGGATGTAGTAGCTAACGAACTCGGATTTCGATGAAATCAGTTTCATTAAATCCGAAATGATGAAATTAGGTAACCAACCAAGTTACGTCAAAAATGACATCCGTATGTGGAAAAGAAAAAATAAAAGGCCAAAATTTGAACTAAATTTTGACGGTAATTGGAATTTGCTAATGCTAACGGCAAAACTGGAACCTGAGACCTATCCAGGAAAATTCTAAACATAGGATATTAGCTATATATGAAATCTGGGAAAATCCTATAACGGATATAGAAAGTTATTAAGGAAACAAAATTTAAATAAATTATTTGAAAATCTAAACGAACTCCGATTTTTGATTTGAATACATAGGATTGAAGTACGTTAAAAACCGGACCAGATGGTGGAAGAATTTCTGAAAATCGTTATCGTTTGATACTCCAACATGAGACCGGAAGGTGTTGAAACTAACACAAAACACTATTTTGAATTTGAATTTAAATTATTTGAAAGTTCAAACAAATTCAAAATTGATATATTTTTATATAATATTGAAGAGCAAGAAAAATTGAACAACATGGTTGAAAAAGATTTCGGATAAGGTATCAATAAGTAAGTCAAATTAACGTCCGAATAGGGTTCAGAAAACACACTTTATTATTCATAAATTATTAAATTTATTTATAATTTAATTAATTTAAGGATTAATCCTAGCCATCCATTTTCGACCGTTGGATTCGCGCCACCTCAGCAATCCATGTGACTCCTTCGGCTATAAATAGCCCCCCCCCCCCCCTTCATATTAAACTCACTCCTCCTCCTCCTCTTTCAAGCTTTGGCAATGGCAGAAATAATAAGAAAATATTAGGAAATAGGGAAAAGAGAAGGAAGGGAGAAAGGAGGGCAAGACGGGGAGCTAGGGACTCTTAGGCAGAGGCTTGGGCTTCGCGGGGTAAGTTTTTAAATAATATTTATTTATTTATTTATTTTTGTAATATATATATGTATATATATTATAATTAAAATAGAATTTGTAAAATAAATTTCAGAACATTCTAAGGGTGACAGAGCCGATAGTGTCTAAGGCTTGAGTTTGGAAAATATAGTTTCCTGCTCTCCCTGGCTATCCCTAACTGATCCGACGGATGGGATGATTAATTTAAATTTAAATTTAAAATCTAATTTGAATTTAATTTGAATTTAAAACAGACCAGGGGCATTTTCGTAATTTTTAACTATAAACTTTAAAAGCTTATAACTTTTTCAAAACAAGTCGGATTTCCACGAAACAAGGACCGTTGGATTCTTATCGAAAAATTCTTTAAAATGAGTGGAAGCAGATTTTTGATCCGGGTTAAAAATTTTAAGTTATAATTAAATGAATATTTTTAAGTATTTTATTTGAAAATTAAATTTAATTAATATTAAAATGGTTTTTCAATTTTAAAAAAAAATTGGATATGGCTAGAGATGAGAAAGTAGGATTTTTTAGAAGGGCAGAGAAGATAATTTGGCTAATAACGCGATTAGAAATTAATTAAGATAAAAATAATTTAATTAATTTAATTAAATATATATTCATTTAAATTAGGTAAATATTGTAAATCGCATAACTTTTGCATACATTAACGAAATTTAACGAACCAGGATCCATTGGGATCGTATGGACGAGCACTACGCAATGGAACTGACCGCCAGTGGATTGGAGCTCGTTTGGATTTATGGTGAAATTTAACGTCTGAACCAAATCAATGACCGATTATCGTTATTCAACGATAAACCGTCCAATGTGAGTAAATCTCACTAACTCTGAACACTTTATATTTCTCTAAAGTATTTTTAGAATTGATAAATATTGGCTGATTTGTTGTGTATTGGCTGTTTGGTTGAACTGCTAGTCAGTTGATTGAAAATATCGATAATGATATATATAAATCGTATCGAAATATTGATTCTGTTTATCAGAATATTTTACCTCCATGTTATTTATGTTGACTGACATCTGTGGATGCAGGGAAACAGGTCGGAGGAATCCAACTGGATTCCTCAACATTTATTTACCGTTTTTCATATATTCTGATATATGATGTGTTATATCATCTGTTGAATCTGTGTGTTTGGATGATGATTGAACCTTTTGATTTGATATTTTTATACCATAAGTGATACTAGAAAGTGAAAAGGGATTTTCAAAGTTTATTTTGAAAATAAATTATTTATATAAAATCAATAGATTTTATAAATAAAAGGAAGAGAATTTCATGAGAGAAAATGATTATAGAATCAAAGCATTTGTTAAAAAACAAATATTGGTGAAATCAAATAGAAGGGAAAATATTGGTGAAATCAAATAGAAGGGAAAACATTGGTGAAATCAAATAGAAGGGAAATATTTGTGAAACGATTACAAATAGAAATAAAAAGGGAAACATTCGTAAAAGTATTTACAAATGGAATTGAAAAGGGAATATTCATGTAGGGAATAAAGAAAAGTTGAAAGAAGTACTTATTTGTTAAATAAATAGAAAAGTTAAAAGAAATATTTATTTGTTGAATAAATAGAAAAGTTAAAGGGAATATTTATTTGTTAAATAAATAGAAGCGAAAAGAGAATAGTTATTTGTTGAGTAAACGAATAGAAAAAGAATCTATTCAAGGGAGGTAATTCAAAGGAATTATTCCAAAGGAATTATTCAAAAGAGAAAAGTCAAAGGGGTTAATTCAAAAGAGTTAATCAACTAGAGTTAAACCGTTGGAGTTAAACTGTTAGAGTTAAACAGTTAGAGTAAAACTGTTAGAGTTAAACAGTTGGAGTTAAACTGTTAGAGTTAAACCGTTGAAGTTAAACTGTCAGAGTTAAACCGTAAAGTTAAACAGTTAGAGTTAGTTAGTTAGAGTTAACCAGTTAGAGTTATTTAGTTAGAGTTATCCAGTTAGAGTTATTCAGTTAGAATTAACCAGTTAGAGTTAATCAGTTAGAGTTAATCGTTTTGAGTCAAATCGAACTAGAGTTATTCAAATATAGTAATCGAATAAGGGTTAATTGAATATTAGTTATTCAATTAGAATTGATCGAATCTAATTATTCGAGATAGAGTTAAAAATAGACAAAGTTATTTAAGGATGAATTCCCATTTAGCACGACTGCTAGCGTAATTCGCAGGGCTGCAGATAGCCTACGGCGGTCGGATGTTTCCTGGGGGAATCAGGCGTAACCATTGTGATCGCTGCGATCTAGAGTCAAGCAAATGGTGTTAAATCAAATAGTAATTAATCAACAAAAGTTAATTAAGTCGAGTTAGTCGAGTATTAGTAAATTAAGTAGGGTTAGTCAAAAAGGGAATTAATCGAATATCACCTATTCGAAGTAGAGTTATCGAAGATAGTTTATTCGAGAAGAGTAATCGAATATAGTTCGTTCGAAGTGTGTTAAATCGAATATAGTTATTCGAAGGAGAGAATTATCGAATATGGTTTATTCGAAGTGAGATTTTTCGAATATTAGTTATTCGAAGAAAAGGATTGCGAATATTAGTTATTCGAACAGGGGAATCGAATATAGTTTATTCGAAAGAGAATTATCGGATAGTGATTATTCGAGAGCGAATCATACATGGAAATTCGATTATATCGAATCAAGGGAAGTAATGTTTACTTTCCATTTTAAATCAAGTTTTAATTATCTGTTAATAAAGTAGTTGGTTGTTTATTTATCCAAATTAAGATATGGAAATATATTTAAGTTAACATATTTTGAAAGCATGGAATTATAACATTTATAGTTATAATCAAATGATTCAGTAAAGGGAGTGGATTCATAAATAGAATCCGAGAGTTCGCAAGGAAGTTTCTTAAAGAGTGAAGTTTGAAATTTGTCTATTTCGAAGTTAGAAATGTTGTTCAGTTAAGGTCTGAGAGGTAATTATACCCCAACTTGATTGACTTCGTTTTAACTAAGAAGTGGATAAGGTTCGAGAGTGAAAGTGGTTAAGTGAATTTAGTTAATGAGCGAAATGGTTGGTGTTGGCATAGCGATGTTTATTCAAACATCAGTTTAAACCCAATGAAGGAGATTTGGAAATGTCTTCCAAATGAAAAATCAGAAATGTTTTCTGAATATAGAAAATGAAAAAATGGAATTGTTTTCCATTGTTAATAACGTATATTTTCTAAATATAGTAAATAAGAAATATAGGAAAACAAGAATAAGGAAAAGGGTAAATTTATGATAATTTGATGATGAATGATGATTGATCGATAGAATTTCCATCTGGAAATAATATCGTTGTTTGCACACCGACATGTTTTCATTTGATAGTTAAATCACCGACTATCAAAGTTTTGACCATTTTAACGTTGTTAATATGGAGAGACCGGTTGGATTATTATCCAGAGAACCACTCTGTATTGGCATAAGCGTTGCGAATCAAGTATGCTGAATATCTTGAAGACGGAGTGAAGTGCAAGGGCTATTGTATAAGTCTTAGATAACAGTGCCTAAGATGGATGTACTGAATAGTGCCTTCGGTTTGTCCAGTCCCAGGACAAACGTAAATGGACGAGTGTCTGACAGAGTATATCCAATAAATTACGTAAGTTGATCTCTTCAAACGTACTTACGTTTGGTGGCGGAGGAATTCGTTTCTCTTAGCTGTATACCCGTGATATTTTTGGTGAAATCAATTTGTGATTTGGCGGGTATGACGATGTGGCATTCAAAGTAATGGAGGTGGGATCTGTCAAAAGATACGTTATGACCTCAAGCCTCATCAACCAGGAAAGGACAAAAATCGGGCAGGCAGCATGGCTATGTGGGTCGCACCCATTAGGATGTATAATCACCTATCTAGAGAAATTCCAATTTGCTTCTTAAATCTATCGATGCTGACCCATTCAGGTAACGGTTGCTGATCCCAACCGTTGGTGATATACATTCGATACACTCAAGCAAAATGAGTGGTCGGTCATGTGTGGGCCGGGTTGCAAGATGTTCTTGTTGAACCCAGTGTATTCGCCTCTATAGATACACGTTCGGAAGGTGGTCCCATACCTTGTCAAGTTGGAATCCAATCTCCAATAAGTGCCCGCGAGTTTGATTTTATATTATATATGTAGAGCGTGAGATGCAAGCGTTCTACTAGATTTTATTTACTTGTGTGATTAGACATTATTATAATATCAGATAAGATATGATTTCCAAAAATTATTTGGGTTATTGTAAGGTAAAAACCGTCCGTGTTTATGTGTGGATTGGTCTTACGATTATCTTTTCTTTTGAAAAGGATTTTGAAAAGTTAAACCAAATGATTTGAGTTTACTCACACCAGCCCACGACTGACCCAGAGTTTATTTTGTTTTGTTTTCCCTAAACTCTTGGGTGCCCAAATTTGTATGGGCAGTCAAGTAGTCAGGATTTTACAGATATACTTGGAGAGTTTGGAGCAGGAGGCTTCAGGATTTTATAGCTATTGTTTATTTCCGCTGTGATGTAAGTGTTATACTCTGATAATGCTACTGTATACATATACTGATTTGTTTCCAAGTTATGTTGTATATTATATCTTATTCTTTCCGCTGTGAGATTCGTGTTACTCTGATGTTGTTGTCTTCTTCTTCTTCTTCTATTCTATTAGTTCTATCTTATCTATCCTCACCCTCTAATTTCTTTCTTGGACTATCCGGTAATTTCGACTTTTGATTGTTCGATATGTGTTGTATATCGGATAACCAAGGTCGTCTTTTTTCGGGTCGTTACACTTGTACTTTGATACTATCCTATAACACCCGATCCATTGCACAAAATTTCACCCGACTATACCTATATTACCAAGTCGTTGCGCACATGCGTTTTCCTCTAGTTTTCACATGTTTTAATGGGTTGGTACTGGTACTTTTGGTACAAGAGACTTTAGCCCAATCCATGGCAAACTTATTTTGCTCAATCCATTACCATATATTTAGCCTGATCCATTGACATATATTTAGCCCGATCCATCACCATATATTTAGCCTGATCCATGCAATAAAAAATGACTGATCCATCAACTCGAAACCAGCCCGATCCATCGTATAAAAACAACGCTAATCCATAACTATCAACCCTATATCGATTTATTACTTATATATTCACAAATCATATTATTTCCACTACATAGAAAACAAAAATATATACTTAACCAAAAAGCTATAAGTACAGTTACAATTGATACACAATTAAACTATAACGTCCCGCATTTTTATAGGTTTGTATTTGAATATTTAAATCAGTTTAAATATTGAATTCGTAATATAAGTGGATTTATATATTAATTAAAACGAAGTTGAACGTATATAAATATATATTAAATATAATCGAGCTTATAATGTCGCGGCAGTTCGTAATTTAAAGTCTGAACTTCAAACAACTATACAGGGTTCGTTATAAATCGGATTTCCTCGAAACAAGATATGTTTAAATCTAATAAACTGCATTATTCTAATGGAAGTGAAAAACCAATATTTCGGATTATAGATTGTAAGTTATGTCCAAATTAAAATTTTCAGAAAAACGGCGGTATGATCGTTTTGGCCATAACAGTAATTTAAATATATTTAAATATCGGTTTCGAATTTAGACGAGATTCTTTTGAGGCATAGTTATAATTTAATTTTTAGAATTTTACTGTAATTTTTATTTTGGAAAATAAGCTACTTTTTATTTGGAGTGTTTTACACCCTATATCGGCATTTTGGGGTTTCACAATATAAGTTAACCTACCGATATTATTATATTTTTGGGATTGAGGCACCTCTCTCGACACAACTGTATTCTTATTTTTGTCCGTAGTGGCTCAGACATGAATGTAATTTTTACGAAACATGGTACACTTAAACTTTAAACACAAATATATACTCACGCTAAAACTAAACATTTCACATGCATTTGACTACACAATACACGCAGGAAATATAAAGAAGTGAATTACATATATAACATGATTTGAAAACACCTGCTTAGTGACAACTCTTACTGTGTATGCCCAAGACATGCTAACGCTGACCTATTGTCATACGCAAGCTAACCCCCAAAAACTTGGGCTACTACCATGCTCAGACCACGTTGGAAATGAAAACTAGAATATCGTTATCACCTACATCTGGAAGCTAATCATCCTATTACTTCGCAATGAAGAAATTCAAACATATATATTTATGTGAGCCTTAACTACTAAGAAATCCTACCGTACCCCATCCTTTCACTATTCCTTCACACAGACCTATACCACCTATTGCTTAACTTCTAAGCATTATAACACTTATATATATGTGTGCCCATTCTCCGTTCCTGGAAAACACACAGTACGAAAAGCCACTCATTTATTTTCCTCAAAACAAACCGTGACCTCCACAAATTCATATAAATTCAAAACAAAACGTTATACACCATAATACGTATATATATATATATATATGTGATCCCGACGTGATTCTCTTTAAGGTAGTCTGTAATTTTCATAGTACGATGCAACTCCAACATGATGCAGCAATAGCTAAGGCTCGGCTTTGCCTGAGAACGACGGAATAGAGCTAGAGCGGTTGTGAAGGGGCGAAGGAGTTTCGATGAGAATGGGGATGGTGGTTTGGATGTTGGAAGCGTGGTATGGGGAGGAAGAAAACTATGGTAATGGAAGCAGTAGGAAAACATGCGAAAGTGCATAGTCGAAACCAAACATACTGGGAGAGGAAACCATGTGAAGGGAGAAGCTCACGTGTTCAATTGCAGTAGGAAGAAGGGAAGCACACGTGTGTAATGATGTCGATGAGGTGGCGGTTGAAGTAGCATGCTTTGTTTGGTGTGGAGGTGCTGCCACGTACAGTGGGTTTTGCATGTACAGAAGCGGAAATGATGGAGTAGCGTTAGTAAAGATGGAGAGTTTGGGCAGAGATCTGTACGTGAGAGGAACTAAGGCGCAAGTTTCATGATGGTTGTTGAGTGCAGAACCGTGAAGTGAAGGGGGGTTACGTTTTTGCATGGCTATTGAGGAAAATGAGGTTAGCGGGTTAAACTTGGTGAAGAGGAAGGTGGAGATGTCCGGAGTGGAAAAAATGCATATGGTCATCAATGTATAAACAGGTTTATACTCTTAGCAGTTTTATAGGCTAAGAAAACTTGATTGGAAATGAAGAAGAGGGTAAAGTTAAATCCAAAAATGAGAGAGTTGTTTTGGACTTCGAAATTCAAGAGGCCCAGTCAAACATCGAAATACATTTGCACTTCGAGACGGGCTGGAAATGTTGTAACAAGAAAATGAGACTTGTCTTAAGAAACTACGATGTATAGGAGAGAAATCCGAGGAACCAGAAGCTAAAGAAAATAAAAATGAATAACATGTTATAGTAGTCGGAGAAGGTTTTTGTTTAGAAGTCCGGCTTCCTAGCATGAATATTGCATCTTTGCAATAAAAGAGGTTGTTTTGAACCTTTCTTCACAAATAGAAGAACGTCCTTTGCATATGAAGATGTCATTTTCAATAAGGGCTCATACAGACCTCACAAAACAACTATGGCTACCGCCTTGGATTGGTGGCGAAGCCTGGAATGAGGTACGTGAAGAAGAGGATAGCGATGATGAATGATAGAGTGGGGGAGCACTGCACGAACGCCGTTCAGAGTTTTAACAGTACAATACTGTCCTGAAAATAGCTACAAAATGGCACCGACGGGGAGTTTTGGAGCATGTTGCGGTTTAGGCAATTAAAGCGCCGGGTATAATCAATTGACACAAATCGTTATTTAACGTTTAACGCGCCAAGGTGAGTAAACAGTAACTCTGATCTATTTTAATATATTATAATTATATTTTAATATTGGTCGAATGTTGTGTGATGGTCATTCAGGTAGATTACAATTAAATTGGTTGAATAATATATATCGTTGCATATGTACACATCATTGGTTGGATACTGATTCCATCGATTATAATATTCCCTAGTATGAAATTAGTGTTAATTGTGTTGACTAATATCTATGGATGCAGGAAACAGGTTGGAGGAATCCAACTGAATTCCTCAATATTTATATGTATTGTTTGTTTTATATTATTTATATATGCACTGTTTGAACCCAGATGACATTGAAACCCTGTGTGGATATTGATGTTGAATGGAAATTCAACGTTATTTTGATTTAATCAATAGACGATATCGATTAAGAAAGTGGCAGCACCGACCATAAACCCATCTCTTTGTTAAAAAGTTGATTTGCCGGTAGGCGAATCAACGAAGTTAAGTTATAAAAATTATATTTTTATAATTAAAGTGAAGTCCTAGATTATAATAGAAGTTCTATTATAAACATTTTGTAGTTAATTTTTATTAAGAAACTATAAGCAATGATTTTTAATTAGGTGAAGCTATAAATTGTCCTATAAGGATAATCATTTTAAGATAAAAAGGATTAAGCAATATTTTTAGATTAATTTTATTAATCTTATGGTAAAGAGAAATTAAAATCAGTTAACAAATTAACTGATGATTTGAAGTTGATTAAATCAATTGTTTTGGTAGAAATTGATTATTTGATTAATTAATATTTAGTTAATCAAATAGTAATGGTTTTAAAATTAATTGTTTAAATAGATAGGATTCCTTAATTATTAATGACCCGGCGTTTTCGATACTTGAATATTCAACATGGTGTTTATGTTGATTTTGGAGGTCGAAAATTCCGCGGCCGTTACATAAACAATGTTAGGTGATGCATTGTTTACTACAAAAATCAAACAGTTTTATTTAACTTTTAAACTTTGCAAATTTATGTGTATAACATCATTTGTGGAAATAATTATTTAATTTTCAATATTCAATTTTGTTTTCAAACTAGTATCATCTCTTGGGGAATAACGAAATCATTCATGTTGGGGTAATTTATTTGCCTGTTAGACCTTGACTCAACAACATACTTATCTTCAAAATAAATAGAAGATTGCTAACATAACACTTAATATTTAGTAAATGTCTCAATAAGTTTCATTTACTATTCAATTTAAACAGGATTTTAAAAACCCTTCCTTGCATTTGAATTTTTTTTTCAAATACAATTTTTTTTTTTACTTATTTCGTTATTTTAGTGAACCCTTATTAAAAATAATCTCTTTAACTTCAAATTTCTTTTTATATAACTTGCTTATCAAACTTGGATTTATTTAATAAAATCCCCTTCAAAATCCTTTATAAAAATTAAATAAATTTTTTATTATAAAACTTCTTTCTCTATTTCTTTATAAAACTTCAAATCTTGTTTGATTATAAATCAAATCTTTTTATAACGCATTTCGAAATTAGACTAGATCATCAATAAGTTCTTTTATAAATATCTAACTTTTCATATATTTCAATTCTAGAAACAAGATTATCTCAACGTTGCTTTACAAGTTAAATAAAGTTATTTACTAACTTGTTCAAAAACAACTAAAATCACTTAAAACTCATTTAACTACAAAACTTGGTTTTATAACCTCATAAAACTTATCTGTAGAACTTAGTTAAATTTTAACACTTGAAATCTCTAATTATAAAGCTTATTTATAATACAGGAACTTGCTACACAAATCATTTTATAAGCTTTATAAAATCCAATTATAAATATGGATTTATTAGAAAACCTTTATTTTATATAACTTATATAAAATAAAATTTAAAACCTTGCTTTAGTTATAAAAATAAATTTTATAACTTCAACTTAGTCAATTCACCCAACGACGAATCAACTTTTTAAAAAGATGGATTTTAGGTCATCTGTTGCTAGTCACTTAACCAATACTGTTTATTGATTAATAACACATCAGTGGTTAATTCTATTCAACAATCATCATCCAAATCAAATTTTAATGTCATTTATGTTAGATAGTTCAGATGTGTAAAATATAAAAGAAAGTAACATTACAAACATTAAGGAATCCTATGGATCTCTCCAACCTATCCCGTTGCATCACATCTCATATATCAGTTCATATATGCATATAAATTAGATATCTAATCTAATCCATCCAATTATCAAAACACACAATTTATATACTAAAACCAATGAATATTATTATACAGAATAACAACGTTCACAATATTCTAGAAAGTGTGAAAGTTAACTCACCATCCATTCCAATTGACATTTTTGGATCATTTTGTCTAGTTTCAAACAGACTTAATTAGATAAATTCCAAATAGCTCCAAATCACACCAATCCAGTTCGTATGCGTAGCATTCACAGATATGATCCCGACACAACTTGTTTCGTCGCAATCTGATCACGTATGACATATATACAATTGTTACAAGTTTTCAATAAATTAAACGATCATTAGATAACTAAATTATTAAAATAATACCGTAATTACCTTAATTAACCCTTCTTCCCCTTTTGGAAAAAAGAACTCGCCTCTTGTAACATACGCTGCTAAAGCCGCTTCTTCAATCCACCCTCACACCTCCATCTCTCCACGTAAAACTACGAAACACTGCAAATGATTTCTCCTACCCCAGATCCACCACCCTATCACCTCCATATGAAGACCAATCACTGCCTTTAATTTCCGTTCGTAGCACACCCTCCACACTTCCTTATAGGGTGCAACATTTATCCTCCTTGAATCCTACAAAATATTCACATGAGATGCTAAACTCCATTACTAACTTCAATCCACACCCCAAATTGAGAATAAATGACCACAATTTGATTAAAACACAACCCTAGTTCATGTACCCAATATTCCCTTTTACTTCCAAGCCACACCCCCTCCAAACACAGGCCGAATCTCCCTAAAGAAACTACCATGGCATAGATCTCAACGCATAGAACCATAAGAAACTTGTTTTACAATTTTCTATTGAGTATTTTAATTGATTTGAATTTTTGAAGTGAACTTTCAATTTGGTTTTAAATTTTGAAACCCACGGCCATGAAAAGTGAGAGATGTAAGGGGAAGACAATGGAGGTATGCGTTGTCTAGTTTGTGTGTGAGGCATGCTATTTATAGAAAAGAAATTTTTTTTTTAATCACGTGTCGTTTAACGTTTATAACTCGCACCGTCACATACAACTAAGACTGATACGAAATTTGAAATCCAACAATAGTTTATTATTTTGGATCCGATGAAACTTGTTTCGTCGAAATCCGATATCATTTGCAAATTTACTATTTTTGCATGTTAACAAAAATCGATTAATAATCACTCGATTTCAAAAAACTAAAATTCATTGCTAATATTATCATTAACGTTTGTATATTCCAATTAAATTTTACATAGTTTCAAACTAAACTAATTTGGATTTTTAAATTCAACATTCTCAATTTCAAGTTAGATCGACATCTAAATTCCCATCTAAATAAATTCAAGTCATTAAATCCCAAAATTAATTGGTTTAGTATTTAAATAAATTAAACATTCCTGTTATAAAAATCTGGGTTGTCACACACTCCATCGATGTCCTGTTCAATATGGATGGATGTATCCATTTGAGAGCTAATTTTGAATATCCTCTATATTCTTGTTAATTTAAATTTTATATTTTTTTACCAATATAGACAGGAAAATAATCCCAAGGACAAAATTAAGGGCTTTTTTATTCATAAGGACAACCCATTAAAAATTTAACCAAAAGGACAATACATTAATTATATTTTCCTTCTCTAAATCACGTGCTCTGCTTCTTCGTCGCTCCTATCTCGCATGATTTTTTCCTCGTTCAATTTTTCTCCAGCGCTGTTTTTATCTTCACGATTTGATCTTCAAACATCTCTTTCGTTAGTCATCTTCAGAATCGATCAATCTCCTCAATAAATACAATTTGCCCTAATTTTATCGTCTAAAAAACTTTGTCGATTAATGAAGGTGCCGCGGATTTTGATTCGATAGGTAGTAAAGATGATTTCGTGATTTTGATTTTGTAAATTAGTCATAGAAAATCAATCGAGAGAGATGGACGACAGAGATGAACGATAGAAGTTTCTTTTCTGGATGGTGAATTTAGTAGCAATTCGTAGGTATTAGTTTTCCATTTTTTAAGGTATCATTTTTCTTGTAATAACAGTGTTATGCTTCTATGTTAAATTATTTTCGTGATATATCAGTTTCGTACTTGTACTGTTACATTAGTTTTGCAACTCAATCGAAATTATTTCATTTTAATCAATCAAAGTGGGACGTAAACATTTTTTGTATTAGTTTTCCTTTAAAATATCAAAGCAGATTCTAGGTATCATTTTTATATTATTTTTTTAGGTATCAGTTTTATATTTTCTAGTTGAATTTACATCATAGCAGTTTTTAGGTATCATTTATATATTTTTTTAGGTATCAATTTTATATTTTCTAGTTGAATTTACATCATAGCAGTTTTTGGGTATCATTTTTATATTTGTTTAGGTATCACTTTTATATTTTCTAGTTGAATTTACATCATAGCAGTTCTTAGGTATCATTTTTATATTTTTTTAGGTATCACTTTTATATTTTCTAGTTGAATTTACATCATAGCAGTTTTTAGTTATCATTTTTATATTTTTTAAGGTATCAGTTTTATATTTTCTAGTTGAATTTACATTATTATGTTGGTATAAGTTTTGATTGTGTATGAAATTCTTGCAGATATTGCATGTTGCTGGAATTTACTTGAATTCAAGACTGGATTGAATACAAATAAAAGTAAATGCTTGAATGCATTCTCGGAATGGGGAGCAGTGTTGTATGTACTTATATTGTATAGGAAAACAATGTATCCTAGTATATTAGTTATGTATAGTTGTAGGTATCATATGATACAAGTGGGTATTATTGTGTATTATTGAGAATAATCTCATTTTTGTGATGAATCGATTGCTATTATTTTTTGAATCAGTAGGTATTGTTGAGAATAAATATTATTTTTGTGAAATTTGAATTGACTAGATGGGTGTTATTTTTTTATCAGTGGGTATCAGTTAGAATTAATGTTGTGTATCAAAAAAAGTCAATTACCAAAGCAAACAACACAAATCTACCTACTTGCTACAGTTCTCATACACAAAGCCATAAAAATGATACCTAGAAAAATATAAAAATGATACCTAAAAATTGCTTTAATATTTTAACGACAAAAGCAATACAGAAAATGTTTGAATCACAATTTGATTGATTAAAATGAAATAAATTCAATTGAATTACAAAGCTAGTGCAACAGTATAGCAACAAAATTAATACAGCAACAAAAAGTAACTAAAAAAAACATAGTACAGTGAATACAGTAAAAATGATACCCAAAAAAAATATAAAAATGATACCTAAAAACTGTTGTAATGTTTTAAATAAAAAGTAACACAAAAATTATACGTCATAGTTTGGTTGATTATAACTAAATAAGTTCGACTGTAATACATAGATAATGCAACGATACAACTACAAAATAAATACAACATTAAAACATAACAAATGAATATAAAACAGTGTTATATAAACAAAAATGATACCTAAAAAAATATAAAACTGATACCCACTCGCTGAAAAGATGAACATTAAAATTGCAGAACAAAAAAAAAATCACGAATCACCTTCCGAAATAACCCTAAAACTAATCGGCAGAAATCATCATTAAATTATAATGATTATAGCATCAAATAAAAATCCAATCAAGGTTGATTTTTAAGATCGATTTCGTGCCCTAAATTTTGCTGTTTCGATTTATGTTTGGGGTTCGATTTATACAACATGCCGCAGTTTTTGATTTCATTCGATTTCCATTTGAGATGATTTCGTTAATTTTGATTTGCTGATGTCGTGGTACGAAATCGGAGAAGAGAGAAAGGAGCGACGGTTCGGAGAAGAGAGAAAGGAGCGACGGAAATTTCTAGGCTTATGTCCTTCTGAGTAAAATTTTAGGCACATGTCCTAATAAATACAATTTTAATACAGTTTGTCCTTCTAAATTAATTACCCCAATATAGAAAATTAATTTTATTATAGGTTCTTGAATCATTTGAAGAAAAAAGTTAGACAAAAAATATGAGTAAAAGATTCAATTTGCAAATCATATCTTGAAGAAGAAGCTTCATTTTTTTTTTCTCCCGATACTTTAGTAATGATGTGAACTTAGCTTTTATAAGTGTTCCACATAACGAAGAAGCTGTTGAACATGATTCTTCTCAAACAATGTTATCTATTTTTAGACAACATGGAGGACATGCTGGAAAATATATGGAAGTATGGTTAGACGATAGAGATTAACATGTGGCACATACAAATGTCCGTTTAAATTGGGTGGAAATTGCACCATTTGTAAGGTAATACTGAATTCATGAACAATTCAGTTATATGTATATATATTAATAATAAATTAACATAATACATAATTATGTGATGATTATGACCAGGTTATTATTATTATATGATATGTTGTATGATTATCACTTGATTAATGATTATGTGATAATTGATGGTTATGTGATCATTATTCTTTTTGTATACATTATATGAATTGATATATATATGATTATGACAAATATGTCTGATAAAAGACGTAGGAGTACATCACAGCATTTTCCTTCTCAGTCTCTTGCACCTGGAGCAGGTCCCACCAGCTCGGAGCCAGATTTACGCCGAGTCGCGGAGATAGGAGTGTTGGGTAAATATCAAATACATTACTTTAAATATATTAAATATGTACATCAACATTTATATTGGGGATTCGAGGTGGAGCCATCCGACTTTATTTTCCAGTATCGAGGGAATCATATAGGAGTCGGATGTCAAGATGTTGGCTTCATTGGGACCATATCCCACCGCATATCAAAAATGCTATATGTGTCGATTTGACGTTAAGTTCAAATTTATATTTCTATTGAAAATTAATATGTTGTATATAATTCAAAATAAATTCAATATGCAGGTCATTGTACGTGTGGGGCCATAGGTTCTGGATGTTTTTAGCGATCACTTGTAACGACCCGGATTTTCAACCATTGAATTCTGAATATTTAAATTTGTTTTTAAATATTTTATTTGAATTATATATAGGAATTTATTTAATAAAACGATATTTAAACGTACAATTTATAATATAATTTAAAATGGGCTCGTAAAGTCGCGGTAGTTCGTAATTTAATGTTTTGAACTTCAATTAGATATACATGATTCAAAATAAGTCGGATTTCTTTAAAACAAGAAACGTTCGGTTCTGTTTAACTATATTTTTCTAACGGAAGAGAAAATTTGAGATTTCGTCTTATATATTGGGAGTATGCCCAAATCAAATTTTCAGAAAGTCGTTGTGGAGTCGTGTACAAGCCAAAACGGTTTATTAAATATTGGATTCGAATTTGGACAAGATTCTTTTAAGGGGTAGTTATAATTTAATTTTTAGAATTTTACTGTAATTTTTAATTAATTAGATACGCAACTTTTTATTTGGAGTATTTTGCACCATATATCAATATTTTGGGGTTTCATAATATAAATTAAACTACCGATATTATTATATTTTTAGGATTGAGGCTCATCGCTCGACACGGTCGTACTTTTATTTTCGTCCATAACAGTTCGTTCGTGAATAAAGTAAAATAAGAAAGAAATCTCTAACTATGTTTCTTCCATCATTCTAAAGGAATGGAATATATATTGGCCATATACATATTTTCATCAGTCCATCTTTCTGTCGAAATATTTAAAAATATATTCTCTACCATGTTTTATTCTGCCTCGCATCTTTGTTTGTCTTGTTGCATCCGAAACAAAAATACAACAGTCCAGTCACCATGTTCTATTCACTAGGTTAAAATAAATAAATTATAATACCCTTACCTACCACGTTTTTGCCGAAGCTGTTATGAGCCGTGCCTTCCACGCTATCCTATTTCCTCTTTGAATACTGCTCTTCTCCTCAATTCTGTTTTTCTGAGATCCAAAACTAACCGTGAAAAGATCCAACTTCGTAGATCCATTAAAAATTGAAAATCAAACAATTTTTTTCGAAAGTGGATTCCTTGATTTCGTGAAGACCATCGCACCCTTTTTAAACCCTCAAGTTCGACAGTAAGGAGAAAACAAAAGAAAGAAAAACTGTCGCTCTTCTTGGTCTCAGCGTGGCCATGGCGCGTCTACGGGGAGATGTGGTGGTATCCGGGATGGAGCGTTGGAAAGGGTGAAAGCGAGGCTATTCATAGCCGGACTGTGACGGTTTCAAATGGGCGGTTTTCTGAAAGGTGGGGTATTGGCGTTGGGAAGAGGAAGGTCGTATGGTGACCCTTGGTGGCGCCGACGGTGGTTCAAAGAAGTCGAAATCCGTTCGGCTATTATGAGTCCTGTTTTTGCTGGGTAATAGGATGTTTAAATTCTGTTAGTAAAGGATTAACACTTAACAATGGTGATTAAAACATTTAGAAGGGGAGGCGGGTCAAAACTGGAAAAGGGGCTGGTTGAGTTGGCTAACAGTAGGAGCGGATACGATTTTTGAAGGGGGACGTTGGATTTATTTCTAGAAGAAGGTTGAATTTAGTGGAAGGATGGGAGGGCGTGAGTTTCGGTTTACAGCAGCGAAGAAGAGGTTGGTTGATGTGTGAAGTGAAGTCTAGTAGGTGGTTATCAACAAGATGACATGGGTACTAAGGGTGGCGAGAGGGTCAGACAATGTTCAAGTGGGGAGATGGGATGTCATTGGTGAATTAGTGGTGAGTTTTGGAGTAAGATTGCTCACCATTTACTATAGAACGTGGATGTTGACTGGAAAAGCAACAACAAGGAGCAGGTTTCGTTATTGATAGGGTAATTTGGTGACCGTGGCTATGAAGGACTGTTTGAACTGGAGATAGAGGACACTGTCTATATTCTGGTGAGCTTAGCAGAGAGGAGATATCAGCTTAAGGAAGTAATCAGGACGATCGTTCTTGATAAAAGGAGAAGATAAGGATCGGGGATTCCAATGTTAAACCGTGAGTAACCACATGACTAAGGGACTATTAAGCTGAAACTAATTTTGTATTGAACGCAACAAATATCGTTGGAATCGCAGTGAGGATCATTTTGATTCTGAGGAAGTTGGTAATGAAGACTCCATGTGTGAGTTTCAAAATGATGAGGTTGATTTAAGTAAAGATGCTCTAATAAACAACTTCGACAGTTCTTATAGTTCTACAAATAGCTTCAAAAAGAGAAGAACAAATTTTAAATCTAGAAAATATAAAGAGGTTAATAAGCTTATTATTGATGAACTCTTGGTAGAGAAAAACCCAGAGCGGGATAAACTTATGCAACAAATCTAATTCCGAACCAAAACAAGAAAAGCTAAAGGAGGAGGAAGAAACCAAGCTGGAGTTACCAATGGAGCTGTAACTAAGAAACAGTTGATTTTGGCTTTCTTTTTTTGAATGAATATTGAGTTTTCTTGAAGATGCTATTTACTACAGTATGTGGATTTCGTACTGTTAAAGCTTTTGTAGATTCTGGACTTTATTATCTCCTTTTGGACTGGCTGCTTTAGTTCGGCAATTCTTAGGTGCTTGATCTGGATTATCTTCAAGGGTATATGCTTTGTTTGACTAGTTGTGTGGCATGTTTTTTTTTCTCTTTACTAGTCTTGTGTTGTCTGGGTAGAGCTGGATTTAGTTGTTTGTTGTATAGTATTTGTTTTTGTTTGTAGTTTATCATGTGTATCCAGCTCTTTTCCCTTTAATTTACTCTTGTGTTTATGTAATATTAGTACCCTGATTTTCTAAAAAAATAAACTCTAAGGCATAAAATTTTATTTTTTTAAAGAAAAGAAAATATATTACCAAACAAATAGAGCTTTCCGACTCAAGGTAATACAGCAAAAACAAAAGCATAAGACTAAAGAGCATAACGAAGAAATGAAAAGTTCGCAAACAGAGAGAGGCCCTCAGACTACAAACACAACCCAAAATAGAAGCAACCACGACCACACACTATTACACTAAGAAGCCAATCTAAGCCAATTGAATCTGGAAATGATCAGGAGACAGGAGTTGCACCGAGCAACTAGCAAGCCGACTATGCCTGAAATCAGCCACAATGAACGATTCAAAAGCACCAGGCTCTCAGTTAAGGATATGGACAATAGCTTGCAAGTCAATATCATGCATGCGACGATGCTCTGTCCCGTAATTCTGAGTAATTGGGCCATGCTTACTATCAAGATTGGTATTAATATTGGCAAGAACATCTTCATTAATGACAGTATCCCCAAGACAAATGCACGATAAACTAACTGGAGTTGAAGATTCGACAATTTGAAGAGATGTTAGAACCTCTAACGAGTCCGACAACCTTGCAACAAGACAGAGCAACATCATTATTAAACAAATGAGAACTAGAGTAAGCTTCAGTAGAAATAGCACTAGGCACAACAACCTCGCAATTAACAAGAGTATCAGCATGGGTACCAAGTTGAGTTGCAACAGAACACAAAACTAGAATGAGGTGCTGCAACAAAAATGGTAGTAGGATTAAAACCCAAGCTGACTTAGGAGGTCACATCGGGGAAAACAGCAGTCGAAAACACGAAAAAATTGAGAACACAGGCAAATCATTAGAAAGATCATAGTCCGAATGAGTAGCAGCCTGAGTGGTCGAACCATAGTCACCGAAAGAGAACACATGACCCGCGAAAGTGGACTCCAATATCAGATCCAATCCTGAAGTAGGCGACTGGGCAGCATGACTAGGCGGAGCGGTCATTGCACAACAATCAGAGGACACTAATTTAAGCACTTTCGCAGCCGCACAATACTTAGAGAAGTGGACAAAAACAACACAATGTCCATATCGAGGTGGATCAAATTCATACCGAACCAGGATCAAAAATAACAACCGCAACCAACAAAGGAAAGGCTGCCATAACACTCATATCCACTAGCACTCTGGCAAAATCCAATCCAGAAACATTTTCCATACACTTGTCCATCGTGACTGGCGAGTCAAGCATGCTAGATATTACGCTAATAATCTCGGGCTCCTTAAAGTTAGTATCAATCTCCAAGCGCACCCAAATAGGAAGAGAAGGGAACAAATCCTTGGATAAATGGAGAACTGGTTTCCAATTCTGAATAACCATTAAATGAGAATTAAGTAAGAATGAACCACTACGCAGGATTTGCTCATAATCCTCTACCTTCTCAAACTTCACAAAGAAATTTTCTTTTTTTTTGCACACTAGCTCAAACAAGCCTATTAATCCCTACATACGTCGGATGTAAGCACAAAAATGAGGATAAAATGGCTTAGCGCCAACTACTTACAACACCTGACTCGAACTCCACTGCACGATAGAATTCTGAAGCAGAAGTTTGGAAACAAAAGCCCTGAGACTACCTAAAGCAGATCGAGGCTTAATAAAACAGAGAAGAGGGGAACTCCCAATCGAAGGCGAGGCAGGGAAGCACTTGGAAACCTCCTCAAGCCGGTCAGCCTCAGACCAGGCACCACAACAACTGTAACAGATGGCACACTGGTCCTAGCCACTCCAGAATCAGGGGAACAGCCAACTGACGAGGAGATGCCATTAGCCAGGAAAATAAGAAATCCAGAATCATAGCTCCAATCGAAGCGAGAAGAGCCCCGTCACTGGCGATTGTAGGAACAACGGGAGTGGAGGAAGGAAACTAGGCCTTGTTAGGCGCTAGAGAGAAAGAAGCGCCACTACCATCAAATAAGTAATCCCGGATCGACTCAGCGAGATGAAAGTGGCATTTGCTATTATGCTTACCCATACGTACTAACAACCTAACGCGATTGAGATTGAGGAAAAATCGATTTGTAGATGGAAACCCTAATTTCCACGTACATCGCCATTGATGTTAGGCATAAATTCAGCCAAAATTAACGTCGAACTATTTGAATGTTAACTTTCACACGTCACTTAACAGATGGTGTGTCATTATGGCCAAATTTATCTTTAACTGGGTCTCGGCATAATCACATTTTAATATAATAATCACTACCCATTTTTGACATTTATGTGCACCAATTCCCTTCGTTTAAATTGTATCACTTTGGACTAGTACAATCTAGTAATGGTTAAAATTCCAATATAATTCACAAGCAACTATGTTGTCTAATCATTCGTTCAATTTTTAATTAAAATGCTCCGACCAAAGACTTTGACTTTAAATTGACTTGAGTTTGGCCATATACTAACCTCAAATAACTAAGAAGACGATATTCTCCTGAATGGTTTTTTGCTTCCAATATTTCTACTCGACCCAACTATAGTCACTTATGGACGTCATGCCATGATTTCGGTGTAGTCAAAAGGAAGCTTTCATATTGAAGACTCATAGAATTCTCAACTCGAAAGAACTATGTAAACCAATCACATTGATATTTTTAGTTTGCCTTTAGTTATATTAACGAACAGAAAAGTTATGAGTGAGTCGGTCCATAGTTATCCCAATATCCGGTCTCGATGCATCTCGGCTAAGAAAATTAAAATGGTGTACTTATATCCTATGTGTAAATTACTATTATTTGCAATAGTTTGCAATTACTATCATAAAATATATCATTTAATAAATTTCAATTAAATGTACTTTTAGTTAAATTAGTTGATTAATCCAACACATTGTATTAGGTATATTATAGAAATAAAATACCTTTTATTTTGAACAATATTGGTCAACGAGTTAGATACAAATTACATAATTACCTCTACCACATACCCCAAATTGCACTTGGGGTCAACTATGGAATCTCAATCCAACTTATCCATTTGGCTTCATGTAAACCTATCGAGTTAGTCCGTCGGTGAACAATTTGCTATTATGCTTTATTTATCTACTCTGTCAGCCAACTCTCGTCGACCCTGATAAGTTGCTTTATCAAATGGAATGATTTAGAGCGTTTTTCTCGACTTCCAATGAGCTTTAAATTGTATTGTGAAAGATATCACATAACAAATTATGTGGTTCTTAACATTTGTAATTTCCATCGGCTCAGCTATAATCTTGCGATTTTAAATTTATATACATTTTCCTTTTATAGCGGCACTATTCATGTCAATATACATAGCATTTTTCATTGAATTAAACAATATTGTTTAATTTAGAACGTTTCCAATTTGAAAATCCTTTACTTAAATTTAGTGCATTGTTATTTACACTCCAAATATTGTTAAAGGGGCCAAATTTTAAAAAAAAAAATTGTTAAGGGGAGTACCAATGAGAGAAGTAGCCCCTTAACAATTAAAGGTAATTTTACCTTATTACCCATTTGGCTTAATTTACTCTTTTGTCCATTAATCTATTTTTAATGGTTAATGATAGAACTTCTAATAGTATGAGAGATTGTAGAAAAGATGATTTTTTTTAATCTTATTCCTTTATGCATTGATTTACATTATAGTGCTTTATATAGATGGAGTACATGCGGTTAAAACAAGTAATAACAATTTCCCTTTAATAAGATATAAAGGAAAAATAATATAAGAGGAAAGCATTATGTGTATGAGTCAGCATGATCCATATCCTGTGAATGCATGAGTCAGCATTATCCTTATCCTGCCTATGACGCAGATATCATTAAGTGTATGAGTCAGCATGATCCATATCCTGCGAATGTATGAGTCAGCATTATCCTTTTCCTGCCTGTGACGCAGATATTTACATAAATATTCTTAACACTCCCCCTTAAGTTGGAGCATGTAAATCACAAATTCCCAACATGCGAAATAAAAATGTAAATTGCTGACGCCCAAGAGCTTTTTGTCAATATATCTACCAACTGATGACCCGTCGGAACATATGCCATAGAAATATCCCCCAATTGTGAAGATGTTGAAACATGTGACAGAGAGACTTGAAACTTGAATCTTGGAAACTGGAAACTTGAAACTTGACACACTACATTCGCCTCAAGCCTTCAACAACTTCACTTTTTACAAACGGTTTTTATGGTGAACCAACCACATTAATGGTTTCTAAAGTGGACCAACCACTAAGGTTTTTATGGTGAACCAACCACATTAATGGTTTTTAAAGTGGACCAACCACTACACACCCTAACAAACGGTTTTTATAGTGAACTGACCACATTAATGGTTTTTAAATTGGACCAACCACTACACATACCCTAACAAACGGTTTTTATAGTGAACTGACCACATTAATGGTTTTTAAAGTGGACCAACCACTACACACACCCTAACAAATGGTTTTTATAGTGAGTCGACCACATTAATGGTTTTTAAAGTGGACCAACCACTACAAACACCACGTAGGGTGTAATATTACTAAACTAGTTTCTTAAAAGGACCCAAAGAAAACAATACATAGCAGTTGTCGAGGAAAATTTCATAACAAGAATTATAACCAAGAGTGCAGCGACCAATGCAACGTAACCAAGGCAGGCAACTAAGACTTGAAGAACAACAAGGACAAATGGAAAAAAATTGAAAGAAAAACTTTTTTTTCATTTTCTTCCTTCTTTTTTAACTTGGCTCTGATACCACGATAGAATTTCTAATAGTATGAGAGACTATAGAAAAGATGAAATTTTGTAATCTTATTCCTTTATGTATTGATTTACATTACAGTACTTTATATAGATGGAGTACATGCGGATAAAACAAGCAATAACAATTTCCCTTTAATAAGATATAAAGGAAAAATAATAGAAGAGGAAAGCATTAAGTGTATGAGTCAGCATGATCCATATCCTATGAATGCATGAGTCAACGTTATCCTTATCCTGCCTATGACGCAGATACCATTAAGTGTATGAGTCAGCATGATCCATATCCTATGAATGTATGAGTCAGCATTATCCTTATCCTGCCTATGATGCAGATATTTACATAAATATTCTTAACACTTTTTTAACTTCACTCTTTTGTTCATTAATCTAATTTTTAATGGTTAATCAACACCGTTAGTTGTGGAGAAATCAAACACTAACCAAAAAACATGATCGAAAAAGAAAACAATATGATATTGACACAGGAGAGTGAGCGTCATGCTGGAGTTGATCAGAGTGATGAGATGGTAAGATCTAATTTCAGTTTATTAAATCGTATGCACATGTTGTTAGCATTAAGATCTAATTTCAGTTTATTAATTTCAGTTTATTAAATCGTATGTATATGATATCAACTATTCCCTGACGTTATTTGCAGTTAAACGATTTAGCATTTTTTGATTTAGTGGTTTGATGATTTTACGGTGCGTAAGTTTTTAAAAGTAAGGGTAAAAGTGTAAGAAGTTAAAAAAAATAGCTACCTACATTGATCCCCTTTAACAATGTAAAAAAAGTGGAGTGTCCTTAAAATTTGTCCCCCTTTAACATAAATTGGAGTGTCAATAACAAACCCCTAAATTTATTGCTGACATTTTATACTTAATATCAATTATGTAGTTTTGAATCTGAATACGCCTTCATAAGAAGTTTATTATTTCTATAAACAGTTACCAGTTATTTCATAAATATACAAAAACACTCTAAATTGTCAATTCATTAATATCAATTTGGATTTAATTTGTGCTCTTGTATCAATTACATAGACAAATCTTGAAATTGTAGGCAATACGATATGTAATTCATGTTGCCAATGTATAAAAAAATTATCTCACATGTTATCGGTTGTAATTGCTACAAAAGATATCATTTACTATCCAATATTGAGTATTAAAATAACTAGGTATAGTTTTAACATAAGTACATTATTAAAATCAACAATGTGTTGTTTATTTATAGTTTAGAAATATCAATGTAATTGTTTGCTATTCTTTCTTACTAGCGGACGCTTCCGATGCATTTTTATTAATAATCAAGTTGTTAGATATTTTTTTTTGAGGCAAGACGGGTGTGTAGCATGAACCACACAGCCGATTACGCGTAGATATAAAATAAAATAGTAGCTGGTTGACAAGCCCAACCAGTAGCATCCATAATAAGCAAGACCAAGACGGTCTTAAGTAGTCAGTCTAGCACACCGAAAATATATATATACATGATAAAACTACCCCATAAGAAAGCAAAATACATAACATGCCTGCACTATATAACAGTGCGCAGTACACACCCAAAATAAATCAACCAGCTACTCCTACTCAAGGAGGGAACAAGGAGCTGCTGCCCTGAGTTCCAGGAGAGAGCGGCCTGGGGAGGGAGAATCTGAATCGGGCGCGCCTGATTGTGCCTGTCCATTGTTCGAAGAGATGCAGAATGTGATAACATGTTCCCAGCAAATACTTTCTAGGTTTATTGAAGATGCAAGCGTTGCGCTCTAACCAGATACACCAAGAGAAGATCGCTACCAGAGAATCAATAGACGGGTCGGGGGAGGAGTGCTGCCAATAATCAAAGAAGGAACGAATCGAAGGAATGAAACCAAGAACAAAAGAACTGATTGCCGCCCAAACAGCGAAGGCGAAATCACAGTCAAAGAACAAGTGGTTGAGGGATTCAATTTCTAGATTGCAGAGGACACAGAGTGGATCGACATTGATGTTGAAACGGCGAAGCCTATCTTTAGAGTTAATTCGATTATGGATTAGAAGCCATTGGAAAAAAATAACACGAGGAGGGAGATGACAATTCCAGATTTTGGAATAAGAGAAGCGACGACCTGGGTGGATTAGGTAATTATAACACGATTTAACAGAGAATGTATTAGAGGAGTTCAAGGCCCAAGAGAAAGAGTCTGGCCCAACAGATAGCCTGCAGCTATTAATAAGATCTCCAATGTGAATTAAATAATTAAGCGTGGAAAGCCCAACCCATGAATTAGGAAAAAAGCCCAGCGGCCCTAATATAAATGCCTCAGCAAGAGTTAGCGGGTTGGATCTGTTTAATGGCCCGAGAATGTTGAAGGAGGAGGATAAAGGTAATTCACCATTCCAAATGTCTTGCCAAAACAAGCAAGATTCTCCATTATTTACTTTAATATGAAAAAGCATTTTAACTCTCGGAAGGGAGCACAAAACACCGCTCCAAAAGGGAGACGGTCGTGAGTAAGGGGTGAAATGAAGGACCCAGTGAGGATTAGAGTTGTAGTGACGTTTTAAGATCCAATCCTTCCAAATACAGTTGGTTGGAGAGCGTATTCGCCAGATCCATTTGGATAAGAGAGCGAAATTGAAGGTTGAGAGATGTGGAACATTTAACCCCCCATGCGAGTAGGGGAGACAAACAGTTTGCCAATTTACAAGACATTTGAGTTTGTCACCATTCCAAAGAAAAGATCTACGAATGGAATCTATCTTGTTAATTACCCAAACTGGTAGTTTGTGGAATGACATCCAATATAATGGCATTGAGGAGAGGACACTTTTGAGGAGAACCAGGCGGCCAGCAGAGGATAATGAGTTAGCTTTCCAGGATGCCAGTCTAGATTCAATTTTGGAAATGAGAGGAAACCAATCAGACTTATGAAGTTTGGTAGGCCGCAGAGGAATACCAAGATAAGTGATGGGGAAAGAATCTTCCTTACAGTTAAGGCAATTAGCAATTGAGGCACCAAGATTCGATGAATTACCCATCATTATAATAGAGCTTTTCTTGAAATTGATGGAAAGTCCTGAAATGAGTTCAAAGGTGTAAAGAAGGACTTTTAGACAATGAATATTTTGAGGGGTTGGTGAAGTGAAGAGGATAGTGTCGTCAGCAAATTGCAAATTAGTGGTGATGAGGGTAGAGTTTGGCAGAGAAATGCCTGAGAGAATGTTGCTGGATAAGGACTGCTTCACCATTTGATTAAAGACATATGCTATTAGAACAAAAATTAAGGGCGACAGGGGATCACCTTGTCTTAATCCCCTCCTAGATTTAATTTTACCCCCGGTTTCTCCATTAATGGTGACTGAGGAGTAGCTCGAGATGAGAATGTGTTTAATCCAGGTGCACCATTTCAGAGGGAAGCCTCTATGGGACATAAGTTGTAAAATGAAATCCCAATTGACTGAATCGAATGCTTTTGAGAAATCAAGCTTAAGGAGCACCCCTGGGAAGTTGGTGGTATGGCAGTAGGAGATAATTTCTTGGGTAGCGGCTACACAATCTAAAATGTTTCTGCCCAAGATAAATGCAGATTGTTCTTTGTCCACTAAATCAGCAATGTGATTTTGAAGTCTGGAGGCTAGAATTTTGGTGATGATCTTGAAGGTAGTGTTGAGGAGGCTGATCGGTCTGAATGTTGTAAGAGAATTGGCACCAGGAAATTTCGGGATGAGGATGATATTAGCATAATTAAGTTTGGCAGTTACTGAAGGGTTGGAGTAAAATTCAGAGCACAATTCAATTAGGTCATGTTTAACTGTGGGCCAAAAGTTTTTGAAAAAACATGGGCCGAATCCATCAGGCCCAGGGGCCTTGTCTGGCGCCATGCCCTTAATGGCCATCCAGATTTCATCTTCGGAGAATGGGTGATCAATGGGAAGCTGTGAAGAATGAGGATAAAGTTTGGGCCAATCAATAGTAGGGGAAGGTGGTGGTTGAGAGCCCAAAATGTTTCTATAGAACTGAGTGAAAAGAAAGCATATTTCTTTGGGATCAGATATGGTGTTGCTATTGTGAGAAATCTATGATATGAAAGAAGCTCGACGGCGACCATTGGCTACACGGTGAAAATATGCAGTGTTTTTGTCCCCTTCATCTAGCCATTTTGCTTCGGAACGTTGTTTCCAGCCAATTTCTTCTTGTTTAAACAGTCTTTGTAATTCCTTTTCATGGAGATCAAGGGATAGTCTTTCTGATTCAGTGAGAGGGCGTGATTCTTCTAGAATGTTAAGGTTCAAAATGGCATCTTGAGTTGACGTGATTCTGGATTTCAACGAATTCCAAATGTTTTTAGCCCAAGGTCGAAGTAGTTTACGCAATGAGCGAAGCTTGCAAACAACTCTGGATGATGTTGAATTACAATTGAAAGGTTGTGCCCAAACAAATTTGACAAAGTCATCGAAGGAAGGTTCAAGCGTCCAGAATTGCTCATATTTGAATAAACGCTTGATCATCATGCCATCTTGAGTGTCCAGGATAATGGGACAGTGATCAGAGACGGTAGTGGCGAGGTCGTTGACCAGTGAGAGAGGATAAAGATCTTCCCATTTTAAGTTGAATAAAAATCTATCAATTTTTGATAAGGTAGGATCATCCCTTCTATTCGTCCAAGTGAATCTACGATTATTGATTGGTGGGTCAATGAGGGAACAAGCGTTTATAAAAGCATTAAAGGATAGAGAATCTGACGAGGCATTGCCTGAGTTTCGTTCAAATGAGAAGCGGGTGGTATTAAAATCCCCACTGATGATCCAAGGCCCATCAATATTTTGTGAGAGACTAATACAGTGTTGCCAAACAACAGATCTAAGGCTGGGATCGTTGGGTGCATAAATATTAGTGAAGTGGAAAAGCGTATTTTTGTGGATATGACGAAGGGTTACGTGTAAAACTGAGGGATGCGGTAAAGAGTTATGGAATGACCAGACATTTTCGTTCCATACTGTAATTAGTCCACCACGTGAATCAGAAGCATCCACGTGAGACCAACCAGAAAGACGAGGGCCACAAAGTTGACGAATTAGATTAACAGAAGGATTAGAGACTTTAGATTCTTGCATAAACAAAATATCAACATGATGAGGAGAGATAATTAGATTGACAGCTCGGTTTTTAGTGGGGTCCCCCAACCCTCTAATATTCCAAGATAAAATCTTCATTAATTTTGGTTAGTGCGCTGCTGTTCTAGGGTTTGCATGGCTGAATAGTGTGTATCATGCAGACTCACGCCCATGAAATTTGCTAACTTTTTATTTAGAGCCTTATTAGCAGAAGAAAAAACAATGGGTTCAAAGAAGCTACCAGAGGTACCAGGCGGCAGGGAATGTGCCCTGTTGATTCTTGCGCTCCGCCTAACTGCAGCAGATGAAACATGCGGGGATGTTGAATCTTGATCCTCCTGCGGTTGTTGAACTTGTTGTTCCTGGTCAAGTTGAACATGCTGCTCCTGTTGAGCTGGAAGTTGTAGATGAAGCGGCACTGAGAGGTCCAGATCTGCAAGAGGGTCCCAACGTGGCACAATTTGGTCAGAGTTATGATGAATCAGCATTTCGAAATCTTGATCGATCATTGGATTTAGACCGGGCACCCATCTCTCTGCTTCTTCTGACATAACGTCATATCTATCCTCCTCTAATTGCATGTCGTGTTGTGCTAATGTTTGGAAAATGTACCCCTCCTGATCGTAGTCCATGCCAAGGAGCAGAGTTTCAGGCCGTTGGGGAGGATGCGCGTGCTCCCATCTTTCAACACACAGCTTCACAGCGTGGTTATTCAGATGTGAGATGAATGTACATGGAGTGGAAATGCCATTGTAAAGTTGCACTTTCGCATAGAGGTAGCGATGGTCCACGTGTGACCAATCACAGGCATCGACCTCAATTAGACGCCCCATTGGTTTAAGAGCTTCGTTAATGGCGTCAGCGTCAGATCTTAAGAATTCTGGGAAGCCACTCATTCTAATCCATGATTCAGACTAAAACATTGGTTCAGGAGTGGCCTCGAGGGTGGAGGCATGCTGTAGAAACACAATTCCATCTTTCTTCGTCAGCAGTTTCAGATGAAGGGCGTGGTCTTTGGTATGAATGTCTGGACAGTAAATCAAGAACGAGTTATCAGAGGAGTGCCAGATGGGCCAGGCACGGTCAAGGTCAAGGCCAAGGCCTTCATTGAGAGCGCGAGCAACCATTTCAATGGACCAGAAGCCGTCAATGATGGTGGCAGTAATATAGAGGTAGGCGTCTGCCATTTCAACAAGAAGAGGATATTTTTTCTTAGGTTCAGATAGAGAGGAAGGAGATGATGGAGTAGAGTCTGCTGAATGAGTTAATAAAGCCTTGTTACGTGTGTTAGGGGGGTTAATCTCATAATTACGATTTGAGGTGTGAGACGACTTGTGGGGTCCGTCTTTCTGACTGCGCAGTGATGTAGTGCAACGACTCTTCGATGCTCGAGTGATATTGGGATGGGGCGACAGCGAAGCATAAGTATGAAAAGCAGATTTTTTCTTATCGGGACACTGCGCAGCTGCATGACCAAAACACGAGCAGTAAAAACATATAGACATGTTTCTACACGCGTTTGCCACGTGGCGCCTATCCGCACATTTCAAATAGCATTTTTCGAATTTCAAAAATTCAACCATCTTCCTTACTGATGTGAATGGCGGAAGGATCCGACGCCGCCGCTGTGGAGGTGGGTTTGGAAGGATGGGTGGGAGAGGTGGTGGCGAAGCCGCCACGTGGGCAAATGATTTAGCGGGTAAGGAGGAAGGATGAGAGTTGGCAGGGAATTGATGGACGGGGAGAGAGTCAATGTCGAGTGGCGATGGAGCAGGCAACGAGGAGGATGACGACGAGAGTGATGATGCAGCGGAGTGGGGGTTGATGAAGGCTGGGGAGGGTTGAATGGGATTAACGAAGGAAGTGGAGGACGCCATTGTTTTTCTTTGTATTCTGTTTGCTTAAGAAGTGAGTTGTTAGATGACGAAAGAAGTTGTTAGATATTTTTATGAAAACACTTGTTTAATTTCGATACTTATTGAGCGGTACTTCCGCATATGTTCTTTGATCATATCAAAACACTCATAAACCCAAGTGTGCTCCAATTGACTTTGTGACATTTTGGTTGTTATGTGTAAACAATCTATTCTAAATCATTATTCAGAATTTTCTCTTTTAGCATATACGTATAAATACATCCACCCCTTTCCAAAACACAAAGTAATACAAAGCAATAAGTTTGTGAGTAATTAAGTCTAAACGAACTTGAGCACAGCGAATGGTAAATTTATAACTTCAATTTCAATAATTGAAATCTGACGGTAACATAGTTATCAATATGGTTCAATAAATTCTAACTACATTTATCTTTCTCATAAAGACAAACTGTGGACAATGAACATTTCATTTCGGATATAACTATCAAAATCACATCTTTATTAATAGTTGTCATGGAAGTGCAAACTTCTTGTCAGACCATGAACTTTCTAAAATATCCCTACATATAAGTTTTAAAATATTAATTTATCATTTCATATAATTTACCCAATAAGCTAGAAGATAAAATCTCCCTAAATTTTAGGCTTATTCGTACCTAGATGTTAATTCCATTTATTTAACGTAGTTGTTCAAATGTAAAATATTTCAAAAATGCTACTATGACAAAAAAAAGTTTTTGTCAAAAAGTACACCAGAGACAAAAAAAAGGAGGCCCACCCCTTGAATTACACAAATACCCCCCCTGAATTCAATGCTTACCCCCCTGAATTCCGGAATTACCCCCGTTTCTTACTTTTTGACAAAAAAAAATTCGGGCTTTCTAGCACTACCCAAATTATTTTTAGATAAATTAACCAATATCTTTAGTAATAATTATAATATAATTTGTGTCTCACTTTTTTATACCAGAATGAACTATAGAAAATGTCATTTTATGTCACTCAAAAAAAGATCCACCAATAAGATTTATTTATAAATTAAAATCATTATTCTACAAATATTATCAAATATAAATAACACTTAAAAATAAGATCTAATAAATAAAGTTTGTATATAAATTTTTAAATATTAAATTGTAATTCATATAGCCCTCGGTAAACTATGAGATAAAATCCTCTTATAACTATTTTAGAATTATTCAAACCTACATGTTAATTTCAATTATTTACGTAATTGTTCAAATGTTAGATCTTTCTATTTAAATCAACAAATGTCTTTAATTATAATTGTAATTCTTTAGTGTTTCACTTTTTTGTACCAACTGATTTATTAAAAATGTCTTTATTATATCACGTAAAAGATAAATTTTGTGGATATTTGTTTCGAATACACTTTTAGAAAAAATTGGATCTAACAACAAACAACTTTTACTATCTAAATCAAAGACAACTTTCATATTTTAATTAAGAAAAAGTCCAGATATTTTGAGCTAAGGACACACTTTGACATTTCACAAATAATAAAAATTAATTTAACAATGTTTTCTTGTGACTATAAGAATAAAAATTAATCAAGAAATATTTTTTGTTTTAGAATTATAAGATTACAATTATTTTAGAAAATTCACAACTCTTTAATACCCTCAGTTGCCTAGCTGTTGAAATAAACATCATATAGTTTCCAAACGGACAGTTACAAGTTAGCTTAAATTTATAGTTAATTGAATGGGAACAATCAAATTATGAGAGTAAACATACAGACCCTCGTCCAAGTGTGGAACCTTGCTAATGTGAATTTCTTCAAGGTAGAAAAGCCTGCTAAATGTTGCATAACAGATTACTAGAAGTAGAGATATCACATAATAGAGGGTTATAGTTTTATATTTAAGGATTTAGTACTTTAGCATTGTAGCAAAATACTATATCCTTTTATGTCAAAGCAAACTGATACAAAACAGGAATGTAAAATTTGTGTCTACAAAAAAGCATACTAAACGAATGACATCAATGCTAATATCTCCAGCTTCAACTCCTTCAATGGTAATAAGCAATACATTCCTTGCAGCACCACTAGTAGGCTTATTCCTAATTTCATGCCGGTTTGAGTACTGAATATACATGGTTTTGTCATGCATTTGTGCAAGCTCAGAGATGTAAGCATAAAATAAAACCACTGAGATAGGTTGATTAAGATCTGCTTAGAGATGCAGCATAATATACACATGGCTAAATTTTCAAGAGCTGATTCTAATTAGAATTCACAAAGTTCAAACTTGGATTTAATCGTAAATCAAAATTCAAATGATTGCCTTAGCCAAAAAATCGAATGATTTATACTCTAATATATGTGAATGTGCATATTCATATGGAAAAAATAGTTTGCCCCGTACAGATTATTAATTAACATTTTTGTATATGAAAACGGTATAATCATGATAATAATTTCAATTTTCACTTAATGATTTTATAGTCGAGTCTCTATGTCTAAATCTAAAGATTCGTGCTATCTCATGTTTTTTCCCATAATAATAATCATTCATTAAAACAACTTTACTCTAACCAGTATTCTAGTAACCAAGTTTAGACAATTTCTAATGAGCGGTCTTTGAATATTTGGATATCCTTCACCATATTTCTATAATAATTTGAGAAGAACATTGAGAGGTGCTATTTTATGTATAGAGCTACACAACTTGTGAATACAAGTTCCTTTTTTGTTATGTTTACATAAATATAAACATTTCCATTTCAACAAAGACATTGTTAATACCATCTCAGTGATGACCATAATCAAGATGAGGTACTGAGAATTCAAAGAGATTATAGATTTTAACAAATTTTGTTATGGATCATCTTATTAATTAAATCACCTCTATTTGGCGAATAGTATAGGTGAAATTTGAAGATTAGTACCGAGTATGATCATTCTTATCATTGTACTTCCTGCTTGTATTTAATACCAAGCATTTTGGGTTTTATAGTAAATGGTGTTTGAAATGACATTCTTTTTTACCCACCGCGATGATTGGTGAATATACTTATATCTCTGAGTCAAGTATAGCCATGTTTTCAAAGTATGAAAAGTATATGATTTGTGAATACATTTATTCCACTGAGATAAATATATGGATATGATTGACGAATATGAAAATAAAGAGATTTGTGAATATGCTTATTCTAATGAGATAATTATATGGAATTAATTTGTAAGAATCGATGAAATAATTTTGATGTAGAATTTAATTAAAAAGGGCAGAAGTTGCTAGTGTGCTTAACTGTACGACTATGGTTGATGGTTAAACAACCGACTATCACTTAATTCTCATTTAACTTATAACATGTTGGTTCAAGGAACCGTGATTAGAATCGGATCTGGGACTACTTCGAACACGCATTGCGTTCGAAACTGATTTGCAGGTGACTCGAGATTATACTTATATCTATGAAATGAAGGCATAGGCCTTCGGGCTGGAAAAGACTGCTTGTTGATGTCCTGGTTTGCATCTAGGATTATATTACATAATTTGAGCAGTGGTCACTACGTTCTGCAGATCTACATGATGCAAGGATTTCTTGTTACCAATCCTAGGTTGATACTAGATAGGACATGGTAAAAGAATTCCTTCAGTTTGTCTTATTATTGGGCAAGTTGTATGGATAATGTCTGACGCTGCTTTTCTTAGATCGTGAACACTGATTTTTACAAGTGTACATCTGTTTAGTGATAGAAAAGACAACTTCTCTTAGCTTAACACCTTTCTCTAAGACGTATGAGCTCGAAGATTGTATTTTATCAAAATTAATTAGTTATTGATGGAATGACGATGTGGCGTTCAAAATGAAAAAAGTACTCGGTGTAAGGTAGTAAGAGATTCTTAGCCTCAACAACTGAAGATAGCAGAAACATGGATGCAGTTAAGTGGGTAGCGCCCATTATCAGATGTTCATCATCCTTCTAGATCTCTCATTATATGTCAAGAAGTGGAGTATGTGAAAACCCGGATAAGTCAGCTACGACTGGGGTGATGACGTACTCGGGCAATGCACCACCTTCGGGTCTATGTAATTGTTCTAGCCTTGATAGAAACATGGAAGAAAGTGGTCCTCGATTCGTCCCTCTAAAGGTATTGTAATAACCCGGAAATTTGAGTCAATTTAAAAAATTTATTTTGGCAATTTTGATGAATTTTGATTATTTAAAATGAATTATTTTAAATAATAATGACGAGAAATTTATTTCGAATAGAATTAGAACGTATATATTTATACAGATCGTCATTTGAATATAAATATTTATTTTATAATTATAAAAGGAATTGAAATTGGCGCGGTAGTTCAAAAATTCGATTTCTAATTTCAAATGAATGTACAGGATTCAAAATAAACCGGATTTTAGTGAAACCAAAAATATTTGAATCTAATTGAGGATATCTTTCCAACGAATCCGAAAAATTGAAATTTCATAGCGGGAATCTGGAGATACGCCCAGTTGAAAATTCAGAAAAGTCGCTATGGAATTCTGGCCCTTAAAAATGGCCATTTTGCAAACGACCTTGGTTTTCGACGAAACCACTTTTGTTGGATCCGTGATGTCTAGTTATTGCTAGATTCCAAAATTCGTAATTTTTCGAATCAATATGTGAGCGTGGCAAAGGAAAACGCATTTAACCAGTTTCAGTTGATTTTAATCGACTAGAAAATGGCCATTTTTCAAACGGTCTCAGAATTTGACGAAATTAGTTTTGTTAGGACCGTATCGTCAATACGAAGCTAGAAATATTTTTTCGGGAATTTTTAGAGTTAGTATGTGGCACTGGTAAATTGAAATGTTCGTTTAAATTCAATATACATTGATTATTATTTTAATTTGAATGGAAACTGATCGTAATAAGTGAATTGGCTTACGAAACAAATCCCATTGTGTTCGGAATGGGGGTATTATGCTAAGGAAGACAATCGTTGGGTTCAAAACTAAGCTCGAATGAAAAGTCAACCCTTATGGAAAAATAAAATAAATATATATTATTATATATAATTCCTTATTCTCTCACTACCCTCCCCGTTCGTTTCATATCCAACGAACAAAATAAAAAAAATGGAGCCCTCCCCATCACCCCTACCCATGAATGCCCCCCTCCATTACCACCGCCGCCTCTGGCGCGGATCCCCCCTTTCCTCCTCTCGCCGCGAGCACCCAACCCCCCCCCCCCCACTTTTAAACCGACGTCGCCTGCCCCCCTTTCCCCACCAAAACCGACGTCGTCTGCCCCCCCGACCCACTGCCAGCGCCGCCTCAGGCGACAGAGCCACTCCCCCGGTCTTCCTCCCCGCTGTGGACCCCCCCTCTTCGATAAGCGACGAATTATAAGGTAATTTGTTAATTTAATTACTTAGTTTTAATTTGTTAAGTTTATTTAATAATGTAGATTTTAATTTCAATTTTATATAGAGACAAGCATAGATTTATGTTCAAAATTTTCATATCTGATTTCCATTTAATAAAAATATGATCTTTCGTTAGTAAAGATGGGATTTTTATCTAACGAAGAACATGGTTTTTGGCTAAGTAAAAAGATTAGATTTTTATCTTAGAAAAGATGTGATTTTTATATAGATAAAGAAGAGATTTTTTATGTATATAAAGTTAGGATTTTTAGTCGTGAAAAAAAAGAATTTTTAGCGATGTAAAGATAGAATTTTAGTGATGCAAGGATTTAATTTTTAACCACGTAGAGATATGATTTTTAACAACATAAAAATATGATTTTTATATCATAGGAAGAATAAAAGTATGATTTTTATTTATTTATATAGAGTAATAAAAATATAATTTTTATTATATTACTAGCGAGATAAAAATAGAATTTTTTATCTATATAGTAGCGGTATAAAAATGTGATTTTTATCCATATAGAGTGATTATAAAAATGTGATTTTTATATACATGGCAACAATATAAAAATGTGATTTTTTATATATATAGTGGCTACGGACAATGAAATTAACAAAAGGCGAGCACGACGAAGATTTTCTACATATGAAGAGTCGTGGAGATTGGTTTAGCTCTTGGTGAAAACTCCTCATATTTAAATTATTTTCTAGTTGAAATACATATTAGGATGTAGACGGTGCTTAGTAGCACCCGACACCCGTCGTCCACAGACCATTGATGGCTTGTTTGTTTGATTGTTGTATTGTGAAATTTGATTGTGTGATGTGGAGTGAAATAAAATATTTTATACTGGAAAATATTTTATAGTTAAAAATATAATTTTTAACGTGTATATAAAATGAATATTCGTGAACAAATCGACGATTTGTTTATATTCACTGTTTTGACTGATATTGATTGGGACGATAAATTTTACACATAGCCCAACTGCACAAATAAAAATATGTGTTAGTTGATTTGAAACCCCATACGGGTATTGGGATGATATTTGACGTACATTAATCCCGATTGTTTAGTTGTATGTCAATCGATGGGTTGACAGACTGTGTAAGCGTTAATTATTGATATTTAATGCTTATGCAGCTGTGTGGTACACTCTGGATGATGGTTGGTTATTTATCGTTGCTATTACATACATGTGTTGTAGAAAATCCATATGATTAACATTATATGGTAATTGATTGGGCCTCATTCCAATATAGAAAATATATATTCATATGTTGAATAGAAAATAAATATTCATATGTTGAATAAAAAAATAAATATTCATGTGTTGAATAGAAAATAAATATTCATGTGTTGAATAGAAAATAATTATTCATGTGTTGAATAGAAAATATATTCATGTGTTGAATAAAAATATTTATTCATGTGTTGAATAAAATATATATTCATGTGTTGAAGAAAATATTCATTTGTTGAATAGAATAACGAAGTTATTGAAATATATAAAGCTGTGTTGGTTAGATATGCGCCATTTTGACGCGAACGATATTTATATCAATTATATTCGTTTTTATAATGATTATAGAAAAAGAAGTGATTTCAAAATATAACGTTTTGAAAATATTATCATTTATAGATTAATGATATGGAATATTCAATTTTGATTAGAAATTGAATATGAAGTTGAAATTGTTTTGAAAACTAATTTAAAACGATTTATAAAATACGTTTTAAAAGGAAATCGACGAAATATATATAATATATTTATATTATATATATAATGGCCTGAATAGAACGCGCCGCGGCAGTTCGCGAATTTCGACCATTGACTTCGAATGGATATTGCGGGAGATCCGACCGCCGGATTCTCCTAAAACTGGAACCGTTGGGTTCGTACCGAAAAGAGCTTTCTAACGAATATTAGAAATTTGAAATCGGATGGTTGGATTTGGAATTATGTCCAAATCAAATTCGGAAAAGGTCGCTGTAAGTGCAGTTCGATGGCCGTTGATGGGAAATGACTGTACGGGCCTTGATAAAATTATTAAAAATAGTAATAATTTGTGTAAAATCAAAAGAAATGATTTATGAAGAATTGGGATGAAAAACTCCATATTTGAAAAGATAAAAATTGATTTTTATCGAAATAAACTAGTTTTGAACTAGAATTATAATTCTATTTATTTTTAAAATAAATAAAGTGGATTTGAAAGGGTTTTAAAAGTAACCAGAATTTCCAATAATTGAATTGGAATGCATTTGAATCGAAATTGTCTTTGGAATATTTCGATGTTGGATTTCGTGATTATACAGATAGTGTTATGGAAATTTGAAAGATATATTTATATCGTTATTTTAATATGATATTTGTTGGTCGTAGAATTTGATATTGAATATAAGCCGATATATTTTTCTATTCAGAGCCTTGTATTTAATATCAAATGGGAATTGGGTTTGTCGTGAATGGTGTCTTCATTAACACTGTTCTTAAACCCAGTTGGGAAAAAGATTAAATCTTTTTATTTAGATTTAATGAAGTGTACCAATTAAATGGTATTTAATTGGAATTGAATTTGAATTGATTTTTGGGTTTATCGTGAATGGTGTTTCAAATAACACTTGTTCTTTAACCCGATAATTAGTGGAATGTGATTTTGGGTTTATAGTGAGTCGTGTTTTAAATGACATTGGTTCTTTAACCGAGTTAAAGACAGGATGTGATTTCCTAAGATAAATAATCATTGATAATGATTATTGGGAAGATTAAAACCAAGTGGAGTTTTAATGAATCTTTAATTAGATTGAAATGATCGAGAATGGGGTATCACCAGTTTTGCTCTAGGCGATAGTTAAATCTTTAATTAGATTTGAACGTGAAATGGTAATTGAATTTACCTATAACACCGTGTTGTTAGATATGAAGTATTACCAGTTTTACTTCATGGGATGAATAGGTTGGGATTGGGAAATAAAATAAATGTTTACTTCGGTGTGGTTCGCTAATCCCGACTAGTTTGAATTGATATTCAAAGAAGATTAAAGAATAAATTTAAAGAATTTATCTTTGATTAAATTAATGGGAACCTTTCCCAAAGTATAAGAATATTTGAATAAAAGAATATTCTGAATTGGAATGAGGCGTATGTGGTGTTTGTGTAACACTTGTTTACTATATACGCGAGTTATTCAGAAAGACCGGGTTTATCCCATTCTGGATAACTGATTCGACGTGGTGTCGAGGATGAAGACGGTGGTCGAAGACCGGAGGTCTTCACGTCGTTTGGGTGATTACTGATGATCTTGATTGGGTCGTACACCCAAGAGGAGGGAATCAGTTGGTGGTCATCCAGACGTACTTGGAGATCGATGGATATGCGAGGTACTAGGTGCCTCCGGTTTCGTTCAGACCCAGAACGAACTTGTAAATGGACTGTGTGTCTGGCATTGGATTTTACTCTGTGTGATTGATTTCTTTCAAATATATATCTGTTTGGCAGCGGAGGATTTATTCTCTTGCTTAACGCCCTTCTCTGAGACGTACGAGCTCAGAGGTTATATATTGATGGATATTAAAGGCATGGAGTGAATTGCCTGTGTGGCATGCCTAAGTGGCAAATGATCAGGGCTTCTGTTGAAAAGCAGAGTCTTGTGGTTGATGATCAAAGCACGGCCTGTGTGGCATAGCTTTGTGTAGCGTGGATTCGCGAGCCTCACACGCCGGTGGTGAACTAGAAACGGGAGAGGACCTCAGGGAGGACATGCGTTTCTTTCTAGTTAGAAGTGGCGTCAGTGGTCTTACACGCCCTGACGAGTTTGACTGATGTGGTTGTTGCAGTTGTGAGGCGCCTCGGATATATCGGTGACTGTGTGGAGCCGATGGAGTCATTTGGCTCATTTACGCCCAAAGGGCGGGGAAACGCAGTGTTCAGGCATTTTAATCCACATCGGTGGACCGACCCTGACGATTCAAAGGTCACTCGAGCTCTGACCTGAGGGGCGGACTAGAGGCTCTCGAATCGGTAAGGACTATCTTTTGCCTTGGTTCACAGATGGAAATCCAACTTCCAATACGTGATATTTGCGGTTTTGATTGTGGAGCCTAGTATTGGCGACATGATATATGGTACCCATGCCGTCTATGATTAATACTTACGATTGAAATTGTTTTGACACTATACACTTATAGTAATAATAAAAGATGAAATTTAGCGTATCAAGCATTCTTTGACTATTATAAGGTAAAACCCTGTCCTTCGGCTTGCGTTGCATTGTGTGATGGGACCTGGGTCTTATAATAGCTTCATTTTTCTTTATTTAGCATTGCGCTGTTTGTTTTATGCACTAGTATTCTTGGGAGGAAACCCATTCCGTGTTATACGGCGTGGTCCATTGATTTACCTAACTTTTTTTTTGATGCAAAAAGGTAGTGAATCGCTAGATTCACGCCTTCATTCATTCATTCATTAAACATAAAACAAGTACAACGTGTTCAGCATGCATAGAACTAGCTACTAGTTACAAATATTTACATAAATATGTACAACCAAAAATACATGCATGCAGGCATGTTTACATAGTGACCAACATATATATATAACAACTACATAGCAGCATGCGAACCCAGTAAAATGAAGTGTGGCATCATCAAGCTCTGCTACCACGAGCCCTATCCATCACTCGAGCGCCGATTGTGTCTACAAACTTGATCTCCTCCTTGCCTGACCAAAGAGAAACAAAATTAAGGATGCGAAAAATAACTGAGTTGGGCCGTTTCATTTTGCATTTATACTTTCGTGAGTTGCGTTCATGCCAGAGGATCCAAACATAAGCAAAGTTCAAAAGGGAAAACATATGGCGCATGTTAGTGTCAGGTAATGTAATAATAGTGCTATGCCAGAAAAGAAATTGATCGGTGATGAAGTGAGACCAGTCTAAGCAGATATTAAGGCTAACTAAACACTTCGTCCACACACAAAAGGCGAAATCACAATCAACAAAAAGATGCTGGTAATCCTCGTCGTCGTCAGTGCAAAAAACACATCCCCCAGTAACATGAACACCTTTTTGCCGTAATCTTTTCACTGTATTAAGCTTGTTGTGCATGATCATCCACATATGAATCCTGACCTTAGCGGGTAAAGCCTTAAAACTCCACATTCTCATGAATCCATCATACTTTCTTCCTGTGAAGTTCATCATCTTATAAAGTGCGCTCACGCGAAAGTTATTTCCACCAATCTTCCATACAAATTCATCTTCCTCATTACCATGAAGATGTACATCTTCTAGCAAACGAATCAGTCCACATAGCTGAAGCAAAGCATTACCAGCCACAATGCGACAGAAGGACAGGTTCCATTTAAAACTGGCAGAATTCGCATTAAACATTGCACAGACTGAAGCACTTTTGTTGCATGCAATAGCAAACAGATCGGCAAATTCATCACGCAAAAGGATAGGGAGCAACCAGCAGTCAGACCAGAAAGAGACGCTGCGACCATTTTTAACCTAACTTTAAAATAACTGGAATGATATTTACCTAACTTTAAAATAAAGATTAATAACTGTTTTAGTTCTTACACCAGTCCCATGACTCACCTGGAGTTTATTGTTTTAACCTAAACTCTGGGTGCCCTTATTTTGACACGGGCAGCTAGTAGTTTTGGTTTTGCAGATTTATATTCACAGGATCCTGATTTGTAGCTGGAATGATATCCGAAAAGCTCTGTATCCGTATATCTCCTTCAGTTGTGCTTTGTATTATTTTCCGTTGCTATGTAATGTATTGTAATCTCTGATATTTTATGATGTGTAATATTGATTCATACTCTGTATATTCTTGTATTCTGATGGAATTGTTGTAATTAACAATGAAATGTTCTTTCGTCTGCGTTCTTTTGTGTGTTTTTCTCAAAGTATCCGTGCTTTCCTTACCGGGGAAGTTACGGGTCATTATAGTGGTATCAGAGCTTTGGTTTACAGAGCTCGGAGAACAAGACACGTTAGAACCAAATGAAAGAATTCATCTGAAATTGGATTAGTAATATCCAATGGGAATGACTCGTTAGAGATGGGATCAGTAGTATCCTAGAACGAGTGTGAAGAGTAGTGTTTTGAAAATTAAAAGTGAAAAAAAAATTGTTTTGAAAAATTTAAATCAATTATTCGTATTTGATTATTTATTTGTATTGATTTGGACAATCCAGTATATAAAGATTTTGCGTATACGTCTGATCCGCGTGCATTCGAAGTTTTAACATACTGGATAGATATAGAATCACACTCTAGTCGCTCGAAGATGATTCTGATGATCGCTCGAGCATCATCAAAATTTATTTTCGTGTTTCGAAGATGTGATATCTATATATTTCCAATTGACTGGTGTGAGAACCAAAGTTAGATAGGGCTTATTGTTGTGATTTGGCATCAAAAATATGATTTTTGACTATGTATCAAAATTATGAATTTGAAAAGATAATCAACTAATTGATTGCTGATTGTATTGTTTGATTATTGATTGATTAATTAAATGTTGAACCGTTAGCCAAATTGATCAAATAGTGAGTTATATTGAAAATTTGTCACATTTGCATGCATGTATATGTACTTACATTGAACATGTCAAAGCAAGGAGGCTAGAGAAGAAGAATAAAATTGTTTGCCCGACAAATAGGTACATGTTTACAAATTTATTGGGTTTGGATGATTTAATGAGCCGCTTGGCTGTTTCTTTTTCTTTTTGGATTGATGAGGGCCATGGGAGGCTATTTGAAATATCCCGAAGTCCCCGGTGCAGGGGAGGTTATGGCGAAATTTTTCGGAAATTTAGGGTGTTAGCCAAATTTTTGAAAAATTTGAAAAGTTCTTAGAAACTGAAAAGTTGAAAAACTTAAGCCATAATGGAAATAGTGAAAGTTGCGTTGATTTGTGAAACAACTTTCGGCTTAGTTCCTTTTCAGGGACGAAAAGTTTTAAGTGGGGGAGATTGTAATAACCCGGAAATCTGAGCCAATTTAAAAATTTTATTTTGGCAATTTTGATGAATTTTGATTATTTAAAATGAATTATTTTAAATAATAACGACGAGAAATTTATTTCGAATAGAATTAGAACGTATATATTTATATAGATCGTCGTTTGAATATAAATATTTACTTTATAATTATAAAAGGAATTGAAATTGGCGTGGTAGTTCGAAAATTCGATTTCTAATTTTAAATGAATGTACAGGATTCAAAATAAACCGAATTTTAGCGAAACCAAGAATATTTGAATCTAATTGAGGATATCTTTCCAACGAATCCGAAAAATTGAAATTTCATAGCGGGAATCTATAGATATGCTCAGTTGAAAATTCAGAATAGTCGCTATGGAATTCTAGCCCTTAAAAATGGCCATTTTGCAAACGACCTCGGTTTTCGATGAAACCACTTTTGTTGGATCCGTGATGTCTAGTTATTGCTAGATTCCAAAATTCATAATTTTTCGAATCAATATGTGAGCGTGGCAAAGGAAAACGCGTTTGACCAGTTTTAGACGATTTTAATCGACTAGAAAATGACCATTTTTCAAACGGTCTCAGAATTTGACAAAATTAGTTTTGTTAGGACCGTATCGTCAACACGAAGCTAGAAATAATTTTTTGGGAATTTTTAGGGTTAGTATGTGGCCCCGGTAAATTGAAATGTGTGTTCAAATTCAATATACATTGATTATTATTTTAATTTGAACGGAAACTAATCGTAACAAGTGAATTGGCTTATGAAACATATCCCACTGTGTTCGGAATGGGGGTATTACGCTGGGGATGACAGTCGTTGGGTTCGAAACTGAGCTCGAATGAAAAGTCAACCCTTATGGAAAAATAAAATAAAATAAAAATATATCATTATATATAATTCCTTATTCTCTCACTACCATCCCCGTTACTTTCAGATCCAACGAACGAAATTAAAAAAAAATGGACCCCCCCCCCCCCCGTCGTCCCTACCCACGAACGCCGCCCCCCCTCCATCACCACCGCCGCCTCTGGCGCGGATCCCCCCCCCTCTCCTCCTCTCGCCGCGAGCACCCAACCCCCCCACTTTTAAACCAACACCGCCTTCCCCCCTTTCCCCACCAAAACCGACGCCGCCTGCCCCCTGACCTACCTCCAGCACCGCCTCAGGCGACAAAGGCACACCCCCGGCCGTCCTCTCCGCTGTGGACCTCCCCTCTTCGACAAGCGACGAATTATAAGGTAATTTGTTAATTTAATTACCTATTTTTAATTTGTTAAGTATATTTAATAATGTAGATTTTAATTTCAGTTTTATATAGAGACAAGCATAGATTTATGTTCAAATTTTTCATATATGATTTCTATTTAATAAAAATATGATCTTTCGTTAGTAAAGATGGGATTTTTATCTAACGAAGAACATGGTTTTTGGCTAAGTAAAAAGATTAGATTTCTATCTTAGAAAAGATGTGATTTTTATATAGATAAAGAAGAGATTTTTTATGTATATAAAGTTAGGATTTTTAGTCGTGAAAAAAAATAGAATTTTTAGCGATGTAAAGATAGAATTTTAGTGATGCAAGGATTTAATTTTTAACCACGTAGAGATGTGATTTTTAACAACATAAAAATATGTTTTTTATATCATAGGAAGAATAAAAATATGATTTTTATTTATGTAGAGTAATAAAAATATAATTTTTATTTTATTACTAGCGAGATAAAAATAGAATTTTTTTATCTATAAAGTAGCGATATAAAAATGTGATTTTTATCCATATAGAGTGATTATAAAAATGTGATTTTTGTATACATGGCAACAATATAAAAATGTGATTTTTATATATGTAGTGGCTACGGACAATGAAATTGACAAAAGGCGAGCACGGATAAGATTTCCTACATATGAAGAGTCGTGGCGATTGTTTTAGCTCTTGGTGAGAACTCCTCACGTTTAAATTATTTTCTAGTTTAAATATATACTAGGATGCAGACGGTGCTTAGTAGCACCCGACACTCGTCGTCCACAGACCATGGATGGCTTGTTTGTTTGATTGTTGTGTTGTGAAATTTGATTGTGTGATATGGAGTGAAATAAAATATTTTATACTGGAAAATATTTTGTAGTTAAAAATATAATTTTTAACGTGTATATAAAATGAATATTTATGAACAAATCGACGATTTGTTTATATACACTGTTTTGACTGATATTGATTGGGACGATAAATTTTACACATCGCCCAACTGCACAAATAAAAATATGTGTTTGTTGATTTGAAACCCTACACGGGTATTGGGATGATATTTGACGTACACTAATCCCGATTGTTTAGTTGTATGTCAATCGATGGGTTGACAGACTGCGTAAGCGTTAGTTATTGAAATTTAATGCTTATGGAGTTGTGTGGTGCACTCTGGATAATGGTTGAATATTTATCGTTGCTATTACATACATGTGTTGTAGAAAATCCATATGATTAACATTATATGGTAATTGATTGGGCCTCATTCCATTATAGAAAATATATATTCATATGTTGAATAGAAAATAAATATTCATATGTTGAATAGAAAAATAGATATTCATGTGTTGAATAGAAAATAAATATTCATGTGTTGAATAGAAAATAAATATTCATGTGTTGAATAGAAAATATATTCATGTGTTGAATAAAAATATATATTCATGTGTTGAATAAAATATATATTCATGTGTTGAAGAAAATATTTATTTGTTGAATAGGATAACGAAGTTATTGAAATATATAAAGTCGTGTTGGTTAGATATGCGCCATTTTGATGCGAGCGATATTTATATCGATTATATTCGTTTTTATAATGATTATAGAAAAAGAAGTGGTTTCAAAATATAACGTTTTGAAAATATTATCATTTATTGATTTATAATATGGAATATTCAATTTTGATTAGAAATTGAATATGAAGTTGAAATTGTTTTGAAAACGAATTTAAAACGATTTATAAAATACGTTTTAAAAGGAAATCGACGAAATATATATAATATATTTATATTATATATATAATGGCCTGAATAGAACGCGCCGCACCGCGACAGTTCGCGAATTTCGACCATTGACTTCGAATGGATATTGCAGGAGATCCGACCGTCGGATTCTCCTAAAACTGGAACCGTTAGGTTCGTATCGAAAAGAGCTTTCTAACGAATATTAGAAATTTGAAATATGACGGTTGGATTTGGAATTATGTCCAAATCAAATTTAGAAAAGGTCGCTGTAAGTGCAGTTCGATGGCCGTTGATGGGAATCGACTGTACGGGCCTTGATAAAATTATTAAAAATAGTAGTAATTTGTGTAAAATCATAAGAAATGATTTATGAAGAATCGGGATGAAAAACTCCATATTTGAAAAGATAAAAATTGATTTTTATCGAAATGAACTAGTTTTGAACTAGAATTATAATTCTATTTATTTTTAAAATAAATAAAGTGGATTTGAAAGGGTTTTAAAAGTAACCAGAATTTCCAATAATTGAATTGGAATGGATTTGAATCGTAATTGTCTTTGGAATATTTCGATGTTGGATTTTGTGATTATACAGATAGTATTATGGAAATTTGAAAGATATATTTATGTCGTTATTTCCAATACGATATTTGTTGGTCGTAGAATTTGATATTGAATATAAGCCGATATATTTTCTATTCAGAGCCTTGTATTTAATATCAAATGGGATTTGGGTTTGTCATGAATGGTGTCTTCATTAACACTTTTCTTAAACCCAGTTGGGAAAAAGATTAAATCTTTTTATTTAGATTTAATGAAGTGTACCAATTAAATGGTATTTATTTAGAATTGAATTTGAATTGATTTTTGGGTTTATCATGAACGGTGTTTCAAATAACACTTGTTCTTTAACCCGATAATTAATGTAATGTGATTTTGGGTTTATAGTGAGTCGTGTTTTAAATGACATTGGTTCTTTAACCCAGTTAAAGACAGGATGTGATTTCCCAAGATAAATAATCATTGATAATGATTATTGGGAAGATTAAAACCAAGTGGAGTTTTAATGAATCTTTAATTAGATTGAAATAATCGAGAATGGGGTATCACCAGTTTTGCTCCAGGAGATAGTTAAATCTTTAATTAGATTTGAACGTGAAATGGTAATTGAATTTACCGATAACACCGTGTTGTTAGATATGAAGTATTACCAGTTTACTTCATGGGATGAATAGGTTGGGATTGGGAAATAAAATAAATGTTTACTTCGGTGTGGTTCGCTAATCCCGATTAGTTTGAATTGATATTCAAAGAAGATTAAAGAATAAATTTAAAGAATTTATCTTTGATTAAATTAATGGGAACCTTTTCCAAAGTATAAGAATATTTGAATAAAAGAATATTCTAAATTGGAATGAGGCGTATGTGGTGTTTGTGTAACACATGTTTATTATATACACGAGTTATTCAGAAAGACCGGGTTTTCCCATTCTGGATAACTGATTCGACGTGGTGTCGAGGATGAAGACGGTGGTCGAAGACCGGAGGTCTTCACGTCGTTTGGGTGATTACTGATGATCTTGATTGGGCCGTACACCGAAGAGGAGGGAATCAGTTGGTGGTCGTCCAGACGTACTTGGAGATCGATGGATATGCGAGGTACTAGGTGCCTCCGGTTTCGTTCAGACCCAAAACGAACTTGTAAATGACTATGCGTCTGACATTGGATTTTACTCTGTGTGATTGATTTCTTTTAAATATATATCTGTTTGGCGGCGAAGGATTTATTCTCTTGCTTAACGCCCTTCTCTGAGACGTACGAGCTCAGGGGTTATATATTGATGGATATCAAATGCATGGAGTGAATTGCCTGTGTGGCATGCCTAAGTGGCAAATGATCAGGGCTTCTGTTGAAAAGCAGAGTCTTGTGGTTGATGATCAAAGCACGGCCTGTGTGGCATAGCTTTGTGTAGTGTGGATTCGCGAGCCTCACACGCCGGTTGTGAACCAGAAACGGGAGAGGACCTCAGGGAGGACATGCGTTTCTTTCTAGTTAGAAGTGGCGTCAGTGGTTTTACATGCCCTGACGAGTTTGAGTTATGTGGTTGTTGCATTTGCGAGGCGCCTCGGATATATCGGTGACTGTGTGGAGCCGATGGAGTCATTTGGCTCATTTACGCCCCAAAGGGCGGGGAAACGCAGTGTTCAGGTATTTTAATCCACATCGGTGGACCGACCCTGACGATCCAAAGGTCACTCGAGCTCTGACCTGAGGGGCGGACTAGAGGCTCTTGAATCGGTAAGGACTATCTTTTGCCTTGGTTCACAGATGGAAATCCAACTTCCAATACGTGATATTTGCGGTTTTGATTATGGAGCCCAGTATTGGCGACATGATATATGGTACCCATGCCATCTATGATTAATACTTATGATTGAAATTGTTTTGACACTATACACTTATAGTAATAATAAAAGATGAAATTTAGCGTATCAAGCATTCTTTTGCTATTATAAGGTAAAACCCTATCCTTCGACTTGCGTTGCATTGTGTGATGGGACCTGGGTCTTATAATAGCTTCATTTTTCTTTATTTAGCATTGCGCTGTTTGTTTTATGCACTAGTATTCTTGGGAGGAAACCCGTTCCGTGTTATATGGCGTGGTCCCTTGATTTACCTAACTTTAAAATAAATATTAATAACTGTTTTAGTTCTCACACCAGTCCCTTGACTGGTCTGGAGTTTATTGTTTTAACATAAACTCTGGGTGCCCTTATTTTGACATGGGCAGCTAATAGTTTTGGTTTTGCAGATTTATATTCACAGGATCCTGATTTACAGCTGGAATGATATCCGGAAAGCTCTGTATCCGTATATCTCCTTCAGTTGTGCTTTGTATTATTTTCCTCTACTATGTAATGTATTGTAATCTCTGATATTTTATGATGTGTAATATTGATTCATACTCTGTATATTCTTGTATTCTGATGGAATTGTTGTAATTAACAATGAAATGTTCTTTCGCCTGCGTTCTTTTGTGTGTTGTTCTCAAAGTATCTGTGCTTTCCTTACCGGGGAAGTTACGGGTCATTATAGGTATACTATACGAGGAGAGGTAGTGCCTTATCTTGCTATCTATGGGGATCCATTCCCAATATGTGTCATGTTTTTGTATGAAGAGCCTGATAGGAGCGTGAAATTTAATTATAGGTAATAATTTCGCATATATGTATTATTTTATTGTAAGATGATTAAATGGACATTAAATAATACCACCTGATTTGATATAAAATATTTGGTTATTATAAGGAAAAATCATGTGTCATGTTTATGTGTGGTCATGTCATATGAAAGCTCCATTTTTTTAAAAGATTTTCACAAATTAAGCAAGTTGCTTATGATGTAATTTTTCTCACTATGGTATTCCAAATCAAACCAGGCGTTATTTCACTTATTGCTCAGATAAGACCGAATATATTTTTTGGATTTGCTTGGATAGAGGACCCTCGAGTCGAGACATATTCTTAAATTTCTTGTAGCATATATTTTTCTATTATGATAAAATGATTGATTTTGTATTTTCATTGTGCTATGTATTGCACGTATCAACATTTGTGAGGACATGTTATTATAACTGTCCAAGTTGATTCATTAATTGTACTATAATCATATATGCATATGGGTGTACATATAGTTTACTCTTTTACGGGAAAGAGTGTAGTTATATTATATTTTCTCATCTGCTATGATATTTTGTATCTACTCCGATTCTGATATTGTTGTCTTCTTCTTTCTGCTATTCCAAAGTTTCTTTCTTATTTCTCACCTTTAATTCCATTCTCCCAAACTTCTTACTTGTTTTTGCTAATCGATTGTCGAGCTGAGCTGTGGAAATAAGCATGTCATTTCACTTGGTATCAGAGCCTTGACTTATTGATTACCAAGGTCTAATTATCATACCTGATGAATTTTATTTGGTATTTGAGTTTTGGTTTAGCGAAGACCAAAGTCCAATCGGTGATAATCCATTATAAATGGAGTCAGTAATACTCTAGACTGGGTTTTTCTGAGAGTGTGTGTGTGTATATGATAACATATTTGTTACTGAATATTAAAATGTTTTGAATTATTTCAAAATGTGGTAATGAAATAATTTTACCAAGATTTTGGAATATTTTATATTTGCAACAAAATATTTTCATATTAAATATGTTTAATGGATGGTTAGTCTGACTGGTAATGATGGTATGTAATTATTATCGTTGATTGATTGATTAGTCATGCTCATTCACTTTGGAGCATTGACTATTATTGATTGGTTGGTAGTTGTACTGACCAATCTATGGGTATTGACTACCTTATTTGGATAAGAGTAATCTTATCATTTTCTTACATATGTTAGTTAAGAGTGAATATAAATGAAGTCATTTAATAATGAATTTAAACGAGAAAAAGAATGAAATGGAATATTCGAAGATTTTGAACTGTCAAGTTTCCAAGTTGAATTTGTGAATTTAATAAACTTTTGCAATAAGAGCATAAATTTATAATTTATAAATTTAACGAAGATTTTAATAAATTAATCAAATTTAATCAAAACGAACTCGTCGCACGGCGGTAGTTCGTAGTTTTCTGTTTTTGAAGTTTAAATGAATGTATAAGATTCGATGTAAGTTGGAACTCTTTGAAACAAGAATCTTCTAGACCCACTGGAATTTAGTTTTCTAATGAAAGTAAAAATTTCAAATTTCATCTTGAAGATTTTCAGATATATCGAAATCATATATTTAGAAAAATCGTGGTTTGGTATTTCATAAACCAAAACTAAATAATTAATTGAAATGGAATTTTTTGAGTTATAAAATACGAACTTTCATTAATAAATACACATGCTAGGTATGTTGACTTGTTTGATTTTCAGATAGAGTGAGAGGTTGTAGAATAGATACAAGTTTGTAATATTATTGATAGAGAATTAATCGCAGAATGTATACGGTACTGTGCTTTATATATATGGAGTGCATAACGGTAACAAGTTATAAGGGGAAAATAATATATTATGAGTTGGATCCTTATCATGTTACGCAGCATGATGTGTATGAACGAGCTGGATCCTTATCACCCCCCTCCCCCTCAAACCTAATTTACTAGATTAGGGTTGTAGCCGAAGAAGGATATGAAAGAGGCGAATAACATTCTTGCGCCGCCAGCACAATAGAGAAGCAAATCCAAGCTGCTAGGTTAACAGTAGATTCGAGGGAGAGAGAGCTGGACATTATTCAGGTAGATAAGTCAAGGCAGTGGAACGCAGCTTTGCTTCTTCCTAGTCTACATTCAATTCATGTTTCAGCTGTGAAAATGTTGTATTTGGTAAGGGTTTGGTAAGTATATATGCCTTCTGACACTTCGACAGTATGTATCCTACTTTAATTTTCCCGCTAATGACTTGCTCCCTGATAAAGTATAGGTCCAGTTCGATGTGTTTAGTTTTTGAGTGCAATATTAGGTTTGCTGTAAGAGCTATTGAACTGACATTCTCGCACCACACCGTGGATTTCTTGTCAGTCTCTATTTTGAGTTCACTTAATAGAGATTGTATCCATAATATTTTTGTTGCACTACTTGCCACACTCCTGAATTCTGCTTCAATACTTGAACGAGACACAGTGTTTTGCTTTTTTGCGCACCAGGATACTGGGTTTTTTCCCACAAAGATGCAGTATTCTGTTGTTGATTTTCTGTCGTCTTGATCAGTTGCGCAGTCTGCGTCTTCATAAGCATTTATAGCTAATGATTTGCTGGTCTGCAGTATTAGTCCTTGATTAGTAGCGCCTTTGGGGTATCGTAGAATTCTTTTAACTGTTGTCCAGTGATCATCTGTAGGCCACTGCATGTATTGACTCCCCTTATTGACACTATAAGCAATGTCAAGTCATGTAATTGTGACATATTGTAAGGCTCCTACTATGCTTCGATATAGTTTTGGATTTTGGAATGGTTGTCCCTTGAGAGTTCCTGTATTCTAGTTTGTGTGCATTGTATGGTCTTAACCAAGGAAAACACTGGCATCCAAAAACTTTTAGGTGATTGTAGTATGGTCTAACATTGTACAACACTTCCTATGGGCACTTGAAATTAAGTATTTTAGTTGGCATGATGTTGATCAAGTACATAGCACTGTTGAATGCCTCTGGCCAGAACTTCAGTGGTACAGAGGTTTTCGCAAGCAATGTTAGACAAGACTCTATAATGTGTCTGTGTTTTCTTTCAATAAAACCATTTTGTTCTGAGGTGTATGGACATGTAATTCTGTATTCATCCCCTTGTTTTGAAAAAATTGTTTTAGTTGAAGGAATTTTGTTCCTCCATCAGTTTGAACTTTCTAACTTGGTGACCAACTTGTTTTTCAATAGTATTTATAAATTGCATGGTAATATTGTTTACTTCAGCTTTTGATTTTAAAAAGTAAATCCATACAAATATAGAGTAAACATCAATTAAGGAAATGTAATATGTCTCACAGCGCATAGGATAAAATATAATAACAACATACTTGACATAAAACAGGTAAGACAGTGCATAAGCTGGAAATAAACTAACATAGCAGCGGAAAATCCAAATACAGCTTATGATCCAAAGCCAACATTATTACAACTTTTCAAACTGTCTCAAAAACAAAATCAAGATAAAGGAGGTACACTACTAATGCCCAAGTAGCGACCACCAACGACACAGGGAGAATATCTATATATCATACGTGGAAGCCTCCTGCTCGCCTCCGAATCAGCCACTCGCGCATCACCAGCTAACTTGTCTCTAGTCTGCTCGTGTGAGCACCCAGAGTAATAAGAAGAGACATAAAACTCTGGGTCAGACATAAAGTCTGGTATGAGCGATAAGCATCTAAACAGAACAATAACAGGTATACTAAACCATACCTGAACCTGGACCTGCAACCAAAGAGTTAGCACTACATACTGTATAACACTCTAAGGTGCCATTTCAAATGGTGTAAAGATAACGGGGTGGGGGTGTGCATGTCATAGTGATGACAAAGAATCAAGCATAACAACCATCCTCATATCTCTCACTCAGTGCGTAAAGCATACGATATTCACCACTTCGATCACCTCAATACTTTGCTATGATCACCTTGCCCCATGAAGTCATAAATGGCTTCACTGCACTGATACATAGCCACTAATCCTTCGCTATGTCCATTTTGCCCTATGGAGTCGCAATGACCCCACTGCACTGGCTCATAGCCTCACTAATCCTTTACTATGTCCACTCTGCCCCATGGACTCGCAATGACCCCACTGCACTAGCTCATAGTCTTACTACGATCACTTTGCCCCTCGGGTCATAATGACTCTACTGCACTGATAACGTAGTCTTGCTACGATCACTTTGCCCCTCTAGTCATAGTGACTCTACTGCACTGATAACGTAGCCCATCATTCATTTCAGTGGTGAATCGAAGTTATGAACGTCGACAACTCCTTAGCACACGTCCCGCAGCAAAACCCAACCATGAAGTGAACTCATTGGTTCCCAACTGGATCCCGAGCTCTAACTTCCATTTGGACTACCTTTGCATCTCGGGTTATTGGTCATCACTGGATCGGTTCGGATTTCCCCCTTAATCATCAGTTCAGTTCGGATCGGAATGCTCCTTCTTCACTGGATCGGGTCGGATACCTCAAGCTCCCTCACGGTACGTCGTTTCGGATCGGCAGACGTCGCCCCTTGCGGATCGGGTCGGGTTCTTCAATTCCATTCACCACGAGTCGGTTCGGTTCGGAGGTGACCATGCGGGTCGGATCGGATGATGCATGCTACGAGAAGTGCAAGTGGATCAAAGTTTCTCCATTTATTGTTGTCCTCCTCTGTCCGGATCGGGGTGTGGAGCGCAAGAGCGGATCGGAGCTTCTGAATTCGAGTGGGGATTCGGATCGGGTCCTCCTAACCGATCCGATCTGGTTCGGATGTCTTCCTGCACTTTTTCCAGCAAGCAGTTTACGCCACTCGACGGCGTTTTCGACCATTCCAACTATTCTAATCAATCACAAAGCATATCATACGGTCATAGCAACATGTATAATCAACCACAAACACCAAAACAATAATATGATAGGTTAAAATGGATCAAACATAGCCAAAACCCCATATTTTCCCTTAAGCATGTTTAAGTGAAACTAATGATATGGTTAGCAAAACTTAACCAAATTAACCCAAATTCATATCAGCGGTCTAAAACATCATTTCGAATTTTATAAATATTTTTCCAGAATTTTATCATGTTTAAATTGGCTAATTATCACAAATTACCCTTAATTAGCCATAATTAGTGAGGAACTATGCAAATCACTCACCTTTGCCACAAATAAAACTTAGATCTGAAATAAATCTCTGATTTGGTGCGAATCCCAATGCTAAACAGCAGCTCTAATCTTGATTTGGTGTTGATCTCTCTTGATTTGATGTTGCTAAGCCCAATCTTCAAGTAGAAAGTGATTTAGAGGTTGGAGGCCATTTTTAGGGTTTTTAAGAGGTAAGTGGAGGCTAGAAAGCTAAAGTAGAATGAATCTCTAACTCTTTTCAGCCTCCCCATAACCCTAATGCCGAAATGGGTTATGGGCCCATTCACTAATCACCCTATTTGGCCCGGTTAAGCAGTTTTTCACCTTCCAAACGTTATTTCAGCCATATCTCCCAAACGGTAAGTCCGTTTTTCATATGTGACCACTCTACGGAAAGGTAAACCATCAAACGAATCTAATGGAAGTGGTTTCAGGTCAAAATTCCTTTCCGATCAAAAGTTATGGCCGAAACAAGGTCAGCTAGGGGCAAAACGGCCATTTAAAAATCGACAAAAATCATAAACATGGGAAATGGCTCTAATGATTGTTTCCCAAAGTTATATGACCATACGACTTCATATAGGAAAGAAATAAATATTCTACGATCCTCCGATGCGTAGAATGCAGGTTGTTACACAAATTATAGAAGATCCTCCACATAGTAAAATTTTCCGATTTCAATCAAAACGGAATGATCCTTTTGTGTGTTCACATAATAGAAAAGTCCTTCAAGTTTGGCGTGCGAATATTGATTGGTCTCCGGTCCTATCTATTCATGCAGTGGTAAATTATATTGGAAAATATGCCGCAAAAGCAGAGCCAGTTCATAGATACGTTCAGAGCAATAGTCGAAAACGTTCGTCGTCCGTGTCAAACTTCTACGTCTGCAATAACAAAACTTCTACTTAAAATTGTATCAGAACGAGATATTTCTGCACAAGAGGTATGTCATCTTTTGATGTCTTACCCACTTGTACATTCATCTAGAACCATGGTGCAACTAACAGTAAGTGAGAAAAACATGTTATCAACAATTATACGACGTCGAAATGGTGCAAAAGATGAAGATACGGTCGAATCAGATCCAAATTTTAATGCAAGGTATATGGATCGGCCAAGCCAATATGAAAATCTTTCACTTTTTAATATGGCAAAAAACTATCTCTACTATAATAAAGGTTGGCATAAGCTTCAAACTGAGGCGGTGGTTCGAATTATACCAGATCTAAGTAGTAAAATTTCTCCACTTAGTGATAAATGGGAACTTTTCTGTGAACAGCAGGTATTCATTATTTACTGCATTTGCATTCTTTGTTGATTCAGCTTTTCTACTTTTTATGAATTCTTCTCAAAACATCATATGTTTTTACTTGTATGTCACACGGTTAATCGTGTTTTGTAATTCGTAATATTTACACAATTCTGGATTATTACTCTTACTTCTAATCATTACATACAGGTGCTATTGCATCATCACTATCGAAATCTAAATGAAGCAAGAGGAAGCTTCGAGAAATGGTCTCAAAGATATGTTGATTTGGGTTTAATTCAACCTGATGCATTTCCAAATGCTATTGAAGACGAGTTTGAAGTTGATGATGATATTACAAATGATAATGAAGAAAATCAGCAAGAGGAATGGATGATTGCAGCATCGATGGGACCTCTATTTGTTGATGGAGGAGAGGTAGAAATGGGTTTAAGAGATTTTGATACCTCACATAATTGGAATGAATCGCTTCAACGGTATCGTAATATAGATGTTGAACGCAATTTTATACATGTCAATTTGCGTTCAACTGCTGAATATACAAATGAAACTATGAACAATTGTACTGACATTCCTTTAGATATGTTATCAAACGATCAGCGAATTGCACATGACATAGTATATAAAACTATATCGCAAGGAAAATCAATTCGAATGATCATATGTGGTGGAGCTGGTACAGGAAAATCAACTCTTATAAACGTCATTGTTCGTACAATTATTAGTCATTTTGGAAGTAGTAAAGTGGTTAGCATTATGGCTCCAACCGGAGTGGCCGCATTCAACATTGGTGGCAGTACTATCTATCATGAACTTTCAATCTTTACAGAAAGAAAGTCATGCTATAAAGAAATTTCAGGAAAGAAATGTCGTCGTATGCAAGAAGAATTTAAAGATACCAAGTTGATTATAATTGACGAATATAACATGCTTGGTAGAATAATGTTTGCGAATGTTGATTTACGTTGCCGTGATATCTTTCCAGTGAATGACTTGTTCGGTGGTGTTTCGGTTGTCTTAGTTGGTGATATGCGACAACTACCTCATGTGTGTGATAGTTCATTGTACCTGAAAGGTGGAAATCTCTTGCAACAACGTGGAGGAATCACATATTCAGGTTTCAATAAGTGTGTAAGCCTATCATATGTATTTCGCCAAGCTGGAGATAAGCAGCTACCTTTACGGCAGGCTTTAGAAAGATTAAGTAGAGGTGCGTCTACTTTAGATGATTGGAAACTATTCAAAACAAGAGATTGGGCATTGCTATCGAACGAAGTTAAACAGACTTTTAAGAACGCTCTTTATCTTTTTCCAACAAGGACGGCTGCAAATGAACACAACAAAAATCGTCTAATTGAACTTGGAAAACCCATTGCACGTATTCCTTCAATAAATAACTGTGAAACAGCATCTAACGCTTCTTCTGATGATGCAAAAGGTTTAGAAAAATATGTTTATCTCTCAGTAGGTGCACGAGTGATGTTGCGGTCAAATCTTTCAGTGCAAAATGGGTTAGTCAACAGTGCAATGGGTACTGTTGTCGATATCGTGTACTCTCATTCATCAAGCTCTCCTAATGATCAACCGCTGGCAGTGATGGTGGATTTTGATAATTATCATGGTAGTCAATTTCGTGAGGGAACAAACATTATTCCAATAACTCCTCAAACGGTAAATTGGAAAATTTCTTCTGGTACATCGTATATGAGAACTCAATTACCTTTGGTATTATGTTGGGCAATAACGATACATAAAAGTCAAGGACTCACACTTGATCGAGCAATCATTAATATTGGCGATCGGGAAAGTCTTGGTTTAACTTTTGTTGCAATATCACGAACTAGAAAATTAGAGGATCTTGCTTTGAACCCTATGTTTACTTTTGAAAGACTTACACAAATTGGGAAATGCAAAGGCTTACATTCTAGATTAATGGAGGAAGAACGATTGCACAAAATGTCTCTTGAATAAATGGTAAATAAATCAATTATTCTTTCTTCAATTCTTTTGATATATTTATAACCTAATAAAAATTCAAGGTCAAACGACTCATACATTATACCTATAACACATTAGGCACATATTTGGTTTTTGATTCATACTTGATTTCTTAATTCACCGACTATATTATTATTTAGCATTTTTTATTCATAATGTAGGTGAGTCGATGAAATTATTCGTTGCCTTCATATGGGAAAAGGAGAGAGTTACATATATGTGGAACCAAACGTGGTAAGTTTTGTATTATTTTTGAATGTATGTTCATTCGGAAAATTTATATCTATTTTCTTTCTTTGGCAGATTAGTAGATTTATATCTAATACTTATTGAGTTGGTGCATGAATGTATTTCTAATGTATATTGTTAGAATTATCTCTGGGGTTTGATTATTGTGTAGGGCATGGATATTATGGGCTGCTTTCTGCATTGTTATGTGCTGGATTGTTGCATGTGTATATTATAACTTGTCTTGTATATGTCTATAACTTTTCAATGTAGTGTTAATTCAAAAACTCTCACCATCCGTCTGAAGGGTAGTTGTTATAATTTACTTACTAGAAAAATTTCTCTCTCCTTTATTAAGTGGTGAAAAAAAGAACAAGCACCAAGAACTTGGTTAAAGAACTGCTATTTACATAATGGACAAACATGCTTCATCGTTTTCTCTTTTCAAATAAAGAATTTGTGAACATGACTTTGTCTGATCAAATAAGCATATGCAGGATTTGTATGCCTCAGCTTCTCAAATTGGTTATCAGCAGAATAGCTCATTGCATCAGACACTCGAGCATCGGATTTTGATTTACTTCATTTTTTTTATTTGCTGAAAAGCCAGCTTAATTCCTCCTCTTTCTGTTTCTGCAGGTATCCATCATTTCTTAATCTTGCCAAGTTTCTATCAAAACCTAAAACCCCCGCCCCTTCTTCTAATATATCGACAATTTTGAAATTTTACTCTAAAAGCACATTACTTCTGGATTCGGATTTATATTATATGGAGATGGACAGAACTCAACTCTTCTTCCCAAGGCTCGATCCTCCATCGATTTGATTTCAATGTGAGCATTCGATTTGATTTTGAACTCCAAGATGTTATTCGATTTGATTTTACTATTTTTGCCACTTACATAGAAAGATAAAATTCGAAAATGTTACACTTTGGGTGCTAGTTAAAATTGCATGTTTATTGTTTTGATTATGCTGGTAGTTACAATAGAGAATGGGTGTCTATTTTTTATGTGTATTGTGCTAAGGAATAAGGATGCAGAGGAACATTGTTAGTGCATCGTATTAGATACTGATAAAACATTGTTAACATATTATAAATGCAAACTTATTAGTAAAATGTTATTATTTGAATGAATAGATAATGTCTATGTATTTGAATTGATGAATTTGATATATTTAAAAAATTTAAATTGTGAATCTATAACAATTCTTGAAGTTGAGGAATCATCTGATTTTTCGGCCTTTACCAAAGCTATTGACTATCATGAACATAGCTTTTACTGTGGCTGAGAATTTCTTAGATTGAGGTCAGTTTTTCTGTTGAGAAAGATAAAGGATTAAAATTGTTGATGAAATGCTTGGTTACTTTGATGTCATTAATAGTACGGCAAGCTTCAATGATAAATCATAATTTGCTATGAAATTGAGCTTATAAAAAAACCAGTCAAAAAAAATGTCATTTTTCTCAGCTGTACTAAAATGCTCTGATGCCATTCAAAACTTTTTCGGTTTTTTTTCCCTCTGTTATTCAAACCAATACAATTTGACATCTTGCTGGTGCACCATGAGTACTTCCAAAAGACTGTCCCTTATTTGCCTATTTTATATATGTTTCTGCACATCTACACGGATTTTGAGCAGCCATATAATTGCTGTGTTCTTGTTATAAAATGTGTATTGTTTAATGCATTAATACCATTATTAGTTGCTTGAGTTTCAAGCTGAACTACATAATCATGGAAGTGCCTGCAATACTAGATATCAAATAGAGTGCCATTCATTTCAGATTTTATGAAGATAATGAAATGGAAGTGGATAGACAACATAGTTGGAGCTGGAGCGAGCTTAGGGATTGTAGCTTCACTATTGGTGGCAATGCTTGGGCAGGCTCGCTACTTGTGTGTTTTAGGTAGGGCTCGTCTAGTTCCTCTTTTTCTTGCAAAAATTCATCCTTCTGCTGGGATTCCTATGAATGCCACTATTTTCTTGGGTAAGCATAAATGTTCATTTGTGCTACAGACGCTTTAGTTTATTCTACTTAATGGTCTTACTTTTGAATATGCCTTCAATGCAGTATTTGCTTACTTCCTCAATTCTCAGAAATTCACTCCGATGATACTGAACTCAGTGGTGCTTCTCACATTTTCTGCTGCTCTTCTTGGAATAATGAAAAAGGTGAAAATGATTCTTCTTCATCAAATATTCCTAAAGAGAAATATTTTCTTGATGTAAATGTTAGTGATATCGAATATGCACGCTACACTGTTATTCCTTCAGAAGGAACTCATCTATGGAGAATGGATAGGCGATATGTTTACTTTTTATTCTTATTGCCACTTTGCCAGTTCCATGTTTCTCTATTCAGGCCAAAGATTGATGTGCAAGTATCCTAATAGCTTTCCATATTAGTATCAGGAATCATCATTTGAAATATTCAAGTTGGTAGGTGATGAGCTGATCATAACTAAAATACTATCTCATCAACCATGCCACTATCACTATGCTCAACTAACACAGGGAAAGATATTTTAACAGGTTTATGTACAGCAACTCGAATATAGTCGAATCAAACTTGCTCAACTGGAACAAGATCTTCATAGGGCTAGATCACAGGTTAGTGCTTATGCTCCATTAATCATATGTGTGAATATTGTGTTACTGAAACCAATAAAAAGGTTAACAAATATATTATAGGGTCTCTTTCTAGGTGGAGGCAATGCAAATGGAAGTATCAGTTCATATTTTTAATATAGAAGAGTGTAGGTGAATGCCCAAGTATTGTATGATATGTTCGAAAATTTGTTCTTTAACTCTCTATTTATAGTATGCTTGTGGATTGAGTTTCTGACTTAATCCAACCCAATCCCGCACCATTTATCAACGACAGACTCTGTTATGGATTCGACCAGGCAATTATTTATTCCGACCGTGTATAGTTTCATCATTAACCAGTTAGCTTTTTGGGCCAATGCTTGTTATTAGCAACCATTATTCTATGCTGTTATGCCATACTTTTGTAGATACATTTATTGGTACATGCATATATTTTATTAAAAAAAAGTATCAGTTCAGGTAACTAAAGTTTTCCGTCATACAGACATTCCACTTATTCTCAATATGGTTTTTGCATACAATAATGGGCTACAACATTACATTCTGCTTTCTCGTTATTGGTCAATTGGACTAGAACGCAAAGCAGAGTTGAATAATCTGTCTTTTATCTATGTAACTATTTTATTTTGTCGGGCTGTATTTGTGTCGAATAGATTGGCTTGCTAATTTGATTTATCTGAAGTACGAAGCACTTGTAGTAAATATACAACTATCTTCCCTAGATGAAACATCATTACACCAAAAATGGTTTGCATGTATAATTATAGCATGAACACCACAGGAGAAATATACTTTTGAAGGTGTTATACTGTTATGTGTTATTTTTGTATCAAAATCACATTGCATGCTAGGGTTTATAGTAATAACAGGACTTTTAAGTAATAACTCAAATAATGTTTTAGTTGACCCTGTTGGAGAATCTTTTTATTTTTCTCCTGTTGAAGTTGGTGATTATCCTAAAATCACTAAATTACTTCTACTGTCATAGCATTCATTAAATATATGCTATCAGATTTGGAACAAAATAGAGGTAAGGAAAAGTTAAATTGTTCTCTTTTTTTTTTACCCTTCATTAAGAGTTATGTTTTTGAAGAACAGTAGTTATTAGCTTATCACATATTTCTTTAGTTATTGTTTTAATCTTGTTTGTGTTAGCCTTCTTAACTTTTAATTACCAATTTTCAGAAATACGGCACAATGGGTGATGAATCAACTAAGACCAAAGGAAGTGAGGATAGCAATGAAGCAAAGATTGTACTTCTAAACCAAAAAGTTGATGAAATCAGCTTAGTAAATAAAGTTTTAGAGACTGAGAACCTTGACAAAGCGAAACAAATTGAAGATGCCAAAAGAGTAGTTACTTGTCTTACTGCAGAGAATGATAAACTCAAGCTACAAGTCAAAACTTTGGAGGAAGATAATGAAAATAACCTTAGTAGAATGCACGCATACGATCAAATAATCGATTTCTTGCAAGATCAACCGACATATGAAAGAAAAGAAGGATCAACTGGCATCCATATGTAAAGAAAACAATGATCTAAGGTCGATAAATAACTTGCTTGCTAAAAGGTTACATAAGCACAAGGAAGACGGACAGATATAAGAAAGTTAGCCAATGATAGTAATTAGTATGGATGAGAAAATTGCAGGTTTAAAATAAGAACTCGAAAATATGGAAATGCAGGAATTTCATGGCTTCCCAAAACGAGACAGGACTCAGTAACAAGACCAATGGAAAAAATGTGCAAGCATTGAAACTGCCAGACTTGGATGTCCAAAGTGAAGTAATAGTTATAGAAGAAGGCTCCTTATCTTCAGCTAAAGATGAGAATTTTATTCAAATGAAACATGTAAATGAAAGTGAAAGGTCTGAAACTTTTGCAACACAAAACATCAAGGACATTAGATTCTTACTGGAAGAGATATCGAATGTACTTAGAAAAGCTGATGGATTCTATGAGAAGTTGGAATTTATTTTAATAATGCTACTTTTAGGAATTTATTTTAATAATATACTTCATTAATATGTGATTTATTTATTACTTTTATTATTGCATTATTTATATTCTTTAATTGACAATTCACAAATATAAAGATGTGTTGCAAACAAACATTTGTTTAATTTCTCACTTCATTATCTAAAATTATTAATGATTCAGAACATATTAATTAATACAATTTACATATTTGCACTAATTTTTATTTTTTAAACTAACACATTGAATTTTCATTAATTTTTGTTTAAAAATATAGTTAATATAATTTTTTCTTTTGATATCAGGCAACTTAACGGTCGGTTTTTCCCACCATTGTGTGGTAATACTAGTTTTTATAGAAGATCTGAATACTGATTGAGTTATAACCTACTACTTAGCTTTAGTGAGGACTGGGTTAAAAATGTAACCTGGTCGAAACGTATTATACCCTCTATATATATGCTGCAGTTTTAAAATAAAGTAAGGATAATATATTGGCAAATATATTTGAAATTTTGAATAGAGCTTACGTGGTGAGGAAGTTATGTTCAGAGCTGAGTTATAAAATAGCACACACAGCCCCCATCAAGAACCAAATATTCTTCATCATTGCATCTCAATATTTCTGCTGCCCAAAAGCCTTCGGGCCTACATCTTATATTTCCTTCCAGACATTATTGATCGGTAGCTATCTTGCTAGCGTTATTTATATTGCGTCTCATCATCTCTTTGTTCCAAGAGAAGGAAACGGAATTTTCTTCTTCTCCTTCTTCCAATAATAGGTAAGACTAGTACTTACTCAAGCATCAATTAATATTGACACATTATAGGTTCCTTTCCCCTCTTTTCATCTAAGATCTGATCATGTTTTCTCCCAGACACTGAAATGCACCTTGCTGTGTCCCTTCGGACCCTTCCCTTATTTGAGGAATACAAAAAAAAAAAAAAAAAAAAAAAAAAAAAAAAAAAAAAAAAAAAAAAAAACTTTTTTTTTCCTTTTATTTATATGGGATAAGACGTAAGATTGCTTATTCCTGCTTTCGTTCAAAATGACTTACAACGATTACTTATAATCGTGAGTGTGTATAGTTTTGTAATAAAAATATAATGATCAGTTTGGATTTAATTTGCTTCACAGACAGAAAATAGCAAATCAAGCAAGTTTAATGGATGAATATGATGATATGTGGTCAGATCTGGGAGAAGATCTTCTCGGTACAATATGTGAAGGGTTAACCATTCCGGACATCTATTCGTTTGCATCAGTGTGCCGTTCATGGAGAAGCGCTGCTGCCCTCAAGGACAAAAGACGGCACTTGCATCGCTTCAAACTGCAGAAGCCATGGCTTGTTTTCAATAATGAGACTGCTGCATTTGCAAATTTCTACAGCACATCCGATGGCAGGTTCTTTGCAATGGGAAAGGAACCAGATGCATCCCCCATACTTCCTTCACTCAACAACTGCTTCGTTATTGGGTCGGATCATGGTTGGATGATTGTCGCCGACGAACGATCTGAGCTTGTACTTGTAAATCCAATGATACGTAAACAGATTGCACTGCCGCCTGTGTCCACATTAGACGTTGTCATACCTAAATGTGGGGATGATAATATTATTACTTCTTACACTTTGAACGAAACAGTAGAGAGTAATTCAATCTTAGGTTTTGATTATACCGTGGAGAATCTGCGTTACTCCTTGTACTGGAAAGCCTGTATATCCTCGTCTCCAACAAGTAGCGATGATGATTACATCGTGGTGGTTCTTCTTCACAATCAGCTTGGCGGCGTAGCCTTTGCAAAATCTGGTGATGGGAAGTGGACAATGATGTTTGATGTCCTGAACCCCTTGTATACCGAAGACATCTTTTTCTATCATCATCATGACAGCCATGCTAATAACTCAGCAACTGTATTACTCACAACAAATGGACGTGGAATGATCCAAGAGTGGGATTTAAGCAACTCGACAGCAGTGAAGAAAAATGATGAATTTTTACCTGCTCCGGCATTGGATAACATCAATTACTTCTATTATCTGGTGCATACAACGTGGGGAGATTTGTTGTATGTACGTAGGTTACGAAAACAAGAATGTACGGGTGATTTCACGACGGTGAAGGTTGAAGTTTACAAGATTAATTTTACCTCCGGGAGTCCGAGAATTCGAAGACCGGTGAAGATCGATAGTTTGGGACATCACGCTATCTTTTTAGGAGGAAATACCCCGGTTTGCGTCTCGACGGTCGATGCTCCTGGCTTGAAACCAAACTGTGTTTATTTCACTGACGAGTACTCGAACCTTTCTCAAGATGTAAAGGGACGCAGAAAAGATATTGGAATCTACAACTTGGAGGATGGCACCATACAACACATTTTGCCAAACGATACCCGACTTTATTGGCCACCGCCCCTTTGGTTCACCCCTTCTCTTCTATGATAATCTCTCTCTCTCTGTATCATTACTATGCATGCACCAGTCTTTTTATTTACATTGCAGCTTTAATTTAAAAATGACAATTGTAACTCTCTGATCGATATTTGTTTTTCTCCTATGAGCTTGAATGGGAATTCTGCCCACGTATCTAGCCACAATCCACCACCGTTTTCTGAAATAATATGCACATCTATTTTAATCAATTCACAAATAGTTATTTTGTTACTTATGAACAATGCGGAATAACCAAAACGAATGTCTACAACAAACAAATGAACCAACCTAAGATTCTACTCACTGTGTTAGTTGCTACTTGCTATACTGATATGATTCGGCAAATAATTCAACGCATACCCAATACTGCAAAGCCGCAAAGTTTTCTCTTGCCACAAACTAAGAAAAATGTGTGAAGCAGCCTCAGGCCATTGCTCTATTTTCAGAACTCAGTCTATGCACATCTTCTGTATATTTTGGAAATCTAGATAACTTTGTTCTACTTAAATATTTTATCGAATAGTTGGTGAGCGTAGTGGACTAGGGTATTCTCTCGAGCACCTGCATACAATTGTTACTACATTATCCCAAGAATTGTCATTGACCTAGTCGTATAAGCAAAGGAACTTTCATGGTAGTCATTCATAAAATAAATTAGTGCAGCTCTTCACCTTCCCATGCTTTGTATTCCCTGCTTCACACTCGAACATTTCTTCTCCAACTCCGAGATCTTGTGTCAAATCCAGCTTCAATTTCTGTGTTCAACTCATAGCTTCAATTCGTGTCAAGTTCCAGCTTTGCTTCCCATGTTCATGTCAATATCCAGCTTCAATTTTCATGCTCTCTCCGTTACTGTCAAAAAATCCTAGGGAGCATCGATCGCACACTTCCCCTTGCAAGCCTTAGATACGAAAATTATGCATGTTGGCACTGAAACATAAGGATAAGTTGCTCAAATATAAGTTCTAAGTGGTAGAATTAAACAGCGTGAAGGAAAGCTTCTGAAAATTCGATTCGAGAACAAATTTAGGAGAAAAGAGGAATAAGAGTTGATTTGGGGAATGTGAAAAAAAAAAAAAAACCATGTGAAATAGTCTGACCGAAGAAGACATAACCAGGATTACCGCATAACGGTTGGAAAAACCGACTTTGTAATAACATATAATTGATAAAAAAAATTATTTTATTATAATTTTTTAATTATTTGAAATTATATACGAATAAAAATATACAAAAGAAAATTTAGGTGTATTGTTAGAAAGCAAAATTAATTATTTTAACCAATCATGCAAGCGCAAAAATTAAATTTGTTGAATTAAATTTACGTGCATTGTTTGTTAATTTCGATCATTTAATTTGTTGAATTAAATTTAATTATTGAATTTAAAATGCTTGTTGTGTGTTTATTTTAATTTAAATAAATTAGATCTACTGTTAAATTTCAATTTCCATAATAAAAATTCCATAATGTTGTCATTAAATAAAACACAAGACGGATATGGTATGTAACAATAATTAAATAACTAAATATACAATCCTAATGCTTAGTATTCATCTATGCATTTATTCAAGCATTTATGTATATCAAGTGTACTGCTATTCACACCCCCACTTCCCTCTTCTGGCCACCACACCGTTCGGCCGTTTACCACCGAACGACTTACATTTCAAAATTTGCACTGTTGGTCGGTCGTTTATGGCCGACGAATGTGAAGGAGGTTCTGTCGTTAACGGCCGAACGAAAATATGTGGTGGTCGGAAGAGGAAAGTGGGGTATGAATAGCAGAACACTATATCAAAGTTACTATGTATTATGCAGTAATGTAAAATATATACGAATAAAAATATATAAAAGAAAATTTATGTGTATTGTTATAAAGCAAAAATAATTATGTTAACCAATCATGCAAGCGCAAAGATTAAATTTGTTGAATTAAATTTACGTGTGTTGTTGTTAATTCCGATCATTTAATTTGTTGAATTAAATTTAATTATTGAATTTAAAATGGATGGTGTGTGTTTATTTTAATTTAAATAAATTAGATCTACTGTTAAATTTCAATTTCCATAATAAAAATTCCATAATGTTGTCATTAAATAAAACACAAGGCGGATATGGTATGTAACAATAATTAAATAAGTAAATATACAATCCTAATGTTTAGTATTCATCTATGCATTTATTCAAGCATTTATGAGCATATATATCAAAACTAATATGTATTATGCACTAACGTAATATATATATATATATATATATATATATATATATATGTGTGTGTGTGTGTGTGTGTATGTATGATATTGCAGCTTAACATAATTTATTAGGAACTTGTTTAATGCACATACTAAATATACAGAGAGTAAAAAAATTCCATAATAAAAATTCCATAATGGGTATTGTTAAAAATTCCATAATTTATTATGGAACCTATTCAATTTCCATAATAAAAATTCCATAATGTTGTCATTAAATAAAACACAAGGCGGATAATGCATGTAACAATGATTAAATAAGTAAATATACAATCCTAATGTTGAGTATTCTTCTATGCATTAATTCAAGCATTTATGAGCATATATATCAAAATTACTATGTATTATGCTGTAATGTAAAATATATATAAGTATGATATTGCAGTAATGTAATTAATGCATATTACATTGTAATTAATGCATCGTTCGAAGGAGGACAAAATGGGTATTGTTAAAAAGCTTCAGACGGACGGAAGTTATTGAAGGCTCAGTAGAATTAAGAAAAACCGACAAAGTCGGTTTGAAAAAAAAAAGTGTTCGGAGCCCAGAAAAGTTGGAATTTCGATCCAAATTTCCTATCATAGAGCAAAATATACTTAGTGCGTTTGATTTTGAATAGGAAGGTTATTTGAAAGGGGTATTTGAAGGGGAAAATGCGTTTTTTTTACGAAAGGGGCAAATTGGAAGGGGGCAAAGTTATTATTTTATTGTTTTTGTGTTTATTATTTTATTGTTTGTGTTTGTGTTTGTGTTTGTATTTGTGTTTGTGTTTATGTGAGTTTATTATCGAACAAAATAAATAAAATGCAGAATACAAATTGCAGAATTGAAAATCACATGATTACAGAATTGAAAGTGTAGAATTAAAAAACACAATAAAGTGAACATTTTTAATACAATCCTGCGGCAATTAGTTCGTTTCGTAAATTGTCTCGAACAATTGCCATAGTGGATGATGTTCCGATTCTTTGAACGGGTTCCCGGTCTTTGTTTCTGCGATTTGTTATACTGTAATACTCATCGAGATATTCATCTGGCACTAAATCAGGATTGTCATCATACAACATAAAATCTTCATCGCCAGCGTTGTATTTTCTGATGTAGTTGTGAATAGTCATTGTAGCAGTAACAATTTGTACTTGAGCACTATATGGATACGTTTGCATGTTTTGTAAGATGGCAATTTTTATTTCCAAATACTAAATTTTCTTTCAATTGCCATATGCAAACTCGAATGATAATAGTTGAAGACTTCATTGTCTGACTTTGGTTCATTCTGTGTGTCATTGAAGTCTGTTATATGATATCTCACGGATCGGTAAGGAGATATATATCCTTCCAATAGTGGATATCCTGAATCCACCAAATAATACTATCCGACAGAAAGATGAGGGAAGTTAAGATCCGGATTATTTATAGCTTCCTGAAATACTTTAGCGTCGTGTGCAGTTCCTTCCCATCCCGCTCTTACAAATATAAAAGTTAAATCAAATGCACAAACAGCCATAATATTTTATGTAGCAGATCCTTTCCGTCTTACAAAATGTTGCATGTCTGATTGAGACACATGAGCCATTACATATATCCCATCAATAGCCCCAATATAGTTTTTGAAGAAATGATAGTAGCGTGGTGAAGAACGAATTTGTTCTAGAATTCGATTAAATTGGGTATCTATCGGCCTAATAATATCCACTGCCAGTAAGAGAACTGAATCCAAAACTTTATGAAAAACAACAGAAATCTTACCATTTGATCGTTGAAACCGCTCAGCAACCTGCCTTGTAGGAGGAGCCAACTGATCAGCATAGAAATATGTTAATTTATGCACCTATATTTTATCTTTTTGTATATAAATAAATATTACGCTGGGTATTTTCTTGTTGTTTTTATAGATATGTTAACCAGACTTCATTTAGCCTTAAAAGTAAAGAATAGATGTCATTTACTTGAAGAATTGCATAAGACGTCATTGGAGGATGTTTGTGTTCACATTAGCCACATGGAAGATATGGAAGATTTGAAGAATTTTGTTATATACTTTTGGAGTCTAACATGAGTCCATGTTTGGAAGAATTAATCGCATGCAAATCTTTTGTCAATCAATTAGCCACATGGATAATTTGGAAGATATGGAAGGTATTCAGCATGATATGCACCGATATTCTTAGAGATTATTTCCAAACAAGCTTAGTCAAGAAAGGCATGTGATATGAAAACAATTCTTGGAAAAGAGGCCCATATACCCATTAGAGGATTAAGGTTTCCAATTCACCTATAAAAGAACATGTATCTCCATTGTAACAAGTATCCCATTTTCTATCTTCTCTTACATTAATAAAAGTTCTGTTCTTTTATTTTCTAGCATTTTTCTATTTTCTTAGCGATTAGTGTTGTCTACACGATTAGATTCGGTAGAGCACCAATTGTGTTTTACATTTGTTTCATTAGTGATTAGTCGTTTGATTAGTTTCAACGACAATCCTAATTTTATGTTTTTTTGTTGTTCTTCTTATTCTGCAATTTTAATTTCTGCATTTTATTTTTGTTTTGCATTTTAATTTCCAATTGATAATTGTGATTTGATCGTCGGTTCAATTAGATTTGTTCTGAATCGGATCGCAGTTTCAATTTTTATTGTTTTCAAAACCAACCTTCAAACTTCGTCTAACTCGCCCAAGAGATTAGATAAATAATTTGATTTTAATCTACCTCTCTGTGTTCAACCTGTTTGCTACACACCTGTGCGCTTGCAGTAATTTAATTTAAAATCCACGCTTTTCTAATTCTTAGATTAGCGTCGATCACCAACACAATAATATATAGGAATATAGCCACCATTTCTTTGACCGTTATGTGCATCGAAGCTTCCAATCCATAATTTCTCAATTGTTCATACAAAGATGTAAAACATAATCGCTTCATTCAAAAATTTCGTTGACAACGGTCGGCGTGGCCTGATAGTATTTCGTGAACCCAAGCAAGACCGGAACTTACATAATCATGTATTCTGCTCCTTTCTCGTGGTTGATTTTCCATAATTTCTTGAATAGCGAGAATATCTTCCAAATCATCCAAATCAGAGAGAACTGAATCATCACTATTCGTCATTACATTAATTTGAAATTATGTAGGAGTGAAGGAGAAGTGGAGTAGAAAGAGGAATGAGGATGGTGAAAGAGTGGTGGAGTGGGATAGGGATATATAGGAGAGGAGAACAAAAACAGGTTATCTAGAAAGTTTTGTCGCGTCAGACGCGTCTGACGCAAAAGCTACCCTTCCGACCGTTCGTCCTGAATGGGCATTCGAGTGGACCCCACGGTTGACGCGTCAGACGCAGACGCGAACTTAGACTGCCCAGTTCGAAAATCAAACGCTACCTTATTTTCAAGGATGTTTTTTCATTTGCTCTCGTTTCGAAATTTTATTACGTAAATAGCCCGATTTCAAAAATAATTACATTTATAGTTCGGTTTTTACACTGGTGAAATTGCAAATCGCACCAATGTAATTTTTTATTAGCGTCATCTGAAATGGCGCCAAGCAAAAAAAAAAAAAATGTTTGCATTGATTTGAAATGGAGTCAGTTCAAATCTTTTTACACTGGCGCAATTTCAAATTGCGTTAGTGTATTTTGCCAACTCAATGCTGAGTTGGTCAAAACCGGGCTATAAACGTAATTATTGTTCGAAACCGGGCTATTTGCATAATAAAATTTCAAAATGAGGCCAAAAAAAAAACTATTTCAAAAGGTCTCCATCGCAGTAGTTGTGAGAGATGTGTGAATGGGATGATGTCCCTTTTATTTTTAAAACACCGATTGTGTAAAGGAGGATTAGAAATGGAATGATGTCCTTTTGTTAAAAAGAAACGATTGTGTAAATGGAATTAGAAATTAGTTTATAGTATAAACGGATTTTTGAATCCCCATTTGCGGTATAAACAGAATTCTAATCTCCATTTACACCAAAATGAATTTTAAACCTGTAATCTGTAGTTTTTTTTAGTATTTGAGGTCTTTGCACTTTTAATTTTATGGTTTGAGGAACAGAAAATTCTAAGTTTAATGATTTTGAATATGAAAAATTTCAAGATAGGAAGGATTTGAAAACGACAAGCATTATGTTTTAAGGAAAAATTTTAAAATTTAATGATTTTGAATATGTTAAAATCATTGGATACATAACCTTGTACCTTCGGTTTAAAAATAAAAACAAAATCAAAGTGAGAAGATAAGCTTGGTACACATTGTTTTGAAATAATTTCATGAAACACACGCTATTTTGAAACATACATAGCCGAAAGCAAGAGCCTGAGTGATGGGGTGTAACACCCCAAAATTTAATACACTATAGAATTAAGTGAAGCCGATATTAACGTTGCATTCGTCTCGGAATTCTAGTTCAGAAAGACCCCAAATTTATGTAAAACAGATAACGTATGAAGAAGTTATGTGCATTAAAAATTTGTATACATATAAGTGACTTATATGTGAATGTAATATAAAAATAATTCAAAAACATTCAAATGAAAAATCAATGTGGGCTTAAGCGTGAAACCCGACTGTTGTGGGATGACCCACAAATGGCTTGGGTTGACCTATGGGTCGAGCCAAGGTCGACTAGGTCGACCCATGGGTCGGTGGGTCGACCCGCTACCAATTTGAGCAGGTGCGTTCTGTGAATCTGGACTGTTTTTCGAACTATATTCGTTGCTGACTCAATGCTTTGTGTACGGTTTGGATTAAAACCCTAGAATCTAAAGGCCGAGGTTGACTCTATGAATCTGTAAATTGGTAGTTTCTCCCATTCCACTACACATCATTTCTTCATATCTTCTACCTCTATGAAATTATTCTAAAAAAATAAACATATAATGGGGGAATGCTTCTGAAGCCTAGATCTACAAAGATAACATTCAGGATTTGCATACATACAACAACTAAAAGGATTGGATTTGACTTTTCTACATCATATAGTTATATATATATATATATATATATATATAAGATTTAATCTCTTCTTCACCAAGACCCATTGTCAGTTCCCTGTCATTTTCAGATCTGATTTTTTAGACTATAACATGACAGTTAAATAAAATTGAGTTAGGATATAGAGTGTTTATAAGATAATTGTTATACATGGTTTACACTGTTAAATCACCTATGTCGTTGTTATAAGTAAAACATATGCATTTACTATTGGATAATAACAAGTTGTATGTATCTATCTTCCTTTTCCCTGTTTCTATGTTTTAGTTTATTTCCAGTCTTGCCTATATGCCTATGTGATTTGATTCTAGTCTTCTTCCTCTGTTTTCTCTTTTTATTTACGCTAACCCTAGGCCTTTGGAAGCCTAGACATACCCAATTAAAGTGTGAGTATAATCGGGGCAATAATGAATGACATAAAAAGAGAAATTCAGGCATGTTATTGAATTGAGGACTGTTTAACTATAATTTGGGAAAAGGATAATCTGCACATGTTTAAACTTGTTGCAAATTATTAAAAAGGGGTAATGTGCATATACTTGTTAAAAATGGATAATATGCATAAACCTGTATATGTTGTAATTTGGGAACATAGTTGACGAATAATATGCATATGAATTGGACATGTTTGATTTGACTTAATACAGACATTAAGTAAATGACATGTTAGAATATGGTAAGTACCAGATGTAGGTTAATAAATTGAAATGTTGTAGGAATTGTTTACATCTGGGTAGGTATTTTGGGGAAGGGTTGTACACACATAATGGCATGTAATATTACAACCACGCTTATTAGTAAAACTAAATCTGCTAGGTTAAATATACGTATTAATAAGCTAATGGGCCCCTCATTCTGTTGTTGTATTGGGTTTTGGGGACTCTTAAATCCTAGTTTTTAGGGGTACAAGCTTAGGGGTTTATGCTTGTGTCAATAGCTGTTTGGAACCCACATTAGTCAGTATCCCTGTTGGTATTTTGTTAGAGGGGGCCTCGCACAAGGTAGGGGACAGGGCACGCTTTACTGAACTGGACAGTAAGAAGTTCACATAGGGAAGGTGGGTACGGGTGCGTTCCGGCAGAGTCATGAGCATGCACATGGGTTCGACTAGGGAAGATAAGGCGTTGTAACACTAGTAAATAGGTCTATGTCATATAGTTGTTGGGTTACGGAGTGATACACCCAACTGCCGGGACTGACATAGGGTATTTACGTAGTAGGGAGCCGATCGCATGGGTAGTAATTAGGGTACACCTAATCACATTGTTGTGTAATTAGGTTAACACCTAATCTGGTTATGTAATCAGGGTACGCGTAATCATGCTGTTAATCCTGCTGATATGTAATTAGGTTAAGAACCTAATCCTATTGAACTTTTTATACTAGTATTGGTGCAGACATACCTGTTTTAGAGATATAAATGTGAAGCATTACTCGATCATGGTTTATTCATGTCTATCATGTTGTTCTTCTTAGTTTATCTGTTACCTTATATGACATTACACCTTTCTCATCCAGTTTTATTTACCTCTCTTAGCATTTCTATTTTATGCATATTGAAAATCACTAGAACTCGCCAGACTTTATGTCTGACCCTTTTTCTTTTGCTTGTTTCTTTCTATCCCCCCCCCTCCATTCCTCAAAGTGGAAGCACTTAACAGTGATTAGGACTTTTTTTACAGCTTGAGCTTGGATTTCTTCAGATGTATCGTTTTGACATACTCTTTACTCTAGTACGGGTTATAGCAAGGGCTATGATTTTATGTACTCTGATATTTTATTTCATGAGATGTTTTGTAAGACAGGTTTGAGACACTTGGTTAAATGTAACTAGTTATGATGTAATTTGTTTGAAACTATGCTTTATTTTTAATAATTAAGTTAAAATTTTCAGCTGCTTATTTTATATATGTCTTGTGAATTTCTTTATTGTTTACATATTGTGCTTCACTAAACTTAATGCATTCTCTTATGAGTGACATTAACGGACGTGGGGTGTCACATTTGGTATCAGAGCTGAAGGTTACAAGATCAGAGAAATTTTTTAAAACTGTTTTCAAAAGCGAAGTATTATCAACTATAAATCTGTTTTTGAAAAACATATCCCCTCAAGTCGTATCCAATATTCTCTCTATCTCTTGTTGAATCCTTTTTCTTTTCTTTCTGCATGTCTGGGGCACCCAATCTTCTTGAGGGCATTCCGCTAATGACAGGGTTTCGTAGGTATCTTGAGGCTACGACACCTGCTGGATGTCAAGGAGATGCCTCACCCCCAGCTGCAGCCGTAGTAGCTCCACCTCCACGAGTAGATAACTTTTCTAAGTTATGTAAATATTTTTGCGCTATGGGAAGAAAACCATTCCGAGGTACGGAGAGCTTTGTTGAAGCACATAATTGGTTAAGAGAGATAGAGAACCTGTTTGGTCTTTTCGAGATCGACGACCAAAGGAAGATACAGTTGGCCGCATGGCAGCTAAAGGATGAAGCTTCTTACTGGTGGGAAGTAACACAAGTAGGACAACCAGTAGCTACATGGGATGATTCCAGGCAGAGATTCGAGATGAAATTCTTTTCTCCAGCAGAAGAGGATTACGGATGGAGAGATTCTTGGCTTTAAAACAAGGGGACATGTCTGTTAAGGATTATGTGAAGAAGTTTAATCAGCTGGCAAGCTTTGGACTGGACTTGGTGAATACGCCCCACAAGAAGGCGATTAGATTTGCGAGAGAGTTGAATCAACCTCTTCAAGGACTTGCTTTGTCTCATATACTGATGGGGGCAACATTCGAAAGGATGGTTGGTATAGCTCCTATGCATAAAGATGGCAAGGATGAGAAGAAAGACACTAAGACCAAGGAGACACATGCTAAGGGTGAGAAACAAAAATGGTGGCCTAGGAAAGGAAAGCAAAAGAAAGAGAAAGGTGGAAAGCCTGACAAGGCTCAGATCAAGAAAGATATCAAGTGTCATGGTTGTGGAGCTATGAGTCATTTTGCGAAGGACTGCAAAAAGACAATGAAAGCATGCTTTAATTGTGGACAAATGGGACACTTCAGTAAGCAATGCCCTAGCAAGCAAGGACAAGGGGCAGAAACTTCTGGATAAATACGTGCTTTGGAGGCTAATGGACCTGATTGAGGTAGGAAAGTCATGGTTGAAGGTTTGATTTCTCTTTTTGACTATCATGTTCGAACCCTGTTTGACTCTGGCGCTTCACATTCATTTATATCTAGTTCTTTAGTAGATAGTCTACACCTTAATACTAGTATAGTCTCTTATCTTGTAGTGGTCTCAAATCGCATGGGAGGATCGGCTCATTTATCCATGACGTGTAGGGGTTTGAGAATTTCTATCTTGGGCGTCATGTTTAAATGCGACGCATACGTGCTAGGCTTTATAGACTATGGTTTGATTCTAGGCATGGATTGGCTAACCATGTATGGTTCCATCATTGTTTGCAAAAAGAGAGTGGTTAGACTTATTGCTTGTCATGGTAAGACTCTCGAAATTTCTTGCAACCCACGGGGGTCGGTGATGCTCAGTTTTCTAGAATCACTTGATACTTCCGTCGACGATTTGCGATCTGTACCCATAGTCAGAGACTACCTTGATGTGTTTGAGGAGGTTAAGGGACTACCTCCAAGGCGTGAAATAGACTTGCCAGTTGCTCCACTAGTGTGTCACATGGATCGTAGGGAAATGAGGGAGCTTAGCAAGCAAGTAGGGGAGTTATTCGAGAAAGGTTTTATTAGACGAAGCATATCAAAATGGGGAGCTCCAGTCATTTTTGCAGCTAAGGCGGATGACTCACTTCGTTTGTCTATGGATTATAGAGAGTTTAACACGCTCATTAAAAAGAATAGGCACCTGTTATCGAGGATTGACGACCTGTTTGATCAGCTCGTAGGCGCATCAGGTTTCTCGCAGATGGATTTCACCATGAGGTTTCATCAGTTGAGGGTAGCAGAGGACAACATTGATAAGACTGCATTCAGAACTCCAGATGGTTTCTTTGAGTGGCTGTTTATGCCTTTTGGGCTAACCAATGCACTCGCCTATTTTGTGGACTTGATGAGTAGGGTGTTTAGGGAGTTTCTGAACAAGTTTGTGGTGGCTTTTGTGGATGAAATTCTGATTTTCTCTGAGGAGGTGCATGCCCAACACTTAGGATAGGTTCTACGCACTCTTATATCACGTTAACTCAAGGCAAAGTTTTCAAAGTGTCACTTTTGGAGAAATGAAGTAAGGTTCCTAGGGCATGTGGTCTCCAAGGACGGGATAACAGTGGACCCCACAAAAGTCGTTGCATTTCAAGATTGGAGGGCTCCAAAGAATGCGATGAAGGTGAGAAGTTTTCTAGGGTTGGTGGGCTATTATATGATGTTTATCAAGGACTTTGCAGGGGTATCAACCCCACTTAACTGATTAACGGAAAAGAACTTAGCTTTTTTGTGAAGCATTGATTGTGAGGATGCCTTTCAGAGATTGAAAAGGGATCTGACAACAACCCATGTTCTGACTCTTCTAGATGGAAGCAAGATGTTCACTGTTTACACAGATGCTTGTGGCATAGGGCTTGCTTCCGTTCTAATGCAAGAGGGAAGGGTACCATTCTATGGTAGTCGATAGTTGAGAGTTCATGAGAAGAACTACCCATGATCTAGAGTTGGCTACAATAGTGTTTATTTGCATTGAAGTCTTGGTGAAAAAATGTGTCAAAACATGAAGAGAGTTTTCTTTTGGATTGGAATGAAGAAGGATGTGGCGGAATTTGTAGCTCGATGCTTGACTTGTCAGCGAATAAAGGCCGAACAAAGGAAACCTTGCGGATTGCTTCAACCCTTAGATACCCTACAATGGAAGCGAGAGAGCGTCTCTATGGATTTCATCGATGGATAGCCCCGATCAAGGAAGTGCAATACGATCATTTGGGTGATAGTGCATAGACCTACGAAGAGCTCTCATTTTATTCCTGTTAAGAGTAAGAGGACGGCGACTTGGCTGACATTAGTGTATCTTCGAGAGATTGTCCGATTGCATGGTGTACCTTCCAGTATAGTAAGCGACTACAACCCTATCTTTACTAGCGAGTTTTGGAAGCGCTTACAAGAGGTGTTAGGTACACGGCTACATTTGAACACAGCATACTACCCTCAAACAGATGGACAGACTGAGAGGGTGAATAGAGTTCTTAAGGATCTTCTAAGACTGTGTATCCTATATTTTGGAGGGACTTGGGAGGAGCATCTCCCTTTGGTGGAGTTTGCCTACAACAACAGTTACCAATCGAGTATAGGTTTGGCACCCTTCGAAGCATTATATGGACGATCTTATAGATCGTTGACTTGTTGGTGAGAGTCTACGGACAGATTTCTACTTGGACCTGAGATGATTTAAGATACTTCCGAGAAGATTGATCTTATTCGCCGAAGAATGAAAGTTGCTCAAAACAGACATAAATCATATGCCGATAAAAGGAGCACCGATTTGGAATTTGAAGTGGGAGATATGGTCTTCATTAAAGTATCACCGCTAAGGAATGTAGTTCGCTTTGGATCAGTAGGGAAGTTGGCGCCATGATTTGTAGGGCCATTCCCTATAACGGAGAGGATAGGTCCGATGGCCTATAGGATTAAGCTACCAGACAGATTGGCAAGCGTACACGTTGTATTTCATGTTTCCCATTTGAGGAAATGTTTACATGTTACGGCAGAGATACTGGAGCTGAGCACACTCGAGGACATGGAAGTTCAGAAGGAAGCTCAGTGAGAAGAGTTCCTACTCATATCCTTGGATCAGAAATCAAGAAGCTACATAACAAGGATATCGTATTGGTAAAGGTACAATTGGGAGAAGACCGCGAAGATACAACATGGGAACCCGAACATAGGATTCGCGCTTCTTATCCTTTTCTTTACGGAAGTATGTTCTTGACTTCTTTTCCAAGCTTTTACTTTGCATTTGCTTTTATCATTTAAGTATATTTATCATATCGTTCTAACCGTCGATCCTTAGGTAGAATCCAATGGTTGGAAACATGTATTTGAAACATGTTATGATTGATGATTACAAGTGCTTGCTCGTGGATGCATATACACACACTAGCCACTAACACTTACATATTGCATATGAATATGTGTGCATTTTTTATTTTCTATGGATCGAAATAGGCGAATCAGCATATGGATGTTGTATTTTGATGAATGATTGTGCACACATATAGAGTTTTCTGTTATAACTAGGATTATTTGCATATATTTTGGATTCATGGCGCAAATATATATTGCATTAAGGAGGTCAACTGGATCAGTCGACCGCCTGATTTTTGCACAGAGTAATGACATATACACACAACACCTTTGCATATGTTCATACTAGCATTAGAAATTTCTTAAGGACAATGGATGCCTGTGGATGATGGATGAGTAGATTATTGTACGTGGTTGTTAGGATAGTAACATTCTTCTTAACTTGGAGTAGGGGAGTCAAATGGGTCATTTAGGGTCGTATGAGGGTCAAGCAAAATTTGACCCATTGCTACCCTTTTATTCTGAACCATTTAACATAACGCTTACCTAACCCAACCCATATATTATGCGGATTACCCATTTAATCTATCTAAATGTAATCGGGTATTTTTTATGTACAATTATGAGAATTAGCTTATTATTTTCTAAGTATTAACGTTGATCCCCTTGGAGAGCTATAGTGTGGTTTATATGACAAAATATCTGAGTGTTGCATACTGTCCGTAATTTAGGTGTGAGTCTATCGGTCAAAGTCTCGTTCGATTCCGAGATAGTATGAAGAAAATACTGCAGTTTTTAAAAAAAATAGCGACTCTGTATGTAGGTAGAGTTCAAATATGGAAATTTATGCAATTATTTTCTGAGTACAACTGGCAGTTCCCTTGGAGAGCTACAGTGTTCGGTCACAGGGCAAAACGTCCGAGTATTTCACACTGTCCGTAATTTAGGTGGGAATCTATCGGTCGAAGTCTCATCTGGTTTTGAGGCAATATGAAGAAATTATTGCAGTTTTTACAAAAAAATAGCGACTTTGTATGCAAGCAGAGTTCAAATATGAAAATTTAGCCTATTATTTTCTAAGTAAAACTGGCAGACCCCTTGGAGAACTACAGTTTTCAGTCATAGGGGAAAACGTCCGAGTGTTTCACACTATCCGTAATTTAGGTGGAATATATCGATCGAAGTCTCATCCGATTCTGAGGCAGTATGAAGAAATTACTGCATTTTTTGCAAAAACAATAGCGACTCTGCATGTAGATAGAGTTGAAATATGGAAATTTAACCTATTATTTTCTAAGTAAAACTGGTAGTCCCCTTGGAGAACTACAGTTTTCGGTCATAGGAAAAAACGTCCGAGTGTTTCACACTTTCCGTAATTTAGGTGGGAATTTATCGGTCAAAGTCTCATCCGGTTCCGAGGTAGTATGAAGAAATTGCTGCAGTTTTTACAAAAAAAATAGCGACTCTGTATATAGGCAGAGTTCAAATATGGAAATTTAGCCTATTATTTTCTAAGTAAAACTGGTAGTCTCCTTGGAAAACTACAGTTGGTTATAGGGAAAATGTCCGAGTGTTTCACACTGTCCGTGATTTAGGCGGGAATCTATCGGTCGAAGTCTCATCCGGTTCCGAGGCAGTGTGAAGAAATTAATGCAGTTTTTACAAAAAAATAGCGACTCTGTATGTAGGTAGAGTTCGAATATGTAAATTTAGCCAATTATTTTCTAAGTAAATCTGTCAGTCCTCTTAGAGAACTAAAGTCTTCGGTCACAGGAAAAAAGTTCGAGTGTTTCACACAGTCCGTAATTTAGGTGGGAATCTATCGGCCGAATACTCATCCGGTTCTGAGGCAGTGTGAAGAAATTACTACAGGTTTTACAAAAAAAATAGCGACTTCGTATGTAGGTAGAGTTCTAACATAGGAATTTAGCCTGTTATTCTCTAAGTATAACTGGCATTCCCCTTGGAGAACTACAACGTTCGGTCACAGGGTAAAACGTGCAAGTGTTTCACGATGTCCGTAATTTAGGTGGGAATCTATCTGTCGAAGTCTCATCCGGTTCCAGGGCAGTATGAAGAAATTACTGCGGTTTTACAAAAAAAAATAGCAAATTCGTATGTAGGTAGAGTTAAATGGGTAAGTGGGTTACCCATTTGTAACTCTTCTAAAAATGGGTCAACTCTTTTATGACTCATTTAATAAAAATATATAAATGGGTTGACCCAACAGGGTTGTAATTAGAGAAAAATGGGATGGATGAATGGGTAGAGTCATATTTTGATAGGTCTAACTTAGAGATTTCGGGGATGAAATACTTTACATAAGGGAAAATGTAACACCTTAAAATTTAACACACTATAACCATACTTAAAACAATAAATTAGGAATAACTCAATTAAACATTCATAATTAAGTGAAACTCGACATTACCGTTGCGTTCGTCCTAAGAATTCTGGTTCATATAGACCCTAAGTTTGCGAAAAACAGAAGTGTATGAAGAAGTTATTGACATTAAAAGTTTGTATACATATAAGGGACTTATATGTGAATGTAATATAAAAATAATTCAAAAACATTCAAATGAAAAATCAATGTGGGCTTAAGCGCGAAACCTGACCGTTGTGGGATGATCCACAAACGGCCTGTACCAAGGTCGGCTGGGTCGACCCATGGGTCGGTGGGTTGACCCACTAACTATCCAAGCAGGCGCGTTCTGTGAATCTGGACTTTTTTCGGACTATATTCATTATTGGCTCACCACTACATGTACGGTTTGGATTAAAACCCTAGAATCTAAAGGCTGAGGTTGACTCTGTAAATCTATAAATAGGTAGCTTCTCCCATTCCAATACACACCATTTTTTCATATCTTCCGCCTCTACGGAATTATTCTAAAAATATAAACATACAATGGGGGAATGCTGCTGAAGCCTAGATCTACAAAGATAGCATTCTGGACTTGCATGCATACATATATATATATATATATATATATATATATATAAGAAATTTATTCTCTTCTTCAACAAGACCCGCTGTGAGTTCCCTGTCATTTTCAGATCTGATTTCTTAGACTATAACATGACAATTAAATAAAATTGGGTTAGGATATATGGTGTTTATAAGATAATTGTTATACATGTTCTACACTATTAAATCACATATGTCGTTGTTATAAGTAAAACATATGCCAATTTACTATTGGTTAAATAAAAAGTTGTATGTATATATATCTTCCTTTTCCCTATTTCTATGTTTTAGTTTATTTCTAGTCTTCCCTATATGTCTATGTGAATTGATTATATTCTCCTAGCTTCCTCTGTTTTCCCTTTTTATTTACCCTAAGCCAAGACCTTTGGAAGTCTACGCTATACACGATTAGAGTGTGCGTATAATCAGGGCAATAATGAATGACTTAAAAAGAGGAATTTAGGCATGCTATTAAATTGAGGACTTTTTAACTAGAAATTGGGAAAGGGATAATATGCACATGTTTAACCTTGTTATAAATTGATAAAAAGAGGTAATGTGCATATACTTGCTGTAAATGGTTAAAATGGATAATATGCATAAGCTTGTACATGTTGTAATTTGGGAACATAGTTGATGGATAATATGCATATGAATTGGACATGTTAGATTTGACTTAATACAGACATTAAGTAAATGACATGTTAGAATATAGTTAGTACTAGATGTAGGTTAATAAACTGAAACGCTGTAGGAATTGTATACATCTGGGCAGGTGTTTTGGGGAAGGGTTGCACACACATAATGACACGTAATATTTCAACCATCTTATTAGTAAACCTAAACTTGTTAGGTTAAATATAAGTATTTAAATCCTAATTTTGGGGGCACAATCTTAAGGGGGTTTGGCTCGTATCAATCTGCTATTTGGAACCCATGTCAATTAGTATTCCTGTTGGTATTTTGTTAAATGGGGCCTCGCACTAGGTAGGGGCCAAGGCACACTTTACTGAACTGGATAGTAAGAGGTTCACATGGGGAAGGTGGGTACGGGCGTGTTCCGGCGGATTCATGAGCGTGCATGGGTCCGACTAGGGAAGATAAGCTGCTGTAACACCAATGAATTAGTCTGTGTCATATACTTGTTGGGTTAGGGACTGATACACCCAACCGTCGGGGTTGACAAGGCTATTTACGTAGTAGGGAGATGATCGCATTGGTAGTAATTAGGGTACACCTAATTCTACTATTGCGTAATTAGGTTAACACCTAATTTGGTTATGTAATTAGGGTACGCCTAATCCTACTGTTTAATTCTGCAGTTAATTCTGTTGATATGTAATTAGCTTAAGAACCAATCCTATTGAACTTGTTATACTAGTGTTGGTGCAGACATGCCTGTTTTAGGGATATAAATGCGAAGCGTTACTCGATCATGGTTTATTCATGTTTATCATGCTGTTCTGCTTAGTTTATCTATTGCCTTATATGCATTGTACCTTTCTCTTCCAGTCTTATTTACCTGTCTTGGCATTTCTATTTTATGCATATTTGAAAATCACTGGAACTCGTCAGACTTTATGTCTGACCCTATTTTTTCGCTTCTTTCTTCCTCTTCGCCCCCCTAGGTCCTCATAGTGGAAGCAATCAACAGTTACTAGGACTTTCTCTTACAGCTTAGACTTGGATTTCTTGAGATGTACCGTTTTGACTTGCTCTCTACTCTAGTATGGCTTATGGTGAGGGATATGATTTTATGTACTTTGATATTTATTTCATGAGATGTTTTGTGGGATAGATTTGAGACACTTGGTTAGATGTAACTAATTTTGATATAATTTGTTTGAAACTATGCTTTATTTTTAATAAGGAAGTTAAAATTTTCCACTGCTTATTTTATATCTGTCTTGTGAATTTCTGTACTGTTTACTTATTGCACTTCATGAAACTTAATGCATTCTCTTATGAGTGACATTAATGGACGTGGGGTGTCACATGGGGTGCAAGGACCTGCAACCCTTCAGAAGGGCTGGCTTCAAACTATCATTATATGCGTTCAGAATTCAGAATTGAGAGGCAGAGGAATTTTTTTTCATTCAAAGAAGCCCCTATTAGCATAACCCGAAGGGTAGTAGCCTCGGATTTGTTATCTCAAAGCGTGAAAGGCTGAGTTTAGCATTCCTTTTAGTTTATTTGAAATGGGAATACAGAAAAATTAAAGTCTTCACCAACTAAGCTTCACAAGCATAGCGTCAAACATAAAAAAGATAAGAGCCGGAAGCTCCAACGAATACATTTCTTCAGCACTCAACTAAAATTTACGCCTTCGGAAGCTCCCTTTTGAGGGTCATTGCAACAGCTTCATAAATCCCTTTATAAAGAAAAATGGTAAGTACACTCAAAAAGCCTTTGCGTGCACTCCTACTGGATGGTTGAAGCAAAACCTATAAACCTGAAGAAGGGTCAATCCACACCTATAAATATGACCCAAGGATCCAGAATAGGGGACCAACTTCTCATTTCTCAATCTTGTAGTCATAAGTCAGAATCGTATATCATAATTTCTAAACTGAATTGGGGAAACATAGATTCTGTAATCACAAAGAATAAATAAAAAAAGTCTTTGCCAAGCAATTAAGGTAATGGAATCGTAATCATTTAATTATTATATTATTGTTGTTGTAACCTTGCAAGATTCTTATCTAAATGTTCTTGGAGTATATGAGTCCATCCTAAATGTTTATTTAGGAACTACGAAGGACCCGACCGCTACATAAGTTCATGCCGAATAAAAAATATCTGAAGCCCCGTTAAGGTTTACTTCTCGATGGTTCTCTAAAACTACTTGGTCTGCCTAAGACAAACCATCTGAAGCGACATATAATGATGGTTATTTGAGATTATCCAACTCGATCGGGACTCAGTTTTTTTCTACTTGAGCTTCCTGGAGATTTGACACCCAGGTTATCGAAAGGATATCATATATACCCTGAGAAAGCATTAATAATGAAAATTGTCCGCTTTTCTTCATCACTGCACCAAAGGGTCATGACGAAACTACATAGGAAACACTAAAATGTGGATTGTTTTTGGAATGGGCTTCTTTCTTCTAAAACTACCAAAATCTCACTATTAACCTTGCTTTCTACAGGAATTTACTTTCAAAAGTCATCGGACACAATTTACAAGTATTCAGTTACAGAAACAATATTCAATCCAGGCTCATTCTTTTTGTAAAATACGGGATTCTGTGGAAAAACACTGTTCTGGGTGTTAACTATAAATTTGGCTAACATTTTTGGTGTTAAAAGGAGGGCTTGAACCTTTGAAACCTTTAAGACCTCCTTACCTCATCGGAAACTTCATTTAAGGAAAGAACCAAAATGGATCTTAAGTTTGATTCGACCTAGAAAAGATTATCAAAAGTAGCTTGCTCTTCAAAAGGCTTTTGTGTAAACTAGGTAATTCTTTTCAAATGAAGGGATATTCTCGGAAGATTGGATATAGGTCTGAAGGAAAACAACAGGCACCTTCACAGACTAATAAAAGAAGCGAAGGCACTTCAGACAACCAACAAGAAATAAAGGTAACTCCGAATAAATTTTTAAAGGAAAAGAATATACTACCACTTCTGGCACAAAGTCAAATCTACATGAGAAATGCATTAATTTAGTCCGAGAAATGATTTACTAACCAATGGAATTGGAAACCATCTATATCAAATCCCGATCCTATGAAGGACTTAATTCGAACATGGAAGTATTAGGTATAACTCAACGAAAGTGGAGTGATGTTTACGACTAAGATAAATGGTGCATAAACCCATTCCATGTTAGATTGAGACCAATCTTCACTTATGAAAGGATTTTTGAAAAGGACGACAATTTATTTATAAAAATAGAGAATGAAATCCAAGCCAGTTTCGAAGGAAATGAGTTCCACAGGAAAATAATAGAAGCTAATCATACTTTCCACCAAAAATAGAATCTAAAGAAACTACCTCCTGCTTTAACCTACGAAGGATACCTAAGGAGGGCAAAGGAAGTCTTATTCTCAACTCCGTAACCACTAAGGACCTTAAGAGAAAGGCATTTGTATTCATCGGCGAAGGGCTTCCGGGAAATGCTAAGAAACCAAAAGCTAAAATTTCAAAAGAAAATATAAATCAAAAATGACAAAAGAATCCAACCTAATTGCTTCCATTAAAGAAATTTATAAGTCTACTGTTAGACCAAAAAGTGGTTCTAACACCCAAATTGATTGAAATTACAATAAAATGAGACCAAAAACAGAAAAGAGACACAGGATTTATAGTGGTTCGGTGTTAAAGAGCCTACGTCCACTTTATATCACTTTGTTTAATGATGCAGATGAAAATACAATAAGATATTCACTCAATCTCTCTTACTTTTCATATACAATCACTCAATTATCTCAAAATATACTTTGAATGATGATTTGGATTGTTTGGGAATGCTGGAATTCGGTTCTCAAAGATGTTTGAACTCTCAAAGTGCCAAAAGATCCTTTCAAACGACCCTTGGAGGTCTATTTATAGGTGGAAACTTCTCCAGACTTCGGTTCGGATCGGGTGCACGTGTCCTCCATTCCATGACTTTCGGGATCGGATGAGTTCTGGTGTTGCCAGCACATCAGGTAAGTGGCCATCGTGGGTAGAAAGTGGGTGTAACTGCCCCGAATATCCAGGAGATCATGGAGTGAAGCGGCTGTGAACTTATGGGATCAGATCGGGTCCTTTTAATGGCATGGAATTCAGATCGGAGCATCCCATCCGATCCGATCCGGTTTGAATTTTGTCTCTTCTCACTTTGTCTCACTTTGCTTTTCTCTGATTACCCCCGATCCGATCCGATTTATAGGCAGATTATATTCTAATATTAGATCTTTTAGCTTTGTGTTGCCTCTATTCCTACTCCTGTAATTCCGATCCGAACCGGATGTGTAACAGAGTGTCCTTTGTCTACTTGATCTTCTGACTTCTTGACTTTGTATAGCCTAGTTTACAAAGTAGGCTAACATTTTTCCCCCTCAAAGGATGCTTCTGTTGAAGACGAAGCGTGCTTTGATATTATCTGCTCATTGATCGTTGAAAAGTCATTTCCTTTCATTTGTGAAGATGCGTTACTTCATGAAGTCGTGTCTTTTATCGCTTATATATATGTGGTAGAATACACGATTTATTTTCTTCATTTTTAAACAATCCTAGGAACTCTCCTTGATGATCAGTGATTCTTCCAGGTATGTCTTTTCTTCATTTTTCTTTGAATTTAATTTGCACACCAAGTCATTGTACTCAACTCATTCGGTTCGGGCCCAATCCGAAGCGACTTCCCTCGTATTGCTTAATGCTGTTCCAACAGGCCAGAGTGTGTTCGTGGGCCTAACTGGATCGGGTCGGATAGTACTCTCGCAATCGGATCGGACCGGAAAGTGAAATAAAGGAGGAGAGGGGCATGGTTACTTAATTCGATCCGGACCGTTCGAGGAACCTACTTTCGAACCGATCCGACTTTGATCCCTGGGCTTCAATGTTTGTCTGAGTCCAAGGCAGGGCTGTGCCCCCGATCCGATCCCAATGAATGCATCCGAACCGAACCGAAGAGCAGTCCAACTTGATGCATAAGAACTTGTTTAACTGGCCAAATCAACTCTTGGCATAATCTTCAACTTAATGGACAGTTAGGATAGTGCCTTGCGAACATAAACGAACATCAAGAACTGTTTTGAACATCATTGCGTTGCCAAGATTTTTCCTTACACTTTCGAGTGTTAACTTTACATCTTCTGCACACACCGTACACACTTTAGTTCACACACGTGCACAGGGGGACACGGGCTAATTTACTCTAACTTCTGTTATTACTTCTTCGATAGTTTAGTGATCATGGCCAAAAGACATTCTTCTAGATTGGCAGAAAAGAAAGAGGTCCCAGAGACATCCGACAAAGTTACTCTTGACGACATATCTTCTTCCTCAGACCCTGAATGGGGTGATGAGGGATCAGATTATGAAGTGGGGGCGCATAGCAGCGGAACGTCTTCTGACAGTGAAGTTTCTCTGGGTTATGAAGAGGAAGGAGGGGTTGGAGATACTCGAGCTCCTGACGAATTTGAATCTACCGTCATATTGGAATTACCTCAAGATTCTGTTGAATCGACAATTGACTATGACAAGCTCCTTCGAATATGCTTGAAGTACGAGATACATAAAAAAGATACTCTGGTGCCGTCTAAAACCGACCGTCCTCATAATCCTCCGGAGGGATTTATGGCAATCACTCAATTGATGTGCATGGTCGGAGCTATTCCACCGTTTTCTTCCTTTGTCGTCGACTTTCTAAGACAGATGCGGATTGCCCCCATGCAGTTGCATTTCAACTACTATGCTTACCTGCATACCTTATATGTAGCATACCGCGAGATCTTAGGCATAGAGCTCACTTTTGATGACGTTCATTTCTTTTATAACTTCAAGCACCGGACTTGAGAAACTCCTTCTTTCTCTTACTTCGAGTCTGTCCCAAAAAGAAAGATAATTTCAGCGCCATTCAGTAGCAAGGTCGGCGACTCCAAGCTGGAATGGTTTTATGTAAGGCAAAAGTGGAGGTGTGCTAGGAGATGGACAAAATCGAGTAAGGCACTGGTTTTCTAAACCTCGACTCTAAATGTCCACGCCACCACACTAATCCGTTTTCTTTTTGTTTGCAGTTGACAATCCAAAATAGATATCGGGTCAAGTGTTCTTTGATCGGATGCATCGACTCCTTAATGGTGATCAAAAGTTCTTAACTATCGACGAGGTCCTCAAGGACGAATATCTCCATCACCACAGGCTGCTATCCATTAACCGTAGCATAGGTCACGGGTCAGGTCCATATGTATATATCCCTCCGGTGTATGTAATTCCAGAAATGGGCGAGAGTTCGAAAGGTCCCACCATGCCGCTTCAAACTTCACCTTCTCTAAGTTCGACTCAAGACGATGAGTTGGCTAATTTACCTGAAAAGCACCGAGAGGGGTACATCACTCCCAGGGATGTTGTTTCTCCTGAGAAATCACCATTTCCTAAAGAAGAGCCAACAGGCGCTTCCCAAAGAGATGCCCATACTGTTGATGATCCCACATTTTAGGGCTTGGGAGATCTCCCACTTCCTGACACTATTTACGCTTCTGAGGATTTTGGCACAAATCCTTTAGTTTTTACTTCTTCGGAGGAGGCCACTCCTGTTAAGGCCACAGAGCCCTCTTGCACTGGCTCAGCTTCAGACTCTGGTTCATCGGAGGGGGGACACCACTTAGGATGCACTTAACACGATTGCACCCCACTTCACAGCACTTACGTCTTATGAGAATATTGATTCTGAATTCCACTTACATTATTGTGCAGGTACAATGTCTCATGCTTACTATGACATCAGGAAACTACGCCGCAGCATGACCAGACCCCCTCATGATGTTGAGTATGATAGTCGCGAATGCCGCAGTAGGGAGGATAGAAGGCCCTATGATTTTTATCAGTCGCGGTCCTCGCGCTCTCGCTCTCCCGTTCGGTCAGATCCAGAGCGATATAAGGGCTACCAAGGCCGTCGAGGAGATGATAGGCCGCAACCAAAAGACCCAATTTCTTCTCAAGAAAAGCGCAGTAGGGAAAGGAGCCCGCCGAGAGATTCCGACTCGCGAAGCAAGCGTTAGGTTTCTGCTAAACGGCCTAGAAGGGATGAGGAGGCCATTGAGCCCTCCACACATAAGGACACCGAGCTGACATTCCCTGCACCTCCACCATTGGATGTTGAAACTGCAGTTAAGCGGGTGTATCTGGAGGAGCAATTTCCTGAACACTACTTCGAGAACTTGACTTTCTTAGCTGCTCTTGAGCCTATTTCCTCGAGGTGGGCAGACGAGGCCAAAGCAAAAATTGTTGCGGTCGAGAAACAATATTCAGAGATGTACAAATATTCGTGTAACCTATCCAGAATCATCCGAAATCTAATCACGAATACTAACTCGATGCAGAAGACCGCAGAAGATGATGCAAGGGCCTTAAAAAATTTAGGAAAAGACCTCGAGGATACACAGGCTCAACTTGCTATCGCTCAACGGGACGCTGCTAGCTTCAAGCAACAATTCGAAGATCTACAAAAACGCTATCATGACTTGCTTGAGTCCCATACTCAAGAGCGTTCGGAGCTGAAAAAACAAGCAGAAGACGCCAAGTCAAATGCTGCCAAAATGCAACTTGCTTATGCTGACCTTGAGCGAGAAAAGGCCGAGTTGGCGAAGAAGAACGCCGAATTGGAGAAGAAAAATGCTGACTTGGCTTCCAAGTTGATAGAGGCCGAGAACAAGGCTGCCCTGGCAGAGGGTAATGTTGAAAGTGTCATCAAATCGGCCGAAGAGTCCCGCAAGCAGCTGGTGGAGGCCCAGGAGGATGTGCAGGGCTTTAGTGAATTACTGATCGAATTTTTTGCACATGTAATCCGTCACCGAAACATCTCTTGGATCGATGATTATTCGACTACTTTGGTTCATGTGTGGAGCCAAATTGTTGAATGGGAAAAGGAAGAACTCAAGGTAGATTCCATTGACGAGGACAAACTTATGGAAAAGTATCTAAGAGATGACGAGCCGGCGAGCCTAGTCGAGGGGCGTCGCTTGATTGATGCCGCCATGGATGAGGAAAAGCGGAAGGCTAAACAAAAGAACATCTTAGAGGCTGGTTCTTCTTCCACTGCCACTAAAACTCCTGAAGTAGAGGGATACGACCCCGAAAACCCGGTGATCCCTCAGACATCTCTTTTATCTCCTATTCCTGAATCGGCTTCAGAGGCGGCAGCTACTCCAGCTGAAAAATCGTCGGAAGGTATTTCTACCTTTTCACCCCAATTCGTCAAAGCTATCTCCACTTTCCATCGCATAGTCGGACAATCAATGAAGGACCCTTTATTTTCTCCTGAGTTGATAACTGTTGCTTCTCATTCCGCAGGTGATGAACCGTCCGAGAAGGCAGACGTGCCCCATGGAACCACTGCCGAAGCAAAGTCAGCGGAGAAGGATGAAGGAGACAAGGGTAAGGCTGACGCTCCTCACGACGGCGAGATGATAGACGCCTTAAAGGATGATAGTGGCGATGAGGGACATGAGGAAGACCCTGAGGTGGCTATAGTTGGGGAGTCAAAAAACGCCGATGACATTACTTTAGCTGCATTGAAAGCTGAACAAGACAAACGCATGCAGCTTAAAGTTGAAGACCTAGACCCCGAAAGCCTTAAGCCTCTCGCAGTAGTGGATGCTGGATCAAGGTTAGTTGTTAATCTTTCGACTAGATCTATTACCGAAGAACTTGCTAAAAAGTCTTCTCTTGATTCCAGCGTTCCGACTCCCTGGAAAAAATCAACCGATTCCAGCACTTCAGTCTCAGGGAAGAAAAAACCAAGGTGCATCTTAACCGATGTTGAAAGAGAGGCGAATGATGCTCAGAAGGCTGCTAAGAAGTCCAAGTCCACTTCAAAGTCTAAGTGATGAAGTGTTTTGCTTTATTTTAGCATTTGATTGGCCCATAATTATTGCTGCTAGTGCGGCCCTCGCACCTTCTTTTTGCCTGTTTTCCTGTGCAAATTCATTCATTTGTAAATAAAAATAATTCATTTCCTGCAATGTCTGTTAGTCGTCAGTTCAGTACTTATGTAAAAATGCAAATGCATGTCCTACTAAAATTGTGTAATGGACCCATAGTGGGGGGGGGGGAATATGTGTGTACATATATGCCCCCAGTCAGTCTTGAAAAACTATTCAAGATTAAGTTAAAAAGTCCAAATGTCCCCGATTCTTTGACGGGGGTCACATTCCTTTTGTCATTGATGCCTGTTCTTTTCTGGCATCTTTTATACTCTCCTGTCTTATATTCAGGTTAGAGTTCTTGCTGAGGCGGTCTCTCATCTGGGTGCACCTTCACGCCTCAGAGGACGTCGTCTTCCCGTCCTTTATATTCTCTCTCAATTCTTGAGAGTTAGAGTTAAGAATGTCGTCTTCCCATTCTTTTATGTCTTATTGTACATACAGTCGTTGTGTTTGTTCCTGCATATAGGCCATCTCTAACTTTTCAGATTTTAATTTCACATCTCATATTCCACAGTCACAATAGAATAACAGTTGAAGATATAAATAATGCAGGAAAGTAAGTGGCACACGATATTTTTATAGTGGTTCGGCTAAATCGTAGCCTGCATCCACTTTATAGTTCTTTGTTCGTATCAACAGACTTTTCTAAGGCAAGTCGTGCCTTTTTACAGAGTTCAAAAGAAAAAAAAGAGAAAATACAACATCCCTAATTCAAATATCGCATCAAGTGTTGGGCATTCCAAGCCCTAGGCACTTCTTTGCCACCTACGGTCGTTAACTTGAAGGCTCCTGTCTCAAGTTTCCGTTGGATGACGAAGGGTCCTTCCCACTTTGGACCGAGGTGAGGAAGGGATGGAAAAACTCGCTTTAGCACCAAATCTCCTGGTTCAAAGGTTCTAAAACGAACTTTTTTGTCATAATAGCGTGCCATCTGACGTCGATGTCTCGATGCACGCAAGTCTGCCTCATCCCTTTTCTCTTCGATTTCATCAAGGGACTCGAGGAGGAGTGCCCGATTCGTCATCGGGTCATAATATGTCACCCTGTGAGAGGAAACTTCAAGCTCTTCCGGGATTACTGCTTCTGAGCCAAAAGAGAGAGAGAGAAAGGAGTATGACCGGTAGCTGTCTTAAACGTTGTCCGATATGCCCACAAAGCCAAGGGCAATTCATCCACCCATTTTGCTTTTGCACGTTCCAATCGTTTCTTGAGGATGGACTTTATGACTTTATTTATTGCTTCTACCTGCCCATTCGACTGTGGATGGGCGACTGCAGTATACCGCTTGTCGATCTTGTATTTCTGGCAGAAATTTCTGAATTCGGCACCATCGAACTGGGTTCCATTATCAGTTATAATGGTCCTTAGAATCCCAAATTGGCATATAATATTTCTAACCACGAAACTTATCACCTTTCTCGCTGTGATTTTGGTTAAGGGATCAGCTTCCACCCACTTCGTAAAATAGTCCACGGCGACTATTGCATACTTCGCTCCTCCTTTGGCAATCGGCAGAACTCCGATGATGTCAATTCCCCACATGGTAAACGGCCACGGACTCACCATCGACTTGAGCTAGGTCGGTGGTGCTCTGGGGATCTTGGCGAACCTCTGGCATTTGTCGCAGCGTCATGAGTAATCAGCTGCATCTTTATTAATTGTGGGCCAGAAATACCCATACCGCAATACCTTTTTTGCTAAGGTCTGACCTCCCGTATGATCTCCAAACTCACCTTCGTGTACTTCTCTTAGTACATGCTTGATGTCGTCGTGCGCTATACATCGTAACAAGGGCATAGAAAATCCTTGCCGATAAAGGGTATCATCTTTAAGGATGTATCTGGTAGCTTTGCGAACTATGGCTCGCCTCTCACTCTTCTTTGGCGGGAGTATCCCATTTCTAAGGAAATTCTTGACTAGGGTCATCCACGACTCCCTCTCCAGTTCTGCTTCGAAAGCTAATTTGATTTCCATTGACTCAAAGCTAGGCGATCCCAACGTCTCAATTGGAACCATTTCGGTTTCCTCCGGATTGTCAGAACTAGCCAGCTTTGCTAGCCGGTCTGCCTTCTGGTTTCTAGCTCTTGGGATATGCGTTACGTTATATCGTTCCAAGTTGCTCAACAGCTCCTCCACTTTCCCGAGATAGGTAATTAGTCGAGGTCCCCGGGCCACAAACTTCTTTCGCACTTGGCAGACGACTATTTTGGAGTCGCAAAATATATCCAATGCCTTTATTCCGAATTCCTTAGCAAGTTTCAGCCCGACAATCAGGGCTTCATATTCAGAGTCATTATTAGTCGCTGAAAATTCTAGTCGTAGAGCATAATATAATGATCGTCCTTCAGGAGTAACTAAGACGACTCCAGCTCCGGACCTTCGGTTGTTCTTGGCTCCGTCTGTGTACAACTTCCATGGATCTAATTTTAATTCCTCCTCTGACTTGACCACCTTGTCATTGATCATTTTCTCCTCCGGAATTGTGAACTCTGCTATAAAGACAGCCAGAGCTTGCCCCCTGATCGACCTCCGCGGCTGAAAATTTAAATCAAACCGACTTAATTCAATATTCCATTTGATCAACCATCCCGATGCTTCGGGTCTTTGCAACACCTGTCTCAGAGGCTGATCAGTGTATATGGTTATTGGGTGAGCTTGAAAATAATGGTGAAGTTTTCGGGAGGCGATCAGAAGGCTGTAAGCAAGCTTCTCAATCCTTGGGTAGTTGCGTTCTGCAGCTGCCAATTTCTTACTTACGTAATATACCGGCCTTTTCACCTTGTCTTCTTCCCGAACCAAGGCGGTGCTAACGGCGTGAGCCGATACTGCTAGATAAACAAACAACTCTTCATGATCCACTGGCTTCGACAAAATCGGTGGTCTCTCTAGTAAGTCCAATAGATTTCGAAAGGCCTCAACACAGTCCGGAGTCCATTCGAAATTTTTCTTTCCTCTTTTTATCAAGTCAAAAAAGGGGACGCATTTGTCTGTTGCTTTGGAGATAAATCTACTCAACGCAGCTACTTTTCCTACAAGACTTTGGACATCTTTGATTCTCATTGGTTCCTCAATGTTCCTTATCGCTGCTATTTGACTGGGATTGATTTCAATCCCTCGAGAGCTCACGATGAAACCTAAAAACTTTCCAGATGCCACCCCAAACGAGCACTTCAAAGGATTTAACTTCATCTGATACTTTCGCAAGATACCGAACATCTCTGCCAAGTCTTGCGTGTGGCTGGAGGATTATCTTGATTTGACGAGCATATCGTCCACATAAACCTCCATAGTCCTCCCTATTTGGTTATAAAACATCCTGTTCACCAAGCGTTGGTAGGTAGCTCCAGCGTTTTTCAATCCGAACGGCATGACCACATAGCAATACAACCCAAAATTTGTAATGAAGCTCGTGTGCTCTTGATCGGGAACATGCATGGGAATCTAGTTGTATCCGGAATATGCGTCCATGAAAGAAAGAAGTTCGTGTCCCGCCGTCGAATCCACAAGCTGGTCTATTATGGGAGTGGGAAGCTATCTTTCGGGCAGGCTTTGTTCAAGTCTGAAAAATCAATGCATGTCCGCCACTTTCCGTTTGACTTCTTTACCAAAACAGGATTCGATATCCAGTCAGGATATGTCGAATCTCTAATAAATCCGTTCTCTTTCAGCTTCTCCACTTCTTCTTTCAAAGCTGCCGACCTCTCTCGGCCCAGCACACGTCTCTTTTGCTTTACAGGCGGGTGTTTTGGGTTTATACTCAGTGAATGACTCATGATGGATGGTGATATCCCACACATGTCGGCGTGGGTCCAGGCAAACACATCCAGGTTTGCCTTCAGGAAGTCAGTCAGTTCTTTGGCTCGGTGCAGATCCAATTGGGATTCAATCTTCAAAACTTTTGCTGGATCAGCTTCGTTAATGGGTATATCCACTGTCGTTTCGTTAGGAGTTGCCTTTCTATCCTCAGGTTCCTCATCTTCTCTGGGATCCAGATCTTCGGGCATTCCCTTGGGCAACTCCTTCGGGGTTGATCCCTCTAATTGCTACGCCGAACCCTCCTTTGGAGGAGGTGAGTTACCTTTAGTTTCGATGTTGAGTCCCTTCATCAGCATCTTTAATTCAGCAATATAGCAAGCTTGTCCGGAGACTTGATCTCCTCTCATTACTCCCGTTCCGGATTCAGTTGGGAACTTTAGCAATAAACACCATGGCGTGATACAAGCCCTGAACTCTGCAAGGGCAGGCCTTCCTAAAAATGCGTTGTAGGGCGAATCTACATCCAGCACTACGAACTGAAACATTCGTACTCTTCGTCGATCCCCTTGCCCCAATGTTACGGGCAATTCTATATACCCCATTGGAGCTGTCGATGCCCCATTAAAGCCTCGGATCCAACCTTCAAAGGGCTTCAAATCTCCAGACTCAAGTTTCATCTGATCAAACGACTTCTTAAACAAAATGTTGACTGAGCTCCCATTTTCCACTAGTACCTTATGAACCAGTGTCGGTCGAATAGTAGTGGTAATAACCAACAGATCTTCAGTAGGTGATTGGATTCCGGTGTCGTCTCTGCTACGGAACACTACATCATCGAACATTGTCTTTTGTTGTTTCACAGGGGTGATATCTTTCAAATCATCGCACTCATCCACATCTATGTGCTTAACTACATTAATGTATTGGTCCATTGCTCTGAAACTGTGGATAGCTGGATGGAGTCCACCTACTATGGTGTTATTGACAATTCCTTTGCCTTTATGTTGCGCTATAGGCTTGGGAGCAGACTGATTCTGGTTTGGGGCATGTCCTTCTTGCTCCTTGTCCCTTGGGGCATCCTTATACTCATCCAACTTTCCTTCACGCAAAAGCTTCTCAACTACGTCTCTCAAGTGTCGACATTCGTTCGTTGAATGTCCATGAGTTCCATGAAATAAACAAAATTTTCCGGTTGCAATTTCTTTCTCTGTTGAATCTCGTGGCGGCGGTCTTTTGTATTGCAAAACACTGTACGTGTCCAAATAAATGTTCTCCAAAGTGTCATTCAACGGTGAATAATTCTCAAAGGTCTGGAACCGGGGTCTTTTGTCAGAGTTACTTCCTCGGTTCCTGTTTCTCCTATTACCATTCGCATTACGGTTGCTGTTGCCCCCGTTTCCATTATTATTGTTTCCATTCTTGTTTCCCACATTCACTTCGACTTTCCCAGAGCTTCCTCCGGACTGCTTTACGGCAACATTACTCTGAACAGCTTCTTTTGAGGCCGCTCCGGACTTCCTCTTTCTGTTTGCCCTTGCTTCCTCCCGTCTTAACTGAATATTGGCCTTCTCACAAAACAACTCTCTTGTGGGAGGCGGCTTCCCAGAAAGATAAACTCCAAACTCTGAATCAGGATCAACTCCCTCCATTAAGGCCATCAAGATGGTAGGCTCATGCGGGTCACTGACTTCTGTTACAGCTAAATTAAAGCGGTCTAGATACGACTTCAAGGACTCACCCGGCGCTTGCTTAATTCTCGATAATTCAATAACATTCTTAGACTTTCGGACGTGAAGTCCGAATTGATTCATAAAACGTTCACTTAATTCTTTGAAATTCGATATTGATCGAGGAGGAAGTCGGGTAAACCATAGTAATGCTACGTCTTCTAAGTAAATCGGGAAAGTCTTACACTTCACAGCGTCAGGGCAGCGACAACATTCATAAGCCATGCGTATCGCATCAAATGTTGTCCCAGGTCAGTTCTCCCGTTATATCTGTCCATCAGCGGCAGATTAAAACGTCGGGGGAACTGAAAGTCAAGAATGTCATCAGTAAAGGGAGTATGGCTTCGCTCAATGCCATAATCTTCATTGGTGTAGTTTCGACTCTCAGACATGATCTGGCGTAACATAGCCCATACGTCAGCATTGGTCAAGGGTCGTTCAGGCTCCCTGGCTCTGATGTTCGGGTTTCCTCTGGGCTCCTGATCAGGGGAGACCCTCCTTCTTCTAGCGGCTTCTGCTCTGCTTTGCTCTCTACGTTCCCGGTCGATCTTGGGAGGAAGGGGCTGAAGCATTTGTCCCTGAGTGGGATTGGTGAGGTTAGGGTCTCTAGGCAAAACATGAGATCCTCGCATTGGTAATAACATAGGCTCTCTCAAGCTTGGATCATTGGGTCCTAGTACACGAGCAGCGTCCTCGCGGGATCCCAAAGATCCGAAAGTCATTTGCTCCAAATTCTGAGGTCGTTCGAGCGACCTTCTTTCACGGGGCCGTTCTTCCTCAGAAGAAGAAGGCTGATCCATTGCAGTATGATGAACTGGGGAAGGGGTTCTCTGCCTGCGGAGCTCGCCAATTTCCCTACTCATGATTCTCATATTCTCTTGCATCATAAGATTGGTGCGCTCGTGGATTCTCATAGCCTCCCTAGTGCTCTCAAGCATGTCGATAAGGCGCGAAAAATCTCCTTGGATGACATGCGCAGATGGATTGATCTGGTCATTGATCCTGGTGGCTGGAGCCGGAGCATTTGGAGGGGCTCGAGTAGAGGTTCCAGCATCACATAGTGCCGGATCGGATTGGAGCAAATTACCCTGGCCGGATCGGTTCGGGTTGAGGGAGTGCACCTCTTTAACGTCTTCCACTCGGTTCGGATCGGAGCTCTCCCTATGTGATCGGTTCGGATGTCCTGAACCTGTCCGATCCGCTCCCGAACTCTGCCCACGGGACCTCGTCATGACCGGGTTTTGCTAATCTTCACCAACTCCGTTCCCTCGACTGGTTTGAACTTCCTTGCCTTTTCCTTTGGCCATAATTCTTCAACAATCAACCAACGAGTATTTAAAAGCATCGAAAATTGGGGATTAACTTCTTTGAACTCAACGGTCCAAAAAGTAGAACGATAATTCAGAAAAACAGAGAATTCAAATTCTTCTCAGTGAAAGCACCAAAATGTTAGACCAAAAAGTGGTTCTAACACCCAAATTGATTGAAATTACAATAAAATGAGATCAAAAACAGAAAAAGGCACAGGATTTATAGTGGTTCGGCGTTAAAGAGCCTACGTCCACTTTATATCACTTTGTTTAATGATGCAGATGAAAATACAATAAGATATTCACCCAATCTCTCTTACTTTTCATATACATTCACTCAATTATCTCAAAATATACTTTGAATGATGATTTGGATTATTTGAGAATGCTGGAATTCGGTTCTCAAAGATGTTTGAACTCTCAAAGTGCCAAAAGATCCTTTCAAACGACCCTTGGAGGTCTATTTATAGGTGGAAAATTCTCCAGACTTCGGTTCGGATCGGGTTCACGTGTCCTCCATTCCATGACTTTCGGGATCGGATGAGTTCTTGTGTTGCCAGCACATCAGGTAAGTGGCCATCGTGGGTAGAAAGTGGGTTTAACTGCCCCGAATATCCAGGAGATCATGGAGTGAAGCGGCTGGGAACTTATGGGATCGGATCGGGTCCTTCTAACGACATGGGGTTCGGATCGGAGCATCCCCTCCGATCCGATCCGGTTTGAATTTTGCCTCTCCTCACTTTGTCTCACTTTGCTTTTCTCTGACTACCCCCGATCTGATCCGATTTATAGGCAGATTATATTCTAATATTAGATCTTTTAGCTTTGTGTTGCCTCTGTTCCTACTCTTGTAATTCCGATCCGAACCGGATGTGTAACAAAGTGTCCTTTGTCTACTTGATCTTCTGACTTCTTGACTTTGTATAGCCTGGTTTACAAAGTAGGCTAACATCTACCAAGGATAAGTTGGATTATTGGTCTCCTGATAAAAAGCCACTGAAGGCCGAAAAGGATGAAGGAAAAACCTATTGCCTCTACTACCAGGTCAACGGTCATGGAACCAACCAGTGTAGGGCATTGGAAAAAGTGATTGCTTATTTTGTAAGAAAGGAAAACTCAATGAGCATGTAAAGGAAAAATAAATCGATTTAATACAATAGATTTTGTCTTAAGATGAGATCTTCTACATGAATTATGGATAAAACCCAAAAATAAGATGCTCTACATAGTTAGGGTGAAATGCCCTTCCATGGATTAACTTAAAAGTTCCTTGGAATATCTTGGGTCCTTCCTCCTAAAAAAGAAAGGGGTAAGCCCTGGCATTAGGCGTCTTGCTCAAAGCCCCGGGTTTATCCTAAGTGCCTCCTAGAGGGAGGAGGGTAAGCCTAGGACATACTAGCCTAGCCCCAATGCCCTTGACAACATCAAGGTGCCCTTTAGAGGAGGGAGAGGTAATCTTCGGTGCGCAAGCTTGGTTTTGAATGAAGCACGCTCTGGCTCTGATCATTTTTAGTTTTAGCCCTGCCTCTGCTTTGGCACAAGCACGCACTGCCATTGTTTATGTCTCGTTCCCCTGAAGGGAATGAAAGCTCTAAAGGAGAACTAAAGCATGCCAAGCCTTTTTTTTAGAAAAAGCCTACAATGGCAAAAGATTTATCAAGACAAAAGCGCTTTCATACATATGGCCTCCCGAAGAAGGTTCTGGGCTTTCATTAAATACCCGTGCTTGGATTTCGAGTCATCTAAGCTAAAAGTAGAATCATCTATTTTAATTTTAGAAGTGCATTTCTGAACTTCTATAATTTTAATTCCTAAATCTGAGTTTTGGGTCTTTTAATCCGAAAGAGGATTCGTTTGTTTTACTTTCGGAAGAGTATTTCTAGACTTCTATTACTTTACCTAAATATGATTCCTAAGTCTTATAAGACGAAAGAGGCTTCGTAAGTTTTCCATAATCAAATTTCTGGATTTTTATTATTTTAATATCCGACCTTGGGTTTCGAGTCTTACAAACTAAGAAGGGCTTCGTGCATCTTAGTTTCAAGAAGCTTCTATGCTTCTATTAAAATAATGCTAAAACATTTATTATATCCAAAAGATGGTTTCTAAGACTTTATGATTCCTTGCTCAAATAAGGGCATCATAGCGTGATACGAACCAAAAGTAGCTTCATACACACACTGCTTTTAGTAAAAGATAATTCTAAATGCTATTATCTGATTACCAAGTTAAGTGGTGTCGTTTCCCTTCCTGAAACCATAAGTAAATTACTTATTTGAACATGTGTCTGTGAGACTCTAAAATCTATTATCGTTCCAAAACAGCTATAACTATCTAAGAGGAATTTACAGTGTTAAATTATCAACATAGCTTTCGGTTAAGTCAGTCCTCCAAAATTGATAGTCCTTTTAAAATAAAATATAAAAGTAATATAGACAACCCGAGTCAATAATGCATATACTCAACTTTGATTTATATAAGTTACAATATACACAAAACAACACACAAACCAGATTCACATCTTTTGGATCTTTTCTATTGGAGATTGTAATGTAACTAGATTCGAAACATGATTAAGAATAAAGTACAACACTTCTTTAAGTTTCTTTTCCTTATGTCGGAAAGCTTCGTTGTTATAAATAGATTCAATTGGAGCATGAGGGAATGTTCGAAAACTTTTGTACCTCCGAGAGAAGCTTCCGAGAGAAGCCTATTGGCCCTCTCGTATTCCGCGTTATGTTTCTTGTAAGAGTAAATCTCACTTTGAAGCTTTTTAATTTTAGCCACATTACTACTATAAATACGATGAATATCTTCCCTTTTTTCTCTTTAAAATAATCTTTTAATTTGAGCTTTATAGCATTAACACAATCCTCTATGACTATTTCGTCTAAACCCCTCAGAGGGTTTACCAAAAACTGAAACTTATCCAGATGCCAAGATATTTTGGCAGATGATCGGGAAGTTACATGTGAAATTCCACCAGTCATATTGAACTCAAAAGATTTGTACGAAGACCGACTGATATCCAATTGAAGCTCTAATTCACCAAATTAATGTTAGAGTTTTAGCATCTTGTTGTGAAAATCTATATCCCGGTTTGTCCCAACTTGACGTTTAGTCTCTTCTAAACCTGACATTTTGTCCTAACCTAACGTTTATGAACGGAAGACCTTTAACATTACCTGCTTTTAAGCAGAAGATTCAGCTTAAATGAATTAGACTATATTATCTGTTCTATATGCACATAAATAACCATTTTGTTGCGGGGACAATATGAAAAAACAGAGTGTATGGAGAGAATTAGGTCATGACATAACACTCCGAAATATGCACATCCATGTGTGGTTGTTATGGAATTAATAATTCCTTTGATTATTCATATTTATTCCCATTCGACTATTCATCTATATTTATAATTTTCTGGCAATTGTTTACTATGTTTGTCTACCCCCCAAATTTACTTATGTATGTTCCCAAACTGATTATATTATCGATGATTGAAGTACATTAAATATTTTGTTTAATATAAGTTTATGTTTTCACAGAATCAATACTTGAATAAAGTTATCATTTTAATTAATGATAAATTATAAATTTATTTATATTCGAGTTAATAATAATGAGATTCAATTTTCTATTTTAACAAATGACAAAAGCGTATGATTTTTCACATAACTAACAAACTGAAATTTTATTATTCATTCTAATCAATGATAATTAAATTTAGTTGTAAAACTTTATTTTAGTTAATTATTTTAAATTAAATAATTGGTGATCAATTGAAATTTGATAATCCTTTTAAATAAATGACTTCTTAGCTCCATCATCTTATTTTATTAATGGGATTTGGTTGATTTTTCTGTTTCTGTTAGCTTGTTTCTAAAATGAAATTTATTTGATTTGATGAAATGAGTAAATCTAAATTAATTGTTTGAGTAAAAAGGATTCAAGAATAAACTAAATAATTTATAAAAAGGGTTTAAGCCTTAAGTTAATAACTGTTCGTGTGAAACTAATTTATTGATTATAAATGTGATTAGCTATCCTTTTAGCATAATTAATGTTGTTTTGAATTTATAATCAAATTTTGTAGTTGGTTTAATTCCTTTAAGAATACTAAAATGGTTTTTTAGTGATCAAAAGAGTTTAATGTATTAGTTTACAAAATAATTAAGTTTTGCTCTAAGTATATTAATGTATTTAGATTTGATTTATTATTCTTTTTGGATATATAATATCATTTAGATCATATAAATGATAGTTTTAAATACGAATGTCCTTTCTAAATATTAGTGGTCTGAAATTAGTGTAAAGTGTGTTGGGTTTTATCGAAATCAATGTTTGGATTTAAAATTAGTTTTGACTTTTCTTTTTAAATACGCTGATAATAATAATTATCTCTTTAGAACTAATATTTTAAAAAATATTGTTAAAAGTGTTTTCTTTCAAATATCTAAAAGTGAAAACCAAGCATATGTTCGAGTTTTGAAGTTTAAAGGTTTTCAATATGAATATGGAAAGAAATTTCCATAAACGATATCGCTTATATGGAAAATATTTAGTTATATCGTTATCATTAGAGGTCGAAGTATAGAAAGTTTCCCTTATCTCGAAGTTTGAAAACATTGTCCAGATGATGCCTAGAGGTAACACTATTTGCTTTATTTTAACGAAGAGATAATATACGTTTTGGATCGACGAATAATGTAAGAGAATGAGATGTAGTTTCCATATACGATCATCTTGAATATTCCTGGTAGTTGATCTAACAATTATCGGTTCAACTTTCTTTAGTTTTATCGTCAAATCAAAATGATTTTTTGCTTTTTGAGCACTGTATCCTTTGTGGGTAATGGATGAACCAAAAGAGTGAGTGGAAGTCAAGCTATGCGGAGTTGCTCCCATTAGGGTATTATTACATCTACTCTAGATTGGATTCAGTTGTGTTCGCGCATAGATGCGAAATACCCGGATGTTCGGATTTAGTACGGTGTCCGGCTTGAACGTTTCCGAGAGCCATCAAAGTTTTCAATATATTCTAGAGGTATACATTTGGTTTTAGTAGCACACTCCTAGTCATTATTTATTTGGAAAACTTCCCACCCGATTCATTTTAATTTATTAATTACAAGTTTTCCTAATTTAATTTGCCTTGGGAAGGTAAATCCTTCGCGATGATTAATTACTTGAATCCATGGTGAGATTGGATGTTGTTGTATGGTGCCTAGTTCGCAGTAAGCGGTGCGGTCTAACTATTTCGGGAAAAAAATAACCTTTTTCTTAGTTTGATTCATAAGTTTGGATCGGTTTCTTTGTTTCTACCGAGAAGTGTCGTGTGCTCTTATCAATGGGGTGTTATTTTATAATTACTTTAATATTGGAAAATTTTACATATGACACCCTTTCGTTGTTGTTTCGATGATTTGGTTTTGTGTTGATGCTTATTCATTTATGTTGTTCTTGTAAGGTTAAAACCTATTTTGCGACTAGCGTCGTGGTCTCACCGAATTATTGTATAATCCTTGTCACATGAGTTTTCTTAAGTTGGTATTCCAGACTGATACGTGTATTATTTCATTACAATGCTCAGGTCAGTATGAGCTTGTTTCCAAGTTGTCTTCTACTAGATGTGGAGCTAATGCGGTAGAGTTATAAGTTTTCTTGTTGCGTTATTTTATTTTTCCGTTGTATTTTATTTTACCAATCAGCATTTGTAAGGTCAGAATTTTATGACTGCCCAGCTGATAGGATTTGTATTTAACTTTGATATACATTGTATCTTGGAGTGATAGTCCATCTCTCATTATTATTATTCTATGTTGTCATTTCCGCTGTGAGATTATGTGTTTCTTCTGTTCTTTTTTTTTTCTTTTTATCCTAACCATCTAAGTTTCGATGATAGGATGCTCGATGTTGAATTACAATGGTCGTATTTAGTGTCGACTTTCGATGGTCAGGAAAGTGGGACATTACAATTTATTTCTTCATTTATTTCAATGTTAATGTCTTTTGGCTCAATGTTGTAGTGGGATGCATGTAGTTCTCGGTGTCCATTGGCTTTGTGTTGGAAGAAACCATAAAACAAATTATGTACACTATAGCCTACAAAAAAAATGTTTCATCCTAATTTTTGAATCACTACATTTTGAAGCTATCATGCCAAAAAAACAATCTTGACATAACTATGTCAAACTAAAGTACAAAGCATGGTGGTCCCAAATGAACTAAAACAAGTAAGTCAACATTTGCTATGTCAAAAAATAATTTTGGATCTTAAACTCTTACTTAATTTTGAAACCGTTTGTTACATATCGAATAAATAAGTATATGCCTAACCTTATCAATTAAATAATAATCGATGGTAAAATAATTTGAATTTGGTTACACAACAAGTCATAAGCTAGTTTGAAATTGATGACTAAATATTACCTAACCAAGGCACAATCCATTGTTTTTGGATTTGGCATCAATGAAAAAGATGGATACATTGTACCCTATCATTTTCCTAACTAAAAACGCAAGTAAAGATAAGGTAAAGAAATAAAACTGCAAGTGGGAAAACAATTTTATGTTATTCTTAGACAAGGGTAAAGTTGGTTGGAATTATTTATTTATCTGTCATGTAGCTTTAGTAAGGACTAAGGACTAAGGCTACAACCACCTTCACCTCCTTCTTTTCGGATCTATTTTTCTTTTTACATTGTCCTCACCTCTCACCTCATTGGGTTCATCGTTCAATTCTTAATCACACTCTTTATTTTTTTAGTTTTTTGTTATTTAGGTTTCCTTCGTTTTCCCAAATCTTCCCCTCTTATTTTATCCACTTAGTACTCCCTTCCTTAGTTAGCTTCACCTTTGCGTCTTTCTTCCTTTCATCCTGAGCTCTCCATCCTGATTTCATCACAATCCTTCTTCAAATCCACTTGTATAGGTCTTCGCTCTATTTGCTTTCCCAGACCGTTCATGTAACGTCTCGTATTTTTGGTAGTTAGATATTTAAATTATTTTATTATTTCAAATATTATAATTGGAATATTAATGGATTTCAATATTAAAATTGTTTACAAAACAAAGTTTGAACGTATAATGTATATATAATTATAAAACAAGCTCGTAACATCGCGGTAGTTCATAATATTGAGCTTTCAACTTCAATTGAATATACAAGATCCGATATAAGTCGGAATTCCGTGAAACAAGAATCATTTGAATCTTGTTGATTATAATTTTCTAATGAAAGAGAAAAATCAAAATTTCGTGTTATAGATTGTCAGATATGTCTAAATCAAATTTTAGAACAGTCGCTATGGAAATCGTTATAAACGATAAATCAAATATTGAGTTGTATAATCCATATTGTTTATATGTGAAGCTGTATGATAATTTTATTCGGATATTAACGAAGATAATAATTTATTATTTAATTATATTATTTGGGATATAAATATATTTTATTTATATTGTTGTAATCCTTGAGAAGGGCCATTTTGCAAACAACCTTGGTTTTCGATGAAATTAGTTTCATTGGAACCTTAACGTTAAATTATTGTACGAAACCAAATTTTGTGGCAAACCGATGTCATATGTAACAACGGTAGCTGAAAACGCCTATATTTTTATTTAATCATTTTATCGATTTAATTTAGAAATTAAGAATAACTGATTGTCTAACAAACTTCGTTTTCAGCGGAATTAATTTTATTAAATCCACATTGATTTATTATTGTAGTATTTCAATTTTCAAGTTGTTTGTATTTAATTTGTGATTGTACACAATTTAATTGCGTGTCTATTCACATGGTGAAGTTATAAATAAATTTTCACAAACGATCTCGAAATTCGACGAAACCTCTTCCATCGTGTCCGGAATGTAGTTTTATGCTAGGATTTAAATTTTCATCTCGATTAGAAGTTGTTTGTAGGTGTTTCTAGACGTTAATTCACAGTGAAGTTTCAAATAATAATATTATAATAGTTGGTAGCTTATATAAATACCCCACAATTCCATTAACCCTAAAAGTTTTCCTACGAGTGGTCAAAAATTAAAACCGCCGGCACGAAAGAAATCAACGTTCAGAAATAAAAAACCTTTCTTCCTCTTGATCTCATAAATTAGGCATCCATCTCAAATACTCCCAACAAAAAAATCATAGAGGAGGTCTTGGTTTCTACTTGTCATGATCGGGAAAAGAGGCGTTGGGTGATCGGAATTAGGGTCGGAAATCACGTCAGTCCGTGTTCGGTTATGGGTGGATGGGGTCCTCGAATGGCAAGCTACGCAGGTCAGAGATGGAGTATGTCTGGGCACGTTGATGGGTGATTGTTGATGGTCCTCCGACGGTCGAGGCGTGGTGCGGTGGTTCGTTGAAGCTTGACAGCGAATGGGTTTCAGAAATACTGGGAGATGAAGATGAGGTCACGAAGGAAAAGGGAATACAATTGGGCTCGATTTTTTCTTCTGATGCAAGGCATATGTGGAACTAACAGTGTAGTTAATTTAAATATGAAGTTGGTCAAGTTAGTTAGTCTAGGCTTGTTTATTTGACAATCTTGGAATGCTCGGCCTTATCTTTTTAACTGTAATTATATAGTCTAATTAATATTTATACAAAGTAATTATTTGAACTAATTTGTGATTAGTGATAAATTATATAACTGAACTTGTTTTGATGCAGAAGGGACAAGTCGTGAAGAAAAAGGCCGGTTGTTCCTTTTTGGATAGAAGTCTTAGCCAAATAAAATGTAATAAGTTTAATTAATTATTAATAATTAAGAATATTTAATTTGATTAAATTGGTTAATGCTTATATGCTAATAACTTATCCAAATATGGTCAGAATTGAACAAAACAACTTGTGTTACGGTCGTCGTCACAAGCACTTCACGTTGGAACTCATTTGGATGGAAATGGAGACGATAAGAATTTACAATTAAATTAAACTATTTGTAAGGAAGCCGTTTCAAAACAATGGAATTAAGGTTAGTTAAACACACTCAGTTCTTGGAGATGACAAGAATTTATAATTAAATTAAACAATTTGTAAGCAAGCAGTTTCAGAAACAAATGGAATCAAGGTTTGTTAAACACACTCAGTTCTTCCCACTTATATTTTATATAAGTCGGGTTTTATAATTGTGCGCTATGATTGCTAATGGTTGATTATTTGTTAATTATATATGTATATATCGATTGAATCCATGAAATTAAACGTTATTTAATTTCAGTGAAAAACCAAATCGTTATTCTAACGATTGGAACCAATTGAGGCAACTTACCTTATTGGTCACGTATATAATATAAACATGTTTAGTTTAATTGTTTGAATTGTTTTGTTAAATAAATTGGTTGATGTTGAATAGTTGTTATTTACTGTTATAGAAATTATTAATTTAAATATCAGACAATTCTTATTGAATGTTTTTTTGGTAACGAATTTGGATGCAGGGAATGACAGGTTGGAGGGATCCAACTGGATTCCTTACGATAGTTGTTAAATTTTATTATATTATAATATATGAAATTGTGATGCAGGGACTGACAGGTTGGAGGAATCCAACAGGATTCCTCACTGGTATTGATAAGTTATATCAATATGATTTGTTGTGTTCATTTGGATGTGAAATTAAGTAATATTTCATAGTTGGGTACTTATGTAGACATTGCCACTTTAAGTACCGTCGACATAAAATAAAAGATTAATTGAATCGATTTTAAATCAATTCTGAAATATATTTTTTAACTATATTAAAATACGTGTGTTTTAAAATAAACAAATATTTATTTAATTTTACAAATAAATATGGAATGATTTTCTAAAGCCAATTCTAATGCTTTATAAGCAAGTGAGCAGGAATTAACCCAACGATTAATAACTGAGATTAATTATCGTTAAAAAACAATTAAATGGAATTTGTTAAATTAATTATTCTTATTAATTAATTTAAAGAATGGACTAATTGAAGTGATTATTACTTATTTAATAATAATTAAAGTAAATGAGACTATTTGAATTAATTATTTTATTAATTAATTTAAAAGAAAGACTGATTGGAATTGAAGTAACGAGTTAACCATGTTGAATTGACAAAGTCAATTGCCTAAATGGGAATTATTTTGTTAAATTAATTTGTTATAATTTAATTTAATGGAAATGGTTAATAAGGAAGTAAAAGTTGTTTTAAAAGTTCAAATCGATTATTATTTATTAATAATTAAAGTGGCGAAAAGGCAATATGAAGCAACCCGAACTTCCCCGATCTCCGAAGAGAAGAGAAAGAACGAATTACTTTGAGGACAAGACAAATCAGAACGTGAACAGAAGAACATTTCATTGTTTATTTACAATAATTCCATCAGAATACAAGAATATACAGAGTATGAATAAATAAAATACATTCGATAAATATCAGAGATTACAATACATTACATAGCAACGATAAATAATCAAGCATCATCCAGAGTGCACCACACCACTGCATAAACATTAAATATAATTAATTAACGCTTACACAGGTCGTCAATCCATCGATTGACATACAACTAAACAATCGGGATTAGTGTACGTCAAATATCATCACAATACCCGTGTGGGGTTTCAAATCAACAAAAACAGATTCTTATTTGTGCAGTTGGGCGATGTGTAAAATTTATCGTCCCAATCAATATCAGTCAAATCAGTGTATATAAACAAATCTCCGATTTGTTTATAAATATTTATTTTATATATACGTTAAAAATCATATTTTTAACTATAAAATATTTTCCAGTATAAAATATTTTATTTCATTTCACATCACACAATCAAATTTCACAACACAGCAATCAAACAAACAAGTCATCCATGGTCTGTGGACGATGGGTGTCGGGTGCTACTAAACACCGTCTGCATCCTAATATATATTTCAACTAGAAATAAATTAAAAGTGAGGAGTTCTCACCAAGAAGCTAAACCAAACGCCACGATTCTTCATATGTAGAAGATCTTCGTCGCTCGCCTTTAGTCACTTTCGTTGTCCGTAGTCACTATATATGTAAAAATCGCATTTTTATATTATTGCTATGTATATAAAAATCACATTTTTATACCGCTATTATATAGATAAAAATTCTATTTTTACACCACTACTATATAGATAAAAATTCTATACTTTATAACGGCACTCATATAATAAAGATCAAATCTTTACTATCTATATAATATAAAAATCGTATTTTTATATTCTCTATGTCATAAAAATCATATCCTTATTCTCTACATATAATAAATATCATATTTTTATTCTTTACTTCATATAAAAATTATATTTTTAATCCGCTACTCATATAAAAATTTCGCCTTTCTTTGTATAAAAATATCGCCTTTCAACTAATAAAAATATCGTCTTTCTCTAATTAAAAATATCGCCTTTTCATACTGCCACTTCATATTTAAAAATCGAATTTTTATTTTATAATCCTATGTGTAAAATCATATTTTTACTTGGCTAATCAATTATATTTTTATATCGTTGTTTAAATTATAAAAGATCATGCTTTAACCGAAACAAAGATCAAATCTTTTACATTTACAAATCAGTTTTTATAACCATTAAAAATCAGTTTTTATAACGATTAAAAATCAGTTTTATTTTACTAAGTAAATAAATAAATAAAATTATAAAAACATACCTTTATAATCGTTGGTGAATGGGGGATCGGAGGCGAAGCAGGTGGTTCTGAAGCGGAGGGGGAGGACCTGGTCGACATCGCGTCATTGGAGGGGTGTTGCATTCACCGAGCGCCGGCGGTGGCATGTTGGAGGCGGCGGCTGCCCTAGGGTTTCGGGGGTGTTCGCGATTTTGGGGTGCTCGAACGGAGGAGGGCCGGAGGTGAATGGGGGAAGGGGAGCGATCATCAGAGGGGCGGCGACCGTGGAGCGGTGGGCGGTGGCTGCGAGGGCATCGACGGCGAGATCCTGGAGCTTGAGTTTTTTCTTTCTGTGTTGAACGATTTGGAGGAAGAGAAAGTGGAGGGGGTGGGTATATAATAATATATATATATTATTTTATTCTATTTTTATTTCAGAAGGTTGACTTTCTATTTGGACACCAAACGAGACCCAACGACTATCGCCCCTAGCTTATTATCCCCATTCCGAACACAATGGGATATGTATCGCAGGCTGATTCGACTGTTTCGATCAGTTTTCATAAAAATCAAAATATAACTCTATATATTGACTTTGAACGTGCATTTCAATTTACCGGGGCCACATACTAACTGTAAAAATTCCCAAAAAATATTTTCTAGTTGCGTATTCATGATACGGTCCTAACAAAACTAATTTCGTCAAATTCTGAGAACATTTGAAAAATGGTCATTTTCCAGTTGATTAAAATCAACTGAAACTGGTCAAATGCGTTTTCCTTTGCCACGCTCACATATTGATTCAGAAAATTACGAATTTTGAAACCTAGCAATAAATTGACATCATGGTTCCAACAAAAGTGATTTCGTCGAAAACCGATGTCGTTTGCAAAATTTCCATTTTTAAGGGCCAGAATTCCATAGCGACTATTATGAATTTTCAACTGGACGTAACTTTTGATTCCCGCTATGAAATTTTGATTTTTTGGATTCGTTGGAAAGATGTTCTCTATTAGATTCAAATATTTTTGGTTTCGTTAAAATCCGGTTTATTCTGCACCCGGTACATTCATTTAAACTTTGAAATCGAATTATCGAACTACCGCGCCATTTTCAATTCCTTTTATAATTAAAATAAAATATTTATATTCTATCGACGATCTACATAAATATATACGTTCGAATTCTATTCAAAATAAATTTCTCGTCGCTATTATTTAAAATAATTCATTTTAAATATTCAAAATTCGCTAAAATTGCCGAAATAAAAATTGTAAATTGGCTCGGATTTTCTGGGTTGTTACAATCTCCCCCACTTAAAACTTTTCGTCCCCGAAAAGGAAAGAAGCCGAAAGTTGTTTTACACATCAACTCAACTTTCATTATTTTCATTACGGCTTAAGTTCTTCAACTTTTCAGTTTCTAAAAACTATTCAAATTTTTCAAAAATTTGGCTAACACCCTAAATTTTCGAAAAATTTCGCCACAACCTCCCCTGCACCGGGGACTTCGGGATATTTCATATAGCCTCCCATGGCCTTCTTCAATCCAAAAGAAAAAGAAAAAGCCAAGCGGCTAGCCAATCGGCTCATAAAATCATCCAAACCCAAAGAAATACAATAAACATATACCTATTTGTCGGGCAAACAATTTTATTCTTCTGCTCTAGCCTCCTTGCTATGACCTGTTCAATGTAAGTACATGTATATGCATGCATTTTCAAACAATTTCCAATACAGTTCACAATTTGGTACAATTTGGCTAAAGGTTCAAATTTTAATTAATCAAACAACACAACCATCAATCGATTTGTTGATTTTCATTTCAAATTTATAACTTTGATATATAGTCTAAAAATCAGATTTTTGATGCAAAATCACAACAAAAAGCCCTATCTAATTATGGTTCTCACACCAGTCAATAGGAAATATATAGATATCACACCTTCGAAACTCGAAAATAGACTACTGATGTCGTACGTCATCAGTAGAATCATGCCCGGGCGACTAGGGTGTGATTATATATCTACCCAATATATTAAAACTTCGAATACACGTGGATCAGACGTATATGCAAAATCTTTATATATTGGATTGTCCGAATCAATATAAATAAATAATCAAATACGAATAATTGATTTAAATTTCAAAACAAAATTTGTTTTTCTTTTCATATTTCAAAAATATACTCTTCACACTCGTTCAAGAATACTACTGATCCTAACTCTAACAAGTCATTCTCATTGGATATTACTAATCCAACCTCTGATGAATTCTTTCGTATGGTTCTAATGTGCCTTGTTCTCCGAGCTCTGTAAACCAAAGCTCTGATACCAAATGAAGCGACCCAAACTTCCCCGATTTCCAAAGAGAAGAGAAAGAACGAATTACTTTGAGGACAAGATGAATCAGAACGCGAACAGAAGAACATTTCATTGTTTATTTACAACAATTCCATCAGAATACAAGAATATACAGAGTATGAATAAATAAAATACATTCGATAAATATCAGAGATTACAATACATTACATAGCAACGATAAATAATCAACCATCATCTAGAGTGCACCACACCACTGCATAAGCATTAAATATAAATAATTAACACTTACACAGGTCGTCAATCCATCGATTGACATACAACTAAACAATCGGGATTAGTGTAAGTCAAATATCATCCCAATACCCGTGTGGGGTTTCAAATCAACAAACACATATTCTTATTTGTGCAGTTGGGCGATGAGTAAAATTTATCATCCCAATCAATATCAGTCAAATCAGTGTATATAAACAAATCTCCGATTTGTTTATAAATATTTATTTTATATATAAGTTAAAAATCATATTTTCAACTATAAAATATTTTCCACTATAAAATATTTTATTTCATTTCACATCACACAATCAAATTTCACAACACAGCAATCAAACAAACAAGTCATCCATGGTCTGTGGACGATGGGTGTCGGGTGCTACTAAACACCGTCTGCATCCTAGTATATATTTCAACTAGAAATAAATTAAAAGTGAGGAGTTCTCACCAAGAAGCTAAACCAAATGCCATGACTCTTCATATGTAGAAGATCTTCGTCGCTCGCCTTTTGTCACTTTCGTTGTCCGTAGCCACTACATATATAAAAATCGCATTTTTATATTGTTGCTATGTATATAAAATTCACATTTTTATACCGCTATTATATAGATAAAAATTCTATTTTTACACCACTACTATATAGATAAAAATTCTATATTTTATAAAGACGCTCATATAATAAAGATCAAATCTTTACTATCTATATAATATAAAAATCGTATTTTTATATTCTCTATCTCATAAAAATCATATCCTTAATCTCTACATATAATAAAAATCATATTTTTATTCTTTACTTCATATAAAAATTATATTTTTAATCCGCTACTCATATAAAAATTTCGCCTTTCTTTGTATAAAAATATCGCCTTTCAACTAATAAAAATATCGTCTTTCTCTAATTAAAAATATCGCCTTATCATACTGTCACTTCATATTTAAAAATCGAATTTTTATTTTATAATCCTATGTGTAAAATCATATTTTTACTTGTCTAATCAATTATATTTTTATATCGTTGTTTAAATTATAAAAGATCATGCTTTTACCGAAACAAAGATCAAATCTTTTACATTTACAAATCAGTTTTTATAACCATTAGAAATCAATTTTTATAACGATTAAAAATCAGTTTTATTTTACTAAGTAAATAAATAAAATTATAAAAATATACCTTTATAATCGTTGGTGAACGGGGGATCGGAGGCGAAGCAAGTAGTTCTGAAGCGGAGGGGTGAGGTCCTGGTCGACATCGCGTCGTTGCAGGGGTGTTGCATTCACCGGGCGCCTGCGGTGGCATGTTGGAGGTGGCGGCTGCCCTAGGGTTTCGGGGGTGTTCGCGATTTTGGGGTGCTCGAACGGAGGAGGGCCGGAGGTGAAGGGGGGAAGGGGGCGATCATCAAAGGGGCGGCGACCTTGGAGCGGTGGGCGGTTGCTGCGAGGGCATCGACGGCGAGATCCGGGAGCTTGAGTTTTTTTTTCTTTCTATGTTGAACGATTTGGGGGAAGAGAAAGTGGAGGGGGTGGGTATATAATAATATATATATTATTATTTTATTCTATTTTTATTTCAGAAGGTTGACTTTCTATTTGGACACCAAACGAGACCCAACGACTATCGCCCCTAGCTAATTATCCCCATTCCGAACACAATGGGATATGTATCGCAGGCTGATTCGACTGTTTCGATCAGTTTTCATCAAAATCAAAATATAACTCTATATATTGACTTTGAATGCGCATTTCAATTTACCGGGGCCACATACTAACTCTAAAAATTCCCGAAAAATATTTTCTAGCTGGGTATTGATGATACAGTCCTAACGAAACTAATTTCGTCAAATTCTGAGACCGTTTGAAATATGGTCATTTTTCAGTCGATTAAAATCAACTGAAACTGGTCAAACGCGTTTTCCTTTGCCACGCTCACATATTAATTCAGAAAATTTCGAATTTTGAAACCTAGCAATAACTTGAGATCACGGTTCCAACAAAAGTGATTTCGTCGAAAATCGAGGTCGTTTGCAAAATTTCCATTTTTAAGGGCCAGAATTCCATAGCGACTATTATGAATTTTCAACTGGACGTAACTTTTGATTTCCGCTATGAAATTTTGATTTTTCGGATTCGTTGGAAAGATGTTCTCTATTAGATTCAAATATTTTTGGTTTCATTCAAATCCGGTTTATTCTGCACCTGGTACATTCATTTAAACTTTGAAATCGAATTATCGAACTACCGCGCCATTTTCAATTCCTTTTATAATTGAAATAAAATATTTATATTCTATTGACGATCTATATAAATATATACGTTCGAATTCTATTCAAAATAAATTTATCATCACTATTATTTAAAATAATTCATTTTAAATATTCAAAATTCGCTAAAATTGTCGAAATAAAAATTTTAAATTGGCTCGGATTTTCCGGGTTGTTACACAATAACTGAGATTTATGAAACTATACGGCCTGTTCTAGTCAAATGATATTTTCGAATGAATTTATGTTAATAGTAATCTAAGTTAAGTTTAATTTGAATTATTATTGGATTCTATTTAATTGAATCCAAGTTTGACGAAGTAATAAACAAATCTGGCTTATTTCAAAATGTTACAACTGATTTCAACTATTGAGACAAGCTATTAAAGTTATAAACTTCAATTGTATTTATGAATGGAATAGAAGCTTAGTAATGAAAAATATGAAATGGAAATCAAAATGGAAATCGAAACGGGAAACCAAATGGAAATAAAATGGTTAAACGGTGTAAATTTAATGGGAAGGTTAAAATAATTTTGAAGAAGGGCTTAACGATGTAAATGGAATTTTCAAAGATTTTAAAATGTTGAAAAGGGCTTATCGGATTGCAAATGTACAAGAATTGATTTAAAGAAATTGAAAAGTGATTTTTCGTAAACAAATGAATGTTTCTACAAACGTTTATTTTAAATGTTTGAAATGTGATAAACTGGTTTTTCGTGAATGAGATTAGCGAAATAATGGAATTGAAAATAGAATATGAATATTGGAATTTAGATAAATGTAAAATGAATGGGATTTTAAGGCAAGATTTGTTGAAAGGAGTTATAAATGGAAATTCATATAAACCGAGTTATGTGGGAGAATTGTGGAATGGTTTTATAAAATAAAGGAATTTGTTGAACTGAGTGGAATATTGATGTAAGATTAAGATATTTATATATGAATGTTTAAGATATTTGTAAATGATTGTTTAAGATATTTATAAATAAATGGTTAAGATATTTTTAAATAAATAGTTAAGAAATTTATAAAAAGTTGAGGATTTAATAAATAAAAAGTGAATGGTTTTTGAAATGAAACCTGTAACATTTGTTTATAGAAGTTAATTTGAACTATTTTAGTAAATTGTATGAAATAATATTTTTTTTAATGAAGTTGGAAATGATTTGTGAGATTATGAAGTAATATAATCGTTTTGAAATGGTAAAAAGGGATTATGATGTGTTTTCTAAGAAATTGGAACTTGTTGTACGTTGATTGTGTTGAGTAATTTTATAAGTGCCAATCTGATGTTGGTTTCGGCCTTCGGGGTTGATAATGAGAGATTTATTCACTTACCGATTTACAATGAGGATCTAATGAGTAGAAGTGGAACAATATTAAATATTATCATTTTAAATAAGAAAAGGAAATGTTTTCTTAATTAGCAGTTTTAATATTTAATTAACGTCCAGTTAATTAAAGAGGCTAAATGATGTTGGGCACTGAATCAGTAAATTTGTTTTATGTTATGGATGAATGGTTGTTTTATTTGATAGTTAAATAACCGACTATCAAATCTAGCATACACGATTGCTGGTACGGGAAGACCGGGATCGAATTTATATTTGAAAATCATTCTGACTAGCAAATACGTGGAAGAAGGCACTACAACAAATATGCCTACTTACAACACTAGAACACAATAGTTTGGCTTCAATGTTGTTAAATACAAAGGTTAATATGTGGTTTTCAAGTCAAAAACACTAAGATAAATTGAAGCGGGAAATTATTTTACTTCCCTCCACTTCTACGAATTTCGGCTGCTAAAAATTCATTTCCCCCTTCATTGATTTTAATCACCGATCCATTTCCCCCTTCATCCGTTTTCGTTTTCTCTCCTCTCAATTTCAATTTCAATTCGCATGCTCCAAAAACCACGTTTTCCATCATCCTTCGCTTCTGATTTTAATTAAGAATCCCCCTTGTTGGCCTTTTTAGGAACATCGAAAGCCTCGAATTGTTTTCATGGATCTGGAATGGGAGAATTAACGAAGGCTAGGCTTTAATTTAGTTGTGAGATTCAGAGATGGGGAAAGGAATTACGATGGCGAAGACGTTGAATTGCTTTCGGTTTGTTTTAGAAAGGAGGAAAACGTGAAGGTTTTAACTCGTCGAAACCGGTGAGCTTTTTTATTCTTAACCCCAGTTTTTTATTCTGATACTTGTTGAATGTTTATCTTAGACCATATTTCATAATCCTCTAAAAGGACTACAAGCTGTGAACCTTGACGTGTATATGTTAAAAAAAAACATCTTGATGGTTGCTGAAATTTATCTCTATCCTTGGTCCATTCAATTATCATCTAAAGTATACAATGCAAAATTGTTGTAATTGCCATTTACGACTTATATTTTATTTAAAAATAAATTTGTTGCAAATATATGTTGCCAATTCCTTTAACAGGGAAAGAATTGGTGAAGCTAGACAAGAATTTCAGGTTTGTTGTTTTTCTTTATCACAGCTATGCGCGCCTTAATCAGTGCATTTCCAAGTTATACAGACATTTCCAAACATACTAACTTTTTGCATGCTTGCAATATATGAAACCATGTACAAAATGTGAAATCAGTATGACATACTTATATTGGTGTTAAAAAATCAGACACTGCCAAAGAAATTGAACTAGTTTATCATTACTTATATAGGACATTCATATCAGATGGCTCCTAACTTGTTCCAAAATCACTGTTTATTTTGTAGAATATAAAAGCTAAGAAAGCTATATTCTAAACTTGATGGTCTGTTCGGTTTAAGATATATCTTTTATCTTCCTATATAATTTTTGGGAGATAGTGAACACTCTTCTGTATATTTTCATGTGTAAACTCATGATATTTGGCCAGGGATCCTCCTTTTATGTTTCCTTAAATCAATATATAACACTTTTGGAATTTGTTTATCACGTACAGGCTATCAATTTTAATTTTGAAGGATCTGCGACCTTCTACCGAGCTTGTGTGCTCTTTTCTTATAATCCAGCTTCAATTTTTTTATTCCTCTGTGTAAGTTGTATTTAAAAGATATTACCCACTTTAACCACATTAGAGCAGTTATTGAGATTAAATGTCTCTTTCTCAGGTATTCAGAGAGTCTATATGCTTTAACTTCATTTGGAGGATTATTCTTCTTATTTTCTGGTTTTCATAATGTGGCCATGGTCATACTTGCTCTTTCCGGTGCAGCTTGGTCAAATGGAGCAATTAATGCTGGCTGTTTCTGCTTTCTTGTTGTTCTCAAGCTAACACTGGTTTGAACAAATTGACAGCATCCATACTTCCCTCAGTCCTTCCTGCTCCAAGCACCAAATGTATCTCATCAATGAACAATACTACTTTCCATTTGAATCCTCCACCTCGTCGTCGCTATCGTCGTCGTCGTCGTCTCCATCGCTATCATCACCGCCATCATCCTCAACATCGTTCTCCGCTTCATCGTCCACCTCTACCTCGTCATCATCAAGGTCAACGACTTCGTTTTTCTCTTCTTTTACATCATCTTCTTTTTCTTTGCATACCTCTTCCTCAGGTTCTTCTTCTTTATACTCATCAACTTCTTCCTCTTCTTCGGCCTCTTCAAAATTTTCTTTCACTTCTTCCACTTTTTCTTTGACCACCTCGTCCTCTACTTTTTCAACCTTCTCTTCTACTTCAGGTTTTTTTGGTCTTTAGCTGTTTTCTTTCCCATCAGCTCCGCTTTGAATCTTTCGATCTCTTCTACATCATCTTCCTCTTCATCTTCTCCTTTGTAATCCTTTGTATAAACCTCTTTCAGCAAATTCCGCGAATCTTTTGCCTTTTTTCTCCATTAATATAACACCATGCTTCTTTATCTACGTTCTCACTCAGCACCATAAAAGCTTGAAGATCTTTCCTTCTCAAGCTTGTGAATGTCTCACTTTCTTTCTTCGTCATGTTTTAATATCTTTTGGCCACTCATAGCGACTCTCAACAATCTCCCATAGTCCTTTTGAGATTAACTCTTCTTTTTTCTACTACATCATTTTTCGAAGTTTTCTTTTGTGAGAACGAACGATGAGAAGAATAAAAATGCCATAGTTTCAACCTAGGCTCTGATACCATTTGTAGAAATTGAGAAGCTCTGATACCAATTTGTAAAAACCAATAAGAAGAGTAATTATTATCGAGGAGAGGAGGATACACAACAAATTTTCTTTTGCTTTTATAATTCAAATTTCATTACAACACTCTTTCTTTTTTTCTCAGACTTATCCCCTCACACTTTCTCTTTTTCTTTTCTTTCCTCACTCACTTTCTATTTTTTTCCTCTTACAACACACAAAATGACCACCCATATTTATATAGTCGTCTACATGACCTTACAACTAAATAGACATAACCCTTCATAAATAGACACGACTTTTCATGAATAGACACGATTCTTGATGAACGGACAAGACACTTGACAAACAGACACTACTCTTCATGAACAGACATGACTTTTCACTTTAACCGACATGACTCTTTATTTCAACCAACACGACTCTTCATTTCAACAAACATGACTCTTCGGTTGAACGGACATGACTTGTGACTCTAAAGACACTACCTTTTCACTAATTGACATAACCGTTCACCTTTTTATATTATCCATTAATCTTGCATTTAATGTTTAACCAACATAGTTGATAGATGGTAATTGGTTGCATGAATGGTTAATTACTGATCAATGGATGATATTGCTATTTGAATATGGTATGTGATGTTGTCATGGTTGCCAATAAATGCATATTGGGACGCGTTAGTGGTATAACACGTGTTCGTAAATTGTTTGTTGTGTGTTTTTAAGGAATGTATGCATAAATGGTTGTACAATATGTCAATACGCATACGTACTGATTTTCAGCAGAAAAATTTAGAAATTTCTTATATTTATTAAAGAGCAATTTATGGGTTAATTAATGACATAACGTGATTAGGCAGTATATTATTTATTTAATAATATTGGGTTAAGAATGCTTATTGATTTAGAAAATATGATCAACATTCTTTGATTCAATGACATTTGTTAATTAAAGTTATATTTGATTTCGCGAGTAATTTTCTAAATTAATATTTTATGATATTGAGTACCATTGATAATGTTAATTTAAATTATATGGCGTTATTAAAGTAATTTATTAACCAAGTACGTTATTAACATTGTAAAATATGGAATGAAATATTGGTTTGAGGAATATTTGGAAACTTGTTAATTTGGTTAAATAGTATAAATAGATTCGATTTTGGAAACCAATTAACATGTTATTATCAATAATAAGTGGAATTATAATGTATTTTAAGGTAGCTCAAAATGAATTTTTTTTGAGTTTGAACTTAATTACCACTTAAATTAATGATTCAATATTTGTGAATAAAATTTGTAAATTGAATATTAAGAAATGTCAGTTTTTTTGTGGGTTAAATAATAGGTTAATGATGATCATCTTGTGAATCAAGTATGGGGTATAATGTAAATTTAAAATTTAAATTATAATCCAAATTTTTATTTTTGACGCGGTGTTATAATTTGTTCCAACTGCCCTAAATTTGTATTATTGATCTTGAGTCCAATCAAAATTTTAAATTTGGATTAAATGGGATGGAAGTGATCTTCAGATATTCAATATAAGTGCTGTAAATGATGAAGAATACTATTTGAGGAATTAAACAGTGAAATATTGTAATTCCGCTTAGTGTTAGTTTAATACGGGAAATATATTGGATATAAGAGGTTTCACGTCTACCAAAATGTATATCTAGTATAAATCGTTGGATTTAACCTCAAAGATAAGGCACTGACTTTATTTTTCCTGAGTAAGGCTTAGGTTAATTATGGAAGTTAATATGGAACTAAGTGAACGGAAGTAAGTAAGTCGAATGTCTTTGAAAATTGATGTGAATCGACTCGAGATATTGAAGCAAATTATACTCGTTTGATTGTGAACATAAGTTCAAGTCATCGGCATGGAAAAGATCAATTCCAATTTAAAGTATTGGTATATGTGTATAGGTTTTCATTACTTAAACACGTTAAGTTAATTTCAAAAAAAAAATTATTTAAATGAGGCTTATTATATGTAAATATAGTTTAAATACTTTATTTGTATACTTCTTCAAATTTAAAATTTTTTGTAAGTAATTATTTCAACCATTCCTATTTTAAAATTTCCTATATATATTAATATTAGCTTATAACAAATGTACTATTTTCAAATATTTTATCTAATTAAATTTGGAATTGTTTCGGTCCTGAATCCTTTGGTTTGAATATAATGAATCCATTTTGAATGTTACAACGAATTTGGATTTAAGGAACATTGAAATCATGATCCTTGATTTTTAAGCGATTGTTCGAGAGTAAGGAGGTAAGAGGAAGATGATTTATAAGCACTCATCTCTTAAACGATCAATTCTAGATATAGAAATAATTAAATGATGTATGTGTATATATACGTCGAAAAGCACTTGTATTGAAATATGAAGTGCTGGTTATTTGGAAAGACCGGGATCAGAATTTGTTTTCCGAAAACCATTAGAAATAACCATACGACGAAATATATGAAGGTATGAGGAAGATGATTTAAGACCGTGGTTCTTCACATCGAACAGGCTGACTGCTGATTGGTTTCTTTACTGAATAGCTACAGTAGAGAGATGCCCCTATTACCGGAGTGGCAGAAAGTCCGAATGTATTTGGAGAATTTTCGGATTTTTTTTCCGTTCAGACCCAGAGTGGACTTGTATGGATTGTGTGTCTAACATTGTAGTTGACAGCGTAGCACTGATTTCCATGAATATGTATCTGATTTAAGACGTATGAGCTCAAAGTGGTTAGTATGAATAGAAGTCAGTGACATGTTATGAATGGACAATGTGACATACTTAAGGTATGAAATGAGCTTGTACGATCATGGCATTGCTTATCTAGGCATGCTTTGTGTATGACGTGACATCGACAAACCTCACACCCCGGATGATGAGAAACTGGCGGTTAGGTTGTGTGTGTGTATATATATATTTATATTTATATGATTGATGATGGAAGCTGCAGCAGTGGGAAACCACTTATGAACTTGGGGAAATTGGGTATGTTCGGGGGTCCGTGTCTGGACAAAAACCATTGATCTACCTTGCGATTTGTTGTTGGTGTCCGTGATGGACGAAAAATCCGTGTTACACTTCGCTTCGTATCCCTGATTTATATTTCGTGCCACGAATCGTCAAGTTGGAATCCCAATTCCCAAATACGAGCGGCACGGTTTTGATTGTATTTATATACGGCAACATAATAGGATGGGGTATTATGCCGTCTAAGATTAATACATTTATTTGCGAAATGGTTTTCTACACTATATAATAATATTGAAAGAGGATTTTCACGTATGAAAGCATGTTTGGTTATCATAAGGCAAAACTCGCCCATCTGGTGTGCGCTTGCATTGTGTGATGTGAGACGAGCTTATGATAGCTTCATTTTCTAAAAATCGTTGCGAATTTATATGCATGGGTATTCACCTGGAGTAAACCCGTTCCACGTTAGCGGCATGGTCCAGTGAATTTCCCAACTTTAAATAAATCCTAAAATAACTGTTTTATGTTCTCAAACCAGTCCCATGACTGACCTGGAGTTTATTGTCCCTCCTAAACTCTGGGTGCTCACTAAATTTTACACGGACAACTAGTAGTTTAGTTTTGCAGTTATAGATCGTTAGAGCAAGATTCGGAGCGTTTCTGAGTTGAAGTTCATGCCAGAGTTTGGAACTTCCGCTATATCATGATGTTCTTCCGTTGAGAGTATATTTACTTCTTCCGCTGTATATTTAGTTATAACTCTGATATTTCATGTAACTCTGATGTAATATTGTTTTGTGTAATGAAAAGTTCTGTTATTTTATTCAGTATATGTATGTACCCATAACAATTCGTCTTTATGAGCGATTTAAGTTGGTTTAATTACCGGCGAAAAATCGGGCAAAAAGATGGGTCATTACAAGTTGGTATCAGAGCTTTGGTTCATAAAAAGCTACAGGGTACGACATATTTTGAACAAAGGATGGGACTCATTATAGTTATAAGATCTCGTTAGAGATAGGGTTAGTAATACCCTAGAATGAGATTTTGGAATATTTCGTGAGAGAGAGTATTTCGAAAGTAAATTATTTTGAAACTAAATAAATCGGGTTGATAAGCATAATTATATAACTTTTAATAAGGTTTTCAAGTATTTTATTCGATGTCGCGATTGGACTATCGAGTATATAGGGATTTTGAATATACGTCTGATCAACGTATATACGACGTCCAATATATACTAGATGAATATAGAATCACACTCTAGTCGCTTGAGAATAATTTTGTTGATGATCCGGACATCATCAATATTTATTTTCGAGTTTCGAAAGTGGGATGATTATACGATTCCGGTTAGGATGTCGAGGAATACTATTTTGACAAATGTTACGTATGATATATAAGTTAATATAACATAGTGAGAGCGAAAAAAATTCAAATTAACCTCTCCAACGGTCATAAATGGCGTCCCCTGCTGAAATGCCATCTCTTCCTTCTTCGTCCCACTCCCATCCCGCTCCCGTAGTGCCTCCAACCCTTAATCCACCGCCGCAACCACCCCTGCCCCGCCTGACCCGATTCCAGCCTCTCCTCCATCCCTCCCTCCTCTTTTTACGCCAACAACGATCACGTCCCTTGACCCTTCTCTCCTTATCCCTCCTAGATCCCCTGCCTCTTCTCTTTTGCCTAAACTTCACGACAAACCCTCTTCTTCTACCACCAACCCCTTGCTACTCCAAACAACATCTCTCTCCTCTACCCTAGCAACATCGGCAATTCCTCAAACATCTGAACTACGTAATAGTCAATGTGCCTGGACTTCCATGTCAAATATGTTTCAGTTTCTACCATGTAATGCCAGGAAGTACAAGCCTGTTGACTACACCCTTACCTTCAAAGATGACGCTATGGTCCACACAGACGAGATAGTTCAAGCTGGTTCCCTAGTTTGGAAGGACTCGCTAGTCGATTTTTCCTTGACGAACCACTTTCTTATACTGCCGTGGTTCGGAAGGTCAACAATCTATATAAACTAAAAGGCTCTATGTCTGTGAAGTCGGATGGTACGCCATTTCTCTTTCAATCTACTTGTGCTGAAGATAGGCAGAAAATTCTAATGGAAATCCCATCATAATGAGGTCCAAACTCTTTATCATCAAACCATACGACCCTCGTGTCTGTAGTGTTCGAGGATCTATAAAAGCTATTCCTGTTTGGGTTCAATTTTTTAACATACCCCTGTTCTTATGGTCGTTACCTAATATAAACTGGTTGTCATGTAGAATCAGCAAACTTGTATGCTTTGATGAAATGACGGAAAAGCTAGAGTGCTTTGAACATGCAAAATGCTTGATAGAGGTCTCTCCTAATTTAGAGCTCGCGGATGAGTTCTTGGTAACCACTTCTGGTGGAGGCACTCAAAGGATCTATGTCATCTATCTATGGCGACCATTAGTCTACACGAAATGTCAAGTATTTGGTCACTCCACACTTGGTTGTGAAGGAAGAACTCAAGGAGAAAAAGATCAACAAAAGAATGGAGAAAAGAATTCAAGTATCAATGTAACGCACCCCAGCTCTTCTAAGACCAACACGATAGCATCTGTCTATGCTGGTACTGATCCATATAATACCTTTGTACCGGTGAGGAACAATGCGAGGAGGGAAAGAATGGTGCCGCAGAAAAACCAACCATTGCAGAGAAAACAGAGTTACAAACAATATGGCAACAAACCAACTTTTGGTGATTTCTTCACGATGGCTAACAAAGCTCAGTGGCAAAAAACGAATAACACAGCAAATAACCTAGCTAAAGTGGATAGAGAGGAAGGTGAAATCCTGGGCGATCAAGCTCAATATGATGAACTAAGGAAAGTGAAAGGCAAGGATAAAATTCAAGAAAATAACCTGGTTACGTTCAACAGCTTTAGCACACTATGTGACTTAGTCACTGATAAGCAAGGAAACTCAAATGATAAGCACCATGATGGTCACAAGTAAGTTTAAGAGGAACTAGTGAAAATTAAAGGGAATGTGGTGGAAGCTCAAAGCAAAACTATTGAAAACAAAGATGAAGACGTTAAGTCCAGTTGTAAAGAAACACACTTAGTTCACAGTGTGCCAGAAGTTGGTGGAACAAAGCATAGCTCCAACCACCTTGAGCGAGCTGATGCTGCTGTTTCTAAGAAGAAAGCTGACAATATGTTAGACCCAAATACCACCAACGACCTTATTGATCATGAAACAGTTAAAGAGGAATGCAATGAGGGAAATACTGCTAGTGTACCTACTGGTACAAAGAGTAATAAGTATGATGGACGCAATAACATTAGCCAGCAAGATGTGACACACTGTACCAGTATATATGAGAACGTTGTATACAAGAAACCTTTAGAGATGCCTGTGGACTTTGATGATCCCAAACAACTTCACCTATTATTGCAAAGTATCCTTCCTCTAACTGGAGCGATGGTTATGGACAACCAGCAGGCTGCTGACAAGTTGAAAGCAATATTACGAGAAACTCAAGAGCCAGAGAGTAACAACCTAGTAAATAGTGTCCATCATTCTGAAGTCACCACAAATAAACAACCAGTGGGAGGTAAAGACGGAAACAACAATGATTTGAATGAGGAAACCCATAACTATTACCAGGCTCAAATAAATGAAGCTTGAAATGCAACTGAGAACTCCAGCAAACCCTCATCTCATAACAATTTGATTGCATCACACCGCCTCCTGGATATAAACCTCCCACGGAATCCCAATTCTATGAAGTTGGAAAGAAATTCAAAGACTCTCAGCTATATTTAGGTTTTAAGCTTGGCAAGCACTTCTCCGTGGATACTTCCTTATCCAAGATCAAGCCAATCAATCATGAAGCCCTGCAGGTCCAGACCAGATCTATGACAAACAGTGCATCTAAAAGTAGTATAATGTGATGATGCAAAACATTTGTGTATGGAATATGGGTGGTGCGCACTCTGACCTCAAACTTGACCGCTGTAAGCTACTGGTTGGGCATCATAACTTGTCCGCTTTAGCAATACTGGGGACTAAGCTGAATGAAGCCCTCACCATAAGAGCAGCCAGGTACATTGATTCTAATTGGAATATGTTGAACAACTTAACTCATGTAAGTTATGGTAGAATCCTGTTACTTTATAATCCTTCTATTTATAGTTTCTCTGTAATTAATATGTCCATTCAATACATACACTGTTCCGCTACGCACCTACCTTCTTCCTCTACATTTTATTGTACTTTTGTGTATGCTTTTAATACCTTGGCAGCTAGAGAATCTTTCTATAACTTGTTTCCCTCTTTTAAACATCCTACTGAGCCTTGGATAGTTTGTGGTGACTTTAATACTCCCCTCAATCTTTCTGATAGGATAGGAGGGTCGTTGGTTACCCAGAACGAAATAAGACATATTAACATAGCCATAACTACCTCTGAGTTGCTTGTAATGAAAGCTGTCGGACCTGAATTTACATGGAGTAACAAAAAACATTTGGCCCTGGAACTTTCTCTAAAATAGATCATTTATTTTGTAATGTTAGTACTCTAAATAAGTGGCCTACTCTATATAATGAGCTGTTACTTCCGGTGTTATCCGATCACTCCCCTCAGTTACTTCACATTAGTGATCAAGTTCACGTTAGGAAATCTAATTTTAAAATTTTCAATTCATGGATCTATGAATCTGATTTCGAGGAAACCGTGAATGCTGTGTGCATGAGTCCTCGTTTTGGAAACCCGATGTTTGTGCTTCACAAAAAATTAAAAGCACTTAAAGATTCCCTAAGGATTTGGGCTAGAACTAGGTATGGTAATGGCAGTTTACTCTCAAATAATTGGTTGAATCAACTCAAGCAGATCCAACACTAAATGCTAAATAATCCCTCTGATGGCTCTCTTGTGCTTTTGGAATCGGAAATCTCTTTGAAGCATATCAATGCTCGTCAAATTGAAGCGCAAATGAATAAACAGAAGACCAGGATGCGTTGGTTTGAAGATGGTGACCGTGATTCTGTTTATTTCCATGCTACTCTAAAAGCTAAGCAAAGAAAACAAAATATACACCAAGTAATGGACAGCAATAACCAGTACACACTTCTATGTTCGGAATACAGAATGCTTTTATTCAGTATTTTTCAAAACTTTTAGGAAATGAGAGTAATTTCTACCCTCAACTTGAAAAAATCAACCCCTACATGCTTCCCAAATTATCTGATTTGCAATGTGACTACCTCAATGCTAACATTACTGACCTCGAAATTAAAAATGTTGTCTTCTCCCTTAACTCTAACTCGTCGGGAGGGCCTGACGGATTTAATGCAAAATTCTGCAAACACTGTTGGAATACTATCGGCATGGATGTTTGTAAGGCAGTAAAACAATTCTTTCTTAGAACAAAAATGATGTGATCTTTTAATAACACGATTCTCGCCTGTGACGGCCCGCCCCGCACAAACCGACATTTACTCCAAAAGTGCGCTGTACACTTGTCCAGTTAGCACGGAACCGGTCGCCAGAAGGAAAAAGGAAGAAGGAAATGAACATACAAAGAACCTGTAGAATGTCTCACAGCGCATCGAACAAAATATAATAATAACATACCTGACATAAAACAGGAGAGACAGTGCATAAGCTGAAAATCAGATCTAAACATCATAACAGCGGAAATTCAGAATACAGCTTATTACAACATTCAAACTGTCTCAAAGCAAAACAAGATAAAGGAGGTACACTACTAATGCCCAAGTAGCGACCACCAACGACACAGGGAGAATGTGTATATATATAATACGTGGAAGCCTCCTGCCCGCCTCCGAATCAGCTACTCGCGCATCACCAGCTAATCTGTCTCTAGTCTGCTCGTGTGAGCACCCAGAGTAATAAGAGGAGACATAAAACTCTGGGTCAGACATAAAGCCTGGTATGAGCGATAAGCATCTAAAGTGAACAATAACAGGTAGACTAAAACATACCTGAACCTGGACCTGCAACCAAAGAGTTAGCACTACATACTGTACAACACTCTAAGGTATCATATCAACCAATATAAAGATACGGAGGTGGGGGAGGTGTGCATGTCATAATGATGGAAAACAATCAAGCATAGCATCCATCCTCACATCTCTCACTCAGTGCATAAAGCATACGATATTCACCACTTCGATCACCCAACATTCCTTGCTACGATCACTTTGCCCCATGAAGTCATAAATGGCTTCACTGCACTGATAACGTAGCCACTAACCCTTCGCTATGTCCACTTGCCCCATGGAGTTATTCACCCCATCTGCGCTGGCTCATAGCCTTACCAATCCTTACTATGTCCACTTTGCCCCATGGAGTTACAAGAACCCCACTGCACTGGCTCATAGTCTTACTACGCATCACCTTGCCCCTCGGGTCGTAATAACCCTACTGCACTGATAACGTAGTCTTGCTACCATCACTTTGCCCCTCAGGTCATAATGACCCTACTGCACTGATAAGTAGCCCATCATTCCTTTTTAGTGGTGAATCGAAGTTATGAACGTCGACAACTCCTTAGCACACGTCCCGCAGCAAAGTCCAACCATGAAGTGAACTCATTGGTTCCCAACTGGTTCCGGGATCCTGAGCTCTAACTTCCATTTGGACTACCTTTGCATCTCGGTTTATTGGTCATCACAATCGAATCGGATCGGATCAACCTTCACATTCTTTATCGGATCGGGTCGCGCCTCCTACGTCGGATCGGGTCGTGGTCCTCCTTTCCTTTGCTTCGGATCGTGCTCCCCTTCTCAGTTCGGATCGGGACACCCCATACGGATCGGATCGTGGTTCTTCAAGCGGTTCAGATCGGACGCCCTTCTCCAGGTCGGCGGATCGTGCTCACCCTTCATGGACGGATCGGTTCGTAATGCTTATTCGCGATCCGGACCGGAGTACTTCAGTTTGGCACGACGCTGCATCGATTCGCTTTGTGGGCCTTGCACAGACGGTTCGGTTCGGAGGAGGTGACTCGACTCGTGGGGATGCCCCCACGATCCCATAGGGCGATCCGATCGTCCCTCAACCCCCTATGCGATCCGAACCCCTGCACCTTGTCCAGCGAGCTGTTTACGCCCCTCGACGGCGTTTTCGACCATTCTAACTATTCTAAACAGTCACAAAGCATTTCATACAGTCATAGCAACATGCATAATCAACCACAAACATCAAAACATCAATATGATAGGAAAAATAGATCAAACATACCCAAAATCCCATATTTCCCCTTAAGCATGTTTAGGTGAAACTGATGATAGGATTAGCAAATCTTAACCAAATTAACCCAAATTCATATCAGAGGTCTAAAACATCATTCCGAATTTTATAAATATTTTTCCAGAATTTTATCATGTTTAAATTCGCTAATTAACACTAATCACTCCTAATTAGCCATAATTAGTGCAAAACTAAGCAAATCACTCACCTTACCCACAAAATAACTAAGATCTGAAATGATTCTCTGATTTGATGCGAATTTCAATACCAAACAGCAGCTCCTTTGTTGATTTGGTGAAGATCCTTCTTGATTAGGGGTTACTAAGCCAAATCCTTAACCTAAAGGTGATTTGGAGGTGATTTAGAGGTTGGAGGCCATTTTTAGGGATCCTTGGTGATAAGTGGAGGCTAGAAAACTAAAATGGAATGATTTTCCATCTCATTTCAGCCCTCCCATAACCCTAATCCCGAAATGGGTTATGGGCCTACTCACTAATCACCTGATTTGGCCCGGTTAAGCAGTTTTTCACCCTCCAAACCTTGTTTCAGCCATATCTCCCAAACGGTAAGTCCGTTTGGCTAATGTGACCACTCTACGGAAAGAGAAACCATCAAACGAGTCAAATGGAAGTGGTTTCAGATCAAAATTCCTTTCCAATCAAAAGTTATGGCCAAAACAGTACCGACTAGGGGCAAAATGGTCATTTAAAAATCGACAAAAATCATGAACATGGGAAATGACTCTAATAGATGTTTCCCAAAGTTACATGACCATACGACTTCACATGGGAAAGAAATAAATATTCTACGATCCTGTGATGTGTAGAATACGGGTCATTACACTCTCCCCCCCTTAAGAAATTTCGCCCCCGAAATTCCCTAATCAAAATACACACAAAGGTTCCCGCATGCCTATCAATCATAAAACAACAATCAAACATGCAAACAAGCAAAGCAAGTCTATCCTAGCATGCGGAAAGCTAAATCGCAACGTAAATCTTACCAGGCAAAGAGTTCTGGATAAGCCTCCCTAATGCTCTCCTCTGTCTCCCAAGTACAATCATTCTCGTTCTCGCCCCACTGAACCTTGACTAGCTTCACCGCCTTCCTTCGAAGTTGCTTCGTATCGTACCCCACAATACGAATTGGCTTGCGGTTCCCAACCGCCTCGGGTTCTACTTCGAAGTCCTCTAACCGATCAGGTGAAATAGTCACATCCGAGTCGTGAACGAACTTCCTTAGTTGGGAAACATGAAATACATTATGAACTCCCGCCATCTTCTCTGGTAAGCCAACTCTATACGCCAAATTCCCGACTAATTCAAGAACAGGGAATGGCCCAACAAATCTTGGTGCCAACTTGCCTCTCCTGCCAAATCGAATCACGCTCTTCAACGGGGAGATCTTGACGAACACCAAGTCACCAACGGAGAATTTCAAGTCTCTTCTCCTCTTATCGGCATAGCTTTTCTGCCTATCTTGAGCAGCTTTCATTCGTTTTTGAATGACCTTAATCTTATCCGACGTTTCTCTCACCACATCTGGTCCAAGCACAAACTTCTCGCCAGTCTCTATCCAACATGATGGTGAGTTGCACGGTCTTCCGTACAAAGCTTCATATGGAGCCATACCGATACTGGATTGGTAGCTATTATTATATGCAAACTCTACTAGATGCAAATGGTCATCCCATGATCCACCAAAATCCAATATACACGCTCTCAAGAGATCTTCCAATATGCGATTCACCCTCTCCGTCTGACCGTCGGTCTGAGGATGATATGCGGTACTGAGATGTAATCTTGACCCTAGAGCCTCTTGTAAGCTCTTCCAAAACCCACTAGTGAACAACGGGTCTCGGTCACTTACAATGCTTTTGGGTACTCCATGAAATCTCACTACCCACTTCATATACAATTCGGCCAACTTGGCTGCCGTTCTGGTCGATTTGACTGGTATAAATCTTGTGCTCTTAGTCAATCGATCCACAATTACCCAAATGCTATCATATCCCGATCTAGTCCTTGGTAAGCCATCGATGAAATCCATTGAAACTTGCTCCCATTTCCATTCGGGAATTTCTAATGGTTGCAACAACCCACTAGGCTTCTTTTGTTCGGCTTTAACTAGCTGACAATTCATGCATTTGGATATAAACTTCCCAACGTCTCTTTTCATCCCTTCCCAGTAGTAAGTCTGTCTCATGTCTCGATACATCTTATTACCACCGGGGTGTATAGTCAGTTTTGAGTGATGACATTCTCTAAGCACTTCATCCCTCAAACCATTTACGTTGGGCACAACTAGTCTCCCATTCTTTCGAAGCCATCCATCCCGATCAAGCCCATACACATTCATCTCCTCATCGATACCCATCTCTAACTTGGAGATGATTTCCAATAGGTTAGGATCGTCCCTCTGATTAGAACCAATCCGCTCTATCAAAGTGGGTCTGATCGTCAAACTAGCTAGCATAACTGGATCCAATTCGCACTTTGGTCTGAAATCAAACCCCGCGATATACTCCAGTTGCTTCCATTCAAGAAACATTGCCCCTAAGCTGGCATGTCTCCTACTCAAGGCATCGGCTACTGCATTACCTTTCCCAGGTGTATAAGCGATATCAAAATCATACGAAGCCAAGAACTCTAACCATCTCTGCTGACGGAGATTCAGATCCTTCTGAGAGAAAAGATACTTTAACGATTTATGATCGGTAAACAACTCAAATCTTTCTCCCAAGAGATAGTGTCTCCACATCTTCAGCGTAAATACAATCGCTGCTAATTCCAAATCATGGGTAGGATACTTCTTCTCATGCGGCTTTAGCTGTCGACTAGCATAAGCTACAACCCTACCTCCTTGCATCAATACAACACCCAGTCCGATACCACAAGCATCTGTGTATACCGTCATCTCTTCATTCCCTTTAGGAATGACTAACACTGGCGCACGCGTCAACCTCTCCTTTAGACTTTTGAAGGCATCCTCACACACTCCGTCCCAGACGAAGGACTGATTCTTCTTAGTCAACTGAGTCAACGGTGCTGCTATCTTGGAGAAGTCCTGGATAAACTTACGATAATATCCAGCTAATCCCAAGAAACTTCTCACATCTGTTGCATTCTTGGGTGTAGGTCAATCCTGTACCGTAGCCACCTTCGCAGGGTCCACGGCAATACCACACTCTGAAACAACATGACCCAAGAATCTTACTTCCCTTCTCCAAAAATGACACTTAGAGAATTTCGCTTTCAATTGGTGTTTCCTCAACACCTCCATCACTATCCTCAAGTGTCCCTTGTGTTCCTCCTCTGTCCTCGAGTAAACAAGGATATCATCCACGAACACAAGAACAAACTTATTCAACTGATCTCTGAATACTCGATTCATAAGATCCACAAAGTAGGCTGGTGCATTGGTCAACCCAAACGGCATGACCAACCACTCATAAAATCCAGACGGCGTCCTAAATGCCGTTTTCGGAACACTCTCATCTGCTACTCGAAGCTGATGAAATCCTGTCGCGAGGTCCAACTGGGAGAACACTCTAGCTCCTTCCAGTTGATCAAACAAATCATCTATCCGTGGTAGAGGATACTTATTCTTCCTCGTCACCTTATTCAACTCGCGATAGTCCACACACAAACGAAGGGAACCATCTGCCTTAGTGGCAAATACAACTGGTGCTCCCCACTCGGAGACACTCCTTCTAATCAATCCCTTCTTCAAAAGATTGCTGACTTGCACCCCGAGCTCTCGCTGCTCCTTTGGTGCCATACGACGAAGTGGCATCACTATAGGTCTGGCATCTTTCACCAAATCAATACGGAACTCAATCTCTCGGTGTGGTGGAAGCCCGGTCACCTCCTCGAAGACGTCCGGATACTGGCCAACCACGGGCACATCTGACAACTCATCTTGCGGGATGTCGAGGGAATTTACAAAACTAGCCATAACCCCATCACTAGGTAGGCTACCAAACACTACCCTCCGCCCATCATCCGCCCTCACTGTCACCAAAAAGCCCTCACAGTCTACCACCACTCCGTATCTTCGGAGACAATCGACTCCCAATATAATGCCATACCCAGTAAAGCCCAAAACAAAGCAATCACATACAAACATACATCCATGACTCGATAAGACCAAATTCCTGCAAATCATACTAAGGCTAGTCGAACCACCAATCGGGTTCGTCACTATCAATGGTCTATCGACTATCTCGGGTTCCAGTCCCAACCTATCTACCAGGTCACTAGATATGAAGGAACGGGAAGCCCCAGTATCAAACAAAACTCGAACTGGTATATCATAAATAGAAAGCATACCTTGAATAACTACATTCTTTCCTTTCTCCGCCGCAGTTGGGGCATTCGACGAAGAAGGAATAGCATCAAGAGCATATGCTTTCACAATCTGCTTCTCCTTAAGAGGTTGCGGACACTTATCCTTCTGATGTCCCACTTGACCACAGTTGTAGCACTTCCTTTCCGCTGGCTTGGCCCGACATTCCTTAGCATAATGTCCTTTCTTTCCACAGCTGAAGCACTCAACATCTTTCTTGCTCTTTTTCTGGCCACCTTTTGATTGGTCCTGCTTCCTCTTATTCTGAGAGTTATTCTTGCCTCCACCACCTGCTTGCGGCTTTGTCCCTTCTGCAGATGCAGCCTCAGTCTTTGACTTAGGGTAAAGGCTCTCTGACCTCAAAGCTTTCCCCACGATTGATTCAAAAGTCTCATCGATGTGGTTGATAAGCCTTTCCCCCAAGTACCCATCCAAACCAGTAATGAACTTCTCATTCTTCTTTTCAGGAGTATCAATGAGAGACAGTCCATACTTCGACAAAGTGTCGAACTCAGCAATATAATCAGAAACTGCCCTTCCGTTCTGCTTGAGTTCCAAGAACCTTTTAAACAACACTGACTTCTGGGCAGCTGGGATAAACTTCTCGCTAAAGCGAGCCTTGAACTGATCCCAAGTAACTTGATCTTCTGGAGTAGCTGTTCTAATGGCATTCCACCAATTCATCGCTCGCCCTTGCAGCTGACGAGACGCTAGCCTTCTCTTCATCGCATCCTCGAGACCCAAGTCATCAAAGATACGGTCACAGCTATCCATCCAGTCCTGAACATCCGTGGTCGACTCCGTTCCGTGGAACGGCTTCCCACCAAGATTAGCATAATCTTTGCACAACTTGGCGAAATCAACCCTAGGCGCCTGCACTACTGGGCCAACACCAACTCCGGGATTGGGAACTGCCCCTTGCACTTCTCTAAGCATGTCTCTCATGAGGTTAGTAAACATAGCCCTCATGTCAGCGGCATTCCCTTGGTTGGTCCCTCTACCAGCACCCCTCGTCTCTCGGCTCATCGTCAATCTGAAAAAGGGAAACGATTAACGACCCCATAGTGGTGCTAGTGCAGTGCGACTTCATTCTTATACTACTAATAGTATATATATACATAGCTTTTGAAAACCAAAGTAATCACAAATACGCGCTCTCATATACGTACAAACTCTCCCTAGTGTATTTCCCTAGGTTAACTACGCAACCTGGCTCTGATACCAAGTGTGACGGCCCGCCCCGCACCAACCGACATTTACTCCAAAGTGCGCTGTACACTTGTCCAGTTAGCACGGAACCGGTCGCCAGAAGGAAAAAGGAAGAAGGAAATGAACATACAAAGAACCTGTAGAATGTCTCACAGCGCATCGAACAAAATATAATAATAACATACCTGACATAAAACAGGAGAGACAGTGCATAAGCTGAAAATCAGAACTAAACATCATAACAGCGGAAATTCAGAATACAACTTATTACAACATTCAAACTGTCTCAAAGCAAAACAAGATAAAGGAGGTACACTACTAATGCCCAAGTAGCGACCACCAACGACACAGGGAGAATGTGTATATATATAATACGTGGAAGCCTCCTGCCCGCCTCCGAATCAGCTACTCGCGCATCACCAGCTAACCTGTCTCTAGTCTGCTCGTGTGAGCACCCAGAGTAATAAGAGGAGACATAAAACTCTGGGTCAGACATAAAGCCTGGTATGAGCGATAAGCATCTAAAGTGAACAATAACAGGTAGACTAAAACATACCTGAACCTGGACCTGCAACCAAAGAGTTAGCACTACATACTGTACAACACTCTAAGGTATCATATCAACCAATATAAAGATACGGAGGTGGGGAGGTGTGCATGTCATAATGATGGAAAACAATCAAGCATAGCATCCATCCTCACATCTCTCACTCAGTGCATAAAGCATACGATATTCACCACTTCGATCACCCAACATTCCTTGCTACGATCACTTTTCCCCATGAAGTCATAAATGGCTTCACTGCACTGATAACGTAGCCACTAACCCTTCGCTATGTCCACTTGCCCCATGGAGTTATTCACCCCATCTGCGCTGGCTCATAGCCTTACCAATCCTTACTATGTCCACTTTGCCCCATGGAGTTACAAGAACCCCACTGCACTGGCTCATAGTCTTACTACGCATCACCTTGCCCCTCGGGTCGTAATGACCCTACTGCACTGATAACGTAGTCTTGCTACCATCACTTTGCTCCTCAGGTCATAATGACCCTACTGCACTGATAAGTAGCCCATCATTCCTTTTTAGTGGTGAATCGAAGTTATGAACGTCGACAACTCCTTAGCACACGTCCCGCAGCAAAGTCCAACCATGAAGTGAACTCATTGGTTCCCAACTGGTTCCGGGATCCTGAGCTCTAACTTCCATTTGGACTACCTTTGCATCTCGGTTTATTGGTCATCACAATCGAATCGGATCGGATCAGCCTTCACATTCTTCATCGGATCGGGTCGCGCCTCCTACGTCGGATCGGGTCGTGGTCCTCCTTTCCTTTGCTTCGGATCGTGCTCCCCTTCTCAGTTCGGATCGGGACACCCCATACGGATCGGATCGTGGTTCTTCAAGCGGTTCGGATCGGACGCCCTTCTCCAGGTCGGCGGATCGTGCTCACCCTTCATGGACGGATCGGTTCGTAATGCTTATTCGCGATCCGGACCGGAGTACTTCAGTTTGGCACGACGCTGCATCGATTCGCTTCGTGGGCCTTGCACAGACGGTTTGGTTCGGAGGAGGTGACTCGACTCGTGGGGATGCCCCCACGATCCCATAGGGCGATCCGATCGTCCCTCAACCCCCTATGCGATCCGAACCCCTGCACCTTGTCCAGCGAGCTGTTTACGCCCCTCGACGGCGTTTTCGACCATTCTAACTATTCTAAACAGTCACAAAGCATTTCATACAGTCATAGCAACATGCATAATCAACCACAAACATCAAAACATCAATATGATAGGAAAAATAGATCAAACATACCAAAAATCTCATATTTCCCCTTAAGCATGTTTAGGTGAAACTGATGATAGGATTAGCAAATCTTAACCAAATTAACCCAAATTCATATCAGAGGTCTAAAACATCATTCCGAATTTTATAAATATTTTTCCAGAATTTTATCATGTTTAAATTCGCTAATTAACACTAATCACTCCTAATTAGCCATAATTAGTGCAAAACTAAGCAAATCACTCACCTTACCCACAAAATAACTAAGATCTGAAATGATTCTCTGATTTGATGCGAATTTCAATACCAAACAGCAGCTCCTTTGTTGATTTGGTGAAGATCCTTCTTGATTAGGGGTTACTAAGCCAAATCCTTAACCTAAAGGTGATTTGGAGGTGATTTAGAGGTTGGAGGCCATTTTTAGGGATCCTTGGTGATAAGTGGAGGCTAGAAAACTGAAATGGAATGATTTTCCATCTCATTTCAGCCCTCCCATAACCCTAATCCCGAAATGGGTTATGGGCCTACTCACTAATCACCCGATTTGGCCCGGTTAAGCAGTTTTTCACCCTCCAAACCTTGTTTCAGCCATATCTCCCAAACGGTAAGTCCGTTTGGCTAATGTGACCACTCTACGGAAAGAGAAACCATCAAACGAGTCAAATGGAAGTGGTTTCAGATCAAAATTCCTTTCCAATCAAAAGTTATGGCCAAAACAGTACCGACTAGGGGCAAAATGGTCATTTAAAAATCGACAAAAATCATGAACATGGGAAATGACTCTAATAGATGTTTCCCAAAGTTACATGACCATACGACTTCACATGGGAAAGAAATAAATATTCTACGATCCTATGATGTGTAGAATACGGGTCATTACATCGCCCTTATACCGAAACATGATAACGCCATTTATGTTAATGAATATAAGCCTATCTCTTGTTGTAACACAATTTACAAATGTATTGCTAAAATATTAGCGACTAGATTGAAAACTATCTTGCCTATCATAATATCGCACAACCAAGCGGCTTTTCTTCCAAAACGCAACATTATAGATAATGTTCTTTTAGCCCATGAAATTATTAAAGGTTATAACACCAAGCACATTTCCTTCACACTATGATTAAGTTTGACATAAAGAAAGCTTTTGATTCGATCCAGTGGCAGTCCATTATCTGTATTCTAAGTTATATGAATTTTCCTGCTAAGTTTTCTGCTTGGATTTATGAATGCCTTAGTACTGTTCATTACTCCGTTAATGTCAATAGTAATTTGGCTGGTTTCTTCAGTAGCGAGCAAGGTATACGGCAAGGAGACCCAATTTCTTCGTACCTCTTTATCTCAGTGATGGAACTGCTCACAGGTGTGATTAACTAACTTGTTGATGATAAACTTTTTACTTTACACCCTAAATGTAAGAACCCCCCTATTACAGCTTTGATGTTTGTTGACGACTTGATAATTTTTTGTAGACTGGACGATAAAACTCTAATTAACATCATGCAAACTCTTGAGCAGTTCTATTTAATGACTGGTCTTAAAATTAACAATCAAAAATCTAATATAATGATTGGCGGAGTTGATGAATTAAGGAAACAACACATACATGCTCTCACTGGTTTATGTATTAGCAGTGCTAATTCATCTTATCTAGGACTTCCTCTTGCTACATCTAGGATAACTTCAGTCCAGTGCTTACCGTTATATGGTAGGATAACTAAAAGATTAGATTGCTGGTCCTCTCAGCTGCTTAGTCAAGCGGGTAGAATAACCCTCTCAAGTCGGTAATTATTGCGATGCAAGTTTATTGGGCAAGAACCTTTGTTCTCCCTAAAAAGCTGATTCGCATGATTAGGACTTCGTTTATGGGATTCATATGGAAGGGTAGTATTCACGTGAAATGTTTAGTTCCAATTTCATACAAAATTTTAGAAAAACCCATCTCTAAAGGAGGTCTTGGCATACATAACATGATCTTGTGGAATTATGCGGCATTCATTCAGCATATCAGTGATATAGTTTGCCACAAGCAAAGTTTATGGGTCCATTGGTCTTATCAAATATTATTAAAGACACCACCTTCTGGAATGTTGTACCTCTGTAGCAACACAGTTGGACTTGGAAGTCCCTGCTTAAGATAAGACCTAGGACCCTTCCACTGTTTAAATACAGCTGTAACTATTTTGACAATATTCATTATTAGACTGGCCCATGGGTTGATTTTGGGTACATTAATTGTGTAGGAATCACGTATATGGATTGCATGCAATCAGGAATTCCCTTGAACAGCTTGGTGTAGGAATACGTTTCTGGAAATGAAGTGAGGCTACCACATACTACTAGTCAGAACATAAATGCTCTTTGGCATAGAATCCAAGCTGCGGCTAACACTGGATTCAGCGAAGGTCACGCTATATGGAATACTAACGGTGAGCAGTTTCAAATCAATGGAATATGTAAATTCTTTCTTGGTACTTCAAATATGGTTAAATGCAGTTGGTTCATAGCTATATGGTGTCGAGATAATTGTGTAAAAGAAAAACTCACCTTATGGAAAGTAAATGATATAGCACTTCTTACTAAAGATCGTCTAGCTGGCTATGGAATCCAAATGGATGTCAAATGTCCTTACTGCCAAACTTCTGACAAATCCACAAAGCATCTTTCTTCGACTACAACTTGATGCTCTCTATTTGGCCGAAGCTCTGGTCCAGATTCATGAGGACGTCCGATCTTACACTGGAAGCGACAGGTGGGAAAAAATCGGTAGGAGGATTCGTGGTCGCAAGGACAAATCGAGGATCTTTTGCTATGTTCTGAAGAAAATTGTCAACAACATTTGGAGGCAATGAAATGTTAGAGTCTTTGATGCTAACAAAGCGATGAATTACGGTCAATGGAAGCAAATGGTATGGAGCGACATAAGGGATGGGCTCAAATTTTTGAAATTTAATTTCGACCCGGGCATTTTTGGCTAAACCTTACGCTTGCTCTCTTTGTACTTATGTGTGTTGTGTTAGTTTCCTTAGACTTTGATGTGCCGTGTTTTCTCTGTACTCCTTTGTTTTTCCTTCTTTCCTTGTTTATCCATGTGATCGTCTTTGGTATATCAATAAAATGGTAGGGGGCCATTTAACCCCCGTCGGCTTTGCCAACAAAAAAAAATAGTGAGAGCTAAACATCCTTAACCTGGATAATATGTTAATTTCAGAAGTAAACCCACTTAAAGAATTGGAAAGGGAAATTTTGAAAATGTATGAAAGTGAAATTATTTATTAAGAAATCATATTTGAGATATATCACCCTATATTTCAGATCTTGATAATAAATTTAAATCAAAGAGTAACAAACATTTAAGTAGGGGAGAAACTACTTTTCCCTAATTAAAACTGTATGAACAATCCAACAGAAAGTATTTAAAAAGTAACCGCTTGCGATACAAAAGAAAAACGGGATTTGAAGTAAGATTTACTCAAGAGGTAGTGAATGAAAAAAAAATGAGTATCCTAAGAATAAACAACTTATAGTGTACACATAGGTGCCCTCGACTTTCCTATCTCGGCCTAAGTTAGTTTCATCATTTAAGTTCGAACCGTTGAGTAGCGTCGTTCATCCCCTTTTTCTTAAGCTTGGTTGAGTATCTTGACTCGAATCATCGTACTTTTGAACTGCCTATACTTGTACCCTTGGGTGCACTTGACTTTCTTGTCTTGATCATGTTTGAGAATTTGAGCCAAACTTATTGATCTTGAGTAGTTTATCTTTTGGATTTAGGTGTGTTTTAATTTAGATCATTATACCTTTTAGTGCTCATTTTGATATCGAGCTTTTGTTTTGAACGTATGGAATTTGACTTGATCCATGCATGTATACCTTTGTGTCGTTTGTCGAATAAAACCAAAATTGAGCTCAACCAAGACAACTTTGATTTATCTAAGACACTAGGTTAATGGAACTTAAACAAATAAGCTTTGCATAGAAATTGGAAGTGTTTGAAATATAGAATTCAATTTATGCAAGGAAAATGTATTTTGAGAGATGAATTTTAAGAATTGGTTTTAAAATTTTTGAAACTTATTTTTAGTGTTTTGAATAACGATGGTTTGAAACATGCACATACTAAATCAGAGTGCGCAGCGAAAGCATGATGGCATATTTGAATAAGGAATGTTTCAAGGGTTTTCTAACTATAGGAAATTGCAACCTTTTCAAACACATTTTGATATTTGAAATAAGAATGAATATTAAGCCTATAGTATGGTGTAAATGATGATTGAATGAGTAGGTTTGAAAAGGAAAAAAGAGTTCAGCTATATGAATCGTAAAGCGATTTCTGAGATTTCGACTTATGGCTCTTGAAATACTCTATCTTTTGATATACAAAGATATTAGAAATGAAGTATAAACGATTTTCAAAAACTTTAGAAAGTAGAAAGGCTTGAATTTGTATGAAAATCGATTTGAAAGGCTCGAATGGTTTAAATACGATCATAGATTTTGAAATATGAAACCTAAAGTTGTATACTTGGAAGTCGAAAATTCTATTGAATGATTTTGGTTTCCAGCCAATTAGATGTGATGAATGGTTTATAAAAGAAATTTTGATGACTTGAATCCCGGTATTTTGAAAATATTTAGAAATAATAAAATTATGGTTAAGTATTTGAAAATTTTGGTTTACAACTTCGGGATATGAAATGATTTGGTTTGTTCGAGTAACGATGACTAAAACTGGGTTGTGATGAGGGAATGGATCTCATATGAGGGGTGATGCTCAGTTGCCCTATCATGAGGATGAACTTCTCGAACTAATAACATATAGATTTGATCATAGTATGTTTGAAACTTTCAAAGCAAATTTGGTCTTGAGAATCCCGAAGTAAAAGTATGATTATGAAATAATATTTCAATGGCTTGAAATGGAATGGGATTCAAAGTCAGAGAATTCATTTTGAAGTGCTTTGCAAACTATGATTTGTAATAATAGTTAAACCTCAAACTTCTTTAATCGGCCTTTCCAAAATTATACCTTTCTAATATAATGAATTGAATTTTGTTTTGATAAGTTTTCGTATAAAAGTTTTGGCAAATTTAATCATATGAAAATTTTCCCATAAGTTGCGTTGATAAATTTAGATTTAATATAAGAATTTGTAAGTTTAAGAAATTTATAAATAAGATTTATTTTGCTTATGTATAATTTCACGAGCTCTCCTTTTCGAGGACGAAAAACCTTAAGTGGGGGAGAACGTAACGATCTAAGATTTTTGAAAATAAAATTTGAGTTTAATACGAATTTTAAATAAAATTTGGAAGGTTTAAATAATTGTTGAATCAGATTTTAAGACGATAATAATATTTAAATGATGGAAAATTAAATTTTACTATGGAATTTGTTACAACAATGTTTGTTTGGAGAAAATGTTTCGTCGTTAATCGAATTATCAAAATAAGTTGTAGTTCAGTTGCTAGAATCGATTTGAATATGAAATTAAATTATAACTAAATATTCATTTAAAATTTGTGTTCGGTTTCAGTTCGCGTCGCCTTAAAATATTTTATAAAATTTTACTGTAATTTTTATTTCGGAAAATAAACATATATTTTTCTAACAGATTTTAGGGCAACAGTGGTCCATTTTGACACTTTACAGAATTAATCAATTGGTCTATTTTATTTTTATTTTGGGATCGTGGCACATTATTATACACGATTATATTGTTAATCTGGTGTTATTGGTCATTGAAAATGAAAACAAAAGAAATCAGAGAAAAATTTGTGTAGAATGAAAGCTCCAAGTGTTGCTCTTGTTTGAACCGCTATGTATAAATTTTGGACCATTGCGTCACGTGTTAGCATGATTGATAATTTTTCCTATATATATAACATTACGTCTGTGAATGAACTTGAATCCAAAGGGGTTAAGGTGTTATTGTTCTCCACGTTTGTGGTCTTGCTACATGTACTCATTACCGAATTATATTTATATTAAAAAAAACGTGGCACGCATAGAAGTAAGGTGGTGGACAAATGTAAACAATGTTTACACGTGTTGTTGAGGAAAAAAAAACTTGCTCCACCTTTATAGTTATAATTATAAAATTCTTTCCCTTCGTTGTTTCTTCTCTCCCACCTTGGGCTCTCTGATTTTATCTCCCCGTTTATTTCTCTCATTCTCCCCCTGCAAGTTCCGCCTTACACATATTAAAAAAAATGATGAAAATCTGCATCTACCATGTCCGCCATTTTAATTAAGGAAGAAATCCGCAAGCATGAAGACCTGCATGTACTTCTCCTCGCTCACTTTCATCTCTACTCCGCTCCAAGTTATATCTCCACCCAGCAAATACATTTCGCCTCTCCCACTTCAACGTACAATTCGACCAGCAAACCCCACTCCATTTGACAACACCCTTCCCCGAACAAACCAACAGCTCCACCGCCAGCATCGCTCAGCTCCCAGTCATGTTCCGCAGCCATGGCCTCCCTACTTTAGACTCCACCGCTACCAAAACCTGCCCCATCATCCCTCCATTGACCGTAGCTGCCACATCAGTCTGCACCGAGCTCAGCCCACTAGAACCTGCAGACCTCGCCTAGCCTCATCCAACTTTGCATGCATTCCTCTTTTGTTGCAGATAAAACTTTGTGTATTATATATATATATATATATATATATATATATATAAAACAACAGTTGACTTTTTTATGAGTGTGCTTTGCAAGCTTAGTAGGGAAGAGGAGGAGCTACATGTATGGGGAACACATACAAGCGCAAGGTTTAGAAGAACACTCAAATTTAATTTTATTATTTAATATGATTTACAATTATGATCTGCTGAGTAGTTGATAGATGTAATCGGTTGCATGAATGGTTAATTACTGATCAATGGATGATATTGCTATTTAAATATTGTATGTGATGTTGTATGGTTGCCAGTAAATGCATATCGGGACGCGTTAGTGGTATAATGCGTGTTCGTAAATTGTTTGTTGTGTGTTTTTAAGGAATGTATGCATAAATGGTTGTATAATATGTGAATACGCGTACGTACTGATTTTCAGCAGAAAAATTTAGAAATTTATTAAATTTTTTAAAGAGCAATTTATGGGTTAATTAACGACATTACGTGATTATGCAGAATATTATTAACTTAATAATATTGGGTTAAGAATGCTTATTGATTTAGAAAATATGATTAACATTCTTTGATTCGATGATATTTGTTAATTAAAGTAATATTTGATTTCGTGAATAAGTTTCTAAATTAATATTTTTTGATATTGAGTACCCCTGATAATGTTAATTTAAATTATATGGCGTTATTAAAGTAATTTATTAACCAAGTACGTTATTAACATTGTAAAATATGGAATGAAATATTTGTTTGGGGAATACTTGGAAACTTGTTAATTTGATTAAATAGTATAAATAAATTCGGTTTTGGAAACCAATTAACATGTTATTATCAACAATAAGTGGAATTATAATATATTTTTAGGTAGCTCAAAATGATTTTTTTTTTTGAGTTTGAACTTAATTACCACTTAAATTAATGATACAATATTTGTGAATAAAATTTGTAAATTGAATATTAAGAAATGTCAGTTATTTTGTGGGTTAAATAATAGGTTAATGATGATCATCTTGTGAATCATGTATGGGGTATAATGTAAATTTGAAATCTAAATTATAATCCAAATTTTATTTTTGACGCGGTGTTATAATTTGTTCCGACTCCCCTGAATTTGTATTATTTGATCTTGAGTCCAATCAAAATTTTAAATTTGGATTAAATGGGATGGAAGTGATCTTCAGATATTCAATATAAGTGTTGTAAATGATGACGAATACTATTTGAGGAATTAAACAATGAAATATTGTAATTCAACCTATAGTCTTAGTTTAATATGGGAAATATATTGGATTTAAGAGGTTTGATGTCAACCAAATTGTATATCTGGTATAAATCGTTGGATTTAACTTCAAAGGTAAGACACTGACTTTATTGTTCCTAACTAAGGCTTAAGCTAATTATGGAAGTGAACTAAGGGAACGGAAGTAAGTAAGTCGAATGTCTTTGAAAATTGATGTGAATCGACTCGAGATATTAAAGCAAATTATACTCGTTTGATTGTGAATATAAGTTCAAGTCATTGGCATGGAAAGGATCAATTCTAATTTAAAGTATTGGTATACGTATATAGGTTTTCATTATTTAAATATATTATGTTAATTTCAAGAAAAAAAATTAAATGAGGCTTATTATATGTAAATATGGTTTAAATACTTTATTTGTATACTTCTACAAATTTAAATTTTTTGTAAGTAATTATTTCAACCATTCCTATTTTAAAATTTTCTATATATATATATCCACATATATATATATATATATTAGTTTATAACAAATGTATTGTTTTCAAATATTTCATCTAATTAAATTTGGAATTGTTCTGGTCCTGAATCCTTTGGTTTGAATATAATGAATCCGTTTTGAATGTTACAACGAATTTGGATTTAAGGAACACTAAAATCATGATCCTTGGTTTTTAAGCGATTGTTCGAGAGTACGGAGGCCAGAGGAAGACGATTTATAAGCGATCATCTCTTAAACGATCAATTCAAGATATAGAAATAATTAAATGATGTATGTGTATATGTATGTCGGAAAGCACTTGTATTGAAATATGAAGCGCTGGTTATTTAGAATGACCGGGATCGGAATTTGTTTTCCGAAAACCATTTGAAATAACCATATGACAAAATATATGAAGGTATGAGGATGATGATTGAAGACCGTGGTTCTTCACATCGAACGGACTGACTGCTGATCAGTTTCTTTACTGAATAGCTACAGTAGAGAGATGCCCCTATTACCGGAGTAGTAGAAAGTCTGGACGTATTTGGTGAATTTTCAGATTTTTGTTCCGTTCAGACCCAGAATGGACTTGTATGGATTGCGTGTCTGACATTGTAGTTGACAGCGTAGCACTGATTTCCATGAATATGTATCTGATTTAAGACGTATGAGCTCTAAGTGGTTATGTATGAATAGAAGTCAGTGACATATTGTGAATGGACAATGTGACATACTTAAGGTATGAAATGAGCTTGTACGAATATGGCATTTCTTATCTAGGCATGCTTTGTGTATGAAGTGACATCGACAAACCTCACACCCCAGATGATGAGAAACTGGCGGTTAATTTGTGTGTGTATATATATATAATTGATGATGGAAGCTGCAGCAGTGGAAAACCACTTATGAACTTGGGGAAATTGGGTATGTTCGGGGGTCTGTGTCTGGACGAAACCGTTGATCTACCCTGCGATTTGTTGTTGGTGTCCGTTGATCTACACTTCGCTTCGTATCCCTGATTGATCTTTCGTGCCAAGAATCATCAAGTTGGAATCCCAATTCCAAAGTACGAGCCACGCAGTTTTGATTGTATTTATATATGGAGACATAATAGGATGGGGTATTATGCCATCTAGGATTAATACTTTTATTTGCGAAATGGTTTTCTACACTATATAATAATATTGAAAGATGGATTTTCACGTATGAACGCATGTTCGGTTATCATAAGACAAAACTCGCCCATCTGGTGTTCGCTTGCATTGTGTGATGTGGGATGAGCTTATGATAGCTTCATTTTCTAAAAATCATTGCGACTTTATATGCATGGGTATTCACCTGGAGTAAACTCGTTCCGCGTTAGCGGCGTGGTCCGGTGAATTTCCTAACTTTAAACAAATCCTAAAATAACTGTTTTATGTTATCACACCAGTCCCATGACTGACCTGGAGTTTATTGTCCCTCCTAAACTCTGGGTGCCCACTAATTTTTACATGGGCAGCTAGTAGTTTAGTTTTGCAGTTATAGATCATTGGAGCAAGATTCAGAGCGTTTCTAAGTTGGAGTTCATGCCAGAGTTTGGAGCTTCCACTATATCATGATGTTCTTCCACTGAGAGTATATTTATTTCTTCCGTTGTATATTTAGTTGTAACTTCGATATTTCATGTAACTCTGATGTAATATTTTTTTGTGCAATGAAAAGTTCTGTTATTTTGTTCGGTATATGTATGTACCCATAACAATTCATCTTTATGAGCGATTTAAGTTAGTTTAATTACCGGCGAAAATTGGGCAAAATGATGGGCCGTTACAAAATTGTGCTAATATTTTAAAATTATGCCAAGGTGAGTTAATCACGCACCTTTTAGCTTATTAATAGAGTATTTATGTTGATCAATGCTTATATCTATGAAATTGCTGCTCGTTGTAGTAAGTTCAGTCAATTTCTAAGTTGTAGTAAAACTGTGCCTAAGTCCATGTTTATAGATATGTAACTTCTTCGATTCATGGAGGAATCTAGTGAAACATTTTCCGATTGAAAGTCAAGTTGTCATGCTTTGTGCATGTAAATTTCTGAACAATTCTGAGTTTAATAGGTCAACCAAAATCAATGTCAAAATTGAATTTGAGCAGGAATGGAAGCCTGTAGCTTCACCCGACTAGAGGTCGACCAAACTTGTGCCAGGTTCGACCCCTAAGTCGACTCTTGGTGAAGCCTGACCGACCCTAAGGTCGATCTGAGCTTAGGGATAAGTCGACGCTTGTAAGACATAATGGGCACACTTCATTTTGTGTTCCTCTAACATGTTTTGATAGTTTAAGATATGTTTTTGGGGTGTTATTACAAAGTTATGAGTTGATATGAATTTCGAACCGGTTCAATTCTTAAGGCTTAATCCAAATAATGGAATAGTCAACATTATTGTTGATCCGTATTCTGGATTAACATTATTAGCGAATGATTAAAATATATGTAATAACATTAATATGAGTATGTGTAGGAGGACCACGTGGGTTTTCATTTGAACTTTCCACACCAACTCATTCGGCATATTGAAAGCCCAACCTTTTCCAAGAGCGTTAACATGTGCATCCAATCATACTGCTACACATACCTACTTCATTTCAATCGATTTTGATCGGGTAATATTTTGTTCCGTTATAAACTTTATTAGCCTGCTCACCTGCCTGCTTGTTGGAAGTTAATACTCCTTAAATTACAAATAAGCCAAAAATATATTAGCAATACCTACTAATACACTATACTGATTTTGGAAGAGTCATGATAGCACTTAAATTTTTTAATTTTTAGAGCCAAAAATGACCTCGTCTTATTATATATACAAATTATTGCAAGATTGCAAAATGCATAGATTAGCCTTCCGGCCTATTTTCTTTTTCTTGGGATACATTATACCATGATAACATTTTCCATATACAACATAGTTTAAAAAATGAATTAACAAAAAATAATTGACTTTCGTGATAATAACATTTCAAGTTATAAAATTGCACAAAAGGGAAATTATCATTTAGTAATTAACTAGTATGTAACCCGTGCATTGCACATGATAATCTTGTTAACGATAGTATTTATATTTTAGTTACTGTTTTAAATTGTAAGTTGTATACAACTTTTGAAAATTTTATTGTTATATATAAATTACGAACTAAAATGATATTTAATTATTGCTAACAACGTATATTGATGATGAAAAGTTGTCGTTTACTTAACGCACGCCAACACCCAAGTGTGTGCAAGGAAAACTCAATAAGTCGAATGTAAAGTAAGTAAATGCGGGAGACATGGCTTTTTGTACTGGTTCGGCACTAACGCCTACATCCATTTCATAACGACCATTCATCATATATTTGTCGATTACAATTAATGTACAAGCTCGGACAATATTTGTGTACAAAGTTGTATAAATGTTAAACATTGACTAAATTGTCCTTCTTCGTGGAGATGAGTTGACTTGGTCAACTATGCCCGAAGTTGGCTTTAATATCCAAGAGGTCCAAAGTTGTGTAACTATGCTTGTTAATATCCAATAGTTAATGGAAAACGTTTAGGCAACATTTTTATGTTGCATGTCATGTCCAATGGCCATGGAGAAGAAGGTGGCTGCCATTAAAGATGGTTTTAGAGCTCTAGAAGGCCAAAATTACAAGAGCCAAAAGATCCTACCGAAGGCCAAGGTTTGGGGTATTTATAGGAGGGAGGCTAGGTAGGAGTAGGTAGGAAAAGGGGACCCCAAACCCGAATAAAACACCTGCTAAAGGAACCAAATAACCGAAATTTCGTACCCCTGTAAAGGGTACAAAATTCGTATCCCTTGGGGGGTACGAAATTTTGCACCCCTCTAGGGGATACGAGAAAGATTAAGAGTGTCGAGATTCTGGCGCTGGGTATTCGAAATCTTTTCATTTATAGGGGGTCGAGGTTCCTGAACACGAAGTAAAGGAATTCGAGTTTTCGTTGGTTCAAACTGAAGGGATCTGAGCTTCTAGATCAGAGGAAATCGAATGAATCGGGCGGTGCCCACTTGTTTGACCTAACTGGTTAAGTTGATCGCCACCGGGACTGTGGGGCCCCGGACACTCACCAACGTTGCACCCAGACCCGCTGACGGCTCGCCATCGGCGTGGATGATTGTAATAACCCGGAAATGCGAGCCAGTTTAAAAAATTTTATTTTGGCAATTTTAGCGAATTTTGAATATTTAAAATGAATTATTTTAAATAATATCGACGAGAAATTTATTTTTGAATATAATTCGACGTATATATTATATAAGTCGTCGTTAGAATATAAATAATTATATTTAATTATAAATAGAATTGAAAATGGCGCGGTAGTTCGATAATTCGATTTCAAACTTCAATTGAATGTACCGGGTGCAAACCAAACCGGATTTTAGCGAAACCAAAAATAATGGAATCTATTTGTGAATATCTTTCCAACGAATCAGAAAAATCGAAATTTCATAGCGGGAATCAAAAGATATGTCCAGTTGAAAATTCTGAATAGTCGCTATGGAATTTAGGCCCTTAAAAATGGGAATTTTGCAAACGACCTCGGATTTCGACGAAACCACTTTTGTTGGGTCCGTGATGTCAAATTATTGCTAGATTCCAAATTTCATAATTTTTCGATTCAATATGTGAGCGTGGCAAAGGAAAACGCGTTTGACCAGTTTCAGTTGATTTTAATCGACTGGAAATTGGCCATTTTTCAAACGGTCTCAGAATTCAATGAAACTAGTTTTGTTAGGACCGTATCGTCAATACGAAGCTAGAAAATATTTTTCTGGGATTTATAGAGTTAGTATGCGACCCCAGTAAATTGAAATGCGTGTTCAAATTCAATATATAGAGTTATATGTTGATTTTGACGGAAACTGATCGAAACGATCGAATCAGCCTACGATACATATCCCATTGTGTTCGAAATGGGGGTAAAACGCTATGGACGACAGGCGGTGGGCCTCGATTTGAGGTCAAAAATAAAAGTTGCTTTTTGGTTGAAATTAAAATAATTAAAAAATTAAAATAAAAACCCCTCTCCTCCCTTATATTCTGCCCCCCTTATTCTTTGATTCATTTCATAACAGAAAAAAAAAAAGAACGAGGATCGGAGGAGCGCCCCCCCCCCGATCGATCGCCGCCGCCTCCTCAGAGGTGGGGCGCCACCTCCAAACCCCCCTTCCTCTCGCGACACAGCCCCCCTTCCATCGGAGACCACCGCGACCGAAGACTCCTTTCTCCCCCACCTCGCCACCTCGCGACAGTACCCCCCCCCCCCCACACCCCTGCCCTCGCGACGCGACGCCGCCCCCCCTCGTTTCAGAAATTGCGCCACCGAAGCCCAGAGTCCCACCGCCCGCTCCAGCCTCCGACTTCTTCCACCTCTAGCGCAGATACAGCCCCTCTACCTACGACAAATAAGCTTGAACCAAGGTGAGTTCTATTAATTTTTAAGGATAATAAAAACTGATTTTTAGTGAAAATATATTTTAGGGATGTTAAAAATATAATTTTTACATTATAGGGAGGTGCAAAATATGATTTTTATATTTTTAAAGTAATAAAAATATGATTTTTATATTTTTAAAGTATTAAAAATATAATCTTTACTATATAGAAGATGTAGAAATATAATTTTTGTATTTTCAAAGTAATAAAAATATGATTTTTATATTTTTAAAGTATTAAAAATATAATCTTTACTATATAGTAGAAGGATAAAAATATGATTTTTGTTTAGGTAGAGAATTGAAAATATAATTTTTACATATGTAGAGAATACGGGCAACGAAGGTGATAAAAAGGCGAGGACAACAAAGATTTCTCTAAATGAAGAGTCGTGGTATTGGATAGCTATTGGTGAGAATTTCTCACTCTTCAATTTTTTTTCTAGTTATATATATATATACTAGGATGCAGACGGTGTTTAGTAGCACCCGACACCCGTCATCCACAGACCATGGATGGCTTGTTTGTTAAATTGTTTGGTTGTGTAGTTGGTTAGTTTAATTGGTTTGAATTGAATTGTTTGGTGAAATGGAATGGATTTGATTGATGTGTGAATGGCGTGGGCCTTCACTAGACCGGGGATAAGGCTAGGCCTTGTCCCGTTTCTAGTATCTTGCCGTTATGCCACCGAAATTTTCTAAAATATGTTAGAAAAACAAAAATATCATTTTTATTGTGTAAATAAACTGAATAGAAATTCATGTGTTGAAATAAAATATTTTATCGTTAAAAATATAATTTTTAACGTGGAAGTGAATAAAATAAAATATTCATTTACAAACCGGACGGTTTGTTTATGTACACCTATTTGATGGACATTAATTGGGTCGATAAATTTTACACATCGCCCAACTGCACAAATAAAATCTGTGTTTGATTATTTGAAACCCCACACGGGTGTTGGGATGAAACTTGAAGTTCACTCATCCTGATTGATTGAATATGTCGATCGATTGATTGACAGACTGTTATAAGCGTTAGATATCTATATTTGATGCTTATACAGTATAGTGCACTTTGGTTGATGGTTGATTATTTTTCAATGCTATTATATACATGTGTTGTATGGAAATCCATATAGTTAACGCTATATGGTAATTGATTGGGCCTCATTCCAATTTATATGATAAAGAATATTATAAAGTAAAGGTTCATGTGTTGACTGTACTCATCCGTTGAGATTAGTCATGTGTTGAACGAAATATTTTAACAATAAAATTTATATCTTTATCACTATAAAGTAAAGGTTCATGTGTTGAATGTACTCATCCGTTGAGATTAGTCATGTGTTGAACGAAATATTTTAACAATAAAATTTACATCTTTATCATATATAAAATTAGAAACTAACTAGAAAATAGATAAGATGAGTGGTCTCCTGGATAGTGATCTGATGTTGGTTTCGGCCTTCGGGGTTAATATTCAGGGAATCATTCTCTTACTAATTTACGGTTGGAGTCTGATTTAATATCAAACGATAGATACCTTAATTTTCATAAAATATATTAAATAACAAAAATAGTCACACGTGGACAGTACTCATCCGTTGAGATTAGTCATGTGTTGACAATAATAAATATTCATTTGTCGAATAGCATAATGGGATTATTGAAATATATAAAGCCGTGTTGATTAGAGATGCGCCATTTTGACGCGAACGATATTTATATCGATTATATTCGTTTCTAAATTTGAAATGAATTTGATTTGAATTGAAAACGAATTGAAATAGAATAAAAATCGATTTGAAAACGAACTCAAATTGAATGGAAATATGAATTTGAATTGAATCAAATAGAAAACGAATTTGAATTGAATCGAATAGAAGACGAATTTGAATTGAATTGAAAACCAATTCGAATTGAATTGAAAACGAATTCGAATTGAATTGAAAACGGATTGAAATGAATTCAAATTGAATTGAAATCTGAATTGAATTGAAATGAATTTTAAAACGAATTTATAAGGAAAAATTCAATGTTGATTTAAATTGGAAATGGAATTTGAAATGTTTTTGAAACGAATTTAAAACTATTTATATAATTCGTTTTAAATAGAAATCGACGAAATATATATTATATATATTATAAATATAATATATTGGCCTGAATAGAACGCGCCGCGTCGCGACAGTTCGCGAATTTCGACCATTGATTTCGAACGAACATTACGGGAGATCCGACCATCGGATTCTCCCAAAACCGGAACCGTTGGGTTCGTATCAAAAAGAGCTTTCTAACGAATATTAGAAATTTGAAATCTAACGGTTGGATTCGGAGATACGTCCAAATCAAATTTGAAAAAGGTCGCTATAAGTGCAGTTCGATGGCCGTTGTTGGAAATCGACTGTACGGGCCTTGATAAAATTATTAAAAATAGTAATAATTTGTGTAAAATCATAAGAAATGATTTGGGAAAAATTGGGATGAAAAACTCCATATTTGAAAAGATAAAAATAGATTTTTATCGAAATGAACTAGTTTTGAACTGAAATTAAAACCCATTTATTTTTAAATAAATAAATTGGTTTTGAAATGGGTTTAAATAGAATTGATGTGGGTTTATCGTGAACAGTGTTTTAAATAACACCAGTTCTTTAACCCGATAATAAATAGAATGTGATTTGGGTTTGTCGTGAACTGTGTTTTTAAAAGACATTAGCTCTTTAACCCAATAAAAGGAGTTTTAATGAATCTGCAATTAGATTGAAATGTGAATTTGTAATTTAAATTATCAAATATAGAAAGTGAGCGAGAATGGAGTATCACCAGTTTTGCTCCAAAGCGATAGTTAAATCTTTAATTAGATTTGAACGTGAAATGGTAATTAATTTTACCGATAACACCGTGGTGTTAGATATGGAGTATTACCAGTTTTGCTTCATGGGATGAATAGGTTGGGATTGGGAAATAAAATAAATAATTACTTCGGTATGGTTCGCTAATCTCGACTAGTTGGAAAACCATAATTTGGTTTGAAATGACATCCAAAGGAAGATTAAAGGATAAATTTTAAAGAATTTATCTTGGATAAAATTAATGGGAACCTTTCCCTAAGAATGTGATTTTGTGAATAAAAGAATATTCTGAATTGGAATGAGGCATATGTTGTGTTTGTATAACATTTGTTTTTAATATACGCGGGTTGTTCGGAAAGTCCGGGTTTATACCCATTCTGAATAACCGATTCGACGATATGTCGAAGATGAAGACGGTGGTTGAAGACCGGAAGTCTTCACATCGTTTGGATAATTACTGACGATCCTGATTGGGCTGTACACCCAAGAGGATGGAAATAGTTGGTGGTCGTCCAGACGTACTTGGAGATGGATGGATATGCGAGGAAAGTGCCTCCGGTTTCGTTCAGACCCAGAACGGACTTGTAAATGGATTGTGTGTCTGACATTGGACTTTATTCTGTGTTGATTGATTTCTATTAAATATACCTCTGTTTGGCGGCGGAGAATTTATTCTTTTGCTTAACGCCCTTCTCTGAGACGTACGAGCTCAGAGGTTGTATATCTATGGACATCAGTCGCATGGCATGAATTGCCTATGTGGCACGCTGAGTTACATGGATCAAGGCTTTTGTTGAAAAGCAAAGTCTTGTGGTTGATGATCAAAGCACGGCCTTTGTGGCGTAGCTTTGTGTATAACGTGAATTCGCGAGCCTCACACCTCGGTATGAGTTAAAAACGGGATACGGACCGCTGGGAGAGCACGACGTTTCTTTCTAGCTTTGGTGGTGTTAGTGACTTACCAGCCCTGACATTTATATAATTTTCACCTTTGTGGTTGTTGGAATGAGGCGCCTCGATATTAGGTCTGTATGGACCGGGAAACGTGTGTTCAGGAATTGCCAATCCTCAAACGTAAGAGAGGACCGGCCCAGCCGATTCCGGGGTTGCCTAGAGTGTGTAGTCCCGAGGCATTTTCTAGAGTGTCTCGAAGCGGAGAGGATCTTTCCCCTTGCCTCGACTCATGACGGAAATTCAATTTCCAATACGTGTATTTCGGTTTTATTTGTAGAGCCTAGTATGGCGACATGATAGATGGTACCCATGCCTCCTAGGATTGATATTTATGATTGAAATTGTTTTGACACTATACACTTATTATAGTATCAAATGATTTGTTTTAAACGTACCAAGCATGTTTGGCTATTATAAGGGAAAACCCTATCCTCCGGCTTGCGTTGCATTGTGTGATGGGACTTGGGTCTTATAATAGCTTCATTTTTCGAAAAAGCATTGCGTTGTTTATTCTATGCACTGGAATTCTTGGGAGGAAACCCGTTCCGTGTTATACGGCGTGGTCCCTTGAATTACCCTCTTTTAAAGTTAAGTTTTAAATAATTGTTTTAGTTCTCGCACCAGTCACATGACTGACCTGGAGTTTATTGTTTTAACCTAAACTCTGGGTGCCCCTATTTTCCGCACGGGCAGCTAGTAGTTTTGGTTTTGCAGATTTATATTCACAGGATCCTGGTTTACAGCTGGAATGATATCCGGAAAGCTCTGTATCCGTATATCACCTTCAGTTGTGCTTTGTATTATTTTCCGCTGCTATGTAATTTATTGTAATCTCTGATATTTATCGAATGTAATTTATTCATACTCTGTATATTCTTGTATTCTGATGGAATTGTTGTAATAACAATGAAATGTTCTTCCGTCTGTGTTCTGATTTGTCCTGTTCTCAAACGATCAGGGGTTTCGAACGGTCTAGATCGGTTTAACGACTGATTCGGATCGAGCGAAATTCCCGGCCGTCACATTTGGTATCAGAGCTTTGGTTTACAGAGCTCGAGAACAAGACACATTAGAACCATACAAAAGAACTCATCAGATATTGGATTAGTAATATCCAATTAGAATGACTCGTTAGAGATAGTATCAGTAGTATCCTAGAACGAGTGTGAAGAGTATATTTTTCAAAAGAAAACAAATTTGTTTTGAAAATTTAAATCATTTTATACGTATCTGATTATTTATTTATTTTGAATTTGGACAATCCAATATATAAAGATTTCGCGTATACGCGTCATGAACGTATATTCGAAGTTTTAATATACTGGGTAGATATAGAATCACATTCTAGACATCCGGGGATGATTCTGATGATGGTGCATCATCATCAGTATTTATATTCGAGTGACGAAGGTGTGACATCTATATATTTCCATTAGGCTGGTGTGAGAACCAAAACTTATATAGATAGATTCTTTGTTGTGATTCGGCATCAAAAACATGATTTTTGGCTATATATCTAATTATGAATTTGAAACGTTAATCCACTAATTGATTGATGTTTGTGTTGTTTGATAATTTGTTTGATAATTTTTGAACCATTATGCCTAATTGAACCAAATATTGAATTATATTGAAAAGTAGTCGCATTTGCTTGCATATACATATACTTACATTGAACAGGTCATAGCAAGGAGGCTAGAGCAGAGAATAAAATTTGTTTGCCCGACAAATAGGTACATGTTTACTAATAATTTACTGTTTTGTTTGGGTGATGATGATTTTATGAGCCTATTGGCTAGCCGCTTGGCTTTTTCTTTTTCTTTTTGAGATCAGAAGGTCTGTATGGCAATTTCGGGATTTTCCCGTGGCTCCCGGCGCAGGGGAGGTTATGGCGAAATTTTTCGAAAATTTAGGGTGTTAGCCAAATTTTTGAAAATTCTCAGAAACTGAAAATTTGGAGAATGGAAGCCAGATCGAATGGAGAGTTGATTAATCAAACCACTTTCGACTTTGTTCCTTTTCGGGGACGAAAAGTTTTAAGTGGGGGAGATTGTAATAACCCGGAAATGCGAGCCAGTTTAAAAAATTTTATTTTGGCAATTTTAGCGAATTTTGAATATTTAAAATGAATTATTTTAAATAATATCGACGAGAAATTTATTTTTGAATATAATTCAACGTATATATTATATACGTCGTCGTTAGAATATAAATAATTATATTTAATTATAAATAGAATTGAAAATGGCGCGGTAGTTCGATAATTCGATTTCAAACTTCAATTGAATGTACCGGGTGCAAAACAAACCGGATTTTAGCGAAACCAAAAATAATGGAATCTATTTGTGAATATCTTTCCAACGAATCAGAAAAATTGAAATTTCATAGCTGGAATCAAAAGATATGTCCAGTTGAAAATTCTGAATAGTCGCTATGGAATTCAGGCCCTTAAAAATGGGAATTTTGCAAACGACCTCGGATTTCGACGAAACCACTTTTGTTGGGTCCGTGATGTCGAATTATTGCTAGATTCCAAATTTCATAATTTTTCGATTCAATATGTGAGCGTGGCAAAGGAAAACGGGTTTGACCAGTTTCAGTTGATTTTAATCGACTGGAAATTGGCCATTTTCAAACGGTCTCAGAATTCGATGAAACTAATTTTGTTAGGACCGTATCGTCAATATGAAGCTAGAAAATATTTTTCTGGGATTTATAGAGTTAGTATGCGATCCCAGTAAATTGAAATGCGCGTTCAAATTCAATATATAGAGTTATATGTTGATTTTGACGGAAACTGATCGAAACGATCGAATCAGCCTACGATACATATCCCATTGCGTTCGAAATGGGGGTAAAACGCTATGGACGACAGGCGGTGGGCCTCGTTTTGAGGTCAAAAATAAAAGTTGCTTTTTGGTTGAAATTAAAATAATTAAAATAAAAACCCCTCTCCTCCCTTATATTCTGCCCCCCTTATTCTTCGATTCATTTCATAACAGAAAAAAAAGAATGAGGATCGGAGGAGCGCCGCCCCACCATCGATCGCCGCCGCCACCTCCAAACCCCCCTTCCTCTCGCGACACAGCACCCCTTCCATCGGAGACCACCGCGACCGAAGACTCCTTTCTCCCCCACCTCGCCACCTCGCGACAGTACCCCCCCCACCCGCCTGCCCTCGCGACGCGACGCCGCCCCCCTCGTTTCAGAAATCGCGCCACCGAAGCCCAGAGTCCCACCGCCCGCTCCAGCCTCCGACTTCTTCCACCTCAAGCGCAGATACAGCCCCTCCCCCTTCGACAAATAAGCTTGAACCAAGGTGAGTTCTATTAATTTTTAAGGATAATAAAAACTGATTTTTAGTGAAAATATATTTTAGGGATGTTAAAAATATAATTTTTACATTATAGGGAGGTGCAGAATATGATTTTTATATTTTTAAAGTAATAAGAATATGATTTTTATATTTTTAAAGTATTAAAAATATAATCTTTACTATATAGAAGATGTAGAAATATGATTTTTGTATTTTCAATGTAATAAAAATATGATTTTTATATTTTTAAAGTATTAAAAATATAATCTTTACTATATAGTAGAAGGATAAAAATATGATTTTTGTTTAGGTAGAGAATTGAAAATATAATTTTTACATATGTAGAGAATACGGGCAACGAAGGTGATAAAAAGGCGAGGACAACAAAGATTTCTCTAAATGAAGAGTCGTGGTATTGGATAGCTATTGGTGAGAATTTCTCACTCTTCAATTTTTTTTCTAGTTATATATATATACTAGGATGCAGACGGTGTTTAGTAGCACCCGACACCCGTCATCCACAAACCATGGATGGCTTGTTTGTTAAATTGTTTGGTTGTGTAGTTGGTTAGTTTAATTGGTTTGAATTGAATTGTTTGGTGAAATGGAATGGATTTGATTGATGTGTGAATGGCGTGGGCCTTCACTAGACCGGGGATAAGGCTAGGCCTTGTCCCGTTTCTAATATCGCGCCGTTATGCCGCCGAAATTTTCTAAAATATGTTAGAAAAATAAAAATATCATTTTTATTGTGTAAATAAACTGAATAGAAATTCATGTGTTGAAATAAAATATTTATCATTAAATATATAATTTTTAACGTGGAAGTGAATAAAATAAAATATTCATTTACAAACCGGACGGTTTGTTTATGTACACCTATTTGAAGGACATTGATTGGGTCGATAAATTTTACACATCGCCCAACTGCACAAATAAAATCTGTGTTTGATTGTTTGAAACCCCACACGGGTGTTGGGATGAAATTTGAAGTTCACTCATCCTGATTGATTGAATATGTCGATCTATTGATTGACAGGCTGTTATAAGCGTTAGATATCTATATTTGATGCTTATACAGTGTAGTGCACTTTGGTTGATGATTGATTAGTTTTCAATTCTATTATATACATGTGTTGTATGGAAATCCATATAGTTAATGCTATATGGTAATTGATTGGGCCTCATTCCAATTTAGAAGATAAAGAATATTATAAAGTAAAGGTTCATGTGTTGACTGTACTCATCCGTTGAGATTAGTCATGTGTTGAACGAAATATTTTAACAATAAAATTTATATCTTTATCACTATAAAGTAAAGGTTCATGTGTTGACTGTACTCATCCGTTGAGATTAGTCATGTGTTGAACGAAATATTTTAACAATAAAATTTACATCTTTATCATATATAAAATTAGAAACTAACTAGAAAATAGATAAGATGAGTGGTCTCCTGGATAGTGATCTGATGTTGGTTTCGGCCTTCGGGGTTAATATTCAGGGAATCGTTCTCTTACTAATTTACGGTTGGAGTCTGATTTAATATCAAACGATAGATACCTTAATTTTCATAAAATATATTAAATAACAAAAATAGTCACACGTGGACAGTACTCATCCATTGAGATTAGTCATGTGTTGACAAGAATAAATATTCATTTGTCGAATAGCATAATGGGATTATTGAAATATATAAAGCCGTGTTGATTAGAGATGCGCCATTTTGACGCGAACGATATTTATATCGATTATATTCGTTTCTAAATTTGAAATGAATTTGATTTGAATTGAAAACGAATTGAAATAGAATAAAAATCGATTTGAAAACGAACTCAAATTGAATGGAAATATGAATTTGAATTGAATCAAATAGAAAACGAATTTGAATTGAATCGAATAGAAGACGAATTTGAATTGAATTGAAAACCAATTCGAATTGAATTGAAAACGAATTCGAATTGAATTGAAAACGGATTGAAATGAATTCAAATTGAATTGAAATCTGAATTGAATTGAAATGAATTTTAAAACGAATTTATAAGGAAAAATTCAATGTTGATTTAAATTGGAAATGAAAGTTGAAATGTTTTTGAAACGAATTTAAAACTATTTGTATAATTCGTTTTAAATAGAAATCGACGAAATATATATTATATGTATTATATATATAATATAATGGCCTGAATAGAACGCGCCGCGTCGCGGCAATTCGCGAATTTCGACCATTGATTTCGAACGAACATTACGGGAGATCCGACCGTCGGATTCTCCTAAAACCGGAACCGTTGGGTTCGTATCGAAAAGAGCTTTCTAACGAATATTAGAAATTTGAAATCTAACGGTTGGATTTGGAGATACGTCCAAATCAAATTTGGAAAAGGTCGCTATAAGTGCAGTTCGATGGCCGTTGTTGGATATCGACTGTACGGGCCTTGATAAAATTATTAAAAATAGTAATAATTTGTGTAAAATCATAAGAAATGATTTGGGAAAAATTGGGATGAAAAACTCCATATTTGAAAAGATAAAAATAGATTTTTATCGAAATGAACTAGTTTTGAACTGAAATTAAAACCCATTTATTTTTAAATAAATAAATTGGTTTTGAAATGGGTTTAAATAGAATTGATGTGGGTTTATCGTGAACAGTGTTTTAAATAACACCAGTTCTTTAACCCGATAATAAATAGAATGTGATTTGGGTTTGTCGTGAACTGTGTTTTTAAAAGACATTAGCTCTTTAACCCAATAAAAGGAGTTTTAATGAATCTGCAATTAGATTGAAATGTGAATTTGTAATTTAAATTATCAAATATAGAAAGTGAGCGAGAATGGAGTATCACCAGTTTTGCTCCAAAGCGATAGTTAAATCTTTAATTAGATTTGAACGTGAAATGGTAATTAATTTTACCGATAACACCGTGGTGTTAGATATGGAGTATTACCAGTTTTGCTTCATGGGATGAATAGGTTGGGATTGGGAAATAAAATAAATAATTACTTCGGTATGGTTCGCTAATCTCGACTAGTTGGAAAACCATAATTTGGTTTGAAATGACATCCAAAGGAAGATTAAAGGATAAATTTTAAAGAATTTAACTTGGATAAAATTAACGGGAACCTTTCCTTAAGAATGTGATTTTGTGAATAAAAGAATATTCTGAATTGGAATGAGGCGTATGTTGTGTTTGTGTAACATTTGTTTTTAATATACGCGGGTTGTTCGGAAAGTCCGGGTTTATACCCATTCTGAATAACCGATTCGATGATATGTCGAAGATGAAGACGGTGGTTGAAGACCGGAAGTCTTCACATCGTTTGGATAATTACTGACGATCCTGATTGGGCTGTACACCCAAGAGGATGGAAATAGTTGGTGGTCGTCCAGACGTACTTGGAGATGGATGGATATGCAAGGAAAGTGCCTCCGGTTTCGTTCAGACCCAGAACGGACTTGTAAATGGATTGTGTGTCTGACATTGGAATTTATTCTGTGTTGATTGATTTCTATTAAATATACATCTGTTTGGCAGCGGAGAATTTATTCTTTTGCTTAACGCCCTTCTCTGAGACGTACGAGCTCAGAGGTTGTATATCGATGGACATCAGTCGCATGGCATGAATTGCCTGTGTGGCACGCTGAGTTGCATGGATCAAGGCTTCTGTTGAAAAGCAAAGTCTTGTGGTTGATGATCAAAGCACGGCCTTTGTGGCGTAGCTTTGTGTATAACGTGAATTCGCGAGCCTCACACCTCGGTATGAGTTAAAAACGGGATACGGACCGCTGGGAGAGAACGACGTTTCTTTCTAGCTTTGGTGGTGTCAGTGACTTACCAGCCCTGACATTTATATACTTTTCACCTTTGTGGTTGTTGGAATGAGGCGCCTCGATATTAGGTCTGTAAGGACCGGGAAACATGTGTTCAGGAATTGCCAATCCTCAAACGTAAGAGAGGACCGGCCCAGCCGATTCCGGGGTTGCCCAGAGTGTGTAGTCCCGAGGCATTTGCTAGAGTGTCTCGAAGCGGAGAGGATCTTTCCCCTTGCCTCGACTCATGACGGAAATTCAATTTCCAATACGTGTATTTCGGTTTTATTTGTAGAGCCTAGTATGGCGACATGATAGATGGTACCCATGCCGCCTAGGATTGATATTTATGATTGAAATTGTTTTGACACTATACACTTATTATAGTATCAAATGATTTTTTTTAAACGTACCAAGCATGTTTGGCTATTATAAGGGAAAACCCTATCCTCCGGCTTGCGTTGCATTGTGTGATGGGACTTGGGTCTTATAATAGCTTCATTTTTCGAAAAAGCATTGCGTTGTTTATTCTATGCACTGGAATTCTTGGGAGGAAACCCGTTCCGTGTTATACGGCGTGGTCCCTTGAATTACCCTCTTTTAAAGTAAAGTTTTAAATAACTGTTTTAGTTCTCACACCAGTCACATGACTGACCTGGAGTTTATTATTTTAACCTAAACTCTGGGTGCCCCTATTTTCCGCACGGGCAGCTAGTAGTTTTGGTTTTGCAGATTTATATTCACAGGATCCTGGTTTATAGCTGGAATGATATCCGGAAAGCTCTGTATCCGTATATCACCTTCAGTTGCGCTTTGTATTATTTTCCGCTGCTATGTAATTTATTGTAATCTCTGATATTTATCGAATGTAATTTATTCATACTCTGTATATTCTTGTATTCTGATGGAATTGTTGTAATAACAATGAAATGTTCTTCCGTCTGTGTTCTGATTTGTCCTGTTCTCAAACGATCAGGGGTTTCGAACGGTCTAGATCGGTTTAACGACTGATTCGGATCGAGCGAAATTCCCGGTCGTCACAATGATAGCTCGCCTTCGGCTCGGATGATGGCTCGCCTTCGGCAAAAGTTATAGTGCAAAGCATCGTGATAGGCATTCTCTGGCCCAAAAGTGGTCATCTGATAGGAGTTTCAGGCCTTTTTTATGGCTGTAACACGACTTCGACCAAATCGCTTTGTGTTTCGTGGCAATGTCCTTGACGCTTGAGTGCGTTGCTATACAAGAGCTTGACTCGTGATAGCTTTAACCAAAAAAGCATGTCAACAACGTATATCTATAGCTATAAATGCCTTAATAGAAGAAAAAAAATACTAAATTTCTTAATTATGCATACGTAAATTTTTTTTGTTATGTGACATATATTTATTACATGTATGAGGGAATAAGCAACTTTATCATTTTTGGTGTGTAGTCTTTGTATTTGAAGTCAACTTTTTTTCTTCTAAAGATGTATAAAAGAAGGAATGAATGTTAAATAATTTGATTTATTTAAATATTTTTAATCAACACAACTAATTCAATTAAAGAGTTGAACGAAAAAAGTTTAAAAAAACTAAAATAATCTTTGTACGTGTTTATAATTGTGAAGAGCTTTTGTTTATTACTTGGTTTTAATTTTTAAATAGTTTATCATTGTAGTCAATCGTGTATTTCACGTAATTGTAAGGGTCATACTTACAACTGTGATAATTGCAAAGTAATGTTATGTAGCATCAAGGTGAATCATATTTTGGATATGGTTTATAATGTATTGAAAGACGGATTTTTTTATATTCTTTGTCAACTAATATGTGCATTCACATCTTAGTGTTGTAAAATATGAATTTGTCTTATAGAAGTTGCTAAAAAAAAATTACGTTATGTAGTGAATAACAACCTTTTTAGGATAAACGAATTGGAAATTAAAAAAGATATTAGATTTAAGTATACTTTTGTATTACTTCATTTGACTAAAGAAATTATTCTATTATTATTTTTTAATTGTACAAGAATATTGCATACATTGAAATTATCGTGTTTTAAAGATTTATTAGATATACTGATGAATATTGCATACAATAGAACTAATTACTAATCGAACCTTACATTTTAAATCAACCAATCAGGAATTGCTCCTTTGTCTTGCCTACATCAACACTGCACCTAAAAAGGAAAAACACTGTAACCTGCAAAATGACTCATCATCATATGCACACATGTTCATCTAATCTCCTGGTCATAGTGGAAAATGCATGCCTCGTATCATACTATGGAGACGTCCACTTATATCATATCACATCATAATTATTTGTACTAATATCGAATCCAATTTTTACTCTATAGCATCTTATCATGTTGTGTCGACATCTATCTATAATGCGGTGGGTGCATCAAAAAACGTGCATAGATATATCTCACATCAGAATCGAGTAAGCACACAAATACCATCTTCGTTGAGAGCGAGTTTGTTCACACTCCTGACACATAGTGTAAACAAAACACTACCCCTTATTGGTGGAAATAAGAGGAGCCCTTATGGGAAAATGTGAAATTCAGGGGGTCCCTATAACTGCTACCAATGAAAACTTAGAGTTTTGTACACATTCCCCCAAATAGTGTGAACAAACTCCTACTGGTCTTCGTCAATGCTTCATCTTCTATGGAAATGGAATGTCCTTGAACCTATGTGAATCTCACGGTCCCTATCACCCTATTATGTACGCTACTTGTCTCGATCAACTCTGATTCTGAACTAACTTCTTTATTCTCATAAGCAAGCATATGTACTTAGCCCGAAACAGACCTAAATAACAATTTATCAGCTATATAATCTAGTACTAAATTATACAATTTTTATTATTTGACTTGATCCTTAGGTCGAGACTCAACTAGTGTAATTTCCGGACTGGATGTCAATCGGTCGACCACTATAAGTTGAATGTTAGGGTTACATGGTTGACCAATCGATCGTGTAGCAAAATTATTGTTTTTGCAATTTTCATATGTTTTTAATTGTATCGTTAAATATTAATAGTCATTGATTAGTCCTAATAGCTAAGTAATCATTTATTAATTCATTTACAATTTGGTTTAGAGTTTTCAACTTAGGGTTTGTATAACGACCTGCTATTTCCAACCATTTAAGTCGATAATAAAACTAGCTCAAATCGTACGAAATAGTAGATTATTATTGCTATGGGGTTAGATATAGAAATCATCACAAAATCATAGACAAATCACAAACATAGAAATAGAATATCTCGTAAAGGAATAAATAAAATAAAATAGTACTTTATGAGCTAAATACAAAATCCCAAACTTATACATAATATTAGAGTCATATAATCAAATATAGCAGAAGCCAAAATAAAATGGATTTCCAATACATAAGGAAATAACTAAAATATATAGATAAATGCAAGGTCTTCAGCATGTCTCCAACACTGAAAGGTGAAATCTCAATACCTTAATAGTCGGTCTGGCCCAAGCGTATAGTAAAACAAAACAATCAAGTCAGGAGTAACATTTTTATATAAATGAATCAATTGTAGTGAAATGTTTGAAGCGTTGTATATAACAATTCTATGATTTTTGTTTGATGATAACAAATAAATATATTATTATAAATGTGTTTGCAATTGTACTATTCACTACATCATAGACAGAAATAAATATTTATATTTAAATAGAATACTACTATATGAGAATATAAATATTCAAACCGTATTTTATTGAAATATAATATTTAATTTTACATTTGAATGGTACAAATTAATAACTCCACTATTTGTATATTTGTAACGACCCGGATTTTTGGTTGATTTATTTTAAATATTTAATATTATTTTAAATATTGAGTTGATAATATAAATTGATTTTTATATTAAGTTTTCGATTTGGTAATTGATATACCATTTATTTAGAATATATTGAATTATTGTAATATGAAAACGATGTATAATTTAGTTCGAAGTAGACATGAATCGAAACAATTTTTGATAACCAATATAAATTGTGTTCGATAATTTACGATAATATTAATAATAATAATTTATTATTGAGGAATTAATTGTTTCTGAGTTTAAATTATATTATATCAAGTTAATATGGGCATTTTATATATACATTAGAATTAAATTGCAGAATATATTCTGTTGAATTTAGAATAGTATTGTAACATTGGAATGTCAGTCGATACAATCAATATAGGGCTTCGGAACCCTAAAATATATTATTATAAAATTTAAAGGGTTAAGAACAAAATCAAATTCGAAATTCAATGGTGCTTGTACTACAGGAGACAACCCATTAATATATGTGTACGTTTGTCTCCTTTTCTGTTTATAAATATCGCGACTTCCTCTATATTTTTCTTCTTGACGAATGCAATGTTCGAAGGAAACTGCAATCATTCCAGAGAAAATAAAATCACTCGCAAGCTTCAACAATTAAAAATGACCTATTCCTTTCCCTGTTTCCTCTTATACAACAAGCATGCGCCTTCATATACTCATCCATTCCTAAAATCAATTCGAGTTTCCCTTTTCCCAAGAAAAATCGAAAACCAAATCCACATAAAATAAAAAGAGAAATCAAATCGAGTTCGATTGTGGGTCTGAAGCTTCGATCCTGGGTCTTCATAAGTGTGAGCGAGAATTACTGAGGCTCTCGACTTCAAATGGCAGGACGATGGTTGAGTAGCGATAGGGGTGTGATGCTTCCTGACAACTCGAGTGAGTGCGCTGTGGTTCTAGGGTTCAATTTTTATGGAGGATGTGATCTTCGCTGGAGGCAGGAATGGTTGAATGCATTAATGGGTATGAGCGAATTTGGAAGATGCGATTGGTTTCAGGAAGAAGATGGGTTGCGATGGCAATGACCTGTGAGTTGTACCAATTGGGGATGGAGAGTTTTGGGTATTCTGATCGAATATGGTGCCGTCAACTTCAGTGGATTCAAGATCGTTATGAGCAGGAAGTACTCGAATGGTAAGATGTGCAAACTGGTTGGAGCGCATTTTGATGGAGGGGGTTCGACTGGCTGTAGAGGTGGTATGAGTAAGGAGATTGCACGGCTAAGAGCATCCCCAATGCATGTGTCTTTTTAATGTAAAGTGAATGCCACATAGATTAGTAACATTTTCATGTTGCTTTTAGTCTTCAATGCTAATGTTAATGTCTTATGTAATATGATGTGGTAATCTTACTATTAGACATTGTGAAATAAAATGTCTAGTTCCAGACATTGTATTTCACAATGTTGAAGACTATGCACCACTTATTTTTTGACACATATGTAAATTTCTACATTTAAGCACATTTGCATTGGAGCAACTAAATTATTTTTATTGTAATATGCAAATAAATTCATTTCACATTGTCTAGTTCTTGGTGCCATATAGGTTTCACGTTGTGAAGGATTGAAGATGCCCTAAGCATGGTGGTGAAGTAGGATCAGTTTTCCGGTAGGCATGAAAAGAAAATAAAAGATTTAAGGTAAAAATTTATAAACTTATATACTTCTTAAGGAGATATATATATATATAACTTAAACAATTGGCGAATAAATTCATGCGAGGTCCATAAATCATGGAGTCATACAAATGTGATTTTGTAGCTGGAGGAAAAAGTGCGGGTTCAAGTCGATTCAAGATTTTTCCAAAGCTGGATGAAATAAAGAAATAGAACACGGATTACAAATTAATAATCACGGTGAGTAAACTCACTCTCTGAATTATTTAAAATAAATGTTATATACTATTTGTTGGTTGTTTGGATGCATTTAAATATTTTTATGCCTATTAAATATATTAGTTATCTAGGCTTGATGTTTGTGGCTATTATATATATATATTGGTAGTTGGATAATCCCATAGCACCATTAGCGGATGTCCGTAGTATCATTAGCGGATGAACCTAGGAGCCCCATAATATGATAGTGGATGACCTTCTATACCGCGATATCCTGCCTCGAAGTAGGATGGGTATTATTTATGTTGACTAACGTTTGTGGATGCAGGAAAAACAGGTTGGAGGGATCCAACTGGATTCCTCAAAATTTATTATTATTATTTTCATATATATTATCATATATGATGTGTTAGAAAACCTAAGATTAATAATTAAATGTTTAAATATCACTAGGCCTAAATGTTGATTTATAAAATATCATGAAAGGAGATTTTGGGATTTAAAATGGGAAAGCTATTTTTTTAAAATAGAATTTGAATTTTTAATGGACTAGAAATATTAACTTGTTTTGAATAATAAAATCAAGCAGTTCATTTATAAACGATGTTTATAAATGAAATAAAATAAATTATCATTAGATAATTTTGAGAATGTAAATTCAAATGTGAATTTAAAAAGGAGAATTGAAATTAGTTTCTAAAAGAAATGATGAAATTTATTCTGATGTTCGGAATGAAAATTGAATTAATTAAATCCATACATATTTATGATTTGGATTTATGATTTTGGGAATGCATTTTTTCCGATGGTGTAATGGACCGGGGTTTTCAACCTCGAAAATCGACACACGAACACCATGTCAACATTCAAGCACCGAAAATACCAGAACGTTATGAGAAAGAAATTAGAGGGTGAGATAAGAAAGAAAAAAATATTAGAATAGAAGAATAAGAAGACCATAAGAAAACTCACAGCGGAACGAATAAAATATAATATAACAAATCTCTTTATACAAAAAGAAACTGTATATATACCAATCATCAGAGTACATCATATATCAGACACAGCGGAAATAAACTCTAAATAATTAATGGTGAAGCCTCCTTCTTCCAGCTTCCGAACTCTAAGCAGAATCTAACCTGAAAAATATACTCGGTCTGACCCGAGCACATTTTGAAGCAAAGCAAAAACACCCGGATCAGTCTGGAATACTTTCAGCGGTAAATTCATAACACAACAACTTGTTTAACTTTGAAAATCCTTTTGAAAGAAAAGGATAATAGTAAGACCAGCCCATACATAAATACGGATGGTTTTACTTTACTATAACCCAAAACACTTTTGAAATAAATATCTTTTCTGATATTATGATATTGTCTATTAAATCACAAATAAATAATCATATAGTAGAACGCTTGCATCTCACGCTCTACATATATAGTATACAAAAAAAATGCAGCACTTATTGGAGATTTGATTCCGACTATGACAAGGTATGGAATCACCTACCGATAGTGTATCTCTAGAGAGGAATACACTGGGTTCAACAAGAACGTCTTGTAACTCGGCCCACATATGACCGACCACTCATTTCTCTTGAGTGTATCGAATATATTGTCACCTACGGCTGCACAGCTACCGTTTTACCGGGAGATACAGAAGTGAAAAAAAGTAACAAAATGAATATTCTCTAGATGAATGCAATACACCCTAATGGGAATGACCCACATAGCCATGTCACCTGCCCAATTTTTGTCATTTCCCAGTTGCGAGGCTTGAGGTTATATTCGACTTTTGGAACATCTGGCTACCCTTTACATCGTCCATACAAGTCATCCAAGGACAGGATGAACCGAAGGCACTCTCCTACCACATCCTTATAGGAATCACCCCAAGGATCAATAGCGAGCAGTCCTTGCAACCCGTAAATTCCAATTACAACAGACCACAGTGTATCTCTTTTACGGGAGCTACCCAGAGATTACAACTAGTTCTCCCGTTTTAAGAAGATAAACGGTCTTCAATGCTCCATCTTCATTTGCTGCCAGTTAGTTTCGTGCGTAATGTTGGATCGAAGTGGTTTTTGGTCGTCTCCATCCTGGTCTCCTCGAAACAAAACATTAAAAGGTCCAATAATATATTCATTGATAGTCGGGTTTTTAACTATCAATTCATACAGTATAGTTAAGTATATTGGCAGCTCGGATCCTTTATCTAGATTCATTTACCAAGTCCATTTCATTGATTCTTAAAAATTGTTTTCGTATTCCTATTATCTCAAATCTCATTTGTTTTCGTTACGTTGAAAACAATAACATATATTTATTTACCAAACTCCATTTCATTTCTCTATATCACTATATATTTGCTAATTTCTTATACTACCTTTTTCCTTGCGGAATTACCCTATATTCTTACCTCATGGTAATCATAGGTTCACGATTAAAAACTCATGTTGAATTATACATTATTAAAATTCACTAGTTCTAATCAATATTTCAAAATCTTGTCAATAAGTCGTAATATTTCTCTTGTAACTAATTTCAACACCTTTACTGTATCAAACTAATATCATCCCTTGATAATAGTGAAGCCGTACAAGTTGGGGTATTTTAATTACCTCTCAAACCTTGACCGACAACGTTCTTATCTTAGAATAAGTTGAAGTTTGAAACACAGTCTATAATTTCACTTACTATCAATTCAATTTACCTTTTTTTTAAACATGGTTTCAATAACCATTTCCTTTATTTTGCCTATTATCTTCAAACTAGATCTCTTTTACCTTTTTATTCAAGTATACTTACTGAATGCAACTTCTTTTGTTTTTGCGAACCTTCTTACAATTTATCATTATTTTATTTAAACTAATCCCTTAAATAAAAACTTATCTAAATTTAATGCCTTAGTTTAAATTCCTTTTACAAACTTTATTTATGAAACTTGGATTCTCTTTTAAAGTCTTCTTATAGAATCCATAAACCGTTTCCTTTTGGAACCACCTTTCAATTTACTTCTAATTAACTCAAAACTCGTTTAGAACTTGGTATTCACATACCAATCCCCTCCTTGATTTATTTACTTGAATTCAAAACCATTTATCATTTCCTTTTGAAGTCATAATTCACTTTACTTACTTAATAAAAGAATTAAGTAAAAACCAATCTTATTGAAGTCTTTGCATTACTCGTCTCTTTACAAGCTTCAAATTCTAACTTGGATTTTATTATCCAATGTCTTGCGGAAATCTCTTTCCAATTGTCTTGCTTATACATAATTGAGTCATTATGTAACGATTACCCAAAATGACATTTAGCTTTACAACTTGTTTTATACTTTTGACATGATATCGCTTTTAACATGATTCTCGATTTCTTTTTAAAGTTAGTCCATTTAAGAACCGAGTTACTTTAATTATTTTTAATTACCATACTAATTAATTTCATTATTATCTAAAGCGAACTAGTTTACTTTATTATAATAGATCAGCTCAACATTTAATGATATTATTAAATAATAACTACTTTACTTATGATTTATCAATCATAAGCATTTTAAATATGATTAACAAAAGGATAATTAATATTCAAGAAATATTACCAAATTAAACTAATGGTTCGTTAAACCATTTTCATTAGATTAACCGAAGAACGATTACTATAATTATCAACTCTAATTAAACAGTTGACTTCGTCAACTAAACCTCAGTTATTTTCTAAACTGATTATGATTAATTCTCTCATTAGATTAATCTAATTAATCTAATTATAATGCTTAACTGTTTTACTTAAACAGTAATTTTTAAAACAATAACCCGTATGTTTAATCCTTGTTTATGTGCTCATTAATATTGCTGCAAATATTACATAACTATTTTTATAAAACATTCATAAACATCGTCTTATTTTTAAACTTCTATTTTAAATAGAAATATGATTTAAAAACTTCACTTTAGTTATAAAATAAATTTTATAACTTTAATTACGTTAATTCGCCTAACGACGAATTAACGTCTTAAATTAGTGTTTCAGATCATTTGCTGCCAATACCCTAATCAATACCGTTTATTGATTAAAATATCACACAACATTGAATATCAATTCAACGTTAAATATCAATTCAATAATCAACATTCAAACAGAATGTAACGTTGTTTGAGGTAAATAGTTCATATTTGGGTGATATGGAAATATAAACAACATATAAAATATTTGAGGAATCCGGTCGGATCCCTCCAACCTGTTCGTCCCTGCATCACTATTAATATTTGATAATAATTATGAAATAATTATTTAAAACAAAATTATCCAATAAGACAAATATAATTTGTCGACAACCATTTAATAAGCAACCAAGGCATTCTGTCAACCAATTCTACTATTAACGGTGAATTATATTTTAATATGAATGTAACACATCATCGAATTCCAGAAGTTGTGAGAATTAACTCACTTGTTTTTATTCGGGCGTCTTTTTATTTAATTTTAAATGAGTGTTTAAAATTAAGTAAAAATCCAGTTGCATCCAATTCCTTCCGAACTTGTCCAGCAATGTAGTACTTTTCAGCTCGATTCCAACGAACCATGTTTCACGTAATTTCATGCACGAATGAATAATATATGCCATTTACAGTTTTACGATTTAATTTCGATAAATATACGTTTATTAATAAGAAGATTAATTTTAAATAAATAATTACCATTTATATAATGGTCCACGTCATCCTTAATCACACTGTATCATTGTTCCCTTCACGCGGTTTCTCTGAACATTCGCTCTCAACCGCGATCTCTTACCCAATTCTCGAAGTGCTATGCCTTGCTTTTACGACAAAGTCATCTTCCCTTTCATATTCTGATCACATTTTTTTCTTTAAGATTTAAATAGTTGTTAACTAAGTTTAGTATTAGTTAAAATAAATCTTTAATTACCTTGGTCATCAGCTACTAATCCACTCATTCTTGGGTAACGCGGCTTCCTGTAGCCATCGTATTCGAGCCCGTCTTCCTTATTCATACCATCATTCTTCTTCCAGTATATTATTCTTCACGCAAATTCATGGAAAATGGTATCTTCCACTTCAGCTCTTCACAAACCCAACCGTGTATATCCATCTCTGACACTGTTCACTGCGATCTCGATATCCTCCCCACTTCACACAACACTATTCACTTCTTTGTTCTCAAGAACCCGACGCCAAATATGAAGCTTCAAACCAACACAGTCTCTCAACACCAACGTCAGCTATTTCTCCCCTTTCCATTCTGAAATATTCACGCCTCCTACACCTGCAAATGCAACCTCCACCGACTGGCTTCTTCGATCTAAGCACGTCCCACGCCAAGAATCGGCGGTCGCTACTTGCAGACCCATCACTTTCTGATCCGACCGCCGCCCTCCCGGTATCCGCCACTGATCAGCACAAAGGTCTCTAGTGGCATAGTGGAAGTGTCGAGCTTCCTTCCTTTTCGACTGGAGAACTGTCAACTGTCTTCATGGCCTCGATTTGGCATATACCTCCAGCATGAGAGCTGCCCATCAGTACATCATGTTCTTGCTCTCAGGCCACCCTCTCCAGTAACGTTCCTTCCATATCTTTATCCGTGCATTTTGTGGCCATGTTTAAATCCCTGTAGCATATCTCCATCTTCCCATCTTCACCTTGCTGCACCTGTTTCTTCACAAAAACCCACACTCCAGTATGTATATATTTTCCTTGATCTTCCCTCTTCATGTATTCATCTTCTCTGGCAACACACCTCCCCTCCTTCGCTCCGACTTTCCACCATCCTGACTTCCCTCCCATTTCCCTTTTATGCTTCTTCTCTATAATATGTGAATGCTTCCTGTTTTAAACTAACACCCTCTCCCCTATATAGAACACGCTGCCATATTTTAAATTTGATACTAGTTTAGTTTAGAGAAGAAGACTCGAATTGTTTTGTTATGCCTCGGCTGTCTCACAATGAAGGAGCGGTTGCGTTTTTATAATGGCAGAAGAAGGAGGCAGCTCGTTAACAATTTATTTATTAATTTATTATTACTATTATAATATATATATTACTCAAAGATTTCTGCAAAAATATCTACCATGTGCCCATAAATATAAAATAGATAGTGTATGCGGTGTATAGATTTTATAGGCTTTCCAAAATGATATGCTGGTATTGGGAAGTGATCCGCACATGGCTTCTGAAGACGTGGCTGAGGTAAACTTGTACGTGGAGATTTGTGAAGTGATTAAACTAAGATTTGCCAAATTTGAAAACGATTTGCATGGGATATGATGAGATTTGTTGTTTGAACGAACGTGACAATCTATATATATGTTTAGCTAACGCTACTATTTCGAGCAGGTGCAAAGATCATATAAGATTGTTCCAACATTTAATAGGACGAGATTTTTGAATGCAAGGTACAAGATTGGGATAAGATTTTATTTTTATAAGCATTTAGTCTCTGCTCATGTCTTGCCAAAAGAATTGAAACAATATTTTATAGCATACTTGTACTTTTTGCTCAAGATTGAGATAGGGTTGGAGATGATGAAATTTTCCCTTGTCTACAATAATAGGGTATAGTTTTGACTATAGGAGAATGGACAAAGCGTGTCCGTGTATTAAATGAGAATGGATGGTTTTCAGTGTGGTTATTTCAAAAGGTAACGTGTACATATATTCAAATTTTTAGGGTACGATACTACACAAATTTTTATCATTTAAAACCCGTTGTCACCAAAAATAAAAATACCGTTGTGACAAGTAATGCCACACGATCCCAAAAATATAATAATATCAGTAGGTTAGTTTATATTGTGAAACCCCAAAATGTTGATATAGGGTGTGAAATACTCCAAATAAAAAGTGGGGGTGTTTTCCAAATTAAAAATTACAGTAAAATTTTAAAGATTAAATTATAACTATGTCTCAAAGGTCTCATTCAAATTCGAAATCGATATTTGATTATATTAAATTATCGTTATGGTTTATAATTGATTCCACAGCGATTTTATGAAAATTTGAATTGGACATATCTAACAATCTATAATACGAAATCTTCATTTTTCTCTTCCATTAGAAAAATATAATCACATGGATTCGAGCGTTTCTTGTTTCACTGAAATCCGATTTATATCGGATCCTGTATATTCAATTGAAGTTCAAAATTCAATATTACGAATTGCAGCGTCGTTTCGAACTCATTTTAATTATATTATAATTTATATATATTCAAACTACAATTTATAAAATAAATTCGATATAAAATCCATTATATTTCCAATATAATATATAAAATGGATTTAAATATTCCAATTTAAATGACCGAAAATCTCGGATGTTGCATTCTTCTCCCCTTAAAAGAATTTCGTCCCCGAAATTACAAGGTAAGAAGAATGATTTGAACTCAACAATTAATTTTGAATTATTACCAAAACAAATTCAAACTCTCTAAAATTTTCGAAAATTTCGCCAGCATTTCCTCTACACCGCTTGATCAGAACAACTACAAATGCCACTCTGGACCTCAACTTCACCAAAATAAAACCAAAGCCAAATGGCCATCCCACTCGGGGTAAGATTTACCTATTTGTTGGGCAACTCAATTCCAATTCTGCAGCAAATCAACTAACCGCTCTTCGTTTTCCAACATGTACTTTAATCCTGGTAATCAAAGCCAATTTCCATAGCGGTATAGCATCTGCACTTATCTCCACTTACAATGCTAGTAACAAATACAGGGTAAAATAATTCTGTTTCATTTCATAACGATATTATTCCAAATTTACTATATTGGAATTTTATTTCAATCCTTTTTACTGACCTTTTTAATGGATTTATTCAGTCAATCCAACATTCAAATAACAATTAACCAAATCCTTTGAATTATATTCAACATTATACTCCTGGTCCTATATTCACTTTAATTTAACATAAATTTATATAAATTGATTAATATCTGATTGATTTTCTATTATTATCTATTCGATTTCCAAATCCCAATTTATTTACATTATTCAATTCCACTTAACCAAGTTAAGTTTCATCTCCAATTCAATTCACAAATTGATTTTCTTCCCAATAAATCAAGTTTCATTTCATAATTCAGAGCCATTAGACTTTTAATCCAATAAGTTTGACTTCTTTATTTCAGATTGGTTTCACTCAAGTTTAAATCTGTATTCATATTCAAATTTATATTTATACAGTCAATAATAACCCCCAAACATCCCATTTAAGTTCACTTATTTCATATATATTCGATTGACTTATGTCAAATTTTATCTCAATATTCAAGCTTAATTCTGGTTCATATTTGAAAGTCTTGCTTGGTTAATCCTTTCAATACCCAAACCAATTCAATCAACCAATCAATATCAAATCACACAAGGCACAATCCAACAAACCAAATCATTTCGATTTATATTTAACTCTAATATTCATTTAGATTCCAAATTAAAATTTACATTTGAAGTTTTTATCTTCAAATTCCATATTTGAAATTCCCATTTGGTAAGATCATTTCAATTCCATAATCCACTCTGGATTCTAATTCAAACCAACATTAGTCGATTAATAATTCAAAGAAATAATTACTTTCATAAAATACATGGGTCAAAATAGTTTTAAAATAATTTTTATATCAAATTACAAATATGCACTCTGGTATATATACACTCATACTCAATCTAGGTATTACTAATCCCATCTCTATTGAGTCACACTACAGAGCCAAGGTTATTACTAAACCAATAGCTCTGATACCACTGTAATGGCCCGGGGTTTTCGACCTCGAAAATTGAAACACGAACACCGTGTCGACATTCAAGCACCGAAACATTATGAGAAAGAAATTAGAGGGTGAGATAAGAAAGAAATATTAGAATAGAAGAATAAGAAGAACATCAGAAAACTCACAGCGGAATGAATAAAATATAATATAATAAATCTCTTTATACAAAAAGAAACTGTATACATACCAATCATCAGAGTACATCATATATCAGATACAGCGGAAATAAACTCTAAATAATTAACGGTGAAGCCTCCTGCTTCCAGCTCCCGAACTCCAAGCGGAATCTAACTTGAAAAATGTACTCGGTCTGACCCGAGCACATTTTGAAGCAAAGCTAAAACACCCGGATCAGTCTGGAATACTTTCAGCGGTAAACTCATAGCACAACAACTTGTTTAACTTTGAAAATCCTTTTGAAAGAAAAGGATAATAGTAAGACCAGCCCACACATAAATACGGACGGTTTTACCTTACTATAACCCAAAACACTTTTGAAATCAATATCTTTTCTGATATTAAGATAGTGTCTATCAAATCACAAATAAATAATCATCTAGTAGAATGCTTTCATCTCACGCTCTACATATATAGTATACAAACAAAACCGTATCGCTTATTGGAGATTGGATTCCGACAATGGAAAGGTATGGAACCACCTACCGGTAGTGTATCTCTAAAGAGGAATACAATGGGTTCAACAAGAACGTCTTGCAACCCGGCCCACACATGACCGACCACTCATTTCTCTTGAGTGTATCAAATATATTGTCACCTACGACGGCGCAGCTACCGTTTTCCCAGGAGATACAGAAATGAAAAGAAGTAACAAAATGAATATTCTCTAGATGATGAAAATACACCCTAATGGGAATGACCCACATAGCCATGTTGCCTGCCCGATTTTTGTCATTTCCCAGTTGCGAGGCTTAAGATTATAATCGACTTTTGGAACATCTGGCTACCATTTACATCGTCCATACAAGTCATCCAGGGACAGGATGAACCGAAGGCACTCCCCTACCGCATCCTTATAGGAATCACCCCAAGGATCAATAGCGAGCAGTCCTTGCAATTCGTAAATTCCAATTACGACAGAACCATAATGTATCTCTTTTATGGGAGCTACCCAAAGATTATAAGTAGTTCTTCCGTTTCATGAAGATCAATGGTCTTCAATGCTCCATCTTTGTAACACCCCACTCCCGCTATGATCACTCACCAAGGGAATGCCATAGCATCGGTGGAGTATTTTAGTGAGTATAGAACAGAAAAATTACAACCAGCCAGATATAAATAGTACTTGAAATTTTAAAACATCATCTCATATCAGCGGAAGTAAAACATGTCTGGTTACATCATAAAACCACAGTAAAAGTTAAGTACAATATCCATCATAATAAAGAAGTACATAATCCCACTCTCACACAATAGCCAAAACAAAAGGAAAGATAACAGAATAACTGGAGCTTTACATCTATCCAAGCTCCTCAAGACTGGAACAGCAATCCGATCAAGCTCCACTACTGCTAGGATCCACCACAGGACCTGAGGGTTGGAAAAAGATAAAAACAACGGGGTCAGACATAAGTCTGAGCGAGTCCTATAACTTTAACAATACAATCGTTAAAGTAACCAGAGAAGACATGAACTGATATACGGTAACATATAGGGATGAATGGGTACCCTAAGCAGTCAACTGAACTAAGATAAAGGATAAAGACGCATCTACCCACCCTAAGGTAAATTACTAAACTGCACCACACCAGTCGTTTCTAACCTAAAGGTTGATCCCACCCAAGGACTTATAAAATTTACTAAATAGTACTTGCGTACCCCTAGGTGACCAAGTAGGCGCCACGGGGCCCTACAATCCACTAGGTGTACACACTACTCCCCATTCGATCGGCTCCCTAACGTAGATACCCGTGCTGGCCCCACCGTGGGATGTATCATTCCCCAATGTGGCAACCTGATAAAACTAACGGTGCACGGCTTATATCTACACGATGCAACAACGGCTTACCTACCAGCCCGGGCCCACTCACGCATATGAAGCCCGTTGGACTTGCGTTGCCACCGCTAACCCGTTTGCCTCTTACAGTCAAGCCCAGTATGCGTGTCCCGTCCTCGACATGGGTCGAGCCCACAAAGATACGTATGGGTTACTGGTTGAAATGGGCCTCCACAAGCTACCCACCTAAGCTTGTCCCTTTTTCTAGTATATCCCACTTAACCCTTTAATCATGTTTTAATTACATGTTTCATTTCGGTTAAGTATTCTAATCGTATTTTCTATTGCCACCCAAGGCAACCACTAGATTTTCTCATGCCACCCAAGGCACCCACTTAACCCCTCATGTCCCTCTACATGCTAATGTGGTTAAGTGTTTCTTAATTAATTAATTAAGAACGTAACCTTTGTAAAGACCTCTCACATTAGACTGTCTTTTATGACCGCTGGTTAAGCCGGTTGGGTCCGGGCAGCCTTATGTCATAACAGAGTCTAACCTCGTGTCTTTACATTAATTACGTATTTAGTTTGTGCCTAAGACCTCTCACATTGGGCTAACATTTGTAGCAACTGGTTAAGCCGGTTGGGTCCGGGCAGTTTTACGCTACAACTGAGTCCAACCTCGTGTCTTAGTCAATTAATTACACCTAATTAATCACCCTCATAATTTTATATTAATTATCCCTAATTAATCAAGTTTTCTTAACATGGGCAGACCTAACTTAATAGGTAAATTCCCATGGGGTAGACCTAACTCAATAGGTAAATTCCCAACACATAGTATGGGTACACCTAACTAAATAGGCAAATTCCCATACTATGTTCATTTAGTTTATGTTATGCATAATTATATTAATTTCACACAATCTTATTAACCTATGCATTTAATTACCCCCTCGTTCCCACGTAATTTCGCTCTCATGATATAACACATATAAAAGGTGTCAACTTGCATATGAATGAACATGTTTCAAAGGTGCCATCTTGCATATTAACAAACACATAACTTGCATATGCACTTGCATAACATGTCACATAACTTGCATATAATATGTCACATAACTTACATATTCACTTGCATATCAAACTTGCATATTAACTCATAGACTTGCATAATGTGTCATCATGAACTTGCATATTAACAAACATGTAACTTGCATATTTACATACATGTAACTTGCATATTAACAAACATGTAACTTGCATATTAATAAACATGTAACTTGCATATTTACATACATGTAACTTGCATATTATCCAACATGTAACTTGCATATTAACAAACATGTAACTTGCATATTTACATACATGTAACTTGCATATTAACAAACATGTAACTTGCATATTAACAAACATGTAACTTGCATATTTACATACATGTAACTTGCATAGCATATCACCATGAACTTGCATAACATGCATATGATTACATAGCCCACAACTTGCATATTTAGCATCATGCAAACATAACATACATCATATTAAACTTGCATAAACTTACATACTCAACATGCATAAACATACATACTCAACATGCATAAACATAAGATTAATGCTAACATCATATCATATGATTCAAAGCTCATTACCCCACATACAAAACCATAAATCTCATCACATCTCATCTAATTAGTTTACCAAAAGATCATCAAAGTGATAGAAACTCACTACTAGCAATTTTGCACACCAAATGAAGAAGATTAAGATGCTAAGAAGGGATTAGAGGTTGATTAGAGAGTGATTAGCATGCAACCCTCTTCATTGATTTGTGGAGGCCATGATCAAGTTGCATTTTGCCATAGTTTAATTACAAGGTTTAATTATGAATGAATTAGGGTAGGGTTAGGGTCTTATTTATAGGATTAGGTGTGTGTTTTAGGCCTTTAGATTAACCCTAGATTAGGTTAGGACCCTTAGATCCCGGAACCCTCTAGAACATGGCCCTAGACTCATCCAAGACCAGACCTGGTGCACCCAGATCCACAGAGCCGACACCCTGTGTCGACACCCCTGTCGACAGGGCTGTCGACACCCCTGTCGACACCCCTGTCGACATGCCTGTCGACACGGGTTTAGGCGGGAATTTTTCCCTCCTTCCTCTTTTGGCTCCAAACTTATTTTAGAGCTGAATTTTAAATCTGTTTTTATATTTAAATTTTCTGAAAACTTCTTTGAGCCATAACCGGGCCATACGGACTCCGATTCTCGAAAACTCGGACTCTATTTCGCGTATTTTTCCGAGACAAACGCAATGACGCAGCCCGTTTCCCCTGGTTCTCCCATCTGAGATTAATTATACTTTAACTACTAACTATTAGTGTTAATTGAAATTCGGGGTGTTACAATCTTCATTCACTGCCAGTTAGTTTCGTAAGTAACGTTGGATCGAAGTGGTTTTGGGTCGTCCCCATCCCGGCCTCTTCGAAACAACACGTTAAAAGGTCCAATAATATATTCATTGATAGTCGGTTTTTTAACTATCAATTCATACAGTATAGTTAAGTATATTGGCAGCTCAGATCCTTTATCTAGATTCATTTATCAAGTCTATTTCATTGATTCTTAGAAATTGTTTTCGTATTCCTGTTATCTCAAATCTCATTTGTTTTCGTTACGTTGAAAAGAATAACATATATTTATTTACCAAACTCCATTTCATTTCTCTATGTCACTATATATTTGCAAATTTCTTATACTACCTTTTTCCTTGCGGAATTACCCTATATTCTTACTCAAGGTAATCATAAGTTCAAGATTAAAAACTCATGTTGAATTATACATTATTAAAATTCACCAGTTCTAATCGATATTTCAAAATCTTGTCAATAAGTCGTAATATTTCTCTTGTAACTAATTTCAACACCTTTACTGTTTCAAACTAATATCATCCCTTGATAATAGTGAAGTCGTACAAGTTGGGGTATTTTAATTACCTCTCAAACCTTGACCGACAACGTTCTTATCTTAGAATAAGTTGAAGTTTGAAACACAGTCTATCATTTCACTTACTATCAATTCAATTTACCCTTTTATTTATAAACTTGGTTTCAATAACCATTTCCTTTATTTCTCCTATTATCCTCAAACAAGATCTCTTTTACCTTTTTATTCAAGTATACTTACTGAATGCAACTTCTTTTGTTTTTGCGAACCTTCTTATAATTTATCATTATTTTATTTAATCTAATCCCTTAAATAAAAACTTATCTAAATTTAATGCCTTAGTTTAAATTCCTTTTACAAACTTTATTTATGAAACTTGGATTATCTTTTAAAGTCTTCTTATAGAATCCATAAATCGTTTCCTTTTGGAACCACCTTTCAATTTACTTTTAATTAACTCAAAACTCGTTTACAACTTGGAATTCACTTACCAATCCCCTCCTTGATTTATTTACTTGAATTTAAAACCATTTATCATGTCCTTTTGAAATCATAATTCACTTTACTTAATTAAAGAATTAAGTAAAAACCAATCTTATTGAAGTCTTTGAATTACTCGTCTCTTTACAAGCTTCAAATTATAACTTGGATTCTATTGTCCAATGTCTTGCGAAAATCTCTTTCCAATTGTCTTGCTTATACTTAATTGAATCATTATGTAACGATTACCCAAAATGACATTTAGCTTTACAACTTGGTTTATACTTTTGACATGATATCGCTTTTAAAATGATTCATTCTCAATGTCAATTTCTTTTCAATGTTCGTCCATTTAAGAACCGAGTTACTTTAATTATTTTTAATTACCATAATAATTAATTTCATTATTATCTAAAGCGAACTAGTTTACTTTATTATAATAGACCAACTCAACATTTAATGATATTATTAAATAATAACTACTTTACTTATGATTTATCAATCATAAGCATTTTAAATATGATTAATAAAGGATAACTAATATTCCAGAAATATTATTAAATTAAACTAATGGTTCGTTAAACCATTTTCATTAGATTGATTGAAGAACGATTACTATAATTATCAACTCTAATTAAACAGTTGACTTCGTTAACAAAACCTCAGTTATTTTCTAAACTGATCATGATTAATTCTCTCATTAGATTAATCTAATTAATCTAATTAATCTAATTATAATGCTTAACTGTTTTACTTAAACCGTTATTTTTAAAACAATAACCCGTATGTTTAATCCTTGTTCCTACGCTCATTAATATTGCTGCAAATATTATATAACTATTTTTATAAAACATTTATAAACATCGTCTTGTTTTTAAACTTCTATTTTAAATAGAAATATGATTTAAAAACTTCACTTTGGTTATTAAATAAATTTTATAACTTTAATTACGTTAATTCGCCTAACGACGAATTAACATCTTAAATCAGTGTTTCAGATCATTTGCTGCCAATACCCTAATTAATACTGTTTATTGATTAAAACATCACACAGCGTTGAATTTCAATTCAACGTTTAATATCCAATCAAAAATCAACATTCAAATAGAATGTAACGTTGTTTGGGGGTAAACAGTTCATATTTGGGTGATATGGAAATATAAACAACATATAAAATATTTGAGGAATCTGGTCGGATCCCTCCAACCTGTTCATCCTTGCATCACCGTTAATATTTGATACTAGTTATCAAATAATTATTTAAAACAAAATCATCCAATACGACAAATATATTGTGTCGACAACCATTTAATAAGAAACCAAGGCATTTAATCAACCAATTCTATGATTAACGGTGAATTATAATTTAATACGAATTTAACACATCATAGAATTCCAGAAGGTGTGAGAATTAACTCACTTCTTTTTCGTTGATCGATTCAGGCGTTGTTTTATTTAATTCAGACTAGTGTTTAAAATAAAATAAAAATCCAGCTGCTTCCAATTCCTTCCGAACTTGTCCAGCAACGTAGTACTTTTCAGCGCGATTCCAAGAACCCTGTTTCACGTAATTCCGTGCACGAATGAATAATATATGCCATTTACAGTTTTACGATTTAATTTCGGTAAATATACGTTTATTAATAACTAAATTTATTTTAAATAAATAATTACCATTTATATATCCTTAATCACACTGTGTCATTGTTCCCTTTATGCGGTTTCTTTGAACATTCGCTCTCAACCCCGATCTATTACCCAATTCTCGAAGTGTCATGCCTTGCTTTTACGACAAAGTCATCTTCCCTTTCATATTATGATCACATTTTTTTCTTTAAGATTTAAATAGTTGTTAATTAAGTTTAGTATTAATTAAAATAAATCTTTAATTACCTTGGTCATCAACTACTAATCCACTCATTCTTGGGTGACGCGGCTTCCTGTAGCCATCATATTCGAGCCTGTCTTCCTTATTCATACCATCATTCTTCTTCCAGTATATTACTCTTCATGCAAATTCATGGAAAATGGTATCTTCCACTTCAGCTCTTCACAAACCCAACCGTGTATACCCATTTCTGACACTGTTCATTGCGATCTCGATATCCTCCCCACTTCGCACAACACTCCTCACTTTTTGTTCTCAAGAACCCGATGCCAAATATGAAGCTTCAAACCAACACAGTCCCTCAACACCAACGTCAGCTATTTCTCCCCTTTCCATTCTGAAATATTCACGCCTCCTACACCTGCAAGTGCAACCGGCACCGACTGGCTTCTTCGATCTTAGCACGTCCCATGCCAAGAACCGGCGGTCGCTACTTGCAGACCCATCACTTTCTGATCTGACCGCTGCCCACCCGGTATCCGCCACTGATCAACACAAAGGTCTCCAGTGGAAGTGTCGAGCTTCCTTCCTTTTCGACTGGCGAACTGTCAACTGTCTTCATGGCCTCGATTTGGCATATACCTCCAGCATGAGAGCTGCCCATCAGTACATCACGTTCTTGCTCTCAGACCACCCTCTCCAGTAACGTTCCTTCCATATCTTTATCCGTGCATTTTGTGGCCATTTTTAAATCCCTGTAACATATCTCCATCTTCCCATCTTCGCCTTGCTGCACCTGTTTCTTCACAAAAACCCACACTCCAGTATGTATATATTTTCCTTGATCTTCCCTCTTCATGTATTCATCTTCTCTGGCAACACACCTCCCCTCTTCACTCCAACTTTCCACCATCCTGATTTCCCTCCCATTTCCCTTTTACGCTTCTTCTTTGTAATATGTGAATGCTTCCTGTTTTAAACTAACGCCCTCTCCCCTATATAGAACACGCTGCCATATTTTAAATTTGTTAATAGTTTAGTTTAGAGAAGAAGACTTGAATTGTTTTGTTATGTCTCGGCTATCTCACAATGAAGGAGCGGTTGCGTTTTTATAGTGGCAGAAGTAGGAGGCAGCTCGTTTACAATTAATTTATTAATTTATTATTATTATTATATATATATATATATTACTCAAGGATGTCGGCAAAAATATCTACCATGTGCCCATAAATATGAAACAGACAGTGCATGCGGTGTATAGATTTTATAGGCTTTACAAAATGATATGCTGGTTTTGGGAAGTGATCCGCACATGGCTTCTGAAGACGTGGCTGAGGTAAACTTGTACGTGGAGATTTGTGAAGTGATTAAACTAAGATTTGCCAAATTTGAAAACGATTTGCATGGGATATGCTGAAATTTGTTGTTCGAACGATCGTGACAATTTATATATATGTTTAGCCAACGCTATTGTTTCGAGCAGGCGCGAAGATCATATAAGATTTTTTCCAATATTTAATAGGACGAGATTTTTGAATGCAAGGTACAAGATTTGGATACGATTTTATTTTTATAAACATTTGGTCTCTGCTCATGTCTTGCCAGAAGATTTGAAACAATATTTTACAGCATACTTGTACTTTTTGCTCAAGATTGAGATAGGGTTGGAGATGCTGAAATTTTCCCTTGTCTACAATAATAGGGTATAGTTTTGATTATAGGAGAATGGACAAAGCATGTCCGTGTATTAAATGAGAATGGATGGTTTACAGTGTGGTCATTTCAAAAGGTAACGTATACATATATTCGATTTTTAGGGTACGATACTACACAAATTTTTATCATTTAAAACCCGTTGTCGCCAAAAATAAAAATACCGTTGTGATGAGTAATGCCCCACGATCCCAAAAATATAATAATATCGGTAGGTTAGTTTATATTGTGAAACCCCAAAATGTTGATATAGGGTGTGAAATACTCCAAATAAAAAGTGGGGTATTTTCCAAATTAAAAATTACAGTAAAATTTTAAAGATTAAATTATAACTACGTCTCAAAGGTCTCATCCAAATTCGAAATCAATATTTAATTATATTAAATTATCGTTATGGTTTATAATCGATTCCATTACGATTTTCTGAAAATTTGAATTGGACATATCTAACAATCTATAATACGAAATCTTCATTTTTCTCTTCCATTAGAAAAATATAATCACATGGATTCGAGCGTTTCTTGTTTCACTGAAATCCGATTTATATCGGATCCTACATATTCAATTAAAGTTCAAAATTGAATATTACGAACTGCAGCGTCGTTTCGAGCTCGTTTTAAATATATTATAATTTATATATATTCAAACTACAATTTATAAAATAAATTCGATATAAATTCCATTATATTTCCAATATTATATATAAAACGGATTTAAATATTCCAATTTAAATGACCGAAAATCTGGGATGTTACAAATGGAATCTTTTATGAGAGATATTGCAAAGAAACAGTACATGTATCTGCATTTCAAGTTTTATGAAAAACGTTCCCGGGAAAATGCAAAACAATAGTTATTGATTTTGTGATGGATTTTCCATGGATTTGTAAACTGAAACAAAATTTCATCGCAATCTGTTATGGATTTGCATTGAATTTATGATTAAATTTTTCATAATTAATTTATTAATTCATTGATTAGTAAAGTAACTCGTGGTGAATCCATTGCAGATCCATAGCAATTTGTAATGTATTTGCAATGGAGGGTTTTTTATTTTATTTTATGGTTTATTGGTTGGAAGAATGATAACTTTCCATGATAAATCTGATGCTAATCCATGACAATTTCTCATGGCTTTGTGATGAATAATTTTAAAATATATTTAATAATTCATTGTTTGAAAGAATAAATGTTCATTAGCAAATCCATAACAATCTAGCAACAATTTTTCAATGAATTTGTGATGGATGTTACATTTTTGGACCTTTTTTTATAGATAAATGAAATTGTATTACTAATCCATAGCAATTTTCCAAAGAAAAATGAAAGGTTTGCTACAAACCATGACAAATACATCACAAAATTAGTTGACTTTCCATCACTAATCATTTTGTGAGGGATCTAGAACCTAATGAATTGGGAGGGTAATATCCACCACAAATACATTGCAAAATAAGGTTTTGTGATAGAATTGAGATGGAATTTTCCATCACTAAAACAATATTTTCTAGTAATGAGCCGGGGTCGAACAAAAGCGCATGGAAGCTAACGATCCATATACCAAAATCTAGAGCTTTTTGATAGTTTAACGAGAGTGTTTTTAGTTTTAGATGATAGGACTAGTGTATTAATGGCATAAGGTGTAATGTTGATCTTTAGTAACTATGACTACTTGCATAATTATTATTATTAACTTTGTAACGTCTCAGTTTTGACTGATTTTGTTAAATTATAATTATAGATTATATATGTGATTTAAGTCAATTAAATAATATTGGATTCATATATTGTAGAAATTAGAATAATCATTGTTTTAAAATCCTATGTTTATATTTTTTAACTAGTTGTGTGTGTGTTTGTCTCAATATATATATATATATATATATATATATATATATATATATATATATATATATATATAACAAATGGTGTTTTAACATTTTATTTGCATCTAAAAATCTTGTTTAAGCTTGTGTAAAAATTGCTGTTATATAATTCTTGTTTATATTATTTAGTAAATCCATTTAGGTATATATATATATGTATGCATGTATATGTATATATATTGTTCAGGAGGGAAACCAACCGGAATCGTAAAACCTGCCCTAGTGCACCTAACCCGGTCTGCGAGCACCACATAAGTGGATGATATAGCGTATGCATATGCTTAGCTCTTAGCATGCCATTCTAGGTTTCGAACCCGCACCACTATTACAATGGTGCAAGTTCTTAACCACTGGCTACTGTTGCGGATATATACATACATATATATATATATATGTATGTATGTATGAGTTTAACTTGTTCAATTTAAACTCCTAGCTTATATATTTACATAGGTATAAAAAACAAGTAAATAATAGTTGAATTTTTAGAATTTGTTTATAACTTATGTGACAAATAGTAATTACTTAAGTAAAATTTAGTTACTTCACATATAAGAATACATGAGAAGACATGGCTATTAATTGGAAAGAGATAGCATTAAATAGATCTGAAATAAATAAAATCATAATAAATAAATGAAATATTGTTATGTACAAGATTTGATACTTTAAAATCTATGGAGTACAAGCTATTTGAATACTTAGATTTGCCTTAGAATCGAAGTATAGTTTTTAACACCCATTTGCACATGGCTATGTACGCATATGTGTACTTCATCAAGACTTGCCATGCATTTTCTAGGAAAGCTATGAAAGAACTAGCTAAGAACATGGCTTGTACACATCTATGTACATCTATACATAGCCTAGCAGCTGAGAAAATTTAAGTATCCTATGCATAAATCCCTTCCATTAAATTGTAAACAACCAAGCACATGAAAGAGTGCAAATAAGGCAAGCACATCCCTCTTTTAACATAACTCGAGGACAGCCCAAGACTAATTAATAAAGCATGTTTTAAACAAAACCATTTTGCACATTGCTTTGTACAATTATGTACTTCAATATATGCTACATACATTTCTGTCCGTGCATGCTAGCCTAGTAGGATTAGATGAATGAAAAGCCTTAACACCTCTCTTTTCAAATTAAAAATGCAACAACCTTTTTCATCCCATCCTTGCCCCTTAGTCACCCTACATACTTCAAGGATAAGTCTTGTTTTCCTCTATAAATACCCACAAAGTTTCTATGCTATTTCATTTACAAGCATTTGCGTTCAAACACAATAGAAAATGGCAGCAAACTGAGAATGAAGTAGCAAAATACAATGAGCAAAACCCGAAACAGAAAACACAAATTTTCGTGAGTGAACATTGATCTAAACCCTTTTGATTTCAATACTACTGATAATGCACAAGTGTATCCATGTTTAACATAGTGAGATCATATTTGTTCATGCCTAGATGAAATGAATTAGTGTCTATATGCCTTAAATGCTAAAAACAATCACACTGACTTGTTTAATAGAAAAATATATAAGAGTTCATCATCTTCAAAATTCTATAACTCTAAATCCAAAAAATATTAGGACTTGAGTTCAACATGAAAGTTGCTTGTATATAACTGGAGATTATTTTAAAAGTAACTTCAACACGAATAGAGATACATATGTGTAAATATAGGCAAAATACAGTAAAGAATCCAAAATTCAGAATTTTTGAACATTTCTATTTTGAAATTCAGGTACATGGCTGTGATTGTTATGGAAAATCGTGAATTCTAGTCGTTATTTCATGATTTTTTAAACGTGTATGTGAAGAGATATACTAGGATAATGGACTTAGACCAATTTTCAGTGGTCAGAATGACTAAAGACAAAGGCGATGGGAGGTGCTTCAAGAAGTGGAGATCATAGGAAAAATGCAATTTGAATTTTTAATCAAGTGGTTTGTGAGTTTTTGGATCGAATTTGGTGGTTAAGGACTGTTTTGAAGCCGACGTTTCATGGTGAACTGCTCTAACACAGTGGCATTTCAGACTGCCGCACTAGGGGGATCAAAGGGGGAGGTTGTCAACTTGCTTATTGCGAAGTTTTACGATGATCGGATGTAAGTGGATGAGGTGCGAGGCTGTTTCTTGGATCAAAGTAGGGTAGGAATTAGGGTGGCACTGTCTGATTTCGACGTAGGTGGGGGAGGGATTGTTAGGCGGTGGAGATGGGTTCAAGGGATGAAGTCTGGTGTATGGCGATTGCCGAAGTGAGACCATGTCGAGAGGAAGAGCCATATACGTTCGTAAGTGCACAGCCGTGCACTGATATGAACATGCAAAAGAGGGAAGAAAAAGATGGATCAGGGCTAGGATTATGGGGTAATCAGCTAGGTTAATAATGTGGTTTTGGGGTTACCAAATCTTTGGATCTGGCAAGAAGCATGGAGGGTGATCGCATTGAGCGAGTCACTATAATTTCATTGCCAAACCCGTGGTGATCACGGGTTTGTGTTGTGCCAGAATTTTGGATTTAGCAAGGAGGAGTAAGGGATCGGGCTAAATTTTTATGGTGATCGAACCGTGGTGATCACTCATATTGTGTTTTCACAAAATTTTACTTTTACCAAGTTTAATTAAGTCGTGATTTGCACAAGCAAATTTAGATGATTGGCACGTGTGGCGCAATATTTTTTGTGTAATCGACACATGACTTTACCAAATTACCATATTTTGTTGTCGTGAGTTGCGCATGCCATTTTTAGTGATCGGCACGTGCCGCTCAGCTATTTTTGAGTATGCAACACTGCTTTTTTAACCAAATTCCATATATTTTTCACAATGAGTTTTTCACGTGATTGGATCGACGTGCTCACGGTTTTTGAGCTGATCGTACCAAGTCGGTCACATATTTTTTCTTCGCTAAAATTTCCAAGCTTATCAACGAAGAATTCAAAAATCGTCATCATTTTTAATCTTTTCGTATCACTTTGCGAATTAAACTTAATCTCTTTGCGTTTTCCGAAAACATTCTCGAGATTTGAGCACGTCGCTATCTATAACTTTGATGTGTGACTGTTTGACCGAAATATTAGTCAACACAAGCCATAATAATTTAATATTAATAAAACGTTGACACGATTTATGGAAATTAAATCATCTTTATTAGCTATTGTTTTAAATCAGGATATGATTTCGTTTAAGCAAATAAATTTGAATTGTCAAACTAGAGTTGTTAGATATGTTATGAAAATTGATTGATGATTGATTTGACAGTTATGTTGTAATGTGATTATATAAATAGTTTAAACTAGAAATGGACATGTTTAAATCATCTTGTATAGATTAATATTTTAGACCGGAATATGAATCTTATATGTGAAATAATTTCAGTAGATAAGTCTTGAAAATCAATTAGGATATAGATATCCATATGGAATATGTTGATTTGATTACTATTACGTATCACTTGACCCTAAAAGTTGTTAATGTTATCGTTTCGAAGAGTTCGGAATCTAAATTCCACTTAGATATTATTTATACGTTGCAAGTCAGAGACTATTGAAAACAGCTGAAGATGGAGTTTATGCAAGGGTTGTTCTGTTTACAGGATAGTGCCTTCGGTTTGTCCAGTCCTAGGAAAACTCATATGGACGAATGTCCGACAGAGTATGCCTAACAGATCACATAAGTTGATCTCTTCAAACATATTTACGTTGGTGGCCGTGGAATTCGTTTCTCTTAGCTTTACATCCATGATATTTTTGAGGACGTCAAGTTGTGATTCAACTGGTTTTTCAATGTGGCATTCAAAGTGAATGAAGATGTGTTATGCCAGAAAGGTAAGTTATGGCCTTAAGCTTCACAACCGAGAAATGGCAGAAATCGGGTAGGTCGCATGGCTATGTGGGTCGCTCCCATCAGGGTATATCATTACCTGATCTGGTGAAATCAAATGCCTTCGGTTATCCCTTTTTTTATGCTTTTGGTTCGGTTGGCTGGCCCCCAACCGTGGTGATGATATATTCGGTGCACTCAATAAAATGAGTGGTCAGTCATGTTTAGCCTGGTTGAATGATGTTCTTGTGAACGCCAGTGTGTTCAACACTGATCGAAAGGTGGTCCCATACCTTTCTATTATTGGAATCCATTCTCTAATAAGCGCTCACTGTTTTGTTTTTAAATTATGTAGTGAAATGTGAGATGCAAGCATTTCGCTAGATTCTAAATTAATTTGAAAACCCTAGACACCATGATAATATCTGATTTTGATATACTAAGTGTTTTGTTTGTCATAAGGGAAAAACTCTTCCATGTTTATGTGCGGCGTGGTTTTATGAGATACCCTTTATTTCTTAAACTGTTTTAAATCATTTACTTACACCAGTCCCATGAGCGCGTATTTGTTAATTTATTTAAAAATGGTTTTATATTTTGTTGATTGGTTTGTCGGGTTGTTTATGAATTCTAGACGATACAGGTGCACAACTGTATCGATATGTATTTCTAAACTCTTAAACAGAGTAAATCGACACTGTATTGTTTTAAAATCTGGTTAATAATTTTACCTAAAAATATATTTTGATATAAAAGGATAATTTTCTGAAATCATTATAAATGATTTTGTTGGTTTCTATTATAATCTGGTGTTAGATTATAATTTTGAGATAATTTATATAAACAAATTAAAATTGTATAAGAATGAATATACAAATAAGACAAATTGAAGATCGAATTTCAAGCCCTAAAAATATTGAAAGAATATTTTCAGGAATATTATAAAGCTAGTATAATATTACTTGGGAAAGATTTGAAATGGAATCATTTTAAATGGAAGAATTTTGAATGAATAAAGATTTGGATTTCTGCCAAATAAATCCAAACATGAATGATTAACTAGATATGAACTCAAGTGAATTAAACAGATAAAATTTTGCTATAAAGGATCCAGATTTTGAGTTTCAAAATGAAGATAACTGATTTGAGAATTAATTAGTTAATGGGGAACGTGGATTAGACTTAACATAGTTAAGTGAAATGGATTGGTGAGTTGAATATGGATTGAAGTTTAAAAAGAGAATTGGAAGCAAATGAAAGTGCTGAACATGATTGATTAAAACTATTACATGAGTTTTGGAATTATTTCCAAATATAATCAAAGATATTTTTCTTAAATAGAAAATGGTATAATATGGGTTGATAAGGAATTAAAATATGGAGGTAAGAAATTAGAACCTAACTGGAGATTGGTCGAGTTAAATGATTTTCTGAGTATCGATCTGAGGTTGATTCCGATCTTCGGGATTGATACTTAGAGGATTATTCACTTACCAATTTACAATCAGGGGCTGATGAATGTTAAAGAGTAAAAAATGCATGAATAAGAAATGGAAATGTTTTCCAACTCTACTAACCGATAATTCTAAATGAATATGTTTGAATTGATGGATGAATATAAATGGAATTATATGGGGATAAGAGTTGAACAACCGATAGAGTATACAAGTTGGCATTGTTAATTGGATTTGATGATCCTGTTTGGAAAGCCAGTGAGCATTGGGGTTTCTTTGATGATTAGAGGGGGCCTAGAAAGGCTAACACTATAATGATAAACTAAGGAATACTTAATTAAATATTGAGAATTAAGTAAAATGGATTGTGCCATTGCGCCCGTCTCAGAATTCTGCTTGAGATAGACTCCAAGTTTGCGTAAAACATACATTGTATGAAGAAGATATTAAGGTTTGAAGTTTATAAACATATAAGCCACTTATATATAAATAAAATAAACCCAGATTTTCAAAACATAAGTATTTCAAAAACCAGAAGCTGGAACCAACGCGGGAATCAAACCCGTTGGGGATCGACCCTAGCATAGGGGTGTCAACCCATGGATTGACACCCACAAAGGGGTGTCGACACCCATGTCAACTCCCCCAGATCAAAGGCAGATTCAGTTCTGCGTATGTGGATCTTTTTTCTAACCAAATTCGTTGACCTTAGGCTATAAATAGGACCTCATTCTCATTGATTTTATTCATCTAAATCAATGGCGACACCGAGATGCTTCCCCAACTCAATCTGATCTAGCCTATTCTCCTTCAATAACAAGTTATACATGCTCAGAGATCTGTGCTTCATCATCTATGATTAGTTCTATGCTCTTTGGATCCAATCACAGTGAGTCTATGTTATTTTTAGGTATAAACACTTAAAATGTAATGTTGACATGCCTATAAGTTTGGATCTAAGTTTATGCCTATTAGTAATCTGTAATCACAACAGATCTGTCATTACTTGTATATCTAATTCACCATTTAGATCTCAGTATGCCTATTCATGATATCCCTATTTTATTAGTTGCTGAATCATGTCACCGTATGCTTATTATGTTGGTTTGCCTAATCATGTCACTATGCCTACTCTGTTATTATGATCAATGCTATCATCATATACTAGTTTTTATTTGCTATGCCTATTCTTTTTCTCTTCTTCCCCTTCTTTCCCTTTTAATTTTTATAGCCATGTTACCTTCGAGCCTAGGCCTATGTTGAAACACGCGAACGCACGAATTTGGGAACGATTGGGAATGATTAGTTTGGGGTGTAATTCATATTGTAAACATGATTGGGAATTTTGGGCATAAATTATACCTTGAGCCAAAACTTGTGATTGGGGGCATAATCTATATCTAGATCTAAACCTTAGTTTGGGGCATAACTTGTACCGTAGATCGAACGGGGAACTGGGGCATAATAAACATGAAAATTGGTTAGTTATGAAAATGCCCAGATTTACAGTAATTAGAAATTGTAACCGCGCTTAGACACAAGATTTGATTACACTTGTGGTAGAAGTCTGCCTGGAACTGGCCGGCATATCCAGTGACCATAAGTGGTGAATCTAATGTGAGGGGTCTAAGTGCATAAACATACACGTAACGGTGCTAAGACACGAGGTTAAGTCCTAATTGTGGGAGAATTCTGCCCGGACCCAACCGAAATCCAGCTCCACAAGTGGTAGACTAAATGTGGGAGGTCTAGCACATTATAACCATAAATGAATGAATGGTGATGAACTTGTAATACTTAAATTGATTGAATCCATAGGGATTACATGGACCTGTTAACTTGAGTAGGGTTAAGTAAACTTGCTTGAATCAGTGGGAAGGTTAAGTTAGTCTTGTTAAATATGTGGGGACAGGTTATACAAATGAACCCGACAAACTTAACCTGTTGGGGTTATGCGATCTTGTTAAACTAATAGGCATAACCTGTTGAAATCCTACTAGCGGGGATGCAAGCCTAAGGGGAAGCTTGTATCATCTGTTGTGTGGGACCCTCATCATTCAGTAACCTATATTGGTATCAAATGGGAAACCCTGAACTCGGGGTTAGGGCACGCTTACTGAGCTGATTATAAGAGGTCACTTGGGTAAAGGTGTCTAACGGCGCATTTCATCGGGCTCATGTGTGTGCATGGGTCCGCCTTAACGGGGAAATAAGACGTTGTGGCATTAGTAGGTATAGCTTTGCATCTTGGAAATAATGGTTGCCACATTAGGAAGTGATACATCCTACTATAGGGCCAACACGGCTATCTACGGAGTTAGAAAGCCGATCGATTGGTGTAGTAATTAAGGTACATATAGTCTCGCCTGTTTAGAAGCCCGTTATAATCGTCGGGGGTAACACCCATTAGTTCGGTTGGGCTGCCTGTTATTGTATGGGGTAAAATCTCACACTAGAAGTACGCCTATGTGTACCATCTAGTACTTGTTGGGATCGTCTTGTTTTGGTTATACTAGAATTGGTGCAGAGAAAAGTAGTAGAGAGGCGCGTTGCATGTTCTATCCTATTTATCTTGTTTGCCTTGTCATACCTACCTTACATACTGTTATCTCTTATCCAGTTTATATGTCTGTCATGATGCTTTTACTTATTTATATGCTAAAAGTAACTGGACTCACCAGACTTTATGTCTGACCTATTTTGCTTCCTCTTCTTTCTCTTCCGTTTCCCCCTAGGTTCTCAGGGTGGGAATACTCAGGCTTGATCATGATTCTTCTTTCATTCTGCTTGGAGCTGCTTAGAAGTACTGCTTGATTTGGTGTCTTCTCTACTATGGCTATATTTTGGGGATTATGCTTTATTATTGTACTCTGATGATTTTCGTACAAGACAGAAGTTTTAAATTGATGTACTGGGTTTTATGTATTTCAGACTTATGATGTAACCATGTTTTGAACTACGATGTTTTTTGCTAAATAAAGTTTTAAATTCTGTTATTTTATGTTTGTCTTGTAATGTTTCTGTTTCTGTTTACCTACAACGCTTCATGAAACTTAATGCATTCTGATAAAGAGTGACACTAACGGACGAACGGTGTCACAGTTGGTATCAGAGCTAAAGGTTACCAGATTGGATAAGAAATTTTGAATTTATTTTCTAAAAGGTCTTAAAAGTAAGTATTTTCAAAAGAAAAATCTGTTTTGAAAAACATGTTCCCCAAAGCCATATGTAATATCTTTCGATTCTCTTTTTGAATCCCTTTTTCCTTTTTTTTCCAGCATGTCTGGAGAACATAATATTCCAGAGGGCATTCCGATACCGGCTTGGTTTCGTAAGTATCTGGAGGCTATGACACCCGCCAAAGGCCAAGCAAACGCCCTTCCACCAACTGTAGCCGTTGTTTCTCCTCCTCCCCCGCGTGTTGATAATTTCTCTAAGATATGAAAGGATTTCTGTGCTATGGGAGGAAAGCCATTCCGAGGAACTGATTGAAACACCCCACCTCCATTAAGGTCACTCACAGAGGGAATGCCATAACTTCGGTGGGGCATTATAGGTAAAAGATGCAGATAAATTACAAGAAAGACAAATAAAGCAGCGGAAAATAAAGTCATTTTATAAACAACTTAATTCAGTCAAGCTTTTACAACAATTTCCTCAATCATACTTAAATGTAATACATAGAACTTCTATCTTGATTTAAAAACTTCCAAGAATAAAAGAAGCATAAAAACAATGATATTCCCCGATAAAGCATGAACCAGCCATAGCAGTGGAAGAGAGAGAGTCCAAAGCGATACACCAACTAATATTCAAGCTTGGAAAGAGAAGAGGTCCAAGTTAGGTTGAGCTATTCCCTCCCTGACTACCTGAGGGGGGGACAGAAGAAAAGAGGCGAAAAACAAACAAGGTCAGACATAAGTCTGGTAAGTCCAGTGATCTTTCAGCATGCAAACAAGATAAAGGATCCTGACATGAATAAACCGAAAATAGGACAATACCATAAAAACAAGGTAACTAAAGACAAGATAAGTGCAAGGTGAACTGAATGCGCTTCTATTTTTTCTCTACTTCGCTACTACTCTGTTAATCTGATTTCTATATTTATCTCTGCACCACCTAACTAGTGTCCCAACTAGCAATCTGTATAAAATGATAATCGTGATCCCAACCCCCGTAATTGTGGTAGCCTTCAGGTGTACATCTGTCGTGAGGATTCCACCTAAATCAGCCTAATTGCCATGAACATGTTAGATGTACCCTTACTACCCTATCGATCGGCTCCCTACTTGTATTCATGTTCCATGTGTCTGTGTGAATCGGCCCTCTCTTGCATGTAGATACCCTGTGCTAGTCCCACCATAAGGTGTATCAATCCTTATGATAGCGACCCGACACGATTCAAGATGCACAGTGTATTACTACTGGTACCCAGTGCCTGTTTTTTCCCACTCCGGAGTACGTGCACGCCCGTAAACCATCGGAACCTACACTGACGTACCCCTTGCCACTGCTTTGACCGCTTATAATCAGCCCAGTAATCGTGCCCCACCTTGCCTAGTTCACGGTACCGTGATACATTCATGTGGGTTACTGCTGAAATGGTTCCCCGTTACAAGGGTTTCCTATTGGTTAAGTTTGTGGGCCTATATTTACTAATATTACCCACCAACCCGATATGTACTTAACCCTCCTACCGATTCAAGCATTTTTAATAAACGGTTAAGTTTTGTGGGCCTATATATTACCCACCTACACGAGATGTACTTAACCCTCCCATCGATTCAAGCATGTTTATTTCATAGTTAAGTTTTGTGGGCCTATATTTACTAATATTACCCACCAACCCGATATGTACTTAACCCTTCCACTGATTCAAGCATGTTTATTTAATGGTTAAGTTTTGTGGGCCTATATTTACTAATATTACCCACCAACCCGATATGTACTTAACCCTCCTACACATTACGCCATATTAGTTAAGTGTTGTCCGCTCATGTTGACTTAACCCACTCATTCATCATGTCGTGTTGGTTAAGCATTTCTTATTAACTTGACCCTCCTAACTTATCATGTTGGATCGGTTAAGTGTTTCCTATTAATTTAACCCCGTTCGTTCATCAATATTGGTCAAGTGATTTTTGTTAACTTAGCCCCACGTATTCATCATGTTGTATTGGTTAAGTGTCATCAATCAATTCAAGTTAACTTAACCTACCTACGTGTCATGTTACTTTGGTTAAGTGTTGCCTTCTGGTGTTAACTTAACCCTACTACAAATCAAGTTATATTAGTTAAGTGTTGCCCTCTTATTTTAACTTAACCTTTCCATAAATCAAGTTATATTGGTTAAGTGTTTCTAAATTTACTTAACCTCACCCACTTGTCTAATTAACATGTTATAAAGGTTAACTGTTCTAAATTTACTTAACCTCACCCATTTGTCTAATTAACATGTTATAACGTTTAAGTGTTCCAAATTTACTTAACCTCACCCACCTGTCTAATTAACATGTTATAACGGTTAAGTGTTCTAAATTTACTTAACCTCACCCACTTGTCTAATTAACATGTTATAACGGTTAAGTGTTCTAAATTTACTTAACCTCACCCACTTGTCTAATTAACATGTTATAACGGTTAAGTGTTCTAAATTTACTTAACCTCACCCATCAGTTTAGTTAACATATTGAATTGGTTAAATGTTTCCTTAATTGACTTAACCCTACCAATCTTGACTTAGCTTTACTAAAGCACCAACCACTCACATTAGACATGTAATGTTGTGGTCACTGGATGTGCCGGTCGGTTCCGGGCAGTTTTACACCACAACTCAGTCTAATCTCGGGTCCTTTTTGGGCTCAATGCACTAACCACCCACATTACACAGGTATTGTTGTGGTCACTGGATGTCCCGGTCGGTTCCGGGCAGTTTTACACCACTTCTCAGTCTAACCTCGGGTTAGGCATATTCGTCTTTTCTAAATTTACATATTTCTTATTTATGACAAATTCCATATGTAAATTATTCCCAATTCAATTATGCCATAATTACCCTTTTAATTATGCTCACAATTAATGGTATACTAAATATACCATTTCATGAACCAATCTATGCCATGTAATTTTTCATGTTTATCCTACATATTTACATGTAAATTATAAATCAATTATTGTCATGGCCCACTTTCCTTCTAAATCACGTTCAAAATTTTAGGTATATAGATTATACCATTTTCATGTCACTTATCATGCTTATGTGTCAAACATGCCAATTACATGTAATTTCATGTTTTCCCCAACGTTACCCCCGTTGTACGCTCGCAAAATTACATAGACTGTTAGGCTCGATATTTTAGCCTAACTTATAAAACAAAAAGGGGAAAAGAGGAACTTTGCAACATTTCAACATCATACAAAAGTATGGATCTAACTACACATATGTCACATGGATTTGGCATAGAACAATATACTTTTAACTATGAACTTGCAAATTTGATCTATGCAACATGAACCACAAGCATATGAATTTACATAAAACTATACAAGTTAAACTTGGCATGTAGTGGTGAACTTGCAAATTAGATCTATCATAAAGGCGTATGGATCTAACATATAAAGTTGTAGATCTAAACATATAAGGTCGTAGATCTAAACATGTATGCATAATGGCTCTAAACAATTAGGCATAAACGATATGACTTAGCCTAAAACTTGTATGTATCATAATATCACCAAACTTACATATGATAATTTCATTCCCAAATTCCTATACAACATCATAGGTTTACTCACCAATTTCCACATAACATGATAGGTTCAATAGACCACAATAGTTCATAGGTATATATGATAGAATAGACATGAATAAACATGAATAAGCATCACATACAACTTGATACAATTCTATTTTACAATTCAATACAAATCATGTCTTTAATTTATTCACATCTGAAAGATAACTACACTTACAATCAAAAGGAAAAATTTGATTTCGGGGATCTGTATTCTAAAACTGAATTGCTCGCCTTTGATGTAGATTGTTGAATTCTCTTAGTTGAATTAGATGAGTTTTGATTTGATTTTGATGTAGCTTCTATCTTGCCTTTGAGTTGAAAGAGATGACGACAATTCTAGGTTCACCATTGACGGCATGACGACTCTAGGAATATTTTTGTGTGGCTTAGGGTTTAGATTTAGGTTGCTTATATAGAAGTTTGATTTAATAGGAACCGTCAGATTAACCTAGAGCAAATCAAAGCCATTCACACAAGATAGAATAGCCACATCAGCCCTAATGACTCAGCAAGGGGTCCATCAGAACCAATCAGATGCCATTTCCTCCTTAGAGCGAATCGGCCCACGGGTTGATAGCAAACACCCTGAATCAACCCCTAGTCGACCCAGCGGGGCTTCGGTCGACCTCAAAAATGGGTCGGTTCGGTTATTCCCCCTCCCAATTCGCTGTTTTGAACTTTTTTTCATATTTATTTATTTTTTATATATATCTATATATATTTTTCTCAAATGCATACAAACTTCAAGGCTTAATAACTTCTTCATAAGGTATCCGTTTTATGCAAACCAAATGTCTATCTTGACCAAAATTTTGAGACGAACGTAATAGCACAACCCATTTCACTTAATTCTTCTTCTAAAAATTAAGTGTTCTTGAATTTGTTAATTTTAATATTCTCAGAAAATTCGGGGTGTTACATTCTCCCCTCCTTAAAGGATTTCGTCCCCGAAATCTTCAAGTTAAGAAGAATGCATCCTAACATCCAATCATCCATCTACTCATCCATCATCCACAAGCATCCATTGTCCTTAAAAGACTTCTAATGCCATATGAACATATGCAGAGTGTGTGTATAAGTCTCTTATCTAGTGCAAAATCAGGTGGTCTACTGATCCAGTTGACTTCCTTAATGCGAATCATGAGAGTGTCATGCGTCCAATATGTATGCAAATGTCTCTAATCATGAAAATACTATATGTGTGCATATTCACTCATCCATATGCAACATCCATATGATAACACATCAAGTTTAAATCCATATACAAATACATTCATATGCATATGCAATATGAAAGTGACTGAGCCGATCTAGTGCCTAATGTGTGTATATGCATCCACGAGCAACCATTAGCAAACACTTGCAACCACTTGCAACCATCAATCATAACATGTCTCAAACACATGTTTTCATCCATTGGCTTCTACCTAAGGATCGAGGATAGGACCGAGAGGATATACTTAAAAGATAAAGACTAGCATGCAAATAAATATTACAGAAAAAGGAGGAATCAAGGATATACCCTCAAAAAGGGTATGATGCGCGTATCTTGTCTTCAGTCTTCTAAGTCGCATCTTCTTTGAGCTTCACTCCACTGTATCTTAACTAATTTAACTTCACAATTGTGAAGCTTCTTGACCTCCATTTCCAAAACCCACTAGTAAAGATAGGACCTCGATCATTTACTATGCTAGAGGGTATCCAATGTTGTCGAACTATCTTTCCAAGATAAACAGAATTTAACCGTGATACCAAGTGCATATACTAAGATGATTAAAGGTCTCTCTTCTACTTAGCTTATCCCTCATGTCACAAATCTGAGTGTCGATATCTCTCACGCAAACCATCCTAGTTGAACTTGGCATCTCTGAAGTACAAGTCCCAAAGGCCAAAACCAATATCAGACAAGCACCCAAGGAATACCTCCTCCGAATTTGGATGATTTATGTGAGATGATACTAGTAAAACAACCAAAAAATTGAGCATGTAACCGACTCTGGCTATCCTCGCCAATTCTGCTCCAAAACTATCGTTGATCGCATAACTGGCTTTGCATTGTCAACTAGATATATGCGGAAGTCTATCTCGAGTTTTTAGGGGGAAAACTCCTAACCTTAATCAAAAAAACATCTGCATACCCATGGACTACTCTAACGGATCAAAAATCATCGATAAATACATAAAGTGATTCTAGGTAGCCAAGACAAACTAATCCCTTAGGATCGCACGAAATTTCGAGGGTATTGCCGAGGCAAGTTGAAAGTCTAACTATCCTCCTTTCACAATTACTAGCTAACTAATCCATGCCTAGAATCATCCCATAGACCATGAAACCAAAAACATAAGTATCTCAAATCCTTACAAACCAAAGATAAATGAGCCGAACCACAAATTGGATTTGAGACAATAATGGGATCCTCTACTATACAAGCTCTAGGATGCAGAGACTCAACTATGGAAGAAGATATAAACGAATGCGAAGCGCAAAAATCAAAAAGAGTACTAGCAGGATGATCAAGAAGAAAAACTAAACTTTTCAACAGAAACCATACTACCTCTCTTTCAGGTATGCTGGTGGTGAGAGCATGCACTTGCCTTCCGGAAAATCCTGTCTTTTGTTCTTGCCCTTGCTCTTAATTATACGACCCGTTATACCAAAATACAGATACTTCCTCTTGTTTTAGGTTTTACTATTCTTTTATCTGATCCGGTAACCTTCATCTCTAATACCAAGTGAAACACCCCACCTCCGTTAAGGTCACTCACAGAGGGAATGCATTAACTTCGGTGGAGAATTATAGGTAAAAGATGCAGATAAATTACAAGACAAACAAACAAAGTAGCGGAAAATAAAGTCATTTTACAAACAACTTAATTCGGTTAAGCTTTTACAACAATTTACTCAATCATACTTAAATGTAATACATAGAACTTCTGTCTTGATTTAAAAACTTCCAAGAATAAAAGAAGCATAAAAACAATGATATTCCCCGATAAAGCATGAACCAACCATCGCAGTGGAAGAGAGAGAGAGTCCAAAGCGATACACCAACTAATGTTCAAGCTTGGAAAGAGAAGAGGTCCAAGTTAGGCTGAGTTATTCCCTACCTGACTACCCGAGGGGGGGGGGGACGGAAGAAAATAGGCGAAAAACAAACTAGGTCAGACATAAGTTTGGTAAGTCCAGTGATCTTTCAACATGCAAACAAGATAAAGGATCATGACATGAATAAACCGAAAATAGGACAATACCATAAAAACAAGGTAACTAAAGACAAGATAAGTGCAATGTGAACTGAATGCGCTTCTACTTTTTCTCTACTTTGCTACTACTCTGTTAATCTGATTTCTACATTTATCTCTGCACCACCTAACTAGTGTCCCAACTTGTAATCTGTATAAAATGATAATCGTGATCCCAACCCCCGTAATTGTTGTAGCCTTCAGGTGTACATCTATCGTGAGGATTCCACCTCAATCATCCTAATTGCCATGAACATGTTAGATGTACCCTTACTACCCTATCGATCGGCTCCCTACTTGTATTCATGTTCCATGTGTCTGTGTCAATCGGCCCTCTCTTGCGTGTAGATACCCTGTGCTGCTCCCATCATAAGGTGTATCAATCCTTATGACAGCGACCCGACACGATTCAAGATGCACAGTGTATAACTACTTGTACCCAGGGCTTTCTTTTTCCCACTCCGGAGTATGTGCACGCCCGTAAACCGTCGGAACCTACACGGACGTACCCCCTGCCGCTGCTTTGACCGCTTATAATCGGCCCAATAATCGCGCACCACCCTGCCTAGTTCAGGGTACCGTAATACATCCATGTGGGTTACTGCTGAAATGGGTCCCCATTACTAGGGTTTCCTATTGGTTAAGTTTGTGGGTCTATATTTACTATTATTACCCACCAACCCGATATGTACTTAACCCTCCCATCGATTCAAGCGTTTTTAATAAACGGTTAAGTTTTGTGGGCCTATATGTACTATTATTACCCACCTACACGAGATGTACTTAACCCTCCTATCGATTCAAGCATGTTTATTTAATAGTTAAGTTTTGTGGGCCTATATTTACTAACATTACCCACCAACCCGATATGTACTTAACCCTTCCACTGATTCAAGCATGTTTATTTAATGGTTAAGTTTTGTGGGCCTATATTTACTAATATTACCCACCAACCCGATATGTACTTAACCCTCCTGCACATTACGCCATATTAGTTAAGTGTTGTCCGCTCATGTTAACTTAACCCACTCATTCATCATGTCATGTTGGTTAAGCATTTCTTATTAACCTGACCCTCCTTACTTATCATGTTGGATCGGTTAAGTGTTTCCTATTAACTTAACCCCGTTCGTTCATCAAGTTATATTGGTCAAGTGTTTCTTGTTAACTTAACCCCTTGTATTCATCTTGTTGTATTGGTTAAGTGTCATCAATCAATTCAAGTTAACTTAACCCACCTACGTGTCATGTTATTTTGGTTAAGTGTTGCCTTCTTGTGTTAACTTAACCCTACTACAAATCAAGTTATATTGGTTAAGTGTTGCCCTCTTATTTTAACTTAACATTTCCATAAATCAAGTTATATTGGTTAAGTGTTTCTAAATTTACTTAACCTCACCCACTTTTCTAATTAACATGTTATAAATGTTAAGTGTTCTAAATTTACTTAACCTCACCCACTTGTCTAATTAACATGTTATAATGTTTAAGTGCTCCAAATTTACTTAACCTCACCCACTTGTCTAATTAACATGTTATAACGGTTAAGTGTTCTAAATTTACTTAACCTCACCCATTTGTCTAATTAACATGTTATAACGGTTAAGTGTTCTAAATTTACTTAACCTCACCCATTAGTTTAGTTAACATGTTGAATTGGTTAAGTGTTTCCTTAATTGACTTAACCCTACCAATCTTGACTTAGCTTTACTAAAGCGCCAACCACTCACATTAGACAGGTGTTGTTGTAGTCACTGGATGTGCCGGTCGGTTCCGGGCAGTTTTACACCAAAACTCAGTCTAACCTCGGGTTCTTTTTGGGCTCAATGCACTAACCACCCACATTAGAAAGGTATTGTTGTGGTCACTGGATGTGCCAGTCGGTTCCGGGCAGTTTTACAGCACAACTCAGTCTAACCTCGGGTTAGGTATATTCGTCTTTTCTAAATTTACATATTTTTTATTTATGACAAATTCCATATGTAAATTATTCCTAATTTAATCATGCCATAATTATCCTTTTAATTATGCTCACAATTAATGGTATACTAAATATACCATTTCATGAACCAATCTATGCCATGTAATTTTTCATGTTTATCCTACATATTTACATGTAAATTATAAATCAATTATTGTCATGGCCCACTTTCCTTCTAAATCACGTTCAAAATTTTAGGTATATAGATTATACCATTTTCATGCCACTTATTATGCTTGTGTGTCAAACATGCCAATTACATGTAATTTCATGTTTTCCCCAACGTTACCCCTGTTGTACGTTCGCAAAATTACATAGAATGTTAGGCTCGATATTTTAGCCTAACTTATAAAACAAAAAGGGGAAAAGAGGAATTTTGCAACATTCCAACATCATACAAAAGTATGGATCTAACTACACATATATCACATGGATTTGGCATAGAACAATATACTCTTAACTATGAACTTGCAAATTTTATCTATGCAACATGAACCACAAGCATATGAATTTACATAAAACTATACAAGTTAAACTTGGCATGTAGCGGTGAACTTGCAAATTAGCTCTATCATAAAGGTATATGGATCTAACATATAAAGTTGTAGATCTAAACATATAAGGCCGTAGATCTAAACATGTATGCATAATGGCTTTAAACAGTTAGGCATAAACGACATGACTTAGCCTAAAACTTGTATGTATCATAATATCACCAAACTTACATATGATAATTTCATTCCCAAATTCCTATACAACATCATAAGTTTACTCACCAATTTCCACATAACATGATAGGTTCGATAGACCACAATAGTTCATAGGCATATATGGTAGAATAAACATGAATTAGCATCACATACAACTTGATACAATTCTATTTTACAAATCATGTCTTTAATTTATTCACATCTGAAAGATAACTACACTTACAATCAAAAGGAAAACTTGATTTCAGGGATCTGTATTCTGAAACTGAATTGCTCGCCTTTGATGCAGATCGTTGAATTCTCTTAGTTGAATTAGATTAGTTTTGATTTGATTTTGATATAGCTTCTATCTTTTCTTTGAGTTGAAAGAGATGATGACAATTCTAAGTTCACCATTGACGGCATGACGGCTCTAGGAATATTATTGTGTGGCTTAGGGTTTAGATTTAGGTTGCCTATATAGAAGTTTGATTTAATAGGAACCGCAGATTAACCTAGAGCAAATCAAAGCCATTTAGACAAGATAGAATAGCCACATCAGCCCTAATGACTCAGCAAAGAGTCCATCAGAACTAATCAGATGCCACATTTGCCTTAGAGCGAATCGGCCCACGGGTTGACAGCCAAACACCCTGAATCAACCCCTAGTCGACCCAGCAGAGCTCGGGTCGACCTCAAAAATGGGCCGGTTCGGATATTCCCCCTCCCGGTTCACTGTTTTGAACTTTTTTGTATATTTATTTATTTAATTTATATATATATATCTATATATATATTTTTCTCATATGTATACAAACTTCAAGGCTTAATAACTTCTTCATAAGGTATTCGCTTTATGCATAACAAATGTCTATATTGACCAAAATTTTGAGATGAACGTAATAGCGCAACCCATTTCACTTAATTCTTCTTCTAAAAATTAAGTGTTCTTGAATTTGTTAATTTTAATATTCTCAGAAAATTCGGGGTGTTACACTGACACTTTTGTAGAAGCAAGGAATTGGCTCAAGGAGGCGGTGGATTTCTTTGGAATTTTCGAAGTTGGCCATCATAGGAAGATTCAGTTAGCCATTTGAAAGAAGCAGTTTCATTCTGGTGGGAAGTGACACAAGCTAGGCGTCCAATGGAGACTTGGGATGATTTCCGACGGAGATTCGAAATAAAATTTCTTTCTCAAGTCGAGCAAAGTATGCAAATGGAAAGGTTTTTGGCGCTTAAGCAAGGAAGCACATCTATGAAAGAATATGTTAATAAATTCAATCAATTGGAGAGGTTTGGCTTGGAGCTAGTGAACACCCTGCACAAGGAAGATTTGAGGTTTGCTAGAGGATTGAATGGACCCCTCCATGGGTTGACTATGTCACATATTCCGATAGGGGCAATTTTTGAGAAACTAGTTGATATGGCATTAATGCACAAAGAAGATAAAGGTGGTATGGAAGAGGCTGAGGTTAAGGAAACACAAAATAAGAAAGTGTGGCCCAAGAAAGGACAACAACAATAACAACAAAAGAGGGCGGAAAGAATGACAAGGCTGAAGATAAGAGGAAATGTCATAATTGCAGACGCGAGGGTCATTTGGTCAAAGGCTGCAAAATGAGGAAAAATGCTTGTTTCATTGAGGTCTGACATTTTTCTAAGGGGTGCCCAAAAAAGAAAGGACAAGGTCAAAGGGCAGGATCTTCGAGAGGGCAAGTGCATGCTCTCATGGCCGGTGCACGAGATAGAGGTAGGAAAGTTTCTGTTGAAGATTTGATTTCTCTTTCCAATCATCCTATTAGAACTCTTTTTGATTCGGGCGCTTCACATTCTTTTATATCTGATTCTGTGGTTGAGTCTCTTCACCTTAGTAGTGGTATGGTTTTGGATCCCCTTGTTGTCTAAAACCCCATTGGGAGTACAGCTCATATGTCTATGATTTTTCTGGGTTTGAGACTATCTGTGTTAGGCGTCGAGTTTGAATGCGACACATATGTGCTTGGTTTCATGGGATATGGTTTGATTCTAGGGATGGATTGGCTAGCCATGTATGTGCCATTCTGGATTGTGAGTGGAGGGTCGTTAGACTTTTGACTTGCCTTGGGAGGACCCTCAAGATTTCTTGTGACCCTAAATGGTTTGTCATGCTTATTTTCCTAGAGTCGCTTGATGCATCTATCGATGATCTACGATCTATACCAGTAGTCTGTGAGTATCCTGATGTTTTTGAGGAGGTTCAGGGCTTACCTCTGAGGCACGAGATTGATTTTCGTATATACTTGGTGGAAAATGCAAAGCCAGTTGCATTGCCTGTGAGCCATATGGCTCCAAAAGAAAGGAGGGTGCTTAGCAAGCAAGTATGGGAGCTACTTGAGAAAGGGTTTATTAGGCGAAGCATATCTGGATGGGGTTCTCTGGTAGTATTCATCACTAAGGCGTATGGTTTGCTTTGTTTATCCATGGACTATAGAGAGTTAAATAAACTCACAAAGAAGAATAGGCACCCACTTCCGAGGATAGATGATCTGTTTGACCAACTTGTTGGCGCATCTGTTTTTTGTCGGTTAGACTTGGCCACAGGGTTCCATCAGTTGAGAGTGGCCGAGGGCAGTATAGATAAGACTGCTTTTATAACTCCAGATGGTTTCTTCGAGTGGCTCGTCATGCCTTTTCGGTTGACGAATGCACCCGCTTATTTTGTTAATATGACGAGTAGGGTGTTTTGGGAGTTTCTAAATAAGTTCGTTGGGGTCTTTGTTGATGATATCTTGATTTTCTCGAAAACCGAGTAAGAGCATGCCTTACATTTGAGGGAGGTTTTGAAAACTCTCCATGCACACAATCTTAAGGCAAAATTCTCCAAATGTCATTTTTTGTGAAAAGAAGTGATATTTCTAGGGCAAGTGGTCTCTATAGACGGGATAGCGCAGATCCAGCAAAGATGGTTGTAGTTCAAGATTGGCAGGTCCCAAAGAAGGCAACAGAGGTGAGCATTTTTCTTGGTTTAGCGGGCTATTATAGGAAGTTCATTAAGGACTTCGCAAAGATATCAGTCCCACTCACTAAACTGTAAAAAAGAATTTGGTTTTTTTCTTGGGATATAGAATATGACAATGCTTCTCAGCGATTGAAGAGGGATATGACAACAGCCCCAGTCTTGACTTTGCTTGATGGGAACAAGGTGTTCACAATATACATTGATGCATGTGGTATAGGGCTTGGTGCGGTTCTGATGCAAGAGGGAAGGGTAGTATGTTATGGAGGTAGTCAATTAAGAGTTCATGAGAAGAACTATCATACCCATGACTTGGAGTCGGTTGCCATAGTATTCACGCTTAAGACTTGGCATCATTATCTACTAGGAAAAAGGTTCGAGTTGTACACCGACCATAAATCTCCAAAGTACTTGCTCTCGTAGAAGGATCTCAATTTAAGGCAACAAAGATGGATGGAGTTCCTAGCGTCCTATGACTTTGAGATTGCTTATACCCCTGACTAGGGGAATGCGGTGGCAGACGCATTAAGTAAGCAAAGGATGATGCTTAGCCCTCTGTTTGTGGTGAGGAAAAGCTTGGAGTTTATATCGACTTTTGATTTTAGACCCTCCACCGAGTTTACACCTGGTTTATTGGCATCACTATAAGTAACACCCTGTAATTTTGACAACAATAAAAGAGGATAAATTAAATAATAATTAATTTAATATTCAGAATTAAGGGAAATGGAATGCGCCATTGCATCCGTCTCGAAATTAGACATTTGGTTTGCGTAAAATGGACACCATATGAAGAAGTTATGAAGGTTTAAAGTTTGTATACATGTAAGACAATTATATATATACATATATATATATATATATCAGTTCAAACGTGTCTAGAAAACCAAATATCAGTTCAAATTTTGAAAATCCCATAGGCGGTAAAAATTCCTGCCCCAGGGTTGTCGACCCCATAGTAAGGGTGTCGACCTCATAAGGGGGGTTGACCCCCCTAGGGCTGAGTTGGCAGTCGATCTCTAGGGGCTGGCAGCTATAAATAAAGGTTCATTTCTCTTGTTTTCTTCACTGGAAATCAATGGAGGCCAAACGATGCTGGTGCCTGAACTTAAACGAATTCTTTTCTTCTACAACTATCAACTAGAGCTAATCAGTTAGAGAATCGAGTATAGATTCGAGATTCAACACCAACAATTTCTATATATTCTAAAATCCAAACATAGTGAGTTATTTACTTTTAGATTTAAATGATTAAAAGTAATACGTGATATGACTGTGATTTGGATATGTTATAAATTGTGAATCTATGATATTCTTAGATCTTAACCTTTATCATGCTAGATCTATTTTTATAGATCTAATTCTCTTGGGTTAATTAATCATGTCACATGTGTGGATCTTAACCTTTATTTATATTTGTGGTTAGTTTGGATCTGTCATTATTTGGATAGTTAGAATCTTGTTTAGATCTTATTCTCCCTCTAGATCATCTTGTACCTATCAGGTGGTGGTTAATTTAGATCTGTCCTTAATTGGACATGTGAATCCTTATTTAGATCTATTCAAGCCTATTAGGACATCTTTATTATGTTAGATCTAGTTTTATCATCACCTGTTCACTAGATCTGTTTTTATGTCCACCTTATTATTGCGCCAATTATAAGTCTATGCCAGTATATATATTTATGCCAGTTATGTTAGAATAATCACTATTGTCATCTTCCCATCACCTTTCCCTTTTTGTTTATGGCCAGGCTACTTTCTAGCCCGGGCATGACGCAAAATATATGCAAATGCGTTAGTTAGGGAACGAGAGTAAACATTATTATTGACATAACTTGAATAATGAATGTGAATTTGGACATATTATCCACTATGAACATAATTGGGGAAAAAGGGGCATGAAAACTAAAACCTATAATGACATAGGTGAAAAATTGAATAATAATGAATGCCTAGGATCACAGTAATTAGAAACTGTAACTGCACTTATGACATGAGGTTAGATTGCAATGGTAGTGGAAGTCTGCCTAGACCCGACCGACATATCCAGCAACAACAAATGTTGAATCTAATGTGATGGGTCTAAGTTCACAAATACGAGACGGGCTAAGGCACGAGTTTAGGCCCAACTTGTGGAAGAAGTCTGCCGGACCCGACCGGCATATCCAGCATCCACAAGTCGTAGGCCTAATGTGGGAGGTCTAGCCCATTATAAACCATAAATGGACACGGTAAGGAATTGATATACTTAACATCCATTGGGATTAGGTGAACATAAACATGAATAGGGGTTAAGTAAACTTGGTTGAACAATGGGAGGGTTAAGTTAAGTATATCTGAGATGGACTGGTAATATTTAAATATAGGCCCACAAAACTTAACTAATTGGGGGTTATGTAAGCATAACCAGTAGAAAGATTAGGGTTATATAATTAAAGACACCTTTTAGGGTAAATATAACCTATGGGGGGGATACAAGACAAAGGGTAGAGCTTGTATCATATTGTGTGGGACCCGTTTCAGTCAGTAACCCGGAGTAGATATCAAACAAAGTACTTCGAACTAGGTCGGAGAAGAGGCACGCTTACTGAACTGATTGTAAGAGATCCAAACGTGGAGGACGGCGTGGGCGGCGTAAACCGACCGGGTCATGTGCGTGCATGGGCCGGGTAGAGGGGGATAAACGACCGTGACACCTATAGATAGGGGGCTGTGCATATCAGCGAAGGGTTGCCACTTTAGGATGCGATACATCCTATGGTGAGGCCGACATAGAGTATCTACGCGGATTAGGGAGCCAATCGATTAGGGTAGTAGTTAGGGTACATTTGGACGTATGCCTAAGTCTACCACCTTATAGTGGAAGGGATCATCTCATTCTGGATATACTAGTAATAGTGCAGAGTAATCATTAGCGAAGCATATACACCCTATCCTGTTTACCATGTCATACCTGCCTTTTATGTAGTTATCTCTCTCTTATCCACTTTATATGCGTGTCATGCTACTTTTATTTATTTACTTGCTAAAAGTAACTGGACTCGCCATACTTTATGTCTGACCCTTTTTGTTTCCTCTTCTTTCTATCCGTTTCCCCCCAGGTTCTCAGGGCGGGAACACTCTGGCTTGACCGTGATTCTGCTTGCATTTTTCTGGAGCTTCTTAGATGTATGGCTCAAGCTCCTATCCTTGTTGCTATGTCTATATTTTGTTTGAGGAATTTTTCTTCTTTCATGTACTCTAATGTTTTAAAGTACAAGACAATAGTTTTTATGTTGTAATGGTTTTTTGTGTATTTCAGACATGTGATTTTTTTGAACCACGATGCTTTATTATAAATAAATTTCAAATTCTGTTGTTATTTTATATATGTCTTGTAATATTTCTGTTTCTGTTTACCTATAACGGTTCACGAAACTTAATGCAGTCCCTTTGTGAGTGACATTAACAGACGTGGGGGTGTCACACTATAGGTGTGACCTACTCTTCTGGATCAGATAGGAACTTCGCAGCTAGATGACCCACAGCTAGTAGATATCTTGGATAGGCTCACTAGAGGGGAGACTTATAGTCACCTTAGTAGATATTCCACGGATGATAGAGGGTGGCTGTGACAAGATGGAAGGCCTTTTGTTCCCCAAGTTGGGAGTTTGTTAAAGACAGTCCATGAGGAAGCCCATCATTCTAGGATGACCATTCATCCAGGCGGTGATGAGATGTATAGGGATATGAAGAGGGTTTTCTTTTGGGTTGGGATGAAGAAAGATGTGGTAGAGTTTATTTCTCGATGTTTGATTTTCCAGCAAGTTAAGGCTGAGCAAAGGAAGCCCGGTGGTTTACTTCATCCTTTGGAAGTCCCACAGTGGAAGTGGGAGGGCGTCTCGATGGATTTCATTGATGATTTTCCTAGATCAAGAAAGGACAACACTAGTATTTGGGTCATAGTGGACAGACTTACTAAGAGTGCTCGTTTCATTCCTGTTAAGAGTAAGAGGACAACAACATTGTTGGCAGCAGTTTACCTTCGTGAGATAGTCTGTCTGCATAGAGTACCTTTCAGTATAGCGAGTGATCGTGATCCCATATTCACCAGTGAGTTTTGGAGGAGCTAGCAAGAGGTATTAGGTACACAGATGTGTTTGAGCACGCTTATCACCCTCAGACCGATGGACAAACGGAAAGGGTGAATAGAGTTCTTGAGGATCCTTTAAGGCTGTGTATCCTAATCTTCGGAGGGACTTGGGAAGAGCATCTTCCTTTAGTAGAGTTCGCCTACAACAATAGTTATCAGGCTTGTATTGGGATGGAACCCTTCGAAGCATTATACGGACGACCCTGTTGGTCACCAACTTATTGGTAGGAATCTGCAAGAAGACTTCTACTTGGACCTGAGATGGTTAGAGAAACCTCAGAAAAGATTGATCTTATCCGCAGGTGTATGAAGACAGCTCAGGACATGCAGAAGTCCTACGAAGATAGGAGAAGGATTGACATTAAGTTTGAGCTGGGAGGCATGGTTTTCATCAAGGTATCACCCTTGAGGAATGTGGTTCGTTTTGGATCTGTAGGGAAGTTGGCACCAAGATTTGTAGGGCCATTTCCAATAACAGAAAGGATTGGCCAAATGACCTATAGAGTAAAGCTACCAGATTGAATGTCTGGGATTCATGATGTTTTCCACGTTTCTTATTTACGGAAGTGCTTGCAGGATACAGCAGAAGTAGTTGAGCCGAGTATGCTTGAGGAAGTAGAGGTGGAACAGGAGGTGATAGTTAGACGACCGTATTCTAGGATCAGAATTTAAGAAGCTACACAACCGAGAGGTCAAGTTGAAGTAAGTACAGTGGGGAGATAACCAAGAGGATGTAACTTGGGAGACCGAAGACAAGATTCGCGCTTTGTACCCTTTTCTTTTCAAGGGGATGTTCTTAACTTCTTTTTCCAAACTTTTATTTATGCTTGTTTCTATCTTTTGAGTATGTCTTATCGACCAATCTTTGACCTTTAGGTAGAAATCCCATGGATGTTAACATGTGTTTGAGACATGTTATACTTGATGGATGCAAGTGGATGCAAGTGTTTGCTTGTGGTTGCTTGTGGATACATATACATACACATACACATTAGGCACTAGATCAGCTCAATCACTCTCATATTGCATATGGATGCATGTGCATATTTTTCTTCTTTTAATGGATGAAAGTGGGTGTATCATCATATGGATGTTGCATTTGGATGAATGGTTACACACACATATAAAACTTACATGTTAAATAGAATTATTTGCATACATGTTGGATTCATGGCACTAGCATACATTGCATTGAGAAGGTCAATTGAATCAGTAGACCGCCTGATCTTTCGTATTAGTATTGGGACATATACACACACCTTGAATATGCTCATATAAGCACTAGAAATATTTTAAGGACAATTGATGCCTGTGATTGATGGATGAGTAGATAGTTGATTGATGTCAGGATATGCATTCTTCTTCACTTGGAAATTTCAGAGACGAAATCCTTTGAGTAGGGGAGAATGTAACACCCTGTAATTTTAATAAACACTGTAATGATAAACTAAATAATACTTAATTAAATATTGAAAATTAAGTAAAATGGACCGCGCCATTGCGTCCGTCTCGGAATTCTGCTTGAGATAGACTCCTAGTTTACATAAAACGAACATCGTATAAAGAAGATATAAAGGTTTGAAGTTTATAAACATATAAGCCACTTATATATAAATAAAATAAACCCAAAATTTCAAAAAAGTTCTAAATATTTACAAAACCAGAAGCGGGAATCAGAATCTTTGGGGGTCGACCCTAACATAGGGGTGTCGACCCATGGATCGACACCCATACAGGGGTGTTGACACCATGTCGACACCTCCTCCAGATCCAAGGCCAATTCAGTTCTGCGTATGGGGACTTATTTTCTGACCAGATTCGTTGACCTTAGGCTATAAATAGGACCTCATTCTCATTGGTTTTATTCATCTAAATCAATGGCGACAACGAGGTGCTTCCCCTACTTAATCTGATCTAGCCTATTCTTCTTCAACAATAAGTTATACATATTCATAGATCTGTGCTTCATCATCTACGATTAATTCTCTGCTCTTTAGATCCAATCATAGTGAGTCTATGTTATTTTTAGATATAAACACTTAAAAATGTAATCCTGACATGCCTATAAGTTTGGATCTAAGCCTATGCCTATTAGTAATCTAAAATCACAACAGACCCGTCATTACTTGTATATCTGATTCACCATTAAGATCTCAGTATGCCTATTCATGATATCCCTATTTTGTGAGTTGCCTAATCATGTCACCATATGCTTATTATGCTAGTTTGCCTAATCATGTCACTATGCCTATTGTGATAACCCCAAACTCCCGTAGTATGAAAGTAAGGATAATCATTGGAATATAACACATAAACAATAACAGCAGAACAGAAGTATATAATTATAGTGGATAATGTACATCAAATTACACTGTAAATAATATATCATCAGAGTTACACAACATAATAGGATCATACTTAGTACATAATACAGTTTTCAACTTAATATAAAATGTCTGCCGCGGAATCATACATAATATTCTAAATGAAGTATGAATAGCATAATAGAAATGATAGGATTCATCTACAGCTCCATAGCTATCCAGAATGAGTCTGCTAAAACCTAAATACAAGGTTGCCCGTGTGGAAAGAGGGCACTTGAGTTTGCAAAGTGAAACAAACTACGAGTCAGTCATGAGACTGGTATGAGAAATCTACTTAACCTATTTAATAATAAGATTAATCACAGGACCACGCCGCTAACGCGGAACAGGTTTACTCCATTGGATTGCAAGTGCATAAATAAAGTAAATCGTTAAACAATGCAATGCCTTTTAGAAAAATGAACCATTATAAGACTCAAGTCCCATCACACAATGCAACGCAAATTGGAGGATAAAGTTTTACCTTATAATGGTCACAAATGCTTGATACGATAAAGCAGATTGATATATTTATTAGTGTAAATATGTTTTCAAAAACATTTCAATCATAATGTATCAATCATAGACGACATAAATACCATATACAATGTCGCCAAATATAGGTTTACAATCAAAACCGTATGGTGTTATATAGGAAGTTGGATTTCCATCATGAACCAAGGCAAGGGATCGTCCTTACCGAATTCGAGACAATCTAGCCTATCATGTCTCAGGATACAGCCGCAACTGCACCTAGGAGCCACATGGCTGGTCTAAAACTAATGTTAGTGGATTATATATATTTCCTGAACAATACGTCTCCCCGCCCTATGGGGCGTAAATAAAGAGGCACTAGGGACTCCAATCCGAGGTACCTCGCTTTCCATCATCCATATAAGTAAAAATGTCTGGGCACTTCTAGCTAGAAAGAAACGCATGTTCTCCTTGGATCCTTCTCCCGTTTCTTGTTCATACCGGGGTGTGAGACTCGTGAAGTAACGCTATACACAAAGCTATGCTAAATAAATCTATGTTTTGATCATCAAGCACAAGGCTCTGCTTTTAAACAATAAGCCTTGATCATTTACAACTTGGCATGCCACACTGACAATTCAGGCCGTGCGACTGATGTCTGCCAATATATAACCTCTGAGCTCGCATGTCCCAGAGAAGGATGTTAAGCAAGAGAATAAATTCTCTGCTACCAAACAGATATATATTAAATAGATATCAATCAGCACAGAATAAAATCCAATGTCAGACATACATCCATTTACAAGTCCGTTATGGGTCTGAACGAAACCCGAGACACCTTATTCCTCGTTCCATATGTCCAATACGGAAGAGAGGCTCTAGCATATCCGGACAATCAACAAGTACGTCTGGACAACTACCACTATGAACCTTTCAAGGCAGCAACTCCAATCAAAGGCATCGGTAGTCATCCATTCGATGCGAAGATCACAGGTCTTCAATCACCATCTTCAATTCTTCGACTTCCAGTCGTCGATCAATTGTTTGAAATGAGAATTAACTCAGCCTTTTCAAATAATTCGTGAATATATATAATTTAAATCATTTCTTTTCAATCCGTATTGTTTGTAATATTTTATAACGATTTATCGCTATTTTTATTTATATAAAAATAGTCATTTTTAATTTAACGATGCTTCAGGTCATTACATGGCTTTGGCGCTGTTTTCATCGAAATTTGATTTGCACATTTCTCAAAATCTATCCGTAGGATCTTAGCAAATTATATATCGTTGAAAATATCTTTCCAAAATGAACCCAATGGTTTCAGTTTTCGGAAAATTCGACAGTCGGATCTCTCGGTATAATCGTTTAAAGTTACGATTCCAAATCGCGAAATTATATTTTTATATATATGTAAATTAATTCGTTCGACGATTACAAACCATTTTCTCTCTACCATATAATTAACACCATTTTACTGAATCATAATTTCATTAAAATGTAATTTTAATGTGAAACACGTTTCCATTTCAACATTGATTTCTTTTATATATGAAATCATATATTACGTTAAAAATGTAATTTTTAATGTCATAAACAATTTCATTTCAACATTGATTTCTTTTGTATATGAAATCATACATTATGTTAAAAATGCAATTTTTAATGTCATAAACAATTTCATTTCAACATTGATTTCTTTTATATATGAAATCATACATTACGTTAAAAATGTAATTTTTAATGTCATAAACATTTTCATTTCAACATTGATTTCTTTTGTACATGAAATCATACATTACGTTAAAAATGTAATTTTTAATGTCATAAACAATTTCATTTCAACATTGATTTCTTTTATATATGAAATCATACATTACGTTAAAAATGTAATTTTTAATGTCATAAACAATTTCATTTCAACATTGGTTTCTTTTATATATGAAATCATACATTACGTTAAAAATGTAATCTTTTTAATCAATCATACATTGCATTAAAATTGTAATCTTTTTATTTAATTTTTATTACATGGAAAATGTAATATTTTTATTTATTCTTGTATTACATGAAAAATGTATTATTTTTCTTTATTCTTGTATTACATTGAAAATGTAATCTTTTTATTTATTCTTGTATTACATGAAAAATGTAGTCTTTTTATTTATTCTTGTATTACATTCTTTTTATTTATTCTTATATTACATTGAAAACGTAATCTTTTTATTTATTCTTGTATTACATTGAAAATGTAATCTTTTTAATCATTCTTTTATTACATGAAAAATGTAATCTTTTTTATTTATTCTTTTATAACAATGAAAATGTAATCTTTTTATTTATTCTTGTATTACATTGAAAATGTAATCTTTTTATTTATTCTTGTACTACATTGAAAATGTAATCTTTTTATTTATTCTTGTATTACATTGAAAATGTATTCTTTTTATCTATTCTTTTATTACATTGAAAATGTAATCTTTTTATTTATTCTTTTATTAAATGAAAATGTAAAATTTAAATGTTAACACATCTTTAACAATACCACTTTCTTTTTTAATGATTCATTTATATTGGAAATGTAAATTTCAATGTAAAAACGTTTCTGTTTAAAAATGATTTTTTTTTATGTTATGTTCTCATTTACCTCAAAAATGTAAATTTCAAAGCAAACGCCTTTTTACATAACAACGGTCATTTTTAATGTTTCATTTACAATAAAATTGTAAATTTCAAAGTAAAGACATTTTATATAACCATGGCCATTTTTAATGTTTCATTTACAATAAAAATGTAAATTTCAAAGTAAAGACATTTTATATAACTGTGGTCATTTTTAATATTTCATTTACAATAAAAATGTAAATTTCAAAGTAAAGTCATTTTATATAACTATGGTCATTCTTAATGTTTCATATACATTAAAAAATGTAAAATCTAGTGTAAATATATTTTTATTTAACAAATCACCATTTTTGACTTACAACAAAAATATGAATTTTATGTCGACATAATGATCATTTTCATATTCACACACATATATATATATATATATATAAAATAAAAATCTAATTTTCATATTATTCAAACAAATTTATATAACAACATGAATATTTTATAACACAAGAAAATTTCAGAAAATTTCGGCAGCATAACGGCTGGGTAATTAAAACCGGCACCGTCCCTAGTACGGCTCCTCGAGCTAATAATGCCTCGCGGCTATACAAGGGTTATATTTTTCCTAATACAATTTTTTCTACATAATTGAATTTTCCACAAACACGATCGATTTCGTTTCAATCACAACCAATCACAAAAAATCAACCAATTCCACATCACAATACAATCAAGTCGTCCATGGTTTGTGGATGACGGGTGTCGGGAGTTTCTAAACTCCGTCTGCAACCTAATATAAATTTTATTTATTTAATTTGGATTCATAAATCTCACATTGCTTTATATTTCTTCTAAAATTGTAGAATGCTCCAAAAATTTGGCGGTCTCTTCCGAAATGTAGATCTCGATTTTACGGTCCTATTGTTTCCTGTTTCATCGAATTTCGTTATCGTATGAGCAAAATATGATTTTATGAAGTTTGTTAACAATTTAAATATAATAATTAAATTAATTAAATAAATAAAATAACCTTCTTCTATATACAGATTATACGGACGACGATTTTCGTTTTTGGTTCCAACTAGGGTTTGATTTTTGCTTCCAATTGGTGGAGATTTGAGTCGATCAGACTACGCCTCGTCGACGAGTCAGGGGAGGCGCACCAACGTTGGGTGTAGGGCCCAGCTCGGTGCCGGAACGGGGCGGGATTCCAGCCGAACGTCGGTGGGTTTCGAGAGGCAGATCTCGAAGTATGTGCCATAAGGGAGGATGAATCCGATATGGAATTAAAGCTGGAAGAAAACTCCACCAAATCCTCAAAAGAATCGTTGTATTTCGTGGAGAGAATCAAGAGTTATAAGAAGGAGAAGAATCGAGCCGCGTTGGCCATTGGTTACGAGGGCGGCGGCCTTAAAATTAGATTAGGGTTCGTAATGTATACGCGTATTTATACGTATTCCTATTTTTACTTTTATTTTATTTAATTCTTTTTAATTTCAATATAATTCCTGTATCGCTCCTAACTCCAAATCAAACCCAACGAGTATCACCGCTAGCTAAATACCCCATTCCGGACACAATGGAATATGTTACATAGTCCCATTCGACTATTCCGATCAGTTTTTCTTCAAATTAATATATAAAACATTTAATTATTTAATTTTGATCGTACATTTTAATTTACCGAGGCTACATACTAACTCCAAAAATTCCCAAAAATAAATCTAGCTATGTTTTGACGATACGGTCCTAACAACATTAATTTCGTCGAATTTGGAGACCGTTTGAATAATGGTCATTTTCTGGTCAATCCAAATTGACCGAAATTGACAAAACACATTTTCTTATGCCACGCTCACAAATTAATTCCAAAAATTATGAAAATTGGAATCTTGCAATAATTTGACATTCCGGATCCAACTAGGGTGGTTTCGTCAAAAACGGAGGTCGTTTGCAAAATGGCTATTTATACGGGCTATATATTATATTAAATTCCATAGCGACCATTCTGAATATTTAACTGGCCATAAATTTTTATTCCTGCTTTGAAATTTCAATTTTTCAGATTCGCTGGAAAGATATTTTTAAATAGATTCTAATATTTTTGGTTTCACAAAAATCCAATTTTTTTTGCATCCTGTACATTCAGTCAAAGTTCGAATTCAAAATTTCAAACTGCCGCGCTATTTCTAACTCCTTTTAAAGTTAAAATAAATATATTCATTCTAACTTCGATTTAAAAAAAAATTAATCGTTATTTTTTAAAATAAATTATTTTAACTATTCAAAATTCAATAGAATAGCCAAAATAAAAAAATTAAATTGGTTCTGATTTTCCGGGTTGTTACAATCTACCCCACTTAAAAAAATTTCGTCCCTAAAAAGGAAACAACGGTAAAGTAGGAAACAAAACGGAAAATGCAAAATATTGTAAATGTACCTTCCACTAGAGCTAATCAGAGATATCCACTTTGCACGGGGGATAAGCCTGTTTGATGCTATCCTTGGTCTCCCATGTACAGTCTCTAGGATCTCCGCTCCACTGCACTTTGACAAGATGAATTCTTTTGTTCCTCATTGCCAATGATCTTTATCAGCTCCCTTCTTACTGATAAGCTCAGTATAATCTCCAAATCTTGCTGTGCATCTTCCTCTATAATCAGATCTGGATTATGTACATTCCTCCGAAATTAAGACACATGGAATACATCATGTACCCCTGGTAACTAGTCAGGCAACTGAACCTTGTAAGCGAGAGCTCCAATTCTTTCTAGAATAGGGAATGGACCAATGAATCTCGGTGCCAACTTCCCAGTCTTTCCAAAACGAACTACTCCTCTCAATGGGGAAACTCTTAAGTACACATAATCGCCAACAACAAATTCTAAATCCCTTCTTCTTGAATCTGCATAGCTCTTCTGTCGGCTCTGAGCAGTTAGCAGTCACTTCTTAATAAAATCACCTTTGTCTGAAGCTTCACGAATCATTTCCGAATCCAATACTAGTCTATTGCCTGGTTCAACCCAAAATGCAGGAGATCTACAAGGCCTGCCATATAATGCTTCAAATGGCGACATTTGCAAACTTGCTTGGTAACTGTTATTATAAGATAACTCAACCAAATGCAAGTGGTCTTCCCATGACCCACCAAAATCGAGAATACATGCCCGCAACAAGTCTTCCAGCATATGGTTCACCCTCTCAGTCTGGCCATCTGTTTGAGGATGATATGCGGTGCTCAGATTTAACTTAGTTCCCAGCTCTTCTTGGAATGCTTCCCAGAATTTACTAGCGAATATCGGATCACGATCACTAACAATGCTACTGGAAACTCCATGTAGTCGGACAATTTCTTTGAAATAAATTTTCGCCAGACTTTGAGCTGTTCTAGTTGATCTAACAGGAATAAAATGGGCGGTCTTCATGAAATGGTCTATGATCACCCAATTACTTTCGTTGCCTTTCCTGGTTCGGAGCAAGCCATCAATAAAATCCATGGAGATTTGATCCCACTTCCAATTTGGAACCTCTAGTGGTTGTAACAAGCCGGTAGGTTTTTGCTGATCACTCTTGACTTGCTGGCAAGTAGAACACCTATTGACATAAATGGAAATGTCTCTTTTCATAGACTTCCACTAGAACATGCGCTTGAGATCATGATACATCTTACTCACCCCTGGATGAATATAAAGCATGGATTTGTGACATTCATCCATTACTTCTCTTCTGAGCTCAGGAATATTCGGAACACAAATTCGGCCTTTTAACCTCAGAACTCCCTTGTTATCAATTTGGAAACTCGAGGGTTCACCTTCCCGAACCCTTTTACTAATTATCTGGATAAATTCATCATCTTTCTGAAGAGAAGAGATTTTGTCAATTAATGAAGTTGTAATGATAAGACTAGCGATGATAAGATTGGCGATGACCGCATTCTTCTTGCTGAGCGCATCAGCTACAACATTGGGTTTCCCTGGAGTATACAAGATGCCTAGATCATATGCCACAAGAAATTCTAACCAACATTGCTACCTCAAATTCAAGTCCCTTTGGGTGAACAGATACTTCAAGGATTTGTGATCTGTATATAATTCGAACTTCTCACCCAAAAGATAATGCCTCCATATCTTTAAAGCAAACACAATGGCCATCAACTCAAGATCATGAGTGGGGTATCTCTTCTCATGCAGCTTCAACTGATGGCTAGCATAAGCAACTATTTGCCTCTTTGCGTTAACACCGCACCAATACCTTCAATAGAAGCATCAGTATAAACGGTCAAATCTTGATTACCGTCAATAATGGTCAACACGGGAGTAGTGGTCAACCTCAATTTCAGCTCTTGGAAAGCTGCCTCACATTCAGGTGTCCAATTAAACTTTGTATGCTTCTTTGTAAGCTTCGTTAATGGAAAAGATCTTTTCGAGAAATCCTTAACGAATTTCCGATAATAACCAGCCAATCCTAGGAAACTTCTTACTTCTGTAGGCGTGTTAGGCTACTTCCAATCTTGAATGGCTGTGATTTTGCTAGGATCCACTGAAATTCCTTACTTCGATGCTACATGACCGAGGAAATTAACTTCTTCTTGCCAGAATATGCATTTAGAAAATTTGCCTTTTAATACATTCTTTCTCAGAATTTCCAAAACTTCTTCCAAATGTTTTTCATGCTCGACAGTGGATTTAGAAAACCAGCACAAATTTGTTCAAGACATCGCGAAATACTCTGTTCATTAGATCGACAAAATAAGCAGGAGCGTTACATAAGCCGAACGGCATTACTAACCACTCATAAAATATGTATGGACCTCTGAAAGCTATCAAAGGAACACACTCTTTTGCAATCCGCAGTTGATGCAAACCTGTAGCTAGGTCCATTTTAGAAAATACTTTCGCTCCATTCAAACGATCCAATAATTCATCTATACGAGGCAATGGATATTTATTCTTGAGCATCTATTTGTTGAGGTCTCGGTAGTCCACACATAATCCGAGGGTACCATCTGACTTTGGAACAAACACTACTACTGCACCCCAATTTGAAAAACTAGGCCTGATCAGACCTTTCCACAAAAGTTGTTTAGTTTGATTGCCCAATTCTTCGTTCTCTTTCCATGCCATTCTTCGAATAGGATGCACAACTGGCCTTGCATTCGGAACAAGATCGATTCTGAAGTCAATTTCTCTTCGCGGAGGTAAGCTATCAACTTCTTCAAACACATCCACATAATTCTTAACAACAGGAATATCCTCAATGGCAGTGGGAGAAACCTCAAGAGCAGCCTAAAATTCTTTTCTGTCTGATCTTAGCCTAAGCAGGGTATAACAACAATGGCAAGCTTTGTTTTAATGCTGACAACTCTTTCTGCACATCTAACCTCGGCTTTATGTTCAGTTAGCCAATCCATCCTAAGAATGTTATCAAATTCAGAAAAATCCATTACAATCAAGGTACAAGGAAACCGATAATGGGAAAAAGAGATGGGAACTTTACAATACAAACTAAGAACAAGAGAACCACCGATTAGATTATGAATTTTAACTGATTCTTTCAGATTCTTTAATTTTAGATTTAGCTTCTTGGCTGTATTACTCGAGATGAAGCTTTGCGACGCGCCCGTATTAAACAATACCGTAACTGGAATATTATTGACAGTGAGCGTGCCTTCCAAAACATCTAGCCTTTGCTGACTAGTTGAGGATGTTTGGAACATCTGCCATGCTATTGATTTGAGCTTCTTTTGTTGCTTTTGAAAGCTGGCAATTTTGCTTTACATGACTAGCCTGATGGCAAAGATTGCATTCTCTGTTCTCTTGGGACTTCTTATTAGATTTAGATCCATTCTTCCTTTGTTTCTTCGACGATTTGCAATTTCTTACCGAATGCCCTTGCTTATTACACTTGAGACATACGACTGTCTTTACCTTTTTCTAACCAACTTTAGGCTTTTTACTGACCTCAGGATTCGTACTTGCCTCAGGGCTATCAGTTTTAAACTTCCTTTTGCTGTTAGAGCTGCCTTTCGCTTCATCTTCCCAACCATGTTGCTTATCAATGTACTCATAGCAATAAGCCATTTGTATCATCTCAGAAAATGGGAGATTCATATGAGCAAGTACTCTACCTTTGTATTTTTTTTTGAAGTCCTTTGATAAATCTCATATTCTTCCTTATAGGATCTCGAATTAGTTCTGGAGCAAAGCGAGAAAGTTCATTGAATTTATTCTGATATTCCTGGATGGTCATATCCCCTTGTTTTAGATTGTAAAACTCACCATATAGCTGCTCAGTTGCTTATGGAGGGATAAATCTTTCTTTGAACATTTCTTTAAATCTATCCCAGGTAATATTATCTTCTGGATTTTCCTCAGTAAAAGTTTCCCACCATATTAAAGCTTCGCCTTTGAGTGCTCAAGATGTAGTAATCTTTTCTAATCATCTCTCAGTTTTAAGCCTTCAAATATTCTCTCAAAAGAACGCATCCATGCTTATGTTTCAATAACGGATTCTTTGCCCGAGAATTGTACTCCACCCAGATCTCGATACTTCATTACTAGAGCTTCTAGATCCAGTTTTGGTTGTGGGAGCACAATTGGCTCATTAGATTGTTGAACCATAAAATTACTTCTTTTGTTTCTGTCACTCATTTCTACTATGTCTGAAAATAGCAGACAAAGAGTCAGGCCAACAGAAAAGATATTGTAAAGTATAGAGACATATATTTAAATGTAAATGAATCTATGGGGGGTGTATTTTATTTTGCTATACTCATTCTAGGACATTAATGAGTTATTCGCCTTAGAATACTACTGATTCTATTTCTGTCAAGTTTGTTAATATGTTATATTCCGAGCTAAGTTTAACCAAAGCTTTGATACCAACTGTGATAACCCCAAACTCCCGTAGTACGAAAGAAAGGATAATCATTGGAATATAACACATAAACAATAACAGCAGAACAGAAATATAGAATTACAGCAGATAATGTACATCAAATTACAATGAAAATAATATATCATCAGAGTTACACAACATAATAGAATCACACTTAGTACATAATACAGTTTTCAACTTAATATTAAATGTCTGCAGCGGAATCAAATATAATATTCTAAATGAAGTCTGAACAACATAATAGAAATGATAAGATCCATCTTCAGCTCCATAGCTATCCTAAATGAGTCTGCTAAAACCTGAATACAAGGCTGCCTGTGTGGAAAAAGGGCACCCGAGTTTGCAAAGTGAAACAAACTATGAGTCAGTCATTGGACTGGTATGAGAAATCTACTTAACCTATTTAATAATAAGGCTAATCACAGGACCACGCCGCTAACGCGGAATGGGTTTACTCCATTGGATTGCCAGTGCATAAATAAAGTAAATCATTAAACAACGCAATGCCTTTTAGAAAAATGAAACCACTATAAGACTCAAGTCCCATCACACAATGCACGCAAACCGGAGGATAGATTTTTACCTTATAATGGTCAAAAATGCTTGATACGATAAAGCAGATGATATTATTATTAGTGTATATATGTTTTCAAAAACATTTCAATCATAATGTATCAATATAGACGGCATAGCTACCATATACTATGTCGCCAAATATAGGTTTACAATCAAAACCGTATGGTGTCGTATCGAAAGTTGGACTTCCATCATGAACCAAGGCAAGGGATCGTCCTTGTCGAATTCGTGACAATCTAGCCTACCATATCTCAGGATGCATCTGCAACTACACTTAGGCGCCACAGGGCTGGTCCACAACTAATGTTAGTGGATTATATATAATTCCTGAACAATACATCTCCCCGCCCTATGAGGCGTAAATAAAGAGCCACTTGGGACTCCAATCCGAGGTACCTCGCTTTCCATCATCCACATAAGTAAAAATGCCTGGGCTCTATACCATGACACTACTTCTAGCTAGAAAGAAACACATGTTCTGCCTGGATCCTTCTCCCGTTTCTTGTTCATACCAGGGTGTGAGGCTCGCGAAGTAACGCTATACACAAAGCTATGCTAAATAAAGCTGTGCTTTGATCATCAACCACAAGGCTCTGCATTTCAATAATAATCGTTGATCATTTGTATCTTGGCATGCCACATTGATAATTCAGGCCATGCGACTGATGTCTACCAATATATAACCGCTGAGCTTGTACGTCTCAGAGAAGGGTGTTAAGTAAGAGAATAAATTCTCCGCCACGAAACAGATATATATTAAATAGAAATCAATCAGCACAGAATAAAATCCAATGTTAGACATACATCCATTTACAAGTCCTCTCTAGGTCTGAACGAAACCGGAGACACCTTATTCCTCGTTCCATATGTCCAATACGGAAGAGAGGCTCTTGCATATCCGGACAATCAACAAGTACGTCCGGACAACTACCACTGTAAAACTTTCAAGGCAGCAACTCCAATCAAAGGCATCAGTATTCATCCATTTAATGTGAAGATCACTGGTCTTCAATCACCGTCTTCAAATCTTCAACTTATAATCATCGATCAATTATTTGAAATGAGAATTAACTCGGCCTTTTCAAATAATTCACGAATATATATAATTTAAATCATTTCTTTTCATTCCATATCGTTTATAATATTTTATAATAATTTATCGCTATTTTTATTTATATAAAAATAGCCATTTTTTATTTAATGACGCTTCAGGTCATTATATGGCCCTGGCGTTGTTTTCATCGAAATTTGATTTACACATTTCCCAAAATCTAACCATTGGATCTTAGCAAATTTTATATCGTTGAAAAGATCTTTCCAAAATGAACCCAAAGCTTCCAGTTTTGGGAAAATCCAACGGTCGGATCTTTCGGTATAATCGTTTGAAGTTACGATTCCAAATCGCGAACTGCCGCAGCTCGATTCGTTTTATTTTAATATATATATATATATATATATAAATTCGTTCGACTATTTCAAACCATTTTCTTTCTACCATATAATTAACATCATTTTAATGAATCATAATTTCATTAAAATGTAATTTTAATGTGAAACACATTTCCATTTCAACATTGATTTCTTTTATATATGAAATCATACATTTTGTTAAAAATGTAATTTTTAATGTCATAAACCATTTCATTTCAACATTGATTTCTTTTATATATGAATTTTTAATGTCATAAACTGTTTCATTTCAACATTGATTTCTTTTATATATGAAATCATACATTACGTTAAAAATGTAATCTTTTTAATCATTCATCTATTGCATTAAAAATGTAATTTTTATTACATGGAAAATGTAATCGTTTTATTTATTCTTGTATTACATGAAAAATGTAAGCTTTTTCTTCATTCTTGTATTACATGAAAAATGTAACCTTTTTGTTTATTCTTGTATTACATTGGAGATGTAATCTTTTTATTTATTCTTGTATTACATGAAAAATGTAATCTTTTTATTTAATCTTTTATTACATGGAAAATGTAATCTTTTTATTTATTCTTTTATTACATTGAAAATGTAATCTTTTTATTTATTCTTGTATTACATTGAAAATGTAATCTTCTTATTTATTCTTGTATTACATTGAAAATGTAATCATTTTAATCATTCTTTTATTACATGGAAAATGTAATCTTTTTATTTATTCCTGTATTACATTGAAAATGTAATCTTTTTATTTATTCTTGCATTACATTGAAAATGTAATTTTTTTATTTATTCTTGCATTACATTGAAAATGTAATCTTTTTATTTATTCTTTTATTACATTGAAAATGTAATCTTTTTATTTATTCTTTTATTACATTGAAAATGTAATCTTTTAATTTATTCTTTTATTACATGAAAATGTAAATTTTAAATGTTAACACATCTTTAACAATACCACTTTCTTTTCTAATGATTCATTTATATTGAAAATGTAAATTTCAATGTAAAAACATTTCTATTTAAGAATGATTCTTTTTTTTATGTTATGTTATCATTTACCTTAAAAATGTTAATTTCAAAGCAAACACCTTTTTACATAACAATGGTCATTTTTAATGTTTCATTTACAATAAAATGTAAATTTCAAAGTAAAGACATTTTATATAACTATGGTCATTTTTAATGTTTCATTTACAATAAATATATAAATTTCAAAGTAAAGACATTTTATATAACTGTGGCCATTTTTAATGTTTCATTTACAATAAAAATGTAAATTTCAAAGTAAAGACATTTTATATAACTATGGTCATTTTTAATGTTTCATATACATTAAAAAAATGTATAATCCAGTGTAAATACATTTTCGTTTAACAAATGACCATTTTTGACTTACAACAAAAATATGAATTTTATGTTGACATATAATGATCATTTTCATATTCACATATATATATAATAAAAATATAATTTTCATATTATTCAAACAATTTTATGTAACAACATGAATATTTTATAGCACAAGAATATTTCAGAAAATTTCGGCAACATAATGGCAGGGTAATTAAAATCGGCACCGTCCCTAGTACGGCTCCTCGCGCTAATAAGGCCTCGCAGCTATATAAGGGTTATATTTTTCCTAATACAATTTTTTCTACACAATTGAATTTTCCACAAACACGATCGATTTCATTTCAATCACAATCAATCACCAAAAATCAACCAATTCCACATCACAATACAATCAAGTCATCCATGGTCTGTGGACGACGGGTGTCGGGAGTTTCTAAACTTCGTCTGCAACCTAATATAAATTTTATTTATTTAATTTGGATTTAGAAACCTCACTATGCTTTTTATTTTTCTGAAATTGTAGAATGCTCCAAAAATTCTGCGGTCTCTTCTGAAATATAGATCTCAAATTTTCGATCCTAATGTTTCCTATTTCATCGAATCTCATTGTCATATGAGCAAGATATGATTTTATGAAGTTTTTTTAATAATTTAAACATAACAATTAAATTAATTAAATAAATAAAATAACCTTCTTCTATATTCAGATTATACAGCCGACGGTTTTCGTTTTTGGTTTGAACTAGGGTTTGATTTTTGCTTCCAATTGGTAGAGCTTTGAGACGATCAGACTACGCCTCGTCGACGAGCCACGGGAGCGCACCAACTCTGGGAGTGGGGCCTAGCTCGGTGGCGCAACGGGGGCGGGATTCCAGTCGGACGTCGGTGAGTTTCGAGAGGCAGATCTCGAAATATGTGCCACGGGGGAGGATAAATCCGGTATGGAATTAAAGCTGGAAGAAAACTCCACCAAATCCTCAAAAGAATCGTTGTATTTCTTGGAGAGAATCAAGAGTTATAAGAGGGAGAAGAATCGAGTTGCGCTAGCCATTGGTTATGAGGGCGGCGGCCTGAAAATTAGGTTAGGGTTCGTAATGTATACGCGTATTTATATGTATTCCTATTTTTATTTTTATTTTATTTAATTTTTTTAATTTCAATATAATTCCTGTATCACTCCTAACTCCAAATCAAACCCAAGGAGTGTCGCCCCTAGCTAAATACCCCTATTTCGGACACAATGGAATATGTTACATAGGCCCATTCGACCGTTTCAGGTTTCAGTCGGTTTTTCTTCAAATTAAAATATAAATCATTTAATTATTTAATTTTGATTGTACATCTTAATTTACCGGGCCTACATACCGACTCCAAAAATTCCCGAAAAATTAATCTAGCTATGTTTTGACGATACGGTCCTAACAAAATTAATTTCATCGAATTTGGAGACCATTTGAAAAATGGTCATTTTCTGATCGATCCAAATTGACTGAAATTGACAAAACGCATTTTCTTATGCCATGCTCACAAATTAATTCCAAAAATTGTGAAAATTGGAATCTTGCAATAATTTGACATTCTGGATCCAACCAGGGTGGTTTCGTCAAAAACGGAGGTCGTTTGCAAATGGCTATTCATACGTGCTACATATTATATTAAATTCCATAACGACTATTCTGAATATTTAACAGGCCATAACTTTTTATTCCCACTATGAAATTTTAATTTTTCGGATATTTAAAAAGATTTTTTAAACAGATTCAAATATTTTTGGTTTCACTAAAATCTTATTTATTTTGCATCCTGTACATTCAGTCAAAGTTCGAATTCAAATTTTCAAACTACCGCTCTATTTCTAACTCCTTTTAAAATTAAAATAAATATATTCGTTCTAACTTCGATTTAAATAAATTTCTAATCATTATTATTTAAAATAAATTATTTTAACTATTTAAAATTCAATAGAATAGCCAAAATAAAAAAAATTAAATTGATTTTGATTTTCCGGGTTGTTACAATTCTGTTAGTATAACCAATGCTATCGTCATATGCTAGTTTTTATTTGCTATGCCTATTCTTGTTCTCTTCTCCCCCTTCTTTCCCTTTTTATTTTTAAAGCCAGGCTACCTTCGAGCCTAAGCCTGTCGCTGAAATACGCGAACGCACGAATTTGGGAACGATTGGGAATGATTAGTTTGGGGCATAATTCATATTGTGAACATGATTGGGAATTTTGTACATAAATTATACCTTAAGCCAAAACTTGGGATTTGGGGGCATAATCTATACCTGGATCTAAATCTTAGTTTGGGGCATAAGTTGTATCGTAGATCGGACGGGGAATTGGGGGAATAATAAACATGAAAATTGGTTAGTTATGAGAATGTCTAGATTTACAGTAATTAGAAACTGTAACCATGATTAGACACAAGGTTAGATTACACTTGTGGTAGAAGTCTGCCCAGAACCGCCCGACATATCTAACAACCATAAGTGGTAAATCTAATGTGAGGGGTCTAAGTGCATAAACATACACGTAACGGTGCTAGACATGAGGTTAAGTCCGGCTTGTGGAAGAAGTCTGCCCGGACCTAACCGGCATATCCAGCATCCATAAGTGATAGATTTAATGTGGAAGGTCTACCGCATTATAACCATAAATGAATGAATGTTGATGAACTTGTAATACTTAACCTGTTTGAATCCATAGGGATTACATGAACCTGTTAACTTGAGTAGGGTTAGGTAAACTTGCTTGAATCAGTGGAAGGGTTAAGTTAATCTTGTTAAATATGTGGGGATGGGTTATACATTTGAACCCGATAAACTTAACCTGTTGGGGTAATGCGATCTTGTTAAACTAGTAGGCATAACCTATTGATATCCTAGTAGCGGGGATGCAAGCCTAGGGAGAAGCTTGTATCATCTGGATTGTGGGACCCTTATCAGTCAGTAACCTATATCGTTATCAAACGGGAAATCCCGAACTAGGTCGGGGTCAGGACAAGCTTACTGAGCTGATTATAAGAGGTCACTTGGGTAAAGGTGTCTGACGGCGCATTCCATCGGGCTCATGTGTGTGCATAGGTCCGCTTGTTCGGGAAAATAAGATGTTGTGGCATCAATAGGTATAGCCGTGCATCTTGGAAATAATGGGGTTGCCACTACAGGAAGTGATACATCCTACTGTGGGGCCAACACGGGTATCTACGGAGTTAGGGAGCTGATAGATTAGGGTAGTAATTAGGGTACATTTAGTCTCTCCTATTTAGGAGCCCGTTATTATCATTGGAGGTAACGCCCGTTAGTTCTGTTAGGCTGCTTGTTATTGTATGCGGTAAAACCTCTCACGAAGTACGCCTAAATCTACCATCTAGTACTTGTTGGGATCATCCTGTTTCGGTTATACTATTATTGGTGCAGAGAAAAGTAGTAGAGAAGCGCGTTGCATGTTCTATCCTGTTTTCCTTGTAATACCTTCCTTACATACTGTTATCTCTTATCCAGTTTATTTGCCTGTCATGATGATTTACTTATTTATATGCTAGAAGTAACTGGACTCGCTAGACTTTATGTTTGACCTATTTTGTTTCCTCTTCTTTCTCTTCCGTTTCCCCCCAGGTTCTCAGGGTGGGAATACTCAGGCTTGATCAGGATTCTATTTTCCTTCTGCTTGGAGCAGCTTAGAAGTACTACTTGATTTAGTATCTTCTCTATTATGGCTATATTTTGGGGATTATGCTTCTTTTATTATTGTACTCTGATGATTTTAGTACAAGAAATAATTTTTAAATTGATGTACTGGGTTTTATGTATTTCAGACTTATGATGTAACCATGTTTTGAACTACGATGTTTTCTGCTTAATAAAGTCTTAAATTCCACTATTATTTTATGTCTATCTTGTAATGGTTTTACTTCTGTTTACCCACAACACTTCACGAAACTTAATGCATTCTGATAAAGAGTGACATTAACAGACGTGGAGTGTCACAGATACTAATCAATCCTGAGTATTCCCACCCTAAGAACCTGGGGGAGGGGGAAGGGGAGATGAAAAGACAGGAAAAAAAATGGGTCAGACATAAAGTCTGGCGAGTCCAGTTCCTTTTAGCATATAAATAAGTAAAAGCATCATGAAATGCATATAAACTAGATAAGAAAGATAATAGTATCATAAGACAGGTATAACAGAATGAGCAGGATAAGTAGGATATACAGAACATATTAGGTTACGCTTCCTAAATACTTTTCTCTGCACCAATACTAGTATAACAGAAACCGAATGATCCCCACAGAAACAGATGGTAGACTTAGGTGAACTTCTGCTAATGAAGATGAAAAAATTATTCATAATAATATTGAGAATAATGTTATAGAATTACAAGCTAATATCAATAATCAAAATACTCCTGCTAATGAAGTTCGATCTCCACTAAGAATATTAAGAAATCATTCAACTCAAAATATCATTGGAGAAATAACTTTAAACATAAGCACAAGAAGTCAACTTAATTTAGTAAGTAATGTAGCCTTTTTATCAAATATCGAACCCAAAAATCCTAAAGAAGCATCAATAGATGAAAATTGGATAATTGCTATGCAAGAAGAACTAAGCAAGTTTGAACGTAATGAAGTCTGGGAACTAGTTCCAAGACCAAATTATCAAACTATTATTGGAACAAAATGGGTTTACAAAAATAAAGTAGACGAATTAGGTAATATCACTAGAAATAAAGGTACTTGTTGCACAAGGTTACAATCAAGAAGAAGGCATAGATTATGAAGAAACCATTGCACCAGTTGCACGACTAGAAGCAATTCGAATACTATTAGCATACGCTTGTCATCATAATTTTAAATTATATCAGATAGACATTAAAAGCGCTTTCCTAAATGGCTACATTAAAGAACGAGTATATGTTGAATAACCTCCACTATTTGCTCATGAAAAATATCCTGATCATGTTTATAAACTGAAAAAGGCATTATATGGATTGAAACAAGCACCTTGTGTTTGGTATGAATGTCTTAAAACATATTTGATAGACTCAGGCTTTCAAATTGGAAAGGTTGATCAGACACTTTTTGTTAAGAAAGATCATAAAGATATTCTAATAGTTCAAATACATGTAGATGATATTATTTTTGATTCAACAAATGATCAATTATGTCAAGAATTCTCAAAAATAATGACCAATGAATTTGAAATGTCACATATGGGAGAACTTTCTTATTTTTTGGGATTACAAATCAAGCAATTACCAGATGGAATTTTTATCAATCAAGAAAAATATTGTACCAATTTAATAAAACGCTTTGGAATGGAAAACACTTAAAGTAAACCTACACCAATGAGTACATCGACACATTTAGATAAATATGAAAATGAAAAAAATGTCGATTAAAAGTTATATAGAAGCATGATAGGTTCACTTTTTGTATTTAACTGTGAGTAGACTAGATATTATGATGAGTGTTTGCTTATGTTCCCGATTTCAAGCTATTCCAAAAGAGTCACATGTAAGAGCAGTTAACTGAATATTACGATATATAAGCAGTACAAAAGATTTTGGACTCTTCTATCCAAAAGAATGTTCCTTTGAATTAATGTCATATATCGATGCTGATTTTGGAGGATCACGAACAGATAGTAAGAGTACAAGTGGAACATGTCACTTTATTGGTAAATCACTTATACCTTGGTTTAGCAAGAAGCAAAACTGTGTTTCATTGTCAACATGCGAAGCTGAATACATATCTGTTGCGCCACTTGTGCTCAGATATTATATATGCAGCAAACACAAAAAGATTTTAATGTAAATTTGTCAAATTCTATAATATATTGTGACAATACAAGTGCAATAAATTATTCTAAGAATTCGGTAAACCATTCCAGAACTAAACACATTGATATAAGACATCACTTTTTGAGAGATAACAATGAAAAACAAACAGTTAATTTAGAATTTGTTAACTCAGAAAATCAATTTGCTGATGTCTTCACTAAACCTCTTCTAGAGAATTCTTCAGTAAACTCCGACGCGAGTTAGGATTGTATCATTTAAAGATCTCTAAAAATGTTCTTCGATTTCTTTGTGCTTATAATATCTTCATATCTTTTTTATCGATCACGAAAGGGGAGAAAAATATCTCTTATGCCATCTATGTTATATGCCATTGTTATGTTTCCATGCTATTATACTATTGTATTTCCATATTATTGGAAATTATGCTAGCACTTGTGAATGCAGGATTCAAATGGTAAGTATAAAATATATGAACTAACAAATTTTTGCAGAAATTCTGGGGGAGCTATTTATTCAGGGCGAGAGAAATCAAAGTGTTGTCATCAATCAAAAAGGGGGAGAATGTTGAATAACGAGATTTTGATCGATGTCAATGAACAAAGCTACTATGGGAATTGAATCATAAAGATAAGGATACACACACACACGTTGAGTCGTGTTAGAATTATGTTAAAATCTATCCTCAAGTATACACGAATGTGCTAATTAAAGTTATATATAAATATATATTTATAAAGCCATTAAAAAGCCAGAAATATACCAATACTGGCCTACCAGTCGACTGGTAGGAAATGGACCAGTCGACCGGCCGACCTGTTTTGGTATATAACGGCTAGTTTTAATTTTTTTTATATATACGTTTTGATTCTACCAGTCAACTGATGATTTTTAACCAATCGATTGATTCGACCTAGATTTTATTTTCTGAAGAGGTTCTTCCATTCATAAAGAGATTCCTCTTCATTAATCAAAGGAAATGGACATATCCTTTTATGGAAACTATTCATGAATGTTTGCTACTCTTAGACTACTATATAAACAACTTCAATCATGTTTTACAACAACCTAATCTTTCTGATTTTTACTGATTTTTCTGATCGTCTTTCTAATTTCTCCATTTTCATTCTTTGCAATTAAAAGCTCTCCAACTTCAATACTTGTTGAATCTGTGAATCATATTAATATCATTTGATTCAAGAAATTGAATTTTACTTCCTTAAATCTTTGCATTCAAAGCATATACTCGAGGATCAGATTATAGGAAGGTTATACTTAAAATATTGGCTATCCGTTTTGATTCGAGAACACAAATACAAAGTCAAACTCTTGTAATTATTGAAGATCTGTGTAGTTGCTCAGGCAAGAGGCATCCTTATTGGGGCTTGGGTGTACTGACCTATTCCTCTGGGTTAAGAGATGGTGTTGTTTGTGAATTCCGAAGAGGAGCTTCGGGACTGGACGTAGGGTGGGAAGTCCGAGCAAGTACAAAAATTTATTGTGTCTTTTTAACTTATTTTATTGCATTTTATTATTTGTGATATATCATATAAGCTCTATTTATTTGCATAACTATTGTAGAATCAACTAAATAGTATCACATTTATATTCCGCAATATCCATATAGAAAGAACCTTAAAGCCGTATTCACACTGACTTTTCAATTGGTATCAGAGCAAGGCTATCATATAACCGTAAAACCGTTATTTGATAATATGAATAGTAACATTAGCATTAGCAGTAACGTTGGATATTCTGAAGGTCAATCAACGGCTCAACCACCCTTCTTTAATGGCATGAATTATAGTTAATGGGCTACTAGAATGAGAATATACATGCAAGCTAATAGCTATGATGCGTGGAATATTACTCAAAAAGAATATACATCACCTACTACTGCATACACTGAATGGTCAAACACTGAGAAAAATGAAGCTACTGCAAATGCTAAGGCCATGAATATGCTACATTGTGCATTTGATAGAAATGAGTTCAATCGGATTTGCATGTGCAATACTGCATATGAAATCTGGAGAACACTTAAGATTACTCATGAAGACACTAACAAAGTTAAACAAAGTAAAATTTCTATGCTCAAAAATCAGTTTCAAAATTTTAAGATGAGCGAGAAAGAATCCATAAATGATATGTATTCACATTTTCAAAATATTTATTAGGACTAGGAGAAAAATATTCCGACTTTGACATAGTTTCAAAAATTTTAAATTCTTTAACCGATGAACGGGAGAGAAAAGTATTAGCGATCGAAGAAGCTATTGATCTCTCTGCCATGAAACCGGAAGAATTGACCGGTAATCTAATGTCATATGAAGTGAACTTGCGGGCAAAGAAAGCACATGTACAAGATAAGAAGAATTTAGCTTTCCATGCAGAAAAAGATGATTCCGATTCAGATGAAGAAGATATAGCATTTGTTGCTAAAATGTTTAGAAAGTTTCTAAAATAACGAAAGATTCAAAGAAAAAATATAAAGAAGAATTCATCAAAAGAACCTGATCCAGCTTTAATAGAATGTTTCAATTGTCACAAGACCGGACACTATCAAAAGAACTGTCCAGAGCTAAAATGAAATCGCAAAAGTGAAAAATCAAAGAAATGAGCTTTTTAAGTCACTTAGGATAATTCGGACTCATCTTCTGAAAGTGATAGCGATGGCAATAGTGAGCAAGCGAATGTGTGCTTTTTGGCTAAAGACAATGATGTAAGTGATTTTACTTTTGATGAATTAGTAAAAATAAATACGGAAATTTAGAATCCAGAAAAATGTTTAAAAGAAAATTTAAACAAGCTAACGAAGACAAAAACAAATCCGAATTTGAGAGAGACCTTTTGAAAGATGAAAAAGAAATCTTAGAAGATGAAATTAGAAGATTACAAGATTCTCTTTCAAATGCAAATTCTCAAATTTCTTTGTTAAGTCAAGAAATAGAAATTCAAAAGAATAAAAATGATTTATTGCTTTCTGAAAATCATGATTTGAATAATAAAGTTAAAATTATAGAGTTAGAAAATTCTAGTTTAAAAACTAAATTATAAAGTATTTCTAAAAGTGTAAATAATTTTAACAAGGGTAGAGAGAATTTGTCTAAAATTTTAGAAAATTCTCAATCGGTTTTTAATAAAAAAGGACTTGGATATAATAATAAAATAAATTCAAAAAGGAAATCCAATTTTGAAAGTTCTTACAATATACCGAGAATTTCTAGTAGAAAATTAAATCCTTCTACAAAGAAAAAATATTCGGAAAATATTAGTATATGGATTCCTAAAACAAATAATATTCTTATTAGGAGTAAGTATATTAAAAACTTTTTAGATACGGTTCATTATAATAGTGATTATTTTTTCAAAAAGGAACCTAAGCCCTTTTGGGTTTGACTTCCTTAGATTTAACCCTTAGGACCCTAATGGAGGAAGTGGGTACCAATGAAATTTTTTAATTATTTTTTGCAGGTTCCACTTCACAAAAATAGAGGAAAATGGATACTAGACAGTGGTTGCTCAAAACACATGACAGGAGACAAGGAAATGCTAATAAATATTACTTACTCAAAAGGATGAACTATCACATTTGGAGATAATTCCAAAGGATACATCATCGACAAAGGCGATGTGAGCAATTACGGTATATCTAATTCACCTCTTATTTCGGATGTTTTATTAATTAAGAATTTAAAACACAATTTATTAAGTATAAGTTAGTTGTGTGATAAAGGTTTTAAAAATATATTTTCCGAAGATAAATTTAGTATATTTGATTCAAACCAAAATCTTATTTTCGAAGGAAATCGAGAAAAAAATATTTATATTATGACAATTAATAATAATCCGAACATGTGTTTATTAGCCAAAGATAATGATCCTTGGTTATTGCACAAACGATTTTGTCACATAAACTTTAATCCATTAACAAATTATCTAGAAATGATCTTGTAAGAGGTTTACCCAAAATAAAATTCAAAACTGAAAATTTATTTGATGCTTGTCAACCCGGAAAATTAACAAAATCCTCTTTTAAATCTAAAAAGGTTATGTCAACTGTACAACCACTTTAATTATTACATATGGATTTATTCGGACCAACTCAAGTTCAGTCCATAAATCATAGTAGATACGTGTTTGTAATTGTTGATGATTTTTCAAGATATACTTGGACTATGTTTTTAAGGAATAAAAGCGATACTTTTGATATTTTTAAGAATTTTGTCAAGCAAATTCAGAACTTAACTAATTTATAAATAAAGAATATACGAAGTGATCATGGAGGAGAATTTGAAAATGAGAAATTTGATTTATTTTGTCAAAAGAAAGGAATTTTTCATAACTTTTCATTTCCTAGAACGCCACAACAAAATGGAGTTGTAGAACGAAAGAATAGAACTTTACAAGAATGTGCTAGGACATTATTAAATGGACGTACATTACCAAACATTTTTGGGCTGAAGTAGTCGCAACAGCTTGCTATGTTTTGAACCGCATTTCCATTCGACAACTTACTAAAAACACTCCATATGAGCTTTTTACTGGTAGAAAACCAGATATATCTTATTTCAAAGTTTTTGATTCGAAATGTTTTGTTTTAAATACAAAAGATCATCTGGGAAAATTCGATTCAAAATCTGACGAAGGAATATTCTTAGGATATTCTGAGCATAGCAAAGCTTATCGTATTTTTAATAAAAGAACTGGTAAAATCGAAGAATCACTTCATGTATCATTTGACGAAAATATTATTTAAAATTCTTTGAATTCAGATACTCTAAAAAATAATCCTTTATGTGATGATGATATTGAAATATACAGAGAAGATGAAACATTATTCATAATAATATTTAGAATAATGCTACAGAATTACAAGATAATATCGGTAATCAAAATACTCCTGCTAATGAAGTTCGATCCCCACTAAGAATATTAAGAGACCAACCAACTCAAAATATCATTGGAGAAATAACTTCAAACATAAGGACAATAAGTCAACTTAATTTAGTAAGTAATGTAGTCTTTTTATCAAATATGGAACCCAAATATCCTAAAGAAGCATCAACAGATGAAAGTTGGAAAATCGCTATGCTAGAAGAACAAAACCAGTTTGAATGTAATGAAGTCTGGGAACTAGTTCCAAGACCAAATGATCAAACTGTTATTGGAACAAAATGGGTTTACAAAAATAAAGCAGATGAATTAGGTAATATCACTAGAAATATAGCGAGACTTGTTGCACAAGGTTACAATCAAGAAGAAGGCATAGATTATGAAGAAACCTTTGCACCAGCTGCACGAGTAGAAGCAATTCGAATACTATTAGCATAAGCATGTCATCATAATTTTTAAATTATATCAGATAGACGTTAAAAGCGCTTTCCTAAATGGCTACATTAAAGAACGAGTATATGTTGAACAACCTCCACTATTTGCTCATGAAAAATATCCTGATCATGTTTATAAACTGAAAAAGGCGTTATATAGATTGAAACAAGCACCTTGGGTTTGGTATGAACGTCTTAAAACATATTTGATAGACTCAGGCTTTCAAATTGGAAAGGTTGACCACACACTTTTTATTAAGAAATATCATAAAGATATTCTAATAATTCAAATATTTGTCGATGATATTATTTTTGGTTCAACAAATGATCAATTATGTCGAGAATTCTCAAAAATAATGACCAATGAATTTGAAATGTCACATATGGGGAAACTTTCTTATTTTTTGGGATTACAAATCAAGCAATTACCATATGGAATTTTTATCAATCAAGAAAAATATTGTACCAATTTAATAAAATGCTTTGGAATGGAAAACACTTAAAGTAAACCTACACCAATGAGTACATCGACACATTTAAATAAAGATGAAAATGGAAAAAATGTTGATCAAAAGTTATATAGAAGCAAGACAGGTTCACTTTTTGTATTTAACTGTGAGTAGACCGTATATTATGATGAGTGTTTGCTTATGTGCCCGATTTCAAGCTAGACCAAAAGAGTCGCATTTAAGAGAAGTTAAACTAGTATTACGATAACTAAGCAGTACATAAGATTTTGATCTCTTCTATCCAAAAGAATGTTCCTTTGAATTAGTGTCACATATCGATGATGATTTTGGAGGATCACGAACGGATCGTAAGAGTACAAGTGGAACATGTCACTTTATTGGTAAATCACTTATACCTTGGTTTAGCAAGAAACAAAACTGTGTTTCATTGTCAACATGTGAAGCTGAATAATATCTGCTGCACTAGCATGTGTTCAAGTATTATATATGCAGCAAACACTAAAAGATTTTAATGTAAATTTGTCAAATTCTATAATATGTTGTGACAATACAAGTGCAATAAATTTATCTAAGAATCCGGTAAACCATGCCAGAACTAAACACATTGATATAAGACATCACTTCTTGAGAGATACCATTGAAAAACAAACAGTTAATTTAGAATTTGTTAGCTCAGAAAATCAAATTGCTGATATCTTCACTAAACACCTTCTAGAGAATTCTTCATTAAACTCCGATGTGAGCTAGGGATTGTATCATTTAAAGATCTCTAAAAACGTTCTTCGATAACTTTGTACTTATAATATCTCCATATTTTTTAATCGACCACAAAGGGAAGAAAAATATCTTTTATGCCATATATGTTATATACCATTGTTATGTTTCCATGCTATTATACTATTGTATTTCCATATTATTGGAAATTATGCTAACACTTGTGAATGCAGGATTCAAATGTTAAGTATAAAATATGTGATCTAACAAATTTGGGCACAAATTCAGGTGGAGAGAAATCAAAGTGTTGTCATCAATCAAAAAGGGGGAGAATGTTGAATAACGAGATTTTGATCGATGTCAACGAACAAAGCTACTATGGGAATTGAATCATAAAGATAAGGTTTTTTTATACACACACACACACACACACCGAGTCGTGTTAGAATTATGTTAAAATATATCCTCAAGTATACATGAATGTGCTAATCAAAGTTATATATAAATATATATTTATAAAGCCATCAAAAAACCAAAAATATACCAAACTGGCCTACCAGTCGACTGGTAGGAAATGGACCAGTCGACTGGTCGACCTGTTTTGGTATATAACGACTAGTTTTAAATTTTTTATATATACATTTTAATTTTGCCAGTCAACTGATGATTTTGAACCAATCGACTGATTCGACCTAGATTTTATTTTCTGAAGAGTTGCTTCTATCCATGCAGAGATTCCTCTTCATTAATCAAAGGAAATGGACAAATCTTTTTATGGAAACTACTCATGAATGTTCGCTACTCTTAGACTATTATATAAACAACTTCAATCATGTTTTACAACAACCTAATCTTTCCGATTTTTACTGATTTTTCTGATCATCATTCTAATCTCTCCATTCACATTCTTTGCAATTAAAAGCTCTACATATTCAATACTTGTTGAATCCGTGAATCATATTAATATCATTTGATTCAACAAGGAAATTTTACTTCCTTAAATCTTTGCATTCAATGCATATACTCGAGATCAGATTATAGGAAGGTTGTAGTTAAAATATTGGCTATCCTTGTTGATTTGAGAACACAAATCAGAAGTCAAACTCTTGTAATTATTGAAGACCTATGTAGTTTCTCAAGCGAGAGGCATCCTTGTTGGGGCTAGGGTGTACTGACCTATTCTTCCGCGTTAAGAGAGGGCGTTTCTAGTGAAGTCCGAAGAGGAGCTTCGGGACTGGACGTAGGGCGGGAAGTCCGAACCAGTATAAAAATTACTGGTGCCTTTTTAACTTGCTTTACTGCATTTTATTATTTGTGATATATCATATTAAGCACTATTTATTTGCATAACTATTGTAGAATCAACTAGTCAGTATCACATTTATATTCCGCAATATCCATATAGAAAGATCCTTAAAGTCGTATTCACACCGACTTTTCAAGTAGGACTAGATGTACCCTAATTACTACGCCAATTGATCAGCTCCCTATCCTGTAGATACCCTCTGCTGGCCCCACAGTAGGATGTATCACTTCCTAAAGTGGCAACCCCTTTTTTCGAGAGGCACAATCATATCTAGTGATGTCACAACATCTTAATTTCCCGAGCAATCCGGACCCATGCACGCACATGACCCCGTTGGAATACGCTGTCAGCACCTCCACCCATATGAACCTCTTATAATCAGCTCAATAAGCATGCCCTGACCCCTACCTAGTTCGGGGGGGGGGGGTCCCCTTTGTGATACCATGATGGGTTACTGACTGATACAGGTCCTATACAACAGATGATACAAGCCACCCCCTAGGCTTGCATCCCCACTACTAGGTTTTGACAGGTTATGCCTAACAGATTTACAAGCCCGCACAACCCCACCATATAAAAAAGGTTAAGTTTTTAGGGTTTATGAAACCCCTCACAGATTTAACAGATTTGCTTAACTCCCCATTGATCCAAGCAAGTTTACTTAAGCCTTACACAATTTTGACAGGTCCATGTAACCCCGCAGATTTAAACGGGTTAAGTATTACATGTTATTATCATTTCTCGTTCACGCATGTTAATGCATTAGACCTCTCACATTAAGTTGACACTTGTGGATGCTGGATATGCCGGGCAGTTTCGGGCAAACTTCTACCACAAGTCAGACTTAACCTCGTGTCATAGCACCGTTACGTGTACGTTTACGCATTATACCCCTCACATTAGATTAACTAATTGTGGATGCTAGATTTGTTGGGCGGTTCCAAGCAGGCTTCTACCACAAGTGTAATCTAACCTCGTGTCTAAGCACAGTTACAGTTTCTATTAACTGTAAATTTAGGCATGTTCATTCTTAAACAATTTTTCATGTTCATCAAAGGTTATGCCCAAAATCCCAGTCTGAATCACGATATGGGTTATGCCCAAATTAAAATGTTAGTTCAAGGTATAGATTATGCCCCCAAATCTCAGTCATGTTTTTCAATACAAGTTATCCCCCCAATTTATCATTCCCAACCATTCCCAATTTCATTCGTTCGCATATTTCCACTGTTGGCGTAGGCTCGAAGTTAGCCTGGCTATAAAAATAAAAAGGGAAAGAGGGAGAGAACAGTACATAAATAGGCGTAATAACAAAATAGGCATATGATGACAGAAATAGGCATACTAACAGATTACGCATATAGTGACAGAAATAGGCATAGTAGCAGAATAAGCATATGATAACTAAATAGTAGATTATGTGTACAAGTAGTGGTAGATCTTTTTAATTATGGTTCAGGTTATTAACAGGCATAGGTTTAGATCGATACTTATGAACATGTCAGGATTACTTATTAAATATTTATATCTAAAAGCAACATAAACTCATAATGAATGGATCTAAAGGACAGAGAAATGACTGTTGATGTTGTAGCAGAGATTGTTGTATATTTATAAGTTGTTGTTGCAAAAGAATAGGCTAATTCAATCTGAGTTTAGGCAACATCTCATTGTCTCCATTTTTTGGGTGAATAAGACAATGGAAACGAGGTACTATTTATAGACAACCGTCAATGAATCTAGTCAAGAAACAAGTCCCAGTTCAAAGAATGGATCTGCCCTAGATCTGGGTGGGGTTGACTCCGGGGTCAACCCTAGGGTCGACACCCCCTCGTAGGGGTCGCCCCATGGGTCGACACCCTTAGGTCATGGGATCGACACCCAACGGGCCGATTTCCCACGCCTTCCCACCTTCTGATTTTGATTTTCTGGACTGGTTTGTTTACATATATTTTGCTTATATGCATACAAACTTCAAACCTTAATATTTTCTTCATATGGATTTACATAAACTCGAAGTCTATTTTAAGCAGAATTCTGAGATAAATGCAATGGCGTAGTCCATTTTACTTAATTCCAAATTTTTAATTAAGTATTCTTTAGTTTATCATTATAATGTTGTTAAAATCACGGAGTGTTACATTCTCCCCTACTCAAAGGATTTCGTGCCCGAAATCTCCAAGTTAAGAAGAATGTATGTCCTAACATCCATCAACCATCTACTCATCCACAAATCATAGGCATCCATTGTCCTTAAAATATTTCTAATGCTTATATGAAAATATGCAAAGGTGTGTGTATATGCCCCTATGATAATGCGAAAGATCAGGTGGTCTACTGATTCAGACAACCTCCTTAATGTAATGTATGTCAGTTCCATGTGCAAATAATCTTAATATATCATGTAAATGCTATATGCATGCACAATCATCCATCCAAATGCAACATCCATATAATGATACACCCATTTCAATCCATAAAGAAGAAAAATGCACATGCATCCATACGCAGTATGATAGTTATTGAGTCGATCTACTGCTTAGTGTGTGTGTGTGTGTGTTTATATGCATTCACGAGCAACCACTAGCAAATACTTGTATCCACTGGCATCATTCAAGCATAACATGTCTCAAACACATGTTTACATCCATTGGTTCCCTACCTAAAGGTCAAAGATTAGATCGATGGGATATACTTAAATGATAGAAGCAAGTACGAATAAAAGCTTTGGAAAAGAAATTAAGCACATACCCTTGAAAAGAAAAGGGTACGAAGTGTGAATCTTGTCTTCAGTCTCCCAGTGCATCCTCATGGTTATCTCCCCAGTGAACTTTCATCAACTTGATCTATTAGTTGCGTAGCTTCTTAACCTCTGATTCAAGAATACGGGTAGGAACTCGTCTAACTGTCGCCTCCCGTTCTGTAACACCCCGCCTCCGCTAGGGTCACTCGCAAAGGAATGCACTAGCTTTAGAGGGGCATTATTGGTAAACATGCACAGAAATATCACAAGACAGAACATATAAAATAGCGGAAGTAAAATCGAACTTTCATAAACATTAATAATTAAGGTCTAAAGCCTTTTACATCAGAGTACATCAAAACCTGTCTTGCAATAGTAAAGAAGCATAAAGACTTTTTCCCAAAATTATTCCCCAAGTAAAACAGTAAAGTAGCCATAGCCAAGAAAGTCCAAGCCATCCATGATGACCTTCAAGCAGAAGAAGTCTGAACTAAACAACAGCATTTCCTCCCTGTAACCTGGGGGGGAACGGAAGAAAAGAGGCGAAACAAAACGGGTCAGTCAAAAAGACTGAGTAAGCCCTATCTACTATTAGTATAAAAACTAGTAAAGTTAACTGTCATGAGAAACTGAGATGAACATAAACATGATAACAAGATAGACGAGCTAAATCAAAATAATAGGATGAACAACTGAACTCAGGTAAACTAAGGTGTCATGATAAATTACGATGTCAAGATAAAACAAGGTATCACATCGTCAGGTTTCTATCAAGTATAATATCCCCAAGATATCTATCACGTATAACGTCCCATGGTATCTATCCTGTATCTCTACTCTGGTTCTAACATGTATATTTGCTCTGCACCTCTCGTACTAGTATCCCAACCCGCGTCATGTGTTAACTATGAATGTCCCTTGTCCACTGTCATGTAATGGTCCGTGTCAACCTAATATATATACCATATATAGGTTTACCCAACCCGTATGTTTCTTTCCATGTATACGTTCAGTCCTTTGCCATGTAAACGTTTTATCCTTGAAGTTGTTTTGGACTGCAACCCTTGATCTAGTTATGTTTCCTTACCATGAACTATCACGCGTTCACTTAGAATTTATGCCACCTAGGCCCACTAGGGATTATGCTACCTAATGAACGTTTCCGTGTCTCGGTTTGGGTTTTGGCCACCTAGGACCACTAGGGATTATGCCACCCGTCAACTGCGCCCTTCATCCCACGTATGTGTCGTGAACCGTTTCCCATGTCTAGACGCACATGTTCCCCTAATGTGCCATCCGAGTTCCGTGCCAGGGCAAACCAAGAAATACGAAACTCGGTCGGGAGCTTTAAGTCGTCTGCTGATGCAGATATCAAGGTCTGTTTTTTGTACCCGTGGCTATGGTCCCACGTGACCCCTCCCTCAACTACTGAAAGGCAATCATGTATGAGAACCACATCCCGGCCCCACTATAGCCCACTTTCCTACGGGCCTACCTCACCCATGACTCGATAGCAAGAACATGGTCTGTTGGGGGTTCCCTGCCTTTCCATTCGTACACGATTGACTAAAGATGGTAGGTAGTCGACGACGTGCTATCCAGGGCAAAACCAAGTATCGCCGACTCCACGCTAATCCATCCCAGTCTTTAGGTCGCTCGCATAGCAACCAAGGCATACACTTGGCTCTTCTACCGCAGACCTTAACCCCTGTGAGGCCGGGTTTCATGGACCACTTGTCACCTCACAGAGGGATACCAAGAGTATCCTCACGTTCCCCGAAGCTTCCACTTCGGCACCCAGTTCGCTGGAGCTTTTATCCAAGTCAGATAACTTGCTCCTCCTCGTATACTAAGCGATGACCTACCTTATCAGGTTACTCATCTATCTATGAACTGGTCTAAATTTCCTTGTCTAAGAATCATTACTTAGTTATCCTTCAACTAAGGTTTACCACTTAGCCTTATTCCCGTTATCCTTGTTAATTATAGTTACCCACCTAATTCTCCGAATTAGGGTTTATATAACAGATTGAATGTCACTTAAGTTCATGACTTAATCCCGTCTACAAATCATGTCAAAATCGGCTAAGTATCCAAGTTCAAGACTTAACCCTACAAACCATGCTCAGGTTGGTTAAGTATATATTAACTTGACCCTATCAAATTTCTTAGTCAAACCGGTCAAGTGTATTCAAGCGATTCGTGACTTAGCCTTATCATGTTTTCACGTTATATCGGTTAAGTATGGGTTAACTTAACCTCAATAAATTAACGAGTTAGATTGGTTAAGTTTAGGTCACTTAACCACATCAAATTAACGAGTTAGATTGGTTAAGTATAGGTCACCTAACCACATCAAATTAACGAGTTAGATTGGTTAAGTGTTTAACTTAACCCCATTAAACTACCAAGTGGGATTAATTAAGTTTAGGTTAACTTAACCCCATCCGATTACCATGTTGAGACTAATTGAGTCTAATCTTAACCCCATCCATTAACTGTATCTTTCGGTTAAGTGTCATTAAGGAAACTTACTTAACCTTACCAAGTTATCATGTTGGATTGATTAAGTGTTGATTAACTTAACCCCGTCCACTAGTCGTATAAAAATGGTTAAGTGTCATTAGGCGAATCGAGTTACTTAACCTACCCAACCTTGTCATGTTTTGTTAAGTATCATTAGCCTAATCAATTTACTTAACCCATTTGTCCATGTCATATTTGGTTAAGAGTCATTAATCAAATTAACTTAACCCTATCATGTGGCATTAATTACTTAATGCACCTCAACCTCTCACATTAGACTTTATTGTGGTTACTAGTTAAGCCGGTCGGTTCCGGGTAGCTTTACACCACAACTTGGTCTAACCTCGGGTTCAAGCACAACATGACCAACTTCTCACATTGGGTCCTATTGTTTGCAACTACTAGTTAGGCCGGTCGGTTCCGGGTAGTTTTACGTTGCAAACTCAACCCAACCTCGAGTTGGCCACACTTATATTATCCAAGTGTCACGTTCATCATGTTTCCAAAACATGCTACAAGTTTTTCAAGCATTTGGGTAGACCTAAGTTAATAGGTAAATTCCCAAAGGGTAGACCTAACTTAATAGGTAAATTCCCAAGCTTGTGTTTTTATGCATACTTACATGTCAACTTCCATGTTATATTTCAAGTCATGTTTTCAAGTTGTATTTTCATGTCATTAGAAATTACCCATAACATAACCCAACGCTTCTAAACTCGCATATACGTTCGCAACAACGTAATGGATTAAAAGAGGAGACTTGGCAAAGGCATGACAAAAACGGATATTAAGCCACAAGTTAATCATGGTGGCAAATGAGGCACATATGTGTTCATCAACTTGCATGTTACATTCCTAAGCCTCAAAAACATGCATAAACCCAAACTTGGCACATAAACAAATCATGGTGACAAAAGACATGGAATGATGACTAGTAACTCGCATATATCATCATATAAGGGTTATGACTTCATATGCAAGTTGACATAAAGATTATGAAGGTTCTCATGTTGCATAATGCAACATTTCAACATAAAGGTTGTAGCTTTTCGCTCATAAGATCAAGATAATGACTTCATAAACTTGCATGACATGATAGCATATATCATTCTCAATGATCAAACCCAAACTTGCAACATGAACATTTAACTTCATAGTTAATATCTAAGAGTAGGGAAAGGGCTTACATTGCTATGAAGGCCTAAATCGATTAAACTAAAGCTTGTGATGAAGCCTATGCATGCCATCACCCAAAAACCCAAAGATGAACACTCCAAATCAATGAAAACCCCCTCTTTATGAACAAAGATCAAAGCTTTAGCCTTGATATCAACTTGAGAAGCTCTCATACTAACATAAGGACTCTCTAATACTCTCATGATCATGAAACCTCTCATAGAAATGAAGTGGAGGCTAGGATAGTTGAGTGGAGGCCATGAGAGTAGAAATTTTGCCATAGTTTAGTTGCATGAGTGAATAATGAGGGTTTAGGGGAGGGTTAGGGGCTTATTTATAGAAGATTAGGCTAGTTAGGACCCTTAGATTAACCCTAGGACCAACCTAAACCGTCAGATCTCAAACCAGGCCCAAAAACCTAGCCAAGATAGAAAATAGGTGCACCAGGCAAGACTGCTCGTCTGAGCCAAGTCGACAGCCAAGTCGACAGGGCTGTCGACTTGGTCAGACCAAGTCGACTCCCAAGTCGACAGGCCTGTCGACTTGGGTACTGTGGCGGGAATTTTTCCCGCCTGGCCCAACTGGCCCAATTTTCCAAATTCAAGTTTGAATTTGAAATCTGTTTTTACTTAGAAATTTTCTGAAAACTTCGTTGGGCCTTAATCGGGTCATACGGACTCCGATTTTCGAAAACTCGGACTCTATTTCGCGTATTTTTCCGAGACGAACGCAATGGCATAGCCTGTTTAACTTGATTCAGAATTTAAAATTAAATTCTGCCTTGATTCTCGTCTTAATCATGTTATCGAAATACGGGTTGTTACATTCTCCCCACCTTTTAGGATTTCGTCCCCGAAATCTCCAAGTTAGGAAGAACATATCCTACCATCCATCATCCATCTACTCAAAACATCATCCACAAGCAACCATTGTCCTTAGATGATTTCTAATGCTGTATGAATATATGCAAAACGTGTGTGTACATGTTCCTTAGCTAATGCTAATGATCAGGCCTGAATAATCTTTCTAATGCAAAAATATGTATAGTGCCATGAATCCAACATGTATGCAAATAGTCCTAGTCATATAGATACTATATGCGTGCACAATCATTCATTCATATGCAACAACCGCATGATAACACATTCAATTTCATTCATAAACAAGTATAAATACTCGTGCATATGCAATATGAAATGTGACCGAGTCTAGCTAGCATCTAATGTGTATTCGCGCATCCACGAGCAACCACTTGCAACCACATCAATCATAACATGTTTCAAATACATGTTTACATCCATAGGGTTCTACCTAGGATTCCCTGAAACAGGGTCGAGAAGATAAACAAGACAAACTCCTTACGGGGTTTGTAACAGAAAATAGGACCGAGAGGGTGTCCACAAAAGATAGCCTACAAGTAAGCTCTACAGAAAACAGGGATCAAGGATACACTCCCAAAAAGAGATATCATGCGCGTATCTAGTCTTTGACCATCAAAGCCGTACTTCCTTGAGCTCAATTCCATTGTGCCTTGACCGTCTTTTAACTTCGCGATTTCGTAGCTTCTTATTTCTTGTTTCCCTAACATGAGCTGGAACTCATTTCTTCGTCGCCTCTCGTTCCACTTGCACTTATCCTCTTTCTAGAATACTTGACGCAAACATGACTGCGTACTCATGATCTCATGCAAGCTTTCCAAAATTCACTAGTGAATCTCGGACCTCGTACCATAAGGTATTCCACGTAGAAGAACTTTCTCTTTAAAGTAAGCGGATGTCAACCAGGTTATCAAGTGCACTTACTCGGGTGACTTCTATAACCCTTGCATAAGTGAAATAGACCATCCGTCTCATCGGCGAACACCACTCGATCGGGCTTCAAATTTCCAATAAAGGCATCCAGGGATTCTAAGTAACTAGTCATGACAGAACCTCAAAAAGGTCATACGATACTTCGAGGGTATTACCTAGGCTAGTCAAAAGGTCTAACTACCCTCCTATCAAAACCGGGAGTGGCACCCCTTACTGGATAACCACTTCACCCCTAGAATCCATCCATAGCTTATAAACATAAGCATTATTTCCAAACTCAACACTTGGCATAGACATTCTCAAATCCAACAAGTCATGTATACATGGACTGACTCTCCAATAGGACTTTGAGACAAAACTGGGATCCTCTACCATGCTAGTACTAAGGTGCAGAGACTCACTATCCAAGCAGACTTAAATGATGCAATGATCAAAACAAAGTCTGGACGGGATGATAGAAAAGAACAATTAAACCTTTACCAGAAACGGTACCATTTCTTTTAGGTACCCTAGAAATGAGAGCGTACAATTTCCCTCTCTGATGATCTTGTCCTTGTCCTCTTTGATGGACTAAGCCATAACAACAATTGTTTATCCTTAGGCTGGTATCTTTTACCCTTACTCTTATTATCCTTTCTTGTAACACGACAATTGGTCTCTCGAGAACCACCTCCATCATACGGGAAACACCTACGTGGCTAGACAAAGATTAGTCACAGTTAGAACTACTGTGACCACAGATGGAGGAAAGAAAGGAAACGAGATTCAATCAAGGAATCAAAGGATGGTGCTAATGGCTTTTGGGGAATAGCCTTTTTAAAACAAACTTTTCTTGAAAAATGCTTCTTTGTAAACGGTTTTTCAAATAGTTTTCAGAAGGTTTTAAAAACTTTTGCCCAGTCTGGTAACCTTCTGCTCTGATACCAAATGTAACACCCCGCCTCCGCTAGGGTCACTCGCAAAGGAATGCACTAGCTTTAGAGGGGCATTATTGGTAAACATGCACAGAAATATCACAAGACAGAACATATAAAATAGCGGAAGTAAAATCGAACTTTCATAAACATTAATAATTAAGGTCTAAAGCCTTTTACATCAGAGTACATCAAAACCTGTCTTGCAATAGTAAAGAAGCATAAGGACTTTTTCCCAAAATTATTCCCCAAGTAAAACAGTAAAGTAGCCATAGCCAAGAAAGTCCAAGCCATCCATGATGACCTTCAAGCAGAAGAAGTCTGAACTAAACAACAGCATTTCCTCCCTGTAACCTGGGGGGGGGGGGGAAACGGAAGAAAAGAGGCGAAACAAAACGGGTCAGTCAAAAAGACTGAGTAAGCCCTATCTACTATTAGTATAAAAACTAGTAAAGTTAACTGTCATGAGAAACCGAGATGAACATAAACATGATAACAAGATAGACGAGCTAAATCAAAATAATAGGATGAATAACTGAACTCAGGTAAACTAAGGTGTCATGATAAATTACGATGTCAAGATAAAACAAGGTATCACATCGTCAGGTTTCTATCAAGTATAATATCCCCAAGATATCTATCACGTATAACGTCCCATGGTATCTATCCTGTATCTCTACTCTGGTTCTAACATGTATATTTGCTCTGCACCTCTCGTACTAGTATCCCAACCCGCGTCATGTGTTAACTATGAATGTCCCTTGTCCACTGTCATGTAATGGTCCGTGTCAACCTAATATATATACCATATATAGGTTTACCCAACCCGTATGTTTCTTTCCATGTATATGTTCAGTCCTTTGCCATGTAAACGTTTTATCCTTGAAGTTGTTTTGGACTGCAACCCTTGATCTAGTTATGTTTCCTTACCATGAACTATCGCGCGTTCACTTAGAATTTATGCCACCTAGGCCCACTAGGGATTATGCTACCTAATGAACGTTTCCGTGTCTCGGTTTGGGTTTTGGCCACCTAGGACCACTAGGGATTATGCCACCCGTCAACCGCGCCCTTCATCCCACGTATTTGTCGTGAACCGTTTCCCATGTCTAGACGCACATGTTCCCCTAATGTGCCATCCGAGTTCCGTGCCAGGGCAAACCAAGAAATACGGAACTCGGTCGGGAGCTTTAAGTCGTCTGCTGATGCAGATATCAAGGTCTGTTTTTTGTACCCGTGGCTATGGTCCCACGTGACCCCTCCCTCAACTACTGAAAGGCAATCATGTATGAGAACCACATCCCGGCCCCACTATAGCCCACTTTCCTACGGGCCTACCTCACCCATGACTCGATAGCAAGAACATGGTCTGTTGGGGGTTCCCTGCCTTTCCGTTCGTACACGATTGACTAAAGATGGTAGGTAGTCGACGACGTGCTATCCAGGGCAAAACCAAGTATCGCCGACTCCACGCTAATCCATCCCAGTCTTTAGGTCGCTCGCATAGCAACCAAGGCATACTCTTGGTTCTTCTACCGCAGACCTTAACCCCTGTGAGGCCGGGTTTCATGGACCACTTGTCACCTCACAGAGGGATACCAAGAGTATCCTCATATTCCCCGAAGCTTCCACTTCGGCACCCAGTTCGCTGGAGCTTTTATCCAAGTCAGATAACTTGCTCCTCCTCGTATACTAAGCGATGACCTACCTTATCTGGTTACTCATCTATCTATGAACTGGTCTAAATTTCCTTGTCTAAGAATCATTACTTAGTTATCCTTCAACTAAGTTTTACCACTTAGCCTTATTCCCGTTATCCTTGTTAATTATAGTTACCCACCTAATTCTCCGAATTAGGGTTTATATAACAGATTGAATGTCACTTAAGTTCATGACTTAATCCCGTCTACAAATCATGTCAAAATCGGCTAAGTATCCAAGTTCAGGACTTAACCCTACAAACCATGCTCAGGTTGGTTAAGTATATATTAACTTGACCCTATCAAATTTCTTAGTCAAACCGGTCAAGTGTATTCAAGCGATTCGTGACTTAGCCTTATCATGTTTTCACGTTATATCGGTTAAGTATGGGTTAACTTAACCTCAATAAATTAACAAGTTAGATTGGTTAAGTTTAGGTCACTTAACCACATCAAATTAACGAGTTAGATTGGTTAAGTATAGGTCACCTAACCACATCAAATTAACGAGTTAGATTGGTTAAGTGTTTAACTTAACCCCATTAAACTACTAAGTGGGATTAATTAAGTTTAGGTTAACTTAACCCCATCCGATTACCATGTTGAGACTAATTGAGTCTAATCTTAACCCCATCCATTAACTGTATCTTTCGGTTAAGTGTCATTAAGGAAACTTACTTAACCTTACCAAGTTATCGTGTTGGATTGATTAAGTGTTGATTAACTTAACCCCGTCCACTAGTCGTATAAAAATGGTTAAATGTCATTAGGCGAATCGAGTTACTTAACCTACCCAACCTTGTCATGTTTTGTTAAGTATCGTTAGCCTAATCAATTTACTTAACCCATTTGTCCATGTCATATTTGGTTAAGAGTCATTAATCAAATTAACTTAACCCTATCATGTGGCATTAATTACTTAATGCACCTCAACCTCTCACATTAGACTTTATTGTGGTTACTAGTTAAGCCGGTCGGTTCCGGGTAGCTTTACACCACAACTTGGTCTAACCTCGGGTTCAAGCACAACATGACCAACTTCTCACATTGGGTCCTATTGTTTGCAACTACTAGTTAGGCCGGTCGGTTCCGGGTAGTTTTACGTTGCAAACTCAACCCAACCTCGAGTTGGCCACACTTATATTATCCAAGTGTCACGTTCATCATGTTTCCAAAACATGCTACAAGTTTTTCAAGCATTTGGGTAGACCTAACTTAATAGGTAAATTCCCAAAGGGTAGACCTAACTTAATAGGTAAATTCCCAAGCTTGTGTTTTTATGCATACTTACATGTCAACTTCCATGTTATATTTCAAGTCATGTTTTCAAGTTGTATTTTCATGTCATTAGAAATTACCCATAACATAACCCAACGCTTCTAAACTCGCATATACGTTCGCAACAACGTAATGGATTAAAAGAGGAGACTTGGCAAAGGCATGACAAAAATGGATATTAAGCCACAAGTTAATCATGGTGGCAAATGAGGCACATATGTGTTCATCAACTTGCATGTTACATTCCTAAGCCTCAAAAACATGCATAAACCCAAATTTGGCACATAAACAAATCATGGTGACAAAAGACATGGAATGATGACTAGTAACTCGCATATATCATCATATAAGGGTTATGACTTCATATGCAAGTTGACATAAAGATTATGAAGGTTCTCATGTTGCATAATGCAACATTTCAACATAAAGGTTGTAGCTTTTCGCTCATAAGATCAAGATAATGACTTCATAAACTTGCATGACATGATAGCATATATCATTCTCAATGATCAAACCCAAACTTGCAACATGAACATTTAACTTCATAGTTAATATCTAAGAGTAGGGAAAGGGCTTACATTGCTATGAAGGCCTAAATCGATTAAACTAAAGCTTGTGATGAAGCCTATGCATGCCATCACCCAAAAACCCAAAGATGAACACTCCAAATCAATGAAAACCCCCTCTTTATGAACAAAGATCAAAGCTTTAGCCTTGATATCAACTTGAGAAGCTCTCATACTAACATAAGGACTCTCTAATACTCTCATGATCATGAAACCTCTCATAGAAATGAAGTGGAGGCTAGGATAGTTGAGTGGAGGCCATGAGAGTAGAAATTTTGCCATAGTTTAGTTGCATGAGTGAATAATGAGGGTTTAGGGGAGGGTTAGGGGCTTATTTATAGAAGATTAGGCTAGTTAGGACCCTTAGATTAACCCTAGGACCAACCTGAACCGTCAGATCTCAAACTAGGCCCAAAAACCTAGCCAAGATAGAAAATAGGTGCACCAGGCAAGACTGCTCGTCTGAGCCAAGTCGACAGCCAAGTCGACAGGGCTGTCGACTTGGTCAGACCAAGTCGACTCCCAAGTCGACAGGCCTGTCGACTTGGGTACTGTGGCGGGAATTTTTCCCGCCTGGCCCAACTGGCCCAATTTTCCAAATTCAAGTTTGAATTTGAAATCTGTTTTTACTTAGAAATTTTCTGAAAACTTCGTTGGGCCATAATCGGGTCATACGGACTCCGATTTTCGAAAACTCGGACTCTATTTCGCGTATTTTTCCGAGACGAACGCAATGGCATAGCCCGTTTAACTTGATTCTGAATTTAAAATTAAATTCTGCCTTGATTCTCGTCTTAATCATGTTATCGAAATACGGGTTGTTACACGTTCTATCTCTACTTCCTCAAGCATACTCGGCTTGGTATCATGCAGGCACTTCCGTAAATGAGAAATGTGGAAAACATAATGAACATCCATCAATCTCTCTCGTAGCTTCACCCTATAAGCCATTTGGCCAATCCTTTCTGTTATGGGAAATGGCCCTACAAACCTTGGCACCAATTTCCCTATAGATCCAGAGCGAACCAGATTCCTCAAAGGTGATACCTTGATGAAAACCATGCCTCCCACCTCAAACTCAATATCAGTTCTTCTCTTATCTGCGCAGGATTTCGGCCTGTCCTGAGCTGTCTTCCTATGTCTATGGATAAGATCATTCTTTTTTGAAGTTTCTCCAATCATCTCAGGTCCAAGTAGAAGCCAGTCTGTAGACTCCCACCAACAGGTCGGTGATCTACAAGGATGTCCGTACAATGACTCGATGGGTGCCATGCCAATACTAGCCTGATAACTTTTGTTGTAGACGAACTCTACCAATGGAAGATGCTCTTCCCAAGTCCCTCCGAATTCTAGGATACGCAGTCTTAAAAGAAATTCAAGAACTCTATTCACCCTTTCTGTCTGCTCATCGGTCTGAGGGTGATAACCGGTGCTCAAACACAACAGTGTACCTAATGCATCCTGCAAGCTCCTCCAAAATTCACTAGTGAGTATGGGTCATGACCACTCAATATACAGGAAAGTACTCCATGTAGGCGGACTATCTCACGAAGAAAAACTGCTGCCAACCATGCCACCATCCTCTTACTCTTAACAGGAATGAAATGAGTGCTCTTAGTAAGCATGTCAACTATAACCTAGATACTGGTGTTGCATTTCCTCGATCTAGGAAAACCATCAATGAAATCCATAAAGACGCTCTTACACTTCCACTATGGGACCTTCAAACGATGAAGTAAAACACTGGGCTTCCTTTGCTCAGCTTTGACTTACTGCCAAATCAAACATCGGGAAACAAACTCCGCTACATTTTTCTTCATCCTTGCCCAAAAGAAAACCCTCTTCATATCTCTATACATCGTATCACCGCCTGGATGGATAGTCATCCTAGAATGATGGGCTTCCTCAAGGACTGTCTTCAATAGATTCCCAACTCGGGGAACACAAAGCCTTCCATCTCGTCGCAACCACCCTATATCATCCTTGGAATATCTACTAAGGCGACTAGAAGTCGCCCTTCTACTGAGACTATCTAAGATGCCTGCTATCTGTGGGTCCTCTCACTTCGAAGTCCCTATCTGATCCATAAGTGTAGGCCACACCTCTAAGGATGCCAACAAACCAGGTATAAGATCCATATATGGCCTAAAATCAAAGGTCGATATATACTCCAAGCTCCGCCTCTCTACGAATAGTGGACTTAAAGTCATCCTCTGCCTACTCAGTGCGTCCGCCACCACATTACCCTTGCCAGGGGTATAAGCAATGTCAAAGTCATAGGACACTAAGAACTCCATCCATCTCTGTGACCTCAAATTGAGATCCTTTTGCGAGAACAAATACTTGAGAGATTTATGATCGGTATAAAACTTGAACTTCTCTCCATGTAGATAATGACACCAAGTCTTAAGCGCAAACACAATGGCAGCTAACTCTAAGTCATGTGTACGGTAGTTCTTCTCATGGACTCTCAACTGTCTACCTCCATAACATACTACCCTCCCCTCTGGCATAAAAATAGCACCAAGCCCAGTACCACATGCATAAGTTATACTGTGAACACTTTGTTGCCATCAGGCAAAGTCAAGAATGAGGATGTTGTCAGAGTCCTCTTCAATTGCTGAAAAGCATCCTCACAGTCTATATCCCAAGAAAAATGTCAGATTCTTCTTCGTCAGTCCGGTGAGTCGGGCTGATATCTTTGTGAAGTCCTTAATGAACTTCATAAAATAGCTCGCTAATCCATGAAAACTTCTCATCTCTATTGCATTCTTTGGAATTTTCCAATCTTGAAATACAACTACTTTCGCGGGATCCACTATTATCCTATCCTTAGAGACCACATGCCCTAAAAATTTCACTTCCTTTCTCCAAAAAATGACATTTGGAGATTTTTTCCTTAAGCTAGTGCACATGGAGAGTTTTAAAAACCTCCCTCAAATGTGGGGCATGCTCTTCCTTGCTCTTCGAGAAAATCAAGATGTCATTTACAAAGACCACAACGAACTTATTTGGAAACTCCCGAAATACCCGACTCATCAGATCCACAAAATAGGCGGGTGCATTCATCAACCCAAAAGTCATGACGAGCCACTCGAAGAAACCATCTGCAGTTCAAGAAGTAGTTTTATCATACTGTCCTCGACCACCCTCAACTGATGAAACCCCATGGTCAAGTCTAACTGGGAGAAAACAGATGCACCAACAAGCTGGTCAAACAAATCATCTATTCTCGGAAGTGGGTGCCTATTTTTCTTAGTGAGCTTATTCAACTCCCTGTAATCCATGCATAAGCGAAGCGAACCATCCACCTTAGTGGTGAATACTATTGGAGCACCCCATTCAGATATGCTTCGCCAGATAAACCTTTTCTCAAGTAACTCCCCTACTTGCTTGCTGAGCTCCCTCCTTTCTCTCGGAGCCATATGGCGCACAAGCAATGCAACTGGCTTTGCGCTGTCCACCAAGTATATTTGGAAATCAATCCCGCGCCTCGGAGGTAAGCAGCGGACCTCCTCAGAAACATCAGGATCCTCAAAGATTACTAGTACAAATTGTAGATCATCGATAGATGCATCAAGCGACTCTAGGAAACTGAGCATGACAGACCTATTAGGGTCACAAGAAATCTCGAGAGTCCTCCCATTGCAAGTCAAAAGTCTAAAGACCCTCCTCTCACAATCCAGAATGCCACTATAGATGGCTAGCCAATCCATCCCTAGAATCAAACCATAGCCCATGAAACCAAGCACATATGCGTTACATTCAAACTCGATGGCTAACACAGATATTCTCAAACCCAGACAAATCATAGACAGATGAGCCGTACCTCCAATGGTTTTTTTGACAAAAACGGGGTCTGAAACCATACTAGTACCAAGGTGTAGAGATTCAACCACAGAATCAGATATAAAAGAATGCGAAACGCCTGAATCAAAAAGAGTTCTAACAGGATGATTGGAAAGAGAAATCAAACCTTCAACGGAAACTTTCCTACCTCTATCTGGCGCACCGGCCACGAGAGCATTCACATGCCCTCCCGAAGATCTTGGCCTTTGACCTTGTCCTCCCTTGTTTGGGCACTCCTTATAAAAGTGTCCGACCTCTCCACAATTGAAACAAGAATTTTTCCTCCCTTTGCAGTCTTTGACCAAATGACCCTCGCATCCGCAATTATGATATTTCCTCTAATCTTTAGCCGTGTCGTTCCTTCCACCCTTCTTTTGTTGTTTTTGTTGTCCTTTCTTGGACCACACTTTCTTATTTTGTGTTTCCTCAAACTTTACCTCTTTAATCCCACCTTTATCTTCTTCATGCATCAATGCCATATCAACTAGTTTCTCAAAAGTTGCCCCTATCGGAATATAAGACATAGCAGACCCATAGAGGGGTTCATTCAACCCTCTAGAAAACCTCAAAGCTTTCTTGTGCGGGGCATTTACTAGCTCCAAACCAAACCTCGCAAATTGATCGAACTTACTAACATACTCTTTGATAGACATGCCTCCTTGCTTAAGTGCCAAAAATCTTTCCATTTGCATACTTTTCTCTTCTTGAGAAAGAAATTCATCTCGAATCTCTACCGGAAATCATCCCAAGTCTCAACTGAATGTCTTGCTTGCGTCACTTCCTACCAGAATGAAGCCTCATCTTTCAACTGCCAAACGACTAACTAAATCTTCTGACGGTCGTCAACCTCAAAAATCCCAAACAAATCCTCAGTCTCTTTAAGCCAATTCCTAGCTTCTTCAAAAGTCTCAGTTCCTCGAAATGGCTTTCTTCTCATAGCAAAGAAATCCTTGCATATCTTGGAGAAATTACCTGCTCATGGAGAAGGAGGAGGAGGAACAACGGTTGTGGTTGGGGGAGGGGCATCTGCTAGACCTCCTACATGCACCGTGGCTTCAAGATACCTGCAGAACACAGCCGGCATCGTAACGCCCTCGGGAAGAATCGGTTCCCTAGACATGCTGAAAAGAAAAGGAAAAGGGATTCAAACAGAGAATCAAAAGATATTTCATATGGCTTTGGGGAATATGTTTTTGAAAATAGACATTTCTTTTGAAAATTCTTTCTTTCAAAACCTTTTGAAAACAATTTTCGAAATCTTTTTATCCGATCTGATAACCTTCAGCTCTGCTACCAAATGTGACACCCCACATCCGTTAATGTCACTCTTTATCAGAGCGCATTAAGTTTTGTGAAGCATTGTAGGTAAACAGAGATATAAACATCACAAGATAGATATAAAAACACAGCGTAATTTAAATTTATTCTTCAAATAGAAAATATCGTGGTCCAAAATCTAGTTACAACATAATCTAAAATACAGAAAACCCATTACATCAAATGCCTTGTACTAAAATAATCATAGTACAATAATATAAAAGCATAGTCACCAGAAAGAGCCATATCAGAGTAGATAGGTAATCAAAGAGATACATCAAAGCAGTTTCAAGCAGAAACAAAAGAGAGAGTCCTAATCAAGCCTGGGTATTCCCACCCTGAGAACCTTGGGAGGAAGGAAGAGAGAGAAAAAAACAAGTTAGACATAAAGTCTGGCGAGTCCAGTTACTTTTAGCATATAAATAACTGAAAGGATCATGACATGCATATAAATTGGATGGGCAAGATAACAGCATCATAAGACAGGTATAACAGAATGAGCAGGATAAACAAAACAGAATAGGTTACGCTTCCCAAATACTTTTCTCTACACCAATACTAGTATAACAAAAACAGAATGATCCCCACAAAAATAGATGGTAGACTTTGGTGTACTTCTAGTGATAGGTTTTACCCCCAACGATAATTATAGGCAGTCCAACAGAAATGACAGGTGTTACCCCCAATGATAATAACGGGCTCCTAAACAAGAAGGACTAGATGTACCCTGATTACTACCCCAATCGATCGGCTCCCTATCCTATAGACACCCTATGCTGGCCCCATAGTAGGATGTATCACTTCCTAAAGTGGCAACCCTTTTTTTTCGAGAGGCACAACCATATCAACTAATATCACAACATATTAATTTCCAGAGAAATCCAGACCCATGCACGCTCATGACCCCATTGGAATGTGCCTTCAACACCTATGAACCTTTTATAATCAGCTCAGTAAGTGTGCCCTGACCCCTACCTAGTCCGGGGGTTCCCCCTTTTGATACAAAGATGGGTTACTAACTGATATGGGTCCCACACAACAGATGATACAAGCCACCCCCTAGGCTTGCATCCCCACTACTAGGATTTTGACAAGTTATGCCTAACAGATTTACAAGCCCTCATAACCCCACCATATAAAACATGTTAAGTTTGTCGGGTTTATATAACCCCTCATAGATTTAACAGATTTACTTAACCCCCCATTGATTCAAGCAAGTTTACTTAACCCTTACACAATTTTTACAGGTTTACATGACCCCCACAGATTTAAACAGGTTATGTATTACAGGTTATTATCATTTCCCGTTCATGCATATTAATGCACCAGACCTCTCACTTTAAGTTGACCACTTGTAGATGATGAATATGTCGGGTAGTTCTGGGAAGACTTCTACCACAAGTTGGACTTAAACTCGTGTCTTAGCACCATTACTTGTACATTTACGCACGAAACCCCTCACATTAGATTAACCACTTATGGGTGCTGGATTTACCAGGTGGTTCCGGGCAGGCTTCTACCACAAGTGTAATCTAACCTCGTGTCTATGTGCAGTTATAGTTTTATTTACTGTAAATTTAGGCATGTTCATTCCTAAACAAATTTTAATGTTCATCAACGGTTATGCCCCAAATCCCAGCCTGATTCACGGTACAGGTTATGCCCAAATTAAAGTTTTAGATCAAGGTATAAATTATGCCCCCAAATCCTAGTCATGTTTTACAATACAAGTTATGCCCCAATCTATAATTCCCAACCATTCCCAATTTCGTTCGTTCACATATTTCCGCGGTTGGCCTAGGCTCGAAGGTAGCCTGGCTATAAAAATAGAAAGAGAAGGAGGGAGAAAAGAGAACATAAATAGGCATAATAATAAAACATGCATATGATGACAGAAATAGGAATATGGTGACAGATATAGGCATAGTAGCAGAATGAGCATATGAGAACTAAAAAGTAAATTTGGTGTATAAGTAGTGGCAAATCTGTTTAGTTATGATTTAGGTTATTAACATGCATACGTTTAGATCCAAACTTATAAACATGTCAGGATTACTTATTAAATGTTTATATATAAAAGCAACATAAACTCACAGGGACTGGATTTAAAGGATAGAGAAATGACTGTTGATGTTATAGTAGAGATTCTTGTATACGTATAAGTTGTTGTTGCAGAAGAATAGGCTTATTCAATCTGAGTTGGGACAACATTTCATTGTCTCCATTGTTATGGATGAATAAAACAATAGAAATGAGGTAATATTTATTGCCGACCATCAACGAATCTAGTCAAGAAATAAATCTCGGTTCAAAGAATGGATCTTCCCAGGTTTGCGTGGGGTCGACCTTAGGGTCGACACCCCGTTGTAGGAGTAGACTCATAGGACGACACCCATGGGGCATGGGGTCAACCCCCAACGGGCCGATTTACTGTGCCTTCTCGCCTTTTGATTTTGATTTTTAGGACTGGTTTGTTTATACATATTTTGCTTATATATATACAAACTTCAAGCCTTAATATCTTCTTCATATAATGTCCGTTTTACGCAAACTTGGAGTCACCTTAAGATGAATTCCGAGACGAACGTAATGGCGTTGTCCATTTTACTTAATTCCCAATAGTTAATTAAGTATTCTTTGGTTTATCATTATAGTGTTGTTTTAAAATTACGGGGTGTTACATTATCCGAAGACTCTGTTAGATAGGTTGTCGCTAATGTATGTATTATACGTTTTGATTGCTGTAAATTGTTTGGTACATAACCTGTGTTTTTTGGATGCTTTGTCTGCTATGATTGCTAGTGTATTACATATGTGTGTGTATGGATATAAGTCTATGATTTTAAATGTAACTGAAATCTCCTCATTACTCTTTAATTTCAAGGATGAAATTCTTTTAAGGAGAATAGATTGTAACGTCTCGGTTTTTGACTGATTTGTTAAACTATAATTATAGATTATATATGTAATTGAAATCAATTAAATAATATTGGATTTAAATATTATAGAAATTAGAATAATCATGGTTTTAAAATCCTATGTGTATATTTTTAACTGATTTTTTCTTTTGGAAAATTGGTTCACTTTTATTAACTTCTAAGAAAAGCAGTACAAAAGATAGGTTAGCAGACTAACCATTACAAATTAAAACATAATAAAAAACAACAAAAAATACAAAAAATCTAATCCTAACTAAGATAAATTCGGCCCATGATAAGGCCATCATCCCACTATTGTGCTCACTGCACCTCACTACACATCAAAACTGCATCTATCTTTAACCACAATTCTACTACATATGCAGAAACAAAATCCATGAACATAGAGAACTCTCTCTTTTACGTTTCCCTCTCAAACACTAACATCCCTTGAACAATTCTCCAGACCGCATACATCTTTTACATCATTATGTGAACATCACTTATGCAAAACTTCTGGCTTAAACCAATGTTCCTATTTCGACTGCCTGGATTTTAGATTCATAGATTGGTTCGCTGAATGTGAAATCCAATAGCCAGAAATATGCACAAAAACCAGAAAGCACAACTAGGCACCACATATGCTGATATTCAACCGAATGAAGATATTAAATGCATATGAAACCTACCATATAACACAGATCCAAATCCATTAACCTCAAATCGCACATCATATTCCTTTAAGACAGAAAACTCAATTCAGCCTCCAGTTATCCTCGCATCTGGAATGGATCTGAAGTTACGCACGCATGCAGTGCGAGATCTACTGTACAGTTAGAATAATAGATATGAGATTGTGAGTAGGTCTGGAAACATTTTTTGGAGAAGTTTAATCCATTATATCCTGGAAAATGCAAACTGACTAGGATTCAGCACTGAGATCTGAAGCGGTTGTAAGTGGATCTGAAATCAAAAAAATCGAAAGTATGGCTTATCAAACGAAAAGAAGTTTTCGTTGAAAGTTATCCTGGAAGAAACAGATAGAAATCGATATGGCTTATCAATAACATAGAAGTTGTTTAAGGTTAACAAAATCGAACAGCAATTTGATTCAGAAGGAAAACAGTAGAAATATGATCCGAACCAGATCTGAAACAGATCGAAAATTTGTGAAAAACAGAGATAAAAAAAACTATTATCAACGAAAATCTATCGTAGAAGGTTACAGGAGAAATTTGGATGAAAGAAATCAGATGAAAAGAGGATAAGAAATGTAGGCACTCAAGCATGGCGAAATCTGGTAAAATTCACCAATTGCCATTAACGAGGCCATTTTAGTTCTATATATGTATATACTGATATATATACATATATATATATATATATATATATATATATATATATGAATATGAGGAGCGTTCAAGGCATTTCTGTTTTGCAGCACTCCAGTTGCACCCCCTATCCATTCATGAGCTTTGGCGATCCAAACCTAACTAGAATTTGTAGATGTGTAATTCACACATATATAATGATCTATCTAAAATTTGAGCTCTGGTATTCGTAACATTTTCAAAATCATAGCTCAATTATTCACCATTCAGACGTTTATTTAAACCATAAAATTTAAACATCAAATATATGATTATATGAATGTCATAACGAGCTAAAACTTTGGATAGATCATCATATATGTGTGGATTGAACATCTACAAATTCTCGTTGGACTCACCGTAGCTCACAACGGATAGGGGGTGCAACAGGGGTGCCCCCAATCGCAACAGGGGTGCCCCCAATCGCCCCTCTCTCTCTCTCTCTATATATATATATATATATATGTGTGTGTGTGTGTGTGTGTTAAACAAGTAAATGTTGTTTTAATTTTTTTATTTGCATATAAAAATCTTGTTTAAGATTGTGTAAAAATCATTGTTATATAATTTAACTTGTTTATATTCTTTAGTAAATATACATACATGTATGTATGAACATAAATATGTATGTATGAGTTTAACTTGTTCTATTTAAACTCCTAGCTTATATATGTACATAGGTATGTAAAACAAGTAAATAATAATTGTTTTGTATTTTTAGTTTTTGTTTAAAACTTATGTAACAATATAAAATGTAAAGTCTAAAGTCTAAAATAAAAATTAAAAAATATAAAATAAAATGTAAATTGTAAACTATAAAATAAAAATTATAAAATAAAAATTATAGTATAAAAATCATAAAATAAATTATCTAATATAAAATATAAAGTATAAAATATAAATTATAAATATACATTATGAGCTTGATTAGAGGTTTGGTTAAGACCTCAATTGTGAGCTCGATTAGGGTCTCGGTTATGGGCTCAGTTATAGACTCGGTTATTGACTCAGTTATGGGATCAGTTATGGGTTTGATTTTAACTCAATCAAGTGCTCAATCAAGTGCTCGCTCATTTGCTTGGTCAAGTGCTCGGTTATGAGCTTGGTCATGGACTCGGTTATGTTCTCAGTCAAGTGCTCTGTCATGTGCTTGGTCACGGGCTCGTTATGGCCTCGGTCATGGGATCGGTTAAGGTCTTGGTCATGTGCTCTGTAACACCCCACACCCGCTATGGTCACTCGCTAAGGGAATGCCATAACATCGGTGGAGTATTTTAAGTGAATATAGAACAGAAAAATTACAACAAGACAGATATAAGTAATACTTGAAAATTTTAAAACATCATTTCATTGCAGCGGAAAGTAAAACATGTTTGGTTACATCACAAAACCATAATAAGAGTCAAGTACAAAATATCCATCCTGATAAATAAAAGTACATAATCCCAATACATTAACTGATAGCCATAAAAGAAAGGGTAAGCTGAGCTCTACATCTATGGTCCAAGCTCCAAAAGAGAATAAAGCAGCCTGATCAAAGCCCACTCGTACTGGGCCCACTCTGATAACCTGAGGGTTGGGAAAAAGATAAAAACAACGGGGTCAGACATAAGTCTGAGCGAGTCCTATAACTTTAACAATACAATCATTAAAGTAACCAGAGAAGACATAAGCTTCATATACAGTGTCGTCTGGGGATGAATGGCTACACTAAGCAGCTTGGTAGACTTAGGATAAACTAAGAAACGTAAAGACACATCTACCCACCCAAGGATAATTACTACACTGCACCACACCAGTCATTCCTACTTAAAGGTTGATCCAACTAAGTGTACTTAGTAATTTAGTAGTTTCGTGTACCCCTATCTGACTACATAGGTGTACCCACTACTCCCCAAGCGATCGGCTCCCTTACGTAGATACCCGTGCTGGTCCCACAATGGGGTGTATCATCCCCCAAAGTGGCAACCTGATAATATCAACGGTGCACGGCTTTATACCTACACGATGCAACAACGACTTACCAACCAGCCCGGGCCCACACACGCATATGAAACCCGTTGGTCCTGCGTTGCCACCGCTAACCCGTTTTGGCCTCTTATAGTCAAGCCCAATATGCGTGTCCCATCACTCGACTAGAGTCGAGCCTACTAAGATACGTTTGGGATATTGGTTGAAATGGGCCCCCACAAGCTACCACCTAAGCTTGCTATTTCTAGTGAATCCCACTTAACCCTTTAACCATGTCCACTTACATGTTATAAATTTTGGCTAAGTCATTTAATCATATTCTAATTGTCATACAAGGTACCCACTAGATTTTCACTTGCCACCCATGGCACTTACTTAACCCTTTAATCATGTTTAATTACATGTTCCACTTTGGTTAAGTATTCTAATCGTATTTTCACATGCCACCCATGGCACTTACTTAACCCTTTAATCATGTTTAATTACATGTTCCACTTTGGTTAAGTATTCTAATCATATTTTCTATTGCCACCCAGGGCAACTACTACATTTCCACATGCCACCCAAGGCACCCACTTAACCCCCCATGTCCCTTTACATGCTAATTTGGTTAAGTGTTTCTTAATTAATTAAGACCGTGATCCTCATAAAGACCTCTCACATTAGACTATCTTTTATGACTGCTGGTTAAGCCGGTTGGGTCCGGGCAGCCTTATGTCATAACCGAGTCTAACCTCGTGTCTTTACATTAATCACGTATTTAGTTTGTGCCTAAGACCTCTCACATTGGGCTAACATTTGTAGCAACTGGTTAAGCCGGTTGGGTCCGGGCAGTTTTACGCTACAACTGAGTCCAACCTCGTGTCTTAATCGATTAATTACACCTAATTAATCACCCTCATAATTTATATTAATTATCCCTAATTAATTAATCATGTTTTACAGAATATGGGTAGACCTAACTCAATAGGTAAATTCCCAACTCCATAGTATGGGTAGACCTAACTCAATAGGTAAATTCCCAACTCCATAATATGGGTAGACCTAACTCAATAAGTAAATTCCCAATTATGTCCATTTAATTTATGTTACTCTTAAGCATACCCATTCCACATCATTTTATTAACATGCATATTAACCCCATCGTTCCCCACGTAATTCGTTCTCATAACGTGACATAATAAAAGGGAAGATTCATCACAAATGTCATGGGTTTAACCAACATAGCTTATAACTTTATCATGGGTTCAAAAGGTGTCAACTTGCATATATGAGCATACATTAAACCCAACTAGCATTTAACCCAAACTTGCATTATGCATGTCATAAAAAGAGACAAACTTGCATATGAACTTGCGCATAAACTTGCATATGAACTTGCATATAAACTTGCATATGAACTTGCACATAAACTTGCATATGAACTTGCACATAAACTTGCATATGAACTTGCACATAAACTTGCATATGAACTTGCACATAAACTTGCATATGAACTTGCATATAAACTTGCATATGAACTTGCACATAAACTTGCATATGAACTTGCATATAAACTTGCATATGAACTTGCATAACATGTCCTATATAGAGGCAACCTTGCATATGTTATGCATATCATAAAAAGAGACAAACTTGCATAAGTGTTCATAGGTTATACAAAAGGTGAACTTGCATGTCATAATGTATGCATAAAACCAACACTTAGCATGCATAAAATCAAGTACTTAGCATGCATAAAATCAAGTACTTAGCATGCATAAAACCAAACACTTAGCATGCATAAAATCAAATACTTAGCATGCATAAAACCAAACACTTAGCATGCATAAAATCAAATACTTAGCATGCATAAAGTCAAATACTTATCATGCATAAAATCAAATACTTAGCATGCATAAAACCCAATGCTGAGCATGCATGAAACCCATCACTTAACTTGCACAGACCCACATACTTAACTTGCATAAACCCATATACTTAACTTGCATAAACCCATATACTTAACTTGCATAAACATAGGGTTAACATTAAACATAGACTAGCAAACCAACATCATATCATATGACTTAAAACCCACTAATCCGCATACAAAACCGCATGATCTCATCATATCTCATCTACTTAATTTAGCAATTGGTTATTAAAGTGATAGAAACTCACCAAAACCAAAATTAGCAAACTTATGAAGTAGAACTAGTTGCTATATAAGAAGAAGATGATGATTTGAGGTTGATTAGCTTGCAACTTTCTTCATAAACTAGTGGAGGCTCCTCTCAAGTTTGATTTTGGCGGCATGATGGCATCATTTCTATTTTTAGTATAGATTAGGGTTGCATTAGGGTGTATTTATAGGATTAGGGTGTGTTTTAGACCATAGGATTAGCCCTAGGTTAGATTAGGTCCGTCAGATTTAGGAAACTTCTAGAGAATAGCCTAAATCTCAGCCAAACCCTAAAATGGTGCACCAGGTTTAAACCTGCCGAGCACCCCCTGTCGACACCCAAGTCGACAGGGCTATCGACTTGGTCCTAGCAAGGTCGACTGCCCAGTCGACAGGGCTGTCGACTTGGGTAGGTAGGCGGGACTTTTCCCGCCTATGCCCAATGGTCCCAAATTTTGAAACTTGAACCTGAATTTTAAATCTGTTTTGAACTTTGAATTTTCTGCAAACTTCATTGGGCCATAACTGGGCCATACGGACTCCGATTCTCGAAAACTCGGACTCTATTTCGCGTATTTTTCCGAGACGAACGAAATGACGCAGCCCGTTTCCCCCAATTCTCACATCTGAGATTATTTATTCTGCAATTAGTGAATTTTAGGATTAACTAAAATTCGGGGTGTTATATTCTCCCCTCCTTAAAGGATTTCGTCCCCGAAATCTCTAAGCTAAGGAGAATGCATATCCTACCATCCAAACAACCATCTACTCAATCCATCAAACACGGGCATCCATTGTCCTTACAACAATTTCTAATGATGTATGAGCATATGCAAAAAGTGTGTGTATATGTTCCCTATCTAATGTATGAACATATGCAAACCATGATAGTGCCATGCATCCAATATGTATGCGAAAGAACCCTATCGACACATACAATATCTACATGAGTGCACAATCATTCACCCAAAATGCATCATCCATATGATAACACAACCATTATACATCCATAAATATAGCTACCTACACACAATTATATGCAATATGCAATATGAAGTGACTGAGCCGATCTAGTGCCTAGAGTGTGTATATATGCATCCACGAGCAACCACTAGCAACCACTTGCATCCACATGCATCCATCAAACATAACATGTCTCAAACACATGTTTCAACCATAGGTTTACCCTATCTAAAGGTCAAAGGTACTAATGAGAGGACATACTAAAGATAAGATAAGCACTAGAAAAACGATAGAGGAGAAGTTAAAAGACATACCCTCAAAAAGAATGGGTATAATGAACGCATCTTTGCTTCCGTCTCCCAAGTAGCGTTGCCCTCGTCTTCTCCCCCTTGTACTTTGACTATTTGAACCTCTCGATTCCTCAATTTCCTAATCTCTGACCCAAGGATGCGGGTAGGAGCTCGTCGATTAATCACATCACGCTCTACTTTTACTTCTTTAAGCAGGCTTGGCTCTACCGCCTTGGCGTTCTCATGTAGGCACTTCCTCAAACGTGACACATGGAATACGTCATGTTTCCTATGTAACCTAACTATCTCTCGAATATAAACTGAAGCTAGACATGGGACAGTCCTCTTGCTCTTCACGGGTATGCAATGGGCACACTTAGTAAGTCTATCTACCACAACTCAAATCCCCGTATTACCCTTCCTTGATTTCGGTAATCCATCGAGACACTATCCCACTTCCATAGCGGAACTTCCAATGGGTGAAGCAACCCACCTGGTTTCTTTTGCTCCGCTTTCACCAAGCATCTAGCGACATACTCGGCCATGTCTTTCTTCATACCGGCCCAAAAAGAAAACTCGCTTCATGTCTTGGTTCATGTTGTCCCCACCGGGATGAATGGTCATCTTTGACCGATGTGCATCATCAAATATAGCCTTCCTCAACCCTCGTCTTGCGGTACACAAAGTCTACCGTCTCTATGCAACCACCCCTTGCCATCTAGGGTGTACTTATTCAAATGGCTGGACGACTCCCCCTCCTCATGAGCTTCTCTACTCAACCAACTGTGGGTCGTCCCGCTGTGCTCCGCCAATCCGCCCCCAAAAGAGTAGGCCTTACTTCCCAGGAGGCTAGCAAACCGGGTACAAAGTCAACGGAAGGTCTAAAGTCAAAAATAAATTCCAAGCTCCGTCGTTCAACGAACAATGAACTCAAGGACAACCTTTTTCTACTTAAGGCGTCCACCACCACGTTACCCTTGCCATGGGTATACGCTATCTCAAACTCATAGGATGCCAAGAATCCCATCCACTTTTGCTGCCCTAAGACTATGCGCTCGAAGAGTCTCCAACACTTCCCTAAGATGTAGGGCATGCTTTTCTCCACTTCTAGAGAAAACCGGGATATTACCAAAATCATCACAACTGTCCATCTCTCACGCAGACCACCCTAGTCGAACTTGACATCCCCCAAATGCAAGCCCCAAAGGCCTAAACCAATATCAGACAAGCAACCAAGGGATACCTCCTTCGAATTCAGACGACCTACGTGAGATGATACTAGTAAAAACGGCTAAATAATTAAGCCCTTGTCCAACTCTGGATGTCCTTGCCAGTCTCACTCCAAAACCACCGTTTATTCCATAACTGGCTCGGCTCAACCTATTAAAACCATCCGGAGTCCTAAAAGCAGCCTTCTCTATACTATCCTCAGCCACTCTCAACTGACGAAACCCCGTGGCTAAGTTCAACTTGTGAAACTACTGAGGCGCCAACTAATTGGAAAAAAATCATCAATCCTCAGCAATGGGTGTCTATTCTTCTTTGTGAGTTTATTTAGCTCTCTTTAGCCTACACAAAGTCTGAGGGACCCATCCGCCTTCATAGCAAAAACTACCGGAGCACCCCACTCCGATATACTTCGTCTTCTAAACCCCTTCTCAAGCAAATTGCCTACTTGCTTATGGAGTTCCCTCCTCTCACGAGGAGCCACGTGGCACACTGGCCAAGACACTGGTTTGGCATTGTCTACCAGATATATTCGGAAGTCAACCTTCCGCTCCGGAGGTAAGCCCTTCACCTCCTCAACCACATCCGAGTATTCCCGGACCACTCTAACAGATCGCAAACTCTTGACTGACGTGTCAAGCGATTCTAGATAACTTAGCATAACAGATTCCATGGGATTACAAGAGACCTCGAGAGTGTTACCCAAGCGGGTCATAAGCCTAACAACTCTCCCTTCAAAATCAAGAACGGCACCCCTACTGGATAACCTGTCCATGCCCAAAACTAACCCATAGCTCGTGAAGCCCAAAAGCATCACATCTAAACTCAACGCTAAGTATAGCAACTTTCAAACCCAAACACATCATGGAGCCCCAATTGGGTTTGAAACAACTAAGGGATCATCTACTAACTGGTGTCTAAGTGCAGTGACTCAACTAACAATGATGAGATAAACGAACTCAATGCGTCAGAATCAAATAAAGTTTGAACCGGATAATCGAACAGAAAAACTAGACTTTCAATGGAAATAGTTCTACCTCTTTCCCGAATCGGTGGAACTGCGAGAGCCTGAGCTTGCCCCCTTGCCTGAGCTGGTGCCAAAAGAACTTGCACCTGTCCTCCTGAGGTAGATCCCGTCCTTTGCCCTTTCCTAGGGCAGTCTTTCACTAGATGTCCTGCTTCGTCACAGTGGAAGCAGCCAGCCTTCCTCTTCTTGCGACACTCCTTGCTTAGGTGCCCTAGTGTCCCACAACTGAAACACTTCTTCTTTCCCTTGCCACCGTTACCTTTCCCACCCTTCTTTTGCTGTTGCTGTTGAGGTTCCTTCTGATCTCCTTTCTTCTCGGGTGCTTTATTAGCATTGGGACCCTTCTCTTCCTCATGCATAAGTGCCATGTCCACTAGCTTCTCAAAAGTGGCCCCCATAGGGATGTGAGACATAGCCAATCCGTGCATCGGTTCGTTTAAGCCTTTAACGAACCTCAGAGCTTTCTCTTCCGGTGTGTTTACCAAGTCTATGCTGAATCTCGCTAACTGATTAAACTTGTTAACATATTCTTTCACCGACAAGTTCCCTTGCCTTAAGTTCAAGAACCTTTCCACGTGCATATTTCCTTCCGCTTTTGAGAGAAACTTTGCCTCAAACCTTTGCCTGAAATCCATCCAAGAGTCAACAGGGCGTTCTCCATTAGTGACCTCCCACCAGAACGAGGCCTCTCCTTCCATTAACCAAGCGGCTAACCTGACTTTCTTTCCCTCTTCCACTTCCAAGATTTCCATCAATTCTTCCGTCTCATTAAGCCAATCCCTAGCTCCCACAAAAGGTTTCCCTCCCATAGCCTTAAACTTCCTACAAGTCATAGCAAAATTATCCGCGCGAGGAGGAACGGGTGCAACGGGTGGAGGAGGAACATTTGCTGGACCTGCAGCGGCGGCCCTAGCCTCTAACAACCTCCTATACCATACTGGTACCGCTACACCGTTCGGAAGATAAAGATCTTCTGCCATGCTGAGACGAAAAAGGAAAGATTCAAACGGGGAATTCAAAAGATAAAGATATGGCTATCGGGGATTATGCTTTTCTTTCAAAAACTTTTCTCTTAAAAGACATGTTTTTGAAAATACTCCTTCCAAAAATATTCTTAGAAAATAGTTTTTCTAAAAATTTTATCTGTTCCGGTAACCTTTGCTCTGATACCACGTGTAACACCCCACACCCGCTATGGTCACTCGCTAAGGGAATGCCATAACATCGGTGGAGTATTTTAAGTGAATATAGAACAGAAAAATTACAACAAGACAGATATAAGTAATACTTGAAAATTTTAAAACATCATTTCATTGCAGCGGAAAGTAAAACATGTTTGGTTACATCACAAAACCATAATAAGAGTCAAGTACAAAATATCCATCCTGATAAATAAAAGTACATAATCCCAATACATTAACTGATAGCCATAAAAGAAAGGGTAAGCTGAGCTCTACATCTATGGTCCAAGCTCCAAAAGAGAATAAAGCAGCCTGATCAAAGCCCACTCGTACTGGGCCCACTCTGATAACCTGAGGGTTGGGAAAAAGATAAAAACAACGGGATCAGACATAAGTCTGAGCGAGTCCTATAACTTTAACAATACAATCATTAAAGTAACCAGAGAAGACATAAGCTTGATATACGGTGTCGTCTGGGGATGATTGGCTACACTAAGCAGCTTGGTAGACTTAGGATAAACTAAGAAACGTAAAGACACATCTACCCACCCAAGGATAATTACTACACTGCACCACACCAGTCATTCCTACTTAAAGGTTGATCCAACTAAGTGTACTTAGTAATTTAGTAGTTTCGTGTACCCCTATCTGACTACATAGGTGTACCCACTACTCCCCAAGCGATCGGCTCCCTTACGTAGATACCCGTGCTGGTCCCACAATGGGGTGTATCATCCCCCAAAGTGGCAACCTGATAATATCAACGGTGCACGGCTTTATACCTACACGATGCAACAACGACTTACCAACCAGCCCGGGCCCACACACGCATATGAAACCCGTTGGTCCTGCGTTGCCACCGCTAACCCGTTTTGGCCTCTTATAGTCAAGCCCAATATGCGTGTCCCGTCACTCGACTAGAGTCGAGCCTACTAAGATACGTTTGGGATATTGGTTGAAATGGTCCCCCACAAGCTACCACCTAAGCTTGCTATTTCTAGTGAATCCCACTTAACCCTTTAACCATGTCCACTTACATGTTATAAATTTTGGCTAAGTCATTTAATCATATTCTAATTGTCATACAAGGTACCCACTAGATTTTCACATGCCACCCATGGCACTTACTTAACCCTTTAATCATGTTTAATTACACGTTCCACTTTGGTTAAGTATTCTAATCGTATTTTCACATGCCACCCATGGCACTTACTTAACCCTTTAATCATGTTTAATTACATGTTCCACTTTGGTTAAGTATTCTAATCGTATTTTCTATTGCCACCCAGGGCAACTACTACATTTCCACATGCCACCCAAGGCACCCACTTAACCCCCCATGTCCCTTTACATGCTAATTTGGTTAAGTGTTTCTTAATTAATTAAGACGGTGATCCTCATAAAGACCTCTCACATTAGACTATCTTTTATGACTGCTGGTTAAGCCGGTTGGGTCCGGGCAGCCTTATGTCATAACCGAATCTAACCTCGTGTCTTTACATTAGTCACGTATTTAGTTTGTGCCTAAGACCTCTCACATTGGGCTAACATTTGTAGCAACTGGTTAAGCCGGTTGGGTCCGGGCAGTTTTACGCTACAACTGAGTCCAACCTCGTGTCTTAGTCGATTAATTACACCTAATTAATCACCCTCATAATTTATATTAATTATCCCTAATTAATTAATCATGTTTTCCAGAATATGGGTAGACCTAACTCAATAGGTAAATTCCCAACTCCATAGTATGGGTAGACCTAACTCAATAGGTAAATTCCCAACTCCATAATATGGGTAGACCTAACTCAATAGGTAAATTCCCAATTATGTCCATTTAATTTATGTTACTCTTAAGCATACCCATTCCACATCATTTTATTAACATGCATATTAACCCCATCGTTCCCCACGTAATTCGTTCTCATAACGTGACATAATAAAAGGGAAGATTCATCACAAATGTCATGGGTTTAACCAACATAGCTTATAACTTTATCATGGGTTCAAAAGGTGTCAACTTGCATATATGAGCATACATTAAACCCAACTAGCATTTAACCCAAACTTGCATTATGCATGTCATAAAAAGAGACAAACTTGCATATGAACTTGCGCATAAACTTGCATATGAACTTGCATATAAACTTGCATATGAACTTGCACATAAACTTGCATATGAACTTGCATATAAACTTGCATATGAACTTGCACATAAACTTGCATATGAACTTGCACATAAACTTGCATATGAACTTGCATATAAACTTGCATATGAACTTGCACATAAACTTTCATATGAACTTGCATATAAACTTGCATATGAACTTGCATAACATGTCCTATATAGAGGCAACCTTGCATATGTTATGCATATCATAAAAAGAGACAAACTTGCATAAGTGTTCATAGGTTATACAAAAGGTGAACTTGCATGTCATAATGTATGCATAAAACCAACACTTAGCATGCATAAAATCAAGTACTTAGCATGCATAAAATCAAGTACTTAGCATGCATAAAACCAAACACTTAGCATGCATAAAATCAAATACTTAGCATGCATAAAACCAAACACTTAGCATGCATAAAATCAAATACTTAGCATGCATAAAGTCAAATACTTATCATGCCTAAAATCAAATACTTAGCATGCATAAAACCCAATGCTTAGCATGCATGAAACCCATCACTTAACTTGCACAGACCCACATACTTAACTTGCATAAACCCATATACTTAACTTGCATAAACCCATATACTTAACTTGCATAAACATAGGGTTAACATTAAACATAGACTAGCAAACCAACATCATATCATATGACTTAAAACCCACTAATCCGCATACAAAACCGCATGATCTCATCATATCTCATCTACTTAATTTAGCAATTGGTTATTAAAGTGATAGAAACTCACCAAAACCAAAATTAGCAAACTTATGAAGTAGAACTAGTTGCTATATAAGAAGAAGATGATGATTTGAGGTTGATTAGCTTGCAACTTTCTTCATAAACTAGTGGAGGCTCCTCTCAAGTTTGATTTTGGCGGCATGATGGCATCATTTCTATTTTTAGTATAGATTAGGGTTGCATTAGGGTGTATTTATAGGATTAGGGTGTGTTTTAGACCATAGGATTAGCCCTAGGTTAGATTAGGTCCGTCAGATTTAGGAAACTTCTAGAGAATAGCCTAAATCTCAGCCAAACCCTAAAATGGTGCACCAGGTTTAAACCTGCCGAGCACCCCCTGTCGACACCCAAGTCGACAGGGCTGTCGACTTGGTCCTAGCCAGGTCGACTGCCCAGTCGACAGGGCTGTCGACTTGGGTAGGTAGGCGGGACTTTTCCCGCCTATGCCCAATGGTCCCAAATTTTGAAACTTGAACCTGAATTTTAAATCTGTTTTGAACTTTGAATTTTCTACAAACTTCATTGGGCCATAACTGGGCCATACGGACCCCGATTCTCGAAAACTCGGACTCTATTTCGCGTATTTTTCCGAGACGAACGAAATGACGCAGCCCGTTTCCCCCAATTCTCACATCTGAGATTATTTATTCTGCAATTAGTGAATTTTAGGATTAACTAAAATTCGGGGTGTTACATGCTCGGTCATGGGATTGGTTATGAGCTTGGTCATGGGCTCGATTATGTTCTTGGTAATGTCCTTGGTTATGTGCCCAAGCATGTGCATGGTTATGGGCTCGGTCATGGCTCAGTCATGTTCTTAGTTATGGGGCTCGATCATGTGCTCGGTCATCTGCGCGGTTATGGGCCCGGTCATGGGCTTGGTTATGTTCTTGGTCATGTGCGCGGTTATGGGCTTGGTCATGGGCTTGGTTATGTTCTTGTTCATGGGATCAGTCATAGGCTCGGTCATGCGCAAGTTTATGGCTCAGTTATTGGATTGGTTATAGGTTAAAAGCTAAATTAGAAAATAAAAGAATTATAAATATAAACAATAAATTATAAATTATAAGTTATAAATTATAAAATTATAAATGATAAAGAATTATAAATTAAAAAATATGAAATATAAAATATAAAGCATAAAGTATGAAATATAAAATATAAAGTATAATGTATAAAATATAAAATTTAAAGCATAAAAAATAAAATGTAAAATAAAAACTATAAATTATAAAATATAAAGTATAAAATTTAAAGTATAAAAAATAAAAAATAAAAAATAAAATATAATATTTAAAATATGAGCTTGATTAGAGGTTTGGTTAAGACCTCAATTATGAGCTCGATTTGGGTCTCGGTTATGGGCTCTGTTATGGAATCGGTTTTGGGATCAGTTATGGGTTTCATTTTAACTTAGTTATGTGCTCCATCAAGTGCTCGCTCATGTGCTTGGTCAAGTGCTCGGTTATGAGCTTGGTCATGGACTCGGTTATGTTCTCAGTCAAGTGCCTGGTCATGGGCTCGATCATGGCCTCGGTCAAGGGATCGGTTAGGGTCTTGGTCATGTGCTCGGTCAAGTGCTCGGTCATGGGCTTGGTTATGAGCTCATCATATGCTCAATTAAGTTCTTGGTAATGTGCTTGGTCATGTGCCCGAGCATGTGCACGGTTATTGGCTCGGTAACGTTCTTGGTTATGGGGCTTGGTCATGTGCTTGGTCAAGTGCTCGGTCATGTGCTCAGTTAAGGGCTTGGTCATGTGCACGATTATGGGCTCGGTCATGGGCTCGATTATGTTCTTGGTTATGGGACGCAATGATATGCTAGGTAAAAGGCTCAGCCATGGGCTCAGTCATAGGCTAGGTCTTGCGCAAGTTTATGGCTCAATTATTGGATCAGTTATAGGTCAAAAGCTAAATTAGAAAACATAAAACATAAAATATAAAAAAATAAAGTAAAATAGAAATTATAAAAATATAAAATATAAAGTATAAAGTATAAAATATAAAATATAAAGCATAAAGTATAAAATATAAAATATAAAATTAACCGAATCTTTATTCTTTATATAAAATATAAAACATAAAATAATTACGCTCGTAACCAAATCTTTATACTTTATTTAAAACATAAAGTATAAAGTATAAAATAAAATTATAAAATATAAAGTATAAAATATAAAATATAAAATATAAAGCATGAAGTATGAAATATAAAATATAAAATATAAAATATAAAGTATTAAGTATTAAGTATAAAGTTTATCGGATAATATAAAATATAAATTATCTAATAAAATATTAGATTGTTTATAGAGTAAAAGCTAAAATATAAAATTTAAAAAGATATAAAATAAAATTATAAAATATAAAATATAAAATAAATTATACATTATCTAATATAAAATATAAAGTGTAAAATATAAAATTTAAATTATAAAATATAAAATAAGAATAAAATATAAATAACTAATTTAAGTTCCAAGCTAAATAAAAAATAAAATATAAAGTATAAAATATAAAATATAATATAAGAATAAAATATAAATAACTAATTTAAGTTGACTTCAAAAATTTTAATATTGGAGGTTCTATATTAAAAAAAAAATCCTTAACCAACTGTGTTGCGTAAGTCTTATTTATGAAGACATTAGTTATTTTAATTTATAATTAGACAATGCTTTAGAGCATCTCCAGCAAGAAGTCTAAAATCAGTAAAAAGGAAGAGAAAATAAAGCATAACAAATTTCCACTTCTCAAGAGCTAAGTGAGTTTTTTTTTAATCTGAACTCTATAAATGGTTTTCAAGAAATTTCTATTCTATAAATGATTTTCAAAAAAACATTTTTATGTTCTTTTATAATAAAAAGATGCCTCGTTAATTAAAAAAATAACTTTATGTCTATAAATAGCAATCTGATTGTTGCTTATTTTATAAACAGTAATATGATTGTGGTTTATGATATAAACGAGATTGTTTATGATATATAAACGTGAATCAGATTCCCAATTATAATCAAAATTGTAAAAAGTAAATGGGGAGACCTTTGTTTTACTCCTTTCCAACATTGAAATTACTTTAGCTTCTACAACGCTAGAAAAGAAGTTACAGCGGTGATTTCCCTCATTTTTTTAATTTAGTAACACTGCTAGAGATGCTCTTAGCATTTAGATATACTCCAGTTTATTTGTTTGCCTATTTATATAGTTTTTGTATCGTTGTGAAACCCACAATGAAAAATTATAAAATTGCTGCGGTTGGTTTGCAATTTTTATTTTTTGATTTTCACCCATGTAAAGTATGCAAAACACACGCCTATGGTGAAAAATAACTAATTTGAAAAGTGAGTTAACACACAAAATGAAAATTTTATTTTTATTTTTCGTATTTTTAAACATTAAAAAAGAATATGAGACAACATATCATTTTGTCATTCCGCATTTTCCTTCGTCAATTCATCTTCCTCTCATCCCTTTTATCGTCCCTCCAATTAATTCATATTTTATTATTGATGTTGAAAACTTAAGACAAATACAAATTTAACCAAAGGACCTTAAGCTTTGAAGAAAAAATGTGGAGTGTCTGGACGGGACCACTAGTGGCAAGCTTATCTAAATAAACTTTAACTGGGATACAATTCTGCATAACAAGTGAAAAATAAATCAAAGAAACACATAAGATATAAATAACATGAAGAAAAAGCAAAAGAACACATTAATATGTATATACATCACAAGCACATGCATGTAGCAGAGGGAAGAAAGAAAAGTAACACACATACACACATAATCTATCGATCATTATACTCATCACTCATTGGAATAATGTTGTTAACAACAACCCTCTCTATCTCTCTGTATAACCAAGCTCTGATACCATGTTAGAATTTTGATCACGAGAGAAGAGAGAGACAAACAGTAAAAACATGAAAGGACTACATTTTTATTGATTTATTTGATTGCTATTACAAAGGAGATGCTTGATTAATTGAATTACAATGCTATACTTTCCTCTACTTATAGATAAGAAAGGAATAATCTAGAATAGAATTACCTTGAGCATATTTGGCCCAAATTAACACAATACCAGTTATAAACCAAATGCGCATATAAGGCAATATATCCACTTGCTTAATTAATGCAATAAAGGAAGACAATATATCCTCTAGCCCAATCAATGACATCATATTCTCTAACCACCCCCCTCAAACTCACAATGTGGAAAATCGTGAGTATGCCAAATAAAAGCTGCAAAGTGAAAAGTAGCAAGATCGAGCAACCATTTCACTATAGTTAGAGAGTAACACCAAGCACCAAATACTAAACACTCAACAACAATCTTTAATCAACTCTACAATATTCTACATCTGCCAACAAACACCAACGCAACCAAATCCACCTTCAGAACTTCAAAAACATGCCCTTCTATCACCATACACTGACCATCCATCATATTGCAGTATTCATATCAAAAGATTTCAGATTCAACAAAACCAATAGGAGTGAGACAATGAGAAGTGAGATAAGAACTAACAGATTCAACAAAACCATTAGGAGTGAGACAATGAGAAGTGAGATAAGAACCAACAGATTCAGATTCAACAAAACCAATAGGAGTGAGACAATGAGAAGTGAGATAAGAACCAACAGATTCAGATTCAACAAAACCAATGGGAGTGAGACAATGAGAAGTGAGATAAGAACCAACAGATTCAGATTCAACAAAACCAATAGGAGTGAGACAATGAGAAGTGAGATAATAACCAACTGATTCAGATTCAACAAAACCAATAGGAGTGAGACAATGAGAAGTGAGATAAGAACCAACAGATTCAGATTCAACAAAACTGCTACTGAACCATAAAAAACTGTCATACAATCCTCTGCTTCATTCCATAGAAAACCATAGAAAACTGCTCTGATACCATGTTAACAACAACCCTCTCTTTATCTCTCTGTATAACCAAGCTCTGATACCATGTTAGAATTTTGATCAAGAGAGAAGAGAGAGAAAATGATAAAAACATGAAAGGACTACATTTTTATTGATTTATTTGATTGCTATTACAAAGGAGATGCTTGATTAATTGAATTACAATGCTATACTTTGCCTCTACTTATAGATAAGAAAGGAATAATCTAGAATATAATATCCAAGAGCATATTTGGCCTAAATTAATACAATACCATTTATAAACCAAATGCGCAAATCAGGCAATATATCCCCTAGTTTAATTAATGCAATAAAGGAAGGCAATATATCCTCTAGCCCAATCAATGACAACATATTCTCTAACAACTATATCGTATTCACTTCTTTTGTACACAAATCTTTGGTACACAAATCTTGAATATCATACAATAATATTTAAATACAAATAAGAAAGAAAAGTAACACACATACACACACACATAATATTTGTACAAAAATACTTCTGAGTTTAAATATCATCAAGATCAATACAATACTACTAAAGCTTTCTCCATTATTGAATATATTTTTTTTCCCTTCTTTTGTACACAAATCTTTGGTCCCCATGCAACAACACTCAATGTTTATTCATTTCTTCATCTTCTGTTAATTCATTTCCTATTGCCATGTTTTTTTATCTTTGTTGCAACTTCACTGCTAATGCATGAAATGTTTGCTTCCATATTTTCACTTTCTACCTGTATGTCTTTTGTTCTTTTTGCTTCAAGCCAATCCATCGCATAATGTTTGATTGTACAACTTCAATACTACAATCAAAATAAACACTGTCCAAAGCAGTTAAGTAAATGAGAAACTTTCATGTTACAATGTCGTTAACATTAAAACCATTTATATTATACTTGCTAAATAAAATAAAATTTAACAAGTTATCATGTTATATGTAGTAGTCATGCTAACTTGTAAAATTGTGTATAGGTTCATTTTTTCTTAAATGATAGAAAAATGTATATTACCAGTCCAACTCAAGCATCGGTAGATGAAATATTCCAGATGAAAATGAAAACAGTTGCAGCAATGGCTTTCTTTAGTGTGCATGACTCCCACGCATGTGTTAATATTTCTATCGAAAATTTACCTTCAACAATAATCAAACATCCTCTTCAAAAAAGTTTATATAAACTGGTCTGTTTGATGAAGTAATTAGTCATTCGAGTAATCTTTAGGAAGTAATTATCATAACCAGCCAGTTGAATTGAGTACGAGGATAAAACTTTTGGTACAGTGAAAACTGATTTCTTCGTGCTTACCATTTCGTTCTCAGTCGGCCTTGTAATTGGTGGTGGAGAAGGCGAGCGCCGAGAATAGTCTCGATGACGACTACTACTATCGTAGTCATAGGGCTGTTATGGTTTAGGTTGTAGTTGAGAACTTTTAATAAACCCGCTCAAGACTCCTTCCTTCGGTCATCGAGAACCTCTAGAACCCTAGTCTCTGTCGCTATCACCTTCTAGGGCCATTGCAACTGCACAAGGCAAATCTAAAATTAGAAACGAACATCCCACGCGCACAAATAAGTGTTGTGTCATGAAGTGTTTGTTAGTGTGTGTGTCCTAAGTGTCACCTCCACGGGCCAAATGTCAGCTTGCTTGAAGGGGTAATTTCCCCAATACTCTCCAATAAATTTTCGATATTTGTGTCATTAAATCCAAAGGTAGACGTCTCTATGAGGACAATGTCCAATCCCTGAAACTGACGCTTACAGTCTGTTGTAACTGATTCATTTAATTAGCATTAAAATGGATTAACTCTAGAATAATACATAACTGGTCGTCTAAAAACAAAAGGAATCAAGCTAGAAACATATAAACTATAATTAATGAGATCTTAATTTACTTAATTCTTCATTTTTTTAATTGAAATTTTAGTAGTTAATTTACTTACCATTATTTACTTGAATATAAAAGAACATATATTCATCCTCAACTTGCACATTAGTGTATGTTGATTATTACTGAAACTCTTTTACATGTATCAATAATTTTATACAAGCTAAAGTGAATTTCACATCATTTTTTTACATTCTAAATAATGATAAATATATTCATCATTTTAATTTTTAGTCAATGTAAAATACAACGAGTTTTAATTAATTATCATTTCAACTCTCATAATCAATTCTAATTTAAAACTACAATCATGTCAAGAATAATTATCATCTAATCAAAATAAAAAAATTAATTACTAATAATTCAATTTGGAGAGTTGGCATAATTAGTAATGTAATGTGCTAGATCTAGGAATGACTTGTAGTTAGTTAATGTTAGTGTTTATTGTATTACACAATTAATTCCAAATAAAAAAAACATAAGGTTTTATGCAATTGCTTAATTGAAAAGAAGAATAAATCACTGGAAGGTGTTATTTAACTGATTTACGTCTAGTCTTGATGTCCATGTACCATCCAGCCTTTATATCGGTCCGTGAAGAAAATGGCATTAGAATACATAACTTTGTCCATTGAGAATACAACCATTGTCCAAAGTAATTATAAAGGGGCATTGATTTCACTCCTAATCATTTGAAAACGGTGAATACAATCATAAATTTTCTTTATGTTACTTTCGGCGCTGCTTTCCCTTAATAAGTGCTCCAAGATGGAGAACGAAAAGGAATGATTGTCCTCAGTCGCTGAGAATGTGTCAATAATTGATACAAATATTTTCCTAAAAGCAAGTTTGTCGACACTATTTTTAACAGCGTAAAAAAAGACTTTTATTGGTGAAAATCAGAGACTCATATGAGTCTTCTTGATTTCCACCAATCTTGAACAGATTTATGTTCACATTGCTAAAAACAGTATGAATAAACCCACAATACATTTAATTCCGTCATGACATTATGGTTTGTTGGTGAAACATTTAATTCGATATGTGAATGTGGAGCGGGAAAGACAAGTTAGCACCAAACTGATCTTGGATAACGCTGTAAAGGCGTTCCAAACAGATGCTTTGTCTTTTCTCAAGTAAACCGCCTACTCACTGCATAAATTTAACCAAATGATAAATTTACATCTCACTGCATAAAAACATAAAAAATATAAAACCAGGAACATACAGAGTTTGCATAAGGATGAATTAATAGTACCTCATTAGTAGTCATGTTAATGAGACAAAGATGAGCATGATATCCAAAGAACCCAGCCAACAGCAACAAAATGATTAGTAGAAACACAATGACAAGTATTTAGGGTGTTGTTTGAGCTCAGTAACCACTGTACAACCAAAGTCGTAATTTAATAATGTATTGTTGGCAATAGAATATAAACATTGTTATTTTAAGATACCTGCACAATAGATGGAAATAAACCAGAAAATGAATTCTCGATATTATAATAAACAGAAAATTAGTAAATATTGACAATGAAGATATACACCAGTATCAACATGAAGACAAAGTTATATGCAAGAGGCTACCAGTTAGTAAGTATATAACTTTATGTTCTTCCAATCTTCCAGCCAAAATCAACCCAAGTATAACAACTCCATATAAATATATTGCCAAATGCCTGTCACAAATAAATAATGACAATTGATATAAGTAAAAGACTAGGAAAACCTAGCATAAATATCACATATGAATACATCAACAAATGAAACAGAAAGATTATTAAATGGTTCATGACTCATTTCTTGCACTGAGCAACGATAAATGCACTGTGAAGATGAGTCATGTACACCATATCAAAACAAATTCCTTTATATACTTAAGTACAGACTTACCTGAGTCTTGATAAAGATTTCAAAACTGAGGACATTGCTACATCAATTTTTTTTTATTATGCAAATCCCGGCGGCAAACATAAAGTGCATGAATCCAGACCAATGCTTGCATGCACAACTAAAAATTAATTATAAAAACAATTATAATAAGTTGATAATAATTATATAATGATAATATTAAAACATACCTTCAACACTATTTACTCATACGCAATGCAGGAATATTTAACAATAAACTACCTCATACTTCAATTTCAACATATAGCACAATCACAATTTTATAAAATACTGTTTCAGTTTGAATATTTAACATACAGGACAATCATAAAATAGAGTATTGTTTCAGTTGATTACACTAATTTTTTTTTTAAAAAAAATTCATACAAATAATTTGTCAAAAAAATCATCCCAGATCGAAAAGAAAGGGGGAAAAATTATACAACAACTTGAATACTTAAAAAAAAGTATATGATTTTTTCAGACATTTGTAACTATAATTAGCTTCAACATTAAAATAAATTGGTAATAAGACATGATAACATATATAAAACCACCATACATTTCTAAATAAGAAAACAACATTTCATATCAAATATCTAAATAAGAAGATTAAAAAGAAAACGTAACACTAATCAAATATTCATTGGACATCCTCTTCGATTGTGCCCTAATTTCTTGCATTTTCCACATTTATTCTATTTTCCATTGAATACATCAGGACCTCCTAATCTATTAACTCTAGGCCTACCAACTGCTCTAATTAGTTTCGTAGGATGAATAATTGAGACGACCGAAATCCCGTTCCGACGGAGACAAGGGTTATCTTTGGAATATAACACAGAAACAGATAATAGCAGAACAAAATTAAATAAATACACCAGATAATGAACAATAGAATATACTGGATAAAAGTAATCATCAGAGTTACACAGTATACAGGATCTTACTTAGTACAAATACAGTTCAGCTATACATAAATGTCTACAGCGGAAAACAAACAAAATATGTACAATAGGAGCTGAACAGCATAAAAAGAGATAAATGATAGAATCCATCTTCAGCTCCAGCTTTCCAGAGAAAGAACCAGCTAAACCTGAATACAAGGCTGCCCGTGTAGAAAAAGGGGCACCCGAGTTTGAAAGTGAAACAAACTACGAGTCAGTCATGAGACTGGTATGAGAAATCTATTCAACACATATATAATATGGCTAATCACAGGACCACGCCACTTTCGTGGAACGGGTTTACTCCATTGGATTGCCAGTGCTTTAAAACAAATCTTTCTTTTAAACATCGCTATGCTTTTTATAAAAATGAAGCCATTATAAGACTCAGTTCCCATCACACAATGCAACGCAAACCGGAGGATAGAGTTTTACCTTATAATGGCCAAAATATGATTGATACGAATAAAACAAAGGCATTTGATATTATTGCTAGTGTTTATATGTTTTGAAAACTTTTTCAAATCATAACTATCAATCATAGACGGTATGGGTACCATATATCATGTCGCCATATATATATACAATCAAAACCGCACGATGTCGTATTTGGAAATTGGATTTCCGTCATGAACCAAGGCAAAAGATAGTCCTTACCGAATTCGAGATGCTCTAGCCCGCCCCTCAGGATCAGAGCTCGAGTGACCCTTGGATCGTCAGGGCCGGTCCACCGATGTGGATTAAAATTCCTGAACACTGCGTTTCCCCGCCCTTTGGGGCGTAAACGAGCCAACGAATGACTCCATCGGACTCGAATTGTCCGACCAAACCGAGGCGCCTCGCAACAGCAATAACCACATAGGTGAAAAGTATATAAATGTCAGGGCTGGTAGGTCATTGACACCACCCTAGCTAGAAAGAAACGCATGTCCTCCCTGAGGTCCTTCTCCCGTTTCTGGTTCATACCGGGGTGTGAGGCTCGCGAATTCACGTTATACACAAAGCTACGCCACATAGGCGGTGCTTTGATCATCACCACAAGACTTTGCTTTTCAACAGAAGTCCTGATCACTGCATCTTAGCATGCCACACAGGCAATTCATGCCATGCGACTGATGCCCATCGATACACAACCTCTGAGCTCGTGCGTTTCAGAGAAGGGCGTTAAGCAAAAGAATAAATTCTCCGCCGCCAAACAGACGTATATTTAACAGAAATCAATCAACACAGAATAAACTCCAATGTCAGACACACAGTCCATTTACAAGTCCGTTCTGGGTCTGAACGAAACCGGAGGCACTAAATACCTCGCAAACCCTTCGATCACCACGTACATCTGAATGATCACCACTCATTATCCATATTTCGGGATGCCTCCCAATCAGGACCTCAGTTACCATCCAAACGAGGTGAAGATCTCCGGTCTTCGACCGTCGTCTTCATCTTCGAATTTCAATCGTCGGTCAATCATTTGAAATGAGAATTAACTCGGCCTTTTCAAATAATTTGCGTATATTTAGAATTTCAAATCAATTTGTTTCAATGGTTAAATCCTTCGACAACACCCATTTTGTTGTTTAATGTAATTTTCACACCAAACACATTCAACCATCAAATACCACATAAATCGAGCAAATTCAGTTTATTTCCATTCCATATCATTTATGATATTTTAAAACGATTTATCGCTATTTTTATTTATTTTAAAATAGCCAATTTATTCAAAACGACGCTTCGGGCCATAACGCGGTCGTGGCGCTGTTTTCCTTCAGATTTGATTTACACATATCTGAAAATCTAACCGTTGGATCTTCACAAAATTTACATCATTAGAAAGGTCTTTTCAAAACGAATCCAACGGTTCCAGTTTCGGGAAAATCCGACGGTCGGATCTCCCGGTACAATCGTTTGAAGTTTCGATTTCAAAATACGAACTGCAGCGTCGTTATTCGATTAGATATAATTATATTTATATATATATATAAATATAATCGTTTCTGGCGCTTTTTTTCTTCAGATTTGAATCAAACATTCCAGACAATCCAACCGTTGGATTTTTTCAAGGCTGGTGCCGTTGGGAAGATATTTCCAAGGCGAACCCGACGGTTGAGGTTTCGGGAAAATCCAGTGGTCGGATTTCCCGTACTAGTTGTTTGAAAACACGGTTTCAAAATACGAACTACACGGCTACGTTTCGTTTTAATTTTATTTATATAATTATATAAATATAGTTCATTCAATGATTTCAATATCGTTTTCACTTCAAATTTTTCACTAACGCCTTAAAATTTTGGAAAATTTCGCCATAACCTCCCCTGCACCGGGAGCATCGGAAAATCGCACATAGCTTTCCCGGTCCTTCTAATCTCAAAAAGAAAAAGAAAAAGCCAAGCGGCTAGCCAACAGGCTCATAAAATCATCACCCAAACAAAACAGTAAATGTGTACCTATTTGTCGGGCACAAAATTTTATTCCTCTTCTCTAGCCCCTTTGCTATAACCTGTTCAATGAATATGCATGTACATATATATACAGTTCTTATCATTTATCATTTTCTATTCAACTTCATATATATTTATTTGAACAAGTGGCTATTTTTAACACTTCACATTTTAACGATTCATGCATATAATAAAAATGTGATTTTTATTGTAAAACAACTCATTTCAAAACACTATTATTTTATATATTTCATATTGGTGATAAAAATAGGATTTTTCTTATAAAACAATTTCTTTCAAAATATGAATATCATTCAACACATGAATTTCAATTCAACGAATGAATATCGATTCAACACATGAAGGTTTTCTATAGTTTCTATATATAGATAGAAATGTGATTTTTATATTTAAAACGCGAATACCATTCAACACATGAATTTCTAATCAACGAATGAATATCAATTCAACACATGAAGGTTTTCTATAGTTTCTATATATAGATAGAAATGTGATTTTTATATTTAAAACGCGAATACCATTCAACACATGAATTTCTAATCAACGAATGAATATCAATTCAACACATGAAGGTTTTCTATTCAATGAGTAAATATAGTTTAAGCAAATGAAAATAATTCAAACACATGAATGTTTTTCAAAATTTCGGCAGCATAACGGCAGGGTAGTTAAAACCGGGACCGTCCCTAGTACGGCTCCTCGCTCTACCTTAAAACCTTGTGGTTTTTGACAATGGGGATCATGCATCTAGTTCGCACGCAGGCGGCATGTATATATTTATTTCATTTCCACAAACTAATCCTATGTGGTTTCAACCAAATATTTCTCAATCACAAATGGGTATTTTTCAACCACAATCAACCAATATCAACCACAAACAATCCCAAACAACCATTCGCTATCAATCAATTTTCACAACAATTTCAATCAATATATATCGTCCATGGTTTGTGGACGAGGGGCGTATATATATATATTTATATATAGCAATTCACTTTTATTTCAACACATATATATATAGCTAGAAAAAGAAATTGAAGAGTGAGAAATTCTCACCGAATAGCTAACCAACTTCACGATACTTCTTTGCATAAATCTTCACCGTTCTCGCCTTTTGTCGCTTTCGTTGCCCGTATTCACTACATATGTAAAGATCGAATTTTTACTTCGTTATTCAATATATAAAAATCGAATTTTTATTATGCTATTCAATATATAAAAATCGAATTTTTCTTCGCTATTCAATATATAAAAATCGAATTTTTATTATGCTATTCAATATATAAAAATCGAATTTTTCTTCGCTATTCCATATATAAAAATCATATTTTTACTTCGATGTTCAATATATAAAAATCATATTTTTACTTCGATGTTTAATATATAAAAGTCATATTTTTACTTCGATGTTCAATATATAAAAATCATATTTTTACTTCGATGTTCAATATATAAAAATCATATTTTTACTTCGATGTTCAATATATAAAAATCATATTTTTACTTCGATGTTCAATATATAAAAATCATATTTTTATTTCGATGTTCAATATATAAAAATCATATTTTTACTTCGATGTTCAATATATAAAAATCATATTTTTACTTCGATGTTCAATATATAAAAATCATATTTTTACTTCGATGTTCAATATATAAAAATCATATTTTTATGTTTTATAAAAATCAAACCTTTCATATTTATAAAATCACTACTTTCCTACATTAAAAATGTAAACTTTTCTATATTAAAAATATGAATTTTCCTATATTAAAATTATGAACTTCCCTATACTAAAGATCAAGTCTTTTGTTTATTAAAAATCATATATGTCATAAATGAAAAAATCATATATTTTACGTAAAATCAGCACTTTATTTTCTTAACAAAATAAATTAACTAATTAAGTTAATTAATTACCTGATATAATATTAAACCCTTTGCTAATGGTCTTCTTCCAACTCCAGTTTCCCGATTGAAGCATCCACGGCTATGGCTTAATGGCGCACAGACTACCTAGGACCGGAGTACGATCTAAAATCCCCTGGAGCAGTGCTCGACGGAGGGTGGAGAGTTTGGTTGGGCGACGCGTTGGATTGGGGACGGGTTCAGGCGAAGCGATGTCTTGAGGTGCTGCTGCTTACGAGGGTCGAAGAGGAAGGAGATGGTCGGAGTTGCGAAGCGAGGTGGCTAGGCTTGCGATGGCGGTGGTGTAGAGGAGCTCCGACGAGGGTTGCTTCGTTTTTTTTCCTTTTTTTTTGTTTGAAATCGAAATGAACGGGGGGGGGGGGGGGGGGGCAGAGGAGATGAAGGGGAGAGGAGAGAGAATGATTTTTTTATTTATTATTTATTTTAATTCCTAAATGTTGACTTTTACATACGAATCTCAAATCGAGCCCAACGACTGTCGCCCATAGCGTTTCACTCCCATTCCGAACACAATGGGATATGTATCGTAAGCTGATTCGACCATTTCGATCAGTTTCCGTTAAAATCAACATATAACTCTATATATTGAATTTGAACGCGCATTTCAATTTACCGGGGTCACATACTAACTAGAAAAATTCTCAAAAAATATTTTCTAGCTTCGTATTGACGATACGGTCCTAACAAAACTAGTTTCGTCAAATTCTGAGACCGTTTGAAAAATGGCCAATTTCCAGTCGATTAAAATCAACTAAAACCGGTCAAACGCGTTTTCCTTTGCCACGCTCACATATTGATTCGAAAAATTATGAAATTTGAAACCTAGCAATAATTTGACATCCCGGACCCAACAAAAGTGGTTTCGTCGAATTCCGAGGTCGTTTGCAAAATGTCCATTTTTAAGGGCCTGAATTCCATAGCGACTATTCAGAATTTTCAACTGGACATATCTTTTGATTCCCGCTATCAAAATTCGATTTGTCAGATTCGTTGGAAAGGTATTCACTAACAGATTTAAATATTTTTGGTTTCACTAAAATTCGTTTTGTTTTGCACCTGGTATAGTCCGACAAAGTTTGAATTCAATTTTTGAAACTGCCACGCCATTCCAGGCCTTGTTTATAATTATAATTAATTATATTCGTTTTCAATTGTTGATTCAAACTCAGTTTTCATCGCCATTATTGAAAATATTTATTTTAAATATTTAAAACCCATTATTTTTGCCAGTTTGAAATTTTTAAATTGGTTCAGATTTTCTGGGTCGTTACAATCTCCCCCACTTAAAACTTTTCGTCCCCGAAAAGGAACAAAGTCGAACTTGGTTTGATAAATCTACAATCACACAACACAACAACCAATCCAATTGTTTTTAACCTTCAAAAATATACTAATCAAATCCTATACCCTTTAAAAAATCCTTCAGACTATATAATTAAAAGTGCACATCTATAAAAAGAAAATAACAATAGAGTAGAGAATTGAATGGTAGTGCAAAGTAGGGTAAATGTACCTTGCACCGGAGTCAATCAGAGATATCTACTCGGCATCTAGGATAAGCTTTCTGAATACTCTCTTCAGTTTCCCAAGTACAATCTCGCGGATCTCCACTCCATTGCACTTTGACTAAGTGAACTTTCTTGTTCCTCAGCTCTTTGGTTTCTTTGCCTATTATCTTTAGCGGCTCTCTTCTCACAGCTAATTCTGGGGTTATTTCAATGTCATGTTGAGCTGCTTCTTCCACGATCAAGTCTGGATCATGAACGTGCTTTCGAAGTTGAGATATGTGAAATACATCATGAATTTCAGGCAACCAATTAGGCAGTTTGACCCTATAAACGAGCGTTCCGATCCGTTCCAGAATAGGAAACGGACCTATGAATTTGGGCGCTAACTTTCCAGTTTTACCGAACCGGATAACTCCTCTCATCGGCGATACTTTCAAATATACATAGTCGCCAACTTCAAAGGATATATCTCTTCTTCTTCTATCGGCATAGCTCTTTTGTTGGCTTTGAGCGGCGAGTAATCGCTTCTTAATAAAATCGACTTTGTCGGCAGCTTCTCGAATCATATCAGGACCCAACACAAATCTATTTCCAGGTTCGACCCAACAAGCAGGAGATCGGCACGGTCTACCATACAATGCTTCGAATGGCGACATTGTCAGACTCGCCTGGTAGCTGTTGTTATAAGAGAATTCAGCCAAATGCAGATGGTCTTCCCATGACCCACTGAAATCTAGAACACAAGCCCGCAATAGATCTTCTAAAATGCGATTCACCCTCTCAGTCTGACCGTCTGTCTGAGGATGATAAGCGGTGCTCAAATTCAACTTCGTTCCCAGCTCGACTTGAAATGCTTCCCAGAATTTGCTAGTGAATATTGTATCTCTATCACTGACTATACTGAGCGGCACTCCATGTAGTCTAACTATTTCCCTAAAGTATATCTGCGCCAGACTCTGAGCAGTTCTGTTTGATCTGACAGGTATGAAATGGGTGGTCTTCGTGAAGCGATCTACGATCACCCAAATACTGTCATTCCCTTTTCTGGTTCTGGGCAGACCATCAATGAAATCCATGGAGATATGCTCCCACTTCTAGCCAGGAACTTCTAGCGGTTGTAATAATCCATCCAATTTCTGTTGGTCGCTCTTGACTAGCTGGCAAGTAGGGCATCGGCTGACATATAAAGAAATGTCCCTTTTCATCGACTTCCACCAGAAAGTGCGTTTGATGTCATTATACATTTTGCTTACTCCCGGATGGATACCGAGTTTTGACTTGTGGCATTCATCCAGTACTTCTTTTCGAAGCTCAGGAATGTTAGGGACACAAATTCGACCTTTGAGCCTTAGAATCCCGTCATTATCAACTTGAAAACTCGAGGGTTCGCCTTGCTGTATTATGCCTCTGATCTTCTGAATGAAGTGATCATTTTCCTGAAGAGCAGATATTTTATCTAGCAATGAAGTCGTGATAATAAAACTGGCGATCATCTCATTCTTCCGGCTTAACGCATCGGCCACGACATTGGCTTTTCCTGGAGTATATATAATTTCAAAGTCATATGCTGCAAGGAACTCCAGCCAACGTTGTTGCCTCAGATTCAGGTCTTTCTGAGTGAACAGATACTTTAGCGACTGGTGATCTGTAAACAGTTCAAATCTCTCGCTCAGAAGATAGTGTCTCCAGATTTTCAAAGAGAATATGATAGCCAATAACTCAAGATCATGAGTTACATAGTTTTTCTCGTGCGGCTTCAGTTGACGGCTAGCATAAGCAATCACTTGACCTCTTTGCATTAACGCTGCGCCAAGGCCTTCTCTAGAAGCATCAGTCCAGACTTTCAAATCTTGGTTGCCATCGATGATGGTTAACACTGGAGCTATCGTTAATCTTAACTTTAGCTCTTCGAAAGCCTCCTCACTTTCTGGAGTCCATTTGAATTTAGAATGCTTCTTTGTAAGCTTCGTTAAGTGACCAGATATCTTCGAAAAGTCGTTAACGAACTTCCGATAATAGCTAGCCAATCCGAGAAAACTGCGGACTTCAGTGGGAGTACTGGGCTGTTTCCAATTTTGAATAGCCGTGATTTTACTTGGATCCACAGCAATTCCTTCTTTCGATACGACGTGGCCTAGAAATTTTACTTCATCTTGCCAGAAGATACATTTGGAAAACTTGGCTTTTAATACATTCCTTCTGAGGATTTCTAGAACCTGTTCCAGATGCTTTTCATGTTCGGCCTTTGATTTAGAGAAGATTAGAATATCATCAATAAAAACCAGAACAAATTTATTCAATACTCCCCTGAATACTCTGTTCATTAGATCGACGAAGTAGGCTGGAGCGTTACATAAGCCGAATGGCATTACTAACCACTCGTAGAATAAGTCGGGGCCTTTGAACGCTGTCATTGGAACACACTCTTCGGCAATTCGAAGTTGATGGAAACCTGTAGCTAGGTCCATTCGTGAGAATACTTGTGCTCCATTTAATCGATCCAACAAATCATCTATTCGCGGCAATGGATATTTGTTCTTTATTGTCTGTTTGTTCAGATCACGATAATCCACACATAGACGTAGAGTACCGTCAGATTTTGGGACAAATACCACGGCTGCACCCCAATCAGAGAAACTAGGCCTGATCAGACCCTTCCATACTAGCTGTCGTGTTTGATTGTCTAATTCTTCCTTCTCTTTCAAGGACATTCTTCGAATAGCGTGAACTACCGGCCTTGCATTGGGAATCAAAGCAATCTTGAAATCTATTTCTCTTTGCGGAGGTAAGCGAACAACTTCTTCGAACACATCCGCATAGTTCTTGACGACAGGAATATCTTTGATGAGGTCGGGAATATTCTCTGCGATTTCAGGGACATTTTCTACTTGGGCTGGAGAAACATTCAAAGCTTCCCAGAAGTCCTTCCTATTAGCATTCTGACCTTCACAGGGAATGGTTATATAATCACCTAATTTAATCTTCGCCTTTACGACTCTGTCGGCGCATTTGACTTCAGCTTCATATTTGGTTAACCAGTCTAACCCCAAGATAAGATCAAACTCTTTAAAATTCATGACGGCTGCGATGGTAGGAAACCGATAACGAGAGAAAGAAACTGGCACTCCACAAATCCAACTAAGATCGATGGAACCCCCAACCGGATTCTGGACAGTCATTGGTTCCTTGAGCTTTTTCAAATTCAAATCCAGTTTCTTAGCTGCATCTTTGGCAATGAAACTTCGTGACGCGCCTGTGTCAAACAGTACTTTGACTGGAATGTTTTTGACAGTAAGCGTGCCTTCTAAAACATCGGCCCTTTCTTGACTAGCTGAGGGCTCGGAAGTTTCTGCTACTTCATTTACTTGAACTATTTCAGTCTTTCTGAATAGCAGGCAGGCCTTTAAAAGATGACCCGACTGATGACATCCACCACATTTTCTATTCTCTTGAAATCCCTTCTTGGGTGGGAACTTATTCTTTCTTTGTTGGTTCCAAGATTTGCAACTTATCGCCAAATGTCCTTTTCTATTGCAGCTTGAGCACGTGGCGGTCTTTATTCATTCGTTCCCAGATTCAGCCCTTTTTCTCTTGGCACTGAGCCTCTTATTGACCTCAGACCTTGTACTGGCTTCAGGAATATCAGTTTCTGACTCTGTTTTGTCACTAGAACAGACTTCTTCTTCGTCGTGCAACATTCCTTTCTTATGGAGATCTTCATACTGATAAGCCATTTATATCATTTCAGAAAAAGGAAGCTTCACATTCCTCATTACACTATTCTGATATCTCCTTTGCAGGCCATGAATAAATCTCAGATTTTTCCTCTTTGGATCTTGAATCAGATGAGGAGCAAAGTGAGCAAGTTCGTTGAATTTCTTATGATATTCGGGAATGGTCATGTCACCTTGTATTAGATAAGAAAATTCATCACATAATCGCTCCGTTGCTTCGGGAGGAGTAAATCTTTCTAGGAAAATCACTTTGAATCTGTCCCAGGTGATATCACCTTCTGGATTATCTTTGATGATTGTTTCCCACCAGATTAAAGCTTCTTCTTTGAGCGCCCAAGATGCTACTAACCGTTTCTGGTCATCCCTCAGTTGGATACGCTCAAATATTCTTTCGACAGAACTCATCCAAGCTTGAGTTTGAATTATAGATTCATTGCCCGAGAACTGTGCTCCGTTCAGATTTCGATATCTCTTTAATAGAGCCTCTAGATCGGGTTCTGTATTCCTTCTGTTTTTGGCACTCATTTTTCTAGTACTTATGCAATTAGCAGATCAAGTGTCAGGTCACAGAAAAGAAAATTTTCAAACATAGAAACATATACTTCAAATGTAAATGTGTCTATCGAGGTGTAATTTCATTCTGCTTTACTCATACTAGGATATTGCTGATCCTATCTGTATAGAGTTGCCCGTCCTAGAACACTATTGGTTCTATTTCTGACGAGTTCGTTCAAATGTTACATTCCAGAACTAAGCTTAACCAAAGCTCTGATACCACGTTGAGACGACCCGAAATCCCGTTCCGACGGAGACAAGGGTTATCTTTGGAATATAACACAGAAACAGATAATAGCAGAACAAAATTTAATAAATACACCAGATAATGAACAATAGAATATACTGAATAAAAGTAATCATCAGAGTTACACAGTATACAGGATCTTACTTAGTACAAATACAGTTCAGCTATACATAAATGTCTACAACGGAAAACAAACAAAATATGTACAATAGGAGCTGAACAGCATAAAAAGAGATAAATGATAGAATCCATCTTCAGCTCCAGCTTTCCAGAGAAAGAACCAGCTAAACCTGAATACAAGGCTGCCCGTGTAGAAAAAGGGGCACCCGAGTTTGAAAGTGAAACAAACTACGAGTCAGTCATGGGACTGGTATGAGAAATCTATTCAACACATATATAATATGGCTAATCACAGGACCACGCCACTTTCGTGGAACGGGTTTACTCCATTGGATTGCCAGTGCTTTAAAACAAATCTTTCTTTTAAACATCGCTATGCTTTTTATAAAAATGAAGCCATTATAAGACTCAGTTCCCATCACACAATGCAACGCAAACCGGAGGATAGAGTTTTACCTTATAATGGCCAAAATATGATTGATACGAATAAAACAAAGGCATTTGATATTATTGCTAGTGTTTATATGTTTTGAAAACTTTTTCAAATCATAAATATCAATCATAGACGGCATGGGTACCATATATCATGTCGCCATATATATATATATAATCAAAACCGCACGATGTCGTATTTGGAAATTGGATTTCCGTCATGAACCAAGGCAAAAGATAGTCCTTACCGAATTCGAGACGCTCTAGCCCGCCCCTCAGGATCAGAGCTCGAGTGACCCTTGGATCGTCAGGGCCGGTCCACCGATGTGGATTAAAATTCCTGAACACTGTGTTTCCCCGCCCTTTGGGGCGTAAACGAGCCAACGAATGACTCCATCGGACTCGAATTGTCCGACCAAACCGAGGCGCCTCGCAACAGCAACAACCACATAGGTGAAAAGTATATAAATGTCAGGGGTGGTAGGTCACTGACACCACCCTAGCTAGAAAGAAACGCATGTCCTCCCTGAGGTCCTTCTCCCGTTTCTGGTTCATACCGGGGTGTGAGGCTCGCGAATTCACGTTATACACAAAGCTACGACACACAGGCGGTGCTTTGATCATCACCACAAGACTTTGCTTTTCAACAGAAGTCATGATCACTGCATCTTAGCATGCCACACAGGCAATTCATGCCATGCGACTGATGTCCATCGATACACAACCTCTGAGCTCGTGCGTTTCAGAGAAGGGCGTTAAGCAAAAGAATAAATTCTCCGCCGCCAAACAGATGTATTTTTAACAGAAATCAATCAACACAGAATAAACTCCAATGTCAGACACACAGTCCATTTACAAGTCCGTTCTGGGTCTGAACGAAACCGGAGGCACTAAATACCTCGCAAACCCTTCGATCACCACGTACGTCTGAACGATCACCACTCATTATCCATATTTCGGAATGCCTCCCAATCAGGACCTCGGTTACCATCCAAACGAGGTGAAGATCTCCGATCTTCGACCGTCGTCTTCATCTTCGAATTTCAATCGTCGGTCAATCATTTGAAATGAGAATTAACTCGGCCTTTTCAAATAATTTGCGTATATTTAGAATTTCAAATCAATTTATTTCAATGGTTAAATCCTTCGACAACACCCATTTTGTTGTTTAATGTAATTTTCACACCAAACACATTCAACCATCAAATACCACATAAATCGAGCAAATTCAGTTTATTTCCATTCCATATCGTTTATGATATTTTAAAACGATTTATCGCTATTTTTATTTATTTTAAAATAGCCAATTTATTCAAAACGACGCTTCGGGCCATAACGCGGCCGTGGCGCTGTTTTCCTTCAGATTTGATTTACACATATCTGAAAATCTAACCATTGGATCTTCACAAAATTTACATCATTAGAAAGGTCTTTTCAAAACGAATCCAATGGTTCCAGTTTCGGGAAAATCCGACGGTCGGATCTCCCGGTACAATCGTTTGAAGTTTCGATTTCAAAATACGAACTGCAGCGTCGTTATTCTATTAAATATAATTATATTTATATATATATAAATATAATCGTTTCTGGTGCTGTTTTTCTTCAGATTTGAATCAAAAATTCCAGACAATCCAACTGTTGGATTTTTTCAAGGCTGGTGCCGTTGGGAAGATATTTCCAAGGCGAACCCGACGGTTGAGGTTTCGGGAAAATCCAGTGGTCGGATTTCCCGTACTAGTTGTTTGAAAACACGGTTTCAAAACACGAACTGCACGGCTACGTTTCGTTTTAATTTTATTTATATTTATATAATTATATAAATATTGTTCATTCAATGATTTCAATATCGTTTTCACTTCAAATTTTTCACTAACGCCTTAAAATTTTGGAAAATTTCGCCATAACCTCCCCTGCACCGGGAGCATCGGGAAATCGCAAATAGCTTTCCCGGTCCTTCTAATCTCAAAAAGAAAAAGAAAAAGCCAAGCGGCTAGCCAACAGGCTCATAAAATCATCACCCAAACAAAACAGTAAATGTGTACCTATTTGTCGGGCACAAAATTTTATTCCTCTTCTCTAGCCCCTTTGCTATAACCTGTTCAATGAATATGCATGTACATATATATACAGTTCTTATCATTTATCATTTTCTATTCAACTTCATATATATTTATTTGAACAAGTGGCTATTTTTAACACTTCACATTTTAACGATTCATGCATATAATAAAAATGTGATTTTTATTGTAAAACAACTCATTTCAAAACACTATTATTTTATATATTTCATATTGGTGATAAAAATAGGATTTTTCTTATAAAACAATTTCTTTCAAAATATGAATATCATTCAACACATGAATTTCAATTCAACGAATGAATATCGATTCAACACATGAAGGTTTTCTATAGTTTCTATATATAGATAGAAATGTGATTTTTATATTTAAAACGCGAATACCATTCAACACATGAATTTCTAATCAACGAATGAATATCAATTCAACACATGAAGGTTTTCTATAGTTTCTATATATAGATAGAAATGTGATTTTTATATTTAAAACGCGAATACCATTCAACACATGAATTTCTAATCAACGAATGAATATCAATTCAACACATGAAGGTTTTCTATTCAATGAGTAAATATAGTTTAAGAAAATGAAAATAATTCAAACACATGAATGTTTTTCAAAATTTCGGCAGCATAACGGCAGGGTAGTTAAAACCGGGACCGTCCCTAGTACGGCTCCTCGCTCTACCTTAAAACCTCGCGGTTTTTGACAATGGGGATCATGAATCTAGTTCGCACGCAGGCGGCATGTATATATTTATTTCATTTCCACAAACTAATCCTATGTGGTTTCAACCAAATATTTCTCAATCACAAATGGGTATTTTTCAACAACAATCAACCAATATCAACCACAAACAATCCCAAACAACCATTCGCTATCAATCAATTTTCACAACAATTTCAATCAATAAATATCGTCCATGGTTTGTGGACGAGGGGCGTATATATATATATTTATATATAGCAATTCACTTTTATTTCAACACATATATATATAGCTAGAAAAAGAAATTGAAGAGTGAGAAATTCTCACCGAATAGCTAACCAACTTCACGACACTTCTTTGCATAAATCTTCACCGTTCTCGCCTTTTGTCGCTTTCGTTGCCCGTATTCACTACATATGTAAAGATCGAATTTTTACTTCGTTATTCAATATATAAAAATTGAATTTTTATTATGCTATTCAATATATAAAAATCGAATTTTTCTTCGCTATTCAATATATAAAAATCGAATTTTTATTATGCTATTCAATATATAAAAATCGAATTTTTCTTCGCTATTCCATATATAAAAATCATATTTTTACTTCGATGTTCAATATATAAAAATCATATTTTTACTTCGATGTTCAATATATAAAAATCATATTTTTACTTCGATGTTCAATATATAAAAATCATATTTTTACTTCGATGTTCAATATATAAAAATCATATTTTTACTTCGATGTTCAATATATAAAAATCATATTTTTACTTCGATGTTCAATATATAAAAATCATATTTTTATTTCGATGTTCAATATATAAAAATCATATTTTTACTTTGATGTTCAATATATAAAAATCATATTTTTACTTCGATGTTCAATATATAAAAATCATATTTTTACTTCGATGTTCAATATATAAAAATCATATTTTTATGTTTTATAAAAATCAAACCTTTCATATTTATAAATTCACTACTTTCCTACATTAAAAATGTAAACTTTTCTATATTAAAAATATGAATTTTCCTATATTAAAATTATGAACTTCCCTATACTAAAGATCAAGTCTTTTGTTTATTAAAAATCATATATGTCATAAATGAAAAAATCATATATTTTACGTAAAATCAGCTCTTTATTTTCTTAACAAAATAAACAAACTAATTAAGTTAATTAATTACCTGATATAATATTAAACCCTTCGCTATTGGTCTTCTTCCAACTCCAGTTTCCCGATTGAAGCATCCACGGCTATGGCTTAATGGCGCACAGACTACCTGGGACCGGAGTACGATCTAAAATCCCCTGGAGCAGTGCTCGACGGAGGGTGGAGAGTTCGGTTGGGAGACGCGTTGGATTGGGGACGGGTTCAGGCGAAGCGATGTCTTGAGGTGCTGCTGCTTACGAGGGTCGAAGAGGAAGGAGATGGTCGGAGTTGCGAAGCGAGGTGGCTAGGCTTGCGATGGCGGTGGTGTAGAGGAGCTCCGACGAGGGTTGCTTCGTTTTTTTTTTCTTTTTTTTTGTTTGAAATCGAAATGAACGGGGGGGGGGGGGGGGTGGCAGAGGAGATGAAGGGGAGAGGAGAGAGAATGATTTTTTTTATTTATTATTTATTTTAATTCCTAAATGTTGACTTTTACATACGAATCTCAAATCGAGCCCAACGACTGTCGCCCATAGCGTTTCACCCCCATTCCGAACACAATGGGATATGTATCGTAAGCTGATTCGACCATTTCGATCGGTTTCCGTTAAAATCAACATATAACTCTATATATTGAATTTGAACGCGCATTTCAATTTACCGGGGTCACATACTAACTAGAAAAATTCTCGAAAAATATTTTCTAGCTTCGTATTGACGATACGGTCCTAACAAAACTAGTTTCGTCAAATTCTGAGACCGTTTGAAAAATGGCCAATTTCCAGTCGATTAAAATCAACTGAAACCGGTCAAACGCGTTTTCCTTTGCCACGCTCACATATTGATTTGAAAAATTATGAAATTTGAAACCTAGCAATAATTTGACATCCCGGACCCAACAAAAGTGGTTTCGTCGAATTCCGAGGTCGTTTGCAAAATGTCCATTTTTAAGGGCCTGAATTCCATAGCGACTATTCAGAATTTTCAACTGGACATATCTTTTGATTCCCGCTATCAAATTTCGATTTGTCAGATTCGTTGGAAAGGTATTCACTAACAGATTTAAATATTTTTTGTTTCACTAAAATTCATTTTTTTTTGCACCCGGTATAGTCCGACAAAGTTTGAATTCAATTTTTGAAACTGCCACGCCATTTCAGGCCTTGTTTATAATTATAATTAATTATATTCGTTTTCAATTGTTGATTCAAACTCAGTTTTCATCGCCATTATTGAAAATATTTATTTTAAATATTTAAAACCCATTATTTTTTCCAATTTAAAATTTTTAAATTGGTTCAGATTTTCTGGGTCGTTACAATAATTGAAGACCCTTCAGCTACAACAAGTTGCTTATCAACAGTAGGAATTGGCTGAATAACATGTGAATAACTAACATGATAAGCGGCAGTAGTAAAATAATAGTCGACATAGTCATAAACTGAAAGTTTGCTGACTACTATACACTTCAAAGCATGAGAACAAAGAAAACCGGTTACTTTCCATTGATTACACGTGCATAATCTATTTTCTGGATCAACTTTATGAGAAGTCGTAGAATGTACTTTGAAAATCTGAGCCGAAGACTTAGAAACATTCCACCCAAATCCTTCTTCTTTTAGCGCCAACAGCCTAGCTTCCATTTTAGGACAAAGAATACTATCCCATTTTGAAGCTTCTTCTATTCTATTTGACATTTGAACCATAACTTTAGTTCTAATTCCATCAATACATGCAGTACTGGGAAAGTGTCTTTCATCTAAAATCCAAGAATTAAAACTCTCTGCAACATTTGATTTATTTTCACCATAACGATTACCGGGGAAAAAAAGGTATGCCCAATGATCAAGAAGTTTATCATTCAAAAAATCAATTGCTTTTTGAACTCCACTTTGTCTAAGATTTGCCATAGCCCTATCGAAATCATACTTGTTAGAAGCTCTAGCACAGCGTTCTAATAAATGAACTATCCAAGGTCCTTTTACGCTTTTAATAATTCAAGCTATATTATTCTACATACGGTGTAAGCAATATGAATGACAAGAATTTAGAATTTTTTTAGGAATGCTAAGAAACAACCCCAATGTCTATCGGATATGAAAACTAATTGTCGCTCAACTCCAATAGTACTTTTCGAATGACCCAAAAACTAAGACCAATTTTCTTCATTTTCTTTGGAGACAATAGCCATAGATAATGGGAAAAAACCTAAAAATACAAAACAAATAATTATTATTTGGAAACAAACAATATATCTCTATCATTCACTATCAAATTTCAGAAAATCACACTTAAAAAGTAAAATTTCACTTGAAAACCTGATATTATTTAAATTTCAAATGTACCAACAAAACTCAAATTGTAAATAATTCTGTTTAAAAAATATTAAACTTAAGAAAATAACATAAAAGAAAACAAAATATACAAAGTAAATTAAAAACTGAATAACCAAAAAAAAAAACGTAAACAGTTCATAATAGTTTAAGTAAATTAAACTATACATTTCCTATTTGCTAATAGTTTATATTGTCTAAGTGAAGTTCGTTCGATTGATATCACAAGGCATGCCACTGTCCCTCTGCCCCTCTATCCCTCCCTATAGAGCTATCAATCATTCATGTGTGATGTGCCTAATTGGAACTGGGTATATGCATTGTGAACATGCATCTTGTTTTGTGGACCGATGTGGACGATTTGCACAGCTGTGCCTGATGCATGTGGATTCATTTCTTCTCAAATGTCATACTATACAGACCATTATACATTTATACGTGGAGTCCTCATTTTTCGAGGGGTTTACATTTGTTTTCTTATTAAGTATCATCAATTATAACCCTGAATAATGAGTATAACTGAAATATATAAGGGGCAGTGTATTTTGATTGTTAAATGTATTAGCTATTGTTAGGCTTCATTTGAGCTCATAGCACAGTTCAATCGAGAAGAAGAAACAAAATTTAATATATATATATATATATAACAGTTTGTATGGTCCTGCCGTTATTAATAACTAAGTAATGAAAAATTAAATATATTTCTTACAAAATCTGTTCTTAATATAAAATCTTATTCCTTGATGGTGGCTAATTCTACTCTCCTCCATTTGTATTAACCACTGATAGCTTTGAACTAATTGGGAAATTTTTTGTATATGAATCTCACTAATGTTCGTAATTAGATTTAAGCTAGTCCGTCCAGGATCCCAGATTATATACCAAATCAGTTAAGGCTCAGTAACTAACTAAAGCCTAAAGAAAACATAAACATTCTCCAGCCACTCTATTGCTAGCTAAGCACCATTGTGATAGAAACCCTTTGATTTAAAATAAATATGCAACAGATCGTAAATTTTGTCATTTTATAAACAAAACTAATTCAAAGCAACTTTTAAGATTTTGACAACAATAGTGGTAAAAAAATTGCAACATGAAGCCAACTATATCCCTAACAATAGGTAAATAAGTGAAAAGAATGAGGAAAGAGCAACCAGAAGCATTAAAGAAAGCAACAACTAAAACTTAAGAGCGCATTTGGTTCATATTTTCTAATTTGGGGGGTTCGTAAGTAGAAAGGTACAAATGACGTAAACATATCGCAAAAAACGATTTTTCTAATAATTTTGCCATCATATTAAGTAAACTGTTATAAATATTAATTAAAAGATGTCATCCTACAATTGAATATTAAATATAAAAATCATACCTTGATTACCATTTTTTGCTGTAGCAGCCATCAAGCAACCACTTCTACCTTGTAAAAAGGTGGCATCAAGAAATATCATAGGACGACAATGGCTAAATCCATAAATGCAAGCTTCAAATGATAAATAAACGCGCTGAAATTGATTGGTACACTCATCAACATTAATAGAAGAATAACTACCCGAATTAGTTCTATCAACAACCTTCAAATACAAAACCCAAATCATTATATGATTGTTCTTCATTACCAAATATTTCTTTTAAAGCAAATTTTTTTTACCCATATAAGCATAATAGTAACTTAAATCAATATCATAATCCCTTTTAAAGCTAGCTATGATACCTTTCGTTTTTCTACATGGCTTATCTCGTACTTGGTCTAGAATTAGTGTCTTCACAAGATCACTATTAATTAATAGACTACTTATAGATCTAAAACCACCACCATATGTATGATTGGGCCCAAATTTTGGTACTATAAAATGATCCAATTGTTTCATTTTACAAGAAGCATGGACTCTAAAAGAACAATTATCAACATGACATCTAACTGTAATACGCTCTTTACCATTATTTACAAATTTAGGTTTAAATCCATTTCTCACACAATATCCAACCACAGTTCTTCGAAAATCAATTGCAGAATCAAACTTTTGTCCAACTCCATCAAAAAATTCCAAACTAGAATCCTTTTTCAATAATTCATTCAAATTTCCTTTTTTTCCTAAAAAGTCAGCACTATCAACCATGCTTTCATCATTTCCAGTAGATCTACTATCAGAACAAGATATGCTATTATTTCCAACAAAATTTGTATGACCAATTTTTCTGAGCTTCACAAATAAAATCAAACAATCTTTTTTTCTATAGAAAGTTAAACACAAAATAGCTTGCAAATCACTCTCCGTTTCGATAATTTTAGTCTTAGAATCTTTAATGTAACAAAGATCAAAAGATAAAGGAGTAAGATTTTTCCACACTTCACAAATCTTATCTCTACAAAATGAAATTATAGAATCCAAACTAACTCTTAAACTAAAAGTATTGTTGTTAAAATCAAAAACAACCATAACGGATTCTTTGTTCCTGTAAAGAAAAACAAAATATCATTAAATATAATAAATAAAAAACAAACTATAAAATAATTCAATAAACACCATACCTTTGTTCACATGGATTATCCTTCAGAAAAAAGATTACCAAGATCACCTAGGGAAATATTCAGAGAATGATGACAAAAAACCCTTAAAATAAAAAAAATTAATTATAACATAAAAAACATATAATCATACAGCCGAATAATCTTACAGTATAATCAAACACTAGAAAAACCTAAATCGAACTACCAGAATCGAACTACCAGAATAGATATAAAAAAAACTGAAAAAAAACTGAACATTAATAGTATAATCTAAAATTATACTTCAATTTATCAATAATAACAGCTGCTCATACTCAACTTATACCTAGAAGAAGTAGATAACATTTATAAAAAAAGAAATTACCTTAATTTCAGAATAACGATTCGAAAGCAGGTGAATCGCAAAAGAAAACCCTACTCTGTTATGCTCGATTACAGTTAGATCATCGCGAATTTTGATTTCTATTGTTTTTAACGACAAGAAATAAAATTAGAAGAAATAAGGAAGAGGGCAAAAGTGTCCTAATGAAATCGAGATTTGTCCTGGAAACGTAACAAAATAAAATATTTCGGCCCATAAAATAACTAATTCATAAATGAAGCCCTGCAAACATAAAAAATAACCCGTGTGGCCTGCAAACAAACAAAGTCGAGCACGCAAGGCCTTGGACATAATTTCGAGATGTCAAAATATTATTGGAATCGACTATGGATTTGCCATGGATGTTTGCAATGATATTTTACTTATTCTTTTTACATCTAACAATTCATCTAAGTCCATAGTTTGTTTACATGATTATTGGTGGTAATTATATATGTTAAGAATGTTAACAAATATATCATTTTTGATTTTCAGTAAACTAACTTAATGTTGTATCTAATTATGTTAAAGAATTAATTTATTGTATTAACGTATGTGAATGCAATGTTTTTAAAGGTAAGTTTTAGATGACTATTTTGATAGTTTATGGTATTTTTGGTAGGCATACTTATCAAAAATAGATGAGTAATTGGACCTATCTCTGAAGGAAAGTAATTAATTAGAATATATGGATATCCTTCGTTGTATTAAAATAGAAATGGATGTTACTCATTCTACACACCAGTCCCATTTACAATGTAATAAGAGATAAATCTGCACACAACAACATCACATGGGCGACAAAAATAGAAAGGAGTAAAAATAAATAATATTTGCATGGCTTCCTACCCTCAGCACTTCAAAACTTCTGCTCCTAAAACCTAATTTTCAAGCTCGCCTATTAGCCTACTTTGTAAACTAGGCTATACAAAGTCAAGAAGTCAGAAGATCAAGTAGACAAAAGGCACTTTGTTGTGCATCCGGTTCGGGTCGGAATTACGGGGGTAGGAACAAAAGCAAGATAAAGGAGGAAGGAAAATATTCGGATCGGATCGGTTGTAGCAGGGCCGATCCGAACCCCATCTCTAGCCCATCCGATCTGAATCCTGTGCACCCTGCTACTCCGCACCACGATCTCCTGAATATTCGGGGCAGTTATACCCACGATGGCCACTAACTTGATGTGTTGGCAACACCAGAACTCATCCGATCCCGATAGTCATGGAATGGAGGACGCGTGTACCCGATCCAAACCGAATTCTGAAGAAGTTTCCGCCTAAAAATAGACCCCCAAGGGTCATTTGAAAGGGACTTTGGCACTCTGAGAGTTTGAATACCTGTGAGAACCAAATTCCAGCAATCCAAATCATTATTCAAAGTATATTTTGAGATAATTTAGTGAATGTATATGAAAAGTGAGTGAAATTGACTGAATATCTCATTGTATTTTCATCTACATCATCAAACAAAGTGATATAAAGTGGACGTAGGCTTTTTAACGCCGAACCACTATAAATCCTGTGTCTCTTTTTTTTATTTTCGATCTCATTTTATTTTAATTTTAGTCAATTTGGGTGTTAGAACAACTTTTTAGTCTAACATTTTAGTGCTTTCACTGAGAATCATTTGAATTCTCTGTTTTTCTGCACTATCGTTCTACTTTTTGGACCGTTGAGTTCAAAGAAGTTAATCCACAATTTTCAATGGTTTTAAGTACTTATTGGTTGATTGTTGAAGAATTATGTCCAAAGGAAAAGGCAAGGAAGTTCAAACCAGTCGAGGGAACGAAGTTGGTGAAGATCAGCAAAACACGGTCGTGACGAGGTCTCGTGGGCAAAGCTCGGGAGCGGATCGGACTGGCTCCGGAAATCCGAACCGATCGCAGAGGGAGAGCTCCGATCCGAACCGAGTAGAAGATGTTGAAGAGGTGGATTCCCCCAACCCGAACCGATCCGGCCAGGTCACTTTGGATCGATCCGATCCGACTCTAGGTGATGCTGGAACTTCTACTCGAGCCCCTCCAAATGCTCCGACTCCAGCCACCAGGACCAATGACCAGATCAATCCGTCTGCGCCTGTCACCCAAGGAGATATTTCGCGCCTTCTCGACATGCTTGAGAGCACTAGGAAGGCTATGAGAATCCACGAGTGCACCAACCTTATGATGCAAGAGAATATGAGAATCATGAGTGGGGAAATTGGCGAGCTTCGTAGGCAGAGGATCCCTTCCCCAGTTCATCACACTGCAATGGATCAGTCTTCTTCTTCTGAGGATGAACGGCCTCGTGAAAGAAGGCCGCTTAAACGACCTCAGAATTTGGAACAAATGACTTTCGGATCTCTGGGATCCCACGAGGACGCTGCTCGTGTGTTAGGACCCGATGACCCGAGCTTGAGAGAGCCTATGCTATTACCAATGCGAGGATCTCATGTTCTGCCTAGAGATCCTAACCTTACCAACCCCACTCAGGGACAAATGCTTCAGCCTCTGCCTCCCGAGATCGACCGGGAACGTAGGGAGCAAAGCAGAGCAGAAGCCGCTAGAAGAAGAAGGGTGTCCCCTGATCAGGAGCCCATAGGAAACCCAAACATTAGGGCCAGTGAGCCTGAACGACCCTTGACCAATGCTGATATATGTCTATGGTACGCCAGATCATGTCTGAGAATCAAAATTACACCAATGAAGATTATGGTATTGAGTGAAGCCATACTCCCTTCACCGATGACATTCTTGACTTTCAGTTCCCCTGACGATTTAATTGGCCGTAGATGGATAGATATAATGGGAGAACTGACCCGGGACAACATCCGATGCGATACGCATGGTTTATGAATGCTGCAGCTGCTCCTGACGCTGTAAAGTGTAAGGCTTTCCCGATTTACTTAGAAGACTATGGTTTACCCGACTTCCTCCTCGATCGATATCGAATTTCAAAGAATTAAGTGAACGTTTTATGAATCAATTCCGACTTCACGCCCGAAAGTCTAAGAATGTTATTGAATTATCGAGAATTAAGCAAGTGCCGGGTGAGTCCTTGAAGTCATATCTAGACCGCTTCAATTTAGCTGTAACAGAAGTCAGCGACCCGCATGAGCCTACCATCTTGATGGCCTTAATGGAAGGAGTTGATCCTAATTCAGAGTTTGGATATTATCTTTCTGGGAAGCCGCCTCCCACAAGAGATTTTTTTTATGAGAAGGCCAATATTCAGTTAAGACGGGAGGAAGCAAGGGCAAACAGAAAGAGGAAGTCTGGAGCGGCCTCAAAAGAAGCTGTTCAGAGTAATGTTGCCATAAAGCAGTCTGGAGAAAGCTCTGGGAAAGTCGAAGTGATTGTTGGAAACAAGAATGGAAACAATAATAATGGAAACGAGGGCAACAACAACCGTAATGGGAATGGTAATAGGAGAAACAGGAACCGAGGAAGTAATTCTGACAAAAGACCCCGGTTCTAGACTTTTGAAAATTATTCACTGTTGAATGATACATTAGAGAACATTTATTTGGACATGTATAATGTTTTGCAATACAAAAGAACCGCCACCACAAGATTCGACAGAGAAATAAATTACTACCGGAAAATTTTGTTTATTTCACGGAACTCACGGACATTCGACGAACGAATGTCGACACTTGAGAGATGTGGTTGAGAAGTTGTTGCGTGAAGGTAAATTGGATGAGTATAAGGCTGCCCCAAGGGACAGGGGGCAAGGAGGACAGGCCCCAAACCAGAATCAGTCTGCTCCCAAGCCTACAACGCAACAAAAGGGCAAAGGGATTGTCATCAACACCATAGTAGGTGGACTCCATCCAGCTATCCACAGTTTCAGAGCAATGGACCAATACGTTAATGCAGTTAAGCATATAAATGTGGATGAGTGCAATGATTTGGAAGATATCACCCTGTGAAACAACAGAGGACAATGTTCGATGATGTGGTGTTCCGTAGCAGAGACGACACTGGAATCCAATCACCTACCGAAGATCCGTTGGTTATTACCACTACTATTGGGCCGGCACTGGTTTCATAAGGTACTAGTAGACAATGGAAGCTCTATCAACATTTTGTTTAAGAAGTCGTTTGATCACATGAGACTCGAGTCTGGAGATTTGAAGCCCTGTGAAGGTTGGATCCGAGGCTTCAATGGGGCATTGACAGTTCCAATGGGGTATATAGAATTACCCGTGACATTGGGACAAGAGGATCGTCGAAGAGTACGAATGCTTCAGTTCGTAGTGCTAGATATTGATTCGCCCTACAACGCCTTTTTAGGAAGGCCTGTCCTTGCAGAGTTCAGGGCTTGTATCGCACCATGGTGCTTATTGCTAAAGTTCCTAACTGAAGCCAGAACATGAGTAATGAGGGGAGACTAAGTCTCCGGGCGAGCTTGTTGTATTGCTGAATTAAAGATGATGATGAAGGGAATAAACATCGAGACTAAAAGTACTTCACCTTGTCCAAAGGAGGGTTCGGCGTAGCAATTAGAGGGATCATCCCCGAAGGAGTTGCCCAAGGGAATGCCTAAAGACCTGGATCCCAGAGAAGATGAGGAACCTGAGGATAGAAAGGCAACTCCTAACGAAATGACTGTGGATATAACCATTGATGAAGCTGATCCAGCAAAAGTTTTGAAGATTGGATCCCAGTTGGATCCGCACCGAGCCAAAGAACTGACTAACTTTCTGAAGGAAAACCTGTATGTGTTTTCCTGGACCTACGCTGACATTTGTGGGATATCACCATCCATCATGAGTCATTCGCTGAGTATAAACCCAAAACACCCGCTTGTAAAGCAAAAGAGACATGTGCTGGGCCCAGAGAGGTTGGCAGCTCTGAAAGAAGAAGTGGAGAAGCTGAAAGAGAATGGATTTATTAGAGATTCGACATATCCCTACTAGATATCGAATCCTGTTTCGGTAAAGAAGTCAAACGGAAAGTGGCGGACATGCATTGATTTTTCAGACTTGAACAACGCTTGCCCGAAAGATAGCTTCCCACTCCCCAGAATAGACTAGCTTGTGGATTCGACGGCGGGACATGAACTTCTTTCTTTCATGGACGCGTATTCCGGATATAACCAGATTTCCATGCATGTGCCCGATCAAGAGCACACGAGCTTCATTACAAATTTGGGGTTGTATTGCTATGTGGTCATGCCGTTCAAATTGAAAAATGCTGGAGCTACCTACCAACGCTTGGTGAACAGGATGTTTTATAACCAAATAGGGAAGACTATGGAGGTTTATGTGGACGATATGCTCGTCAAATCAAGACAGTCCTCCAGCCATATGCAAGACTTGGCAGAGATGTTCGGTATCCTGCGAAAGTATCGGATGAAATTAAATCCTTTGAAGTGCTCGTTTGGGGTGGCATCTGGAAAGTTTCTAGGTTTCATCGTGAGCTCTCGAGGGATTGAAATCAATCCCAGTCAAATAGCAGCGATAAGGAACATTGAGGAACCAAGGAGAATCAAAGACGTCCAAAGTCTTGCGGGGAAAATAGCTGCGTTGAGTAGATTTATCTCCAAAGCAACAGACAAGTGCATCCCCTTTTTTGACTTGATAAAAAGGGGAAAGAAAAATTTCGAATGGACTCCGGACTATGTTGAGGCCTTTTGAAATCTATTGGACTTACTAGAGAGACCATCGATTTTGTCGAAGCCAATGGATCATGAAGAGCTGTTTGTTTATCTAGCAGTATCAGCTCACGCCGTTAGCACCGCCTTGGTCCGGGAAGAAGACAAGGTGCAAAGGCCGGTATATTACGTAAGTAATAACTTGGCAGCTGCAGAACGTAACTACCCAAGAATTGAGAGGCTTGCTTACAGCCTCCTGATTGCCTCCCGAAAACTTCGCCATTATTTTCAAGCTCACACAATAACCATATACACTGATCAGCCTCTGAGACAGGTGTTGCAAAGACCCAAAGCATCGGGACGGTTGATCAAGTGGAATATTGAATTAAGTCAGTTTGATTTAAATTTTCAGCCGTGGAGATCGATCAGGGGGCAAGCTCTGGCTGACTTAGTAGCAGAGTTCACAATTCCGGAGGAAGAGATGATCAACGACAAGGTGGTCAAGTCAGAAGAGGAATTAAAATTAGATCCATGGAAGTTGTACACAGACGGAGCCAAGAACGACCGAAGGTCCGGGGCTGGAGTCGTCTTTGTTACTCCTGAAGGACGATCGTTATATTATGCTCTGCGACTAGAATTTTCAGCGACCAATAAAGACTCTGAATATGAAGCCCTGATTGCCGGGCTGAAACTTGCTAAGGAATTCGGAATAAAGGCATTGGATATATTTTGCGATTCCAAAATAGTCGTCTGCCAAGTGCGAAAGGAGTTTGTGGCCCGGGGACCTCGACTTATTACCTATCTCGGAAAAGTGGAGGAGCTGTTGAGCAATTTGGAACGGTATAACATAACGCATATCCCAAGAGCTGAAAACCAGAAGGCAGAACGGCTAGCAAAGCTGGCTAGTTCCGACAATCCGGAGGAAACCGAAATGGTTCCAATTGAGACGTTGGGATTGCCAAGCTTTGAGTCAATGGAAATTGAATTAGCTTTCGAAGCAGAACCGGAGAGGGATTCGTGGATGACCCCAATCAAGAATTTCCTTTGAAATGGAGTACTCCCGCCAAAGAAGAGTGAGAGGCGAGCCATAGTTCGCAAAGCTACCAGATACATATTTCAAGATGATACCCTTTATCGGCAAGGATTTTCTATGCCCCTGTTACGATGTATAGCACACGACGACATCAAGCGTGTACTAAGGGATGTACACGAAGGTGAGTGTGGAGATCATACGGGGGATCAGACTTTAGCAAAGAAGGTATTGCGGTATGGGTATTTCTGGCCCACAATTAATAAAGATGCAGCTGATTACTCACGACGCTGCGACAAATGCCAGAGGTTCGCCAATATCCCCAGAGCACCACCGACCCAGCTCAAGTCGATGGTGAGTCCGTGACTGTTTGCCATGTGGGGAATTGACATCATCGGAGTTTTACCGATTTCCCAAGGAGGAGCAAAGTATGCAATAGTCGTCGTGGACTATCTTATGAAGTGGGTGGAAGTTGAGCCCTTAACCAAAATCGCAGCGAGAAAGGTGATAAGTTTCATGGTTAGAAATATCATATGCCGATTTGGGATTCCAAGGACCATTATAACTGATAACGGAACCCAGTTCGATGGTGCCGAATTCAGAAATTTCTGCCAGAAATACAAGATTGACAAGCGGTACACTGCAGTCGCCCATCCACAGTCGAATGGGCAAGTAGAAGCAATAAATAAAGTCATAAAATCCATCCTCAAGAAGAGGTTGGAACGTGCAAAAGCAAAAGGGGTGGATGAATTGCCCTTGGCTTTGTGGGCATATAGGACAACGTTTAAGACAACTACTGGCCATACTCCTTTCTCTCTCTCATTTGGTTCAGAAGCGGTAATCCCGGTAGAGCTTGAAGTTCCCTCTCACAGGGTGACATATTATGACCCGATGACGAATCGGGCACTCCTCCTCGAGTCCCTTGATGAAGTCGAAGAGAAAAGGGAAGAGGCAGACTTGCATGCGTCAAGACATCGACGTCTGATGGCACGCTATTATGACAATAAAGTTCGCTTTAGAACCTTTGAGCCAGGGGATTTGGTGTTAAAGCGAGTTTTTCCATCCCTTCCTCATCTCGGTCCAAAGTGGGAAGGACCATTCGCCGTCCAACGGAAACTTGAGACAGGAGCCTTCAAGTTAACGACCGTAGATGGCGAAGAAGTGCCTAGGGCTTGGAATGCCCAACACTTGATGCGATATTTGAATTAGGGATGTTGTATTTTCTTTTTTCTTTTTTTTATGAACCCTGTAAAAAGGCACGACTTGCCTTAGAAAAGTCTGTTGATGCGAACAAAGGACTATAAAGTGGATGTAGGCTACGACTTAGCCGAACCACTATAAAAATATCGTGTGCCATTTACTTTCCTGCATTATTTATATCTTCAACTATTATTCTATTGTGACTGTGGAATACGAGATGTTAAATTAAAATCTGGAAAGTTGGAGATGGCTTATATGCAAGAACAAACACAACGACTGTTTGTACAATAAGACATAAAAGAATGGGAAGACGACATTCTTAACACTAACTCTTAAGAATTGAGAGAAAGTATAAAGGACGGGAAGACGACGTCCTCTGAGGCGTGAAGGTGCACCCAGATGAGAGACCGCCTCAGCAAGAACTCTAACCTGGATATAAGATAGGAGAGTATAAAAGATGCCAGAAAAGAACAGGCATCAATGACGAAAGGAATGTGATTCCCGTCAGTGAATCGGGGACATTCGGACTTTTTAATTTAATCTTGAATAGTTTTTCAAGACTGACTGGGGGCATGTATGTACACACATATTTCCCCCCCACTATGACTCCATTACACAACTTTAGTAGGACATGTATTTGCATTTTTACATAAGTGCTGAACTGACGACTAACAGGCATTGCAGGAAATGAATTATTTTTATTTACAAACGTGTGGATTTGTACAGGAAAACAGGCAAAAAGAAGATGCGAGTGCCACACTTGCTGCAACAATTGTGGGCCAATTAAATGCTAAAATAAAGCAAAACACTTCATCACTTAGACTTTGAAGTGGACTTGGATTTTTTAGCAGCCTTCTGAGCATCCTTCGCCTCTCTTTCAGCATCAGTTAAGATGCACCTTGATTTTTTCTTCCCTGAGACTGAAGTGCTAGAATCGGTTGATTTTTTCCCGGGAGTCGGAACGCTGGAATCAAGAGAAGGCTTTTTAACAAGTTCTTCTGTAATAGATCTAGTCGAAAGCTTAACAACTAACCTTGATCCAGCATCCACTACTGCGAGAGGCTTAAGGCTTTCGGGGTCTAGGTCTTCAACTTTAAGCCGCATGCGTTTGTCTTGTTCGGCTTTCAATGCAGCTAAAGTAAAGTCATCGGCGCTTTTTGACTCCCCAACTATATCCACCTCAGGGTCTTCCTCATGTCCCTCATCGCCACTGTCATCCTTTAAGGCGTCTATCATCTCACCGTCGTGAGGAGCGTCAGCCTTACCCTTGTCTCCTTCATCCCTCTCCGCTGACTTTGCTTCGGCAGTGGTTCCCTGGGGCACGTCTGCCTTCTCGGACGATTCAGCACCTGCGGAATGAGAAGCAACAGTTATCAACTCGGGAGAAAATAAAGGGTCCTTCATTGATTGTCCGACTATGCGATGGAAAGTGGAGATAGCTTTGACGAATTGGGGTGAAAAGGTAGAAATACCTTCCGATGATTTGTCAGCTGGAGTAACTACCATCTCTGACACCATCTCAGGAATAGGGGATAGAAGAGATGCCTGAGGGATCGCCGGGTTTTCAGGGTCATATCCCTCTACTTCAGAAGTTTCTGCGGCAGTGGAAGAAGAACCAGCCTCCAAGATGTCCTTTTGTTTAGCCTTCCGCTTTTCCTCCTCCATGGCAGCAGCAATCAGGCGACGCCCCTCAGCCAGACGTGCCGGCACGTCATCTCTTAGATATTTTTCCATGAGCTTGTCCTCGTCGATGGAATCTACCTTGAGTTCTTCCATCTCCCATTCAACAATTTGGCCCCACACGTGAACCAAGGTAGTCGGATAATCTTCGAGCCAAGAGATGTTTCGGTGACGAATTATATATGCAAAAAATTCGATCATCAATTCATCAAAACCCTGCACATCCTCCTGGGCCTCTGCCAGCTGCTTGCGGGACTCTTCGGCCGACTTGATGACACTTTCAACATTACCCTCCGCTAGGGCGGCCCTGTTTTCGGCCTCCATCAACTGTGAAGCCAAGTCAGCATTTTTCTTCTCCAATTCGGCATTCTTCCTCGCTAACTCGGCCTTTTCTCGCTCAAAAGCAGCGTAAGCAAGCTGCATTTTGGCGTAATCTGACTTAGCGTCTTCTGCTTGCTTCTTCAGCTCTGAACGCTCTTGAGTATGGGACTCGAGAAAGTCATGATAGCATTTTTGTAGATCTTCAAATTGTTGCTTGAAGCTAGCAGCGTCCCGTTGAGCGATAGCAAGTTGAGCCTGTGTATCCTCGAGGTCTTTTCCTAAAAATTTTAAGGCCCTTGCATCATCTTCTGCGGTCTTCTGCATCGGGTTAGTATTCGTGATTAGATTTCGGATGATTCTGGAAAGGTTACACGAATACTTGAACATCTCTGAATATTGTTTCTCGACCGCGTCAATTTTTGCTTTGGCCTCATCTTCCCACCTCGAGGAAATAGGCTCAAGAGCAGGTAAGAAAGTCAAGTTTTCAAAGTAGTGATCAGGGAACTGCTCCTCCAGGTATGCTCGCTTAATTGCAGTTTCAGCGTCCAATGGCGGAGGTGCGGGGAATGTCAGCTCAGTATCCTTATGTGTGGAGGGCTCAATGGCCTCCTCACCCTTTCTAGGCCGCTTAGCAGGAACCTTGCGCTTACTTCGCGAGTCGGTATCTCTCGGCGGGCTCCTTTCCCTACTACGCTTTTCTTGAGAAGAAATTGGGTCTTTTAACTGCGGCCTGTCATCTTCTCGACGGCCTTGGTAGCCCTTATATCGCTCTGGATCCGACCGAATGGGAGAACGAGAGCGCGAGGTCCGCGACTGATAAGAATCATAGGGCCTTCTATCCTCCCTACCGCGGCTTTCGCGACGATCATACTCAACATCATGAGGGGGTCTGGTCATGCTGCGACGTAGTTTCCTGATGTTATAGTGAGCACGAGACATTGTACCTGCACAATAATGCAAGTGGAATTCAGAATCTGTATTCTCATAAGACGTAAGTGCTGTGAAGTGGGGTGCAATTGTGTTAAGTGCATCCTAAGTGGTGTCCCCTCTCCGACAAACCAGAGTCTGAAGCCGAGCCAGTGCGAGTGGGCTCTTTAGCCTTAACAGGAGTAACCTCCTCCGAAGAAGTAAAAACAAAAGGATTTGTGCCAAAATCCTCGGGAGTGTAAATAGTGTCGGGAAGGGGGAGATCTCCCAAGCCCTGAAATGTAGGATCATCAACAGTAGGGGCATCTCTTTAGGAAGCGCCTGTTGGCTGTTCTTTAGGAGATGGTGATTTTTCAGGAGAAACAACATCCCCAAGAGTGATGTACCCCTCTCGATGCTTTTCAGGTAAATTAGCCAACTCATCGTCTTGAGTCGAACTTGGAGAAGGTGAAGTTCGAAGTGGCATGGTGGGGCCTTTCGAGCTATCGCCCATTTCTGGAATTACATCCATCGGAGGGATATATACATATGGACCTGACCCATGACCTATGCTACGGGTAATGGACAGCAGCCCATGGTGATGAAGATATTCATCCTTGAGGACCTCGTCGATAGTTAGAAATTTTTGGTCACCATTGATGAAACGACCCAAACGACCCAAATTTCCCAGTAAAGGAAAGGCTGGATTGCTTTGAGAACAACACACACTAGAACACAAAACTGAAGAACATTTTATTGCTGATTACAACAATTACATCAGAGTACAAGAATGTAACAGAGTATGAATACTTATTACATAATAGAAATACAATAATATCAGAGTTTTAAATTACATTTAAATAGCAGCGGAAAAATAATACAAATATACAACTGGAAGGAATACACGGATACAGAGCTTTCCGAATACCGCTTCAGCTGTAAGCCAGGATCCTGTAAATATATCTGCAAAAAGCTACTCAACTGCCCGTGTGGAAAATAAGGGCACCCGAGTTTGCCAGTGAAACAAACTACAGGTCAGTCATGGGACTGGTATGAGAAATCTTACTTAACTTATCTAATAATAAGGAAAATCACAGGACCACGCCGCTAATGCGGAACGGGTTTACTTCAATGGATTGCCAGTGCATAAAATAAAGTAAAACGTTAAACAACGCAATGCTTTATAGGAAAATGAAACCATTAAAAGACCCAAGTCCCATCACACAATGCAACGCAAACCGGAGGATAGGGTTTTACCTTATAATGGTCAAAAGATGCTTGATACGATAAAACGGATTTAATATTAGTGTGTATATATATGGGTATATATACATTTCAAAAACATTTTCAATCATAATGTATTAATCATAGACGGCATAGTACCCCATCCTACTATGTCGCCATACTAGTTCTACAATCAAAACCGCATGGGGTCGTACTGGAAATTTGGTTTCCATCATGAGTCAAGGCTAGGGAGGAGCTCCTTACCGATTCGAGACACTCTAGCAAATGCCCCAGGATCACACCTATGGGAAACCCCTGGATAGCTGCATGGTCGGTCCACTCCGAAGGGTCGTGGATTAGTTATGCCTGAACACACGTTTCCCGGTCCTTTTGGACCTATAATATGACCACTAACGGCCTACAAAACACGAGGTACCTCATAATCCATCAACCACATAAGTAAAATGTCAGCGCTGGTAGGTCCCTGACACTACTCGAGCTAGAAAGATAACGTGTGCACTCCCTGCATTCCCTTCTCCCGTTTTCGACTCATACCGGGCTGTGAGGCTCGTGAGGTTACGCTATACACAAAGGTATGCCGTAATAGGCTATACTTTGATTATCCCACCAGGCCCTGCTTTTCAACAAAAGCCTTGATCATTTGCATCTTGGCGTGCCACATTGACAATTCACGCCATGCAATCAATCACTATTAATATGTACCAGGGTGTTAAGTAGAGAATAAATTCTCCACCACCAAACAGGCATACATTAATAGAAATCGATTTAATTCACATGGAACGAAATCCAATGTCAGACACGCATCCATTTACTAGCTTATGCTCTGGGTCTAAGCGGAAACCAAATCCGAACAATCAACCATAGTCTGTACGGCCACCACTGAAGCCCCTTCAAGGTAGCTACTCCCATCAAGGGTCTCTGTAGCAACACATCCATTCGATGTGAAGATCGTCGGTCTTCAACCACCATCTTCATCTTCGACTCTTCCTCGTCGTAGTAATTATTCGGAATGGGTTAAACCCGGTCTTTCTGAATAACTCACGTATTTTATAATTACAAATCAAGTACTATAAAAACACATCCAACGTCTCATTCCAATTCAGAATATTCTTCTAATAGATATTCGCATTATTATATCCAAGATAAATTCTTTAAATTATCCTTAAATCCTTTCTTTAAAGATTTACCGAAACTTCAATTGGGTTTTAAATGCCAAAAATCATTATTCAATGATTATTTAAGTTTAAGAAATTAATCTTAAATTTAACTGGGTTAAAGAACTAATGTCATTTAAAACATAGTTCACGGTAAACCCAAAATCATCTTCCATAAAATATGGAATCTTCACAGAAATCAAATCAGTATATAATCATTATAAATTTCTGTATTCGACCAATAATATAAATGGAATAATAGCAAAGCCTCTTAAATTCCATATGTAGTATCGGTTTTCCTTACAGAAGCTTATCTCAGTTATAATTAATTCGAATTCCATTCAACTCCAATTCAATATATTAAATTGGAAAACTTTACTTTTGGAAAATTTCCATTTAAAACTTAATAAAAGATTTATAAATTTCAAATCATATTTTCACTGTCAGTTGGGTTAAAGAACAAATGTCGCTTAAAACACAGTTCACAATAAACCCAACTCACACTTCATATTTTTCCAATTATTAAATATAATTGAAAACTTTAATAATCTAAATTAAAAGATTATTCCTTTCATACGGGGTTTTAAGAACATTGTTATTCAAGACACTATTCACGACAAACCCAAAATCCAATTTATTTAATTTCAATTGAATATTAGCAAATTGGAAAACTCATTAAATCTAAATTTTATGATTTATTCTAGTTAATAACTAGTTCATTTCAATAATAATATATTTTTCCAAAATATATTCTTTTCTAAAATATTTTCTAAAATATTCTTTTTCCAGAATATTCTTTATTGGAATGTGACCCAATCAACAACCATATATTACATTAAATCAACGATTATTATAAATAATTATCAAGCATCCAAATAATCAACCAGAGTGGATTCTACACTAAATATTGGGACTAATGTAGATCAAATAACATCCCAACACCCGTGTGGGGTTTCATCCAATCAATCAAAGAATAAATTATTTGTGCACTTGGGCGATGTGTGAAAATTATCAACCCAATCATATAGACAAGTCGGATGACTTGTAAATGGAAGTGTAATATTCAGTTTTGAATACACTAACATTATATTAAATACATCAAACACTTCATCAACACATACATATATTCTAAGCCATCATTAACATCATATTTTTAACATATGGTCTTTTTATTGTGACCAATCGACAAATAAAAATAATAACCTTCCTATCTTTTGTGTAATCCTTTATTCTAATTACATTTCTAACAAAAATGTATACATTATTCTAATTACATTTCTAACAAAAATGTATTCTTTGTTCTAATTATATTTAAAATGACAAAAATTATAATTTTGTCAAATTCCTATTTATGTACAAAATATGATAGTTTTGTCTAACTCTTCTTTAATGTACCAAATATGATTATTTTGTTAAAATCTTCTTTAATGTACAAAATATGATTATTTTGTTAAATTCTTTTAATGCTCATTTCTAACTCATTCTTTTTATTTTTAATGTATAAAAATATACATTTTCAATTCATAACTTTTTAATGTATAACAATATACATTTTTATTTCATTCATGTCAAAGCGACAAAAATGTCCTTTTAATTTCCCTTTAATGTACCAAATATGATTATTTTGTTAAACTCTTCTTTAATGTACAAAATATGATTATTTTGTTAAACTCTTCTTTAATGTACAAAATATGATTATTTTGTTAAATTCTTTTAATGCTCATTTCTAACTCATTCTTTTTATTTTTAATGTATAAAAATATACATTTTCAATTCATAACTTTTTAATGTATAACAATATACATTTTTATTTCATTCATGTCAAAGCGACAAAAATGTCCTTTTAATTTCCTTTATTTCAAAGTGACAATATTATGTTATTCTTTTCACTAATCATATTTTGACAAAAATATGTTATTCTATTCACTAATCATATTTTGATAAAAATATGTTATTCTATTCACTAATCATATTCTGATAAGATGTACATTTCTGTCTCAACTAATATAATTGACAAAACAAAATGCATATTTGGTTTTAACTAGTGTAGATTGACCAAAAGTGAATAATTTGTTTTAACTAATGAAAATTGACAAAAGTGAATAATTTGTTTTAACTAATGTAAATTGACAAAAGTGTATATTTTGCATCAACTATTGAAAATTGACAAAAATGTATATTTTATGTTAACTAATGAAAATTGACAAAAATGTATATTTTGCACTAGTGAATATAAAAAGTAAGAACGAACTTTATTTCCAAAATATGTTTGCACATGTGAATGCAAATAAAAGAACAAAACTTTATTTTCAATATGTGTTTGCATTTGTAATAACGAACGTTGTATGTTTTGGTTTAATCCCTTTTTAAATGACAAAGTGAATGTTTTGAATTCACTCTAACAAAGTGACAAAAAGGAATGTTTTTAATTTGTAAACAATTTCTATATATATTTATAATAAATAAATGAATACACTACAATAAAAAAACACTTTTCGCAACAGGCAATATCTGTTGCAGTAGACCAATTGCAATGGACCCGCGCCTGTTGGTATAGCCGAAGTTGCAAAAAATCGGTTCCTTTTCGCAACATTTTCTGCCTGTTGCAATAAGATGTTGTGATATAATTTTTTGCAACTAGCCTTTGTTGTTGCAACAGACCATTTTACAACATCAAATGACAGTTGTAAACCTATAATAGGCATTCAAGAAAAAAGATACTACAACTGTTATTTCCTGTTGCAAATGACTCTACTGCAACTAACAATTGCAGATGCTACATACAATTCACCAATACCTACATTCACTAAGTTTATTGTAATAACGATAAGATATATTACAAACAAATAAACATACATTCCAAAAGACATTGACAAAACAATAGATTCACACATAATATAAACGCGATCCATACATAACATTAGTTGAAGTTACATTCAAAGTTTAGCAAAGTAACAAACATGACACATACATAACATAAACGCATATTGTACCAACAATTCAAAAATGTAGTCCAACATAACACCTAAAAGCTAAAAAGAACATACTACTCTAGTGAAACGAAGTCTTTGTGACAAGCCACGGTTGTTCCGACGGCCACTTGAATGGTATACATCTCCGAATTTGGCCTTAGTGGAAAAGCTTTAGGATCCACAGCTACGTCAACCCATACCTACGAAAACAGTACACATTAAACTTCTAATTTTAACGCAAACAGTGAAAGCATGAACCAATATACTATGAAAAAAGTGGATTAGACATACAAATAGTTGAATTTGAATTCATTATAGATGATTAAAAGGTATAAAGTGGATCCACATCAATGGTCCCTTGATTAAAAAACTTATCTAAAAGATATATTGTGCAAATTGTATTTGAATTCGTCATTGATGATTAAAAGGTAAGAATAGCAGTGAGTCATACCTGCAGATTTATCTATAGAATAACCATTCGTAACTCTCTAAAATCTGCGTTTTCCAGTAGTTTAAGCAAAAACTGAGCAAGATGCAATTCTAATATTAATGAAAAAGATGTAGGGTTAACTATGTAAATAACTAATAAAGAGCACTGCCACATATTTGATTTGCGCCGGTCCTTATCGTTAAAGGGCTCAGACGCAACAAGTTTATTTTGCTTCCATAATCAACATAATGAAACTTACCGCTAATGCGTCGTAGTTAAGGTCATCAAATATAAGCATTACCCTTTCCTAGTACCTTTCTTCCTGCACCATAAACAAATTGTTCACCATTGGAAATTTCTAATATTATACTCCATAATATAGTGAACACTTCGATTATCTAACCTATCCGTACAAGTGGTTCCATATAATGCTCACCAACTTTACAGAATAATACAAACTCTCTCAATTAACACAGTTGACCTTTTGATAACAAGTGGTTCCCCATAATACTTCTGATGCACAATTTTTTTCTCATGGCACTTTGGCTTAATTTTTTTTGTTTCATGGGTAGAAATACTTAAGAAAAGTTCGTAAGATTTTCTTATAGTAGAGCTTGAAGGATGACAAAAATGTTACCCCCCGCAACAGATCATCCAGCCACCTAATTAACACATTTCAAGTTTTGGAAAGCCAAAAGAAATTATTTCATTGGTTTAAACAATGAAATCTAGATCGTTTGATGCTCAACTCAAAAATAGTGGAGTAGGCAAACAGTAAATGGAATGACTATACTAAACGACTGTAAATAATTACCAAGTAGTTAATGAATGATAACTACATAACAAACAAAAATGACTCACAAACAAATGAGTTTCATGCAAATCAGCATTCAACAATTAATTTGTCTGGAACCCAGTATCTGTGCAGGCCACAGGGAAGCCCGCATGGGAACTTTGCTCTTGCAATCTCCTCTAAGCTTGAACCATCAAGTACAAGTGCATATCATTCTCCATTTTTATCATTGATCATAGATATCACAGCTCCTGGAAAAAGAAAATGTTGTTGATGTACTCTGATTTATATGCTACTTGTTGGAATATAAAATAGTGGAGAAACTTTTTATTGTCTAGCAAAAAAAATAGTTCTGAAGGAACTGCACCATACTCATGCCATTTTTTTTTCTTTTTTCTTCACCGAGTCAATCTATAGGGAAACCAAATATAAGGTATGTATACCTGGCATCTAGAAGGACATCTTGTGCAGCAGTTGTCATATTGTTTGGCCATTTATGCATGATGACCTATCCAGCAATCATCATATTGTTGCACACTAACTCCATTAATGGACTTTCTGTTGTTGACATGAGAAAAAAACATGAGTTGATTTTGTATAATTGACTTTCCACTTCTGTGCAGGTATTCTATTAAATATAATTGACCTGCCGCTTCCGGGTAGAAATACATGAGGTAGGACCTAACGATGGATATTATCAAGGCTTAAATAATCCCAGCTAAATGAATTCACAGTTGAATAACAAGACATGTGAAAGGTATATACCTTAAAACATATGATAATTAAAACTCCAGATACTGACAATTTTAGCAAAACAAGTTAATTTGATGCTGGAATATGTAAATATGAGCACAACAGTTATTGATTACCTTTCGAACCGCATAGAAGAAGGACAGGTGAGCGGTGGGAGCTCTTTTTTATCCAAACAAGTTATTTTGATGCTGCTGCAGTTTCTGTATTCGTTATGCCTCGCCTGCGATTCTATACGTCAACCAGCTTCACTTTATATTTTTTGTTTATTTCCATCAATCTCTCTGCAAGCCAATTAATAAAAACAAGTTGAGTAATAATCCGAAAGAAAGCAAAGAACAGTTCGTGAACCAAAGACTGCTTAAGATGATAGATTTCTTCTATCTGGTGATGCTTCTCTTTTCTTTTTTCTTTTTATATTGAATCTGTAAAAAGGAATAACTGTGCAAGAACATTTTTGGGAACTGGCCTCTCTATGCCTTGCATTTTCTTTGTCCTCTGCGTCTTCAAGTTCCTTAGTTAACTCGATAATATCTTGAATAAACTTCTATTCAAGATTTTCAAAAGTTTGTGGGAGAACAACATTGTCTTCATAACCAACCCCCATATCAACTTCATGAGATGGAGCTCTTGGGTCTTTAACTGCTTGCTTATCTATGCCTAGTTTTCCATCTAGTCTTTGACCTGGATATGAAGGTCTTGATGCATCAATTATTTGACCTGTAATACTAATGTGAGATTCGTTTAAAAGGCAAAATTGAAATGAGTAAGATTGATCAAAATTGATTTTCCAGTTCTCGTTTTCCTGATGTGATGTTTTACTTTTGCTACAATGTTCCAAGAATGATGGTAATGGTAAAGTAACCCGCTTTAGTGTATAATGAAATATTCAGAAGAAAAAAAACTTGGAGGACAATGCAAAATGAAACAAACAGTTGAGGTTAGATTGGACTTTTCTTTATCACAGTGGTCTTTATAATACTGATAAATATTACGTTTCAGTCTGAGCTTCAGGACATTAACTGCTCATTTAGAACTGTGGTGACTATTTATGGCAGAATAAGATGCACTAACATTTTCCTAGTTCAAAGATGCTCAAACTGGATACAGTGGCATAACTAGGACGCGCTATCACTATCCTAGTCCAAAGATTCTTAAACTCAGTATAGACAAATGCTGGTGATTAACTTCATCAAGGACTTAAGTCATTAAAAAAAGGAGGAAAGAGAAACATAAATATCCAATATCCTAAAGAACTCAATGCCACAAAAACGTTCAAAACCACCCTATGTGAACCTACATAGCGTGAAGAATATATTCAGTGACATAACTAGGACATATTACCTTATGGAACATTTAAAGATTCTCAAACTCTTCACAGAGACATGAGTACATTTGGTAAAGAATGCGAGATAGTATTCTAAACGAAGTTTCTCAATGCCTAGCCAAATGGTCAAAAGCATCCCAAACAAACTTACCTACTCCTGGAGAAGTTAACAACTTAAGTTTCACCCAATAAGATTTTCATTTAAAAAAAAGCATTAACTACGTAAACAACTAGATAGTAGCATACCCTTTACGGATCTACTTGGGTACCGTTCTAGACAAGAGAGAGAATGTATAAATCATTAATGATGATGTTGGCTCTGTTAAGATGAGACCGGTGTGATATATGACCATCTATTACAGATAACACAGAACATTTTTTGGGCCTCTATGCTAATGCAAGGCAAAAGGGCAAGATAAGCATTAAAATATATGTTATTCGGCCTCAGCTAAGGTCAATCATATCAAAAATTATAACATTCAAACAAGACATGTGAAAGGTATATACCTTAAAATATATGATAATTAAAACACCAGATACTGACAATTTTAGCAAAACAAGTTAATTTAATGCTGGAATATATAAATATGAGCACAACAGTTATTGATTACCTTCCGAACCGCGTAGACGAAGAATAGGTGAGCGGTGGAAGCTCTGGACGGAGGATGACCGGGAATAGACGGAGGACAGGTGGGCCTCAACTGTGAAGCAGGGCTGTTAATTTGGATAAAGGAAAGGGAAGAAGGGTCGGGAGGGGATGAAGGGCGCAGGGTTATGTGGTCTGCCGCCGCCATAGATTGTTCACCATGGTGTTGGGGAGAGAGGCATAGAACTAGGATTTGTAAGCTGCTGGGGACTGCGGTTAGGGTTAGGGCGAACCAATGAGTGGTGAGGGTAGGGAAGCGCTATAGAATTCTTGAAATTTTAGGTTTTAAGCTCAATTTTCTAGATCTAAAGGGACACAACGTAGAGGTAGGTTTACTCACTTTTGGGGAAATTGTTAAGCGGGAACCGAAAACCGATGGCGGCAAAAGCAAACTAATTTAGTTGGATTTCTGTGACATTTTAATTAATTACTTTCAAACAGCCTTACATAATATCATTTGTCAATTAAATATTAATTATCATTTATCAAGTTCAACAAATCATATCTCATTTCATTGAGCATCATTCATCAATTAAATGCTAAGTACCACTTGTAATACTTAAAATTTATTACTAATTAATAATTATGAAATATTAATATTATTGTTAATTATTATATAATTAATAAAGGTAAATTATTTAATAGTAATTATTTAAAATTAGTTGCTAAAAGTTGATCATTTTTTCAACCCTCCGACACCACAACCGACCATCATCCTTCACCTTTGAACCCAAGCCGCCAAGTCGCCAATGCCACCCCTCGCTTTGATTCCTAAATTCCCATCAAACACGCAAAACTAGTCGTCAATACCTTCAACCATCATCCTTCACCTTACCACACATTGCCACCACAGATCCGAACTTAAAGTCAGATACACTCAACAATCACTAACGAATAACTTAATTCAAACAAGAAATTATTATTAAATTATTAATTACTCCTTAATATTACGTAATATTAATCAATTATCGTTTATTTACTATTATGAATTTATTAATTAGTTATTACTTATTTAATATTTAAACATATTCATATTTCAAATTAATTATTATCCATTAGTTTTTTATTATTAATTTATTATTATTTAATAATTAATTAATTATTTTATTATTTTTAGATGTTAATTATTGTTATTTGTTAATTATTATTATCTAATTATTATTATTTAATTATCATTTACAAATATCACTTTATAATACTTAAATATTATTATTAAATAATTATTATTAAATATTAATCTTAATTATTATATAATTACTAGTGGTTAATCATTTAATAGTAATTATTTAAAATTAATTATTAAAAGTTAATCGTTAAAAGTTAACACTTATTTTTAATAGTATGTTTTTCGCAACTGGCTTTACCTGTTGTAAAAAAATATAGTTATTGCAAGCGGCGAAAACAGTTGCTAAAGATATTTATTCGCAACTGGCTTGGAAACCCAGTTGCAAATAATACGTTTGTTGCAACGGTTATGGAAGCACAGTTGCTATAAGTATGTTTTTGCAACAGGAACGAGAGCGCAGTTGCTAAAAATGTGCTTTTCGCAACAGGAAGAAAAGGCATGTTGCTAAATCTCATCTATTGCAACTGCTATAATAGGTATGTTGCTAAATGTCATTTACTGCAACTGTTATGTATCGCCTGTTGCAAATAGCTAGTTGCAATAGGGTATTTTTCTTGTAGTGATATTTATTTGTAAACAATATGCTATGGTTTTAATGACAAATAAATGAATGGCATTTATTTGTGTACATGCTCTAATGACAAATAAAAGAGAATTTTTTTTTTCTTCTAATTCAACTTAACAAATAAAAGATGATGATTTATTTGTTTACCATTTTTTAATTCAATCTTAACAGATAAAAATGTAAATTTTATTTGTTTACCATTTCTATCTACAGAAATGATAATTTTATATGTCCATTCTAAATTTGGCCAAAAGCGACAAATTTATATGTTAATACTAAATTTGACCAAAATGACAACTATATTCTAATATGACATTTCTAACCAAAGGCCATATTTTATTCTAAATAACACTTTTGACAAAAGCAATGTTTTTATTCTAAAATTACATTTTTGACTAAATGGATGTATTTAATCCTTACATTGCTAACATGTCCTAAAAGTGATATTTTTATTCCAAATAAACATTTTATAACAAAAATGTACTTTTATTATTTTTCAACATTTTACAACTAAAATGGCATTTAAATGTACATTCTATACTAAATGGCATTTTCACTTCTAACGTACATTTTCTAATAAAACGTTCTTTTTAATTCCAAAAGAGAATGACGCTAGAAATGTTCTTTTCAGTTGAATCAACATGACGCTAAAAACATGTTATTTTTAATTGAAATAACATAACACTAAAATATGTTCACTTTTAATATTTCAACATGACACTAAAAATATGTTCATTTTTAATGAAATGACATAACACTCAATATAATTTCATTAATGAAATCACATAACTCTAATAGACAATTCTAACCAAAATTGTTATTTTTGTCTACACCAAAAATATTCTAACTAAGAATGTGATTTTTGTTTACACATTTCATTTTATAAATAAAATGATATTTGTCCTTACATAACATTTCATACGAAAATTATGGTTTAAATCTAATATGTCATTTTTAACATTTTATTACAACCCAATAAGTATCAAATAAACGGATCAACATACAACATCAATCATCAACCTACATCAAATCACGAATAGCAACAAATACAATATCATACATCGCAGATCTGAATAAATGAGCATTCATACATATAATTTAATTAACGAGAGATAATTAAATTTTAAAATATAGAAATCTCACCTTGCTTGGATTTAGATCTAAAATTTTCCTCAAATCTTTATTTGCTCAGAATTGGTTCTAGTCGGTTCAATCACGTAGAACTTTTCGACACGATTCCAACGGTGCTTTATCTGTTCAATTCTGTTTTGATTCGGAGAAAATATGAAGGTTTAAACTTTAATTCTTTTATTAAAATGATTAAATATTAATTTAGTTAATTAACCTTTCCTAATCAAATTCAAGGCCGTTGACCTCCTTCTTCTTCCATCGTTCTTCTGTAAACTGAGAACCTATAAAGCTCCGACCTTTGACCTCGAACGCACCACCACTGCTGGCACCAGAGTCCGATCCGTCGCCACCTCGTCGAAGCCCCGACCGCCGTCCACCATCGCCGAGACCGAGGGTGAGCTCGGTGGGCCCCAGCACCGCAAAAACTCCCCCCAACGTCGGCCATTCTCGGTCAGAATCTGGCCACCAGAGAACGTTAAACTCCATCATCTCCGCACCAAAATAAAGCTCTTGATTAACCCTCGAATTCCCCTTTGAGATCATATTTTAATTCGCCATGTTTTGCGAGAATCTGATGAAACAAAGTAGGACGATTCTGGCCATTCAAAGATGAAGGCGGCGGCTGAACATTAGGGAATAGGGTTACGTATTTTTGACTGTATTGTACATAGTATATTTATATTATTTAAATGCTATTTTACAAATCAATCCACACATATTAAACTAGTCCAAACTCAGCCCAACAAAGAACGTTCCTAGGTAAATACCCCCGTTCCGGATGCAATGGAATGGGTTTCGTCAGCCCAATCGGTCATCTCAGCCTACTTTTATTTAATTTAATATATAAATTATTTATTTAATTAATGAAATCTTACAATTAAATTCACCGGGGCCACATACGACCTCTAAAAATTACAGAAAAAATATATTTGGCTTTGTTATGACGATATGGTCCTAACAAAATTAATTTCGTCGAATTTCGAGACTGTTTGAAAAATGGCTATTTTCAAGTCGATTAAATTGAACTAAAATTGGTCAAACACGTTTTCTTTTGTCACGCTCACATACTAACTCGGAAAATTCTATAAATTGAAACCTAGCAATAATTTGACATTCCAGTTCCAAAAAAAGTGGTTTCGTCGAAAACCGAGGTCGTTTGCAAAATGGCTATTTTTAAGGCTAATATATTATATTAAAATATATATAAATTCTACAGCGACTTTTATAAATTTTAAACTGGACATAACTTTCTATTTTCAAAGTGAAATTTCAGTTTTTCAGATTCTTTAGAAAGATATGATTAAACCGATTCAAATATTTCTTGCTTTGCTCAATTCTGATTTAAAATGAGTCCTGTACAGTCGATCAAAGTTCAAATTCAAATATTCAAACTGCAGCGCTGTTTCTAACTCCTTTTATAATTAAATTAAATTTATTCGTTTTAAAATAAATTTTTAGCCGTTATTATTTAAAATAAATTATTTTAAATATTAAAGTCCATTAAAATTTCTAAAATAAAAATTTTAAATTGGCCCCAAGATTCCGGGTTGTTACAATCGCCCCCACTTAAAATCTTTTCGTCCTCGAAAAGGAACGTAGCTAAAAGTTGTTTAATTAACTAACTTAACTAAATTTTTATTTATTGTTTCAATAATTTTGTTAGTTAAATTAATTATCATTCTAATATTTTAATTAGTGAAACTAATTATCAAATATCACAACCAGCAATCAATTAGGTGATTAACTTTTTAAATATACATAACTTTTATATATAGCCAAAAATCATATTTTAGTGCAAATCACAGCAGTGTGTTCTAACTAAGTGTTGGTTCTCATACCAGTCAATGGAATTATATAGATATACCACTTTCGCTACTCGGACATAAATACTAATGATGCGGCCGCATCACCAGAATTGCCCCCGGGCGACTAGAGTGTGATTCTATAACTATCCAGTATATTAAAACTTCGAATATCCGTTAATTACTCGTATATTCGAAATCTTTATATACTCGATTGTCCATATTAAAATATAATAATATTCTCAAATTCGTATATTTAGATAAAATTTTCAAAACAAAATTTGTTTTCATTTTTTATTTAAAAGAAAATAATACTCTTCACACTCGTTCTAGGATACTGCTAATCCCATCTCTAACGAGTTATTCTCATTGGATATTACTAATCCAATTTCTGATGAATTCTTTCGTTCAGTTCTAATGTGTCTTGTTCTCGAGCTCTGTAAACCAAAGCTCTTATACCAACTGAAACGACCCAAACTTCCCAGTAAAGGAAAGGCTGGATTGCTTTGAGAACAACACACATTAGAACACAAAACTGAAGAACATTTTATTGTTGATTACAACAATTACATCAGAGTACAAGAATGTAACAGAGTATGAATACTTATTACATAATAGAAATACAATAATATCAGAGTTTTAAATTACATTTAAATAGCAGCGGAAAAATAATACAAATATACAACTGGAAGGAATACACGGATACAGAGCTTTCCGAATACCGCTTCAGCTGTAAGCCAGGATCCGGTAAATATATCTGCAAAAAGCTACTCGACTGCCCGTGTGGAAAATAAGGGCACCCGATTTTGCCAGTGAAACAAACTACAGGTCAGTCATGGGACTGGTATGAGAAATCTTACTTAACTTATCTAATAATAAGGCAAATCACAGGACCACGCCGCTAACGCGGAACGGGTTTTCTTCAATGGATTGCCAGTGCATAAAATAAAGTAAAACGTTAAACAACGCAATGCTTTATAGGAAAATGAAACCATTATAAGACCCAAGTCCCATCACACAATGCAACGCAAACCGGAGGATAGGGTTTTACCTTATAATGGTCAAAAGATGCTTAATACGATAAAACGGATTTAATATTAGTGTGTATATATATGGGTATATATAAATTTCAAAAACATTTTCAATCATAATGTATTAATCATAGACGGCATAGTACCCCATCCTACTATGTCGCCATACTAGTTCTACAATCAAAACCGCATGGGGTCGTACTGGAAATTTGGTTTCCATCATGAGTCAAGGCTAGGGAGGAGCTCCTTACCGATTCGAGACACTCTAGCAAATGCCCCAGGATCACACCTATGGGAAACCCCTGGATAGTTGCATGGTCGGTCCACTCCGAAGGGTCGTGGATTAGTTATGCCTGAACACACGTTTCCCGGTCCTTTTGGACCTATAATATGACCACTAACGGCCTATAAAACACGAGGTACCTCATAATCCATCAACCACATAAGTAAAATGTCAGCGCTGGTAGGTCCCTGACACTACTCTAGCTAGAAAGATAACGTGTGCACTCCCTGCGTTCCCTTCTCCCGTTTTCGACTCATACCGGGCTGTGAGGCTCGTGAGGTTACGCTATACACAAAGGTATGCCGTAATAGGCTATACTTTGATCATCCCACAAGGCCCTGCTTTTCAACAAAAGCCTTGATCATTTGCATCTTGGCGTGCCACATTGACAATTCACGCCATGCGATCAATCACTATTAATATGTACCAGGGTGTTAAGTAGAGAATAAATTCTCTACCACCAAACAGGCATACATTAATAGAAATCGATTTAATTCACATGGAACGAAATCCAATGTCAGACGCGCATCCATTTACTAGCTTATGCTCTGGGTCTGAGCGAAAACCAAATCTGAACAATCAACCATAGTCCGGACGGCCACCACTAAAGCCTCTTCAAGGTAGCTACTTCCATCAAGGGTCTCTGTAGCAACACATCCATTCGATGTGAAGATCGTCGGTCTTCAACCACCGTCTTCATCTTCGACTCTTCCTCGTCATAGTAATTATTCGTAATGGGTTAAACCAGGTCTTTCCGAATAACTCACGTATTTTATAATTACAAATCAAGTACTATAAAAACACATCCAACGTCTCATTCCAATTCAGAATATTTTTCTAATAGATATTCGCATTATTATATCCAAGATAAATTCATTAAATTATCCTTAAATCCTTTCTTTAAAGATTTACCAAAACTTTAATTGGGTTTTAAATACCAAAAATCATTATTCAATGATTATTTAAGTTTAAGAAATTAATCTTAACTTTAACTGGGTTAACGAACTAATGTCATTTAAAACATAGTTCACGGTAAACCCAAAATCATCTTCCATAAAATATGGAATCTTCACAGAAATCAAATCAATATATAATTGTTATAAATTTCTGTATTCGACCAATAATATAAATGGAATAATGGCAAAGCCTCTTAAATTCCATATGTAGTATCGGTTTTCCTTTACAGAAGCTTATCTCAGTTACAATTAATTCGAATTCCATTCAACTCCAATTTAATATATTAAATTGGAAAACTTTACTTTTGGAAAATTTCCATTTAAAACTTAATAAAAGATTTATAAATTTCAAATCATATTTTCACTTTCAGTTGGGTTAAAGAACAAATGTCGCTTAAAACACAGTTCACAATAAACCCAACTCACACTTCATCTTTTTCCAATTATTAAATATAATTGAAAACTTTAATAATCTAAATTAAAAGATTATTCCTTTCATACGGGGTTTTAAGAACAGTGTTATTCAAGACACTATTCACGACAAACCCAAAATCTAATTTATTTAATTTCAATTGAATATTAGCAAATTGGAAAACTCATTAAATCTAAATTTTATGATTTATTCTAGTTAATAACTAGTTCATTTCAATAATAATATATTTTTCCAAAATATATTCTTTTCTAAAATATTCTTTTTCCAGAATATTCTTTATTGGAATGTGACACAATCAACAACCATATATTGCATGAAATAAACGATTATTATAAATAATTATCAAGCATCCAAATAATCAACCAGAGTGGATTCTACACTAAATATTAGGACTAGTGTGGGACAAATAACATCCCAACACCCGTGTGGGGTTTCATCCAATCAATCAAAGAATAAATTATTTGTGCACTTGGGCGATGTGTGAAAATTATCATCCCAATCACATAGACAAGTCGGATGACTTGTAAATGGAAGTGTAATATTCAGTTTTGAATACACTAACATTATATTAAATACATCAAACACTTCATCAACACATACATATATTCTAAGCCATCATTACCATCATATTTTTTACATATGGTCTTTTTATTGTGACCAATCGACAAATAAAAATAATAACCTTCCTATCTTTTGTGTAATCCTTTATTCTAATTACATTTCTAACAAAAATGTATACATTATTCTAATTACATTTCTAACAAAAATGTATTCTTTGTTCTAATTATATTTAAAATGACAAAAATTATAATTTTGTCTAATTCCTATTTATGTACAAAATATGATAGTTTTGTCTAACTCTTATTTAATGTACCAAATATGATTATTTTGTTAAATTCTTCTTTAATGTACAAAATATGATTATTTTGTTAAATTCTTCTTTAATGTACCAAATATGATTATTTTGTTAAATTCTTCTTTAATGTGCAAAATATGATTATTTTGTTAAATTCTTCTTTAATGTACAAAATATGATTATTTTGTTAAACTCTTCTTTAATGTACAAAAATGATTATTTTGTTAAATTCTTTTAATGCTCATTTCTAACTCATTCTTTTTATTTTTAATGTATAAAAATATACATTTTCAATTCGTAACTTTTTAATGTATAACAATATACATTTTTATTTTATTCATGTCAAAGCGACAAAAATGTCCTTTTAATTTCTCTTTAATGTACCAAATATGATAATTTTGTTAAATTCTTCTTTAATGTACAAAATATGATTATTTTGTTAAACTCTTCTTTAATGTACAAAATATGATTATTTTTTTAAATTCTTTTAATGCTCATTTCTAACTCATTCTTTTTATTTTTAATGTATAAAAATATACATTTTCAATTCATAACTTTTTAATGTATAACAATATACATTTTTATTTCATTCATGTCAAAGCGACAAAAATGTCCTTTTAATTTCCTTTATTTCAAAGTGACAGAATTATGTTATTCTTTTCACTAATCATATTTTGACAAAAATATGTTATTCTATTCACTAATCATATTTTGATAAAAATATGTTATTCTATTCACTAATCATATTCTGATAAGATGTACATTTCTGTCTCAACTAATATAATTGACAAAACAAAATGCATATTTGGTTTTAAATAGTGTAGATTGACCAAAAGTGAATAATTTGTTTTAACTAGTGAAAATTGACAAAAGTGAATAATTTGTTTTAACTAATATAAATTGACAAAAGTGTATATTTTGCATTAACTAATGAAAATTGACAAAAATGTATATTTTATGTTAACTAATGAAAATTGACAAAAATGTATATTTTGCACTAGTGAATATAAAAAGAAAGAACAAACTTTATTTCCAAAATATGTTTGCACTTGTGAATGCAAATAAAAGAACAAAATTTTATTTTCAATATGTGTTTGCATTTGTAATAACGAACGTTGTATGTTTTGGTTTAATCCCTTTTTAAATGACAAAGTGAATGTTTTGAATTCACTCTAATAAAGTGACAAAAAGGGATGTTTTTAATTTGTAAACAATTTCTATATATATTTATAACAAACAAATGAATATTTATTTGTAAACAATATGCTATGGTTTTAACGACAAATAAATGAATGGCATTTATTTGTGTACATGCTCTAATGACAAATAAAAGAGAATTTTTCTTCTTCTAATTCAACTTAACAAATAAAAGATGATGATTTATTTGTTTACCATTTTTTAATTCAATCTTAACAGATAAAAATGTAAATTTTATTTGTTTACCATTTCTATCTGCAGAAATGATAATTTTATATGTCCATTCTAAATTTGGCCCAAAGCGACAAATTTATATGTTAACACTAAATTTGACCAAAGTGACAAATATATTCTAATATGACATTTCTAACCAAAGGCCATATTTTATTCTAAATAACACTTTTGACAAAAGCAATGTTTTTATTCTAAAATTACATTTTTGACTAAATTTATGTATTTAAACCTTACATTGCTAACATGTCCTAAAAGTGATATTTTTATTCCAAATAAACATTTTATAACAAAAACGTACTTTTATTCTTTTTCAACATTTTACAACTAAAATGACATTTAATCCCAATGTACATTCTATACTAAATGGCATTTTCACTTCTAACGTACATTTTCTAATAAAACGTTCTTTTTAATTTCAAAAGAGAATGACGCTAGAAATGTTCTTTTCAGTTGAATCAACATGACACTAAAAACATGTTATTTTTAATTGAAATAACATAACACTAAAATATGTTCACTTTTAATATTTCAACATGACACTAAAAATATGTTCATTTTTAATGAAATGACATAACACTCAATATAATTTCATTAATGAAATCACATAACTCTAATAGACAATTCTAACCAAAATTGTTATTTTTGTCTACACCAAAAATATTTTAACAAAGAATGTGATTTTTGTTTACACATTTCATTTTATAAATGAAATGATATTTGTCCTTACATAACATTTCATACAAAAATTATGGTTTAAATCTAATATGTCATTTTCAACAATTTATTACAACCCAGTAAGTATCAAATAAACGGATCAACATACAACATCAATCATTAACCTACATCAAATCACGAATAGCAACAAATACAATATCATACATCGCAGATCTGATTAAATTAGCATTCATACATAAAATTTAATTAACGAGATATAATTAAATTTTAAAATATAGAAATCTCACCTTACTTGGATTTAAGTCTAAATTTTCCTCAAATCTTTATTTGCTCAGAATTGGTTCTAGTCGGTTCCATCACGTAGAACTTTTCGACACGATTCCAACAGTACTTTGTTTGTTCAATTCTGTTTTGATTCGGAGAAAATATGAAGGTTTAAACTTTAATTCTTTTATTAAAATGATTAAATATTAATTTAGTTAATTAACCTTTCCTAATCAAATTCAAGGCCGTTGACCTCCTTCTTCTTCCATCGTTCTTCTGTAAACTGAGAACCCATAAAGCTCCGACCTTTGACCTCGAACGCACCACCACTGCTGGCACCAGAGTCCGATCCGTCGCCACCTCGTCGAAGCCCCGACCGCCGTCCACCATCGCCGAGACCGAGGGTGAGCTCAGTGGGCCCCAGCGCCGCCAAAACTCCCCCCAACGTCGGCCATTCTCGGTCAGAATCTGGCCACCCGAGAATGTTAAACTCCATCATCTCCGCACCAAAATAAAGCTCTTGATTAACCCTTGAATTCCCCTTTGAGATCATATTTTAATTCGCCATGTTTTGCGAGAATCTGATGAAACAAAGTAGGACGATTCTGGCCATTCAAAGATGAAGGCGGCGGCTGAACATTAGGGAATAAGGTTACGTATTTTTGACTGTACTGTACATAGTATATTTATATTATTTAAATGCTATTTTACAAATTAATCCACACATCTTAAACTAATCCAAACTCAGCCCAATGAAGAACGTTCCTAGGTAAATACCCCCATTCCGGACGCAATGGAATGGGTTTCGTCAGCCCAATCGGTCGTCTCAGCCTACCTTTATTTAATTAACATATAATTTATTTATTTAATTAATTAAATCTTACAATTAAATTCACCGGGGCCACATACGACCTCTAAAAATTACAGAAAAACTATATTTGGCTTTGTTATGACGATATGGTCCTAACAAAACTAATCTCGTCGAATTCTGAGACTGTTTGAAAAATGGCTATTTTCAAGTCGATTAAATTCAACTAAAATTGGTCAAACACGTTTTCTTTTGTCACGCTCACATACTAACTCGGAAAATTCTATAAATTGAAACCTAGCAATAATTTGACATTTTGGCTCCAACAAAAGTGGTTCCGTCGAAAACCAAGGTCGTTTGCAAAATGGCTATTTTTAAGGCTAATATATTATATTAAAATATATATAAATTCTACAGCGACCTTTCTAAATTTTAAACTGGACATAACTTTCTATTTTCAAAGTGAAATTTCAATTTTTCAGATTCTTTAGAAAGATATGATTAAACAGATTCAAATATTTCTAGCTTCGCTCAATTCTGATTTAAAATGAATCCTGTACAGTCGGTCAAAGTTCAAATTCAAATTTTCAAACTGCAGCGCTGTTTCTAACTCCTTTTATAATTAAATTAAATTAAATTTATTCGTTTTAAAATAAATTTTTAGCCGTTATTATTTAAAATAAATTATTTTAAATATTAAAGTCCATTAAAATTTCTAAAATAAAAATTTTAAATTGGCCCCAAGATTCCGGATTGTTACAATTGAGGAGATGATGCATCCGATCAAAATACACTTGACCCGATACTTGCTTTGGATTATCAACTGCAAACAAAAAGAAAACGGATTAATGTGGTGGCACGGACATTCAGAGTTAAGATTTAGAAAACCAGTGCCTTACTCGATTTTGTCCATCTCCTAGCACACCCTGGCTGTTGCCTTATATAAAACCATTCCAGCTTGGAGTCGCCGGCCTTGCTGCTGAATGGCGCCGAAATTATCTTTCTTTTTGGGACAGACTCGAAGTAAGAGAAAGAAGGAGTTTCTAGAGTCTGATGCTTGAAGTTATAAAAGAAATGAACGTCATCAAAAGTGAGATGTGTGCCTAAGATCTCGCGGTATGCTACGTATAAGGTATACAGGTAAGCATAGGAGTTGGGATGCAGCTGCATGGGGACAATCCGCATTTGTCTTAGAAAATCGATGACAAAAGGAGAAAATGGAGGGATAGCCCCAACCATGCACATTAATCGGGTAATTGCCATAAACCCCTCCGGGGGATTATGAGGACGATCAGTCTTCGACGGCACCAGGGTGTCCTTTTTCAGTATCTCGTGCTTTAGGCGTATTCGAGTGAGTCTGTCGTTGTTAATCGTCAATTCAACATAATCTTGAGGTGATTCTAATATGATGGAAGATTCAAATTCATCAGGAGCTCGAGTATCTCCAACCCCTCCTTCCTCTTCACAGCCCAGGGAAACTTCACTATCAGAAGGCATTTCGCTGTTATGCGCCTCTACTTCATAATCCGATCCCTCGTCGTCTCATTCAGGGTCTGAGGAAGAAGATATGTCATCAAGAGTGACTTTAGTGGATGTCTCTGGGATCTCTTTCTTTTCTGCCAGTCAAGAAGAATGTCTTTCGGCCATGATCGCTAAACTATCGAAGAAGTAATAACAGAAGTTAGAGTACATTAGCCCGTGTCCCCCCGTGCATGTGTGTGAACTAAAGTGTGTACGGTGTATGCAGGAAATATAAAGTGAGCACTTGAAAGCGTAATGTAAAGTTCAGACGATGAAGTGGTGTTCAGAATAATTCTTGATGTTCGTTTGTGTTCGCAAGGCACAATCCTAACTGTCCATTAGGTTGAAGATTATGTCAAGTATTGATTTGGCCAAATGGAAAAATTCTTATACACGAGAGTTAACTGCTTCGGTTCGGTTCGGGGATAAGCATTGGGATCGGATCGGAAGGAGGCCTCGTTTTGGTCTGCATCCTGTTTTCACACCTTTCAAACAGAATCAGATCGGTTCTGTAACACCTCATAATTATGTAACACTAAGATTCACAAATCAAGGTATAATTAATTCAAAATGAAAGAATTAAGGGAAAAGGCGCTACGCATTGCGTTCGTCTCGGAATTCTGCATGAAAACGAGTCCGAGTTTGCAAGAATCGGAGTCTGTATGAAGGAGATATGACCCTCCGAGGTTTCAGGAAATTTCAGAATTGAAAACAGCTCGAAATTCGAATTCAAAATTCGAATTCGAATCCGGAAGAAGGCTGGGCGGGAAATTTCCCGCCCAAACCCAGTTCAACTGGGGAGTCGACTGGGTAGTCGACCCCCTTGAAGACTTTCAAGAGGAGACTCAAAACAAGCTAGGATTCAAGTGAAGATTCAAACGACTTCAATGACTATTTTTCTACGAATCTGATATAATCTCTGTAAGTCGGTTACTTTTTAGATTTGAACGTTACAATTCTATTTGTGACATGAAATTAAAGGAATAAAAGAATATGCCTAATCTCTTCACTCGGATCTGTGTTCATACATGTTTCTGGACTTGATTAAGAACCATTGTGATTAATGACCAATTAGACCTTGCCTATGACTATGAACATTGCCTATGACTGTGACTCATGACTATGAGAATTATTTCCTTTGACTATGAACACAAGCCTATGCCTTTGGTTAGGAAACATAAACTATTGCCTATGACATAACAAGGACAACTGTGACTAAACACCTATGATTCATGACTAGGAAAGTGTTGCTTAAGTTTTGTGACAGTGAAATTGGATCTAAACCTGATTATCTATTCTGTCTATTCTTGATTTTACTTGGATTTTGATCTTGGGAATTTACCTATTAAGTTAGGTCTACCCATGTTCTTGAACCTACATCGTTATTCAACCCTTTTTATGTCATAACATTTTCAGATCTATAGGCCTTCGGTGTTTTAGATCAATTTATTTTAGTGTAATTCGTTAGGTCTGTAATTAGTAAATTATCATTATATGCCAGTTATTATGTCTATCTTTTCATAGCATATTTGGTTCATTCCCTTTTTTTATCTATGAACCAAGATTTATCTATAATCTAGATTGAATCACGATTATACAAACGATGGGAATACGATTTGGGCAAAATATGAAATTTACTAAAACGTAGTTATAAACTTGGAAATTGGCATAAATTGGGAACATGTATTATGGCATGTTTATAAAAATGCAAATTGGATAAATTTGACATGAATTATAGGACGCGTAATTTGAATCTAGTATTGACTTGTAAATCTAGCATTTACATGAACTGTGAACTAGAATAATAAGTCTAGTTTGACATGAACTGTAATTAGAATATTAAATCAGAGTTGGATTAGCTAATTTGGCATAATAAGTATATTGGCATAAATTTGAAATTGGCCATAATTGTGAGTAATTGTCATGTTTAGCAAAATCATGGTTAGTGACACTTAATTTGGTATAGCTTACATACCAAAAAGCATAAATATGATACAGAGGGGAAAATGGGCCATAATAATAAATGTTGACAATTTACATTAAAAGAGTAATTATGAAATAAGTAAATTAGGAATAATTTACTAATAGAATTTGTCCTAAATGAGAAAATGTAAATTTAGACAAATTAAAGGTTTATTAACGACATCTCTTTTAATAACACACCAGAAAGTTCTAGGGTGACAGAGAGGATAGTGTCTAGGCTTGGGTTTGGAAAATACAAGTTTCCTGCTCTCCCTCGCTATCCCTAACCGATCCGACGGACAGGATGGTTACTTTCAAAATCTGATTTGGAAATTAATCAAAACCCTTTGAACTTAGAAAACACGAATATGCCTAACCCGAGGTTAGACTGAGTTGCGATGTAAACCTGCCCGGAACCAACCGGCACATCCAGTAATCGCAACAATATCTGTCTAATGTGAGTGGTCGCGGCTTTGATTTATTTAGTTAAAGCCAAAACAAGAATGGTAGGGTTAAGTTAACTAAGACACTTAACCAATTCAGCATGATAACTAAACCGATGGGTGGGGTTAGGTTCATACAGACACTTCACATGGTTAGGCTAGAATGGGAGGGTTAAGTCCATAGGAACACTTAACCAAACTTAACATGGTAACAAGACAAGATTTGTAAGGGTTAAGTAACTAAGAAAACACTTAGCCAAATTAACATGTTAACTAGACTAGAAGGTAGGGTTAAGTAAAGTTAATACACTTAGCCTATTTGACATGTTAGCTGGACTAGACCGTAGGGTTAAGTAAACTTGAACACTTAACCATCAGAGTGTGATAAATGAATAGGGTTAAATTAAAAACATGAAGGGACAATACTTAACCATTAGAACATGTTAATCAAACCAATGTTAGGGTTAAGTTAACTAAGGAACACTTAACCGTTATAACATGTTAGTTAAAACAGATAGGCAAGGTTAAGTTAAAAAGGAACACTTAACCAATACAAGATGAATGGGTAGGGTTAAGTAAATACTTAACCAATATAACTTGATGCTGGTAGGGTTAAGTCAACGTGAATTACTGATAACACTTAACCAGTTTAACAGGATAAATGAAGAGGGTTAAGTTAGCTAGAATTGACTAATGACACTTAACCAATCCAACTTGACGAGAAAGAGAACTAAGTAGTAAACCTTAGTTAAAAGGAGCTAAGTAGTAAACCTTAGTTAAGAAAACAACGATTCTGGAAACTAAGTGGTAAACCTTAGTTAGCAAAACTAAGTAGTAATCCTTAGTATATCACGAGTAGGAGCGAACGTCCATCTGATCTTAAAGAAGGCTCCAACGAATTGGGTTACGAAGCCTGAGGCTTCGAGGGGACGTGAGGATACTCTTGGTTTCCCTCTGTGAGGTGGCAGATGATCCTCCTAGGCTCACAGAGGTTAAGGTATGCGTTAGAAGAACCAAGGGTTTGCCTTGGTTGCAATATAAGGCAACCTAAAGACTAGGATGGACCAGCATGATTCGGCGAGACCAGTAGCCCTGTGATAGCAACTCGTCGTCTACCTACCATTTTTAGCCAATCGTTGTACGTATACGGAAAGGCAGAGAACTCCCAATAGACCATATACTTGCTATCTAGTAATGGGTGAGGCTGGCCAATAGGAAAGTAGGGCATTGGGTGGCAAAAGTATAGTTCTCGCGTTTGATTTTCTTGGATTGCCTTTCATTAGTTGAGGGAGGGGTCACGTGGGACCATAACCACTGGTAAAAAAACAGACCTTAGCATCTGCACCGGCAGATATCTGAATTGCTCCCGACCGAGTTCCGTGTTTCTAGAGTAGCCCTGCCACAGGACTCGGGTAGCACATCACAGGACATGTGCATCTAGACAAGCGATAATGATTCGCTATACATACGTGGGGAAAGTCTAGGAACATATACCACTCAAGGTAGTGTGTCCTAGACTAGAGGGCATCGTTCGACAGGTGGTATAATCCCTAGTTGGACCTAGGTGGCATAAACCCTGAATTCGAGAAATGTTTAGTAGATAGCATAAACCCTGGTTGAATCTAGGAAGCACTTGATAGAAAACCCTAGATTAGATCTAGGTAATAAATAATAAATGTACACCTGCAAACAACCACAACTTAGGGGATTGGGACCACGTTATCATTTTATACCGATTTCTAGCTAGGACACTAGTTAGGTGGTGCAGGGACATAGAATCCAGAATAACAGGGAAATAACGAAGCAGAGAAAATAGGGAAGCATATCCAGTTTATCTTGTCTTAGCATATCTTGTGTTAATCTTATCTTATCTTGTTGATCCCGTCATCATGGTATTATCTTGTATTCAGTTAATTCATGTTGTTTCGTTTGCCCTGTTCATATGCTAGAAGTAACTGAACATACCAGACTTTATGTCTGACCCAGTTTTCTTTCGCCTTCTTTTCTTCCGTCCCCCCCCCCACCAGGTAGTAAAGGAGGGAATAGTATAGCTCAGGATAAGTTGGACCGTCACTCTTTCCCAGCTTGAAGATTTGTCGAAGTTTTGCTTGGATTCTCTTTTCAAATGCTATGGCTGGCTCTTGCTACATTAGGGAATATAAATGTTGTTTTATGCTTCTTTATTTTGTAGGACAGATGATACTCTGATATTGTAAAGAAATCGTTGTACAAACTATTTTATCAATAAAGCAAAGTATTATTTTCCACTGTTTTAATTTTTCGTCTGTCTTGTAATTCATCTGCATCTTTTACCTTAAAATGCTCCACAGAACTTAGTGCATTCCCTTTGTGAGTGACACTAACGGATGTGGGGTGTTACAAAATAAGTAAATTAGGAATAATTTACTTATAGAATTTGTCCTAAATGAGAAAATGTAAATTTAGACAAATTAAAGGTTTATTAACGACATCTCTTTTAATAACACACCAGAAAGTTCTAGGGTGATAGAGAGGATAGTGTCTAGGCTTGGGTTTGGAAAATACAAGTTTCCTGCTCTCCCTGGCTATCCCTACCTGATCCGACGTACGGGATGGTTACTTTCAAAACCTGATTTGGAAATTAATCAAAACCCTTTGAACTTAGAAAACACGAATATGCCTAACCCGAGGTTAGACCGAGTTGCGATGTAAACCTACCCGGAACCAACCGGCACATCCAGTAATCGCAACAATATCTGTCTAATGTGAGTGGTCGCAGCTTTAATTTATTTAGTTAAAGCCAGAACAAGAATGGTAGGGTTAAGTTAACTAAGACACTTAACCAATTCAACATGATAACTAAACCGATGGGTAGGGTTAGGTTCATACAGACACTTAACACAGTTAGGCTAGAATGGGAGGGTTAAGTCCATAGGAACACTTAACCAAACTTAACATGGTAACAAGACAAGATTTGTAAGGGTTAAGTAACTAAGAAAACACTTAGCCAAATTAACATGTTAACTAGACTAGAAGGTGGGGTTAAGTAAAGTTAATACACTTAGCCAATTTGACATGTTAGCTGGACTAGACCGTAGGGTTAAGTAAACTTGAACACTTAACCATCAGAGTGTGATAAATGAATAGGGTTAAGTTAAAAACATGAAGGGACAATACTTAACCATTAGAACATGTTAATCAAACCAATGTTATGGTTAAGTTAACTAAAGGAACACTTAACCGTTTTAACATGTTAGTTAAAACAGATAGGAAAGGTTAAGTTAAAAAGGAACACTTAACCAATACAAGATGAATGGGTAGGGTTAAGTAAATACTTAACCAATATAAATTGATGCTGGTAGGGTTAAGTCAACGTGAATTACTGATAACACTTAACCAGTTTAACAGGATAAATGAAGAGGGTTAAGTTAGCTAGAATTGACTAATGACACTTAACCAATCCAACTTGACGAGAAAGAGAACTAAGTAGTAAACCTTAGTTAAAAGGAGCTAAGTAGTAAACCTTAGTTAAGAAAACAACGATTCTGGAAACTAAGAGGTAAACCTTAGTTAGCAAAACTAAGTAGTAATCCTTAGTATATCACGAGTAGGAGCGAACGTCCATCTGATCTTAAAGAAGGCTCCAACGAATTGGGTTACGAAGCCTGAGGCTTCGAGGGGACGTAAGGATACTCTTGGTATCCCTCTGTGAGGTGGCAGATGATCCTCCTGGGCTCACAGAGGTTAAGGTCTGCGTTAGAAGAACCAAGGGTATGCCTTGGTTGCAATATAAGGCAACCTAAAGACTAGGATGGACCAACGTGATTCAGCGAGACCAGTAGCCCTGTGATAGCAAATGGTCATCTACCTACCATCTTTAGTCAATTGTTGTACGTATGCGGAAAGGCAGAGAACTCCCAATAGACCATATACTTGCTATCTAGTAATGGGTGAGGCTGGCCAATAGGAAAGTAGGGCATAGCGTAGCAAAAGTATAGTTCTCGCGTTTGATTTTCTTGGATTGCCTTTCATTAGTTGAGGGAGGGGTCACGTGGGACCATAACCACTGGTAGAAAAACAGACCTTAGCATCTGCACTGGCAGATATCTGAAAAGCTCCCGACCGAGTTCCGTGTTTCTAGAGTAGCCCTGCCACGGGACTCGGGTCGCACATTACAGGACATGTGCATCTAGACAAGCAATAACGATTCGCGATACATACATGGGGAAAGTCTAGGAACATATACCACTCTAGGTAGTGTGTCCTAGACTAGAGGGCATCGTTCGACAGGTGGCATAATCTCTAGTTGGACCTAGGTGGCATAAACCCTGAATTCGAGAAAAGTTTTGTAGACAGCATAAACCCTGGTTGAATCTAGGAAGCACTTGATAGAAAACCCTAGATTAGATCTAGGTAATAAATAATAAATGTACACCTGCAAACAACCACAACTTAGGGGATTGGGACCACGTTATCATTTTATACCGATTTCTAGCTGGGACACTAGTTAGGTGGTGCAGGGACATAAAATCCAGAATAACAGGGTAATAGCGAAGCAGAGAAAATAGGGAAGCATATCCAGTTTATCTTGTCTTAGCATATCTTTTGTTAATCTTATCTTATCTTGTTGATCCTGTCATCATGGTATTATCTTGTATTCAGTTAATTCATGTCGTTTCGTTTGCCCTATTCATAATCTAGAAGTAACTAAACATACCAGACTTTATGTCTGACCCAGTTTTCTTTCGCCTTCTTTTCTTCCGCTCCCCCCCACCAGGTAGTAAAGGAGGGAATAGTATAGCTCAGGATAAGTTGGACCGTCACTCTTTCCCAGCTTGAAGATTTGTCGAAGTTTTGCTTGGATTCTCTTTTCAGATGCTATGGCTGGCTCTTGCTACATTGGGGAATATAAATGTTGTTTTATGCTTCTTTATTTTGTAGGACAGATGATACTCTGATATTGTAAAGAAATCGTTGTACAAACTATTTTATCAATAAAGCAAAGTTTTATTTTTCGCGGTTTTAATTTTTCGTTTGTCTTGTAATTCATCTGCATCTTTTACCTTAAAATGCTCCACAGAACTTAGTGCATTCCCTTTGTGAGTGACACTAACGGATGTGGGGTGTTACAGGTTCGAAAGAGGATTTTCGGAGCGGCTCGGATGGACTCAAATAACCGTACCACTTCATCTCCTTGTGTCTTTTTCCGACCCGACCTGGTTTAGTAAACTGTGGTCCTCTTCTTAACTCCTGAACTCCGATCCGATCCGGTCACGTGAACTTCTCCTCTTCTTATTCACCTTAACACTCTTTCACCCGAACCGATCTCCTGCACTTTTCTTCTTCTCCTTCCTCCTCCTTGATATCGAATCCGATTCCATGTCCAAAAGCCCCAATTAAGATTAATCACGCACATACTCAAATGATCAAAACTGAATCCTAACATCCTCCATCACTGCCTCGAGATGGTGTTGGCACCATTAATGACGACGGGGGAGAGTGGAGGATGCCATGGCGACAAAACTGAGTAAACGCCAAGCTTAAATCGTTCGATCTTACCACAGAATCAAACTGAAAACCACCTTAATGAAGTAATTCAAGATTAAAAAACTACCTATATGCTCGATTCGGGGATTTAAACGAGATTGTTGGAGTTTTAGAACCCTAGGGTTTCGTTTTTCTCTTTGGGGTAATTCCTAGAAGAACGGTGGAAATAAAAGAAGAAAGAAAAAGATGAAACAATGATTTTTTATATAAACGTGCGATGACCATTGGTATTCCTAGGCTTATAATTCCGCTCGGACCGGAATTGAAGCCCACATGAGCAAGCCAGGCCCGCTGACTTAATAACAGTGAAGAAACCACTCGGACCGGAAATTGAGCTCAAAAGTGTATTCTGGCCTGTTAGTTCAAGGTCAAGTAAAGCGAAATAAAGTCTATTCGGACCGAAGTCCAAACCGAACGAGGTCCCATACATTGACTTGGTGCATAAGTTAAATTCGAAGTAAAAATAAAGATAAAGATAGAGATTACCTGGAAAGGTCGCTGGAGATCAAGAAAAGCTCTTAAAATTGTCTAAAAATGAAGAAAGAAATTCGCATGCTACGTGATGTATATGTAGACATCAAGAGATGTGACATTCTTAAGCAGTATATCCCTATACGTCAATGGAAACGACTTTTCAACGACTCAAATTCAAAGATCAATGAGCAGATGATATCAAAGCACGCTTCGTCTTCAACAGAAGCATCCTTTGAGGGGGCAAAATGTTATCCTACTTTGTAAACTAGGCTATACAAAGTCAAGAAGTCAGAAGATCAAGTAGACAAAAGGCACTCTGTTGTGCATCCAGTTCGGGTCGGAATTACGGGGGTAGGAACAAAAGCAAGATAAAGGAGGAAGGAAAATATTCGGATCGGATCGGTTGTAGCAGGGCCGATCCGAACCCCATCTGTTAGCCCATCCGATCTGAACCCAGTGCACCCTGCTACTCCGCACCACGATCTCCTGAATATTCGGGGCAGTTGTACCCACTTTCTACCCACGATGGTCACTAACTTGATGTGCTGGCAACACCAGAACTCATCTGATCCCGATAGTCATGGAATGGAGGACGCGTGTACCCGATCCGAACCGAATTCTGGAGAAGTTTCCACCTATAAATAGACCCCCAAGGGTCATTTGAAAGGGACTTTGGCACTCTGAGAGTTTGAATACCTGTGAGAACCAAATTCCAGCACTCCAAGCAATCCAAATCATCATTCAAAGTATATTTTGAGATAATTGAGTGAATGTATATGAAAAGTGAGTGAAATTGAGTGAATATCTCATTGTATTTTCATCTACATCATCAAACAAAGTGATATAAAGTGGACGTAGGCTTTTTAACGCCAAACCACTATAAATCCTATGTCTCTTTTTTATTTTCGATCTCAGTTTATTTTAATTTTAGTCAATTTGGGTTATAGAACCACTTTTTGTTCTAACATCGCCATTCCCAAATTTTCAACGCTACAACCACCAAAATCATCGTCGATGAAATTCTGATTGAGAAAGTTTCACCTTGGCTATAAAGTTTAATCAGAACAGGTGCTCGTGTTATCATTAACATTCCATTTTGTTGTTTTACTACCTGTAGTGGTTTTGAAAATTTGTGATTTGAATCCCTATAACTGTGGCCATTGAATCCATCAAACAATCAGTTTTCTTATTCTCTTTGGTTGCCTTATCCTAATAGTTAATGTATATGAGTTTAAAAAAATATCTCTCATAACAGTAGTAATTTTTAGATGTGATATAGGTTGTTTATGGCTGTTTTAACTTGGTGCTCAGTGGATAATTTTATTTTTGTTGGTTTGAAAGCCAGCATAACCTCTTATTGATTGTAGCTTCACTAATGCAAGACTGATTATTTTATTTACCATTTATTCATAATTTTTGATGTTGACTACTACTGTTAATTATTTATGCCTTTTGAAGAAAAGTCTGTGAGTTGAATTGGAGCAATCTAACACACAAGACTTACGTGCATAGTGTACAATTTAGCTTTTGCATTTTATTTTTGTTAGGTTGTTAATTTTTTAGGAGTAAATCGAGGATTAGCAGCCTGCATATTTATGTTTGAATGTATTTGCACTAAATATTATAGTGTCTAAAATTTTCATTATGGCAGTAGCAAGTGATATGATGCTTTCTGATTTCCATGTATCTATATCACCACTTCCTCCCAATGTTGATCCTCCATCATCGCCCTCTTTCACTTCCTCCCATTCATGAAACCACAGGTGCAAACGACCCTCCACTTATTACAGCACCACCTGTAGGCAGACATTGGGTAATGATTCGTCGAAACAAAGAGGGGTATGCTATTTTAAATTCAATTATTTATTTTTCAACATTATATATATATATAATACCAGATGTTTGCACTTTGCATGCTATTTCTGTGTAAAAGATGTATGATTTTTGTTGTGTAAAGAACCGTAAGTGACAACAACATTCATGACGACAATGTCATATCTAAATGTGCATAGGATAGACCACCATATATACTGGAGCCATAATGAAAGAGAGAAACATAAAAAGGATAGACCACCATATATACTGGAGCCATAATGAAAAAGATGGATGGAGCACTGGAAACATCCTGAAACTGTATTGAAGTCCCAAAAAGCATCGATTAGTCGAAAAAGTAGCCCATGCCTACATACTGGTGGTTCAATATCTATGGAGGAGACTGGGGAGAAAATGGTAGTTCTAAAATAATAATTATTAATCTTTAAATTATATCCATGTCCTGTTTTTTGTTAACAGAATTGATATAACTCTGTTTAAACTCTGTATCAAATTGATGTAACTTTGTTTGCAATCGGTATTTAAAGTCAGTTTCAAATCAAGTTAAATTCTACTTGTAGATAGGGTTGGTAATCTAGGATATTGAACTCAGTTTATTAACTGAAGTACTGAATTCAGTTTATTAACTGATGTATTGAACTCAGGCTTCAAATTGAGATTAAGCCAAGTTCAATTAGGTTTAAAAACTAAGTCGGAATCCAATTTAAAGATATTTATGTTATTTAGTACTTAAAGATATACTAAAATTGGGTGCATTAAGAACATGGAAAATATGAGGAATTATTTTATTTTCTATAAGTTGTGATTGTTAAAAAATTCGTGACCAAGAGTAGCACCAAAATATTGAATGCAAAGCTGCAAATGAACTCAGTCTTTTTGATAGGCAACACTTTAACCAGGATTGAAAATGAACTCAGGCTTTTTGCGATGGTGTACTATGTTATCTAAAGCTCCTGTAAGGACATGAACATCCATGAAATAATGGACATTTTGACAGGCAATACTTTAACGTACTAGCTATTGTTTCTCAGGTATTTTTTCCATGTATTTATCAACTAGTGAACGATATGCTGAATTTAGCTTAATCATATTGCTACTGCTAAAATACAAAAGAATATGTGAACTAAATTTTTTGTTATTTACTTTGTTCAATTCCTACATCTATTAACATAATAGCAGCCAGATTCGATCAAATCCTAAAAGAATAGTAATTATTTGTTATGCTGTAAGTATGAAGTAGCTTATCAATATCATTCAGATTTTTGTTCCATGTAGTAAATTTCAGAGTTAATCACATTGCTTTCCTAGCGTATGCTCCTAAAGATGTTGGCATAGAGTTTGACTCATACTAACTGCATATCCAACACATGAATGCTATTATTTTATTATTATTTTTGTTTCTAATTATGTAATTATTTCATGAGTATTAAAATATTAGCGATCACTATAAATTACATTTTTCGTCATTGTTATGTATCGTGGCATGCTCTTGCCAAGGGCTTTAAACAGTTGCAAACAGATGCGGATATGGCTTCATCCGCATCTGCATCCAAAAATTTAAATCCACATTCGATATCCGTGGATATTCAAAAGAAAACATATGTATCCGCATCCGTGGATTTTTTTTTGGATATCCGAAAATATTCTTATTTGGAAAATAAGACATTTGTTACGATCAGGACGGTGGTTGGTGGTTAGTTGGCACAAACGTTAACTACGACCAAATTCGTTTGGACAATAAAATGTTTTTTCAATTTTCCTTTTTTTTAGTGATTGCAATGAGTGTATAACATAGGATTTCATTCATATGTAATAAAAGCCTATTATATTCTTGTTACAATTGAAAAATTATTCAAGTTGGGAAATTTTTTATAGGCTAAAGTTTCAAACAAAGTGCTTACACCATTCGAGATATTTAGGCAGATTCATATTAGAAGTAACAAAGAAATCGCCATGGCATGACCTGAAAATCATTGTTCCGAAGTGGGTTGAATCGGCAGCTAATGACTTTCACGTATTACTTATAGAATTTAAAGTTTCTTTAGTGGTACATGTGATAAATTTATCTTCAAAAAAAAAAAAAAAAATCAGGCCAAGTATCATACTGCGTATAATGAAAGATTGGTCGCTTTAAAAGCAGAAAGATTGGTGAGGATGTTGGCGAGCTTCTCTGAGAGCAAACAAATAGTGATTTTTCATGCTCTCACTCCACTGAATGCAAAGGGACATGCTTATCCTGATGGCAACCTGCCTGATACTGTAAGCATTTTCAGTGTAATTGATGTTGTGCAAATGAATATGCCTATTGCATTTTTTAGATGACTTCTAATAGAGTTTGTGTTTGCATAAATTGCTATTTATGATATTGGACACTGTTTTCAATTAAAAAAAGAAATTAAATGAACAAGTATGATAACTATTTAGAAATGCTTATCTTATATATCCTTGTATTCTCACTATTATTCAATGAACTTTAAATCCCTTGCCCAGTCAACATGCAAATGAATAAGTCACTAAAATATTATATGTTCAGTCTACAAACATAATATGGTCATATTATAGCATTTAAAAATACAAATGTTAACTTGGTTTGATAAGATTCATCTCTTACTCAGTAACTTAGCTTGACAAGATTCATTTGTGCAGGTTTCTAAATTATATCATTGGTCAAGTTTGGACACACCAAACATGTTATATGCACATAAAGGAGAACAATTTACATGTTTGTCCAATGTAATATTTATATGTCTGGCCATTATAATATTTGTCAACTGATACACAATTCTCACTACAAATTGGATCATCCACAGCACAAAGATGAAGAATGATGATAAACAATAACAACTGTCAAGAATATAGCTTGACAATAGAAGGAGAACTACAAGCTAAGTTAATTGCCATGCAAGAGGAGAGGGATGTCGTCAAGGCTCGAGGAAAGGGAGATTAGTCAACCATCTGAGGAGAGGCTTTACCATGTTGAGGAATGCCGACAGATTGAGGTGGAGCGTTGACTTGATAGAGAGAACCATGAGGCGCTAAATAGTTGGTTGATGCAAATCGAGCAAATACTGTCACGGACCACTCATCCCCCTCCATCGTAATATTCTAGAAATCTAGGTATATCATCCATCATTTTGGACAGCGGACGTTTTAAGCAATATTTGTATGCATATTTAATCTCTTATTATAGCCTGGATGAAATCTAACATATTTTTTGTAGTTTAGACAGTAGCTACTTTTCTGTTGTTTGAAACTATGGTGTCAACTTTGTATTTGGTATTGTATTTGTATCAGGAATATTTGTAGTTTTATATCTAGTTATCTTTGTTTATATTGTTGTATCATTTGCATGTTTTCCAATGGAATCTTTTATGAGAGACTTTGCAAAGAAAAAGTACATGTATCTACATTTCAAGTTGTATGAAAAATGTTCCTGGGGAAATGCAAAACAATAGTTATTGATTATGTCATGAATTTTCCATGGATTTATAAACTGAAACAAAATTTCATCACAATCTGTTACAGATTTGCGTTGAATTTATGATTAAATTTTTCATAATTAATTTATTAATTCATTGATTAGTAAAGTAATTCATGGCGAATCCATTGTAGATCCTTAACAATTTGTAATGTATTTGCAATGGAGGGTTTTATATTTTATTTTATGGTTTATTGGTTGGAAGAATAATAATTTTCCATGATAAATCTGATGCTAATCCATGACAATTTGTCATGGTTTTGTGATGAATAATTTTAAAATATATTTAATAATTCATTTTTTGAAATAATAAATGTTCAATAGCAAATCCATAACAATTTGGCAAGAATTTTTCAATGAATACATTTTTGGACCTTTTTTTGTAGATAAATAAAATTGTATTATTAATCCATAGCAATTTGCCATGGATCTTTGATGGAGATTTGAAATAATTTTACATACTTCCAAAAAAAATTGAAAAATGAAAGGTTTGTTACAAACCATGACAAATACATCACAAAATTAGTTGACTTTCCATCACTAATCATTTTGTGACGGATCTAGCACCTAATGAATTGGGAGGGTAATATCCACCATTAATCCATTGCAAAATAACGTTTGTGATAGAATTGAGATGGAATTTTCCATCACTAAAACTACATTTTCTAGTAGTGAGCCGAGGTCGAACAAAAGCGCATGGAAGCTAATGATCCATGCACCAAAACCTTGAGCCTTTTGATTAAGGAGAGTGTTTTTAGTTTTAGATGATAGGAATAGTGTATTAACGGCATAAGGCTTAATGTTGGTCTTTAATATCTATGACTACTTGCATAATAATAATTATTAACTTTGTAACATCCCGATTTTTGATGATTTTGTTAAGTTATAATTATAGTTTATATCTGTGATTTAAATCAATTAAATAATACTGGATTCAAATATTATAGAAATTAGAATAATCATTGTTTTAAAATCCTATATGTATATTTTTTAATTTTCAAAAAAAAATGTTGTTTTAACATTTTATTTGCATTTAAAAATCTTGTTTATGCTCGTGTGAAAATCTGTGTTATATAATTTTACTTATTTATATTCTTTAGTAAATCCATTCAGGTATATATGACTATATGTGTATATATATATATATGTGTGTGTGTGTGTGTGTATATATATATATATAATTTGTTCAGGAGGGAAACCAATCGGAATCGTAAAACCCTCCCTAGTGCACCTAACTCGGTCTGCGAGTACCACATAAGTGGATGATATTAGCGTATGCACATGGTAAGCTCTTAGCATACCATTATGTGTTTCGAACCCGCACCACTATTACCATGGTGCAAATCCTTAACCACTGGGCTACTGCTGCGGATATATATATATATATATATATTTGTGTGTGTGTATGAGTTTAACTTGTTCTATTTAAACTCCTAGCTTATATATCTACATAGGTATAAAAAACAAGTAAATAATAGTTGTATTTTTAGATTTTGTTTATAACTTATGTGACAATGGTAATTACTTAAGTAAAATTTAGTTACTTCACATGCAAGAGTACATGAGAAGACATGGCTATTAATTGGAAAGAGATAGCACTAAATGGATTTAAAATAAATAAAATCATAACAAATAAATGAGAATATTGTTATGTACAAGATTTGATACTTTAAAATCTATGAAGTAAGGTATATTTGATTACTTAGATTTGCCTTAGAATCAAAGTTTTAAACACCCATTTGCACATGGCTATGTACGCATATGTGTACTTCATCAAGATTTGCCATACATTTTCTAGGAAAGCTATGAAAGAACTAGCTAAGAACATGGCTTGTACACATCTATGTGCATCTATACATAGCCTAGCAGCTAATAAAATTTAAGTATCCTATGCATAAATCCGTTCCATCAAATTGTAAATAGCCTAGCAAATGGAAGAGAGTAATTAAATAAGGCAAGCACATCCCTCTTTTCACATCACCCGAGGACAGCCCAAGACTTGGTAACAAAGCATGTTTTAAGCAAAAATATTTTGCACATTGCATTGTACAATTATATACTTCAATATATGCTGCATACATTTATGGCCGTGCATGCTAGCCTAATAGGATTAGATGAATGAAAAGCCTTAACACCTCTCTTTTCAAATCAAAAGTGCAATAACCTTTTTCATCCCATCCTTGCCCCTTAGTCACCCTACATACTTCAAGAATAAGACTTGTTTTCCTCTATAAATACCCACATAGTTTCCCTGCTATTTCATTTACAAGCATTTGCACTCAAACACAAAATAAAATGGCAGCAATCTGAGAATGAAGTAGCAAAATACAATCCCGAGATAGAGAACACAAATTTTCGTGAGTGAACATTGATCTAAACCGTTTTGATTTCGAGACTAGTAATAATGCACCAGTGTATCCATGTTTAACATACTGAGATCATATTTGTTCATGCCTGGATTAAATGAATTAGTGTCTATATGCCTTAAATGCTAAAAACATTGACTTATTTAACAGAAAAATAAATAAGAGTTCATCATCTTCAAAAATCTATAACTCTAAATCCAAAAAATATTAGGACTTGAGTTCTACATGAAAGTTGCTCGTATATAACTGGAGATTATTTTAAAAACCATTTCAACATGAATAGAGATACATATGTGTAGATATAGGCAAAATACAGTAAAGAACCCTAAACTCAGAATTTTCGAACATCTCTATTTTGAAATTCAGGTATATGGCTGTGATTGTTATGGAAAATCGTGAATTTTGTTGGTTATTTCATGATTTTTAATCGTGTATGTGAAGAGATATGCTACGATGAACGGAAAATGGATTTAAACCAATTTTCGGTGGTCAGAGTGACGAAAGACCAAGGCGATGGGATGGGAGGTGCGTCAAGAAGTGGAGATCATAGGAAAATGGCAACTCGAATTTTTAATCAAATGGTTTGTGAGTTTTTGGATCGAATTAGGTGGTTGAGGACTGTTTTGAAGCCGATGTTCCATGGCGAACTGCTCTGACACAGTGGCATTTCAGACCGCCGCACTAGGGGGATCGAAGGGGGAGGTTGTCAGCTTGCCTATTGTGAAGTTTTACGATGATCGGATGTGAGTGGAGGTGGTGTGAGGCTGTTTCTTGGATCGAAGTAGGGTAGGAACTAGGGTGGCACTGTCTGATTTCGACATGGGCAGTGGAGGGATTGTTAGGTGGTGGCGATGGGTTCAAGGGGTGAAGTCTGGTGTACGGCGATGGCCGGAGTGAGACCATGTCGAGAGGAAGAGCCGTATACATGCATAAGTGCACAACCATGCACTAATATGAACATACAAAAGAGGGAAGAAGAAGATGGATCAGGGCTAGGATTTTGGGGTAATCAGCTGGGTTAATCATGTGGTTTTGGGGTTGCCAAATCTTTGGATCTGGCTGTTGGTTCTAGAATAACCCTAGAGGGGGGTGAATATGGTTTTTCACAGTTTTTCGCTGAGTTAAAAATCTGACAAGATATTAACTAAAAACAGATCATAGAATGCAGCAGAAATAAAAAGCAGAAAGAAAACAACACACAGAGATACCCAGCTTCGGCAAAACCCTGCCTACTGCTGCATTCCTAAGGTTTCTACTAGGTGTTAATAACAAATCCCACTTACAGACACTGTAAACTCGCACTCCCTGCTCCTGTACTAACCCTATGCTCAAAACCCTAGACTGATCTAAACCCCTAGATCAGATTTCCCCTGATTACAACTCCGTAACTAGTAAATCCTAGATTTTACAGACTCTAGCAACTGCCAGTCAACACCCTGACTGGTTTCCCTAGATTTTACAGAACCTAGAAACTGTTCGATTCGTTATACAAATAATTTAAAAACAATACAAATTTAAACAAGAAAGAAACAAATGAAACCCTAATTTAAATAGAATTTTAATTCTCCCTTTGAAACAAATAGGCCAGCCATCCTTTTTGTTATGCTCGATCCCTTAGCTCCAAAAAGGCATGGCGACGGCTCTGGAGAAAATCCTAGGGTTTCTCTGAGATCCTCTAAATCGAAGCGCAATTGCTTAGTTGATGAAGTTAGGCTCTAGAGTAAAACTCTGGTGCTTGAAACTGATGTTCCTTCGTCGTTCGATTTGTGTCTCTCTGTCTGGCGATCGAAACCCTAAACGAATTGTGAGTAATTCAATTTTGTAACACCCCGTGTATTCTATAACAGTGAAATTCACAAATTAAAGTATAATTAATTTCAAATCAAAGAAATAAGGGAAACGGGATATGCCATTGCGTTCCTCTCGGAATTCTACTTGGGATAGAGTCCGAGTTTGCGTAAAACGGACTCCGTATGAAGGAGATATGGCCTCTGGAAGTTTCAGAATTCAGTTTAAAATTCAAACAGACAGAAACAGCTCAGAACCAATTCAAATTTCAAAAATCGGACCAGATTGGGCAGGGCGGGAATTTTCCCGCCCAAGGCACCCAGGTCGACTGGGTAGTCGACCTGGGGCACCCAGGTCGACTGGGTAGTCGACCTGGGGCACCCAGGTCGACTGGTTAGTCGACCTGGGGGTCAACTGGCGAGTCGACCTAGCCCTTGAGCCAGGTCGAACCCAGCCCCTCCTGGCTGGCCTGGTCTGTGCTTGGCCGAATTTCTGAGTCTTGCCTTGTCACTAGGGCTAGGTGTCAGCTCCTGATTGGTCTCCCCTTCAAACGAACGGCTAATATTCATCCAAGCTCCATCGACGGTCCTAATCAATTCTCAAACTCTATAAAAAGGACCTAAGACTCCACCTAATTCATACAAATAAAAATGAGAATGAGACCGTCATACTGCTGAGGAAAGACTAGGAGTGGCCGTCAAAATTGAGAGACGATTAGGAGACGATTTGAAAGCTTAAAGCAACGACAACTAAATCAAAACAACGCCTACAACAAAGGATAACATCTCCAAATTCAGACTTTAGATTCCTGAATTGAAGATTCGTCATACGTGGTAAGTAGAGTGCTATTCCGATGTGAATAAATAATTGTGTTTTGATTTGTGTAAAATGAGAAATGGAATTGTACTTAATTTGAGGTGATAATAATTCATAATTGTATGTTGCTATGATTCTAATCGATTTGGGATGTTGTGGTATTGAGACGACCCCAAATCCCGTTCAGACGGAGACCAGGGTTATCTTTGGAATATAACACAGAAACAGATAATAGCAGAACAGAAATAAATAAATACACCAGATAATGAACAATAGAATATACTGGATAAAAGTAATCATCAGAGTTACACAGTATACAGGATCTTACTTAGTACAAATATAGTTCAGCTATACATAAATGTCTACAGCGGAAAACAAACAAAATATGTACAATAGGAGCTGAACAGCATAAAAAGAGATAAATGATAGAATCCATCTTTAGCTCCAGCTATCCAGAAAGAACCAGCTAAACCTGAATACAAGGCTGCCCGTGTAGAAAAAGGGGCACACGAGTTTGAAAGGGAAACAAACTACGAGTCAGTCATGGGATTGGTATGAGAAATCTACTCAACACATTTAATATATGGCACATCACAGGACCACGCCACTTTCGTGGAACGGGTTTACTCCATTGGATTGCCAGTGCTTTAAAACATATCATTCTTTTAAACATCATAATGCTTTTTATAAAAATGAAGCCGTTATAAGACTCAGTTCCCATCACACAATGCAAGCAAACCGTAGGATAGAGTTTTATCTTATAACGGCCAAAATATGCTTGATACGAATAAAACAAAAGCATTTGATATTATTGCTAGTGTTTATATGTTTTGAAAACAATTTCGAATCATAACTATCAATCATAGACGGCATGGGTACCATATACCATGTCGCCATATATATATAGATATACAATCAAAACCGCACGATGTCGTATTTGGAAATTGGATTTCCGTCATGAACCAAGGCAAAAGATAGTCCTTACCGAATTCGAGACGCTCTAGCCCGCCCCTCAGGCTAGTACTCAGTCAAGCCTTTGGATCGTCCGGGCTGGTCCACCGATGTGGATTAAAATTCCTGAACAATGCGTTTCCCCGCCCTATGGGGCGTAGGTGAGCCAACGAATGGCTCCATCGGACCCGGATCGTCCGATCTAATCGAGGCGCCTCGCAACAGTAACAACCACATAAGTCAAACTCGTCAAGGCGTGTAAAACCGCTGACGCCACTTCTAGCTAGAAAGAAACGCATGTCCTCCCTGATGTCCTCTCCCGTTTCTGGTTCATACTGGGTGTGAGGTTCGCGAATTGACGTTATACACAAAGTTACGCCACACAGGCGGTGCTTTGATCATCACCACAAGACTTTGCTTTTCAACAGAAGCCCTGATCATTTGCCACTTAGGCATGCCACACTAGCAATTCATGCCATGCGACTGATGTCCGTCGATATACAACCTCTGAGCTCGTGCGTTTCAGAGAAGGGCGTTAAGCAAAAGAATAAATTCTCCACCGCCAAACAGATGTATATTTAATAGAGATCAATCAACATAGAATAAAATCCAATATCAGACACACAGTCCATTTACAAGTCCGTTCTGGGTCTGAACGAAACCGGAGGCACTAAATACCTCGCAAACCCATCGACCACCACGTACGTCTGGACGATCACCACTCATTATCCATATTTCGGGATGCCTCCCAATCAGGACCTCGGTTACCATCCAAACGAGGTGAAGATCTCCGGTCTTCGACCATCGTCTTCATCTTCGATTTCTTATCGTCGATTCAGTTATTCAGAATGGGATAAACCCGGTCTTTCTGAGCAACTCGCGTATATAATAAACAAGTGCAACACTAACATATACACGCATCATTTCAATTCATTAGTCACTAACCGTCAATCAGTAAGAGAACGATTTCCCAAATATTAACCCCGAAGGCCGAAACCAACATCAGACCAACACCCGGGAAACCATTCGACTTAGCCAACCTTTAGTTAATTTCTAAATCACATCCATATCGTTTATAATGTTTTATAACGATTTATCGCTATTTTTATTTATTTTAAAATAGCTAATTTATTTAAAACGGCGCTTCGGGCCATAACGCGACTATGGCGCTGTTTTTCTTCAGATTTGATTTACACATATCTGAAAATCTAACCGTTGGATCTTCACAAAATTTACATCCTTAGAAAGGTCTTTTCAAAACGAATCCAACGGTTCCAGTTTCGGGAAAATCCGACGGTCGGATCTCCCGGTACAATCGTTTGAAGTTTCGATTTCAAAATACGAACTGCGGCGTCGTTTTTCGATTTAATATAATTATATTTATATATATATATATAAATATAATCGTTTCTGGCGCTGTTTTTCTTCAGATTTGAATTAAACATTCCAGACAATTCCAACCGTTGGATTTTTATAAAGTTGGTGCCATTGGAAAGATATTTCCAAGGCGAACCCAACGGTTGCGGTTTCGGGAAAATCCAATGGTCGGATTTCCCGCACTAGTTGTTTGAAATCACGGTTTCAAAACACGAACTGCACGGCCACGTTTCGTTTTAATTTTATTTATATTTATATATTTATATAAATATAGTTCATTCAACAATTTCAATATCGTTTTTACTTCAAATATTTCACTAACGCCTTTAAATTTTGAAAAATTTCGCCATAACCTCCTTTGTACGGGAGGGGCTGGGAAAATTCCCAAATAGCCACACGAGCGTCTCATGTCAAAAAGAAAAAGAAAAAGCCAAGCGGCTAGCCAACAGGCTCATAAAATCATCACTAAAACAAATCAGTAAATGTGTACCTATTTGTTGGGCACAAAATTTTATTCCTCTTCTCTAGCCCCTTTGCTATAACATGTTCAATAAATATGCATGTACATATATACAGTTCTTATCACTTATCATTTTCCATTCAACTTCATATTTGATTCCATTTGGTTTAAAAACACCATTCGTTCTAATGTTGCATGCATAGGCAAAAATCATATCATTAGCTAATTAATGAATATTTCGACTCATGCATATTTATTTGAACGAGTTGCTATTTTTAACACTTCACATTTCAACAATTCATGTATATAATAAAAATGTGATTTTTATTGTAAAACGATTCATTTCAAAACACTATTATTTTATATAGTCTATATAGATGATAATAAGGTGATTTTTATTATAAAACAATTTATTTTAAAACAAGGTCATTTTACATAGTTCATATAGATGATAAAAAGGTGATTTTTATTATAAAACAATTTATTTCAAAATATGAATACGATCCAACACATGAATTTCTAATCAACGAATGAATATCGATCCAACACATGAAGGTTTTCTATAGTTTCTATATATAGATATATAAAAATGTGATTTTTATATTTAAAACACGAAGACCATTCAACACATGAATTTCTAATCAACGAATGAATATCGATCCAACACATGAAGGTTTTCTATAGTTTCTATATATAGATAAAAATGTGATTTTTTATATTTAAAACACGAAGACCATTCAACATATGAATTTCTAATCAACGAATGAATATCGATTCAACACATGATGGTTTTCTATTCAACGAATAAATATAGTTTCAGCAAATGAAAATAATTCAAACACATGAATATTATTCAAAATTTCGGCAGCATAACGGCAGGGTAGTTAAAACCGGGATCGTCCCTAGTACGACTCCTCGCTCTACCTTAAAACCTCGCGGTTTTTACAATGGGGATCATGCATCTAGTTCGCACGCAGGCGGCATGTATATATTTATTTCATTTCCACAAACTAATCCTATGTGGTTTCAACCAAATATTTCTCAACCACAAACGGGTATTTTTCAACTACAATCAATCAATATCGACCACAAACAATCCCAAACAACCATTCGCTATCAATCAAATTTCACACCAATCACAACCAATAAATATCGTCCATGGTTTGTGGACGAGGGGCGTGTATATATATATGTTTATATATAGCAATTCACTTCTATTTCAACACATATATAATTTTTACAACGCATATATAACTTATACATCGAACGTACAACTTATATAACGCTTATACAAGAGGTGTACAACGCATATACAACTCATACATCGACTATATAATTTATACATCGTCGTTTTTCCATATTGATTATAAATTAGAAATCTCACATTGGGTTCCACTCCACCAAAAATAGCAGAAGGCTCAGAAAAATATGCGGTCTCTTCTAAAATGTAGAAGACGTCCTCACGGTCACGATGTTTCCTGTTTCATCGAATTTCGTTAACGAACGAAAAAGATATGATTTTTCAAAGTTTGCAACGGTTTTAAACTGTTAAAATCAGTTTTAAATTAAACAGCCGATTCCTTTCAAAAATCTTCAAAACTAGGTTTGAATTTTTCGATCAATCCGTGCAATGGTTCCACGATCGGGTTGCGCAGGGTCGAAGAGCTACGTGAGGCGCACGTGCGCCAGGAAGGGGCCCCACTTCGGTGGCTTCTGGTGACGGCGGCGGCGAACCAAAGTCGCCGACTTCCCAAGCCCGACCCGCTCTCCACAGGCTACGAGACTGACGATGGTGGGTATGGATTTGAAGCTCTTGCCGAGCTCTTCAAAATGGTACCAAGGGCGCTCGATATCGTGGAGGAACGGAGGAGAAAACGAAGAGAGAAGTTTGGTGCTGCTGCCGCCGTATAATCGGGGAGAGAGAATATTTGGTTTTCTTTTTTTTTTTAAAAAAAAAATATGATTGGCCGGGGGGAGTTTTAAAGGGGTTTTCTGACACGACCACCAATCCAAGCCCAACGATTGTCGTCCCTAGCGTTTTACCCCCATTCCGAACACAATGGAATATGTTTCGTAGGCCCGTTCGACTGTTTCAGCCAGTTTTTCTTCAAATTAAAATATATAACATTCAATATTTGATTTGAACGTACATTTCCATTTGCCAGGGCCACAAACTAATTCGAAAAATTCCAGAAAAATAAATCTGGCTATGTTTTGACGATACGGTCCCAACAAAACTAGTTTCGTCGAATTCTGAGACCGTTTGCAAAAAGGCCCATTTTTGGTCGATCCAATTTAACTGTAAATGACCAAAACACGTTTTCCTTTGCCACGCTCACATATTAGCTTCAAAAATTATGAAATTTGAAACCTAGCAATAACTTCACATCCCGAATCCAACAAAAGTGGTTTCGTCGAATTCCGAGGTCGTATGCAAAATGGCCAATTTTACGGGCTATATAAATTCCATAGCGACCCTTCTGAAAATTCATTTGGCCATAACTTTTGCTTTCCACTATGAAAATTCGATTTTTCAGATTCGTTAGAAAGGTATTCACTAACAGATTTAAATATTTTTGGTTTCACTAAAATCCGTTTTGTTTTGCACCCGGTACAGTCCGACAAAGTTTGAATCCAATTTTTGAAACTACAGCGTCTTTTCAAGCCTTGTTTATAATTAGAATTAATTATATTCGTTTTCAATTGTCGATTCAAACTCACTTTTCATTGCCATTATTTAAAATATTTATTTTAAATATTTAAAATCCATTATTTCAGCCAATTTAAAAAAATTTAAATTGGTTCAGATTTTCTGGGTCGTTACAATCTCCCCCACTTAAAACTTTTCGTCCCCGAAAAGGAACAAAGTCGAAAGTGGTTTGATAAATCTACAATCACACAACACAACAACCAATCCAATTGTTTTCAACCTTTCAAAAATATACTAATCAATTTCTATACTCTTTTTAAAATCATTCAGACTATTGAATTTAAAAGTGCACATCCATGGAAAGAAAATAACAACAGAGTAGAGAATTAAATGGTAACGCAAAGTAGGGTAAATGTACCTTGCACCAGAGTCAATCAGAGATATCCACTCGGCATCTAGGATAAGCTTTCTAAATGCTCTCCTCAGTTTCCCAAGTAAAATCTCGCGGATCTCCACTCCATTGCACTTTGACTAAGTGGACCTTCTTGTTCCCCAGCTCTTTGGTTTCTTTGCCGATAATCTTTAGCGGCTCTCTTCTCACAGCTAATTCTGGAGTAATTTCAATATCCTGCTGAGCTGCTTCTTCGACAATCAAGTCTGGATCATGAACGTGTTTTCGAAGTTGGGATATGTGAAATACATCATGAACTCCAGGCAATTTGACCCTATAAGCGAGAGTTCCGATCCGTTCCAGAATAGGAAACGGACCAATGAATTTGGGCGCCAACTTTCCAGTCTTACCGAACCGGATAACTCCTCTCATTGGCGATACTTTTAAATATACCTAGTCGCCAACAACAAAGGATATATCTCTTCTTCTCCTATCGGCATAGCTCTTTTGTCGGCTTTGAGCGGCAAGTAATCGCTTCTTAATGAAATCGACTTTGTCGGCGGCTTCTCGGATCATATCGGGCCCTAACACAAGTCTATTTCCAGGTTCGACCCAACAAGCAGGAGATCGGCACGGTCTACCATATAATGCTTCGAATGGTGACATTGTCAGGCTCGCCTGGTAGCTGTTGTTATATGAGAATTCAGTCAAATGCAGATGGTCTTCCCATGATCCACCGAAATCTAGAACACAAGCCCGCAATAGATCTTCTAGTATACGATTCACCCTCTCAGTCTGACCGTTTTTCAGAGGATGATAAGCGGTTCTCAAATTCAACTTCGTTCCCAGCTCGACTTGAAATGCCTCCCAGAATTTGCTAGTAAATATTGTATCTCTATCACTGACTATAATGAGCGGCACTCCATGTAGTCTAACAATTTTCTTGAAATAAATCTGCGCCAGACTCTGAGCAGTTCTGTTTGATTTGACGGGTATAAAATGGGCGGTCTTCGTGAAGCGATCTACGATCACCCAAATACTATCATTTCCTTTTCTGGTTCTGGGCAAACCATCAATGAAATCCATAGAAATATGTTCCCACTTCCAACCTGGGACGTCTAGCGGTTGTAACAATCCAGCCAATTTCTGTTGGTCGCTCTTGATTAGCTGGCAAGTAGGGCATCGACAAACATATAAAGAAATGTCCCTCTTCATCGACTTCCACCAGAAAGTGCGTTTGATGTCATTATACATTTTGCTTACTCCCGGATGGATACTAAGTTTTGATTTGTGGCATTCATCCAGTACTTCCTTTCAAAGCTCAGGAATGTTAGGGACACAGATTCGACCTTTGAGCCTTAGAATCCCATCATTATCAACTTGAAAACTCGAGGGTTCGCCTTGTTGAATTATCTCTCTGATCTTCTGAATGAAGTGATCATCCTTTTGAAGAGCAGATATTTTATCTAGCAATGAGGTCGTGATAATAAAACTGGCGATCATTTCATTCTTTCGGCTTAATGCATCGGCCACGACATTTGCTTTCCCTGGAGTGTATATAATCTCAAAGTCATATGCTGCAAGGAACTCTAACCAACGTTGCTGCCTCAGATTCAGGTCTTTCTGGGTGAACAGATACTTTAACGACTGGTGATCTGTAAACAGTTCAAATCTCTCACCCAGAAGATAGTGTCTCCAGATTTTCAAGGCGAATACTATAGCCAATAACTCAAGATCATGAGTTACGTAGTTCTTCTCGTGTGGCTTCAACTGACGGCTAGCATAAGCAATCACTTGACCCCTTTGCATTAACACTGCGCCAAGGCCTTCTCTCGAAGCATCAGTCCAGACTTTCAAATCCTGATTTCCATCTATGATGGTTAACACTGGAGCAGTCGTTAATCTTAATTTTAGCTCCTTAAAAGCCTTTTCACTTTCTGGAGTCCATTTGAATTTAGAGTGCTTCTTTGTAATCTTCATTAAATGACCAGATATCTTCGAAAAGTTTTTAACGAACTTCCGGTAATAGCTAGCCAACCCGAGAAAACTGCGGACTTCAGTGGGGGTACTGGGCTGTTTCCAATTCTGAATAGCTGTGATTTTGCTTGGATCCACAACAATTCCTTCTTTCGATATGACATGGCCTAGAAATTTTACTTCATCTTGCCAGAATATACATTTGGAAAACTTTGCTTTCAATACATTCCTTCTCAGAATTTCTAGAACCTGTTCCAAATGCTTTTCATGTTCGGCCTTTGATTTAGAGAAGATTAGAATATCGTCAATGAAAACCAGAACAAATTTATTCAAAACCCCTCTGAACACTCTATTCATCAGATCCACGAAGTAGGCTGGAGCGTTACATAAGCCAAACGGCATTACTAACCATTCGTAGAATAGGTCGGGACCTATGAATGCTGTCATTGGAACACACTCTTCGGCAATTCGAAGCTGATGGAAACCTGTAGCTAGGTCCATTCTTGAGAATACTTGCGCACCATTTAATCGATCCAACAAATCATCGATCCGCGGCAATGGATATTTGTTCTTTATTGTCTGTTTGTTCAAATCATGATAATCCACACATAGACGTAGAGTACCGTTAGATTTTGGGACAAATACCACTACTGCTCCCCAATCAGAGAAACTAGGCCTGATCAGGCCCTTCCATACTAGCTGTCGTGTTTGATTGTCAAGTTCTTCTTTCTCTTTCAAGGACATTCTTCTAATAGCGTGAACTACCGGCCTTGCATTGGGAATCAAAGCGATCTTGAAATCTATTTCTCTTTGCGGAGGTAAGCGAACAACTTCTTCGAACACATCCGCATAGTTCTTGACGATAGGAATATCTTTGATGAGGTCGGGAATATTCTCTGTAACTTCAGGGATATTTTCTGTTTGGGTGGGAGAAACATCGAGAGCTGCCCAGAAGTCTTTTCTATTAGATTTATGACCTTCACACGGTATGGTTATGTAACTTCCTGATTTAATCTTAGCTCTAACAACTCTCTCGGCGCATCTAACCTCTGCTTCATATTTGGTTAGCCAATCCAATCCCAGAATAAGATCGAATTCATTAAAATTCATAACGACAGAGATAGTAGGGAATTTATAGCAGGAAAAAGAGACAGGCACCCCACAAACCCAACTGAGACCGATAGAACCCCCAACTAGATTTTGGACAGTCATCGGTTCCTTGAGCTTCTTCCTTGAGCGCCCAAGAGGCTACTAATCTTTTCTGATCATCTCTCAACTGGATACGCTCAAATATTCTTTCTGCAGAGCTCACCCAAGCTTGAGTTTGAATAATAGACTCATTGCCCGAGAACTGTGCTCCGTTCATATTTCGATATCTCTTTAATAGAGCCTCTAGATCGGGTTCTGTATTCCTTCTGTTTCTGGCACTCATTTTTCTAGTACTTCTGCAAATGGCAGATCAAGTGTCAGGTCACAGAAAAGATAATTTTAAAACATAGAAACATATACTTCAAATGTAAATGTGTCTATCGAGGTGTAATTTCATTCTACTTTACTCATACTAGGATGTTGCTGATCCTATCTGTATAGTGTTACCCGTCCTAGAACACTACTGGTTCTATTTCTGACGAGTTCGTTCAAATGTTATATTCCAGAACTAAGCTTAACCAAAGCTCTGATACCACGTTGAGACGACCCCAAATCCTGTTCAGACGGAGACAAGGGTTATCTTTGGAATATAACATAGAAACAGATAATAGCATAACAGAAATAAATAAATACACCAGATAATGAACAATAGAATATACTGGATAAAAGTAATCATCAGAGTTACACAGTATACAGGATCTTACTTAGTACAAATACAGTTCAGCTATACATAAATGTCTACAGCGGAAAACAAACAAAATATGTACAATAGGAGCTGAACAGCATAAAAAGAGATAAATGATAGAATCCATCTTCAGCTCCAGCTATCCAGAAAGAACCAGCTAAACCTGAATACAAGGCTGCCCGTGTAGAAAAAGGGGCACCCGAGTTTGAAAGGGAAACAAACTACGAGTCAGTCATGGGACTGGTATGAGAAATCTAATCAACACATTTAATATATGGCACATCACAGGACCACGCACTTTCGTGGAACGGGTTTACTCCATTGGATTGCCAGTGCTTTAAAACATATCATTCTTTTAAAAATCGCAATGCTTTTTATAAAAATGAAGCCGTTATAAGACTCAGTTCCCATCACACAATGCAACGCAAACCGGAGGATAGAGTTTTACCTTATAACGGCCAAAATATGCTTGATACGAATAAAACAAAAGCATTTGATATTATTGCTAGTGTTTATATGTTTTGAAAACAATTTCGAATCATAACTATCAATCATAGACGGCATGGGTACCATATATCATGTCGCCATATATATATACAATCAAAACCGCACGATGTCGTATTTGGAAATTGGATTTCCGTCATGAACCAAGGCAAAAGATAGTCCTTACCGAATTCGAGACGCTCTAGCCCGCCCCTCAGGCAAGTACTCAGTCAAGCCTTTGGATCGTCAGGGCTGGTCCACCGATGTGGATTAAAATTCCTGAACAATGCGTTTCCCCGCCCTATGGGGCGTAGGTGAGCCAACGAATGGCTCCATCGGACCCGGATCGTCCGATCTAATCGAGGCGCCTCGCAACAGTAACAACCACATAAGTCAAACTCGTCAGGGCGTATAAAACCGCTGACGCCACTTCTAGCTAGAAAGAAATGCATGTCCTCCCTGATGTCCTCTCCCGTTTCTGGTTCATACTGGGTGTGAGGTTCGCGAATTCACGTTATACACAAAGCTACGCCACACAGGCGGTGCTTTGATCATCACCACAAGACTTTGCTTTTCAACAGAAGCCCTGATCATTTGCCACTAAGGCATGCCACACTAGCAATTCATGCCATGCGACTGATGTCCATCGATATACATCCTCTGAGCTCGTGCGTTTCAAAGAAGGGCGTTAAGCAAAAGAATAAATTCTCCGTCGCCAAACAGATGTATATTTAATAGAGATCAATCAACATAGAATAAAATCCAATGTCAGACACACAGTCCATTTACAAGTCCGTTCTGGGTCTGAACGAAACCGGAGGCACTAAATACCTCGCAAACCCATCGATCACCACGTACGTCTGGACGATAACCACTCATTATCCATATTTCGGGATGCCTCCCAATCAGGACCTCGGTTACCATCCAAACGAGGTGAAGATCTCCGGTCTTCGACCATCGTCTTCATCATTGATTTCTTATCGTCGATTCAGTTAATCAGAATGGGATAAACCCGGTCTTTCTGAGCAACTCGCATATATAATAAACAAGTGCAACACTAACATATACATGCATCATTTCAATTCATTAGTCACTAACCGTCAATCAGTAAGAGAACGATTTCCCAAATATTAACCCCGAAGGCAGAAACCAACATCAGATCAACACCCGGGAAACCATTCGACTTAGCCAACCTTCAGTTAATTTCTAAATCACATCCATATCGTTTATAATGTTTTATAACGATTTATCGCTATTTTTATTTATTTTAAAATAGCTAATTTATTTAAAACGGCGCTTCGGGCCATAACGCGACCGTGGCGCTGTTTTTCTTCAGATTTGATTTACACATGTCTGAAAATCTAACCGTTGGATCTTCACAAAATTTACATCATTAGAAAGGTCTTTTCAAAACAAATCCAATGGTTCCAGTTTCGGGAAAATCCGACGGTCGGATCTCCCGGTACAATCGTTTGAAGTTTCGATTTCAAAATACGAACTGCAGCGTCGTTATTCGATTCAATATAATTATATTTTTATATATATATAAATATAATCGTTTCTGGCGCTGTTTTTCTTCATATTTGAATTAAACATTCCAGGCAATTCCAACCGTTGGATTTTTATAAAGTTGGTGCCGTTGGAAAGATATTTCCAAGGCGAACCCAACGGTTGCGGTTTCGGGAAAATCCAATGGTCGGATTTCCCGCACTAGTTGTTTGAAATCACGGTTTCAAAACACAAACTGCACGGCCACGTTTCGTTTTAATTTTATTTAATTTATATATTTATATAAATATAGTTCATTCAACAATTTCAATATCGTTTTTACTTCAAATATTTCACTAACGTCTTTAAATTTTGGAAAATTTCACCATAACCTCCTTTGTACGGGAGGGGCTGGGAAAATTCCCAAATAGCCACACGGGCATCTCATGTCAAAGTGAAAAAGAAAAAGCCAAGCGGCTAGCCAACAGGCTCATAAAATCATCACCCAAACAAAACAGTAAATGTGTACCTATTTGTTGGGCACAAAATTTTATTCCTCTTCTCTAGCCCCTTTGCTATAACCTGTTCAATAAATATGCATGTACATATATACAGTTCTTATCACTTATCATTTTCCATTCAACTTCATATTTGATTCCATTTGGTTTAAAAACACCATTCATTCTAATGTTGCATGCATAGGCAAAAATCATATCATTAGCTAATTAATGAATATTTCGACTCATGCATATTTATTTGAACGAGTTGCTATTTTTAACACTTCACATTTCAACAATTCATGTATATAATAAAAATGTGATTTTTATTGTAAAACGATTCATTACAAAACACTATTATTTTATATAGTCTATATAGATGATAAAAAGGTGATTTTTATTATAAAACAATTTCTTTTAAAACAAGGTCATTTTACATAGTTCATATAGATGATAAAAAGGTGATTTTTATTATAAAACAATTTATTTCAAAATATGAATACCATCCAACACATGAATTTCTAATCAACGAATGAATATCGATCCAACACATGAAGGTTTTCTATAGTTTCTATATATAGATAAAAATGTGATTTTTATATTTAAAACACGAAGACCATTCAACACATGAATTTCTAATCAACGAATGAATATCGATCCAACACATGAAGGTTTTCTATAGTTTCTATATATAGATAAAAATGTGATTTTTTATATTTAAAACACGAAGACCATTCAACACATGAATTTCTAATCAACGAATGAATATCGATTCAACACATGAAGGTTTTCTATTCAACGAATAAATATAGTTTCAGCAAATGAAAATAATTCAAACACATGAATATTATTCAAAATTTCGGCAGCATAACGGCAGGGTAGTTAAAACCGGGACCGTCCCTAGTACGGCTCCTCGCTCTACCTTAAAACCTCGCGGTTTTTGACAATGGGGATCATGCATCTAGTTCGCACGCAGGCGGCATGTATATATTTATTTCATTTCCACAAACTAATCCTATGTGGTTTCAACCAAATATTTCTCAACCACAAACGGGTATTTTTCAACCACAATCAATCAATATCAACCACAAACAATCCCAAACAACCATTCGCTATCAATCAAATTTCACACCAATCACAACCAATAAATATCGTCCATGGTTTGTGGACGAGGGGCGTATATATATATATATGTTTATATATAGCAATTCACTTCTATTTCAACACATATATAATTTTTATAACGCATATATAACTTATACATCAAACGTACAACTTATATAACGCTTATACAAGAGGTGTACAACGCATATATAACTCATACATCGACTATATAATTTATACATCGTCGTTTTTCCATATTGATTATAAATTAGAAATCTCACATTGGGTTCCACTCCACCAAAAATAGCAGAAGGCTCAGAAAAATATGCGGTCTCTTCTAAAATGTAGAAGACGTCCTCACGGTCATGATGTTTCCTGTTTCATCGAATTTCGTTAACGAACGAAAAAGATATGATTTTTCGAAGTTTGCAACGGTTTTAAACTGTTAAAATCAGTTTTAAATTAAACAGCCGATTCCTTTCAAAAATCTTCAAAACTAGGTTTGAATTTTTCGATCAATCCGTGCAATGGTTCCACGATCGGGTTGCGCAGGGTCGAAGAGCTACGTGAGGAGCACGTGCGCCAGGAAGGGGGCCCACTTCGGTGGCTTCTGGTGACGGCGGCGGCGAACCAAAGTCGCCGACTTCCCAAGCCCGACCCGCTCTCCACAGGCCACGAGACTGACGATGGTGGGTATGGATTTGAAGCTCTTGCCGAGCTCTTCAAAATGGTACCAAGGGAGCTCGATATCGCGGAGGAACGGAGGAGAAAACGAAGAGAGAAGTTTGGTGCTACTGCCGCCGTATAATCGGGGAGAGAGAATATTTGGTTTTTTTTTTTTTTAAAAAAATATGATTGGCCGGGGGGAGTTTTAAAGGGGTTTTCTGACACGACCACCAATCCAAGCCCAACGACTGTCGTCCCTAGCGTTTTACCCCCATTCCGAACACAATAGAATATGTTTCGTAGGCCCGTTCGACTGTTTCAGCCAGTTTTTCTTCAAATTAAAATATATAACATTCAATATTTGATTTGAACGTACATTTCCATTTGCCAGGGCCACAAACTAATTCGAAAAATTCCAGAAAAATAAATCTGGCTATGTTTTGACGATACGGTCCCAACAAAACTAGTTTCGCGAATTCTGAGACCGTTTGCAAAAAGGCCCATTTTTGGTCGATCCAATTTAACTGTAAATGACGAAAACACGTTTTCCTTTGCCACGCTCACATATTAGCTTCACAAATTATGAAATTTGAAACCTAGCAATAACTTCACATCCCGGATCCAACAAAAGTGGTTTCGTCGAATTCCGAGGTCGTATGCAAAATGGCCAATTTTACGGGCTATATAAATTCCAAAGCGACCCTTCTGAAAATTCATTTGGCCATAACTTTTGCTTTCCGCTATGAAAATTCGATTTTTCAGATTGGTTAGAAAGGTATTCACTAACAGATTTAAATATTTTTGGTTTCACTAAAATCCGTTTTGTTTTGCACCCGGTACAGTCCGACAAAGTTTGAATCCAATTTTTGAAACTGCGGCGTCTTTTCAAGCCTTGTTTATAATTAGAATTGATTATATTCGTTTTCAATTGTCGATCCAAACTCACTTTTCATTGCCATTATTTAAAATATTTATTTTAAATATTTAAAATCCATTATTTCAGCCAATTTAAAAAAATTTAAATTGGTTCAGATTTTCTGGGTCGTTACAGGTATAACGATGTTAGACCTATTGGATATTTGCAAGTATGTGATTCATGTTGAAAGTTAACAACTATATGTTTGTGGTAGTTTATTACAACACCTATTGGATAATTGCAAGTATATGATTCATGTTGAAAGTTAACGACTATATGTTTGTGGTAGTTTATTTGAGATTCATGCAAGTATATGGTTCACTATTATGCCAACATGATGTATATTTTTATAATCACTTTTAGTGTAGTTGGATCCATTTGGGTATTATGACTCATATGAATTTATGTTGGAATTGGCATCATGATTCAAGTGTAAAACCAAACTTTTGTAATAGTGACAAAAGTAAGCATCTTTGTGAACTTGTGTTGACTTTATGAACATGGCTAGTTTATGTTTAACTTTATGCCCAAACAAAATATGTTTTAGTCATATGTTGTTATCAAAATCATATGATAATAATTAAGTTAGATTTACATTTTAAATACAAGTTTACATGACTAGATTAAAACCATGATTCATGTTAAGTATGTTTTATGTCATGATTTTATGCTATTACAATGCAAGTTCACAAGTGCCTAATTTATGTTAATTAGATCGTTATGTTGCAAGTTCATGCGTTCACACTCCCCTTTTTGATATTACTTAGAATATATAAACACCATGTTCTAAGCCTCCCCTTTCTATGTGGCTAAGTTGGGTTTAAATGTTAAACCCAACATATGTTACAATATAGCGAATGTATAAAACGGGGGTAATGACGTTGGGTTAAAAATATATAAAACATATGTGTTGGCATGTTTGACGCATGCCAACGACCTTGAAAACAATTAAGTGGTATAAATTAATAAAGATGAATTTGAATAATGGGCCGCAAATATTTACATATAAAAAGAAAAGAGACAAAATATGTAAATTTAGAAAATACGATGTGTTTAACCCGAGGTTGGATTGAGTTGTGACGTAAACCTGCCCGGAACCGCCCGGCTGTCCAGTAGTCACAACAATACCTATCCAATGTGGGTGGTTAAACACGGAGCCCAATAAAGACCCGAGGTTAGACTGAGTTGTGGCGTAAGACCGCCCGGACCCAACCGGCAACAGGCAGCCACAACAATACCTGTCTAATGTGAGTGGTCGAGGCTTTAATAAGACAATTAAGGCTGAATCAGGATTGATAGGATTAAGTAAATTGAATTTATACTTAATCAAATTGAACATGCTAAACTATACAGACTGATTGGGGGTTAGGTTTACAAAACACTTAACCAACTTAGCATGTTGGATAGAAATAGAAAAACCTAGTAGCGGGGGACCCTTTTCAGCAGTAACCCTACAAGCTGTACCAGGATACGCTGAACTAGGCAGGGTGGGGCACGATTACTTGGCTGACTATAAGAGGTCAAATCGACGGCGGTGGTGCATCAGTGTAGGTTCTAACGTGGTGCGGGCATGCACACACTCCGGCGCAGAAAAATAAGGCACTGGGCACCAGTAGTATACCTGTGCATTCTAGAATTGTGTCGGGCCGCCACCATGGGACTTGATACACCCCATGGTGGGACCAGCATAGGTAACTACAACATCGGGGGCCGTAAGACACATGTAACTATGCGAGTAGGAGCCGATCATTAAAAATGGATCACTTCACCCTGATTATGGGGTGTCTGTTGGGAACTAGTTTATAGGGGTGCAGAGATTAATATGGGGTACGATAGTACATTCGACTCTAGACAACTAAACTTAGCTTATATTGCTTTCCCATTTCCAGTTTGTACTTATCATGCTCATTTCTTTATTCATAGACTGAATAGTCCTAGACTTACTCAGGCTTTATGTCTGACTCTACTTTTCTTTCATCTTCTTTTCTTTCGTCCCCCCCAGGTCCACAGGGAGGGAATACCGCAGCTTGACCAGTTTTCACATCCAGCTTGTAGAGAAAGAATGTATTGCTTGGATCATGTAACACCCCACATCCGTTAGTGTCACTCGCAAAGGGAATGCACTAAGTTCTGTGGAGTATTATAGGTAAAAGATGCAGATAAATTACAAGACAGACAAACATTAAACAGTGGAAAATAAAACTTTTGCTTTATTGATAAAATAGTTTGTACAATGATTCCTTTACAATATCAGAGTATCATCTGTCTTACAAAATAAAGAAGCATGAAAATACATTTATATTCCCCAAATTTAGCAAGAGCCAGCCATAGCATCTGAGAAGAGAATCCAAGCAAACTTCGACAAATCTTCAAGCTGGGAAAGGGTGACATTCCAACTTAACCTGAGCTATACTATTCCCTCCTCTACTACCTGAGGGGGAAACGGAAGAAAAGAAGACAAAAGAAAAACAGAGTCAGACATAAAGCCTGAGTAAGTTCAGTAACTTCTAGCATGTGAACATGGGAAAAACAAAACGACATGAATTAACTGAATCCAAGATTACGCCATGACCATAGGGTCAGCAAGATTAGACAAGATAATCACAAGATATGCTAAGATAAGATAAACTGGATATGCTCTAATACTTTCGCCGCTTCGCTATTTCCTTGTTATACTGGTTTCTATATCTCTGCACCACCTAACTATTGTCCCAACTAGTACGATAACGTGATCCCAATCCCTGTATTTTTCCATCGCCTTCAGGCATCCATTTATTTATTTGTTACCTAGATTTAATCTAGGGTTTCCTACCAAGTACTTTCTAGATTCCTCTAAAGTTTACGCTATCTGCTGAATGCTTCTCGGATTCAGGATTTATGCCACCTAGTTCAACCAGGAATTATACTACCTGTCGAACGATGCCCCCAAGTCTAGGACACACTACCTAGAGTGGTATATGTTCCTATACTTCGCCACGCATGTATCGTGAATCGTTATCGCTTGTCTAGATGCACATGTCCCATAATGTGCGGTCCGAGTCCTGGGTCAGGGCAAATCAAGGAATACAGAACTCGATCGGGAGCTTTCAGATATCTGCCGATGCAGATGCTAAGGTCTGTTTTTATTTCAGTGGCTATGGTCCCACTTGACCCCTCCCTCAACTAATGAAAGGCACACCTTGTAAAATGAGAACTATACGCCGGCCCCCGGTGCCCCACTATCCTATGGCCATCCGCAACCATAACTAGATAGCAAGTATATGGTCTTTTGGAGTTCTCCGCCTTTCCGCTTCCCGTATCCCGATTTATGCAAACTCGGACTCTATCTCAAGCAGAATTTCGAGACGAACACAATGGCGCAACCCGTTTCCCTTAATTCTTCTTCTAAAAATTAAGTATACCCTGATTTGTGAATCTTAGTGTTACAGAATTACGGGGTGTTACAGATCTCTTTCGTTTTGGACTATGGCTTTGGATTGCAACTATGGGGACTTATGCAGTTTACTTTTGTTTTTATGCTTCTTTAAATAATGAAATCAAGACAGTTATGGAAATGTAATGTTTTTGGAAATATTGTAAGACAATTATGGCATGGTTTGTGTAACACGTATTTTTTTGATGAAATAAAAGTTGTTGTTGTTTCCGCTGTTCAAAAATATGTGTACTTATATCTGTCTTGTGTATCTGTGACTTATACTTATAAACCTCCACCAAAATTAGGGCATTCCCTTTGAGAGTGACCCTAACGGAGGTGGGGTGTTTCACTTGGTATCAGAGCATGGTTTACCAGATAAGATAAAAAGTTTTGAAAATTTATTTTCAAAAGAAAATTTAAAGAAGCATTTTTAAAGATAAAATGTTATTTTAATTTTTTTTAAAAAAGGCATAGTCCCCCAAAGCCATAGGTACTATCTTTTATCCTTCGTTTTGAGTCTATCCTTTTTGTTTCAGCATGTCCGAAGAACTTAACTTACCAGAGGGTGTACGCGTACCTGGTTAGTTTAGACGATTCTTAGAAGCAAGGGCCAATCGGCCAGGTCCCACTATTCCTCCTCCCCCAGCTGCAGGAAATCATCCAGCTGCAACAACACCTCCTCCTCCACCTCCTCCGCGTGGTAATGCTTTTGCTAAGATATGTAAAGATTTCAAGGCTATGGGAGGGAAGGACTTTCATGGAACCGGGTCCTTCGTGGCAGCCAGGAACTGGCTAAAGGAAACCGAGGACTTATTCGTCATCTTTGAGGTAGAAGATAGGCAGAAGGTACAACTGGCAGTATGGCTACTTAAAGGCGAGGCTTCCCACTGGTGGGAAGTTACCAATGCAGAAAGACCAGTGGAAACATGGGAGGACTTTAGGGCGAGGTTTGAAGCTAAATTTCTCTCAGAAGCTGAAAGGAGCCTTCAATTGGAAAAATTCTTATTTCTTAAGCAAGGGAATATGACAGTCAAAGAGTATGTTAATCAGTTCGATGAGCTGGCTAGGTTCGGACTGGACCTAGTCAACACCCCGCACAAGAAGGCTCTCCGTTTTGTCAAAGGGTTGAATGAGCCATTACACAGTTTGGCCATGACCCATATACCCATGGGAGCTACGTATGAAAGATTGGTACAGATGGCATTGCTGAACGAAGAGGATAAGGGCAAGAAGGAGACAAAGGCAGAAAGCTCTCAAGGGAAGAAAGAGGGTTTACAGCCTAAGAAGACAGACTTTAAGAAGGGCGGGAAAGACGACAAAGAGAAGAGGAAGTGTAATTTCTGTGGCAAAGTGGGGCACTTAGTGAAAGATTGCCGGAAAAAGAAGGCCAAGATGAATGGTGGGTGCTTTTCTTGCGGTGAGACAGGCCACTTGGCTAGGGATTGCCCAAAGAAGCGAGGGCAGGGGCAGAGGGCTGGAACCACTTCAGGGGCACAGGTTCATGTGCTAGAAGAGCCACCTCTGCAACAGCGAGGTATAAATACTTCTGTAGAAAGCATAGTTTATCTTTATGATCACCCAGTTCGCACTTTATTTGATTCTGGCACATCACACTCCTTTATTTCATCTGCTTTAGTAGAATCTCTGCACCTAGAAACTATATGGTAGAGGACCCCTTAATTGTTTCAAATCCAATCGGGGGCCCAGCTCATTTGTCGATGATCTGTGTGGGATTGAAAATTTCTGTTCTAAGCATAGAATTTAGATGTAGTGCCTTTATTTTGGGCTTCTCGGGATATGGTTTGATTTTGGGCATGGATTGGCTATCCAGTAATGGTGCCATCCTTGATTGTGAGAGAAGGGTGGTTAGGCTTCTGACCCAACTCGGTAACACTCTGGAAATTACTTGCAATCCCTCGTATGCGGTTATGCTTAGTTATCTTGAATCGCTAGATGCTTCTGTAGAATGTTTGCAATCGGTTAAAGTGGTCCGTGAATATCCGGATGTCTTCAAAGAGGTGAAGGGCTTACCTCCGAAGCAGGAGATAGACTTCTGCATATATCTTGTAGATAATGCAAAGCCCGTTACATTGCCCGTTAGACACATGGCTCCACGGGAAAGGAAAGAGCTCAGTAAACAGGTTAAAGAGCTGCTAGAGAAGGGGTTTATTAGAAGGAGCATTTCAGAATGGGGCGCTCCAGTGGTGTTCGCTACAAAGGCGGATGGTTCACTCCGTCTGTGTGTTGACTATAGGGAACTCAACAAACTAACGAAAAAGAATAGGCATCCTCTCCCCAGAATTGACGAGCTGTTTGATCAGCTTGTCGGAGAGTCAGTTTTCTCCCAACTCGATTTGGCGACCGGATTTCATCAGCTAAGAGTGGCTGAAGATAGTATCGATAAGACAGCATTCAGAATCCCAGATGGCTTCTCTAAATGGCTTGTCATGCCTTTTGTCTTGACAAACGCACTCGCTTACTTCGTGGACCTAATGAGTAGGGTGTTCAGAGAATTCCTCAACAAGTTCATAGTAGTCTTCGTAGACGATATCTTGATCTTCTCGAAGAGTGAAGAAGAACATGCTCAGCACTTAAGGGCAATCATGTAAACTCTGCGAGTCCATCAGCTAAAAGCCAAATTCTCCAAGTGCCACTTTTGGAGGGAGGAAGTAAGGTTCCTTGGGCACATAGTATCCAAAGAAGGGCTAGCTGTGGACCCTGCTAAGGTAGTAGCGGTACAGGATTGGAAGACGCCAAGGAATGCAACTGAGGTCCGAAGTTTTCTAGGACTAGCAGGTTTCTATCGGAAATTCATCAGAGACTTTGCAAAAATATCAGCTCCACTCACAAGGCTAACAAAGAAGAATCTAGTGTTCAATTGGGACTTGGATTGCGAGTTTGCTTTCCAACGACTAAAAAGGGCTCTTACAACAGCCCCAGTTATGACGTTGCCAGATGGAAGCAAAATGTTTACAGTTTATACAGATGCATGTGGGACAGGGCTAGGCGCTGTCTTAATGCAAGAAGGAAGGGTAGTAGCTTATGACGGGAGATAGTTGAAAGTGCACGAAAAGAACTACCCGACCCATGATCTTGAGCTAGCCGCCATCGTCTTTGCACTTAAGTCTTGGCGACATTATCTCCTAGGTGAGAAGTTCGAACTTTACACTGACCATAAATCTTTGAAGTATCTTTTCTCGTAGAAAGATCTTAACTTGAGGCAACAGAGATGGATGGAGTTTCTTGCCTCGTACGATTTCGAGATCTCCTACACTCCGGGCAAAGGCAACGTAGTGGCAGATGCGTTGAACCGAAAGAAACTGACCCTAAGCCCGCTGTTTGTTGAAAGACAAAGCCTGGAGTTTATAGCTAGCTTTGACTTTAGGCCCTCCTCTGATTTTGTACCGGGCTTGCTAGCTTCCCTCGAAGTACGCCCGACTCTAGTGGACTCAATAGGGACAGCACAACGCGAAGACCCTCAGCTTGTGGAGACGATTGATAGGCTAATTAGGGGTGAGACTTCAAGTCACCTTAACAGATACTCCATCGACGATAAGGGTTGGTTAAGGCGAGACAGAAGACTATGCGTCCCACAGACAAGGGATTTAGTAAAGACGGTTCTCGAGGAAGCACATCACTCCAAGATGACGATACATCCAGGCGGAGATAAAATGTACAAGGACATAAAGAGAACTTTCTCTTGGAGCGGCATGAAGAAGGACGTGGCAGATTTAGTTTCTAAGTGTATGATTGGCCAACGGGTTAAGGCGGAACAGAAGAAGCCTGGCAGTCTGCTCCATCCTCTAGAGGTCCCGCAGTGGAAGTGGGATACCATCTCAATGGACTTCATTGATGGGCTGCCTAGGTCTAGAAGAGGCAACACTAGCATTTGGGTAATAGTCGATAGGCTTACTAAAAGCGCCCACTTTTTACCTGTCAAGAATAAAAGAACTGCCTCATCCCTTGCATCTCTTTATCTCAAGGAAATTGTTCGACTCCATGGAATACCCTCCAGCATTGTTAGTGACCGAGACCCTATCTTCACAAATGAATTTTGGCGGAGTCTGCAAGAAGCGATAGGCACACAGTTATGCTTGAGTACATCCTATCATCCCCAAACCGACGGCCAGACAGAAAGAGTGAACAGTGTTTTGGAGGACCTTTTAAGACTGTGCGTCCTTGACTTCGGAGGGACGTGGGAAGACCATCTTCCTTTGGTGGAATTTTCCTACAACAACAGCTACCAAGCCACCATCGGAATGGCACCCTTCGAAGCTTTATATGGAAGACTGTGCCGATCGCCCACTTGTTGGTGGGAGTCTACTGATAAGCTCATACTTGGACCAGATATGATCCGAGAGACTTCAGAGAAAGTAGACTTAATACGGAGAAGAATGAAGACAGCCCAAGACAGACAAAAATCCTACACCGACAAGAGGAGGACAGACCTTGAATTTTAGGTTGGGGACAGAGTTTTTCTTAAGGTATCTCCTCTAAGGAACGTTGTTCGTTTTGGATCTACTGGAAAGCTAGCACCAAGGTTCGTAGGGCCGTTTCCTATTGTCGAGAAAATTGGGAAAATGGCCTATAGATTAGACCTACCTGAAAAACTAGTTGGAGTTCACAACGTTTTTCATGTTTCGCACCTCTGAAAGTGTCTACATGAATCTGCTGAAGTGGTAGAGCCAAACATCCTAGAAGAAGCTGAAGTGGAACGCGAAGCAACCGTGAGGAAAGTTCCAACACGCATCTTAGGAACTGAAGTGAAAAGGCTACGCAACCGCGAAGTCAAGCTCGTCAAAGTTCAGTGGAGCGACGCCGAGGAAGACGCGACTTGGGAAACTGAGGATAGAATACGCGTAGCATACCCTATTCTTTTCGAGGGTACATCTTTGATCTCTCTTTTTCCCAAAGTTATGCTTTTATCTATCTTTTTAGGTATATCTCCTCGACCTTATCTTTTAGGTAGAAACCCTTTGGATGAAAACATGTAATTGAAACATGTTATGGATGATGGTTGCAAGTGGTTACAAGTGATTTCTAGTGGTTGCTCGTGGTTGCATATACACACACAATCTAGGTATTAGATCGGCTCAGTCACTTCATATTGCATATGCATACATATGTATTTATATTCGTATATGGTTGAAGTTTAATGTGTTGTCATATGGATGTTGCATTTATATATGAATGATTATGCACTCATGTAGAATCATGAATAGGAAAATTTGCATACATAATGGATTCATGACACTTACATAATTTGCATTAAGGAGGTCAACTGAATCATTAGACCGCCTGATTTTGCATTAGATAAGTACATGTACACACACTTCGCATATGATCATGAAGCATTAGAAGTCTTTTAAGGACAATGGATGCTCGTGTTTGATGGATGAGTAGATGGACGTTTGGATGTTAGGATATACATTCTTCCTAAACTTGAAGATTTCGGGGACGAAATCCTTTTAAGTGGGGGAGAATGTAACACCCCGTGCATTCTATAACAGTGAAATTCACAAATTAAAGTATAATTAATTTCAAATCAAAGAATTAAGGGAAACGGGATACGCCATTGCGTTCGTCTCGGAATTCTGCTTGGGATAGAGTCCGAGTTTGCGTAAAACGGACTCCGTATGAAGGAGATATGGCCTCCGGAAGTTTCAGAATTCAGTTTAAAATTCAAACAGACAGAAACAGCTCAGAACCAATTCAAATTTCAAAAATCGGACCAGATTGGGCAGGGCGGGAATTTTCCTGCCCAAGGCAACCAGGTCGACTGGGTAGTCGACCTGGGGCACCCAGGTCGACTGGGTAGTCGACCTGGGGGTCGACTGGCGAGTCAACCTAGCCCCTGAGCCAGGTCGAACCCAGCCCCTCCTGGCTGGCCTGGTCTGTGCTTGGCCAAATTTCTGAGTCTTGCCTTGTCACTAGGGCTAGGTGTCAGCTCCTGATTGGTCTCTCCTTCAAACGAACGGCTAATATTCATCCAAGCTCCATCGACGGTCCTAATCAATTCACAAACTCTATAAAAAGGACCTAAGACTCCACCTAATTCATACAAATAAAAATGAGAATGAGACCGTCATGTTGCTGAGGAAAGACTAGGAGTAGCCGTCAAAATTGAGAGATGATTAGGAGACGATTCGAAAGCTTAAAGCAACAACAACTAAATCAAAACAATGCCTACAACAAAGGATAACATCTCCAAATTCAGAATTCAGATTCCTGAATTGAAGATTCGTCATACGTGGTAAGTAGAGTGCTATTCCGATGTGAATGAATAATTGTGTTTTGATTTGTGTAAAATGAGAAATGGAATTGTACTTAATTTGTGGTGATAATAATTCATAATTGTATGTTGCTATGATTCTAATCGATTTGGGATGTTGTGGTATAACGATGTTAGACCTATTGGATATTTGCAAGTATGTGATTCATGTTGAAAGTTAACAACTATATGTTTGTGGTAGTTTATTACAACACCTATTGGATAATTGCAAGTATATGATTCATGTTGAAAGTTAACGACTATATGTTTGTGGTAGTTTATTTGAGATTCATGCAAGTATATGGTTCACTATTATGCCAACATGATGTATATTTTTATAATCACTTTCAGTGTAGTTGGATCCATTTGGGTATTATGACTCATATGAATTTATGTTGGAATTGGCATCATGATTCAAGTGTAAAACCATACTTTTGTATTAGTGACAAAAGTGAGCATCTTTGTGAACTTGTGTTGACTTTATGAACATGGCTAGTTTATGTTTAACTTTATGCCCAAACAAAATATGTTTTAGGCCTATGTTGTTATCAAAATCATATGATAATAATTAAGTTAGATTTACATTTTAAATACAAGTTTACATGACTAGATTAAAACCATGATTCATGTTAAGTATGTTTTTGTGTCATGATTTTATGCTATTACAATGCAAGTTCACAAGTGCCTAATTTATGTTAATTAGATCGTTATGTTGCAAGTTCATGCGTTCACACTCCCCTTTTTTATATTACTTAGAATATATAAACACCATGTTCTAAGCCTCCCCTTTCTATGTGGCTAAGTTGGGTTTAAATGTTAAACCCAACATATGTTATAATATAGCGAATGTATAAAACGAGGGTAATGACGTTGGGTTAAAAATATATAAAACATATGTGTTGGCATGTTTGACGCATGACAACGACCTTGAAAACAATTAAGTGGTATAAATTAATAAAGATGAATTTGAATAATGGGCCGCAAATATTTACATATAAAAAGAAAAGAGACAAAATATGTAAATTTAGAAAATACGATGTGTTTAACCCGAGGTTGGATTGAGTTGTGACGTAAACCTGGCCGGAACCGCCCGGCTGTCCAGTAGTCACAACAATACCTATCCAATGTGGGTGGTTAAAGACGGAGCCCAATAAAGACCTGAGGTTAGACTGAGTTGTGGCGTAAGACTGCCCGGACCCAACCGGCAACAGGCAGCCACAACAATACCTGTCTAATGTGAGTGGTCGAGGCTTTAATAAGACAATTAAGGCTGAATCAGGATTGATAGGATTAAGTAAATTGAATTTATACTTAATCAAATTGAACATGCTAAACTATACAGACTGATTGGGGGTTAGGTTTACAAAACACTTAACCAACTTAGCATGTTGGCTAGAAATAGAAAAACCTAGTGGCGGGGGACCCTTTTCAGCAGTAACCCTACAAGGTATATCAGGATACCCTGAACTAGGCAGGGTGGGGCACGATTACTGGGCTGACTATAAGAGGTCAAATCGACGGCGGTGGTGCAGCAGTGTAGGTTCTAACGGGGTGCGGGCGTGCACACACTCCGGCGCAGAAAAATAAGGCACCGGGCACCAGTAGTATACCTGTGCATTCTAGAATTGTGTCGGGTCGCCACCATGGGACTTGATACGCCCTATGGTGGGACTAGCATAGGTAACTACAACATCGGGGGCCGTAAGACACATGTAACTATGCGAGTAGGAGCCGATCATTAAAAATGGATCACTTCACCCTGATTATGGGGTGCCTGTTGGGAACTATTTTATAGGGGTGCAGAGATTAATATGGGGTACGATAGTACATTCGACTCTAGACAACTAAACTTAGCTTATAGTGCTTTCCCATTTCCAGTTTGTACTTATCATGCTCATTTCTTTATTCATAGACTGAATAGTCCTAGACTTACTCAGGCTTTATGTCTGACTCTACTTTTCTTTCGTCTTCTTTTCTTTCGTCCCCCCCCGGTCCACAGGGAGGGAATAACGTAGCTTGACTAGTTTTCACATCCAGCTTGAAGAGAAAGAATGTAATGCTTGGATCTCTTTCGTTTTGGACTATGGCTTTGGATTGCAACTATGGGGACTTATGCAGTTTACTTTTGTTTTTATGCTTCTTTAAATAACGAAATCAAGACAGTTATGGAAATGTAATGTTTTTGGAAATATTGTAAGGCAATTATGGCATGGTTTGTGTAACACATATTTTTTTAATGAAATAAAAGTTGCTGTTGTTTCCGCTGTTCAAAAATATGTGTACTTATATCTGTCTTGTGTATCTGTGACATATACTTATAAACCTCCACCAAAATTAGGGCATTCCCTTTGAGAGTGACCCTAACGGAGGTGGGGTGTTTCAAATTTTCTCTCGAATCCTTTTAATTGAACTTGTTGGATTTCGATGTTGTCTGCCATTGATGAAATGGTGTTATGTATAGGGTATAGAAACCCTACGATTGAGCTCTGATTTCATGTTAATGATTTTGATCTGATTTGAATGGTTACTTTCCCTTTTTACTCCATGATTGAATTTGTGGTCTTGATGAATCAACTTGAATTAGTTGCTGTGAATTTTCCCACTGATTTTTTCGGCCTTTGAATTCCTTAATTCGAATTGCTAACTTCTTGGAAACATAAACCCCAAACTCGTCTGCCTTGTAAAAGAAAAACCTTGCTTGATTTTCTGAGATGTTGTATTTTTAAGTAAAACGATGTTACTCATTTCTGGAAACCATATTCCTTGCATTTGCCGTGATTGCTTTGCTGGAAAGATGTAATTACTTGCTAAAAGTTTTGCTCATTTCCTTAATGATTGATTTATGGAAACTTAAGCATGATTATCTGGAAACAAATATTGCTAAATATGCATCTGCACTGATTATCTAGAAATTGATTTGCAAATAAAAACATTCTTGTTTTCTTGCATACTAAAGAAGCTATCAAACTGCTTACTCATAATGAAATTTCATTAATCATGTTGATAAACCCTTTCCTCATTTTTTGGAAATAAAATTGCGATTTTTGTAGTCCATTGAAATGAAACTACCTCGACTACACTTGCTTGTTCATTGAACTTTGTTGATGTTGTTTGCAACTTGCCTCTTGCTTCACTTGAGCTTGGATTTATACGTGAAATCCATACTGTTTTCCATGACGTTGATATCCTCACCACTGTGTTTGTTATTTTGGCATTTGACCTTGGCACCTTTAACCGAATTGTATATTAACTGTCTTGACATTGATGCATTTGAGCTTGAATGGTTGTTCATGCTGCTGCACCCAAACATGTTGCACTTGCACTTGCATTCTCCACTGTGTATACATGCTCCTTCATTTTAAGTATGTTGCTGCCTCATCATGTTGCCATCCTCCATTGTGTATATGTCTCACTCCATTCATGTTGCATGCAGATTTGAAAGAGGAATTATGCACTTTAGCTACTTCATTTAAAAAAACTGCTGCTTTGTATCACACACACATACACACCATGCAAGTCTTCATGATGTGTAGCAGCTGCATATACATGGTCATTGTAATTCACTTGAGCTCAGCACAACCACCATGTTGTTTGTGTGCACCTGAGTTGGCACTGTCCATTTACCACTGCTGCGATTTTCATGTCATTAACCTTGTTTGTGCACTACTGTATATCATCTTGTATTGCTATGATCACTTGCATTCTAATTATATACTCCAGATTTGCATTTACCCTTGTCATGAAATATGTGTGCTGAACTTGTTCATGTACATGGCTCGACCATTTAGCCTTCATCACCCTTGTTTTTGTTGTTTTGGCTTGCTTTTACTATGGCTTGTACTTTGACTTTGTACTTGAACCATGATTTGCTGTGTTGACTTTGTTGGCACGTGCACTGAGTCGAGAAGGTCCACGTGGCTACTCCTCAGTTGCTCGCGGATTGGCTAGGCAGTTTCCACGTATATAATTATACATGTGTGTATATGCAGCCATCAGAAGAGATTTCCTGTCCCTGCATTGATATATATATATATATATATATATATATATATATATATATATATATAGTCTGCCTTGTGGTATTTACAGTGTATCACAGTGAATATCACAAGCTGTCTAGACACAGTCGGATAAATCAGATCGAGTCAGAAAAATGATGAGAAACACACCGAAATTCTAAGGCAAATAAATTTTCAAAATAAAAATTATATTCGCATGTGTTCAGTATTATTTCTATTGCAGTGTAATGTGTGTTTGTTTCATGTGACATGTATGAAGACTGGACTGACGAAGGACTGTGAAGACAGAAGACTGAAAATAAGAAGACTGTCAGTGTGTCTGTGTAAATGAAATTGTATATATGAATGAGATGTATAGACAGAGTGTTATAGTGAGGAGCTGTGTATGAAATGAAAGAATTATACTTATGTTTGTATTAAACAAATTTAATTGAAATAAAATATTATTTTATTATGCTCAAATTTGTGTTCAAGCAAATTTGTTTATCATATTCAATTTATATACAAGTACAATGTCATGTGACGAATATATAAATAGTGGATTCATATAGTGGAGTTATAAATCTATACTGTTTGAATATTGAAATAGAATATTATACTTAAATAAAATACTGTGTGAATATTTGAATGTTTGTACAGTCGTGTTTTATTTAAATATAAATATTATACTCCTGTCTGTGATGTGATATAACAGTACGACTACAAACACATTTATAAAAATATTTATTTGGTTGTTATCATCAAGAAAAAAAATCATATAATTGTGTATACAACATCGTTATATACAACAATCTCCCCCCTTTGATGATGACAAACAAATAAAAGATTTTGAGCACAATAAATGTGTTTGACATTGAAAATTGAACTCCCCCTATTCACTAGCTCTCCCTACAACAGAAACTCCCCATATAACTGTGCATGAGTGAAATGAAATGAATAATAATTATTTTTGAAAATTAAAAATATGTATAAAATATTCACTCATAAATCAAAATCTCGACCCATTCTCCCCCTTTGTTATCATCGAAAGGATTCAGAATTTAAAATACAGATGAAAAATGAATAAATGTATAAATTCAGCTTAAGAGGAATAACGGTCATCACAAATCTCAATCAGTCAACTAAAAATCATAATACTCTAAGAACTAATGGCATATTTCACATTGTAGAGAATGACGGATTTACGATGAAATTTATATAAATGGGGAGAGTTATAAAAATATGAATATTTTCCAATTATTTCGATAAAAATTTATAACATGAAGCATAAAACAGTGATGGATTTGGACTATAATTAATAATTCAATTTAAGTGACAACATCCTACAATCTCAAATCCCAATAACTATCAACAAATCATAATACTTCATAAAATATTAACACATTTCACAAGCTAGAAGATGGATTGATAGAATGATTTTTATACACCAAGGAGAATTTCAAATTAATTTCTATTTGGCACATTATTTCCTTTTTCTTTTTATTTTATTTAAGAGCACACTGACCACGCATAACCAAAGCTTGGCTTTTTAAATGAGTTCAGTTGCAACTTAAATTATAAGTTGTTTCTTAACCATACATGACCAGAGCTTGGATTTTTAAATGAGATTAAAGACACACTTATATTTATTAATTATACATATTTATCATTTCAGCTTCAAAAGGAAAAAACTCCTCGGTATATAAAACCAATATATGGATGATTGAAAATGGGGTAGGTACAGAAATGAACTATGAAATAAAGTTCTAAATTAATTATATTATGAAATATGATTAACTGTACCGAGATCATTGAAAATTTTCAATTGTCACTAATTCTGAATAATAACATAACCATAATTCCATCACAAATATTTTCACTGTTTATTCAAGATGATTTTTAAAAAATATTTAACTCTCCACATTTATATAAAATTATCATGGATGGCAGAATGATGGTAGATAAAGGAGATGGTCATGAAGTAATTGCCAATTCAAAGATATTATAATAAATGTTCAACCATCATGAAAATATAAATAAAATCTCCTCTTGTTGTGAAGTATACTACAGTCACGAGTCACCACAATTTCAAAATCTAATAATAATTTTGATGAATTATAAATACAGTTCAATTTGGATATTGATCCCAATTTCTGAATGAATAATCAATAAATAATTTCAAAATTGAAAATCAATTACAAGAGGAATATGAAGACTTATACAAGCGAGAAGGGATTAAAAATAAATATACAGCAAAAAAAATATTCAGCACCTCTAAACTGATACCAATTGGTGTCTCTATTAATGAGAATTATAAGACGACACTGGAGACAAAACATGATATCACTGACAGTAGAATATTAAAGCCCAAGCAGACAAATTTAGCACATTTCTCAGAGCAGCAGACAAGAACAGGTAGTCATTTGAAAAACAGTATCAGAGTAGTAATCAGATCAAAAACAAGTAATTTCCAAAATATTTTCAAATCAATATCAGGACAGCACAACAAACAATTTCAATTCAGACTTGACAGGATGACGGTCACAACAGATGATTCATGATCCAGGATTAAAAATACCGTTTATTTTATATCATTTGATGGAATATGAAATTCTCAAGATTCAGAGAATCAATCACACCAGAATATTAATTTTAGATTCAAGATATGTGTGAGATTCAATAAATCAATAATTTCAAATGATTTTAAACAAACATATATTCAAATCAAATGCATCATGAAATAGCAGTGAGTTTTAATGACAATTTTTCAAAATAATTTTTCACAAATTTTTCTGACAATCACAAGAGAAATTTCAGATCATTTACATCAAGATTGAGTAATAGTTCATGATCCAAAAATAGTGGTTCATTCAAAATCACTTGAATAAATGTAAATCTTGAGATACAATGTATCAGTCGCACAGGATTAATAATTTCAGATCTGAGAGGTGTGTGAGATTCAAAATATCATAAATTTTCAAGTGATCTCAAACAAAAAACCAAACTAGATGATCATGAATAACAATGGATTTCAAGATGTAAGCAATGATTCAAGACCAAACAAAATATCCAAGCCAATCTGAAAATCAATGAGATTACCACAACTGATAAATAGCAAAGGGCTGTAATGAGCATAAATTTTCAGGCCCTTCCAAAATAAATTAGAAGAAACTCAAAACAGCAGGGGTGTGTGAAATTCCGTTAAACTTTCAGATCTTCAAAAATTTAGAATTCACATCAATAGTGTTCAAGATATGAAAAGAATACATCAACGCTGTTATGGAAAAAAACAGTAAATAAACTTCAAAACAATTGCAGATTTACAAGATTAAACTCAAGATCTGGAAATGATTAAAACATCAGTGTTTTACACAAATGAAGCGAATTTCCAGAAAAATATGGATTCTACAATTGGAAGTTAACGAAGCCCAAAAGAAGTTACAATAATATGACAATGTCAAACCAAAATAGAAGAGATAATGAAAATAAACAGAAAGGGTAGAGAAAAGAATAAACACACACACAAAAAAAAAAAAAAAAAATTACAAAGGTGAGTTTAGAGATCATACCAGAATCCAATGTAAGCAAATGAATCTCTAACTCAACAGTCTTTGCTAAGGAACTGTGAATGATTACAGAAGTATTAAGCAGTTTGAATCCAAATCTCTTTTGCCTAGCAGTTCATCAGTCTCATTTGGTACCTAACAGTTTAAATGATCGAGTGGTCTAACAAAATTTGTAAAACCACTCTCAGTTATATTTGTACATTTTGGTACCCAAACCTGTTTGTATAATAAACCATCAGAATTTACAAAAGTGCCTTTAGGGACCCAAATCTGTTTGAACTTAATGAAACCCGTTTTATTTCCTTTTGGGATCCAAGACTGTATGAATGGTTTATTATAAAACAAATTCTCATTTCTGTTGTGATTTAAAAATCTTTTAGAATTTTCAAATTTTCAGAATGACACTTGATGAAGCAATTTGAAGGATTTTTAAAATCACAAGAATTCAAATTTTCAAAAACATTTATTTTCCCAAAACCAAGACCTCGTTTATGTCCAACTGAAAATTGGTTTTGTAACAGCATATTCAACGATTTTTCTCCATTAGAAAATTTGTCCAAAATTGATTCTAATTGTTGAATTTTGGATTTAAGATCACTGTTTTCTTTTATTAAATCTGAACAGTGGTTATCAGTAATCTTCCTTTCAACATCATATTGTTTCAAAACCAAATTTTTAGATACAAATAATTTAACAAGTGTGAACCTGTGTTTCGCATACGGGCTACACTATACTTCTACTAAATTATTGGATAATTATTTTCTAATAGAAAAACTAACTGTAATGAGATTTAACTACAATATTTTATTTAGTTTTTTTCTAGCAAAAGTTATTAGAATTTCAAACAATATTATATTCCTTTGAGGCTTTAATTATCTTGTTTTCAAAATATTGAATAAATAGTTGTAATTGAAGGAAGCATTTACCTAAGCGGCCTGCAATAAACATGTCATGTTCATTAACTTTAATACTTTTTATGCCACTCTTCATCATTAGAAGAACGTCGATCTTGTTTTTTAATCGCAAACAAATATGTAACTATCTATTACATGTGAACAGAATGATCGCGTCTAATCTCAAAAAAAGTACGGATTGTATCTTTACTTTTGACCTTTTTATCATTACTGTGAGCTTATTTCATTAAGCACAATTATTCCATCCACAGTTAAAAGAAGTTCACAAATTGGAATTAACTAAGAATGTTTTAATTTTATTACATTAAACCGAATCATACATCAACAATTACATTACATCATTCTTGCTTTTAACTTGCATGGTATGTCACATTCACTAACTGAACATTTTATCAAAATTCATGATAATAAAATATTCACCTCCACTAATGTATATTCAACATCAATTGCCAGAAACCATGACTGGAAGCTTCAGACCTCAATGCTCTTTCTTTACACTTATGTCATTTCTTTAGTAGTAGCTTCAACAATTAACAGCTTCAGCTTTAACCACTTTGTCAAACCATTTATTGGATCTACGCCGCAACCAACTTCATACAGTTAAGCTCAATATACATCAGCTCATTCAGTTAGCTAAATTCGATGGTAGTTCAAACAATTTATGTCAACCAAAATTACAAAACTACATATAATTTCCCAGCCCAACTTTCACCTAACTACTTTACTCCAACCTATCGATCTACAACACCTATGATTATAATGACTGCATATTTTGTATAATTATGGTACAGTGGAATTTTTTTGTTGCTTTTCTATAACTTGACACTACGTTGAAGGGACTCTCTCTAAACTAAAAACCATTTGTTGTTACAGCATTGTCCAGCTCCAAAGTTCAACAATATCATTTGGAAGCTTTATAATATCATTTTGCACACAACTTCATGCTATTTCTAAGATATAAAAGAAACTGTGCATTTTGGTGTCCATCTTTTACATGAGTGGTTTTTAGTTAAACTAATTACTTGATGTCTAGGGGGACGATAAAAATAAATTCCACCTTCTTATATAACATAAAAACTTGCAAGTATAATTCTATTTCTGATTGTATACTGGTACATAATTTTGCACGGAAGCAGTAACATGTATATTCGAAAAATATATACAGCAATGTTTAGTTACAATATCATTAAATCAATATTGGATTAATTTGAGACAAATTAGTTTACATTTGCCACTATTACACTTACGTTAGTTTATATATCTGGCCATTTAACTCTGCTTGTAATCAACCATCATTAAGCCTTCTAACATAGGAATACTTTAGCCGAAGAAAGATAATTCTTCCATGATTACTGACCCTTGGAGCACAGAACTCATTGTTTTCACGGTTTGGTTGTTTACGTTATCAATGTCAAGGACATCTGGTTTTCACGGTTAGGTTGGTTTTAGGTTGGCATAGTACAAAGTTAGCGCAGGTCAGTCAGCTGGCTATCCTACAATGCATTGCAATAACCATGATCATGCAGTGGACCAAGAATTATGTTTTGCTCGAAAGTTTTGCCTAAAAGTGGATCAATATGATCAATAGTGCCCTATGTAGGTAGTTATGACATGGTCTGTTCTCCAGGAATCGCGTTCTAACTTCCTAAATCTTTGGGTGGCCTTGGAATCACTAATATCCTGTTGTGAAACAAAGCTGTTATATTTGTATATTTCAAAATGATCCTCCCTAATAGTCCTGATCTTTGGACACAATGAATTAAGCAAAATTTCATAAAAGAAAGGATTTTTGGTTAATAGCCATCCTGCCTATTGCTAATTAGAGCTGGCAAAACATTATTAAGCTAAGAATCACCTTTATCCAACTGACACAATGCATCCTTTTCATGTGTCCTAACCTGAAATTTTTTCCCCACCCTTGGGTTAAACCTGGAGTGATAATTATCCAGTTGATGACCCAGTTCCCAAAGCTTTCAACTGGTAACCCATTGCCTGCCCAGCTTGAACTATACCTCTTCAACAACTTTGTTCAACTTCCATTTTGCAGCTCCTCTCATGTCAAGCAAGTCTGGAACTCCATAATGGCTTATTCTTTTCACTGGTTGGATCTCAAAGTGGACTGATCGGAGGGAAAAGCTCACAACCTCAACTGTCTATAATGTGATTATTCACAGCAGTCCAGCCTCCATCTTTCCTTGTTACGCCAATATATGGAATTTTGGATATTGGCATTTTGGTAACCCAACCTAAGAAAATCGCCTTCTTTGTAAAATCATGGCAAATGCTGTTAACACTAAATCGGACCATCTCACCTACGGAGTTGTTAACATGATACATGTGTTCTTTGTGGCAGTCAACCGGAAATTAATGTCCACACTCACACCACAGTTGGAGCAAATTTCTAGCAGATGGCAGTTTTCACAGACCAGCGAGGAGCTTCTGTAATGATAATGAATGGTCCAACATATTCAAGTGGATAAGATGGAAAATCCCTAAGACCAAAGCACTTTTAATTGTCTTGAAATCTTTCTTCATGATAATTTTGAAAGAAAGGGATGCTTGAATTTTTGCTTCGACATATGTATTCGCTCTTTTCCTATCTACATGGCTTCACAATTGAATTAAACAAAGAACTCAAGGGATTGGATAATTTCTATGCTCCTCTTATTTTCCTTTTGCTTATGTTCAGGTTTTTGGTTTGCTTTCTGACCAGGTTTTTGTATGTAGCCACCTGCAGGCCTTTGTCAGTTTAGGCTTCCTTGCAGTGTTAAACCTTTCCTTTACTATCAGCATAGGCAGATCAGACTCCTTTAGCCAATTACTGTCCAAAAAATATATATTAACAGTGCGAATAAATAAGCCATGAATAAGCAACGGGTTGATTTGTAGTGACCGAGATCAGCCAAAGGAAGCGGTTGGATTTCTAAATTACTTACCTACCCATATCCATTATGCATCAATTCTGGTAGGTTGTAATTCCAAACCTGGAAAGGGAAAATCGTTGTAAGAAAAATTTAAGCATCTTAACATGCAAAACTCCTAGAAATATTACTAATTTATGTTGAATTTAATTGCAGTTTCCTGAACTAAACTATTTTGCTGTAGAGTATTAAAATAAATAAGGCATAAATAATTAGTTTCCATCAAAATATTAATTTTTTTGTTTCAGATTATGTCACAACATATTTTACTTGCATCTCACTGAAAATTTTGAAACCTGGCTTATTTTTCGATGTCCTAACAAAAAAATTATAGCAAAATATCAGCACATGATTGAAATGAAGATCCATTTCAATAATTTTTCAAAACATTAATAGTTTTTTATCCTCCAAAATCTGAAATAATAATGGATGCAATGTCCTTATACCATAGTAGTTGTTAGACATAATCAAATGGTGTGTGGTAATAAAACTTGTTTCTATTTATCAAATTCAACCTTTCTTATACTGCAAACTCGTTAATCCACTATAAAATCAATATAGCAGAAAACCTGAAAATAAACTCTTTCCAAAAGCAGCTGTTGGGACATCATTAAAGGAGAGGAATAATTAGAAAGTAAACGGTTATATATTTGTTTAAAATCAAACATTAACTGGCAGATTTGAATCACCTTAACTGGCATTAAATGCTAATTTTTTTTGGTCAAATTTTAGCAGCTAGGTATATGAAGGATTTCTATCCCATTTAAATGTTAGTAGATCGTATACTTTAGAACCGAGGATGGAAAGGTGATATCAGCGAAGAAGGAAAAAATAATCAGAAAGTAAATAGTCATATATTTGATAAAAAAACAAACATTAATTGGCTGATTTAAATCTTGCATTAAATGCTAATATTGCTATGGTCCAATGCTAGTAGTTAAGTTTATCAAACATTTATAACCTGATATTATTCAGACAAACACTAACTCAAATAACCAACGTAATAATATATTCCATTTTACATAATGAACTACTACACAAAAATAAATGCATAAAAAACCATGAAATTGGTATTTAAATCACCTATATTATTTAATGATAGTACTTTTCACCAGATCAGGGCTCATCGCAAGCCAATTATTTCTAATATATATATCCTTTCTCCAAAATATCCACGGTCCACCAATCTCACAACAGTATGTACAATGCAAATATATCAATAACAACCTTGCAACATGTTCAAGTTTATCGTTTCACAAAACATCCACTAAGTTTAAGGCCCAATAAGATAGCTATGAATATTTTAAATTCCAAATATTATATTAATGTACAACTTGATATTAAGAGTTTACCAACAAAATTAAGCTACACTTGTTTTATAAAGTAAATATTAGAAAAAAGTAGGTAACATCAAGACAATCTGGCAATAAAATCTGAAGAAACAAAAGTTATGTTCATGAAGGAAAAAAAAATCCATATATTGTCAATTTTGCTACCATAAGAATTGCTTGTCTTAGATGACGCCCAAATACTTGCAAATCTTACTCTTTTATAATGCAAACACTTTTATTTATAGCAGTAATCCCTTGCAAGTGTATCGTTATAATTTGTTACTCAAAAGAAAATAATATTGGTTAATTTATGAAAATGTTTGATCAAAATGGTAGAACTGTAAAAAGGAAAAACAAAAAAAAATTCAAACCTTTTCAAGCAAGTTTTGCAATTAAAAATTAATATGATATCAAGATCTCAAGTTATAGGAGGTCATTAGAGTGCAACACCATCAATATGATAACATATATCAATACTCATCATGTTTTGGCAGCTAATATCCCCTTCCAGAATTACCATAATAGGCTGATAAATATCATTAATTTTTGATCAGATAATCAAAAATGGAAAATAACTAAAAATATGTTTAACTATCTGCATCTAGGCACAAAGCTTAGAGAATTAATACGTTCTACATGGGAACCTGTAAAAGCATTTACGATCAAAGAACAAACCAAATACTACGATCAAATAATTAGTCCATACTATTTCATTTTTAATGAAAAGGTCTAAAATGCGGAAAACATGCAGGTCTCTAATTTCATTTGCTTACGGGATGCTCAAATGTAAAACGTTGGTAGAATGTATATGACAAATGATTGGAGCCAAAAATTAATATGCAAGAAGAGAAATCTTGGACCCATTTTATGCATTATATATATATATATATATATATATATGTGTGTGTGTGTATGTGTGTGTGTGTGTATATATACATAAACACACACACACACACACATATATATATATACATACATATATATGTGTGTGTATGTATATACACATACACACACACACATATATATATATATACATATATGTATATACACATACACACACATATATATATATATATATACACATATATATATATATGTGTGTGTGTGTATATGTATATACACACACACACACACACACACACACATATATATATATATATATATATATATATATATAAAAGAAATTGATTCAGTGTGCACCAGTCTACGTGCATTAAAAAAAACTTCTTGCGTTAATTAAACCTTATGGATAATGGAGAGTGCACATGGCTAGTGTTATTTAAGGTTGTTCATTTTCATTTATACTTGGAAGAATAAGAACCATTTTGTACCGGTCCTATATAAAAAATAATAGTTCATGGTAACAGAAATAATATAACAATGAGCCATTATTTTTTAAGTTCCAATGTTTATACAATTACTGTTTATAAAAGGTACATAATGTTTCCTTCTTGTTCTTTTTTCCCCCCCTCTTAGCCGATAACTTTAACACGTAAAAGTTAAGACTTGGAAGCTTCATCACTTATGACAATAGTTTTTGATTAAATAAACAATTATAGCAACAGACTGATACTCTAATTTTTTTGGCAAAATCCAATTGGCAAATAAAACCACATCGAAACTACTAAGTCAAACAAAAAACTTTTACCATGGTGTGCGTGATAATTGAAAATTTGCATAAAATGCCAAATAATACATGCAAATTATTTGTTGAATCCATTTAATTCTTGCGAAATTAGCATATAGCAGGATTTGAGTTGGATTAATGGACATCATATCTAATGTGAATATGTTCGAACCTTAAAGGTATGCATCATGAATAAGAAAGTAGCATCCACTCTATAATAGGTTGCATACTTTATAGACATCCAATTTAAACTTGTTTAACGATCATACAATAATGACGGGATTAGGATGTAAATTTAGGAGGAAGAACTGAAAAAGATTGAGCCGATTAATTTAAAATAGGCTAATTGAAGAACATGAATAAGATGACAGGATGAAGTAAAACGACTTGTACGACAGATCCATCTTGTTTTTACTTTTTATTTACTATATATCTTCAAAAGTAAGAATATGGTTAGCTTATGATTTAATTTGATAATTAATGTTTGCCATATTACAATATAACAATAATGGAATCAATATAAATCTAGTTATATTTGTCACTGTCAGCTCTATAATATCCTTTAGAAAAGATAACACTTAACTGAGAATAGACAGAGATCAGCATAATAGATATGGTGACCCGTATCTAAAAATAATTTAATTTTGCAAAATAGGATATAATTATAAATATAACAATAAAATTGTCTATCAAGTTTCTCCTTAGTTAAAATGAAACAAATATCAAGAATCGTGTGTGAGTCCCATTTTACATCATGAGTGGTATTGTGTAGTTTGAGATTAGCATGTACTCAGGACAGCATGTACTCAGGACATTAAACTCAATGGAAACGTAAGGCTCGCAATTAATAGCTGAAACATAATAATCAATTGCTTATTGAGTCTTGCATTTTAATTTATTAGGTTGCATAAAGTCATAATGATATAGCGGTACGCTGATAGTATATCTAGATTGAACAATGCTTAAGAAGGTATTATAGAAGACACACAAATTAAAAAAAAAAAAGGATATATTTTTTCTTCGAGGAAATGATGGCAATAAAATATCAATGTAATTTGTTTCACCATCAAATATGATATAACCCTCAATGAGCATCATTAATGATCTAAAATTTGTTATATTTGAACTCCTAACATATTTTTAGAGTCAAACGAACATAAAAGAAAACAGAAAATTTATTTGATCATAAATTTTTTGAACTTGACAGAAAAATAGAAAATTTGCTTTCTAGTGATTGAAATAACAAATAACCGTCAATTAAATATCAAATACAAATGCAAATCATGACATTGAAATTTCAGGCTTAAAATAAGAGAAGTAGTCATGAAATAACGAAGAGTTGGTAGGGGTTTATTTACAGTTATTAATTTAGTTGTGCGCACAAATATTATGGCTAATTAATGCAATTATCCAAATTATGATGCAAAATATTTGGAATTTTTCTCATGCTCTAAGAATGTAAATCATATAAGGAATATTGGAATACAAAATAAGAAGGTAACAGAAGTTGGAAGTTACCAAATAAGAGTTGGTAGTAGATGCGGGTATAAATAGAATAAGGGTCAAACATGTTTATTATAAATAGCAGCAGTAACTGCATCCATATTAAAAACTAATCAAAACGCAGCAATTAATAAATGTATGTTTATTCAAAACCGAGCAAAATTTGAAAAGAGCAACATAAAATATCAGGATAAATAGAGTAGAGGTCAAGCCTATTTATTACAAATAGCAGAGGTAATCGTATGCACATTAAAAACTAATCAGAAAATAGCAATAAATGGGCGTGCATTCGAAACCAATCAAAATTGAAAAGAGCAACATAAAATATTTTATAGATCAAAATCTTAATCATTTCTATTACCAAAAGGATACCCGTCTGATCATTGGTTTACAACTACTTCATGCCCTATTAAGAAACATAAATATGTAAAATGATTAAAAAAAACTTAACCAATAATTGTTTGTAGAAGTATCTATCATATATAAGTTCAGCTTTTTTGGTGAATAGGCCGAAACATAACCTGGCTACATGTTGCAATGCAATTTAATAAAGAAGTTGTAATGAACTGCACATGTTGATTTGCTACACAATCAACCTTTGTTATGCCATTATTAAAGACCGTGCTAAATTATAGGCCAATGAATTTTTAAAATTCACTTTTATTATCAACCAATAATTGCTTGTGGAAGTATCTATCCTATATGAGTTCAACTTTTTTGGTGAATAGGCCGAAACATAACCTGGCTACATATTGCAATGCAATTTAATAAAGAAGTTGTAACGAACTGCACATGTTGATTTGTTACACAATCAACCTTTGTTATGCCATAATTAATTAAAGACCGTGCTAAATTATAAGACAATGAAAATGATGTAGGAAAGGAAAAAAAAATGGGGCTATCAATTTTAAAACAAAATAAACCGAATGTGTTAGCTCTTTACATGCAGCACAACAAAGAAAATGCATCTAACTAATTGAGTAGATATTGTGAAGAAGGCTCATGCAAGGTTTTGAGGTTTGTCTATAACTTGCTTTTAATGCCGACGTTCAACTTCAAGCAGCAAGACACCAGTAAAGGATCAATTTAGCTAGGTACTGAAATGGCATGAAAACACAAGGCAACATATGTCTATGTTGCTTTATTGACATATCTATATATTCAGTTAGAAAATCATGTTACAGTATACCTTGTTTAACACCTATGCAAACCTCTCTCATCTATGATCAGAAAACCTTCGTTATTCCCTTAAATAATTGCACAATGAGAACCACATATAATATTCCAATAAATTTTGGAGTATTCTATCATACCTACTCCGATTAAAAAGAAAATTGTCTATGTTGAAAATGAAGGGTAAAAATAAAACTATTGGATAAATAGTACAAAATTACCTTTTGAGATCAGATCCTCTAATCGTCTTTATGAATGAAATTGATTAGCTCAACAGCTGTAGGTTTTGCCTCTTCTTTGGAAATCTACAGGTTTTCAAGCCTAATTCTTCTTCCTACTTCCTGTTGAACCTGAAAAAATATTTCAATTAAACACTCACAAATATACATATCCAATGAAAAATCTAATCATGAAATAAAAGACCCCCCAACATCTAATCCCAATTTGAATGTAGCTTAATGATGCAATCAACTTTACATCCACATCTGAAAGACACATAAGAACCGTCAATTGGGATGTCAGCCGATGCCAGCAAAACAAATAACCCAAGATTTGAACAAATCCGATTAAGTTAAATATCTATAACCCTACAATATTTGAATCCGTAAACTTTCCATCTCATATTATGCTTGATATTTAGAGCTAGCACTTGACTGGATACAACCGTTCGAGCGGGAGAAGAAATCTTTGATGATGAAAGAGGCAAGCGGATCTACCGGAAGGAATTCGAACAGAAATTACGATTGTGTAGAGATGAGGTAGGGTTTAGCAATAGGCGTCGGAGGATAACTGAACATCGATAAATGGGAAGAGGCATAAATTTGAAGTAAAACAATATTTAGGGGATAAAAGGCAGGGAGGGTATAATAAAAAAGACAAAAAAAAAAGATGATGCGCTTGTGACGGTTGAGTTTTAAATTAGCAGAGAAAGCCTCAGAGGACTCCATTGTAAAATCAGTAATTATAATATAGTATAGATTTTGGTTTGCAATTCAGCAATTTCAAATTCAAAATGTTTTCGACTTTCAAATTCAAATTTCTTGAGTTTTTCAATCTCAATTTCTAGCTCATTTAGAATAGACTCAGTTTTCAATAAATTTTGTTTTTCAACAAAAATATTTTTGGAATATTCAGTCGTATTAAAATTTTCAAATTCTTTTTGCAAATAATTGTTTGTGCTTTTAAGCTCTGTCTTGTTCTCTTTTAAAATCAGGATTTCATTTTCAAATTTCTGAATATTTTTATTTTGATGAACAAGATCATTTTTCAAATTTAAACAATTTTATCAATTAGAATTTGAAGACTTCATAACGATTTTGAGTTTTGATTCCAAAAGATTATTTTTGCAGATCAACTCAAGCTTCTCAGATTTTAGAAGTTTATTTTTAGATTTTAGATTCTCAACAGATTTAGTTAAACTATTTAAATGATGAATTAAATCTTTATAAGAAATATTTCCTGTTGAGTCTCCAACTGAATTTCCATCCGTACAACCTGTTAAGTACAAATCTGAAACTAAGTTGACCTTCTGGGGTCTTGAGCTGCTATTGTCAATTTTTCCATACTTTGTATTGAGAGTATTCCAGATTTTCTGCGCAGTTAAACAATGGGCGATAAGGCTATACTGGACATCATCAATATGAGAATATAAAATATGAATAGCACGAGAATTAAACCCAATATCATTTCTACTAACCACATCAAATCCATTAATAACAGTATCCCAACATTTAACATCAACAGATTTTAAATATAACTCCATTTCTAATTTCCAATTTAAAAAATCTATACCATTAAAAACAGATGGAATACGACTGGGCTGACTCTCAGAGGACTGACAACTAGGGATCACCATAACTCTAGAGTTAACAGAATACCTGCTCTGATACCACTTGTTGGATCTAGAATAACCTTAAAGGGGGGGACGAATAAGGTTTTTCATAGTTTTTCGCTGAGTTAAAAATCTGACAAGATATTAAATAAAAACAGATCACAGAATGCAGCAGAAATAAAAAGCAGAAAGGAAATAACAGACAGAGATACCCAGCTTTGGCAAAACCCTCCACTGCTGCATTTCTAAGGTTTCTACTAGGTGTCAATAACAGATCCCGCTTATAGACACTGTAAACTCGCACTCCCTGCTCCTGTACTAACCCTACGCTCAAAAGCCTAAACTGTTCTAAACCCCTACATAAAATTTCCCCTGATTACAACTCTGTAACCAGTAAATCCTAGATTTTACAGACTCTAGCAACTACCAGTCAACACCCTGACTGGTTTCCCTAGATTTTACAGAACCTAGAAACTGTTCGATTCATTTTACCAATAATTTAAAAACAACACAAATTTAAACAAGAAAGAAACAAATGAAACCCTAATTTAAATAGAGTAATAATTTTCCCTTTAAAACAAATAGGCCAACCATCCTTTTTGTTATGCCCGATCCCTTAGCTCCGAAAAAATATGGCGGCGGCTCTGGAGAAAATCCTAGGGTTTCTCTGAGATCCTCTAAATCGAAGCGCAATTGCTTAGTTGATGAAGTTAGGCTCTGGAATTAAACTCTGGTGCTTGAAACTGATGTTCCTTCGCCGTTCGATTTGTGTCTCTCTGTCTGGCGATCGAAATCCTAAACGAATTGTGAGTTATTCAATTTTCTCTCGAATTCTTTTGATTGAACTTGTTGGATTTCGATGCTGTCTGCCAGTGATGAAATGGTGTTATGTATAGGGTGTAGCAACCCTACGATTGAGCTCTGATTTCATGTTAATGATTTTGATCTGATTTGAATGGTTACTTTCCCTTTTTACTGCGTGCTTGAATTTGTGGTCTTGATGAATCAACTTGAATTAGTTGCTGTGAATTTTCCCACTGATTTTTTCGACCTTTGAATTCCTTAATTTGAATTGCTAATTTCTTGGAAACATAAACCACAAACTCGTCTGCCTTGTAAAAGAAAAACCTTGCTTGATTTTCTGAGATATTGTCTTTTAAGTAAAACGATGTTGCTCATTTCTGGAAACCATATTCCTTGCATTTACCTTGATTGCTTTGCTGGAAAGATGTAATTACTTGCCAAAAGTTTTGCTCATTTCCTTAATGATTGATTTCTGGAAACTTAAGCATGATTATCTGGAAACAAACATTGCCAAATTTGCATCTGCACTGATTATCTAGAAATTGATTTGCAAATAAAAACATTCCTGTTTTCTTGCATACTAAAGAAGCTATCAAACTGCTTACTCACAATGAAATTTCATTAATCATGTTGATAAACCCTTTCCTTATTTTCTGGAAATAAAATTGTGATTTCTGTAGTCCATTGAAATGAAACTGTCTCGACTACACTTGCTTGTTCATTGAACTTTGTTGATGTTGTTTGCAACTTGCCTCTTGCTTCACTTGAGCGTGGGTTTATACATGAAATCCATACTGTTTTCCATGACATTGATATCCTTACCACTGTGTTTGTTATTTTGGCACTTGACCTCGGAACCTTTAACTGAATTGTATATTAACTGTCTTGACATTGATGCATTTGAGCTTGAATGGTTGTTCATGCTGCTGCACCCAAACATGTTGCATTTGCACTTGCATTCTCCACTGTGTATACATGCTCCTTTATTTTAAGTATGCTGCTGCCTCATCATGTTGCCATCCTCCATTGTGTATATGTCTCACTCCATTCATGTTGCATGCAGATTTGAAAGAGGAATTGTGCACTTTAGCTACTTCATTTAAAAAAACTGCTGCTTTGCATCACACACACATACACACCATGCAAGTCTTCTTGCTGTGTTGCAGCTGCATATACATGGTCACTGTAATTCACTTGAGCTCAGCACAACCACCATGTTGTTTGTGTGCACATGAGTTGGCACTGTCCATTTACCACTACTGCTGCCATTTACATGTCATTAACCTTGTTTGTGTACTACTGTATATCATCTTGTTTTGATGTGATCACTTGCATTCTAATTGTATACTCCAAATTTGTATTTACCCTTGTCATGACATATGTGTGCTGAACTTGTTCATGTACATGGCTCGACCATTTAGCCTTCATCACCCTTGTTTTGCTGTTTTGGCTTGCTTTCACTATGGCTTGTACTTTGACTTTGTACTTGAACCATGATTTGCCGTGTTGACTTTGTTGACATGTGCACTGAGTCGAGAAGGTCCACGTGGCTACTCCTCAGTTGCTCGTGGATTGGCGAGGCAGTGCCCACGTGTATATTTATACATGTGTGTGTATGCAGCCATCAGAAGAGATTTCCTGTCCCTGCATTGATATATATATATATATATGTTGTTTGTCTTGTGGTATTTATAGTGTATCACTGTGAATATCACAAGCTATCTAGACACAGTCGGATAAATCAGATCGAGTCAGAAAAATGATGCGAGACACACCGAAATTCCGAGGCAAATAAATTTTCAAAATAAAAATTATATTTGTATTATTTCTATTGTAGTGTACTGTGTGTTTGTTTCATGTGACAGGTATGAAGACTGGACTGACGAAGGACTGTGAAGACAGAAGACTGAAAATAAGAAGACTGTCAGTGTGTCTATGTAAATGTATACCAATCTGTGTAAATGAAATTGTATATATGAATGAGATGTATAGACAGAGTGTTATAGTGAGGAGTTGTGTATGAAATGAAAGAATTGTACTTATGTTTGTATTAAACAAATTTAATTGAAACAAAATATTATTTTATTGTGCCTATATTTGTGTTCAAGAATTTTTTTTATCGTATTCAATTTATATACAAGTACAATGTCATGTGAAGAATATATAAATAGTGGAGTTATAAATCTGTACTATTTGAATGTTGAAATAGAATATTGTACTTAAATAAAATACTGTGTGAATATTTGAATGTTTGTACAGTTGAATTTTATTTAAATATAAATATTATATTCCTGTCTGTGATGTGATATAACAGTACGACTACAAACGCATTTATTATAATATTTATTTGGTTGTTATCATCAAACAAAAAATCATATAATTGTGTATACAACACCATTATATACAACACTGGCAAGAAGCATGGCGGGTGATCGCACTGAGCGGATCACTAAAATTTCATTGCCAAACCCGTGGTGATCACGGGTTTGTGTTGTGCCAGAATTTTGGATTTAGCAAGGAGGAGTAAGGGATCAGGCTAAATTTTTATCCTGATCGAACCGTGGTGATCACTCGTATTGTGTTTTCACAAAATTTTACTTTTACCAAGTTTAATTAAGTCGTGAGTTGCGCAAGCAAATTTTGATGATTGGCATGTGTCGTGCAATTTTTTTTGTGTAATCGACACAAGACTTTACCAAATTACCATATTTTGACGTCGTGAGTTGCGCATGCCATTTTTAGTGGTTGGCACGTGCCGCTCAGCTATTTTGAGTATGCAATACTGCTTTTTTTGTATTTTTAACCAAATTCCATATATTTTTTCACAACGAGTTTTCCACATGATCGGATCGATGCGCTCATGGTTTTTGAGCTAATTGGACCAAGCTGATCACGTATTTTTACTTCGCCAAATTTTCTAACCTTATCAACGAAGATTTCAAAAATCATCGTCATTTTTAATCTTTTCGTATCACTTTGCGAATTAAACTGAATCACTTAGCGTTTTCTGACGACATTCTCAAGATTTGAGCACGTCGCTATCTATAACTTTGATGTGTGACTGTTTGACCGAAATATTAGTCAACACAAGCCATAATAATTTAATATTAATAAAACGTTGACACGATTTATGGAAATTAAATCATCTTTATTAGCTATTGTTTTAAATCAGGATATGATTTCATTTAAGAAAATAAATTTGAATTGTCAAACTAGAGTTGTTAGATATGTTATGAAAATTGATTGATGATTGATTTGACAGTTATGTTGTAATGTGATTATATAAATAGTTTAAATTAGAAATGGACACGTTTAAATCATCTTGTATAGATTAATATTTTAAACCGGAATGTGAATCTTATATGTGAAATAATTTCAGTAGATAAGTCTTGAAAATCAATTAGGATATAGAAATCCATATGGAATACATTGACTTGATTACTATTACATATCACTTGACCCAAAAAGTTGTTAATGTTATCGTTTCGAAGAGTTCGGAATCTAAATTCCACTTAGATATTATTTATACGTTGCAAGTCAGAGACTACTGAAGACAACTAAAGATGGAGTTTATGCAAGGGTTATTCTATTTACAAGATAGTGCCTTCGGTTTGTCCAGTCCTCGGACAACTTATATGCACGAATGTCTGACAGAGCATGCCTAGCAGATCACATAAGTTGATATCTTCAAACATATTTACATTGGTTGACGTGTAATTCGTTTATCTTAGCTTTACATCCATGATATTTTTGAGGTCGTCAAGTTGTGATTCAACCGGTTTGTCAATGTGGCATTCAAAGTGAATGAAGATGTGTTACGCCAGAAAGGTAAGTTATGGCCTTAAGCTTCGCAACCCAGAAATGGCAGAAATCAGGTAGGTCGCATGGCTATGTGGTTCGCTCCCATCAGGGTATATCATTACCTGATCTGGTGAAATCAAATACCTCCAGTTGTCCCTTTTTGTATGCTTTTGGTTTGGTTAGCTGGCCCCAAAACGTAGTGATGATATATTCGGTACACTCAATAAAATGAGTGGTCGGTCATGTTTAGCCTGGTTGCAAGATGTTCTTGTGAACCCAGTGTGTTCATCACTGATCGGAAGGTGGTCCCATACCTTGCCATTGTTGGAATCCATTTTCCAATAAGTGCTCGCCGTTTTGTTTCTAAATTATGTAGTGAAATGTGAGATGCAAGCATTTCTCTAGATTCTAAATTATTTTGAAAACCCTACACACCATCATAATATATGATTTGGATATACTAAGTGTCTTGTTTGTCATAAGGGAAAAACTCTTCCATGTTTATGTGCGGCGTGGTCTTATGAGATACTGTAACACACAGTATTTTCTGTGAATATTAAAGTAACGAATTAAAGAATACTTAATTTTAAAAGTTGGAATTAAGTGAAACGGGTTACACCGTTGCGTTCGTCTCAGAATTCTTCTTGAAATAGAGTCCGAGTTTGCGTAAATCGGACACTGTATGAGAAGTTATAAGCCTTATAAGTTTGTATTTGTGTAGGGGAGAATATATATATATATATATATATTGGGTTCAGTACTTCAGAAATAGATCCAGAAAGTCAAAAATGGGTTCGAAATTCAAAATCAACCAAAAATAGGTTGGGCGGGAAAATTCCCGCCAGAGGGTGTCGACCATCCTTAAGGGGTGTCGACATAGGTGTCGATCCCCCCCATAGGGGTGTCGACCCCGGTGTCGACCCCCCTAGATCTGGGTGAAATACTTCGTTTTGTATCTGGCTGACGAGGCAGTGACGAATTTCTGAGTTGTAGGGCTACGTGGCGACTTTTGTTTGGACCGATGACACATTCTCTTGGACTGGATGGTTTGGATGGACCCTATGTTGATCTAAAGGCGCTTAATAATCCTAGACATCTGCATATACACTCATAACCCAACACTAATTCTATTGCTCAAAGGCTATGGCGTCGTCCTGCTGTTCATCCCCAAACTAGCCTAGCCGTCATTCTTTAACCTAAATTCAAGAAGAAAATTAGAGAGCCTCATATCAAATTAGAAGACTAGTTTTGCTACAACAACAATTCAATTATCTTTACTTAATCCTAGCAATGTAAGTTCACGTTATTTTCAGATTTGAATATCTGATTGTAATCTTGACATGTAATAAAATGAATCGAAGTCTATGCCTGATTGTAAGATAATCTTTTCAGATTTATCCCTATCCTTCTATTGAATCTGTGTCTTTACATGACTTAGAGGTTATTTTAATTGATTAAATCAGGCCTATCTTTGTTGTAGATCAGGTTTATAATCCTCTTTGGTTCGTGATGTTATTCTTATGCCTGCGATAATGATTGTATCAGTTTATTCAAGAGTCTATCTTTGTTGGATCTAAATCTCTTGTATCAGGTCTGTTGTTACATGCCTATTTTTATGCCTATTCTTATTTTATGCTCCTTCTCTCTCTCTTCCCCTATTTCTTTTTTCTTTTATGAACCTGGGTAACCTTTGAACCTAGGCTGAAATCGCAAAATATGAACGATTGGAATACGGGGAATATTTTCGGTAAATATTGGACACAATGTATTCGGTGAAATAATTGGGCATAACATATTCGGTGAAATTGTTGGACATAATTTGTAACTTGTGATTTGGGGTATAAATGTTATTGTTGCGAACTTGGGGTAAATTGAAATATAAAATCTGGATTGGGCGAAAACTGTAAATTGGAATATTAAATCTAGATTGGGCATAACTATTGGTTGGGACGCCAAGCATAATGTATATTGCGATTTTGGGGCATGACTATTATTGCAAATATGGGAAGATTGGGTGTAACCTATTTTGAGTAATAACATGTAATTGAATTTGTTGGGCATAACTTGGTAATTGGAACATGGCTAGTTTGGTGAATTTGGGGTAATTAGCATATAAAATCTAGACTTGGACATGTACAGTATATATGTAAATTGGCTAAAGATGAACGTGCCTAACCCGCGGTTAGATTGAGTTGCGGTGTAAGACTTCCCGGAACTGCCCGACACATCCAGCGACCACAACAATATAGATCTAATGTGAAAAGTTAGCGCATTAAGCCCAAAACCCGAGGTTAGAATGAGTTTGCGGTAGAAGTCTGCCCCGAACCGCCCGACACATTCAACAACCGCAAACAACAGTTCTAATATGAGAGGTTGAGGCATTAATGAATGAATTAATGCTAATGAACGGACATGCTAAGAATGGTAGGGTTAAGTTAACACAAGAGGGTAACACTTAACCAATATAACATGATGAACGAGTGGGGTTAAGTTAATGGGAACACTTAACCAATATACACATGATGAACAAGTGATGTTAAGTTAATGGGAAACACTTAACCAATATAACATGAAGAACAAATGAGGTTAAGGTAAGGGGAAACACTTAACCAATATAATATGATGAATGAACGGGGTTAAGTTAATAGATAACACTTAACCAATTACAACATGATGAATGAGAAGGGTTAAGTTAATAAGAAACACTTAACCAACATGACATGACATGTGGATGGGTTAAGTTAACCTGAATGGATGGATAACACTTACCCACTTTGGGGGGTATACGAAAAGACCCTAGGAAACCCTAGTAACGGGGACCCATTTTAGTAGTAACCCACATAGATGTATCACGGTACCCTGAACTAGGCAGGGTGGGGCACGATTACTGGGCTAATTATAAGCGGTCAAAATAGCGGCAGGGGGTACGTTAGTGTAGGTTCTGACGGATTACGGGCGTGCACGTACTCCAGATTGGAAAAAGCAGGCACTGGGTACCAGTAGTTATACACTGTGCATCTTGAATCGTGTCGGGTTGCTATCATAGGGATTGATACACCTTATGGTGGGACCAACACAGGGTATCTACACGCAAGAGAGGGCCGATCGACACAGACACAAGGAAAATTAATACAAGTAAGGAGCCGATCGATAGGGTAGTAAGGGTACATCTTAAATCTTCATGGCAATTAGGCTGATTGAGGTAAGATCCTCATATTAGATGTGCACATGATGGCTACCACAATTTCGGGGTTGGGACCACCTTATTATATAACATAGGATACTAGTCGGGACACTAGTAGGGGATACAGATCCTTTTTCACAGGATACTAGTTGGGACACTAGTAGGGAATACGAATCGTTCTATAAAAGACACTAATTAGGATGCTAGTTGGGCGGTACAGAGAAAATAAGAAATTAGAGAAAGAACCGAAGTGTATTCAGTGTATCTTACCTTGTCATATCTAACGATCATCATTTGTTGTCTTGCTATGCTTATTATCATGGTTATGACTGGTATCCAGTTTATTCATGTAATGATGCTTTTACCTATTTACATGCTGAAAGTCACTGGACTTACCAGGCTTTATGTCTGACTCTGTTTTGTTTCGCTCTCTTTTCTTCAGTTCCCCCCTCCCCCCCAGGTTCATAGGGAGGGAATTTTACCACTTAACTCAGTTTTCTTTCCAAGCTCGAAGATAGACATTGTATTTCTTTGGACTCTCCTTTCCACAGCTATGGCTGGCTCATGCTTTATTAGGGAATATCATTGTGATTTCATGGGTATTGGTGTTTTGGTGCTGGAAAACAATCTTTTACAAGCTGTTTTACCAAGTTGCTGTTTTATCAATAAAGTAAATTTTTATTTATTTTCGGCTATTTAAATTTTGTCTGTTTTGTAATTTATCTGTTCTATACACTTATGATGCTCCACTGAAGTTAATGTATTCCCTTTGTGAGTGACCTTAACAGAGGTGGGGTGTTACACGTGGTATCAGAGCTAAAGGTTACCAGAACAGATAAAAGATTTTTCAAAAGCATATTTTAAAAGGGGTGTTTTCTAAAACATGTTTTATAGAAGCGTTTTTCAAGAGAAAAGTATTGTTTTTAAAAGGCATATTCCCCATAAGCCATATGCGCTATCTTTCGATTCTCTATTTGAATCTCTTCTTCCTTTCTTTTCACCATAGTTTCGTAGGCATACGACACATGTCGAGGGCGAAGTAGTGCCCAACCTCCATCTGTAGCCGCAGTAGTTTCACCTGCGGCTAATTTTCTTTCAAGCCTTATAGGTTGTCGTGCGATGGAGGTAGTTTCGAGAAACTAGTCAGCAAGCTACATAAGGATTGTAAGGATGAGAATAAGGGAGTTTGGTCTAAGGAGCACAAGCCCAAGGATAAGAAGCTTGTTGATATGGCTTAATCCACGCAGAAGGAGTAAGGTGAAAAGAAAGAGGCCAAAATGGAAGAATCACAAACAAGGGATTTGAATATAAGAAGGGTGGAAGAAATAATAGATCCCGCGACAAGAGGAAGTGTATTTTTTGTGGTATAGCGGGTCATATAATTGTAGGAAGAAGAAGACAGGTGGTTGTTTTCAGTATGGTGAAGCAGGACATCTTATCAAGGATTGCCCGAAGGACAAGGACAAGGGGCAAAGGACATAATCTTCGAGAGGGCAATTTCATGCTCTCACTGCTAGTATACCTAAGAGAGGTAGGAACGTTTCTGTTGAAAGTTTAGTTTTTCTTTTCAATCATCTTGTTAGAACTTTGTTTGGTTCTGGCGCTTCACATTCTTTTCTATCTGCTTCCATAGTTGAGTCTCTGCACCTTAGTACTTGTATAGTAGAAGATCCCATTATTCTCTCAAATCCAATTGGTGGTTCGGCTCATTTATATTTGGTTTGCAAGGATTTGAGAATAGCTATATTAAGTATTGAGTTTAAATGTAATGCTTATGTTTTGGTTTCATGGGCTATGGGTTGATTCTAGGCATGGATTGGTTAGCTAGTAATTGTGAAAGGAGGGTAGTTAGACTTTTGACTTGCCTCGGGAATACCCTCGAGATTCCGCGCGATCCTAAACGATCAGTTCGACTTAGCTACCTAGAATCATTTGATGCATCTATCGACGATTTGCGATCTATTGGAGTAGTCCATGAGTACGCAGATGTTTTTGATTAGGTTAGGGTTTTGTCCCCTAAAACGCGAGATAGACTTCTGCATATATCTAGTTGACAATGCAAAGCCAGTTGCATTACCTGTACGACACATGAATCCAAGGGAAAGGAAGGGCTCAACAAGAAGTTAAAGAGTTGCTTGAGAAGGGGTTTATTAGGTGAAGTATTTCTGAATGGGGTGCTCCAGTAGTGTTCGCTATTAAGGAAGATGGTTCACTTCGCCTATGCATGGATTATAGAGAATTAAAAAATCTGACTAAAGAAAAATAGGCACCCACTTCCAAGAATAGATGATTTGTTTGACCAGCTTGTAGGTGCGTCTGTTTTCTCCCAACTAGATTTGGCTACAGAGTTTCATCAGCTAAGAGTAGCTGAGGATAGTATAGACAATACTGCTTTTAGGACCCCTGACGGTTTCTTTGAGTGGCTTGTCATGCCTTTTGGTTTGACGAATGCACCTGCTTGTTTTGTTGACTTGATGAGTAGGGTGTTTAAGGAGTTACTTAATAAGTTTGCAGTAGTCCTTATGGACGATATCTTGATTTTCTCAAAGAACGAGGAAGAATATGCTTTGCATTTAAGAGAAGTCATGGATACACTTCGAGCACATCAACTTAAGGCGAATTTCTCCATAATGTCATTTTTGGAGAGATGAAGTAATGTTTCTAGGACGTGTGGTGTCCAAAAAAGGGATAGCAGTAGATCCCGCAAAATAGTTGCGGAGCAACACTGCAAGGTCCCAAGGAATGCAACAGAAGTGAGAAGCTTTCTTGGACTAGCGGGCTAATATAGGAAGTTCATTAAGAACTTTGCGAAGGTATTAGCCCCACTTACTGGATTAATGAAGAAGAATCTAACCTTTGCTCGGGGTATTGATTGTGATGTCACTTTCCAATGATTGAAGAGGGCTCTTACAACGACCCCAGTTTTGACTTTTACCTTTTGGTAGTAAAAGGTTTACGGTATACAAGGGTGCATGCGGCACGGGACTATGTGCCAATTTGATGTAAGAAGGAAGGTAAGGTCGTCGCGGATGCCTTAAGAAGAAAAAGGTTGACTTCAAGTCCTCTTTATGTGAAAAGAAAAAGTTCAGAATATATATCAACCTTTGATTTAAAAACCTTCAGTTAAGTTAGTAATTGGCGTCGCTAGGAGTAAGACCTACGCTTTTGGATCAAATAGGGACTTCACAAAGAAAAGACTCTCAGATAGTTGACGCAATGGATAAGTTAAGTAGAGAAGAGACCTCTAATCACCTTAATAACTACACCTGGTAACATGGTTAGCATCTGTTTATTTTCAAGAGATAGTTCTTCCACATGAAATACCCTCTAGTGAATTTTGGAAGACCTTTTGGAAGACCTTTTTTAGCATGACACAACAGAAGTTGTAGTGCCGAGTATACTAGAAGGAGAAGGGGTGGAACGAGAGGCGACAGTGAAATGAGTTCCAACTCATATTTTGGAGACATAAATTAAGAATCTACGCAATCGTGAAGTTAAGACAGTCAGAGCACAATAGGGTGAAGCTCAAGAAGATGCGACTTAGAAGGCTGAAGACTAGATACGCACATCATACCCTTTTTGAGGGTATATTCTTGATCTCTCTTTTTCTGTAAAGTTTATTTGCATGCTAGTCTTTATCTTTTAAGTATATCCTCTCGGTCCTATCCTCGATCCTTAGGTAGAATCCAATGGATATAAACATTTGTTTGAGACATGTTATGTTTGGTGGATGCAAGTGGATGTAAGTGTTTGCTAGTGGTTGCTCGTGGATGCTTATATACACACATTAGGCACTAGATCAGTTCAGTCACTTTCATATTCCATATGCATATGTGTATTTGTATATGGATTGAAACTTGATGTGTTATCATATGGATGTTGCATTTGTGTGAATGATTGGGAACTCATGTAGAAGTTATAAAATATGATTAGGAGTAACTGCATACATGATGGACTCATAGCACTGATATAATTCGCATTAAGGAGGTCAACTGAATCAGTAGACCGCCTGATTTTGCATTAGATAAGGGCATGTACACACACTATGCATATGATCATGAAAGCATTAGAAATCTTTTTAAGGACAATGGATGCCTGCGGTTGATGGTTGAGTAGATGGATGTTGGATGTTAGGATACATTCTTCTTAACTTAGAGATTTCGGGACAAAATCCTTTAAAGGAGGGGAGAATGTAACACACCGTATTTTCTGTGAATATTAAAGTAACGAATTAAAGTATACTTAATTTTAAAAGTAGGAATTAAGCAAAATGGGTTACGCCATTGTGTTCGTCTCGGAATTTTGCTTGAAATAGAGTCCGAGTTTGCGTAAATCGGACACTGTATGAAGAAGTTATAAGCCTTAGAAGTTTGTATATGTGTAGGGGAGAATATATATATATATATATATATATTGGGTTCAGTACTTCAGAAATAGGTCCAGAAAGTCAAAAATGGGTTCGAAATTCAAAATCAGCCAAAGACATGCTGGGCGGGAAAATTCCCACCAGAGGGTGTCGACCCCCCTTAAGGGGTGTCGACATAGGTGTCGACCCAGGGGTGTCGACCTCAAGGTCGACCCCTCCAGATCTGGGTGAAATACTTCGTTTTGTATCTGGCTGACGAGGCAGTGACGAATTTCTGAGTCGTAGGGCTACGTGGCGACTTCTGTTTGGCCTGATGATGCATTCTCTTGGACTGGATGGTTTGGATGGACCGTATGTTGATCTAAATGCTCTTAATAATCCTAGACATCTATATATAGACTCATAACTCAACCCTAATTCTACTGCTCAAAGGCTATGGCGCCGTCATGCTGTTCATCCCCAAACTGGCCTAGCCGTCATTCTTTAACCCAAACTCAAGAAGAAAATTAGAGAGACTCAAATCAAATTAGAAGACAAGTTTTGCTACAACAACGATTCAATTATCTTTTCTTAATCCTAGCAATGTAAGTTCACGTTATTTTCAGATTTGAATACCTAATTGTAATCTGGACATGTAATAAAATGAATCGAAGTCTATGCCTGATTGTAAGATAATCTTTTCAGATTTATCACAATCCTTCTATTAAATCTATTTCTTTACATGCCTTAGAGATTATTTTTATTGATTAAATCAGGCCTATCTTTGTTGTACATAAGTTTTATAATCCTCTTTGGTTCGTGATGTTATTCTTGTGCCTGCGATAATGATTGTATCAGTTTATTCAAGAATCTATCTTTGTTGGATCTAAATCTCTTGTATTAGGTCTGTTTTTACATGCCTATTTTTATGCCTATTCTTATTTTATTCTCCTTCTCTCTCTCTTCCCCTATTTCCTTTTTCTTTTATGAACTTGGGTTACCTTCGAACCTAGGCTGAAATCGTGAAATAAGAACGATTGGGATACGGGGAATATTTTGGGTAAATATTGGACACAATGTATTCGGTGAAATAATTGGGCATAACATATTCGGTGAAATTGTTGGACATAATTTGTAACTTGTGATTTGGGATATGAATGTTATTGTTGCGAACTTGGGGTAAATTGTAATATTAAATCTAGATTAGGCGAAAACTGTAAATTGGAATATTAAATCTAGATTGGGCATAACTGTTGGTTGGGTCGCCAAGCATAATGTATATTGCGATTTTGGGGCATGAGTATTATTGAAAATATGGTAAGATTGGGTGTAACCTATTTTGAGTAATAACTTGTAATTGAATTTGTTGGGCATAACTTGGGAATTGGAACATGACTAGTTTGGTGAATTTGGGATAATTAACATATAAAACCTAGACTTGGACATGTATAGTATGTATGTAAATTAGCTAAAAATGACGTGCCTAACCCGAGGTTAGATTGAGTTGCGGTGTAAGACTGGCCGGAACCGCTCGACACATCCAACGACCACAACAATACAAATCTAATGTGAGAGGTTAGCGCATTAAGCCCAAAACCCGAGGTTAGAATGAGTTTGCGGTAGAAGTCTGCCTGGAACCGCCCGGCACATCCAGCAACCGCAGACAACAGTTCTAATGTGAGAGGTTTAGGCCTTAATGAATGAATTAATGCTAATGAACGGACATGCTAAGAATGGTTGGGTTAAGTTAAGACAGGAGGGTAACACTTAACCAATATAACATGATGAACGAGTGGGGTTGAGTTAATGGGCAACACTTAACCAATATAACATGATACGAGTGGGGTTAAGTTTATGGGAAACACTTAACCAATATAACATGATGAACGAATGGGGTTAAGCTTAGGGGAAACATTTAACCAATATAATATGATGAATGAATAGGGTTAAGTTAATAGAAAACACTTAACCAATTACAACATGATGAATGAGAAGGGTTAAGTTAATAAGAAACACTTAACCAACATGACATGACGTGTGGATGGGTTAAGTTAACCTGAATAGATGGATAACACTTAGCCAATTTGGGGGGATACGAATAGACCCTATGAAACCCTAGTAACGGGGACTCATTTCAATAGTAACCCACATAGATGTATCACGGTACCCTAAATGTAACGACCCGCGTTCTACGCATCATAGGATCGTAGGATATTTATTTCTTTCACATACGAAGTCGTATGGTCATGTAACCTTGGGAGACGACTATTGGGGTCATTTCCCATGTTCATGATTTTTCCCGATTTTTAAATGACCATTTTACCCCTAGTTGGCACTGTTTTGGCCATAACTTTTGACTGGAAAGGAATTTTGACCTGAAACCACTTCCATTGGCTTCGGATGATGGTTTCTCTTTCCGTAAAGTGGTCACATTAGCCAAACGGACTTACCGTTTGGGAGGTATGGCTGAAACAAGTTTCAGATGGAGAAAAACAGCTTAGTTGGGCTTAACCGGGTGATTAGCAGCTAGGCCCAAGGGGAATTTCGGGTTTAGGGGTATAGGAGGTCTGATTAGGGTTAGGTTATCATTCTCATTTCAGTTTTGAGCCGCCACAAACCTTCTTGACACCTTAGTAATGGCTTCCTACATCTAAAACACCCCAAATCACTCTCTAATTGAAGATTAGGCTTAGCAACACCAAATTAAGGAGAAAAAGCACCAAAGCAAGGTTGGAACTGCTGTTAGACATCAGTATTCACCCCGAATCAGAGGAGTTTCAGTTCTGAGAATTTCATTTGTGGCCAAGGTGAGTGATAACATCATTTTGACACTAATTACGGTAATTAAGGGTAATTAGTGAAGATTAGCGAATTTATACGTAAATAAATTCTGGAAAAATTCTTAAAATTCTAAAATAATGTTTTAAGGCTCTGTTAGAAATTTGGGTTAATTTCGATGTGTTTTGCTAATTGTATGCTTAAACATGATTAAGAAGGATTATAGGAAAATGTGAGGTTTTAACCACTTTTGATCCATTTTGGTTCATTTGAATTGTTGTTATGGTGTTTGCAATTGATGTTATATGTTGCTGTGACAGTTTGACATGAATTATGATTGATTAGAATAGTTAGATTTGTCAAAAACGTCGTCGAATGGCGTAGAAAGCTCGCTGGAAAGTTGCAGAAGTGTGCAGGCTCCGAACCGGCTCGGATCGGAGAAAGGGGTCGGATCGGACTAGGGAACTGACCAAGGGAATCCGAACTGGATGAGGACTTGCCACTGGAAGAAGTTTGGCAGGAAGGAAGGCCATTGCTCAGAGTTGGAGTTGGACAGGAGATCGGATCGGAGCGGTGGAGCGGATCGGATCGGAGTAAGCTAGGGAACGGAGCGGATCGGATCGGAAGAGAGATTGGAGGCCAGATCGGATCGACTTGGAGATGCAGGGCTCGGATCGGAAGCAAAGAAGAAATAAGCTAGGGACTGGAGCGCTGGAGAGAAGGACACCCGACCCGACCTGGAGGAGGACCCCGACCCGACCCGGAGCGAAGTAACCGACCCGAATCGAATGAAAGAAGGCAAGGAGAAGGACCCGAACCCAGAGGAAGGTGGCACTCCGAACCGAACCGAGCATGGGTGACCGAACCGAACCGAGCATGGGTGACCGAACCGAACCAAACTAGATGAGGAGCACCGAACCGAACCGTCTGTGGGCTATTACTACTACGCGATGACTCTTCTGAAGACCCACTCCAATTCGACCAAACCCGAGATGCAAAGGAAGTCCAAAAGAGAAGTTAGAGCTTAAGATTCAGATGGGAGTCAACGAGTTCACTTCATGATTGGACTTTGCTGCGGGACGCGTGCTAAGGAGTTATCGACACCTATAGCTTTGGACCACTATGGTAGGAGGTACGAAGGCGGATTCAGGGCCATTATGGCATTGGTAGAACCAAGGGCTATGACCAATGAAGTGGGTCATTGAAATGTTTGGTCATGACTCCAAGTGTTTGGCTTGGTCACAGCAGGGTTTCTACAAGTCGGGATTCGTCGTTGCCTCAGTTTGTCTAGTGTGCCAAAGTGGTAGATGTCGTACGCTTTACGCACTGAGTGAGAGATGCGAGGATGGTTGCTATGGATGATTTGTTTGCTATCATTTTGACATGCACACCCCACCCCCGTATTCTTACGCTATTTATTATGGCACCTTGGAGTATTGTACGGTATGTGGTACTAACTCTTTGGTTGCAGGTCCAGGTTCAGGTATGGTTTAGTATACCTGTTATTATTCTGTTTAGATGCTTATCGCTCATACCAGGCTTTATGTCTGACCCAGAGTTTTATGTCTCCTCTTATTACTCTGGGTGCTCACACGAGCAGACTAGAGACAGGTTAGCTGGTGATGCACGGGTAGATGATCCGGAGACGAGCAGGAGGCTTCCACGTAATATATATAGTATTCTCCCTGTGCTGTTGAAGATCACTGCTTGGGCATTGTTGGTGTATCTTCTATTTTAGCTTTCTTTTGTTTAGAGACAGTAAATTTGGAGAGTTGTAATAAGCTGTATTTGGATTTCCGCTGCTTTGAGATTGATGTTGGTTTTAGTTATCAGCTTATGCACTGTCTCGCCTGTTTTGTGTCAAGTATATTATTATTATATTTTATTCCATGCGCTGTGAGACATTCTACAGGTTTCTGGATTAGTTCATTCCCTTCTTTTCTTTCTTATGACGACCGTCTTGTGCTAGTCGGGCATGTGTACAGCGCACTTCTGGAGGAAATGCAGGCTGGTGCGAGGCGGGCCGTCACACTAAACTAGGCAGGGTAGGGCACGATTACTGGGCTGATTATAAGCGGTCAAAATAGCGACAGGGGCTACATCAGTGTAGGTTCCGACGGATTATGAGCGTCCACGTACTCCGGAGTGGAAAAAGCAGGCACTAGGTACTAGTAGTTATACACTGTGCATCTTGAATCGTGTCGGGTTGCTATCATAGGGATTGATACACCTTATGGTGGGACCAGCACAGGGTATCTACATGCAAGAGAGGGACGAATGACACATACACAAGGAAAATTAATACAAGTAGGGAGCTAACCGATAGGGTGGCAAGGGTACATCTAACATCTTCATGGCAATTAGGCTAATTGAGGTAAGATCCTCATACTAGATGTACACCTGAAGGCTACCAAAATTTCGAGGTTGGGATCACCTTATTATATAACATAGGATACTAGTTGGGACACTTGTAGGGGATACAGATCGTTTTTCACAGGATACTAGTTGGGACACTAGTAGGGAATACGGATCGTTCCATAAAAGACACTAGTCAGGTTGCTAGTTGGGTGGTGCAAAGAAAATAGGAAATCAGAGAAAGAACCAAAGCGCATTCAGTGTATCTTACCTTGTCATATCTGACGATCATCATTTGTTGTCTTGCTATGCTTATTATCATGGTTATGACTGGTATCCAGTTTATTCATGTCATGATGCTTTTACCTATTTACATGGTGAAAGTCACTGGACTTACCAGGCTTTATGTCTAACTCTGTTTTGTTTCACTTTCTTTTCTTCCATTCCCCCCCCCCCCAGGTTCACAAGGAGGGAATATTTCCACTTAGCTCAGTTTTCTTTCCAAGCTCGAAGATAGACGATGTATTGCTTTGGACTCTTCTTTCCACAGTTATGGCTGGCTCATGCTTTATTGGGGAATATCATTGTCATTTCATGCTTCTTTATTTTGTTAAACAAGATAGATGCTTTGTTGTAATGGGTACTGGTGTTGGAAAACAATCTTTGTACAAGCTGTTTTACCAAGTTGCTGTTTTATCAATAAAGTAAAGTTTTATTTATTTTCCTCTGTTTAAATTTTGTCTGTTTTGTAATTTATCTGTTCTAATACACTTATGACGCTCCACTGAAGTTAATGCATTCCCTTTGTGAGTGACCTTAACGGAGGTGGGGTGTTACAAATACCCTTTATTTCTCAAACTGTTTTAAATCGTTTACTCACACCAGTCCCATGACTGTCCTAGAGTTTATTTTTCTTTGTTTTGCCTAAACTCTTGGGTGCCCAAATTTGTATGGGCAGTCAAGTATTTCAAGATTTTACAGATACACTTGTAGAAGCTTGGAGCAAGAGGCTTCAACATTAGATGTATAGAGTTTATTGTCGTTGTGTTGTATATGTGTTATACTCAAATGATCTATGTAAGTACAAATACAATTTTGTATTTCAGGAATTGTTATATAATATATTTTATTCTTTCTTTTTCTTCTATACTAACTTTTCTTTCTTTCTATTTATCACCCTCTAACTTCATTCTGTTAATGATACGGTATATTTTTCGGTGCATGGTTAGTCGACAAGATATTTGTGTCGATGATCAGGATTGGAAATTGGTCAATTCGTTATTGTGGTACCAGAGCTTAAGGTTAAGTGATAATCTTAGCTCTATGACATAACTCGATGGAGATGGAGTTAGTAATATCCTTGATTAAGTTTGAGTGTGTTGGCTAGCTTTTGGACCAGACCACCAAGACTCATACACAAGTCCAATACGAAGTCTCGCTCCTAGAACCATCTAAACCCGTTCATGGTCACCATGTTGCCTTTGACTCGTGGTGCTGCTACCACGACCCCCACTCGTGATGCCCTATCACGATCTGATTCATCTCCACGACCCGACCTCGTTGCCAAAGAATAAAGGGCGCAACCGAGTTTTCTACGATCCGAGATTGAAGGGTCTTGCAACACCTGTCCATAACCTCCATTTGGCTACTTCTCCCTTAAGCCACGAACCAGCCCGAGATTCTCGGTATTTTTGCCACGTGTGACCACGAACCGCCTGCAGATATCACCTATAAATAGCCCTACACTTGACATTTTTTAGGATCTTTTTGGCAATTCTGAGTGTTGTTATCACCATTGTTGCGTCTCCATTATTTCTGATCAGTGTTATTACAAAATTTTTGAGTGAATTATCATTGTAATTTTGAGATTGAGACAAATCATTGATTGTACTTGCATTCTACGTGTAATCAAAAAGATATAAATTGGACGTAGGCTCGTTAACGCCGAAACACTATAAATCTCGTGTGTTCTCCGCTTTTTCTTCATCTTTTGATATAATTCTCTGCAAATCTGAACTATTTGGGTGTTAGATTCAAATTTAGATCTAACATTTTTGGTGCTTTCACCGAGAAAGAAGTCTCAACATATTGGATTGTTACTCTATTTTGTGGATATTCAAGTCAGATGAAAACAGTCCAAAACCCCACTATTTCGATTTTTGAAGATTTCAGCAAAGCCCAAATATCATGGCTGGAAAGAAGTCTAAGGAAGTACGAGTTTCGCAAGCAAATGAAGCTGCAAACGAAGCCATTGAAGAAAGTGTGCATGAGTAGGCCGAGGAGGAGCTTTCGGTTCGTGATGGCGTGGGGGCGACCCGACCCGAGGGGGGCGTTACGACCCGCCTCCAGAATGCTTCCATAAGCTGCCATGCAGGAACTTCCATGAGGCAAGTCCAGAGGAATGTCATGAATCAAGATCCCGATGAGGGAGTCATGAACCGCGTGCCAGAAGGGACTATGAAACGCTCTGTCCACAGGACCACATCTCGACCTGGAAAGGAAATTATGGCTCATTCTGCTCGCGCTGGTGCATCTGCTCGACCTGGCTCGGGTTTTTTACGTATAAGAGAGAATGTTGGTGATCAGTTCAACCCTACTGCCCCGGCTACTGAGGGAGATCTCTCTCGCATCATTGAAATGTTGGATAGGACAAACGATGAATTAGCCACACAAAGGCAAGAGAGCTCTGTATTACGACAGAACCTGACCGCTATGAATAGGCGTATTGATGATCTTCTGAGGCAAAGGACACCTCCGCCATCTCGACCACTTACCCAAAATACTCTTCTTCATCAGGGGAATCTCCAAGACCTCTATGGCGACCATTGGAAAGGGATGAAAATATAGAACAACTTTGATTTGGATCGCTTCCCTCCCGAGAAGAAGCTGCACTGAACCTAGGACCTGTCGACCATAATCTGAATAACCCGGCAGCACTCCCTAGAACGCAGATAGTTAATGAGCCTGCTGAGAATCGACCACCGCAACCCTTTCGCCGTGTGATTGACCATGGTAACAGGGGACAAAGGAGCTCTATTTATGTTCCACACTTTGTGGCGGCCCGCCAAAGGAACAATCGAGGGCCCCGCAGAGCCAGGAGTGCCGATCCAGAATCTACGGTGACGCATGCAGAGGTTGAAGCAATGATTAGGCAGATCATGGTGGACAACCGTGGACAGAGATACGAAGATAGCGTGCTCATATGCCCTTTACCAACGACATATTGGAGGTTACATTCCCGAGGCATTTTAATATGCCTACTATGAATCGTTATGCCGGAAGTACAGATTCAGTCCAACACCTGATGAGATACTCATGATCCATGAATGTCGCTGCAACCTCCGATGCCGTAAAGTTTAAAGAGTTCTCGATATTCTTGGAAGATGTGGCATTGCTATGGATTACCCGCCTGCCAGCACAATCGATATCCAGTTTCAGGTAACTAAGTGAAAGATTTATAAACCAATTTCGGCTTCACGCTTAGAGATCTAAAAATGTCATGGAGTTATCCCTTATTAAACAATGTCCTGACGATACTCTGAGGTCGTACCTGGATCGTTTCAACCTAGCTGCCACAGAGGTCAGAGACCCTACGAACAGACTGCCTTGATGGCCTTAATTGATGGGGTAGACAAAGATACCGAAATCGGAAGGTACCTAGCTGGCAAGCCGCCACTGACTAGAGAGATATTTTATGAAAAAGCTAATATTCTCCTGCGTCAGCAAGAAATATATGCCAACCGGAAAAGGAAGGCTGCCGACAGAGAAGATATACAGAGTAATGTCTCCATTAAGCAGACAAGAGACAACTCAGGGAAAGTCGAGGTAAATGTCAGAAATAAAAATGGTCGCTAGTCGGGAAATAACAGTTGGAAGAGGAACCGGGGGAATGATTCCCAAAGAAGGCCTCAATCCAGGCCATTTCAGAACTTCACACCATTAAATGATACACTAGAGAACATCTTTATGGATACTTATAATGTTCTCCAGTACAAGAAGCCTCCCCCGAGGGATTCGACGGAGAAAGAAGGCGATACTGGAAAGTTCTGCCTCTTCCACCAAATTCATGGTCACTCCACTAACGAATGTCGCTATTTGAGAGATGTGCTTGAAAGGATACTCCGAGAAGGAAAACTAGATGAATATAAGGTGGCTCCAAAAGATAGGGGACAATCTGGATATGCCCCGAACCAAAGTCAACCCGTTGCTAGACCTACCCCTCAGCAGAAAGGGAAGAATATTGTAATCAACACCATAGTCTGAGGTCTCCATCTGGCAGGACACAGCTTCAGGGCAATGGAGCAGTATGTCAACGCGGCAAAACAACATCTTGAAGTTGGAGAATGCAGTCACCCTGACGATTCTGCTCCAATCAAACAACAAAAGACAATGTCCGATGATGTTATATTCCGCAGTAGAGAAAGTATTGGAGTTCATTCCGCAACTGAAGACCCATTAGTGATCACAGTCACTATTGGTCCGGCTATAGTCCATAAATTTTTGGTTGATAATAGTTCGGTTAACATTCTGTTCAAGAAAACATTTGATCAAATGAAACTTGAACCAAAGGATTTGAAGCCCTGCGAGGGATGGGTACGCGGGTTTAACAGAGCCTCAACTTCTCCAATAGGATATGTGGAAATGTCGGTCACCCTTGGGGAAAGAGAACGCTGGAGAGTCAGACTCCTTCCTTTTGTGGTTTTGGATATTGAGTCGTCATACAATTCCTTTTTGGGCCGACCGGCGCTAACAGAGTTCAGGGCTTGCATTACCCCCTGGTGCTTGTTATTGAAGTTCCCGATAGATGCCGGTGTAGGAATAATCAGAAGAGATCAAGTCGTTCCACGAGCATGCTACATAGCAGTATTCAAGTTGTTGCGTAAAGGAAGAGATATAGAAACAAAAGGCACCACCTCCCCCCAAGGGAGGAAACATCATAGCAACTAAAGAAGATAACTCTGGGAGAGTTGCCCAGAGAACTGCCCGAGGACATAGATCCCAAAGACGACGAAGAGCCTAGGGGAAGAATGGCGACTCCCAACGAAACGACTGTGGATGTACCAATCGATGATAGGGACCCAGAGAAGGTCCTGAACATTGGATCTCAATTGGATCCCCTTCGAGTAAGATATCTGATGAATTTCTTGAAGGCTAATTTGAAAGTGTTTGCCTGGACCCACACTGACATGTGCAGAATATCCCCTCGATTATGAGTAATTCATTAAGCATTAATCTGAAGCATCCACCTGTCAGACAGAAAAGGTGAATGTTTGGCCCGGAAACGTCCGCTGCCTTGAAGGAAGAAGCAGAGAAGCTGAGAAGTAATGGGTTTATTTGAGACTTAACATACCCAGAATGGATCTCAAACCCGGTTTGGTGAAGAAAGCTAACGGGAAGTGGCACACCTATATTGCCTTCTCAGATTTAAACAAAGCTTGCCCGAAAGACAGTTTTCCGCTACCAAGAATTGATCAACTGGTGGATTCAACGGCAGTCATGAGCTCCTCTCCTTCATGGATGCCTACTCAGGATATAACAAAATTCCTATGCATGTTCCGGACCAAGAGCATACCAGCTTCATCACAGATCTTGGTTTATATTGCTATGTCGTGATGCCATTTGGTTTGAAGAACGTCGGCGCTACCTACCAGTGGCTGGTGAATAGGATGTTCTACAACCAAATCGGGAAGACAATGGAGGTATATGTTGATGACATGTTAGTAAAGTCCAGACAATCGTCCAACCACACTGCTGACTTAGCAGAAATGTTTGATATCCTCCGAAGATACAGGATGAAACTCAACCCTATGAAGTGTTCATTTGGGGTCGCCTCTGGAAAGTTCTTAGGATTTATTATCAGTTTGCGTGGAATTGAAATCAATCCCAACCAAATTACAGCAATCAGAAACATTCAGAAACCAAGACAAATCAAAGATGTGCAAAGCCTCGCAGGAAAAGTAGCTGGATTGAGTAGGTTCATCTCCAAGTCTACGGACAAGTGTACTCTGTTCTTTGAATTGATAAAACGAGGAAAACGACATTTCGAATGGACTCCTGATTGCGTAGAAGCATTCCAAAACCTTCTGAACCACCTTAAGAGACCCCCGATACTGTCCAAACCGACCGACCATGAGGACTTGTTTGTGTACTTGGCCGTATCGTATCATGCGATAAGTTCAGCTTTGGTAAGGGAAGAAGATAAAGTTCAGAGGCCAGTGTACTATGTGAGTTAGAAGTTGGCGGTAGCCGAGCGAAACTACCCAAGAATAGAAAAGCTCGTGTATATTTTACTGATCGCTTCCTGGAAACTTCGCCACTATTTTCAGGCTCATCCCATTACCGTGTACGCTGACCACCCGCTCAGACAAGTTTTACAAAGGCCAGAGGCATCAGGAAGACTACTCAAGTGGAACATTGAGTTGAGTCAGTTTGATTTGAATTTTCAGCCTCGAACGATCAATAAGAGGGCAAGCATTGGCAGATTTTATAGCAGAATTCACTATCCCAAGGGATGATGTACTGAGTGGAGAAGCTGATCTTTTGAAATAACTCCTTGACCCCAACGCCTGGAAATTATATACTGATGGCACCAAGAATGATAAACGATCTGGTGCTGGAGTTGTGCTTGTAACTCCTGAAGACCGATCAATATACTACGCCCTCAGATTAGAGTTCCATGCCACGAATAGTGATTCTGAGTATGAAGCCCTGATTGCTGGGCTGAATCTTGCAAAGGAGTTGGAGATAACGAAGCTATATATCTTTTGCGACTCCAAGTTAGTTGTGAACCAGGTTAGTGAGAAATTTCGGGCCAAGAGTCCAAGACTGGTATCATATTTGAAAGAAGTGAGGAAACTATTGGAAAACCATGATCATTACAGCATATCCTATATCCCTGAGAGGAAAATCAAAAAGCAGACAAGTTGGCAAAGATAGCTAGTTCCGACTGTTCTAAAGACACTGAGCTAGTCCCAATTGAAATATTGCACTCTCCAAACGTTGATCATATGGAAATTGATCCCGTCTTGAAAATTGAACCAGAAAGGGAGTCATGGATGACACCCTTGAAGAACTTTCTGATGAATGGAACGCTTCCGACCAAGAAGAGCGAGAGGCATGCTATTATCCGCAAAGCCTCCAGATATATCATGCAAGGCGAAATCCTATATAGACAAGGATTCTCGATGCCTCTCCTCCGGTGCATAGCCCATGATGACATCAAGCGTGTACTGAAAGAAGTGCACGAAGGCGAATGTGGTGACCATTCTGGAGGACAAACGCCGGCAAAGAAGATACTGCGGTATGGCAATTTCTGGCCCACCGTAAACAAAGACGCAGATAAATATGCACGGCGATGTGATGCATGTCAAAGATTTTCCAAGATCCCTAGGGCACTCCCTAGCCAGTTGAGGACGATGATGAGCCCGTGGCCTTTCGCTGTATGGAGAATTGACATTATTGGAAGCCTCCTCATAGCGAAAGGGGGAGCAAAGTTCGCCATTGTGGCCGTGGATTACTTTACAAAGTGGTTTGAAGTGGAACCCTTGGCTACGATCACAACCAAGCGAGTAATTAACTTCATCGTCGGAAATATCATATGCCGATTCGGGATTCCAAAGGTTGTTATTACAGATAATGGAACCTAATTTGATAGCACTGAATTAGAGACTTTTGCCAGATGTACCACATCGAGAAGAGGTACACCTCTATGGCACATCCACAATCGAACGGACAGGTCGAAGCGGCAAATAAAGTGATTAAATCAATTCTGAAGAAAAGATTAAAGCGGGCCAAAGCCATGTGGGTCAATGATCTACCCTTGGCTCTATGGGCCTACAGGACAACCAACAAGTCGACGACGGGTCACACGCCTTTCTCCCCTCCCTTTCGGAGTAGAAGCATTTATCCCGATCGAATTAGAAGTACCCTCTCACAGAACCACTTGTTATGACCCAATGACCAACAACGAATTGCTCCTTGAATCTCTGGATATGGTTGAAGAGAAGAGGGATGAAGACGACCTATGCTTATTGAGCCATAAGCAACAGGCAGCCCAATACTATAACAAAAAGGTTCGAGCCCGGAGACCTAGTCCCGAAGCGTGTTTTTCCACCCCCAGTACATCTAGGCCCAAAGTGGGAAGGACCGTACGCCATCCTCTGGAGGCTTGATAACGGAACTTTCAAGCTAGCGTTCATAGATGGAGATGAAATCCCCAGAGTGTAGAATGCCCAACATCTGCTGCATTACTTGACATAAAATTGTCAATGTTTTTTTTTGTTTTTAGGACCATGTAAAAAGGCGCGACTTGCCAAGAACAGTCTGGTTATTTAAACAAGAGATTATAAAGTGGACGTAGGTCATGATTCGAACGAACCACTATAAACATATCGTGTATCATTTACTTTTACTGTACTGCATATGTATTTTGCTACTTTTCATTCGTGTGAGCTGTCACCATTATTAAATATTATGGAATCTTGCGACGATCTTGAAATAGGTAATTCAAGGAATTCAAGGCTCAAATGATCTGAGTCCAAGTGTATAGTGAAATAAATGACACTACTGTCAATGCTCCGGTTCTCATGATTAGAGAAGGAGTACGAAGGACAAAGAATTGTCCGCAAGACGTGAGGGTGCACCATGATTAAAAGACCGTCTCGATATCACTCTACCCTTGACATCCGACAAGAGAGTATAAAGGTGCTAGAGACTTAACACCACAGAAGAATTCTTACCCCGCTGAAGGATCGGGGAGCAAATTGAAATCTGAATCCAAACCCCTCGTCTCTGAAATTGAGGGGGCAGCGTACATATGACTCTAATCAATCCTCAATAGGCCTTGACCAGGCATCATGTTGACGATTGATTCGGTGCATATCATTACAAATTTAAGTGTTTAAGTGTAGTGTAAGGAATTTTTAATGTTAACTACTTATGACTTTAACTTAGTTGCGATTATATCTAATATCTATGTCTTAGGATGATAAATTTGCAGAATATGATAAGTTTGTAAATGATAAACTCGCAGGTACGCAACGATGCAAAATAAACAGGTTTTCATTCACTAAGTTTGAACTTACAAAATAAAGTTAAGCAAAAGGCGAGGGCCATACTCACAGCTACATCATAAGGCCAGTAGAAATGCTAAAAAGAAAGATATAACTAAACTAGCACTATTGGGGCTTTGGGGACGACCTCATCTTCCTCTCCTTCTCTTTCTTCTCCGTTTCCTCCTTACCGACATCAGTTTTATCATGTTTCCTCTTCTTCTTGTCAGAAGGAGGATCCACTGCAAGATTGCCCGGATGGGCTGCAAGCTGTGTGGTTATCGATTTACCGGATAACTTTATGACCATCCCGGAGCCGGGAGAAGCTACAGAGATCGATGGAACATCTAGTGGTTGTTGTTTCTCTATTTTCAAGGCCAACTGCTTATCCCTCTTTGCCTTGATTTTAGCCAGAGTCTCGCTGTCATCACGATTGGTATCCCCTATGATGTCCACATCCTCCTCTTCATCTTCATGGCCATCGTTGGTATTGTCAGTAGCTCCAATAATTTCAGCATCTTTTGGAGCATCTATACTTGATACCCCAGTAGCCTCCATAGTTGTTTTTCCCTCGGTTTGCTTAGGATCTTCGGGGATAATCTCAGTAGCTGGGGGCATGTTGACCTTTTCGACCTCAGCCCGCATTTCTGTAATCCCCTTGTTGGACTTGACACCTATATTTTGAGAAGCAATAGTTATTAGTTTGGGAGAAAGTGTGGCCTCTTCAATTGATTGCTCCACAATATGACGAAAGTTATAATAGCTTTGACAAATTGTGGAGAAAATGTGGAAATACCTTCCGTTGATTCTACGGCCGACGCTGCGGTGGAAGCCCCAATAGCTGGGAGAACTGGGGCTTTGGAGATCAAGGGATCATCTGACTGTATTCCTCAACTTCAGAAGTTTTGGGTTCCAGTGCTGAGCTGGAACCCTCATCGATTTTAGATTTGCCCTTGAGATCATATTTCTCTTTCCCCATGGCCTCTTGAATCATATGTCTACCCTCTGCTAAAGCCTCAGCCTCTCCGCCCATGAGGAAAGTATCCATAAGTTGGTCTTTGTCAATCTCCTCAACCTTCAATCGCTATTTTTCTCCCTCAACTATCATATCCTAGACATTAACTAAAGTGATGTTATAATCCTGGATCCAAGAGATGTCTCGGGTTCGAATAACCTGAGCGAAAAAGTCCATAAGCAGCGCCTCAAATCCTTCTATCTCGTTCTTGTCTATGGCAAGATTAGCAGTAGCGGTGGAGGCCGACTCAAGGGCTGTGTTGGCGTTACTTTCGGCCAGAGCTGCCCACTCCTCAGCATGAGTGAGCCTGTCATTTAAGCTTGCATTTTCCTTCTTAGCAAGAGCGAGACTGTCTTTTAAACTCACCCTCTTCTTTTCCCAAGCAGCTTTCTCGATAGCAAAATGGTCCTGTGCCACTTTCAATTCAATGTTGGTAGTCTTGAGATTTTCAATTTCCTTTTTTAAGGACACATGCTCTTGGCTATGAGAATCGAGCTCAAGATGGAATCTTTTCTTGGCATCCTCCAGCTCAATCTTTTAGTTTCCTCATCTCGCTTGGCTAAAGCAAGTTGAGCTTGTGCATCCTTGAGCTCCTTTTCTATTTTACCCCTGGCCCTAGCATCATTATCTGTTTTTACTCTGGCCCTGGCTACCTTTGTCTCTAGAGTACGGATGACATCGGAAAGATTCTTGGTATGTTTCTTCATTAACTTATATTGCTTGGCTACATGGGCGATGTACCCCACAACTTTGACATCCCAGTCCTCATGAATTGGTTCTAAGTCTAGGACGAAAACCATTTTCTCAGAATAAATCTCGGGAAATTGTTTCCGCAAGCGCTCCAGTTTTTCCTTATTGGCAGGAGCCAAGGCCACCTCTTATGTGGTAGAGGATTCTAAACGTCGCTGACCCGAAGAAACAAGAGCCGTTTTCTCTTGCTCTTTGCCTTTGCTTGGTTCCTTCTGTTTTTCCTTGGGTTTGTGATGCTTTTTAGAAGATTTGCTTTGGGGAGGTTAGCCTTTCGGAGGAGTTGGAGCCTAGGGAATCTCTTTACCCCTAGTATGTGGAATTTGGCGACTATGGGACTTCCCGGGATCCTGATTAGAAAGAGAGCGAGAGCGCGGGGAATGAGGCTGATAAGAATCATGGTGTCTCTAGCTATCCGCCCACGACTGTCGCTGCGATCGTGCTCGGACACGGATGAACGCCTGGGAGTATTCGCGCGGAGAGAGTAAGAGTAACGATGAGGCATGTTTCCTACAAATAATAACAAATGGAAATCAAGGTTATGAATATGATTAGTGTATCAGTATCATGACAGGTGGTGTATGTATTGTATTTGTGTCCGTGTAATCCCCCTTAACGGACCAGGGTCCGAAGCTTGGCCCATCTGCACAGTTTCTTTCTCTTTGACAGGGGAGGGTTCTCCCTCGGAGGTAGGGAAGAATGGTTCCCCTCCGAAATCCCCGGAGGTATAGAGGTCATCCAGTAGGGGATCTTTTCTAAACCCTCACGTATCTGCTCATCTGTTAGTGAAGATTCAACTGGTGGTGGAGTCTTCACGGGGGATTGTTCTTTAGCGGAGGAGATGTCTTCCGGTTCGCTAGCCCGAGATTAGCCTTCTTTATATACGTTTAGATCTTCGTCATCTTGATTGATCATTGGTGAAGGACTTTTAGGAATCTCAACAGCCTTTACGACTTCTGTGGTCCCTTCCCCCCGGCTGGGGGTACGCTACTAAACTCCCCAAGAGCAGGGGGCACATACTTGTAAGGCCTGCCACCTGTACCAAGCCCAAAACTTATATCTAGAAGGCGGTGTTTGTGAAGATTCTCATCGGTAATACATTTCTTGATTTCCAAGAAATCAGAAGTGCTTTTGAAGAGGTGAGACAGTCGATCTTCATACACCAAACCTTCTGTTTTTGGAAAATTGTGATCTATACAGAAAAAGGAACACGTTAGCACTTTGATTATGCAATTAGGATATGTATTGACAGACTTAAAGCCTACTTGATTGTAGCCATTTCCTCGCGCATCCGGCTTGATGCTTTATGTAAAACCAATCAGATTTGGCATACCCTATGTTGCTATGACCATCTGATAAAACCTTCCTATTGGCCACTAATTCAAAGAAAGTGTAGTTTGGAGTCCCTGTGGAACGGTGTTTGAAATGGTAATAGAATTTCAAGTCCTTAAAAGTGAGCTCAGTCTGAAGAATCTCTGCATATGCTACACATAGAGTGTACAAAGCCGCGTAAGCATTAAGATGGAGCTGAATGGGGGCGATATGCAGTCGTCTTAAGGTCGTAACGACGATTTGGGGAAATGGAGGAATAGCGACTACCCAGCACATGAGCCTACTGACAGTCATGTACCCTTCTGGGGCAGAATGAGGCCTGTCTCCATCTTCTAGAACTTTCACATCGTCCCAAGGAATCCCATGTCTTAAGCAAATTTTTTTTAGTCTTATATCATCCAATTTGGAAGTTAGAGAATCAGTGAGCTTCTCTTTCTCTACTTCCTTAATGCCTGGGATCTCGTCAGGAGCCCGATCATCATCATCATCTTCTTCTTCAAGCGATGTACTCTCAGGAGAAATCGATTATGTATCTGTCTCATACTCGGAACCAGAATTACTCCAGTCTGAACCTGACAGGAGTACGTCGGGATTATGATATTTGGAGGACTCTGGATCAGCTCTCATCTCAGATACTCGTGAGGAGCGTCTATCTGACATGGCTGTTTTGGTGAGTAAACATGAAGGATTAGGAAACAATTACACGTGAACTCTGTGCAAGTGCTGGTGTGTGCAAGAGTGCATAATACTAGGAAAATAGAAACGTAAAGTAAAGTTGGATAAGCGCAATAATGGCCATTGTATGCTACTGAGTTATGCTATTGTCCAGTCCAAAAAGTTCGTATTGAATGCTCTAACCTAACTGTCCACTGATATATCAGAATTACATTGCATTTTCTAGTCAACATGTACATTGGATCGTTGGCAAAGCTGACTCGTTAAAGTCTTAGAGCTCAGGTCATGATGTGAATGCCATATCGTGGAGCATAGGTCGGGTCGTGGATAACAGATCACCAACGATCACGCTCGTGAGGGAACATTAGCTCTTGAAGGAGGCTTCAGATTGTGGAGCGATCTAGCTCGTGACAACCCATCTTTACCTGAACGGCTCGTGACAGCCCCACACAATCCGTTCCGCTTCATATCTCCACGAACCAATACACCCCTAATGTCGCGACCCAATCCGTTGCTTAGAATCACACCACGACTTCCGCTCTGGTCCCTCCACCTTACTGATTGCGACGACCCGAGCCAATGCCCCATCTACGAACCTTCCTGCTTCTTCTTCCTTGTAACACCCCACACCCGCTAAGGTCACTCATAAGAGGGGAATGCCTTAGCTTCAGTGAAGTATTTTAAGTGAATATAGAACAGTAGGATTACACAAGACAGATATAAGTAATACTTGAAAATTTAAGTCATCATTTCATTGCAGCGGAAAGTTAAAACATGTTTGGTTACATCACAAAACCATACAAGAGTCAAGTACAAAATATCCATCTTGATAAAAATAAGTACATAATCCCACTAAGTAAACAATAGCCATAAAAGAAAAGATGAACCGAGCTTTACTTCAACGGTCCAAGCTCCAAAGGATAGATACAGCAATCTGATCAAAGCCCACTAGCACTAGGCCCACTCTGATAACCTGGGGTTTGGGGAAAAAGGATAAAAACAACGGGGTCAGACATAAGTCTGAGTGAGTCCTATAACCCTAACAATACAATCATTAAAATAACCAGAGAAGACATAAGATGCTATACGGTAACGACTGGGGATGAATGGCTACACTAAGCAGCTTGGTAAACTTAGGATAAACTAAGATCACCGTAAAGACGCATTTATCCACCCAAGGATAATTACTAGATTACACCGCCCCAGACTTATCCCCCCCAAGAGTAATTCCTACACTGCACCACACCAGTTCTACCTACCCAAGATTAATTCCTACTTAAAGGTTGACCCCACTAAATGTACTTAACAATTTTTACCCAGTAGTTTCTTTTACTCCTACATAGGTGCCGTCTGCCCCTATCTTTACTAGGTGTACCCACTACTCCCAAGCGATCGGCTCCCTAAGTAGATATCCGTGCTGGTCCCACAATGGTGTGTATCATTCTCCAAAGTGGCAACCTGATAATATCAACGGTGCACGGCTTTATACCTACACGATGCAACAACGACTTACTAACCAGCCCGGGTCCACACACGCATATGAAACCCGTTGGTCCTACGTTGCCACCGCTAACCCGTTTTTGGCCTCTTATAGTCAAGCCCAATATGCGTGTCCCGTCACTCGACTTGAGTCGAGCCCACTAAGATACGTTTGGGATATTGGTTGAGATGGGCCCCCACAAGCTACCACTTAAGCTTGTTATTTTATCTAGTGTATCCCACTTAACCCCTTTAACCATGTCCACTTACATGTTATAAATACTTTGGTTAAGTCATTAATCATATTTTAATTACCTTTCAAGGCACCCACTAGATTTCCACATGCCACCCAAGTCATTTACTTAATTCCCACATGCCACCCGAGGCACTTACTTAACCCTTTAATCATGTTTAATTCCATGTTCCACTTTGGTTAAGTATTCTAATCGTATTTTCTATTGCTACCCAAGGCAACCCACTAGTTTCCTCATGCCACCCAAGGCACCCACACTAGTTACTACGTGCCACCCAAGGTACCCACTTAACCCTCATGTTCCACTACATGCTAATTTGGTTAAGTGTTTCTTAATTGATTAAGACCGTGATCCTCCTAAAAACCTCTCACATTAGACTATCTTTTATGACCGCTGGTTAAGCCGGTTGGGTCCGGGCAGCCTTATGTCATAACCGAGTCTAACCTCGTGTCTTTACATTAATCACGTATTTAGTTTGTGCCTAAGACCTCTCACATTGGGCTAACATTTGTAGCAACTGGTTAGGCCGGTTGGGTCCGGGCAGTTTTACGCTACAACTGAGTCCAACCTCGTGTCTTAGCCGATTAATTACACCTAATTAATCACCCTCATAATTTATATTAATTATCCCTAATTAATATCAAGTTTTTTCATAACATGGGTAGACCTAACTCAATAGGTAAATTCCCATGGGGTAGACCTAACTCAATAGGTAAATTCCCACTTATGTTAATTTATTTATATGGTATGCTTAATCATACCCAATCATACTTTTATTAACATATTTATTAACCCCATCGTTTCCCATGCAAATCGTTCTCATTTCACGACATAATAAAAGGGAAGATCCATCACAAACATCATGGGTTTAACCAAATCTTAGCATATAACTTTGTCATGGGTTAAGAGGATGTCAACTTGCATATATGAGCATATATTAACCCAACTACATTTAACCCAAACTTGCATATTATCACCCATGACTTGCATAACATATTGCATATGAACTTGCATATTATCATACACATATCTTGCATAACATGTTGAACTTGCATATATTCACATAACTTGCATAACATGTTAAATTTGCATATAAGCATTCACATAACTTGCATAAGCATACATAACTTGCATAACATGTTAAACATGCATTTAAGCATACACATAACTTGCATAAGCATTCACATTCTTGCATAAGCATTCACATACTTGCATATTAACTCATAAACTTGCATAATGTGTCATCATGAACTTGCATTTTAACAAACATGTATCTTGCATAGCATATCTTGCATATTATCATACATGTAACTTGCATATGAACAAGCATGTAACTTGCATAGCATATCTTGCATATTAACATACATGTAACTTGCATATTAACAAACATGTAACTTGCATAGCATATCTTGCATATGATCATACATGTAACTTGCATATTAACAAACATGTAACTTGCATAGCATATCTTGTATATTATCATACATGTAACTTGCATATGAACTTGTTAAACATGCATAAACCCACTTGTTAAACATGCATAAACCCACTTGTTAAACATGCATAAACCAACTTATTAAACATGCATAATATCACATACTTAGCATGCATAGAATCACATACTAAACTTGCATAATATCATATACTTAGCATGCATAAAATCACATACTCATCATGCATAATATCACATACTTAGCATGCATAAAATCACATACTCATCATGCATAATATCACATACTTAGCATGCATAAAATCACATACTCATCATGCATAAAACCACATACTTAATTTGCATAAAATCAATTACTTATTATGCATAAACCCACATATCCAACTTGCATAAACTCACATATTCAACTTGCATAAACTTACATATTCAACTTGCATAAACATAGGATTAATATTATACATAGATTAGCATATCATTACAAATGATTCAAACTCACAAATCCGCATTCAAGACCATAAGTCTCATTACACCTAATCTACTTACTTTAACAATTGATGTTAAAGTGATAGAAACTCACCACTAGCAATTTGCACTCCAAATGAAGAAGATTAAGATGCTTAGAATGGATTAGAGGTTGATTAGAGAGGTTGATTAGCTTGCTTTCCTCTTCATTGATTTGTGGAGGCCATGATCAAGTTTCATTTTGCCATAGTTTAGTTACAAGATTTAATTATGAATGAATTAGGGTAGGGTTATGGTCTTATTTATAGGATTAGGTTGCATTTTAGACCCTTAGATTAACCCTAGATAGGATTAGGACCATCAGATCCAAGAAGCTTCCAGAACCAGCCCTCCAAGCCAGCCTAAGACCCAACCTGGTGCAACCTGGTGCACCCAGGTTCTCTGGACGCCGCACCCCTGTCGACAGGCAAGTCGACAGGCAAGTCGACCCCCCTGTCGACAGGCCTGTCGACAGCCCTGTCGACATGGGTAGGGCGGGAACTCTCCCGCCTGGCCCCGCTTGCTCTATTTTTTAAAATCTGAATTTAATTTATTAAATCTTGTTTTTAGCTTAGAATTTTCTGCAAACTTCATTGGGCCATAACTGGGCCATACGGACTCCGATTTTCGAAAACTCGGACTCTATTTCGCGTATTTTTCCGAGACGAACACAATGACGCAGCCCGTTTCCCCCAATTCTCACATCTGAGATTATTTATTCTGAATTTTAGCATTAACCGAAATTCGGGGTGTTACATTCTCCCCTCCTTAAAGGATTTCGTCCCCGAAATCTCTAAGCTAAGGAGAATGCATATCCTACCATCCAAACAACCATCTACTCAATCCATCAAACACGAGCATCCATTGTCCTTAAAACAATTTCTAATGATGTATGAGCATATGCGAAAAGTGTGTGTATATGTTCCCTATCTAATGTACGAACATATGCAAACCATGATAGTGCCATGCATCCAATATGTATGCGAGATAACCCTATCGACACATACAGTATCTATATGAGTGCACAATCATTCACCAAAATGCATCATCCATATGATAACACAATCATTATACATCCATAAATATAGCTACCTACACACAATTATATGCAATATGCAATATGAAGTGACTGAGCCGATCTAGTGCCTAGAGTGTGTATATATGCATCCACGAGCAACCACTAGCAAACACTTGCATCCACTTGCATCCATCAACCATAACATGTCTCAAACACATGTTTCAACCATAGGTTTACCCTATCTAAAGGTCAAACAACACTAACGAGAGGACATACTAAAGATAAGATAAGTACTAGTCAAACGATAGAGGAGAAATTATACTCTCAAAAAAGAAATGGATACAAAGAACGCATCTTCGCTTCCGTCTCCCAAGTAGCATTGCTTCCATCATCTCCCCATTGCACCTTAACTAGCTGAACTTCTCTGATCCTCAACTTCCTAGTTTCTGACCCAAGGATGCGAATAGGAGCTCGTCGAATCGTCGCATCACGCTCTACTTCCACTTCTCTAAGTAAGCTCGGCTCTACTACCTATGCGGTCTCGTGTAAGCACTTCCTCAAATGTGATACATGGAATACATCATGAACACCACTAAGTCTGTCGGGCAACTCCACCCTATATGCCATCCGTCCAATCCTTTCCTTAACAGGAAACGGTCCTATAAACCTTGGTACTCACTTCCCAACTTATCCAAAGTGGACCACATTCCGTAACGGAGACACTTTGACGAAGACCATGTCCCCGACTTCAAACTCAAGATTCGTCCTTCTCTTGTCCGCATAAGATTCCGCCGCTTTCATCCTTCTTTGAATCAAATCAATCTTTTCCCGAAGTCTTTCTAACCACATTGGCCCAACCAAGATCTTATCCGTAGATTCCCACCAACATGTAGGTGATCAACAAGGCCTTCCATAAAGAGCTTCGAAAGGAGCTATACCAATACTATACTGAAAGCTGTTATTATAAGCGAACTTCACCAATGGAAGATGCTCTTCCCATGTACTTCCAAAAATCCAAAATACATAACGTCAAAATACGATTCACCCTCTCAGTTTGGCCGTCCGTCTGAGGATGATATGCGGTACTAAAACACAACTGAGTCCCTACCGCCTCTTGCAAACTCTTCTAAAACTCTCTAGTGAAGATAGGATCTCGATCGCTCACTATACTGGAAGGTACACCATGCAATCCAATAATCTCTTGAACGTAAACTGAAGCTAGCCATGGAGCAGTTCTCTTACTCTTCACGGGTATAAAATGGGCACACTTAGTAAGTCTATCTACCATAAGCCCAATCCCCGTATTACCCTTCCTTGATTTCGGTAATCCAATGAGACACTATTCCACTTCCCATTACGGAACTTCCAACGGGTGAAGCAACCCCCCCCCCCCGGTTTATTCTGCTCCGCTTCCACTTGTTAGCACACCAAGCATCTAGCGACATACTTGGCCGCGTCTTTCTTCATACCGGCCCAGAAGAAAACTCGCTTCATGTCTTGGTACATCTTGTCCCTTTCGGGATGAATGGTCATCTTCGACCTATATGCATCATCAAGTATAGCCTTCCTCAAACTCTCGTCTTGCGGTACACAAAGTCTACCGTCTCTACGCAACCACCCCTTACCATCTAGGGTGTACCTATTCAAATGGCTGGATGACTCCCCCTCCTTATGAGCTTCTCTACTAACTCAACCAACTGTGGGTCGTCTCGCTATGCCTCGTCAATTCATCCTAAAAGAGTAGGCCTAACCTCCAAGGAGGCTAGCAAACCTGGTACAAAGTCAACGGAAGGTCTAAAGTCAAACATAGAAATAAACTCTAAGCTCCGTCGTTCAACGAAAAATGAACTCAGGGACAACCTCTTTCTACTTGAGGCGTCCGCTACCATGTTTCCCTTGCCATGGGTATACGCTATTTCAAACTCATAGGATGCTAAGAATCCCATCCAAAATCATCACAACTGTCCATCTCTCACGCAGACCACCCTAGTCGAGCTCGACATCCCCCAAATGCAAGCCCCAAAGGCCTAAACCAATATCAGACAAACACCCAAGGGATATCTCCTTCGAGTTCAGGCGACCTACGTGAGATGATACTAATAAAATAAATAATGGCTAAACAATTAAGCCTTTGACCATCTTTGGATTTCCTTGCCAGTCTCGCTCTAAAACCACCGTTTTCCCATAACTGGCTTTGCTCACCCTATTGAGCACATACGAAAACTTATTTCGCTCCTAGAAAAAAAAAACCCAAGATGTCATTACAAAGACCATTACAAACTTATTTAGGTACTCCCTGAACACCCTTCTCATCAAATCAACAAAGTATGCGGGGGCGTTCGTCAACCCAAATGGCATCACCAGCCACTCATAAAAACCATCCGGAGTCCTAAAGGCAGTCTTCTCTATACTATCCTCAGCCACTCTTCAACTGACGAACCCTGTAGCTAAGTCCATCTGCGAAAACCTTGAGGCGCCAACCCACTGATCAAAGAGATCATCAATCCTCAGCAATGGGTGTCTATTCTTCTTTGTGAGTTTGTTTAGTTCTCTTTAGCCTACACAAAGTCTGAAGGACCCATCCGCCTTCGTGGCAAAAACTACTGGAGCACCCCACTCCGATATACTTCGTCTTATGAACCCCTTCTCAAGCAAATCGCCTACTTACTTATGGAGTTCCCTCCTCTCACGAGGAGCCATGTGGCACACTGGCCAAGACACTGGTTTGGCATTGTTTACTAGATATATTCGGAAGTCAATCTCCCGCTCCGGAGGTAAGCCCTTCACCTTCTCAAACACATCCGAGTATTCCCGGACTACTCTAACAGACCGCAAACTCTCGACCGACGTGTCAAGCGATTCTAGATAACCTAGCATAACAGATCCTATGGGATTAGAAGAGATCTCGAGAGTGTTACCCAAGCGGGTCATAAGCCTAACAACTCTCCCTTCAAAATCAAGAACGGCACCCCTACTGGCTAACCAGTCCATGCCCCAAAACTAACCCATAGCCCGTGAAGCCCAAAAAGCATCACATCTAAACTTAACGCTAAGTATAGAAACTTTCAAACCCAAAACACATCATGGAGCCCAATTGGGTTGGAAACAACTAAGGGATCATCTACCAAACTGGTGTCTAAGTGCAGTGACTCAACTAACAATGATGGGATAAACGAACTCGATGCGTCAGAATCAAATAAAGTTTGAATCAGATAATATAGAAATCCCAAATTCCAACCTAGACGGTCCTATCCCCATCTGGTACACTAGCCGTGAGGGAATACAACTACCCTCCAGAAGATTCCGTACCTTGCCCTTGCCCCTTTGGACAATCCTAATAAGATGTCCTATTCCTCCCAAAAGGATAACTACTAGCCTTCTTCTTCCCTATTCTCCACTCGTAACCTCCCACCAATGAGGTTTCATCCTTCATTAACCAACAACTATTTGAGCCTTCCACCCACCGTCTATCTATAGGTACCTACCAGTCCTCCTCCTTCTTGAACCAACTTCTAATCTGATTAACGTCTAAGTCCCTTGAAGTGGTTTTCCATCCCTATCTATCTTAGAAAGATCATCCATACGCGGAGGGGAAACTCAAAATGAGAGAGAGGAAGAGATTCAACCGGAGAATTCGAAAGATAAAGATATGGCTATCGGGGATTATGCTTTTCTCTCAAAAACTTTACTCTTAAAAGACATGTTTTTTGAAAATACTCCTTCAAAAAAAAAATTCTTAGAAAAATAGTTTTTCTAAAATTTTATCTGTTCTGGTAACCTTAAGCTCTGATACCACGTGTAACACCCCACACCCGCTAAGGTCACTCATAAGAGGGGAATGCCTTAGCTTCAGTGAAGTATTTTAAGTGAATATAGAACAGTAGGATTACACAAGACAGATATAAGTAATACTTGAAAATTTAAGTCATCATTTCATTGCAGCGGAAAGTTAAAACATGTTTGGTTACATCACAAAACCATACAAGAGTCAAGTACAAAATATCCATCTTGATAAAAATAAGTACATAATCCCACTAAGTAAACAATAGCCATAAAAGAAAAGATGAACCGAGCTTTACTTCAACGGTCCAAGCTCCAAAGGATAGATACAGCAATCTGATCAAAGCCCACTAGCACTAGGCCCACTCTGATAACCTGGGGTTTGGGGAAAAAGGATAAAAACAACGGGGTCAGACATAAGTCTGAGTGAGTCCTATAACCCTAACAATACAATCATTAAAATAACCAGAGAAGACATAAGATGCTATACGGTAACGACTGGGGATGAATGGCTACACTAAGCAGCTTGGTAAACTTAGGATAAACTAAGATCACCGTAAAGACGCATTTATCCACCCAAGGATAATTACTAGATTACACCGCCCCAGACTTATCCCCCCCAAGAGTAATTCCTACACTGCACCACACCAGTTCTACCTACCCAAGATTAATTCCTACTTAAAGGTTGACCCCACTAAATGTACTTAACAATTTTTACCCAGTAGTTTCTTTTACTCCTACATAGGTGCCGTCTGCCCCTATCTTTACTAGGTGTACCCACTACTCCCAAGCGATCGGCTCCCTAACGTAGATATCCGTGCTGGTCCCACAATGGGGTGTATCATTCTCCAAAGTGGCAACCTGATAATATCAACGGTGCACGGCTTTATACCTACACGATGCAACAACGACTTACTAACCAGCCCGGGTCCACACACGCATATGAAACCCGTTGGTCCTACGTTGCCACCGCTAACCCGTTTTTGGCCTCTTATAGTCAAGCCCAATATGCGTGTCCCGTCACTCGACTTGAGTCGAGCCCACTAAGATACGTTTGGGATATTGGTTGAGATGGGCCCCCACAAGCTACCACTTAAGCTTGTTATTTTATCTAGTGTATCCCACTTAACCCCTTTAACCATGTCCACTTACATGTTATAAATACTTTGGTTAAGTCATTAATCATATTTTAATTACCTTTCAAGGCACCCACTAGATTTCCACATGCCACCCAAGTCATTTACTTAATTCCCACATGCCACCCGAGGCACTTACTTAACCGTTTAATCATGTTTAATTCCATGTTCCACTTTGGTTAAGTATTCTAATCGTATTTTCTATTGCTACCCAAGGCAACCCACTAGTTTCCTCATGCCACCCAAGGCACCCACACTAGTTACTACGTGCCACCCAAGGTACCCACTTAACCCTCATGTTCCACTACATGCTAATTTGGTTAAGTGTTTCTTAATTGATTAAGACCGTGATCCTCCTAAAGACCTCTCACATTAGACTATCTTGTATGACCGCTGGTTAAGCCGGTTGGGTCCGGGCAGCCTTATGTCATAACCGAGTCTAACCTCGTGTCTTTACATTAATCACGTATTTAGTTTGTGCCTAAGACCTCTCACATTGGGCTAACATTTGTAGCAACTGGTTAGGCCGGTTGGGTCCGGGCAGTTTTACGCTACAACTGAGTCCAACCTCGTGTCTTAGCCGATTAATTACACCTAATTAATCACCCTCATAATTTATATTAATTATCCCTAATTAATATCAAGTTTTTTCATAACATGGGTAGACCTAACTCAATAGGTAAATTCCCATGGGGTAGACCTAACTCAATAGGTAAATTCCCACTTATGTTAATTTATTTATATGGTATGCTTAATCATACCCAATCATACTTTTATTAACATATTTATTAACCCCATCGTTTCCCATGCAAATCGTTCTCATTTCACGACATAATAAAAGGGAAGATCCATCACAAACATCATGGGTTTAACCAAATCTTAGCATATAACTTTGTCATGGGTTAAGAGGATGTCAACTTGCATATATGAGCATATATTAACCCAACTACATTTAACCCAAACTTGCATATTATCACCCATGACTTGCATAACATATTGCATATGAACTTGCATATTATCATACACATATCTTGCATAACATGTTGAACTTGCATATATTCACATAACTTGCATAACATGTTAAATTTGCATATAAGCATTCACATAACTTGCATAAGCATACATAACTTGCATAACATGTTAAACATGCATTTAAGCATACACATAACTTGCATAAGCATTCACATTCTTGCATAAGCATTCACATACTTGCATATTAACTCATAAACTTGCATAATGTGTCATCATGAACTTGCATTTTAACAAACATGTATCTTGCATAGCATATCTTGCATATTATCATACATGTAACTTGCATATGAACAAGCATGTAACTTGCATAGCATATCTTGCATATTAACATACATGTAACTTGCATATTAACAAACATGTAACTTGCATAGCATATCTTGCATATTATCATACATGTAACTTGCATATTAACAAACATGTAACTTGCATAGCATATCTTGTATATTATCATACATGTAACTTGCATATGAACTTGTTAAACATGCATAAACCCACTTGTTAAACATGCATAAACCCACTTGTTAAACATGCATAAACCAACTTATTAAACATGCATAATATCACATACTTAGCATGCATAGAATCACATACTAAACTTGCATAATATCATATACTTAGCATGCATAAAATCACATACTCATCATGCATAATATCACATACTTAGCATGCATAAAATCACATACTCATCATGCATAATATCACATACTTAGCATGCATAAAATCACATACTCATCATGCATAAAACCACATACTTAATTTGCATAAAATCAATTACTTATTATGCATAAACCCACATATCCAACTTGCATAAACTCACATATTCAACTTGCATAAACTTACATATTCAACTTGCATAAACATAGGATTAATATTATACATAGATTAGCATATCATTACAAATGATTCAAACTCACAAATCCGCATTCAAGACCATAAGTCTCATTACACCTAATCTACTTACTTTAACAATTGATGTTAAAGTGATAGAAACTCACCACTAGCAATTTGCACTCCAAATGAAGAAGATTAAGATGCTTAGAATGGATTAGAGGTTGATTAGAGAGGTTGATTAGCTTGCTTTCCTCTTCATTGATTTGTGGAGGCCATGATCAAGTTTCATTTTGCCATAGTTTAGTTACAAGATTTAATTATGAATGAATTAGGGTAGGGTTATGGTCTTATTTATAGGATTAGGTTGCATTTTAGACCATTAGATTAACCCTAGATAGGATTAGGACCATCAGATCCAAGAAGCTTCCAGAACCAGCCCTCCAAGCCAGCCTAAGACCCAACCTGGTGCAACCTGGTGCACCCAGGTTCTCTGGACGCCGCACCACTGTCGACAGGCAAGTCGACAGGCAAGTCGACCCCCCTGTCGACAGGCCTGTCGACAGCCCTGTCGACATGGGTAGGGCGGGAACTCTCCCGCCTGGCCCCGCTTGCTCTATTTTTTAAAATCTGAATTTAATTTATTAAATCTTGTTTTTAGCTTAGAATTTTCTGCAAACTTCATCGGGCCATAACTGGGCCATACGGACTCCGATTTTCGAAAACTCGGACTCTATTTCGCGTATTTTTCCGAGACGAACACAATGACGCAGCCCGTTTCCCCCAATTCTCACATCTGAGATTATTTATTCTGAATTTTAGCATTAACCGAAATTCGGGGTGTTACATTCTCCCCTCCTTAAAGGATTTCGTCCCCGAAATCTCTAAGCTAAGGAGAATGCATATCCTACCATCCAAACAACCATCTACTCAATCCATCAAACACGAGCATCCATTGTCCTTAAAACAATTTCTAATGATGTATGAGCATATGCGAAAAGTGTGTGTATATGTTCCCTATCTAATGTACGAACATATGCAAACCATGATAGTGCCATGCATCCAATATGTATGCGAGATAACCCTATCGACACATACAGTATCTATATGAGTGCACAATCATTCACCAAAATGCATCATCCATATGATAACACAATCATTATACATCCATAAATATAGCTACCTACACACAATTATATGCAATATGCAATATGAAGTGACTGAGCCGATCTAGTGCCTAGAGTGTGTATATATGCATCCACGAGCAACCACTAGCAAACACTTGCATCCACTTGCATCCATCAACCATAACATGTCTCAAACACATGTTTCAACCATAGGTTTACCCTATCTAAAGGTCAAACAACACTAACGAGAGGACATACTAAAGATAAGATAAGTACTAGTCAAACGATAGAGGAGAAATTATACTCTCAAAAAAGAAATGGATACAAAGAACGCATCTTCGCTTCCGTCTCCCAAGTAGCATTGCTTCCATCATCTCCCCATTGCACCTTAACTAGCTGAACTTCTCTGATCCTCAACTTCCTAGTTTCTGACCCAAGGATGCGAATAGGAGCTCGTCGAATCGTCGCATCACGCTCTACTTCCACTTCTCTAAGTAAGCTCGGCTCTACTACCTATGCGGTCTCGTGTAAGCACTTCCTCAAATGTGATACATGGAATACATCATGAACACCACTAAGTCTGTCGGGCAACTCCACCCTATATGCCATCCGTCCAATCCTTTCCTTAACAGGAAACGGTCCTATAAACCTTGGTACTCACTTCCCAACTTATCCAAAGTGGACCACATTCCGTAACGGAGACACTTTGACGAAGACCATGTCCCCGACTTCAAACTCAAGATTCGTCCTTCTCTTGTCCGCATAAGATTCCGCCGCTTTCATCCTTCTTTGAATCAAATCAATCTTTTCCCGAAGTCTTTCTAACCACATTGGCCCAACCAAGATCTTATCCGTAGATTCCCACCAACATGTAGGTGATCAACAAGGCCTTCCATAAAGAGCTTCGAAAGGAGCTATACCAATACTATACTGAAAGCTGTTATTATAAGTGAACTTCACCAATGGAAGATGCTCTTCCCATGTACTTCCAAAAATCCAAAATACATAACGTCAAAATACGATTCACCCTCTCAGTTTGGCCGTCCGTCTGAGGATGATATGCGGTACTAAAACACAACTGAGTCCCTACCGCCTCTTGCAAACTCTTCTAAAACTCTCTAGTGAAGATAGGATCTCGATCGCTCACTATACTGGAAGGTACACCATGCAATCCAATAATCTCTTGAACGTAAACTGAAGCTAGCCATGGAGCAGTTCTCTTACTCTTCACGGGTATAAAATGGGCACACTTAGTAAGTCTATCTACCATAAGCCCAATCCCCGTATTACCCTTCCTTGATTTCGGTAATCCAATGAGACACTATTCCACTTCCCATTACGGAACTTCCAACGGGTGAAGCAACCCCCCCCCCCCGGTTTATTCTGCTCCGCTTCCACTTGTTAGCACACCAAGCATCTAGCGACATACTTGGCCGCGTCTTTCTTCATACCGGCCCAGAAGAAAACTCGCTTCATGTCTTGGTACATCTTGTCCCTTTCGGGATGAATGGTCATCTTCGACCTATATGCATCATCAAGTATAGCCTTCCTCAAACTCTCGTCTTGCGGTACACAAAGTCTACCGTCTCTACGCAACCACCCCTTACCATCTAGGGTGTACCTATTCAAATGGCTGGATGACTCCCCCTCCTTATGAGCTTCTCTACTAACTCAACCAACTGTGGGTCGTCTCGCTATGCCTCGTCAATTCATCCTAAAAGAGTAGGCCTAACCTCCAAGGAGGCTAGCAAACCTGGTACAAAGTCAACGGAAGGTCTAAAGTCAAACATAGAAATAAACTCTAAGCTCCGTCGTTCAACGAAAAATGAACTCAGGGACAACCTCTTTCTACTTGAGGCGTCCGCTACCATGTTTCCCTTGCCATGGGTATACGCTATTTCAAACTCATAGGATGCTAAGAATCCCATCCAAAATCATCACAACTGTCCATCTCTCACGCAGACCACCCTAGTCGAGCTCGACATCCCCCAAATGCAAGCCCCAAAGGCCTAAACCAATATCAGACAAACACCCAAGGGATATCTCCTTCGAGTTCAGGCGACCTACGTGAGATGATACTAATAAAATAAATAATGGCTAAACAATTAAGCCTTTGACCATCTTTGGATTTCCTTGCCAGTCTCGCTCTAAAACCACCGTTTTCCCATAACTGGCTTTGCTCACCCTATTGAGCACATACGAAAACTTATTTCGCTCCTAGAAAAAAAAAACCCAAGATGTCATTACAAAGACCATTACAAACTTATTTAGGTACTCCCTGAACACCCTTCTCATCAAATCAACAAAGTATGCGGGGGCGTTCGTCAACCCAAATGGCATCACCAGCCACTCATAAAAACCATCCGGAGTCCTAAAGGCAGTCTTCTCTATACTATCCTCAGCCACTCTTCAACTGACGAACCCTGTAGCTAAGTCCATCTGCGAAAACCTTGAGGCGCCAACCCACTGATCAAAGAGATCATCAATCCTCAGCAATGGGTGTCTATTCTTCTTTGTGAGTTTGTTTAGTTCTCTTTAGCCTACACAAAGTCTGAAGGACCCATCCGCCTTCGTGGCAAAAACTACTGGAGCACCCCACTCCGATATACTTCGTCTTATGAACCCCTTCTCAAGCAAATCGCCTACTTACTTATGGAGTTCCCTCCTCTCACGAGGAGCCATGTGGCACACTGGCCAAGACACTGGTTTGGCATTGTTTACTAGATATATTCGGAAGTCAATCTCCCGCTCCGGAGGTAAGCCCTTCACCTTCTCAAACACATCCGAGTATTCCCGGACTACTCTAACAGACCGCAAACTCTCGACCGACGTGTCAAGCGATTCTAGATAACCTAGCATAACAGATCCTATGGGATTAGAAGAGATCTCGAGAGTGTTACCCAAGCGGGTCATAAGCCTAACAACTCTCCCTTCAAAATCAAGAACGGCACCCCTACTGGCTAACCAGTCCATGCCCCAAAACTAACCCATAGCCCGTGAAGCCCAAAAAGCATCACATCTAAACTTAACGCTAAGTATAGAAACTTTCAAACCCAAAACACATCATGGAGCCCAATTGGGTTGGAAACAACTAAGGGATCATCTACCAAACTGGTGTCTAAGTGCAGTGACTCAACTAACAATGATGGGATAAACGAACTCGATGCGTCAGAATCAAATAAAGTTTGAATCAGATAATATAGAAATCCCAAATTCCAACCTAGACGGTCCTATCCCCATCTGGTACACTAGCCGTGAGGGAATACAACTACCCTCCAGAAGATTCCGTACCTTGCCCTTGCCCCTTTGGACAATCCTAATAAGATGTCCTATTCCTCCCAAAAGGATAACTACTAGCCTTCTTCTTCCCTATTCTCCACTCGTAACCTCCCACCAATGAGGTTTCATCCTTCATTAACCAACAACTATTTGAGCCTTCCACCCACCGTCTATCTATAGGTACCTACCAGTCCTCCTCCTTCTTGAACCAACTTCTAATCTGATTAACGTCTAAGTCCCTTGAAGTGGTTTTCCATCCCTATCTATCTTAGAAAGATCATCCATACGCGGAGGGGAAACTCAAAATGAGAGAGAGGAAGAGATTCAACCGGAGAATTCGAAAGATAAAGATATGGCTATCGGGGATTATGCTTTTCTCTCAAAAACTTTTCTCTTAAAAGACATGTTTTTTGAAAATACTCCTTCAAAAAAAAAATTCTTAGAAAAATAGTTTTTCTAAAATTTTATCTGTTCTGGTAACCTTAAGCTCTGATACCACGTGTAACACCCCACACCCGCTAAGGTCACTCATAAGAGGGGAATGCCTTAGCTTCAGTGAAGTATTTTAAGTGAATATAGAACAGTAGGATTACACAAGACAGATATAAGTAATACTTGAAAATTTAAGTCATCATTTCATTGCAGCGGAAAGTTAAAACATGTTTGGTTACATCACAAAACCATACAAGAGTCAAGTACAAAATATCCATCTTGATAAAAATAAGTACATAATCCCACTAAGTAAACAATAGCCATAAAAGAAAAGATGAACCGAGCTTTACTTCAACGGTCCAAGCTCCAAAGGATAGATACAACAATCTGATCAAAGCCCACTAGCACTAGGCCCACTCTGATAACCTGGGGTTTGGGGAAAAAGGATAAAAACAACGGGGTCAGACATAAGTCTGAGTGAGTCCTATAACCCTAACAATACAATCATTAAAATAACCAGAGAAGACATAAGATGCTATACGGTAACGACTGGGGATGAATGGCTACACTAAGCAGCTTGGTAAACTTAGGATAAACTAAGATCACCGTAAAGACGCATTTATCCACCCAAGGATAATTACTAGATTACACCGCCCCAGACTTATCCCCCCCAAGAGTAATTCCTACACTGCACCACACCAGTTCTACCTACCCAAGATTAATTCCTACTTAAAGGTTGACCCCACTAAATGTACTTAACAATTTTTACCCAGTAGTTTCTTTTACTCCTACATAGGTGCCGTCTGCCCCTATCTTTACTAGGTGTACCCACTACTCCCAAGCGATCGGCTCCCTAACGTAGATATCCGTGCTGGTCCCACAATGGGGTGTATCATTCTCCAAAGTGGCAACCTGATAATATCAACGGTGCACGGCTTTATACCTACACGATGCAACAACGACTTACTAACCAGCCCGGGTCCACACACGCATATGAAACCCGTTGGTCCTACGTTGCCACCGCTAACCCGTTTTTGGCCTCTTATAGTCAAGCCCAATATGCGTGTCCCGTCACTCGACTTGAGTCGAGCCCACTAAGATACGTTTGGGATATTGGTTGAGATGGGCCCCCACAAGCTACCACTTAAGCTTGTTATTTTATCTAGTGTATCCCACTTAACCCCTTTAACCATGTCCACTTACATGTTATAAATACTTTGGTTAAGTCATTAATCATATTTTAATTACCTTTCAAGGCACCCACTAGATTTCCACATGCCACCCAAGTCATTTACTTAATTCCCACATGCCACCCGAGGCACTTACTTAACCGTTTAATCATGTTTAATTCCATGTTCCACTTTGGTTAAGTATTCTAATCGTATTTTCTATTGCTACCCAAGGCAACCCACTAGTTTCCTCATGCCACCCAAGGCACCCACACTAGTTACTACGTGCCACCCAAGGTACCCACTTAACCCTCATGTTCCACTACATGCTAATTTGGTTAAGTGTTTCTTAATTGATTAAGACCGTGATCCTCCTAAAGACCTCTCACATTAGACTATCTTGTATGACCGCTGGTTAAGCCGGTTGGGTCCGGGCAGCCTTATGTCATAACCGAGTCTAACCTCGTGTCTTTACATTAATCACGTATTTAGTTTGTGCCTAAGACCTCTCACATTGGGCTAACATTTGTAGCAACTGGTTAGGCCGGTTGGGTCCGGGCAGTTTTACGCTACAACTGAGTCCAACCTCGTGTCTTAGCCGATTAATTACACCTAATTAATCACCCTCATAATTTATATTAATTATCCCTAATTAATATCAAGTTTTTTCATAACATGGGTAGACCTAACTCAATAGGTAAATTCCCATGGGGTAGACCTAACTCAATAGGTAAATTCCCACTTATGTTAATTTATTTATATGGTATGCTTAATCATACCCAATCATACTTTTATTAACATATTTATTAACCCCATCGTTTCCCACGCAAATCGTTCTCATTTCACGACATAATAAAAGGGAAGATCCATCACAAACATCATGGGTTTAACCAAATCTTAGCATATAACTTTGTCATGGGTTAAGAGGATGTCAACTTGCATATATGAGCATATATTAACCCAACTACATTTAACCCAAACTTGCATATTATCACCCATGACTTGCATAACATATTGCATATGAACTTGCATATTATCATACACATATCTTGCATAACATGTTGAACTTGCATATATTCACATAACTTGCATAACATGTTAAATTTGCATATAAGCATTCACATAACTTGCATAAGCATACATAACTTGCATAACATGTTAAACATGCATTTAAGCATACACATAACTTGCATAAGCATTCACATTCTTGCATAAGCATTCACATACTTGCATATTAACTCATAAACTTGCATAATGTGTCATCATGAACTTGCATTTTAACAAACATGTATCTTGCATAACATATCTTGCATATTATCATACATGTAACTTGCATATGAACAAGCATGTAACTTGCATAGCATATCTTGCATATTAACATACATGTAACTTGCATATTAACAAACATGTAACTTGCATAGCATATCTTGCATATTATCATACATGTAACTTGCATATTAACAAACATGTAACTTGCATAGCATATCTTGTATATTATCATACATGTAACTTGCATATGAACTTGTTAAACATGCATAAACCCACTTGTTAAACATGCATAAACCCACTTGTTAAACATGCATAAACCAACTTATTAAACATGCATAATATCACATACTTAGCATGCATAGAATCACATACTAAACTTGCATAATATCATATACTTAGCATGCATAAAATCACATACTCATCATGCCTAATATCACATACTTAGCATGCATAAAATCACATACTCATCATGCATAATATCACATACTTAGCATGCATAAAATCACATACTCATCATGCATAAAACCACATACTTAATTTGCATAAAATCAATTACTTATTATGCATAAACCCACATATCCAACTTGCATAAACTCACATATTCAACTTGCATAAACTTACATATTCAACTTGCATAAACATAGGATTAATATTATACATAGATTAGCATATCATTACAAATGATTCAAACTCACAAATCCGCATTCAAGACCATAAGTCTCATTACACCTAATCTACTTACTTTAATAATTGATGTTAAAGTGATAGAAACTCACCACTAGCAATTTGCACTCCAAATGAAGAAGATTAAGATGCTTAGAATGGATTAGAGGTTGATTAGAGAGGTTGATTAGCTTGCTTTCCTCTTCATTGATTTGTGGAGGCCATGATCAAGTTTCATTTTGCCATAGTTTAGTTACAAGATTTAATTATGAATGAATTAGGGTAGGGTTATGGTCTTATTTATAGGATTAGGTTGCATTTTAGACCCTTAGATTAACCCTAGATAGGATTAGGACCATCAGATCCAAGAAGCTTCCAGAACCAGCCCTCCAAGCCAGCCTAAGACCCAACCTGGTGCAACCTGGTGCACCCAGGTTCTCTGGACGCCGCACCCCTGTCGACAGGCAAGTCGACAGGCAAGTCGACCCCCCTGTCGACAGGCCTGTCGACAGCCCTGTCGACATGGGTAGGGCGGGAACTCTCCCGCCTGGCCCCGCTTGCTCTATTTTTTAAAATCTGAATTTAATTTATTAAATCTTGTTTTTAGCTTAGAATTTTCTGCAAACTTCATCAGGCCATAACTGGGCCATACGGACTCCGATTTTCGAAAACTCGGACTCTATTTCGCGTATTTTTCCGAGACGAACACAATGACGCAGCCAGTTTCCCCCAATTCTCACATCTGAGATTATTTATTCTGAATTTTAGCATTAACCGAAATTCGGGGTGTTACATTCCTTGTTGTTTCTCTCCTCCATCCATAAACCCATTTATCTAAACCTATCACGCAACCTCCACTATCAGTGTAACACCCCACACCCGCTACGGTCACTCACTAAGGGAATGCCATAACATTGGTGGAGTATTTTAAGTGAATATAGAACAGAAAAATTACAACAAGACAGATATAAGTAATACTTGAAAATTTAAATCATCATTTCAATGCAGCGGAAAGTAAAACATGTTTGGTTACATCACAAGACCATACAAGAGTCAAGTACAAAATATCCATCTTGATAAAAATAAGTACATAATCCCACTAAGTAAACAATAGCCATAAAAGGAAAGATGAACCGAGCTTTACTTCAACGGTCCAAGCTCCAAAGGATAGATACAGCAATCCGATCAAGGCCCACTAGCACTAGGCCCACTCTGATAACCTGGGGTTGGGGGAAAAAGATAAAAACAACGGGGTCAGACATAAGTCTGAGTGAGTCCTATAACTTTAACAATACAATCATTAAAGTAACCAGAGAAGACATAAGTTGATATACGGTAACGCCTGGGGATGAACGGCTACACTAAGCAGCTTGGCAAATTTAGGATAAACTAAGATAACCGTAAAGACGCATTAAGCCACCCAAGGATAATTACTAGATTACACCGCCCCAGACCTATCCACCCAAGGATAATTCCTACACTGCACCACACCAGTCATTCCTACTTAAAGGTTGATCCCACTAAGTGTACTTAGTAATTTAGTAGTTTCGTGTACCCCTATCTGACTACATAGGTGTACTCACTACTCCCAAGCGATCGGCTCCCTACTGTAGATACCCGTGCTGGTCCCACAATTGGGTTGTATCATTCCCCAATGTGGCCACCTGATAATATCAACGGTGCACGGCTTTATATCTACACGATGCAACAACGACTTACCAACCAGCCCGGGTCCACATACGCATATGAAACCCGTTGGTCCCGCGTTGCCACCGTTAACCCGGTTTGGCCTCTTATAGTCAAGCCCAATATGCGTGTCCCGTCACTCGACTTGAGTCGAGCCCACAAAGATACGTTTGGGATATTGGTTGAAATGGGCCCCCACAAGCTACCACCTAAGCTTGAAATTTTATCTAGTGCATCCCACTTAACCCCTCTTTATAATCATGCCCACTTACATGTTAAGTTTTTGGTTAAGTCATCTAATCATATTTCAATTGCCCCTTAAGGCACCCACTAGATTTCTACATGCCACCTAAGGCACTTACTTAACCCTTTAATCATGTTTACTTACATGTCCCACTTTGGTTAAGTATTCTAATCGTATTTTCACATGCCACCCATGGCACTTACTTAACCCTTTAATCATGTTTAATTACATGTTTCCACTTTGGTTAAGTATTCTAATCGTATTTTCTATTGCCACCCGAGGCAACCCACTAGTTTCCTCATGCCACCCAAGGCACCCACTTAACCCTTATGCCCCACAACATGCTTATATGGTTAAGTGTTTCTTAATTAATTAAGACCGTGATCCTCATAAAGACCTCTCACATTAGACTATCTTTTATGACTGCTGGTTAAGCCGGTTGGGTCCGGGCAGCCTTATGTCATAACCGAGTCTAACCTCGTGTCTTTATATTAATCACGTATTTAGTTTGTGCCTAAGACCTCTCACATTGGGCTAACATTTGTAGCAACTGGTTAAGCCGGTTGGGTCCGGGCAGTTTTACACTACAAATGAGTCCAACCTCGTGCCTTAGTCGATTAATTACATCTAATTAATTACCCTCATAATTTATATTAACTATCCCTAATTAATATCAAGTTTCTCATAACATGGGTAGACCTAACTCAATAGGTAAATTCCCATGGGGTAGACCTAACTTAATAGGTAAATTCCCAACTTATGTTAATTTATTTTTATGGTATGCTTAATCATACCCAATCATACTTTTATTAACATATTTATTAACCCCATCGTTCCCCACGCAAATCGTTCTCATTTCACGACATAATAAAAGGGAAGATCCATCTCAAATATCATGGGTTTAACCAAATCTTAGCATATAACTTTGTCATGGGTTAAGAGGATGTCAACTTGCATATATGAGCATATATTAACCCAACTACATTTAACCCAAACTTGCATATTATCACACATGACTTGCATAACATATTGCATATGAACTTGCATATTATCATACACATATCTTGCATAACATGTTGAACTTGCATATAAGCATTCACATAACTTGCATAACATGTTAAATTTGCATATAAGCATTCTCACAACTTGCATAATATGTTAAACGTGCATTTAAGCATACACATAACTTGCATAAGCATTCACATTCTTGCATAAGCATTCACATACTTACATATTAACTCATAAACTTGCATAATGTGTCATCATGAACTTGCATATTAACAAACATGTAACTTGCATAGCATATCTTGCATATTAACATACATGTAACTTGCATAGCATATCTTGCATATTAACATACATGTAACTTGCATAGCATATCATCATGAACTTGCATAACATGCATATGATCACATAGCCCACAACTTGCATATTTAGCATCATGTAAACATAACATTCATCATACTAAACTTGCATAAACTTACATACTCAACATGCATAAACCCATTTGTTAAACATGCACAAACCAACTTATTAATCATGCATAAATCCACTTATCAAATATGCATAAATCAACTTATTAAATATGCATAAACCAACTTATTAAATATGCATAAACCAACTTATTCAATATGCATAAACATAGAAAAACATAGAGTAACATATCATTACAAATGATTCAAACTCACTAATCCGCATTCAAGACCATAAGTCTCATTACACCTAATCTACTTGCTTTAACAATTGATGTTAAAGTGATAGAAACTCACAACTAGCAATTTGCACTCCAAATGAAGAAGATTAAGATGCTTAGTATGGATTAGAGGTTGATTAGAGAGGTTGATTGGCTTGCTTTCCTCTTCATTGATTTGTGGAGGCCATGATCAAGTTTCATTTTGCCATAGTTTAGTTACAAGATCTAATTATGAATGAATTAGGGTAGGGTTAGGGTCTTATTTATAGGATTAGGTTGCATTTTAGACCCTTAGATTAACCCTAAATTAGTTTAGGTTCGTCAGATCTTGGAAGCTTCCAGAAAACACAGCCCAAACCCCAAATTCGTGCACCCAAGCCAAACTGGCTCAACCAGCCAGTCAGCCACCCAGTTGACAGGCAAGTCGACAGGGCAGTCGACTTGGTCTGGGCCCAAGTCGACAGGCCTGTCGACAGCCCTGTCGACATGGCCTTGGCGGGGAATTTCCCGCCTGGCCCCAACTGCTTCCAGATCTAGCTTTTGAAAACTATTTTAAAATCTGAATTTAAATTTTCAAATCTGTTTTTAGCTTAGAATTTTCTGCAAACTTCATCGGGCCATAACTGGGCCATACGGACTCCGATTCTCGAAAACTCGGACTCTATTTCGCGTATTTTTCCGAGACGAACGCAATGACGCAGCCCGTTTCCCCCAATTCTCAAATCTGAGATTATTTATTCTGTTATTAGTGAATTTTAGCATTAACCCAAAATACGGGGTGTTACATTCTCCCCTCCTTAAAGGATTTCGTCCCTGAAATCTCCAAGCTAAGGAGAATGCATATCCTACCATCCAAACAACCATCTACTCAAACCTTCAAACACGGGCATCCATTGTCCTTAAAACAATTTCTAATGATGTATGCGTATATGCAAAAAGTGTGTGTATATGTTCCCTATCTAAGGTATGAACATATGCAAACCATGATAGTGCCATGCATCCATTATGTATGCGAGAGAACCCTATCGACCCATACAATATCTATATGAGTGCACAATCATTCACCAAAATGCATCATCCATATGATAACACAATCATTAAACATCCATAAATATAGCTTCCTACACACAATTTTATGCAATATGCAATATGAAGTGATTGAGCCGATCTAGTGCCTAGAGTGTGTGTATATGCATCCACGAGCAACCACTAACAACCACTTGCATCCACATGCATCCATCAATCATAACATGTCTCAAACACATGTTTCAACCATAGGTTTACCCTATCTAAAGGTCAAAGGTACTAACAAGAGGACATACTAAAGTTAAGATAAGTACTAGACAAACAATAGAGGAGAAATTAAAGGACATACCCTCAAAAAGGAACGGGTATAACGAACGCATCTTTGCTTCTGTCTCCCAAGTAGTATTGCTCTCACCTTCTCCCCTTTCACTTTGACTAGCCGAACCTCTCTGTTTCTCAACTTCCTAATCTCTGACCCAAGGATGCGGGTAGGGGCTCGTCGAATAATCACATCACACTCTACCTTTACTTCTTTAAGTAAGCCCGTCTCTACCGCCTCTGCGGTCTCATGTAGGCATTTCCTCAAACGTGACACATGGAATACGTCATGTTTCCTTTGCGACCGAACTATCTCTCGAATATAAACTGAAGCTAGACTTGGAATAGTCCTCTTGCTCTTCACAGGTACGAAATGGGCACACTTAGTAAGTTTATCAACCATAAGCCCAATCCCCGTATTACCCTTCCTTGATTTCGGTAATCCATCGAGACACTATCCCACTTCCTATTACGGAACTCCCAACGGGTGAAGCAACCCTCCGGGTTTCTTTTACTTCGCTTCCACTTGTTAGTACACCAAGCATCGAGCGACATACTCGGCCACATCTTTCTTCATACCGGTCCAGAAAAAAAAAAAAACCATCTTCATGTCTTGGTACATCTAGTCCCCACCAGGATGAATGGTCATCCTAGAACGGTGTGCATCATCAAGAATAACCTTCCTCAAACCCTCGTCTTTCGGTACACAAAGTCTACCGTCTATACGCAAGCACCCCCTATCGTCTAGGGTGTACCTACTCAAATGGTTGGACGACTCCCTCCTTATGAGCTTCCCCACCAACTCAACCAACTGTGGGTCGTCCCTCTGTGCTTCTCCAATCCGCCCCAAAAGAGTAGGTCTAACCTCCAAGGAAGCTAGCAATCCGGGTATAAAGTCAACGGAAGGTCTAAAGTCAAACATAGAAATAAACTCTAAGCCCCGTCGTTCAACGAATAATGAACTTAAGGACAACCTTTCTCTACTTAAGGCGTCCGCCACCACATTACCCTTGCCATGGGTATACGCTATCTCAAACTCATAGGATGCTAAGAATCCCATCCCAAAATCATCACAATTGTCCATCTCTCACGCAGACCACCCTAGTCGAACTCGACATCCCCCAAATGCAAGCCCCAAAGGCCTAAACCAATATCAGACAAACACCCAAGGGATATCTCCTTCGAGTTCAGGCGACCTACGTGAGATGATACTAGTAAAAATGGCTAAACAATTAAGCCTTTGACCAACTTTGGATGTCCTCGCCAGTCTCGCTCCAAAACCACCGTTTGTCCCATAACTGGCTTTGCTCACCCTATTGAGCACATACAAAAACTTATTTCGTTCCCAGAAAAGACCAAGGTGTCATTTACAAAGACCATTACGAACTTATTTAGGTACTCCCTGAACACCCTCCTCATCAAACCAATATGCGGGGGCGTTCGTCAAACCAAATGGCATCACTAGCCACTCATAAAATCTATCCGGAGTCCTAAAGGCAGTCTTCTCTATACTATCCTCAGCCACTCTCAACTGACGAAACCCCGTGGCTAAGTCCAACTGCGCAAATACTGAGGCGCCAACTAACTGATCAAAGAGATCATAAATCCTCGGCAATGGGTGTCGATTCTTCTTTGTGAGTTTATTCAGTTCTCTTTAGCCTACACAAAGTCTGAGGGACCCATCCGCCTTCGCAGCAAAAACTACTGGAGCACCCCACTCCGATATACTTCGTCTTATGAACCCCTTCTTAAACAAACCACCTACTTGCTTATCGAGTTCCCTCCTCTCACGAGGAGCCGTGTGGCACACTGGCCAAGATACTGGTTTGGCATTATCTACCAGATATTTTCGGAAGTCAATCTCCCGCTCCGGAGGTAAGCCCTTCACCTCCCTCAAACACATCCGAGTATTCCCGGACTGCTCTAACAGATCGCAAACTCTAGACCGTCGTGTCAAGCGATTCTAGATAACTTAGCATAACAGATTCTATGGGATTACAAGAGATCTCGAGAGTGTTACCCAAGCGGGTCATAAGCCTACAACTCTCCCTTCAAAATTAAGAACGGCACCCCTACTGGATAACCAGTCCATGCCCAAAACTAACCCATAGCCCGTGAAGCCCAACAAGCATCACATCTAAACTCAATGCTAAGTATAGCAACTTTCAAACCCAAACACATCATGGAGCCCCAATTGGGTTTGAAACAACTAAGGGATCATCTACCAAACTGGTGTTTATGTGCAGTGACTAAACTAACGATGAAATAAACGAACTCAATGCGTCAGAATCAAATAAAGTACGGACAGAATAGTCAAACAGAAAAACTAGACTTTCCACGGAAATAGTTCTACCTCTTTCTCGAATCGGTGGAGCTGCGAGAGCCTGAACTTGCCCCCTTGCCTGAGCTGGTGCCACAAGAGCTTGCACCCGTCCTCCTGAGGTAGACCCCGTCCTTTGCCCTTTCTTAGGACAGTCTTTCACTAGATGCCCTGCTTCGTCACAGTGGAAGCAGCCAGTCTTCTTCTTCTTGCGACAATCCTTGCTTAGGTGGCCTAGTGTTCCACAATTGAAGCACTTCTTCTTTCCCTTGCCACCGTTGCCTTTCCCACCTTCGTTTTGCTGTTGTTGCGGAGGTCTCTTTTGATCTCCTTTCTTCTTGGGTACTTTAATAGCATTGGGACCCTTCTCTTCCTCATGCATAAGTGCCATGTCCACTAGCTTCTCAAAAGTGGCCCCCATAGGGATGTAAGACATAGCCAATCCGCGTATTGGTTCGTTCAAGCCTTTAACGAGCCTCAGAGCTTTCTCTTCCGGTGTGTTTACCAAGTCTATGTTGAGTCTCGCTAACTGGTTAAACTCGTTAACATATTCTTTCACCGACAAGTTCCCTTGCTTTAAATTTAAGAACCTTTCCACGTACAGATTTTCTTCCGCTCTTGAAAGAAACTTTGCCTCAAACTTTTGCCTGAAATCTGCCCAAGAGTCAACAGGGTGTTCTCCATTAGTGGCCTTCCACCAAAGCGAGGCCTCCCCTTCCATCAACCAAGCGGCTAACTTGACTTTCTTTCCTTCTTCCACTTCAAGGATTTCCATCAATTCTTCCATCTCCTTGAGCCAATCCCTAGCTCCTACAAAAGGTTTCCCTCCCATAGCCTTGAACTCCTTACAAGTCTTAGCAAAAGTATCCGCGCGAGAAGGAACGGGTGCAACTGGTAGTGGAGGAACATTCGCTGGACCTGCAGTGGCGGTCCTAGCCTCTAACAACCTCCTATACCATACTGGTACCGCTACACCGTCCGGAAGATTAAGATCTTCAGCCATGCTGAAACGAAAGAGGAAAGATTCAAACGGAGGATTCAAAAAGATAAAGATATGGCTATCGGGGATTATGCTTTTCTTTCAAAAACTTTTCTCTTAAAAGACATGTTTTTGAAAATACTCCTTCCAAAAATTTTCTTAGAAAAATAGTTTTTCTAAAAAATTTATCTGTTCTGGTAACCTTTGCTCTGATACCACGTGTAACACCCCACACCCGCTACGGTCACTCACTAAGGGAATGCCATAACATTGGTGGAGTATTTTAAGTGAATATAGAACAGAAAAATTACAACAAGACAGATATAAGTAATACTTGAAAATTTAAATCATCATTTCAATGCAGCGGAAAGTAAAACATGTTTGGTTACATCACAAGACCATACAAGAGTCAAGTACAAAATATCCATCTTGATAAAAATAAGTACATAATCCCACTAAGTAAACAATAGCCATAAAAGGAAAGATGAACCGAGCTTTACTTCAACGGTCCAAGCTCCAAAGGATAGATACAGCAATCCGATCAAGGCCCACTAGCACTAGGCCCACTCTGATAACCTGGGGTTGGGGGAAAAAGATAAAAACAACGGGGTCAGACATAAGTCTGAGTGAGTCCTATAACTTTAACAATACAATCATTAAAGTAACCAGAGAAGACATAAGTTGATATACGGTAACGCCTGGGGATGAACGGCTACACTAAGCAGCTTGGCAAACTTAGGATAAACTAAGATAACCGTAAAGACGCATTTAACCACCCAAGGATAATTACTAGATTACACCGCCCCAGACCTATCCACCCAAGGATAATTCCTACACTGCACCACACCAGTCATTCCTACTTAAAGGTTGATCCCACTAAGTGTACTTAGTAATTTAGTAGTTTCGTGTACCCCTATCTGACTACATAGGTGTACTCACTACTCCCAAGCGATCGGCTCCCTACTGTAGATACCCGTGCTGGTCCCACAATTGGGTTGTATCATTCCCCAATGTGGCCACCTGATAATATCAACGGTGCACGGCTTTATATCTACACGATGCAACAACGACTTACCAACCAGCCCGGGTCCACACACGCATATGAAACCCGTTGGTCCCGCGTTGCCACCGTTAACCCGGTTTGGCCTCTTATAGTCAAGCCCAATATGCGTGTCCCGTCACTCGACTTGAGTCGAGCCCACAAAGATACGTTTGGGATATTGGTTGAAATGGGCCCCCACAAGCTACCACCTAAGCTTGAAATTTTATCTAGTGCATCCCACTTAACCCCTCTTTATAATCATGCCCACTTACATGTTAAGTTTTTGGTTAAGTCATCTAATCATATTTCAATTGCCCCTTAAGGCACCCACTAGATTTCTACATGCCACCTAAGGCACTTACTTAACCCTTTAATCATGTTTACTTACATGTCCCACTTTGGTTAAGTATTCTAATCGTATTTTCACATGCCACCCATGGCACTTACTTAACCCTTTAATCATGTTTAATTACATGTTTCCACTTTGGTTAAGTATTCTAATCGTATTTTCTATTGCCACCCGAGGCAACCCACTAGTTTCCTCATGCCACCCAAGGCACCCACTTAACCCTTATGCCCCACAACATGCTTATATGGTTAAGTGTTTCTTAATTAATTAAGACCGTGATCCTCATAAAGACCTCTCACATTAGACTATCTTTTATGACTGCTGGTTAAGCCGGTTGGGTCCGGGCAGCCTTATGTCATAACCGAGTCTAACCTCGTGTCTTTATATCAATCACGTATTTAGTTTGTGCCTAAGACCTCTCACATTGGGCTAACATTTGTAGCAACTGGTTAAGCCGGTTGGGTCCGGGCAGTTTTACACTACAAATGAGTCCAACCTCGTGCCTTAGTCGATTAATTACATCTAATTAATTACCCTCATAATTTATATTAACTATCCCTAATTAATATCAAGTTTCTCATAACATGGGTAGACCTAACTCAATAGGTAAATTCCCATGGGGTAGACCTAACTTAATAGGTAAATTCCCAACTTATGTTAATTTATTTTTATGGTATGCTTAATCATACCCAATCATACTTTTATTAACATATTTATTAACCCCATCGTTCCCCACGTAAATCGTTCTCATTTCACGACATAATAAAAGGGAAGATCCATCTCAAATATCATGGGTTTAACCAAATCTTAGCATATAACTTTGTCATGGGTTAAGAGGATGTCAACTTGCATATATGAGCATATATTAACCCAACTACATTTAACCCAAACTTGCATATTATCACACATGACTTGCATAACATATTGCATATGAACTTGCATATTATCATACACATATCTTGCATAACATGTTGAACTTGCATATAAGCATTCACATAACTTGCATAACATGTTAAATTTGCATATAAGCATTCTCACAACTTGCATAATATGTTAAACGTGCATTTAAGCATACACATAACTTGCATAAGCATTCACATTCTTGCATAAGCATTCACATACTTACATATTAACTCATAAACTTGCATAATGTGTCATCATGAACTTGCATATTAACAAACATGTAACTTGCATAGCATATCTTGCATATTAACATACATGTAACTTGCATAGCATATCTTGCATATTAACATACATGTAACTTGCATAGCATATCATCATGAACTTGCATAACATGCATATGATCACATAGCCCACAACTTGCATATTTAGCATCATGTAAACATAACATTCATCATACTAAACTTGCATAAACTTACATACTCAACATGCATAAACCCATTTGTTAAACATGCACAAACCAACTTATTAATCATGCATAAATCCACTTATCAAATATGCATAAATCAACTTATTAAATATGCATAAACCAACTTATTAAATATGCATAAACCAACTTATTCAATATGCATAAACATAGAAAAACATAGAGTAACATATCATTACAAATGATTCAAACTCACTAATTCGCATTCAAGACCATAAGTCTCATTACACCTAATCTACTTGCTTTAACAATTGATGTTAAAGTGATAGAAACTCACAACTAGCAATTTGCACTCCAAATGAAGAAGATTAAGATGCTTAGAATGGATTAGAGGTTGATTAGAGAGGTTGATTGGCTTGCTTTCCTCTTCATTGATTTGTGGAGGCCATGATCAAGTTTCATTTTGCCATAGTTTAGTTACAAGATCTAATTATGAATGAATTAGGGTAGGGTTAGGGTCTTATTTATAGGATTAGGTTGCATTTTAGACCCTTAGATTAACCCTAAATTAGTTTAGGTTCGTCAGATCTTAGAAGCTTCCAGAAAACACAGCCCAAACCCCAAATTCGTGCACCCAAGCCAAACTGGCTCAACCAGCCAGTCAGCCACCCAGTCGACAGGCAAGTCGACAGGGCAGTCGACTTGGTCTGGGCCCAAGTCGACAGGCCTGTCGACAGCCCTGTCGACATGGCCTTGGCGGGGAATTTCCCGCCTGGCCCCAACTGCTTCCATATCTAGCTTTTGAAAACTATTTTAAAATCTGAATTTAAATTTTCAAATCTGTTTTTAGCTTAGAATTTTCTGCAAACTTCATCGGGCCATAACTGGGCCATACGGACTCCGATTCTCGAAAACTCGGACTCTGTTTCGCGTATTTTTCCGAGACGAACGCAATGACGCAGCCCGTTTCCCCCAATTCTCACATCTGAGATTATTTATTCTGTTATTAGTGAATTTTAGCATTAACCCAAAATACGGGGTGTTACAATCAGCCCCCAGCACCATGAGCCATCAGATGTTTGAAGGGGGCTCGAAGGAAATGGAACTAGTGATAAATCCCGTGCTTTAATTAAGGACAACTATTAAAATTGTTTTTACCTAGTTGAATTAAGCCGAAGCTCGAGGATCAAATCAATTCAAAAAATTGGGGTTTCGGCTGAAGAACTGGTGGCGGTTGCAAAAGCAAAGAAAGGAAGGAAGAAGAAAAGGAAAGGAAGGAGCAGGGGTCGGATTATTTAGCTGACGTGAAGACCATTCATCTCCCCAACTTTGTCTTATTCGGATCCATGAAAACCTACGGACCACGGGCACCCAGGAAGGCCCATCGTGGAATTGAAGGCGGCCCGCTCGAGCATAGGTCCATTGTCTTCACCTCGTCGTGCAAGTCGCCTTGCACCACAACGACTAAAAAAGAGAGGAGAAATGATGAATAAAAAGGGAAAACCAACTTGACAGGTTGATCACAATGTCTTCCGGAATTCAAGAGTTGAAAATTGGCCGATGAATAAAGGAATGATCGATGATTTAATCTACCCATCGAAGAAGATGACCCTTTGAAGCAGTACGACGTTACAAACAGATGCGACCATTGATTTGTATCATTTCATAAAAGGATGGTTCAACAACTTCGAAGCATGTTCCATCCTTGATAAAACATACTTCGAGGGGGCAAAATGTTGGCTAGCTTTTGGACCAGGCCACCAAGACTCATACACAAGTCCAATACGAAGTCTCACTCCTAGAACCATCTAAACCCGTTCGTGGTCACTATGTTGCCTTCGACTCATAGTGCTACTATCACGACCACCGCGTGTGATGCCCTATCACGATCTGATTCGTCTCCACGACCCGACGTCGTTGCCAAAGAATGCAGGACGCAACCGAGTCTTCCACGATCCGAGATTGAAGGGTCTTGCAACACCTGTCCATAACTGCCATTTTGACTACTTCTCCCTCAAGCTACGAACCAGCCCGAGATTCTCGGGATTTTTGCCATGTGTGACCACGAACCGCTTACAGATACCACCTATAAATAGCCTTACACTTGACATTTTTCAGGATCTTTTTGGCAATTCTGAGTGTTATTATCATCATTGTTGCGTCTCCATTATTTATGATCTGTGTTATTACAAAATTAATGAGTGAATTATCATTGTAATTGTGAGATTGAGAGAAATCATTGATTGTACTTGCATTCTATGTGTAATCAAAAAGATATAAAGTGGACGTAGGCTCATTAACGCCGAACCAATATAAATCTCATGTGTTCTCCGCTTTTTCTTCATTTTTTGACATAATTCTCTGCAAATTTGAACTATTTGGGTGTTAGAGTCAAATTTGGATCTAATAGAGTGCATATATATGAGCGCGTATTTGTTAATTTATTTAAAAATGGTCTTATATTGTGTTGATTGGTTTGTAGGGTAGTTTATGAATTCTGGACGATATAGGTGCACAACTGTATCGATATATATTTCTAAACTCTTAAACAGAGTAATTCGACACTGTATTGCCTTAAAAGCCGGGTAAGTGAAATAATTTTACTTAAAATTATATTTTGATATAAAAGGATAATTTTTTGAAATTATTATAAATAATTTGTTGGTTTCTATTTTAATCTGGTGTTAGATTATAATTTTGAGATAATTTATATCAACAAATTAAAATTGTATAAGAATGAATATACAATTAAAACAAACTGAAAATCGAATTTAAAGCCCTAAAAATGTTGAAAGAATATTTTCAGGAATATTATAAAGCTAATATAATATTACTTGGGAAAGATTTGAAAAAGAATCATTTTAAATGGAAGAATTTTGAATGAATAAAGATTTGGATTTCTTCCAAGTAAATCCAAACTTTAATGATTAACTGGATATGAACTCATGTGAATTAAACAGATAAATATTTGTTATAAAGGAACCACATTTTGAGTTTCAAAATGAAGATAACAAATTTGAGAATTAATTAGTTAACGAGGAACGTGGATTAGACTTAACATAGTTAAGTGAAATGGATTGGTGAGTTGAATATGGAGTGAAGTTTAAAAAGAGAATTGGAAGCAAACGAAAGTGTCGAACATGATTGATTAAAACTAATACATGAGTTTTGGAATTATATGAGATATTTTTCTTAAATAGAAAATGGGATAATATGGGTTTATAAGGAATTAAAATATGGAGGTAAGAAATTGGAACCTAACTAGAGATTGGTTGAGTTAAATGATTTTCTGAGTGTCGATCTGATTTTGATTCCGGTCTTCGAGATTGATTCTTAGAGGATTATTCGCTTACCAATTTACGGTCAGGGGCTGATGAATTTTGAAGAGTAAAATTGCATGAATAAGAAATGGAAATGTTTTCCAACTCTAATAACCGATAATTCTAAATGAATTTGTTTGAATTGATGGATGAATATAAATGGAAGTATATGGGGATAAGAGTTGAACAACCGATAGAGTATACAACTTGGCATTGTTAATTGGATTTGATGATCCTATTCGGAAAACCAGTGAGCATTGGGGTTTCTTTGATGAATAGAGGGGGCCTAGAAAGCCTAATTTTGGAGTTATACGACGGAGCCATACAAAAGAGACACTGTTGAATTTTTCAAAAACTAACGGATTTAAATTTCTAAAAGAGTTTTGATAAGTAACAATTGTTACCAATTTTATATTGTAAACCAGATAAATTAAATTAATTTAATAATTTGATTTAGAGTCTATTTGAATAAATATGGATTTCATCGACGATTTGCCGAGAGCGAGGTAAGGAAATGAAGGAGTTTTGAGATGTACCACACGTATCTGATAAGAGGAGGTTGTTTATGGTTCACTGTTGATTTTTTGGTCATCAGGCCAATGAGAGTTAGATTTTGAACCAGATTTGACTGTGATTAGATATCCAGTCCGTATCATTAATTGAGATGAGAAGTGACTCCTAGATATGGTAATGAAGCTATATAAGGTGAAATGTAGTGAGATCTAAAGGATTGTTCCTGAAGATTGTGTATAAGGAGTCTATCTATGACACCACACGTCCGTTAATGTAACTCTTTATCAGAATGCATTAAGTTTCGTGAAGCTTATAGGTAAACAGAAACATAAACATAAACATGATAAGATAGATATAAAAACACATCAGAATTTAAATTTATTCTTCAAACTGGAAAAAATCATGGTCCAAAATCTAGCTACAACGTATGTCTGAAATATAGAAAATCCATTACATCAAATTAAAATATCGGCCTTGTACTAAAATCATCAGAGTACAGTAATATAAAATCAGAGTCCCCAAAAAGTTCCATATCAATGTAGATAGGTAATCAAAGTGATACATCAAACCAGCTTTAAGCAGAAACAGAAGAGAGATCCTGTAACACCCCGTAATTTTAATGAACACTATAATGTTAAACTAAGGAATACTTAATTAAATATTGAGAATTAAGTAAAATGGACCGCGTCATTGCGTCTGTCTCAGAATTGTGCTTGAGATAGTCTCCGAGTTTGCATAAAATGAACATCGTATGAAGAAGATATTAAGGTTTGAAGTTTATAAACGTATAACCCACTTATATATAAATAAAATAAACCCAGAATTTCAAAACAGTTCGAAGTATTTCAAAAACTAGAAGCAGGAACCAACGCGGGAATCAGACCCGTTGGGGTCGACCCCAGCATAGGGGTGTCGACCCATGGGTTGACACCCATACAGGGGTGTCGACACCCCCAGATTCGTGGCAGATTTAGTTCTGCGTATGTGGACTTGTTTTATGACCAAATTCGTTGACCTTAGGCTATAAATATGACCTCATTCTCATTGGTTTTATTCATCTTAATCAATGGCGACAACGAGGTACTGCCCCAACTCAATGTGATCTAGCCTGTTCTTCCTCAACAACAAGTTCTACGTGCTCAAAGATCTGTGCTTCATCATCTATGATTAACTCTCTGATCTTTAGGTCCAATCACAGTGAGTCTATGTTATTTTTAGATATAAACACTTAAAATGTAATCTTGACATGCCAATAAGTTTGGATCTAAGCCTACGCCTGTTAGTAATCTGAAATCACAACAAATCTGTCATTACTTGTATATCTAATTCACCGTTTAGATCTTAGTATGCCTATTCATGATATCCCTATTTTGTGAGTTGCCTAATCATGTCACCATATGCTTATTATGTTAGTTTGCCTAATCATGTCACTATGCCTATTCTGTTAGTATAACCAATGCTATCATCATATGCTAGTTTTTATTTGCTATGCTTATTCTTGTTCTCTTCTTCCCCTTCTTTCCCTTTTTATTTTTATAGCCAGGCTACCTTCGAGCCTAGGCCTATCGCTGAAATACGCGAACACACGATTTTGGGAACGATTGGGAATGATTAGTTTGGGGCATAATTCATATTGTAAACATGATTGGGAATTTTAGGCATGAATTATACCTTGAGCCAAAACTTGGGATTCGGGGGCATAATCTATATCTGGATCTAAACCTTAGTTTGGGGCATAACTTGTACTGCAGATCGAACGGGGAATTGGGGGCATAATAAACATGAAAATTGGTTAGTTATGAAAATGCCTAGATTTACTGTAATTAGAAACTGTAACCGCGCTTAGACACAAGGTTAGATTACACTTATGGTAGAAGTCTGCCGGGAATCGCCCGACATATCCAGAAACTATAAGTGGTGAATCTGATGTGAAGGGTCTAAGTGCATAAACGTACACGTAATGGTGCTAAGACACGAGGTTAAGTCCGGCTTGTGCAAGAAGTCTTCCTGGACCCAATCGGCATATCCAGCATCCACAAGTGGTAAACTTAATTTGGGAGGTCTAACACATTGTAACCATAAATGAATGAAAGATGATGAACTTGTAATACTTAACTTGATTTAATCCATAGGGATTACATGAACCTGTTAACTTGAGTAAGGTTAAGTAAACTTGCTTGAATCAGTGGGAGCGTTAAGTTAATCTTGTTAAATATGTGGGTACGGGTTATACCTATGAACCTGACAAACTTAACATGTTGGGGTTATGCGATATTGTTAAACTAATAGGCAAAACCCATTGAAATTCTACTAGCGGGGATGCAAGCCTAGGGGGAAGCTTGTATCATCTGGTGTGTGGGACCCTTATCATTCAGTAACCTATATTGGTATCAAATGGGAAACCCCGAACTAGGTCGGGGTGAGGAAACGCTTACTGAGCTGATTATAAGAGGTCACTTGGGTAAAGTTGTCTGATGGCACATTCCATCGGGCTCATGTGCATGCATTGGTCTGCCTGCTTGGGAAAATAAGGTGTTGCGATATTAGTAGGTATAGTCGTGCATCCTGGAAATAACGGGCTTGCCACTTTAGGAAGTGATACATCCTACTATGGGGCCATCACGGCTATTTACGGAGTTAGGGAGTCGATCGATTGGGGTAGTAATTAGGGTACATCTAGTCTCGCCTGTTTAGAAGCCCGTTATTATCGTTGGGGTAACACACATTAGTTCTGTTGGGCTGCTTGTTATTGTATGGGGTAAAACCTCTCACTAGAAGTACGCTTATGTCTACCATCTAGTACTTGTTGGGGTCATCTTGTTTCTGTTATACTAGTATTGGTGTAGAAAAAGTAGTAGAGAAGGGCGTTGCATGTTCTATCCTGTTTGCCTTGTCATACCTGCCTTATATACTATTATCTCTTATCACGTTTATATGCCTGTCATGATGCTTTTACTTATTAATATGCTAAAAGTAACTAGCCTCACCAGACTTCATGTCTGACCTATTTTATTTCCTCTTCTTTCTCTTTCGTTTCCCCTCTAGGTTCTCAAGGTGGGAATACTCAGGCTTAATCATGATTCTTCTTTCATTCTTCTTGGAGCTACTTAGAAGTACTACTTGATTTAGTATCTTCTCTACCATGGCTAAATTTTGGGGATTATGTTCCTTTTATTATTGTATCTAATGATTTTCGTACAAGACAAAAGTTTTAAATTGATGTACTGGGTTTTATGTATTTCAGACTTATGATGTAACCATGTTTTGAACTACGATGTTTTTTGCTAAATAAAGTTTTAAATTCCGCTGTTATTTTATGTCTGTCTTGTAATGTTTCTATTTCTGTTTCTGTTTACTTATAACGCTTCACAAAACTTAATGGATTCTGATAAAGAGTGACATTAACGGATGTGGGGTATCACACTTGGTATCAGAGTTGAAGGTTACCAGATTGGATAAGAGATTTTGAAAATTGTTTTCAAAAAGGTTTTAAAAGAAAGCATTTTAAAAAGAAAAGTCTGTTTTGAAAAACATATTCCCCAAAGCCATATGTAGTATCTTTCGATTCTCTTTTTGAATCCGTTTTTCCTTTTCTTTTCAGCATGTCTGGGGAGCCTATTTATCTTGAGGGAATTCTGATACTGGCTTTGTTTCGTAGTTATCTGGAGGCTGCGACACCCGCCGAAGGCCAAGAAGACGCACCACCCCTAGCCGTAGCCGCGGTTTCTCCTCCTCCTCCACGTGCTGAAAATTTCTCTAACATATAAAAGGATTTCTGTGCTATGGGAGAAAAGCCATTTCAAGGAACTGATACTTTTGTAGAAGCAAGGAATTAGCTCAAGAAGGCAGAGGATTTATTTGGAATTTTCAAAGTTGACAATCGAAGGAAGATTCAGTTAGCCGTTTGAAAGAAGCGGCTTCACTCTGGTGGGAAGTGAAGCAAGCCCGGGCATCCAATGGAGACTTGGGATGATTTCCAATAGGGATTCGAAATAAAGTTTCTTTCTCAAGCCGAGCAAAGTATGCAAATGGAAAGGTTGTTGGCTCTTAAGCAAGGAAGCATGTCTGTGAAAGAATATGTTAATAAATTCAATCAATTGGCGAGGTTTGGCTTGGAGCTAGTGAACACCCCGCACAAGAAAGCTTTGAGGTTTGATAGAGGATTGAATGAACCCCTCCATGGGTTGGCTATGTCTCATATTCCAATGGGGGCAACTTTTGAGAAACTAGTTGATATGGCATTAATGCACGAAGAAGATAAAGGTGGGATGAAAGAGCCTAAGGTTGAGGAAACACAAAATAAGAAAGTGTGGCTCAAGAAAGGACAACAACAACAAAAGAAGGGCGGAAAGAATGACAAGGCTAAAGATAAGAGGAAATGTCATAATTGCGGATGCGAGGGTCACTTTCACAAAGACTGCAAAAGGAGGAAAAATGCTTGTTTCAATTGTGGAGTGGTCGGACACTTTTCTAAGGAGTGCCCAACGAAGCAAGGACAAGGTCAATGGGCAGGATCTTCGGGAGGGCAAGTGCATGCTCTTGTGACCGGTGCGTCAGATAGAGGTAGGAAAGTTTCCGTTGAAGGTTTGATTTCTCTTTCCAATCATCCTCTTAGAACTCTTTTTGATTCGGGAGCTTCGCATTCTTTTATATTTGATTCTATCATTGAGTCTATACACCTTAGTACTAGTATGGTTTCAGATCCCGTTGTTGTCTAAAACCCCATTGTGGGTACGGCTCATCTGTCTATGACTTGTCTGGGTTTGAGAATATATGTGTTAGGCGTCAAGTTTGAATGCGATGCATATGTGCTTGGATTCATGGGCTATGGTTTGATTCTGGGGATGGATTGGCTAGCCATGTATGTGTCATTCTGGATTATGAGAGGAGGGTTGTTAGACTTTTGGCTTGCCATGAGAGGACCCTCGAGATTTCTTATGACCCTAAGGGGTCTGTCGTGCTTATTTTCCTAGAGTCGCTTGATGCACCTATTGATAATCTATAATCTGTACTAGTAGTCTGTGAGTATCCTGATGTTTTTGAGGAGGTTCGGGGCTTACCTCCGAGGCGCGAGATTGGTTTCATATATACTTGGTGGAAAATGCAAAGCCAGTTGCATTGCCTGTGAGCCATATGGCTCCAAGAGAAAGGAGGGAGCTTAACAAGCAAGTAAGGGAGCTACTTAAGAAAGGGTTTATTAGCGAAGCATATCTGGATGGGGTGCTCCGGTAGTATTCGCCACTAAGGCATATGGTTTGCTGCGCTTATGCATGGACTATAGAGAGTTAAATAAACTCATTAAGAAGAACAGGCATCCACTTCCGAAGAAAGATGATCTGTTTGACCAGCTTGTTGATGCATCTGTTTTTTATCAGTTAGACTTGGCCACGGGGTTCCATTAGTCGAGGGTGGCCGAGGACAGTATGGATAAGACCTCTTTTAGAACTCCAGATGGTTTCTTTGAGTGGCTCGTCATGCATTTTGGGTTGACGAATGCACCCGCCTATTTTGTTGATCTGATGAGTAGGGTGTTTTTAGGAGTTTCTAAATAAGTTCGTTATGGTCTTTGTTGATGATATCTTAATTTTCTCGAAGAGCGAGGAAGAGCATGCCTTACATTTGAGGGAGGTTCTGAAAACTCTCCATGCACACCAGCTTAATGCGAAATTCTCTAAATTTCATTTTTGGAGAAAAGAAGTGAGATATCTAGGGCATGTGGTCTGTAAAGATGGGATAGCGCAGATTTAGTAAATGTGGTTGTAGTTCAAGATTAGTAGGTCCCAAAGAAGGTAACGGAGGTGAGGAGTTTTCTTGGTTTAGCAGGCTATTATAGGAAGTTCCTTAAGGACTTTGCAAAGATATCAGCCCCACTCACCAGACTGACGAAAAAGAATCTGGCTTTTTCTTAGGATATAGAATGTGACATTGCGTTTCAGCGATTGAAGAGGGCTCTGACAACAGCCCTAGTCTTGACTTGGAGTTGGCTGCCATAGTATTCGCGCTTAAGACTTGGCGCCATTATCTGCTAGGAAAAAGGTTCGAGTTGTACACCTATCATAAATCTCTCAAGTACTTGTTCTCGCAGAAGGATCTCAATTTAAGGCAACAAAGATGGATGGAGTTCCTAGTGTCCTATGACTTTGAGATTGCTTATAACCTTGACAAGGGGAATGTGGTGGCAGACGCATTGAGTAGGCAAAGGATGGCGCTTAGTCCTCTATTGTGGAGAGGATAAGCTTGGAGTTTATATCGACTTTTGATTTTAGACCCTCCACCGAGTTTACACCTGGTTTATTGGCATCACTATATGTAACATCCCGTAATTTTGCCAATACTAAAAGAGGATAAATTAAATAATAATTAATTTAATATTCATAATTAAGGGAAACAGGCTGTGCCATTGCGTCCGTCTCGAAATTCTGGTCAAGATAGACATTTGATTTGCATAAAACGGACACCGTATGAAGAAGTTATGACGGTTTGAAATTTGTATACACGCAAGATAATTATATATATATATATATATATATATCAGTTCAAACCTATCCAGAAAACCAAACTTCAGCTCAAATTTCGAAAATCCCGTATGCGGTAAAAATTCCCGCCCCAGGGGTTTCGACCGCATAGTAGGGGTGTCGACCCATAAGTGGGGTCGACCCCATAAAGGGGGGTCGACTCCCTAGGGCTGAGGTGGCAGTCGATCTCTAGGGGCTGGCAGCTATAAATAAAGGTCCATTTCTCTTGTTTTCTTCACTGGAAATCAATGAAGGCCAAACGCTGTCGTCGCCTGAACCGAAACAAATTCTTTTCTTCGACAACTATCAACTAGAGCTAATCAGTTAGAGATTCGAGTATAGATCCAAGATTCAACACCAACAATTTCTCTTCTATCTTCTAGAATCCAAACACAGTGAGTTAGCTACTTTTAGATTCAAATGATTAAAAGTAATACGTGATATGACTGTGATTTGGATATGTTATAAATTGTGAATATATGATATTCTTGGATCTTAACCTTTATCATGCTAGATCTATTATTATAGATCTAATTCTCTTGTGGTTAGTTTATCATGTCACATATGTGGATCTCAACCTTTGTCTATGTTTGTGGTTAGTTTGGATCTGTCATTATTTGGACATTTAAAATCTTGTTTAGATCTAATTCTCCCTCTAGATCATCTTATACCTATCATGTGGTGGTTAATTTAGATCTGTCCTTAATTGGACATGTGAATCCTTATTTATATCTATTCATGCCTATTAGGACATCCTTCTTATGTTAGATCTAGTTTTATCATCACTTGTTCACTAGATCTGTTTTTATGTCCACCTTATTATTATGCTAATTACATGTCTGTGCCAATATATATATATATATATATATATATATATATATATCTATGCCAGTTATGTTAGAATAACCACTATTGTCATCTTCCCATCACCTTTCCCTTTTATTGTTTATGACCAAGCTACTTTCTAGCCCAGGCATGACGCTAAATATATGCGAATGTGTTAGTTAGAGAACGGGGGAAAACACTAGAATTGGCATAAATTGAATAATGAATATGAATTTGGACATATTATTCACTATGAACATAATTGGGGAAAAGGGGCATGAAACCTGTAACCTATAACGACATAGGTGAAAAATTGGATAATAATGAATACCTAGGATCACAGTAATTAGAAACTGCAACTGCACTTATGACATGAGGTTAGATTGCATTGATGGTGGAAGTCTACCCGGACCCGACCAACATATCCAGCAACCACAAATGTTGAATCTATTGTGAGGGGTCTAAGTGCACAAATATGAGATGGGCTAAGGCATGGGGTTAGGCCCAACTTGTGGAAGAAGTCTGTCCGTACCCGACCGGCATATCCGGCATCCACAAGTCGTAGGCCTAATGTGGGAGGTCAATCCCATTATAAACCATAAGTGGACATGTTAAGGAACTGAAATACTTAACCTAGTTGAATCCATAGGGATTGGGTGAACATAAACATGAATATGGGTTAAGTAAACTTGGTTGAACAATGGGAGGGTTAAGTTAAGTATATTTGAGATGGGTGGGTAATATTTAAATATAGGCGCACAAAACTTAACCAGTTGGGGGTTATGTATTAAAGGCACTTATAGGTAAGCATAACCGGTAGAAAGATTGGGGTTATATAACTAAAGACACCTTTTAGGGTAAGTATAACCCATGGAAAACCTAGTGCGGGATACAAGACAAAAGGGAAAGCTTGTATCATATTGTGTGGGACCCGTTTCGGTCAGTAACTCGGAGTAGGTATCGAACAAAGTACTCCAAACTAGGTCGGAGAAGGGGCACACTTACTGAACTGATAGTAAGAGATCCAAATGTGGAGGACGGTGTGGGTGGCGCAAACCGACCAGGTCACGTGCGTCCATGGGCCGGGCAGAGGGGAATAAGACAATATGGGGCTGTGCATATCAGCAAAGGGTTGCCACTTTAGGACGTGATACATCCTACGGTGGGGCCGGCACAGAGTATCTATGCATATTAATGAGCCAATCGATTAGGGTAGTAGTTAGGGTACATTTGGATGTATGCCTAAGTCTACCATCTGATAGTGGAGGGGATCATCTCATTCTGGTTATACTAGTAACAGTGTAGAGTAATCATTTGAGAACCATATACACCCTATCCTGTTTACCTTGTCATACCTACCTTTTATGTAGTTATCTCTCTTATCCACTTTATATGTCTATCATGCTACTTTTATTTATTTACTTGCTAAAAGTAACTGGACTCGCTAGACTTTATGTCTGACCCTTTTTGTTTCCTCTTCTTTCTTCCGTTTCCCCCCAGGTTCTCAGGGCGGGAACACTCAGGCTTGACCGTGATTCTACTTACATTTTTCTGGAGCTACTTAGATATATGGCTCAAGCTCCTATCCTTGTTGCTATGGCTATATTTTGTTTGGGGAATTTTGCTTCTTTCATGTACTCTGATGTTTTAAAGTACAAGACAGTAGTTTTTATGTTGTAATGGTTTTTGTGTATTTCAGTCATGTGATGTTTTTGAACCATGATGCTTTATTATAATCAAAGTTCTAATTCTATTGTTATTTTATATTTGTCTTGTAATATTTCTATTTCTATTTACCTATAACGCTTCACAAAAATTCATGCATTCCCTTTGTGAGTGAAATTAACGGACGTGGGGTGTCACACTATAGGTGTGACCTACTCTTTTGGACCAGATAAGAACTTCGCGGCAAGATGACCAAACTAGCAGATATCTTGAATAGGCTCACTAGGGGGAGACTTATAGTCACTTCAGTAGATATTCCATGGATGATAGAGGGTGGTTGCGACGAGATGGAAGGCTTTGTGTTCCCCAAGTTGAGAGTTTGTTGAACATAGTCCATGAGGAAGCCCATCATTCTAGGATGACTATTCATCCAGGCGGCGATAAGATGTATAGGGATATGAAAAGGATTTTCTTTTGGGCTGGGATAAAGAAAGACGTGGCAGAGTTAATTTCTCGATGTTTGATTTTCCAACAGGTTAAGGTTGAGCAAAGGAAGCCCGGTGGTTTACTTCATCCTTTGGAAGTCCCACAGTGGAAGTGGGAGAGCGTCTCGATGGATTTCATTGATGGTTTTCCAAGATCAAGAAAGGGCAACACCAGTATTTGGGTCATAGTGGACAGACTTAACAAGAGCCTGTTAAGAGTAAGAGGATAGCAACATGGTTTGCAGCAGTTTACCTTCGTGAGATAGTCCGTATGCATGGAGTACCTTCCAGTATAGTGAGTGATCGTGATTCCATATTCACCAGTGAATTTTGGAGGAGCTTGCAAGAGGTATTAGGTACACAGTTGTGTTTGAGCACCGCTTATCACCCTCAGACTGATGGACAGACGGAAAAGGTGAATAGAGTTCTTGAGAATCTTTTAAGGTCGTGTATCCTAGACTTCAGAGGGACATGAGAAGAGCATCTTCCTTTAGTAGAGTTCGCCTACATCAACAGTTATCAGGCTAGTGAAACACCCCACCCTCCATTAAGGTCACTCAAAAAGGGAATGCCTTAACTTTGGTGGAGGTTTATAAGTAAAAGTCACAGATAAACTCAAGACAGATATAAATACACACATTTTAAACAACGGAAACCAAACAGACTTTTATTTCATCAATGCGTGTTCCAACAAAACATTTCCATATTTGTCTCAAAATACTTCCATCATTACAACCTCATAACTGTCTTGATTATTAAAGAAGCATAAAACATAAATAAAGTGACAAAAATCCCTGTAGTGATATCCAAAGCCATAATCCGAACAAAAGAGATCCAAATCATACATCTACGGTCTTGGAGCTTGTAAAGAGCCTGACTGAGCTGAGTTGTTTCCTCCGTGTGGACCTGGAGGGAAAGGAAAGAAAGGAAGACGAAAAGAAAATAGAGTCAGACATAAAGCCTGAGTAAATCTAGTAACTCTTCAGTATATGAATAATAAAAGGGCATGATAGATATATACTGAAAATAGGAAAGTGTCACAAGCTAAGGAAGTATCGAATGTACTATCGCCCCCATGCTATGTCCCTGCATCTACTTGAGTTTATTCTAACTGGCACCCCATGGTGAGGGTGAAGTGATCCCCATCTTTATTTAAAGATCGGCTCCTACTCGCGTAACATGTGTCATACAGCCCGCAAGAATTGTAGATACATATGCTGGTCCCACCATGGGGTGTATCAAGACCCATGGTGGCGGCTCCGACACAAATTCTAGAAGGCATAGGTTATACTACTGGTGTCCCCAGTGCCCTGGTTGTCTGCTCCGGAGTGTGTGCACGCCCGCACCCCGTTAGGCCTACACTGTGCACCCACCACCGTCGTTTGACCACTTACAATCAGCCCAGTAATCGTGCCCCACCCTGCCTAGTTTCAGGGTACTGTTGATACCTAACTTGGGTTACTGCTGAAACGGGTCCCTCGTTACCAGGATTTTCTAGTCAAACATGTTAAGTGGTTAAGTGTCGGTTTACCTAACCCCACCCATCATTTCTTGTTAACATGTTGAATTTTGGTTAAGTGTTATAGTTGACTTAACCCTACCATCTGTCCTTAGCCTCTTAGGAGCACCTGACCACTCACATTAGACAGGTATTGCTATGGTTACTGGATATGCCGGTCGGTTCCGGGTAGGTTTACACCGTAGCTCAGTCTAACCTCGGGTCGTTATTGGGCTCAATGCTTAACCACCCACATTGGATAGGTATTGTTGCGACTACTGGACAGCCGGGCGGTTCCGGGCAGGTTTACATCACAACTCAATCCAACCTCGGGTTAAGCATATCGTGTTTTCTAAATTTACATATTTTATTCCTTCTCAATTATATATGTAAATGTCATATCTTTTATTTTTGGGTATATCAATTCATACCGCTTAAATGTCATTGTCGTTGGCATGTACCAACCATGCCAACACATATTTTTCATGTTTTACACCCAACGTTATTTCCCCCGTTTGTAACGTTCGCAACATTATAACAAATGTTGGGCTCGACACAATTCAGCCCAACTTTATAAACGTGAGAAAAAGGGGAAATCAAGAACATGTAATATTTTACAACATATAAGTGTGTGTGGCGCATGAACTTGCAATTTAGCGATATTAACATAAATGATAGGTCATGTGAACTTGCATTAAAATCAAAGTATAACTAAGTAGGTGACACATGAAATGACATAGTTTTGGTTTATACAAACTTGGGTTTAAACATGTTTAACTTGGCATAATGTCAAACACAAAACTAGCATGTTGTATATTCATCAAAATGTCCAATTATTGCATCTAATCACATAGCCTATTTCAACATGAACTTGCATAGTTTATGAAACCCAAACGATACTTAACATAGATCCAATTATACTTTGCAAATAAACATGAGAATGACATCATAGGTTTTGGGTCATGTAAACATAAAAGGTTTCAAATCTAGAACATGTTTACATAAGCCTTAATTTAGACTTAGTGAATGTATATAGTCCATGCCATAGGCAGAAACATAAAGGGATCAAATTCTAGTTTTTGCCACAAACTTGCTAGTGCCATTGTTTTCATATACAATTTGTTCAATAGGCTTGCATCATTCAAATTTATGCCACAAACATCAACACACAAGTCATGATAGAACCATTACAATACACAGAATTTATACAATACAATAACACAATTCTATTTTCATTTACATCGAATCACATCACAGTTTTTATTCATATTCTGAAAGGTCACTATACTTACAACGAATGCAGAATCTTGAATTCTGGATTCTGAATTCTGAAACTGAGATGCGCTCCTTTGGGAAGACTAGCGTTGCATTGATTAATTTGATTTAACTTTTATCTTCTTCTTAATTTGATTTGTCTCTAGGCTTTTCTCTCTTGACGGCTATGTTCAATTCCTCCCTGGCAGCATGATGACTCCTTTCTTACTTTTTTGTGTGAATTTTCAGTTGAGACTTAGGGTGTATTTATAGTTTTTTTAATTGTTTCGAGCCGTCAGATGAAGAAAAGAGGAATCTAAACCATAAAAATTCAAAAAGCCAATCAAGATGTGACACGTCAGCGCTAGTGACACACAGAGCCACAGAAATTTGAGCCAGAGCCAGACCTAGCCAGCCAGGTCGACTGGCAGGTCGACACCCAGGTCGACACTATGGTCGACCTGGGGGGCCCAGGTTGACACTATGGTCGACCTGGGGTGACCAGGTCGACAACATGGTCGACCCTATGGTCGACCTGGTCTCTGGGCGTGAATTTTCTCGCCCAGCCCAGTTTGAACCTGAAATTCGAATTTTGAATTTTAAACTGAGCGGTTCGAATTTAAATTTTATTTTGAAACTTCCGAATGCCATGACTCCTTCATACGGAGTCTGATTCGCGCAAACTCGGACTCTATCTCAAGCAGAATTCCGAGACGAACACAATGGCGTAACCCATTTCCCTTAATTCTTTCATTTAGAATTAATTACACTTTAAATTGTGAAGCTAAACGTTATAGAATTCACGGGGTGTTACATTCTCCCCCCTTAAAAGGATTTCGTCCCCGAAATCTTCAAGTTAGGAAGAATGTATATCATACCATCCAACAGTCCATCTACTCAACCAATAAACACAGGCATCCACTGTCCTTAAAAGACTTCTAATGCTTCGTGGTCATATGCATAGCGTGCGTATATGTCCTTTTCTAATCCAGAAATAAGGCGATCTACTGATTCAGTTGACCTCCTTAATGCGAATCATGTAAGTGTCATGAATCCATTACGTATGCAAAATTTTCTTACTCGTAATTCTACATGAGTGCACAACTATTCATACAAATGCGACGACCATATGACAGCATATCAAGTTTCAACCATATACAAATGAGAATACATATATATGCATATGCAATATGAAGTGACTGAGCCGATCTATAACCTAGGGTGTGTGTGTATATGCATCCACGAGCAACCACCAGCAATCACTAGCAACCATTTGCAGCCATCATCCATAACATGTTTTCAAATACATGTTTGCATCCATTTGTTTTCTACGTAAGGAGTTAGGAAAAGGACCGAGGAGATATACTTAAAAAGATAGATAAAGCATAACTTAAGGAAAAAGAGAGAGATCAAAGATGTACCCTCAAAAAGAAGAGGGTAGGCAGCGCGTATTCTGTCCTCAGTTTCCCAAGTCGCGTCTTCCTCGGCGTCGCTCCACTGAACTTTAACAAGCTTGACTCGCGGTTGCGTAGCTTTTTCACTTCAATTCCTAAGATGCGAGTTGGAACTCTCCTCACAGTTTCTTCACGTTCCACTTCGGCTTCTTCTAGAATGCTAGGTTCCACCACTTCCGCAGACTCATGCAAATACTTCCGGAGGTGAGAAACATTAAAGACGTTGTGAACTCCGGCCAGTCTCTCGGGTAGCTCTAATCTATAGGCCATCTTTCCAACCTTCTCGATGATAGCCAACGTTCCTACAAATCTTGGTGCTAGCTTTCCTGCGGATCCAAAAAGCACGACGTTCCTTAAAGGTGATACCTTAAGGAAAACCCTGTCCCCAACCTCAAACTCAAGGTCGGTCCTTCTTTTGTCGGCATAGCATTTCTGTCTGTCTTGGGAAGTCTTCATTCTCCTATGTATCAAGTCCACTTTCTCCGAAGTCTCTCGAATCATGTCTGGCCCAAGTATAAGCTTATCTGTAGTCTCCCACCAACAAGTTGGTGATTTGCATGGTCTTCCGTACAAGGCTTCGAAGGGTGCCATACCGATGGTAGCTTGGTAGCTGTTGTTGTAGGCAAATTCCACTAAAGGAAGGTGATCCTCCCAAGTCCCTCCAAAGTCAAGAACACGAAGTCTCAAAAGATCCTCTAAAACTCTATTCACCCTTTCCGTCTGGCCATCAGTTTGGGGGTGATAGGCCGTGCTCAAACATAACTGTGTGCCTAGAGCTTCTTGCAGACTCCGCCAAAACTCACTTGTGAAAATAGGGTCTCGGTCACTAACAATGCTGGAGGGAATCCCATGGAGTCGAACTATTTCCTTGAGATAAAGAGATGCTAGAGATGAGGCAGTCCTTTTACTCTTGATAGGTATGAAGTGAGTGCTCTTAGTAAGCCTATCCACTATTACCCAAATGCTAGTATTGCCTCTTCTCTACCTAGGTAGTGCATCAATGATGTCCATTGAAATGCTATCCCACTTCCACTGTGGGACCTCTAAAGGATGAAGTAGTCCTCCAGGCTTCTTCTGTTCCGCCTTGACCTGTTGGCAGGTCATGCACTTAGAGACGAAATTTGCCACATCTTGCTTCATGCCGCTCCAAAAGAAAGTCCTTTTTATATCCTTGTACTTCTTATCACCGCCAGGGTGTATAGTCATCTTGGAATGATGTGCTTCCTCGAGAACCTTCTTTGTTAACTCCCTTGCTTGTGGGACGCATAACCTTCCATCTCGCCTCAGCCAACCCTTATCATTGATGGCGTATCTACTGAGGTGAATAGAAGTCTCACCCCTAATAAGTTTATCAATCACATCAACAAGCTGAGGGACTTCAAGTTGTGCAGCCCCTATTGAGTCCAAGAGAGTAGGGCGTACTTCGAGAGATGCTAGCAAACCTGGTACAAAATATGAGGAGGGCCTAAAGTTAAAATTGGATATATACTCCAGGCTTTGCCTTTCCACAAAAAGAGGGCTTAAGTTTAGTTTCTTTCGGCTCAACGCGTCTGCTACTACGTTGCCTTTGCCGGGAATATAGGAAATTTCAAAGTAATACGAGGCAAGAAACTCCATCCATCTTTGCGGCCTCAAGTTAAGATGCTTCTGCGAGAAGAGATATTTCAACGATTTATGGTCAGTGTATGATTCGAACTTCTCACCTAGGAGATAATGGCGCCAAGACTTAAGCGCAAAGATGATAGCGGCTAACTCAAGATCGTGGGTTGGGTAGTTCTTTTCATGAATTTTCAATTATCTTCCGCCATAAGCTACTACCCTTCCTTCTTGCATTAGAACAGCGCCTAGTCCCGTTCCACATGCATCCGTGTATACTGTGAACATTTTGCTTCCGTCTGGCAAAGTCATAACTAGGGCTGTTGAAAGAGCCCTTTTTAATCGTTGGAAAGCAAACTCGCAGTCCAAATCCCAAGTGAACGCCAGATTCTTCTTTGTTAGCCTTATGGGTGGGGCTGAGATTTTCGCGAAATCCCTAATAAACTTTCGGTAAAAACCGGCTAGCCCAAGAAACTTCGAACTTCGGTTGCATTTCTTGGTGTCTTCCAATTTTGCACTGCCACCACTTTCGCGGGGTCCACAGCCAACCCCTCTTTGGACACTATATGCTCCAGAAATCTTACCTCCTTTCTCCAAAAGTGGCACTTGGAGAATTTGGCTTTTAACTGATGTGAACGGAGAGTTTCCATGATTTCTTTCAAATGCTGAGCATGCTCTTCCTCATTCTTTGAGAAGATTAAGATATCATCTATGAAGACAACCACAAATTTGTTGAGGAATTCTCTGAACACCCTGCTCATTAGGTCTACGAAATAAGCGGGTGCGTTTGTCAAGCTGAAAGGCATGACAAGCCATTCCAAGAAACCATCTGGGGTTCTGAACGCCATTTTATCAATGCTATCTTCAGCTACTCTTAGCTGATGGAACCCAGTTGCCAGATCAAGTTGGGAGAAGACCGTCGCACCAACAAGCTGATCAAACAAATCGTCGATTTGGGGAAGAGGTTGCCTATTTTTCTTAGTCAATTGGTTTAACTCCCTATAGTCGACGCAAAGGCGAAGCGAACCGTCCGCTTTGGTTGCGAACACCACTGGAGCACCCCATTCCGAAATGCTCCGTCTAATGAACCCCTTTTCGAGAAGTTCTTTAACCTGCTTACTGAGCTCCTTTCACTCCTTGGGGCCATGTGTCTGACAGGTAAAGCTACAGGCTTTGCGTTATCCACAAGATATATGCGGAAGTCTATTTCCCGCCTCGGAGGTAAGCCTTTCACCTCCTCAAAGACATCCGAATATTCCCGGACTACTCTTACTGATTGCAAATTCTCATCAGAAGCATCAAGCGACTCTAGATAACTAAGCATAACAGCATTCAAAGGATTACAAGAAATTTCTAGAGTATTACCAAGCCGAGTCAAGAGTCTAACTACTCTTTTCTCACAATCAAGAATGACACTATTACAGGATAACCAGTCCATGCCTAAGATCAAACCATATACCGAGAACCCCGAAACAAAGGCATTACAACTAAACTCAACGCTGAGAATAGAGATTTTCAAACCCAAACAAACCATTGACAAGTAAGCGGAGCCCCCAATTGGATTTGAAACTACTAAGGGATCTTCTACCATACTAGTGTCTAGATGCAGAGATTCTACTAACGCAGATGAAATAAAAGAGTGTGATGCGCCAGAGTCAAAAAGTGTGTGAACTGGATGATCATAAAGATAGACTACACTTTCTACAGAAATATTACTACCTCGTTCCTGCTGAGGTGCCACTAGCGCATGAACCTGACCCCCTGAAGTGGATCCGGCTTTCTGTCCCTGCCCTTTCTTCTTTGGGAAGTCCTTAGCTTGGTGCCCAGTTTCTCCACAATGGAAGCAACCACCCATCTTCGCCTTCCTTTTTCGGCAGTCTTTTGATATATGTCCCACAATGCCACAGAAATTGCACCTTCTCTTCTCATGGGGTTTATTGTTCTTCCCTCCTTTCTTGAAGTCTGTTTTCTTTGCTTGTAGACCCTCTTTCTTCTCTTCCCCCTTAGTTTCTTTCTTGCCGTGGTCTTCCTCGTGTAGCAACGCCATGTCCACCAAGCTTTCATAAGTCGCTCCCGTGGATACATGGGTCATGGCAAGGCTGTGTAGAGGCTCATTCAAACCCTTGATGAAGCGAAGTGCCTTCTTGTGTTGGGTGTTTACTAAGTCTAGCCCAAATCTGGCCAGCTGATTAAACTCATTAACATACTCCCTGATTGTCATACTTCCCTGTTTCAGAGTTAGAAACTTCTCTATTTGCAAGCTTCTTTCAGCTTGGGAGAGAAATTTCATCTCAAACCTTGTCCTAAAATCTTCCCATGTTTCCACCGGCCGCTGAGCATCGGTAATTTCCCACCAATAGGAAGCTTCATCCTTAAGCAACCATACCGCTAGTTGTATCTTTTTCCTGTCATCAACTCCAAAGATGACAAACAGATCCTCAGTCTCCTTTAGCCAGTTTCTTGCTCTTACAAAAGATTCTGTCCTATAAAAGTCTTTTCCACCCATAGCCTTGAAGTCTCTACATGTTTTTGCGAAGGCATTTCCACGAGGAGGTAGAGGTGGAGGAACCGCGGCCACTGGAGGAGGGATGTCTGCTGGGCCCGTGCCATTGGCCCTTGCTTCTAAGTACCTCCTAAACCAGCCGGGAACCAGCACTCCTTCTGGGAGGTTAAGGTCTCCAGACATGCTGAAACAGAAAGGAAAAATTCAAAACGAAGGATAGAGATAGATAGATAGGACACATGGCTTTGGGGGATTTTGTCTTTTTATAAATATAACACTTTTTCTTGAAAAATGCTTCTTTAATCTTTCTTTTGAAAACAATTTCAAAAACTTTTATCTTATCCGGTAAACCTATGCTCTGATACCAAGTGAAACACCCCACCCTCCATTAAGGCCACTCACAAAGGGAATGCCTTAACTTTGGTGGAGGTTTATATGTAAAAGTCACAGATAAACTCAAGACAGATATAAATACACATATTTTAAACAGCGGAAACCAAACAGACTTTTATTTCATCAATGCGTGTTCCAACAAAACATTTCCATATTTGTCTCAAAATACTTCCATCATTACAACCTCATAACTGTCTTGATTATTAAAGAAACATAAATAAAGTGACAAAAATCCCCGTAGTGATATCCAAAGCCATAATCCGAGCAAAAGAGATCCAAATCATACATCTACGGTCTCGGAGCTTGTAAAGAGCCTGACTGAGCTGAGTTGTTTCCTCCCTGTGGACCTGGAGGGAAAGGAAAGAAAAGAAGACAAAAAGAAAATAGAGTCAGACATAAAGCCTGAGTAAATCTAGTAACTCTTCAGTATATGAATAAGAAAAGGGCATGATAGATATATACTGAAAATAGGAAAGTGTCACAAGCTAAGGAAGTGTCGAATGTACTATCGCACCCATGCTATATCTCTGCATCTACTTGAGTTTATTCTAACTGGCACTCCATGGTGAGGGTGAAGTGATCCCCATCTTTGTTTAAAGATCGGCTCCTACTCGTGTAACATGTGTCACACGGCCCCCAAGAATTGTAGATACCTATGCTGGTCCCACCATGGGGTGTATCACCCATGGTGGCGGCCCCGACACAAATTCTAGAAGGCATAGGTTATACTACTGGTGTCCCCAGTGCCCTGGTTGTTTGCTCCGAAGTGTGTGCACACCCGCACCCCGTTAGACCTACACTGTGCACCCACCGCCGTCGTTTGACCGCTTACAATCAGCCCTGTAATTGTGCCCCACCCTACCTAGTTTCAGGGTACCGTTGATACCTAACTTGGGTTACTGCTGAAACGGGTCCCTCGTTACCAGGATTTTCTAGTCAAACATGTTAACTGGTTGAGTGTCTGTATTTACCTAACCCCACCCATCAATTCTTATTAACATGTTTAATTTTGGTTAAGTGTTATAGTTGACTTAACCCTACCATCTGTCCTTAGCCTCTTAGGAGCACCTGACCACTCACATTAGCCAGGTGTTGCTACGGTTAATGGATATACAAGTCGGTTCCGAGCAGGTTTACTCCGTAGCTCAATCTAACCTCGGGTCCTTATTGGGCTCAATGCTTAACCACCCACATTGGATAGGTATTGTTGTGACTACTGGACAGCCGGACGGTTCCGGGCAGGTTTACATCACAACTCAACCCAACATCGGGTTAAGCATATCGTGTTTCCTAAATTTACATATTTTATTACTTCTCAATTATATATGTAAATGTCATATCTTTTATTTTTGGGTATATCAATTCATACCGCTTAAATGTCATTGTCGTTGACATGTGCCAACACATATTTTTCATGTTTTACACCCAACGTTATTTCTCCCGTTTGTAACGTTCACAACATTATAACAAATGTTGGGCTCGACACAATTCGTCCCAACTTTATAAACGTGAGAAAAAGGGGAAATCAAGAACATGTAATATTTTACAACATATAAGGGTGTGTGGCGCATGAACTTGCAATTTAGCGATATTAACATAAATGATGGGTCATGTGAACTTGCATTAAAATCAAAGTATAACTAAGTAGGTGACACATGAAATGACATAGTTTTGGTTTATACAAACTTGGGTTTAAACATGTTTAACTTAACATAATGTCATAAACAAAACTAGCATGTTGTATATTCACCAAAATGTCCAATTATAGCATCTAATCACATAGCCTATTTCAACATGAACTTGCATAGTTTATGAAACCCAAACGATACTTAACATAGATCCAATTATACTTTGCAAATAAACATGAGAATGACATCATAGGTTTTGGGTCATGTAAGCATAAAAGGTTTCAAATCTAGAACATTTTTACATAAGCCTTAATTTAGACTTAGTGAATGTATATAGTCCATGCCATAGGCATAAACATAAAGGGATCAAATTCTAGTTTTTGCCATAAACTTGCATGTGCCATTGTTTTCATATACAATTTGTTCAATAGGCTTGCATCAATCAAATTTATGCCACAAACATCAATACACAAGTCATGACAGAACCACTACAATACATAGAATTTATACAATACAATAACACAATTCTATTTTCATTTACATCGAATCACATCACAATTTTTATTCATATTCTGAAAGGTCACTATACTTGCAACGAATGCAGAATCTTGAATTCTGGATTCTGAATTCTGAAACTGAGATGCGCTCCTTTGTGTAGACTAACGTTGCGTTGATTAATTTGATTTAACTTTTATCTTCTTCTTAATTTGATTCATCTCTAAAAATTTCTCTCTTGACGGCTATGTTCAATTCCTCCCTAGCAGCATGACAACTCCTTTCTTATTTTTTGTGTGAATTTTCAGTTGAGATTTAGGGTGTATTTATAGATTTTTAAATTGTTTTGAGCCATCAGATGAAGACAGGAGGAATCTAGACCATACAAAGTTCAAAGAGCCAATCAAGAGGTGACAGGTCAGCCCTAGTGACACACACAGCCATAGAAATTCGAGCCAGAGCCAGACCTAGCCAGCCAGGTCGACCAGGCAGGTCGACTGGCAGGTCGACACCCAGGTCGACACTATGGTCGACCAGGGGGCCAGGTTGACACTATGGTCAACCTGGGGTGCACCATGGTCGACCCTATGGTCGACCTGGTCTCTGGGTGGGAATTTTCCCGCCCAGCCCAGTTTGAACCTGAAATTCAAATTTTGAATTTTAGACTGAGCTGTTCGAATTTAAATTTTATTCTGAAACTTCCGAAGGCCATAATTCCTTCATACGGAGTCCGATTCGCGCAAACTCGGACTCTATCTCAAGCAGAATTCCGAGACGAACGCATTGGCGTAACCCATTTCCCTTAATTCTTTCATTTAGAATTAATTACACTTTAATTTGTGAAGCTTAACGTTATCGAATTCACGGGGTGTTACAACTAGTATTGGGATGACAGCCTTCGAAGCATTATACGGACGACCACGTAGGTCACCAACTTATTGGTGGGAATCTATAGAAAGACTTCTACTTGGACCTGAGATGGTTAGAGAAACCTTAGAAAAGATTGATATTTTCCGTAGGCGTATGAAGACATCTCAGGAAAAGCAGAAGTCCTAAGCAGATAGGAGAAGGACTGACATTAAGTTTGAGGTAGGAGACGTGGTTTTCATCATGGTATTACCCTCGAGGAATGTGGTTCGTTTTGGATATGTAGGGAAGTTGGCACCAAGATTTGTAGGGCCATTTCCCATAACAGAAAGGATTGACCAAATGACCTATAGAGTAAAGCTACCAGAGAGAATGTCCGACATTCATTATGTTTTCCACGTTTCTCGTTTACGGAATTGCTTGCAAGATACGACAGTAGTTGTTGAGCCGAGTATGCTTGAGGAAGTAGAGGTGGAATGGGAGGAGATAGTTAGATGAGTTCCTACCCATATTCACGGATCAGAAGTTAAGAAGCTACGCAACCGAGAGGCCAAGTTGATGAAAGTACAATGGGGAGATAACTAAGAGGATGCAACTTGGGAGACCGAAGACAAGATTCACGCTTTGTACCCATTTCTTTTCAAGGGGATGTTCTTAACTTCTTTATCTAAAGCTTTTATTTATGCTTGTTTCTATCTTTTGAGTATATCCTACCGATCGAATCTTCGACCTTTAGGTAGAAATCCCATGGATGTAAAAATGTGTTTAAGACATGTTATACTTGATGGATGCAAGTGTTTGCTAGTGGTTGCTCGTGGATACACACACACACACACATATTAGGCACTAGATCGGCTCAATCACTCTCATATTGCATATGGATGCATGTGCATATTTTTCTTCTTTTAATGGATGAAAGTAGGTGTATCATCATATGGGTGTTGCATTTGGATGAATGGGTACACACACATATAGAAATTACATGTTAAATAGGATTATTTGCATACATGTTGGATTCATAACACTAATATTCATTGCATTAAGGAGGTCAACAGAATCAGTAGACCGCCTGATCTTTCGCATTAGTATAGGAACATATACACACACCTTGCAAATGTTCATATAAGCATTAGAAATCTTTTAAGGATAATGGATGCCGGTGATTGATGGATAAGTAGATGGGTGATGGATGTCAGGATATACATTCTTCTTCACTTGGAGATTTCGGGGATGAAATCCTTTGAGTAAGGGAGAATGTAACGCCCCATAATTTTAATAAACAATATAATAATAAACCAAATTATAATTAATTAAATATTGAGAATTAAGTAAAATGAACTGCGCCATTGCATCCGTCTCAGAATTCTGCTTTAGATAGACTTCAAGTTTGCATAAAATGAACATCATATGAAGAAGATATTAAGGTTTGAAGTTTATAAACATATAAGCCACTTATATATAAATAAAATAAACCCAAAATTTCAAAAAAGTTTTAAATATTTCAGAAACCAAAAGCAGGAATCAACACGGGAATCAGACCCGTTGGGGGTCAACCTTAGCATAGAGGTGTCGACCCATGGGTCGACACCCACACAAGGGTGTCGACACCCATGTCGGCAACCCCCAGATTCGAGGCAGATTCAGTTCTGCGTATGTGGACTTATTTTCTAACCAAATTCATTGACCTTAGGTTATAAATAGGACCTCATTCTCATTGGTTTTATCCATCTAAATCAATTGCGACAACCAGGTGCTTCCCCAACTCAATCTGATCTAGCTTATTCTTCCTCAACAACAAGTTATACGTATTCATAGATCTATTCTTCATCATCTATGATTAATTCTTTGCTCTTTAGATCCAATCACAGCGAGTCTTTGTTATTTTTAGATATAAACACTTGAAAATGTAATCTTGACATGCCTATAAGTTTGGATCTAAGCCTACGCCTGTTAGTAATCTGAAATCACAACAAATCTGTCATTACTTGTATATCTAATTCACCGTTTAGATCTCTGTATGCCTATTCATGATATCCCTATTTTGTGAGTTGCCTAATCATGTCACCATATGCTTATTATGTTAGTTTGCCTAATCATGTCACTATGCCTATTCTGTTAGTATAACCAATGCTATCATCATATGCTAGTTTTTATTTGCTACGCTTATTCTTGTTCTCTTCTTCCCTTTCTTTCCCTTTTTATATTTATGGCTAGGCTACCTTCGAGCCTAGGCCTATCGCTGAAATACGCAAACACACGAATTTGGGAACGATTAGTTTGGGGCATAATTCATATTGTAAACATGATTGGGAATTTTGGTCATAAATTATACCTTGAGCCAAAACTTGGGATTGGGGGCATAATCTATTTCTGAATCTAAACCTTAGTTTTGGGCGTAACTTTTATCGTAGATCGGACGGGGAATGGGGAAATAATAAACATGAAAATTGGTTAGTTATGAAAATGCCAAGATTTACATTAATTAGAAACTTTAACCACGCTTAGACACAAGGTTAGATTACACTTGTGGTAGAAGTCTACCTAGGACCGCCCGACATATCAGTAACACCCCACACCCGCTACGGTCACTCTCTAAGGGAATGCCATAACATCGGCGGAGTATTTTAAGTGAATATAGAATAGAGAAATTACAGCAAGATAGATATAAGTAATACTTGAAAATTTAAAACAACATTTCATTGCAGCGGAAAGTAAAACATGTCTGGTTACATCACAAAACCATAATAAGAGTTAAGTACAAATATCCATTCTGCTAAATAAAAATACATAATCCCAATACATGAACTAATAGCCATAAAAGAAAAGGGTAAGCTGAGCTCTACATCTAGGGTCCAAGCTCCAAGAGAGTAATAAAAGCAGCCTGATCAAAGCCCACTCGTACTGGGCCCACTCTGAGAACCTGAGGGTTGGGAAAAAAAGATAAAAACAACGGGGTCAGACATAAGTCTGAGCGAGTCCTATAACTTTAACAATACAATCATTAAAGTAACCAGAGAAGACATAAACTTGATATACGGTAATGTCCGGGGATGAACGGCTACACTAAGCAGCTTGGTAGACTTAGGATAAACTAAGATAACCATAAAGACGCATTTATCCACCCAAGGATAATTACTACACTGCACCACACCAGTCATTCTTACTTAAAGGTTGATCCCTCCCAAGGACTTAGAAAATTTACCCAGTAGTTTCGTGTACCCCTAGCTGACTACATAGGTGCCGTCTGCCCCTATCTCCACTAGGTGTACCCACTACTCCCAAGTGATCGGCTCCCTACCGTAGATACCCGTACCGGCCCCACAGTGGGGTGTATCACTCCCCAAAGTGGCAACCCGATATAATTAACGGTGCACGGCTTATATCTACACGATGCAACAACGTCTTACCTACCAGCCCGGGTCCACACACGCATATGAAACCCGTTGGACTTGCGTTGCCACCGCTAACCCGTTTTGGCCTCTTATAGTCAAGCCCAGTACGCGTGTCCCGTCCTCGACATGGGTCGAGCCCAATAAGATACATATGGGTTACTGGTTGAAATGGGCCCCCACAAGCTACCCACCTAAGCTTGTCCCTTTTTCTAGTGCATCCCACTTAACCCTTTAATCATGTTTAATTACATGTTTCCACTTGGTTAAGTATTCTAATCGTATTTTCTATTGCCACCCAAGGCAACCCACTAGATTTCCACATGCCACCCAAGGCACCCACTTAACCCCTCATGTCCCTCTACATGCTAATATGGTTAAGTGTTTCTTAATCAATTAATTAAGATCATGACCTCATAAAGACCTCTCACATTAGACCGTCTTTTATGACTGCTGGATATGCCGGTTGGTTCCGGGCAGGCTTCTGTCATCAAAAGGGTCTAACCTCGTGTCTTTACTTTAATCACGTATTTAATTTATGACTAAGACCTCTCACATTGGGCCAATCATTTGTAGCTGCTGGATTTGCCGGTTGGTTCCGGGCAGACTTCCGCTACAAAAGGGTCCAACCTCGTGTCTTAGTTGATTAATTACACCTAATTAATCATCCCCATAATTTGTATTAATTATCCCTAATTAATTACACATTTTAAGAATATGGGTAGACCAAACTCAATAGGTAAATTCCCAATTCCATAGTATGGGTAGACCTAACTTAATAGGTAAATTCCCAACTCCATAATATGGGTAGACCTAACTTAATAGGTAAATTCCCAATTATGTCCATTCATTTTATGTTATACACATTTTTATTAACATGCATATTAACCCCATCGTTTCCCACGTAATCCGTTTTCATAACATGTCATATAAATGGGAAGATTCACTATAAATGTAACGGGTTCGATCTTAGCACAACGTTGGCTTTTACATGGGTTTAAAAGGTGTCAACTTGCATCATGATATTAAACCCAACTAGCATCATTAAGTAACCCAACTTGCATGTGTATACATATGTCATATAAAGGTAACTTGCATAAGTGTTCATAGGTTACACAAAGGGTGAGCTTGCATATGTGACTTGCATCATAAAATAGGGTAAACATGCATATGTATGCATAGCATACAAAGGTATCATCTTGCATATGTATGCATCTTATTTAAAAAGGGTAAACTTGCATGTCATAAGGTATGCATAAAACCAACCACTTAGCATGCATGAAATCAAGTACTTAGCATGCATAAACCCAAACACTTAGCATGCATAAAATCAAATACTTAGCATGCATAAAATCATGTACTTAGCATGCATAAAACCAAACACTTGGCATGCATCAAATCAAATACTTAGCATGCATAAAACCCAACACTTGGCATGCATCAAATCAAATACTTAGCATGCATAAAACCCACCACTTAACTTGCATAAATCCGCATACTTAACTTGCATAAACCCACATATTTAACTTGCATAAACCCACATACTTAACTTGCATAAACCCACATATTTAACTTGCATAAACATAGGGTTAACATTAAACATAGATTAGCAAACTAACATCATATCGTATGACTTAAAACCCACTAATCCGCATACAAAACAGCATGATCTCATCATATCTCATCTACTTAATTTAGCAATTGGTTATTAAAGTGATAGAAACTCACCAAAACCAAGATTAGCAAACCTATGAAGTAGAATTAGTTGCTATATTTGAAGATGGTGATGATTAGAGGTTGATTAGCTTGCAACTTCCTTCATAAATTAGTGGAGGCTCCTCTTAAGTTTGATTTTGGCGGCATGATGGCATCATTTCTATTTTTAGTATGGATTAGGCTTGCATTAGGGTGTATTTATAGGATTAGGTTGTGTTTTAGACCATAGGATTAACCCTAGGCTAAATTAGGTCCGTCAGATTTAGGAAGTTTCTAGAGATTAGCCCAAAACACAGCCAAACCCTAAAATGATGCACAAGGTTTAACTGGTCGAGCACCCCCTGTCGACACCCAAGTCGGCAGGGCTGTCGACCTGGTCCTACCCAGTCGACTGCCCTGTCGACAGGGCTGTCGACACGGGTAGCCAGGCGGGAGTTTTTCCCTCCAGCGCCCAATGGCCCCAATTTTGAATTTTAAACCTGAATCTTAAATCTGTTTTGAACTTTTAATTTTCTGCAAACTTCATTGGGCCTTAACTGGGCCATACGGACTCCGATTTACAAAATTTCGGACTCTATTCTGCGTATTTTTCTGAGACGATCAAAATGACGCAGCCCGTTTCCCCCAATTCTCATATTTGAGATTATTTATTCTGCAATTAGTGTATTTTAGCATTAACTGAAATACGGGGTGTTACATTCTCCCCTCCTTAAAGGATTTCGTCCCCGAAATCTCTAAGCTAAGGAGAATGCATATCCTACCATCCAAACAACCATCTTCTCAATCCATCAAACACGGGCATCCATTGTCCTTAAAACAATTTCTAATGATGTATGAGCATATGCAAAGAGTGTGTGTATATGTTCCCTATCTAATGTATGAACATATGCAAACCATGATAGTGCCATGCATCCATTATGTATGCGAGAGAACCCTATCGACACATACAACATCTACATGAGTGCACAATCATTCACCAAAATGCATCATCTATATGATAACAGAACCATTATACATCCATAAATATAGCTATCTACACACAATTATATGCAATATGCAATATGAAGTGACTGAGCCGATCTAGTGCCTAGAGTGTGTGTATATGCATCCACGAGCAACCACTAGCAAACACTTGCATCCACTTGCATCCATCAACCATAACATGTCTCAAACACATGTTTCAACCATAGGTTTACCCTATCTAAAGGTCAAACAGTACTAACGAGAGGACATACTAAAGATAAGATAAGTACTAGACAACGATAGAGGAGAAATTAAAGACATACCCTCAAAAAGAAATGGGTACAATGAACGCATCTTTGCTTCTGTCTCCCAAGTTGCGTTGCTCTCATCTTCTCCCCACTGCACTTTGACTAGTTGAACCTCTCTGTTTCTCAACTTCCTAGTCTCTGACCCAAGGATGCGAGTAGGAGCTCGTCGAATAGTCGTATCACGCTCTACTTCCATTTCTTTAAGCAAGCTCGGCTCTACCACCTCTGCGGTCTCATGTAGGCACTTCCTCAAATGTGATACATGGAATACATCATGTACACCACAAAGTATGTCGGGCAACTCCACTCTATATGCCATTCGTCCAATCCTTTCCTTAATAGGAAACGGCCCTACGAACCTTGGTGCTAACTTCCCAACAGATCCAAAGCGAACCACATTTCGTAACGGAGATACTTTGACAAAGACCATGTCCCCAACCTCAAACTCAAGGTCCGTCCTCCTCTTGTCCGCATAGGATTTTTGCCTATCCTGCGCTGCTTTCATCCTCATTCGAATCAAGTCAATCTTCTCAGAAGTCTCCCTAACCATATCAGGCCCAAGCAAGATCTTATCCGTAGATTCCCACCAACATGTAGGTGATCGACAAGGCCTTCCATAAAGAGCTTCGAAAGGAGCCATACCAATACTGGACTGAAAGCTGTTATTATATGCGAACTCCACTAATGGAAGATGCTCTTCCCATGTACCTCCAAAATCTAAGATACAAAGCCTCAAAAGGTCTTCTAAGACACGATTCACCCTCTCAGTCTGGCCATCCGTCTGAGGATGATATGCGGTGCTCAGACACAATTGAGTTCCCACTGCTTCTTGCAAACTTTTCCAGAACTCGCTAGTGAAGATAGGATCTCGATCACTCACTATGCTAGAGGGTACCCCATGCAATCGAACTATCTCTCGAAGATATACTGAAGCTAGCCATGGAGCAGTCCTCTTGCTCTTCACAGGTATGAAATGGGCGCTTTTAGTAAGTCTGTCTACCACAACCCAAATTCCCGTATTACCCTTTCTCGATCTGGGTAACCCGTCAATAAAATCCATCGAGACGCTAACCCACTTCCATTGCGGAACTTCCAATGGGTGAAGCAACCCACCTGGTTTCTTTTGCTTCGCTTTCACCTGTTGGCACACCAAGCATCGAGCGACATACTCGGCCACATCTTTCTTCATACCGGCCCAGAAGAAAACCCGCTTCATATCTTGGTACATCTTGTCCCCACCGGGATGAATGGTCATCCTAGAACGGTGTGCATCATCAAGAATAGCCTTCCTCAAACCCTCGTCTTGCGGTACACAAAGTCTACCGTCTCTACGCAAGCACCCCCTATCGTCTAGGGTGTACCTACTCAAATGGCTGGACGACTCCCCCCTTATGAGCTTCTCCACCATCTCAACCAACTGTGGGTCGTCCCTCTGTGCTTCTCCAATCCGCCCCAAAAGAGTAGGCCTGACCTCCAAGGATGCTAGCAAACCGGGTATATAGTCAATGGAAGGTCTGAAATCAAACATCGAGATAAATTCCAAGCTTCGTCGTTCCACGAACAATGGACTCAGGGACAACCTTTTTCTGCTTAAGGCGTCCGCCACCACGTTACCCTTGCCAGGGGTATACGCTATCTCGAAATCATAGGATGCTAAGAACTCCATCCACCTTTGCTGTCTCAAATTCAAATCCTTCTGAGAAAACAAGTACTTCAATGATTTGTGGTCAGTGAACAATTCGAATCTCTCACCAAGAAGATAATGGCGCCAAATCTTAAGCGCAAAAACAATCGCGGCCAACTCTAAATCATGGGTAGGGTAATTTTTCTCATGTGCCCTCAACTGCCTTCCACCATAGGCTATCACCCTTCCCTCTTGCATTAAGACTGCGCCCAGCCCTGTCCCACAAGCATCGGTATAGACAACAAATGGCTTGCTCCCATCTGGCAACACTAAAACCGGAGCGGTGGTTAAAGCTCTCTTTAACCGTCGGAACGCATCATCACAATCTACGTCCCATGTGAAAACAAGATTCTTCTTCGTAAGTCGGGTTAAAGGGGCTGATATCTTTGCGAAGTCTTTAATAAACTTCCTATAGTAACCCGCCAACCCCAAGAAACTTCTTACTTCGGTAGCATTTCTAGGAACCTTCCAATCTTGAATCGACACTACCTTCGCGGGATCCACAGCTATCCCTTCCTTGGAGACCACGTGCCCCAAGAACCGCACTTCCTTCCTACAGAAGTGACATTTAGAGAATTTCGCCTTAAGGCTATGTGCTCGAAGAGTCGTCAACACCTCCCCAAGATGTAGGGCATGCTCTTCTTCACTCTTAGAAAATACTAAGATATCATCCACAAAGACCACCACGAATTTATTAAGGAACTCCCTGAACACCCTACTCATCAAATCAACAAAGTATGCAGGGGCGTTTGTCAACCCAAATGGCATCACCAGCCACTCATAGAAACCATCCGGAGTCCTAAAGGCAGTCTTGTCTATGCTATCCTCAGCCACCCTCAACTGATGAAACCCCGTGGCTAAGTCCAACTAAGAAAATACCGAAGCGCCAACCAACTGATCGAAAAGATCATCAATCCTCGGCAATGGGTGTCTATTCTTCTTTGTGAGCTTGTTGAGTTCTCTATAGTCTACACAAAGTCTGAGGGACCCATCCGCCTTCGTAGCAAAAACTACTGGAGCTCCCCACTCCGATATACTTCGTCTTATGAACCCCTTCTCAAGCAACTCCCCTACTTGCTTATGGAGTTCCCTCCTCTCACGAGGAGCCATGTGGCGCACTGGTAAAGATACAGGTTTAGCATTATCCACCAGATATATTTGGAAGTCAATCTCCCGCTTCGGAGGTAAGCCCTTCACCTCCTCAAACACATCTGAGTATTCCCGGACCACTCTAACAGATTGCAAACTCTCGACCGAAGCGTCAAGCGATTCAAGATAACTTAGCATAACAGAATCCATGGGATTACAAGAGATCTCGAGAGTGTTACCCAAGCGGGTCATGAGCCTAACAACTCTCCTTTCGCAATCAAGAACAGCACCATTACTGGATAACCAGTCCATGCCCAAAATCAACCCATAGCCCGTGAAGCCCAACACAAAAGCATCACATCTAAACTCAATGCTAAGTATAGAAATCTTCAAACCCAAACATATCATGGACAAATAAGTGGAGCCCCCAATTGGGTTTGAAACAACCAAGGGATCATCTACTAGACTGGTGTCTAAGTGCAGTGACTCAACTAATGATGATGAGATAAACGAATGTGATGCGCCAGAATCAAACAATGTACGGACAGGATGATCAAATAGAAAAACCAGACTTTCAACGGAAATAGTTCTACCTCTTTCCTGAATCGGTGGAACCGCGAGAGCCTGTACTTGCCCCCTAGCCTGACCCGGTGCCATAAGAGCATGCACCTGTCCTCCTGAGGTAGACCCCGTCCTTTGCCCTTTCTTAGGACAGTCTTTCACTAGATGCCCTGCTTCGCCATAGTGGAAGCAGCCAGTCTTCTTCTTCTTGCGACAATCCTTGCTTAGGTGGCCAGGTGTCCCACAATTGAAACACTTCTTCTTCTTGCCCTTGCCACTGTTGCCTTTCCCACCTTTGTTTTGCTGTTGTTGCTGAGGTCTCTTTTGATCTCCCTTCTTCTCGGTGCCTTATTAGCATTCGGACCCTTCTCTTCTTCATGCATGAGTGCCATGTCAACTAGCTTCTCGAAGGTGGCCCCCATAGGGATATGAGTCATAGCCAAACCATGCATCGGTTCATTCAAGCCTTTCACGAACCTCAAAGCCTTCTTCTCTGGTGTATTCACCATGTCTAGGCCAAACCTTGCCAATTGATTAAACTTGTTGACATATTCCTTCACTGAGAGATTTCCTTGCTTTAGAGTCAAGAATCTTTCCATATACAAGTTTTCCTCCGCCCTTGAGAGAAACTTTGCCACAAATCTTTGCCTAAAATCCGCCCAAGAGTCAACGGGGCGTTCTCCATTAGTGACCTCCCACCAGAATGAGGCCTCTCCCTTCATTAACCAAGCGGCTAACTTGACTTTCTTTCCTTCTTCCATCTCAAAGATATCCATCAACTCTTCCACCTCCTTAAGCCAGTCTCTAGCCTCTACAAAAGTTTCAGATCCTTGAAAAGGTTTCCCTCCCATAGCTTTAAATTCCTTGCAAGTCTTAGCAAAAGTATCCGTGCGAGGAGGAGGGGGAGGAGGAAGATCGGGTGCTACGGTTGGTGGAGGAACATTTGCTGGACCCGCAGTGGTGGCCCTAGCCTCCATCAATCTCCTATACCATACTGGTACCGTCACACCCTCCGGAAAGTTAAGATCCTCAGCCATGCTGAAACGAAAAAGGAAAGATTCAAAACGGAGAATTCGAAAGATAAAGATATGGCTATTGGGGATTATTCTTTTCTTTCAAAAACTTTTCTCTTTAAAGACATGTTTTTGAAAATATCTTTTCCAAAAATGTTTTTAGAAAAATAATTTTCTAAAAATTTTATCTGTTCCGGTAACCTTTGCTCTGATACCACGTGTAACACCCCACACCCGCTACGGTCACTCTCTAAGGGAATGCCATAACATCGGCGGAGCATTTTAAGTGAATATAGAACAGAGAAATTACAGCAAGACAGATATAAGTAATACTTGAAAATTTAAAACAACATTTCATTGCAGCGGAAAGTAAAACATGTCTGGTTACATCACAAAACCATAATAAGAGTTAAGTACAAATATCCATTCTGCTAAATAAAAATACATAATCCCAATACATGAACTGATAGCCATAAAAGAAAAGGGTAAGCTGAGCTCTACATCTAGGGTCCAAGCTCCAAGAGAGTAATAAAAGCAGCCTGATCAAAGCCCACTCGTACTGGGCCCACTCTGAGAACCTGAGGGTTGGGAAAAAAAAGATAAAAACAACGGGGTCAGACATAAGTCTGAGCGAGTCCTATAACTTTAACAATACAATCATTAAAGTAACCAGAGAAGACATAAACTTGATATACGGTAATGTCCGGGGATGAACGGCTACACTAAGCAGCTTGGTAGACTTAGGATAAACTATGATAACCGTAAAGACGCATTTACCCACCCAAGGATAATTACTACACTGCACCACACCAGTCATTCTTACTTAAAGGTTGATCCCTCCCAAGGACTTAGAAAATTTACCCAGTAGTTTCGTGTACTCCTAGCTGACTACATAGGTGCCGTCTGCCCCTATCTCCACTAGGTGTACCCACTACTCCCAAGTGATCGGCTCCCTACCGTAGATACCCGTGCCGGCCCCACAGTGGGGTGTATCACTGCCCAAAGTGGCAACCCGATATAATTAACGGTGCTCGGCTTATATCTACACGATGCAACAACGTCTTACCTACCAGCCCGGGTCCACACACGCATATGAAACCCGTTGGACTTGCGTTGCCACCGCTAACCCGTTTTGGCCTCTTATAGTCAAGCCCAGTACGCGTGTCCCGTCCTCGACATGGGTCGAGCCCAATAAGATACATATGGGTTACTGGTTGAAATGGGCCCCCACAAGCTACCCACCTAAGCTTGTCCCTTTTTCTAGTGCATCCCACTTAACCCTTTAATCATGTTTAATTACATGTTTCCACTTGGTTAAGTATTCTAATCGTATTTTCTATTGCCACCCAAGGCAACCCACTAGATTTCCACATGCCACCCAAGGCACCCACTTAACCCCTCATGTCCCTCTACATGCTAATATGGTTAAGTGTTTCTTAATCAATTAATTAAGATCATGACCTCATAAAGACCTCTCACATTAGACCGTCTTTTATGACTGCTGGATATGCCGGTTGGTTCCGGGCAGGCTTCTGTCATCAAAAGGGTCTAACCTCGTGTCTTTACTTTAATCACGTATTTAATTTATGACTAAGACCTCTCACATTGGGCCAATCATTTGTAGCTGCTGGATTTGTCGGTTGGTTCCGGGCAGACTTCCGCTACAAAAGGGTCCAACCTCGTGTCTTAGTTGATTAATTACACCTAATTAATCATCCCCATAATTTGTATTAATTATCCCTAATTAATTACACATTTTAAGAATATGGGTAGACCAAACTCAATAGGTAAATTCCCAATTCCATAGTATGGGTAGACCTAACTTAATAGGTAAATTCCCAACTCCATAATATGGGTAGACCTAACTTAATAGGTAAATTCCCAATTATGTCCATTCATTTTATGTTATACACATTTTTATTAACATGCATATTAACCCCATCGTTTCCCACGTAATCCGTTTTCATAACATGTCATATAAATGGGAAGATTCACTATAAATGTAACGGGTTCGATCTTAGCACAACGTTGGCTTTTACATGGGTTTAAAAGGTGTCAACTTGCATCATGATATTAAACCCAACTAGCATCATTAAGTAACCCAACTTGCATGTGTATACATATGTCATATAAAGGTAACTTGCATAAGTGTTCATAGGTTACACAAAGGGTGAGCTTGCATATGTGACTTGCATCATAAAATAGGGTAAACATGCATATGTATGCATAGCATACAAAGGTATCATCTTGCATATGTATGCATCTTATTTAAAAAGGTAAACTTGCATGTCATAAGGTATGCATAAAACCAACCACTTAGCATGCATGAAATCAAGTACTTAGCATGCATAAACCCAAACACTTAGCATGCATAAAATCAAATACTTAGCATGCATAAAATCATGTACTTAGCATGCATAAAACCAAACACTTGGCATGCATCAAATCAAATACTTAGCATGCATAAAACCCAACACTTGGCATGCATCAAATCAAATACTTAGCATGCATAAAACCCACCACTTAACTTGCATAAATCCGCATACTTAACTTGCATAAACCCACATATTTAACTTGCATAAACCCACATACTTAACTTGCATAAACCCACATATTTAACTTGCATAAACATAGGGTTAACATTAAACATAGATTAGCAAACTAACATCATATCATATGACTTAAAACCCACTAATCCGCATACAAAACCGCATGATCTCATCATATCTCATCTACTTAATTTAGCAATTGGTTATTAAAGTGATAGAAACTCACCAAAACCAAGATTAGCAAACCTATGAAGTAGAATTAGTTGCTATATTTGAATATGGTGATGATTAGAGGTTGATTAGCTTGCAACTTCCTTCATAAATTAGTGGAGGCTCCTCTTAAGTTTGATTTTGGCGGCATGATGGCATCATTTCTATTTTTAGTATGGATTAGGCTTGCATTAGGGTGTATTTATAGGATTAGGGTGTGTTTTAGACCATAGGATTAACCCTAGGCTAAATTAGGTCCGTCAGATTTAGGAAGTTTCTAGAGATTAGCCCAAAACACAGCCAAACCCTAAAATGATGCACCAGGTTTAACTGGTCGAGCACCCCCTGTCGACACCCAAGTCGACAGGGCTGTCGACCTGGTCCTACCCAGTCGACTGCCCTGTCGACAGGGCTGTCGACACGGGTAGCCAGGCGGGAGTTTTTCCCTCCAGCGCCCAATGGCCCCAATTTTGAATTTTAAACCTGAATCTTAAATCTGTTTTGAACTTTTAATTTTCTGCAAACTTCATTGGGCCTTAACTGGGCCATACGGACTCCGATTTACAAAATTTCGGACTCTATTCTGCGTTTTTTTCTGAGACGATCAAAATGACGCAGCCCGTTTCCCCCAATTCTCATATTTGAGATTATTTATTCTGCAATTAGTGAATTTTAGCATTAACTGAAATACGGGGTGTTACAATATCCAGCGACCATAAATGGTGAATCTGATGTGAGAGGTCTAAGTGCATAAATGTACACGTAACGGTTCTAAGACACGAGGTTAAGACCGACTTGTGGAAGAAGTCTGCCCAGACCCAACCGGCATATCCAACATCCATAAGTGATAGACTTAATGTAGGAGGTCTAGCGCATTATAACCATAAATGAATGAATGTTGATGAATTTGTAATACTTAACATGTTTGAATCCTTTGGGATTACATGAACCTGTTAATTTGAGTAGGGTTAAGTAAACTTGCTTGAATCAGTGGGAGGGTTAAGTTAATCTTGTTAAATATGTTGAGATGGGTTATACATTTGAACCCGACAAACTTAACCTGTTGGGGTTATGAGATCTTGTTAAACTAGTAGGCATAACCTGTTGAAATCCTAGTAGCGGGGATGTAAGCCTGGGGGAAGCTTATATCATCTGGTTGTGGGACCCTTATTAGTCAGTAACCTATATCGGTATCAAACGGGAAACCCCGAACTAGGTCGGGGTCAGGACAAGCTTACTAAGCTGATTATAAGAGGTCCCTTGGGTAAAGGTGACAGCGTGTTCCATCGGGCTCATGTGCGTGCATGGGTCAGCTTGTTCGGGAAAATAAGATGTTGTGGAATCAATAGGTATAGCCGTGCATCTTGGAAATAATGAGGTTGCCACTGTAGGAAGTGATACATCCTACTGTGGGGCCAGCATGGGTATCTTCGGAGTTAGGGAGCCGATCGATTGGGGTAGTAATTAGGGTACATCTAGTCTCGCCTATTTAGGAGTCCGTTATTATCGTTGGAGGCAACACCAGTTAGTTCTGTTGGGCTGCCTATTATTGTATGGGTAAAACCTCTCATTAGAAGTTTGCCTAACTCTACCATCTAGTACTTGTTGGGATCATCTTGTTTCGGTTATACTAGTATTGGTGCAGAGAAAAGTAGTAGAGAAGCGCGTTGCATGTCTTATCCTATTTTCCTTGTCATATCTTCCTTACATACTGTTATCTCTTATCCAGTTTATATGCCTGTCATAAAGATTTACTTATGTATATGCTAAAAGTGGCTGGACTCACCAGACTTTATGCCTGACCTATTTTGTTTCCTCTTCTTTCTCTTCCATTTCCCCCCAAGGTCCTCAGGGTGGGAATACTCAGGCTTGATCAGGATTCTTCTTTCATTCTTCTTGGAGCTGCTTATAAGTACTGCTTGATTCAGTATCTTCTCTACTATGGCTATATTTGGGGGATTATGCTTCTTTTATTATTGTACTCCGATGATTTTAGTACAAGACAGAAGTTTTAAATTGATGTACTGGGTTTTATGTATTTCAGACTTATGATGTAACCATGTTTTGAACTACGATGTTTTATGCTTAATAAAGTTTTAAATTCCACTATTAGTTTATGTCTATCTTGTAATGTTTTTGCTTCTGTTTACCTATAACGCTTCACAAAACTTAATGCATTATGATAAAAAGTGACATTAACGGACGTGAGGTGTCATAGATCCTAATCAAGCCTGAGTAGTCCTACCCTGAGAACCTGGGGGGAAAGGAAGAGAGGAAAAAAAAAGGGGGTCAGACATAAAGTTTGGCAAGTCCAATTACTTTTAGCATATAAATAAGTAAAAGCATCATGACATGCATATAAACTAGAAGAGCAAGATAACAGCATCATAAGACAGGTATAACAGAATGAGCAGGATAAGCAGGATAAATAGAACAGAATAGGTTACGCTTCCCAAATACTTTTCTCTGCACCAATACTAGTACGACAGAAACAGAATGATCCCCACAGAAACTGATGGTAGACTTAGGTGTACTTCTGGTGAAGGGTTTTACCCCCAACGATAATTACAGGTAGCCCCCAATGATAATAACGGGATCCTAAACAAAAAGGACTAGATGTACCCTAATTACTACCCTAATCGATCGGCTCCCTATCCTGTAGGTACCCTGTGATGGCCCCACAGTAGGATGTATCACTTCCTAAAGTGGAAGCCCCTTTTTTTCGAGAGGCACAACCATATCTACTGATGTCACATCGTCTTAATTTCCCAAGCAATCCGGACTCATGCACGCGCATGACCTCCTTGGAATGCGCCGTCAACACCTCCACCCATGTGAACCTCTTATAATTAGCTTAATAAGCGTGCCCTGGCCCCTACCTAGTTCGGGGGTCCCCCTTTTGACACCAAGATGGGTTACTTACAAATACGGGTCTCACGCAATATATGATACAAGCCACCCCCTAGGCTTGCATCCCCACTACTTGGATTTTGATAGGTTATGCCTAACAGATTTACAAGCCCACATAACCACACCATATAAAACATGTTAACTTTTTCGGGTTTATGTGACCCATACAGATTTAACAGATATACTTAAACCCCCATTGATCTAAGCAAGTTTACTTAAACCTTACACAATTTTGATAGGTCCATATAACACCACAGATTTGATTGGATTAAGTATTACAAGTTATTATCATTTCTCGTTCACGCATGTTAATGCACCAGACCTTTCACATTAAGTTGACACTAGTGGATGTTGGATATTTCGGGCGGTTTCTAGCAGACTTCTACCACAAGTCGGACTTAACCTCGTGTCGTAGCACCATTATGTGTACATTTACGCATTATACCCCTCACATTAGATTAACCACTTGTGGATGCTGGATTTGTCGGGCGGTTCCGAGAGGCTTCTACCACAAGTGTAATCTAACCTCGTGTCTAAGTGCAGTTATATTTTCTATTTACTGTAAATTTAGGAATGTTCATTCTTAAACAATTTTTCATGTTCATCAAAGGTTATACCTGAAATCCTAGTTTGATTCATGATACAGGTTATGCCCAAATCAAAATTTTAGATCAAGTTATAGATTATGCCCCCAAATCTCTGTCATGTTTTCCGATACAAGTTATGCCACAATTTATCATTCCCAACCATTCCCAATTTCGTTCGTTCGCATATTTTCGCTGTTGGAATAGGCTCGAAGGTATCCTGACTATAAAAATAAAAAGGGAAGGAGGGAGAGAAGAGAACATAAATAGGCATAATAACAAAACAAGCATACGATGACAGAAATAGGCATACTAACAGAATACACATATTGTGACAGAAATAGGCATAGTAGCAGAATAAGCATATAAGAACTAAATAGTAGATTAGGTGGACAAGTAGTGGTATACCTGTTTAGTTATGATTCAGGTTATTAACAGGCATAGGTTTAGATCGATACTTATAAACATGTCAGGATTACTTATTAAATGTTTATATCTAAAAGCAACATAAACTCATAGGGATTGGATCTAAAGGACAGAGAAACGACTGTTGATGTTCTAGCAGAGATTGTTGTATACGTATAAGTTGTTGCAGAAGAATAAGCTAATTCAATCTACATTTGGGCAACATCTCGTTGTTTCCATTGTTTTGGTGAATAAAACAATGAAAATGAGGTCCTATTTACAGCCTACTTTCAACGAATCTGGTCAACAAACAAGTCCCAGTTCAAAGAATGGATCTGCCCCAGATCTGGGTAGGGTCGACTCCGGGGTCAACCCTAGGGTCGACACCCCCTCGTAGGGGTCGACCCATGGGTTGACGCCTTTGGGTCGTGCTGATTTCCCACGTCTTCCCGCCTTCTGACTTTGATTTTCTGGACTGGTTTGTTTACATATATTTTGCTTATATGTATACAAACTTCAAACCTTAATATCTTCTCCATACGATACCCATTTTACGCAAACTTGAAGTCTATTTTAAGTAGAATTCCAAGAAAAATGCAATGACCCAGTCCTTTTTACTTAATTCCAAAATTTTAATTATGTATTCTTTAGTTTATCATTATAGTGTTGTTAAAATCCCGGGGTGTTACATTCTCCCCACTCAATGTATTTCATCCCCGAAATCTCCAAGTTAAGAAGAATGTATGTCCTAACATCCATCACCCATCTACTCATCCACCAATCATAGGCATTCATTGTCCTCAAAATATTTCTAATGCTCATATGAACATATGCAAAGGTGTGTATATGTCTCTATGCTAATGCGAAAGATCAGGCGGTCTGCTAATTCAGTCAACCTCCTTAATGGAATGTATGTCAGTTCCATGAATCCAACATGTATGCAAATAATCCTAATATATCATGTAAATGCTTTTTGCATGCACAATCATCCATCCAGATGGAACATCCATATGATGATACACCTATTTCCATCCATAAAAGAAGTAAAATATACATGCATCCATAAGCAGTATGAGAGTGATTGAGCCGACCTAGTGCCTAGTGTGTGTGTGTGTTTATATGCATCCACGAGAAACCACTAGAAAACACTTGTATGCACTGGCATCCATCAAACATAACATGTATCAAACACATGTTTACACCCATTGGTTCCTTACCTAAAGGTCAAAGATTCGATCGATGGGATATGCTTAAATGATAGAAACAAGTACGAATAAAAGCTTTGGAAAAGAAGTTAAGAACATACCTTTGAAAAGAAAAGGGTACGAAGTGTGAATCTTGTCTTCAATCTCCCAAGTTGCATCCTCGTGGTCATCTCCCCACTGAACTTTCATCAATTTGACCTCTCAGTTGCATAGCTTCCTGACCTCTAATCCAAGAATATGGGTAGGAACTCGTCTAACTGTCGCCTCCCGTTCTACCTCTACTTCCTCAAGCATACTCGGCTCAACAACTTCTGTGGTATCATGTAGACACTTCTGTAAATGAGAAACGTGGAAAACATCATGAACATCCATCAATCTCTCTGGTAGCTTCACCCTAAAAGCCATTTGGACAATCCTTTTTGTTATGGGAAATGGCCCTACAAATCTTGTCGCTAATTTCCCTATAGATCCAAAGTGAACTAGATTCCTCAAAGGTGATACCTTGATGAAAACCATGTCTCCCACCTCAAACTCAATATCAGTTCTTCTCTTATCCGCACATGATTTCGGACTGTCCTGAGCTGTCTTCATGAGTCTGCGGATAAGATCAGTCTTTTTTGTAGTTTCTCTAATCATCTCAGGTCTAAGTAGAAGCCTGTCTATAGACTCCCACCAACAGGTCGGTGATCTACAACGTCGTCCGTACAATGCCTCGATGGGTGCCATGCCAATACTAGCCTGATAACTTTTGTTGTAGGCGAACTCTACCAATGGAAGATGCTCTTCCTAAGTCCCTCTGAAGTCTAGAATACACAGTCTTAAAAGATCCTCAAGAACTTTATTCACCCTTTCCGTCTGCTCATCGGTCTGAGGGTGATAAGCGGTGCTCAAACACAACTGTGTTCCTAATGCCTCCTGCAAGCTCCTCCAAAACTCACTAGTGAATAGGGGTTCGTAATCACTCACTATACTGGAAAGTACTCCATGTAGGTGGACTATCTCATGAAGATAAACTGCTGCCAATCATGCTGCCATCCTCTTACTCTTAACAGGAATAAAATGAGTGCACTTAGTAAGCCTGTCAACTATAACCCAGATACTGGTGTTGCATTTCCTCGATCTAAGCAAACTGTCAATGAAATTTATAAAGACGCTCGCCCACTTCCACTATGGGACCTTAAAACGATGAAGTAAACCACCGGGCTTCCTTTGCTCAACTTTGACTTGCTGACAAATCAAACATCGAGAAACATACTCCGCTTCATCTTTCTTCATCCCAGCCCAAAAGAAAACCCTCTTCATGTCTCTATACATCTTATCACTGCCTAGATGGATAGTCATCCTAGAATGATGGGCTTCCTCGAGGACTGTCTTCGACAGATTCCCAACCTGGGGTACACAAAGCCTTCCATCTCGTCGCAACCACCCTATATCATCCTTGGAATATTTACTGAGGTGACTAGAAGTCACCCCACAACTGAGACTATTTAAGATGTTTGCTATCTGTGGGTCATCTCGCTGCGAAGTCCCTATCTGATCCATAAGAGTAGGTCACACCTCTAAGAAAGCCAACAAACCAGGTATAAGATCCATATATGGCCTAAAATCAAAGGTCGATATATACTCCAAGCTCTGCCTCTCTACGAATAGTGGACTCAAAGTCATCCTCTGCCTACTCAGTGCGTCCACCACCACATTACCCTTGCCAAGGGTATAAGCAATGTCAAAGTCATAGGACACTAAGAACTCCATCCATCTCTGTTGGCTCAAATTGAGATCCTATTGCGAGAACAAATACTTGAGAGATTTATGATCGGTATAAAACTCGAACTTCTCTCCAAGTAGATAATGACACCAAGTCTTAAGCGCGAATACTATGGCAGCCAACTCTAAGTCATAGGTAGTGTAGTTCTTTTCATGAACTCTCAATTGTCTACCTCCATAACATACTGCCCGTCCCTCTTTCATCAAAATAGCACCAAGCCCTGTACCACATGCATAAGTGTATACTGTGAACACTTTGTTGCCATCAGGCAAATTCAAGACTGAGGCTATTGTCAGAGCACTCTTCAATTGCTGAAAAGCATCCTCACAGTCTATATCCCAAGAAAATGTTAGATTCTTATTCGTTAGTCCGGTGAGCGGGGATGATATCTTTGCGAAGTCCTTAATGAACTTCATATAATAGCTCGTTAATCCAAGAAAACTTCTCACCTTTATTGCATTCATTTGGAATTTTCCAATCTTGAACTACAACTACTTTCGCCGGATCCACTGCAATCCCATCCTTAAAGACCACATGCCCTAGAAATCTCACTTCCTTTGTAACACCCCAAATTTTCAGTTAACATTAAATTAACAAATTAAACAATATTTAATTTCAAATGTGAGAATTAAGGGAAATGGGTTACGCCATTGTGTTCGTCTCGGAATTCTGGTTGAGATAAAGTCCGAGTTTGCGTAAAATGGATACTGTATGAAGGAGATATGGACGAACGAAGTAAGACAAAAAAACTAGAAAGAAAAGGAAAAAAAAGTAGAAATGCACCGGCGCACTTCCCAAGTGCACCCAGGCCAAGGTAAAAACCTGCACAGCTTTCTGTTGTGTTCTGATCCATATTGTGACTCATTGCTGAGTCCTTTCTGACTCCTTGCTGAGTCATTAGGGTTGACTTGTCACCCTATCTTGACTGAATGGTCGTGGTTAACCCTAGGTTCATCTGACATATATAATTGAACTGAAATTCTATATAAACAACTCAAATGCATGACCTAAAATCACATAGAAAATAATCATGATCTGAAATGCCGTCAGTAGAAAACTTGGCGTAGCCATCACCATTTCTAATTCAAAGACGAGATAAAGCTAACGTCAAAATCAAATTAAAACGAGTCTAATTCAACGATCTTCATCAAAGGCGCGCATCTCCAATTTCAGAATTCAGATTTCAGAACGCAAGAATTCCTTTAAGTTGTAAGTTTAGTTATGTTTTAGGATGCGAATCAAAATTAATGTCATGCCTTGGAAATAAATTGATAATAAAACAATGTTTATTATGTTATATGTGGAATTGAATGATATTAATCGATGTCTGTGGTTCTATTTTATTATCATGTTGAATTGGGAATTAATGGATAAGCCTATTCATTTGTATATGAAATTGGAGTATAACCTGTTATGACAAGTTGTGTAGTTTATCATGTTATGCAAGTTTTAGGTTGTAAAATCAAATCACATATGTGACCAAATGTTAGATCTACATGTTTATGTGTATATGTTAAACCTATGTCATATTTCAAGTTCATACTTATCCATATGTTCGTGGTTGATTTGCAAGTTCACATATATGTAAGTTGATCTAGTCTATGTTGCAAATTCACATATATGTAAGTTGATTTAGTCTATGTTGCTAATTTACATATATGTAAGTTGATTTAGTCTATGTTGCAAATTCACATATATGTATGTTGATTTAGTCTACGTTGCAAGTTCACACCTATGATATTCATGTTGACTATTTTGCAAGTTCACACCTATGGTGTTCATATTGACTATGCCGAAAATGCCAAGTTTACACCTATGTCATGTTTATGTTAGTGGATTTCTTTATGCCAATTTTTTGTATGCTAAATTAGGCTAAGTTTTTAGCCTAATATTATATGTCAAAAATCATGCGGACGAAAAATTAGGCTAAGATTGTTAGCCTAATATTTAGACGGGGTAACATTGGAAAAAATTGGTAATTATAGGAAACTTGACATAAATTGTTGAAAAATCACACAGGTAATTTATGGCATGAAACGGTATAAATTATATACCTAAATTAATGAACTTGATTAAAAACAAATCTGGGCAATGACATGAATTCTGGATAATATACATAAATAAAAATGTAAATTCAGAAAATATGAATATGCTTAACCCGAGGTTAGATTGAGTTATGATGTAAACCTGCCCGGATGCGCCCGCCTGTCCAGTAATCACAACAATACTTGTCTAATGTGGGAGGTTAAGGCATTGAGCCCAATAAGGACCCGAGGTTAGACTGAGTTACGATGTAAACCTGCCCGGAACCAACCGGCACATCCAGTAACCGTAACAATACCTGTCTAATGTGAGTGGTTGGTGCTTTAACTAATTAAAGCTAAGGACAGACAAGTCATGATGGTAGGGTTAAGTTAACTAAAACACTTAACCAATTCAACATGTTAATTAAACTGATGGGTGGGGTTAGGTTAATACCGACACTTAACCAACTTAGCATGTTGACTAGAAAACCCTAGTAACGGGGACCCATTTCAGCATTAACCCACATAGGTGTATCATGGTACCCTGAAACTAGGCAGGGTGGGGCACGATTACTGGGCTGATTATAAGCGGTCAAAGCGATGGCAAGTGGTGCAGCAGTGTAGGTTCTAACGGAGTGCGGGCGTGCACACACTCTGGAGAAGAAAAAGTAGGCACTGGGCACCAGTAGTATACACTATGCATTCTAGAATTGTGTGGGCCGCCACCATGGTACTTGATACACCTCATGGTGGGACCAGCATAGGTATCTACAATCATGTGGGGTCGTATGACATAGGAAGAAACGTTACGAGTAAGAGCCGATCGAATAAGGGATCACCTTGTCATGAACACGTGGTGCTAGTTAGGCTAGTTAGTAGGTGCAAAGAAGTAATCATGAGTGCGTTTAGTATAGTTAATATTTCCTGCCATATCTTGTCTTATATTCTGGTATTGTCCTGTTCTCAGTTTATGCAAGTAATGATCTTTTTATTGTTCTCATGCTAGAAATATAACTAGACTTACCAGACTTATGTCTGATCCATTTTCCTTTCGCTTTCTTTTCTTCCGTTTCGCCCCCCCTCAGGTCCACAGGGAGGAAACACCTCAGCTTAGTCAGATTTTTCATCCATCTTGAAGAGAGAGAATGTATTGCTTCGATCTTATTTTTTGGCTATGGCTTTGGACATTCTATGGGGATTTATGCAGTTTTAATTATGTTTCATGCTTCTTTAAGTTTTAAATCAAGACAGTATTATGGTTGTAATAATTGGAAGTTTGTTTTGAGGCAATTATGGAAATGTTTTGTATGAACATGTACTTATGATATGAAAGTCTATTTGTTTTTCCATTGCTTATATATATGTGTTTATATCTGTCTTGTGTTTTATCAGTGACTTTTACTTATAAACCTCCACCGTAGTTAAGGCATCCCTTTGTGAGTGACCTTAATGGAGGTTGGGTGTTTCACTTGGTATCAGAGCACAGGTTTACCAGATTAGATAAAGGTTTTTGAAACTATTTTCAAAAAGAAGTTTAAAGAAGCATTTTTTTCAATAAAAAGCGTCATTTTTAAAAGGCATAATTCCCCAAAGCCATATGCACTATCTCTCTATCCTTTTGTTTTGAATCCTACCTTTTTGTTTCTGCATGTCTGGAGATCTTAACCTTCCAGAAGGAGTGTCGGTACCTGACTGGTTCCGAAGGTACCTAGAGGCTAAGGCTAATGACGCGGGCCCAACAGACATTCCTCCTCCCCCAGTGGCAGCGGTTCCTCCTCCTCCTCCTCGTGGAAATGCTTTCGCAAAGACCTGTAGAGACTTCAAGGCTATGGGTGGAAAAGACTTTTATGGAACTGAATCCTTTGTGGTAGCAAGGAACTAGCTGAAGGATACCGAAGATTTGTTCGTCATCTTCGAAGTTGACGACAGGCAAAAGATACAGCTAGAAGTGTGGTTGCTTAAAGACGAAGATTCTTATTTGTGGGAGGTTACCCATGCCGAGAGACCAGTGGAAACTTGGGAAGATTTCAGGATGAGGTTTGAGATGAAATTCCTCTCTCAAGATGAAAGAAGCCTGCAGATGGAGAAGTTCCTACCTCTTAAGCAAGGAAGTATGGCGATTAAGGAGTACGTCAATCAGTTTAATCAGCTGGCCAGATTTGGGCTGGATTTAGTAAACACCCAACACAAGAAGGCTCTTCGCTTCGTCGAAGGTCTGAATGAGCCTCTACACAGCCTTGCTATGACCCACGTACCTATGGGAGCGACTTATGAAAGCTTGGTGGACATGGCACTGTTACACGAGGAAGATAAAGGCAAGAAAGAGGCAAAGGTGGAAGCGCCTCAAGAAAAGAAAGAGGGTTTACAGGCTAAGAAAACTGACTTCAAGAAGGGCGGGAAGAACAAAAAATCCCATGAAAAGAGTAGGTGCAATTTCTGTGGCATTTTTGGACATGTAGTGAAAGACTGCAGAAAGAAGAAGGCGAAGATGGATGGTGGTTGTTTCCATTGCGGCGAGACTGGACACATGGCTAAGGACTGCCCAAAGAAGCGGGGGCAGGGACAGAGGACTGGATCCACTTCAGGGGGACAGGTTCACACGCTGGTGGCACCTCCGCAGGAATGAGGAAGAAATATTTCTGTAGAAAGCTTAGTTTATCTCTATGATCATCCAGTTCGCACTCTCTTTGATTCTGGCGCATCACTCTCCTTTATTTCATCTACTTTAGTAGAATCTCTGCACTTAGACACTAGTATGGTAGAGAATCCTTTGGTTGTTTAAAATCCAATTGGGGGCTCAGCTTATTTGTCAATGGTTTGTTTGGATTTGAAAATCTTTATTCTAAGCATTGAGTTTAGATGTAATGCCTTTGTTTTAGGCTTCTCGGGATATGGATTGATTTTAGGCATGGACTGGTTATCCAATAATGGTGCCATTCTTGATTGTGAGAAGAGAGTGGTTAGGCTTTTGACTCGGCTGGGTAACACTCTCGAAATTTCTTGTAATCCCTTGAACACTGTTATGCTTAGTTATCTAGAGTCGCTTGATGCTTCTGTTGAGAATTTACAGTCGGTTATGGTGGTCCGTGAATATCCGGATGTCTTTGAAGAGGTGAAGGGCTTACATCCGAGGTGGGAAATAGACTTCCGCATATACCTTGTTGATAATGCAAAGCCCGTAGCTTTACCTGTTAGAAACATGGCTCCAAGAGAAAGGAAGCAGCTCAGTATGCAAGTTAAAGAGCTTCTCGAGAAGGGGTTCATTAGACGGAGCATTTTGAAATGGGGTGCTCCAGTGGTGTTCGCAACCAAAGCGGACGGTTCGCTTCGCCTGTGCGTTGACTATAAGGAGCTAAACAAGCTGACCAAGAAGAATAGGCACCCTCTTCCCAGAATAGACGATTTGTTTGATTAGCTTGTAGGTGCGTCGGTATTCTCCCAACTTGATCTGGCTACCGGGTTTCATCAGCTCAGAGTGGCTGAAGATAGCATTGATAAGACGGCATTCAGAACCCCAGACGGTTTCTTCGAGTGGCTTGTCATGCCTTTCAGCTTGACAAACGCACCCGCTTATTTTGTAGACCTAATGAGCAGGGTGTTCAGGGAGTTCCTCAATAAGTTTGTGGTGGTCTTCGTAGACAATATCTTGATCTTATCAAAGAATGAGGAAGAGCATGCTTAGCATCTAAAGGGGATCATGGAGACTCTTCGAGAACATCAGCTGAAAGCCAAATTCTCCAAGTGCCACTTTTGGAGAGAAGAAGTAAGGTTTCTTGGACATGTAGTGTCCCAAGAGGGGTTAGCCGTGGACCCCGGGAAAGTAGTTGCGGTGCAAGATTGGCAGGCACCAAGGAATGCAACCGAAGTCCGAAGTTTTCTTGGGATAGCAGGCTTTTACCGAAAGTTCATCAGAGATTTTGCGAAAATCTCAGCTCCGCTTACAAGGCTGACGAAGAAGAACTTGACTTTCGCTTGGGATTTTTATTGCGAGTTTGCTTTCCAACGATTAAAAAGGGCTCTCACAACAACCCCAGTTCTTACATTTCCAGATGGAAGCAAGATGTTTACAGTATACACGGATGCATGCCGCACGGGACTAGGCGTTGTTCTAATGCAAGAAGGGAAGGTAGTAGTTTACGGTGGAAGACAATTGAAAGTTCATGAAAAGAACTACCCAACCCACGATCTTGAGTTAGCCTCCATCGTCTTTGTGCTTAAGTCTTGGCGCCATTATCTCCTAGGTGAGAAGTTCGAATTGTATACTGACCATAAATCGTTGAAGTATCTTTTCTCGCAGAAAAATCTTAACTTGAGGAAGCAAAGGTGGATGGAGTTTCTTGCCTCATATGATTTTGAGATTTCCTATACTCCTGGCAAGGGCAATGTAGTAGCAGACGCCTTGAGTAGAAAGAAGCTGACCTTAAGCCCTCTCTTTATAGAAAGGCGAAGCTTGGAGTATATAGCCAGTTTTGACTTTAGGCCCTCCTCTGATTTTGTACCCGATTTATTGGCATCACTAGAAGTGCGGCCCACTCTTTTGGACTCAATAGAAACCGCACAGTGTGAAGACCCTCAGCTCGTTGATGTGATTGATAAGCTAATTAGGGGTGAGACTTCTAGTCACCTCAATAGGTACTCCATCGATGATAAGGGTTGGCTGAGGCGGGATCTAAGACTATACGTCCCACAAGCAAGGGATTTGGTAAAGATGGTTCTCGAGGAAGCACACCATTCCAAGATGACAATACACCCAGGTGGAGACAAGATGTACAAGGATGTAAAGAGAGTTTTCTTTTGGAGCGGCATTAAGAAGGACGTGGCAGATTTCGTTTCTAAGTGCATGATATGCAAACAGGTCAAGGCGGAACAGAAGAAGCCTGGAGGACTGCTTCATCCTCTAGAAGTCCCGCAATGGAAGTGGGATAGCATTTCAATGGACTTTATTGATGGGTTGCCTAGGTCAAGAAGGGGCAATACTAGCATTTGGGTAATAGTGGGCAGGCTCACAAAAAGTGCCCACTTTATACCTGTCAAGAGTAGAAGGACTGCCTCATCTCTAGCTTCTCTTTATCTCAAGGAAATAGTTTGACTCCATGGAATACCCTCCAGCATAGTGAGTGACCGAGATCCTATCTTTACAAGCGAGTTTTGGCGGAGTCTGCAAGAAGCTGTAGGCACATAGTTATGCTTGAGCATGGCCTATCACCCCCAAACTGATGGTCAGATGGAAAGGGTAAACAAAGTATTAGAAGATCTTTTGAGACTGTGCGTTCTTGACTTTGGGGGGACATGGGAGGATCATCTTCCTTTAGTGGAATTCGCCTACAACAACAGCTACCAAGCCACCATCTGCATGGCGCCCTTCGAAGCTTTGTATGGAAAACCATTCCGATCACCAACTTGTTGGTGGGAGTCTACAGACAAGTTTATACTTGGGCCAGACATGATTAGAGAGACTTCAGAAAAAGTGGACTTGATACGAAGGAGATTAAAGACTGCCCAAGATAGATAGAAATCCTACACAGACAAAAGAAGGACCGACCTTGAGTTTGAGGTTGGGGACAGGGTTTTCCTAAAGGTATCTCCTTTAAGGAACGTCGTTCGCTTTGGATCCGCAGGAAAGCTAGCGCCAAGATTTGTAGGTCTGTTCCCCATCATCGAAAAGATTGGGAAGATGGCTTATAGAGTAGAGCTGCCCGAAAGGTTGGCTGGAATTCACAATGTCTTTCATGCTTCTCACCTCCGGAAATGTTTACATGAATCTGCGGAAGTGGTGGAGCCAGGCATTCTAGAAGAAGTTGAAATAGAACGAGAAGCAACTATGTGGAGAGTTCCAACTTGAATCTTAGGAGCTGAAGTCAGAAAGCTACGCAACCGTGAAGTCAAGCTTGTTAAAGTCCAATGGAGCGATGCCAAGGAAGACGCGACTTGGGAAACTGAGGATAGAATACGCACGGCCTACCCTTTTCTTTTTGAGGGTACATCTTTGATCTCTCTTTTTCCATAATTTTATGCTTGTATCTACCTTTTAGTGTATCTTCTCGGTTCTTTTTCTCCTAACTCCTTACGTAGAAGCTAATGGATGTAAACATGTATTTGAAACATGTTATGATTGATGGCTAAAAGTGGTTGCAAGTGGTTGCTAGTGGTTGCTTGTGGATGCATACACACACACAGCCTAGGTATTAGATCGGCTCAGTCACTTTCGTATTGCATATATGTATTCATTTTTGTATATGGTTGAAACTTGTGTTGTCATATGGATGTCGCATTTGTATAAATGGTTGCACACTCATGTAGAATTATGAGTAGGGAAGAATTTGAATACATAATGGATTCATGACACTTACATAATTTGCATTAAGGAGGTCAACTGAATCAGTAGACCGCCTGATTTTTCATTAGGTGAGGACATGTACACACACTATGCATATGATCATGAAGCATTAGAAGTCTTTTAAGGACAATGGATGCCTATGTTTGTTGGTTGAGTAGGTGGACGACTGGGTGTTAGGATATACGTTCTTCTAGACTTGACGATTTCGGGGACGACATCCTTTAAGGAGGGGAGAATGTAACACCCCAAATTTTCAGTTAACATTAAATTAACAAATTAAACAATACTTAATTCCAAATGTGAGAATTAAAGGAAATGGGTTACGTCATTGTGTTCGTCTCAGAATTCTGGTTGAGATAGAGTCCGAGTTTGTGTAAAACGGATACTGTATGAAGGAGATATGGACAAACGAAGTTAGACAGAAAAACCAGAAAGAAGGAAAAAAAAGTAGAAATGCACTGGCGGCACTTGGGAAGTGCGCCAGTACAAAAATTGCACTGGCTCACTTCCCAAGTGCGCCCAGGCCAAGGTAAAAGCCTGCACAACTTTCTGGTGTGTTCTGATCCATATTGTGACTCATTGCTGAGTCCTTTCTGACTCCTTGCTGAGTCATTAGGGCTGACTTGTCACCCTATCTTGACTGAATGGCTGTGGTTAACCCTAGGTTCATCTAACGGCTATAATTAAACTGAAATTCTATATAAATAACTCAAATGCTTGACCTAAAATCACATAGAAAATAATCCTAGAACTGAAATGCCACTAGTAGAAAACTTGGCGTAGCCATCACCATTTCTAATTCAAAGACGAGATAAAGCTTACATCAAAATTAAATTAAAACGAGTCTAATTCAACGATCTTCATCAAAGGCACGCATCTCCAATTTCAGAATTCAGATTTTAGAACACAAGAATTCCTTAAAGTTGTAAGTTTAGTTATTTTTTAGTATGCGAATCAAAATTAATGTCATGCCTTGGATATAAATTGATAATAGAACAATGTTTATTATGTTATATGTGGAATTAAAAGATATTGATCGATGTCTATGGTTCTATTTTATTATCATGTTGAATTGGGAATTAATGGATAAGCCTAGTCATATGTATATGAACTTGGAGTATAACCTGTTATGACAAGTTGTGTAGTTTATCATGTCATGCAAGTTTCAGGTTGTAAAATCATATCACATATGTGACCAAATGTTTGATCTACATGTTTATGTGTATATGTTAAACCTATGTCATATTTCATGTTCACACTTATCCATATGTTCGTAGTTGATTTGCAAGTTCACATATATGTAAGTTGATCTAGTCTATGTTGCAAATTCACATATATGTAAGTTGATTTAGTCTATGTTGCTAATTCACGTATATCTAAGTTGATTTAGTCTATGTTGCAAATTAACATATATGTATGTTGATTTAGTCTACGTTGAAAGTTCACACCTATGATATTCATGTTGACTATTTTGCAAGTTCACACCTACGGTGTTCATATTGACTATGCCGAAAATGCCAAGTTGACACCTATGTCATGTTTGTGTTAATGGATTTCTTTATGCCAATTTTGTGTATGCTAAATTAGGCTAAGTTTTTAGCCTAATATTATATGTCAAAAATCTTGCGGACGAAAAATTAGGCTAAGATTGTTAGCCTATTATTTAGATGGGGTAACGTTGGGAAAAATTGGTAATTATAGGAAACTTAACATAAATTATTGAAAAATCACATAGGTAATTTGTAGCATGAAACGGTATAAATTATATACCTAAATTAATGAACTTGATTAGAAACAAATCTGGGCAATGACATGAATTCTGGATAATATACATAAATAAAAATGTAAATTCAGAAAATACGAATATGCTTAACCCGAGGTTAGATTGAGTTGTGATGTAAACCTGCCTGGACCCGCCCAGCTGTCCAGTAATCACAACAATACCTATCTAATGTGGGAGGTTAAGGCATTGAGCCCAATAAGGACCCGAGGTTAGACTGAGTTACAGTGTAAACCTGCCCGGAACCAACCGACACATCCTGTAACTGTAACAATACCTGTCTAATGTGATTGGTTGGTGCTTTAACTAATTAAAGCTAAGGACAGACAAGTCAGGATGGTAGGGTTAAGTTAACTAAAACACTTAACCAATTCAACATGTTAATTAAACTGATGGGTGGGGTTAGGTTAATACCGACACTTAACCAACTTATCATGTTGACTAGAAAACCCTAGTAACGGGGACCCATTTCAGTAGTAACCCACATAAGTGTATCATGGTACCCTGAAACTAGGCAGGGTGGGGCACGATTACTGGGTTGATTATAAGAGGTCAAAGAGACGGCGAGTGGTGCAGCAGTGTAGGTTCTAACGGAGTGCGGGCATGCACACACTCTGGAGCAGAAAAAGCAGGCACTGGGCACCAGTAGTATACACTATGCATTCTAGAATTGTGTCGGGCCGCCACCATGGGACTTGATACACCCCATGGTGGGACCAGCATAGGTATCTACAATCATGTGGGGCCGTATGGCACATGAAGAAACGTTGCGAGTTAGAGCCGATCGAATAAGGGATCACCTTGTCATGAACACGTGGTGCTAGTTAGGCTAGTTAGTAGGTGCAGAGAAGTAATAGTGAGTGCGTTTAGTATAGTTAGTATTTCCTGCCCTATATTGTCTTATATTCTGTTATTGTCCTGTTCTCAGTTTATGCAAGTCATGATCTTTTTATTGTTCTCATGCTAGAAATATAACTAGACTTACCATACTTATGTCTGAACCATTTTCCTTTCGCTTTCTTTTCTTCCGTTCCCCCCCAAGGTCCACAGGGAGGAAACACCTCAGCTTTGTCAGATTTTTCATCCAACTTGAAGAGAGAGAATGTATTGCTTGGATCTCTTTCATTTGGGCTATGGCTTTGGACATTCTTTGGGGATTTATGCAGTTTTAATTATGTTTCATGCTTCTATAAGTTTTAAATCAAGACAGTGTTATGGTTGTAATAATTGGAAGTTTGTTTTGAGGCATTATGGAAATGTTTTGTATGAACACGTACTTATGATATGTAAGTCTATTTGTTTTTCCACTGCTTATATATATGTGTTTATATTTGTCTTGTGTTTTATTTGTGACTTTTACTTATAAACCTCCGCCGAAGTTAAGGCATCCCCTTTGTGAGTGACCTTAATGGAGGTGGGGTGTTTCATCCTTTCTCCAAAAATGACATTTAGAGAATTTTGCCTTAAACTAGTGCGATCAGAGAGTTTTCAAAACCTCCCTTAAATGTAGGGCATGCTCTTCCTCGCTCTTAAAGAAAATCAAGATGTCATCAACAAAGACCACAACGAACCTATTTGGAAACTCCCGGAACTCCCTACTCATCAGATCCACAAAATAGGTGGATGCATTTGTCAACCCAAAAGGCATGACGAGCCACTTGAAGAAACCATCTGGAGTTCTAAAAGAAGTCTTGTCTATACTGTCCTTGGCCACCCACAACTGATGAAACTCCGTGGCCAAGCCTAACCGAGAGAAAACAGATGCACCAACAAGTTGGTCAAACAGATCATCTATCCTCAGAAGTGGGTGCCTATTTTTCTTAGTGATCTTATTCAACTCCCTATAATCCACGCATAAGCGAAGCGAACCATCCGCCTTAGTGGCGAATACTACTGGAGTACCCATTCAGATATGCTTCGCCAGATAAACCCTTTCTCTAGCAACTCCTCTACTTGCTTGCTAAGCTCCCTCCTTTCTCTCGGAGCCATATGGCGCATAGGTAATGCAACTGGCTTTGCGTTGTCCACCAAGTATATCCGAAAATAAATTCTGCACCTTGGAGGTAAGCCCCGTACCACCTCAAAAATATCAGGATACTCATAGATTACTAGTATGGATCGTAGGTCATTGATAGATGCATCAAGCGAGTCTTGGAAACTAAGCATGACGGATCTATTAGGGTCATAAGAAATCTCGAGAGTCCTCCCATTGCAAGTCAAAAGTCTAACGACAATCCTCTCACTCCAGAATGTCACCATACATGGCTGGCCAATCCATCCCTAGAATTAAACCATAGCCTATGAAACCAAGCACATATGCATCGCATTCAAACTCAACGCCTAACACAGATATTCTCAAACCTAGACAAATCATAGACATATGAATCGTACCCCCAATGGGGTTTTAGACAACAATGGGATTTGAAACCAGACTAGTACTAAGGTGTAGAGACTCAACCATAAAATCAGATATAAAAGAATGCGAAGCGCCCAAATCAAAAAGGATTTTAACTAGATGATCGGAAAGATAAATCAAACCTTCAACGGAAACTTTCCTACCTCTTTCTGGTGCACTGACCACGAGAGCATGCACTTGCCCTCTCGAAAATCCTGCCCTTTGACTTTGTCCTTTCTTCTTTGGGCAATCCTTAGAAAAGTGTCTGACCACTCCATAATTGAAACAAGCATTTTTCCTTCTTTTGCAGTCTTTGACCAAATGACCCTCGCGTCCGCAATTATGACATTTCCTCTTATCTTTAGCCTTGTCACTCTTTCCGCCCTTCTTTTGTTGTTGTTGTCGTCCTTTCTTGGGCCACACTTTCTTATTTTGTGTTTCCTCAACCTTAGCCTCTTTCATCCCACCTTTATCTTCTTCGTGCATTAATGCCATATGAACTAGTTTCTCAAAAGTTGTCCCTATCGGAATATGAGACATAGCCAACCCATGGAGGGGTTCATTCAACCCTCTAGTAAACCTAAAAGCTTTCTTTGCGGGGTATTTACTAGCTCCAAATCAAACCATGCCAATTGATTAAACTTATTAACATACTCTTTGTCAAACATGCCTCTTTGCTTAAGTGCCAAAAATCTTTCCATTTGCATACTTTGCTCTTCTTGAGAAAGAAACTTCATCCCGAATCTCTATCAGAAATCATCCCAAGTCTCAACTGGATGCCTTGCTTGCATCACTTCCCACCAGAATGAAGCCTTATCTTTCAGCTGCCAAACGGCTAACTTAATCTTCGGTCGTCAACCTCGAAAATCCCAAACAAATCCTCCGTCTCTTTAAGCCAATTCCTAGCTTCTACAAAAGTCTCATTTCCTCGGAATGGCTTTCCTCCCATAGCAAAGAAATCGTTGCATATCTTAGAGAAATTATTTGCTCGCTGAGGAGGAGAAGGAACAATGCTTGCAGCTAGGGGAGGGGCATCTGCTAGACCTCCGGTAGGCGCCGCAGCCTCAAGATACCTACGAAACACAGCCGGTATCGTAATGCCCTCGGGAAGAATAGGTTCCCCAGACATGCTAAAAAGAAAAGGAAAAAGGATTCAAATAGAGAATCGAAAGATATTTCATATGGCTTTCAGGAATATGTTTTTGAAAATAGACTTTCTTTTGAAAATGCTTTCTTTTAAAACCTTCTGAAAACAATTTTCGAAAACTTTTTATCCGATCTGGTAACCTTAACCTCTGATACCAAATGTGACACCCCACATCCGTTAATATCACTCTTTATCAGAATGCATTAAATTTCGTGAAGCATTGTATGTAAACAGAAACAGAAACATCACAAGACAGATATAAAAACACAACGTAATTTAAATTTATTTTTCAAACATAAAACATCATGGTCCAAAATCCAGTTACAACATAATCTGAAATACAGAAAACCCATTACATTAAATGCCTTGTACTAAAATCATCATAGTATAGTAATATAAAAGCATAGTCCCCAAAAAGAGCCATATTAGAGTAGATAGGTAATCAAAGCGATACATCAAAGCAGCTTCAAGACGAAATAGAAGAGAGAGTCCTAATCAAGCCTGAGTATTCCCACCCTGAGAACCTTGGGGGAAGGAAGAGAGAAAAGAAAAAAAATGGGCCAGACACAAAGTCTGGCGAGTCCAGTTACTTTTAGCATATAAATAAGTAAAACATCATGACATGCATATTAATTGGATGAGCAAGATAGCCGTATCATATGATAGGTATAACAGAATGAGCAGGATAAGTAGGATAAACAGAATAGAATAGGTTACGCTTCCCAAATACTTTTCTCTGCACCAATACTAGTATAACAGAAACAGAATGATCCCCAAAGAAATAGATGGTAGACTTAGGTGTACTTCAAGTGATGGGTTTTACCCCCAACGATAATTATAGGCAACCCAACAGATATGATATGTGTTACCCCCAATGATAATAATGGGCTCCTAAACAAGCTGGACTAGATGTACCATAATTACTACCCCAATCGATCGACTCCCTATCCTATAGACACCCTGCGCTGGCCCCATAGTAGGATGTATCACTTCATAAAGTGGCAACCCCTATTTTTCGAGACGCACAACCATATCTCCTAATGTCACAACATCTTAATTTCCAGAGTAATCCGGACCCATGCACGCACATGACCCTGTTGGAATACGCCGTCAACACCTCCACCCATATGAACCTCTTATAATCGGCTTAGTAAGTGTGCCCTGACCCCTACCTAGTCCGGGGTCCCCCTTTTGATACAAAGATGGGTTACTGACTGATACGGGTCCCACACAACAGATGATACAAGCCACCCCTAAGCTTGCATGCCCATTACTAGGATTTTGACAGGTTATGCCTAATAGATTTACAAACCCGCATAACCCCACCATATAAAACATGTTAAGTTTGTCGGGTTTATATAATCCCTCACAGATTTAACAGATTTACTTAACCCCCCATTGATTCAAGCAAGTTTACTTAACCCTTACACAATTTTGATAGGTTCATATAACCCCAGTAGATTTAAACTAGTTAAGTATTACATGTTATTATCATTTCCCGTTCAGGCATATTAATGCACCATACCTTTCACTTTAATTCGACCACTTGTGGATGATGGATATGCTGGGTGGTTCTGGGCAGATTTCTACCACAAGACGGACTTGATCTTGTGTCTTAGAACCATTACGTGTACATTTACGTACTAAACCCCTCACATTAGATTAACCACTTGTGGATGCTGGATTTGCTAGGTGGTTCCGGGCAGGCTTCTACCACAAGTGTAATCTAACCTCGTGTCTAAGTGCGGTTACAGTTTCTATTCACTATAAATTTAGGCATGTTCATTCTTAAACAAATTTTCATGTTCATCAAAGGTTATGCCCCAAATCCCAGTCTGATTCACGATACAGGTTATGCCCAAATTAAAGTTTTAGATCAAGGTATAGATTATGCCCCCAAATCCTAGTCACGTTTTACAATACAAGTTATGCCCCAATTTATAATTCCCAACCATTCCCAATTTCATTTGTTCGCATATTTCCGCGGTTGGCCTAGGCTCGAAGGTAGCCTGGCTATAAAAATAAAAAGGGAAGGGGGGAGAAAAGAGAACATAAATAGGCATAATAACAAAACAGGCATATGATGATAGAAATAGGCATACTAACATAATAGGCATATGGTGACAGAAATAGGCATAGTAGCCTAATGAGCATATGAGAACTAAATAGTAGATTAGGTGTACAAGTAGTAGCAGATCTGTTTAGTTATGATTCAGGTTATTAACATGCATAGGTTTAGATCCATACTTATAAACATGTCAAGATTACTTATGAAATGTTTATATCTAAAAGCAACATAAACTCACAGGCATTAGATCTAAAGGACAGAGAAATGACCGATGATGTTGTAATAGAGATTCTTGTATACATATAAGTTGTTGCTGTAGAAGAATAGGCTTATTCAATCTAAGCTGGGACACCATCTCATTGTTTCCATTGTTTTGGGTGAATAAAACAATAGAAATGAGGTCCTATTTATTTCCTTCCATCAACGAATCTAGTCAAGAAACAAGTCCCGGTTCACTGAATAGTTCTGGCCCAGATCTGGGTGGGGTCGACCTTAGGGTCGACACCCCATTGTAGGGGTCGACTCATGGGTCGACTCCCAACGGGCCGATATACCGCGCCTTCCCGCCTTCTGATTTTGATTTTCTAGACTGGTTTTTTATATATATTTTTCTTATATGTATACAAACTTCAAACCTTAACATCTTCTTCATATAATGTCTGTTTACGCAAACTTGGAGTCTATTTTAAGCAGAATTTCGAGAAGAACACAATGGTGCAGTTCGTTTTACTTAATTCCCAATATTTAATTAAGTATTGTTTAGTTTATCATCATAGTGTTCTTTTAAAATTACGGGTTGTTACATTATCCGAAGACTGTGTTAGATAGCCAATCGCTAATGTGTGTATTATATGCTTTGATTGCTATAAATTGTTTGGTAGATAACCTGTGTGTTTTGGATGCTTTGTTTGCTACGATTGTTAGTGTATAACATATGTATGTGTATGGATATAAGTCTATGATTTTAAATGTAGCTAAAATCTCCTCATTACTCTTTAATTTCGGGGATGAAATTCTTTTAAGGAGGGTAGATTGTAACGACTCAGTTTTTGACTGATTTTGTTAAACTATAATTATAGATTATATATGTAATTTAAATCAATTAAATAATATTGTATTTAAATATTATAGAAATTAGAATAATCATGGTTTTAAAATCCTATGTGTATATTTTTAACTGATATATATATATATATATATATGAGGAGCGATCAAGGCATCCCTGTTTTTGCAGCACTCCTGTTGCACCCCCTATCCATTCGTGAGCTATGGCGATCCAAACCCAACTAGAATTTGTAAACGTTCAATTCACACATATATAGTGATCTATCCAAAAATTGAGCTTGTTCCGATATTCGTAACATTTTCAAAATCATAGCTCAATTATTCGCTGTTCAGACGTTTATTCAAACCATTAAATTTAAGCATCAAATATATTATTATATGAATGTCGTAACGAGCCAAAATTTTGGATAGATTATTATATATGTGTGGATTAAGCATCTACAAATTCTCGTTGGATTTGGATCGCTGTAGCTCACAATGGATAGGGGGTGCAACAGGGGTTCCCCCGATCGCTCCTCTCTCTCTCTCTCTCTCTCTCTATATATATATATATATATATATATGTATATGTATGTGTGTGTGTGTTAAACATGTAAATGTTGTTTTAACTTTTTATTTGCATATAAAATCTTGTTTAAAATTGTGTAAAAATCATTGTTATATAATTTAACTTGTTTATATTCTTTAGTAAATCTACATACATGTATGTATGAACATAAATATGTATGTATGAGTTTAACTTTTTCTACTTAAACTCCTAGCTTATATATGTACATTGGTTTGTAAAACAAGTAAATAATAATCATTTTTAGATTTTGTTTCAAACTTATGTAACAATATAAATCATTTAAGTAAAATTTAGTTACTTCACATGCAAGAGTACGTGAGAAGACATGGCTATTAATTGGAAAGAGATAGCATTAAATAGATTTGAAATAAATAAGACCATAAAAAAATAAATGAGAATGTATTTATGTACAGGATTTGATACTTTAAAATACATGAAGCACAAGATATTTGATTACATAGATTTTCCTTAGAATCAAAGTATAGTTTTTAACACCCATTTGCACATAGCTATGTATACATATGTGTATTTCATCAAGACTGGTTGCGCCTTTTCAAGGAAAGCTAGGAAAAAATCAGCTAAGAACATGGCTTGTACACATCTATGTACATCTATACATAACCTAGAAGCTGAGAGAATTTTGGTACCATATGCATACATCCCTTCCATCAAATTGTAAACCGCCTTGCACATGGAAGAGAGTAAATAAATAAGGCCAACACACACCTCCTTTCACATCACCTAAGGACAACCCAAAACTTGGTAAAAAAAACATGTTTTTTTTATAAGTATTTTGCACATGGGTTTGTACATTTATATACTTCAATATACATTGCATACAATTCTGGCCGTGCATCCTAGCCTGGTAGGACTAGATGAATGAAAAGCCTTAACACCCCTCTTTTCTAATCAAAAATGCAGCATCCTTTTTCATCCCATCCTTGCCCCTTAATCACCCAACATACTTCTGAGATGAGTCCTGCTTTTCTCTATAAATACCCATATAGTTTCCTTGCTAATTCATTTACAAGTATTTGCACTCAAACTCAAAATAAAATGGCAGCAAACTGAGAATGAAGTAGCAAAAGACAATGAGCAAAACTTGAGATAGAGAACACAAATTTTTGTGCGTAAACTTTGATCTAAACCCTTATAATTTCAATACTACTGATAATGCACCCATCACTACGCCATAAATGGCCTTTTGCAACACAAAAAAAATGTTAGGTCAAGCCCAAAAAAATGTTGTCATAAGTCTTTGGCAACACTTTTCCTATGTTGCAATTTTTACCATTGCCTTAGACCTCAAAGGCAACATTTTGACTATCTAAGGCAATAGAAGAAATATTGCTGCAATAGAACCCTATTTGGGTCTATAGCAACATCCATAGGTGTCTGTAGCCACATTCCAAAAATGTTTCTATAGATATTAACTTTCGGAATTAGTTTGGGTCTACATCTTGTATACTATACTATTTTGCATCTCATATAATAATATATATTGATATTGAATAATAATACTATTGCAAAGAATTTAAATGATTCAAACAATATTTTATTCAGTATAATATTTCAACATTTAAATAGTGCAATATTCTGCATCTCTCTATAATACAAGTCACATTCACACCTCACTACATACACTTAAACACTCAATACACAGTTTGTCTTTGTATTTTCTCATATTATATTCAATCCCCAAACGAGAGCTGCATAGATTTCCTCATCCAAATCAAACTTTGACCCTTTCATACTAGAAGTTATTTCATGCTTCAAAAAACATTGCAACTGCAACTCTGATTTTCTCTTCTCTTGAAATATTACTGCATTCCTCTCATTCCGTATCACCCTCACGAAGACCTTAATCACATACAGCAACGCGTATGTTGACATTTATCTCCACCATGTAGCCTTGTATATCAACGACCAATCAATAATACTGTCACTAATAGTGTCTCAAATTTTCCCCATCTGAAGCATAATGAACTGTCATTGCTTGTAAACAAATGGACATTGAAAGAATATTTGCATAGTATCTTTAGCTTCCAAATTATAGAATGTACATAAAATATTATTAGGTGCCTCTAAGATATGACTATGGCGTGGATTACATTTCTATCAAGTTTTAAAGATGAGGAATATCTTTAACTATTGTATTGGATCCTAATATTTCTATCTCAGCTAAAATCTGGGGTAAGTAAGTATTTGCAAAGGAGTTATAAACAACACTGATTTTGAAACTGATATTGCTGGCAGCCCAATTAACTCGGTCGAATTGAAATGTTAGAATGTTTATACCTTGATATGTGGATCTCTAGTGCCGTATATTCAAAAAGGGTAGACGGATGTATCATTCCTGTATATAATCTTTAGCTATGGCATTCAAACCAGTAACAGGTTGATGCAGTCGTAAAGTTATTGCCTAAAATCAGATCATTACCAAGACAGCTTGCACAATAAACTGGAAGAAAAGCCAGAAGGCTATATGATTAAATAAAGTAAGATAGGTGGCAAACAAAATGGAACCATTTTCAAGAAAATACAAAATATAAGCCACTAACACGAGAAACAAAACATTATTACCTTTCTTAGCTGAAGTCTCATATTTCTCACCTGTCTGCTTCCCACTAACTGCTCCAAACGCTTCCACAAGTGTCAGATCTATTTCGATAAACAAAGACCTTCTCAATACGTTATGCTTTGCCAAATCTCCCACCGAATCCATATCCAAGTCATTATTAACCACTTCACCTATACTTAGCTAATCAAAAAATCTATGATATTTTTTGACCTAAAATAAGATCTTGTAAATTCGATTTGTCTTTTATCATAAATGCAATTAGGCTCAAACCCAACAACATCAATTGAGAAATAAACTTCAATATTCCAAACTCTGAAGTTATCTTCTATTTCTGCACCTGCAAGAAATCCCAAGATCTTCCCTTCTGCTGAATTAATCTACGGATGCATCCACTGCCTTAATAAAACTTTTCATGATCATTTGCTTTGATTTTTCCGAGAAATTGAACACATACGGTATGAAATCGGATGGATCTAACCAACCGTAGCTACAGTCACCAAAAGAAACCACCAAAGTTAATCCATTAACCTTGTTTTCGAAAAATATAAGCAAGGCGATTGATTCGTCTAATACGTAGCCTGGCCACCAAGGATGCAATTTCACTTTCCCCCGAACCATGTCCCCAATTTCAAATCTTGTGGACTTCGAAATCCTAGCCGTACCCTCTTTGTTTGGGATCGAAGGCATGGTGAAAATGAATCTAGAGATTTGTTTCTAGAAAATTGTTTTGATTTAGGAATTTGCGAACGTGAAACCCTTATTGGACTAGTTGGTAGAGATACTCATGGACGAAATTTGGGGGTCAATGAAAATAAAAATGGGAAATAGAAATATCTAAAGTGTGGATTGATGGTAAATAAGGTAATGAGAAATAAGTATACTTTTGAGTCTAGGAAAAACAAAAGACACTCCTATGTTTATCCTTCGACAAACCTAAAAAATGGGAAATTGGACCATCAAAACCGATAAAACTAAAGTTTGAACTAAATGAAATGATAGTAAAGAAGCACATATATAGATGAAGCACATAAGAATGTGTCAACTTTTTTGAAAGGTTCTTCGCATATTGACTATATGTGACATGAGCATGAAAATTTCCTTTTGATAATAACTCGATGTCCCATTGTGAAATAAAATATATTAAGTACATCACATCCAAAAGTGAATAAGAAAAGTAAAAGCTACCAACTCATCTGTTCATTATAAAACAAAAGTCGCTATTCAAGATCAATAGGTACATGAAACAAAAATACCAAAGGCACACAGATGTCTTAACATGAGTTTGCATTGCCTTCCTTTTGGAAATGGTTTTGTTGAATTTTCTTTCAGATTAGCACACTTAGTTCACACTATACACATAGAGCATTACAAATAACTATAGCAAGAAATTAAGTGAGCCGAACTTGAGTTAATCTTTGTTACATCCAAAAATTACCCTTAGCGTAAGCTGATGGTGATAGGATATCGGATGAATATAAGCATAGGGAGAATGATCCAAGGACGACATAAACTGACACCCATTAGGAAGAAAGGAGCTCAAAACCTACAGAATGTCAGTGCAGCTCATCCTGCACAGTCCAACCGAAGGGGAGTTCTACGGCGAAAGGTAACCTAAGAAAGAAACCAAGAAAAAGGAGGGAACAGGCTCCGCCTATCGAAACCCAGAAGGACTATCAGAATGAACCCGCTTAACATCGACACATAAGAAGGTGGAGGGTATCAGGCCAGTATGTAAGCATTATTTAGAGCCGGCTTCTAAAAAATCGACTTCTTGGATGATGAAGGGCCACATTCATTAGTAACAAAGATATCCCCGGAAGCCACCTTCTGGAGAACAAGAATACCCAAAAAGCTCAATCGAAAGGCTACCCGAGAACCAAGCGGAGATACAGGCTACCAATACTAATTTATCTAGTATAGAAACCAGCGATGGTTTCGTATTGGCAGCTATCTACATACACCATGAGGGCAGGCTTCTCTAAGTATTCACGATAAAGCCGGAAGCCTACACCTGAAAGCTTACGTCTGAGTGCATACACTTGGGAGATGTTACCAAGGGTTTGAATATCATCCCAAAGAAGCCGCAAATGACTGAAACCCCCACTTTGAAATCCATAATTAGCTCTACGGAGACGATCGGAAGCCAAACATCCGAAACCAAGGAAGAAGTCGTCGGCAAAGGCCCTTGCAGGCCCATTAGCCCAGTACCGAAAGCAGACCAAAGTCTCTATAAATAGGACCTTAGAGGACACATAGAAGTGGGACGAATTTTTTCATTTCTCAAGCTTACTCTTTCTTCTTAGAAAAAGAGCAGAACCTAGTCCCCTAAAGCGAATTAAGGATTTTATTCAACTCTTGTAATACATCTACAATTTATGAATGGAGAATCCGAAGGCTTAAATCTCTCGCCATTTGATAATCTTTTTATGTTGTTATGACGAAACAGGGAGTTAGCACTAACCTTCCATATGGAGAAGTTGATCGTAGTGCCTTCGAAGAAGAAGGAGGACTTCGTAGATATCCAAAGTCCACCTCCTTCCATCTTGAGGGTTTTATACATCAATTAACGTCTCCATAATGAGCATAACGCTTCTTGATCTTAAGAAAGAAGTCATCCGTTGGCTTATCACTTGGCTCTTGCAGCATCCTCGGCCTGTAAGGCCGATTCTATGCAAAACAACCATCTGAGTTGATAAACATCGCAGTGGTTTCTTCCTTTAGTATGAGGGAGCATTGGCCAGTTTTCCTCTTGTCACAATATATGTTATTGTATCTGCGACTCAGGAAGTTATTAATCCAATGAGATCTTAGTCTTGCCCGGCTGGGTAAACCCTTCTCTGGCTATTTTGGATCTCTACGATATTGTCAGTGGAATATCGATCCCCTGAAGGCAGGATGTCTAATCTTCAAGGTTGATATCCCAATGCCTGAAGAAGGATGGATCTAGCCAAATAATATTGATTTCTTGACATCCTCCAGCAACCCTGGGTTATGAATACACCAAATTACTTGAACCTATGCCCCGATACAACATAACCCAGGTGTTGACAAAAAATATCGTTAAAATTTTGTCATTGGAAGGAGGGCCTGAACCTCCGTCCATATGGTTAATCTATATTGGATTAACTTGGAAACCCTTTTCCCCGTGGCAGGAAAGATGAAGTCAAAAAGATTGGAAGATCGGAATAAGGAATCGACTCCTGATGCAACCCTTGAAGGGAACATGGATCTAACACTTAATCCGAACAATAGCGAAAGAGGAACCACATCTGACCCGGTACAACCACCAAACGCCATGGAGGATAATGCCGCAAGGATTGTGGTCCTGGAGAAGAAACTCCAAGATGTGCTAACTCAGATGAATCCTACACAGGCGTAGAAGTCTTCGAGACACACCAGATCCAGCCAAAGGGAAACAAACGAGTCTCCAAAAAGAAAAGCTCGCATCCAGCACTCTGAAGCAAAGAGGAAGCCCAAGGCGACCCTCTACAAAAAGAAGAAGTCCCATCTAACAGGAGTCAACCATCAAGGGAATCAGTGTGAGAAGGATCAGTCCGGGAGTTCCACTTCTAAAGTTTATGAACCCAAGAGAATGGACTATGACAATACGGAGGCTAATCTTAATGATCTCACCTAGAAGATCGTGAAGGACTTGCTAGGAAGCAAGGAGAAGAGGCCTAGGATGACAGAGTCAACGACAATGAAACGGTAGCACCTTTCATCAATGAAATTATGAACACCGTAATACCACCAAGAGTTAAGGTACCGACCAAAAAGTATCTTGGGATAACTGATCCCGATGATCACCCGATGACTTTTGACCACCAGATAGATCTCTACAATGCTTCCGGAGCTGTCAGATGTCATCTTTTTTCGGTGACCTTTCAAGGGGCGGCAGCGAAGTGGTATCGGCAATATAGAGAAAATACCATTTACTCGTGGAAACAATTCTCCTACAAATTTTTCGGAGAGTTCTGCATTTGTAAAGATCCAACAATTGACTACACAGTCATCGCTAATATCAAGCAGAGGCAAGGTGAGTCTCTTGGAGATTATCTGATGAGGTTCGACATTGATGCTTTAAAAGCCTAGGATATGAGCGATCGCGACAAATTGATCACTGTGCATTCAGGGTTAATCGAAAACACCCTCTTTTGGAAGGAATTGTACAGCCATGACTGCAAAGACTTTACAAATTTCCATTTCCGGGCCGACAAATTTATTCGCATGGATGAATTGTATTTCACAAAGAGGAAGTTCGGGCCTCGAGGGGAAGGAGGAAGGCCGAACTTTGGACTAGGGCTATCAATTGATACCCGAAAAATCCGAAATCCGTTCGAATCCGCATCTGAAAAGCGGATAAATATCCAATATCCGAAAAAGCGGATGTGGATGCGGATATAGGCATATCCACAACCGAAAATTATCCATCTGTTTTTTTTCACGATTATAGCTTAAATTATGTATATGTTGACTTAATTAATACTAATTTATTATTTTCCAAAATTGAAAGTCTACAAAACTCATGCATATTGCTAAAAATTATATAGTATCATCATATTTATTTTTAGCACTTTAGTAATTATCTGGGTTGAAAAAGCTCAATATTAAGCTAATTTTTTTTATTTATGTTCATTGATTTATTGGTCATTGGCGGAGTGGATAATTATCTGATATCCATCCGTATCCGCGGATGCGGATATCCGATATCCGAAAATGGTTTCGGATGCGGATGCGGATATAGCACTATCCGCATCTAAAAGTATCCATTGACAGCCCTACTTTGTACGAAGGCCCCCGGAAGGAAATCAAAAGAGGTCAAGGTGGGAAGATTCCAACACTAACTTTGTTGCTCTAAACAAGCCCATATCGTTCATGTATGCTGTCGCAAGAGAAAGGGTTAATAACTTCCCTGTCTCTTTCAAAGCCAAAAATCTTCCTGAACCTCATTCCGGTGGAAAGTACTTTGAGTTCCATAAAACCAACGGACATAAGACATACGAGTATAAGGTATTGGACGGGATCAATCAGAAGCTAATCCGAGGGGGACATCTGAAGGAATTCGTTGTAAACAAGACAACCTCTACTCAGCGTACAAATGGACAACAGAAGGTTTCGGTAAATATGATAGGAGCTCCTATGGAAGAAGGCAACCTGGACCTGGGTCCGCCCATAAATCGAATTAATGTGATTCACGGTGGGCTACACCCTGGCGGAAACTTTATGCTCTTAAGATGCACAGCCTGGTGGTGTCTCTAGAAGAAATGAAGAAAAGGGTTCGCCACCCACATAATGACCCCTTATGATAACGGCACAAATAGGACTTTTGATCGTTTCTAAAATCCTGGTGTATACAGGAAGTGCTGCCAATGTTATCTTCAAGCACGCTTTTGATCAAATGGGAATTTCTAAGAAAAAGTTGGAGCCAAGCAACGAACCAATCTTCGGCTTCATCAACAAAGGGTCGAATCCGGTGGGTCAAATCAACCTTCTAGTTCAAGTTGGGTTATCTCCGCTCCACAAAACTTTTGAAACTCTTTTCGTCGTGATCGACCAACTGTCCTATTTCAACGCCTTCTTCGGGTGACCAGCTTTGGAGGAAATGGATGCTTTTGTTTCTTCCAAATATCTCATGTTGAAATTCCTAACAAAAAAGGGATGAGGTACCATCCGAGGATAGTAGTTTAGCTCCCGCGAGTTGTACTTCGAGATGATCGACAAATATAAAAGGGAGTGTTCTTCGTACTTCGATTCTTATACTATTTTTACACTTTTGGATAAGGGATTTCCACATCCCACATTCGAAGTTAAAGTAAAAATTAATAAGGCTAACAAGCGTATGAATGGTAGGTACATTTCTTTGAAAAGAAAGAGGAGGAGATCTGATGATGTAAATTTGACCGAGGAAGGGGAAATCGTCACAGACTTAGATTTTAGAGTAGACATTGAGAGAGTAAAATATATAGAAGACGTGGAGGAGGTAAACGTTGATTCGGAGGATATATCGAAGGTCGTAAATGTAGGAAAAGGCTGACAAAACCCCTCAAGAGCGACCTAATTCATTTCTTACAACTCAACAAGGATATTTTTGCTTGGACCCATTCGAATATGATTGGAATCTACCCTTCTATCATGAGTCATGCCTTGAACATTGACCCTTCGGTGACCCCAATCCGGCAGAAGAAAAGACAATATAATAGAGATCGGTTAGAAGCCTTGAAGGAGGAGGTCAAGAGATTGAACACTAATGGGTTTATACGAGAGGTCCTTTACCTGAAATCGTTAGCCAATCCCGTGCTGGCGAAGAAATCCAATGGGAAGTGGAGAACATGTGTCGATTACATGGATCTAAATAAGGCTTACCCAAAAGGGTGCTATCCCCTTCCACGGATTGACCGGTTAGGCGACACCACGAGTGGTCACAAGACACTATCACTTATGGACGCATACTCAAGGTACAATCAAATTCTAATGCATAAACCCGATGAGGAGCATACAAGCTTTATCACCGACTGTGGAACATTTTTCTATAAGGTGATGCCCTTCGGTTTGAAAAACGCAAGGGCAACATACCAAAGACTGGTAAACAGGATATTCCAAGAACAAATAGGGCTTAATATGGAAGTATATGTGGACGATATGCTAGTGAAGTCCACCAAGAAAGAAAATCACCTAAAAGACCTAGAGGAAATGTTCAATGTCTTAAGAAGCTACCAAATGAAGTTGAACCCGCAAAAATGTTCCTTTGGAGTTCAATATGTAAAGTTCTTAGGATACATGGTAAGCGAGAAAGGGATCGAGGCCAGCCCCTAGCAAATCCAAGTCATAAGAGACATGGAAGTACCTAGAACAAGCAAAGAGGTCATGAGCTTGAACGGGAAAGTAGCAGCCCTCAGTAGGTTCATTTCCAAAGCCACAGACAAGTGTTCCCATTTCTTCGATGTTATAAAGAGGAAGAAGAATTTCGAGTGGAACGTAGAATGTAGCAGGGCATTCCAAGGACTGAAAGTCCATATGGGAACGCCCCGATTTTGTCTAGTCTCAAGAAAGGAGAAGATCTATACCAATATATGGCTGTTTTGGAAAATGCGGTCAGCTCGGTCCTAATAAGAGAGAATAATGGAATTCAGTATCCCATCTACTACGTTACCCGAAGGCTAAAAGACGCAGAGACCTGATACCCTGTGGTAGAGAAATTAGCATATTGCCTAATACTTACCACACGAAAACTCAGAGCATACTTCCAAGCTCATCTCGTCAGGGTCTTAACCGGTTTCCCACTCAAACAGGTGTTAAGCAAACCAGAAACCTCAAGAAGGTTAACCAAAAGAGGTATCGAACTTAGCCAATACGAAATTGAATTCCACCCTCGGGCGACAATTAAAGGACATGCCCTCGCAGCTTCGTGAATGAGTGCACTAGCTTCATTTAAGAGCAATCAATTAACGAAAATGACTTAACGGCCAAATGGCAACTTTTTGTAGACGGAGCCTCAAACGAACATGGGGAAGGATTGGGGTATGTTATAATTAACTCTGACGGGCATCGCTTGCACTACACCATGAAGTTAGGATTCCCGGCGACTAACAACGTAGCCGAATATGAGTCAATGATAGATGGTTTAAATTTGGCACTACAATTGAGGATACCTCAGGTAGAAACCTTTAGTGCCTCGCAATTAATTGTAAACCAAATAAAGCAAACCTATCAAACCAAGGACTCACGACTAATCCTGTATGTGAAGAAGGTTTTAAAAGTGCTTTTCCAGTTTGAGGATTTCTCAGTCCATCAAATACATCGAGGGGAGAATACCCAACCTGATTCACTGGCTAAATTAGCTAGCTCCCGGCGGGGGAGGGGGGGCAAAACTCATGTGATTCAAGTGGGTTATCAAGAAAAGCCTAGCATTGGGCATGAAAAATCGGAAATAGAGAAAGAGCTATTAGTCTTAACGAGACCCCAATCCTTGAGAGGGGGATGAAAGAGACAGGGAGGGAAACTCCAACGGGGATCCTCCCTTAACTGAAACAAATTGACATTGTAAGAATACATCGATTACTCCAATAATGGATTATCTCCTAAATGAGACTTTGCCCCTTTATAAGCAAAACATGAGAAGGATAAAATGTCAGGCTCCCACATTCGTGATTGAAGATAACATACTCTATAAAAAGGGACATTGGCTTCCTTACCTAAGGTGTATAAGTTCCAAAGATGGGCTCAACCTCCTTAAGGAAGCTCATGAAGGATGGTGTAGAGACTACTCCAATGGAATTAAGCTGGCCAAAAGGGTCATGCGACAGGGATATTATTGGCCGTAGATGGTTAGTCAAGCAGTAGAGTATGTAAAAAGATGTGATAGTTGTCAAAGGTACTCCAAGGTGCCTCGGCTTCCGCCTAGCGAACTAAGCACAATATCAAGCCCCTGGCCATTCGATATATGGGGTATAGGTATGATTGGACCCTTGCCAATCTCCAAAGGGGAGCAAAGTACGATGTAGTAGCCATCGACTACTTCACCAAGTGGGTAGAGGCAAAACCCCTTCTGACAATCACATCCAAAAAGGTGTTAAGATTCGTAATAAAGAATATCGTAATCCACTTCAGAATCCCTCATTAAATTATCTCAGATAAAGGAACTCAATTTGAAAGCGAAGAGTTCACTTGGTTTTGCAAGAAAAATAGAATCATCAAAAGTTTCTCTTCGGTAGCCCATTCGAAGGACAACGGAGCAGTAGAAGCTGCCAACAAAACCATAAAGACAATTCTTAAAAAACGTTTAAACCAAGCTAAAGGGAAATGGGCCAAAGAGTTGCCTTTAGTGCTTTAGGCATATAGAAACTCTGCCAAAGCAGCCACAGGGAACACACTTTTTTCCCTGACATATGGATGTGAAGTTATGCTTCTAGTCGAGATTGAGATACCATCGCATAGAAGGATAGCATATGCGTTCAGTCCGAACCAAGAATTAAGAAAAGAGTCCCTAGACTTAATACAAGGATTAAAGGATGAGGCAGCAATCAGAACATCCGAATACCAAAGAAGGATTACGAAATACTACAACTCAAAGGTTAGGACCAAAACCTTCACAAAAGGAGAATTAGTTTTACGAAGGGTAATGGAAAACACAAAGAACCCAGCAAATGGCCCTATCGGCCCAAATTGGGAAGGACCTTTGGTCATCCATCAAGAAGTTATACTCGAAACATATCGACTAAGAAGGCCCAATGGGGACCTTGTTCCAAGAACATGGAACTTGGAACATTTAAGACCAAATTTCCCAACGATGGAGAAATAAGAGAAAAGGATTTCTTCCAAAGATGGTTACGTAACTAAGGGTATGGAAACCCTTCCTACAGCTTAAAAGAAGACCGAAAAGGGGTCGAGCTTAGAAAAGGATCAAATCCCTTATCATCAAGATAGGTTTCCCCAAAGGGGGATGGTGGGTTACTCTTTCACACCAGCAATGGTCGTGGTGGTGCGTCTAACTTTGCACGCCCTGCCTCTGCTCGCAGAACAGTACGCCCTACCTCTGCTAGAACTAAGCACGTCCTACCTCCACTCGTAGAAGAGCACGTCCTACCTCTGCTTATGTTCCGTGTTACCCGCAGAAGAGAGCACTAACCCCTATCACCACCTACGATAGTCTGGATAGGGCACCCTTCGGAGGGGGGTGGGGTGTAAGTCTCTATTAGTACCTACGAAGGTCCGTATAGAGCGTGCAAAGAGTAAACCTTTAGTTCTTTGCCTACGATGGCCTTGTCTAAGTTTATAAGACCTTATCACTACCTACGATGGTTAGGTTAAGGCGCCTCCTGGAGGGAGGATGGGTAAGTCCTTGGGCCCTGCTTGTGGATAAGCTAGCCAAGCGCACTGAACGCACATGCCCAGAGAGTAGCCAACAAAGCACGTACATCCTCTGCTTTGACACCGAAAGCCCAGAGAGTGGCTCAAGAAGCATGTACAGCCTCTGCTTCACAAATACAACCTAAAGGGGATGCCAACAACATTAATACCGGAAGGGGTCCCCAGCCTTCAATCTTAAAAATACTGAATTTGGGTGGATTCCGCTCTTCATTGATATCGGAAGGCTTTCCCGGTATTCAATTTACAAAATACCTGAATCTGGGTGGATACGGCTCTTCACTAATACCGGAAGGGTTTCCCGGTCTTCAATCTACAAAATACCCGAATTTGGTGGATTCAGCTCTTCCTTAATACCAGAAGGGGTTATCGGTCTTCAACCTTCCAAATACCCGAATCTAGGTGGACTCAGCTCTTCATTAATACCGGAAGGGGTTCCCGATCTTCAATCTATAAAATACCAGAATCTGGGTGGACTGAGCTCTTCATTAATACCGGAAGGGGATCCTAGTCTTCAGTCTATAAGATACCCGAATCGGGGTGGATTCGGGTCTTTATTAATATCAGAAGGGTTCCCGGTCTTCAACCTACAAAATACCCGAATCTGGATGAATTTGGCTCTTCATTAAAACAGAAGGGGCTCCCGTTCTTTAATCTTCGAAATACCAGAATTAGGGTGGATTCATCCCCTCATAAGTGTCGGAAGGAATTTCCAGTCTACCATTTATAACAATGCCTGAGTCTATGTCGGTTCTTTTCTCCACAAATGCCAAAGGAGGATTTCTTCATCAGGACCCATGACGTAATCCAGCATTAAGAAACAACAAACAGATGAACATAAAAGAGTTTGGAAAAAGAAGCTTGACTTGGAAAGTCGAAGTCACCCCTTCAATAGGGGGCGGGGTAAATGCTACTACCAAAAATTACCCTTAGCGTAAGCTGATGGTAAAGGGGTGTCGGATGAATATAAGCATAAGGAGAATGATCCTAGGATGACATAAACCGACACCCCTTAAGAAAAAAGGAGCTCAAAACCTACAGAATGCCAGCAAAGCTCATCCAGCACGGTCCACCAGAAGGGGAGTTTTGCGACGGAAGGTAACCTAAGACAGAGAGCAAGAAAAAGGAGGGAACAGGCTCCGCTTATCGAAAATCAGAAGGTGTAACACCCCATGTCCGTTAATGTCATTCACAAAGGGAATGCATTAACTTCCATGAAGCATTATAAGTAAACTAAACAGAATATTACAAGACAGATACGCAAAGTAGTACTTGAAAAATTTATAACTTTATTACAGCAGAAACAGAAATAAGTTTGGTTACATTCTTCAAAAGTACAACACCAAAATCGAAGTACACAAGTATCAGTCTTATACCAAAGTCCTTCAGAATGCATAATTTAAAACCATAATCCCCAACATAAACTTCCATAAGAAGGTAGAGTCAAAGCCAAGCAATACTTCAATCACTTCAAGTAGAGAGAATATGAATCAAGCTCCTATGTTTCCACCCTGAGCACCTGGGGGGGGGACGACAAGAAAAAGAGGCGAAAACAAATGAGGTCAGACATAAAGTCTGGTGAGTCCAGTAACTTTCAGCATATAAACAGATAGTAGTATCATGACATGTAAATAGAGCTGGATGAGAGATTACAACAACATGAGTAGCAGATATGCTTAAGTTAAATAGAAGAAACAGAATGATATAGACCAATATATGCTTCTTACCTATATCTTAATTCTCTACACTAATACTTAGTATAACAGGATTAGGTGTAACCCTAATGTCTAAACTGAAACAGAAACAGAATAATCTCTACCGAAACAGAATGCTAGTAATGGGCCTTTACCACCCCCAACAGAGAAAGAAGGTACAGAAACAAAATGCTAATAATGGGCCTTTACCACCCCCAACTAATGGGCCTTTACCACCCTAACAGAGATAGAAGGCACAGAAACAGAATGCTAATAATGGGCTTTTACCACCCCAACTAATGGGCCTTTACCACCCCAACAGAAACAGACAGTACACCAACAGAACTAGGTGTACCATAAATTGTACCCCAAGCGATCGACTCCCTAATACATAAATACCCTGTGTCGACCCTATAGAAGGGTGTATCATTCCCTAAAGTGACAACCTATAGTCACAGACCTATTTACAGATGTCACTGTGTCTTACATCCTCAGAGCAGACCAGATCCATGCACGCACATGACCCGGTTGGAATGCGCCATCGACACCCCTCGCCATTATCAGAGTGAACCTCTTACAATTAGTTCAGTAAGCATGCCTCGGACCCCTCCTAGTGTTGGGTCATAGTTTTGATACCAGAAAAGGATTACTGACTAATATGGGTCCCACACAACAGATGACACAAGTAATTTCCGCTCCTAACCTTGTGTCCCCAGACTAACACATGTCAGATTAACTTGCTTACAGATTTCAGATGTACAAAGTTTAGATTTACTAATTCTCAGATCAGACATATAGGTTAACAAGTTTTCAGACTAACGGATCAGATATACAGATTAACAGACTTACAGATTGTTTTACCTAACGTTGTATTGGGCCTATAGATTTACAAAACGGGTTTACTAGATTCATCTGCCCAGTTGATTTAACCATATCCACCCAATACATTCTAGGCATCATATTTATCCTAGATTTGCATTAATTAATTACTAATGCATATACCACTCACATTAGGTCGGTAGCTTGTGGCCGCTCGATGTGCCGGGCGGTTCCGAGCTGAATTCTGCCGCGAGCCAGACTTAACCGCGTGTCTAAGCATCTTTTAGTTATGCCTACGACCTCTCACATTAGACTGACAGTTTGCGGTTGCTGGTTAAGCCGGTTGGGTCCGGGCAGGCTTCTACCACAAACAAAGCCTGACCTCGTGTCTCAGCATTCTTAATTTTAGCTAAAGTATTCGTTCACAGGTTATGTCAATATCAGACTAATTATGCCAATTCAACAAATTAAACTTCTTTACAAGTTACAACAGATTATTCACAGTTCTATTAACTTGTTTTGTTCAATTTTAGATCAAGCCTATTGATTTTCATACCCCAAATTACCGTATCCAGTATCAACAAATTTAGCAGATTAGGCAATTTAATAGATTTTATCATAAAACTAAGCCTAATTTTACATGCCCAAATTATGGTCATTATTCACAATTTAACATACGCCCCAAATTTTAGTTAAATTTACACAGTACAAAATATTCTCCAAAAACCCCAAATCATGCTATACAATACGAATTATGCCAAATTATAGCCTTTGATTTAGCGAATGCCTAATATCCAAAATCACCATTTAGGCGCATTCACATTTAATAGTTATCCTATTATAATATAGATCTTTTCACCTAAGTCATTATACACAATATTTTCCTTCTTCCAAATCACAGACTATCATATATGGTATGCCTAGATCCAGATCTTAAATTACAACATATGTTCTTTTCTCAAATTAGTCACAAATCAGTCATGTCTAATTATGCATCATTCACTATTTTTCCAAATTTAGCGTTCGTGCATCAATCTCTTATGTGATTTGGGTCAGGCTCGTGTTAGCCTGGCTATAGAACAGAAGGAAGGAAGAGATACAGAATAATTACTATAATATTAATAAGATAGATTTACATAGAAAAATAGACCTTATAAACAAGAATATGCATAATCTCAAATTCAGATTTATAGCCATGTCAAGATCATAATTAAATTTCATATCTGAAAATAACTGTACTCACGTTGGTTGGATTCTAAAAGAAAAAGGGTTGTAGTTGTTCTCTTTTAATCCTATTCAGATTGGAAGAAGAAGAAGCACTAGTTCTGGCTTAGGTTTCAGGAGAGTAGAGACGCCATTAATTTATTTTAATTAGAACTGAGGCAGCATAGCGTTACAATGGTTTAGTGTGGAGAGAAAAAGGGGTTTGGGGTATTTAAATAGCATAGGGATCAACGAATCTGGTCAGAACGGGCGTCCAAATGCAGAAAAACGAACCTGTCCACGGATCTGGAAATAGGGGGGAGGTCGACCCCCTGGTCGACCTATGTGACCCAGGTCGACCCCCATCCCAGGTGTGTGATTTGAATTTTGAACTGAGCTGTTTTAATTAATTTAAATTTTCTGAAACTTCTGAAGGCTATAACTTCTTCATACAGAGTCCGATTTACGCAAACTCGGACTCTATCTCAAGCAGAATTCCGAGATGAACGCAATGGCATAACCCATTTCCCTTAATTCTTCCTTTTAAAATTAAGTATACTTCATTTTGTTATTTTTATATTCACAGAAAATACGGGGTGTTACATTCTCCCCTCCTTAAAGGATTTCGTCCCCGAAATCTTCAAGTTAAGAAGAATGTGTCCTACCATCCGATCACCCATCTACTCAACCATCATCCATAAGCATCCATTGTCCTTAGAAAACTTATAATGTTGTATGAACATATGCAAAAGTGTGTGTATATGTCTCTTATCTAATGCAAAGATCAGGCGGTCTACTGATTTAGTTGACCTCCTCAATGCAATTTATGTTAGTTCTATGAGTCCAATTATGTATGCAAGAAATCCTATTTGATACACATCATTTCTATATGAGTGCATAACCATTCATCCAAATGCAACATCCATGTGATGAGTCAATCATTTTGCATCCCCAAAAATTGAAAAATGCGTACACATCCATATGCAGTATGAGAGTGCTTTTGAGCTGATCTAGTGCCTAGTGTGTGTATATGCATCCACGAGCAGCCACTGGCAACCACTTGCATCCACTTGCAACCATCAAACATAACATGTCTCAAACACATGTTTACACCCATTAGTTTCTACCTAAAGGTCGAGGACTCGATTGATAGGATATAGCCGAGTAATAGAAGCAAGTACAATTAAAACAAAAGTTTTGTTCCCATTAGACATCGGTTAAGAGAATAAATCTCTAAGTATCAACCCCGAAGACCGAAATCAACATCAGATTGACACTCAGAAAATTACTCCCATTAAACAATGTCAAAACTGGAAATCTACTTCACGCTTCAAGTAAAAACCCCTATCCTTTTCAGAAATATTCAGATACTTACAAACTATTAGTACATATCAGATTATCAAAACCCAGAATGCATGCGTCATAGTCAACTTAACGCCCAACACAGATACCCCCAACTTATCACAAACAGATGAGTCGTAACCCTTACGGGGTTTGAGACAATAGCGGGATCAGAAACAAGGCTAGTATTAAAGTGCAGAGTCTCAATTACAGAATCAAAATGCCAGAATCAAAAATAGTTTTAACACAATAATCAAATAAGGAAATTAAACCATCTACAGAAATTTTCCTATCCCTATCCTATCCACCAGCCACGTGAGCATTCACCTGCCCTTCGGAAGTAGGTCCTGTCCTTTGCCCTTGCCCTCGTTTCTTCGGACAGTCCCTAGTGAAGTGTCCCATCTTACCACAATTGAAGAAAGTGCCCTTCCTCTTTCTGCAATCCTTGTTCAGATGAGTCAAGCTTCCACGAGTAAAACACTTTTTCTCCTTCTTATCTTCAGACTTTTAATCCTTCTTTTGTGTTTCTTTTTTTTGGCCATGCTTTCTTGTTCTGTGGTCCATCTCGCTTTTTCTCTTTTTTTCTTGCTTTTGGCTTCCTCTTCATGCATCAATGCCATGTCAACCAATTTCTCGAAGGTAACCCCCATAGGAATGTGGGTCATAGCCAACCCGTGTAGCGGCTCATTCAAACCTTTAATGAATCTCAGGGCCTTCTTTTCAGGTGTGTTCACCAAGTCTAAGCCAAATCTCACCAACTGATTGAACTTGTTAACGTACTCCTTTACTGATAAATTCCCCTGCTTCAAAGCCAAGAACCTCTCCATGTATAAATTCTCTTCTGCTCGTAAGAGAAATTTAATGTCGAACCTATGCCTAAAGGCCATCCATGTCTCCACTGGATGATCTACATTCATGATCTCCCACCAAAACGAGGCATCGTCCTTCATTAACCAAGCAGCTAATTGGACTTTCCTTCCATCTTCTATCTCGAAGATACCAAACAAATCATCCACCTCCTTAGGCCAATTTCGAACTTCAACAAATGTCTCTGACCCGTGAAAAGGTTTCCCGCCCATTGCCCGATTTTTCTTATCTTCGAAAAAGTATCAACGCGAGGAGGGGAAGGAGGAGGAGCGGCTGCAGCTGGGGGAGAAGGAACGTCTGCTGGGCCTACGACGGTGGCCCTAGCCTCCAGATACCTTCTGAACCAGGTTGGTATCGGTATTCCCTCGGGTATCTCGGGTACCCCAGACATGCTGAAAAGAAAAAGGAAGAGATTCAAAACGGAGAATCGAAAGACAGATATATGGCTTTTGGGGATTATGTTTTTTTAAAATAAACTTTAATTTTGAAAATACTTCCTTTTTTTAAAAGGAAGACGGGTGTGTAGCGTGGAGCTACACAGCCGATTATGAGTAGATATATTAGATAATAAAATAAGCTGGTTGACAGGCCCAACCAGTGGCAATAAAGTCTATACCCAGCAGGTCAATAACAAAGTACAACCATAGCGTAAAATATGTACATCAAAAAGGAGTAAACACATCATAGGAATAAGCATAAACTAAATAGAGCATAAGTAGAATAAGCCAGCCTTAATTGATTCAGCGAGGTGGGAGCGTGCTGCTTTCATGCGATCCAGGAGAATCTGGCCTAGGAAGGACAAGCCTGAAGTGATCATGTCTCACTAATCCTGTCCATAAGTCGAAGAGATGTAGGATATGGTAACAGATACCCAAAAGAAGTTTCTGTGATCTGCCAAAGATGATCGCATTACGTTCTAACTAAATACTCCATGAGAAGAAAGTCATAAGAGAATCCAGAAGAGGGTCAGGGGGGTTATGCTGCCAATAATTGAAAAAGGAATTAATGGAGGGGATGAAGCCGAGGATGAAGGAGCTGATTGCAGCCCACACTGCGTATGAGAAATCACATTCGAAGAAAAGGTGAGAAAGGGATTCGTTTTTAAGGTTACAGAGAACACAAATGGGATCGATGTTGTTGTTAAAGCGATGGAGCCTGATTCTTGTGTTGATGCGATTATGAATAAGGAGCCATTGGAAGAAAATTAATCGAGGAGGAAGGTTGCATTTCCAAATGCGGGAGAAAGAGAAGCTTCTACCAGGATGAATTAGAAACTGATAACAGGAAGCAACTATGAAAGAGGTGGATGGGTTTAAAGCATAGAAAAATGAGTCTGGATCAGATGAGAAGTGAGTTGAGTTGAGTATGTGACCAATAGAATTAATTCAAATAATGATTCAATGCCCATCCAAGAAGGAGGGAAAAGGCCCATTGGGCCAAGCTCATGGGTTGATGCCGCAGTAAGTGGGCTAAGACGGTTAACTGATGCAAGATTCGGAAAACGGGTGGAGAAGGGAGTTTGCTCATACCAAAAATCCATCCAAAAAGGCAGGATTCACCATTACCAATTTTAATGTGAAAAAGATTTTTGACTCTCATTAGTGTGGCAATCAGCAATCGTTGGACCAATCTGAGAGCAATTACCAAGCATAATAATAGAGCTTTTGCTAAAGTTAATAGAGAGACCCGAGATCATTTCAAAAGTGTAAAGAAGAATTTTGAGGCAGCGAATATTATTGGGAGTTGGTGTGGTGAAAAGAATTGTATCATCTGCAAATTGAAGATTTGAAGTGCAAATCTCTGAATTAGGGAGTGGAATGCCTGAGAAAATGTTATGAGAGAGGGAACGTTTCACCATTTGATTGAATACATCAGCAATTAGGACAAAAATAAGAGGTGAAAGGGGGTCTCCTTGCCTTAAGCCTCTTTTGGATTTAATTTTGCCACCATTTTCTCCATTAACAAACACTGTGGAAAGGCTAGTGTGTAGAATTGCTTTAATCCAGGAACACCATTTTATTGGAAAACCCCTATGAGACATAAGAGATAGGATAAAATCCCAACTGATGGAATCGAAAGCTTTTGAGAAATCCAGTTTAAGCAGGACCCCAGGGGTATTAGAAAAGTGGAAAAAGAGATAACTTCTTGTGCAGCAGCCACACAGTCTAGAATGTTTCTTCCTTTGATGAATGCAGATTGTTCAATATCAACTAGAGAGTCAATATGTTTTTGTAGTCTGGAAGATAGGATTTTGGTGACAATTTTAAAAGTTGTGTTGAGAAGACTGATAGGTCTGAAAGAAGAGACAGTGTTAGCTCCTTGAAATTTTGGAATGAGGATAATGTTGGCGTAATTTAATTTGGTGATTGATGAAGGATCAGAGTAGAATTCCGAGCACATGTCAATGATGTCAGATTTTAGAGTAGGCCAAAAATGTTTAAAGAAGGCCGGACCAAAACCATCAGGCCCAGGTGTCTTATCATCCGCCATATCCTTAACCGCATTCCAAATTTCCTCTTCAGTAAAAGGATGGTCAATGCTAATGGGTTCAGGGTTTGGGTATAAATAATGCCAATCAATATGGGGAGAGGGGGGAGGGGATGAACCAAGGAGGTTTCTGAAGAAGATGGTGAATTGATGACAAATGTCCTTCGAGTCATTGAAGGTGGTGTTGTTATGAACAATTTCAGAGATGAAAGAGGAACGATGATGGCAATTAGCAACTCTGTGAAAGTAAGCAGTGATTTTGTCACCTTCTTTAATCCATTTAGATTTAGACCTCTGTTTCAAACCAATTTCTTCTTGTTTAATTAGCCTTTCCAATTCTGATTCGTATTGTTTCAAAACATGGTGCTCAAACAGGGTTAAAGGTCTATTTTCTTCAATGATATTTAAATTTAGGATGGCATCTTGTGTGGATGAAATATGACTTTTCAAAGAATTCTAGACATTCTTAGCCCATGGGTGAATCAGTTTACGAAGAGAACGAAGCATGTAAACTATTCCGGACATTGCAGAATGATGGGATGGTAGTTGTTCCCAGCTGAGTTTAATGAAGTTGTCAAAAGATGGTTCAAGTAGCCATAGACGTTCAAATCTGAAAGGGCGTTTGAATGGAGTGTTTGAGTTAGTATCAAGAAGGATAGGGCAGTGATCAGAGATGGTGGTGGCAAGGCCATTAGCCAATGATAAAGGGAAAAGATCATCCCAGTTGAGGTTAAAGGAAAAACGATCTAGCTTGGACAGTGAAGGGATTTCTCTTCTATTTGGCCACGTATATCGACGGTTGTTAATTGGTGGTTCGATAAGCGAACAAGATTGGATAAATGCATTGAATTGGGAGGAATCAGAGGATAAGTTGCCAGAATTACGATCCTCTAATGAGCGAGTAGTGTTAAAGTCTCCCCCAATTAACCAAGGGTCATTTATATTTTGAGACAAGTTGTGGCAATATTGCAGAATTTCAGCTCTCCCTTGAATATCGTTTGGGGCATAAATATTAGTGAAGAGGAAAATGGAGTTCGAAGGAATATGACGAAGGGTTACGTGAAGAACAGAAGGGTGTGAAATGGATTGTTCAAAAGCCCATAAATGATCATTCCACGCTGTAATTAAACCACCACAAGTGTCTACAGCGTCCACGTCCGACCAACCAGATAGGTAGGGGCCACAAAGATTGTGAATTAGAGGGATGGGTGGGTTAGCAATTTTGGTCTCTTGAAGAAATAAAATATCTACGTGGTGTGGGGAAATGATGAGATTGACAGCATGATTTTTTGTAAATAGTTTTCAAAAACTTTTTATCAAATTTGGTAACCTTCAGCTCTGATACCAAGTGTAACACCCCATGTCCGTTAATGTCATTCACAAAGGGATGCATTAACTTCCATGAAGCATTATACGTAAACAGAACAGAATATTACAAGACAAATACGTAAAGTAGTACTTGAAAATTTATAACTTTATTACAGCAAAAACAGAAATAAATTTGGTTACATTCTTAAAAATTACAATACCAAAACCCAAGTACACAAGTATCAGTTTTATACCAAAATCCTTCAAAATGCATAATTTTAAAACCATAATTCCCAACATAAACTGCCATAAGAAGGTAGAGTCAAAGCCAAGCAATACTTCAAGCACTTCAAGTAGAGAGAATATGAAATAAGCTCCTATGTTTCCACCCTGAGCACCTGGGGAAAGGGGCGAAACGGAAGGAAAAAGAGGCAAAAAAAAAACAAGGTCAGACATAAAGTCTAGCGAGTCCAGTAACTTTCAGCATATAAACCAATAGTAGTATCATGACATGTAAATAAAGCCGGATGAGAGATTACAGCAACAGGAGTAGCAGGTATGCTTAAGTTAAACAGAAGAAACAGAATGATATAGACCAAGATATGCTTCTTGCCTATATTTACTTCTCTGCACTAATACTTAGTATAACAGGATTAGGTGCCACCCTAATGTCTAAACTGAAACAGAAACGGAAACAGAATAATCTCTACAGAAATAGAATGCTAGTAATGGGCCTTTACCACCCCAACAGAGATAGAAGGTATAGAAACAGAATGCTAATAATGGGCCTTTACCACGCCAATTGATGGGCCTTTACCACCCCAACAGAGACAGAAGGTACAAAAACAAAATGCTAAAATGGGCCTTTACCACCCCAACAGAAACAGACAGTGCACCAACAGAACTAGGTGTACCCTAAATTCGACCCCAAGCGATCGACTCCCTAATACATAAATACCCTGTGCCGGCGCCACAGAAGGGTGTATCATTCCCTAAAGCGGCAATCTATAGACACAGACCTATTTACAGATGTCACGATGTCTTACATCCTCAAAGCAGACCGGATCCATGCACGCACATGACCCGGTTGGAATGCGCCACCGACACCTCTCGCCATTATCAGAGTGAACCTCTTACAATTAGTTCAGTAAGCGTGCCCCGGACCCCTCCTAGTGTTGGGTCATAGTTTTGATACCAGAAAAGGGTTACTGACTAATATGGGTCCCACACAACAAATGACACAGGTAATTTCCCCTCCTAACCTTGTGTCCCCAAACTAACATATTTCAGACTAACTTGCTAACAGATTTCAGATGTACAAAGTTCAGAATTACAAGTTCTCAGATCAGACATATAGATTAACAAGTTTTCAGACTAACGGACCAGATATACAGATTAACAGACTTATAGATTGTTTTATCTAACCTTGTATTGGGACTACAGATTTACGAAACGGGTTTATTAGATTCATCCGCCCAGTTGATTTAACCTTATCCACCCAACACGTTTTAGGCATCATATTTATCCTAGATTTTCATTAATTAATTAATTACTAATGCACAGAAATCTCACATTAGGTCAGTAGCTTGTGGCCGCTAGATGTGCCGAGCGGGTCCGGGCAGACTTCTGCCGCAAGCCAGACCTAACCTTGTTTCTAAGCATTTTTTAGTTATGCCTATGACCTCTCACATTAGACTGACAGTTTGCGGTTGCTGGTTAAGCCGGTTGGGTCCGGGCAGGCCTCTACCTCAAACAGAGTCTAACCTCATGTCTCAGCATTCTTAATTTTAGCTAAAGTATTCATTCACATGTTATGCCAATATCAGACTAATTATGCCAATTCAACAAATTAAACTTCTTTATAAGTTACAACAGATTATTCACAGTTCTATTAACTTGTTTTGCTCAATTTTAGATCGAGTCTACAGATTTTCATACCCCAAATTACCGTATTCAGTTTCAACAGATTTAGCAGATTAGGCAATTTAACAGATTTAATCATAAATTTAAGCCTAATTTTACATGCCCAAATTATGGTTATAATTCACAATATAACATACGCCCCCAAATTTTTGTTAAATTTACACAGTACAGAATATTCTCCAAAAACCTCAAATCTTGCTGTACAATACAAATTATGCCAAATTATAGCCTTTGATTTCAGCGTATGTCTAATATCCAAAATCCCCATTTAGGCGCATTCACGTTTAGTAGTTATCCTATTATAATATAGATCTTTTCATCTAAGTCATTATACACAATATTTTCCTTCTTCCAAATCACAGACTATCATATATGGTATGCCCAGATCCAGATCTTAAATTACAACATATGTTCTTTTCTCAAATTAGTCACAAATCAGTCATGTCTAATTATGCATCATTCACTATTTTTCCAAATTTAGCGTTCGTGCATCAATCTCTTATGAGATTTGGGTCAGGCTCGTGTTAGCCTGGCTATAGAACAAAAGGAAGGAAGAGATACAGAATAGTTACTATAATATTAATAAGATAGATTTACACAGAAAAATAGTCCTGATAAACAAGAATATGCATAATCTCAAATTCAGATTTATAGCCATGTCAAGATCATAATTAAATTTCATATCTGAAAATAACTGTACTCACCTTGGTTGGATTCTAAAAGAAAAAGGGTTGTAGTTGTTCTCTTTTAATCCTATTCAGATTGGAAGAAGAAGAAGCACTAGTTCTAGCTTAGGTTTCAGGAGAGTAGAGACGCCATTAATTTATTTTAATTAGAACCGAGGCAGCATTGCATTACAATGGTTTGGTTTGGAGAGAAAGTGGTGTTTGGGGTAGCGTAGGGATCAACGAATCTGGTCAGAACCGGCATCCAAATGCAGAAAAACGAACATGTTCACGGATCTGGAAATAGGGGGGAGGTCGACCCCCAGGTCGACCTATGTGACCCAGGTTGACCCCCAGGTCGATCCCCTGGTCGACCTGGGTCCTGGGCGGGAAATTTTCCGCCCAGCCTGGGTGTGTGATTTGAATTTTGAACTGAGTTGTTTTAATTAATTTAAATTTTCTGAAACTTCTGAAGGCCATAACTTCTTCATACGGAGTCCGATTTACGCAAATTCAGAATCTATCTCAAGCAGAATTCCGAGATGAACGCAATGGAATAACCCGTTTCCCTTAGTTATTCTTTTAAAAATTAAGTATACTTTGTTTTGTTATTTTTATGTTTGCAGAAAATATGGGGTGTCACAGAAGGACTATCAGAATTAACCTGCTTAACACTGACACACAAGAAGGAGGAGGGTATCAGGCCAGTATTTAAGGATTATCTAGACCCAGCTTCTGAAAAATAAACTGCTTGGATGACGAAGGGTCACATTCGTAAGTAACTAAGATATCAGTGGAAACCACCTTCCGGAGAACAAGAATACCCTAAAAGCTTAACCGAAAGGCTAGCCAGGACTAAGCGGAGATACAGGCTACCAATACTAATTCATTTAGTATAGAAACCAGTGACGGTTTCAAATCGGTAGCTATCCACATACATCATGAGGGAAGACTCCTCTAAGAATTCACGATAAAGCCGGAAGCCTACATCTGAAAGCTTACGTCTGAGTGCCTACACTTCGGAGCTGTTACCAAGGGTTTGAATATCATCCCAAAGAAGCCGCAAATGACCGAAACCTCCACTTCGAAAACTATAATTAGCTCTCCAGAGATGACCGGAAGCCACACATCTGAAACCAAGGAAGAATCCGTCGGCAAAGGCCCCTGCAGGCCCATTAACCTAGCAGCGAAAGTAGACCAAAGTCTCTATAAATAGGACGTTAGAGGCCACATAGAAGTGGGACGAATTTTTTCATTTCCCAAGCCTGCTCTTTCTTCTCAGAAAAAGAGTAGATCTTAATCCCCAAAAATGGATTAATGATTTTCTTCAACTCTTGTAATACATCTAGAATTTATCAATGGAGAATTCAAAGGCTTAAATACCTTGCCATTTGATAATCTTTTTATGCTGTTGTGATGAAACAGGGAGTTAACACTAACCTTTCATATGTAGAACTTGATCGTAACGCCTTCGAAGAAGAAGGAGGATTTCGTAGATATCCAAAGTCCTCCTCCTTCCATCCTGAGGTTTTTCACATCGATTAATGTCTCCATAATGAGCTTAACGCTTCTTGATCTTGAGAAAGAAGTCATCCACTGGCTTATCACTTGGTTCTTGGAGCATCCTCCGCCTGTCAGGCCGATTCGATGCAAAACAACCATCTGAGTTGATAAACATCACGGTGGTTTCTTCCTTTAGTATGAGGGAGCATTGGCCTGTTTTCCTCTTGTCACAATACATGTTATTGTGTTTGCGACTCAGGAAGTTGTTAATCTAATGACATCTTAGTCATGCCCGGCTGGGTGAACCCTCGTATTTTCAGTGGAACATCAATCCCCCAAAGGTAGGACATCCAATCTCCAAGGTTGATATCCCAATGCCTGAAGAAGGATGGGTCTAGCCGAATAATACTAATTTCTTGACATCCTCTTGCAACCCTGGGTCACGAATATTGTAACACCCCACGTCCATTAATGTCACTCTCAAAGGGAATGCATTAACTTTCATGGAGTATTATTGGTGAATAGAACAGAATATAACAAGACAGATACATATATTGGTACTTGAAAATTTTAAAACAACTTTTATTGCAGTGGAAAAATTTTGATTACAACAACATCATAAACCAACAGAAAAACCAAGTACACTTAGTAACCATCTTGACAAATTGTTTTCTGAGTACATAAAATATAAAGCATAACCCCAACATAAGTAGCCATAAAAGAGATGAGCTGAACTTTACTTTCAGCAATCCAAGCACTTCCAAAAGAGAGAGAAAGATCCCGATCAAGCTCCACTGGCACCAGTCCCACCCTGAGAACCTGGAGGCGAAAACAAAGGAGGTCAGACATAAAGGCTGGTAAGTATAAGAACTTTAACAATATAATTATTGAAGTAATTAGGATAAGGCATAAATTGGTAAAACAAGGAATGACTGTGAAACAAGTGGGCATGACAAAGCAAATATAAGGAATATTCTGGCGTTAATCTCGTTCCTAATCACTATAGGATAATTACTATACTACACCATTACTAGTCACCTTAAAAGTTGATCCCGCCTACAGAATTAATAATGATAATGGTAGTTTCGTGTACCCTTAGTTGCCTTCATAGGTGCCGCCTGCCCCTATCTCCACTAGTTGTACCCACTACCCCATGCGATCGGCTCCTTAACTCGTAGATACCCGTGTTGGTCCCATAGTGGGGTGTATGACTCCCTTAAGTGGCAACCCGATACCATTAAAGATGCACAACTTATATCTACACGATGCAACAACGTCTTACCTACCAGCTGGGGCACACGCACGCACATGACCCTGTTGGACTTGTGTTGCCACCGCTAACCCGTTTTGACCTCTTACAATCAAACCCAGTAAGCGTGTCCCGTCCTCGATCTAACTCGAGCTCACAAAGATACTTAATGGGTTACTGGTTTGAAAAGGGTCCCCATACTTGACACAAGCTTTCCACCTATGCTTAGTCCCCACTAGAATTTCCCACTTAACCAATTCTTATTCATGTCTTCTTACATGTTTTCAACTTGGTTAAGTGTTTCTAATCGTATTTCACATGCCACCCAGGCCACCCACTTAACCCCCATGTCCCACCACATGTTTATCTGGTTAAGTGCTACATAATTCATTAGAACCGTAACCTTATAAAGACCTCCTACATTAGACTACCATTTGCGGTTGCTGGATTTGCCGGGCGGGTCCGGGTAGTCTTATACCGCAAACGAGCCTAACCTCGTGTCTTTACAATTTGTTACTCATTTATTTGTGCCTTTGATCTCTCACATTAGACTACCGTTTGTGGTTGCTGGATTTGCCGAGCAGACCCGGGCAGTCTTACAACACAAGCGAGTCTAGCCTTGTGTCTTAGGCGGTTAATTACTACACATAATTATTTTACCCCAAATTTGATTAATATCCCTATTCAAATTTGTAAATAAATTCCAAATTAATTTATGTCCATAATTGTCACCTAAATTATGTCCATAAATTTCAGGTATATAAATTTATACCAATTAATGTCTCAAATTAATTATATGCTTTAAGGCCATTTTATGCCAATTCATAATTATGTATATTTAATGTTTTCCAATTGTCCCCATGTTATTCGTACGTTTTAATATGGCATATGTTAGACCCGCAAATAGTCTAACTTATAAATAGAAAAGCAACATCACAACTTGCATAACACATAAAATAGATCTAAGAATCATGACATAAGTTTGCATAGCCAATAACTTGCATAGGCAATGGATATACATAAATTTGCATAAACTATCATGGATCTAAATGTAGATCTAAACATGTAATTATGAACTTGCATATATGGATATGGTTTTCCTATAACTTGCATACGAATTTCATTCAAACTAGCATATGATTCACATACAAAACTAGCATAGGCAATGGGCATATAGAACATAAATTTGCATAACTATGTACTGCCATGGATCTAAATTTAGATCTAAACACAAAGATGTGAACTTGCATATGGATCTTAAACGTGTAAATTAATGTCACATGTTTGCATATAAATTAGCATATGTATCTACATGATTCACATATGAACTTGTGTATAATCCACCTACAGACTTGCACAAGATTCATAAACTAGCATATGATTTAACATCCCGAACTTGCATAAGATTCATATACATATGATTTAACATCCCAAACTTTCATAAGATTCATATACATATGATTTAACATCCCAAACTTTCATAAGAGGAATCAAGTTAAACATGTACAATTCAACATATGAAATAGATCCAAAATAACAAAACCATCAACGATAACATCACACGATTCAAAGTTATATTCTAATAATCCCAATTATAACTTATCACAATTAAATTAATTAATTATTTTGTGAAAGAAATTATACTCACAAACAAAAGAACGGTCTTGTTTTTCTCGGATCTGTATTCTAAAACTGAATTGCTCGCCTTTGATGTAAACTAATTGTTATTCTAATTTAGATTTAGATTTGATTCTTGCTTCTATCTTGCTTTTGAGTTGAAAGAGAACGACGACTAGTCTAGGTTCCCCATTGACGGCATGGCGGCTCTTGGTATGAATTAGTGTGATTTTAGGTTGAGAGTTAGGTTGCTTATATAGAATTTTAATTAATTTAGAGCCGTCAGATTAACCCTACAAGCAATCAAGACCATCCAATCATGATAGAATAACACCTCAGCCCTAATGACTCAGTAATGACTCACTGTTAGGATCAGAACACTCCAGATATCCGTGTAGGCTTTTAGCCCGACAAGGGCGCACTTTGCAGGTGCGCCAGTGCATTTTTGTTTTGGCGCACTTCACAAGTGCGTCAGTGCGTTCTGGTCTGTTTCCGGTTTTTCTGCCTAACTTCGTTTGTCCATATCTCCTTCATACGTTGTCCGTTTTACGCAAACTCGGACTCTGTCACAAGCAGAATTCTGAGACGAACGCAATGGCATAACCCGTTTCCTTTAATTCTCACATTTGAAATAAAGTATTCTTTAATTCGTTAATTTTAATATTTAAAATCATAGGGTGTTACATTCTCCCCTCCTTAAAGGATTTCGCCCCCGAAATCTCCAAGTTAAGAAGAATGTATATCCTAACATCCAATAATTCATCTACTTAACCATCAAACACAGGCATCCATTTTCCTTACATGATTTCTAATGCCGTATCAACATATGCAAAAAGTGAGTGTATATGTACCTTATCTAATGCAAAATCAGGCGGTCTACTGATTCAGTTGACCTCCTTAATGAAAATCATGATAGTGCCATGCGTCCATTATCTATGCGAAAGAATCCTAACGATACGTATTATTTCTACATGCGTGCACAACCATTCATCAAAATGCAGTGTCCATATGATAGCACAACCATTTTACATCCATAAATTTAGATATGCACAAACATTTATATGCAATATGAAGGTAATTGAGCCGATCTAGTGCCTAATGTGTGTGTACACGCATCCACGAGCAACCACTTGCAACCACTCGTAACCATCAATCATAGCATGTTTCAAATACATGTTTACATCCATTGGTTTCTACCTAAGGATAAAGAATAGGACTGAGGAGATATACTTGAAAGATAGATATAAGCATGAATAAACTTATGGAAAAAGAGATCAAGGAGGTACCCTTAAAGAGAAAAGGGCAGGCTGCACATATTTTCCTCTTAGTTTCCCAAGTCGCGTCTTCCTCAGCATCACTCTATTGAACTTTAACAAGCTCGACTTCACGGTTGCGTAACTTTTTGACTTCCGTACCCAAGATACGAGTTGGAACTCTTCTCACAGTCGCTTCTCGTTCCACTTCTACTTGCTCTAGTATATTCGGCTCCACCACTTCCACAGATTCATGTAAGCACTTTTGTAGTTAACAAAAATGAAAAACATTATGAACTCCAGCCAGTCTCTCGGGTAGCTCTGCTCTGTATGCCATCGTCCCAGTCCTTTCAATGATAGGAAATGGACCTACAAATCTTGGTGCTAGCTTTCCTATGGACCCAAAGCAAATGACATTCCTCAAAGGAGATACTTTAAGGAACACCCTATCTCCAACCTTAAACTCAAGGTCGACCCTTCTTTTGCCTGCGTAGGACTTCTGTCTATCTTGTGCAGCCTTCATCCGTCTTCTTATCAAGTCCACATTTTTTGATGTCTCTCTAATCATGTCTAACCCAAGTACGACCTTGTCTATAGACTCCCACCAACAAGTTGGTGATCGGCACGGTCTTCCATATAAAGCTTCGAAGGGCGCCATTCCTATGGTGGCTTGGTAGCTATTGTTGTAGGCGAATTCCACCAAAGGAAGATGATCCTCCCATGTACCTCCAAAGTCAAGAATGCACAATCTCAAGAGGTCTTCTAATACTCCGTTCACCCTTTCCATCTGAACATCGGTTTGGGGGTTATAGGCCATGCTTAAGCACAATTAGGTGCCTACTGCCTCTTGCAAATTCTTCCAAAACTCGCTCGTAAAGATAGGATCTCGATCGCTCACTATAGTGGAGGGTATCCCATGGAGTCGAACTATTTCTCCGAGATAAATGGATGCAAGGGACGAGATTCTTCTTCTACTTTTAACAAGTATAAAGTGAGCGCTTTTAGTGAGCATGTTCACTATTATCCAAATACAGGTATTGCCCCTTCTTTACCTAGGCAACCCATCAACAAAGTCCATCGAAATGCTATCCCACTTCCACTATGGGACCTCGAGGGGATGAAGCAGACCACCGGGCTTTTTCTGCTCCAACTTTGACTTGCTGGCATATCAAACACTTAGCGACGAACTCAGCTACATCACTCTTTATGCCATTCCAAAAGAAAACCCTTTTATATCTTTATACATCTTGTCTCCGCCTGGGTGTATGGTCTGTTTGGAATGGTGCGCTTCTTCGAGAACCGTCTTCACTAAATCCCTTGCTTGTGGGACGCATAGCCTTCCATCCCGTCTCAACCAACCCTTATCATTGATGGAGTATCTATTGAGGTGACTAGAAGTCCCACTCCTAACTAGCTTATCCATCACCTCAAATAGCTGAGGGTCTTCTCGTTGCGCGGTTCCTATTGAGTCAAAAAGAGTAGGTCGCACCTCTAGCGACGCTAACAGACCAGGCACAATTTCAGAGGAGGGTCTAAAGTTAAAGTTTGCTATGTACTCCAAGCTTTGCGTTTCTACAAAGAGAGGACTCAAGGTCAGCTTCTTTCTACTCAAGGCGTCTGCTACCACATTACCCTTGCCAAGGGTATAGGAAATCTCAAAATCATATGAGGCCTGAAATTCCATCCACCTTTGTTGTCTTAAGTTAAGGTCTTTCTGTGAGAAAAGGTACTTTAATGATTTCTGGTCAGTAAACAATTCAAACCTTTCTCCTAGTAGGTAATGACACCATGACTTTAGAGCGAAAACAATGGCAGCTAGCTCCAAATCATGAGTTAGGTAGTTCTTCTCATGTACCTTCAATTGCCTTCCCCCATAACAAACTACCTTGCCATCTTGCATCAAGACAGCGCCCAACCCTGTACCGCATGCGTCTGTGTATACGGTAAACATTTTGCTCCCATTAGGCAATGTCAGGACTGAGGCTGTTGTTAGAGCCCTTTTCAAACGTTGGAAAGCAATATCGCAATCCAAATCCCAAGCGAAAGTTAGGTTCTTCTTCGTTAATCTTGTGAGTGGGGCTGAAATTTTTGCAAAGTCTTTAATGAACTTTCGGTAAAAGCCCGTTAGCCCAAGAAAGCTTCGGACTTCGGTTGCATTCCGTAGGACCTTCCAATCTTGCACCGCAACTACTTTTGCAGGGTCCACGGCTAACCCCTCTTTGGATACCACATGTCCAAGAAACCTCACCGCTTCTCTCCAGAAATGGCATTTGGAGAATTTGGCCTTCAGCTGATGTGTACGAAGAGTATCCATGACTTCCCTTAAATGCAAAGCATGCTCTTCTTTATTCTTTGAGAAAATCAAAATGCCGTCTACGAAGACCACCACAAACTTATTAAGGAATTCTCTAAAGACCCTACTCATCAAGTCAACGGAGTAAGAGGGTGCGTTTATCAAGCCGAAAGGCATGACAAGCCATTCGAAGAAACCATGTAGGGTTCTGAACGCGGTCTTATCAATGCTGTCCTCAGCCACTCTTAGCTGATGGAACCCGATAGCCAAATCTAGTTGGGAGAAAACAGACGCACCTACAAGCTGATCAAACAAGTCATCTATTCTAGGAAGTGGGTGCCTACTCTTCTTGGTCAACTTGTTTAGCTCCCTATAATCAACGCATAGGCGAAGTGAACCATCCGCTTTGGTTGCGAATACTACTGGAGCACCCCATTGAGAAATACTCCGCCTTATAAACCCCTTTTCGAGCAGCTCTTTGACTTGCTTACTGAGCTCTTTTCTCTCCCTAGGAGTCATGTGTCTAACGGGTAGAGCTACGGGTTTTGCATTATCAAGAAGGTAAATGCGGAAGTCCATCTCCCGCTTTGGAGGTAAGCCCTTCACCTCTTAAAATACATCTGAGTATTCACGGACTACTCTAACAGACTGCAAGTTTTCAACAGACCCATCAAGAGATTCTAGGTAACTAAGCATAACAGAATGTATGGGCTTACAAGAGATTTCGAGAGTGTTGCCAAGGCGAGTCATAAGTCTAACCACTCTCTTTTCACAATCGAGGATGGCACCATTACTGGATAACCAATCCATGCCTAGAATCAATCCATAACCCGTGAAGCCAATAATGAAGGCATAGCATTCAAACTCAACGCTCAAAATAGACACTCTCAAATCCTGACAAATCATTGAAAGATGAGACGAACCACCAATAGGATTTGAGACTACTATGGGATCCGTAACTAGAATAGGTGCAGTGCTTCCACTAACGAAGAAGACACAAACGAGTGTGAAGCGCCAGAATCAAATAAAGTACGAAAATGATGATCAAACAGAAAAACCAAACTTTCAACAAAAATGTTTCTACCTCTCTCCTGTCCTGGTACCATGAGAGCCTGAATCTACCCTCTTGTCTGCCCTAGCGCAATGAGAGCCTGAATCTGCCCTCCAAAAGTGGACCTGTTCTTTGCCCTTGCCCCTATTTCCTCAGAATGGAAACAACTAGTCTTCTTCTTCTTCCTACAGTCCTTGCTCAGATGACCTGGTGTTCCACAATTAAAGCACCTTTTCTTTCCTTTGCTATTGTTGTCCTTACCACCTTTCTTAGGTTGCTGCTGTGACTTCTTTTGATCCTCTTTCTTTTCTGTTGCCTTATTAGCGTTAGCGCCTTTCTCCTCTTCATGTATAAGCGCCATGTCAACTAGTTTCTCAAAGGTAGCCCCCATAGGAATGTGGGTCAAAGCTAACCCATGTAGGGGCTCATTCAAACCTTTAACAAACCTCAGGGCCTTCTTTTTAGGTGTGTTCACCAAGTCTAAGCCAAACCTCGCCAACTGATTGAATTGTTGACGTACTCCTTTACTGATAAATTCCCCTGCTTCAATGCTAAGAATCTTTCCACGTATAAATTCCCTTCCGCTCGCGGGAGAAATTTCATCTCGAACCTATGTCTGAAATCCATCCATGTCTCTACTGGACGCTCTCCATTCGTGACCTCCTACCAAAACGAGGCTTCGTCCTTCATTAACCAAGTGACCGATTGGACCTTCCTTCCATCTTCTACCTCGAAGATACCAAACAAGTCTTCTACCTCCTTAATCCAATTTCGAGCTTCAACAAATGTCTCTGAACCGTGAAAAGGTTTTCCGCCCATTGCTCGAAAGTCTTTGCATATCTTTGAAAAAGTATCAACATGGGGAGGGGGAGGAGGAGTGGCTGCAGCTGGGGGAGGAGTGATGTCTGCTGGGCCTGCGGCGGTGGCCCTAGCCTTCAGATACCTTCTGAACCAGGTTGGTATCGGTATTCCCTCGGGTATCTCGGGTAACCCAGACATGCTGAAAAGAAAATGAAGAAATTCAAAACAGAGAATTCGAAAGAAAGATATATGGCTCTTGGGGGTTATGTTTTTAAAACAAACTTTTCTCTTGAAAATACTCTCCTTAAAACATACTTTTGAGAGTATTTTCTTCTGAAAAACAGTTTTTCAAAATCTCTTATCTATTCTGTTAACCTTCGGATTTGATACCACGTGTAACACCCCACGTCCATTAATGTTACTCTCAAAGGGATTGCATTAACTTTCATGGAGTATTATTGGTGAATAGAATATAATATAACAAGACAGATACATATATTGGTACTTGAAAATTTTAAAACAACTTTTATTGCAGCAGAGAAATAGTTTGATTACAACAACATCATAAACCAACAGAAAAACCAAGTACACTTAGTAACCATCTTGACAAATTGTTTTCTGAGTACATAAAGTAAAAATCATAACCCCAACATAAGTAGCCATAAAAGAGATGAGCTGAACTTTACTTTCAGCAATCCAAACACTTCCAAAAGAGAGAGAAAGATCCTGATCAAGCTCCACTAGTACTAGTCCCACCCTGAAAAACTTGGGGAGGGGGGGGGGAGGAAGAAAAGAGGCGAAAACAAATAGGGTCGGACATAAAGTCTGGCGAGTATAATAACTTTAACAATATAATTATTAAAGTAATTAAGATAAGGCATAAATTGGTAAAACAAGGAATGACTGTGAAATAAATGGGCATGACAAAGCAAACAAGAGGAATATTCTGGTGTTAATCTCGTTCCTAATCACTATAGGATAATTACTATATTGCACCATTACTAGTCACCCTAAAAGTTGATCTCGCCTACAGAACTTAATAATGATAATGGTAGTTTCGTGTACCCCTAGTTGCCTTCATAGGTGCCGCCTACCCCTATCTCCACTAGTTGAACCCACTACCCCCATGCGATCGGCTCCCTAACTCGTAGATACCCGTGCTGGTCCCATAATGGGGAGTATCACTCCCCAAAGTGGCAACCCAATACCACTAAAGATGCATGGCTTATATCTACATGATGCAACAACGTCTTACCTACTAGCCCGGAGCCACGCACGCACATGACCCCGTTGGACTTGCGTTGCCACCGCTAACCAGTTTTGACCTCTTACAATCAAACTCAGTAAGCGTGTCCCGTCCTCGATCTAACTCGAGCTCACAAAGATACTTAATGGGTTACTGGTTTGAAAAGGGTCCCCATACTTGACACAAGCTTTCCACCTATGCTTGGTCCCCACTAGAATTTCCCACTTAACCCCTTCTTATTCATGTCTTCTTACATGTTTTCAACTTGGTTAAGTGTTTCTAACCGTATTTCACATGCCACCCACTTAACCCCATGTCCCACCACATGTTTATCCGGTTAAGTGTTACTTAATTCATTAGAACCGTAACCTTATAAAAACCTCCTACATTAGACTACCGTTTGCGGTTGCTGTATTTGCCAGGCGGGTCCGGGCAGTCTTATACCGCAAACGAGCCTAACCTCGTGTCTTTACAATTTGTTACGCATTTAATTTGTGCCTTTGACCTCTCACATTAGACTACCGTTTGTGGTTGCTGGATTTGTCGGGAGGGTCCGGGCAGTCTTACACCACAAACTAGTCTAACCTCGTGTCTTAGGCGGTTAATTATTATACATAATTATTTAACCCCAAATTGGATTAATATCCCTATTCAAATTTGTAAAATAAATTCCAAATTAATTTATGTCCATAATTGTCATCTAAATTATGTCCATAAATTCCAGGTATATAAATTTATACCAGTTAATGTCTCAAATTAATTATATGCATTTAAGGCCATTTTATGCCAATTCATAATTATGTATATTTAATGTTTTCCCATTGTCCCCACGCTATTCGTACATTTTAATATGACATATGTTAGGCTCACAAATAGTATAACTTATAAAAAGAAAAGCAACATCACAACTTGCATAACACATAAAATAGATCTAAGAATCATGACATAAGTTTGCATAGCCAAGAACTAGCATGGGCAATGGATATACATAAATTTGCATAAACTATCATGGATCTAAATATAGATCTAAACATGTAATCATGAACTTGCATATATGGATATGGTTTTCTTATAACTTGCATACGAATTTCATTCAAACTAGCACATGATTCACATACAAAACTAGCATAGGCAATGGGCATATATAACATAAATTTGCATAACTATGTACTGCCATGGATCTAAATATAGATCTAAACAAAAAGATGTGAGCTTGCATATGGATCTTAAACGTGTAAATTAATGTCACATGTTTGCTTACAAACTAGCATACGTGTCAACATGATTCACATATGAACTTGTGTATAATCCACTTACAGACTTGCATAAGATTCATAAACTAGCATATGATTTAACATCCCAAACTTACATAAGATTCATATACATATGATTTAACATTCCAAACTTGCATAAGATTCATATACATATGATTTAACATCCCAAACTTGCTTAAGAGGAATCAAGTTAAACATGTACAATTCAATATATGAAATGATCCACGATAACAAAACTGTCAACAATAACATCACATGATTCAAAGTCATATTCTCAAAATCCCAATTATAACTTATCACAATTAAATTAATTAATTAATTTGCGAAAGAAATTATACTCACAAAAATAAGAACGGTCTTGTTTTTCTGGGATCTGTATTCTGAAACTGAATTGCTCGCCTTTGATGTAGACTAATTGTTATTCTAATTTAGATTTAGATTTGATTCTTGTTTCTATCTTGCTTTTGAGTTGAAAGAGAACGACGACTACTCTAGGTTCCCCACTGACGGCATGGCGGCTCTTGGTATGAATTAGTGTGATTTTAGGTTGAGAGTTAGGTTGCTTATATAGAATTTTAATTAATTTAGAACCGTTAGATTATCCCTAGAAGCAATCAAGACCATCCAGTCAAGATAGAATAACACCTCAGCCCTATTGACTCAGCAATGACTCACTGTTTGGATTAGAACACTCTAGAAATCTGTGCAGGTTTTTAGCCCGACATGGGCGCACTTGGCAGGTGCGCCAGTGCATTTTTGTATTGGTGCACTTCACAAGTGCGCCAGTGCATTCTGGTCTGTTTCCGGTTTTTCTGCCAAACTTCGTTCTTCCATATCTCCTTCATACGGTGTCCGTTTTACGCAAACTCGGACTCTGTCTCAAGCAGAATTCCGAGATAAACGCAACGGCGTTACCCATTTCCCTTAATTATCACATTTGAAATTAAGTATTCTTTAATTCGTTAATTTTGATATTTAAAATCGCGGGGTGTTACAAATACATTAGATTACTTGAACCTATGCCCAACAAGACTTAACCCGGGTGTTGACGAAAAATATCGTTAACATGTTGGCGCTAGGAGGAGGGCCTGAACCTCCGTTCTTACGGTTAATCTGTCAAAAATTAACTTGGAAACCCTTTTCTCCATGGTAGTAAAGATGAAGTCAAAAAGATTGGAAGATCAGACTAAGGAATCAGCTCCTGATGCAACCCTTGAAGGGAACAAGGATCTAACACTTAATCCGAACAATAGTGAAAGAAGAGCCACATCCAACCCGGTACAACCACCAAATGCCATAGAGGATAATGTCGCAAGGATTGTGGTCCTAGAGAAGCAACTCCAAGAGGTTCTAGCTCAGATGAATGCTACATAGGCGCAGAAGTCTTCGAGACACACCAGGTCCAGCCAAAGGGAAATGAATGAGTCTCCAAAATGAAAAGCTCCCATCCAACACTCTAAAGCAAAGAGGAAGCCCAAAGCGACCTTATCCAAAAAGAAGAATCCCCATCTGATAGGAGTCGACCATCAAGGGAAGCAGTGTGAGCAGGATCAGTCTAGGAGTTCCACTTCTAAAGGTTATGAGCCTAAAAGAATGGACTACGACAATACAGAGGCTAATCTTAAAGATCTCACCCAGAAGACCGTGAAGAACTTGCTAGGAAGCAAAGCGAAGAGGACCCAGGATGACAGAGTCAACAACAACGAAAGGGTAGCACCTTTCATCAATGAAATTACGAAAACCATAGTACCATCAAGGGTTAAAGTCCCAACCATGAAGTATCTTGGGACAACTGACCCCGATGATCACCTGATGACTTTTGACATCCAGATGGATCTCTACCATGCTTTCGGAGCTATCAAATGTCGCTTTTCTGGTGACCTTTCAAGGGGCGGCGGCGAAGTGGTATCACCAATATAGATTTCTTGACATCCTCCAACAACCCTGGGTCATGAATACATCAAATTACTTGAATCTATTCTCCGCACGACTTAACCTGGGTGTTGACGAAAAATATCGTTAACAATCTTCATGCAAAAATGTCGATTAAAGACATATTTTAAATAATACAAACTTAAAGACTTCAATCGAATGACAAAGAATTATACTATACCAACATATTTATTTATACCAAAAGCAAGTCTGATCGTCTTTTACTTTTAAAAAGAAAAAAGTTCAGTATGTTAATTTAAAGAACTAAATTAACCGTATCGTCTACTTTTTGTAGTCAAAAGGAAATACCATCCAAACTTGACTTTTACCTTTTGAAAAAATAAAAAATAATAACTTAATTTGCTTTACCTTTAGGATAAAATTCTCTTGAAGGTTTAGGCAGTACATTTGAATTGGATAAAATCATAAAATAAATTTACAAACATTATTTGTATTTAATGTCTCTGTACCTAGAATAGAATGACAACAATGAGATTGAAGCCGGTAAGTTACCCATACCCTACTCGAATGGTTTGAAGGGTTGGCCCGAGGAAAAAGTGATCTCCATGTCTAATAGATCTTTGAGATCAAATGCCAAAGGGGAATAATGGAAAGGGTAAAATACGTGATTTAATCGAAGAATAGTCAATTGGTTATAGAGAAAGAAGAAATAAATGATCATGTTTATTTGCTGAAGGCTATTAAAATGTTACCCATTAAGAAAAGACATTGCTCGTGTAAATTACATTTTTACACCAAAATCCATATAAGTGTTGATATATACAAATATTGAGTGTTATCCATAAAACCATAGTAGAAAAAAAATGCTTTGCAGAAGTTCTAAATTCATTCATTAAGAAAAAATTTGATAATTTAGTGTTATAATTTATTTTGCAAAAACAAATTTGATTAAAAGTAACTAAAGACAAGATCAACAGAACTTACCCATACGCAGTTTAATTTACAAAGTTAAAAAAAGAGTTAATCACTATTATCTAATGTAATTTTCTGAAAAGAATCAACAATGAAATTTTTCAAAAAAGTAGTTGACATGAAAATACCAACAAAGAAGAAAATAATGTTGATATTGTGGTTTTAAATTAATATGGGAGTACCATGCATGGGTACTGCTGCAATTTAATCAGTGTTCTAAAGTTCATGGAGTATGAATAAGGATGCATAATATTGCTTGTCAGGCTGGCTTCAAACAACCAAGTACGCAACATACAGGCTTTTCACGAAGTATGAACCATTGTCCATGCATTGAAAAAGATTTAAACAGTCCAACTTATTCACTTCCCAATATCATCATTACATGGTAGCTATTTCAGCATTAAAATCACCAAGATGGCTAGAATATCAAATATCTCTTCTTTAATCAAAGCGTCTAACCGTGATATTACATTCATAGGGATAGTTGTCGATTAGGAACTAATAGTAAAATAATTTGTGTACTGCATAATGCATTAGAGTACGAAACTCCCAGTCTTAGTTGAAATAACTAGCTTTGTTTTCTCCACCCAATGAACATCCAAGCATTGAAATTATATTCTTAATCAAAACAAATGCAGCTGATAATCAACATAATATATTAATTGATATCCAGTAGCACAGAAAAATAGTATACCCGAAATATTATTAATTTTTTTCTTTTGCTTAATCATGCTCACCATGCTAAAGGCAATAAACGTTAATATTCCATTAAATTTAAAAATCAAAAGGAGGAACAAATCACTACATAATGAGCTAAATCTTAATAATTTTCATATATACAACAAAATATTTAGCCTGGCATGAGGTTTTTATAGCTCATGCATTTATTGTGTTGTGTTTATAATGCTAAGGAAAAATTCATTGCTCACAACTCCATTTCTTAGAATGGCAATCAAAATTGTTTGTTATAATCATGCTTAAAAACATGAAGTAGAAGTCTAAATATTCAAAGGCACAAAATTAAAAAGGGTAGTCAACATTAGTCATATAAATTAATTCATACTCATGCACAATTATGTTTAACACAAATTCTTTCTATCATCTTGGTTCAATAAAATTTTAACCCAAGAACACAAAGTTCAAACCATATTCCAAGCATAAACCAACTATCATTGAAGTAGTCTCCACCTACATTACAAACATAAAAGAATACATCCCATAAAAAAATCTTAATTAATTATAGATCATGTTTGGAACAAAATCTAAGGATTTGATGCACAAAAAAGAGAGTATTTAACTGATAGGACAAGCAAGGGTTATGTATGATTAGATCCAAATAGAAAATTTAGGATTAAAAAAAGTCATGTAAATTCAAACATTTTGAGCAGTAAATGTAAGAAAGGTAATACTATATGTAATTGTTAATCCCTTTAAAACAACGCGGTCCAGGGGTCGAACACTGGACGGTCGAGCATCCGGTGTCGAACTCCACGGGTCGAACATTGGATGGGTCGGCACTAACTGCTCGGCCTCGAGGAATGCTGCGACATGAAATGATACAACATGAATCATAGAGATGTATGGCATATATTTTACTTGATAACTAATATGTTCTGTTCCATGCAAGAATGTGAAGTACCACGTAATTGGGTAAATGTATTAAAACATGAAGTGCATAGAGAACAACTTATATTGCGATGAACAAGGTGATTGATACCATGTACTTCACGAAGCTGTGCTTTTGGAAATGCCAACGATGGATTGTTCAATGCAAGTGCAAACGTGTAGCGTGTCCATGTATTATTTATGAGCTGATGTGTCAATAACGTTATCAGTGAAGTAAACATGCACATTCCCACATCTTAGCGTGCAAAGCGTTCACGGTACAGGTAGTGTACACATGGAAAATATTCACATGAAGCACGTCCATGATACCATATGCATCAATATAATATTTATGCAATGCAAATGAATACGTACTAAAATGGGTCGGTACCTTATTATGTGCATGGTTTAGTACGTAACTTTGCAAGGGTTCTTCACTATATTGATATACAAATAAGTAAGTGCAGTACAAAATGCGCATAGGTGGTGGAAGCATGAGGATTGATGGGCATATTTTGTTCAATATTTATTGAACGTGGATCAATGCATCAGGTGATAACCTGATATGAAGAAAATATTCACGTGGTCGGTTCTCAAAAAGGCGGTGGTACCCTGAGGCATAAATGGATCAGCTGCTACAAATAAAACTTGGGTCGAACAGGAGTTCACCATCACATGTTAAGCAGCCACTTCATTTTGTCTGGGTCGAGCAGCATGCCCATGCTAAGGGTCGGGCACGTTCACTATTGTTGTTTAGGTCGAGCAAGGGAATGACAGCCGTTCAAGCAGCAAAGACAAATGTTGATTGACAACAAAGAGAAAGTGGGTCGGTCAGCAATTATTTTTAGGGTCGGTCATTGATAATAGATAGTGGCAGATCCGTAAATATGCTAGCGAACGACCCATACCCTTTTCACTATAATTACAGAATTACCACCTAGTCCAAAATTCTTCTATAAATACCACATTTCACCACACTTCAAGGGACCGATTCTTCCTCCCCGAAGGGTTACCCAAATTGTCTCTCCACCATTTTAAAGCTGCTTAAGCTCCATTAATGGCTTCCTAAGCTCACTCCTTCTTCCTCCAACATCAAGTGGATCTCATTTTCTCCAAACACCATCGATTCCCACTCCAATTCAGTACAAGTGATCTCCAACCACAATTTCTTCTCTTCAAAGCACAGATCAAACACTATATATTTTCATGATGGAATCAAGGAAGACCATCTAATAGCGAGATCCAATCCATTCCTTCTTGAATTCAAGTGAGATCTAAATCAGAAAGAGGACGAAAAGTGGAGAATCATGATTAAGAGTGATCAAGTGTAATAAATGAGATGTATGAGATGATGCTATGTGTAATTTCCTCCACGATAGTGAAAAACACTTAAAAAGTGGATGTAGATCTATCCTAGATCGAACCACTATAAAATCCTTGTATTTTTTACTTGAATTTGCGTTTGTGGTCCCATTTTCATTTTACATACCGTTTGGTGAAGTGTGATTTCACACCTTTGTTGTTTGAACCATTTTTGGTTTTAACATTTGGCGCCCACCGTAGTGCCACATTCGCACTTTCTTCTCTCACACTCTCATAAGGTCGAAGGCCTTGCATTGAAGTTCTAAACCCTCTCTGACATAATAGCTAAGTCAAAGAAGACCACGAGTAAGACCATTGAAGAAACCGCCAACGTTGCTAACAATGAAACTACACCGCCTATGAATTGAAGTCGGTGAAAACTCCATAGATGGGGCTAGTGTAATTAAAGATGAGCTAAACGCTGCTATCGCCAACATGAACCTATAAATGAACGCTTCTACTAAGGCTATGATGGAGAAACTTGACGCTATCCTTAATGCTCGACCAAATCCAGCCCCACAAAAGTCCATGTTGATCTCGAAGAAAATAACAAATCACCCACTTCCGATCATAACCGCAACGACAACATGGAAGGTGATTATGACTAGTTGAGTGACAAGGACGAATCTAACATCGAAGAATTGAAATCAAAAACTAAGAATCATTCCAAGATGAACGTTCAAAAGGCTATTAATCTTTCCACGAGTTTCCTCCTCGCTGGGAAGGCAAACTACCTAAGCTTTCTAATCAAGATCGCTTACCTGGACGAACATTTATTAAGGAGCTCATCTTCGCAGAGTGGCATAACACTGAAGAATACATTTCAAATATGATAGAGAAAATCAAGAAGAGAAATCAAGCTGGCAATGACAATGAAAGAGAATGGGACTTCTCTCCTATAGGACTCCGTTCACCAAAAGAATCCTTGAAGCAGAATGTCCAAAGAAGTTCAATCCTTAGACTCTACCCCCGTACAACGGCCATGTTGATTCTAACTGTTTTCTGTTCAGATATGAGTGGCATATGAGTGCGGCTAAGGCAATCGATGAGATGATATGCACATACTTTCCTCTCTATTTAGAAGGTGTTGCGTCGCTATGGTTCACAAAGCTACCACCTAAATCCATAGACCGGTTCTCTGACCTGACCAAAAAGTTCAAGAAGCAGTTCCGCTTGTATGCTACCAAAGCCAGGGATGCTATAACACTCTCCGCAATGAAGCAAAATCCAAGGGAATCCATTAAATCTTTTCTCAGCCAGTTCAATGTTGCTTTGTCTGGAGAAAGGAACGCAGAACCTTGCATAATCCTCCCGTCTCTACTCGGTGCTATAGAAGAGAATAGCGAATTCGGTAGATGGATTAAAATGAAAGAACCGAACATGCTTGAGAAATTCTATAAAAATGCAGAGGTGTATATGAGAGTCGATAATAATCCTATACTTCTTCAGACCGTTGATGGTAAACAACTTCTTGAAGCTCCCAAAAGTGCTACTATTCAATGCAATCAAAAGAACACTTAGGGACAGAAACACACAAATGACAGGAACGACAACAAGGCTAATAAGAAGTTTCGTCTTCTTGATTCGTCGGATCTAACTCCTCTGAATGACACTCCTGAGAACATCTACCTTGCCACAAAGGATGCAGAAGATTACCTAAAGTCTCGGCCAATGAAAATGAATGACCATCTAACCAAATCTGGGAAGTTCTGGAGATTCCGCAATCAGCCAGGTCACAATACCAATGAATGTAGACATCTAAAATCATTGATTGAAGAGATGATTAAGAAGAACCGTATGCAACAATATGTGAAGAATTCGCAAGAAGCAAATCCTTATGCAACTCCCTAGAGGCAAGGGGCACTAAATGACCAATCCAGTCCGAGCAACGTATCTTCTGCTCAAACTAATCCAAGGATGATAATCAACTGGTGACCATTGATGATGATGTAATATCTACAGCTCAGAATAGGCGATCACTGTCGCCTTTACTTTACTTCTTGTTATGTTCTACTTTCTTGTAAATAGTCTGAAATGATTTGCATGCATTGTACCGAACAATAGCTTTATGAATGAAACCTTACCTGCCTTGATAAATCTCTTACTTGAAAAATGTAAAAAAATTGCTAAAGACGATTTTCTCATTGCAGGCTATTCCATAGGCATTCGTTTCTTCAAATTCCAACCAAGTGAGACAAGTCCTAATAACATCAAGTCAAATGTTAAGTGCTATAACCATCGATATGCATAATGCAAGGATGAATGAACCACTTTAAAGAATGAATAGGAAAAGTCCCAAGGAGTTAGACGGCGAGGGGGAAGCGAGCAGCCACAGATCCGAAATCCCAAAGATTGCTGGAATTCATGGCGCGAAACGAAGCGTGGGTGTGCACTATAAGTGAAACAATGCGCGGGAGTTCGTGGCACGAAGCGATGAAACCCTCCAAGGTCACAGGAATTCCTTGCCTAAAACGAAGCACTAGAGTTCACTATGCGTGAAACGAAGCGTGGGAGTTCGTAGTGCGAAATGTTGCGGCCCTTACCTCCAAAGGTTGCTGAATTCGTTGCGCCAAACAAAGCGCGGGAATTCACTATACGTGAAACGATGCGTGGGAGTTTGGGGCGTGAAGCGACGCAACCCTCGAAGGTCGCGGGAACTCATTGCGTGAAACGAAGCACGGGAGTTCACTATACGTGAAACGATGCGCAGAAGTTCATGGCGCGAAGCAATGCAACCCTCCAAGGTCGCGGGAATTCATTGCGCGAAACGAAGCGCGGGAGTTCACTATACGTGAAACGATGCATGGGAGTTCGTGGCGCGAAGCGATGTGTTGAAGTCGAAATTTGTCTTCAACACCAAAGGTGCGTGAAATGCACTTCACCAATCCGGTAAGGGAGAATAAAGTGAGGCCGCAATCGAAGATGTACTAGAAACATAAAAGAAAGAACACAAAGTTTTTACAGTGGTTCGATCCAATAAGGATCACCTCCACTTTCATAAGAGAATCCATTATCAATATGTTGATTACAATATTTACTTCTCTCTTACAACAGATTTATCACTCTTTGCCACATAGATCTTATTCGGATTCATCAAGGATCCTCACTTGATTTTGGAGAATAAATGCTTAGACTTGCTTAGGATAGTTGTGGAAAGGTTTCGGCAGTACTTCGTGGCCCTAAAAAATCCCCCCTAGTGAAGGAATGTGGGGGTAATTATAGGTGGAGTTCAGACCAGGTGGCAATTATGTAAATACTGTGCTCTTGCTTTAGGTCATAGGCGGATAAGTATGGACGTTACATGGTCCAAAGCAAGGCAGGATGTGCTAAGCAAGGCGGAGCGACCCAACTCGTTCTAGCTGAAGGTAGCGCAAGCTAAAGGATGCGGTGCGGGCTAGATTATGACACTGCAGGCTTGAACAGAACGGAATGGGCTAGGTTGTGACACCGCGGGCTTGGATAGAGTGGAGCGACCCAAGCATGTTAGAAACGGGCTAAACCAGAATGAAGTAGTTTGGGCTTTGATGAAACGGGCTAAAACCTTTAGTGAGCTGGTGATCCTAGATACCTGCGAGTTAGCCTCTGAGTGGACCAAGATGCCCCAACGAATTAAGATGTTCAAATGAGCCAAAGCCTCATGAACACCCCATATTATTTGAACGATCTAAGATGCTGTAATGACCTAGGGCACTCATGTGAGTTAGGGAGCTCGTTGAGCTAGAGATGACATGACGACCCAAAGGTCCTAATGAACTAAAATCGTAAATCAACCAAAACATGCTCATTATTTTCTAGGACATATTTTATGGGTTAACATTTTCCCCTCGAAGTTCATATTTATTAAAAATAATACGGGCTTCGAATTAGGTTAGATTAGCATGCAATTTAAGATTTTAAGTCGTTTGGGCCTTCAGACCGCATGAGCCGTTAGAGTGTTTCATTCCTAGGTCATCTAGCTGCTGAGGTTGTTATATGGTTTCAAGTCGTCATGGTTCCTGGGTCACATGTTAATAAGTGTCCGTTGGTATTCTCCTTGGGATTAGACCACTGTGGGGCCCTGCAAACTTGGTTTATTTGCTTAACCCCCTCTTTATCTCCTCTTCAATTCATCATTCTCTTAAAACCTTCACTCAAGCTAAAAACCCTCATCAATGGCGGCCAATATCAACTAGATCCATCGAATCACACCATCATCAAAGCAATTGAAGTCCAAATAATCTCTTAGCCTTATAACCAAGTTTGAAATTCCTCATCACCAAGAACCAGGTGCGATTCAAGGCTTTTACTTACTGTATACATGTACATTTTAAGTTGAACTTGATATTCTTAGACTTTGTGAGATTATTGTTTGGTACAATTTCAATCGTGCGTTTGATGACAATGTTGATGGGTTTAGTGACTTTGAGCGTGCCTGCTTGTGATAATTTTTAGCTTAACTTTGATGTAAAAATTCTCACAACTTGGTCGTGGCTCTAACCGATGAGTACTGCGCACACTTGGATAATAACATTGCTCAACTCGGTAGTTTTTTGATGTCCTTAATTTGCAATATCATGCCTCGTCGCTCTTTTCAAAGTTGAAGCACCTTTGTTGGTTATACATCTCAGGTCGTTGTTCTGTAATGGCTCGCGTTGAATTAGGTCGTTGCAACCACTTTTAGGTTTTAGACCGTAACCCCACTCTAGGTCATTGTGATAATTCAAGGGCATAGGTCGTCATTTCAGTCCTAAATTTTGAGTCGCTGAACCCTTGTAGTCTTATGTTGTTCATGACCTGAAAAACTTGGAGTAAAAGACTTCTTCAGGAACCGGACTGTTGTAGCGACCTAAAACTTTTTGGCTGTGTAGAACGACCTAGAGCCCGATACCATACAGAACGACCTAAAATTCTAAGGCCGGTAGGAACGATCTAAAATATCTTGAATATGTTGTTTTCCGGTTTGATGTTCACTTTTCAACATTGCTATTTTCCCAGGATGTCTAAAAGAACTAAAGGGGCTTCAAGTGAGGACCCAACTCGCAAGCACTGTAGGTTGGAAATACTTCCGATGTCAGAAATTTAAACTACACCTGTTGCCCCCAGTTTGGCTGAGCTAAAAGCCATCATAAACAAGCCTAGTTATGTCTCCAAACCACACATCTCTGAGCTTGCTAATCGCTTCAAGGGCTGGTGGCTTGAAGGAGTGAACTTTGACCAGTTTAGCTTGGATATATATATCCGTCTGACAATTGAACAAAGTCCGAAGATTTGGACATTGTGAAGAATCATTTGCTAATGCAACTCGAAGCTATTAGGACTTGGACGGACAAGCGCCTTGATGAAATTGGTCAATATTACGCACGCAAATTAGGAGCCCGGAACACCTTTTCTTGCGAGCTTCAGAGTTTGAATCGGGAGAACATTGAGCTCATCGCCACTTTGGAGAAGGACAAGGCCACACTTATTCAGGCTCTTAGGTCTCAGGATGAGATCATTGCTGAACTATCAAGTCCTGGAGGCAAGGCAGAGATGACTGGTACTCCTCCCCTCGCTCAAGGTGGGGAATGATCTATTGATGAAAGGAAGTAGTTCTCTTGTTTGTTGTTTGCTATTTATCTTTTATGTGCTCATGCTGTAGACCGGTTGTATATGCGAGTGTCGGTCCTCGCTTAACACACTTATGATATTTTGCGTCCAATGTCTCTGTATTGGACTTATGATGTAGTTACGAAACTGTATTTTGCCTGATGCACTTCAAGCCTTTATGCTAAAATCAAAAACTATTCGCTATGGTGATCTTTTGATTTTGAATTTGTTCATCTCGTGCTTCCTGTTCTACATTTAAGACAAAGCTTTACATGATTTCGGACTTATACTCGTTATCAACCGTCCATATTGACAACGGATTACTTAGTGAAGAACTATAACGAACTTTGACTTGCATTGAATTGAATGCTAGCTTAGGACCATCTTATTTGAAGGTCCAAAACCCATTAAGTATTGTTCGCATAGTTATAGTATTCTAATTCAAATTTGTGTTAACGCTTAAAGTTGACCTGTCAATTCAGGTTGACATAGGTCCTGGACGTTACCACTCTAATTACTCATATGAGCATGTTCGACACTTTTCGCATCTGAGATTCCAGATGCTACGCAAGTGGATTTTTTCATTCTTCACAAATGACATTTCAGATGCTACGCGAATAGTTCGACACTTTTCACATCTGAGATTTTAGATGCTACGCAAGTAGATTTTTCCATTCTTCACATCTGACATTTCATATGCTACGCGAATAGTTTGACACTTTTCATATCTGAGATTCCAGTGCTACGCACGTGGATTTTTTCATTTTTCACATCTGACATTTCAGATGCTACATGAATAGTTCGATACTTTTCACATCTGAGATTTCAGATGTTACGTAAGTGCACTTTTTCACTCTTCACATCTGACATTTCAGATGCTACGCGAATAGTTCGACACTTTTCACATATGAGATTCCAGATGTTACATAAGTGAACTTTTCCATTCTTCACATCTAATATTTCAGATGCTACGCGAATAGTTCGACACTTTTCACATCTGAGATTCCAGATGTTACATAAGTGGATTTTTTCATTCTTCACATCTGACATTTCAGATGCTACGCAAATAGTTCGATACTTTTCACATCTGAGATTTCAGATGTTACGTAAGTGAATTTTTCATTCTTCGCATCTGACATTTCAGATGCTACACGAATAGTTCGACACTTTTCACATCTGAGATTCCAGATGCTACGCAAGTGGATTTTCATTCTTCACATCTGACATTTCAGATGCTACGTCAATAGTTCGATACTTTTCACATCTGAGATCTCAGATGTTACGTAAGTGAACTTTTTCATTCTTCACATCTGACACTTCAGATGCTACGCGAATAGTTCAACACTTTTCACATCTGAGATTCCAGATGCTATGCAAGTGGATTTTTTCATTCTTCACTTCTGACATTTAAGATGCGACGTGAATAGTTCGATAATTTTCACATCTGAGATTTCAGATGTTACGTAAGTGAACTTTTTCATTCTTCACATCTGACATTTCAGATGCTATGTGAATAGTTCGATACTTTTCACATCTGAGATTTCAGATGGTACGTAAGTGAACTTTTTCTTTCTTCACATCTGACATTTTAGATGCTACGCGAATAAATTTTGGGCTGTTTTATCACTGCGCGGAGTGGCTATCAGTCCCTTTACCATATGCTTGACTTAGCAAGTTATTCTAGTTCAGGAGCTGAAGCTCTGGACCCCTCATTTAGGGAGGTGCCCCTTTGATAAAAGTTTCAGCTTTTATGTCTATTTGTCGTGGCACTTCCTCACTGTTCAAATCTTTGCGACTTTTCCATTTACTTTTCAAGGCAATGCTTTTCCCATACTTTTCGCATTCGCACAAGTTGGGTATTCACAGCATTGAGCCCTTGAACCAGCATTGTCGGGGGCGCTATGATATAGGAGCAAGCACTCAAAAGCTAACTTGCAATATGAAATCAACTTTACATAAAGGTTTCGATTTGACATATGACTTCACAAGCGAGAAACTCATTCAAACATATATGCTCTGCAGATTATTACAAACTGTTCTACAATAAGTCTTGAATATTACAGAAAGTAAAACACGAAGCAAAGCATGAACTAAGGTAAGAAGTAGAGCATAAGGTAAGGATATAGCAATGCTAATTGCTTATTCTACGCCACCCAAGTTGGAGCACTTTCAACAACTGTTAGTTGATAATCAGTCTTGGATTGACTTGAGTAGAAGCTACGTTGCCTGGACCAGACTAATCACCTGATTCCACTTGCCGCTGAGGAATTGTAGAAGGATTCAAAGCCTGCGGGTTCTTTACATATTACTGCAACCTATTTTTCATAATCAATTCCTCAATGAGTTTCTTCAAGTGTCGGCACTCGTTAGTGTTGTGACTAGGTTGGTTGTGAAATTTGCAGAACTTTCCCGAGTTTGCTGCTTTGTTACTTATTCTCATTGGGTTTGTCTCTGCAAACTTCTCTGAATTCTTGGTCGGCAGTTAGATGTTTTCAGGAGTGTCGTTCAAAGGAGTAAGCTCTGACGAATTGAAAAGGCGAGACTTCTTTGTAGTTTGTTGTCGTTTCCACCACTGATTCGCTTCTGCCCCTGAATACTCTTTTGGTTGGACTGCATGGATGCACTTGTGGGAGCCTCCAGAAGTGGGTAACTATCAATGATTTGAAGGGGCACAGGATTGTCCTCTAACCTCATATACTCCAGAAGTTGGTCCTTTCATCTTTATCCACCTTCCGAATTCACTCATTTTGTCTATAGCATCAAATAGAGCCATGAGGACTATGCGCGGCTCTAGATTCCTCACTTCAGATAAGGCAATGTTGATTCGACTAAGGAAGGCTTTGACAGTTTCTCCTGACTTCTGTTTCATGGCTGAGAGTGTTATAGCATCCTTGGCTTTGGTAGCATATAAGCGTAACTGCTCTTTGAACTTTTTGGTCAGATCGGAGAACCGATCGATAGATTTAGGAGGTAGTTTTGTGAACCAGAGCGATGCAGCTCCTTCTAGGTAGAGAGGGAAATACGTGCAACTCATCTCATCTGTTGCCTTAACCGCACTTATATGCCATTCATATTTGAACAAAAAGTAGTTAGGGTCAACGAGGCCATTATACGGAGGCAGAGTTGGTGGGTTGAACTTCTTTGGGCATTCTGCTTCGAGGATTCTCTTGGTGAATGGAGTCCTATCAGGGGAGAAGTACCATTCCCTTTCATTGTCTTTGCTAGCTTGATTCTTTTTGATAGCTCGTTCTATCATATTCGAGATATATTCTTCGTTGCTATGATGCTCTGCAAAGCTGAGCTCCTTACAAATGTTTGTCTCGGAATACGGTTGCGATTAAAGAGCTTAGGTGCTTTGCCTTCTCGCCTGGAGGGTGCCACCGCGACAGGGTTAATGACCTTTCGAGCATCCATTTCTGAATGACTCTTAGCTTTTGATCTCAATTCATCGATATTAGCTTCATCTCTGTCGCTTGCCCCATTGTTGTTGCGGTTATGATCGAAAGCGGGCGACTTATTATTCCCTTTGAGATCTACATGCAGTTTCGGAGGAACCGGATTTGATCGAGCATTAAGGATCGCGTCAAGTTTTCCATCATCATTTTGGTAGAGGCATCCATCCGGCTGTTGACATTGGCAATAGCGACTTTTAATTCGTTTCTGGTCACACCGAATCCGCTTTCTGAATTTTCGCCAACTTCAAAGCGGTTTGCGAGTGGCGTTTCGTCATTAGCAACATCATAGGCTTCTACCGTGGTTTTGCTAGTGGTCTTCTTAGATTTGGCCATAATGTTGAAGAAGGATGCGACTTAGAACCTTAACGACAAGGAGTGAGTAGAGGTAGGAGATGTGAACGCGACCCTATGGTAGGCGCCAAATGTTGAAGTCAAAATTTGTCTTCAACACCAAAGGTGCATAAAATGCACTTCACCAATCTGGTAAGGGAGAATAAATTGAGGCCGCAATCGAAGATGTACTAAAAACATAAAAGAAAGAACACAAAGTTTTTATAGTGGTTCGATCCAATGAGGATCTACGTCCACTTTCATAAGAGATTCCATTATCAATATGTTTATTACAAGATTTACTTCTCCCTTACAACAGGTTTATCACTCTTTCCCATATAGATCTTATTCGAATTCATCAAGGATCCTCACTTGATTTTAGAGAATAAATGCTTAGACTTTCTTAGGATAGTTGTGGAAAGGTTTCAGCAGCAAATCGTGACCTCAAAATTTCCCCTCTATTGAAGGAATGTGGGGGGTATTTATAGGTGGAGTTCAGACCAGGTGGCAATTACGTAAATACTATGCTCTTGCTTTAGGTCATAGGCGGGCTAGTATGGACGTTACACGGTCCAAAGCAAGGCAGGATGTGCTAAACAAGGCGGAACGACCAAACTCGTTCTAGCTGATGGTTGCGCATGCTAAAGGATGTGGTGCGGGATAGATTGTGACACTATGGACTTAGACTGAGCGGAACGGGCTAGGTTGTTACACCGCAGGCTTGGACAGAGCGGAGCAACCCAAGCATGTTCGGAACGGGCTAAACCAGAATGAATCAATTTGGGATTTGATGAAACGGGCTAAAACCTTTAGTGAGCTAGTGATCCTAGAACCCTGCGAGTTAGCCTCTGAGTGGATCAAGATGCCCCAATGACTTAAGATGTTCAAACGACCCAAAGCCTCATGAACACCACATATTATTTGAACGATCTAAGATCTTGTAACAACCCAGGGCACTCATGTGAGTTAGGGAGCTCGTCGAGCTAGAGAGGACACGACGACCAAAAGGGCCTAATGACCTAAAATCATAAATCAACCAAAACATGCTCATTATTTTTTGGGACATATTTTATGGGTTAACATGATGCAACCCTTCAAGGTTGCATGAAACAAAGAGCTAGAGTTCACTATGTGTGAAACAAAGTACGGGAGTTCGTGGCGCGAAATGATGCGGCCCTTACCTCCAAAGGTTGCTGGAATTCGTTGCGCGAAACGAAGCACGGGAGTTCGTGGAGCGAAGCGATGCAACCCTCCAAGGTCACGGGAATTCGTTGCGCGAAATGAAGCGCATGAGTTCACTATACGTGAAATGATGTGCAGGAGTTCGTTGTGCGAAGCGATGCAATCCTCTAAGGTCGTGGGAATTCGTTGTGCGAAACGAAGAATGGGAGTTCACTATACGTGAAATGATGCGTGGGAGTTCGTGGCGTGAAGAGATGTGACACTGCAAGATCGTGGGAATTCGTTGCGTGAAATGAAGCGCTAGAGTCCAGTATACATAAAACGATGCGCTGGAGTTCGTGGCATGAAATGATGCGGCCCTCACCGCCAAAGGTTGCTGGAATTCGTTGTGCGAAATGAAGCGCGGGAGTTCACTATACATGAAACGATGCGCGGCAGTTCGTGGCACAAAGCGATGCAACCCTCCTAGGTCAAGGGAATTTGTTGTGCAAAATGAAGCGCTGGAGTTCACTATACGTGAAATGATGCACAGGAGGTCGTGGCACGAAATGATGCTGCCCTAACCTCTAAAGGTTGCTGGAATTCGTTGCGCGAAATGAAGCGCGGGAGTTCACTAAACGATGCGCGGGTGTTCGTGGCGCGAAGCGATGCAACCCTCCAAGGTCATGGGAATTTGTTGCACGAAACGAAGTTCGGGATTTCACTATAAGTGAAATGAAGCATGGAAGTTCGTGGCGCGAATCGATGCAATCTCACCTAAAATTCCATGGAGTTCGCACTGCGAAACAATACGACGATCCAAAATCCTTTCCATAGAGAAAGCAACAACATCTCTACATAATAAATCAACAACGCTCAATGAATTCTATCATGTTGATTAAGTTGACAGGAGAAGACAGACGTTGGATTATAGTAGCCTCTCCAAAACACGGGGAATCCAACGGAGTCTCCAATGTCAGAACTGATCGACAAACCAAACAAACATTGAGCAGTAAAAATTCATCCCATAATGAAGACTAATAATGACCTCCTAAACAAGGGGCATGAATATCATAGCTTCTCAAAGAGGAGGTAGAAAATAAATCACAGAACATGTGACATGAAGCATATGAATTCTAAGCGTGGTTCGACATAGTAAGATGAAAAGATATAATCAAACCTTGACACAAAAGTATATCATTAGCAACGTCCGTTTCGAAGCACGCATTTCTTGCAAGCAAGAAATACAAGCTTCGAAGGGAAAATCTTAACCCCGTTAATACAATGCGATCCATGGGTTGAACACTGGACGGTCGAGCACCCTGGGTCGAACACCCTGAGTCGAACACTGCACGGTCGAGCACCCTGGGTCGAACTCCACTGGTCGAACATTAGATGGGTCAGCACTAACTACTCGGCCTTGAGGAATGCAGTGGCATGAAATAATACAACATGAATTATAGAGATGTATGGCATATATTTTACTTGATAAACTAATACGTTATGTTCCAAGCAAGAATGTGAAGTACCACACAACTGGGCAAATGTATTAAAACATGAAGTGCGTAGAGAACAACTTATATTGCGATGAACAAGGTGATTCCATGTACTTCACAAAGCTATGCTTTGGAATGCCAACGATGGATGTTCAATGCAAGTGCAAACGTGTAGCGTGTCCATGTATTAGTTATGAGTTGATGTGTCAATAACGTTATCAATGAAGCAAACATGCACATTCCCACATCTTAGCGTGCAAAGCGTTCAAGGTACAGGTAGTGTACACATCGCAAATATTCACACGAAGCACGTCCATGATGCCATGTTCATCAATATTTATGCAATGCAAATGAATATGTAATGATATGGGTCGGCACCTTATTATGTGCATGGGTCAGTACATAACTTTGCAAGGGTTCGTTATATTGATATACAAATAAGTTGGTGCAATATAAAATGCGCACATGTTGCAGAAGCACGAGGATTAATGGGCATATTTTATTCAATGTTTATAGAACGTGGATCAATGCATCAGGTGATAACCTGATATGAAAAAAATATACACGTGGTTGGTCCTCAAAAAGGCTGTGGTACGCTGAGGCACAAATGGATTGGCTGCTACAAATAAAACTTTTGTCAAACAGGTGTTCACCATCACAAGTCAAGCAGCCACTTCATTTTGTCTGGGTCGAGCAGCATGCCCACGCTAAGGGTAAGGCACGCTTACTATTGTTGTCTGGGTCGAGCAAGGGAATGCCATCCGTTCAAGCAACATCTCAATGCAACGGTCCACTTGGTCATGTAAAATGTTTACGTGGCTCATTTACAGTGACGTTCTAGCATAAAAATGAGTATGAGTTAAAATCCGCGTGTGCATACTGGCGTGCTAATATGTGAAGTACTAATAATATTTGCATGAGTTAATGTTATAATAATAATACTTGACACGTGGTTCAGCTTAGAATACATTATTAATCGGTTTCAGAGAGCATGTGGTGGCATCAAATGTAATATTAGTTGGTACCTGCTTCCTGAATGCATGAGCCAACCATACTATTCCAGATGTAAAGCATATACGCGTGGAACAGATTTATTTTCTTCATAAGGCTACAACAGTGGCCGGTCCTTGATAAAATAATTTGGGTTGGTCAGAAGACCATATATTTTGGTCGGTAAGCAAAGATAAATGTGGGTTGATAGCAAAGAGAAAGTGGGTCAGTCAGTAATTATTTTTAGGGTCGGTCATTGATAATAGACAGTGGCAGATCCGTAAATACGCCAACGAACGACCCATACACTTTTCACCATAATTACAGAACTACCACCTGGTCCAAACTTATAAATACCCCAATTCACTACACTTCAAGGGACCGATTCTTCCACCCCGAAGGGCTGCCCAAATCATTTCTCCACCATTCTAAAGCTTCTCAAGATCCATTAATAACTTCCTAACTTCACTCCTTCTTCCTCCAACATTAAGGTGGATCTCATCTTCTCCAAGCACCATCGATTCTCAATCCAATTCAATCCAAGTAATCTCCCACCGCCAATTCTTCTCTTCACAGCACGGATTTAACACTATTTTCATGATGGAATCAAGGAAGATCATCTAACCACAAGATCCAATTCGTTCCTTCTCGAATTCAAGTGAGATCTAAAACGGAAAGAGGGAGAAAAGTAGAGAACCATTGTAAAGAGTGATCAAGTGTAATAAATGAGATGTATGAGATGATGCTATATGTAATTTCCTCCTCGATAAAGAAAAACACTTTAAAAATAAACGTAGATCTATCCTAGATCGAACCAATATAAAAATACTTGTATTCTTTACTTGCACTTGCGTTTGTGGTCCCATTTTCATTTTACATACCGTTTGGTGAAGTGTGATTTCACACCTTTAGTGTTTGGACCATTTTTGGTTTTAACAGTGATACTGCTATTATTTTATTTACAAGTTACAACATTATCAAAGCAATGTAGAAGCAATGATGGTTGAGGGGTAAGAGTTCAATGATGTAGGAGGAAGGCAAGGAGACAACAGAAGCAGATATACCTCATAATGCTATGTTTCCAAGGCCAGTCCTACATGTTTTGGTACCTAAAGAAAAATATGAAAATGATGCCCTTAAAACAATCTATATTATTCAAAAACAATAAGACCAATAAAAGATATGCATAATTTGATTATACAAAAACAATACACTACAGCAACTCTCCGATTCATACTCAACAATTAAACATTTTAACATAACTTCACACCTATAGTAATCAGCACACCTTTTTTCCAAGCCATATAAATTCCTAGCATTCTACTACCCAAAGTCTTACTCACAGATATTTTGTATGTTGTACTTTTGAAATGCTTTGATAAAATAATGTTGTATACACGTAATGAAGAAGAGAAAATAAAATTAAAACGATGTGGTTCATTCTACTATCGTTAACGTTTTTACTTGTTACAAATGGAGAGATATGTGTTGCGTTCTATTTAAAAAAGAAGGAAAACATGTTTAATATCAGAGAATGAGTCAAAAATGGACAAGTAGGTATTCTTGATGATTTAATGTGCTATTATAAAGATTACCCTTGATGTTTGATGAACTGTGCAATGCATAACTTGAATCGCTTAAACAACCATTAATAAGTTTCACTCCTTAATCTCAAACTAATACATAGTCCTTTTTTAAAACAAGTTACAACTCGTTGTAGTAATCATCCCAACTTTTCCAAATGACAAACTTACGACATTAGCATGTAATGTAACAATCCGGAAAATCCGAGCCAATTTAAAATTTTTTATTTGGTTATTTTAATGAATTTGGAGTAATTGAAATAAAATATTTCAATTAAATAACAAGTTAGAAATAGTGAGGCAGTTTAAAAATTTGAATTCGATCTTTGACTGAATGTACAGGATGCAAAATGTAACGGATTTTGGTGAAACCGAAAATATTTAAATCTGTTTAAGAATATCTTTCTAACGAATCTGAAAAATCGAAATTTCATAGCGGGAATCAAAAGTTATGGCCATTTGAATATTCAAAATGGTTGCTATAGAATAAATATAGCCCTTGAAAATAGACATTTTGCAAACAACCTCCGTTTTCGACGAAACCACTTTTGTTGGATCCGGGATGTCAATTTATGGCTATGTTTCAAATTCAATAATTTTTGGAATTAATATGTGAGCGTAGCAAAGGAAAATGTGTTTGGTTGATTTCAATCAAATTGGATCGACCAGAAAATGGCCATTTTTCAAACGGTCTCAAAATTCGATGAAATCAGTTTTGTTGGGATCGTATCGTCCCACATAGCTAGATTTATTTTTCGGGAATTTTTAGAATAAGTGTGTGGCCCCGGCAAATTAAAATGTACGTTCAAAATAGAATTTGAATGTTTTATATTTTAATTTGAAGAATAACAGACTGTAACAGTCGAATGGGCCTACGGGATGGGGGTATATAGCTAGGGGCCACAGTCGTTGGATTTGAATTGAAGTTCGTATGGAAAACCCCCCAATTTTTGAAATAATATATAGACCGACCAATCAAATTAATTAATTCATTATTTTAATTTATAAAAAAATTCAAAAAACCCCCGTATTCTCTCTCGCTTGACGACGGAAGCTGCACCATCCTTCCCGGCTAATTTCTGGTGATTCTGTTCACCAAAAGCCACTCCCTCTTTGGAACTTTTTGAAGAACTCCCCTCGAGCTTCAAATAAGTACCGATTTCACCCCGCCTCATTGCCCCAGCGTCGAGAACCATCACCTCAAAGATCGGAGCTTCCAGCCACCACCACGGTCGATTCCGCCACCGGGTTCACCAGCGCCGCCACCCCTAGGCGCGTGCTTCCAGGCTCTATCACGTAGCAGAGGCCGATCATCTTCAAGTGCAACCGTTTGAGTGCTAGATCAAAACCTAGTTTTGAAGCTTTCAGTCAGGTAACGGCTGAAGTAAATTAAATGGTTTATAACATTTTTAAGCGTTGCTAATGATGATTTTAGTATAAAAACCGTATCTTTAACATATGTTATCGAAACTCGATGAAATAGGAAATATCGGACTAGTAGCGACATCATCTACATTCTAAAAGAAGCTAGAACGTATTCCGAGCGTGCTACAAATTTCAGAAGGATTAAAATCAATGTGAGACATCTAAATTCAATATGGAATGGAAATGCGTTGTATAAATTATATGACCGAAAATAAATTATAAAAACGTTGTACACCTCATGTATGAGCGTTGTATAAGTTATATGTGCGATGTATAAATTATACATGCATTGTAAAAATCATATATGTGATGAAATGAAATGAAATATATTTATATACATACATGAATACATATATATATATATATATACACTACCCCGTGAAATTGATTGATAAAGCGAATGGTTGAAAATTAGTTGAAATGCGAATGGTTGGAAATAATTGTTTGTGGTTGAAAGAAATTATTTATGGTTGAAACAATGGGAATTATTGTGGAAAATTATGTGATATGAAACTGATCTCAGATCATTTAGATAAACCCCTTATAGAACGCCGCGAGGCCTAAGGTAGTGCGAGGAGCCATACTCGGGATGATGCCTGTTTTTAACCCCCTACCATTATGCTGCCGAAATTTTCAGTAATATCTATGTGTTTGAATTATTCTCATGTATTGAATTATATTCATGTGTTGAATGAATTGTTTAGATAATAGAAATCATATTTTTATTATTCGAGTGAAGTATATGAAGTATGCATGTATGAGATATACATATGTTGAGATATTCGTGCGTTGAATGACATTCATGTGTTGAATAAATTGTTTGAAAAGAAAAATCACATTTTTATCAAATATGTGGACTATATAAAATACTAATGTTTTAAATAAATAATTTTAACTCCAAAAATAACATTTTATCTTATGTATGAACTATATAAAATATTAGTGTTTCCAATAAATTGTTTTAACGACAAGAACATCATTTTTATTATGTGTATGAACTATTTAAAATATTCATGTGTTGAAAAGGATTCATGCGTTGAATAAAAGGATTGGACAATAAAATTAACATTTTATTGTGAATATGAAGTGCTAAAAACATTCATGTGTGGAATAAATATTTTGGATGATAAAAATATCATTTTTATCATGTATACAACTCGCTAAAAATAAATATGTGTTGAAACATATTTTTGTTCGCCAAAAATATCATTTTTATCATGTTTACGACTCGCTAAAAATACATTTGTGTTGAAACATATTTTTATTCACCAAAAATATCATTTTTATCATGTATACGACTCGCTAAAAAGACATATGTGTTGAAACATATTTCTGTTCACCAAAAATATCATTTTTATCATGTATACGACTTGCTAAAAATACCTATGTGTTGAAACATATTTTTGTTCGCCAAAAATATCATTTTTTCCCTATATATGTTATGTTAAAAAAACCGCGTGTTGAAACAAACATTTGTTCATTAAAAATATTATTTTAGTTTAGTTCTGCATATATATATATATATATATATGTGTGTGTGTGTGTGTGTGTGTGTGTGTGTGTGTGTGCGTGTGTGTGTTGAACAGGAATATGGATTAGCTGTTGAGTGAAGAATATATTCACGTGCCCGACAAATAGGTAAGCCTTAATGAGTTGGCCGCACAAATATTATTATATAAACTCCTGTGAATACCATTGGATGCAGAGTGCTGGTTGTTCAGTGTGCAATAATAAACGTCGCTATAGGATAGTAACAATTAATTTTGAACTACACTACATGGCATACTTCTTGAAGATAGCATACACTATCATATACCACATAAGCATTTGGAGATTATGTGACGAGGTGGCAGATTTACCATACAAGCGAGTGGCTTGTATGGCGATGACTATGTTTTAGGTTGAACTGAAGACTGATGGTGAGAGATCCGACCATCGGATTTTCCCGAAACCGGAACCGTTGTGTTTTCTATGGAGAGATCATTCCAACGGAATCAACTTCATTAAGATGCAACGGTTAGATTGTGAGTAATATGTAAATCAAATTTAGAGAAAAACAGCGCCAGGGCTACGTTATGGCCTGAAACGTCGTTTAATTAAATGGTGCTATTTTTAAATAAATAAAAATAGTGAAATATCATTATAAAATATTATAATCGATATGGAATGGAAATAAACCATTTTTACTTGGTTTTCTTGATATTTGATGGTTGAAGGTGTTTGACATTAAAATTATATAAAGAACGTAAATGTGGACGTCGAATAATTAACCATGGACAGAATTGATTTGTATTCTAATACACGCAAATTATTTCAAAAGGCCGAGTAATTCTCATTTCAAATAATTGATCGACGAATAAATGTCGAAGATATGAAGATGGTGCAAGACTGGTGATCTTCACATTGTGTAGATTACTACGGATGCCTTTGAGATGGGTATCTCCCTTGACAAGGTTACAGTGGTAGTAGTCTGAACGTACTTGTTGATCGTCCGGATATGCGAGGGCCACTCTCCTGTATTGGACATACGAGAGCAGGAATAAGGTGCCTCCGGTTTCGTTCAAACCCAGAACAAACTTGTAAATGGATGTGTGTCTGATGAGTATTCTGTGCTGTATTCGTTGATCTCTACTAAATATACATCTGTGTGACGGCAAGGAATTTCGCTCGGTCCGAACCAGTCGCTAAACCGACCCAGACCGCTCGAAACGCCCTATCGTTTGAGAACACGACAAACAGAACGCATACAGAAGAACATTTCATTGTATATTACAACAATGCATCAGATTACAAGAATATACAGAGTAAAAATGAATATTACACAGAAATATCAGAGATTTAAATTACATTTAAATACATAGCAGCGGAAAATAATACAATACACAACTAGAAGAGATATACGGATACAAAGCTTTCCGGATATCATTCCAGCTGTAAACCAGGATCCTGTGAATATAAATCTGCAAAACCAAAACTACTAGCTGCCCGTGTCAAAATAGGGGCACCCAGAGTTTAGGTTAAAACAATAAACTCCAGGTCAGTCATGTGACTGGTGTGAGAACTAAAACAGTTATTAATCTTTATTTGAAAGTTAGGTAAATCAAGGGACCACGCCGTATAACACGGAACGGGTTTCCTCCCAAGAATACCAGTGCATAAAACAAACAGCGCAATGCTAAATAAAGAAAAATGAAGCTGTTATAAGACCCAGGTCCTATCACACAATGCAACGCAAGCCGGGGGATAGGGTTTTCCCTTATAACAGCCAAAGAATGCTTGATACGTTTAAAACAAATCATTTGATACTATTATAAGTGCATAGTGTATAAAACAACTTCAAATCATAAGTATCAATCATAGGCGACATGAGCGTCCCATGCCACTATGTCGCCATATATAGGTTTACAATTAAAACCGCAAATGTCACGTATTTGGAAATTGGATTTCCGTCTATGAACCGAGGCAAAAGATAGTCCTCAACCGATTCGAGACGCTCTAGCCCGTGTCTCAGGATCAGAGCTCGAGTGACCCTTGGATCGTCAGGGCCAGTCCACCGATGTGGATTAAACTTAAACCCTGAACATGCGTCTCCCCACCCTTTGGGGTGTCAATGAGCCAACGAATGACTCCATCGGTTCGAGAACGACCGATCAATCCGAGGCGCCTCGCAACAGCAACAACCACATAAGTCAAACTCGTCAGGGCGTGTAAAACCACTGACGCCACTTTTTAGCTAGAAGGAAACGCATGCCCTCCCTGAGGTCCTCTCCCGTTTTTGGTTCATACCGGGTGTGAAACTCGCGAAGTAAACGTTACACAAAGCTACGCCACAAAGGCCGTGCTTTGATCATCACCACAAGACTTTGCTTTTCAACAGAAGCCTCGATCAATTGCCACTTAGGCATGCCACACAGGCAATTCACTCCATGCGTTTGATATCCATCAATATATAACCCCTGAGCTCGTACGTCTCAGAGAAGGGCGTTAAGCAAGAGAATAAATTCTCCGCCGCCAAACAGATATATATTTAATAGAGATCAACCACACGGACTAAAATCCAATGTCAGACACACAGTCCATTTACAAGTCCGTTCTGGGTCTGAACGAAGCCGGAGGCACCTAGTACCCCGCATATCCATCGATCTCCAAGTACGTCTGGACGATCACTAACTGTTTCCATCTTCTTGGGTGTACAGCCCAATCAAGATCATCAGTAATTACCCAAACGACGTGAAGACCTCCGGTCTTCGACCATCGTCTTCATCTTCGACTTATCGTCGCATCAGTTATTCAGAATGGGATAAACCCGGTCTTTCCGAATAACTCGCGTATATTTTAAATAAGTGTTACACAAACACAACATACGCCTCATTCCAATTCATTAGTCACTAACCGTAAATTAATCAAGAGAATAATTCCCCAAACATTAACCCCGAAGGCCGAAACCAACATCAGATCAATATTCAGAAAACCATTCTGTTTGGCTAACCGACAGTTAGTTTCTAAATTTCACATTCATAGGGAAAGGTTCCCATTAATTTTATCCAAGATAAATTCCTTGAATTTATTCTCAAATCTTCTTTTGAATTTCGATTCAACTAGTCGGGATTAACGAAACTTACCGAAGTAATCATTTGTTTTAATTTCCCAATCCCAACCTATTTATCCCATGAAGTAAAACTGGTAATACTTCATATCTAACACCACAGTGTTATCGGTAAATTCAATTACCATTTCACGTTCAAATCTAATTAAAGATTTAACTATCGCCTGGAGTAAAACTGGTGATACTCCATTCTCGATTATTTCAATCTAATTAAAGATTCATTAAAACTCCACTTAGTTTTAATCGTTAACTGGGTTAAAGAATCAGTGTCATTTAAAACACGGTTCACGATAAACCCAAAGTCACATTCATTAATTATCGGGTTAAAGAACGAGTGTTATTTAAAAACACCATTCACGATAAACCCAAGAATCAATATCAATTCAATTCCAATTAAATATTGTTTAATTGGTACACTTCATTAAATCTAAATAAAAAGATTTAATCTTTTCTCAACTGGATTCAAGAACAGTGTTAGTGAAGACACCATTCACGACAAACCCAAATCACATTTGATATTAAACACAAGGCTCTGAATAGAAAATATATCGGCTTATATTCAATATCAAATTCTACGATTAACAAATGTCGTATTGGAAATAACGATATAAATATATATCTTTCAAATTTCCATAACAACATCTGCATAATCCCGAAATCCAACATCGAAATATTCCGAAGACAATTTCGATTCAAGTCCATTCCAATGCAATCATTGGAAACTCTGGTTATTTTCAAAACCATTTCAAATTCAGTTTATTTATTTAAAAATAAATAGAATTCTAATTCTAGTTCAAAACTAGTTCATTTCGATAAAAAATCTATTTTTATCTTTTCAAATATGGAGTTTTTCATCCCAAATCTTCACAAATCATTTCTTATGATTTTACACAAATTATTACTATTTTTAATAATTTTATCAAGGCCCGTACAGTCGATTTCCATCAATGGCCATCGAACTGCACTTACAGCGACCTTTTTCAAATTTGATTTGGACATAATTCCAAATCCAACCGTTAGATTTCAAATTTCTAATATTCGTTAGAAAGCTCTTTTCGATACAAACCCAACGGTTCCGGTTTCAGGAGAATCTGACGGTCGGATCTCCCGTAATGTCCGTTTGAAATAAATGGTCGAAATTCGCGAACTGCCGCGGCGCGGCGCGTTCTATTCAGGCCATTATATTATATATATAATATATATAATATATACTTCGTCGATTTCTATTTAAAACGAATTATATAAATAGTTTTAAAATTCGTTTCAAAAGCAATTTCAACTTCCATTCCAATTCAAATCAAAATTGAATTCTTCTTTATAAATTCATTTTAAAATTCCTTTCTATTCAATTCAAATTTGAATTCAATTTGAATTCATTTCAATTCGCTTTCAATTCAATTCATTTCGAAATCGTTTTCAATTCAATTCATTTCGAAATCGTTTTCAATTCAATTCATTTCGAAATCGTTTTCAATTCAATTCATTTCGAAATCGTTTTCAATTCAATTCATTTCGAAATTGATTTCAATTCAATTCAAAATGAATAGAATCGATATAAATCGTTTACGTCAAAATGGCGTCAATCCAATCAACACGGCTTCATAAATTTCTATTTTCAAATATTCTATTTCAAATATTTCTTTTTCAAAATAGTTGTTATTATCAAAATATTTCGTTCAACACATGACCAATCTCAATGGATGAGTACTGTCAACACATGAACCTTTATTTTATATTGATAAAGATGTAAACTTTATTATTAAAATATTTCGTTCAACACATGACCAATCTCAATGGATGAAACTGTCAACACATGAACTTTTATTTTATATTGATAAAGATGTAAACTTTATTACTAAAATATTTCGTTCAACACATGACCAATCTCAATGGATGAAACTGTCAACACATGAACTTTTATTTTATATTGATAAAGATGTAAACTTTATTACTAAAATATTTCGTTCAACACATGACCAATCTCAATGGATGAAACTGTCAACACATGAACTTTTATTTTATTTTGATAAAGATGTAAACTTTATTACTAAAATATTTCGTTCAACACATGACCAATCTCAATGGATGAAACTGTCAACACATGAACTTTTATTTTATATTGATAAAGATGTAAACTTTATTACTAAAATATTTCGTTCAACACATGACCAATCTCAATGGATGAAACTGTCAACACATGAACTTTTATTTTATATTATTCTTTATTTTTCAAAATTGGAATGAGGCCCAATCAATCACCATATAAAATTAATTATATGGATTTTCATACAACACATGTATATAATAGCATTGAAAATAATCAACCATCAACCAAAGTGCACTACACTGTATAAGCATCAAATATAGATATTCAACGCTTATAACAGCCTGTCAATCAATCGATCGACATTTTTAATCAATCAGGATGAGTGAACTTCAAATTTCATCCTAACACCCGTGTGGGGTTTCAAACAATCAAACACATATTTTATTTGTGCTGTTGGGCGATGTGTGAAATTTATCGACCCAATCAATGTCCTTCAAATAAGTGTACATAAACAAACCGTCCGGTTTGTAAATGAATATTTTATTTTATTCACTTTCACTATATTCATATTCACGTTAAAAATTATATTTTTAACGATAAAACATTTTATTCTAACATATGAATTTCTATTATTCATTTACACAATAAAATGATATTTTTATTTTCTAACATATTTTAGAAAATTTCGGCGGCATAACGACACGATACTAGAAACGGGACAAGGCCTAGCCTTATCCCCGGTCTAGTGAAGGCCCACGCCATTCACACATCAATCAAAATCAATTCATTTCACCAAACAATTCAATTTCAAATCAAATCATCCAACTAATCTACGCAACCAAACAAACAAGTCCATGGTCTGTGGACGATTGTGTCGGGTGCTACTAAGCACCGTCTGCATCCTAGTATATATATATATAACTAGAAAATTAAATTGAAAGGTGAGAAGTTCTCACCGATAGCTATCCAACTTCACGGCAACTCTAATGCAGGAAATCTTCACTGTTCTCGTCTCTTATCGCTTTCGTTGTCCGCTTTCACTACATATGTAAAAATCACATTTTTATATACTGATGTCTTTAAAATAAAATTCACATTTTTATTTATTCACTTTCAATTTAAAAGTCATATTTTTATAATCACTTTATATATTTAAAAATCGAATTTTACTTCGCTATTCAATATATAAAAATCCTATTTTTATTTCGAAGTTCACTATATAAAAATCATATTTTTATTTCGAAGTTCATCATATAAAAATCATATTTTTATTTAATTTCAAAAACCATATCTTTAATTTTTCCAAAATCAAGTCTTTATATTTTTCAATTCAAAGATATCGTCTTTTCACATTTTAAAAATCTAACTTTTTGCATTTTAAAAATCTAACTTTTTGCATTTTAAAAATCTAACTTTGCATTTTAAAAATCTAACTTTGCATTTTAAAAAATCTGACTGTAACATTTTAAAAAAAATCTGACTTTAACATTTTAAAAAATCTGACTTTAACATTTTAAAAAATAATCTGACTTTAACATTTAAAAAAAAATCTGTCTTTAACATTAAAAAAAAAATCTGACCTTTTCCTTGTCTGAACGTCGAGAGCAGGGGGGGTTCGCTGGTGGTGCTCGCCAGTGGTGCTGTCGGTTTGCGGAGGAGGCGGTGGCCTTGGATTTGGGCGGCGCGATAACTTCGGGTGGGGGATTTCTGGGTCCTCACGGCTTCATCGGAGAAAGGGGCGGAGTTCGCCAACATCCGGAGGAGGGAGGGGAATCCGGCGGTCGGGGCACGGTCGATCCACGGAGAGGAGGGCGGCGGTTTTCTAAGGCGACGGGGTTCGAGAGATTTGGGGCTGAGGGATTTAATTCGATTGAAGAAATAATGGACGAGGGAGGGGTTACTTATAAAAGGGTTTTTATTTATTTAATTTTTTTTTCTTTTTTTTTTCCAAAATAAGTTCACTTTTTTATTCAAACTCCTAACGAGACCCAACGACTGTCGCCCCTAGCTAATTACCCCCATTCCGAACACAATGGGATATGCCACGCAAGCTGATTCGATCGTTTCGATTAGTTTCCATTAAATTTACATTTAAATCACTATATTGAATTTTAAACGTACATTTCAAATTACCGGGGTCACATACTAACTAGAAAAATTCCAGAAAAATATTTTCTAGCTTCGTATTGACGATACGGTCCTAACAAAACTAGTTTCATCGAATTCCGAGGCCGTTAGAAAAATGGCCATTTTCCAGTCGATTAAAATCAACTGAAACTGGTCAAACGCGTTTTCTTTTGCCACGCACACATATTGATTCGAAAAATTATGAAATTTGGAATCTAGCAATAATTTTACATCACGGACCCAACAAAACTGGTTTCGTCGAGATCCGAGGTCATTTGCAAAATGTCCATTTTTAAGGGCCTGAATTCCATAGCGACTATTCAGAATTTTCAACTGGACATATCTTTTGATTCCCGCTATGAAATCTTCATTTTTCGGATTCGATAGAAAGATATTATCAATTAGATCCTATCATTTTTGGTTTCACTAAAATCCGGATTGTTTTGCACCCGGTACATTCAATTGAAGTTTGAAATCGAATTATCGAACTATCGCGCCATTTTCAATTCCTTATATAATTATATATAATTATATATATTCTAACGACGACACGTATAATATATACGTTCGAATTATATTCAAAATAAATTTCTCGTCGATTTTATTTAAAATAATCTATTTTAAATATTCAAAATTCGCTAAAATTGCCAAAATAAAAATTTTAAACTGGCCCTCATTTTCCGGGTTGTTACAATCTGTTTGGCGGCGGAGAATTTATTCTCTTGCTTAACGCCCTTCTCTGAGACGTACGAGCTCAGAGTTTGTATATCGGTATATATCAGTGGTAAGGTGTGGATTGTCAGCGTGGCATGCGAAGATGCAAATGATCAAGGCTTTTGTTGAAAAGCAGAGTCTTGTGGTTGATGATCAAAGCAAGGCTTTAAGATAGCGCAACTTTGTGTATGACATTGATTCGCGAGCCTCACACCTCAGTATGAGTTAAAAACGGAATAAGGACCACTGGGAGAACATGACGTTTCTTTCTAGCTATGGGTGGTGTCAGCGTTTTACTAGCCCTGACATCATTGATTATTATACCTTTGTGGATGTTGGAATGCAAGGCGCCTCGATATATCGGTCTCTACGGAGCCGATGGATAGGTCCGATAGGACCGGGAAACGTGTGTTCAGGAATTGCCAATCCACTAACGTAAGTGTGGACCGGCCCAGCCGATTCCAAGGGTTTTCTGCGGAGAATCCTGAGGCATTTTCTAGAGTGTCTCGAAGCGGTGAGAAGCTTGCCCCTTGCCTCGACTCATGATGGAATCCAAATTTCCAATACGAAATTAAGGATTTGATTGTAACTTATATATGGCGACATAGTAGATGGTAGTTATGCCGTCTAGGATTGATATTTATGATTGAATTTGCTTTTGAAATGTATATGCACTAGTAATAATATCAAGTGATTTTGCTTACACGTATGAAGCATATTTTGGCCATTATAAGGTAAAACCCTATCCTCTGGTTTGCATTGCATTGTATGATAGGACTTGTGTCTTATAAGGGCTGCATTTTTATAAAGAGCATTGCATTGTTTAAATAATTTACCATATCTAATGCACTGGCAATCACTAGAGTAAACATGTTCCGCGAAAATGGTGTGGTCCTATGATTTGCCTTGTTATTGTTGTTTATCCAGTTAAGTAGATTTATCATACCAGTCCCATGAATGACTCGTAGTTTGTTTCAATTTGCAAACTCGAGTGCCATTATTTTCACACTGGCAGCCTAGTGACAGGTGACAGGGTATATTTTGGCTTTTGCACTATAGCATGGAGTGCACCTTTTGGCTTGTATGGCAAGGACTTGACTTCTTAGTATTTTGGCTATTTGATATTCCGCCATTAGTACTTTATGTATATGATATCCACTTATCGCGATGTAAACAGATTTACTTCTATTATGTATCTATGATGTATATGTACCAGTGATCTTGATGTGGACTGATCATTTCCTTTCATGCACTAAGTTGTATGCTACACTGTGCTATCTGATGTTTATTACATGTTATGATTCCGCTGTCATATTGATGTAAATTATTCTATCTTCTGTTTATGCTATTATCTGTTCTTTGCTAATGATGATTAATGTGTTATATTCCAATGATTATCCTTAATTACGTCATACGGAGTTTTGAGATCGTCACATATGTCAATTTGCAAAAAATAAAAATACAAAAATTGTCCAGATATAACCTTGCAAGACAACGGCTAAAACAATTTCAAACAAAGCAATAACATACAAAACCCAAATTGAAATTAATACCTATAACTTACAATTCAAGTCTTCAACCATCGGCTTCAATGAAAGCCTACCTGAAATTGACTTTTCTGTTATGCAGTTCGAGTTGGGCCCTAGTTGGAGACGAGGTTCGTGATTCCATGAATCTTGATATGCAATTCGCTCAGCGCCTAGAGTTGGTCGATGTTTGCTCATCACGCGCCTGTAGTTGATGAATAAAGTCGTCATCGATGACTCATTTCGAACTTTGCTTGTGAATCCTGGATTCGCGATCTATAAAAAAAATGGTTCCACATTGATGAATTTGGTCCCCTAAATTACTAAGGGCCCTAAGCGGTGGCTTTATCTGCTTTACCAAAGGGTCACGCCTGTATGTTTCTCCATTCATGAATATCAACGTGTAGTGAAAGCAACGATTTTCCAAAATCAAATATCTACTCATGGCTCATACTAAACAAAAGATCTGTTTCTATCTTTTGTTCTGCCTTGCTTATAATATAAGGGTAGCAAAATTACAAATAAAGGATCTGTTCAACTTAAAAAAAATCTGGTAAGCGCAGATGAATAACTAGTTTAAAGGAAGGACTTATGTTTTCCTATAATATGGATGGTTTTAGAAGAAAAAGGATTCAACCATTTTTTTTTACTGATTTTGCATAAATAATTTAGAAATCGACCGAAACACAATAACCAAAACACTGGTTTTGCCTAAATAATTTAGAAGTTGACTGAAATGAAATAACCAAAAATGCCTTGATAGAAAACCATTAAGTACCAAAATTAAATTCAAAGGAGATCTCTACTTGGAGTCAACGGGTGGTGAAGAGTGAAAGCGTCGTCAATGTGGCGTTAGCTATCCATTGATTTAACAACCTTAACTAAAGCTAGAGAAACCGCTAATCGGGGAAGATAGATCAGATGTAACACCCCGTATTTTTTTTAATATAATTAAAAATGAAAAAAATATATATGAAAATATGCTTATGATAGGTAAATAATGGTGATGCATAAGGAGAATTAATTAATACATGGAAGAGAAGAAAAATTAGCTCGATAACGGCGTATGTAACGGAAAAGATAGTAAAATAAGGATAACTAATTCAAGAATCAGGAATTAGGTAAAATGGACATCACCATTGCGTTCCTCTCGGAAAAATACGCGAAATAGAGTCCGAGTTTTTGAAAATCGGAGTCCGTATGACCATGATATGGCCCAAACAAGATTTCAGCAGACTTTCTGGCAGATGACCCAGATCGACCATAGTGTCGACACTATAGTCGACCTGCCCCCCCCCCCCCCAGGTCGACTATAGTGTCGACCCCCCCCTCTGTACAGGTCGACCTGGTCGGCCTGGGGTGGCCCAGAACCCATTTTTGAGGCCCGGGATGAGTTTTGATGGTCCGGATTGACTCTAGGGTTGATCTAATGGCCTAAATGAGTTTCCTACACCTATAAAATAACACCTAGACCTAACCTAATTCATAACAAATCATTCTTACACCTAAATGCTGCTGGAATCTCTCTTGAGCCATGGCCGTCGTCTCCAAATTAAAGCTTAAGCGTTCAAACCCAAATCAAATCAAAGATCAATGCTTCTACAACAAATTCAAGAGGATAGATCAATGACACTGCAACTTTCTACGACAAATTCACTCCCTAATTCATTAGCCGTTCTCTGTAAGTTCTAGACGCTTTCCGATTTAAAATTTAATTATAATGTGGCCATGAATTAAAGTGGAATTGGATTAAGTATGATCTATTCCTGTTGCTTTTTGAATCTTTAGCTTTGAGACTTGTCTACCTTTATTCTCATGACAAGTTTGTGATTTATTCAGCAGTTTTCTTGATTCGTAATGATGTTATCATCAAGTTCTAATCTTTATGCCTATCATGATGTTGTTTTTCTCTCTGATCTATTTATTATGCAAAATTCTACCTTTCCTCTATTTGTTTTCTTTTGATGAACCTTGGTCAATTTCGGACCTAGGCCTAAACTGCGATTTGCGTGCGATTGAATACGAGGGAAATATTGGGATATTGCCTTGTTGGATATATATGTTTGGTAGAATCGGAGGTATAATATGAAAACATGGAATACATGTAGTTGGTATGAAACTTGACCTATGTAAAATATGGCAAGAATATTGATACATATATTTGGCTAAAAATTGATCTATGTGAATTGGGCATAGCTTTGTAAACATGTAAACTATAAATCTTGATATATGTATAAAAAGGCATGAAACTTGGTATATATGTAAAATTGTCTAAGATTAGGCATATATAAATTTGGCATACATGTAAACAGGAATGAATTGAACATATGTAAATTTGGTATGAATTAGGCGTATGTAAAACGGACATGTAATCTAGAACTTGGGCATATGTTAAGTAGGTGAAATTTGTGGTTGAAACACATATGATAATTTATGTCTTGAAAAGGGGCTAATATGAACACGCCTAAATAGGTTTTGGGTAGTTGGCATGTAATAGCCTTAAAGGAGGGATAAATATAAATTGAGATAAGTTGCCTTTAATGGCCTAAGATAAATTGTGGTAAAATTGGTATGATTTTGCATACCATTAATAGATGGACATAATTGAGTCAATTATGGACATCGTTGAATTAGGAATTAATTGATAATTTGAATAGGGGAAATAAATTCAAATTGGGGTAAAAGATTATAAGTAATAATCAATGCTTAGGACACGAGGTTGGACTCATTTGTGACGTAAACCTGCCCGGAACCGCCCGGCGAATCCAGTAGTCACAAATGTCTGCCCAATGTGAGAGGTCCTGGGCCCAAATTAAAAGCATAACAGTTGTAAAGACACGAGGTTAGACTCTTTTATGGTGTAAGACTGCCCGGACCCGCCCGGCAAATCCAGCTGCCATAAATGTCAGTCTAACGTGAGAGGTCTTTATAAGGTTACGACCTTAATGAATTAAGAAATACTTAACCAGATAAACATGTGGTGGGACATGGGGGTTAAGTGGGTGACATGTGGGTGACATGTGGAAATACGAATAGTAAATAAGAACACTTAACCAATATGATATAAATGGGTGGGTTAAGTAATATGATTAGGTTAATCTGGACACTTAACCAATTTAATAAGTTGACTATGGGAGTGGGTAAGGTTAAGCAAATGTTTAACCACTATAACATGATTAAACTAGACTAGAGAGTGAGGTTAAGTTAATGAGAACACTTAACTAATACAATGGGTTAATTAGACAAGTGGTTGCGGTTAAGTAGTAACACTTAACCAACATAACAGGACAAGCGGGTGGGCTAAGTTAACTTGAATAAGTTGACAACACTTAACCATTATAAGATGACTAGTGGATGGGGTTAAGTTAACATGCACTTAACCAATCTGATGTGATGCGTGGTAGGGTTAAGTAACACATGGGGTTAAGTTAACAAGGAAATTCTTAACCAATGTAACCAGATAGACGAACGGGGTTAAGTTAATAAACCACACTTAACCAATCAAACATAATAAGCGAGAAAGGTTAAGTTAACTAAGGTAAACACTTAACCATGGTAACATAACGAGTAGAAGGGTTAAGTACATATCGGGTTGGTGGGTAATATTAGTAAATATAGGCCCACATACACTTAACCATTAAATACACATGCTTGAATCAGTAGCGGGGTTAAGTACACGTCAGGGCTGGTGGGTAATATCAGAGAATATAGGCCCACAGACTTAACCATTAGAAAAACCTAGTAATGGGGACCCATTTCAGCAGTAACCCACATTAGGTATCAACGGAACCCTGAGCTAGGCAGGGTGGGGCACGATTACTGGGCTGATTATAAGAGGTCAAATTAGCGGCTGTTGGTGCAGCAGTGCAGGTTCTAACGGAGTGCGGGCATGCACACACTTCGGCGCAGAAAATTTAGCCACTGCACATCAGTAGGTATAAAGCTGTGCATCTTGATTGTGTCAGGGTTGCCACCATGGGACTTGATACACCCCATGGTGGGACCAGCACAGGTATCTACAAGTAGGGGGGCCGCGTGACACAAACGAGAACTAGGTCAAGTAGGGAGCCGATCGATAATGTAGTAAGGGTGCAGCGAATATATACATGACCATTGGGGTGATCGAGGTGGAATCCTCATAATCGATGTACACCTGAAGGCTACCATAATTGCGGGGATTGGGATCACGTTGTAATTATTATATAACACGGGCTACTAGTTGGGACACTAGTAGGGGGTACGGATCCTTGTTACACAGGACACTAGTTGGGACACTAGTAGGAATACAGACCATTCCATGTAAGACACTTATGAGGATGCTAGTTAGGTGGTGCAGAGCAAATAGATATCGTTTTAAGGGTAAAGCTTAGAAACCTTGCGATGTTATTCTTGATAGAAACCATGCGGTGGGATACTTGATAGGAATTATGGGATGTTATACTTGTTTCATCGTGCCCGAAGTTTATCTGGTTACCTTAGTTTACCTTGTTATCATAGTTTATCTTGTTATCTTAGTTTATCTTGCCTACCTTGTCATCATGCTTATGTTTACTTTCAGTTTATTCATGCCATGTTATCTTTATCTATTTTTATGCTGAAAGTCACTAGGACTTACTCAGTCTTTATGACTGACCCGTTTTGTTTCGCCTCTTTTTCTTTCGTTCCCCCCCCTAGGTTCACAGGGTGGGAATACAACTTAGTTCGGATCTTACCAAGCTCCAAGGCTCTTTCATGTATGGCTTGGATTTCTCTTGGCTATGGCTTGCTTTGCTTTATTGGGGAATACTGCAGTTTGTTTTTATGCTTCTTTGTTTTTTTTAGCAAGACATATATCTTAACTATGAAATTGGGTATTGGGAGTTGATGGGCTTTTCTTGTAAACATTTATATTTAATAAATGATTTGAAGTACTTCCACTTTATTTTCCGTTGTTTTATATATGTCTGTCTTGTAATATTTCTGTTCCAGTCCCATAATACTCCATTAAAGTTAAGGAATTCCCTTTGTGAGTGACCTTAACAGATGTGGGGTGTTACATCAGAAGATCATAATCGCTTGCCTCGGTCAATCAAGATGCCAACCAGTTCGTCATATGGAAATATCCAGGGTTAGGTTGGAATCTTAAGGCCTGTATGGTTAAATTTATCATTACCATACCATTAGCAGTCGATCGTTAATCATTTTTGATTGAAATTGGTATACTAGTTAAAACGGTATGGTAACGGTAAATTTACCATCTTTAACGGTAAATTATCGATAACATTTCTTCAGTACCAGTGATAATGGTAATTTTACCAATTAATTTAAAACATGAGTATCCTTATCTGATACGTTTTATCACATGCATTTTGAACCAAATAAATGATTATATTTAGTTTAATAATTAAGAAAAATAACCTCAGGTATCCTTACTTTCTTTCTAATTTATATTTTTTATAATCTAACGCTACATATAGTATGATAAAGAAGCGTTTTGTACAAAAAGTATGTCAAGATATAAACTTTGATGGACAAATGGTAATTTACCATTACCAGTGCAACTGTTACCAGATTATCAGTATACCAATCTTCGGTATACCAGTTGATCGGTAATGGTAATGGTAAGAAATTCTAGCTTACTAGTAAAAATGGTAAGGTAACGGTATTTGCCAAACGGTAACGGTAACAATTTCCATAACAGCCCTAGGTTTGATGGCAAAATGAAATGAAAATAAGGTCTTTAGGTAGGAAATAGCTGGTTTCTCAAATGCAGAATTGCAGGTTAGGCGAGACAGTAAATTATTATTACCACAGGGCTAAACAATTGAAAGAGCAAAGCGAACCGTCAACGTTTAACGCTAGCACTCTTGATTTTGTGACATTTGATTTCAAGTTTGAGGATAGATATGAGCAAAGAATTCCAAACTCATCTTTTATAATATAGTATAGACTAGTCATACTGTAGTAATTATATCCTATGTATTACATATATAAACTTTATATGGAATAATGTAAGTAAATTTTATGGAAGCTTTATTATTGTAAATAAATGATAAGCCAAAGAAGTAGAATAGGGACCTAATACATGTTCTTAGCCAATACTTTGACTATCCTTGAGAACATCAGAAAAAAATAACACAACCAAGAGTACAAGAATATATAGATGATTTTATTCAATTATCATACGATAGTCATATTCTGGTAGTTTTGTTTATGCTTTCAATATAATACTAGGCAACATTGTAAATAAGATTACATTTTTGTCTTACAAAAAATAATAGTTATACATGATAAATGAATTAATGAGAGTCGTGAAAATATTCAGTGTGTCACTCCTACTTATTTATAACATAGTTATTATGATAAATGAAATACAAATTTATTTTACTATATTATTTATTTATATATACTTTTGTTCAAATCAAGAACAACCATTTTTTATTTTTATCAATAAAAAATTAATAATCATGTTAAAATGGTTATTTTTAGGACATTTTATAAATTAACAAATATTAGCTAATTGATATTACTTAAGTAATTTATATTTAAGACAATTAAGCTTGAGTGCCTTGACATAATTTAAAACAACTAAAAACAATTGAGTAATGTTTACTAGTGATGGAAATCAATAAGTATTTAAATGTAACGATTAAAAAAACTTAGACTAATTTAAAAGTTGCAAACTGTATAAAGATATTTTAAAAGGAAAATTTATAGAGCATGGAGGAAAAAGTAGAAAATGCTGAAATTTAAGGGTGCATGTAACACCCCGAAAATTCTATAACTGTGAAATTAACTAATTAAAGTATAATTAATCTGAAATCAAAGAACTAAGGGAAACGGGATACGCCATTGCGTTCGTCTCGGAAAAATACGCGAAATGGAGTCCGAGTTTTCGAAAAACGGAGTCCGTATGAAGAAGATATGGCCTTTGGAAGTTTTGAATTAAATTTAAAATTCAAACAGAATAAAATAATAATTTTGAAATGGGGGCCAGTGGGCCAGGCGGATAAAACACCCGCCTAGCCACCCAGGTCGACTGGGCTGTCGACCTGGGCTACCCATGTCGACAGGGCTGTCGACAGCCCTGTCGACAGGGGTGTCGACCTGGTCGAGCCCAGTCAACCTGGCTGGCCAGGTCTGTGTTTGGTCGAATTTCAGTGGTCTGCTTTGTCATTAGGGCTAGGTGGCGGGTTTTTATTGGTCTCTCTTCCTAATGAATGGCTATGATCTAACCTAGCAACATCAAGGGTCCTAATTAGTTCCTAACCTCTATATAAACAACCCTAGACTAAACCCTAATCTATTCATTAAAAATTAAGAACATAGCCGCCATGTTGCTGAGGAACGACAAAGCATAGCCGCCAACTAAAGAGAGGATTAGGGAGGAAGTTCTAAGGCCTAAAGCAATTCAAGCAACCTAAAGCTAATCAATTCAACAAAGGAATTTGCGTCTTCAATCCCTAAACTAGAGAATTCATCAAACCATTGTAAGTAGAGTATTACTTTGGTATAATAAACAACTGTGTTGATGTGTATGCTTGAATTGTGGCAATGGAAGAATTTCATGTTTGTGCAAAATTATGTTATTCATTATAAAGAACTACATGCGGTAGTTCTATGCAAATAAACGTTTGGAATATTGCGCAAATTGTGTAAACTATATTGAAGCTACATGTATGTAGTTAATGGAGATTCATGCAAATTTGAGGCTTTGTTATTATGCCATTATGATGTATGTTTTTATGTATAAATCATTTTGCAAGTAATTGAAACAAGTTTGGTTATTATAGTTCATATGAAACTATGTGGAATTTTGACACCATGTATTAGTCATGCTTTTGCAAACTTATGAATATGGCTAGGAATGATATTTGGCATAATTGAGATCTATGATTAAGTCTATCTTGTTTTAAAGAATTATATGATGACATATGTGAGACATGGTTAGATTAGACTCAAAAATCCCCTTTTTGCAAGTTTAAAGCAAAACACCATGATTAGGAATATTTATGCATAAGTATGTTTATACCATCGTTATGTGATTAGGCTTAAATCATGATTAAGTTGAATTATGTTATGTTCATGCTAGAAGTATTTATGCCATGCTTATGTTTGACAATATGCCATGTTTATGCTAGAAGTATTTAGGCCATGCTTATATTTGACATTTTGCCTAAATAAGAATATAGGTTCATGTTGTAGTTAAACCTATGCAAGTTTACATGCCTTGATTTATGTCACCTATGTTGTATGACCAAAATACATGTCACCACTATGCAAGTACACCAATTTCTATTATGTATTTTCCAACGTCATATGCAAGTTCATGCGCTCACTTTCCCCTCTTTGTGTATACGCCATAAGCCTCCCCTTTCGCATGGCTAAATTGGGCTTTAAAAGGCTAAGCCCAATATAAATGAAGGACGTGTAAAACGGGGGAAAACAACGTTGGGTTAAAATGAATTAATGAATGAAAATATGAAATAGAAGGGCCCAAAATCAAGTATGGGTTGGGCCCATGGTTGGTGTAACCATTACACCATTAACATAATAATGGGCCGCAAATATTTACATATAAGAAATAAAGAAGAATGACAAAATATGTAAATGTAGAAAAGACGATGTGTTTAACCCGAGGTTGGATTGAGTTGTGATGTAAACCTGCCCGGAACCGCCCGGCTGTCCAGTAGTCACAACAATACCTATCCAATGTGGGAGGTTAAACATGGAGCCCAGCAAGGACCCGAGGTTAGACTGAGTTGTGGCGTAAGACTGCCCGGAACCAACCGGCAACAGGCAGCCACAACAATACCTGTCTAATGTGAGAGGTCAGGGCCTTAATAAGACAATTAAGGCTGAGTCAGGATTGTTAGGATTAAGTGGACTAAAGACTTAATCAAAATGGAACATGCTAAACTAAACGGACTGGTGGGGTTAGGTTAGGAAACACTTAACCAACTTAGCATGTTGGCTAGAGATAGAAAACCTAGTAACGGGGGACCCTTTTCAGCAGTAACCCTAAAAGGTGTATCAGGATACCCTGAAACTAGGCAGGGTGGGGCACGATTACTGGGCTGATTGTAAGAGGTCAAATCGACGGCGGTGGTGTAGCAGTGTAGGTTCTAACGGTGTGCGGGCGTGCACGCACCCCGGCGCAGAAAAATAAAGCACTGGACACCAGTAGCGTACCTTTGCACTCTAAGGTTGTGTCGGGTTGCCACTATGGGACTTGATACACCCCATGGTGGGACCAGCATAGGTAACTACAGACATCGGGGGCCGTAAGACACATGTAACTTTGCGAATAGGAGCCGATCATCGTAGAATGGATCACACTACCCTGATTATGGGGTGCAAATTGGAAACTAGTTTATATGGGTTCAGGGATTAACATGGGGTACGATAGTATATTCGACCCTAGATAACTTAACCAAGTTCATAGTGTTTGCCCACTTCCTGTTTTACTTATCATACCCAGTTCTTTATTCATAGACAAAGTAGTACTAGACTTACTCAGGCTTTATGTCTGACTCTATTTTTCTTTCGTCTTCTTTCTTCCGTTTCCCCCCCAGGTCCTCAGGGAGGGAACACAGCAGCTTGATCAACCTCAACATCCAGCTTGAAGAAGAGAAATGTATTGCTTGGACTTTCCTGTTTTGAACTATGGCTTTGGACAATTCACTATGGGGCTTTGGCAGTTTATCTATGTTTTATTTATGCTTCTTTAAAAATAATGTACTCAAGACAGATTATGAAGTATTATGTTATGTTTTGGAAGGGATGTTGTTGTAACACGTATTTGACTTTATGAAATAAAATTTGTTGTTCTTCCGCTGGTTTACAAATATGTGTTATTATATCTGTCTTGTATATCTGTGACTTGTACTTATAAACCTCCACCAAAATTAGGGCATTCCCTTTGAGAGTGACCCTAACGGAGGTGGGGTGTTTCACTTGGTATCAGAGCATAGGTTTACCAGATAAGATAAAAAGTTTTGAAAATTTATTTTCAAAAAGGAAATTTAAAGAAGCATTTTTAAAAGAAAAATATTATTTTATTTTAAAAAAGGCAAAGTCCACTCCCCAAAGCCATAGGTATTATCTCTTATCCTTCGTTTTGAATCTATCCTTTTTGTTTCAGCATGTCCCAAGAACTTAACTTGCCTGAAGGAGTACCCATACCTGGTTGGTTTAGACGTTTCTTAGAAGCTAGGGCCACTCAACCAGGTCCTACCGTTCCTCCTCCCCCAGCTGCAGGGAATCATCCAGCCGCAGCAGCACCTTTTCCTCCACCTCCTCCACGGGGAAACACATTCGCTAAGATATGTAAAGATTTTAAAGCTATGGGAGGAAGGGATTTCCATGGAACTGAGTCCTTCGTAGCAGCTAGGAATTGGCTAAAAGAAACGGAGGACCTATTCATCATCTTTGAGGTAGAAGATAGACAAAAGGTACAGTTGGCAGTGTGGCTATTGAAGGGCGAGGCTTCCTACTGGTGGGAAGTCACCAATGCTGAAAGACCAGTGGATACATGGGAGGACTTTAGGGCAAGGTTTGAGACTAAGTTTCTCTCAGATGCAGAGAGAAGTTTGCAGTTGGAAAAATTCTTATTCCTTAAGCAAGGAGACAAGACTGTTAGAGAGTATGTGAATCAGTTTGATGAGCTGGCTAGGTTTGGGGTTGACCTAGTCAACACCCCTCATAAGAAGGCTCTCCGTTTCGTCAAGGGGTTAAATGAGCCATTACATAGTTTGGCCATGACCCATATACCCATGGGAGCCAGGTATGAAAGATTGGTGCAAATGGCATTGCTGAACGAAGAGGACAAGGGCAAGAAGGAGACCAAGGCAGAAAGCTCTCAAGGGAAGAAAGAGGGTTTGCAGCCTAAGAAGACAGACTTCAAGAAGGGCGGAAAGGGCAACAAAGAGAAGAGGAAGTGTAATTTCTGTGGCAAAGTGGGGCACTTAGTAAAGGACTGCCGGAAAAAGAAGGCCAAGGAGAGTGGTGGGTGCTTTTCATGCGGTCAGACAGGCCACAGGGCTAAGGACTGCCCAAAGAAACGAGGACAGGGGCAGGGCACTGGATCCACCCCAGGGGCACAGGTTCATGTGCTAGAAGCGCCACCTCTGCAACAGCGAGGTATAAATACTTCTGTAGAAAGCGTAGTTTATCTTTATGATCACCCCGTTCGCACTTTATTTGATTCTGGCGCATCACACTCCTTTATCTCGTCTGCTTTAGTAGAATCTCTGCACCTAAAAACTAGTATGGTAGAGGACCCCTTAATTGTTTCAAACCCAATTGGGGGCCCAGCTCATTTGTCTATGATCTGTCCGGATTTGAAAATTTCTATCCTAAGTGTTGAATTTCAATGTAGTGCCTTTGTTTTGGGCTTTTCGGGTTATGGTTTGATTTTGGGTATGGATTGGCTACCCAGTAATGGGGCCATCCTTGATTGTGAGAAAAGGGTTGTTAGGCTCCTAACCCAGCTCGGTAATACTTTGGAAATTTCTTGTAATCCCTCGTATGCGGTTATGCTTAGTTATCTTGAATCGCTAGATGCCTCTGTTGAAAATTTGCAATCAGTTAGAGAGGTCCGGGAATATCCGGATGTCTTCGAAGAGGTGAAGGGCTTGCCTCCAAAGCGGGAAATAGACTTCCGCATATATCTTGTTGATAATGCAAAGCCCGTTGCGTTGCCCGTTAGACACATGGCTCCACGAGAAAGAAAAGAGCTCAGTAAACAGATTAAAGAGCTTCTAGAAAAGGGGTTCATTAGGAGGAGCATTTCAGAATGGGGCGCTCCAGTAGTGTTCGCCACTAAGGCGGAAAGTTCATTTCGCTTATGAATGGGTTGTGGAATACCTTCTAGTAAGTTAACAAGATCCAAGATTCACTAGTGAATTTTGGAGAGCTTGCATGGAACCATGAGTATGCAGTTAGGCTGGAGCCAAGTATATTAGAAGTAGAGTAAGTGAAAGTGGAACGAGAGGCAACAGTGGAAAAGGTTCCAACTCATATTTTGGAAACAAGAATTAAGAAGCTACAAAATTGTGAAGTTAAAGACGGACAAAGCATAATGGAGTTAAGCTCAAGGAAATGCGACTTAGAAGATCGAAGACTAGATTCGTGCATCATATCTCTTCTTAAGAGTATATCCTTGGTCCCTCTCTTCTTGTAGAGCTTACTTGCATGCTATTTTTTTTTGTGTTTATCCTCTCGGTCCCATTCTCAATCCAATTTCTGTCGCAAACCCCATAGGGAGTATGACTCATCTGTTAGTAACACATGTTGGGGCTTGAGGGTGTTCGTTGGATTGACCAAACTTTTTGGGTTTTATAGGATATGGGTTGGGACTCCCTTGTGACCTAAAAGGAGTCCATCATGCTTAATTTCTTAGAATCATATATGGTGGTTGGGTTGAGTAATTCTTTGGGTATCAGTCTGATGTTGATTTCGGTCTTCGGGACTGATGCTTAGAGAGTTCTTCTCCTAATCAATATATATGTGGCATAGATTTCCAGTTTCGACATTGCCTAATGGGCACAAAGTTTTTACTTGTTTCTATCATTCGACTATACCTTTAGGTAGGACCATTTCCTATCATTGAGAAAATTTGGAAAATGACCTATAGATTAGAACTACCCGAAAAATTGGCTGGAGTCCACAACGTTTTTCACGTTTCACATCTCCGAAAATGTCTGCATGAGTCAGCTGAAGTGGTAGAGCCAAACATCCTCGAAGAGGCTGAAGTGGAACGCGAAGCAACCATAAGAAGAGTTCCAACCCGCATCTTAGGAACGGAAGTAAAGAAGCTACGCAACCGCGAAGTCAAGCTCGTCAAAGTCCAGTGGAGCGACACCGAGGGAGACGCGACTTGGGAAACTGAAGCTAGAATCCGCACTGCCTACCCTTTTCTGTTCGAGGGTACATCCTTGATCTTTCTTTTTCCTTAAGTTGCGCTTTTATCTATCTTTTTAGGTATCGACCTTATCTTTAGGGTAGAAACCTTTTGGATGAAAACATGTAATTGAAACATGTTATGTATGATGGTTGCAAGTGGTTGCAAGTGATTGCTAGTGGTTGCTCGTGGTTGCATATACACACACAATCTAGGTTTTAGATCGGCTCAGTCACTTCATATTGCATATGCATATATGTTTGTATTCGTATGTGGTTGAACTATAATGTGTTGTCATGTGGATGTTGCATTTGTATTGAATGGTTGTGCACTCATGTAGAATCAAGAATAGGAAAATTTTGCATACATAATGGATGCATGGCACTTACATAATTCGCATTAAGGAGGTCAACTGAATCAGTAGACCGCCTGATTTTGCATTAGATAAGTACATGTACACACACACTTTGCATATGATCATGAAGCATTAGAAGTCTTTTAAGGACAATGGATGCTCGTGTTTGATGGATGAGTAGATGGATTATTGGATGTTAGGATTTACATTCCTCCTAACTTGAAGATTTCGGGGACGAAATCCTTTTAAGTGGGGGAGAATGTAACACCCCGAAAATTCTATAACTGTGAAATTAACTAATTAAAGTATAATTAATCTGAAATCAAAGAACTAAGGGAAACGGGATACGCCATTGCGTTCGTCTCGGAAAAATACGCGAAATGGAGTCCGAGTTTTCGAAAAACGGAGTCCGTATGAAGAAGATATGGCCTTCGGAAGTTTTGAATTAAATTTAAAATTCAAACAGAATAAAATAATAATTTTGAAATGGGGGCCAGTGGGCCAGGCGGATAAAACACCCGCCTAGCCACCCAGGTCGACTGGGCTGTCGACCTGGGCTACCCATGTCGACAGGGCTGTCGACAGCCCTGTCGACAGGGGTGTCGACCTGGTCGAGCCCAGTCAACCTGGCTGGCCAGGTCTGTGTTTGGTCGAATTTCAGTGGTCTGCTTTGTCATTAGGGCTAGGTGGCGGGTTTTTATTGGTCTCTCTTCCTAATGAATGGCTATGATCTAACCTAGCAACATCAAGGGTCCTAATTAGTTCCTAACCTCTATATAAACAACCCTAGACTAAACCCTAATCTATTCATTAAAAATTAAGAACATAGCCGCCATGTTGCTGAGGAACGACAAAGCATAGCCGCCAACTAAAGAGAGGATTAGGGAGGAAGTTCTAAGGCCTAAAGCAATTCAAGCAACCTAAAGCTAATCAATTCAACAAAGGAATTTGCGTCTTCAATCCCTAAACTAGAGAATTCATCAAACCATTGTAAGTAGAGTATTACTTTGGTATAATAAACAACTGTGTTGATGTGTATGCTTGAAGTGTGGCAATGGAAGAATTTCATGTTTGTGCAAAATTATGTTATTCATTATAAAGAACTACATGCGGTAGTTCTATGCAAATAAACGTTTGGAATATTGCGCAAATTGTGTAAACTATATTGAAGCTACATGTATGTAGTTAATGGAGATTCATGCAAATTTGAGGCTTTGTTATTATGCCATTATGATGTATGTTTTTATGTATAAATCATTTTGCAAGTAATTGAAACAAGTTTGGTTATTATAGTTCATATGAAACTATGTGGAATTTTGACACCATGTATTAGTCATGCTTTTGCAAACTTATGAATATGGCTAGGAATGATATTTGGCATAATTGAGATCTATGATTAAGTCTATCTTGTTTTAAAGAATTATATGATGACATATGTGAGACATGGTTAGATTAGACTCAAAAATCCCCTTTTTGCAAGTTTAAAGCAAAACACCATGATTAGGAATATTTATGCATAAGTATGTTTATACCATCGTTATGTGATTAGGCTTAAATCATGATTAAGTTGAATTATGTTATGTTCATGCTAGAAGTATTTATGCCATGCTTATGTTTGACAATATGCCATGTTTATGCTAGAAGTATTTAGGCCATGCTTATATTTGACATTTTGCCTAAATAAGAATATAGGTTCATGTTGTAGTTAAACCTATGCAAGTTTACATGCCTTGATTTATGTCACCTATGTTGTATGACCAAAATACATGTCACCACTATGCAAGTACACCAATTTCTATTATGTATTTTCCAACGTCATATGCAAGTTCATGCGCTCACTTTCCCCTCTTTGTGTATACGCCATAAGCCTCCCCTTTCGCATGGCTAAATTGGGCTTTAAAAGGCTAAGCCCAATATAAATGAAGGACGTGTAAAACGGGGGAAAACAACGTTGGGTTAAAATGAATTAATGAATGAAAATATGAAATAGAAGGGCCCAAAATCAAGTATGGGTTGGGCCCATGGTTGGTGTAACCATTACACCATTAACATAATAATGGGCCGCAAATATTTACATATAAGAAATAAAGAAGAATGACAAAATATGTAAATGTAGAAAAGACGATGTGTTTAACCCGAGGTTGGATTGAGTTGTGATGTAAACCTGCCCGGAACCGCCCGGCTGTCCAGTAGTCACAACAATACCTATCCAATGTGGGAGGTTAAACATGGAGCCCAGCAAGGACCCGAGGTTAGACTGAGTTGTGGCGTAAGACTGCCCGGAACCAACCGGCAACAGGCAGCCACAACAATACCTGTCTAATGTGAGAGGTCAGGGCCTTAATAAGACAATTAAGGCTGAGTCAGGATTGTTAGGATTAAGTGGACTAAAGACTTAATCAAAATGGAACATGCTAAACTAAACGGACTGGTGGGGTTAGGTTAGGAAACACTTAACCAACTTAGCATGTTGGCTAGAGATAGAAAACCTAGTAACGGGGGACCCTTTTCAGCAGTAACCCTAAAAGGTGTATCAGGATACCCTGAAACTAGGCAGGGTGGGGCACGATTACTGGGCTGATTGTAAGAGGTCAAATCGACGGCGGTGGTGTAGCAGTGTAGGTTCTAACGGTGTGCGGGCGTGCACGCACCCCGGCGCAGAAAAATAAAGCACTGGACACCAGTAGCGTACCTTTGCACTCTAAGGTTGTGTCGGGTTGCCACTATGGGACTTGATACACCCCATGGTGGGACCAGCATAGGTAACTACAGACATCGGGGGCCGTAAGACACATGTAACTTTGCGAATAGGAGCCGATCATCGTAGAATGGATCACACTACCCTGATTATGGGGTGCAAATTGGAAACTAGTTTATATAGGTTCAGGGATTAACATGGGGTACGATAGTATATTCGACCCTAGATAACTTAACCAAGTTCATAGTGTTTGCCCACTTCCTGTTTTACTTATCATATCCAGTTCTTTATTCATAGACAAAGTAGTACTAGACTTACTCAGGCTTTATGTCTGACTCTATTTTTCTTTCGTCTTCTTTCTTCCGTTTCCCCCCCAGGTCCTCAGGGAGGGAACACAGCAGCTTGATCAACCTCAACATCCAGCTTGAAGAAGAGAAATGTATTGCTTGGACTTTCCTGTTTTGAACTATGGCTTTGGACAATTCACTATGGGGCTTTGGCAGTTTATCTATGTTTTATTTATGCTTCTTTAAAAATAATGTACTCAAGACAGATTATGAAGTATTATGTTATGTTTTGGAAGGGATGTTGTTGTAACACGTATTTGACTTTATGAAATAAAATTTGTTGTTCTTCCGCTGGTTTACAAATATGTGTTATTATATCTGTCTTGTATATCTGTGACTTGTACTTATAAACCTCCACCAAAATTAGGGCATTCCCTTTGAGAGTGACCCTAACGGAGGTGGGGTGTTTCAGTGCATTTAAAATTGCTTCGCTATACCATTATTATCTAGACACATTTAGTAACAAACATAATGAAAAGTGAGTTAACTCTTTTTTTTAATTCCATTATGTACGTATGTATGCACACATAAATATGTACATATGTCACTCTCTCTATATTCATATACATATACGTACATATATATATATACACACACACACATGTATTACTTGTTTGTTTGTATAAACATGTATATATATAATACTAAATGACATGTATATAAAAGGATGGACCAAGATTTATTCAACCTTATACTTGGCAATGCTGCCGAAGATAGTCAGTAAGGTTCCAACCAGGAAATACATGGACATCCCGTTGGAGCACAACCACCACAAAACTATTTGAATGTAATGAGGGTGCCTACTCTTGAAGATACAAGGATATTTAATAGCCTAAACCCTGGTTATGTATCTCCTCTTGCTCAGGCTTTGCTCCTGCCTAATGGGGTTGTTTATCCTAATCATCTTTCATATAGTCATGGTTGTAGTACTGCAGCTCAAGTTCTCCCTCCATTTGAGATGCACTCCTTTCAAAGATTGAAGAGGGTTTGTGTTCTATTGAAATATAACTCATCTTTAATAGTGTAGCATAGATACAACTAATAGATTTTTTATTGCGATAACCCCACCCCTTGACATGCCCCTATCAAGTTGTATCAAAGAGCAGGTGTCATGTATGTCTACTTAAAGCATGTAGATACTAAGATAACATGACATAAATATAAAGTATTATAGCGAAAACATATAACATATTATGAACTTTTCATAAGAAACCATTGTTTCATAATATCATTATATCGTAATGTGAAACACTTTAGACAATATGACACAAATCAAAGTATGAAGTAAAAAATTCCCTTTACATTCTAATACAACCGTATCAGACTAAATATAAAGATTGAAGTGTATGGATCTTTCATGCTATGTCCATGTCTGCCTGATATCAACTACTTCCTTGTGTGCCTAATGTAGGGGAAAGTAAAAAGGAATGGGCCGAACATAAAAGTATGGTGAATACAAAGTAAACGAGTGGTAAGAGAAAGATGAAGTGGTAGTCTAAAGCCTATCATACTAATCAAAATTCGTCCTATCGGATGATCTGTTATCAATTACTTCACTATAAGTTCTTACTGTAAGAGTTATGCCTGGTCCATCGAATGATCGTCCTATCAGACCTCTGTCCCCTACTACTCTACCACGCATGTATGTGGTAGTTTAAAGCCTATTATACTAATCAAAATTCACATAGAAAATCATTGCTAGGACTGGCCACCCACTGTTATGGCCTCTTATTTCCAGCGCGGACATGCGTGTCCATTCTTTGTTATGATGATCCTCCGAACATTAATCAAATTTGACCTCCTATCTGTGTCCCTAGTGAGCCTTTGTTTATTTTTAAGTTTCTATCTACCATTATTAAGAAATTCTTTGTCTTTTATTTAAATCCGCATTTATGTGAAGCCTTTTTATTGTTTCACATAATCCTATGTAGATCTATAATTATCTTTAAGTTTAACAATTGTAGAATAAATCAACTTCTTTATACATGTAACTTAAATGTAATCTTTAAGTGCTTTTAAGCCTATTTCATTAATCAATCTGATTCAAAAAAAGGTGACCTCTCACTTATGCGAGGTCCTAAGATTTTTTCCCTTAGTCTTCATAGATCCTTCCCATCCTTCAGATACTAATTGTTTTAGTCACAACCTCTAAAAGAAAGATGAAGAGGGAAAAGGGGTGTGGTTGTGGAGGAAGAAAGAGAGAAATAAATTTTTAGAATGAAATGAGTGTTAGGTCTAGCCTCATATTTATAGTTTTAGTTGAGGATCTATGGTATTGGATCTAGTTTGAACTAATCTGGTGCTGCCATATCATAGTACTAATCGTAGCTATTGCGTTATCTTACTATTCTAGATATGGCCTTGGATTAATTTTTAGTTTAAATCTGATTATCCAAATCTATCATAGATTCAAATTTTGTTATCCAATGAAGCTCGATTAACTCATTTGGAATCTTTCCAATTTTAAATCTTCGTTCATTACGTACCTATCCAGGAAATATGCCACATACCATGCTTAAGTCGACCATCCGTAGGGCGATCAAGCTAAGCTGTATTTTTTCTTAATTTACTTAAAGTCCGGGTTTAAGTTTAAGCAATTTCTTTCTCTCATAACTCTTCCGCTCTGACTTGGATCATAATGAGTTATATACGAAAGTAATCCATAAAATCTCCATAGACTCAAGGGTGAAGATTATGTAGCCAAATTTAGACATTTATCTTAGTTTATTCCTTATTTAATTCATTTCTTTATTAATCCTGTTATTATTAGTTTTTGGAGTGTTACATTCTCGCATCCTTAAGGGATTTCGTCCCCAAAACTTCCAAAGACAATAAAATGTAATATCAGCCGCATCCAATATCTATCACCATTTACTTGACCATCATCCACTATCCTTTGCTTTTCTAATACAAATTATGTTTTTATGTAATAGTGAATTGTGTATGTCCCTATCTAATGTAACAGATCAGGAGATCTATTGATTCAGTTGACCTTTTATTTATGCAAATATGCTCATGCTATGCATCCATATATATGCAAAAATCCTAATGATAACTAATAGCTCTATATGCATACTACATCCATATGCAATTTCCATATGCTATTCAACCATGTATATATCTAACATGTATGAATAAATGCAATCACACATCCATATGCATATGTAATGTGCATACTTAGTTGGCCCATCAACACATATTATGTTTATTGTGTGCATAAACGACCATTTACATCTACTTGTAAACACTTGCATAACTAATAACATATTTACATTCATCTCTACCATCCATAAGCTCAATTCTAAGATCTACCCAACCATAAGGCACAAAAGAAATATCTTAACACAGGAAAAATCTTAAGAAATAACCATGCAGGCTGAAGATGAATAGTCCCCCACCACAAATCAGCGTTCATTCTGACAGACGAAGTGAATTACCTGAAATCAACATACAATTCAAATGAAATTGCTAAAGATCTTGCATTTTGCAGCGTAGTTACTACTATGTACTACATATGGGTAGAAAGGAACGCTCGTTGCCATGGAAAGGGTCTATAGACAAGTTTATAAGATGGGAATTGATCGAGATGGAGGTGAGATACCTGATGACGAAGTCGAAGAGGAAGAATACATCGAAATTCTTGAAGATACTTCAGAACTGGGGCATTGAATGCTTGGATAATGGGTGATTTGACAGTCGCCATGGGAGCGCAATTTAGGGTTCTTGCATATGTTATTTTATTGCGTTTCCTTTTCTATAGAGATGGATGTTACGTATTTGTTTTTATTAGCTTTTTGGACTTTTATACTGTCGTTTGGTATGATTTAAGAACTTTATTTATGGATTTTTGGCAAGAAAGGAAAATTGATGTTTTCTTGCCTTTGTACTTTGTACATTTTATTGATGCTTTATCATTAAAGCGCCGCACTCTTTTTTCTATCTTGTACACACGCCATGTACATGTACAAGATTTTAACGAGGCAATTTACCCAGTTTCAAAAAATAAAAAAATTAAGATAGGTGACTCAAAGGAGTACCACCAAAAGGATGATGATAGAAAGCACAAATCTTCTCTTCTGGCTTCCAAGTGGATTCCTCAGAATTATCACCCATTTAATTTTTATTAGCTAAATCCGCTTGTTATGGAATAGCTTAATGTCACATCCTACAATGCAAATAGTTACACGATGAAATAAGAACTCCCTCTCCACTTCCATATTTTCTAATTGGTTGGGCTTTACAACTACTACTGAGTCATGCAAACACTTTCTCAAGTATTAGACATAAAATCATGAGCACCAGTCAACGTCTCAAGGATCTTTGTTGTATACGCTATCTTACAGATCTTAGCAATAATGGGAAAAGGTCGCACATATCTAGGGGCAAGCTACCATACTGAACAGAACCTCATCATATTCCTTAAGGGTGAAATTTTAACAAAAACCAAATCCAAAAGTACAAATTCTAAGTCAGACCTCCCTTTCTCAACATATATATATATTTGACGATCGTGGTCTGCTTTCATCCCCCTCCGAATAAAGTCCATCTTTTTAGAATATCCCTTACCATATTTGGCCCCATTAAGGGTCAACTTGTGGCATCCTACCAAAAAGAGGGCGACCTGCAAGGACTTCCATAAAGAGCATCAAATGGAGCCATTCCAATGCTAGCCAGGAAACAATTGTTGCACCTGAACTTCAGATGATCCTCCAAAGTCCATCCGAAGTTTAGAATGCATACCCGTAGAAGAAATTCCAAAAGCTATTTACCTTTTCCTTTTTTACCATCAATTTGTGGGTGATAAGCTATGTCTAGATTCAATTAAGTACCCAATACTTCTTGCAGACTTTTGTAATATTCATTGGAAAAAAAATTGTCCCTATCTTTGACTACACTGATCGGGACTTCATGTAGTCGAACAATCTCTCTCACACATATAGATGCTAAAAATGTTGTTGTTCTCTTGCATAAAATTGGGATAAAATCAGCATACTTGGTGAATCTATCTACTGAAACCCTAACACTTTTGTTCTGCTTCCTTGATCGGAGTAAGCCAATAAGTAAATCCATTGAGATTGTATCCTACTTCCATTGAGTTATACCCAAAGACTAGAGCAGTCCTATGGGTTTTTTCTTCTCCACTATAACCCTTTGGCAAGTTATACATCTAGCAACGAACTTTGTTTCTTGCCTTTTCATGTCGGGCCATAAGAAAACCCATTTCATGTCTCAATACCTTTTGTCACCACTGGAATGGACGGTCATCCTCGAGTGATGAGCTTCAGCCAGCACCACACTCATCAAATCACCCATACAGGGCACAAATAATCTATCATCCCTTCTTAGCTACCCTTTGAAATCCATAAAATAATGTTGGAGATTCATCGAGGTCTCTCCTCTGCCTACCTATCTATGATATCTACTAACTCCTTGTCCTCCTTTGTCTGGAGCCAGTCTATTCCATAAGAGTAGGTTGGACCTCCAAAGTTGATAGTAATCAGGCGGTAAGGTCTGTGAAGGGCTTAAGATCAAATGTGGTAATGTACTCAAAATGTCGCCACTCTATAAAATATTGAAATTTGAAAAATAATATTATTTTAATCATTATAATATTATTATGATATTGGAACATCAAAGTAAATGATTTTGAGGTTAGAAAATTAAAATATGGCTTTGGAAAATTATTACATGTATTTTATATGATAAATTGAATGTTTTCGAAGAAATTCGGCATATTTTACATTATATGTCGAGTATGGTCAGAATAGGACGTGTCGCGCAACCTTAGTTCACGAATTTCGACATGTATCTTTAAATTAATATACTGGGAGATTCGACCGTCGGATTTTCCCGGAATTGGAACCGTTGGGTTCATATTAGAAAGATCTTTCAAATGATAAAAAAAGTTTTGAAATCTAAGGTTGGATTTTGAGAAATGTCCAATTCAAATTAAATAAAACAGCGCCATGACTCATAATGACCGGTAATTGGAAATAACGGGTATGGGCTATTTTGTATAAATAAAAATAGCGAAAAATCATTATAAATCATTATAAATGATTTGAAATGGATTTAAACCAATTTACTTGGTTTTAACTGAATAAAGTGGTTAAGTAGAGTTTGGCAGTTTTGTGTAAAAGTTTATAAAACTGATTTTGAGAAAGAGTTTTGAAATAAGAATTTTAATTCGTAAATTGAATTGAATTCTTAAGTAAACCTTTTTACAAGGTTGAGAAATGATTTTTGAATGAAAAATAACTTAACCAAGATGTAGAATAAGATTTTAAATCTTATGAAAGAAAACCATTTAAATGATACTTAATTGGTGAGTTATCAATCCAAATAAGGATTTGATTTGATTTGTTTTGGCGTGAATTATTTGAAAAGACCAAGTTAAACCCATTTCGAATAATGGTAGGATGATTAAAAGTCGAAGACATTAAAGACGGTGCAAGACCGAGAATCTTCACATCAAATGGACTTCTTGTTGATGCCCTGGATTGGGTAGCTCCCTTGAATGGGTTATAGTAGCAGTGGTCCGAATGTACTTGTTGATTGTCCGGATGTGCAAGGGCCTCTCTCCTTAATTGGACGAGGAATAAGGTGCCTTTGGTTTCGTTCAGACCTAGAATGAACTTGCAAATGGATTGTGTGTTTGATATTGTATTTTATGCTGTATTAATTGATCACTACTAAATATATATCTGTTTGGTGACAGAGATTTTATTCTCTTAGCTTAACACCCTTCTCTAAGACATACGAGCTCAAAGGTTATATGTTGGTGGACATCAGTTGTATGGTATGAACTGACAATGTGGCATGCTAAGTGCTGCTGGCAGATAGATCAAAGCGTCTGTTGAAAATTTAAGCCTTGTGGTGCGTTAATTCGCGAGCTTCACACCCTGGTATGAGTCAAAAACCGGATGAAGGACCATAGTGAGGACATGCGTTTCTTTCTTGCTAGAAATGATGCCATGGTATGGAGCCCAGACATTTTACTTATGTGGATGTTGGAATCGAGGCGCCTTGGATGTGACCGCATAAGGCCATGGTAGTCGATGTACTGACTAGGCAATCCAATAGGATCAGGAAACGTATTTTTTAGGTGATGCTAATCAGCGACAGTTGGCTAGCTTTTTGGCCAAGCACCAAGAATATGAACGCTCGTATTCGAATAGACAAGGATACTTATATGCGCAAACTCAAGAGAATGCATACTGGTTCGTGACGTACCTAGGTGAACCTAGCTCGTGGTCCTGTACTCCCATCAGCTCGTAGTCCTCCAACCACGACCCGCTCATGACGAAGACCCGCTCGCGATAAGGGGTCACGAACCGACTCCGAACTCAGGAAATGGCGACCACGACTTGGTCACCCATGAACCATAGATCGGGGATCTGATGACACATGTCCATAACCACCATGTTGACCACTTCCTCGTCTACTCACAAACGGCTCTGGGATCCTCGGGATTGGTGCCATGTATCTTCATGAACTGCCTATAGAAATCACCTATATATAATCCAGCACTTGGCATTTTTCAGGATTTTTTGGCAATCGAGAGTTTTTTCCCACCATTATCATACTCCATCATTTATGATCTCTAATATCTCGAAATCATTGAGTGAATTATCATTGTAAAAGTGAGATCGAGAGAAAATATTGATTGTATTTGCATCCAAATGCATAGCCAAAGTCATATAAAGTGGACGTAGGCTCTTTAACGCTGAACCACTATAAATTTGGTGTGTTTGTTGCATTTTATTTGATTTCTAGTTATAATTCTCTGTGGTTCTAGACATTTTGGGTGTTAGAACCACTTTTTCATCTAACATTTTGGTGCTTTCACCCAGAACTGAATTTTTAGCCTACAGATTATTGATCTACTGTTTGGATTTTTAGGTCCGAAGAAAATAGTCTGCATTCCCATTGTTTCATTTTTTAAGATTTCAGCAAAGTCAAGATGCTATGGCCGTAAATAAATCCAAGGATTCACGAGCTTCTCAAGAAAACGAAGCTAACGAGGAGAATGTTCAAGAGCAGGGCAAGGTGGTCTCCCCGGATCGCGGCTCGTAGGGGGGCGAACCGACCCCAGGAGGGGGTCAAGACCCGGTCGCAAAAAGGCATCACGAGCCGCCCCCATGAGCACACTACGAACCGCATACAAGAATCCACCACGAGCCGCCCTCAAGAACTTGTCACGGGCCACTCCCAAGAGGAAGTCACAAACCACCCTCACCAAAGGACCACAACCCGACCTAGAAAGGAAATTACGACTCGCTCCACCCACGCTGAAGCTTCTACTCGACTTGACTCAAGTGCTCTAAATCCGACTGTGAATGTTAATGATCAGCTACCTGCCTCTGCTCCTGTAACAGAAAGAGATTTTTCTTGCGTACTCGACATGTTGGAGAGGACAAATGACAAGTTGGCAGCCCAAAGACGTAAGAGTTCTTTACTGCGGCAGAATATGACTGTGATGAGCAGGCAAATCGATGAACTCCGAAGGCAGAGGACGCCTTCACCAACTCATTGCTTTACTCCTGACTATTCCTCCTCATCAGAAGAGCCTTCTAGACCCCCACGACGACAATTAGAAAGGCATGAGAACGTAGAGCAGATTCGATTTGGCTCTCTTCCTTCTCGAGAAGAAACATCACTTAACCTGGGACTTGACAACCGTAACTCGAATAATCCCACTCTTCTGCCTGTAGCAGGACCTACAATACTACATAGGGGTCAGGGTGCTGGTGACCTTCTTCATAATCAACCATTACTACCCCCTCACCGACAGCAGCCGTAGGGGGCAAGGAAGCTCTGCTCAGGCCCCAGACTTAGGGGCAGTACACATGAGAGATATCGGGGGCCCCGCAAAGAAAGAAGTGTTGATCCAGAATCCAGCTTGACTAATGTTGACGTTGAGGAAATGGTAAGACAGATCATGGCAAACAGCCGTGGACATATAAATGAGGATTGGGGTATAGACCGCGATCATAAGCCCTTCATTGATGACTTATTAGATGCCTGATTCCCGGGGCATTTCAACATGCCAACTTTGAACCGTTATTCGGGCAGGACGGGCCCGGTTCAGCATTTAATGATATATTCATGGTATATGATGCCGCTTCCGACGCAGTGAAGTGCAGAGCATTCTTGGTCTTTCTAGAGGATGTGGCATTAATGTGGTTTACCCGCTTGCCTTCTTGATCGATCTCCTGCTTCAAGGAATTGAGTGAAAGATTCATAAATCAATTCCAACTTCATACTCAAAGGTCCAAAAACACCTTTGAATTGTCACTCATCAAGCAGCACCCTGATGAGACTCTAAGATCATATTTAAACCACTTCAATTTAGCAGTCATGGAGGTTAGGGTCCCTCATGAACAATCAGTCCTGATGGCCTTGATAAATAAAGTAGATAAAGATACAAAGTTTGGCAAATACTTAGCTGGAAAACCGCCTCTTACCAGGCAAATATTCTATGAGAAAGCCAACATCCATCTACACCAAGATGAATTATATGCTAATTGAAAGAGGAAGGTCATAGATAAGGAAGATATACAGAGCAATGTGGCCATCAAATAGTCTGGAGATATCTCTGGGAAGGTAGAGGTCAATGTCGAAAATAAAAATCAAGGTAATGGCCATCAAGCTGGAAACGGGAACAAAAAGAAGAATTGAGGAAACGACTCAAAGAAGAGATCTCTATTCAGAACTTTTGAAAACTTCACACCGTTGAATGATACACTGGAGAATATTTACCTGGACACTCACAATGTTCTTTAGTATAAGAGGCCTCCAACACGGGATTGTACGGAGAAAGTGCGTGAAACCGGAAAATTCTGCCTTTTCCATCAGACTCATGGTTACTCCACTAACGAGTTCCATCATTTGAGAGACGTGGTTCAAAAACTGCTTCGAGAAGGAAAGTTGGATGAATACAAGGTTGCTCCAAGAGACGGGGGCAAGTCGGACATGCCCCGAATCAAAACCAACCCACTTCTAGGCCCACTGCTCAACAAAAAGGAAAGAATATTGTTATCAACAATATAGTTGGAGGACCTCATCCTGTTGGACACAGCTTCAGGGCAGTGGATCAATATGTAAATGCGACCAAACATTTTAAAGTAGGGGAGTGTAGTAATCATGAAGATACCTCCCCGATAAAACAACAGAAAACAATGTCTGACGATGTCATATTTCGTGATAGAGATAGAATTGAAGTTCATTCCCTTACCGAAGACCCCTTAGTGATCACTGCCACTATTAGTCCTGCTTTAGTCCACAAGGTCTTAGTGGACAATGGAAGTTCAGTTAACATTCTATTTAAGAAAGCGTTTGATCAGATGAAGCTTGAAGCAAAGGATTTGAAGCCCTGCGATGGATGGATACGCGGCTTCAATGGAGCCTCAACATCTCCCATCGGATTTGTAGAATTGTCTGTAACCCTGAGGGAAGAGATCATCGGAGAGTGAGAATTCTCTCATTCGTAGTTTGGATATTGAATCACCCTATAACGCTTTCTTGGGCCGACCGACCCTAGGAGAATTCAGGGCTTGCATTGCGCCCTAGTGTCTATTGTTGAAATTCCCAATAGATGCAAGAGTAGTTGTGGGTGATCAAGTCGCTGGACGAGCTTGCTATATAGCTTGTTGAAATTGGTTTGCAAAGGAAAAGATGTAGAAACTAAGGGGACTTCCTCCGCCCCTCCCCCCCCCAAAGGAGGGTGCGTCATAGCAATTAAAGAGGACGACCCTGAAGAAGTCGCCTAGAGAACTGCCCGAGGAAATAGATCATAGAGAGGACGAGGAACCCGGGGGCGCTCGGCCGAGGAAGTCTCGATCAATGATAGGGACCCAACGAAGGTTTTGAAGATCGGCTCCCAGCTAGATCCCCTTCGAGCAAAAGAATTGACTAACTTTTTAAAGGCCAACTTGGACGTATTTGCTTGGACCCACGCTGACATGTGTGGGATATCCCCCTCCATCACGAGCCACTCGTTGAGCATCAACCCAAAGCATCCACCCGTTAAGCAGAAAGGCGAATGCTTGGCCCGGAGAGGTCAACTGTCCTAAGGGAAGAAGTTGGGAAGTTAAGAAGCAACAGATTCATTAAAGATTCAACTTACCCAGAATGGATCTCAAATCCAGTTTTGGTTATGAAGGCCAACAAAAAATGGTGCACCTGCATTGATTTCTCATATTTGAATAAAGCTTTCCTAAAGGACAGTTTCCCACTTTCTAGAATTGACCAATTGGTAGATTCAACAGCGGGTCGTGAACTTCTCTCCTTCATGGATGCATACTCATAATATAATCAAATTCACATGCATGTTCCAGACCAGGAACATACCAGATTCATCACAGATTTGGGACTGTACTATTATGTGGTGATGCACTTCGGCTTGAAAAATTCCGAGGCAACATACCAATGGTTTGTGAACTGGATGTTCTACAATCAGATCGGAAAGACAATGGAGGTATATGTTGACGATATGCTTGTAAAATCCAAACATTCATTAAATCACACCGCTGATCTAGCGGAAATGTTAAATATACTTCAATGATACGGAATGAAGCTCAATCCTCTGAAATGTTCATTTGGAGTTGCTTCCGGAAAGTTCTTGGGCTTTATTGTTAGCTCACGAGGAATTGAAATTAATCCATATCAGATCACGAAAATCAGGAACATCCAAGAACCAAGACTGATTAGAGATGTGCGGAGCCTCGCTGGAAAAGTTGCCTCATTGAGTAGGTTCATATCTAAAACTATGGATAAGTGCATTCCATTTTTTGACTTGATAAAGTGAGGAAAGCGCAACTTCCAATGGACTCCTGATTGTGTGGAAGCATTTCAGAACCTCTTGACTCATCTGGAAAGACCACCGATATTTTCCAAGCCAATCGACCATGAAAACTTGTTTATACACTTGGCAATGTCATCCCACGCAATAATTTCAGATTTGGTAAAGGAAGAAGATAATTTCCAGAGGCCAGTGTACTACGTGAGTAAGAAGCTAGCAGTAGCAGAACGAAACTACCCGAGAATAGAAAAACTCGCATATAGGCTGGTGATCGCATCCAGAAAACTTCGTCACTACATTCAAACTCATCCCACCACCATATACACCGGCCATCGTCTCCGACAAGTATTGCAGAGGCCAGAAGCATCCGGAAGACTGCTCAAATGGAACATAGAGTTAAGCCAATTTGATTTGAACTTCCAGCCCCGAAGATCAATAAGGGGGCTAGTATTGGCCGATTTTATAGTAGAATTTACCATTCCTGAAGAAGATGTAGTGAGTGAAGAGGTTGGTCCTTCAAAACGGCTAGTAGATCCTAACGCTTGGAAGTTATACATTGATGGTGCCAAGAATGATAGACGGTCTGGCGCCGGAATTGTCTTAGTCACACCGGAAAAACAATCAATATACTATGCTTTAAGATTAGAATTCCATGCCACGAACAATGACTCAGAGTACGAAGCCCTAATTGGCGAGCTAAGGCTCGCAAAGGAGTTGGGGATAGCAAGGTTGGATATCTTTTGCGACTCCAAGATAGTCGTAAACCCGGTTAATAAAGAGTTTCAGGCCAAGGGGCCAAGACTTGTATCATATTTGAAAGAAGTGAGAAAATTGCTGGACGTGGTTTAGAACATTACAGTATAACCCATATTCCCCGATCAGAGAATCAGAAGGCAGACAAATTGGCCAAGCTGGCTAGTTCCGACAGTCATGAGGACACAGAGATGGTCCAGATTGAAACATCGGAGGCTCCAAGTATTGACCAGATGGAAATTGATCCTGTACTAGAAATTGAGCCAGAAAGGGAGTCGTGGATGACATCCCTAAAAGAATTCTCGGAGAAAGGAATGCTTCCAACCAAGAAATCCGAAAGGTGTGCTGTTATTCGAAAGGCCTCTAGATACGTCATGCAAGACGAGGTCCTCTACAAATAGGGATTCTCGATGCCACTCCTCCGATGTATAGCCCATGACGACATCGAGGGGGTACTGAGCGAAGTACACGAAGGTGAATGTGGCGATCACACCGGAGGTTAAATATTGGCCAAGAAGATATTACGATATGGTTATTTCTGGCCTACCGTGAATAAAGATGCGGCTAAATATGCACGGCTTTGCAATAGATGCCAGAAATTTTCTAAGATCCCCAAGGTACCTCCTAGCAGATTAAAGACGATGATGAGCCCGTGGCCCTTTGCTGTATGGGGAATTGACATTATTGGAAGCCTTCCATTACAAAGGGCGGAGCAAAATTCGTCATCTTAGCTGTGGATTACTTTACAAAATGGGTCAAAGCAAAACCGTTGACCACGATCACAACTAAGCGAGTGATAAACTTCGTCTTCATAAACATTATATGTCAATTCGGAATCCCAAATATTATTATAATAGATAACGGGACCCATTTTGGCAGTGCCGAGTTCTGAGAATTCTGCCAGAAGTATTATATCAAGAAAAGATACACCGACGTGGCGTATCCTCAGTTAAATGGACAAGTAGAGGCAGCGAACAAAGTAATTAAGTCCATTTTGAAGAAGCGACTGAAGCGGGCCAGAGCCTTTTGGGTCGACGAGTTACCTTTGGCAATGTGGGCCTACAGAACAACTTATAAATCAACAACAGGCCACACCCCTTTTTCCCTCATATTCGAAACAGAGGCGATCATCCCGGTCGAATTAAAAGTACCATCCCACAGAACTACCTATTACGACCCGATGACCAACAATGAATTGCTCCTCGAGTCTCTGGACATGATTGAGGAAAAAAGGTACGAAGCGGATCTGCGTTCCCCGAGACATAAGTAATAAGTCGCCCGATACTACAATAAGAAAGTCCGGGCTTGATCCTTTCAACCCGGAGACTTGGTTCTAAAGTGTGTCTTTCCACCCCCAGTCCATTTAGGTTCGAAATGGAAAAGACCATATGTCATCCTACGGAGGATTGATAATGGATCCTTCAAGCTAGCGACCGTGGATGGAGATGAAATCCCCATAGTGTGGAACACCCAGCATTTGCGGCTTTACTTGACATGAAATTTTCGTTGATATTATTTGTTTTAGGACCGTGTAAAAAGGTGCGAGTTGCCTAGAACAATCTGGTTACATAAGGAAAAGATTATAAAGTGGACATAGGTCAAGATTCGAACGAACCACTGTAAAAATATCGTGTGTCATTTACTTTTATCGCACCATTTTTAACTTTTCTTTTATTTTTACATGATTGTAATGTTTATCGTGAACCCCACGATAACCCTAGAACATGTAATTCAAAGAGTCTTCTATCAAATTAGAAGGAACATGATGCAGTGAAGTCGACGACAGAACCTCAGACACTCTGACTCTTACGACTTGAGAAAGATCATAAAGGACAAAGAAATTAATTGTCCACAAGGCATTAAGGTGCGCTGTGATAAAAAAGACCGCCTCAACTCCACTCTACCCTTGGCATCCGACGAGAGAGTATAAAGGTGCCAGGGACTAGCACTGCCAATGAACACCTACCCCGCTGAAGGATCAGGGAGCAGACTGAAAGCTGAGTTCGAACTCTATCGTGGGCATACGACAGGAGGGTATAAAGGCATGTTGATTAAATGTCATAAAAGGGATCTTACCACGCATTAGTATCGGGGACAAGAATGAAAGCTGAGCCTGAACCCTTCATGTCCGGACATGGAGGGCAAAGTATTGTCGATCCTAATCAATCCTCAAAAAGCCCTGACCAGGCATCACGTCAATGATTGACTGGGGGCATACTTATATACATATACCTCATGTTCATATTTCATGGTGACAACATGGTGACAACAAAATGAATAACATGCTTACAGTATTTTTACGATGTGCCTGCAATAATAACTTATGATGAAGTTTCATTCACGACTTATTTATGATTTGAATGTTTAAATGCATAACTAAATGTGAGATGTTCACAGGTACACAAGAATGCAAAAGAAACAGAGTTTCATTTGCCAAATGCAGTTTTACAAAGCAAAGCTGGACAAAATGTGACGGCCACTCTCACAACTACATCATAAGGCCAGAAACTTAAAACAAGAAAAAGCAAGATCTATTTGGGTGTCGGAGACAGTTTCAGTTTCTTCTGTTTCTCTGGCTTATCCTTGTCGGCATCGGATTTATCGTGTTTTTTCCTCTTCTTCTTATCTGAAGGAAGATTTGTGGAGCATCGGAGGACTGGAATGCGAGTTATATGGTTATCGACTTGGAGGAGATCTTTATAATCAACCCGGATCCAGGAGCAGCATTAGAGAGAGATAACACATTTAGAGGCTCTTCCTAAATTTTAAGTTTTAGCACTCATCCTATTTGGTCTTCATATCGGCTAAGGTCAAATTATCATCCCCCTTGGTCTCTCCCATGATGTCGACCTCCTCATCTCCATCAACGCCATCACCATCTGTATCCTTCAAAGCTTCAATGATTTCAGCACCCTTAGGAACATTAGTGCTCGATGGTACAATTGCCTCTTCGGTCGCTTTGATCTTTACTTGCTCTTTTTCAACCCCTTCAGCTGGTTTGGCACCTAAATCATGAGAAGCAACTGTTATTAATTTAGGAGAGAACCTAGTCCCTTCAGTTATTTGTTCCACAATACGACGACATGTTATGATAGCCTTAACAAACTATGGAGAGAATATGGAGATACCTTCCGCTGATTATTCGCCTTGAACCACAGTAGAGGCCTTGGTAGGTTGAGGAACGGGAGTCTAAGAAATTAATGGGTCATCTGGATTTTATTCCTTAATGATGTTTCTATGGAATTAGAAAACTGTTGACAAAATATCGTAATAATGACCGCAAGCGCACGGCGTACAATCCTAGTACGTGGCGAATACGGGACAATACGCAGGGAAAGAATTTATTCTAATCTTACTCAATCAAAGTAAGCCGAAAGCGAGTGAAACTATTAACTATAAACTAAAAGAAAACTAATGATGTTAAAATGAATGCAAATATGAGACTAAGAGAAAATTTAGGATCAGATTCACTATCAACATCAATCTAATTAACAAAAAAATGGCTCTTACTCTCTTTAATAACTAGCACATTAAGTGTTGTATTCATACAAGCATGATTTATATGCTAGAAAAATTCAAGCTACATAAATCATTAATTTTCAATACAAACTTAAAGCCCTAATTATCACATAGAAAATAATAGTTATAATAAAAATGAAATATTATGAGTATGTTCTATATATTAATATTCATTAACTACATAGAAAAACAAGGATGCTTTCACTTTTAATGTCACAACTTTTTCTAAAATGAATTGGATTGTGATAAAAGTATGATTCTATTAATGGTATGAGTATAACACATTCGGGAATAATCAACCAACATGTGCTATCAATTTTCACCATATAAAATCTTTATTTTATCTATTTTCAATTTTAGATTAAGCTCAAATAAGGGAGTTGAAAACATGAAATTCTTATGTTAATTATTCATGAATCATGAGAGCTTCACCACCCCTAAATTGAAGGGGTTAAACTACTCATAATGGATTCAATGATAACATAAAGAGATTTCATTATAAAAGACAACAAAAGCAAAGAGCACTATATTAAAATTACACTAAAAAAATTACATAAAAGAAATGGCTAAGAAGCCATGAAAGAGAAATAGAGTTTTTGATTTCAACCACGCTAAACTAAATAAAATCCAAGATGATTTTTACATCAACATACATGGGTTATTTATACATGTGAAAAACCCTAATTCAATATAAGCGTGCTACCAAGAGTGCCCTTTATTAAGCTTCCTTTTGTCTTTAGCAATAATGATTGATGAAGCCTTATTTTGTCTCCACTAAAGAAGGAGGGAGAGTGGGTAGGATCCTTCACTAATCTTTTATTTGAATTGATTCCTTCTCCATTGATTGATTTCCTTTTTGTTTTTAGGCAAGGCATTGATTTCTTCTCTCTTTCCTTTATATGCATGTAAATCTCAATGAAGCCCTCTTCCATATGCACCGAATTTCTCCAAAAATAATGAAAAATGTCCAAGTAAAATTCTCAAAATAACATAAGCACAAAAAATGACTGTTTTTCCATTTTATGATGATGAATGTATGATATTTTGAAATCAATTGAATTATGGTTTAAACGTGATAATATACCCACAAATGACATTTATTTAAACTAAAAAAGGATAAATATGTGAATATAAATGTGCATTTTTACATGCACATCAAATACCCCACACTTATCTTTTTATTCGTCCTCGAATAAAGTGAAAAACTAAGCTAAATCCGTTTTCGTAGGAAGCTTAACTCTCTCTCTTATGTTATCGCAAGTAGTCTAAATGTTATCGCAAGTAGTCTAAATCAACCATTCATTATTCGGATTACAATTCAGAAAACATTTCATATTCATCACCTACGAATTTCCCAATATACCAGTTACAACAAATTTGCTCATAATTCAAACTTTCCTTTTGTTATTCGCTAAGAGAAGTAAACTTCCAAACATTTTAATTAAACGACTCAAAACTGTATATTTAATTCATCGTGCTCTTTTAAATGTAAATTATTATTTTTTTTGAAAAAGAAAAGAAAAGAAACTATGCATTTTTTTTGAAAAAGAAATGAAAGGAAACTATGCAAAACCAAAATAAATGAGAAACTCCCCCCACACTTGATTTTGACTGTGTCCCCACAGTCAACCCAAATGGAAAGAAAATGAAAATATGACTTATATTTACAAGAGAATATTTTTTTTACAGTATATCAGAAAATATATTAACAAGAAATAAATGAAAAAGTCTTCTAAAGACCGGTTCATTTGTCTCTTCAAGTATGAGAGACACGACTTACGCTTGAGAAAACAAATCGTAAAAGATTTTGAAGGTGAGTGTAGATTAGGAAAACTGAATGTCGCTTTATTTAAAATCAAATGAGTTGTTTTTTTATGATGATTTCGAGAGAGATTGATTAATGGATTGAATTTCATGTTTATTTTCACAAAATTGAATTTCAAAACTATCATTGAAAAATTCTTTTGAACTATCGATTTCAAAATCAAACTGGTGATTCAAATCTCCCTTTTTAAAATTCAACTCACTTTCGAAAAGTCCAAAAAATAGTAATCATCAAATTCGTCTTCCTTTGGTGAACTATCAACAACTTCAATGCATGTATTATTTTCAAAATCCAAAGTTGTTGTTTGAAAGTCGTTATTATCAGAAAAAGGAATATCGAATTTGAGATTTGGTTCCACCCTCTCAAAAGAATTGAAATCCAACTCAATTACCGTATTATTAACAACTTCATTAAAATCGTTATTTTCATTTTGAAAGTCATTATTTGAAAATCATCGATTGTGGGCAAAGGTGGATTTTTATTCGAATTGTCACATGTTTGGATTCGATTTTGTTTCTCATGAAACTTCAAGAAATCATCAAGTTCGTTCGTTTGCTCAACAAAATCAAATTTATAATTATTTACATGAGAATTTTCAATTTGAAATTGTTGAGAACAAAAGTTTTCAGTAACACCACAATTGAAATTATTCCCGTTGCCAAAATCATTTGAAAAGTGATTTACATTTCTATTTTGAATTTGAAATTCATTTTGGAGTTCAAAATTGAATTGACAAGTGTTATAATCAGAATCATTTGAATTTGGAGGTGAAATCGAATTTTGATTATTTTGAAAGCTTTCACTTGAATTGTTGCACATGTATAAATTACACAATTCATTTATTTCTTTATTTTGTTGTATGCCATTTCAAGTAAAGATTTAATTCTTGTTTTCAAACTTGAGGGTTGATTGTTAGTTTGAAAATTTTGTGGTGCAAAATCAGGACTATTTTGAAAATTTTGAAAAGGTGGTTGCGTACAGTCCAAATTGCTTGTACAATAGTTGTTATTAAAATATCCATATGAATTTGGTGTCAAATTATATGGATTATATTGATTTTCACAACTATCATAAAATCCGTAGGAAGAAGGAATTTGAGACATTTTCAAGAATTTTTTTTTACAAGAAAGAAATATTCACACAAGTTTTTTTTATGCATGCATGGACTTAATGCAACTATATGAATGTAAATTACTTATTTACAATTACCTAAAATTATATAATGATGGTTGGATTAATTTCAAGAAAAGATTTCACAACCAATTAATGGACAGGAGTTATCGGTGCACCAGTAATCGCCCTAGCAATGCAGTCGAAGGTTTAAGTACCTTTAGAGGAACAACGATATAATATTTAGGAATCACCGTAATATTTATAAACAGTTATTACTCTACCGCAGTCTAGACACCAAGAAATAAATCGTTAGAAATAAATCAAGTTGTCAAAATATTACAGTGTCCTTAGAAAAAAAATGATGAATGCAACATAGAAATTAAACGTGAATTAACAATGCAACTACCAATGAATTTTATTTTGTTTATGGAATTTTCTTATGCAATTGCAAGCAAACAACAATGCACATAAAATAAATACAAGGAAAGAAAGCATATACCAGTGCGTGTAGAATTTTTAGCAATCTTATTTAGCAAGCAAGCAAGATAGAGCCGATTTTGAGCTAGCAGTTTGTGCAAACCCATCCCAAGCAAGTAAGCAATTCTCCTTCCATTACTTTCTACATTCTGAAAAGATATTTGTACCACAGAGGATTTCTTCCTTTTTTTTGTTTTTGAGAAGAAAACAAATGAATAACCGAAAAAAAACTAAATTGCAACAAAAACAAAAAAAATTAAACTAGAAACCGACCAAAAATAAACAAACTACCCCAACTCTTAAAAAAAGTTAAACTAAGAATAAAAACAAAAATAAAATAAAATAAAAAAAGTCCACTCATTCAGATAACATAAACCCAAGACAATCATACCCCTTATTTCATTCTCTTTCTTTGTCCAAACATATGCAGCCTCTCTCTATGCTTTAACCCAAAATAAATCATGCCCTAGAATAAAATCACTTGTTTCTCAATACCATATAAACTTGGAAATAAATCATGATCCTGCGATTCAAAAGCAAATTTCTCACACCTTACCAAAATAATCCAAAAAACAATACCAAAGTTGCCACGTTGGCACTCCAAAACAAAAGGTCACAAATCAAAGCAAAAATCGTCAGTTCCCAAAATAATACTTACCCTCTTTTCTCACCAAAATAAATAAACCACACCGACTCTCCTAGTATGACAATCCAGCAAAGAAATATAATCAACCTGAACACAATGCACGCCCTCTTTTCTGTCTATTTTTCTTCTAAATCATGATAAGGCCTGAAGTGGTTATTTTGAATCAGAGTTTGCAAGGGTTGCGATGGAGGGAGGGGCTTCGGATGTGATTGTGAAGGGTTGAACGGGGTTTTGGTTGTTAGAGTACGCGTTGGATTTTGGGTATGAAATTGGGCGAACTGTGAGGGTTGGAGGAGGGTTGAAGTTTTTGTTTGTATGAGAAGTGTGAAGGAGTAGGAGCAGTTGGACGCTGTGATTTGCGGTTGACAGCTGAAGTTTGAGTATTGGCAATGCAGTAGTAATAGTGTCGTGATGGATGATGTTGTAGGTTGGAGAGTTTGATGTTTATTGGATTTGTTTGGCAGATGGTTTGTGATGTATAATAAAGATCGGGTCTTTGAAATTTGTGTGAGGCTGAGATTTGTGGTTTGGCAAGGGAATTGGGTTGTGAAGGGCGGTAGGGTATGATGACGTTTGGATCTGTTGATTGGATGATGGTAGGATAGTGGAATTGTGGCCGAGGGTGTTATATATGGTGTTGAGTTCTGAAGTGGATGGTGCAGTAGTGGATTTGGAACAATTGGCGAGGGGGTGTTCGTATGGCAGAGAATAGAATGTTAAGTGGAGATTGGTTTATAAAGGATTGTGAATTGTGAAGAGAATAAGGCAGAGAATAGAAGAAAATTATAGAGGGAGGATAAGAAAAAGGAAAGAAATAAATGAGAGAAGGAGAAAGGGAAAGAAGTAAAAGAGAAAAAAAATGGAAAGATATAATTTTAATTAATTACTGGAAAGAAAAAGAAGGAAGGCAGTCAAGAAATAAATGAAAGAAGGAAAAGGAAACTAAAAAGGGAGTAAAAGGAAAGCACTAAATATATATTTTTTAGGAAACAATAAATAAAAATAAATGGCAAGCAATAAATTCAGTTTTAATTTTTTTATTTCTTTTTTTTTTGTAAGAATTGTACAAAGGAAAGGAATAAATATGTACTGAAAATAAGGAGAAAAAAATAGGAAAGAAATCGAAGGAAATATAACAATTTTTTTTAATATATAAAAACATAAAATAAAAACACAGACAAAACAAACACTAACAAAAAATGCAATTCACACAACTAACTACAAAATGGAGCAACAAACTTTTTTTTTTGAGGAAAGAAAACTAAAAACACTAAAACAAGGCACAATGATACACACAAACGAACAAATAGAAGTGAAATGAATTAGATTGTGATAAAAGTACGATTCTATTAATGGTATGAGTATAACACATTTGGGAATAATCAACCAACTTTTGCTATCAGTTTTCACCATATAAAATATTTACTTTATCTATATCCAACTTTAGATTAAGCTCAAATAAGAGAGTTAAAAACATGAAATTCTTATGTTAATTATTCGTGAATCATGAGAGCTTCACTACCCCTAAATTGAAGGGGTTAAACTACAAATAATGGATTCAATGATAACATAAAGAGATTTCATTATAAAAGACAACAAAAGAAAAGAGAACTATATTAAAATTACACTAAAAAAATTACATAAAAGAAATGGCTAAGAAGCCATGGAAGAGAAATAGAGTTTTTGATTTCAGCCACTCTAAACTAAATAAAATCCAAGATGATTTTTACATCAACATACAAGGGTTATCAATACATGTGAAAAAACCTAATTCAACATTAGCATGCTACCAAGAATGCCCTTTATTAGGCTTCCTTTTGTGTTTAGCAATAATGATTCTTGAAGCCTTATTTTTCCTCCACTAAAGAAGGAGGGAGAGTGGGTGGGGTCCTCCACCAATCTTTTATTTGAATTGATTCCTTCTCCATTAATTGATTTCCTTTTTGTTTTGGGGCTAGGCATTGATTTCAATTCTTTTTCCTTTGTATGCAGGTAAATCTCAATGAAACCCTCTTCCATATGCTCCAAATTTCTACAAAAATAATGAAATATGTCCAAGTAAAATTCACAAAATAACATAAGCACAAAAAATGACCATTTTTTCATTTTATGATGATGAATGTATGATATTTTGAAATCAATTGAATTATGGTTTAAATGTGATAAAATACCCACAAATAACATTTATTTAAATAAACAAGGATAAATTTGTGAATATAAACGTGCATTTTTATGTGTACATCAATAGTTCTTGATCCCGGAGATGTCTTGGGTCCGAATAACCTGAGCAAAAAAAATCCATCAGCAACTCGTCGAACCCTTCTTTCTCTTGTTTAATAGAAGCAAGTATAGCAGTAGCATTGGAGGCAGACTCGAGGGATTCATAAGCATGCCCTTTAGCAAGAGTCGCTCTCTCTTCAGCATGAGCCAGCTTATCTTCCAAATTTGTCATTTCTCTCTCCACGCAGCCTTCTCCTCGGCAACGTGACTCTAATTTAATTTCAATTCAGTATTGGCCGACCTAAGATCCTCCATTTACCTCCTCATAGCCATGCGCTCCTTGCTATTGGAATCAAGCTCGATGTGAAAATGTTTTTCTGCTTCCTCTAACAATTTCTTGTAATTTTCAGCATCCCGTTGGGCCAAAGCGAGTTGAGACTGAGTATCCTTTAATTTCTTTTCGACCTCGTCTCTGGACTTAACATCATACTCAACTTTTTCCCATGCATCCTTTGCATCTACTTCTAAATGCCGGATAACTTCTGAAAGCTTCTTAGCATGCTTCTTCATTGCCTTGTATTGTGCAGCCACAAGGCTTACTCGGTCCATGAATTCTATGCCCTAATTATCGGGGACTGGTTCGAGGTCTGGAACAAAGTGCATCTTGCCGAAATAAACATTGGGAAACTGCTTCTGCAGGCACTCCCACTTTCCTTTATTCTCATAAGTAAGGACCACTGGCTGCGTAGTGGTAATATCAATGTTACATTGTCCGGATGGGACAAGAGCTTTCTTTCCCTTTTCCAAACCTTTGCTCGGATCTTTTTGCTTGTCCTTAGACTCAGGATGCTTCTTGGAGAACTTATCCTGAGGAGGAATACCCTTCGGGGGAGTCGGATCTTTGGGAAGTTGTTTCCTCCTGCGTGTGGCACTTGACGACTGTGGTGTTTCTCAGTATCTAGCCTCGAAGGAGAACGAGAGCGCGTAGAATGAATCTGATGGGAATCATAGTGTTTCTTACTATCTCTTCCCCGACTGTCATTACGATCGTGCGCAATTGCGGGATTGAATTTGGGCATGCACTCATGAAGTTCACAATGAAAATAGGAGGGAGAAGAGGCATTTTTCCTGTAAAAGAAACAAACAAGCATAAGAACCATGAATACCTGCGGTGTATGTACGTCGTGATATGTGGTGCATGTGATGTGGGTGTGTCGTGTGATCCCCCTAGTAGACTAGGGCCAGGAGCTAGGCTTGTCTGTACAGTTTCCTTTTCTTTGACTGGTTCTTCCTCGGAGATAGGGAAGAACAGTTCCGCCCCAAAATTCTCAGATGTGTAAATGTTATCCTACAAGAGGAGCTTGTCTAAATCCCCATATATTTGTTCCTCTGTTAGTGAATCATGAGTCGTAGGCTCTGCTGGTGGTGGTGTTTTCGGAGATGATTGCCCATCGGGAATGGAAATTCCCTCCGGTTTGTCAGTATGAGTTTCACCTCCAGTGTACACATTTAAATCCTCATCATCCTGGTTAATCTTCAACGAAGTGCTTTTGGGAAGACTAGGTGGTGTCTTGATCCCAGTTGTTACCTGCCCTTCGACCGAGGGCATGATACTTGACTCCCCGGGAGCTAGAACTGGAGACACATATTTGTAAGGCACACTGCCCAAGCCAAGCCCCCGTCTCATATCTAAAAGATGGTGTTTATGGAGGTTCTCGTTAGTTATGCATTTGTTGATTTTTAAGAAATCGGATTTGCTTTATATAAGTTGGGACAGGCGATCATCATATACCTTGCCCTCTGGCTTCTTGGGTTTGGGAACTGTAAAGAGAAGCAAAACATTAGTATATCGATTTGTACAATCGAGGTGAGTACCCAAGGTTCTGAAACTTACTCGATTGAAGCCACTTCCTCGCGCACCCATCCTAGTGCTTAATGTAGAACCATTCAGACTTTGCATCGCCTAAGTTTCTATGTCTCTCAGCTAAGACTTTCCTAGTAGGGATCGAATCAAAGAAAACGAAGTTCGAGGTCCCCGTGGAATGGTGTTTGAAATGGTAGTAATGGGTTAAGTCCTTATAAACAAGCTCAGTTTCCAGAATTTCAGTGTACGCAATATACAAGGTATACAAAGCAGCATATGCATTGGGATGAAGTTGCATGGCGGAAATGCGTAATCATCTCAGGAGATCAACAATTATCGGAGGAAAAGGAGGAATAGCGCATATTGAGCACATGACCTTACTAATAGTCATATACCCTTCCGGAGCAGAATGGGGCTTGTCCTTTTTCTCCGGAGTCTTAACATCATCCCACCGAATCTCGTGCCTTAAGCATAGTCTCTTCAGCTTTATATCATCAAGTTTGGATGTTACGGAATAACATGGATTGTCTAATACCACAACACCTTCGAGTTCATCGGGAGCCCGATTAACTTCCTCCTCTTCGAGTGATGTGCCTTCAGAAGATGCTGACTTTGCATCAAGATCTATTTCATAATTAGATCCAGAATCATTCTAATCTGGGTCTAACGGAAGTACGTTAGGATTATAATAGCTTGATGATTCTGGATCTGCACTCTTCTTAAATAATTTTGCTGAGCGTCTACCAGACATGGCTGTTTTGTTGATAAACAAATACAGGAAAGAATTAGATTATAAACACCCACGACCCCCGTGTATGTGCAAGTGCCAGTGTGTACAGTGCTGAAAGGAAAAACATAAAGTGAAACAAGTGGAAGTATTATTGATCATAATGGATCTTTAAGTTAAGTCCCTATTCAATCTAGTTCAAGAAGTTCGTTTCGAGGGCTCTACTCTAACTGTTCTTTGAGTTATCTAGATTATAATGGGATCTTGATTGAAGTATAAGTTGTTGTGTTCAATTAGTTCACGTAATTTAGTCAAAAATATTTAAAGGATTGGCTCAAGGATAGATAAGCTTGTGTAGTTATAAGATTCAGCTCATCATGGGAAGGTCTGGTTCGTGGCTCAAGTATCGTTCATGAATAAACATCAGCTCGCAATCAAAGGATCGGCTCGTGACCTAGGGCTAGTCTATAGGGAAGAGTTCGACTCGTAGTCATGAGATGGCTCGTTATTAGATCCAGCTCATGAGCGAAGGTCCAGGTCGTGATTTGGACATGGTTCATGAATTAAGATTTAAGACCCGCAGGCTCACGTACTAGAAACTCACGAGCTATCACCACGACCCGCCACACCATCTCTCTTTCACGAACCGATACCCAGTTCCCTCCTATAAACTGATGCCTTGACCCTTTACACAATCCGATGCCTCGTTCCATTCCATGAGCAAATACACTATCACGCTCCACGATCTGACCCGACACTCAATTCCTTTTCGCGCCCCGAATCATCGGAGCACACATTTCCACCTGCCCCTTCGTCTACCCCCTTCACGAACGGGTTCTAAGCAATAAAACTAATTTCAAAGCTCCTCCTCAACTGGAAATCATACACCATATCATCTCTCCCGATCCCTAATTCCGCGGTTCCTTCACAACAACATCATCCCTCCATGAAACCACTCAGTCGACACGAATCCCAACCATCATCACTCAGATACTGGCGATGAAACCAAAGCCAATGGCGAGGAGATAACCCATGGGAATCAAAGAAAAATGAAGGAGGAATTAACACTTGAATCGACATGCAATTTCAAGCAATAGAATAATAATTGAAATCAAGAACCTTTCCATTATAATTATTACCTTTTCCGATTAGTCGGATGATTTCTAAGTCTTCTGAAGATTGGGGAAATCGCGAGCTGGGGTTTCGAATTGGGGAAACTAACCTTGCAGCAGTAAAAAGTAAATGGGCGAGAAAGATAAAACGTTTTCTTTTATACATAAGAGGAAACTGACCCCTTGGATCTGTGACGAACAGATTGCCCGATGGCTTTATGACTGGCCCAGTTCGAGAGTCTAAAGCCCACTAGAAACTTCGCTTCGTGATAGCCCAGATCAATCCGCAAGGAATGGCGTATGCACTTCAGATTGGCGATCAGACCACTAAGATGATTGGTGACTCAAAAAAGACAAGGCTGCTAATTATAATAATTAATTTTAAGTCAACCAAATACAAGTACAAAAATTTGAAGATACAGCTTAAGAAATAACCAACAGTTTGTTCTGAAGCTTAAGGTCCCAGAAGGTCTACAGATATAGAAAATCAACTGGGAACAAAAACTCCATATTTCTACTAATCTCGAAGAGCAAGTAATACATTTTCATGAAATAACGCGATGATTTAAACAAATGCGACCGTTGGTGCTCACCGTTTCGAGAACAGACAAATGTATGATTTCAAAGCACGTTCCATCCTTGATAAAACATACTTCGTGGGGGCAAAATGTTGGCTAGCTTTTTAGCCAAGATACTAATAATATGAACGCTCGTATTCGAATAGACAAGGATACTTATATGCGCAAACTCAAAAGAATGCATACAGGTTAGTGACGCACCTAGGTGAACCTGGCTCATGGTCCTATACTCCCATCGGCTCGTAGTCCTCCAACCACGACCCGCTCGTGATGAAGACCTCGACCCGCTGGCGACAAGGGGTCACGAACCGACTCCAAACTTAGGAAATGGTGACCACGACTTGGTCACCCACGAACCGCAGATCAGGGATCTAATGACACATGTCCACAACCGCCATGTTGACCATTTCTTGATCTACTCACGAATGACTCTGGGATTCTTGGGATTGGTGCCACGTGTCTTCACGAACCGCCTATAGAAATCACCTATAAATAGCCCAACACTTGGCATTTTCAGGATCTTTTTGGAAATTGAGAGTTCTGATTCCACCATTATCATACTCCATCATTTTTGATCAGTACTATCTCGAAATCATTGAGTGAATTATCGTTGTAAAAGTGAGATCGAGATAAAATATTGATTGTACTTGCATTCAAATGTATAATCAAAGTCATATAAAGTGGATGTAGGCTCTTTAACACCGAACCACTATAAATTTGGTGTGTTTGTTGCATTTTATTTCATTTCTAGTTATAATTCTCTATGATTCTAGACATTTTGGGTTTTAGAACCACTTTTTGGTCTAACAGCGACGTACTGCTGACCAGCCCTGCCGCTCCAAAGGGATGTTGTTTTCCTTGGAGCATTTTGCTAGAGATATTCCAAAGTTCGCAAGAGGAAGTTCCTTTTCCTTGGCTCATGATGGAAATCCAAATTCCAATACTAGACTTTATGATTTTACTTCTATACCTACGACAACATAATAGGATGATGTATTATGTCATCTAAGATTAATACATTTATTTTCGAAATTGTTTTCCAACACTTAGACACTATTAATAATATCAAATGATTTTCTCGTATCAAGCATGTTTGACCAGTATAAGGTAAAATTCTAACCTCCGGCTTGCGCGTGCATTGTGTGATGGGACCTGAGTTTTATAATGGCTTCATTTTTCAAAAAGAATTATGTGATTTTATGCACTGACATTCATGTGGAGTAAACCTGTTCCGTGTTATACGGCATAGTTCTATGATATGTGTTTACACCAAAATTGGTCTAAACACCCAAGGTACTAAAACTGCACTTCACCAATACAGTAAGAAATAAGTGAACCGTGTTTAATCAGCAATTAAAAACGAAAAGTACGAGAAAGGTAAAGTAGAGACGAGATTTAGAGTGGTTCAGCCGTTAATTAGGCCTATGTCCACTGTGAAGGTGATTTCCAATCTTATAATGACGATTACAAAGTACATCAATTCTCTCTTTTCATACATCTCTATATTCACTCAATACACCCTCGTTTATGTATTTCAATCTTGGAATTATACAAGAGAATGGTAGAATTTGAGGAGAAGAGGGATGGACGAATGATTGAGAAGGAGGATGCCTTCGTTTTCCTTGATCACAAGATTGTACTTGATGCCATGGACGAATCAGTAGCTGAGGATAGAATTTAGCAGCACTTTGTGGTTTCAAAGATTGGATCCCCATTATGTTGGCAGCCATGGTGTATTTATAGGTGAGCTTCCTTCGGGAAATGACTTGAAATCCATTTATGCAAGTTACAGATCACTCATTCCGTTAATTACAATCATGCCACTAGCTAGCTGTAGCCAGCTGTCCGTGGCTGCATTCAGTTATCATGTGCGAGCGACTCAATGGAGCAAGTGTCTTGAGTAGTTAAGAGAGTGACTTCGGTCGATGCTCTTCGGCCACGTCTATTTCTAGCATTCGATGAGTAGATATCTGATTTGCTTGATGGCAAGATGAAGGAACGACCAATCATAGTTCCTTAATGTGGTTGTGTCTGATTTGAGCGAGCGAGCGAAGATCTTCATTAGTCTAGAGTCGACTGATTGGGATGTGCGACTTTAGGATGTGAATGTGCTCTTTCTAGGAGTTGGTATACGACCTACCAATGGGTTTCTGATTCAAGTGTCGAGCGATAGAAGTTGCAATTCATGAGTAGTTGTTAAATATACGTGCGAACTTGACTCTTGTCTTGATGCGTGCGACCGAACTTTAATGTTAGATCAAGCGTGCTCCGTTGTTGTGAGCGGCTTTACAGAATGTACGATCCATATCTCTATTGTGTTGCATTTCTCATAGCATATCGTGCCATCTTCTTTGGTCGTCCTGGTCGACTTGATATGTGTTGGGTTTGATACTTGGGTCTTGCTCTGTGCAGTTGCGTCCTATCCGTCGTGAGTTGTTTAAGTGCCTCAGATGACATTGCGCACGACCGACCCTGATGGTGTTCGTTCCGTATCATTTACGCAATGTGCGTTTGGATTTTTTAGGGATTAACACTTGCCCCTCGAAGTCCGTGATTTCTTTTAGTAAGGAATTACTGGCTTCGACATGTTTTATTGCACATTATTTGGTAGATTTGTCGAGGGGTCGGTCGTGCAAAAATTTTGGATTGTTTTGTTGTAGTGGACTGGTATTGTCTTTCTCTGTGAGCGAGAAGCTTGATGTATCTTTTAGGTTATTATACGAAGAGTTGAATTTCGGGATGCCAACTGGAGTTTGATGGGACATTTTTGTGTAATCGGGCATTTAGCTGACGTGGTGAGAATTCTCTGGATGTATGCCTTTTAATCTTCCTTAGTTACTTTTAACCTTCTTCATTCCACTTTTATCTTTTTCGAGAAATCCTTAGATCATAGTTGTGCTTCCATGAGAGTTTTACCAGGTAGTCCATGTTTGACATTTCTGCCACGATTTTTCTTCAAAAGGTTTTGGCTTTCTCATTCCATCATTTTGCCTTGTATTTGCAGCAACACCTGTTTATCTTGAGCGATTTCCTTTTGGCTCCAAGTTACCATAATCTTTTTGGGTAAGTTTCCTTTTCTTTATTTCGTTTTGTTTTGCTGGAATACTCATGCGTTCCCAAGTTAGGATGTTCCAAACATGACCTGACTGGGCTGTGTATGAATTTGGGGTTCGAGCAATAGCTAGGTTTTGTGTAGCATAGATACCGTTTCTGTAATCATGTTTGAAGAATATGTATCATCTGGTGGTTTTCTTCAAAATCTCGATGCTTGGTATTTGTTTATAAATTGTTTGATAAAATGCCCCAGGGGTCTCCCATTGAAATGTTTTTTGTTTATGCCTGAGTCTGGCTAGGCTGTTTCTCTTTTTATGGTTGTTGTTTGAGTTCACACCGATCTCTTTTGAAATAGGTCGTCCGAGGATGAAATTCTTCATATTAGGAAGCTTAGGAAAAAGTCGACAAGGAGGGCTGGTAATAAAAAGATGCCCCAAGGCAAGGAGATCTTGGGTGCGACTGACACTCAAAGTCATTGTTTGTTGAATGAACTTCCTGACCCAGATATTTAGACTGCTCTTGGTCGTATGGCTTCTTCGTCTATCCCTTTGGATCCTGCAACTGTCCAAGAGCCTCTTTCTGTTCCCAACCCTTGCCATCCTGAACTTGCTGAGGACTTTATGGCTAAGTGTCCAGCTATCTCGCGTCTCGGTGTGTATATAGACCCATTTGACAGATGGATTATTGCAGGTTAGATGGACGCCATGAAGGATTGCATATTGGCCGAGTTCAATCAGTTGGAAGCTCGTCTGCATCTGGTTGAAGGCCTTATCGCAACTGTCAGAGATTACGTTGTGGAGCAAATGGGTGCCTGGCATTCTCTTGTCGAAGATCTTCAGCGGTCAAATAAAGAGAATTTTGAATGACTTAATGCCTTGGAAAAAGACAGGCTCAAACTTGTTGAGGCCCTTGAGTCAAGGGTGAGGATCATCTCTTACCTCATCTGAATACTGTGGCTTGCTAATGCTTTACCTATTTTGTTATTTTGGTTTTGATTTAGAATGGCACTTTTAGTCTGGCTTGTGTATGCGGGAGCCAGCCTCGCTTATTCTCGTACGCTTAGATTTGTGACTTTTATGGTTTGTTTCGGACCTCAACGCACTGTAGTTCTTATCATGTAACTTGTTTATTTCCGTGTGGGTGCATCGCACGCTGCACCTTTATTTTTTGATTTACACATTCGGCCGAGCGCTTTATTAATCATTTGGCTGCGCTCGATTTATTATTATTATTATTATTATTATTATTGGGATTTAGTTATCTTTTGGAGTTTTTCACTTATCGGAGGTTATTACGCATTTGTATCATTATAAGCGCATTTATTATCTTTTATTTAGTAGTATTCAACCTCGTGCCTGACTGACTTGGTAATCCAAGCCCTTCGGAGACTGATTTTGAATACGTGCCCCCTGGGGAGGTCTGGGGTTATAGATTTTCGATCCATTCTAGGCCCTGTTTGATTGTTTTATTTATTCAAAAAGGTTCTAGAATGGATACCCCATTTCGGCTAGGATTTCTGACACCCACTTTCGGCTAGGATTTCTGACGCCCCGTTTCAGCTAGAATTGTTGTTTTGCGCTGGTCCTTCCAGCATGTTTAATCCTTCCCCTTTTTTATGCTTCATCCCAAGGAGCGGACTCTAATTCATCTCATCGAGTCTTGACTCAGAAGGGATAAAAATCGTGTCCTTCACCTAACAAGGTGCCCTTCGTTTTTTTGGATTGGCAATTTTTCCATTTTGGGACATGTCGGTTTTTCCGACTTTGTGCCTAGCCCTAGGAAACAGACACTGGTTCTCCTCATTGAGTTTTTTTTTTCAAGTTGGGGAACTCATTTCCAGCACCTAAGAAGGTGTTTCTTTGGTGGGATCAGCGATTTTATCCATGGGACTTTTACTGTGGGACTTTTTGAGTTGCTTTTACTCCGGCATTGACTCTTAGGAGGTGGGCATCGTTCCTTGCTACCAAAATTAACTCCGGTTTTACGGAATTCATGCTCTGCATCTAAGAAGGCGCCTCTTTAGGATTAGCAATTTTATCCGAGGGACAGATCTGGTAATATTTCTGTACTTTCGACGAAGCTTGGAGCCAGTCCTTTGCATGGGTGTTTGCTAAGCATTCAGCCTATTCCATAATGAGAGGTGCGGCCTTTCGACTTGTTGTCTGTCTTAGAATAGCTTGTCCTTTTTGAGGTGATATGTATACTCATCCCGTTCGATCTTGCTCGATGTTCGCGATTCTCAAGCTGCTTTGTTTAATGTGTGCCGTGGGATTTTCGTCACAGTCCAGCTGTGTATGGCGGATTGCCTTTTACCATGCCTACATTCCAAGAGATCGTTTTTCTTTTAGCGTGGACCAATAAGTATGCTACTCAGGTAGACACATAATTAATTTTTGATGCACAAAGTTCTTGCGAGTAAACCGTTACTTAATGCGAACATAGTGAATAATAAAGCAAGGTAAAACAATCTTAATAACAAGATAAAATAAGGGAAGTGAAGCAAAGTAATGAGAGCTCTAGTTTAATGCTTCATTATTGAAACATTAGTGACTGGTCCTCTTGATGAGCGTCCTCTTTGGATTGATTTAAGCCTTTTTCTTCTAAAGGCGTATTGCCCCTTGTTTTCGGAGAGTCGGGATAACCTTTATGATCTTGTACATACTATTGCAAATGGTTTTTCCTGATTAACCCCTCGATCACTTACTTCAACTGCCTACATTCGTCGGTATCGTGCCCTGGCTGCTTATGGAATTGACAGAATCTTCTTGACTTCATATCGACATCTTTGACCTGTCTTTGTTTCAAGATCGGATACCTTTCGGTGTTTTTAGTTGCCATGAAGATATTTCCCACGGTATCGTTAAGGGGAGTGAACTCGGAGTTCTTGATAAAGCATAGCTTCTTTTTTGCTCGATTGTCTTCTCCTTCATTGCTCCGTTTTGATTATCAAGGCTGCTTTGCGCATTTCCATTCTTCTCTATCTGTGCATTTTTTCCTTCAATGCTTGCATATTTTTCATCTTTGTTGAGTAATTGTTCGAGTGTACTTGGTTTCTTTTTCTTGATTCACCGCCCCAACTTGGTTTCCTTACATATGCCCCCATTAAGAGCCATTAAGATTAGGCTGGGTTCGAGATCCTTGACTTTAGCCACTGCCATATCAAAGCGAGTGAGAAAAGCTTTGAGGGGCTCTCCTGGTCTTTGGTGTAGTCCACTCAACTTCGTAACATCCTGAGTTTTGAGTGCCTGGGATTTGAATTGCTTATTGAATAGTTTAGTTAGAGTCACGAAATTGTCGACAGACTGCGGCGGCAGCTTTGTGAACCATAGATAAGCCACCCCTTCTACATAAGTTGGGAAATATAAGCATTTAATTTCATCAATAGCGCATGCCCCATTCATATACTGGTCATATTTACACAGAAATATATTAGGGTCGCTTGTCCCATCGTAGGACTGTAATGATGGAGGTTCGAATCTTTGTAGGTATACAGTCTTCTTAACCCTTTCAGTGAGCGGGGTTTTAGTTTGGAAGGACTCCCATTCTCTTCGATCATCCTTCTTCTTTATGCTTTCCTTCACCATTGCTCGCGCCATTCCTAAGATGTATTTCCGTTCCTTGCTCGTTATCAAATTTTGATCTAGATGTGCCCTTATGAATTGGGGTCAAGGAATTTGGGCATTCTTTTGGAGTGGATGTCCTTATAGTAGTGGGACTGTCTTTCCGTTTCGTGATTGTGTCGTCAAAATGACTGCGCGCAGATGATTTGTTCCCTTCATAATTCAGATTAGCGCGATGCGCAACAATCTGAATGGAATCCTGCTGTCTTGAGCTTAAAGTGGAGAATTCTGCTTCTAGCTCGCGATTTGTTCGGGCTAGCGAGGAACATGTAGCAATTAATGTGGCTTTTGTGTTGGCGGCTTGAATGACGAGTCTCGACTCAAGCTACTTCATCATTGCATTGTTTGCAATAGTTATTTGACTCATTAATCATGTCTTCGCCTCTTCCAATTCCTTCCTGGTTACAGTTTTTTCAACATCAGGCCACTCCTCTCCCCCGGAATCGATGGCAGACGGCGTGATGGTGTTAACGCTATTGTTGGGGCTGTTGACTTTGCCGGTGATTCCCCTTAGCATGTTCATATTTCTAAGTTTAGTTCTTCTCAAAAAATATTCTCCGATCTGAATGGAGAATGAAGCTGACACAGCCCCACGATGGGTGCCAAAATGTTTACACCAAAATTGGTCCAAACACCCAAGGTACTAAAACTATACTTCACCAATATGGTAAGAAATAAGTGGAACCTCGTTTAATTAGCAATTAAAAATGAAAAGTGCGAGAAAGGTAAAGTAGAGACGATATTTAGAGTGGTTCAGCCATTAATTAGGCCTACGTCTACTGTGAAGGTGATTTCCAATCTTATAATGAGGATTACAAAATACATCAATTCTCTCTTTTCATACATCTCTATATTCACTCAATATACCCTCGTTTATATATTTCAATCCTGGAATTATACAAGAGAATGGTAGAATTTGAGGAGAAGAGGGATGGATGAATGATTGAGAAGGAGGATGCATTTGTTTTTCCTTGATCACAAGATTGTACTTGACGCCAAGGCCAAATCAGTAGTTGAGGATAAAATTTAGCAGCACTTCGTGGTTTCAAAGATTGGATCCCTTTTATGTTGTTAGCCATGGTGTATTTATAGGTGAGCTTCCTTCGGGAAATGACCTGAAATCCATTTATGCAAGTTACAGATCATTCATTCTGTTAATTACGGTCATGCCACTGGCTAGCTGTAGCCAGCTGTCCGTGGCTATATTCAGTTATCATGTGCGAGCGACTCAATGGAGCAAGTGTCTTGAGTAGTTAAGCGAGTGACTTCGGTCGGTGCTCTTCGGCCGTGTCTATTTCTACCATTCGATGAGTAGATATCTGATTTGCTTGATGGCAAGGTGAAGGAACGACAGATCATAGTTCCTTAATGTGGTTGTGTCTGATTTGAGCGAGCGAGCGACGATCTTCATTAGTCTAGAGTCGACCGACTGAGACTTGCGACTTTGAGATGTGAATGTGCTCTTTTTAGGAGTTGGTATACGACCTACCGATGGGTTTCTGATTCAAGTATCGAGCGATAGGAGTTGCAATTCATGAGCAGTTGTTAAATATACGTGCGACCTTGACTCCTGTCTTGATGCGTGCGACCGAACTTTGATGTTAGATCAAGCATGCTCCGTTGTTATGAACGGCCTTACAGAATGTACGATCCTTATCTCTATTGAGTCGCATTTCTCATAGCATATCATGCCATCTTCTTCGGTCGTACTGGTCGACTTGATTTGTCTTGGGTCTTGCTCTGTGCAATTGCATCCTATCCATCGTGAGTTGTTTAAGTGCCTCAGATGACATTGCGCACGACCGACCCTGATGGTGTTCGTTTTGTATCCTTTACTCAATGTGCATATGGATTTTTTAGGGATTAACAATATGCCTTATTTTTATTTAAATAAGTTAATTTAATTGTTGTGTTTCTCACCAATCCCATTACTGACTCGTAGTTTGTTTTTCCCTTGCAAACTCGGGTGCCCGTAATTTCTACATGGGAAGCTAAGTGATCAGGTTTTAGTCTGCTATCTTTTGGATGTGTATTGGAGTTGTGGATGTTGTTTAGGACTTGGAGCTGAAGTTTAGACTTTGATGTTTCTTTTGAACATTTTTAGGAGCCTCTTATGTTAATTATCTTTGATTCCTTTGTGTACTATTTATTATCTGAAACTCATTATGTTTAATTATGGTACTGCGTTGTTGTAAACTATGATATTATCTTTTGATTTAAAATTCACGTATATTATTATTTTCTATTATTAATTGTTTTGTGTTCTCCTGCTGTGTTTAGTGTGTTATATTCCAACGACTATCCTTTTTGCCTGGGGTCGAGGGTTTGGGTCGTCACACGGTTGCTAATCCCAACCGTGGTGATAATATATTCGGTACACTAAAGTTGAATGAGCGCCCAGTTTTATATGGCTGGGTTGTAAGATGTTCTTGTTGAACCCCAATGTTTTATCTCTAGAGGACACTAATCCGACCGTGGTTCCATACATAGTCATATTAGAAATCCAAACTCCAATACGAGCCATACATTTTTAGTTGTATACCAACTATGTTGAGAAGTGAGATGCAATATTTTTGGCTATATTCCTATTTTATTTGTGATTTGATGGACATTATTATAGTATCACCGATTTTATTATAAAAAGTGATTTAGTTATCTTAAGGTAAAAACACGTGCTATGTTTATGTGTGGTCATGTCTTACGAGAGTTCCATTCTTTCAAAAAGGATTTCTAAAAGTTAAGCAAGTTGGTTACGTTGTGAGTTTTATCACTGAAAGTATTCTAGACTAATCTGGGTGATTTTGCTTAATATGTTCGAGCTAGATCGAGTATATTTTCTAGGTTGCATTAAGTATGTTTAGAGCTATAGATGAGAAGATGGAGTCGAGACGTATTGTGATGACCTAGAATTCTTGACCTTTGAAAGTCGGAACTTGACACAACTTAGGCCAAATGTCGAAGATTCAAACATTGGAATCTGCATCGCTTGGGGTAATAACACATTAGATAAAGACAAAATAACTTTTTCATTAATATCATAACAATATTACATTAGAGTATAAGAAAATATTAAAGTATAACAGATATCAGAATACAACTAAAAATACATACACAACGGGAAACATATACTTTCAGCGGTATATCTTCAGCCATAATCCACAGTCCTGCTCTAAAATGACTCCAAGTATAAATCTGCAAAACCTTATCCACCACTCTTCCCATGTGGAAAATTATGGGCACTCAGAGCTTAGGTAAAATAACAATAAACTCTTAGTCAGTCATGGGACCGGCGTGAGAAACAAAAACTGTTATCTTAAGTTCATTTTAAAGTTAGGTAAATCACAAGACCATGCCGTATGACATGGAACTAGTTTTCTCCTTATGAATAACAGTGCATAAAAACATGCAATGATTTTTAGAAAATGAAGCTACCATAAGGTCTTTCAGCACATACACCATGCAAACGCAGACTTGGGAGAGGTTTCTCCTTATGATAGCCAAACATGCTTGATGTGTGAAAATCCTCTTTTTTTTATTTATAGTGTCTAATGTGGAAATCACTTTTGCAAATAGATGTGTCAATCATAGCCGACATAGGTACAATATATTATGTCGATATATAGGTTTACATCTAAATCTGTACAAAACCATAACAGAGAATGTATTTCCGACAAATGACCAAGCTAAGTAACTTCCTTACCGATGGGAAGATCTCTATAGGATTGCCCTGAGAACAAACACAAGGTCTGTACCAACATTTCAGTGCTATTGTGAGTGGTGTTCTTCTGTAGAGGCTGCCTTCCCCTTCTCCAATGCCTGGCTTCAGGTAGGCGGTTGACCGAGTTTTTCTGTTGTTTTGTTCTGTATACTTTGATTGTGTATGTGCACGGTTTTTGCTTTAAGCGGAAATTGTTTTTGCGAGCCGTTGGAGGATGGCTGGATCCTCTTTTTGTTATATTATATTTTCCCTTCTATGAAAAAAAAGTTCTCTACCAACACAAGGCCAGGATCTCCTTACCTAGATCACACCTGAATACATCATCTCCCAGTCATTACGGACCTAAAACCGGGTGCCCACAACATCAACAACCACAAAAGTAGAAGATGCCACATAAGTAATACTTGGACTCCATACAGTGGTACACTTTTTATCTAGATCGGATATGATAACCCATAATCTTGCTGCATCTTTCCTATTTTGGCCATTTTCGGGGTGTGAGGCTTGCCGAAGTCTCGTTACAGAAAGCAACGCTTCAATAAGCCATGCTTTGATCATCAATAGCTCGTTACTTAGTACGCCACGTTGTCATTTCATAACATATAATTGATAATCACTAACCATATAACCTTTGAGCTCGTACGTCCCAACGAAGGGTGTTAAGCTAAGAGATAACTTCTCTAACACCAATAGAAATATTTTAGTAAAGATTAATTACAAATTACATAATACAATGTCAGATCTACATCCATACAAGTCTATTCTGGGTCAGAACGAAACCGAAGGCACTTTATTCCTCGTCCATAAAGGAGAGAGGCACTTGCAAATCCAGAAATTATACAAATACATCCGGACATATCACTAAATAAAAATCTCAATACTGGAGCAACCTAGTGAAGAGAAAATCAACAGGAAGTCCTTTCAATGTGAAGGTCCCCAGTCTTTAACACTATCTTCAATATCTTTAATTGTTCCATAACTTCGTGTTATTATTTGGAATGGTTTTGTTGGACCCAAATTCTAAATTCTGGTCTTTCCAAATAACAATCGCTATTTTAAAACTATATAGGAATACATGATTCACTAAGTCTCTCTTCCATGTCAATTGGTTAAAATATTCCTTTAAAACGATTCTCAAATTATCCTTTAATCCATATTCGTTTTTGTTTCTTTAAATCTCTTTACCCAGATGTACTACATCAAATCAAGGTTTCCTTTAAAACAAAACCCTTACTAGTTTAGAGATTATGTCAAAAATCGTTCATTAAAAGTTAAGAAAGGTCTCAACCTCCTCAAAATTATTTTCTTAGTTAAAAGGTCATTATCTACTATTAATCTTTGATTTCATAAATAATTATTAATTCCAAAACATAACCGAGTCTTTATCCGGGTTAAAGAATGATGTAATTTAAGTCATCGTTCACGACAACCCAAAACTAATTGATATCGAATATAAGATTTAAATAGAAAATACATCAACTTATAGTTGATGCCAATTCTCACAATCAACGAATACTATAATGGAATAACGATATAAATATCTTTCAAATTCCTTAAATAGTATACGTCCTTACTACGGTATTCCATATCAAAATTCGAATTTTATTTCTATCCAAACCTAATTTACTTAAATTTGGAAAACCTTTTCCTTAATCAAAGATTCGTCAAAACATATCTTTTAAACAACAATTAATCTTATCCAAGGCTCCTTTAAAAAAATACATATTTCAAAAATTTATTCCATAAATTTCTCATTAAACATATCTTTAAATCAAAGATAGTTAAGCCTCAAAATCTTAATAATCATTCGTAATTAAGATTCATTAGTCCATTGTCCCTTTATTTTCCTTTTTAAAACTCATCTCCAAATTAAGATCATTAAGCATTTTTCGTCATTAGCCTTTTAAATGATCACAATCCATTTTCAAATTCCAAATCCTAGATCTTGGATTAAAGGGTGATGTAATTTAAAACACCATTCACGACAAACCCAAACTCAAATTGAAATTAAACTTAAGATTTGAATAACATTTATACCAGCTTATATCCAATACCAATCCTCATAATCAACTAATACTATAAGTGGAATAACAATGTGAATACCTTTCAAATTCCCCGAATAGTATAATTTGAACTACGGGTTCTAATATCGAATATCAGAAAATTATTTCCATTTAATTTTCAAAATCCAAAACTAATTGATCTTGAGTATAAGAATTAAACAGAAATTGTATTAGCCTATATTTAATATCAATTTCCGTATTCAACACATACTATAATGGAATATGGTATAATTACCTTTCAAATATCATGAATAATATAAGTTTCATCTATGGAATTTAATACCAATTATATGGAGATTATTTCATTTTATTCCAAATAAAACCTTTATTTGAATACTCTTTAAATATTTAAGTAAACTCAATCTGCTAATGATCAAATCTTGTTTAAACATCTAAAAACTTCCAAAACATTTTATTAACCATTTAAAAATGATTATTTCATCCCTAAATGAAAATAAATAGGTTTAAAACTTCTAAATAAATCATTATTAGAAAATGTTGTAAAAGCATTACAAACAGGCTTATATTAGCTAGTTTAATTAAAACAACTTTTAAATTATCGAAAACTTCACTTTATCAACCCAAATCACTTTTAAATGATTTATAACGATTTTATAAAAAAATTGTATTTTTATCTATTCAAAAATAGTCATTTACCGTTATGGTCAATGAACTGCACTAATAGCGACCTTTTCAAAAATAATTTTACACATAACTCGAAATCTATACATCTAAATTTGAAAGAAAAAAATTCCATTTGAAAACTATCATCCTTTGGAAGAAAATGTTTTTTGTTTCAAAGAAATCTGATTTATATTGCTCCTATTACAAACATTTGAAGTTTATAGTCGAAATACCGCAGCGCGACTAGTCCTATTCAGGCCATATTTTTATTTTAATTCAATATCCATCCAATTTACTTAAAATATGATTATAAACTTTATAAAACATATTTAAACCAATTTGAAAACAATATTTTAGATTTTAACCTTAAAATTCAAATATTCATATTAAATGAATATTATATTACTATTTTATTATTAAAATAATATTATTTTTCAAAATTTATCGTTTTGAACCCAAACTTTCCTGAAATAAAGTTAAATATAATCTAAGATAATTGGAACAACCAATTTGAATTTTCCTCATCATTTATATTTCAAGCACAACTTCACTTTCTGAAATTACTATTCAAAATTGATTTTAAATTTGAACATGCCATATATACTTGAAATCTTTTTTAAATAAATTTACGTCTTTACGAAAATTATTCATAATTATTTTAATTTTATTTTCGAACCATTTCGAGTACAAAATTTCAAATTTTATTTTTTATCTCTTTATTTAATTGAATATAATATTCAATTATATTATTTAAATGAACTAGGACTTAACCAATACCCATATCCTTCCACATATGTGTGTGTAGTGAACATATCATCACTATTAACCATTAAAATAATATTTTCTACATTTATAACATCCATTCACACATAACGTATATATGCATATATATAGTGTATGTATATATGCATATCATGACATCTGAACATAAAGTATAAGTGTAATTTTACTTCCATCAAAAAATCATAAGCATACACAATAGTTATACATATATTTAACAACCATATGTATATAATTAGGGTTTCTTACTTATATACATGTTTATGTTTATGAATTTGGATTTCATACTAATATATTTATTTAAAATCGAGTTTCTCACCTTTGGGTTCCACTCCACCAAACTTTGACTGAACCGTCGGGAAACATAACCACATCTCTCACTATTTTCTCTCTTTACCTAAATATACATACATATATATATATATATATATTCTTTTTTTATTTTTTTAATAAAGAAGGAGGAGGCCGAGCTAAGGGGTGGTGGTGTTATGGCTGTGGCTGTGGCTTATGGGGATAAGGAGGCTGAGAGGATGGGATGGTGGTGGACTTAGGGCGCAAGGAGGAGCGGTGGCTATCGGGTAGGTCCATGAGCAAGGGGGTGCTGGGGGTTGGTGGGCCGTGAGAAAGGGGGTTGGTAGCCCATGAGCAAGCGGAGGGAGAGGAGGTGTGGGTGGTGGAGGAGGAAGGAGAGGAGTAGTCGTATTTAAGAGAAGAAGGTAATGGCTAATGGAAGCCAAAAGGAGGGAAGGAAGGAGGAAGAAAATGGCTATGGAAACCATTAAGGAAGGGAGGAGAAGCTTAGGAAAATGAATGGAATGGAAGGGATTTAAGTTCCTTCTTGTAGAAGAGAGGAGGGGACTAAGTGCAAAATGACAAGGCAAAACCTTGGGCTAGTTTTCTATAACCATGTGTGTAACAACCTACATTTTACGTATCGGAGGATCATAAAATATTTTTATTTTATTCCCTGAGGGTTGGATCATTCGCATGTTGTTTATGGGGATGTGATACATGTCCATAATTTTTACCAATTTTGTTTGTGACCATTTTACCCCTGTCAGTTTTGTACATGCTATAACTTTTGACTCGGATTGATTCAGGTGCTGAGATTGGTTTCATTGGAGAGGAAATTTCCATTCCATAAAGTGATCATATTAAAGTATTAGCCCAGTGGTTTGGGAGGAGTCACTGTTTTAAGGTTTTACAGTTGGTTGTTCAGGTTTTTAAAGCCATAATGGGCTGATTTGGAGAGGCCCATTAGTGGGTAGTTGGAAGGCTATAAATAGGGGGTAAGAGGCATGGAGAATACTTTACTTTCTCCATTCTCCCATTTGGAAGAGCTAGTGATCCTTCATTCCTCCATCTTCTATACCTTTCCACAATTAAAGCTGAGACAATCAAAGATCTACATTGTTTGAAGTTAGATCTACGCGGTAACACCCCAAAATTTTAACAACACTTAAGAAGACAAATTAAAGAATAATTAATTTAATATTCATAATTAAGGGAAACAGAGTATGAAATTGCATCCGTCTCGAAATTCTGGTCAAAATAGACACCTTGTTTGCGTAAAACGGACATATGAAGAAGTTATAAGGGTTTGAAGTTTGTATATGTGCAAGAAGTGTATATATATAGGGTCCAGAAAATCAAAATCAATTCAAAATTCGAAAATCTGGGAAAGCGGGTGTTTACCCGCCCCGGTATGTCAACCCCTTGGAGGGGGTGTCGGTCCCTGGGTCGATACCTCAAGGGGGGTCGACCCCCCTACGGCAGGCTAGGCAGATTAAGGCTTTAGAAGTTCAACTGTATATATGGACTCATTTATCTTGTTTTTGCAAGCCAAAAATAATGGAGAACTAGATGTTGCCTCTGCCCAGATTTTTCTTCTTCTGCAATCAAGTTAATCAGTTAGAGTTAGAGATCTGTGATTCAAACATCTACAATCTATATTCTATTTTCTAGATTGAAACATTGTGAGTTTAAATTACTTTTAGGTCTAATTACTTTTAGATCTAAATTATTAAAAGTAAAACATGATATGACTATAATTTGGATCTATGCCTACGACTGCTTGAATCATATCAGATCTATTATAACTTGTTTATCCTAGTTATTCTGACATGACTATGACTTAGATCTAAACCTTCACCTAATTATCATGTTAGATCTGCCATTGTTTCACTGTTTAGATCACCTCATACTTATCATGTTATGTTTAAATTGGATCTGTTATTAGTTGGACATCTAAATCATTGTTTAGATCACATCATTGCTATCCCTATTATGCTAGAATCAGTGCTATTATCACATGTTCATCCTATATGCTTTTCTTGCCATTATTCCACTATATGTTTATGCCATTACATGTCTCCCTTGTTAGTATAATCATCTCTGTCCTTTTCCCTCTATCTTTTACCTTTTATTTTTATGTAGCATGGCTACCTTCGAGCTTAGGCATGCCACTGAAATATGCAAATGCAATAGATTGGGAACGAGGGGAAAACGTTGAATTAGGGCATAAACTTGAAATTGGGAATTTGGGCATAACTTGAATAAAATGTAATAACATGAATTTGAGCAAATGGTTCATTAAGAACATGACTTGAGAACAAGGGGCATGAAACCTATAACGACATAGGAATAATTGGGTAATAATTGAAATGCCTAGGACTACAGTAATTAGAAACTGTAACCGCGTTTAGGCACGAGGTTAGATTACACTTGTGGTGGAAGTTTTCCCGGAACCGACCGACATATCCAGCGACCACAAGTGGTGAATCTAATGTGAGGGGTCCAGGTGCACAAACACGAGACGTGCTAAGACACGAGGATAAGCCCGACTTGTGGAAGAAGTCTGCCCAGAACCGACCGGCATATCCAGCATCCACAAGTGATAGGCTTAATGTGGGAGGTCTAGCACATTATAACCATAAATGAATATGGCAATAAAGTTGACTACTCAACCTAGTTAACTCCGTAGGGATTGTATGAACATGTTAAACTGAATAGGGGTTAAGTAAACTTGTTTGAAACAGTGGGTGGATTAAGTAAATATAGGTTGGGTAGGTAATATTTAGTGGAAATTTGTCACAAGTGCTTCTAAACCCCTCTTAATTATTTTGGAGGACATGGCTTTCGAATAATTAGTTTGCAGGACAAAAACATCACTTCTCCTCTTTTGCTATTATCCAGCTGAAAACCTTTCATCCCAAATCATGAAAAATGGCTTCCATTTCAATCCCTACCGAATCGCTCCTACCCAATTTGTTTCCTACTTCTACCCAAAACCAAATCACCATCTAATTTCTAGCTATCGCCATCGCAAGTCCTCTAACAACCTGAAGTCTCACACCAAATTGAAGACCAGGGAGCATCCACTCGGCTTCTCCACGATCTGGGAAAAATCAGCTATTTTAGGTAAGTATTTCTCACGGTTAGGCTTTGTTCAAGTTTTTCGACATTTATCTTAAACTAGCATAAAATAGTAGTTTGTTTGTTATTGTTTAAACTGAATATCATAGTGACTGTCTTTGCCTACTGTTGTTGTGTTATCTTTTTATGGCCTTGCCCTGTAGTGGTAACCATCAGCTTGCTGCCTCTTACTACTGCCATGTCTTGAGTACTTTGCCATGTTACTTAGTTGCTGTATTCGTATTTCCTTGACCTTGTTTTATGGCCAGCCATGTGTTGCCGTGCATTGTTGCATACTTGTTTTGTATTGCCATGTTTTATCGTTTGTATCTTTGTGTATTATCTTGTTTTGTTATTATCTTGTGTGAAAAGATAAATACTTTTAGCTTTTAGATAACTTATGCTTTATCATACAAAAAGATATACAAATTAGCTTTTTTTACTGAAATGATAAATTAAATTACGTTTTAACAGTATTAATTTTTGTATTAGGAAATAAATAGACAAAAAGATATAAGGAATTCATTTTTTTGTGAAGTTCTTAGATATAAGGAATGTTTTAACAGTATTATTTTTTGATTACTTGCTTATTAGTTCCAATTAATTTCTTGATAATTTGGTGCATTATGATCCTTGGTTCAGCTTTCTTACATCAGCACAGTTCATAACTGTTAATATTTGATCATACAAAAAGATATATACAAAAAGATACGCAATTCATATACAAAAAGATTATGTTCTTACTAAACAAACACCTTTTACATATGTATGCATACCATCTAACCAACCTAATTACTATTGGACAATTCATTTCATAATTTCCATGGAAAATAAACACTTCAGGGCTACATTTTTATCAGAAAAAAGATAAACAATTTAACTTTTTCTCAGAAAATCATATAACCAGAAAAAGGATAAACAGTTTTTTCTTTTTCCCAAAAACAATTTAATTTTATTCTTTTTAACAGAAAATCATGTAAGGCCTATATATACAACCTTGGTAAAACACATTGCCCTTCTATTGGTTATAAAAACAAACTAATACTTATATATATATATATCCTTTTGTATATGAATGGTGTATCTTTTTGTATATGAATTGTGTACCTTTTTGTATATATCTTTTTGTAATGATGACTTGCATGCTAAATGGTTATGCTATGAGAGTTTTGAGATGTAATTGCTTCTTCTAAATCTCAAAATGTGATGCAATTTGATTCAATCTGCTATGCTAAGGAATTTTGCTAAATCCCAATCTCAATCTAATGCTATTTCAATTTGTAAGTATTTGCTTCTACAAAATCGCAGTTTCAATCTGATGCAACTACTATGGTGGAATCTGTTTTTACGTGTACTACGAAAATTGTGATGTGGTTATTGAAGTGAAACTTCTGTGAATAATCCGAATGTGCATATAAGATTTACTATTTGATGTTGTAACTTCTGAGAAGCAAGTGAAATGGTTTTTCTGTTGATACTATAATTACTGTGATAAAAAATGATGGAGTTCTTGTCAGATTTATTGTTGTGAAGCTATGGAAGCTACTGTAATGGAATTCATTTTGAAATTACTGTGAAGCTACTATTTATGTTAAAATTACTGTTTGGAGTGATATGATTGTTCATGTTGAAATTACTGTTTGATGTTGAAGCTACTGTGATCCTTTAAGTAGGGACGTTGAAGTAATGAATTCGTTTCTGATGTCTACCTTTGGGTATGATGCAAGTGGTGATTTCTAGTATTTTTGAAGTGTTGAAATTCTCTGCTCTACAAGTATGTTGCTGATATAAAGACATAGAGCAGTTATGAAGAGAGTTAATTCATTTTTTGTGTAATTTTTGTTATATGCATTGTGTTCGTTAGCCTTATCTTTTTTGCAGTTCTTCTTTAGTGAAATTCTTAGATATAAGAATGTTTTAACAACATTAATTTTTGATTACTTGATTATTCGTTCCAGTTAATTTCTTAATAATTTTTGCACCATGATCCTTGGCTCAATTTTCTTACATCAACACAATTCATAACTGTCAATATTTAATCATGCAAAAAGATATACAAAAATATATATACAAAAAGGTACACAATTCATATACAAAAAGATTATGTGCTTACTAAACAAGCACCTTTTACATATGTAAGCATACCATCTAACCAACCTCATTACTACTGGACCATTCATTTCATAAATTACATGGCAAATAAACACTACAGGGCGCCATTTTTATCAAAAAAAAAAAAAAAAGATAAATTGTTTTATCTTTTTCTTAGAAAATCATATAACTTATACTTTTAACAGAAAAATGATAAACAATTTTATGTTTTTCTCAGAAAATCTTTTAATTTTGTTCTTTGTAACAGAAAATCCAATAAGGCCTATGTATGCAACCTTGACAAAAAATATTGCCCTTCTATTGGTTATAAAAACAAAACCAATACTTATATATATATCATTTTATATATCTTTTTATTTATACAAAATGCTATATATCTTTTTGTATATGAATTGTGTATCTTTTTCTGTATGAATTGTGTACTTTTTGTATATGGATTGTGTATTTTTTTCATATATCTTTTTGTATATGAATTGTGTATATTTTTGTATGTATCATTTTGTAATGATGACTTGCATGCTAAATGGTTATGCTGTGAGAGTTATGAGATGTAATTGCTTCTTCTAAATCTCAATATGTGATGCAATTTGATTCAATCTGCTATGCTTAGACATTTTGCTAAATCCCAATCTCAATCTAATGCTGTTTCAATCTGTTAGTATTTGCTTCTACTAAATCTCAATTTTAATCTGAAGCAACTGCTATGGTGGTATCTGTTTTTACGTGTACTGTGAAAATTCTGATGTCGTTATTGAAGTGCAACTTCTATGAATAATCCTTATGTGCATATAAGATTTACTGTTTGATGTTGTAACTTCCGAGAAGCAAGTGAAATGGTTTTTCTATTGATACTATAATTACTATCATAAAAATGATGGAGTTCCTGTCAGATCTATTGTTATGAAGCTATGGAAGCTGCTATAATGGAATTCATTTTGAAATTACTGTGAAGCTACTGTTGACGTTGAAGTTATTGTTTGGAGTGATATGATTGTTCAGGGTTATCCTTTAAGTGGGGACGTTGATGTAATGAATTCGTTTCTAATGTCTGCCATTAGGTATGATGCAAGTGGTGGTTTTTGGTATTTTTGAAGTGTTGAAATTCTCTGCTCTACAAGTATGTTGCTGATCTGAAGACATATAGTAGTTATGAAGAGAGTTAATTATGTTTTGTGTATTTTTTGCTATATGCATTGTGTTCGTTAGCCTTACCTTTTTTGCAGTTTTTCTTTAGTGAAATTCTTAGATATGAGGAATGTTTTAACAACATTAATTTTTTGATTACTTGCTTATTGGTTCCAGTTAATTTCTTGATAATTTTTGCACCATGATCCTTGGCTCAATTTTCTTACATCAACACAATTCATAACTATCAATATTTAATCATACAAAAAGATATACAAAAGGATATATACAAAAAGATACACAATTAATATACAAAAGGAATATTTGCATACTAAACAAGCACCTTTTACATATGTAAGCATACCATCTAACCAACCTCATTACTACTGGGCCATTCATTTCATAAATTCCATGGCAAATAAACACTTCAGGGTGCCATTTTTATCAGAAAAAAGATAAATGGTTTTATCTTTTTCTCAAAAAATCTTATAACTTATACTTTTAACAGAAAAAAGATAAACGATTTTATCTTTTTCTCAGAAAACCATTTAATTTTATTCTTTTTAACAGAAAATCCTATACGGCCAATGAATGCAACCTTGACAAAACACATTGCCCTTCTATTGGTTATAAAAACAAAACCAATACCTATATATACATATATATATCATTTTATAAATTTTTTATATATACGAAATGCTATATATCTTTTAGTATATTAATTATGTATCTTTTTGTATATGAATTGTGTATTTTTTTTATATATCTTTTTTATATGAATTATGTATCTTTTAGTATACATATTTTTGTAATGATGACTTGCATGCAAAATGGTTATGCTGATATTGTAATGTACCAAACTAATAGGATTGTAAAACTTAAGTACTATGTCAAAAAATGGTTATGAATAAAACTTATGTACTATATCTTTTATAGAAAAGGAAGAATAGATTGCAATAATTATCTAAATCATACTGTCATACTTGAACCTTTTTTATACTGTGTACTACAATACAAGATAAAATGTGAACAATGCAGAAACTGTAGCAAAAGTGCTCATGTATATATTATCTTTCTTATCTTTTTAGTAAAAGATAATTGCTTTTATCTTTCTGGTATAAAAGACAAGCGTAAATTATTTTATTAATCAACATGAGAATTACAATAAGTAAGAGCATACGAATATGTACATTACAACAAACCTAAGCTAAAGATTAACAAACACTCTCTAAACAAATCCATTAACAGTAAAAACAAAATGTACTAAAATGATAAAATTTTCACAGTAGCATAAATTCCCTATTGTAATATCTTCATTAATCGGCAAAATGCTCAAAACCATGAAGTATAACTTTCATGAAAATTAAATTCCTTACAGCTTTTAGCATAAATTCCGCAGCAAAAGTCCACTTCTCAGCAACATAAATTTCACAAGAATTCACCAAAACTCACTAGCTTCAGAAAACAGGTGTTCCTGTATGAACATGAGTTACTGCTGCCAACTATACATAACAGTATATCATCTAGATGTATTAATAAAAGCACTTCATTGAAAAACCAAATCGCTAGCTTTAGAAAACTAAATAGATTGTTTGTATATCGTTATTCAAGTTTAGGTGAGACAATTTGATTTCTTCAACAAATAATCAAAGTCAGCTACACAATTTGACATGATTTTAGTTTTGTAGACAAATCGATTGTAAAAAACCTAATTTTGATTTTTGTTTGAAGCTTTGAATGTGAGTAGCGATAGAGATTTTTCGGTCGATAATGATTCATGAAATTTTGGCCTGGAAAATAATTATTTGAAACGCGTGTCCCTAAAATTAATTAACTGGGGGAAGTAAGCCCTTATTGTAAAATGCCCACAAACTTAACCTATTGAGGGTTATGTAATTAAAGACACTGTTAGGTAAGCATAACCAATGGAAACGTTGGGGTTATGTAATTAAAGACACTGTTAGGTAAGCATAACCTATGGAAATCCTAGTGGGGATGCAAGACAAAGGGGAGATCTTGCATCATCTTGTGTGTGGGACTCGTTTCAGTAAATAACCCATATAACGGAATCACACGAGTACTTCGCCCTAGGTTGGAGTCAGGGCACGCTTACTAGGCTAATTGTAAGAGATCCAAACGTGGAGGACGGTGTGGGCGGCGCAAACCGACCAGGGTATTGTGCGTGCATGGTCCAGGGAAAGAGGGATAAGACGACTGTGACACCTATAAATGGTTGTGCATATCACAAGAATGGAGGGTTGTCACTTTAGGAAGTGATACATCCTATAGTGGGATCGGCACAGGGTATCTATAGAGTGGGGAGCCGATGGATTAGGGTAGTAGTTAGGGTATCTATCTATACTCTGGCAAGTTTAAAGCCTGTCGTTGGGCCGCCTGTTGATTTTATGGGGTTAAAACCACTCAGCAGAAAATAGCCTAAGTCTACCACCTTATAGTTGTTGGGATCATCTCATTTTGGTTATCAGTGCAGATAAATCATTAGAGAAGCACAGTACACTCTATCTTTTTTACCTTGTCATATCGGCCTTTTATGATGTTATCTTTCTTATCCACTTTATATGCATGTCATGAAACTTTTACTTATTTACTTGCTAAAAGTAACTGGACTCGCCAGACTTTATGTCTGTCCCTTTTTGTTTCCTTTTCTTTCTTCCATTCCCTCCCTCCCTCCCTCAGGTTCTCGAGGAGGGAATACTCAAGTTTGATCGGGATTCTTCTTAGCTTTACTTGGAGCTGCTTAGATGTATTGCTCAAGCTCCTATCTTTGCTACCATGGCTATGTTTTTTTGGGGATTATGCTTCTCTTATTTTGTACTCTGATACTGTAAGTGCAAGACATAAGTTTTATTTATGTACCGGGTTTATGTAAATTTCAGACATATGATGTTTTGAACCATGATGCTTTATGACTAATAAAGTTTATAATTTCGCTGCAATTTTTATATCTGTCTTGTAATGTTTCTGTTTCTGTTTACTTATAAAACTTCACAAAACTGAATGCATTCTCTTAATGAGTGACATTAACGGACGTAGGGTGTCACACTTGGTATCAGAGCTTAAGGTTAACAGATTAGATAAAAAAAATTGAAAATTATTTTCAAAAAGGTTTTAAAAGAAAGCATTTTCAAAAAGAAAAGTCTATTTTGAAAAACATATTCTCCAAAGCCATATGTAATATCTTTCGATCCTTTGTATGAATCTCTTTCCTTTTCTTTTTTGCATGTCTGGGGAACCTAATATTCCTAAAGGCGTTACGATACCAGGTTGGTTTCATAGGTATCTTGAGGCCATGACGCCTGCCGAAGGCCAAGGAAACGCTCCTCCGCTAGCTGCACCTGTAATTCCTCCTCCTCCTCCGCGAGCAGATAATTTCTCAAAGATCTACAAAGAGTTTCGTGCTATGGGCGGAAAGACATTCAATGTAACTGAGACATTCGTCGAAGCAAGAGATTGGCTCAAAGAAATGGAGCATCTGTTTGTAATTTTTGATATGGACGGTCGTAGGAAGATTCACCTAGCCTCCTGGCTACTGAAAGATGAAGCTTCGTTCTGGTGGGAAGTGACGCAAGCAGGGAATCCAATGGAAACTTGGGATGATTTTAGACAGTTCTGAAATGAAGTTTCTTTCTTAAGCCGAAAAAAGCATGCAAATGGAAAGGTTCTTGGCACTCAAACAAGGAAACATGACTGTTAAAGAATATGTTAACAAATTCAACTAGCTAGTAAGGTTTGGATTGGAATTGGTGGATACACTCCATGAGAAAGCTTTGTGTTTTGTCATAGGGCTGAATGAACCCCTCCATGGGTTAGCTACGTCCCATATTCCAATGGGAGCAGCTTTTGAAAAGCTTGTTGATATGGCCTTGATGCATGAGGAAGACAAAAGCGACAAGAAGGAGGTTAAGGTTGAGGACACACAAAACAAGAAAATATGAGCGAAGAAAGGATAGCAACAACAGCAACAGAAGAAGGGCGGAAAGAATGACAAGGCTAAGGATAAGAGGAAGTGTCACAATTGCGAGCGAGAGGGTCATTTGGTTAAAGACTGCAAAAGAAGGAAGAATGCTCGCTTTAGTTATGGAGATGTCGGAAATTATTCTAAGGAGTTCCCGAAGAAGCAAGGACAAAGTCAATGGAAAAGAGCTTCTGAAGGGCAGGTGCATTCTCTCGCGATCAGTGCTGCAGATCGAGGTAGGAAAGTTTCCGTGGAAGGTTCGATTTCTCTTTTCAATCATTCTGTTAGAACTCTTTTTGATTCTGGTGCATCACATTCATTTATATCTAATTCTGTGGTTGAATCTCTGCACCTAAATACTACTATTGTAGTAGATCCTGTAGTTGTCTCAAACCCCATTGGTAGTTCGGCTCATTTGTCCATGATTTTTCGAGGTTTGAGAATATCTGTGTTAGGCGTCGAGTTTGAGTGCGAAGCGTATGTGCTCAGTTTTATGGGCTATGGTTTGATTCTAGGGATGGACTGGCTAACTATATGGTGACATTATGGATTGTGAGAGGAGGGTCATTAGACTTCTGACTTGCCACGGGAGGACCCTGGAGATTTCTTGGGACCCGCAAGGGTCTGTCATGCTTAATTTCCTAAAGTCACTTGATGCATCTATCGATGATCTTCGATCTATAGAAGTAGTGTGACTTTCCTGATGTTTTTGAGGAGGTTCAGGGCTTACCTCCGAGCCACGAGATCAAATTCCGTATATATTTGGTGGACAATGCAAAGCTAGTTGCATTGCATGTGCGCCACATGGCTCTAAGAGAAAGGAGGGAGCTTAGCAAGCAAGTAGGGGAGATACTTGAGAAAGGGTTTATTAGGCGAAGTATTTATGAATGGGGTGCTCTAGTGGTATTCGTAACTAATGCGGATGGTTCACTTCGCTTATGTATAGACTATAGAAAGCTGAGTAAACACACAAAGAAGGACAGGCACCCACTCCCAAGGATAGATGATCTGTTTGACCAGCTTGTTGGGGGCATCAATACTCTCTTAGTTAGACTTGGCCACGAGGTTTCATCAGTTGAGGGTGGCTGAGGACAGTATAGACAAGACTTCTTTTAGTACTCCAGATGTTTTCTTTAAATGGCTAGTTATGCCCTTTGGGTTGACGAATGCACCCGCCTATTTTGTTGATCTGATGAGTAGGGTGTCTCGGGAGTTTCTAAATAAATTTGTTGTGGCCTTTGTTGACGATATCTTAATCTTCTCAAAAAGCGAGGAAGAGCATGCCCAACATTTGATAGAAGTTTTGAAAACTCTTTGTGCACATCAGCTTAAGGTAAAGTTCTCCAAATGCCATTTTTGTAGGAAAGAGGTGAGATTTCTAGGGCATGTGGTTTCTAAAGAAGGGATAGTAGTGGATCCTGCAAAGGTGGTTATAGTTCAAGATTGGCAAGTTCCTAAGAATGCAACGGAGGTGAGAAGCTTTCTTGGATTGGCAGGCTAATATAGGAAGTTCATTAAGGACTTCGCAAAGATATCAGCCCCACTCACCAGGCTGACGAAGAAGATTCTAACATTTTCATGGTATATGGATTGTGATATTGCTTTCCAACGATTGAAGAGGGCTCTGACAATAGCCCTCGTCTTGACCTTGCCCGATGGAAGCAAAGTGTTTACAGTATACACGAATGCATGCGATACAGGGCTTGGTGCGATTCTGATGCAAGAGGGAAAGGTGGTACATTATGGGGGTAGTCAACTAAGGGGATCATAAGAAGAACTACCCTACTCATGATTTAGAACTAGCTTCCATAGTATTCACGCTTAAGACTTGGCATCATTATTTGCTTGGAGAGAAGTTCGAGTTGTACATGAATCACAAATCTCTCAAGTACTTATTCTTGCAGAAGGATCTTAATTTAAGGCAACAAGGGTGGATGGAGTTCCTAGCTTCTTATGATTTCGAGATTGCTTATACCCCTGCAAGTTAAATGCGGTGGCAGATGCACTGAGTAGGCAGAGGATGGCCTTAAGTCCTCTATTTGTGTAGACGAAAAGCTTGGAGTTTATATCGACTTTTGACTTTAGACCCTCCACCGAGATTTTGCCTGGTTTATTTGCATCATTAGAGATACGACCTACTCTTATGGCTCAGATAGGAGCTTCACAGCGAGAGGATCCATAGATTTTAGACATCTTGGATAGGCACTGTAACACCCCACCTCTGCTAGGGTCACTCACAAAGGGAATGCCCAAGTTTTGGAGAGGTATTATCTAGTAAGCAGGCACAGAGATAACACAAGACAGAACATAGATAAAATAGAGTATATAAAGCAGCGGATATAAACTTTAAAACCAAATCTCATTACTGAAAAATAGAGTCAAAACCTCTTACATCAAAATGCCAAGTCATTATTTCATTACATCAAGTTCTAAAGAAACAATGTACTTAAAACAACATAAGTAAAATATTATTCCCCAGAAAGTGCATGAGTGCAGCCATAGCATAGCTCAAGACCAAACCGTACATTAGCTGTCAGAAAGCAAGCAAAGTCCAAGCTAAGAGCTAGAGTTTCCTCCCTGAGAACCTGGGGGGGGGGGGGGGGGAACGAAAGACAAAGAGGCGAAAGAAAACGGGTCAGTCAAAAAGACTGGTAAGCCCTAGTGACTATCAGCATAGAAACTAGTAAAGTTAACAAGACATGAACAAACTGGAATTAAACATAGGAATGATGATGAATCTGACATGATAACTAAGCTAACAAGATAACTCAAGTCTAACATTGCATATTCAAGGTTCGCCATACCAACTATACTGGTATACTATTCCCGTGTCAACTATAAATCAAGAAATAATCCCTTGGCCCAATATCGTGAAGTGACCCAATTCGGGGTCCAACGGTATGATCTAATCGATCGGCTCCCTACAAGTCTAGCTCGTCGTGTGTCTGTGTCATACTGCCCTATCACGAATGTAGTCACATGTGCTAGGTCCACCATAGGGTGTATCAAGCCCTAGGGTGCCAACCACCGACACGAATCAAGAATGCACAGATAATCCTACTGATGCCCAATGCCTGCCTTTTCAACTCCGGACTAAGTGCACGACCCTAGTCCGCCTGAACCTACAATGGCGCACCAACACAGCCGTCGTTCTGGTCACTTACAATCAGCCCAGCAATCGTGCCCCACCCTGCCTAGTCCCAGGGTACCGTGACACATCTAGTGGGTTACTGCTGAAAAGGACCGCGTAACTAGGGTTTCGTTCAGCAGGTTAAGTTGTCATTTAAAATCGAGACTTGACCCCATCTACGTGTCATGTCAAATTGACTAAGTGTGTCGTTCTAGTTCAAGACTTAGTCCTACGAATCATGTGTCAGGTTGGTTAAGTGTGTTCAAGCGGTCCATGACTTAACCCTATCAAATCAACGTGTCAAATTGGTTAAGTATATTCAAGTGGTCCATGACTTAACCCTATCCAGTGGGATTAATTTACTTAATGCACCCCTAACCTCTCACATTAGACTTGGTTATGGTTACTAGATGTGCCGGGAGGGTCCGGGCAGTTTTACACCATAACATAGTCTAACCTCGGGTTCCGAGTGCGATATGACCAACTACTCACATTGGGTCCTATTGTTTGCAGTTACTGGATTCGTCGGGCGGTTCCGAGCAGATTTATACTGCAAACTCAACCCAATCTCGAGTTGGCCACGTTCAAGTTATCTAAGTGTCATGTCCCAAATTCATATTTTCAAGTATAATTTCATGTCAAGTTCATGTTCCTATCAAAGCTCAAGTTATAACAATATTCATGTTTTCAAGTTCATACTAAATTCAGTTTTTCCTAAACTACCCAAATCGCATCCCCAATGCTCGTGAATTCGAATCAAGGCAATAGATGTAACTAGGAATAACATAACAAGGATGGATATAAAGTGGCAAAGGTGATTTCAAGGCAAGCATGGTGTAACTTGAGATATGATCATAACATCACTGGCATATGAAATAGGGTGATTAACATAGCAATAGATGACATAAGATGATAATCCTAAACTTGTGACTAGCAATAGTTTCAACATCACAACATCACAGGCATGTTAAAATAATGGACATGATAGGGTTTGGGTTATGACATGAACAGGTCCCTAAATCAAGTTCTTATCAGTATTCCACAAAACAAGGTTCAATATGAACGGTACTAGGTTCAAGGTGAATAGATCTAGGGTGAACAAGAGTAGATCTAAAATAATAGATCAAAAAGGAATAGTCATAGATCAAAGATATACAAGAATAGGTCTCAAGTAGTTATCATGTTTATGTTCAACTTCAATTTACACATGTCCATATTAAGTTTAGAGTTTAGATCTAAGAGTAACTGGGGCTTACGGATCGTGGTTTTTGAGAACTAAGAACATAAATTGTCGTAGGATCGTTGTTGAGATGTTGATCTATTCCCTTGAATTGTTGTAGAAACGTTGGCCTTCGATTTTTTTTGATCTAGTTTGAATGTTTAAGCTTCAAGTTGGAGGCGGCAGCCATGGTTCAAGAGGAGACTTAGCAGCATAATGGTGTTAGAAAGATTTGTTGTGGATTAGCCTAGGTCTTAGGGTGTTTTTATAGTTGCAACAACTAGTTTAGGCCATAGGATAAACCCTAGAATCGATCTGAACCGCCAAAAATCGTCACAGGCCAACAGAACAGACCCAAAGGAGCAAGCAGGTGCACCAGGCCAACCTGGCCCGACCAGGGAGGTCGACCCCCAGGTCGACACCCAGGTCGAGTCCCCAGTCGACCTGGTCCTGGGGGGTCGACTCCCCAGTTGACTCCCAAGTCGCCCTGGGGCTGGGCGGGAAATTTTCCCGCCCAGTCTGTTTGGGGCTAAATTCGAAATTTGAAAATCTGTTTTCATTTTCTGATTTTTCGTGAAACTTCTAGAGGCCATATCTCGGTCATACGGATTCCGATTTACGAAATTTCGGACTCGTTTTCATGTAGAATTCCGAGACGAACGCAATGGCTTAATCCGTTTCCCTTGATACTTATTTTAAAATTTAATTCTGCCTAGATTTATGGTTATAACACGTTATCAAAATACGGGTTGTTACATTCTCCCCTCCTTAAAGGATTTCGTCCCCGAAATCTCTAAGTTAGGAAGAACGTATCCTACCATCCATCATCCATCTAATCAAAACATCATCCACAAGCAAACATTGTCCTTAAGAGATTTCTAATGCTGTATGAACCTATGCAGAGAGTGTGTGTATATGTTCCTTATCTAGTGCAAATGATCAGGCCTGATTGATCTTTCTAATGCAAAGTATGTTTAGTGTCATGAATCCAACATATATGCAAATAATCCTAGTCATGTAAGCACTATATGTGTGCACAAACATTCATCCATACACAACATTCATATGATAACACATTCAATTTCATCCATAAATAAGTATAAACACTCATGCATATGCAATATGAAAATGTGTCTGAGCCGATCTAGTGCCTAATGTGTGTTATCCAACCACGAGCAATCACTTGCAACCACTTGCAACCATTCGCAAACATCAAGCATAACATGTTTCAAATACATGTTTACATTCATAGGATTCTACTTAAGGTTCTCAAGACAGGATCGAAAGGATATACAAGATAAAATAGAGTATATAGGGAAAAGAAGTTAAAGATGTACCCCTAGAAGGTCCTTCTTGCGGGGCTTGCCCTTGCTTCTTAGGGCAGTTCTTGCTGATGTGTCCAGTTTCACTGCATCGAAAACATGCTCCTATCTTCATCTTCTTCTTCCTACAATCCTGGACTATATGCCCGTCAATACCACAGAAGTTGCATTTTCTTTTCTCACGTGACTTGTCATTCTTGTTGTTGCTGTTCTTTCCTCCTTTCTCGGAGTCTACCTTCCTGTCTTGAGACTCATTCGCCTTGACCTTCTTCTTGCCATTCTCGTCTTCTTCATGAAGTAGGGCCATATTCACCAAGCTTTCAAAGGTCGCTCCCATGGGTACATGAGTCATGGCCATAGTGTGGAGTGGCTCGCTCAATCCTCGAGCAAAGCGTAGAACCTTCTTCTCAGTCGTGTTGACTAAGTCCAAACCAAACCGGGCAAGCTGATTAAACTTATTCACGTATTCCCTAACTGACATGTCCCCTTGCTTGAGTGCCAAGAACTTCTCCATCTGAAGGCTCGCTTCTGCGGATGATAAAAACTTAAGCCCAAATCTCTCTCTAAAGTCTGCCCAAGTCTCAATTGGCCTGGTAGCGTTGGTGACTTCCCACCAAAATGAAGCTTCCTCTTTCAATAATCATGCTGCCAACTGAACTTTCCTATGATCCTCCATATCGAAAATAACAAACAAGTCTTCAGTCTCTTTTAGCCAGTTTCGCGCCTCAACAAAGGTTTCAGTTCCAACGAAGTTCTTGCCGCCCATTCCTATAAAGTCCTTGCATATTTTGGCGAAGGCGGTACCCGGAGGAGGAGGAGAAGGAACCGTGGCCACTGAGGGAGGAATAGGAGGGATATCTGCCGGGCCCGCGCCGTTGGCCCTAGCTTCCAAGTATCTTCGGAACCAGCCAGGTATGGGTACTCCCTCAGGAAGGTTAAGATCAGACATGCTGAAAAGCGAAAAGGAAAAAGATTCAAATGAGGAAACAAAGGAAAGTGCTAATGGCTTTTGGGGAATAGCCTTTTCTTAAAAATAAAACTTTTCTTGAAAAATGCTTCTTTATAAACGGTTTTGAAAATAGTTTCAGAAGGTTTTAAAACTTTTGCCCAGTCTGGTAACCTTCTGCTCTGATACCAAATGTAACACCCTACCTCTGCTAGGGCCACTCACAAAGGGAATGCCCTAGTTTTGGAGAGGTATTATCTAGTAAGCAGGCACAGAGATAACACAAGACAGAACATAGATAAAATAGAGTATATAAAGCAGCGGATATAAACTTTAAAACCAAATCTCATTACTTAAAAATAGAGTCAAAACCTCTTACATCAAAATGCCAAGTCATTATTTCAATACATCAAGTTCTAAAGAAGCAAAGTACTTAAAACAACATAAGTAAAATATTATTCCCCAGAAAGTGCATGAGTGCAGCCATAGCATAGCTCAAGACCAAACCGTACATTAGCTATCAGAAAGCAAGCAAAGTCCAAGCTAAGAGCTAAAGTTTCCTCCTTGAGAACCTGGGGGGAAACGAAAGACCAAGAGGCGAAAGAAAACGGATCAGTCAAAAAGACTGGCAAGCCCTAGTGACTATCAGCATAGAAACTAGTAAAGTTAACAAGACATGAATAAACTGGAATTAAACATAGGAATGATGATAAATCTGACATGATAACTAAGCTAACAAGATAACTCAAGTTTAACATTGCGTATTCAAGGTTCGCCATACCAACTATACTGGTATACTACTCCCGTGTCAACTATAAATCAAGAAATAATCCCTTGGCCCAATATCGTGAAGTGACCCAATTCGGGGTCCAACGGTATGATCTAATCGATCGGCTCCCTAAAGTCTAGCTCGTCGTGTGTCTGTGTCATACGGCCCTATCACGAATGTAGTCACCTGTGTTAGGTCCACCATAGGGTGTATCAAGCCCTAGGGTGCCAACCACCGACACGAATCAAGAATGCACAGATAACCCTACTGATGCCCAATGCCTGCTTTTTCAACTCCGGACTAAGTGCACGACCCTAGTCCGCATGAAACTACAATGACGCACCAACATAGCCGTCGTTCTGGTCGCTTACAATCATCCCAGCAATCGTGCCCCACCCTGCCTAGTCCTAGGGTACCGTGATACATCTAGTGGGTCACTGCTGAAAAGGACCGCGTAACTAGGGTTTCGTTCAGCAGGTTAAGTTGTCATTTAAAATCGAGACTTAACCCCATCTACGTGTCATGTCAAATTGACTAAGTGTGTCGTTCTAGTTCAAGACTTAGTCCTACGAATCATGTGTCACGTTGGTTAAGTGTGTTCAAGCGGTTCATGACTTAACCCTATCAAATCAACGTGTCAAATTGGTTAAGTATATTCAAGTGGTACATGACTTAACCCTATCCAGTGGCATTAATCTACTTAATCCACCCCTAACCTCTCACATTAGACTTGGTTATGGTTACTGGATGTGCCGGGCGGGTCCGGGCAGTTTTACACCATAACCTAGTCTAACCTCGGGTTCCGAGTGCGATATGACCAACTACTCACATTGGGTCCTATTGTTTGCAGTTACTGGATTCGCCGGGCGGTTCCGGGCAGATTTATACTGCAAACTCAACCCAACCTCGAGTTGGCCACGTTCAAGTTATCTAAGTGTCATGTCCCAAATTCATATTTTCAAGTATAATTTCATGTCAAGTTCATGTTCCTATCCAAGCTCAAGTTATAACGATATTCATGTTTTCAAGTTCATACTAAATTCAGGTTTTCCTAACTACCCAAATCGCATCCCCAACGCTCGTGAATTCGAATCAAGGCAATAGATGTAACTAGGGAATAACATAACAAGGATGGGTATAAAGTGGCAAAGGTGATTTCAAGGCAAGCATGGTGTAACTTGAGATATGATCATAACATCACTGGCATATGAAATAGGGTGATAAACATAGCAATAGATGACATAAGATGATAATCCTAAACTTGTGACTAGCAATGGTTTCAACATCACAACATCACAGGCATGTTAAAATAATGGACATGATAGGGTTTGGGTTATGACATGAACAGGCCCTTAAATCAAGTTCTTATCAGTATTCCACAAAACAAGGTTCAATATGAACGGTACTAGGTTCAAGGTGAATAGATCTAGGGTGAACAAGAGTAGATCTAAAATAATAGATCAAAAAGGAATAGTCATAGATCAAAGATATACAAGAATAGGTCTCAAGTAGTTATCATGTTTATTTTCAACTTCAATTTACACATGTCCATATTAAGTTTAGAGTTTAGATCTAAGAGTAACTGGGGCTTACAGATCGTGGTTTTTGAGAACTAAGAACAGAAATTATCATAGGATCGTTGTTGAGATGTTGATCTATTCTCTTGAATTGTTGTAGAAACGTTGGCCTTCAATTTTTTTTGATCTAGTTTGAATGTTTAAGCTTCAAGTTGGAGGCGGCGGCCATGGTTCAAGAGGAGACTTAGCAGCATAATGGTGTTAGAAAGATTTGTTGTGGATTAGCCTAGGTCTTAGGGTGTTTTTATAGTTGCAACAACTAGTTTAGGCCATAGGATAAACCCTAGAATCGATCTGAACCGCCAAAAATCGTCACAGGCCAACAGAACAGACCCAAAGGAGCAAGCAGGTGCACCAGGCCAACCTGGCCCGACCAGGGAGGTCGACCCCCAGGTCAACTCCCCTGTCGACCTGGTCCTGGGGGGTCTAATCCCTAGACGACTCCCCAGTCGGCCTGGGGCTGGGCGGGAAATTTTCCCGCCCCGTCTGTTTGGGGCTAAATTCGAAATTTGAAAATCTGTTTTCGTTTTCTGATTTTCCGTGAAACTTCTAGAGGCCATATCTCGGCCATACGGACTCTGATTTACGAAATTTCGGACTCGTTTTCATGCAGAATTCCGAGAAGAACACAATGGCGCAACCCGTTTACCTTGATTCTTATTTTAAAATTTAATTCTGCCTAGATTTATGGTTATAACACGTTATCAAAATACGGGTTGTTACAGGCTCAATAAAGGGGAAACTTCTAGTCACCTCAACAGATATTCCATAGACGATAAAGAGTGGTTACGACGAGATGAAAGGCTTTGTGTTCCCCAAACTGGGAGTTTGTTGAAGACGATCCTAGAAGAAGCCCATCATTCTAAAATGACTATTCATCCACGTGGTGATAAGAAGTATTGAAATATGAAGAGGGTTTTCTTTTGGGTTGGGATGAAGAAGGATGTGGCAAAGTTTGTTTCTCAATGTTCAGTTTGTTAGAAAGTCAAAGCTAAGCAAAAGAAGCCCGGTGGTTTACTTCATCCTTTGGAGGTTCCACAGTGGAAGTGGGAGAGCGTCTCTATGGATTTCATAGATGGTTTGCCTAGATCAAAGAAAGTCAACATTAGTATTTGGGTTGTAGTAGATAGACTTACTAAGAGCGCTCATTTCATTCCTGTTAAGAGTAAGAGGACGGCATCATGGTTGCAGTTTACATTCATGAGATAGTTTGTCTTCATGAAGTACCTTCCAGTATCGTAAGTGATCGTGACCCCATTTTCACTAGTGAATTTTGGAGGAGCTTGCAAGAAAGCATTAGGTACATGGTTGTGTTTAAGCACCGCTTATCACCCACAAACCAATGGACAAACGGAAAGGGTGAACAGAGTTCTTGAGGATCTTTTAAGGCTGTGTATCCTAGACTTCGAAGGGACAACGAAAGAGCATCTTCCTTCAGTAGAATTATCTACAACAACAGTTATCATGCTAGTATTGGCACGGCACCCTTCGAAGCATTGTACAGACGACCCTATAGATCACCAACTTGTTGGTGGGAATCTACAGAAAGGATACTACTTGGACCAGATATGGTTAGAGAAACGTCCGAGAAGATTTAAATTATTAGGCGGCGAATGAAGACCGCTCAAGATAGGCAGAAATCCTACACGGACAAGAGAAGGATTGACATTGAATTTGAAATGGGAGACTTGGTTTTTATAAAAGTGTCACCTTTGAGGAATGAGGTTCGCTTCGGATCTGTAGGGAAATTGGCTCCAAGATTTATATGGCCATTTCCCATAACAGAAATGATTGGCCAAATGGCCTATAGAGTAAAGCTACCGGATAGACTATTTGGCATTCATGATGTTTTCCACGTTTCTCATTTGCAGAAGTGTTTGCATGATACCGCGGATGTAGTTGAGTCGTGTATATTGGAGGAAGTAGAGGTGGAACGGTAGGCGACAGTCAGACGAGTTCCCACCCGTATTCTTGTAACAGAAGTTAAGAAGCTATGCAATAGAGAAGTCAAGTTGATGAAGGTTCAGTGGGGAGATAATCTAGAGAATGCAACTTGGGAGACTGAAGACAAGATTCGTGCTTCTTACCCTTTTCTATTCGAGGGCATGTTCTTAACTTCTTTTACAAAGCTTTTATTCATGCTTCTTTCTATCGTTTAAGTATGTCCTATCAATAAAATCTTTGTCCTTTAGGTAGGAATCCCATGGATGTAAACATGTGTTTGAGATATGTTATGATTGATGGATGCAAGTGTTTGCTAGTGGTTGCTCGTGGATGCATATACACACATCAGGCACTAGATGGGTTCAATCACTCTCATACTGCATATGGATGTGTGTGGATTTTTCTTCTATTTATGGATGGAAATGGGTGTATCATCATATGGATATTGCATTCGGACGGATTGTTGTGCACACATATAGAACTTACATGTTATAATAGGATTGTAGCATACACGTTGGATTCATGGCACAAACATACATTGCACTAAGGAGGTCGACGGAATCAGTAGACCGCCAGATCTTCGCATTATTATTAGGACATATATACACACCTTTGCATATGTTCATATAAGCATTAGAAGTCTTTAAAGACAATGGATGCCTGTGATTGATGGATGAGTAGATGAATGTGGATGGTAAGATATACATTCTTCTTAACTTTGAGATTTCGGGGACGAAATCCTTGAGTAGGGGAGAATGTAACACCCTGAAATTTTAACAACACTTAAGAAGTCAAATTTAAGAATAATTAACTTAATATTCAGAATTAAGGGAAACGGACTGCGCCATTGCGTCCATCTTGAAATTCTAGTCAAAATAGACACCTGGTTTGCATAAAATGGACAACGTATGAAGAAGTTATGAGGGTTTGAAGTTTGTATACGTGCAAGAAGTGTATATATATGTATGTATGTATATATGTGTGAATAGGGTCCAAAAAATCAAAATCAGTTCAAAATTCGAAAATATGGGGAAGCGGGAATTTACCCGCCTCGGGGTGTCGACCCCTCAAGGCGGGTCGACCCCCTTACGGTAGGCTGGGCAGATTAGGATTTTGGGGGTTCAACTATATATATGGTCTGATTTCTCTTGTTTTTGCAGACCAAAAATAATGGAGAACAAGATGCTGTCTCTGCCCAGACTGAATCAAGCCTTTTTCTTCTTCTGCAATCAAGTTAATCAGTTAGAGTTAGAGATCTGTTATTCAAACATCTACAATCGCTCTTCTATTTTCTAGACCCAGACACTATGATTTTAAGTTACTTTTAGATCTAAATAATTAGAAGGAAAACATGATATGACTATAATTTGGATTTATGCCTGTGAGTGCTTGAACCATATCAGATATGTTATAACTTGTTTATCCTAGTTATTCTAACATGATTATAACTTAGATCTAAACCTTCACCTAATTATCATGTCAGATCTGTCATTGTTTCACTGTTTAGATCACCTAATACCTATCATGTTATGGTTAAATTGGATATGTTACTAGTTAGACATCTAAATCTTTGTTTAGATCACATCATGCCTATCCTTATTATGCTAGAATCAGTGCTATTATCACTTGCTCATCCTATATGATTTTCTTGCCATTATGCCCCTATATGTTTATGCCATTACATATCACCCTTGTTAGTTTGATCATCTCTGTCCTTTTCCCTCTATCTTTTCCCTTCGAGCCTAGGCATGCTGCTGAAATATGCAAATGCGCTAAATTGGGAACGAGGGGAAAACATTGAATTGCGACATAAACTTGAAATTGGGAATTTGGGCATAACTTGAATAAAATGTAATAACATGAATTTGAGCGTATGGTTCATTAAGAACATGGCTTAGGAAAAAGGGGCATGAAACCTATAACGACATAGGAATAATTAGATAACAACTGAAATTCCTAGGACTGCAGTAATTAGAAACTGTAACCGCGCTTAGACACAAGGTTAGATTAAATTTGTGGTGGAAGCCTGCCCGGAATCGACCGGCATATCCAGCGACCACAAGTGGTGAATCTAATGTGAGTGGTCTAGGCGCACAAACACAAGACGTGCTAAGACACAAGGTTAAGCCCGACTTATGGAAGAAGTCTGCCAGGAAACGACCAATATATCTAGCATCCACAAGTGATAGGCTTAATGTGGGAGGTCTAGCACATTATAACCATAAATGAATATTGCAATAAAGTTGATTACTTAACCTAGTTGAATCCGTAGGGATTGTATTAACATGTTAAACTGAATTAGGGTTAAGTAAATTTGTTTGAAACAGTGGGTGGGTTAAGTAAATATGGGTTGGGTGGGTAATATTTATATATAGGCCCACAAAATTAACCTATTGGGGTTATGTAATTAAAGACACCATTAGGTAAGCATAACAAGTGGAAATGTTAGGTTTATGTAACTAAAGACACCGTTAGGTAAGCATAACCTGTGGAAATCATAGTGGGGATGCAAGACAAAGGGAAGAGCTTGCATCATCTTGTGTGTAGTACCTGTTTCAGTCAATAACCCATATAACGGTATCAAACATGTACTCCGCCCTAGGTCAGAGTCGGGGCACGCTTACCAGGCTAATTGTAAGAGATCCAAATGTGAAGGACGGTGTGGGTGGCGCAAACTGATTGGGGTCATGTGCGTGCATGGTCCAGGCAAGGGGGATAAGACGATTGTGACACATGTAGATATGGTTGTGTACATCATAAGAATGGAGGGTTGCCACTTTAGGAAGTGATACATCCTACAGCGGGGCCAGCACAGGGTACCTACGGAGTAGGAGTCGATCGATTAGGGTAGTAGTTAGGGTACATCAAGACTCTGGTAAGTTTAGAGCCTGTCATTGGGCTTTGATTATATGGGGTTAAAACCTCTTACCAACGCCTATGTCTACCACCTTATAGTTGTTGGGATCATCTCATTTTTGTTATACTAGTATCAGTGCAGAGAAATCATTAGAGAAGCGCGTTACACTCTATCTTGTTTACCTTGTCATACATGCCTTTTATGATGTTATCTTTCTTATCCATTTTATATGCCTTTCATGATACTTTTACTTATTTACTTGCTAAAAGTAACTGGACTCGCTAGACTTTATGTATTACCCTTTTTGTTTCCTCTTATTTGTTCCGTTGCCCCCTCCCCCCAGGTTCTCAAGGAGGGAATACTCAAGCTTGAACAGGATTCTGCTTAGCTTTACTTGGAGCTACTTAGATGTATTGCTCGAACTCTTATCTTTTCTACTATAGCTATGTTTTTTTTTGGGATTATGCTTCTTTTATTTTTGTACTCTGATGTTATAAGTGCAAGACAGAAGTTTTATTTATGTACTGGGTTTATGTAATTTTCAGACATATGATGTTTTGAACCATGATGCTTTATGATTAATAAAGTTTTTAATTCCGCTGTTATTTTTATATCTATCTTGTAATGTTTCTATTTACCTATAACGCTTCATGAAACTTAATGCATTCTCTTAATGAGTGACATTAACGAACGTGGGGTGTCACATACGCCCTTCCAAGGGAGAATTCATCGAATCGAAGAGTTCGTCCGCTGCCCGAATCTAGATCTAAGTGCTTTTGAGTCGTTTTGGGAGATTGGTCAGTGATATGTATCTCTCACATGCATTCAATCAATTATGTGAGTTGTTTGAGTATAATTTCATCATTTTCAAGTGTCCTCTCCTTGATCTACATCATGGTAAGTCTATTTTCGTATGAATCGCCATAGAATCTAATTTAGCAGCTTAAAACCGGTAATATCCATATAGTTTCATATGTTTATGCAAGTTAGATCCATAATTTTCTTCATATGTTCATTTATCATGATTTTGGTGAATTTTACCTAATTATTGATGAATGTCATTTTTGGGTTGTGTGTGATTTCGTATCATGTTTTTGGTTGAATTAGATGAGTTGGTTTCGTCAAAATTATCGTTTGGCGAAGTTTCGTTCAAGTTTGGAGACGGTTTGGATCTATCCAGTGATGGATCAGTCGGAAAATTATGGGTCGGACGTAACTTGATGGATCAACATGGCATGAGTTGCTCGAATTACAATGTGTCTTGGAGAACACGACATGATGGGTCGGCCTGGAGCTTTGGATCGGTTGGGAGGAAGCTGATGGGTCAGACTCAAGAGATGGGTCGGCCTCAAATGGATCGATCAAGAAGGGTCGGGTCGAAGCATGATGGATTGATTGGTAGCAATGAAGAGCTATGGTTCGGTCATGGATTTCTTTAGATGGATCAGTCTGTTTTAGTGATCGATCAATAGCAGATATGTGATATGGGTCGTTCGCTTCAATGATGGGTCGGGGCGGACTTGGTCATGGATCGGTCGGTAGGTCTGAGCATGGATCGGTTGATGTGTATATAGCATGGATCGGTCGGACGGAAGTGTGATGGATTTTTCTACTTTCCATTATGGGTCGGCATGAATTGAGCATTTGTCACAGTGCTTTAAAATGCTATGGTTGATGGCATAAACATTGTGGTTTGTTTTCCATAGTGGATGGATGAACGCTATGGATTGATGTTGAACCTTATACTGATGTTCTCCGATTCAGTGATGATTGTGACTTCGAAGGAAGTTCAAGTAGGAATGTTCGAAGTGATGATATGTGTTTGTTGATCGGTGTAGAGCAACGAATGTAGGGACAACTCAAAGGTTGTGAGTTGGTGGATAATGGTTGCTCAAGAAGGTCGGTTGAGCAGTAAATAGCTATCAAGGTTGGACGACTAGAGATATTGAAGGCTGAGAGATTATCGTTGTCGTAGGTTCTAACAAGCTTAAAGCAGGGGTACAATAGGGGCACCTAAAAGATTGGAAGGTTGCTGGTTGAGTACCCTGGGTATCGTTGAATGGCCTAGGTACGTATCGTTGAAAGGCGTATGGAGATTCTGTTAGAACCGGGATTGCCATTTGCCCTTGACATATGGTAAGGTTGGCCATCATACGATTAACGATAGTTTCGAAGCAGGATTGGCAGTGATAGCCGGAGTCAGACATGGGTGTTTTCTTGTATCCTCTCACGTAGATTGTCTGAAGTCAAAGGAGATGTTTCTTGGGTGCTTTTCTTATATTGGTTTAGGCCTCTAGGCTTGTGCTTGAGGGATATTAATTTCGATTAGGATGGTATACATGAGATATAACTAGTTGTTGTTTGTTATTGTTTGATTAGTCCTGGTTGCCATGGAGGTTTAATTATTGGTTGTTTCCAGTTACATGTTTTGTAAAGGCTATCACTGTTAGATGTGGGGAATGCAGGGTTGATTTCTTATCTAGTGTTTGGTTGATTAGTTTGTTTATCCACCTATTCTCATATACTTTATTGTTGATGTTTATTAGTTGTTCTATCGCTCACTAATACTGTTGTCTGACTCAAGGTTTTATGTTTCCCTCTTATTACCTTGGGTTGTTCATCCGGTTGTGGATGGGCAGACTAGGTGGCAAGTGACAGGTGATTAGTGAGGACGTTCTTGTTGTGCGAAGGCGAGAAGGAGGCCGACGTATATTCTTTACTACTATCTAGTATTTGTTTATGATGTTAGATGTTTGCTTCGAGTGTTTGTAGTGAGGCTTCATGTACAGTCTTTGTTGATGTATCCAATGATATATGGATAATCTTTCAGGATGTTGTGAAAGTTTAAGAGTATGTTATATGATGCTCCACTATTTCTTCCTGTTGTATATGTTCTATTATAATTTATCCTTGCATTGTGAGTTCTATGACAGGTTATTTTTTTGTTATCATACCTTGATGATTGTCCATAGCTACCTGGCACACCTTTCAGCGCGTTATTCCTCTTGTTTAGTGCACGGGTTATGGGTGGTCGTCACATTTGGTATCAGACTCTAGTTATCGATTTTAGCCAAAGTTCGAAGACGTAATTACTTATGAGAGACATATTTGTATATTTCAGTTTGATGCTTACTACATAGTAGTATATAGTAGTAGCGTCTATACTCCATTTAGCAGTTTTTCTTGGAAGTGGCTAATTATTCTAAATTGCCGATTTAGAATGAATAGAAGATTATCAAGACACGCTTCTAGGGAAGAAGCCGGTACTAGAGGGGGAAATGGAGGTACATCAGACTACCCAGCCATGTTCGAACCCATGGTGGCCTCGATCATGAGAAGGGCTCCCGCTCCAAATACAGCTGCGGTTGATGTAGGGGTTCAAGTGTAGGTTCCTAAACCGTGGATTTCGCAAAGCTGTGCAAAGATTATACATCTCTAGGATGGAAGCCATTCAAAGGGACTGAGCAAACTGAAGAGGTTCAGAGGTGGTTAGATGCTTGTATTAGGATATTTGGAGACTTGGGCATAGATTGTGCAACTAAGAGGAAGCTTGCATCAAGAAAGTTGCATGGTAGAGCCATGGATTGGGGGAATTTAGTTATGCTTGAGACCCCATAAGAGGAGATAACTTAGGAGCAGTTCCAAGTGAAGTTTGAGATGAAGTTTACCTCTACTGCTTAGAAGTTTGTTCTGTTCAGGAAGTTTGTGGAGCTAAAACAGAATGGTCGACCAGTGCCTGAATATATTTCTGATTTCAAGACCTTGTCCAAGTATGCTTGTTCATACATTGATTCTCTATATCAGAAGAAGGAGAAGTTCGTTATGGGTCTGGTACCTATATTGGAAGACCGTTGGTTGACCATTTGGATGATTCGTTTGAGAAGATAGTGGAAAAAGATGTTCGGCGTGAGAGCTTGTTCCCGAAGGAAGAAAATGTTGTAGCTGCAACCAAGGAAGTTCAAAAACCACAACAAGGTGGTAATAATAAGAAAAGGAAACAGCAACAACAGAAAGGAAAGGATGGCCAGAAGAAGCCAAAGAGTGAGGTGGTCTGCTTTAACTGCCAACAGAAAGGTCAATTTGCTAACGAGTGCAAGAATCCTAAGGATGAGAAGAAGTTCTTAAAGTGTGGAATGCCTGGGCATGAGGAGAAGGATTGTCCAGAATCAGCTAAGGGAAAGCACGTTGAGAAGGCATATGCTTTAGAAGCCGTGCCATCTTCTTCAAGATTGTTATATATTGTGTTGACTGATTTATTGAGTGGTTTATGAATTCTAGTCGATGCAGATGTGCAACTATATCGATGGGTATTTATAAACACTTAAACAGAGCAATTAGATACAGTATTGTTTTTAAGTGGGTAAATGAAATAATTTTACCCAGAGTTATATTTTGATATAAAGGAATAATTCTTTGAAATTACTGACATGGTTGGTTGATATTATTATAATAAAATCGGATTATAATATTGAGATGGTTATATATAACCAAACAGAATTTGTATAACAATTGAATACACAAATGAGCTAAATTAAAATTGGATTCAGATCAGAATTGAGAATTTAAATCCCGGGTGTTTAGAAAATATTTCCAATGTATTATAAAGTAATATAGCATTACTTTGAAGGTATTTTTGAATAAAAAGTTATTTTAAATGGATTTTAAAAGTGAAAAAACACTGAACTCGCTTCAGTCACTGGAAAATAGTTCGGAATGGTGATGGCTGTATCATCAGTATTCATTTTTGAGTTTCTAAGTGGAAAGTTGCTACCATAGTAAATTTGCTAATGGAAAGTTGTTTGAAGAAAACAAGATTTAAACATTCAAATGTTTTGAATTTTTAAAAGGTTATATATATTATTTTAAAATAGTTTGAATAAAGGCTAGGAATTTGAATTCTGAATTTAAATTTAACTTGTGCAATTTAAATGGATTGAAATGGTTAAAGTATCTAACTTAAGTTTAGTTAATGAATGGAAGGATTTTAAGGAAATTGAATTGCATAGCTTATAACTCAAAAGTGAAATAAGCAAATGAGTTAGGAAAAATTTCGTTTGTTCTACATGAAAGTGAATAAATTGATTTATAATCAATTAAGATGAATGTGAATGTATTGTGTGCAGAATATGAATTGAATGTAAAGATACTGATTATAAATCATTCAAAACTGAATGAAATGGTATATTTATAAATTGAAATGAATAATTGAATGTTATTTAAACTTCATGTTATGGGCCTTACTTTTTTAATTTGAGTAAGTACAAGTACATGGAGTTGCATGACTTGATTTTGCTGGCGTAGATTGCTTAGATATGAATCGAACTCACTTAATAACACTTATATATGGTACGCCTACGCTAAAATAGAAATTTTGATTAATGAACAGGGTCTTCCGACCGTATCGGTCGATGTACACATATTTATCTCTCTTGTTATATTGTGAAAGTGCAGCCATACAGAGCCGACTCTACCAAAAAATTTTGAAAATTTAAGGTGCTAGAAAATTATCAAATTTTTTGTTAATAGAAATGAATTGCGGTTTTAATTGGAACTAATTGGATCAGTTGGAACTAAAAGTTTAGAAAGTGGAATGGAAGATTTTAACCAAATGGATTTGTGAAAAGTTAATGAGTTTGAAGCACTTTTGCTGCCTTAGTAATTTCGGGGACAAATTTCTTTTAAGGGGGAAAGAATGTAACGACCCGAGTTTTTAGCCGTTTAGTTTGAACATTTAAAATTGGTTTTAAATGTTGATTTGGAAATTTAAATAACTCGCATCCTACGATTTTGACTATTAATTTAATTTGAATAGTAAAATAATAATTTTAATTTAGAAATAATTTAGAGTAAAGTATATTTTAGGTATAGTGTAAATTGGATGATTTATTAATACCCAATTTCAATGGTTACAGCAACCGCCAGAGCGGGAATCGATTGATCTTCGATTCCCCTAGGATATCTGGATCTGTTCTACTACCCTATCCACATCGCCCCCCTTTTTAGAGACTTATATTGTTTGCTTGTGTTGCAGGGGCTAGTTTTACAGGTTTTTTCTTTGTTGGCTCTCAGATTTATGGGTAGGGTCTTAGGCGTTGGTGGGAGCTTAGTTTCTTTAGCATTTCTGGTTAGCGGATGCGGTTCCCAGTTTTCTTTCCTACTATACCGTGGTGGCCTCTTTCTGTCATCTGGGTTTCCGTCGATCCTCTGGTCTCTATACGAATTGGCGCCTCATCACCATCGGCGCCCCTCAGGGTTTTCCCTTCTGTTACAGTCTCGCTGACGCTATTCGGTTTTGGCTGTTTCTGTTGTTTTATCTGTTTTCATGTATCTTTAAGCTATTGTGTATGCATAGATTATGTAGATATTTCTACATAATCAGTTTTTGTAAGCCTTTGGAGAATTGCTTGATTCTCCTTTTTGTTATATATATACATATATCCTTTAAAAAAAAGAAAAAGAAAAAGGAACTTATTAACTAAACGAAGTTTGATCATATTATTGTACATTAATTAAAAACGAGCTCGCAACGTTGCAATAGTTCGTAATTTTATGATTTGAATATCAATTAAGTATATAGGATTCAATATAAGTAGGAATTTTTTGAAAAAAGAATCTTCCGGATCTATTGGATTATAGTTTTCTAATGGAAGAGAAAAATCGAGATTTCATCTTGTAGATTTTCAGTTATGTCAAAATCAATTTTTTAGAAAAAATCGCGGTATAATCATTTATGAACTATACAGTTTATTAAATAAAAATGAAAAGGATTTTTAATAAATTAAATATCGATTTAGCTTGGAATTTAAAATGTTGAGCTTAATATCCGAACTAGTTCATTTGGAAGTTATATAAATTATATTTGAATATAGATGACGATTATAATTTATTATCATTGGAATTGATTATTTTGAAATCGATTTATATTTTTTCGATTTAATTTAACCTATAAAAATAGCCAATTCTCAAATGACCTCGGATTTCAACGTAACCAATTTTATAAAATCTCTAATGGTTAATTATTGTAATATTTCCAATTTCAAGTCAATTTGAGTTATTATGTTATTATGCGCTGTATAAATGTGTATCGATTTACTTTTTAAATTAAAATAGGTGTTTTTCAAATGATCTCGGAATTCGACGAAACCAGTTCCATCGGGTCCGGAATATTAAATTATTGTAGGTTTCAAATTTCCTTGCGATCAGAGCTCGTATGCGATCGTATGAATTTAAAATGTTGAATGATGAATAATGTTTTTGTTTACTATATAATACCCCTAATTTTCTAAAAAAACCTAAGCTTTGGTCAACTTATTTCACATCGCCAACAGTTGAGACGAACGACCATGGATTTCATAACTTCCTCCCTCAATTCTTCCTTATCCATGCAATTTCAGAGAAAGACTTCAACAAAAAAAATTGGAGAGTGCTTCAAATCCATACGGCTAATCTATGAAAAATTAAAATGATTTGGAGGCTATTGGCTCCCATTCGTGTCTGTTTTGTCCAAGGTTTTGGGGCAAGATTCAGGATCGATTGGTGAAAGGGGTTGGGCATTAGAGGGGTCTAGGAAGGTCGTCACTGGGTAGGGTTTGGTTGTAGTCCGGTCACCTACAGGTGGCGCGATGATCGCGATTTGAGTTGCTATGAAGTCGACGTTTGTTCGATGCTTGGAAAAGATACAAAAGAGTTAATCATGGGTTAGGCGTGATTAAATTAAGGTAAACTGTGGGCTAATTAACCTAATCTAGGGTAAATAGTGTTGATCACGTCATGAGTGATTACTTTAAATTTATAATCTAAGTTAAATATTGTAACGTCAATAACGTGTTCATACTTTAACAGAATCGAACGAAACAAGCTATGTTGGAATCATATGGACAAATACTACGCGGCCGAACTAGTTTAATTGGATCTGAAGCCAATTGGATTTTTATATAATTTCAAACGTTAGTTTGAAATTATATAAATCGACCTACAATCGTCAATCAAAAATGAAAAATGAGTTAAATCTTACGTTTTCTAAAATACTATGATGTGATAAAATTAATATAAGATAAATTTATCGCTGTTGGTATATATTGGATGTTTGGAAGCTATGGATGATTATTGTTTGTGTGTTTGTTGATTAATTATATTTATTTTTTCGTCACCTTAAATGAATTTGATTAAAATTTCTATTCATATGCATTATTTAAATTTTATTATGAGCTGTGATGTAGGGAAAGCAGGTTGGAGGGATCAAACTAGATTTCATAAATATTTTGGATGTTATGTGATTTCGTATTATTAATATATGATATGTTTTACCCAATTGATGTTGAAATTTGTCTGCATGATGATTGTTGAATTGAAATTCAACAATTATGCGATATTAATCAATAAACAATATTGATTAAGTGATTGGTAGCCAATGACCTAAAATCCATCTTTTTAAAACGTTGATTTGTCGTTAGGCAAATTGACGATGTTCAACTAAAGAATTGTTTTTATAACTGAAGCAAGCTTTTCAATTATATTTTTATAAGTTATGTAAAATTGAAATTTTATAAATAAATAAATATTTATAATTGGTTTCGAAAAAGTATTATAAAATGATTTATATATCATTTTTTTATGTTTTAATTAAGTTATTAATTAATTTAAGAGGAAGGATTAGTGGAAATTAGTTAACAAGATAACTGATGTTTCAAGTTGACCAAGTCAACTGTTTGGATTGAAATTTTGTTATTAGATTAGTTTGTTTTCAGTTAATCTAGTAGAAATGGTTTAACAAATAGTTTTTTAAACCTAACAAGATTTCTAAAAATTAATTATTTTTAATTTGCCGTGTTTAAAGGTAATTAATGAGTTGTTTATTATTAATAGAGTTAATTCTTATTTTTTTTAATTGTTATTAATTATTTTATTTTAGTTAATAATGAAGTAAACTACTTTATTTCAGTTAATGCGAAAGTATATTATTATTTAATTAATAATTAAAGCGATTACCTTTTTAAATGGAATTCATTTAAAAAAGTAATCAACTTGTAATAAGATGTTAGTTAACTTTTGTAAAGGATTTATGAAGGGATTTTATAATAAACCCAAGTTTTATGTACAGGGTTTATAAAAAGAATTAAAGATAAGGTGATGATTTTGAATAAACATTTACTTAATATGTATTAAGTAAAATGATTGGAATTGAAAGGAGAATTCAAAAAATAAAAAGGAAGGTTGTTTATTGGATTGGTGTGAAAGGTTTGGTAAAAGATTGGTTAAGGAACTGGTGTAAAGGATTTGGTAACCAGATTTTAATAATAAAAATCCAAATTTAAAGTTTATAATAAGATAATTAATGGTTTTAGGGTAAGGATTTGGTAAATGGATTTTTGTAATCAATCCATAATGTAAACAAATTATATTAAAGAGGTTTTAATGGTAGAGGTTAATGTTTAGTAAGAGTTTACTTAATAATATAATTAAGTAAAGGAAATTTTGCAGTTGTAAGTAATGGTTTATAAAACTATATTTTTAATGAAGTAGTAAATGATATTTTTTTTCTGATATTATAATTAATATCAACTTTTGAGTTTCAAACTTTCATTTAACTTAAGATAAGAATGTTGTCGAGTCAAGGTCTGAGAGGTAAATAAAATGCCCTAACTTGAATCACTTCACTATTATTAAGGGATAGTACTAGTTTGGAATGGTAAAGAGGTTGGAAATAATTTGTTGTGACGCTCAATTGCCTCAGATATTCATTAGACAGAGAGCAGCAGCCATATCAACATAGATCCTTCATGTTCAGCTTAGCTCCATGGGATAACTTCCTAAAACCCTTAAATATGTCGCAAATTCCTTTAAATGACCAAGGGCATTCTGTGCATTTCGTGAAGCCATTGATTCTTCAAATTCAACATAGAAGAGATAGTTAAAGAACTTATGAGGCTCGTTTCTTCCTTCTTATGCCACCCTAGAAGGCTTTTGCAACCAAGGACGGCTTTTAATCTTCGTGAGATTAATATCTCTCATAGCAAAAATAGCAAGCGCCTTGAAAAGCATACCAGGTCCATCTTCTAGAAAGAATACTATGCTCGTCTTGAATGGTTTACCAATGCCTGGAATAATTAGCTCTCGTGCCAACATCAGAAATCGAGTTACATTTTGAGAGTCATCTTGAATATCTTTTGCAAGAATATTTGGATCATATATTTTAGTAACTTTTGAACTTGCAACTGCTCACGCATCTCTAAGCTTGTTAGAAGAGACGAGCTTAGCTGCTCCTGCAGTATCGTCAACCGCTTCTCTAACAACTCCCATTTAGTTAATCTATGTTCACACTGAGAAAGAGCTTGGGGTGACTACGAACTCCCTTCAAGTCTTCTAATATCACTTCATGGTTAGCTAGTAAGAAATGGCGTACAATATATTTAACTTCACCGATGATATGCAACTTATAACGGTATAAGAGGTCATAATTGCGATGGATGATATCACCTAATGAATTTTCTATTGGAAGAACTGCTCGATCCACACTCCAGCTTTCAACTGCTTGGAATGCAGTTTCAAATTGTTCACATGGAACTGCCTCACAATTTGGGTATGCTTTTTTTTGCTGCTGCTTCACTATATGGACCAGGTATGTTGTAAAATTTTCGAATTCAAGCTTTTAGGGTATGGTGTTTTATTTTGAATTGAAAGAAAGAATAAAGGAAGAAGGAATGAAGTATTGTCTTTGTCCCACATCATGAAATAAGCAAGGACTTCTCAATATATATGTAAAAGCCTTATGTATCATACCAAAAGAGAGAAGAGAAGGGAGTGACAAGGTAATGCATGAACATGACATGGATATTAATATTTAACGTGTCAAAAGATGGGCTTTGTGGCTCTTGGGGTCTCGTGATCAGTTGGGCCTCAGAGAATGCCGATGGGCTGGACTGTTGTATTTTTGAATTACGGCGCATGCATTTGAATTCGAGATGCTATGAAGCATTACAAATGAAGAGGCGTGCCGTTTTGAATTCAAACGAAGGGATGCGAAGCTGTACAAATGGATATGGCCGTTGCAAACGATTGTGACGCTTCGCTAAAAGGATACCTCTTCATTGTTATAAATAGCGAAGCCAAGAGAGCGTTTCGAATTAATTGAGAAACCATCTTCTTCTTCCACATCGAATCCGTGACACCATTAAAGCATTCCAAACGTTGTAACTTTGTGACGCCTGCAGGATGTTGCAAAATCCTGAAAGTGTTGCAGATTTGTCCTTTTCTTCTTCTCTTCATTATATCTTCTACTTGCATTATCAGAGAATTAAAATCTAGAGTGTTGTTGATCAGATCAAGGCTGTACAAACTTTGAATCTGATTTCATTTTTCCAAAGCTTTATTGAATCCTGAAGGTCAATAGTTCAATAATCTATTTGGGTGGATTGGACTATTTTCTAAAAGAATTTACTCCGTAAATCCTTAAGGTCTGAAGTATGGCAATATTCATCATCAAATAGCTTCAAACCACAAAAATCCCCAACAAATTTTCAGACAATAGCTTCAATCATGGAAAGTTTGAGCGCATTGCAAATGATGAATCAACATTTGACGAAACTGGAGCGTTTTGATGGCAAAATTTTTATTTATTGGTAAGAGATGATGAAGTTCTTCCTAATCACTGTGAAATTATTCTACATCTTGGAAGACGGATTGGAAGTTATATCATGGGAAACCACTGACGAGGATGCCGCTCTAAAAGAGAAACGAGCAAAAAGGACGATTTTCTATGAAAAGGCCACATTCTGAATGCATTGTCTACTTCGGTCTACAATGCTCATAGGACCTTGGAAAATACAAAGGAACTCTAGACTGCTTTGGAGAGCAAGTATCGCATATCCGAGGCAAGTTATAAAATTTTTCTTATTTGTTGTTTTATGGATTTCAAAATGGTCACCAACAAGTCTATAATTGGACAAGTGAGTGAAATCTTACTGTTGGTGAATCAACTTAAAGATGCTGGTACTAATCTCCCTGAATCTTTTATTGTTGGAGTTATTATTTCAAGACTCCTGAATTCTTGGGATGATTATAAGAAAACATTGAAACATGCTGAAACAGATTATGATTTAGACAGTTTGCAGCGTCATCTTCGTATTGAAGGGGATTCTCGTAAATGCAAACTAGGTGATAATCCGCAAACTGAGTCTCAGCCTAAGGCAAATAATGTTGAAATCACTGAAAAATTGAAGCCTAAGAATGAGACACAGTTTAAGAAGAATAATAATTCCAAGAACAAAAAGAAGTGCGCCTGTTACTATTGTAACAAACCCGACCACTATGCCCGAGACTATCATCTTTGGAAGAAGGAACAAAAAGTGAATGTGGTCGAAGAAAAGCTTGTGGCTGTCGTACAAGAAGCGAACTCCGTTAGTGGCATTGATAATGATTGGTGGCTCGATATTGGAGCAACCATTCATGCTTGCAAAGACCGTAATCTGTTTAAGACTTACGAAGAGAATAATGGAGAATTCAGCGAAGTTACTAGCACAAACAAAGTTGCAAGCAAAGTTATGGGAAAAGGTACTATAAAACTTACATTTACCTCTAGGAAAGTTCTTACATTAGTCAATGTATTTTATGTACCCAATATGTGTAAGAATTTGGTTTATCGATACCTTCTTAACAAAGGAGGATTAAAGATAGTGTATGAGTCTGATAAGTTAGTGTTGTCCAAGAACAGCAAATTTATTGGACATGTATATTCTTGTAATGGCATGATTAAGTTAAATCTAATGAAGAAATCTTCTTCTTATATTGTTGATTCTGTTAATTTATGGCATGGTAGATTATGACATGTTAATTATAAATCTCTTAGAAATATGCATAAATTAGGATTTATTTCTAATTGTGATTTCGGTTCCATCTCTAAATGTGAAATTTGTGCTCAAGCAAAAATACACCGGAAATCCTTTAAATCTGTAAAAAGGAAAACTGGTTTGCTTGATTTGGTATATAGCGATGTGGGTGAATTAAAAAGTCATATCATCTATGGTAGTAACCAATACTATAACATCTATTAATGATTACACTAGATATGCATATGTATATCTAATGAAATCGAAAGACGAGGCCTTAGATAAATTCAAAATTTACAAAGCAGAAGCCAAAACACAATTAGGAGTTAAAATTAAAATGTTACATTCAGATCGTGGTGGTGAATATTTCTCAAATGAATTCACATTGTTTTGTAAACAAAATGGCATAATTCACCAATGTACTGCCTCGTATACACCACAACAAAATGGTGTTGCTTAGGAGTTAAAATTAAAGTGTTACATTCAGATCGTGGTAGTAAATATTTTTCAAATAAATTCACATTTTTTTGTAAACAAAATGGTATAATTAACCAATGTACTGCCCCATATACATCACAACAAAATGGTGTTGCTTAGGAGTTAAAATTAAAGTGTTACATTCAGATCATGGTGGTAAAAAAATTTCAAATTAATTCACATTGTTTTGTAAACAAAATGGTATAATTCACCAATGTAGTGCCCCGTATACACCACAACAAAATGGTGTTGCTAAGAGGAAAAATAGAAATTTAGTAGAAATGGTTAACTCTATGCTCATAAGTTCTAATGTACCTTATAACCAATGGAGTGATGCTATGGTATCTACATGCTACATTTTAAATAGAGTACCACTTAAAAAGAATTATATTTCCCTTTATGAATTATGGTTTAATAGAAACCAAACCTTACTAGACTTAAAGTTTGGGGTTGCTTAGAATATGTTAGAAAACCTGACCCCAAACGACCATAGTTAGGTAATAGGGCATTTAAGTGTGTTTTCATAGGATATTCTCTTAATAGTGTAACTTATAGGTTCCTTATACTTTAGAAGTTATAGAATCTGTTGATGTAGAATTTTTTGAAAATCAACCTATTGAGAATTCATTGAGACCATCTAGTCCAGAACCAACTTTGACTAATGATTTCAATGATGATAAATATGCTCCTACTCAAAATAGCAAGGAAGTGTCAGTATCAGATAATAGTACTGAACACTGGAGAAGTAAACGAGCAAGAACAGAGAAGCGCTATGGTCCTGACTTCATAACATATCTCGTAAAAGGCGATAAGGACGAAGTCCTTAATGTAACAAAATATGTAACGAAGTCCTTAATGTAACAAAATATACACGTAAATGTGTATATTTTATCTGCTTATTTATCTAGTTTTCTATTTAAAATAATTAATATTGTGTATTTATAGCTGTGTTTTCAGATTGTTGATAAAAAGCTTGGTTTAGAGCATTTGATGGATAAAGCATGAAGAATTTGCTTAAAAAGAGTGAAGTTGAAATTACTAAAGCTTGAAGAGTTTAAAGCTTGAAGAACGGTTGCAAATAGAGTTCAATTGATAGGATAACCATATACAACAACTTATTTTATATGGGTTATCTATCTTACGAAACTTTGCTTATCATTCCTTTCAGCTTTTTGTATAACATTCAATCCAGACTTGTGTGTTGAATTAAGGTTATAGAAGTAGAGAAACTAGGGCACAAAACTTTCCTTTCATGAAGTGTTGATTTAGTAGAGGAGGAATCAAATGAAATAATGTAAGGTATCATTCCATTCCATCTCCACTCATCATTCATCATGCAAAAGAAAAAAAATGAAAGAAAAAAGGGAAACGAAAAGGAAAAAAAGAAGGAAAGAAAGGAAAAAAAAGAGAAAAAAAGAAAAAAAATGAAATAAAGAGAGAGTCTCTTTGAATAAAATAGTCATTCATCATTCTTGACTATAAAAGCATTCAATTCCATTCCATCCACATCCATTCTACCGTACTTGCAAGTGAGGATTGTAGTAGAGGAGATGAAAGGAAATAAAAATGTTCATATGTGCCTTAGTATTACTTTACCTTTTGTAATTTGAAGTTCAACTAATACACTTGCCCTCGTATCTAGAATATTTTTAGAACTTACAAAATTCTCCTTCATCTATGCATAACTCATATCCAATACATTACAGTTACATTAGTGCAAAATTATTCAAAAAAAAAGAATAAAGAAATGATTGGGTGCACATTGTCGATGTGTAGAACCTTGGTTGACACCATGCTCTTAACCTTCATGACAATTACAGTGTTACCAAGGAATTACGATTCAGCTTGAAAAATTTTGTTCACTTTTGCACTAATTATGGGATGGACAATTTGGGGCTAAACCGTTATTATTGAAGTTAGGTGAAATCCTTGGAATATGAAAGACCTTAAATATATTGTTTGATTAATCTGCGTATATAAGACGCTTTGGATTTTGTGGGTAGTATCCATTGAAAACCCTCACGAGACAACACTCGTCCTACTGGGGACACCCAGAGGTTTAACGGCTTGTTGCATACGCTAAATGCAATCGTGTTTCCTGCGAAAGTGTGACATATCTTGGTTTAGTTTATTCGAGGACGAATAAAAAGATAAGTGTGGGGGTATTTGATATACACGTAAATGTGTATATTTTATCCGCTTATTTATCTAGTTTTCTATTTAAAATAATTAATATTGTGTATTTATAGCTGTGTTTTCAGATTATTGATAAAAAGCTTGGTTTAGAGCATTTGATGGATAAAGCATGAAGAATTTGCTTAAAAAGAGTGAAGTTGAAATTACTAAAGCTTGAATAGTTTAAAGCTTGAAGAACGGTTGCAAATAGAGTTCAATTGGGTAGATTTGGCTCAATAAAGACTCATATTGCGTTCACATTGGCTCATTTGCAAGGCCTCTCACTCTACAGCTGCATTCACACTAGCTTATGTGTTAGTTGGGCTAATTCTTTAGTCCCACATTATGGAATTTTCCAAGTAGCCTTCGTCATATCAGCTATAAATACACTCTATCTCATTCATTGTAAAACACACTTAGTTTTATTCCGTAATTCTCTTCTTGGAATAAAACTCTTCTTCCTTTCTCTCAGTTGTTATTTTATTTTATTTATATTTATGTTATTTAGTTTCTGCATCTCTTCTTCTTTAGCTATGTTTAGCTAATCCCCTTTGATTAGGGGGTGATGACGCTAATAGATATGATTCAATATGAATCACATAGCCAAAGAGATTAGAACCTCATGTATGTAGATCTAGATCTGAGCCAAGGGTTGGATCTGAACCTTCATACTCTGTGTCGTTTAAGAGCTATGCTCCTTCACAGGGTATATTCGTGTTCGATCTAACGCTTATCAGATTTAGATCTAACTTTTAGGGTTTTAGAAATAAATTAGGGAATCTCTCCTGATAGCCTATGGTTGTTTAAGAGCTTAGCTCCTGCATAGGCTATACTTGTTGTTATTCACATATTTTTTCTAGAAACCTAATCATCGTTGATTCATGTTTGTGATAGAAACATGAATTAGATCTGATTAATCTGTTTGGCTATTGATGAATATTAATCTAGTTTATGTCATCACTCCCTAATTGTTTTCTTTAATTATATAAATCTCTCTTTTTTATTTAATTGCTGTTATTTTCTGTGTTTTTCAATCAATCAATTTCTTGGAATAACTTGATTGGATTTATTAATTAAAATATTTTTGGTCCCAGAGTTCGACACCCTTTACAACAATCCTTGTTGTTTAGGAAAGCCGAACGGATTTTACAGTTGTTTACAATTGTATAATTTGTTCACAAACAATGCTCCTACTCAAAATAGCAAGGAAGTGTTAGTATCAGATAACTGTACTGAACACTGGAGAAGTAAACGAACAAGAACAGAGAAGGGCTATGGTCCTGACTTCATAACATATCTCGTAAAAGGCAATAAGGACGAAGTCCTTAATGTAACAAAATATGTAATGAACGTCGACGATGATCCCAAAAATTATTCTGAGGCTATGAGTTCCAGAGATTCTAATTTCTGGAAAGAAGCTATTAACGATGAAACGAATTCCATAATGTTGAACCAGACTTGGGTTTTATCTGATTTACCTCCTGGTGCTAAATCTATAGGATGTTAACGGATATTCAAGAAAAAGTTGAACACAAATAGATCCACTACAACAAAACAGTCCTTTTACAACGGGCAAAAACCGTTGTTATAGGCTTTTCACAACGGGCTTTAGCCCATCTGAATATGAGCCGTCGTAATAGATCCTTCCAAGTTTACAACGGTCACTGACTGTCGTAAACACCCGTTGTAATAACGTGTCTCTATCACGTGCACATACTCTATGACAATGTCTATAAACCCGTTGTAATAGCTGATTAATTACAAGCGGTTTCTACCCGTTGTAATACAGTATATTACAACAGTCGTCGACCGTGGTAATATACTAGTTGGTAAACTGTCTACAATAGCATATAACAACAGGTTTTGCCCGTTGTGAAATTACAACAGTCTTCAACCGTGGTAATATACTACTTCGTAGACTGTCTACTATATCATATAACAACAGGGTTTGCCCGTTGCGAAATAATAGATTTATATATACACCTGATACCATATTGATTCATAATAATAATATTTATATTTTAACATGTTGATACAACACATAATAAAAGACTAAAGCAAAAGTCTTAAAATTCCAACACGTTTCAAAAAGTTAGATAAGTTTACATCCAATCCAAAAGATTTAGATAAGTTTACATCTGATCCAAAAGATTTAGATAAGTTTACATACCAAAAGATTTAGAAAAGTAGCAGCCACCTAGTTCTAAGTTCTAACATAATTACATAACTAGTTTCATAAGTACCAACACTAGACCAAGGAAATGTAATCTTTGTGCCACGCGACGGTAGATCCAACGGCCTGTCCGATAGTCGACATCTCTGAATTTGGCCTAAACAAAAAAGTTTCCGGTTCCACCGCTACATTCACACATATCTTCCAAGCATCAGCTCCAAGCTTTTTGAAATGTACCAAAGCATCGGGATCGATACTTGCTATCGTCCCCTCTGCAACTATGTTTTTCTCCCAACCTAATAGATTGCACTTTTTGTTCACCAAACCGTCCATAGTAACCCGATCCCGTCGATCTTGAGCCTACATACTGTTACTAGCACGGTGTGACTGCAAAAAAAAAAAAAATGTTACCCAAATGCAGAAAGAATATATTGTTGTAATCTTACAGCATTGCTAGCCAAATGCAGAAAAAATTGTTAACCAAATACATCATTCAGAACTTATTATACAGCATTGCTGTAGCCTGTAACCTTACAGCATTGCACTAATTCTGATAATATTTTTGAATACAAATAATAATTGCTGTTAACCAAATGCAGAAAGTAATGCATAAAATTTGAAATATTTTTCTCACTATGAAAATGTTAACCATTGCTTCCAGTGAAAATCAGACAGCAAAATTAGTCGACCTAAAATCCAAGTATATATTTGATCATGTAAAAGCTAACTACCTGGGTTTAAGCGATAATATTAGTGCTGTGTGCAATGGCCTTGTTAAGGGTGATGCTGTTAGCAATAAAGAGATTCCAGTTAGTGTCAAGAATGTGAATGTGAGTGAGAAAGTTAATTCTGGTACCCTAACTAATTAAGAAGAAATTTAGTTAGAAGAAAGTGATGAAAAGAAAGAAAAGTGTTGTTCTTCCCAAAAGCCAGAGCAGGAATGATAAGGCAAATATTGAGAAAAATGGAATTGTTGAGAACCAGGTTCAACATTTTGGTTGTTCTAGCAGTTACTTAGGCAATAAGTTTGGTTTTCTCGCCCCTAGTGATGAAGGAAATGAACGGATCGATTCATATCGATAAAGAAAATGAGGAAGGAGAGATTTGTAAAATAAATGACATGCTCACTAAAGCTTTCTCTTTCTCCGAAAACTTAGGAGTTAGCAAAGAAAAACAAGCTGTTAATGTAGTTTGTTTAGGCACCAATGCCACTGAAACTGTAGTGCAACTTGATTGCATTCGTCCAGTGCAACTTGAAGGTGGTTCGGATGTGACTCCTCAATTGGTTATGACTCCAGTGAACGAGTATGACCAGCACGTTGCTAAGACAACTGCTGTAACTCCTCAACTGGTTACTAAAATTACAATTGCAAACAAGTCTCCACTATCGAGTGCTTTTATGTATTCCAAGTAATTAAAGGAATATGAGGAAGTTTTATTGTGTATATGATCAAAAGGACTAACAGGCTGACGCATGCTGAGAATTACCAAATGGTAATACTACTACTACTACTCTCCAGCTTATATACAGTTGCTCAACAACGGCACGTCAAAAGTTTTTATATATTAACACTACTACTCTCAACAACGGTCAGCTACTCTTCCAGTTCTGATCGAAGAATTCAAAAACAGGTGAGATTACGCTAATACGATCAACCCTATTTATGGAATTATAGAAAGGTTATGTGTGAACCTTGGTAAAGTATTAATAGAATCGAAATATTTAGAAACATGGAATCAACAGGTTTTATATATTAACACTACTACTCTCAACAATGGTCAGCTACTCTTCCAGTTCTGATCGAAGAATTCAAAAACAGGTGAGATTACGCTAATACGATCAACCCTACTTATGGAATTATAGAAAGGTTATGTGTGAACCATGGTAAAGTATTAACAAAATCGAAATCTTTAGAAACATGGAATCACAATACTTCTAAGTATTATATCCTAATATGGTTTTTAAAATAAAAATAAAAATCCAGTTTTATATTCTAACCTGAGGTGTATGAGCCTGAGGAATCTCCTTATCCGCCACAATATCATTTTTTCTCTGTAAAAGTATAAGAGATGACTTGGTAATTCATAAGCACATAATACATATTTGTTAACAAATAACTAATTAACTGTAAACTTACCGTCATGACGATATCAGTCAGCTCTTCTACTTTAGCGGTCAAATGAGTTACTTGATTTTTCAATGCAATCACCGTTTTTGAATTACTTGCATAAGCACCAATTTGAGATGGTACGACACCAAAACCTAGTCCTCTCACCCTTCCCCTATGTTCATTTCCAAAAAGATGTGACACTCCATCCCCACTCATCGATGTTGTTCCATTTGAGCTCTGAGCACCACTGTGCTGTTTTATCTTAGCCTACAAATTAAATTTTAAGTTGTATGAGGACTGTTCCTTAATATTCTTCTAAAGAAATGGTTAACATTGTATTATGCAATACTGCAGCAACCAGATAACCAAGTGCTTTAACTTACCTTTACAATATATGATTTTCAAACTTGCAAAATTGAATTTGGAGCATTTTAAGATTAGAGTACCATAGTTTAGTTAACAGTATACCGATGTATTTTGTGTAGGTGACCACATCGCATAAAAATGCATGCATCTTCAATAGTTAAAAAATCAAGTTCAGTCCTCCGATTTCAGTGCACAATTGAAGACAAGTGCGTTAGATTATATGTCCGTAAATATGCCGGATTTCCCCCCGGCACGCCGGATTTTAGGCCATCCCGGTCCGTTTCCGGCGATGACCGGGGCTGAATTCGCAGAAAATTCCATTTCGGTACCGAAGCCCAAAAAGAAAAAGAAAAAGAAGAAAAGAAATCTAAACCCATAAACGAACAAGCCACAGTAAGGAAGAAATTAAAGCAACATGCAGAAAGAAGCGCCAGAGAAAGAAGCCACAGCGTAGAAGAAAGAAGCCGCAGCACAGAAGAAGCGGCTTTTATTTAGGGTTTCTCTTTGGATTTTGTATATTATTTATGGGTACTGTTAAAGGGACTCCATTTTAAGTTAAGGGGGGCTACATTTTTTAATTATTGAACAATTGTTAAGGGGAGGACAAAATAAATTAGCCCCCCCTTAAATATGCATATAAAAATTCCCAAGCTAACCCTATAATCCTTTAGAATGTATACCTTAAAACATAAACCCTAAGTAATGAATGAAAATTAATTTGGATATGAAATAATTAATGGATACAGTGAAGTTAATGGAGACTCAGGAAAGTTGCGTTGTTGCATCGGATCACGGGAGTTCCTATTGGGATAGGATGAATTTTGATTATTTGTACCGCGTTGAATATATTGATCGACTATATTATTTTTCATTGAATATCATAGTTTATATGAAATAAGTATTGTACAGTTTGATCCTGCAACTAGACCGTGATATTTGATCCTTTAATTTGATCAAAATTTTCAACGGGAATACTAATTGACATATGCAGTGATGATTCAGCGTCAATTAGCTCGCCCGCAGTCATATAATCGTTGATCAATATATATTTCTGTAGTCGCACACTGTTTCATTTACCCGGGATTATTGTCATATGGCAACAAGACATTCAGCATTAGACCATTGAGAAATTACAGTAAATTCATCAGGATTCGACTACGACCGAATTCAATTTGGCAGGTTTTTTACACGTAGTGTGCTGCCATGATTTTGAACACTTAATTGTTGCAGTTTGACCGCATTATGTTATAAGGCTTGTACCTCCTTCATAATCGTACTATTTGCTTGGTTTTGAATTACTATTATGTAGCAGTATTTGAATCTTCATCTTTATAAATGCGCGTTCAAGTGTCAAACTATAATATTATATACATCTGCATTTCTCTTAAAATGTATATTTACTTGAATTAAATGGACCGTGCTTGTTATTTTTTCTCCCTTTAGCTTGAGTTACCAACTGTTTCTTGGGATGATTGTTCCATACATCCTTCGATACTTGGTCTATTAAAATTGCATCCATTGGGTAGGTGGAGTTACTTGTTTTGTTCTTATTTTAGGATTTTCCGTGATATTGTCAAGGTAAGTTTTTGTCTTGCTCTTAATTTAACATATCGCATGATATTTGCATAGCAGGCCTACATGGAGGACTTAATTATGCTGAAAATTATTAAAATGAGACATATAGGTAATAATAATAGGATTTAGTGTACAATTTATTCTAATTTGAAGGAGATTTTCAACAAAATGAAGTCCTATTGTTCAAATTATTTTGAAGGAAATCAAAATGTTTTAGCATAAAAAATATTATTAATATATCGCTGGATTCAAGTTACATGCACCAATGATATTGTTTTCCATCGTTTTATGATTGTACCAGTTTACCAAGATTGAAGGGCTTGGAGGAAGGTAAACAGTATCGTGAGGCTATTTTCTTATTTTATTTTCTAGCCAGCAAAAATCTGAGTACGAAATGATGTACAAGTCATTTGACTTTCAAATCATAACTACTATGTTCAATTGAATGAATGTAATACGGTAATGAACCACCGTCTGGGTAAGCCATGCAGAAGAAACAAAGACCAGAATGTATACAGTTTCAGCGTTCAAACATTTTTTTTATTCGCAACGTGGTAGGATCGAACTGAAATTAATTTTAATGGTTAGGGACGCAAGGGTATTTTAGTATGTATTTCAGTTTAGTTTAAAAATTGCAAACCCCCCCTTAACAATAAAATAATAGGATGGAGTCCCCTTAAATTTATCCCTCCCTTAACAAAAAATGGAGTCCCTTTAACAATCCCCTTATTTAATTTAGCCGATTGTTTGAGCAAATTCTGAGCGTAGTATTTTATCTTTTAATAGTATCTCAGCTGATTGTTAGCGACAAATTTGGATGCGTTAAAACGAAAATTTTGGAAAGCTACTAACGGAAAATGTTATGTTATATGCACATTTTTGTATCAAAACATACATTTTCTGCAGAATTTAAGATAAATTAAGAAAGAAAAAGTATCGGAATTGAAACAGGATCTCTGAGTTTTTCAGAATGAAACTGAAACATCAAAATTTCTCAATGATCAAAATGAAAACGAAAATCGAAAGTCTAAACCTTGATTAGTAGTACATATTTATTTGCGTATTTGTAAAAAAACATACCGGAATCATCAAACCGGAATTTCCGAAACGGAACCGGACTTTTAATATTTTTACGCGACCGGAACGGAACCAGAAACCAGGATTTCGAACCTTGAATGGGAGTAAAAATAGATCCAGCGAAATATTTGATAATAAATAAAAAACTTACAATGCAATCGGCAACAACGGAGTTCGATGGGTCTCCATTTTTTTTTGGTATGGGCTTTGCACCATAGCTCATCCCTGCTAATATTTGTTATTCCAGATTCATTTTTCTGCAAATAACAATGGTAAGAAGGAAGAACCAAAGGAAAAAAACATATTATTGATATAAACGTACATGAATTTCTTACCATATCCTCTTCTAATCTCGCGTAACCTTTTCTGCTCATTGTATGTGGAATTTTGTTTTTATCTCTCAATGCTTTGTATTTTTTGCTAATTTCCTACATCGGAGAAATTCATTCATAAACTATAATTTACTTTTTAATTTATAATGAATAAAATACAACTTTTATTACCCCAAATTTCTCCGATAGTTTTTCCTTAACAAAGTCGTTCCACTCTTGAACATCTTCTGTAGTATCCGGTTTTAGCATCGCCAATTTAGCGGAAGAGTCAGAACACATAGAAGCTGCTTTAATTGCGGAAACTAATTTTGACTTCGCCTCTCTCCATCGTACTCCCACCATCTGAAGCAACAGATCCTTATATGCTTCATCCACCACAAATCTTGACTGCACAACAAACAATTATTAATTTTTAGCCAACAATTATTAATTTTTAGCCAACAGCTATTATATATATTGGAAACAGAAATAAGAACATTTCAGCTCTTACCTAATACAAGATTAGTTGACAGGCAAAGCATAAAGTAATTTTTGAGGAATTATGATGGATAAACCATTGGAATGAAATGAAGTAAAAAAAAAAAAACTAAATGCACAAATCAAAATCATACCTGAATACAAGTCCATACATCTTTCTTTAAGTTTATGTCAACCTTTTTCCACTCTGAAATGGTCAAAGGTATCATCTCCCTTGCTAAGGTACCAAGATACGATGATAAGTGTTTAGAGTTGGAGCCTATTGGTTGACCACGATCGTTGAATATAACTTCGGCCCTCTCATTCGGCGTCAAAGAAATTTTTTTCATCATCGTCCTCCCTCTTTTTTTCCTTGTCGTCTCTTGTTGAATACCATCATTAGAATTTGGATTGTTCAAGGCAACCATGGCGTTGGGTGGATCTATGTTTGTGGGGGTGATATTTGTAGATCCGATTGAATTAGGGCCAGGATTGAGATTTGGAGAGTGAATATTATCAGGTGGAGGCTGCATTTCCTTACGCTTTCGAGGGGATGTTCTAACCCGATTGAGATTTGGAGAGTGAATATTATTGGGTTGAGGCTGCATTTCATTACGCTTGCGAGGGGATCTTCTAACCGGATTGGGATTCGGAGACTGAATATTATCGGGTAGAGGCTGCATTTCAATACGCTTCCGAGGAGATCCTCTAACATTGTTGTTTAAACTTTGAAAAGCAACATCAGCACATCTTTTTTAATTGATTTTCACACCAGCAGTCTTATCTTTTACATGTGAAGTTGCAACTGCAGCTAGAGATTGCCTCTTTAAATATCTCATTGCTACCTTTGATATCTGAAATTAGCATACACAGTCAACATAAATTCTAGTACAGTTCTGAAATGTTTGTATAGGTTTGATGGGTTATTGAGTTAGTTAAGTTAAACTGTGTAGCATAATAAACTCTGCACCATACTAAAGTAGGACACAAGGTAATTTTTAGCAAAGATTTAGGCAAAATTTATAGTCCAACCATTAGCAAACTAGATATATGAAATTGATGAAGTGCTCCTCGTCACGTCTACAATGGGTTAAAAGAATATTTTAGTGCCAAAATTTAATGGTAATCCGGGCGTGTTCTTAACATAAATGACAAACATATATCAGATAAAGGTCTGATAGTTGAATAAAAGGAAACAAAAGCGACAGTTGGAAAAAAGGTAATAGAAGCAACACAAAATTTACATATGTATTTAGCACAGAACAACGACACAAAATTATTAGACATAGGAATTTCTTGGCTTATTTGCATATGTATTTAGCACAGAACAACGACACAAAATTATTAGACATAGGAATTATTAGCACAGAACATCGTTTTTGTTTGAGAAGGGAATTTCAATTTCTGTTGTTTGAAATACATAAGCGATATAATTATTAGACATAGGAATTTCTTGGCTTATTTGCATAAAATTCTATAATTTGGTGCCATGCACCACATATAATTCTATGTATTGTACCACTGAAACATTATTCAGCTGTTTTATATAAATGTTGTACCATGTTCAAACTTAACCACAAAAACAATGCATGTATATAAAATAAGAAGCCAGATGAAGAAAATGGAATGTGATATTCCATAAGGCCCAAATTCAAAATCGAACTTTACAAATCACAACCAAGCAATCTGTCCTATTGTTAGGAAAGTTACAGTATTGCCGAGGAATGCACATTTATTTACTAGTGATACAAGGAATGCACATTTAGTTACAGTATATATTTGGTATTAAAATTCTACATATGCTGAGTGGTGTATTAGAATCACAATATAGCTTGAGTTTTAGTTTTTTTGTAATCTGTTTATGAAGGAAAAAAAGGAATTTAAGTTATAAGCTGAAATTCTATGCAGACCATGAATCATGAAGCAGACATAAATTTATGTCTATGAACCATGAACCTTGAATAATGAATCAAGATGCCCACTGATTTGATTAAAGAAGTGGATGTATATGGATATGAACAATGGAAAGTTTTTAATTTTATTTTCAACAGTTGTTCTAGTGGTACAGTGATAAATAGCCCAATTTCGATGATAAATAGCGCAATTTCGATGATAAATAGCCCAGTAATATTTGATTGGTATTTGATAAAACAAAATAATACAGTGTTGATAAGCATGTAACTATGAAAGCAAAGTTTATATAGTTGTCATTAGTTATGTAAGCAGAAGTATCTCCTTCTCAAGAGCAAAATAATACTAGTGATACAAGCAATGCCTATCACTTAAATGGTTTGAAAACTAAAACCAACGTCGCGCATTAATGAAAGGCAAAAGCAAGCACGGCCAACTCAAGCACACATGCTAATCTTACCACTAATCACGGCTCTAAATCATTACGAGTTTTTCTAAGAAAACCAAATCCGATAGCTGCTTTTTCTTCTTCTTCTTCGTATAATACAACGCAAAAATAACATTGTATCCTCCCTGTTAGATTATTAACTGTCTGTAATTACTTATTGATGTCTGGAAGCTCTTTACTTTGAAGCAAATCCATTACAGAGGCAGGTTTTTTTCTTGTTAATTTATACTGCGCTTGATTTATAGTTAAATTATGTTACGATCGTATATTTTTGTTTTCATTGTTTCGTAATCGCATCTAAATGTGGCTAATAACAGGTAAATTGGTACGAAGGAAATTCAGATTAAAGGCTGAATAATGCTATTTCGTCCAGTCAATTAAATGTTTGATTATTTTTTAGCCTTAACCTAATTATACATTGCCTTAGGTTATCTCGAGTCAAAATTGTATCAAATGCTAAAAACTTTGATGAATTTGTTCATATTACCTAATAAACACTAGATACAAGATTAGTTCTACATGACCAAAGTGTCAACAGTTAAATGCCTAACCAAGTATGGATAAGGAGGTCATGCTGATTGGGTAAATATGCATCTAAAGAAATCTCACTTATACATAATTAATTTTCATTTTTGATCAACGGTTTGTTCTTGTGACTGAAAAAACAAGTGTCTAAAAGTACCAAATAAAACATATGCATACTTAAGTAAATTGCGTAATTATATTCATAATCATAACGCACACATGGACATTAGAAACATATGCATACTTATGTAAGTTGTCTTAACTTTACTGCACATATAGGGCCAAAACATAACAGGAAATTATGAAAATAGAAGTGCAAAGTACCTCTCCTTGATCTTGCACCATTTTACCCACAGATGTTTCAAGTCCAACTATCTTCGACTAAGGGAGAAACCTGGAAAAAAAAATCATAATATACATAAATAATTAGAACATCATACTAATTAGTCATTATTGCAAAATATGAAAATCCTAACATACAATAGCAATACCTTCAAAAGAAAGTTTAACTTTTTTCCCCAAAATTAAAATCAAAATTCATGGTCAATAATGCATGATTAATTAATATGACTATGCATAGCCTATGTATAATTACCCTCTTTAAAATTATAAATACGTGTAATGCAAATATCAATAAAGTGTGCTTATATCATACCAAAATACCGTCACAATCCTTCCTTATATAACTTTCGTCCCCATCATCGACATCTCTATCATCAAGTAGTGACTCATCTACCGGTTTGCTAGTTGACTCATCCTCCTCATCAAAGCTTTCCAACTCATGGAAACCTCTAGCGGGTGCTCTTAGCACAACATGCCAATTTGAAGAACTACTTTCTCTAGAAAAAAACACTTGTATGGCTTGTGTCGCCAAGATGAAAGGGTCGTTTGCAAATTGATTTTGAAATTGATGTAAATTGACTAACGTGAATCCATCTTCGACCTTAACTCCACGGTCAATATTTTCCCAATCACACTTAAACAAGGCAATTTGAAACTGGCGGTAGTCAAACAATAAAATCTCACGCAAAACACCATAGTATGGTACTTTCTCAATGGATCCATCTATGCGAACAGTACTTGCCTCAATTGAAACACCACTATTTTGTGTAGATTTATCATTGTCTTTAGTATGAAAACGGCGACCATTAATTATATAGCCAGTATAAGAAATTACTTGATGACGAGGTCCATGTGAAAGCCAATTTATTAGTTCACTAACATCGGATGTTTTTTCTATCATCTTGAACCTGAAAAAGCATAATGTTATACATAAAGACTAATTACAATAACATATACTTCTATGCCGAACTTATCCATCCTAAAAGATATAACATTGCCAACCTTTTTTTTAAACCAATTACTAAAAGTCTCTGAATGCAACTTTGAAAGTTCCAAATCATCCCGTGAAAGCCAAGGATGCAAACGTTTCAGCTCCTCATTGTGCATCCTATATACGTAATCATACAAGTCAATCTAATTTATTTCATTTTATTGAATTAAACTTGTGCTTACTTTATATAAGGCTCTACTTCCTCGATGTTAAACAACACATATCGATGAGCAACATCAATCACCTCCTTATTGAGTACCATAGGATTTCCTTTAGAAATAGGACGCCCCTCGAGCATGGAATCACTTCGTTCCACCTCATTTCTAATTTTTCTTTGTCCAATTTCTAATGCACCATTAATATAGCCAGCACAATACTTCATACATTCATCAGCAGAATAACGCTCAACTATGCAGCCTTCAGGTCGTGCTTGATTTTCAACATACCCCTTTAGTGTTTTCATGTATCTATAATCAAGATGCGTAAGTAAAATATTTTCACAAGCACATATGTTATCAACTACTATACGTACTAATTTCAAATTTTACCTTTCGAATGGATACATCCACCGATATTGTACTGGCCCACAAATTCTAGCTTCCCTTGATAAATGTATTGTTAAGTGAATCATGATGTCGAAAAATGAAGGAGGAAAAAATCTCTCAAGATCGCATAGTGTTAATGCGATTTGATTCTCGATGGATTCTAATTTATCTTTATCAAGCACTCTTTGACAAATGTCGTTGTAAAAAGAACATAGTCGTAGTAATGCATTCCTTGTCCCATTAGGCAGAAGTCCTCTCAGTGATACAGACAACAGTTGTTGTATCAAAACATGATAATCATGAGACTTAAGATTTGAAATTTTGTTTTCTTTAGCAAAACATTTCCCAATGTTTGAGCTATACCCATCGGGTACTTTCAAATTCTTCATTCTATTGTAAAAGATCTCCTTTTCTTGATCAGTCAAGGTGCATGGGGCGGCTGGAAGTAATGCTTTGCTTCCCATCTCTATAGGATGTAACTTCTTCCTAATACCCAATACTTCTAGATCTTTACGTGAATTAATGCCATCTTTTGATTTTCCTTTAATATCAAGTAACGTACCAAGAATACTTTCACCAATATTTTTTTCAACATGCATTACATCTAGATTGTGACGCAAAGGAAGTACCTAAGAAAATCAAAAATAAATTATAACTAATTAATAATAAAATAATGATTATATCGATAAAAAAGAAGCAATTTCTAATTAAACTTTACCTGCCAATAAGGCAAATCAAAGAAAATAGACTTCTTTTTCCACATTTGACTTTTTGTTTTCTTCTCTTCTCCCCTTTTTCTTTTCTTTTTTTCCTTCTCTTTCTCTTCCTCCTTTGATTTTTTCCCCCAGTCATTACAAATATCTTTAACAATATCATAGACTTGGATACCAGTTTGTATTGGAGGCTTTTGTCTATTTTCTATGGTTCCATCAAACAAGTTTTTTCTTTGACGATATTCATGATTAGGATCAAGGAATCGCCTATGTCCTAAATATGCACATTTCTTACTAAATGGTAACCATATTGAGCATGTATTAACGCCACAAACAGGACATGCCTTCTTATCCTTTACGGTACAACCTGCTAAATTTCCATAAGCTGGAAAATCATTTATTGTCCACATTAAAACTGCATGTAATCTAAATTCGTTGCAAGTGTATGCATCATATGCCTTCACCCCTTTATTCCATAACTTTTTCAAATCTTCGATAAGCGGTTGTAGATACACATCGATATCATTCCCTGGTTGTCGTGGTCCAGGAATTAATAAAGATAACATCATATTATCTTTGTACATACAAAGCCACGGAGCGAAGTTGTACGCAACAAGAAATACTGGCCAACAACTATATTTAGAATTCTAATCTCCAAAGGGATTAAAGCCATCACTTGCAAGACCAAGCCTTAAATTTCGTGGATCAGACGCAAATGAAGTATACATACTATCAATTGTAGCCTACTGAGAAGAATCTACTGGATGACGTAATTTACCATCTTCACTCTTATGAGTGCTATGCCATCTTAATTGCTCTGCTGTTTCTGAAGACATAAACATTCTTTTCAGTCTTGGTATTATTGGAAAGTATCTCAATATTTTTGCAGCTAATTTGGTTTTCTTTCCATCTTCCTTCGTCTTATTTTTTTTCCAACGAGATTTTCCACATTTTGGGCAAAAATCACTATCTGCAAGCTCTTTCCTGAAAAGACAACAATCATTTACACATGCATGTATTTGTCTATAGCCTAAACCAAATGATTTGAGCAGCTTCTTTGTTGCATATGTAGAATCAGGAAGCGTGTTTTCCATAGGTAGCATATCTTTGAGAAGTTTAAGGAGTTCTGTAAAAGCCGTATCAGATACACCATTTCGAGCCTTGTGCCTGTAAGGAAGTATTGTCGCTGATAACTTTGTGTGGCTTGCACAACCAGGGTACAAAGGAATTTCAGAATTTTCTATTATCTCCTTGATCTCTACCCCATGTCTTACATTACCATGATCTTCCATTTCTTCATTACACATTTGTGTGTCTAAGTACATTTTATATGCATTTGTCTCCCCATTACCTTCACTTTCTGAACGGCGTGCTTCTCCGTGAAAAATCCATACATCATATGTTGGGTCAAATCCAAAAATAATCAAGTGTGATACGACATCTCTTGACGGATGGCGGATAAGATTCCTACATTTTGAACAGGGGCAAACAATTTTTTCTGGATTTCCCTTCTTTTCTGCATGCCCATAAACAAAATTCCGAACAGCTTGTCTGTATTCTTCGGACATTCTATGACACATAAACAAATCACTAATCAACATACAAATAATTACAAGTATAAACTACTAGTCAAAATTGACAAAACCTTGGTAGGTGGATCCATGCTTTGTCCATCTTGATAATCCACTGATGTTAAAACCTAATGAAAAAGATGTTATGTCCAAAAAAATATGAGTCTTTCTCATGACGGAATATCGCTTTAGACATCACTCCAACTCTTACACTTGGAGTCGTTGATGCTTCACGGAATTAACAACATTATAATCATAGGTTAAAAATCTTTGCAAATGCCTATATATATATTCATGTCTAATTGGCTATTTTTTTATTCATGTCTAATGCTTTTGGAACTTTTGAAAATTTTTAGAAGTTTTTTATCATACAAATAAGCAGTTGATTATTTAATTATATATAGAACAAATCATACATATGGTTGTTACGCTGACAAAATGTTTAACTATTTGAAAAATATTTTTAATTGGTAATTCATACTAAATATCAAATTTCACCAATTACAATCATTTCACTAAGGTTTACTAAACATTGGCTTGTATGATAGATTTTAATTAACTTATTACTGTTATATATGTGTACAGTCCTTTTATTTCCAAAACCTACCCATCGATATCACTTTAAATAACCTGGCGTGAGGGGTGGACTGTGTACAATATGCCCATTCATAAAAGAACAGCAGCAACTTAACTCTCTGCAAATTTTTAACTGTATCCCCTAAGATATTCTGCGGATCAGTTACACTGGTCTATTATGATTTGCATACGCATGCAAGATGGAAAAGTGCGAACCAATTTTCATAATATATGTACTGTTTTGTAATATATATTTTATAAGCTCAGTAGTTCAGCTTTAATTATCACTAATAGCTTACGGTGTCTTCCAAGTCGCCTGCTATATAATATATATAACCTATAAATTCAACTTAATTATGTCGGTTGTATTTTGTCATTAGGATTTGATTTTAGTGATAGAGACGGATGATGTTGAATAACATTTTCAAATTTGACTTGTACACGAAGGAGTTCAATTTCGTTAACACTATTGTTCATGGCATTAAGTCAACATCATATTTTGATTGTTGGGATTAGCAGCGTCCATTGGTCTTTATTATCACTGTTCCACCCATGGAAACAAATATAAGTTAACATCTTAAAAAGGAATGTCACTAGATCCTATTCAATACAAACCATTTATTTCACTTGGAATCCAACGATATTTTGAGAGCTTTACGATTGACTGAATAATTTGATTGTATTATAGCTATTATTAAAGCAGAAAAGAAGAAAAGATCATATATATATATAGATTCCTATGTGTTTTCCCCTTCGTCCTCTCTGCCACTCTTTTGATATACCCAAAACCTTGCCACAACAGCTCCAAGCATTAACCAATCCATCTGCACACTCAAAATTACGTAACTCCTCTTTAATTTGATCAAAATACAAACCCTAACTAAAGAGTGGCTCACGATTGCCACTATCAACACCACAAACACGGTAGAAGGCCTAAAGCATACAACTTAAATGACAAAGCCTCATAGTCTAAAGATCTCAGCTCTGCCATTTTCCAAGACTATGAATCCAATAAACATATTGTTCTCTCGGCTGTGTGGTGATTTGATGGGTTTTGGGTGATTATCCGATGCACCGAGGTAACATCGACCCAAACTTAATGCATGTTTATAATTTAGTTTCCATGCAACGAATTTTCCACATAATTGCAGTACAACACTGACAAGGTAATATAGTTCCATGCAATGGTTTTGGTTCGATATACTCACATGCAAATAAATCAAGCTAGACGATATCAAAAGCACAAGAATCATAATCAACAGATGAAAACCTAAATCACATAATCGAAACCCTAACTTTTCGCATAATCACATCATCAACAGATAGAACACCTAAATCACATAATCACATCATCAACAGATAGAACTGATGGGTTTTGGGTGATTATCTGATGCACCGAGGTAACATCGACCCAAACTTAATGCATGTTTGTAATTTAGTTTCCATGCAACGAATTTTCCACATAATTGCAGTACAACACTAACAAGGTAATATAGTTCCATGCAATGGTTTTGGTTCGATATACTCACATGCAAATAAATCAAGCTAAACGATATCAAAAGCACAAGAATCATCATCAACAGATGAAAATCTAAATCACATAATCGAAACCCTAACTTTTCGCATAATCACATCATCAACAGATAGAAAACCTAAATAACATAATCACATCATCAACAGATAGAAAACTAAACTAAAACCATACCTATTCGTAGCGAGAGAAGTAGATCTGGATCCCGATTTCGTTTGGCCTAACTTCGAAGCGAGAGAAGTAGATCTGGATCATAGATTCGGAGAAGCGATGCGGTTGCTATGGAAAAATCAAAACGCTGGAGCTGCCATGATCGATTTTGTGGGAAGATTGATTTTCGAGAGGAAATTATGTTTTTGTTAATGGGATACCGTATGTGTTGATCGAAAGACAGTAATGGGGAAATGAACGACGGCAATGCACGAAATTATGTTAAGTATTGACTATAATAAGTGTGTAACCTTTCAAACTAATAACAATCACTTAAAATTTGATCATCATATTTGTAAATTAATTAAGAATGTCATAATATTTTAAGAATTGAAATGGATGGCTACTGCATAGGCTAAGAATTGAAATACATTTGATCATCAAATGTTGGTACGTTACCGTCCACTGATGAAACAGAAGCTTACAGTGGCTTGGAAACTGACCAATGATTGGACGGAAGGGGACTAAGGCAATCGGAGGTGGTGATAACGATGAGGGAAGGGCTATAAAGGCATGGAGGGAGGCTCAGTTGAAAAGTTTTAGGTTGAGCGATGAGTAATGTGGTTGTAAATGGCGGCGAAGAGGCCAAATTTCAACTATTGTATAGTATTGATTAAGTACTGTTTCTTTTTAAAAAATAAAAATATAAAAATATAGTTAGGGAAAAACTTTGATAAATATATATCCTACCTGATAAAATTGCCACAGTGATATCAAACAAAACTGTTAAAATTAGTAATATATGTGATTATTACTTATTAAGTATTACTTAATTATAAGTATAAATTAATTAACACCATAATTAAACTATGACATCATACATTTGTTAATATAATATTATTAATGATAAGTAATAAGTACTAAAATATTATAATTAGCAATTAATAGCATGTATGATTAATATAATATCATTAATGATTAATTATAAAATATTAATAAATAATAAAATAATAATATTAATGATTAATAACCTATGATTAATATAAGTAATATAATTAGCGATTAATTACCTATGATTAATATAATATTATTAATAATTAGTAATAAGTACTAAAATTATATAATTAGCGATTAGTAGCATATGATTAATTAATATAATATCATTAACGATTAATTATTAAATAAAAAAATTAATAAAGCTTTGTAAAAATAAATTATTGACTATCAAAATTGATAGCATACATTTGTTACAACGAACATCTAATTATCGTTAGGTATAATAGGTTGTAAAAGTATATATACATATATATATAACCTAGTAGTCAAACTGAATCCTATTACAACGAGCAAAAGCAGCCCGATGTCAAAATGAGATTACACAGAACTCTATTACAAGTGGCTGGAGACTATCGTAAAATAATCCTATTACAACGGGCATGAAGAGCCCGCTGTAAAATATGCAAATGGTGATCTAAACCTGAAACCTATTACAACGGGTTGCTAATGACACTTGTAATAGAATTTATTACAAGGGGCGGCAGAAGCCCGTTGTCAAAAAGTCCTCCTATAGGCCAGTTATTACAAGGGTCTGGTAGAGAACCGTTGTTTTTTGTCACTATTACAACGGGCATTATTTGCCCGTTGTAAAGCAGACGTTGTTATAGGGTGTTTTTGTTGTAGTGATCCATTGATAAGTTTAAAGCCAGATTAGTTGCTAAGGGATATAAACAAAGACAAGGAGTAGATTATTTTGATAAATATGATCCAGCTGCTCGCATATCTTCCATATGTTGTTTAATAGCACTTGCATCATTTCATAATTTGGTCATACATCAAATGGATGTAAAGATAGTTTTTCTAAATGGAGATTTAAAAGTAGAAATATACATGGAACAACATGAAGGTTTTATAACCCTAGGCCAAGAAAAGAAATTTTGGAAATTAGTCAAATCTCTTTATGGCCTGAAGCAAGCTCCCATGCAACGGCATGAGAAGTTTGATAAAGTTGCACTGTCATTTGGATTCATTTTTAATGATGTAGATAAATGCATTTATAGTAAATCGGATAACAACGGTTATGTTATAATATGTTTATACGTTGGTGACATGCTAATATTTAGTTCTAATATATCATGTGTGAATGAAACCAAGAAGTTTCTATCTTCTAAATTTGATATGAAAGATCTAGGAGAGGCTGATGTAATTCTAAGAATTAAAATCATTAGGAAATCGGGGGAGTTATTACTAACTCAATCTCATTATATTGAGAAGTTCCTAAAGAAGTATGGTCATTATGATGACAAACCAGCACCAACTCCTTTAGATCCAAGTATCAAGTTAGAAAAGAACACTGGACATACCATTTCTCAACTTGAGTATTCTAGTGTTATTGGAAGTCTTATGTATGCTATGCATTGCACTAGACCCGACATCGCACATGCTATAAGTGTATTTTGTCGATTCACGAGTAACCCAGGTTTCGAACACTGGAAAGCCATTTCCAGAGTTTTAGCTTATTTGAAAAGAACCATAAATTATGGTTTATCTTATAAAGGATATCCTGCTGTAATAGATTGATATAGTGATGCAACCTGGAACAATGTAGAATCCAAATCCAAGTCTACAACTAGATGGATATTTACATTAGGAGGCGCTATTGTGTCTTGGGCTTCCAAGAAGGCTTCCAAGAAGCAGACCTGTATATCTGATTCAAATATGTTATTAGAATTGATTGCATTAGCAGATGCATGTAAGGAAGCGGAATGGCTTACGAATTTGTTAATGGAAATCCCATTGTGGAAGAAGCCATCCCCAGCAGTCTTGATCAACTGTGATAATCAAGCAACAATATATAATGTCTCTAATAAGACATATAACGGAAAGTCTAGAAATGTAAGTCTAAGACATCAGATGGTAAGACAGTTACTCAAAAGTGGAGTTATAACTGTTGACTACATAGTAACGAAGAAAACCTTGGCTGACCCACTTACGAATGGTCTTCCAAAGGCTATGGTTTATATAAAGTCAAAAGAAATGGGACTAAGTTAGAGAATGAAGATTGATCATCCTTAACAGAAAACCCAACTTGTGTTTTGAAAAATATAGACAAAGTTCAGTGGGTGCCAACAAGTTAAGAGTATGATTATGGAACACTAAATCAATAATCCCATAATATTTAGTGTTGGATTCTGCATGAACAAAGGATGGATAATACCCTTAATAAGTCTAGAAACCTTAAAAGGTGTATCGCAGAAACACCTTAAGAGACTTAACCATATGAGTATGGAATTTAGGCCATTCCTAGGAAATTAAGACCGCTTTATAAAGTAGACTCGTGAACCAGGATTAAAGCACATGGACATTAACGTGCTGGGCAATATAGAACATTCTAATTATGGAATAAAACATGTGTGATTGTTCCGGTTTTATCATTAAGGGATACTTGGTTCAAGATTCGTTCACAATAGAATCTTGATAGAACTTTGAATGGTTTACACTAAGTAATGTTTCAAATCTAAAAGATACCTTATATTTATGTGTTATTTCCACGATGATGCAAAACTTGATCTTAGAACTACATAGACTTGATCCCACTTGGGTATGTAGGAAGTCACACTAGTGATTCAGGCGTCTACTTTATTATTATTTTTATTTTGAAAATTAAGGGAGATTGTTGTAAATTTTTTAAATTCAAGCTTTTGGGGTATGGGGTTTTATTTTGAAGAGAAAGAAAGAATATAGGTAGAAGGAATGAAGTATTGTCTTTGTCTCACATCATGAAATAAGCAAGGACTTCTCTCTGTATATGTAAAAGCCTTGTGTATCATATCAAAAGAGAGAAGAGAAGGGAGTGACAAGGCAATGCATGAACATGACATGGATATTAATATTTAAAGTGTCAAAAAGATGGACCTTGGGGCTATTGGGGTCTCGTGATCAGTTAGGTCTCAGAGAATGCCGATGGACTGTACCATTGTATTTTTGAATTACGGCACGTGCATTTGAATTCGAGACGCTTTGAAGCATTACAAATGAAGTGGCGTGTCATTTTGAATTCAAACGAAGGGATGTGACGTTGTACGAACGGATATGGCCATTGCAAACGGTCGTGACGCTTCATTGAAAGGGTACCTCTTCATTATCATAAATAGTGACTCCCAGAGAGTGTTTCGAATTAATTGAGAAACCATCTTCTTCTTCCACATCGAATCTACGACACCATTAAAGCGTTCCAAATGCTGTAAATTTATGATGCTTCCAGGGTGTTGCAAAATCCTGAAAGTGTTGCAGATCTTTCCTTTTCTTCTTCTCTACATTCTATCTTCTACTTGCATCATCAGAGAATCAAAATCTTGAATGTTCTTGATCGAATCAAAGTTGTACAAACTTTAAATCCGATTTCGTTGTTCCAAGGCTTTATTGAATCCTGAAAGTCAATAGTTCAATAATCCGTTTGTACCTAGTGGATTGAACTATTGTCTGAATTTTTTTGCTCTGTAAATCCTTAAGGTTTGAAGTACATCAATATTCATCATCAAATAGCCTCAAACCACAAAATTCCCCAACAAGTTAATCCTTGATAAGCTACTTTAAGTCGGAATGCACTATCTGAATTAGACAAATCTGAATTCGTCAGAGGCTTGGGCAGTGTTTGCGAATCTATTGTCGAAACATTGAACCCCTTAACAAAATCAAGGGATTTTTCGGTCTCGCTGAAATCACCTCCATTGTGTAGTACGCTTGAACTTGAAATCCTAAGCCTGGGTTTTGCTGATGCTTTATCATGCAAAAGGACACAAAAATTGGAGTGCTTATTTATAAATTTGGAATTTCTAGAGGACGAATTCGAGTCATGAAGTTTCATACAGAGAGAGCGACATATTATAGAAGAGGTCATTGATTTTGACTCGTTTGGGTAATGAAAAGAAGAACGCTGCAGTTGAAAATTTTGAGCGAAGCTGGTAATAGTACCAGTGGAAAAAAATAAATAGTTTTGCCAATCATAAAATGAATTTGCATATGATATTTTATCAGCAAATCTAACACCCGAATCACTACGGGATCCATCACAGCCTTTAGCGAGATTCAACCCCTGATTTCCATAATTAATTTTCAGGTCTGCTTTTCCATAAGCTTAGGTTTCAAGTACCGTAACATTTCTCGACAATTAAGGCTTGGATAAATGGAAAATTAGGGCTTGAATGAGAGATTTAATAAAACTATTGGGTTTTATTGTAAATAATGTATCACTTAACATTGTTGGCCCAAAGATGATGTGTGACTATACTTATACCATCCAGTTAAGTATATAGCGTGATTTTATAAGTAATGAAAATAGTATGTTTTATGGATATACTTATTTGAAGAAAAAAATTAATGGTTGGGATTTTCAAAGGAAATGAAATGAGAGGTTATATGGGTTTGAAAATGAAAACGAATATGGAAATTGAATTATTACTTCCATGTGTAAAGTTTTGAAACTTTAATTTGTAAAGTTTGAAGTTAAATAAACCGTTCGGGTTTATATAATAAACAATATGTCATAGGACATTCATTTTGACCCATATAGAATTGGTAATTAAAATTATGCTAAGGGGTTAAGTATAAATAGTGATATTTCAAAGTAAAGGGGATAAAAAAAGATTTTTTTCTGAGTAAATAGCGATATTTCCGGAGTAAAAGGAATAAAAATAGGTTTTGGCAATATTTTGGAGGTAAAGGAAATAAAGAATGGCTGTTGTGAATACAGCTATTATGAAGAGATAAAGGTATGGTTATATTTTCAGTAACGAAAAGGGAGAGATTTGTTGAAATGAGTACATTGAATCAAATTTTAAGAATCAATGAGATGGATTTAAATGAATGGTTTCAATTAAAAGGGCCTTTGCTAATGATGTAATGATCTGTACTGTTTTTGATTTGATATTTATATACATAACTATCATTAAATATTAGTTTTGATTATTGACATGGTAGTTCGAGGAGACCACGACGGAATCACTTGCCATGTATGATGACGGAGAAAATAACTTCTTTTAGCTTAACACCCAGGGTATATTTGTGAAAATTAATTAGTGTTTTGACAGATCTGACAATGTGCCATTCAAAGTTGAATGTGATGTTTCTAGAAAGGTAATCGTGACCTCAGGCCTCATCAACTAGGAAATGACTGAAATCGGGCAGGAAGTAGGGTTACGTGGGTCATACCCATTAAGGAATATCATCATCTGATCTAGAGAAACCGGTTGTCCCTTTGTTGTATGCTTAGGAATGATATGGTTATTGATCCCAACCGTTGTGATGATATATTTGGTACACTCAAGTTGAATGATTGGCTGGTTCTGTATGGCCATGTTGTAAGATGTTCTTGTTGAACCCTAGTGTTTTATTTCTAGAGGACACTTATTGGAAGGTGGTTCCATACCTAGTCATGTTGGAAATCCAAACTCCAATACGAGCCGTATGTTTTTAGTTGTATACTAACTATGTTGAATAGTAAGTGGAAAGCTTTTCGGCTATATTCTTTTTTATTTGTGATTTGATATACATTATTATAGTATCGCTAATTTTATTATAAAAAGTGATTTGGTTATCATAAGGTAGCAACATGTGCCATGTTTATGTGTGGTCGTGTCTTGTAAGAGTTCCTGTGGCTGTGTCTTGTAAGAGATCCATTCTTCCAAAAAATATTTCTAAAAGTGAACCAAGTTGGTTGTCTTGTGAGTTTTATCATTGAAAGTATTCCAGACTGATCCGGGTGATTTTGCTTTCCTTGAAATATGCTCGGGTCAGACCGAGTGTATTTTTAGGTTTGTTTAGAGATACAGGAGAGGAGATGGAGTCGAGACGTATTCTCGAGTTTTCTGATATTAATTTATTTTTGTTGTGTGTGTTGTATTTATCAGTATTGTGATGATCAAGTTGTATACTGTGATTGTGTAATCATATATATGCAGTTTTCTATTTGTGTAAAGAGTATTGGGATATTATATTTTATTCGTTCCGTTGTGAGATTCTATTCTACTTTGATTCTGTAGTGTTGATGTTCTTCTTCTTCTTCTTCTATTCTAAGATTTCTTTCTTTCTTCTTCTCACCCTCTAACTTCTTTCCCTTAACTATCCACTTTCCTGTGTGATTTGGGTTGGACATGAGTGGTTAAATGTCAGCTTAAACGATACGGAAAAATCGGGTTGTTACAGTGTTGGTGTTCTTGAAAATGGCATTTATGTGATTAATATTAATTATTTGTGTTTTGTGATCAAATCTTCTAACAATATATATGAAATTTATCTTTGGCATTGTAGGCTAAGTCATTTTAGTGAGAAACGACTATAAAAAATAAAAACTGAAGGCTATCTACCGTTAGTTGGTTCTTAATCTTTTGACACATGTGAGTCATGTCTTAAAGTTAAAATGACCAAGCACCCCTTCAGTGGGAGCAATGGAAGAGTTGATGAACTATTGAAGCTGATACATAGTGATATATGCGGCTGAATGCCTATAGTTACCAAAGTTAATAATTCTTACTTTGTTATCTTTGTTAATACCCTAGGTATTAATTTTGAAGACAGTAACCATATAAACATTACTACAAACATACACTCAACTTGTGCAGTGACATGAATATATTATAAAGTCATTTTTAGAGATAAAGAAGAGTACAAAAGAAGAATTACAAAGGAAGGTTAATTAGAGCAATGGAAGAATAACAGAGGGAGGATAATTAGAACAATTGAAGACCAAAGCGTATTACAGAAGAATGCTGAACAACATAGGTGTTTGAAGTGATGAGGATTTGGTTGAACCTTAGTGTAACAACTCAAATTTACAGTCAATTTAAAATATGATTTAAATACATATAAAGGGATTTTAAAATGTTTAAATATAAAATCAGAACCATAAAATTATTGGAAATGAATTATACATTTAATTTATATTATAAAAGGTTAAAATAAGGTTATTGGATTTTTAAAAATATAATTAAAAAGAATATTTTGAAAATCGATAATTCAGTACTATTTTAAAAGCTAAAAGTAAAACCATTTTTCAAACGGTCTTGGAATTCAACGAAACTAGATTCATTGGATTTGCATCTGTTAAATATAGCAGGATTTCAAATTTCGTATCGTTCAGAGTTATAATGTGGTTGTGCGAGTAGAAAAAAGTAATCATAGTGTAATGAATGAGAAAAATTAATTACCATGGATTAGCACAAATCCCATGGCTATGGAAATTAGACAACACACCATTGGATCACATGGCAGTTTTCCACATGTCATCCCCTCATCACAAGCCTCTTCCTATATGTACATGAGTCCATGGGAGAATGATCACTTCATTTTCATATGTTTCTATAACACCATGAATTTTTTGTGAATATTAAAATTAACGAATTAAAGAATACTTAATTTCAAATGTGAGAATTAAGGGAAACGGGCTACACCATTTCGTTTGTCTTGGAATTCTGCTTGAGATAGAGTCCGCGTTTGTGTGAATTGGACTCCGTATGAAGAAGTTATGGCCTTCCGAAGTTTCAGAATTTAAATAAATTAAAAACGGCTCAGGTTCAAAAATTCGAATTCAAAACAGGGAAGCGAGCTGGGCGGGAATTTTCCCGCCCAAGGCCAGGTCGACCAGGGGGTTGACCTCCCCTACACAGGTCGACCAGGGGGTCGACCTGGGGGTCGACCTATCCCCCATGGCAGATCTGAAATCAGATGATTCTGACTTGTTGCTGAGTCTTACCTGACCTGTTGCTGAGTCACTAAGCAGAGGTGGCAATTATAGATAACTCTATCTAGTCTAGACGGTTGTGATTGCTCCTATGATAATCTAGCGGCATTGGTTGATTTAAACTTCAATAAAAGCATGCCTATACTCAAACCCTAAACCTAAACTAAATTAGTCTCTTGGCCACCATGCTGCTACTAGGATAGTTCTTCTTCCTAAAGCTTAGGGATTAGAAAGTCAGAATTCTAATTCAAAAGATGAACGAATAATTCTCTTCTCTAACCTGTCTTTGTGAGTACAATTTCTTTCAGAAAATAATTAATAAATTAATTATGATAAGTTATAATTTGGATTATGAGAACATGACTGTTGAATCATGTGATGTTATTTTAACTTTGTTATCGTTTGTTGGTGAACATATGACAGTTTTGTTATCTTATGTTGGTAGATCTATTTCATATGTCCAATTATACATGTTTAACTTGATTCATTTTATGCTAGTTCATATGTGAATCTTATGCAAGTTTTGGGATGTTAAATCATATGCTAGTTCGTATGCGAATCTTAAGCAAGTTTGGGATGTTAAATCATAAGCTAATTTGTATGTGAATCTTATGCAAGTCAGTTTTTACATATGCTAGTCTTATGCAAGTCGGTATGCGAATTATACATAAGTTTATATGTGAATCAAGTATATACATATGCTAGTTTATATGCAAAACATGTGATAAATTCAAATGCAAGTTTGTAGGAATCCATATGCAAGTTTAGGTGAAAACTATATTCACATTTTTAGGTGAAAACTATATTCACATTTTTAGGTGAAAACTATATTCACATATGCAAGTTTGGGTGAAAACTATACGCAAGTTTAGCTGAAAACCATATTCACATATGCAAGTTCATAATTTCATGTTTAGATCTATATTTAGATCCATGGCAGTACATAGTTTATGAAAATTTATGTTGTATATGTTCACTTCCTATGCAAGTTATTGGCTATGCAAACTTATGTTATAATTCTTATTTGTAAGTTAGATCTATTTTGTGTGTTATGCTAGTTGTGAATTTTCTTTTCTTTTAATGAGTTCGACTATTTGCGAGTCTAACATAAATCATATTAAAACGTATGAATAACGTGGGGACAATGGGAAAAATATTAATTATGTAAATTGTGAATTGGCATAAAATGGCTTTAAAAGCATATTATTAAATTGAGGCATTAATTGGTATAATTTATATACCTAAAAAGTATGAACATAGTTTAGGTGACAATTATAGACATAGTTAATTTGGAAATTGACAATTTGAATAGGGATAATTAATTTATATTGGGGTGAAATAATTATGTGTAATAATAAATGCCTAAGACACGAGGTTAGACTCATTTGTGGTGTAAGACTGCCCGGACCTGCCCGACAAAACCAGCAACCACAAACGGTAGTCTAATGTGAGAGGTCAAAGGCATAAATTAATTGCGTAACAATTGTAAAGACACGAGGTTAAACTCGTTTGCGGTATAAGACTGCCCTGACCTGCCCGGCAAATCTAGCAACCGCAAAAGGTAGTCTAATGTGGGAGGCCTTACAAGGTTATGGTTATAATGAATTAAGTAACATTTAAGCAAGATAAACATGTGGTGAGACATGGGAGTTAAGTGGGTGACATGTGAAATACGATTAAAGACACTTAACCAAATTGAAGCATGTAAGAATACATGAATAAGAAGGGGTTAGGTGGGAAATATTGGTAGGGACCAAGCATAGGTGGAAATATTGTGTCGTACATGGGGACCCATTTCAAGCTTGTAACCCATTAAGTATATTTGTGAGCTCGAGTTAGATTGACGACGGGACACGCTTACTGGATTTGATTGTAAGAGGTCAAAACGGGTTAACGGTGGCAAAGCAAGTCCAACGGGGTCATGTGCGTGCGTGGGCCCGGGCTGGTGGGTAATACATTGTTGCATCGTGTAGATATAAGCCTTGCATCTCTAGTGGTATCGGGTAGCCACTTTTGGGAGTGATACCCCCCACTGTGGGATCAGCATGGGTATCTACGAGTTAGGGAGTCGATCGCATGGGGGTAGTGGGTACAAGTAGTGGAGATAGGGGCATGCGGCACCTATGAAGACAGCTAGGAGTACACGAAACTATCATTATGATTATTATGTTCAGTGGGTGGGATCAACTTGTAGGATGACTAGTAATGGTGCAGTATAGTAATTATCCTATAACGATTAGGAGCGAGATTAACGCCAGAATATTCCTCTTGTTTGTTTTGTCTTGCCTACTTGTTCCGCAGTCATTCCTTGTTTTACCAGTTTATGCCTTATCCTAATTACTTTAATAATTATATTGTTAAAGTTATTGTACTCGCCAGACTTATGTCTAGCCCCCTTGTTTTCGCCTCTTTTCTTCCTCCCCCCACCCCCTAGGTACTCAGGGTAGGACTAGTACTAGTGGGGCTTTATTTGGATCTCTTTCTCTCTCTTTTGGAAGTGCTTGGATTGCTGAAAGTAAAGTTCAGCTCATCTCTTTTATGGCTACTTATGTTGGGGTTATGTTTTTTTACTTTATGTACTCAGAAAACAATTTGTCAAGATGGATATTAAGTGTACTTGGTTTTACTATTGGTTTATGAAGTTGTTGTAATCAATCTATTTCTCCGCTGCAATAAAAGTGGTTTAAAAAATTTCATGTACCAATATATGTATCTGTTTTGTTATATTCTGTTCTATATACTAATAATACTCCATGAAAGTTAGTGCATTCCCTTTGAGAGTGACATTAATGGACGTGGGGTGTTACACGTGGTATCAGAGCTGAAGGTTAACAGAACAGATAAGGGATTTTTAAAAACTATTTTTCAAAAGCGTTTTTATAAAGAAATACTTTCAAAAATATGTTTTTAGGAGAGTATTTTCAAGAGAAAAGTTTGTTTTAAAAACATAACCCCCAAGAGCCATATATCTTTCCTTTGATTCTCTATTTTAAATCTCTTCCTTTTTCTTTTTCAGCATGTCTGGGGAACCGAGATACCCGTGGGCATACCGATACCAAGCTGGTTCAGAAGGTATTTAGAGGTTAGTGCCACTGCCGCAGGCCTAGCAAATGTTCCTCCTCCCCCATCTGCAGCCGCTCCTCCTCCTCCCCCTCCCCACGTTGATACTTTTTCGAAGATATGCAAAGACTTTCAGGAAATGGGCAGGAAACCTTTTCACGGATCAGAGACATTTGTTGAAGCTCGAAACTGGCTTAAGGAGGTGGAAGTTTTGTTTGGTATCTTCGAAATAGAAGATGGAAGGAAGGTCCAATTAGCTGCTTGGTTAATGAAGGACGAAGCCTCGTTTTTGTGGGAGGACACGAATGGAGAGCGTCCCGTAGAGACATGGATGGATTTCACGAATAGGTTCGAGATGAAATTTCTCTCACGAGCAAAAGAGAACTTATACATGGAGAGGTTCTTAGCATTGAAGCAAGGGAATTTATCAGTAAAGGAGTAGGTCAACAAGTTCAATCAGTAAGCCAGATTTGGCTTAGACTTGGTGAACACACCTGAGAAGAAGGCCTTGTGGTTTGCTAAAGGTTTGAATGAGCCACTACATGGGTTAGCTAAGACCCACATTCCTATGGAGGCTACCATTGAGAAACTGATTGACATGGCGCTTATGCATGAAGAGGAGAAAGGTGCTAATGCTAATAAGGCACCGGAGAAGAAAGGGGATCTAAAGAAATCACAAAAGCAAAAGAAGAAAGGTGGTAAGAACAACAATAGCAAAGGAAAGAAAAGGTGCTTTAATTGTGGAACACCAGGCCATATGAGCAAGGACTGTAGGAAGAAGAAGAGGACTGGCTGTTTCCACTGTGCAGAGGCATGCCATCTAATTAAAGACTACCTGAGGAAACAAGGGCAAGGGAAAAGAACAGGGTCCACTTCTGGAGGGCAGATTCAGGCTCTCTTGGCACCAGGGCAGGTAAGAGGGCAAATTCAGGCTCTCATGGAACCAGGACAGGAGAGAGGTAGAAACATTTCTGTTGAAAGTTTGATTTTTCTGTTTGATCATCCTGTTCGTACTTTGTTTGATTCTGGCGCTTCACACTCGTTTGTATCTGCTTCGTTAGCTGAAACACTGCACCTAAATACTAGTCTATTTAAGGATCCCATAGTATTCTCAAATCCTATTGGTGGTTCGGCTCATCTTTCAATGATTTGTCGGGATTTGAGAGTGTCTATCTTGAGCGTCGAGTTTGAATGCAACGCCTTCGATCTTGGCTTCACAAGGCTATGGGTTGATTCTAGGCATGGATTGGTTATTCAGTAATGGTGCCATCCTCGATAGTGAAAAGAGAGTGGTTAGACTTATGACTCGCCTCGGAAACACTCTCAAAATCTCTTGCAATCCCATACATTATGTTATGCTTAGCTACCTAGAATCTCTTGATGCGTCTGTTAAAAACTTGCAGTCTGTTAGAGTAGTCCGTGAATACTCAGATGTATTTGAAGAGCTGAAGGGGTTACCTCCAAAGAGGGAGATAGACTTCCGTATATACCTTGTTGATAATGAAAAACCCGTAGCTGTACCGGTTAGACACATGGCTCCAAGGGAAAGAAAAGAGATAAGGAAGTAAGTCAAAGAGTTGCTCGAAAAGGGGTTTATAAGGCAGAGTATTTCTGAATGGGGTGCTCCAGTAGTATTCGCAACCAAAGCGGATGGATCACTTCTCCTATGCGTTGATTATAGGGAGATAAACAAGCTGACCAAGAAAAATAGGCACCCACTTCCAAGAATAGATGACTTGTTTGATTAGCTTGTAGGTGCGTCGGTTTTCTCCCAATTAGATCTGGCCACTGGATTTCATCAGCTAAGAGTGGCTGAAGACAACATTGATAAGACCGCGTTCAGAACCCCGGATGGTTTCTTCGAATGGCTTGTCATGCCTTTCGTCTTGACAAACGCACCCCCTTGCTTCATTGACTTGATGAGCAGGGTGTTAAGGGATTTCCTTAATAAGTTTGTGGTGGTCTTCGTAGATGACATTTTGATTTTCTCGAAGAATGAAGAAGAGCCTGCTTTGCATTAAGGGAAGTCATGGATACTCTTCGTGCACATCAGCTGAAAGCCAAATTCTCCAAATGCCATTTCTGGAGAGAAGAAGTGAGGTTTCTTGGATATGTGGTGTCCAAAGAGGGGTTAGCCGTGGATCCCGCAAAAGTAGTTGCGGTGCAAGATTGGAAGGTTCCACGGAATGCAACCGAAGTCCGAAGCTTTCTCGGGCTAGCGAGCTTTTACTGGAAGTTCATTAAAGACTTTGCAAAAATCTCAGCCCCGCTCACAAGATTGACAAAGAAGGACCTAACTTTCGCTTGGGATTTGGATTGCGATATTGCTTTCCAACATTTGAAAAGGGCTCTAACAACAGCCCCAGTTCTGACATTACTTGATGGGAGCAAAATGTTTACCGTATACACAGACGCATGCGATACAGGCTTGGGCGCTGTCTTGATGCATGAAGGCAAGGTAGTTTGTTATGGGGGAAGGCAATTGAAGGTACATGAGAAGAACTACCCAACTCATGATTTGGAGCTAGCTACCATTGTTTTCGCTCTAAAGTCATGGCGTCATTACCTACTAGGAGAAAGGTTTGAATTGTTTACTGACCATAAATCACTAAAGTACCTTTTCTCACAGAAAGACCTTAACTTAAGACAACAAAGGTGGATGAAATTTCTGGCCTCATATGATTTTGAGATTTCCTATACCCTTGGAAAGGGTAATCTGGTAGCAGACGCCTTGAGTAGGAAGAAGCTGAACTTGAGTCCTCTCTTTGTAGAAAGGCAAAGCTTGGAGTACATAGTAAACTTTAACTTTAGACCCTCCTCTGAAATTGTACTTAGTATGTTAGCATTGCTAGAGGTACGACCTATTCTTTTGGACTCAATAGGAACCGCGCAACGAGAAGACTCTCAACTAGTTGATGTGATGGATAAGCTAGTTAGGGGTGAGACTTCTAGTCATCTCAATAGATACTCCATCGATGATAAGGGTTGGTTGAGATGGGATGGAAGGCTATTGTAAAAACCCGTAACTTCCCCGTAAAGGAAAGCGTCGGATAGTTCGAGAACAAACCACAACAGAACACATACAGAAGAACATTTCATTGTATATTACAACAATGCATCAGAATACAAGAATATACAGAGTATAAATGAATATTACACAGAAATATCAGAGATTTAAATTACATTTAAATACATAGCAGCGGAAAATAATACAATACACAACTAGAAGAGATATACGGATACAAAGCTTTCCAGATATCATTCCAGCTGTAAACCAGGATCCTGTGAATATAAATCTGCAAAACCAAAACTACTAGCTGCCCGTGTCAAAATAGGGGCACCCAAATTTTAGGTTATAACAATAAACTCCAGGTCAGTCATGGGACTGGTGTGAGAACTAAAACAGTTATTAATCTTTATTTTTAAAGTTAGGTAAATCAAGGGACCACGCCGTATAACACGGAACGGGTTTCCTCCCCAGAATACCAGTGCATAAAACAAACAGCGCAATGCTAAATAAAGAAAAATGAAGCTGTTATAAGACCCAGGTCCCATCACACAATGCAACGCAGCCGAGGATAGGGTTTTCCCTTATAACAGCCAAAGAATGCTTGATACGTTTAAAACAAATCGTTTGATACTATTATAAGTGCATAGTGTATAAAACAACTTCAAATCATAAGTATCAATCATAGGCGGCATGGGTACCATATATCATGTCGCCATACTAGTTCTACAATTAAAACCGCAAATGTCACGTATTTGGAAATTGGATTTCCGTCTATGAACCGAGGCAAAAGATAGTCCTCAACCGATTTGAGACAATCTAGCCCATGTCTCAGGTCAGAGCTCGAGTGACCTTGGAGCGACAGGGCCGGTCCACCGATGTGGATTAAAATGCCTGAACACTACGTTTCCCCGCCCTTTGGGGCGTAAATGAGCCAACTAAATGACTCCATCGGTTCGAGAACGACCGATCAATCCGAGGCGCCTCGCAACAGCAACAACCACATAAGTCAAACTCGTCAGGGCGTGTAAAACCACTGACGCCACTTTTTAGCTAGAAGGAAACGCATGCCCTCCCTGAGGTCCGTCTCCCGTTTTTGGTTCATACCGGGTGTGAAATTCGCGAAGTAAACGTTACACAAAGCTACGCCACAAAGGCCGTGCTTTGATCATCACCACAAGACTTTGCTTTTCAACAGAAGCCCCGATCAATTGCCACTTAGGCATGCCACACAGGCAATTCACTCCATGCGTTTGATATCCATCAATATATAACCCCTGAGCTCGTACGTCTCAGAGAAGGGCGTTAAGCAAGAGAATAAATTCTCCGCCGCCAAACAGATATATATTTAATAGAGATCAATCACACAGACTAAAATCCAATGTCAGACACACAGTCCATTTACAAGTCCGTTCTGGGTCTGAACGAAACCGGAGGCACCTAGTACCCCGCATACCCATCGATCTCCAAGTACGTCTGGACGATCACTAACTGTTTCCATCTTCTTGGGTGTACAGCCCAATCAAGATCATCAGTAATTACCCAAACGACGTGAAGACCTCCGGTCTTCGACCATCGTCTTCATCTTCGACTTATCGTCGTATCAGTTATTCAGAATGGGATAAACCCGGTCTTTCCGAATAACTCGCGTATATTTTAAATAAGTGTTACACAAACACAACATACGCCTCATTCCAATTCATCAGTCACTAACCGTAAATTAATCAAGAGAATAATTTCCCAAATATTAACCCCGAAGGCCGAAACCAACATCAGATCAATATCCAGAAAACCATTCTGCTTGGCTAACCGACAGTTAGTTTCTAAATTTCACATTCATAGGGAAAGGTCCCCATTAATTTTATCCAAGATAAATTCCTTATATTTATTCTTTAATCTATCCTTTTGAATTTCGATTCAACTAGCCGGGATTAACGAAACTTACCGAAGTAATCATTTGTTTTAATTTCCCAATCCCAACCTATTTATCCCATGAAGTAAAACTGGTAATACTTCATATCTAACACCACAGTGTTATCGGTAAATTCAATTACCTTTTCACGTTCAAATCTAATTAAAGATTTAACTATCGCCTGGAGCAAAACTGGTGATACTCCATTCTCGATTATTTCAATCTAATTAAAGATTCATTAAAACTCCACTTAGTTTTAATCGTTAACTGGGTTAAAGAATCAGTGTTATTTAAAACACGGTTCACGATAAACCCAAAATCACATTCCATTAATTATCGGGTTAAAGAACAAGTGTTATTTAAAATACTGTTCACGATAAACCCAAAAATCATTCCATTAATTATCGGGTTAAAGAACAAGTGTTATTTAAAATACTGTTCACGATAAACCCAAAAATCATTCCATTAATTATCGGGTTAAAGAACAAGTGTTATTTAAAATACTGTTCACGATAAACCCAAAAATCATTCCATTAATTATCGGGTTAAAGAACAAGTGTTATTTAAAACACTGTTCACGATAAACCCAAAAATCATTCCATTAATTATCGGGTTAAAGAACAAGTGTTATTTAAAACACTGTTCACGATAAACCCAAAAATCATTACCAATTCAATTCCAATTAAATATCATTTAATTGGTACACTTCATTAAATCTAAATAAAAAGATTTAATCTTTTCTCAACTGGGTTCAAGAACAGTGTTAGTGAAGACACCATTCACGACAAACCCAAATCACATTTGATATTCAATGTAAGGCTCTGAATAGAAAATATATCGGCTTATATTCAATATCAAATTCTACGATTAACAAATGTCGTATTGGAAATAACGATATAAATATATATCTTTCAAATTTCCATAACAACATCTGTATAATCACGAATTCCAACATCGAAATATTCCGAAGACAATTTCGATTCAAATCCACTCCAATGCAATCATTGGAAATTCTGGTTATTTTTAAAACCCTTTTCAAATTCAATTTATTTATTTAAAAATAAATAGAATTATATTTCTAGTTCAAAACTAGTTCATTTCGATAAAAATCTATTTTTATCTTTTCAAATATGGAGTTTTTCATCCCAAATCTTCACAAATCATTTCTTATGATTTTACACAAATTATAACTATTTTTAATAATTTTATCAAGGCCCGTACAGTCGATTTCCATCAATGGCCATCGAACTGCACTTACAACGACCTTTTTCAAATTTGATTTGGACGTAACTCCAAATCCAACCGTTAGATTTTGAATTTCTAATATTCGTTAGAAAGCTCTTTTCGATACGAACCCAACGATTCCGGTTTTAGGAGAATCCGACGGTCGGATCTCCCGTAATGTCCGTTTGAAATAAATGGTCGAAATTCACGAACTGCCGCGGCGCGGCGCGTTCTATTCAGGCCATTATATTATATATATAATATATATAATATATATTTCGTCGATTTCTATTTAAAACGAATTATATAAATAGTTTTAAATTCGTTTCAAAAGCAATTTCAACTTCCATTTCAATTCAAATCAAAATTGAATTCTTCTTTATAAATTCGTTTTAAAACTCATTTCTATTCAATTCAAATTTCGATTCAATTTGAATTCATTTCAATTCGCATTCAATTCAATTTGAATTCGTTTTCAATTCAATTCGGTTTCAAAGTCGTTTTCTATTCGATTCAATTCAAATTGGTTTTCTATTCAATTCATTTCGAAATCGTTTTCAATTCAATTCATTTCAAATTTCGTTTTCAATTCAATTCCTTTCAAATTTCGTTTTCAATTCAATTCATTTCGAAATCGTTTTCAATTCAATTCATTTCCATTTTCTATTTGAATCAAATTCATTATATATTCAATGGAAATCAAATTCGTTTTATAATCAATTCGAATTCAATTTGTTATATATTCAATTCGAATTCGTTTTCTATTCAATTTGATTCAAATTTCATTTCAAAATATGCGTTTTCGAAATCACTTTTCAATATTCATTTTAAAATGAATAAAATCGATATAGATATCGTTCACGTCAAAATGGCGTCAATCTAACCAACACGGCTTCATATATTTCTATTTTCAAATACTCTATTCAACAAATGAATATTTATTTTTGTCAACACACGTCTAATCTCAACGAATGAGTACTGTCCACGTGTGACTATTTTTGTTAAATTATTTCGTTCAACACATGACTGACCTCAACGGATGAGTACAGTCAACACATGAACCTTTATTTTATATTGATAAAGATGTAAATTTTATTATTAAAATATTTCGTTCAACACATGACTAATCCCAACGGATGAGTACAGTCAACACATGAACCTTTATTTTATAACATTCTTTATTTTTCAAATTGGAATGAGGCCCAATCAATCACCATATAATATTAATTATATGGATTTTCATACATCACATGTATATAATAGCATTGAAAAATAATCAACCATCAACCAAAGTGCACTACACTGTATAAGCATCAAATATAGATATCTAACGCTTATAACAGCCTGTCAATCAATCGATCGACATATTTAATCAATCAGGATGAGTGAACTTCAAATTTCATCCCAACACCCGTGTGGGGTTTCAAGCAATCAAACACAGATTTTATTTGTGCAGTTGGGCGATGTGTAAAATTTATCGTCCCAATCAATGTCATTCAAATAGGTGTACATAAACAAACCGTCCGGTTTGTAAATGAATATTTATTTATTCACATTCACGTTAAAAATTATATTTTTAACGATAAAACATTTTATTCCAACATGCGAATTTCTATTCAGTTCATTCTTTAAATAAAATGATATTTTTATTTATCTAACTTATTTTAGAAAATTTCGGCGGCATAACGGCACGATACTAGAAACGGGACGAGGCCTAGCCTTATCCCCGGTCTAGTGAAGGCCCACGCCATTCACACATCAATCAAATCTATTCATTTCACCAAACAATTCAATTTCAATCAAATAATCCAACTAATCTATGCAACCAAACAAACAAGTCCATGGTCTGTGGACGATTGTGTTGGGTGCTACTAAGCACCGTCTGCATCCTAGTATATATATATGACTAGAAAAGAAATTGAAGAGTGAGAAATTCTCACCAATAGCTATCCTAGCTCCACGGCTCTTCATTTGCAGAAGTCTTCGTCGTTTCGCCTTTTTGTCACCTTCGTTGACCGTAGCCACTACATATATAAAAATCGAATTTTTACTTCGCTATTCAATATATAAAAATCATATTTTTACTTAGATGTTCAATATATAAAAATCATATTTTTACTTCGATGTTCAATATATAAAAATCATATTTTTACTTCGATGTTCAATATAAAAAAAAAAAATTTTTACTCAATTAAAAATCCAGTCTTTCTCTAATAAAAGAATCATAACCTTACCTAATTAAAAATTTAATTTTCTTCATTTCCTTCTATGTATTTAAATTAAATTAAATAACTAAGAATCTAAATAAACTCACATTGTTTTATTGTTCGTCGGAGGGGTGATGGTCGGAGGGCCAGGTGGCGCAAGGGGAGGTTGCAGCATCGGCAGTTGGGAAGTGAAGGTGGCTCGCGGGTTTTGGGCGCTGGGTGCGAGCGCGTCTTCGATTTAAGGGGGGGCGATGAAGCAGGTGGAGGAGAGAGGGGAAGGCTGCGGCGGTTCAGAGGAGAGGGCGACGACAGTCATTGGTGGCGGCGGTCTCGTTTTAGGGTTAGGGGTTTGGTCGGTTTTAGTCAGAGGAAGATGGAGAGAGAGGAGAGAGGGAAGGGGGAAGGAGGAGGAGGCGGGGGAGCGCTGGAGGTCCGCCAGCTGTGGCGCCACGAAGAGCGGTGATGGTCTGAAGCGTAGGCGGCGGTTTTTCTCTTTTTTTTTTTTTCAGGAATGAAAACGATTGAATGGGGGGGCCAGGTTAAGAAGAAAAAGGAAGGGGGATATTTTTTTATTTAATTATTTAATTTAAAAAAAATTGACTTTTACAAACGAACTCGAAACGAGGCCCACCGCCTGTCGTCCATAGCGTTTTACCCCCATTCCGAACACAATGGGGTATGTATCGCAAGCTGATTTGATCGTTTCGATTAGTTTCCGTTGAATTTACATTTAAATCACTATATTGAATTTTAAACGTACATTTCAAATTACCGAGGTCGCATACGAATTCTAAAAATTACGGAAAAATATTTTCTAGTTCGTATTGACGATACGGTCCTAATAAAACTAATTTGTCGAATTCGAAAAATGACCAATTTCCAGTCGATTAAAATCAACTGAAACTGGTCAAACGCGTTTAACTGCGCCACGCTCACATATTAACTCCAAAAATTACGAAACTTGAAACCTAGCAATAAATTGACATCACGAGCCCAACAAAACTGGTTTCGTCGAAATCCGAGGTCGTTTGCAAAATTTCCATTTTTAAGGGCCTGGATTCCATAGCGACTGTTCAGAATTTTCAACCGGACATATCTTTTGATTCCCGCTATGAAATTTCGATTGGTCGGATTCGTTGGAAAGATATTATCAATTAGATCCTAATGTTTTTGGTTTCACTAAAATCCGGATTGTTTTGCACCCGGTACATTCAATTGAAGTTTGAAATCGAATTATCGAACTACCGCGCCATTTTCAATTCTATTTATAATCATATATAAATATTTATATTCTAACGACGACGCGTATATAATATATACGTCGAATTATATTCAAAATAAATTTTTCGTCGATTTTATTTAAAATAGTCTATTTTAAATGTTCAAAATTCGCTAAAATTGCCAAAATAAAAATTTTAAACTGGCCCAGATTTTCGGGTTATTACAATCTCCCCCACTTAAAACTTTTCGTCCCCGAAAAGGAACAAAGTCGAAAGTGGTTTGATTAATCAACTCTACGTTCGATCTGGCTTTCATTCTCCAACTTTTTAGTTTCTGGGAATTTTCAAAAATTTCAAAAATTTGGCTAACACCCTAAATTTTTGAAAAATTTCGCCATAACCTCCCCTGCACCGGGAGCATCGGGGAATTTCAAATAGCTTCCCCGGTCCTTCAGATCTCAAAAAGAAAAAGAAAAAGCCAAGCGGCTAGCCAATAGGCTCATAAAATCATCATCACCCAAACAAAACAGTAAATTTTGTAGTAAACATGTACCTATTTGTCGGGCAAACAAATTTTATTCTCTGCTCTAGCCTCCTTGCTATGACCTGTTCAATGTAAGTACATGTATATGCAAGCAAATGCAACTAATTTTCAATACAGTTCAATATTTGATGCAATTAGGCGTAATGGTTCAAAATTATCAAACAATTAAACAAACAACACAAACATCAATCAATTAGTGGATTTAACGTTGCAAATTCATAATTTTGATATATATACAAAAATCATGTTTTTGATGCCAAATCACAACAAATAAATCTATCTATATAAGTTTTGGTTCTCACACCAGTCTAATGGAAATATATAGATATCACACCTTCGTCACTCGAATATAAGTGCTAGTAACGCTGCAGCATTATCAGAACCATCCCCGGGCAACTAGAGTGTGATCCTATATCTATCCAATATATTAAAACTTTGAATATACATTTGCAAGGCGTATATGCAAATTCTTTATATACCAGATTGTCCAAAATCAATATAAATAAATAATCAAATACGAATAGTTGATTTAAATTTTCAAAACAAAAATTGTTTTCATTTTAAAAATATACTCTTCATACTCGTTCTAGGATACTACTGACCCCATCTCTAACGAGTCATTCCCATTGGATTTTACTAATCCAATATCTGATGAATTCTTTCGTATGGTTCTAATGTGCCTTGTTCTCTGCTTTGTAAACCAAAGCTCTGATACCAACTGTAAAAACCCGTAACTTCCCCGTAAAGGAAAGCGTCGGATAGTTCGAGAACAAACCACAACAGAACACATACAGAAGAACATTTCATTGTATATTACAACAATGCATCAGAATACAAGAATATACAGAGTATAAATGAATATTACACAGAAATATCAGAGATTTAAATTACATTTAAATACATAGCAGCGGAAAATAATACAATACACAACTAGAAGAGATATACGGATACAAAGCTTTCCAGATATCATTCCAGCTGTAAACCAGGATCCTGTGAATATAAATCTGCAAAACCAAAACTACTAGCTGCCCGTGTCAAAATAGGGGCACCCAGAGTTTAGGTTATAACAATAAACTCCAGGTCAGTCATGGGACTGGTGTGAGAACTAAAACAGTTATTAATCTTTATTTTTAAAGTTAGGTAAATCAAGGGACCACGCCGTATAACACGGAACGGGTTTCCTCCCCAGAATACCAGTGCATAAAACAAACAGCGCAATGCTAAATAAAGAAAAATGAAGCTGTTATAAGACCCAGGTCCCATCACACAATGCAACGCAGCCGAGGATAGGGTTTTCCCTTATAACAGCCAAAGAATGCTTGATACGTTTAAAACAAATCGTTTGATACTATTATAAGTGCATAGTGTATAAAACAACTTCAAATCATAAGTATCAATCATAGGCGGCATGGGTTTCCATATATCATGTCGCCATACTAGTTCTACAATTAAAACCGCAAATGTCACGTATTTGGAAATTGGATTTCCGTCTATGAACCGAGGCAAAAGATAGTCCTCAACCGATTCGAGACAATCTAGCCCATGTCTCAGGTCAGAGCTCGAGTGACCTTGGAGCGACAGGGGGGTCCACCGATGTGGATTAAAATGCCTGAACACTACGTTTCCCCGCCCTTTGGGGCGTAAATGAGCCAACTAAATGACTCCATCGGTTCGAGAACGACCGATCAATCCGAGGCGCCTCGCAACAGCAACAACCACATAAGTCAAACTCGTCAGGGCGTGTAAAACCACTGACGCCACTTTTTAGCTAGAAGGAAACGCATGCCCTCCCTGAGGTCCGTCTCCCGTTTTTGGTTCATACCGGGTGTGAAACTCGCGAAGTAAACGTTACACAAAGCTACGCCACAAAGGCCGTGCTTTGATCATCACCACAAGACTTTGCTTTTCAACAGAAGCCCCGATCAATTGCCACTTAGGCATGCCACACAGGCAATTCACTCCATGCGTTTGATATCCATCAATATATAACCCCTGAGCTCGTACGTCTCAAAGAAGGGCGTTAAGCAAGAGAATAAATTCTCCGCCGCCAAACAGATATATATTTAATAGAGATCAATCACACAGACTAAAATCCAATGTCAGACACACAGTCCATTTACAAGTCCGTTCTGGGTCTGAACGAAACCGGAGGCACCTAGTACCCCGCATACCCATCGATCTCCAAGTACGTCTGGACGATCACTAACTGTTTCCATCTTCTTGGGTGTACAGCCCAATCAAGATCATCAGTAATTACCCAAACGACGTGAAGACCTCCGGTCTTCGACCATCGTCTTCATCTTCGACTTATCGTCGTATCAGTTATTCAGAATGGGATAAACCCGGTCTTTCCGAATAACTCGCGTATATTTTAAATAAGTGTTACACAAACACAACATACGCCTCATTCCAATTCATCAGTCACTAACCGTAAATTAATCAAGAGAATAATTTCCCAAATATTAACCCCGAAGGCCGAAACCAACATCAGATCAATATCCAGAAAACCATTCTGCTTGGCTAACCGACAGTTAGTTTCTAAATTTCACATTCATAGGGAAAGGTCCCCATTAATTTTATCCAAGATAAATTCCTTATATTTATTCTTTAATCTATCCTTTTGAATTTCGATTCAACTAGCCGGGATTAACGAAACTTACCGAAGTAATCATTTGTTTTAATTTCCCAATCCCAACCTATTTATCCCATGAAGTAAAACTGGTAATACTTCATATCTAACACCACAGTGTTATCGGTAAATTCAATTACCTTTCACGTTCAAATCTAATTAAAGATTTAACTATCGCCTGGAGCAAAACTGGTGATACTCCATTCTCGATTATTTCAATCTAATTAAAGATTCATTAAAACTCCACTTAGTTTTAATCGTTAACTGGGTTAAAGAATCAGTGTCATTTAAAACACGGTTCACGATAAACCCAAAATCACATTCCATTAATTATCGGGTTAAAGAACAAGTGTTATTTAAAATACTATTCACGATAAACCCAAAAATCATTCCATTAATTATCGGGTTAAAGAACAAGTGTTATTTAAAATACTGTTCACGATAAACCCAAAAATCATTCCATTAATTATCGGGTTAAAGAACAAGTGTTATTTAAAATACTGTTCACGATAAACCCAAAAATCATTCCATTAATTATCGGGTTAAAGAACAAGTGTTATTTAAAACACTGTTCACGATAAACCCAAAAATCATTCCATTAATTATCGGGTTAAAGAACAAGTGTTATTTAAAACACTGTTCACGATAAACCCAAAAATCATTACCAATTCAATTCCAATTAAATATCATTTAATTGGTACACTTCATTAAATCTAAATAAAAAGATTTAATCTTTTCTCAACTGGGTTCAAGAACAGTGTTAGTGAAGACACCATTCACGACAAACCCAAATCACATTTGATATTCAATGTAAGGCTCTGAATAGAAAATATATCGGCTTATATTCAATATCAAATTCTACGATTAACAAATGTCGTATTGGAAATAACGATATAAATATATATCTTTCAAATTTCCATAACAACATCTGTATAATCACGAATTCCAACATCGAAATATTCCGAAGACAATTTCGATTCAAATCCACTCCAATGCAATCATTGGAAATTCTGGTTATTTTTAAAACCCTTTTCAAATTCAATTTATTTATTTAAAAATAAATAGAATTATATTTCTAGTTCAAAACTAGTTCATTTCGATAAAAATCTATTTTTATCTTTTCAAATATGGAGTTTTTCATCCCAAATCTTCACAAATCATTTCTTATGATTTTACACAAATTATAACTATTTTTAATAATTTTATCAAGGCCCGTACAGTCGATTTCCATCAATGGCCATCGAACTGCACTTACAGCGACCTTTTTCAAATTTGATTTGGACGTAACTCCAAATCAAACCATTAGATTTTGAATTTCTAATATTCGTTAGAAAGCTCTTTTCGATACGAACCCAACGGTTCCAGTTTTAGGAGAATCCGACGGTCGGATCTCCCGTAATGTCCGTTTGAAATAAATGGTCGAAATTCACGAACTGCCGCGGCGCGTTCTATTCAGGCCATTATATTATATATATAATATATATAATATATATTTCGTCGATTTCTATTTAAAACGAATTATATAAATAGTTTTAAATTCGTTTCAAAAGCAATTTCAACTTCCATTTCAATTCAAATCAAAATTGAATTCTTCTTTATAAATTCGTTTTAAAACTCATTTCTATTCAATTCAAATTTCGATTCAATTTGAATTCATTTCAATTCGCATTCAATTCAATTTGAATTCGTTTTCAATTCAATTCGGTTTCAAAGTCGTTTTCTATTCGATTCAATTCAAATTGGTTTTCTATTCAATTCATTTCGAAATCGTTTTCAATTCAATTCAATTCATTTCAAATTTCGTTTTCAATTCAATTCCTTTCAAATTTCGTTTTCAATTCAATTCATTTCGAAATCATTTTCAATTCAATTCATTTCCGTTTTCTATTTGAATCAAATTCATTATATATTCAATGGAAATCAAATTCGTTTTATAATCAATTCGAATTCAATTTGTTATATATTCAATTCGAATTCGTTTTCTATTCAATTTGATTCAAATTTCATTTCAAAATATGCGTTTTCGAAATCACTTTTCAATATTCATTTTAAAATGAATAAAATCGATATAGATATCGTTCACGTCAAAATGGCGTCAATCTAACCAACACGGCTTCATATATTTCTATTTTCAAATACTCTATTCAACAAATGAATATTTAATTTTGTCAACACACGACTAATCTCAACGAATGAGTACTGTCCACGTGTGACTATTTTTGTTAAATTATTTCGTTCAACACATGACTGACCTCAACGGATGAGTACAGTCAACACATGAACCTTTATTTTATATTGATAAAGATGTAAATTTTATTATTAAAATATTTCGTTCAACACATGACTAATCCCAACGGATGAGTACAGTCAACACATGAACCTTTATTTTATAACATTCTTTATTTTTCAAATTGGAATGAGGCCCAATCAATCACCATATAATATTAATTATATGGATTTTCATACATCACATGTATATAATAGCATTGAAAAATAATCAACCATCAACCAAAGTGCACTACACTGTATAAGCATCAAATATAGATATCTAACGCTTATAACAGCCTGTCAATCAATCGATCGACATATTTAATCAATCAGGATGAGTGAACTTCAAATTTCATCCCAACACCCGTGTGGGGTTTCAAACAATCAAACACAGATTTTATTTGTGCAGTTGGGCGATGTGTAAAATTTATCGTCCCAATCAATGTCATTCAAATAGGTGTACATAAACAAATCGTCCGGTTTGTAAATGAATATTTATTTATTCACATTCACGTTAAAAATTATATTTTTAACGATAAAACATTTTATTCCAACATGCGAATTTCTATTCAGTTCATTCTTTAAATAAAATGATATTTTTATTTATCTAACTTATTTTAGAAAATTTCGGCGGTATAACGGCACGATACTAGAAACGGGACGAGGCCTAGCCTTATCCCCGGTCTAGTGAAGGCCCACGCCATTCACACATCAATCAAATCTATTCATTTCACCAAACAATTCAATTTCAATCAAATAATCCAACTAATCTATGCAACCAAACAAACAAGTCCATGGTCTGTGGACGATTGTGTCGGGTGCTACTAAGCACCGTCTGCATCCTAGTATATATATATGACTAGAAAAGAAATTGAAGAGTGAGAAATTCTCACCAATAGCTATCCTAGCTCCACGGCTCTTCATTTGCAGAAGTCTTCGTCGTTTCGCCTTTTTGTCACCTTCGTTGACTGTAGCCACTACATATATAAAAATCGAATTTTTACTTCGCTATTCAATATATAAAAATCATATTTTTACTTCGATGTTCAAAATATAAAAATCATATTTTTACTTCGATGTTCAATATATAAAAATCATATTTTTACTTCGATGTTCAATATAAAAAAAAACACATTTTTACTCAATTAAAAATCCAGCCTTTCTCTAATAAAAGAATCATAACCTTACCTAATTAAAAATTTAATTTTCTTCATTTCCTTCTATGTATTTAAATTAAATTAAATAACTAAGAATCTAAATAAACTCACATTGTTTTATTGTTCGTCGGAGGGGTGATGGTCGGAGGGCCAGGTGGCGCCAGGGGAGGTTGCAGCATCGGCAGTTGGGAAGTGAAGGTGGCTCGCGGGTTTTGGGCGCTGGGTGCGAGCGCGTCTTCGATTTAAGGGGGGGCGATGAAGCAGGTGGAGGAGAGAGGGGAAGGCTGCGGCGGTTCAGAGGGGAGGGCGACAACAGTCATTGGTGGCGGCGGTCTCGTTTTAGGGTTAGGGGTTTGGTCGGTTTTATTCAGAGGAAGATGGAGAGAGAGGAGAGAGGGAAGGGGGAAGGAGGAGGAGGCGGGGGAGCGCTGGAGGTCCGCCAGCTGTGGCGCCACGAAGAGCGGCGATGGTCTGAAGCGTAGGCGGCGGTTTTTCTCTTTTTTTTTTTTCAGGAATGAAAACGATTGAAAGGGGGGGCCAGGTTAAGAAGAAAAAGGAAGGGGGATATTTTTTTATTTAATTTAAAAAAATTGACTTTTACAAACGAACTCGAAACGAGGCCCACCGCCTGTCGTCCATAGCGTTTTACCCCCATTCCGAACACAATGGGATATGTATCGCAAGCTGATTTGATCGTTTCGATTAGTTTCCGTTGAATTTACATTTAAATCACTATATTGAATTTTAAACGTACATTTCAAATTACCGAGGTCGCATACGAATTCTAAAAATTACGGAAAAATATTTTCTAGTTCGTATTGACGATACGGTCCTAATAAAACTAATTTCGTCGAATTTTGAGACCGTTTGAAAAATGGCCAATTTCCAGTCGATTAAAATCAACTGAAACTGGTCAAACGCGTTTAACTGCGCCACGCTCACATATTAACTCCAAAAATTACGAAACTTGAAACCTAGCAATAAATTGACATCACGAGCCCAACAAAACTGGTTTCGTCGAAATCCGAGGTCGTTTGCAAAATTTCCATTTTTAAGGGCCTGAATTCCATAGCGACTATTCAGAATTTTCAACCGGACATATCTTTTGATTCCTGCTATGAAATTTTGATTGGTCGGATTCGTTGGAAAGATATTATCAATTAGATCCTAATGTTTTTGGTTTCGCTAAAATCCGGATTGTTTTGCACCCGGTACATTCAATTGAAGTTTGAAATCGAATTATCGAACTACCGCGCCATTTTCAATTCTATTTATAATTATATATAAATATTTATATTCTAACGACGACGCGTATATAATATATACGTCGAATTATATTCAAAATAAATTTTTCGTCGATTTTATTTAAAATAGTCTATTTTAAATGTTCAAAATTCGCTAAAATTGCCAAAATAAAAATTTTAAACTGGCCCAGATTTTCGGGTTATTACAGCTATGCGTCCCACAAGTAAGAGATTTAGTGAAGATGGTTCTCGAAGAAGCATACCATTCTAAGCTGACCACACACCCGGGCGGAGACAAGATGTATAAAGATATAAAAAGGGTTTTCTTTTGGAATGGAATGAAGGGGTATGTAGCTGAGTTCATCGCTAAGTGTTTGATATGCCAGCAGGTCAAAGCGGAGCAGAAGAAGCTTGGTGGTCTGCTTCATCCTCTGGAGGTCCCACAGTGGAAGTGTGATAGCATTTCGATGGACTTTGTTGATGGGTTGCCTAGGTCAATACGGGGCAATACCAGTATTTGGGTAATAGTGGACATGCTCACTAAATGCGCTCACTTTATACCTGTTAAGAGTAGATGGACTACCTCGTCCCTAGCATCCATTTATCTTAAAGATATAGTTCGACTCCATGGGATACCCTCCAGCATAGTGTGACCGAGATCCTATCTTTACAAGCGAGTTTTGAAAAAGTTTGCAAGAGGCTGTAGGTACACAATTATGCTTAAGCACGGCTTATCACCCCCAAACCGACAGTCAAACGGAAAGGGTGAACAGAGTATTGGAAGACCTCTTGAGACTGTGCGTTCTTTACTTTGGAGGGACATGGGAGGATCATCTTCCTTTGGTGGAATTCCCTTACAAGAATAGTTACCAAGCCACCATAGGCATGGTGCCCTTCGAAGCTTTATATGAAAGACCATGTCGATCACCAACTTGTTAGTGGGAGTCTACAGACAAGCTCGTATTTGGGCCAGACATGATTAGAGAAACCTCGGAAAAGGTGGACTTGATAAGAAGACGGATGGAGGCTGCACAAGATGGACAGAAGTCCTACTCAGACAAAAGAAGAACCAACCTTGAGTTTGAGGTTGGAGATAAGGTGTTCCTTAAAGTATCTCTTTTAAGGAATGTCTTTCACTTTGGGTCCGTTGGAAAGCTAGCACCAAGATTTGTAGGACCATTTCCTATCACTGAAAGGATTGGGACGATGGCATACAGAGTAGAGCTACCCGAAAGACTGGCTGGAGTTCATAATGTTTTTCATGTCTCTCAACTATGAAAGTGCCTACATGAGTCTGCGGAAGTGGTAGAGCCAAGTATACTAGAGGAAGTAGAAGTGGAACGAGAAGGGACTGTGAGAAGAGTTCCAACTCGTATCTTGGGTACAGAAGTCAAAAAGCTACGCAACCATGAAGTCAAGCTTGTTAAAGTTCAATGGAGTGACGCTGAGGAAGACGTGACTTGGGAAACTAAGAGGAAACTATGTGCAACCAACCCTTTTCTTTTCGAGGGTACCTCCTTGATCTCTTTTTCCATAAGTTTATTCATGTTTACATCTATCTTTTAAGTATATCTCCTCGGTCCTACTCTTTATCCTTAGGTAGAAACCAATAGATGTAAACATGTATTTGAAACATGTTATGATTGATGGTTATGAGTGGTTGCTAGTGGTTGCTCGTGGATGCATGTACACACACATTAGGCACTAGATCGACTCAATCACTTTCATATTGCATATAAATATGTGTGCATATTTGAATTAATGAATGTGTAATGGTTGTGTTATCATATGGATGCTGCATTTTGATGAATGGTTGTGCACACATGTAGAAGTAATATGTATCGTTAGGATTCTCTTGCATGCATAATGGACGCATGGAATTATCATGAATTGCATTAAGGAGGTCAACTGAATCAGTGGATAGCCTGATTTTGCATTAGATAAAGAACATATACACACACCTTTTGCATATGTTCATATGGCATTAGAAATCTTGTAAGGACAATGGATGCCTGTGCTTGATGGTTGAGTAGATGAATGATTGGATGTTAGGATATATATTCTCCTTAACTTAGAGATTTCGGGGGCGAAATCCTTTAAGGAGGGGAGAATGTAACACCCTGATTTTTTTGTGAAAATTAAAATTAACGAATTAAAGAATACTTAATTTCAAATGTGAGAATTAAGGGAAACGGGTTACGCCATTTCGTTCGTCTCGGAATTTTTCTTGAGATAGAGTTCGAGTTTGCGCGAATTGGACTTCGTATGAAGAAGTTATGGCCTTCCGAAGTTTCAGAATTTAAATAAATTAAAAACAGCTTAGGTTCAGAAATTTAAAATTTGAAATCAAAACAGGGAAGCGGGCTGGGCGGGAATTTTCCTACCCAAGGCCAGGTCGACCTGGGGGTCGACCTACCCCCCGGGGAAGATCTGAAATCAGACGATTCTGACTTGTTGCTGAGTCTTACCTGACTTGTTGCTGAGTCACTATGGCAATTCTAGATAACTTAATCTAGTCTAGACGGTTGTGATTGCTCTTATGATAATCTAATGACTTAGGTTGATTTAAACTTCTATAAAAGCACGCCTAGACTCAAACCCTAAACATAAACTAAATTAGTCTCTTAGCCACCATGCTGCTGCTAGGACAGTTCTTCTTCTTAAAGCTTAGGGATTAGCAAGTCAGAATTCTAATTCAAAAGAGGAACGAATCTTTCTCTTCTCTAACCTTCTTTGTGAGTATAATTTCTTTCACAAAATAATTAATAAATTAATTATGATGAGTTATAATATGGATTATGAGAACATGACTGTTGAATCATGTGATGTTATTTAACTTTGTTATCGTCTGTTGGTGAACATATGACAATTTTGTTATCTTATGCTGGTAAATCTATTTCATATGTCCAATTATACATGTTTAACTTGATTCATTTTATGCTAGTTCGTATGTGAATCTTATGCAAGTTTTGGGATGTTAAATCATATTCTAGTTCATATGTGAATCTCAAGCAAGTTTGGGATGTTAAATCATATGCTAATTTGTATGTGAATCTCATGCAAGTCTGTTTTTACATATGATAGTCTTATGCAAGTCTGTATGCGAATTATACACAAGTTTATATGTGAATCATGCATATACATATGCTAGCTTATATGTAAAACATGTGATAAATTCATATGCAAGTTTGTAGGAATCCATATGCAAGTTTAGGTGAGAACTATATTCACATTTTTAGGTGAAAACTATATTCACATATGCAAGTTTGGGTGAAAACTATATGCAAGTTTAGGTGAAAACCATATTCACATATGCAAGTTCACAATTTCATGTTTAGATCAATATCTAGATCCATGGCAGTACATAGTTTATGAAAATTTATGTTATATATGTTCACTGCGTATGCAAGTTATTGGCTATGCAAACTTATGTTATAATTCTTATTTGCAAGTTAGATCTATTTTGTGTGTTATGCAAGTTGTGATGTTTCTTTTCTTTTTATGAGTTGGACTATTTGCGAGCCTAACATATATCATATTAAAACGTACGAATAACGTGGGGACAATGGGAAAAATATTAACTGTGTAAATTGTGAATTGGCATAAAATGGCTTTAAAAACATATAATTAAATTGAGACATTAATTGGTATAATTTATATACTTAAAAGTATGGACATAATTTAGGTGACAATTATGGACATAGTTAATTTGGAAATTGACAATTTGAATAGGGATAATTAATTTATATTGGGGTGAAATAATTATGTGTAATAATAAATGCCTAAGACACGAGGTTAGACTTGTTTGTGGCGTAAGACTGCCCAGACCCGCTCGGCAAATCCAGCAACCACAAATGGTAGTCTAATGTGAGAGGTCAAAGGCATAAAGTAAATGCGTAACAATTGTAAAGACACAAGATTGGACTCGTTTGCGGTATAAGACTGCCCAGACCCGCCCGGCAAATCCAGCAACCGCAAACGGTAGTCTAATGTGGGAGGTCTTACAAGGTTACAGTTATAATGAATTAAGTAACACTTAACTAAGATAAACATGTGGTGAGACATGGGAGTTAAGTGGGTGACATGGGTGACATGTGAAATACGATTAGAGACACTTAACCAAATTGAAACATGTAAGAAGACATGAATAAGAAGGGGTTAAGTGGGAAATATTGGTAGGGGCCAAGCATAGGTGGAAAGCTTGTGTCGAACACGGGGACCCTTTTCAAGCTAGTAACCTATTAAGTATCTCTGTGAGTTCGAGTTAGATCGAGGACGGGACACACTTACTGGATTTGATTGTAAGAGGTCAAAACGGGTTAACGATGGCAACGCAAGTCCAACGAGGTCATGTGCATGCGTGGGCACAGGCTGGCAGGTAAGACGTTGTTGCATCGTGTAGATATAAGCCATGTATCTCTAGTGGTATCCGGTTGCCACTTTGGGGATTGATACACCCCACTGTGGGACCAGCACGGGTATCTACGAGTTAGGGAGCTGATCGCATGGGGTAGTGGGTACAACTAGTGGAGATAGGGGCAGCCGGCACCTATGAAGACAGCTAGGAGTACACGAAACTACCATTATGATTATTATGTTAAGTAGGCGGGATCAACTTGTAGGTTGACTAGTATTGGTGCAGTATAGTAATTATCCTATAACAATTAGGAGCGAGATTAACACCATAATATTCCTCTTGTTTGTTTTGTCTTGCCTACTTGTTCCATAGTCATTCCTTGTTTTACCAGTTTATGCCTTATCCTAATTACTTTAATAATTATATTGTTAAAGTTATTGTACTCGCCAGATTTATGTCTGACCCCCTTGTTTTCGCCTCTTTTCTTCCTTCCCCCCCCCCTCAGGTTCTCAGGGTGGGACTAGTATTAGTGGAGCTTGATTTGGATCTCTTTCTCACTCTTTTGGAAGTGCTTGGATTGCTGAAAGTAAAGTTCGCTCATCTCTTTTATGGCTACTTATGTTGGGGTTATGCTTTTTACTTTATGTACTCAGAAAACAATTTGTCAAGATGGATATTAAGTGTACTTGGTTTTACTGTTGGTTTATGAAGTTGTTGTAATCAAACTATTTCTCCGCTGCAATAAAATTTGTTTTAAAATTTTCAAGTACCAATATATGTATATGTCTTGTTATATTCTGTTCTATACACTAATAATACTCCATGAAAGCTAATGCATTCCCTTTGAGAGTAACATTAATGGACGTGGGGTGTTACAGTTTCCATCTCCCTTTCTCCTCTTCTTCCCATTTCTCCATCTTCCCTCACCCCAAGCCCTACCCGCCAGCTAACCCTCCTTCCCCACGTCCGCCGTGCCTCCCCCTAGTAGCATTCCTTTTGTTGTGGGTCCCCTAGAGCCTAGAACCCCATCTATTCTCCTAAAACCCCATAAAGCTCTTCTTTAATTTTTGTACTCCACATACCAAGCTTCCACCTTCACCAACCATCGCCTCCCCTAGCCTCCACATCACCCACGCCCAGCTTCCCCTCTGTCCACGTCAGCCCGTTGGTTCCACCATGGTCCTGAGTCATTTCATGGCCAAAGATCCAAACTTTTTCCCTTAAAACCCTTAAAGATCCAATCTTCCTACTCCTAAGCACTAATATACATACATATATATATATATATATGTTGAGTTAGTAGTATGAATGTGCTAGCTTTGGTTGTAAAGTAGAGTTCTAGGTTGTAAAAGTGCTAAAGATCCTTCTTTTAAAGTTAGACGGAGTAGATTCGCTATGATGACCACTTATATCTCACGTTTGAATTACTATGTTTACATACAAGGTTATTGATGTAGTATGTTTAATTTGCAAGGGATTACATGCTTATATGCTTAATGTTGTATGTGGTTAAACTACGAATGTAAAATTATAAAGTGGGTTAGTAATTTACATCGTCACTTAAGTGATTTGAAAGTTGAAACCCTAAACCAAACGTTGGTTAAATTGGATGACAACTTGGTTGAATGTTGCATGTACATTGGCTGAAAATAAAATGATTGCAAGTCAACTTTTGGGTTGATAAGTGATTAAGTAATTAATAATGAGGTTTGTATAATTAAAGTATCCAGGCTGACATATACTTAGTGAAAAAGTAGTAGAAACATTTACTTGAATAACAAATAAAAAGAACAAGGGTTAATAGTAATATTTATTTATATTGGCGCGACTTTTGTCAATAGAAACAGGACATGGGTATGCAATTTCATATGTTGTATGTTGGTGTGTTTTGACAGGGATTGGTTAGCAAATGATAGCCAACCAATTATTAATGATAGTTAATACTTTGGTTGAAAAGTGGTTTGGAACATTGTTTAAGTGTTGATGACCTTGACACTTAGGCTGACAATGTCGTGTTATGATGGTTAATGATTAATAAATGTTAATTGAATATTAATGACATGTTGAACCCATGTAAATTGGACTATATGGTATTGGATTGAGTCGTGTTCCCAAATCGGTAATTTATTGAATATTTTATTAAAAAAAAAATAAGCGAAAAATAAAAGTTTGAAATTGATATCCAATTTTTTTATAGAAATGAAATTAATGTTATTACAATAAACTATTACAAAAAGAAAGCAACTGATTTGGCAAAGTTACGGACAAGTTATGGCTTGTCAAAGTTTTGAAACATAAAAATAAACCGATTTCAATTTGAATAGTGAAATGAAGTTTGGTTTACGTAGCAAACCAATTCCAAATGGTTGTTTTATCGTTCCGTTGTTCTTATATAATATTTAATTTAACTTCAGCATATTTTGGATTTCAAAAGATTTAATTTTGATAAATAAGATTATTTTATTAATATTATTATAATAAAATATTCAATTTTGCTTTTTAATTCAATTGAAATTAGAATTTGAGAACATCGCTTTTAAGCGAGTTTATAAACGGTTTACAAAGTTTATAAATATGTTAAAAGTTAATCGAACGAATTTTTGCTTTAAATTTATAATATGGCCTGAACAGGACTAGTCGCGCAGGGATAGTTCATGAATTTCGACCATAAACTTCAAACGACTATAACTAATGAAAGTTAAATCGGATTTCCTCGAAACGGAAAATGCTTGTTTTCTATTGATAATAACTTTCAAATAAAAGAAAAAAATTTGAATTTCAACTCATAGATTTCAAGTTATGTTTAAAACTATTTTGAAAAGGTCGGTGTAAATGCAGTTCGGTGACCGTAATTGGAAATCGATTGAAATGGCTTTATAAAAATTATTCGAAATATAGAAAAATTATGATAAATCATAATAAATGTTGTTAAAGTGATTTGAGTAATAAAGATGAAGTTTTGGACTATATTTTGTATTTTTGTGTTTTCAGCCTAACTTACCGAATACGGTAAACGACGTTCTTGAAATTTAAGTTAAGTGAACTAAAGATTTCAAATCTAAGTTCATTAGATATGAATGGAAATAATCTACAGATATTTGATGTTAAAATCCACAGAAGAGAACTTATACTATTTGAGGAATTTAGGAGGTAGTTATACCATTATTCCGCTCATAGTATTTGTTGAATTTGGAAATTGATACTTAATATAAGTTGGTATAATATCTATTTAAATCTTGTATTTAATATCAATTGGATTTTGGGTTTGTTGTTAATGGTGTCTTAAATAACATCCCTCTTTTACCCAGCTAAGTTAAGTTATGACTGGAATTCAAGAGGATATTTGATATTGAATTCCATAATTAAACTTATACTATTTGAGGAATTTGGAAGATAGATATTTTTATCATTATTCCATTTATGGTATTCGTTGATTTCAGAAATTGGTATTGAATATAAGCTGTTATGATTTCTATTTAAAATTTCTATTTGGTAACAACTGGATTTTGGGTTTGTCATGAATGGCATCTTAAATAATTTATTCCTTAACCCAACTATGACTAAGATATGATTTGGAAAGTAATGACAAACCTGTTAATTAAGATTTAATGAAGCTTTTCCTAAGTTAAGTTTGAGAATAAATCTTTGTTAATATTTAATGAATCTTTGTTAAAGATTAAAATGGAAGGAGTTTTATAAATTCCTAATTTTAGAATTAATGAATAAAGGATTTTATGAAGTAAATGAACAGTTCTAATAAACCAATTAAAGTGGAAAGAGACTTGGCAAATCTTTTATACTCCATATGATTTTTGAACGACGATTATTATTCGGAATGTCCAGGATTGGATTTTTATCGGAAAAACTCTTTGAGTAATGATGCAACAAAATGGAGTAATTAAAGATGTTGGTCGAAGACCCGGAGTCTTCACATCGAACGGACTACTTGTTAATGCCTCGGAAAAGCCTCCCATTTTGAGGTTATAATAACAGTGGTCTGGGCATACTTGGAGATTTCCCAGATTTTCTAGGGCTTTTCTCCTTTATTGGACGAGGAATAAGTGCCTTTGGTTTCGTTCAGACCCAGAACGAACTTGTATGGATGTATGTCTGACATTGTATTGTATAACGTGTGGTTCATCGTTAGTAAACATATTTTTGTTTGCGGTTTAGAGGTTTATCTCAACTTAACATCCTTCTTTGAGACGTATGAGCTCGAAGGTTATGTGGGTAGTGATTATCGATTGTATGTTATAAAATGACCATGTGGCATGCTAAGTGATGTGCTATGATGATCAAAGCATGGCTTAGTGTAACGTAGCTTTGTGTAAGAAGACTTCGACAAGCCTCACACCCTAATAAATGACTAAAACAGAAAGATGCGGCAAGGTTATGGGTGTGTCGTCTCCTTCTAGTAAAAAGTTTATCATGGTATAGAGCCTAGTTATTACTTATGTGGTGATTTCTACTTTTTGTGGTTGTTGATGTTGTGGGGCCCCGGTTATAGTTTGGTAATGACCGGGAGATGACATCCTTAGGAGTACTCGAATTCATCCAGAGAAGGATGAACCAATCTTGTTTTAGCAAAGAACGGATCTGGAGTTCTAGAGTTCTCAGGACATTCCTCTAGAGATGTTCCCATCGGTAAGGAAGTTTTTTATCTTAGTCATTGTTGGAAATCCATTCTCCACTACTAATTTGTACGGTTTAAGTTTTATACCAATATGTCGACATAATATATGGTACATACGCCGTCTAGGATTGATATATTTATTTATGAAAGTGATTTCCACACTATGCACTAATCTGTACTAATAATACCAATACTTCAGCATTGGTGAAGCTTTTTTGGACTACTACCCCACTCACGTAACAAAAAAACTGCACGGAGGGAAAGACACAGGGAAGATGGGTCATTTTCAAAACTCAATTTCTCTCCCACTACCGCTACACGATTTGTCAATCACTCCTCAATGGTACTTCCGTCTTTTTGTGAAACCTGCTCAAACCACCTCATCCCACATTGCAATAGTGCATCATTTAACGTTTTTCCCTCATTTCATACTCCTTTCTGCTTCGTTTGATGTTAACTTCCTCTTCCCCGATTTCTAGCAAGATCAAATCAGCATCGCTCCAGTCACCTCGAATCCTCCCGCTTTTCTGACCTTCTCAACTTTGCACGGAATCAACCAAAGATGGATAAAATTCGTATGCAAATGTATTTGAAGGTCTAGATTTATTATGTTTTAGACAAAAAAGGTTTTTCTACATAATTCTTATGCGATTATTTTTCTCTTGCCTACAATTGAATTTTCACTAATTGGATCTGACGGTTTTGCTACATAATTTGGCTATTGATTAACATAAAGGAGGATATAGGACGAAGGTGAATATGGTTTCTTACTGAGCCTCGACTTGGACGGCTAGGAAGCGGAGAGAAAGCGGAAAAGTGAAAAGTTCAATCTAATCCAATTTTTTTTTCTTCCTTTGCTACAACTTACAATAATTTTTGTTTTTCTGTTGTCGTTTTGTTCTGATCTGCAACCGCTATCGAAATTTAAAATCAAAACCATTGACAACCTACACCAGCTGCAGGACGATTGCAACCTTTATGTTATTCGAAGCCCTGATCTCCCTTGCTTTTGGTTGAATTTTTTAGTTTTGTTTTAATTTCCACTTTGAATCCTTCTGAATATTAAACTGGCACATAGTACATCTAATACCTCCTCCATGTATCTTAACGTTACTAATTTTTTATTTGCTATATCTTAAGACTATGTCCGACGAATCAGATGAGGAAGATGAAAATTGGGTGGACCAAGCTTATAATTATTTTTTCTTCTTTTTCAATGTGCAACATCACTTCTGTTTCCGCTGTATATTGCTTTGAAGTATAATTTCAAGCGTTAATCAATACTCTTACGTTTACCACCACTTTTGTTGTTTGGAAGTTTGGCACTATTCGTTCAATGAGTACTGAAAAGCTTGAATTTGGGGTGATTGTTCCTTGTCTTTTGATTGTTTTTAAGGGTGTGAAAACTGTTCAGTTTTTTGTGCTCTGTATTCTTGTTTATAGAATATGTTGATACTGGAATGTAGATACAACACAGCTCATCTATGTTCAAAATTCATGTTGTTTTCAAAGTAATTTTATTGAGCTTGAGGACTAATTAAATGAATTATCAGGATTATGTGTTTTTTCAAAGTAATTTCATTGAGCATTTTATCTATTGCTAGATAAAGATGAAGAGAACAAGACATGATGTGCAGTAGAGGAACTGAAAATTTGACATTTGGTAAGATTTCTTTGCTAATTTGGAAGTTAACCTCAACAATTATGAATGTGATATCATGTTTAGGTTATATATATAGCATGTAGCTCTCATTTTAGAATATAAAACAATTAATTAAGCGCACTATAATTATGTACCTTGATATGAGATGGAACAAGTAATTTTCAAGTACAGCTTTGTCTTTTTGTACGTTGTTCATCAAATTATTACTACGTAGATTGTATTCTGATCAAAGCACATTGTAGTTAGTATTCCACATGTTTTTTTTTGTTATTTGTTAGTTTGCACATATATTAAGTTATTAAAACAAATCTTGATTATACCATTCTGACATAAATTGATGATTTACTTTAGTTGCTACCAAAAATAGTAAAATTCCATTTTTAGAGAAACAAGCACAAAATTTTATAGGATATTAAAGTCAAACTGTGGGCCATGTGCATTCAATTTATCAATGATTTTATTTGATTGTTATCCATAATAAGTTTTCAAGTACTAGACATTGGTAATATTATTTCTATTATTTTCTTGCTATATAATACTATTGAAAATTAATTAATTTTAGGCGAAATCAAAGAAAAATGCATCCTTGTACTTATTATTTGACTCGTTGTCATTTACATAGCCTATAAGATATTTAGTTGCAAATGGTGGGTTGACGATCATATACGAGTTTGATCATGTGGATATATACAATCAGCTAACACCAATAAACACTTGTAATTTTAATTAGAGCACGTAGTAATAATGTAAACTAATGGACTAGATAAGATAATGCATGTACATGCCACTTTAATTCATGCATGCATTGCCACTATTTTGAGGTGGTTAGTTCATCTCAGTTTACACCTTACTGTATACATTATACATTGACGTTTACACAATTATATGTATTTGAATGGTTACATATACATAGTTTCATATATACTTGGAAGATGGAATCAAAGTTTAAATTTTTGGTTTCCGTTCTATCCTTTAGAAGTTTTCAAATTTTTGATTCCATTTCGGAAATTCCAAGGGTTCCGGTTTGATACATTATTATATATATTTTTGCATATAAGTATGCAATAAATAAATTAAATTTGCGTCTAGCATAAAATTTTTGTAAACAAACTATTGAATCATTCAGTTTACATTCTGAAATGAAGGGATAGATATACTAAACCGGTTTTCAAGTGGGTGTTGGGCCACATATTTGAAGTTCACGCCCAATCAATTACAAATAAGTATACTAGAAGGTAACTAGAGCCATTATTATTTACAAATAAGTGCTTATGCATGTACAATTTCCATTTCTCTATTCCATTGTGTTTAGTACTCTATTTTTATATTAGACTTATTAATTTATATTTGTTCCTTCAATAAAGATTTGAAGCCTACACCAATTCATCCACCTGCTTTTGACTTGCAGTTGGATATAATATTACACTTTTTGACATGCAATTTTTGACTTGCAGTTGTGAATTAAATATATTCGTAAAATATATGCGTCAGTAGATTCATACAATATATTGTGATTACATATATTTGTTATCATTCGTACATGAATTATTTGTGTGCATGAGATGTATTGTTTCATTACGAAAACCATAAGTAGCATCTGATATATATTGATATATATATATATATCAATATATTTGAAAATGGGTAAAAATATTGATATATATATATATATGTTATTGTATAGCAAATCGCTTAGTTCATAAATGATGTTCAACTTTTTGTCATATTACTACATACATATGTAAATGGATATCATGATATTTAGTCTGCGATGTAACTTTCCTTGACCCATGTTACTTGCTCTCATATATGGCAGTTTTGCACCAACTTGAAAGATTTCGTACACACGGAGGAAGCCAGATTATTGAAGAAAGGGTTTGAAAGTATATTAGAAGGTAACTACGACCATTGTTATTTACAAATAAGTGCTTATGCAAGTATAATTTCCATTTATCCATTTCATTATATTCAGTACTTTGTTTTTCTACTAGGTTTATTAATTTATATCTGTTCCTTTAATAAAAATTTGAAGCCTGCACCATTTCATCCACTTGCTTTTGACTTGCAGTTGGATAAAATATTATAGCTTTTTACTTGTAGTTTTGTACTTGTAGTTTTGTACTTGTAGTTTTCTCCGATAATTAAACAAGGTGAATTTTCTCTTTATCTCTTTTCTTAAAGTTTACGCAAAATTTCTGTCAAGCTATAAAAGTGTTCTTTAGAACAACGTCAAAATCTTAGGGAAAAAGCGAAACATTTATGTGGTATAGTCGACTTTCATTATGTTCGGTTAAAGTATTCAGTATGAAAAATGAGAAAACATGCAAACCAATATGCATCAGAGCATATAATTTAGAGGCTTCTCAACAACGGCTAATGTTGGTACTTGCCAGGTGTTCATGCAAGGCTAATTGATCCTTTAGTTAATTATTAAATAGCAAGTAGTCATTGTAGCTGTTAGCATTCCAGTATAATTTATTGTAAAAATTGGTTACTGTTCATTGCTTCCAATTTTCTGACTGCCTCCAATATTTTTCTCTTTTTCTTTATTGTCTTTTCAAATATGTTAACGTGTACACCACAAATAAAAAATTCAAATACAATTTTGTTTGATGTGATTGGTAGAAATTGAAGATTTCATTGATTTACTTGAATGAGATACCAGGAATTCCACCTCTATTAAAAAATGGTAAAAGATATTTCCAATGATAATTGATTACTGTGTTTAGTTTTATATACCAATATAATGAGGTTAAGAATTTTAATCACGATATATACTATGAAAAAAACTATATTTGATGATGATGATTATTGTTGTTGTTGTTATGTGTTATTGCACCGCAAACCCCAAATTTAAACCACTATCAAATGAGAAATTTCCTTTAATACGTTGCATAAGTAGGATACCTTATCAACATATACATAGCTACCAGTTTACAATGAATGTTTAATAATTATTTTTTTGAAAACATCTAACTATAGAAATAATATTTATATGCCCAGTGTACTAATTTGTATATTTTTTAAATTTTTTTGCAGGTTTCTCTTGATTCTTCAGGTAAAAAAACTGATTTGGGTAGAATAAGGCTACTGCAAGGAGCAAGTGCATTTGCCAAAGTCGTCTAATAATAATTTGAATTACATGGTACGTAATTTTCATTTTTCAACATCTGTTGATGTTTATAATGTCTGACATGTCGTAGATTCTTGAGTGTACCTATTTTGACTACATTTCACTAAGGTTGTGAAATATTGTTTTTGACATAAAATTTATGTGCATCTGCTACATATTTCTATTCATGCACACTTATTTGGACATGCTTGAATATATATTCATGGGAGTGTTATCTGCACCAAGGAGCAACTCTCTTCCATTCATTTTTGGTCAAATTTATCAATACACACGTCCAACAGACATGCCTCCTTATTGGTAATAATAAAAGAGTATTTTTGCGTATCAACCATGTTTGTCTATCATAAGGGGGCAAGCTCCTCTTATCTGTGTTTGCATTTTGTGTGTGACGAGAGACCTTATGGTAGCTTCATTTTCCAAAAGCATTGCGAGTTTTTATGAACTGGTATTCATATGGAGGAAACCCGTTTCATGTTGTACAGCGTGGTCCTATGAATTAGCTAACTTAAAAAAAATGATAATTGTTTCCGTTCTCACACCAGTCCCATGACTGACGTGGAGTTTATTGTTTTCCTTAAACTCTAGGTGCCTTTATTTTCCACATGGGAAGCCTAGTAGTTTTAGTTTGTAGATATTTTTAGAGCAGGATATATGGTTGGTGCTATACTCTGTATCATTTCATATTCTTCTGCTGGGAGTTTATGTATTTCCGCTGTGTATTTTCCATCGTGCACATATTTAATATTATACTCTGATATTTGTTGTACTCTTATATATTCTTGAATCCTGATGTAATATTGTAATGATATTAATGAAAAAGTCTTTTGTTTCTATCTGATGTGTTGTATACCCAAAGGAGATGCAGATTCCAGTGTTTGAATCTCCGACGTTTAACGCTTGAGTTTCGTCGAGTACCGAGCTTTGAAATCCGGAAACCCAGTTCATCATAGTTTGTACCTGAGCTTTGGTTTATACAAAGCTTTGGGGTATAACTCATAAGAATAGAAGAAAAGAACTCCTCGGAGCTTGGATTAGTAATATCCTATAAGAAAAACTCATTAGAGATGGGGTTAGTAATGCCCTAGAATGAGTAGAGAGTATTGTTTATACGAGAAAGCGTATTTGTGACAAGAAATGGATTTTTGAAAGATTATATTTTGAATATTAAAAGAAAATTGTTTTGAAATGAATATGGTTGATAAAAGCTTAAATGGTTTTAAAAGTCAAGACCATTAAATTTTGAATAAGGTTAGTTTGTGATTTGAATTTCACAATTATGGTAATTATAAATAAATTGTATTAAAATTGGAATATCGATGATTTTGGACAATCGATAAATTCTAAAACCTATTAAGTAAGGAAATAAGTTCATAACTTTTTAATCTAATATAATTTAAGCTTTAAATTTAACTAGTACAAGTTAAATGGATTGAAATGGTAAAAGTGAATCAAATAAATTAAAATTTAACTTAAGTGAAGTTAAATAAAATTGGATTGGATTTGAAATAATATCGAATGGAATTGAATGTTACAAATTGATTTGGAAATTAGGTTGAATTGGACATATATATATATTGAACAGGTTATTTAATGGAAGCTAAGGCGAGAAATAAAATTGAATGCTCGCTTGAAAGGTACAAGTTTACTGTATTAATTAGGATTGATGATTTTATGAGCCTATTGGGTAAGCTGCTTGGCTTTTCGATGTTCTTTTTGATTGACGAGGGCTTAGAGAGGCGATTTATAATTGCACTAATCATGCCATACAAAGGAGGTTATGACGAAATTTTTAGAAAATTTAAGGCATTAGAAAATTTTGAGAATTAGGAAATTCTTACAAAACTAGAAAGATGAAAATTTTAAGTTAAGTTATAAACCAATTGGGTTAAGGTAAGAAATCGGGATTCTTGGCGATTTTGGATAGTTGACAAATTCTGACACATATTAGTTTGAAATTTATAAAGGAAGTTATATTCATGATTTTGGATAGTGAATATACATAAAACTCATTTTCCATTTTAATTAAAAAGGTTTTAAAAAAAGTGTAGGTTTGAAAGGGTTAGTTTGAATTTGTTTACTAATTAGAAACACTTTATTTTAAACTATACGCACGTAGTGGTAGAGGTAGAGGTGGAGGTAAGCAGCTGTCTATTCTTCGGTATTTGGCTCGATTTCGGGAGCCTTCTCCACCCATTGATTCTTCTGATGATATATAGTATAGTAGTTCTTTTGACTCGTCCAGTCATGGCAGCACTGACAGGTATCTCTCTGACGCTACGTCAGCATATCTATCCATAGGAGTTATAGTTCTGAATCTGACTCAACACCTACTCCCATGGAGTGAGACTCCGTGCAGTCTGAGGACCCGGGCGAGTATGACGATTAGATGCTTGAGGGCAATTAGGGGACTGATTTTGACTCTGAGGGCTATGCTATAATGGATGGTCTAATACCAGCACCACTTGTAGTAGAGATTAAGCCTCCCCTTGTACTAGAGATCATACCCGGCTTTATCCCCGAGGCGATCCACGAAGAGCCTGAGCCGAAAATACTTGAGGTACCACCCCTAGAGATAGTCGAGCATATTAGACATAGCACAGGAATTCGATGACTAGATCTTGGCGGAGATGGAGCTTGAGGTTGGGGAAGATGGTTATGGTGGAGATGATGAGATAGATCCAAATATGGAGTTGGAGGTAGACGAGGACGGCTAGGACGCCGATGTAGAAGAGGATTTTATGGATGAGGATACCGACGACTTTCTCACGAATCAGTTTTTAGAAATCGGATGGGATGGTTGGGACAAGCCTGATCGGGATGGCTGGGCAGACCAGGAGCAAGAGCGGATCACAGTCTATGGGCCCTCTATGCATTAATCTGACGATAGTTAGGCAGATGGATGTTAGTTAGTTTCATTTTGGGGATATTATATGTATACATAGTTAGCTTCGTTTTGGTACAGTACATGCACTTAGCACATATTTCGGATCATTATATCATTTTGTATAGACCACCGCAAGTACTTAGCACGTGCTCAAGTTGGTAGGTATAAATGCATATATATGGCTTATACCATAAGTGGCACTTTGCACTGGGGTATAAGTTATTATTAGTGATATAGATGGAATTTTGGTAATGATATATTGATATGTGATATAACATGACACTTTTTTGTTATATATATTGTCTCAACATTTTGATCTTTGCTTCTTCTTCGATTTTGAGGACGTAATCTTTTTAAGTAGGGGAGATTGTAACGACCTAAATTTACAGTCAATTTAAAATATGGTTTCAAATACATATACAGGGATTTTAAAATGTTTAAATATAAAATCGGAACCTAAACGTTATTGGAAATGAATTCTAAATTTATTTTATATTATAAAAAGTTAAAGTAAGATTATTGTAATTTTAAAATGATAATTAAAAAGAATACTTTGAAAATTGATAATTCAGTACTATTTTAAAGCTAAAATTAAGACCATTTTTCAAACGGTCTTGGAATCCAATGAAACCAGATTCATTGGATCTGTATCCGTGAAATATAGCAAGATTTCGAATTTTGTATCAATCGGAGTTAGTATGTGGTTGTGCGAGTAGAAACAAGTAAGCGTAGCGTAATAAATGAATGAGACAATTAATTACCATAGATTAGCACTAATCCTAAGGCTATGGAAAGTAGACAACACACCATTGGGTCACATTGCACAATTCCACATGTCATCTCCTCATCGCAAGCCTCTTCCAATATGAACATGAGTCCATGGGAGAATGATCACTTCATTTTCATTTGTTTCCTTCTCACTTTCTTCTCTTATTCCCATTTCTCCATCTTACTTCACCCCAAGCCTTACCCACCAGCCAACCCTCCTCCCCTACATCCGTCGTGCCTCCCCCTACCAGCCCTCCACTTATCGTGGGTCCTCTAGAGCCTAGAACCCCATCTCTCCTCCAAAACCCTTTGAGGTTCTTCTTTAATTTTTATACTCCACATACCAAACTTCCACCTTTACCAACCACCACCATCACCTCTCCCAGCCTCCACGTCACCCACGCCCAGTCTCCCCTCAGTCAACGTCAGCACCTTGAGCCCCATCATGGCCGTGGGCCATTTCATGACCAAAGATCCAACTTCTTCCCTTAAAACCCTTAATGATCCAACCTTCCTACTCCTAAGCACTAGTATACGCATATATATTGAGTGAATAGTATAAAGGTGCTAGCCTTGGTTGTGAAGTGGAGTTCTATGTTTACATATAGGGAGCACTTATAGCCCATGTTTGAATTACTATGTTTACATACAAGGTTATTGATGTAGTATGTTTAATTTGCAAGGGATTACATGCTTATATGCTTAATGTTGTATGTGGTTAAACTACGAATGTAAAATTATAAAGTGGGTTAGTAATTTACATGGTCACTTAAGTGATTTGAAAGTTGAAACCCTAAACCAAAGGTTGGTTAAATTGGATGACAACGTGGTTGATATATTTCATGTACGTTGGGTGAAAATAAAATGATTGCAAGTTAACTTTTGGGTTGATAAGCGATTAAGTAATTAATAATGAAGTTTGTATAGTTAAAGTATCTAGGTCGACATATACTTAGTGAAAATGTGGTAGAAACATTTGCTTGAATAACAAGCACATAGAATAGGGGTTAATAGTAACATTTATTTATATTAGCGCGACTTTTGTCAATATAAACACGACATGGGTAGACAATTTTATATGCTGTATGTTGACTTGTTTTGACAGGGATTGGCTAGCGAATAATATTTAACAACAGTTAATACTTTGGTTAAAAGTGGTTTGGAATAGTGTTTAATAGTTAATGACTGTTAACGATATTTTTCGTCAAAACTGGAGACAGGTCTATGGAAATGGAACATGGAGAAAGCGTCATGTTACTAAGAACCTAATGGCTTGAGTAGGAATATTCTGACGATCCAACTACATAGCAAAATACATACAAAAAAATACTGAAAAGTAGCATAGAATGCAGAAAAAGTAAGAACACACAATTTATAGTGGTTCGGTTCAACTTGAACCTACATCCACTTTAATGACTTTGATGATTTTATTCATGGAGGAGGTTACATAAGAAATTCCCAAATTGATTTTGATATTTGGGTTAGTTCTCTTAGAAATGAGAGGAAGATTGTGGAATGAGGAAGATCCTCTTTTTAAATGTGACCCCTCTCCTCCTATTTATAGAGATTTTGGTCCCCTTTTGTTGCTTTTCTTTCCCGCCACTTTTTCGTGCCATCTTTTTGTCCCCGCCTTTAGCTTTTTTTTCTTTTTCTAGCTTTCTCTTGCTACCTACAGCCTTCCACTGTCAGTTTTGTCTTTTTATGCCTTTCTACTGCTTCCTACAGCCTTCTGCTGCCGGTTTTGTCTTTTTCTGCCTTTCTACTGCTTCCTACAGCCTTCTGCTGCCGGTTTTGTCTTTTTCTGCCTTTCTCCTGCTTCCTACAGCCTTCTGCTGCCGGCATTGAACCCCTTCTGCTGACGGTTCCTGAACCCCTTCTGCTATCAGTTCTTGAACCACTTCTACAGGTATTGACTTTCTCTGATTGTCTCTAGCTTTCTTTAGCTTCCACTAGCTGTCTCTAGTTACTCTAGTTTCCTCTAGCTATCTCTAGCTTCCTCTAGCTTTATCTAGCTTTCTCTAGCTTCCTCTAGCTGTATCTAGCGTACTCTAGCTTCCTCTAGCTGTCTCTAGCTTTCTCTAGCTTCCTCTACCTTTCTCTGGCTTTCTCTACCTTTCTCTGGCTTTCTTTAGCTGTCTCCAGCTTTCTCTACCTTTCTCAAGCTTTCTCTAGCTATCTCCAGCTTTCTCTAGTTTTCTCTACCTTTCTCAAGCTTCATATACCACGTTGCCAGTTCCTAGACCCCTTCTGCTGTCAATTTCTGAACCCCTTCTGTTCTCGGTTTCTGATCCCCTTCTGCTGTCGGTTCCTGAATCTCTTCTGCAGGTTTCAGCTATGTCTGACTTTCTTGTTTCAGCCATTACTCTCAAATGATACGTCCGTTTGTTTAATATAACCACTCTACGGAATAGGAAACCATCATCTGAATCCAATGGAAGTGGTTTTAGGTCTAAATCTCTCGCCAATCAAAAGTTATAGGAGAAACAAGATTTCATCCTCTTATTTTGGTGTTGACGTAGCTGTATCCAGGGCTTTTCCTTTTACATTTTTCGGTATTGGAGCTACTTCTTCTTTATACTTTGCCAGTGCGAATTTTGGTGCAATTAGCCTCCTCCCCTTAGTTTAAAGAAGCTTTTTTTCTTTAGGACAAAATCTTGTGCCTCCTGCACAGCTTGCCTATCACTCAAGAACTAGTAAAAATATTTGGTATTAGTTTCGTGTAACCAAGAGTAATGATGGAAGGGGAAGCATAAACTTTCCTTATTCAAATTGGGCCTGAACATGAAGCCAAAGTTGTGAACCTTTTTTTTTTGCGGACATAGCGTGCAAATTCGAACATTTATTCATGTGGGATCGATGATGTGATTTAAAGCACAATGTTTTTCTATCAATACTAGATGAGCATTATTATTATTACCTAAACATTCAATTATCAATAATTCATTTTTGAAAGTGTGATATAACAAATCCAAAATTTACATTTGGATATTTGCAATAAAATGCTCATCATTGACGAATATAATGTGTTAATAAAAGTGACATGACTTGCATAGTGAGTGATATTTCACTTATAATGTGTAATGCATTGTTTTTAATCAGAACTTATAGCAACACGATTTGGGACAAGAATAGCATAAGTTCAGAAACTTCCCTTCGTTCGGCACCAGAAAACTATAAACTTTGCTTAAAGATTTCAAGTAAGAGACTAGAAACGCCAAGCCGAGTACTTATGATACAAGGTTAGAACCCTACGAACCGGAATTAGTAAAAACCCCAAGATTCATACTTTGGATAATAGGAATTAGAAATCATATGGAAACCCTAAGATTCATACTTGGGTAAAGCATAAATATAAAATCATATGGAAGCCCCAAGATTCATACTTGGGTAAAGCATAAATCAGAAATCATATGGAAGCCCCAAGATTCATACTTGGGTAAAGCATAAATTAGAAATCATATGTGGGTAAAGCATAAATCTGAAATCATATGGACGCCCCATGATTCATACTTGGGTAAAGCATAAAGAAGAAATTCATGTCAAAGAACCATATCTTTAACTAAGAGTTATTAAAGAATGTCATAGCTAAATAAAATGCCCTAATAAAGGCACAGAAGAAACATAGAAGGTTAATTAAGAATCATCTAATGAAAGCATCACAAACCGTCCAAAGATCATACATGTGTATAGTGTCAACCTATCCAAATATTATTGAAAGTGATCAAGCAACCATAGATTATGTGTTTGTTTCTCGGAGGTTCTCTCAGAGAACATTTTGAAGAAAGAGTCATAAATATTCCAAGAAGTAATCTTCGAGTGTGTATATATAAAGGATTGCTTTCGTAATAAAATAACCCTATCCTAATATGATAAGTCGTTCGGTGAATGTTCCTCTTAGCTTTCTATCCATTGGGTATCTAATGTCTAGTCTTACTCCTAACCCGTAGGATATGCAAATGAATGAATGCTCTCTGAGAGAGCGACACTGGTCCCTTTATATGGGAAGATGTGGGAATTACTAGTCCCACTTAGGGGTATTATAATTTGTGGGGGGTGTTAGCCACACTTAGGTGGCGACTCCACAAGATGGAGATGTAACTTTGTTTGTTAGCCTCACTTAGGAGGCGACTCCACTAGGTGGAGATGCAACTTTGTTTGTTAGCCCCACTTTGGAGGCGACTCCACTAAGTGGAGATGTAACTTTGTTTGTTAACCCCACTTAGGAATCGACTCCACTATGTGGAGATGTAACTTTGTGGCTTATCTTCTTAGAAATTTTGTTTGACGCTCCCCTTCTAGGAGGTTGTGTTTGTTGTTGCTTCTCTCTCTGGAAGCTTTGTTTGTCACTTCTTTTCTGGGAGGTTGTGTTTGTTGTTGCTTCTCTCTCTGGAAGCTTTGTTTGTTGCTCCTCTTCTGGGAGTTTGTGTTTGTTGTTGCTTCTCTCTCTGGAAGATTTGTCGATGTAGCTTCTTCTCTCAAAAGCTTTGTTGATATCATTTATCAAGTGTAGGTTCCACACCTTTCATAGAAGCATTTAAGTATGTCAATATAACATGTTTGACAAAGTCATGAAATTCTGAAATAGGGTAGATAAGATTTAGAAGTGTCTTATTTGATCCGAGCTATGATGAGCGTTTAATCATTACATTGCTGCATATTTGTATAAACAGCTTCCACTGAAGCTTGTCTTTGATTGACAATTTTGTTGTGTATTCATTCATGTATTGCATTCCATTAAGCGCTTCCATTTGACCTTTCGTTCTGTCTCATGGGATGAGGCATAAACAAAAAGTACTCCACTTGTGATTTTGTTATATGCATGAGCCTGAACACGGTTTGGCTTTTTACCTGTAATAGCACTCAAACTTACATTAGTATTTGTTTGATTACAAGTAAAATGATAAAGCTAAATGAATTATAAAAGTAATCTCTTGAGATAAGAGGCTTATCATTAAGTTCCCGTTTCCATGTTGCGTTGTCTCTGACCAGCTTTCCTATTGATTTTACTTTGAATTTCTCAAATGAGCTTTCGTTTCTTTTTGGCTTGATGTATCTTTGTCAAACTCCAACAATGTCTGGTTTGTGTCCTTCTGTCTTGTGATAAGAGAAATAGTCTTTCCTTCTGTTCAATTTTGTAGAACCTTCTGCAAAGGGATTGGAACCAAGCCCTTCTTCCTGTTCTTGCGTCAAGTTTTTCCTTGCATTAAGTATTTCTTCCATAAGAATGAATTTATCATCTCTAGAATACAAATCACTCAAGCTTTCGCATTCATTTAAGATAAGCTCCTTCCAAAAGGGGGATGATATAAGCAGCCCCGACCGTACAGCTCTTAGCTTCTCTCTATCCATTGCTCCTTTCACTTTGAGTGAATTATTGTGAAACCTCTTTAGATAGCAATTAAGGGACTCCTTCGGTCTTTGCTTGATTCTAGCCAAACCACAAATGCTATTTGTCGAATCCTTTTGCACATGGAATTTCGTGCTAAATGCGGTAGACAATGGCTTCCAAGACATGATGAGAGGGCCATGATAACATTTGCACCATTTAAGAGCTCTTCCATGAAGAGTTGTCACGAAAACCTTGCATCGAAGGGCTTCAGAAGCATTATACGTATCCATGTAATTCTCAAACATGGCAAGGTATTCTTTAGGGTCTGTAGTCCCATCATACGAAAGTTTGTTCTCTTTTTTACCATATGGAACCTGTAACAACCCGTAAAATGCGAGCCAGTTTGAAATTTTTATTTTGGCAATTTTAGCGAATTTTGATTATTTAAAATGAATTATTTTAAATAATATCGACGAGAAATTTGTTTTGAATATAATTCGACGTATATATTATATACGTCGTCGTTAGAATATAAATATTTATATATAATTATAAATAGAATTGAAAATGGCGCGGTAGTTCGATAATTCGATTTCAAACTTCAATTGAACATACCGGGTGCAAAACAATCCGGATTTTAGTGAAACCAAAAATAATGGAATCTAATAGTGAATATCTTTCCAACGTATCCGAAAAATCAAGATTTCATAGCGGGAAGCAAAAGATATGTCCAGTTGAAATTTCTGAATAGTCGCTATGGAATTCAGGCCCTTAAAAATGGACATTTTGCAAACGACCTCGGATTTCAACGAAACCAGTTTTGTTGGGTCCGTGATGTCAAGTTATTGCTAGGTTTCAAATTTCGTAATTTTTCGAATCAATATGTGAGCGTGGCAAAGGAAAACGCGTTTGACCAGTTTTAGTTGATTTTAATCGACTGGAAATTGGCCATTTTTCAAACGGTCTCAGAATTCGACGAAACTAGTTTTGTTAGGACCGTATCGTCAATACGAAGCTAGAAAATATTTTTCTGGAATTTTTCGAGTTAGTATGTGGCCCCGGTAATTTGAAATGTGCGTTTAAAATTCAATATAGTGATTTAAATGAAAATTAAAAAGAAAACTGATTGTAACGATCAAATCAGCTTAGGATACATATCCCATTGTGTTCGGAATGGGGGTAAAACGCTATGGACGTCAGGCGGTGGGCCTTGTTTGGAGGTCGTATGTGAAAGTCAACTTTTTGAAAAAAAAATAATAATAATAAAAAAAAAAATTAACTTCTCCTTCCCTATTACCCTGGCCCCCCCTTTTTTCCACGTTCAGATTCATTTTAAAATAAAAAAAAAAAACCTAAAATCGAAAACCCGCTCCTCCTCAATCCATCGCGAGCCGCCTCCCCTTTCCCTGCCGCCGACGCGACTGCCATCCACCGCCCTCCGCCACCGACGCCTCCTCCTCTTCCCTCCCTCCGGCGAACTCCCCCACAACTGCGGACCCCCCCCCCCTCAGCAAATCGAGACCCTGAAGCCGACGCCACCCCCTTGCTCCACCAGAACGGACCCGCGACAAGCACCCTCCGACAGTTCTTCCCCCCCCCCTTTTCACCGTTAGCTGTAAGTCCCCTTTTCTTTTTTATTTTTTTATTATTTTTGTTTATATATAACTGTTTTATATATATATATATTAAAATCGATTTTTTTTTTTTTTGGGATTATAAAAACTAATTGAATATAATAATTAAAACTGATGCTGAAATAAAGATTTGATTTTGAAATAAGTGAAATATATGATTTTTATATTTTTAAAGTAATAAAGATATGATTTTTATATTTTTAAAGTATTAAAAATATAGTCTTTACTATATAGAAGGCATGAAAATAGAATTTTTATATATTGAACTTCGATAGAAAAATAGAATTTTTATATATTGAACTTCGATAGAAAAATAGAATTTTTATATATTGAACATTGAAGTAAAAATTCGATTTTTATATATTGAATAGCGAAGTAAAAATGTGATTTTTACGTATGTAGTGAAAGCAGCAACGAAGGTGACAAAAAGGCGAAACGACGAAGACTTCTGCAAAAGAAGAGCCGTGGAGCTAGGATAGCTATATGTGAGAATTTCTCACTCTTCAATTTATTTTCTAGTTATATATATATACTAGGATGCAGACGGTGCTTAGTAGCACCCGACACAATCGTCCACAAACCATGGACTTGTTTGTTTGGTTGCATAGATTAGTTTGATTATGTGATTGAATTGAATTGTTTGAGTGAAATTGAATGGTTTGATTGATGTGTGAATGGCGTGGGCCTTCACTAGACCGGGGATAAGGCTAGGCCTTGTCCCGTTTCTAGTATCGTGCCGTTATGCCGCCGAAATTTTCTAAAATATGTTAGAAAAATAAAAATATCATTTTATAGAATAAATGAATTGAATAGAAATTCATAGATTGAAATAAAAATGTTTTATCGTTAAAAATATAATTTTTAACGTGAAGTGAATAAAATAAAATATTCATTTATAAACCGGACGGTTTGTTTATGTACACCTATTTGAATGACATTGATTGGGACGATAAATTTTACACATCGCCCAACTGCACAACTAAAATCTGTGTTTGATTGTTTGAAACCCCACACGGGTGTTGGGATGAAATATGAATTTCACTCATCCTGATTGATTAAATATGTCGATCGATTGATTGACAGGCTGTTATGAGCGTTGAATATCTATATTTGATGCTTATACAGTGTCGTGCACTTTGGTTGATGGTTGATTATTTTCAATGTTATTATATACATGTGTTGTATGAAAATCCATATAATTAATTTTATATGGTGATTGATTGGGCCTCATTCCAATCGTGAAAATAAAGAATATTTTGATAATAACAAATATTTTGATAATAGGAAATATTTGAAATAGAATATTTGAAATAGAAATTTATGAAGCCGTGTTGGTTAGATTGACGCCATTTCGACGTGAACGATATTTATATCGATTTTAAAACGATTTCGAAATGAATTGAATTGAAAACGATTTCGAAATGAATTGAAAACGATTTCGAAATGAATTGAATTGAAAACGATTTCGAAATGAATTGAATTGAAAACGATTTCGAAATGAATTGAATTGAAAACGAATTCAAATGGAATTGAAAGCGAATTGAAATGAATTCAAATTGAATTGAAATTCGAATTGAATAGAAATGAATTTTAAAACGAATTTATAAAGAAGAATTCAATTTTGCTTTGAATTGAAATAGAAGTTGAAATAGAATTTGAAACGAATTTAAAACTATTTATATAATTCGTTTTAAATAGAAGTCGACGAAATATATATTATATATATTATATATATAATATAATGGCCTGAATAGAACGCGCCGCGCCGCGGCAGTTCGCGAATTTCGACCATTTATTTCAAACGGACATTACGGGAGATCCGACCGTCGGATTCTCCTAAAATCGGAACCGTTGGGTTCGTATCGAAAAGAGCTTTCTAACGAAGGTTAGAAATTTGAAATCTAACGGTTGGATTTGGAGATACGTCCAAATCAAATTCGAAAAAGGTCGCTGTAAGTGCAGTTCGATGGCCATTGTTGGAAATCGACTGTACAGGCCTTGATAAAATTATTAAAAATAGTAATAATTTGTGTAAAATCATAAGAAATGATTTGTGAAGAATTGGGATGAAAAACTCCATATTTAAAAAGATAAAAATAGATTTTTATCGAAATGAACTAGTTTTGAACTAGAATTATAATTCTATTTATTTTTAAATAAATAAATTGAATTCGAAAAGGGTTTTAAAAATAACCAAAATTTCCAATGATTGCATTGGAGTGGATTTGAATCGAAATTGTCTTCGGAATATTTCGATGTTGGAATTCGTGATTATACAGGTGTTGTTATGGAAATTTGAAAGATATATATTTATATCGTTATTTCCAATACGACATTTGTTAGTCGTAGAATTCGATATTGAATATAAGCCGATATATTTTCTATTCAGAGCCTTGTATTGAATATCGAATGTGATTTGGGTTTGTCGTGAATGGTGTCTTCACTAACACTGTTCTTGAACCCTGTTGAGAAAAGATTAAATCTTTTTATTTAGATTTAATGAAGAGCACCAATTAAATAATATTTAATTGGAATTGAATCGATATTGATTTTTGGGTTTATCGTGGACAGTGTTTTAAATAACACTCGTTCTTTAACCCGATGATTAATGAATGTGATTTTGGGTTTATCGCGAACCGTGTTTTTAAATGACACTGATTCTTTAACCCAGTCAAAGATTAAAACTAAGTGGAGTTTTAATGAATCTTTAATTAGATTGAAATAATCGAAATGGAGTATCACCAGTTTTGCTCCAGGCGATAGTTAAATCTTTAATTAGATTTAAACGTGAAATGGTAATTGAATTTACCGATAACACTGTGGTGTTAGATATGAAGTATTACCAGTTTTACTTCATGGGATAAATAGGTTGGGATTGGGAAATTAAAACCAATGATTACTTCGGTAAGATTCGTTAATCTCGACTAGTTGAATCGAAATTCAAAAGAAGAATAAATTCAAGGAGTTTATCTTGGATAAAATTAATGGGAATATTTCCCTATGAATGTGAAATTTAGAAACTAACTGTCGGTTGGCCAAGCAGAATGGTTTTCTGGATATTGATCTGATGTTGGTTTCGGCCTTCGGGGTTAATATTTGGGGAATTATTCTCTTGATTAATTTACGGTTAGTGACTAATGAATTGGAATGAGGCGTATGTTGTGTTTGTGTAACACTTATTTAAATATACGCGAGTTATTCGGAAAGACCGGGTTTATCCCATTCTGAATAACTGATACGACGATAAGTCGAAGATGAAGACGATGGTCGAAGACCGGAGGTCTTCACGTCGTTTGGGTGATAACTGATGATCTTGATTGGGCTGTACACCCAAGAAGATGGAAACAGTTAGTGATCGTCCAGACGTACTTGGAGATCGATGGATATGCGGGGTACTAGGTGCCTCCGGTTTCGTTCAGACCCAGGACGGACTTGTAAATGGACTGTGTGTCTGACATCGGATTTCATTCTGTGTGACTGATATCGGTTGCATAGGATGGTTTGCCTGTGTGGCATGCTAAGATGCAAATGATCAAGGCTTTTGTTGAAAAGCAAAGTCTTGTGGTGATGATCAAAGCACGGCCTTTGTGGCGTAGCTTTGTGTAACGTTTACCTCGCGTGTTTCACACCCGGTATGAACCAAAAACGGGAGACGGACCTCTGGGAGGGCATGCGTTTCTTTCTAGTTAGAAGTGGCGTCAGTGGTTTTACACACCCTGACGAGTTTGACTTATGTGGTTGTTGCTGTTGCGAGGCGCCTCGGTTATATCGGTTTCGGCCAATGCATTCTGGTCGGCTGACGGACCAGACTTACACCCCATAGGGTGGGGAAACGTAGTGTTCAGGCATTTTAATCCACATCGGTGGACCGGCCCTGTCGCTCCAAGGGACGATGCGTTCTGTTCCTGAGACACGGGCTAGAGCGTCTCGAATCGGTTGAGGACTATCTTTTGCCTCGGTTCATAGATGGAAACCCAATTTCCAAATACGTGATCTTGCGGTTTTAGTTGTAATCCTATATATGGCGACATGATATATGGTACCCATGCCGCCTATGATTGATACTTATGATTTGAAGTTGTTTTATACACTATGCACTTATAATAGTATCAAATGATTTGTTTTAAAACGTATCAAGCATTCTTTGGCTGTTATAAGGGAAAACCCTATCCTCGACTGCGTTGCATTGTGTGATGGGACCTGGGTCTTATAACAGCTTCATTTTTCTTTATTTAGCATTGCGCTGTTTGTTCTATGCACTGGTATTCTTGGGAGGAAACCCGTTCCGTGTTATACGGCGTGGTCCCTTGATTTACCTAATGATTTAAAATAAAGATTAATAACTGTTTTAGTTCTCACACCAGTCCCATGACTGACCTGGAGTTTATTGTTTTAACCTAAACTCTGGGTGCCCTTATTTTGACACGGGCAGCTAGTAGTTTTGGTTTTGCAGATTTATATTCACAGGATCCTGGTTTACAGCTGGAACGATATCCGGAAAGCTTTGTATCCGTATATCTCCTTCTAGTTGTGTATTGTATTATTTTCCGCTGCTATGAATTTAAATGTAATTTAAATCTCTGATATTTCTGTGTAATATTTATTCGTTTATACTCTGTATATTCTTGTAATCTGATGCATTGTTGTAATATACAATGAAATGTTCTTCTGTATGCGTTCTGTTTTGTCGTGTTCTCAAACGATAGGGCGTTTCGAACGGCCTGAATCGGTTTAGCGACTGGTTCGGACCGAGCGAAATTCCTTGCCGTCACAGTTGGTATCAGAGCTTTGGTTTACAAAGCAGAGAACAAGGCACATTAGAACCATACGAAAGATTTCATCAGATATTGGATTAGCAATATCCAATGGGAATGACTCGTTAGAGATAGGATCAGTAGTATCCTAGAACGAGTGTGAAGAGTATATTTTTAAAATGAAAACAAAATTTTGTTTTGAAAATTTAAATCACTTATTTGTATTTGATTATTTAATCATATTGATGTGGACAGTCCAGTATATAAAGATTTTGCGTATACGTCTGATCCACGTGTATTTGAAATTTTAATATACTGGATAGATATAGAATCACACTCTAGTCGCCCGAAGATGATTCTGATGATAGTTCGAACATCATCAGAATTGGTATTCGTGTTTCGAAGGTGTGATATCTATATATTTCCTATTGACTGGTGTGAGAACCAAAATTAGATAGGGCCTATTGTTGTGATTTGGCATCAAAAATTAGATTTTTGTATATGTATCAAAATTATGAATTTGAAACTCTAATTCACTAATTGATTGATGTTTGTGTTGTTTGTTTAATTGTTTGATAATTTTGAACTATTATGCCTAATTGAATCAAATATTGAATTGTATTGAAAATTGGTCGCATTTTCTTGCATATGCATATATATCATTGAACAGGTCATAGCAAGGAGGCTAGAGCAGAGAATAAAATTTGTTTGCCCGACAAATAGGTACATGTTTACTACATAATTTCCTGTTTTGTTTGGGTGATGATGATTTTGTGAGCCTATTGGCTAGCCGCTTGGCTTTTTCTTTTTCTTTTTGAGATCTGAAGGACCGGGGAAGCTATTTGAAATTCCCCGATGCTCCCGGTGCAGGGGAGGTTATGGCGAAATTTTTCGAAAATTTAGGGTGTTAGCCAAATTTTTGAAATTTTTGAAAATTCTCAGAAACTGAAAAGTTGGAGAATGGAAACCAGATCGAGCGTAGAGTTGAATTATCAAACCACTTTCGACTTTGTTCCTTTTCGGGGACGAAAAGTTTTAAGTGGGGGAGATTGTAACAACCCGTAAAATGCGAGCCAGTTTGAAATTTTTATTTTGGCAATTTTAGCGAATTTTGATTATTTAAAATGAATTATTTTAAATAATATCGACGAGAAATTTGTTTTGAATATAATTCGACGTATATATTATATACGTCGTCGTTAGAATATAAATATTTATATATAATTATAAATAGAATTGAAAATGGCGCGGTAGTTCGATAATTCGATTTCAAACTTCAATTGAACATACCGGGTGCAAAACAATCCGGATTTTAGTGAAACCAAAAATAATGGAATCTAATAGTGAATATCTTTCCAACGTATCCGAAAAATCAAGATTTCATAGCGGGAAGCAAAAGATATGTCCAGTTGAAATTTCTGAATAGTCGCTATGGAATTCAGGCCCTTAAAAATGGACATTTTGCAAACGACCTCGGATTTCAACGAAACCAGTTTTGTTGGGTCCGTGATGTCAAGTTATTGCTAGGTTTCAAATTTCGTAATTTTTCGAATCAATATGTGAGCGTGGCAAAGGAAAACGCGTTTGACCAGTTTCAGTTGATTTTAATCGACTGGAAATTGGCCATTTTTCAAACGGTCTCAGAATTCGACGAAACTAGTTTTGTTAGGACCGTATCGTCAATACGAAGCTAGAAAATATTTTTCTGGAATTTTTCGAGTTAGTATGTGGCCCCGGTAATTTGAAATGTGCGTTTAAAATTCAATATAGTGATTTAAATGAAAATTAAAAAGAAAACTGATTGTAACGATCAAATCAGCTTAGGATACATATCCCATTGTGTTCGGAATGGGGGTAAAACGCTATGGACGTCAGGCGGTGGGCCTTGTTTGGAGGTCGTATGTGAAAGTCAACTTTTTGAAAAAAAAAAAATAATAATAAAAAAAAAAAATAACTTCTCCTTCCCTATTACCCTGGCCCCCCCTTTTTTCCACGTTCAGATTCATTTTAAAATAAAAAAAAAAAACCTAAAATCGAAAACCCGCTCCTCCTCAATCCATCGCGAGCCGCCTCCCCTTTCCCTGCCGCCGACGCGACTGCCATCCACCGCCCTCCGCCACCGACGCCTCCTCCTCTTCCCTCCCTCCGGCGAACTCCCCCACAACTGCGGACCCCCCCCCCCCCTCAGCAAATCGAGACCCTGAAGCCGACGCCACCCCCTTGCTCCACCAGAACGGACCCGCGACAAGCACCCTCCGACAGTTCTTCCCCCCCCTTTTCACCGTTAGCTGTAAGTCCCCTTTTCTTTTTTATTTTTTTATTATTTTTGTTTATATATAACTGTTTTATATATATATATATTAAAATCGATTTTTTTTTTTTTGGGATTATAAAAACTAATTGAATATAATAATTAAAACTGATGCTGAAATAAAGATTTGATTTTGAAATAAGTGAAATATATGATTTTTATATTTTTAAAGTAATAAAGATATGATTTTTATATTTTTAAAGTATTAAAAATATAGTCTTTACTATATAGAAGGCATGAAAATAGAATTTTTATATATTGAACTTCGATAGAAAAATAGAATTTTTATATATTGAACTTCGATAGAAAAATAGAATTTTTATATATTGAACATTGAAGTAAAAATTCGATTTTTATATATTGAATAGCGAAGTAAAAATGTGATTTTTACGTATGTAGTGAAAGCAGCAACGAAGGTGACAAAAAGGCGAAACGACGAAGACTTCTGCAAAAGAAGAGCCGTGGAGCTAGGATAGCTATATGTGAGAATTTCTCACTCTTCAATTTATTTTCTAGTTATATATATATACTAGGATGCAGACGGTGCTTAGTAGCACCCGACACAATCGTCCACAAACCATGGACTTGTTTGTTTGGTTGCATAGATTAGTTTGATTATGTGATTGAATTGAATTGTTTGAGTGAAATTGAATGGTTTGATTGATGTGTGAATGGCGTGGGCCTTCACTAGACCGGGGATAAGGCTAGGCCTTGTCCCGTTTCTAGTATCGTGCCGTTATGCCGCCGAAATTTTCTAAAATATGTTAGAAAAATAAAAATATCATTTTATAGAATAAATGAATTGAATAGAAATTCATAGATTGAAATAAAAATGTTTTATCGTTAAAAATATAATTTTTAACGTGAAGTGAATAAAATAAAATATTCATTTATAAACCGGACGGTTTGTTTATGTACACCTATTTGAATGACATTGATTGGGACGATAAATTTTACACATCGCCCAACTGCACAACTAAAATCTGTGTTTGATTGTTTGAAACCCCACACGGGTGTTGGGATGAAATATGAATTTCACTCATCCTGATTGATTAAATATGTCGATCGATTGATTGACAGGCTGTTATGAGCGTTGAATATCTATATTTGATGCTTATACAGTGTCGTGCACTTTGGTTGATGGTTGATTATTTTCAATGTTATTATATACATGTGTTGTATGAAAATCCATATAATTAATTTTATATGGTGATTGATTGGGCCTCATTCCAATCGTGAAAATAAAGAATATTTTGATAATAACAAATATTTTGATAATAGGAAATATTTGAAATAGAATATTTGAAATAGAAATTTATGAAGCCGTGTTGGTTAGATTGACGCCATTTCGACGTGAACGATATTTATATCGATTTTAAAACGATTTCGAAATGAATTGAATTGAAAACGATTTCGAAATGAATTGAAAACGATTTCGAAATGAATTGAATTGAAAACGATTTCGAAATGAATTGAATTGAAAACGATTTCGAAATGAATTGAATTGAAAACGAATTCAAATGGAATTGAAAGCGAATTGAAATGAATTCAAATTGAATTGAAATTCGAATTGAATAGAAATGAATTTTAAAACGAATTTATAAAGAAGAATTCAATTTTGCTTTGAATTGAAATAGAAGTTGAAATAGAATTTGAAACGAATTTAAAACTATTTATATAATTCGTTTTAAATAGAAGTCGACGAAATATATATTATATATATAATATAATGGCCTGAATAGAACGCGCCGCGCCGCGGCAGTTCGCGAATTTCGACCATTTATTTCAAACAGACATTACGGGAGATCCGACCGTCGGATTCTCCTAAAACCGGAACCATTGGGTTCGTATCGAAAAGAGCTTTCTAACGAAGGTTAGAAATTTGAAATCTAACGGTTGGATTTGGAGATACGTCCAAATCAAATTCGAAAAAGGTCGCTGTAAGTGCAGTTCGATGGCCATTGTTGGAAATCGACTGTACAGGCCTTGATAAAATTATTAAAAATAGTAATAATTTGTGTAAAATCATAAGAAATGATTTGTGAAGAATTGGGATGAAAAACTCCATATTTAAAAAGATAAAAATAGATTTTTATCGAAATGAACTAGTTTTGAACTAGAATTATAATTCTATTTATTTTTAAATAAATAAATTGAATTCGAAAAGGGTTTTAAAAATAACCAAAATTTCCAATGATTGCATTGGAGTGGATTTGAATCGAAATTGTCTTCGGAATATTTCGATGTTGGAATTCGTGATTATACAGGTGTTGTTATGGAAATTTGAAAGATATATATTTATATCGTTATTTCCAATACGACATTTGTTAGTCGTAGAATTCGATATTGAATATAAGCCGATATATTTTCTATTCAGAGCCTTGTATTGAATATCGAATGTGATTTGGGTTTGTCGTGAATGGTGTCTTCACTAACACTGTTCTTGAACCCTGTTGAGAAAAGATTAAATCTTTTTATTTAGATTTAATGAAGAGCACCAATTAAATAATATTTAATTGGAATTGAATCGATATTGATTTTTGGGTTTATCGTGGACAGTGTTTTAAATAACACTCGTTCTTTAACCCGATGATTAATGAATGTGATTTTGGGTTTATCGCGAACCGTGTTTTTAAATGACACTGATTCTTTAACCCAGTCAAAGATTAAAACTAAGTGGAGTTTTAATGAATCTTTAATTAGATTGAAATAATCGAAATGGAGTATCACCAGTTTTGCTCCAGGCGATAGTTAAATCTTTAATTAGATTTAAACGTGAAATGGTAATTGAATTTACCGATAACACTGTGGTGTTAGATATGAAGTATTACCAGTTTTACTTCATGGGATAAATAGGTTGGGATTGGGAAATTAAAACCAATGATTACTTCGGTAAGGTTCGTTAATCTCGACTAGTTGAATCGAAATTCAAAAGAAGAATAAATTCAAGGAGTTTATCTTGGATAAAATTAATGGGAATATTTCCCTATTAATGTGAAATTTAGAAACTAACTGTCGGTTGGCCAAGCAGAATGGTTTTCTGGATATTGATCTGATGTTGGTTTCGGCCTTCGGGGTTAATATTTGGGGAATTATTCTCTTGATTAATTTACGGTTAGTGACTAATGAATTGGAATGAGGCGTATGTTGTGTTTGTGTAACACTTATTTAAATATACGCGAGTTATTCGGAAAGACCGGGTTTATCCCATTCTGAATAACTGATACGACGATAAGTCGAAGATGAAGACGATGGTCGAAGACCGGAGGTCTTCACGTCGTTTGGGTGATAACTGATGATCTTGATTGGGCTGTACACCCAAGAAGATGGAAACAGTTAGTGATCGTCCAGACGTACTTGGAGATCGATGGATATGCGGGGTACTAGGTGCCTCCGGTTTCGTTCAGACCCAGGACGGACTTGTAAATGGACTGTGTGTCTGACATCGGATTTCATTCTGTGTGACTGATATCGGTTGCATAGGATGGTTTGCCTGTGTGGCATGCTAAGATGCAAATGATCAAGGCTTTTGTTGAAAAGCAAAGTCTTGTGGTGATGATCAAAGCACGGCCTTTGTGGCGTAGCTTTGTGTAACGTTTACCTCGCGTGTTTCACACCCGGTATGAACCAAAAACGGGAGACGGACCTCAGGGAGGGCATGCGTTTCTTTCTAGTTAGAAGTGGCGTCAGTGGTTTTACACACCCTGACGAGTTTGACTTATGTGGTTGTTGCTGTTGCGAGGCGCCTCGGTTATATCGGTTTCGGCCGATGCATTCTGGTCGGCTGACGGACCAGACTTACACCCCATAGGGTGGGGAAACGTAGTGTTCAGGCATTTTAATCCACATCGGTGGACCGGCCCTGTCGCTCCAAGGGACGATGCGTTCTGTTCCTGAGACACGGGCTAGAGCGTCTCGAATCGGTTGAGGACTATCTTTTGCCTCGGTTCATAGATGGAAACCCAATTTCCAAATACGTGATCTTGCGGTTTTAGTTGTAATCCTATATATGGCGACATGATATATGGTACCCATGCCGCCTATGATTGATACTTATGATTTGAAGTTGTTTTATACACTATGCACTTATAATAGTATCAAATGATTTGTTTTAAAATGTATCAAGCATTCTTTGGCTGTTATAAGGGAAAACCCTATCCTCGACTGCGTTGCATTGTGTGATGGGACCTGGGTCTTATAACAGCTTCATTTTTCTTTATTTAGCATTGCGCTGTTTGTTCTATGCACTGGTATTCTTGGGAGGAAACCCGTTCCATGTTATACGGCGTGGTCCCTTGATTTACCTAATGATTTAAAATAAAGATTAATAACTGTTTTAGTTCTCACACCAGTCCCATGACTGACCTGGAGTTTATTGTTTTAACCTAAACTCTGGGTGCCCTTATTTTGACACGGGCAGCTAGTAGTTTTGGTTTTGCAGATTTATATTCACAGGATCCTGGTTTACAGCTGGAACGATATCCGGAAAGCTTTGTATCCGTATATCTCCTTCTAGTTGTGTATTGTATTATTTTCCGCTGCTATGAATTTAAATGTAATTTAAATCTCTGATATTTCTATGTAATATTTATTCGTTTATACTCTGTATATTCTTGTAATCTGATGCATTGTTGTAATATACAATGAAATGTTCTTCTGTATGCGTTCTGTTTTGTCGTGTTCTCAAACGATAGGGCGTTTCGAACGGCCTGAATCGGTTTAGCGACTGGTTCGGACCGAGCGAAATTCCTTGCCGTCACAGAACCTTAGCCATCATTATCTCTTTGGGGAAGGGGATTCCTTGTGGCTTCCTATCTTCCATCCATGTTAGGCTTTCATTTTATTCTAAACTAACCGCCTCCTTTGATGCTTGGTTGTTTCTCCACAAGATTGTGCTGTTACGTAGATTTGATGAAGACTCAATTGGATTATAAACTTCGTGAGGTGCTACAATCCTTGATTCCGTTTCATAGGGTTCTGCTTCAGAGGACCTTCGGACCAATTCTGCTTCAATAAATACCATAGTGGTATCAATTTGCGTAGCCAAGTGTAATATTTCCAACTCATCTTCGGTTAAAGTTGAAGATCCTCCAGTCTCTAGTTTTGCTATTTTGGTGTTGTTTTCTGGAATGGATGACGCGTTGGATCAGTCTTTATCACTTTTCCCCAATTGAATCATAATTTAATTGAATTTCAGAGTAACTTGGTATTCAAAAGCTCCTTGTTGAGACTCCTTCAATAATCTTGTTTCTTCATAACATAGTCCAAACCGGGACAAAACAACACAGTTAGAAGTGTGGAAATACTCTCCAAAAGGTTAAAGGTAGAAAAAGGGAAAGGAGGTTCATGCCCTCCTACTAACGCAAAATGTTAACGATATTTTTCGTCAACACCGGAGATAGGTCTATGGAAATGGACCATGGAGAAAGCGTTAGGTTGCTAAGAGCCTAACGGCTTGAGCAAGAATATTATGATGATCCAACTGCATAGCAAAATACATACAAAAATATACTGAAAAGTAGCATAGCATGCAGAAAAAGTAAGAACACACAATTTATAGTGGTTCGGTTAACCTTGAACCTACATCCACTTTAAGGACTTTGATGATTTTATTCATGGAGTAGGTTACATAAGAAATTTACAAAATGATTTAGATATTTGGGTTAGTTCTCTTAGAAATGAGAGGAAGATTGTGGAATGAGGAAGATCCTTTTTTTAAATGAGACCCCTCTGTTGACGTCAAAAATTAGTCACTAGTGACGATCAACCCCCAATCGTGTGAAGAGCACATGAATACTGATTATAAAACGCAGAAAAAGTAAAGAAAACGGGGGAAAACGCACAGACTTTTTATCGTGGTTCGGCAAAGACTGTGTCTACGTCCATTTTATATATTATTTCTGCTTTGGATTACAAGTACAATGCTTTTTCTATTTGAAGAAAAGAAAGAAGACGGCTATTTTTCTCTTCCAGAAAAGGTCTCCCCAGAAAGAAGAAGAAGAAGTCCCTTTCCTCTTTAAGCTTTGAGGTATTTATAGGTGTAGATGAAGACTTGAGCTATTGTGACATGGCCCGGTCTTTCTGGGAAGACTTGGACGCACGGAGTCCATTCCTTGGATAGAATAGCGGCTGGAAGACTGATTCCAGTGTTTATGAATATTATTCTCGGAAGTTGCGGCTTACGTGGCATCCATGGTGAGGTGTATCAAAAGTAGAGCTTTGTTCGGATGTAGTTGACTGCCTTTTCTTCCTTAAAAGTCGGCATAAATATTTGAATAGCTCTGCTAGATATTTCCATGCAAATCCGAAATATTAGGTCGATAAGCCCTATATGAGAGCGGTTCTCTCGGTCGACTGGGAGAGCGAGTCTTCCGGGGTGAGTTATTGGCTTGTTTGAGAAGTGGCTCGGCCCAATACGTGATTACTTCGGACTGATCTTCTGCTAGACTTTCTGGGGTGCAATCTGTCTAATTTGGCTGGTTGCGCGTTTGGGTTTCGATCTGACCCGTTGCGGCTTTTGCCAAAAAGAGGGATAACACTTTGCCCCTCAGAATGCATCTTCTTTGAGAGAGGGAGGTGTGTTCTGAAGAATGGATTGAAGCACAATCTTTCGAGTTGCTATGGTCGTGCTGGACTATATTCAGGCCAGAAACCGGCGATTCCGATGATTGTATTAAGGCCAGAAACCCGGCGATTCCGATGATTGTATTGAGGCCAGAAAACCGATAACAAAATTAAGTTGTATTAAGGACGGAAAACCGACAACCATCCGGAACTGTATTAAGGCCGAGATGATCACCATCTTTATGAGAGTTAGCTCTTGCAAAGACAAAAATAAACCGTTCTCGGCTTGGAGAAGGCTGATGGGTCGAGCATTTTATTTCACTTGGCTTTAAAGGGTGGCGAGTATCAACAATACTCGGCTTAGTGGTGAGTATTAACCATACTCGGCTTAAAGAGGGCAAGTATTAACATACTTGGCTTACTAAGGGTGAGCATTATCCATACTCGGCTTAGAAATGGCGAGCATTATCCATACTCGGCTTAGAAAGGGCGAGCATTATCCATACTCGGCCTAGGGCAAGTGTTTTCATGCTCGACTCATGTTAGGTTAAGGTGTCCACCGAGCAGTAAACGCTCGTGGTGTAGAAAAAGAAGGGGCGAGTATCATCCATACTCGTCTTAAAGAAATATACCACACTCGATTAGGGAAGTAGGTGTTTAAAAATGGAGGTAGGCTTTCGCGCTGACCACATTAAAAAAGGGGGGGCGAGCATTATCCATGCTCGGCTTTAGAGTTTGCCAAACATTATCCTTATTTGCAAAAGAAAATTCATAGCTGCTAAATAATTGTTACAGAGAAAAGAAATTCTAAGAGGATATCGGTTGATTCCAGAGCATGCGTAGGAGCTAAATCCTAACCCTGTACATGTGTACATCAAGGTGTCCTTTTTATTTAAAGAAATACATCAGAAAAAATCTAATTAACGATAATGCCGCGAATGCTAGTCTCAGGGTCCTTACCGTTTCTAGGGGCTCGTGGATCGACCTGAGGAGCTTGGGCAGAAGATCGCGGCGGCAAGGCTAGGGCGTGATTCTTGACATATTCGGGTAGCTCCTCTTTTCTACTCGATCCTCGATGAGATCGCGCAAATGCCGGCATTCATTGGTGTTATATCCAGCTATGTTGTGGAATATGCAATGTTTGCCGGAATCAAGTTCCATCTGGGTTAGCTTTTGTCGAGGTGGTCTCGGAGTGGGCAGGCACCCTCGTATGTCAAGGTAGATATCCAGCAGAGAGGAATTGAGTTTGGTGTACTGGTCGTACTTACTTTCGATTCGAGGTCGCACGTGACGCTCGCTCTTTTCAAGGGACTTTCCCCTTCTTTTATTATGGTTGTTGCTGTTGGATGGACCTTGTTGCTTGGCGGCTAAGACCTCTAGGCTCTCCATCTCAGTGCTGGCATCTTCTTGTCGGAGGAATCGCTCAGCCTCGGAATATAAATCATCTATATCCTTGGGGGGTCTCTGGTTAAAGAGATCGAGAATTCTGACCGGTTCTGAACTCCTGCAATGGCGGCCATAAGTACCATCGATGGCTCAGACCAATCTACTGATGCTACTGCTGTGTTGAACCTTTCGAGGAAGGATCTGAGCGCATCGCTGCTTGATGGTGGATAAGAACATCACACTCTTTGGTCGGGAGATATGTACCCTGAATTACTCGATGAAGCGGGTGACCAGCGTGTTCCAGCTGCTAATTGACTCCGTTGTTAGCTGTCGAAACCACATTCCGGCTATGTCTATGAGAAAGAGCGGGAAGCACTTAGCCATGACATTGGTCGATGCGCCAAGTACTTCCATATGTCGCATGTATCGCATGAGGCAGATGGTTGGATCAGTGCGACCATTGTATGGTTCGATAGCTGGGAACTTGAAGTCCGAGGGTTTCGGGAGTTTCTGATTGCCCTGGTAAAGGGGCTGCGATTGACATTATTTGTGTCTTGCTGCGAGGAAGTGCCCCGAGTAAAGCGTCGGACGATGCTTGCAAGTTGGCTTCCATCTCCGAGGAGACGTTGTCATGAATTTAGCTCAGCATCCGGGAGAGCTTCGGTGCAAGGATCTGGCAAAAGCATGCTCGGAAGGGTGGTCGTTGGCTGGGCCTGTCTTCCGGGAGTTGAGTGAAGGTGTGAGGGAAGTTGAGTTCTGGTAGGTGGTTCCAGGAAGAACGGCCCCTCTGGAACCTGATGAGTATTGGGTCGAGTCGTACCCATGACAAGGGGTCTAGGCTGATCTAGCATAGCATGTGATGTTCGGAGCTCGGGGGTGCCCTCAGTAGGAGCGAGGTTAGGAGGGTCTACGGTAACATTTTCTTCTTCCATAATGAGGACCGGTATAGTGGGGTGGCCTCTTAGGTTCGAAGGGAAGGCCGCACCAGCTCTTTGTTGAAGGGGAAGAGTGGTTAGACCGGCTTACGGTAAGATTCCGGGTTGTAATGGGAATGACATTGATTCTAATGGGCCCGGTGGTTGCTCGACTGGTTTGATAGGTCGAGCTGTTTCCAAGAGTGGAGGACAAGTGGATGGACGACCTAGATCTCGATCACTACCCTCCTGCAAATATGCAGCTACGGTCACGCTGGTCGCTAGAAGCGATACTCTTGTCTGTGATTGATTGGTTAGTGGGACCAAACCAGGATGAAATAAATGTGTGGTCTAATCAGTGGCTTGATTCTGTCCAAACCGGAGATCAGTTGTTGCCCCAATCAAGGCCGATGGAGGAATTGATGTTGAAGCATTCAATCCTATCTCCAGTCGACCGAGAAGGTGATACATCAACTGCTGTTGTCGTTTAAGGAGTTTACCCGAGATGTCATATGGTCTCTGAACTCGACCATGATTTTATCCATGTCATCCAGGGTAAGAAATCGAGACATATCTTCATGAGAGGAAGCATCATGGCTCGCTTCTGTAGCATTAGTATCGGCTACATCGGCGTTTGCGGGTCGAGAGGATGTTGGATCTTTCTTTCACTTATCGCCATGAACTAAGGTGGGCAGATGCTCTGAGGGAAGGTCCCTACCTCGTGTGCCAAAGTGTTGACATCAAAAGTTGGTCACTAGTGATGATCAACCCCCAATCGTGTGAAGAGCACACGAATAATGATTATAAAATGCAGAAAAAGTAAAGAACATGGGGAAAACGCACAGACATTTTATAGTGGTTCAACAAAGACTGTACCTACATCCAATTTATATATTATTTCTGCTTTGGATTACAAGTACAATGCTTTTTCTATTTGAAGAAAAGAAAGAAGACGGCTATTTTTCTCTTCCAGAAAAGGTTTCCCCAGAAAGAAGAAGAAGAAGTCCCTTTCCTCTTTAGGCTTTGAGGTATTTATAGGTGAAGATGAAGACTTGGGCTGTTGTGACGTGGCCCAGCCTTTCTGGGAAGACTTGGATGCGTGGAGTCCATTCCTTGGATATAATAGCAGTTGGAAGACTAATTCCACTGTTCATGAATAATATCCTCAGAAGTTGCGTCTTACGTGGCATCCATTGTGAGGTGTATCAAAAGTAGACCTTTGTTCGGATGTGGTTGACCGCCTTTTCTTCCTTGAAAGTCGAGATAAATATTTGAATAGCTCAGCTGGATATTTCCATGCAAATCCAAAATATTCTATCGATATGCCCTATATGAGAGCGGTTCTCTCAGTCGACTGGGAGAGCGAGTCTTCCGGAGTGAGTTATTGGCTTGTTTGAGAAGTGGCTCGGCCCAACATGTGATTACTTCGGACCGATCTTATGTTGTACTTCCTAGAGTGCAATCTGTTAATTTGGCTGGTTGCGCATTTGGGCTTCGATCTGACCTGTTGCGGCTTTTGCCAAAAAGAGGGCTAACACCCTCTCCTCTTATTTATAGAAATTTTGGGCCCCCTTTTGTTGCTTTTCTTTCCCACCACTTTTTTTAGTGCCATCTTTTGTTCCCGCCTTTGGCTTTTGCATATCTTTTTCTACCTTTCTCCTGCTTCCTACGGCCTTCTTCTATCGGTTTTGTATTTTTCTGCCTTTCTCCTGCTTCCTACAACATTTCGTTGCCGGTTTTGTCTTTTTCTGCCTTTCTCCTGCTTCCTACATCCTTCTGCTGTCGGTTTTGAACCCCTTCTGTTACCGATTCCTGAATCCCTTCTGTTGTCGGTTCCTAAATCCCTTTTGCAGATTTTGACTTTCTCTGACTGTCTCCATCTTTCTTTAGCTTCCTCTAGCTGTCTCTAGCTTACTCTAGCTTTCTCTAGCTTTCTCTAGCTGCCTCTAGCTTCCTCTAGTTGTCTCTTGCTTCCTCTAGCTGTCTCTAGCTTCCTCTACCTTTCTCTGGCTTCCTCTGCCATTCTCTGGCTATCCCTAGCTGTCTCCAGTTTTCTCTAGCTTTCTCTATCTTTCTCAAGCTTTCTCTATCTGTCTCCATCTTTCTCTAGATTACTTTACCTTTCTCAAGATTCTTAGACCACGTTGCTGGTTCCTAGACCCCTTCTGCTGTTGGTTTCTGAACCCCTTCTATTGTCGGTTCATAAACCCCTTCTGTTGTCGGTTCCGGAATACCTTCTTCAGGTTTCAGCTTTCTCTGACTTTCTTATTTCAGCCATTACCCTTAAATGATACGTCCGTTTGTTTAATATGACCACTCTACGGAATGGGAAACCATCATCTGAATCCAATGGAAGTGGTTTCATATCTGAATCTCTCACCAATCAAAAGTTATAGGAGAAACAAGATTTCATCTTCTTCTTTTGGTGTTGGCATAGCTGTATCCAGGGCTTTTCCTTTATTTTCTGGTATTGGAGCTACTACTTCTTTATACTTTACCAGTGCGAATTTTGGTGTTAACAATGACCTTGATACTTTGGCAGACAATGCCATGTTATGATGGTTGATGATTAATAAATGATAATTGAATATTAATGGCATATTGAACCCATGTAAATTGGATTATACGGTGATGGATTGAGTCTTGTTTCCAAATCGACAATTGGTTGAATATTTTATTAATAAAATAATAGGCGAAAAATAAAAGTTCGAATTTGATATCCAATTTGTTTTATAGAAATGAAATTAAAGTTATTACGATAAGCTTTTGCAAAGGAAAAACAACCGATTTGGAAAAGTTACAGACAAGTTATGACTTGTCAAAGTTATGAAACTTAAAAATAAACCAATTTCAATTTAAATAGTAAAATGAAGCTTGGTTTGCATAGCAAACCAAGTCCAAATGCCTGTTTTATCGTTTCGTTGTTTTTATATAATATTTAATTTGACTTCAGCAAATTTTGGATTTCAAAAGATTTAATTTTGAGAAATAATATTATTTTATTAATATTATAATAATAGGATATTCAATTTTGGTTTTTAATTGAATTTGAAGCTAGAATTTGAGAATGTTAGACCAAAAAATGGTCCTAATACCCAAACAGTCATATTTAGAGCATAGGATATAAAGAAATAACTGAAAAATACGAGAAAAAGTAAGACAACCGGATTTTTATAGTGGTTCGGCATTAACAAGCCCAGTCCACTTCACATTTTCTCATTTCACGCATAGATTATAATTATAATGAATATTGACACTCAATCACTCAAATACAATGAGTAATTCTCTCCGAATTCATTGATTTTCATTGGAGAAGAAGGTGGTTATTGATGGAGGAATTCAGCCATGGCTGCCACGAATGAATGAAATGCCCAAAAATCCCCTAAAAATGTCCTGTGGAGGTGTATTTATAGTTGTAAGAGAGCCCATATGGTGATCAGGCCGTGTTAGGACACGTGGCTCCTGATCCGGGAAAGTATGAGCGATAATAGCCCCGAGAATAGGTCACAATTGTGTGTTCAGTGTTGTTGTTCCCAGGTGGTTCGTGGTCTATATTCCTCATGATGGGGTAGGTCGAATGGCCTTCACGAGCCATTCATCACGAGCCAGGGGTCACGAGTGGACTTCTATATCACGAGTAGGGACACTGATCACGAGTGGGATTTGCAACCTAGCCTAAATGAGCTTGTGAATGCGTGAAGTCTCTTCCATCCAGCTGTGAATACTTAGGCTTTGTGTAGCCTGGTCACAAAGCAGGCTAACATTTTGCCCCCCCCCCTCCCCCAAAGTACATCTTATCGTAGATGAGATGTGCTTTGAATATTTCAAGCTGAATCTTTTCGGAACGTCTCTCATCCTGGAGAAGGCTTTATCAAATTATTACGTTGCTTCCATAGGTGCTAATCAGGCCATCTTATGGAAGTAGTCTTCAAGATGATCAAGTGATCGTTTAAACCTCGTCGGATCAAGAGGTCTACTTCATTCATTAAAAGTCATACTAGATTGTTAGCTCCTAATCATGATTCTACGCGCACAGGTCGTTGCCAAACACCGTCGTCATTCTACGCAAGTCAAGCATATTGTCGAGTTAGACTTTCTTTTACATACGAGTCAACGTATGAAGTAGCCATCCAAATTATTGGATAGTTGAAGATTTTTCAGGCTTTGAGCTGGAATTTGGACCGTTGGGATAGAGCACATTAGAGTCAGTATTCTGTAATTTGTACTTGGATTTGGGCTATCCCAACATCATGATATTATGATATTAATCTAGGACGCCACGATCACATCGAACCATAACAACAAGGTGTTCAAAAGTCACAATCACTCAGGATCATGTCAACAAAAATCCACGGTTGTATCAAACCATATTTAAAGGAATCCACAATCACTTTAGATCGTTTCATAGTCCAATAATCACATACAAGTTAGTAAGTGATGTTGATGAAATCATGTGAACTAATGCTCGTATGATCGTCATAATCGTAAGGCAGTGGAAAAGTTTGTCACACCTTCTATTCGTTGTAGTAGAGATTTGAGTCTTCGAAGTCATATTTGATTCATAAGCTAGCATGTTTGGATGGGAAGCACGAATCATGTCATGTTATGGAGATATTGAGCGTATGCTTTAAATCTTGCTCCAAGTTAGGGTCGCCTTCAAATTCAGTCTATGAATTGATGCTTGTTCTCTCAGTACCATTGGAGGACAAGTGTAGTCAGTGCTTATGCCCCCAGCATTAGTAGGGATTGAGCTAAGTCAATGGGACATCCTATTTTCAAGCCTTTATACTTCCCGTCGTTACACTGATTAAACTTATAGGTTCAATAATCTTAGCCAACCCAAGTCATTCTATGCTCACTCTAGAGCCAGCAAAAGTTATTGTATACGCAAATGGTCGAATTACACTCCTTTGATATCGTCTCTTTTCTTTAGTCAGATAGTGAGGATTGCCTCATTGGGCATCATCGGACTCAGCTACTCCCATTGGATAGATGCGGAGTTAAGTAAGCTTGTCAGATGCAAGTGAATGAAAGTCGTTATGAAGTTAGTCAGTCCCCTCCGTTCATGCTATAGCATAATCGGAAATGGCCATCATAGTCTTGTTGAGACTCTTTCTCATGCTAGGTTCCATTGAGCTTGAGAAACAATACCATGGACTCGATCTGTGAAATAGTTTTATCTCCGGAACTGCATACTCCTATCATCCTTTTCCAAGGCTTTTCCTTTGTCCGTATAATTTCAGGAGTTGGATGGTGCTCCATTCTCTCAGGGTTGAATTTACCAGAGCCTCTGAGCAGATGTTGTCGCAGAGGAATCTTGAAGTCCAAGGGAATAACAGGAAAACCTAATGTCCCGTGTGAAAAGAATGTGATTATCATTATCCACATCATCTCGAGAATTGCTGCCTAGAAGCTGCTACATACTTCTAGGATCAGGACTGATGCCCCAGCAGTGAATCTGAGATTATGGAGGGGTCTTTGTTGATTTCTTGATTCCGCATCGATATTGCCTCTGGGTCGTGGATCGAGTTATTTGACCCGACCGGATTCCTGTTCTTTGAATTGTTGCGTTCTCGCTTGGAGTTGAGTGTGAAATGTCGCTCGAATATCCATTCGAGTTGGAGATAAAGCTAGTCGTGCATGACTTGAGTTTGTTACAATTCTCGCATTCTCATTTAGGATGTTGCACATAGCGGTTCACTGTCCATGTTTGCATCCACAACGTTCTGAATCGAAGCCACACGCTGCATGCTGGCTGATTGGTTCATATTCAACCCGAGCTGATGGTTGCTATCTGATTGAGCCAAGTTCGTCACTGCTTGAACTTCAATTTTATCATTTCCAGCGAATTGATCATTGTTGCTCGGCCTTCCGACTCAGCACTGGTGCCTCCAGCGTGAAGTCTTGAAATGGGTGAAGGTCAGACTTGGGCTTCTTGGTTCTGCATATGCAATAGACGTCAATCAGGCTTCTGCCATTTGATTTTGGATAATGACTGGTTGCTCAAAAGCATGCGGGTTAATCCTGAAAAGTCATTCTTTTGGTTGTAGTATGGGGTCTTGCGGGGCTCCGAGGATAATAAATGTGCATATAGTCATTCGGTAATCGAATCATGCTGCTCGAAGCTAGTATCCCGTGCCCCCCGTCGACGGGGGTTCTACTGAGTAGCAGATTTCAAGTCCACATATTTTCTAAGTTCATAGACCTTCATCAAGTCATGAGTTAGAGTTGGATGCAAAATGAATTGTTGGTACTCAGCCCATGGCAATCTTTAGTCCCCAATCCAAGCTCCGAGGATAGAAATCAAGCGGTGAAGGGTCAGATCATAGTCGTCTCGAGTGCTCCCGCTTGCCCCCTGCATCAGGGGAAAGGTTGGAAATAAGGTGGTCGCGTCACGCCTAATTGTAGCATGGGATATGTTCAGCCTTAACTGAACTTTCCAGTAGGTTGGAACCTACAAATGGACGTTCTCTTTGCATCTGTTCCATGGTCCTTAAGGGGCCTATCAAGATCACAACATAAGTTAAATACAAGCATATAAGCTTTGCCATCTGTAAATATTTTCAATAATTATTCCCCCAGTCCGGGTTAATGGCATGGGACAGGTGGTGGTCGAATCACATCCTTTTCGAATTTAGATGAAGGAAGGTGTGTTCTAGATAGCCCAAGAAATCTTCAATTCATAAAAGTCCTGAATGTCACGACCGGGATGGATAGTAATAAGGCCGGGTAGAAATCCAAGAATCCCAGGGCTTTGTCGGGGTCCTTCCCAGCCGTGAGTATTAAGTCGCATGATATGTCATTGAATAATTCACTCTCAAGTCCTCTTTTGGGTCGTCTCCTTAAGTCAGGCAGGAAGCTTATCATTGGGCATCAATTTCTTCCTTCTAGACGCGACCCTTTGTTTCTTTTCCACTGGACAGCTGTCGTTGCTGCGAGTTTGGCCCTCGCGCTCATGACCAGTTATCCTTTATAAATCTATATTCAGTAAACAAAGTAGTATTCCTGTAATATCATACATTTGCAAGTTTGTTATATATTTCAGTTGAATATATTTGTAGTCAGGGCATTACTACACTGAGTAGCAAGGAATGAATCACATAACAAATCAGACAAGGGTTTCAATTCAATATCCTTGCAAATAAATAGCATATCATATTGCAGCCATCGTAGGGGTGTGATTGTGTATGCCCCCAATCAATAGTCAATAAAGTTCCTGGCCAGGGCTTGTTTGGGATTGATTAGGATTAATAGCGTATTGCCCCCCACGTCCGGCGGGTTCGGGCTCAGCTTTCGTTTTAGCCCCCGATCCTGCCACGGGGTAGGAGCCCTTTCGTGGCATGTAATGCATTTATACTCTCCTGTCGTATGCCCAGGATAGGGTTTGAAATCAGCTTTCAGTCTGCTTCCCATCCTTCAGCGGGGTAGGAATTCATTTGCAGTGCCAGTCCTTAGCGCCTTTATACTCTCCCGTCGAATACCAAGGGTAGAGTGGAATCAAGGTGGTCTTTTAATCGTGGTGCACCTTCATGCCTTGTGGATATCTTCCCATCCTTTGTACTCTCTCTTGGATTATGAGAGTTAGATTGGTTCAGTCGAACGGTCATGCCGTTTCGGGTGTTGTTCTCGAACTCGGTTCTAGTCCATACTCCACGCTTCACACTGGCGGATGGAGCTTTTCGGGCAAGCGATCGGATCACATTCAGCGAGGTCCTACTCATAATCCACGATTTATGGGTAGAGGTGGTCGTCTGCAATAATCAAGTCTCTCACGTCCTGTTGACTCGTGGGTTGGAGTTTGGTCGGACGCTGCAGTATCATCCTTTAAACGCTCTCTCAAATCATGAGAGTTAGAGACACGGGCCGAGTGGTCTTTAATCATGGAACGCCCATCACACTCACCCTAGGTATATATTTCTATCCAAGCTCTGAAGATTAGCATTAGTCAGTCAAACGGTTGGGAAACATTTGCAAAGGCTTCGCGTTCCTCCGAACAATCTATGGGAGGAGTTATTGGCACCAAAACTTCGGGCACCTGTATCTTTCATATCGCACGAATTAGTCATGTGAATAACTCAACAGGCATGTAAAAAAAGTTTCATGATTGGAAAGTAAGGATATCAATGGGCACTACTGCCCCTCTATCGGGATTCATGTAATCTGGTGGCGTCGAGGAAATGATCGAGCCATATAGACGGTCACAACGCGTCCATCTGGAGTCGGACTCCGTTGTCCCGATGGTTAGGTGCTCCATCTTTGCAATTTAATGATTTAGGTTCAATTGTTTTGTGGTCTGCCACGTGTGAGCCAGGGATTGGATGGTCATTCCGGATCCACCTTGAGTTGAACAGCTTTCTTTAGATGGAGGGCGTGCTTTGTAGATGAGAAGTTCGGTCGATCTCGTTGTGGTTCTGTTCCATAACTCCATTTGCAGGTGTTAGAAATCTGGTCGATATCAAATCCGAGGTACCTCTAGTTGCCTCCCCAGTGTTTGGGGAATAAGTCACTTGGCAGATAATTGATGAAAGGAGTGGAATTGTGAGTCTTCACTTTCAAGTTTCAAAACGTCGTTCACCGAAAGTTTCATTCATGTACATCTCCCACCTAACAGGTGGTTGATTAGTGATTTTTTCGAATCATTCAAGGCAGCGAATTCAGCAATGGGACTCGTTTGTGTCTGTCTTGAGACAACCTTCCAAGGAAAATAAGCAGTGTCGACTTGCATGTCATTTCTCGAGGCATAAAGATTGATGGCACGCCGTTCACTTCACCTTGCTAGATGCATTTAGTGCTGTAGGAAGTTTATCATGGAGTTATCCATGACTCTCTTCTGGGTTCAGTCTCCAATGCTGGATCAACTTCCATCTGATCAATGATTGGATTTTTGAGTTTCTCGATTGGGATCATCTCCATCTATTTTGGTTTATAGGAACTTTCTAACTTAGCCATATTATCCGCCTTCTGATCTTCTGTATGCGGATTACGAAACATGTTGTAATGTTCCCATCCTTCTAAAAGCTCCTCTATCCATTCTAGGTAAGCTGCGAGTCATGGCCTTTCATTTGGAATTCCCCTCGAATCTCGAAAAAAAATTGAGAGTTACGAAAGATGTTCAACGCCGCCACTACCATCTCCTTAGCAAGTTTCAACCCGACAATCAGGGCCTCGTATTCAGATCGTTGTTAGTAGAAAAAAATTATAATCATAAGGCATAGTAAATTGACCATCCTTCAAGAGTTATAAATACGACTCCCGCGTCGAACTTTTGATCATTCTTTGCACCGTTTGTATACAACAACTGGGTGCTTGTTTTCATTTTTCATTTTGAGGGACCATCTTCTTCACGTAACACATCCTTTTCAAGAATGGTACATTCAGCGATGAAGTTGGCTAATGCTTTCCCTCGTATGGACTTCTTTAGGAGGGAATTGAGATCAAACTGGTTAAGCTCGATGTTCCGATCGAGCAATCTCCCAGATGCCTCAGGTCGCTGCAAGGCCTGTGATAATGGCTAATTAGTGTGTATCACAATAATATGAATGTGGAAATAGTAGGGGAGCTTTCTCAGAGCAATCAGCAAGCAGTAGACGAGCTTTTCAATCTTTGGATAGTTGCGCTCTACCACAGTTACCTTCTTGCTCACATTATAGACTAGTTTCTGGACCATATCCTCCTTACATACAAGTGGTGCCAACTTTCCTGCCAAGCTTAAGACACCTTTAATTCTTTGTTGTTCAGGGATTTTTATGATCATTGCAATCTGATCATGTAACACCCCGCATTTTTAACATAATTAAAAATATGTAAAAATATGTGTATATGCATAGATAGGTAAATAATGGTGATGTACAATGAGAATTAATTAATACATGGAAGAGAAGGAAAAATTAATTCGATAATAGTGTACGTAACAGAGAAGAGAATAAAGTAAGGATACTTAATTTAAATATCAGGAATTAAGTAAAACAGACATCGCCATTGCGTTCATCTCGTAATTCTTCTTGGAATAGAGTCCAAGTTTCCGAAAATCGGACTCCGTATGAAAGATTAATGGCCTGCGGAAGATTCAACAAAAATTCAAAGAAATACCCAGGCAGGTCGACCTGGGGGTCGACCTACCCAGGGAGGTCGACCTGGGAGTTGACCTAGGGGTCACCTACCAGGGAGGTCGACCTGGGGGTCGACCTTAGTGTCAACCTCCCCCTGATTTTTTTCAGGTCTGGGCAGTGACGATTTTTGATGTGCTGGATGGACCGGATGGCTTCTAGGGCGATCTAATGGCTCTAAAAACACCCTCGACACCTATGAAATAGTGCCTAAACCTAACATAATTCATAAAAATTCTCTATGACGCTTCCATGCCGCTAAACTTCAACCAAACATGGCCGCCGCCTCAAAACCCTAAATTAATTTGCAAGTTCTTCATCAACTTTGGAGTTTAATCAGATCAAGTAGCAAAGTTCTTCATTAACAATTCATGCTCTTCACCAATAATCAAATAAGAAGATTAAATCAGCGTTCTACATCAACGACAAATCACTTATTTCTCTAATCCAGTAAGTGTGAGTGGATTTCAACTATATTTGTTGTATAATGTTGCTTCAATCGTTTACCATTCCCATAATGAATATGATGTTAATTTAATAAGATCTGTTATTTTATTTATGCCTACGTTTGAGTTCTCTCCTTTTTATCCTTTCCACTTTTTATTTTTGGATCTAGGTTATCTCGAACCTAGACGAAATCTTATTATACAATATGCACGATTGGAATATAGGGATATTGGAATATAATATTAAATTTTGGGTTTGTGACATAAAAATTGTTATTTCATATATTGGGTATAATCTATTTTATGAGTCGAGGAATATAATCTATGCTGAATAATGCACAACTATGAATTTTGATTTATGATGTTAACATGAAATTGTGTAAATTTAATTGGAACTATTGGATATAGAATTGGTATAATTCAATATTAACAACATGTAATTGGATAACATGGATTGGTGAAATTTATTTATGACTTGAAAAGTAAGCCTAGAGAGTGAATTAGATTATATGTATGAACGTGGGAATGTTAGGATATATATTGGGAAAATTGATTATATGAAATTGGGTATAATTGGATATTGGAAATTTACATGTTTGGTTATGAATAACATGGAATTAGTGAATTTGGCTATAATTGGATAATTTGGGTAACATGAAAATTGGCTAACTATTATTTAATTGGTGTAGTGAATGGCAAATTTGAAATGGGCATAAAAATGAAATGTAATTAAGTTGAATTTGGAACATATGACATGAATTTGGGGTTTGGGTGAAAGACGATTGTTAATAAACGCCTATGACACGAGATTAGACGCGTTTGTGGTGTAAGACTGCCCGGAACCGCCCCGCAAATCCAGCAACCACAAGCGGACGTCTAATGTGAGAGGTCAACGACAAGAACTAGAGGTGTAACGGTTTATGACACGAGCTTAGGCGCGTTTGTGGTGTAAGACTGCCCAGAACCGCCCGGCAAATCCAGTAGCCATGAACGGACGTCTAATGTGAGAGGTCATGCATTGTTACGGCATTATAAATAAATTAAGAAATACTAACCATAATAATACATGTGGGTGACATAGGTATGGTTAAAGGGTTAAGTGGGTGATATAAATGACATGTAAAGCAAGACTAATGTGGACTTAACCGTTGTAAGACATGTGATGTAAAACATGACTAAGGTAGACTTAACCGTAGTAAGGCATGTGTAAGATATGGAAATTATAATAAAGGGGGTTGAGTAGGACACGTGTGACATGCGAAACAGAATTTAGATATGCTTAACCAAATGGGACCCGTAATGATATCATAAATTAATTGAATTGGGTAAAGTTTAAGTAAGGGATGAGTAAAAGGAAGGGTTAAGCCAAATCTAAAATTAATGACACAGTAATGGGGGAATGATAATTACCTATTATAAACATGATTTGCGGTGATGTAAAATTTAATAATAGGCAAACTTGTCATAGGGACAAGGGAAGGTTATGACTTAAGATGTAATACGAGACTTGAAGGGTGGGACGACATATACTATGAAATAAGTTAATCTAAAATTAATGACAAGAAATGGGGAATGATAAATAACCTATTATGAATAAACTTGAATAAGGAAAGAAAGGATAATAGGTGGAAATTATAACTTATGGGACAAGATAAGTTATAGGAAATGATAAGGAAGATGAGATAACTTATATGTAAAGATATACCTAAATTAAGTGGTTTGGAAAGAAGAAATGTGAAATAAAAAATGATGTAAGTTATATGAGTGATCATATATGTTGGTTGGGTTGAGTAATTCTCTGGGTGCCAGTCTGATGTTGATTTCGGTCTTCGGGGCTGGTGTTTAGAGGGTTATTCTCCTAATCAGTATGTATGTGGGATAAGGCATACTTAACTATGAATTAAGTATAACATGTTGTTGTAACCCAAAAAGGGAATAATTTATGAAATTGGAAAATAACATGTTATGGGCTTATTAATGGACTTAAGTGGGTTAAGTATAAATTGAATTAATAAGCAAGGGTTACTTGGTGAATACGAAAAAAGGGAAGCTAATGTGAATAACCAAGTTAAATGATAAAGTTGACGAGGTGGCACAAGCGTGAAATAAATGGTTAGACTTAGGGTCTAATGACATATAAAACTAAGGCGCTTGAAGCAGTCCATATGTTGTAGGATGAATAACCCAACGAGGTAGATCATGATAGTGTCATAAGGCACGAGGAGAGCGCATGTTCGCTATTTTGGCGGCTCCAACGGACTGGAAGGGGAAGCACGCAGCTTCCTGAGACGTTAAAGGTGCTCCTGGTAGTCCTCTGTAGTGGTTTAGCTTCGGGCTAGGATTACAGAGGTTGGGTCTGCGCGGAACTACCAGGTGGGTGGGCCTTGACTGCACAAGTAGGGGGCAGTCAGAATGCGATACGCGGTGGCATTAAGGGTGGTTCGGCGATTGCCTCAGGCGGAGGTGAAGGGTCAAGACCAAACGATAGCAAGACCATCGGACACCTGTCACCAGCAGCCTAAGGAATGCGAAAAGACAAAAGCTAACCCCTAGAGATCGTTAACCTTTGCTATCAAGGGACGGGTGCGGGGAGACCCCACATGGATGTTTAGATTGTTTTCTTGTTAGGGGTGGTCGCTTAGCTCATGTGGTCTTTACTAGTTGAGGGAGGGGCTGAGGTGGGGCCATAGCCACCATAGAAAAACCAGACCCGAGGGATATCTGTACATTGGACACTCTTAGAGGCGGGCCCGTACAGATATAGAAAAGCTCCCGATCGAGTTCCGTGTTTTCTGGTGTAGCCCTGTCACGGAACTTGGGTGCACAAGTAGAGGTTATGTGCAGTAGAAACATCGAGTACGATTGATGATACATATGTGGGAAAGTCTAGGTACAACCATGTCTTCTCTGGGTGGTCTATCGTAGAATAGAGGGCATTATTCGGTAATGGAACCAAACTCGATCGAATAGTTCGAGGATAGCGGTCAGTACGCTTACGTAGCACAGCGACAGTGGTTCTATGTGCATGTAGCGTTGTACGTTATTATGGCAGAGGATGAGGGACTGCGCATATTACTGTGGCGATACGGAGGAGATCGTGCGAGTCCGGTATCACGGGGTGTACCTCAGTTTGGGGGTAGCTACATATACATTATATTAGGTTAATCTACTGAGGGTAGATGGATGTGACATGTGTGTAAGCTTTGAGTGCTAATAACACGTGTAACCAAATAAATAAGAAAATGTAATTGAACGGTATATGTAGGATTATTCAAGAAGTGTAGTTTAAATTCATTCACACAGAACTTATGTTCTGACCCCCTCCTCATAACATTCGCAGGTTAGACAAAGACTAATAGCTTTGGGAATACTCATTTAGCAGTATTGTGATTAAGGTAAAGCTATGTTTTTAAATATATTATATTTTACTCCTTCCGCTGTGAGGTGTTTTCCGAACTTTGACATATCTCTTTTCTCTGCCTTTTTCTGCAGGATACCAGAGCAACCAACTCGGGTTTCGGTGGATTTGATTTTTTTTTAAAAAATCGGTCCGTTGGAACCCGGGTTGTTACATCTGGTATCAGAGCGAGGTTTAGTGTTCTTAGGGATATATTAAGTGAACGCATTTGTATTTTCTAAAATATAAATATATTATATATATAAACCCAAATCCATAATGTAGCCCATTAGGTAGGGAAAGAGTTGGGATATTTAGTTTGTACACTAAAGTAATAAACATAGAAATTTTTGAAACCATTAGGTGATTGGGAAAGTGTACAATATGACTAGGCATTGGAGAAAGAAAGTATCCCATAAAGTGGAAACTGAAATGTTAGAGTAGTGGGTTTGGAAGTGTAACCTTAGAAACTAGAAAAGATTGAAAAATGAAAAATGGATTAGGAATATATATAGTCGAGAGAATTGAATTCGTGAAAGTGCCCAGGAAAGCCTAGTTGTGTTGAAGACCCGCTTTGAGTCTAACCTAATGATAAACTTTTAAGAACTTGAATTTGTAAAAAAAAAGGATTTGTGGTATTTTCCAAGATTTAATCTTAAAAGTATTTTGATAAATGTATGTTGGGTTTTAAAGTAAAGTGGGGTATAATGTGTAAAACAACGGTTTCTTGTTTTAAAAGAATTCTCTCATAAAAAGGTGCATATTATGGAGCATAAATAGCTTGCTAGTTTTCATATATGAAAAGAAGTTTTGAAATTCTATTATGTTACCAATAAATTTTGATTATTTTTTTAAAAAGAAATTTTGTTGGGTGAACAAAATAAGCGGTAGAGTGTAAGAATAGAATAGATATTTGCACCTTAGCAACCAAAGTTAACATTGTAAATAGGAACAGTGTAACCCATTAGTTGTCCTTTTCTACTCCAGTTTTTGTGATTTGAAAAAAAAAATTGCAATTTTACTTTGTAACATGTTTTTATGGTTTGGCAAAAGCAAGTTTTTGAGAAGAGAAAATAAAGTTTTAACACTTTTAACTTTTGGAAGAAATATGCAATGCAAAGAAGGAGGCCAAACCATACTTTTAAAAGAATAGGGTAGGTAAGGATTAAGGCCTAGAAAGATCGAGATAAATTTAAGACTATGAATTAAAGAAATAGAACCTAACTGGAGATTGGTAGAGTTGAGTGATTCTCTGAGTATCAATCTGATGTTAATTTCGGTCTTCGGGGTTGATGCTTAGGGAATTATTCTCTTACCAATTTCCGATCAAAGATTAGCTAATATTAAACTAATAGAAGATTCTTGTAGATTGCATAAACATTGAGAAACCTAGGTTTGTTGCTTGAGAAAAAGAGATAAAGTATAGGCTAGTAATACACAGCAAGAACTAGTAGTGACTACTAGGTAGTGGAAGGGCAAGTAAGTGTAGAGAGTTGGTGGTTGGACTTTTCTTTAGAGAAATAGTCTTATGATTCTTGGCCCTTGGTAGTAGCTGTGTAGGATGTTGTTTGAGTTAAAAACAGAAAAACTTATTTGGAAAATAAATTTAAGTAATTAGAGTAAGTCAAATAAGCTAAGAAAGAGAATAGCCTAATTAAGAAGAAAATAACAAATCCAATAAAGCAACAAACTGACCGTAACACCCCGTAATTCTGTTAATATTAATATTCACAAATTAAAGAATAACTAATCTCAGACGTGAGAATTGTGGGAAACGGGTTACGCCATTGTGTTCGTCTCGAAATTCTGGTTGAAATAGAGTCCGAGTTTGCGTGAATTGGACTTCGTATGAAGAAGTTATGGCCATCAGAAGTTTCAGAAAATTCAAAACAGATTACAGAAAATTTAAAATTCAAAATTCGAAGTGAAACAGGCTAGGCGGGAAATTTCCCGCCCAACACCCCAGGTCGACTGGGGAGTCGACTGGGCAGTCGACACTACCCCAGGTCGACTGGGGAGTCAACTGGGCAGTCGACCTGGGTGTCGACCTGGTCCAGTCGGCTAGGGTTTGGCTGAGCCCAATCTTGAGCTGCTGATGTGTCTTTAAGGCTGAGTTGGCAAATTTAACGGTTCAGTTTAGTTCTGAGTTGATCTGACGGTCTAAATAAATCCTAAACTCTATAAATACCTAGGTAGTCTCTCACTCTAAACTCACATGAAAAATAGAATAGTCACCGTCATACCGCCGCCATGGAACTCAGTGTAACCGCCGCCAACTAAGAAGGAAGAAGCTAATCAAAACCCTAATTCTACTCAACTCTAAAGCAAATCAAGACTCTCCTTCTTCCCTAATTGTGAGTATGATGATCTTAACAAGATTATTATTAAACTAATTAGATTAAGTTATGAATGGATTATAAGTGAATGATGTGGATTGTCATATATGTTGTTGTAAACCTTATGCTATCATGTATGTTGTAAATCCTATGTTATGTGATGATGATATCCTATATTTTGTAAATCATGCTATGATGATATTGTATAGGTTGTAATTTTCTATGCTAAGTTGAGATAAATCATACATGTTATAAAGTCATGATGTTATTAACTTTGCTAATTAGTTCATGTTAATCAAATCATAATGTTTGGGCTATGTTGATCTATATGACAAATCATGTATGCAAGTTTAGATTGATTAGTAAAGATTATGAACATATGCCATGACATCTATTTAGGCCTAGAATTATGACATCTAGAATTATGCTATGACATATGTGAATTCTATGTGTTAGATGCTAGTTCACACCATCATTATGTCGCCTAAACCACATATGCAAGTCCATACATGAATTTGGATTATGATCATATTATGTGAATTGTGACATTTTACCAAACAAGTTGACACCTTTAGATCCATGACATGTGTAGTTTCATGCAAGTTTCACCCCTATTATGATTAGGTCTATTTTACTTGTCTATATGTTGTGATAATTTATCTTTTGCCATGAGTTAGACTATTCGAGTCTAACGTATATTCTGCGTTGAATAAGCAAACGTATAACGTGGGGTAGGGGTAATATTAAGGATTTAATATTGAGAAATTGGGGTGCAATTGATATAATTTTGAATGCCATAAGTGGATGGCCATAATTGAGTCAATTATGGACATCATTAAAAATTGGAAGTAATTAATGAATTGAATATGGATATATTTAAAACTGGGGTAAAAGACTATAAGTGATAATCAATGCTTAGGACACGAGGTTGGACTCGTTTGTGACGTAAACCTGCCCGGACCTGCCCGGCAAATCCAGTAGTCACAAATGTCAGTCCAATGTGAGAGGTCCTAGGCCCAAATTAAAGCATAACAGTTGTAAAGACACGAGGTTAGACTCTTTTATGGTGTAAGACTGCCCGGACCCGCCCGGCAAATCCAGCTGCCATAAATGCCAGTCTAATGTGAGAGGTCTTTATGAGGTTATGGCCTGAATGAATTAAGAAATACTTAACCAGATAAACCTGTAAGGTGGGACATGGGGGTTAAGTAGGTGCCTTGGGTGGCATGAGGAATCTAGTGGGTGCCCTTAGTGGCATGTGAAATACGATTAGTAAGACTTAACCAAACACACATGTAAATGAACATGACTAAGAAGAGGGTTAAGTGGGATATACTAGTGGTGACAAGCTTAGGTGGATAGCTTGTGGGGGCCCATTTCAACTAGTAACCCAAACGTATCTTTGTGGGCTCGACCCAAGTCGAGGACGGGACACGCATACTGGGTTTGACTATAAGAGGCCAAACGGGGTAGCGGTGGCAACGCAAGTCCAACGGGTTTCATATGCGTGTGTGAACCCGGGCTGGTAGGTAAGACGTTGTTGCATCGTGTAAGTATAAGCCGTGCATTCTCAAGTTGTATCGGGTTGCCACTTTAGGGGAGTGATACACCCCACTGTGGGGCCAGCATGAGTATCTACGAGTAGGGAGCCGATCGAAAGTGGGTAGTGGGGTACACCTAGCGGAGATAGGGGCAGACGGCACCTATGTAGTCAGCTAGGGGTACACTAAGCTATTTATATAATTTCTAAGTGAAGCAAGTGGGATCGACCTTTAGGGTGACTGGTGCGGTGCAGTGTAGTAATTATTCATTAGTAATTAGGTGTGCCTTTAACGTTATCTTTATCTGCTCCTCCATACCCAATAGTTCATAGACATTTCCTTGTTTTCCAGCTTATGCCTTAGTCTAGTTATTTTGATAATAGTATTGTTAGAATTATCATACTCGCCAGACTTTATGTCTGACCCCCTCCATTTCTATCTTTTCCCCCTCCAAGTCCTCACGGTGGACCCAGCTCTAGCGGAGTTTGATTGGATTGCTTCATCTCTCTTTTGGAAAGCTTGGACCGTTGAAGTAAAGTCCAGCTTGTTATCTTCTTTAATGGCTATTTATGCAATGAGATTATGTATTTTGTTTTATCAAGATGGATATTGTACTTGACTCTGATTGATGGTTTTGTGATGTAATAAACATGTTTAATTTCCGCTGCAATAAAATGAAGTTTTAGATTTCCATGTACTACTTATTATCTGTCTTGTTGTAATTTTTCTGTACTATATTCACTTAAAACCTCCATGGAAGTTAATGCATTCCCTTTGTGAGTGACATTAATGGACGTGGGGTGTTACACGTGGTATCAAAGCTTAAGGTTACCAGAACAGATATTTTTTTTAGAGAAACTATTTTTCTAAAGTATTTTTGGAAGAAGTGTTTTCAAAAATATGTCTTAATGAGTTATTTTAAGAGGAAAGTTTTTATGAAAAACATAATCCCCAATACCCATATCCTTATCTTTCGAATTCTCCATTTTGAATCTTTCCTTTTTCGTTTCAGCATGGCTGAAGATCTTAACCTTCCGGATGGTGTAACGATACCAGGATGGTATAGGAGGTTATTAGAGGCTAGGGCCGCTGCAGGTCCAGCCAATGTTCCTCCACCACCGGTTGCACCGGCTCCTCCTCCTCCTCCTCGCGCCGATACTTTTGCAAAGACATGCAAGGAATTTAAGGCTATGGGTGGAAAACCTTTTCAAGGGTCAGAAACGTTTGTGGAAGCTAGAGATTGGCTTAAGGAGGTGGAAGAATTGCTAGAAATCTTTGAAGTAGAAGAAGGGAGGAAAGTCAAATTAGCAGCTTGGTTAATGAAGGGAGAGGCCTCGTTTTGGTGGGAGGTCACTAATGGGGAGCGTCCTGTTGATTCTTGGGCGGATTTCAGACGTAGGTTTGAGGCAAAGTTTCTCTCAAGGGTAGAAGAGAATCTATACATGGAAAGGTTCTTGACATTGAAGCAGGGAAATCTATCAGTGAAAGAGTACGTCAACAAATTTAACCAATTGGCAAGGTTTAGCTTAGATTTGGTGAACATGCCAGAGAAGAAGGCTCTGAGGTTCGTTAAAGGCTTGAATGAGCCATTGCAGGGGTTGGCTATGACCCACATCCCTATGGGGGCCACCTTTGAGAAGCTAGTAGACATGGCACTCATGCACGAGGAGAAAGGCGCTAATGCTAATAAGGCACCCGAGAAGAAAGGGGATCAGAAGAAACCACAACAGCAAAACAAGAAGGGTGGTGAAGACAATAATGGCAAGGGAAAGAAGAAATGCTTTAACTATGGGACACTAGGCCATCTCAGCAAGGATTGCAGAAAGAAAAAGAAGACTGGCTGTTTTCACTGTGGTGAAGCGGGACATCTAGTGAAGGACTGCCCAAAGAAGGGGCAGAGGGCAGGGTCTACCTCGGGAGGACAGGTGCAGGCTCTTATGGCACCAGGGCAGGCAAGGGGACAAGTTCAGGCTCTCGCGGTCCCACCACTGCAAGAACGAGGTAGAACTATTTCTGTTGAAAGCTTAGTTTTTCTGTTTGATCATCCTGTCTGTACTTTATTCGATTCGGGCGCATCACATTCGTTTATCTCTATGTCATTAGTTGAATCACTGCACTTAAACACCGGTTTAGTAGAGGATCCCTTAGTTGTTTCGAATCCAATTGGGGGCTCAGCTTATTTGTCCATGATGTGTTTGGATTTGAAAATTTCTATACTTAGCGTTGAGTTTAGATGTGATGTTTATGTTTTGGGCTTCACGGGCTATGGGCTAATTTTAGAAATGGATTGGTTATCCAAAAATGGGGTCGTTCTTGATTGTGAAAGGAGAGTAGTTAGGCTCATGACTTGCCTTGGCAACACTCTCGAAATCTTTTGTAATCCCATAAATTCCGTTATGCTAAGTTATCTAGAATCGCTTGACGCGTTGGTGGAAAATCTACGATCTGTTAAAGTAGTCCAAGAATATTCGGATGTGTTTGAGGAGGTGAAGTGCTTGCCTCCGAAGCGGGAGATATATTTTCGAATATATCTTGTGGATAATGCAAAACCAGTATCTTTGCCAGTACGCCACATGGATCCTCGTGAAAGGAGGGATCTCAATAAGCAAGTGAAGGAGTTGCTTGAGAAGGGGTCCATAAGACGAAGTATATCGGAGTGGGGCGCTCCAGTAGTGTTTTCCACGAAGGCGGATGGGTCCCTTAGACTTTGTGTGGATTATAGAGAACTTAATAAACTTACTAAGAAAAACAGACACCCACTGCCGAGGATTGACGATCTCTTCGATCAGTTAGTTGGCGCCTCAATGTTTTCACAGTTGGACTTGGCCACTGGATTCCATCAGTTGAGAGTGGCTGAGGATAGCATTAACAAGACTGCCTTTAGGACTCCAGACGGTTTTTATGAATGGCTAGTGATGCCCTTCGGTTTGACAAACGCCCCCGCATACTTCGTTGATTTGATGAGTAGGGTGTTTAGCGAGTACCTTAATAAATTCGTGGTGGTCTTCGTAGACGACATCTTGATCTTTTCTAAGAATGAAGAAGAGCATGCCCTACATCTTAGGGAAGCGTTGGAGACTCTACGAGCGCATAACCTTAAAGCTAAATTTACTAAGTGTCACTTCTAGAGAGAGGAAGTGCGATTCTTAGGGCACGTGATTTCCAAAGAAGGGATAGCTGTGGATCCCGCGAAGGTGGTGGCCATCCAAGATTGGAAGGTCTCTAAAAATGCTACCGAAGTAAGGAATTTCTTGGGGTTGGCTGGCTACTATAGGAAGTTTATCAAAGACTTCGCAAAAATATCAGCTCCATTAACACGCTTGACGAAGAAGAACTTAGTCTTCACATGGGACGTAGATTGTGATGATGCATTCCAACGTTTAAAGAGAGCTTTGACCTCAGCCCCAGTTTTAGTTTTGCCAGATGGGAGTAAGCCATTTACCGTTTATACTGACACTTGTGGGACAGGACTAGGCGCAGTCCTAATGCAAGAGGGAAGGGTAATAGCCTATGGTGGAAGGCAGTTGAGAGTGCATGAAAGAAATTACCCTACACATGACCTAGAGTTGGCCGCTATTGTTTTCGCGCTTAAGTCTTGGCGTCATTATCTTCTTGGCGAGAAATTCGAATTATTCACTGACCACAAATCTTTAAAATACTTATTCTCTCAGAAGGACTTGAACTTAAGGCAGCAAAGGTGGATGGAGTTCTTAGCATCCTACGACTTCGAAATAACATATACGCCTGGCAAGGGTAACGTGGTGGCAGATGCCTTAAGTAGAAAAAGGTTGTCCTTGAGTCCGTTGTTTATTGAGAGGCGAAACTTAGAATTCATCTCTATGTTTGACTTTAGACCTTCCGTTGACTTTGTACCCGGTTTGCTAGCATCCTTGGAGGTCAGACCTACGCTTTTGGGACGGATTGGTGAGGCACAGCGAGACGACCCACAGTTGGTTGAGTTAGTAAAAAAGCTCAAAAGACGGGAGTCGTCAAGCCATCTCCGTAGGTATACCCTAGATGATAAGGGTTGGTTACGTAGGGACGGCAGACTTTGTATACCGAAAGACGATGACCTAAGGAAGACTATTCTTGACGAAGCACATCATTCGAAGATGACCATTCATCCCAACGGGGACAAGATGTACAAAGACATGAAGCGAGTTTTCTTTTGGGCCGGTATGAAGAGGGATATGGCCGAGTCTGTTGCTAGATGCTTGGTGTGCCAACAAGTAAAAGCGGAGCAAAAGAAACCCGGTGGGTTGCTTCACCCATTGGAGGTCCCATTATGGAAGTGGGAAAGTGTCTCGATGGACTTTGTGGATGGATTACCAAGATCAAGGAAGGGTAATACGGGGATTTGGGTTATAGTAGATAGACTTACTAAAAGCGCCCATTTTATTCCTGTGAAGAGTAAAAGGACTAATTCATGGTTAGCTTCTGTATACGTCCGAGAGATAGTTCGTTTGCATGGTGTTCCTTCTAGCATAGTAAGCGATCGCGATCCTATCTTCACTAGCGAATTTTGGAGAAGCTTGCAAAAGGCAGTAGGGACTCAGTTATGTTCGAGCACCGCATATCATCCTCAGACGGACGGCCAGACCGAGAGGGTGAATCGTATTCTAGAAGATCTTTTGAGGCTATGTATCCTAGACTTTGGGGGTACATGGGAAGAGCGTCTTCCATTGGTAGAGTTCGCATATAATAATAGCTTTCATTCCAGCATTGGCATGGCACCTTTCGAAGCTCTTTATGGACGACCTTGTCGTTCACCTACATATTGGTGGGAATCTACGGATAAGGTCTTACTTGGGCCCGATATGATTAGAGAGACTTCGGAAAAGATCGACTTGATTCGAAGGAGGATGAAGACGGCGCAAGATAGGCAGAAATCTTATGCAGACAAGAGGAGGTCAGATCTTGAGTTTGATGTTGGGGACATGGTCTTTATCAAAGTGTCTCCATTACGAAATGTTGTTCGCTTTGGGTCCGTTGGGAAATTAGCACCAAGGTTTGTAAGGCCGTTTCCTATTAAGGAGAAGATTGGACAGATGGCGTATAGAGTGGAGTTGCCTGAGAGACTTAGTGGCGTACACGACGTATTCCATGTGTCACATTTGAGGAAGTGCTTGCACGAGACCGCGGAAGTGGTAGAGTCGAGCTTGCTTAGAGAGGTGGAGATAGAGCGTGATGCGACGATTCGACGAGCTCCTACATGCATTCTTGGGTTGGAGATCAAGAAGTTGAGAAATCGAGAGGTCAGACTAGTCAAAGTGCAAAGGGGAGATGATGAGAGCAACGCTACTTGGGAGACAGAAGCGAAGATGTGTTCGTTGTACCCTTTTCTTTTTGAGGGTATGTCTTTTAATTTCTCCTTTATCGCTTATCTTGTACTTATCTTACCTTTAGCGTATCCTCGCGCTAGTATCATTGACCTTTAGTTGGATAATCCTATGGTTGAAACATGTGTTTGAGACATGTTATGTATGATGGATGCAAAGTGGATGCAAGTGTTTTCTAGTGGTTGCTCGTGGACGCATATACACACACTATTAGGCACTAGATCGGCTCAGTCACTTCATACTGCATATTGCATATAAATGAATGTATTTAGTAAAATGGATGTATGATGATTGTATTATCATATGGATGCTGCATTCAGATGATGATTGTGCACGCATATAGAGATAATATGTAGCATTAAGGAACTTTTGCATACATAATGGACGCATGGCACTATCATGATCTGCATTAAGGAGGTCAACTGAATCAGTGGACCGCCTGATTTTGCATTAGATATGGACATATACACACACTATGCATTTAAACATGAAAGCATTAAAAGTCTATAAGGACAATGGATGCCTGTGTTTGATGGTTGAGTAGATGGACGATTGGATGTTAGGATATACATTCTTCTTGACTTGAAGATTTCGGGGTCGAAATCCTTTAAGGAGGGGAGAATGTAACACCCCGTAATTCTGTTAATATTAATATTCACAAATTAAAGAATAACTAATCTCAGACATGAGAATTGTGGGAAACGGGTTGCGCCATTGTGTACGTCTTGGAATTCTGGCTGAAATAGAGTCCGAGTTTGCGTGAATTGGACTTCGTATGAAGAAGTTATGGCCATCGGAAGTTTCAGAAAATTCAAAACAGATTTCAGAAAATTCAAAATTCGAAGTCAAACAGGCTGGGCGGGAAATATCCTCCCAGCACCCCAGGTCGACTGGGGAGTCAACTGGGCAGTCGACACCCCCCCTAGGTCGACTAGGGAGTCGACTGGGCAGTCGACCTGGGTGTCGACCTGGTCCAGTCGGCTAGGGTTTGGCTGAGCCCAATCTTGAGCTGCTGATGTGTCTTTAGGGCTGAGTTGGCAAATTTAACGGTTCAGTTTAGTTCTGAGTTGATCTGACGGTCTAAATAAATCCTAAACTCTATAAATACCTAGGTAGTCTCTCACTCTAAACTCACATGAAAAATAGAATAGTCACCGTCATACCGCCGCCATGGAACTCAGTGTAGCCGCCGCCAACTAAGAAGGAAGAAGCTAATCAAAACCCTAATTCTACTCAACTCTAAAGCAAATCAAGACTCTTTTTCTTCCCTAATTGTGAGTATGATGATCTTAGCAAGATTATTATTAAACTAATTAGATTAAGTTATGAATGGACTATAAGTGAATGACATGGATTGTCATATATGTTGTTGTAAACCTTATGCTATCATGTATGTTGTAAATCCTATGTTATGTGATGATGATATCCTATATGTTGTAAATCATGCTATGATGATATTGTATAGGTTGTAATTTTCTATGCTAAGTTGTGATAAATCATACATGTTATAAAGTCATGATGTTATTATCTATGCTAATTAGTTTATGTTAATCAAATCATAATGTTTGGGCTATGTTGATCTATATGACAAATCATGTATGCAAGTTTAGATTGATTAGTAAAGATTATGAACATATGCCAGGACATCTATTTAGGCCTAGAATTATGACATCTAGAATTATGCTATGACATATGTGAATTCTATGTGTTAGATGCTAGTTCACACCATCATTATGTCGCCTAAACCACATATGCAAGTCCATACATGAATTTGGATTATGATCATATTATGTGAATTGTGACATTTTACCAAACAAGTTGACACCTTTAGATCCATGACATGTGTAGTTTCATGCAAGTTTCACCCCTATTATGATTAGGTCTATTTTACTTGTCTATATGTTGTGATAATTTATCTTTGTGCTATGAGTTAGACTATTCGAGTCTAACGTATATTCTGCGTTGAATAAGCGAACGTATAACGTGGGGTAGGGGTAATATTAAGGATTTAATATTGAGAAATTGGGGTGCAATTGATATGATTTTGCATGCCATAAGTGGATGGCCATAATTGAGTCAATTATGGACATCATTAAAAATTGGAAGTAATTAATGATTTGAATAGGGATATATTTAAAACTGGGGTAAAAGATTATAAGTGATAATCAACGCTTAGGACACGAGGTTGGACTCGCTTGTGATGTAAACCTGCCCGGCAAATCCAGTAGTCACAAATGTCAGTCCAATGTGAGAGGTCCTAGGCCCAAATTAAAGCATAACAGTTGTAAAGACATGAGGTTAGACTCTTTTATGGTGTAAGACTGCCCGGACCCGCCCGGCAAATCCAGCTGCCATAAATGCCAGTCTAATGTGAGAGGTCTTTATGAGGTTATGGCCTGAATGAATTAAGAAATACTTAACCAGATAAACATGTAAGGTGGGACATGGGGGTTAAGTAGGTGCCTTGGGTGGCATGAGGAATCTAGTGGGTGCCCTTAGTGGCATGTGAAATAGTAAGACTTAACCAAACACACATGTAAATGAACATGACTAAGAAGAGGGTTAAGTGGGATATACTAGTGGTGACAAGCTTAGGTGGATAGCTTGTGGGGCCCATTTCAACCAGTAACCCAAACGTATCTTTGTGGGCTCGACCCAAGTCGAGGACGGGACACGCATATTGGGTTTGACTATAAGAGGCCAAACGGGGTAGCGGTGGCAACGCAAGTCCAACGGGTTTCATATGCGTGTGTGGACCCGGGCTGGTAGGTAAGACGTTGTTGCATCGTGTAGGTATAAGCCATGCATTCTCAAGTTGTATCGGGTTGCCACTTTAGGGGAGTGATACACCCCACTGTGGGGCCAGCACGGGTATCTACGAGTAGGGAGCCGATCGAAAGTGGGTAGTGGGGTACACCTAGCGGAGATAGGGGCAGACGACACCTATGTAGTCAGCTAGGGGTACACTAAGCTATTTATATAATTTCCAAGTGAAGCAAGTGGGATCGACCTTTAGAGTGACTGGTGCGGTGCTGTAATAACCCGCAAAATCTGAGCCAGTTTAAAATTTTTGTTTTTGCAATTTTAGCGAATTTTGCATATTTAAAATAGGTTATTTTAAATATAATCGACGAGAAATTTATTTTGAATATAATTCGAACGTATATATTATATACGCGTCGTCGTTAGAATATAAATAATTATATATAATTATAAAAAGAATTGAAAATGGCGCGGTAGTTCGTTAATTCGATTTCAAACTTCAATTGAATGTACCGGGTGCAAAACAATCCGGATTTTAGCGAAACTGAAAATATTATAATCTAGTTGAGAATATTTTTCCAACGAATCCGAAAAATCGAAATTTCATAGCGGGAATCAAAAGTTATGCCCAGTTGAAAATTCAGAATAGTCGCTATGTAAATTATATGCAGCGCCAAAAAGTCATATTTTGCATACGGATGAATTTGGACTCGAAACCACTTCCATTGAGTTCAAAATGCCGTTTAGAACTCCGAAAAGTATAAGCTTCGATACATTCCGATATCCGGAATAGTGGCTATGGGCTGGAGTTGTTCGGTTAACAAAACATAGCCCTTAAAAAGTGAAATTTTGCATACGAGCTCAGAATTCGACGAGATAAATTTTTATGGATTCATAATGACAAATCATTGTTGAGTTCCAAATGGCGCGTCGAACGGAGTCAGTATGTGGCCGTGCGAGCTAAAACAGTTCGGGGTAAAACGAGCAGTCATTTTACAAAGGAACATTATTGATACGACCTCGGAATTCAATTCTACCTTTTTTTCTAGATTCGTATCATCTAATAATGGTTAAATCCAAGAGGGCTTGATTTTTTGAGTTAGCATGTGAGCGTGCGAGAAGAAAAGGTGCGCCAAAATCGCATTTTTAGAGCTTATCTGAGCATTTTTGTGATTTTTTTTGAATGGTCAAACGAACTCGGAATTCGACGAAACTTGTTTCGTTGGACTCGTCTTCACGTCTACTATCTCGTGTCCGAAATCCGCGGCCATCGGAGATCGTTTGTGTTCGGACGATACGCGAGAAACTAGCTGTAACAACCCGTAAAATGCGAGCCAGTTTGAAATTTTTATTTTGGCAATTTTAGCGAATTTTGAATATTTAAAATGAATTATTTTAAATAATATCGACGTGAAATTTATTTTGAATAGAATTAGAACGTATATATTATATACGTCGTCGTTAGAATATAAATATTTATATATAATTATAAATAGAATTGAAAATGGCGCGGTAGTTCGATAATTCGATTTCAAACTTCAATTGAATATACCGGGTGCAAAACAATCCGGATTTTAGTGAAACCAAAAATCATAGGATCTAATTGATGATATCTTTCCAACGAATCCGACGAATCGAAATTTCGTAGCGGGAATCAAGAGATATGTCCAGTTGAAATTTCTGAATAGTCGCTATGGAATTCAGGCCCTTAAAAATGGACATTTTGCAAATGACCTCGGATTTCGACGAAACCAGTTTTGTTGGATCCGCAGTGTCAAGTTATTGCTAGATTTCAAATTTCATAATTTTTCGAATCAATATGTGAGCGTGGCAAAGGAAAACGCGTTTGACCAGTTTCCGTTGATTTTAATCGACTGGAAATTGGCCATTTTTCAAACGGTCTCAGAATTCGACGAAACTAGTTTTGTTAGGACCGTATCGTCAATACGAAGCTAGAAAATATTTTTCTGGAATTTTTCTAGTCAGTATGTGGCCCCGGTAATTTGAAATGTACGTTTAAAATTCAATATAGTGATTTAAATGAAAATTCAAAAGGAAACCGATGGTAACGATCAAACCAGCTTGCGATACATATCCCATTGTGTTCGGAATGGGGGTAAAACGCTATGGACGACAGGCGGTGGGCCTCGTTTCGAGGTCGTAAGTAAAAGTCAACTTTTTGAATAATTAAATAAATAAAAAATATAATATTTTAATTTCCCTCCCTCCCTCCTTATCTCCCGCTTGGCCCCCCCCTTTCATTTCGATTCAGACGAAAGGAAAAAAAAAAAAAAAACCCTAAAACCTAAATCGCCAGCCCCTCCCCTCGCACGAACTCCGACGAAGCCCCCTGGAGCGCCGTCGCCCCCCTCAAGACCGCCGCACCGACGAAGCAGCCCCCCTCCCCCTCGAGACCGCACCGACGAAGCAACCCCCCGTTCGAGCCCTGAAGGCATCGAGCGCAACCCCGAGGCAGCGACGCCTTGCCACCTTCAGCCGCCTCCCCGTTCGAACCTCGAGCCCCCTCTGTAAGTTTTAAATTGTATTTTATTTTTATTTATTTTATTTTTATTTTATATATAAACTGAGATTTTTAAAAAAAAGGTTTAAACTGATTTATATAAAGTAAAAACTGAGATTTTTTGTTTTAAAAATAAAAATGATTTGTTTTGAAAAAGTACAAAACTGTTTTGTTTAAATATGAAAAACCGATTTTTTTTAAGTGTTTAAAACTGATGTTAAAAGATTTAAAAACTGATTTGGGTTTTAATAATAAAAACTGATTTTTTTTTAAAAAAAAAAAACTGAAATTTTTAGAAAAGTTAAAACTGTTTTTGTAAAAGAAAAACAGATTTTTGATACAAATAAAAATTGAATTTTTAAGTAAAGGAAAAAATGATTTTTAGATAAAAGAAAAACTGAATTTTTAAGTAAAGGAAAAACTGATTTTTAGATAAAAGAAAAACTGAATTTTTATGTAAAGGAAAAACTGAATTTTTAGATAAAAGAAAAACTGAATTTTTAAGTAAAGGAAAAACTGATTTTTAGATAAAAGAAAAACTGAATTTTTAAGTAAAGGAAAAACTGATTTTTAGATAAAAGAAAAACTGAATTTTTAAGTAAAAGAAAAACTGATTTTGAAAGCAAAAGTAAAAATCATATTTTTATATGTTGAAAGCAAAAGTAAAAATCATATTTTTATATGTTGAAAGCAAAAGTAAAAATCATATTTTTATATGTTGAAAGCAAAAGTAAAAATCATATTTTTATATATTGAATAGCATAGTAAAAAAAAAAATTCTATTTTTACTTATGCAGAGAATACGGGCGAAAGCGACAAAAGGCGAAGATTTCTATTAAGAAGTGTCGTGCAGTTGGATAGCTATTGGTGAGAATTTCTCACCTTTCAATTTAATTTTTCTAGTTATATATATATACTAGGATGCAGACGGTGCTTAGTAGCACCCGACACAATCGTCCACAGACCATGGACTTGTTTGTTTGGTTGCATAGATTATTTGTTTGAATTGAATTGTTTGGTGAGATGAAATTGATTTGATTGATGTGTGAATGGCGTGGGCCTTCACTAGACCGGGGATAAGGCTAGGCCTTGTCCCGTTTCTAGTATCGTGCCGTTATGCCGCCGAAATTTTCTAAAATATGTTAGAAAAATAAAAATACCATTTTATTGAATAAATGAATTGAATAGAAATTCATATGTTGAAATAAAATGTTTTGTCGTTAAAAATATAATTTTTAACGTGAAGTGAATAAAATAGAATATTCATTTACAAACCAGACGGTTTGTTTATGTACACCTATTTGAATGACATTGATTGGGACGATAAATTTTACACATCGCCCAACAGCACAAATAAAATATGTGTTTGATTGTTTGAAACCCCACACGGGTGTTGGGATGAAATTTGAAGTTCACTCATCCTGATTTATTAAATATGTCGATCGGTTGATTGACAGGCTGTTATAAGCGTTGAATATCTATATTTGATGCTTTTACAGTGTAGTGCACTTTGGTTGATGGTTGATTATTTTCAATGCTATTATATACATGTGTTGTATGAAAATCCATATAATTAACTTTATATGGTAATTGATTGGGCCTCATTCCAATCGTGAAAATAAAGAATATTTTGATAATAAGAAATATTTGAAATAGAATATTTGAAAATAGAAATTTATGAAGCCGTGTTGATTAGTTTGACGCCATTTTGACGTAAACTATATTTATATCGATTTTATTCATTTAGAATTGAATTGAAAACGATTTCGAAATGAATTGAATTGAAAACGATTTCGAAATGAATTGAATTGAAAACGATTTCGAAATTAATTGAATTGAAAACGATTTCGAAATGAATTGAATTGAAAACGATTTCGAAATGAATTGAATTGAAAACGATTTCGAAATGAATTGAATTGAAAACGATTTCGAAATGAATTGAATTGAAAACGATTTCGAAATGAATTGAATTGAAAACGATTTCGAAATGAATTGAATTGAAAACGATTTCGAAATGAATTGAATTGAAAACGATTTCGAAATGAATTGAATTGAAAACGATTTCGAAATGAATTGAATTGAAAACGATTTCGAAATGAATTGAATTGAAAACGATTTCGAAATGAATTGAATTGAAAACGATTTCGAAATGAATTGAATTGAAAACGATTTCGAAATGAATTGAATTGAAAACGATTTCGAAATGAATTGAATTGAAAACGATTTCGAAATGAATTGAATTGAAAACGATTTCGAAATGAATTGAATTGAAAACGATTTCGAAATGAATTGAATTGAAAACGAATTCGAAATGAATTGAATTGAAAACGAATTCGAAGTGAATTGAATTGAAAACGAATTCAAAGTGAATTGAATTGAAAATGAATTCAAATTGAATTGAAATTTGAATTGAATTGAAATTTGAATTGAACAGAAATGAATTTTAAAACGAATTTATAAGGAAGGATTCAATTTTGCTTTGAATTGAAATGGAAGTTGAAATAGGTTTTGAAACGATTTTAAAACTATTTATATAATTCGTTTTGAATAGAAATCGACGAAATATATATTATATATATTATATATAATATAATGGCCTGAATAGAACGCGCCGCGCCGCGGCAGTTCGCGAATTTCGACCATTTATTTCAAACGGACATTACGGGAGATCCGACCGTCGGATTCTCCTAAAACCGGAACCGTTGGGTTCGTATCGAAAAGATCTTTCTAACGAATATTAGAAATTTGAAATCTAACGGTTGGATTTGGAATTATGTCCAAATCAAATTCGAAAAAGGTCGTTGTAAGTGCAGTTCGATGGCCGTTGATGGAAATCGACTGTACGGGCCTTGATAAAATTATTAAAAATAGCAATAATTTGTGTAAAATCATAAGAAATGATTTAGAAAGAATTGGGATGAAAAACTCCATATTTGAAAAGATAAAAATGGATTTTTATCGAAATGAACTAGTTTTGAACTAGAAATATAATTCTATTTATTTTTAAATAAATAAATTGAATTTAAAAAGGGTTTTAAAAATAACCAAAATTTCCAATGATTGCATTGGAGTGGATTTGAATCGAAATTGTCTTCGGAATATTTCGATGTTGGAATTCGTGATTATACAGGTGTTGTTATGGAAATTTGAAAGATATATATATTTATATCGTTATTTCCAATACGACATTTGTTAGTCGTAAAATTTGATATTGAATATAAGCCGATATATTTTCTATTCAGAGCCTTGTATTGAATATCGAATGTGATTTGGGTTTGTCGTGAATGGTGTCTTCACTAACACTGTTCTTGAACCCAGTTGAGAAAAGATTAAATCTTTTTATTTAGATTTAATGAAGTGTACCAATTAAATAATATTTAATTGGAATTGAATTGATATTGATTTTTGGGTTTATCGTGAACAGTGTTTTAAATAACACTTGTTCTTTAACCCGATAATTAATGAATGTGATTTGGGTTTGTCGTGAATGGTGTCTTCACTAACACTGTTCTTGAACCCAGTTGAGAAAAGATTAAATCTTTTTATTTAGATTTAATGAAGTGTACCAATTAAATAATATTTAATTGGAATTGAATTGATATTGATTTTTGGGTTTATCGTGAACAGTGTTTTAAATAACACTTGTTCTTTAACCCGATAATTAATGAATGTGATTTGGGTTTGTCGTGAATGGTGTCTTCACTAACACTGTTCTTGAACCCAGTTGAGAAAAGATTAAATCTTTTTATTTAGATTTAATGAAGTGTACCAATTAAATAATATTTAATTGGAATTGAATTGATATTGATTTTTGGGTTTATCGTGAACAGTGTTTTAAATAACACTTGTTCTTTAACCCGATAATTAATGGGATGTGACTTTGGGTTTATCGTGAACCGTGTTTTTAAATGACACTGATTCTTTAACCCAGTCACAGATTAAAACTAAGTGGAGTTTTAATGAATCTTTAATTAGATTGAAAAGATCGAGAATGGAGTATCACCAGTTTTGCTCCAGGCGATAGTTAAATCTTTAATTAGATTTGAACGTGAAATTTAGAAACTAACTGTCGGTTAGCTAAGTAGAATGGTTTTCTGGATATTGATCTGATGTTGGTTTCGGCCTTCGGGGTTAATATTTGGGGAATTATTCTCTTGATTAATTTACGGTTAATGACTAATGAGTTGGAATGAGGCGTATGTTGTGTTTGTGTAACACTTTTATAATATATACGCGAGTTATTCGGAAAGACCGGGTTTAACCCATTCTGAATAACTGATACGACGATAAGTCGAAGATGAAGACGATGGTCGAAGACCGGAGGTCTTCACGTCGTTTGGGTGATAACTGATGATCTTGATTGGGCTGTACACCCAAGAAGATGGAAACAGTTAGTGATCGTCCAGACGTACTTGGAGATCGATGGATATGCGGGGTACTAGGTGCCTCCGGTTTCGTTCAGACCCAGAACGGACTTGTAAATGGACTGTGTGTCTGACATCGGATTTCATTCTGTGTGACTGATATCGGTTGCATAGGATGGTTTGCCTGTGTGGCATGCTAAGATGCAAATGATCAAGGCTTCTGTTGAAAAGCAAAGTCTTGTGGTGATGATCAAAGCACGGCCTTTGTGGCGTAGCTTTGTGTAACGTTTACCTCGCGTGTTTCACACCAGGTATGAACCAAAAACGGGAGACGAACCTCAGGGAGGACTTGCGTTTCTTTCTAGCTAGAAGTGGCGTCAGTGGTTTTACACGCCCTGACGAGTTTGACTTATGTGGTTGTTGCTGTTGCGAGGCGCCTCGGATTGATCGGTCGTTCTCGAACCGATGGAGTCATTCGTTGGCTCGTTTGCGCCCCAAAGGGCGGGGAGACGTATTGTTCAGGCATAATAATCCACATCGGTGGACCGGCCCTGACGATCCAGGGGGCAGTTGCGGCTGTTCCTGAGACATGGTAGGCTAGATTGTCTCGAATCGGTAGAGGACGATCCCTGGCCTCGGTTCATAGACGGAAATCCAATTTCCAAATACGTGACTTTGCGGTTTTATTTGTAAACCTATATATGGTGACATAGTGGGATGGGGCGCTCATGCCGCCTATGATTGATACTTATGATTTGAAGTGTTTTATACATTATGCACTTATAATAGTATCAAATGATTTGTTTTAAACGTATCAAGCATTCTTTGGCTGTTATAAGGGAAAACCCTATCCTCGGCTGCGTTGCATTGTGTGATGGGACCTGGGTCTTATAACAGCTTCATTTTTCTTTATTTAGCATTGCGCTGTTTGTTTTATGCACTGGTATTCTTGGGAGGAAACCCGTTCCGTGTTATACGGCGTGGTCCCTTGATTTACCTAACTTTGAAAATAAAGATTAAAAACTGTTTTAGTTCTCACACCAGTCACATGACTGACCTGGAGTTTATTGTTTTAACCTAAACTCTGGGTGCCCCTATTTTTGACACGGGCAGCTAGTAGTTTTGGTTTTGCAGATTTATATTCACAGGATCCTGGTTTACAGCTGGAACGATATCCGGAAAGCTTTGTATCCGTATATCTTCTTCTAGTTGTGTATTGTATTATTTTCCGCTGCTATGTATTTAAATGTAATTTAAATCTCTGATATTTCTGTGTAATATTCATTTATACTCTGTATATTCTTGTAATCTGATGCACTGTTGTTATATATAGTGAAATGTTCATCTGTATGCGTTCTGATTTGTCGTGTTCTCAAACGATAGGGCGTTTCGAACGGTCTGGGTCGGTTTAGCGACTGGTTCGGACCGAGCGAAATCCCTTGCCGTCACATTTGGTATCAGAGCTTTGGTTTACAAAGCTAGAGAACAAGACACATTAGAACCATACGAAAGAATTCATCAGATATTGGATTAGTAATATCCAATGAGAATGACTCGTTAGAGATAGGATCAGTAGTATCCTAGAACGGGTGTGAAGAGTATATTTTTCTAATGAAAACAAACTTTTGTTTTGAAAATTTAAATCAATTATTCTTAGTTGATTATCTATTTATATTGATGTGGACAATCCAGTATATATAGATTTTACGTATACGTCTGATCCGCGTGTATTCGAAATTTTAATATACTGGATAGATATAGAGTCACACTCTAGTCGCCCGGACATGATTCTGATGATGGCGCGCCATCACCAGTATTTATTTTCGTGTTTCGAAGGTGTGATTTCTATATATTTCCATTAGGCTGGTGTGAGAACCAAAACTTATATATAGCTAGAATACATTGTTGTGAATTGGCATCAAAAACATGATTTTTGTATATGTATCAAAATTATGAATTTGAAACTCTAATTCACTAATTGATTGATGTTTGTGTTGTTTGTTTATTTGTTTGCTAATTTTTAGCCATTTAGCCTAACTAAATCGCATATCGAACTATATTGAAAATTTGGTCGCATTTGCTTGCATATGCATATACTTGTATTGAACAGGTCATAGCAAGGAGGCTAGAGCCAGAGAATAAAATTTGTTTGCCCGACAAATAGGTACATGTTTACTACATAATTTACTGTTTTGTTTGGGTGATGATGATTTTGTGAGCCTATTGGCTAGCCGCTTGGCTTTTTCTTTTTCTTTTTGAGATCTGAAGGACCGGGGAAGCTATTTGAAATTCCCCGATGCTCCCGGTGCAGGGGAGGTTATGGCGAAATTTTTCGAAAATTTAGGGAGTTAGCCAAATTTTTGAAATTTTGAAAATTCTCAGAAACTAAAGAGTTGGAGAATAGAAGCCAGATCGAGCGTAGAGTTGAATAATCAAACCGCTTTCGACTTTGTTCCTTTTCGGGGACGAAAAGTTTTAAGTGGGGGAGATTGTAACAACCCGTAAAATGCGAGCCAGTTTGAAATTTTTATTTTGGCAATTTTAGCGAATTTTGAATATTTAAAATGAATTATTTTAAATAATATCGACGTGAAATTTATTTTGAATAGAATTAGAACGTATATATTATATACGTCGTCGTTAGAATATAAATATTTATATATAATTATAAATAGAATTGAAAATGGCGCGGTAGTTCGATAATTCGATTTCAAACTTCAATTGAATATACCGGGTGCAAAACAATCCGGATTTTAGTGAAACCAAAAATCATAGGATCTAATTGATGATATCTTTCCAACGAATCCGACGAATCGAAATTTCGTAGCGGGAATCAAGAGATATGTCCAGTTGAAATTTCTGAATAGTCGCTATGGAATTCAGGCCCTTAAAAATGGACATTTTGCAAATGACCTCGGATTTCGACGAAACCAGTTTTGTTGGATCCGCAGTGTCAAGTTATTGCTAGATTTCAAATTTCATAATTTTTCGAATCAATATGTGAGCGTGGCAAAGGAAAACGCGTTTGACCAGTTTCCGTTGATTTTAATCGACTGGAAATTGGCCATTTTTCAAACGGTCTCAGAATTCGACGAAACTAGTTTTGTTAGGACCGTATCGTCAATACGAAGCTAGAAAATATTTTTCTGGAATTTTTCTAGTCAGTATGTGGCCCCGGTAATTTGAAATGTACGTTTAAAATTCAATATAGTGATTTAAATGAAAATTCAAAAGGAAACCGATGGTAACGATCAAACCAGCTTGCGATACATATCCCATTGTGTTCGGAATGGGGGTAAAACGCTATGGACGACAGGCGGTGGGCCTCGTTTCGAGGTCGTAAGTAAAAGTCAACTTTTTGAATAATTAAATAAAAAAAAAAAAATATTTTAATTTCCCTCCCTCCCTCCTTATCTCCCGCTTGGCCCCCCCCTTTCATTTCGATTCAGACGAAAGGAAAAAAAAAAAAAACCCAAAACCTAAATCGCCAGCCCCTCCCCTCGCACGAACTCCGACGAAGCCCCCTGGAGCGCCGTCGCCCCCCTCAAGACCGCCGCACCGACGAAGCAGCCCCCCTCCCCCTCGAGACCGCACCGACGAAGCAACCCCCCGTTCGAGCCCTGAAGGCATCGAGCGCAACCCCGAGGCAGCGACGCCTTGCCACCTTCAGCCGCCTCCCCGTTCGAACCTCGAGCCCCCTCTGTAAGTTTTAAATTGTATTTTATTTTTATTTATTTTATTTTTATTTTATATATAAACTGAGATTTTTTAAAAAAAGGTTTAAACTGATTTATATAAAGTAAAAACTGAGATTTTTTGTTTTAAAAATAAAAATGATTTGTTTTGAAAAAGTACAAAACTGTTTTGTTTAAATATGAAAAACCGATTTTTTTTAAGTGTTTAAAACTGATGTTAAAAGATTTAAAAATTGATTTGGGTTTTAATAATAAAAACTGATTTTTTAAAAAAAAAAAAAAAAACTGAAATTTTTAGAAAAGTTAAAACTGTTTTTGTAAAAGAAAAACAGATTTTTGATACAAATAAAAATTGAATTTTTAAGTAAAGGAAAAACTGATTTTTAGATAAAAGAAAAACTGAATTTTTAAGTAAAGGAAAAACTGATTTTTAGATAAAAGAAAAACTGAATTTTTATGTAAAGGAAAAACTGAATTTTTAGATAAAAGAAAAACTGAATTTTTAAGTAAAGGAAAAACTGATTTTTAGATAAAAGAAAAACCGAATTTTTAAGTAAAGGAAAAACTGATTTTTAGATAAAAGAAAAACTGAATTTTTAAGTAAAAGAAAAACTGATTTTGAAAGCAAAAGTAAAAATCATATTTTTATATGTTGAAAGCAAAAGTAAAAATCATATTTTTATATGTTGAAAGCAAAAGTAAAAATCATATTTTTATATGTTGAAAGCAAAAGTAAAAATCATATTTTTATATATTGAATAGCATAGTAAAAAAAAAAATTCTATTTTTACTTATGCAGAGAATACGGGCGAAAGCGACAAAAGGCGAAGATTTCTATTAAGAAGTGTCGTGCAGTTGGATAGCTATTGGTGAGAATTTCTCACCTTTCAATTTAATTTTTCTAGTTATATATATATACTAGGATGCAGACGGTGCTTAGTAGCACCCGACACAATCGTCCACAGACCATGGACTTGTTTGTTTGGTTGCATAGATTATTTGTTTGAATTGAATTGTTTGGTGAGATGAAATTGATTTGATTGATGTGTGAATGGCGTGGGCCTTCACTAGACCGGGGATAAGGCTAGGCCTTGTCCCGTTTCTAGTATCGTGCCGTTATGCCGCCGAAATTTTCTAAAATATGTTAGAAAAATAAAAATACCATTTTATTGAATAAATGAATTGAATAGAAATTCATATGTTGAAATAAAATGTTTTGTCGTTAAAAATATAATTTTTAACGTGAAGTGAATAAAATAGAATATTCATTTACAAACCAGACGGTTTGTTTATGTACACCTATTTGAATGACATTGATTGGGACGATAAATTTTACACATCGCCCAACAGCACAAATAAAATATGTGTTTGATTGTTTGAAACCCCACACGGGTGTTGGGATGAAATTTGAAGTTCACTCATCCTGATTTATTAAATATGTCGATCGGTTGATTGACAGGCTGTTATAAGCGTTGAATATCTATATTTGATGCTTTTACAGTGTAGTGCACTTTGGTTGATGGTTGATTATTTTCAATGCTATTATATACATGTGTTGTATGAAAATCCATATAATTAACTTTATATGGTAATTGATTGGGCCTCATTCCAATCGTGAAAATAAAGAATATTTTGATAATAAGAAATATTTGAAATAGAATATTTGAAAATAGAAATTTATGAAGCCGTGTTGATTAGTTTGACGCCATTTTGACGTAAACTATATTTATATCGATTTTATTCATTTAGAATTGAATTGAAAACGATTTCGAAATGAATTGAATTGAAAACGATTTCGAAATGAATTGAATTGAAAACGATTTCGAAATTAATTGAATTGAAAACGATTTCGAAATGAATTGAATTGAAAACGATTTCGAAATGAATTGAATTGAAAACGATTTCGAAATGAATTGAATTGAAAACGATTTCGAAATGAATTGAATTGAAAACGATTTCGAAATGAATTGAATTGAAAACGATTTCGAAATGAATTGAATTGAAAACGATTTCGAAATGAATTGAATTGAAAACGATTTCGAAATGAATTGAATTGAAAACGATTTCGAAATGAATTGAATTGAAAACGATTTCGAAATGAATTGAATTGAAAACGATTTCGAAATGAATTGAATTGAAAACGATTTCGAAATGAATTGAATTGAAAACGATTTCGAAATGAATTGAATTGAAAACGATTTCGAAATGAATTGAATTGAAAACGAATTCGAAATGAATTGAATTGAAAACGAATTCGAAGTGAATTGAATTGAAAACGAATTCAAAGTGAATTGAATTGAAAATGAATTCAAATTGAATTGAAATTTGAATTGAATTGAAATTTGAATTGAACAGAAATGAATTTTAAAACGAATTTATAAGGAAGGATTCAATTTTGCTTTGAATTGAAATGGAAGTTGAAATAGGTTTTGAAACGATTTTAAAACTATTTATATAATTCGTTTTGAATAGAAATCGACGAAATATATATTATATATATTATATATAATATAATGGCCTGAATAGAACGCGCCGCGCCGCGGCAGTTCGCGAATTTCGACCATTTATTTCAAACGGACATTACGGGAGATCCGACCGTCGGATTCTCCTAAAACCGGAACCGTTGGGTTCGTATCGAAAAGAGCTTTCTAACGAATATTAGAAATTTGAAATCTAACGGTTGGATTTGGAATTATGTCCAAATCAAATTCGAAAAAGGTCGCTGTAAGTGCAGTTCGATGGCCGTTGATGGAAATCGACTGTACGGGCCTTGATAAAATTATTAAAAATAGCAATAATTTGTGTAAAATCATAAGAAATGATTTAGAAAGAATTGGGATGAAAAACTCCATATTTGAAAAGATAAAAATGGATTTTTATCGAAATGAACTAGTTTTGAACTAGAAATATAATTCTATTTATTTTTAAATAAATAAATTGAATTTAAAAAGGGTTTTAAAAATAACCAAAATTTCCAATGATTGCATTGGAGTGGATTTGAATCGAAATTGTCTTCGGAATATTTCGATGTTGGAATTCGTGATTATACAGGTGTTGTTATGGAAATTTGAAAGATATATATATTTATATCGTTATTTCCAATACGACATTTGTTAGTCGTAAAATTTGATATTGAATATAAGCCGATATATTTTCGATTCAGAGCCTTGTATTGAATATCGAATGTGATTTGGGTTTGTCGTGAATGGTGTCTTCACTAACACTGTTCTTGAACCCAGTTGAGAAAAGATTAAATCTTTTTATTTAGATTTAATGAAGTGTACCAATTAAATAATATTTAATTGGAATTGAATTGATATTGATTTTTGGGTTTATCGTGAACAGTGTTTTAAATAACACTTGTTCTTTAACCCGATAATTAATGAATGTGATTTGGGTTTGTCGTGAATGGTGTCTTCACTAACACTGTTCTTGAACCCAGTTGAGAAAAGATTAAATCTTTTTATTTAGATTTAATGAAGTGTACCAATTAAATAATATTTAATTGGAATTGAATTGATATTGATTTTTGGGTTTATCGTGAACAGTGTTTTAAATAACACTTGTTCTTTAACCCGATAATTAATGAATGTGATTTGGGTTTGTCGTGAATGGTGTCTTCACTAACACTGTTCTTGAACCCAGTTGAGAAAAGATTAAATCTTTTTATTTAGATTTAATGAAGTGTACCAATTAAATAATATTTAATTGGAATTGAATTGATATTGATTTTTGGGTTTATCGTGAACAGTGTTTTAAATAACACTTGTTCTTTAACCCGATAATTAATGGGATGTGACTTTGGGTTTATCGTGAACCGTGTTTTTAAATGACACTGATTCTTTAACCCAGTCACAGATTAAAACTAAGTGGAGTTTTAATGAATCTTTAATTAGATTGAAAAGATCGAGAATGGAGTATCACCAGTTTTGCTCCAGGCGATAGTTAAATCTTTAATTAGATTTGAACGTGAAATTTAGAAACTAACTGTCGGTTAGCTAAGTAGAATGGTTTTCTGGATATTGATCTGATGTTGGTTTCGGCCTTCGGGGTTAATATTTGGGGAATTATTCTCTTGATTAATTTACGGTTAATGACTAATGAGTTGGAATGAGGCGTATGTTGTGTTTGTGTAACACTTTTATAATATATACGCGAGTTATTCGGAAAGACCGGGTTTAACCCATTCTGAATAACTGATACGACGATAAGTCGAAGATGAAGACGATGGTCGAAGACCGGAGGTCTTCACGTCGTTTGGGTGATAACTGATGATCTTGATTGGGCTGTACACCCAAGAAGATGGAAACAGTTAGTGATCGTCCAGACGTACTTGGAGATCGATGGATATGCAGGGTACTAGGTGCCTCCGGTTTCGTTCAGACCCAGAACGGACTTGTAAATGGACTGTGTGTCTGACATCGGATTTCATTCTGTGTGACTGATATCGGTTGCATAGGATGGTTTGCCTGTGTGGCATGCTAAGATGCAAATGATCAAGGCTTCTGTTGAAAAGCAAAGTCTTGTGGTGATGATCAAAGCACGGCCTTTGTGGCGTAGCTTTGTGTAACGTTTACCTCGCGTGTTTCACACCAGGTATGAACCAAAAACGGGAGACGGACCTCAGGGAGGACTTGCGTTTCTTTCTAGCTAGAAGTGGCGTCAGTGGTTTTACACGCCCTGACGAGTTTGACTTATGTGGTTGTTGCTGTTGCGAGGCGCCTCGGATTGATCGGTCGTTCTCGAACCGATGGAGTCATTCGTTGGCTCGTTTGCGCCCCAAAGGGCGGGGAGACGTATTGTTCAGGCATAATAATCCACATCGGTGGACCGGCCCTGACGATCCAGGGGGCAGTTGCGGCTGTTCCTGAGACATGGTAGGCTAGATTGTCTCGAATCGGTAGAGGACGATCCCTGGCCTCGGTTCATAGACGGAAATCCAATTTCCAAATACGTGACTTTGCGGTTTTATTTGTAAACCTATATATGGTGACATAGTGGGATGGGGCGCTCATGCCGCCTATGATTGATACTTATGATTTGAAGTGTTTTATACATTATGCACTTATAATAGTATCAAATGATTTGTTTTAAACGTATCAAGCATTCTTTGGCTGTTATAAGGGAAAACCCTATCCTCGGCTGTGTTGCATTGTGTGATGGGACCTGGGTCTTATAACAGCTTCATTTTTCTTTATTTAGCATTGCGCTGTTTGTTTTATGCACTGGTATTCTTGGGAGGAAACCCGTTCCGTGTTATACGGCGTGGTCCCTTGATTTACCTAACTTTGAAAATAAAGATTAAAAACTGTTTTAGTTCTCACACCAGTCACATGACTGACCTGGAGTTTATTGTTTTAACCTAAACTCTGGGTGCCCCTATTTTTGACACGGGCAGCTAGTAGTTTTGGTTTTGCAGATTTATATTCACAGGATCCTGGTTTACAGCTGGAACGATATCCGGAAAGCTTTGTATCTGTATATCTTCTTCTAGTTGTGTATTGTATTATTTTCCGCTGCTATGTATTTAAATGTAATTTAAATCTCTGATATTTCTGTGTAATATTCATTTATACTCTGTATATTCTTGTAATCTGATGCACTGTTGTTATATATAGTGAAATGTTCATCTGTATGCGTTCTGATTTGTCGTGTTCTCAAACGATAGGGCGTTTCGAACGGTCTGGGTCGGTTTAGCGACTGGTTCGGACCGAGCGAAATCCCTTGCCGTCACACTAGCATATAAACATTTTTACTTCATTTTCTTCTTCACTTTCTTCCTCTTCCTCTTTCTTCACAAAAACTCAAAAATGGAGTCCCACCCCAAACCGCCGCTGCCCTCCTCCACCACCGCCACCAACGGCCTCCCTCCAGGCGCCGCACCCCCTCCTCTTCCTCCTCCTCTCTCTCCTCTCTCCATTTGCAAATCCCTAAACCTCAAGCCACCACCGCCACCACCACGGGCCCCACCAACACCGCCGCCGGCCCCTAGCCACCTCCCCACGCCACCTCAGGCCCCACGCCCCCCTCCAGCCCCCTCAATTCCGACGTGGGCCCCGCTACACCCAAAAACCCATTTTCACCAAAATCGCCCGTTTTGCAAATAAGTCCCTGACCGTATTTCGCGAATAACTCCCAAACCGTGCGTTTTTAGCCAAAGTCCCTCAAGACCAAAGTCGTAGAGCACGAAATTCTCTTCGATTTGACTATATGGAAGTCGTGTTTTGGAGTTCGGAGCTGCCCGGGAAACGCGTTTAAAGTCTGCTGTTCGGAAGCGGCAAAATTCGTGTACTTTCGCGAATTCTGGCGAATTGGAGCATTTTCGGCAAAAAGTTCCTTAGGCAAAAATTGTTCAAAATGGCGTGCTTGTGCTAGAAAAAAAGATGGATTGAAGATTTGAGTTTGTATACGAAGTCTGGAGCTCGAACAACAATTCAGCAGTTCAGAAAAGGCGTTAGAAAAAAAAGTGAGTTTTCTCCGCTTTAAAGCTTCTATGATTTTTGACATATGAAGTTAATAAAAATATGATTTTTATGTTATAGAGATGATAAAAATATGATTTTTACATTATAGAAGTATTAAAGATTTGATCTTTATTATGTAAAAGGAGCAAAGATGTGATTTTTATATAAGTGGCGATATAAAAATATAATCTTTATTATATGAACACCGTTGTAAAAATAGAATTTTTATCTATATAGTAGTAGTATAAAAATGTGATTTTTATATACATAGCAACAGTATAAAAATGTGATTTTTATATACATGGCAACAATATAAAAATGTGATTTTTATATATGTAGTGACTACGGGCAGTGAAAGTGACAAAAGGCGAGAACGACGAAGATTTCTACATAAGAAGAGTCGTGGCGTTTGGTTTAGCTAGTCGGTGAGAACTTCTCACTCAAAATCTCTTTTTCTAGTTATATATATATACTAGGATGCAGACGGTGCTTAGCAGCATCCGACACCCGTCATCCACAGACCATGGATGACTTGTTTGTAAAATTGTTTGGTTGTGTAGTTGGTTAGATTATTTGGTTTGAATTGAATTGTTTGGTGAAATGAAATGGATTTGATTGATGTGTGAATGGCGTGGGCCTTCACTAGACCGGGGATAAGGCTAGGCCTCGTCCCGTTTCTAGTATCGTGCCGTTATGCCGCCGAAATTTTCTAAAATATGTTAGAAAAATAAAAATATCATTTTTATTGTGTAAATGAACTAAATAGAAATTCATGTGTTGAAATAGAATATTTTATCGTTAAAAATATAATTTTTAACGTGGAAGTGAATAAAATAAAATATTCATTTACAAACCAGACGGTTTGTTTATGTACACCTATTTGAAGGACATTGATTGGGAGGATAAATTTTACACATCGCCCAACTGCACAAATAAAATCTGTGTTTGATTGTTTGAAACCCCACACGGGTGTTGGGATGAAATTTGAAGTTCACTCATCCTGATTGATTAAATATGTCGATCGATTGATTGACAGGCTGTTATAAGCGTAAGATATCTATATTTGATGCTTATACAGTGTAGTGCACTTTGGTTGATGGTTGACTATTTTTCAATGCTATTATATACATGTGTTGTATGAAATCCATATAATTGACGTTATATGGTGATTGATTGGGCCTCATTCCAATCGGGAAAATAAGGAATATTATAAAAGAAAATTCATGTGTTGAATATAAAAATAGTCATGTGTTGACGATGTTCATGTGTTGAGTGAAATATTTTATACAATGAAATTTACATCTTTATCATATTTAAAATTAGAACTACTTCACGGTGGAGTCTAATTAAAAATCAAACGATAGATACCATAATTTTATAAAATATTTTACATAACAAAAATGGTGATGGGTTGACAGTACTCATGTGTTGAGATTAGTCGTGTGTTGAAAGAAATATAGATTCATGTGTTGAATGGGATAAATATTCATTTGTTGAATAGAATAAGAAGTTGTGAAAAATATAAAGCCGTGTTGATTAGTTTTGCGCCATTTTGACGGAAACGATATTTATATCGATTTTATTCAAATTGAAGTGAATATTATAGCGAATTCGAATTGAAAAGAAAACGAATTTGAATTGAATATAAAAGGACTTCGAATGGAATTGAATATGAAACAAATTCAAGTTGAATTGAAAACGAACTGAAATTTCATTGAATTCGAATCGAAATTAAATTGAAATCAATTTGAATTGAAATGAATTTGAATTTGAATTGAATTGAAACGAATTTGAATTCGAATTAAATAAAATTGAAATGAATATTATAGCAAATTCGAATTGAAAAGAAAACGAATTTGAAATTGAATATAGAAATTGAATTGTTTTAGAAACGAATTTAAAACGATTTATAAAATTCGTTTTAAAAGGAAATCGACGGAATATATATAATATATATATTATATATATAATGGCCTGAATAGAACGCGCCGCGCCGCGGCAGTTCGTGAATTTCGACCATTAACTTCGAACGGACGTTGCGGGAGATCCGACCGTCGGATTCTCCTAAAACCGGAACCGTTGGGTTCGTATCGAAAAGAGCTTTCCAATGAATATTAGAAATTTGAAATCTAACGGTTGGATTTGGAATTATGTCCAAATCAAATTCGAAAAAGGTCGCTGTAAGTGCAGTTCGATGGCCGTTGTTGGAAATCGACTGTACGGGCCTTGATAAAATTATCAAAAATATCTATAATTTGTGTAAAAATTATAATATGTGAATTGGAAAGAATTGGGCTGGAAAATTCCACATTAGAAGGTAAAAATAGATTTTTATCGAAATGAACTAGTTTTGAACTAGAATTAAAATCAATTTATTTTTGAAATAAATAAATTGAATTTGAAAGTGATTTTGAAAATAATCGATAATTTCCAATACGTGGATTGGACTGGAGCTGAATCGAAATTATCTTCGGGATATTTCGATGTTGGATTTCGTGACTATACAGATATTGTTATGGGAATTTGAAAGATATATTTTATATCGTTATTTCCAATACGATATTTGTTGGTTTCAGAATTTGGTATTGAATATAAGTCGATATATTTTCTATTCAGAGCCTTGTATTTAATATCAAATGTGATTTGGGTTTATCGTGAATCGTGTTTTAGATGACATTGGTTCTTTAACCCAGTTAAAGACAGGATATTGATTTTTGAAAAGATTAAAGCTAAGTGGAGTTTTAATGAATCTTTCATTAGATTAAAATGTGAATTGATAATTTAAATTATCAAATCTGAAAGGTGATCGAGAATGGAGTACCACCAGTTTTGCTCCAAAGTGATAGTTAAATCTTTAATTAGATTTGAACGTGAAATGGTAATTAATTTTACCGATAACACCGTGGTGTTAGATATGGAGTATCACCAGTTTTGCTCCATGGGATATATAGGTTGGGATTGGGAAATAAACTAAATAATTACTTCGGTGTGGTTCGTTAATCCCGACTAGTTTGAGATGATATCCAAAGGAAGATTAAAGAATAAATTTAGAAGAATTTATCTTTGATAAAATTAATGGGAACCTTTCCTTAAGAATGTGATTTTGTGAATAAAAGAATATTCTGAATTGGAATGAAGCGTTCATTGTGTTTGTGTAACATTTGTTTATTATATACGTGGGTTATTCAGAAAGGCCGGGTTTATACCCATTCTGAATAACCGATTCGACGAGATGTCGAAGATGAAGACGGTGGTTGAAGACCGGAAGTCTTCACATCGTTTGGGTGATTACTGATGATCTTGATTGGGCTGTACACCCAGGATGAGGGAAATCAGTTGGTGATCTTCCAGACATACTTGGAGATGGATGGATATGCGAGGAAAGTGCCTCCGGTTTCGTTCAGACCCAGAACGAACTTGTAAATGGATTGTGTGTCTGACATTGGATTTTATTCTGTGTTAATTGATCTCTATTAAATATACATCTGTTTGGCGGCGGAGAATTTATTCTCTTGCTTAACGCCCTTCTCTGAGACGTACGAGCTCAGGGGTTGTATATCGATGGACATCAGTCGCATGGAGTGAATTGCCAATGTGGCATGCGTAAGTGGCAATTGATCAAGGCTTCTGTTGAAAAGCAAAGTCTTGTGGTTGATGATCAAAGCACGGCCTGTGTGGCATAGCTTTGTGTATAACGTGAATTCGCGAGCCTCACACCTCGGTATGAGTCAAAAACGGGATACGGACCCAAGGAGTGCACGACGTTTCTTTCTAGCTATGGTGGTGTCAGTGACCTACCAGCCCTGACATTTATATACTTTTCACCTGTGTGGTTGTTGGATACGAGGCGCCTCGGATATAGGTCTGTAAGGACCGGGAAACGTGTGTTCAGGAATTGCCAATCCTCAAAAGTAAGAGAGGACCGGCCTTGGAGGATCCAGGGGATTGCTGTGTGCGGTCCTAGGACATTTGCTAGAGTGTCTCGAACGCGGAGAGGAGCTTGCCCCTTGCCTCGACTCATGATGGAATCCAATTTCCAATACGTGTGCTTCGGTTTTATTTGTAGAACCTAGTATGGCGACATAGTGGTATGGGTCATTCATGCCGCCTATGATTGATATTTATGATTGAAATTGTTTTGACACTATACACCTATAATAGTATCAAATAATGTGTTTTAAACGTATCAAGCATGCTTTGGCTGTTATAAGGTAAAAACCCTATCCTCCGGCTTGCGTTGCATTGTGTGATGGGACCTGGGTCTTATAACAGCTTCATTTTTCTTTATTTAGCATTGCGCTGTTTGTTTTATGCACTGGTATTCTTGGGAGGAAACCCGTTCCGTGTTATACGGCGTGGTCCCTTGATTTACCTTACTTTAAAAATAAAGAATTATAACTGTTTTAGTTCTCACACCAGTCCCATGACTGACCTGGAGTTTATTGTTTTTAACCTAAACTCTGGGTGCCCCTATTTTCCACACGGGCAGCTAGTAGTTTTGGTTTTGCAGATTTATATTCACAGGGTCCTGATATACAGCTGGAACGATGCTCGGAAAGCTCTGTATCCGTGTATCACTTTCAGTTGAATTTTGTATTATTTTCCGCTGCTATGTAATTTATTGTAATCTCTGATATTTGTTGAATGTAATTTATTCATTTATACTCTGTATATTCTTGTATCTGATGGAATTGTTGTAATAGCAATGAAATGTTCTTCTGTTTGCGTTCTATTTTGTCTTGTTCTCAAAGTATTCGTGCTTTCCTTCACGGGGAAGTTACGGGTCCTTACAGTGGTATCAGAGCTTTGGTTTACAGAGCTCGAGAACAAGACACATTATAGAACCATACGAAAGAATTCATCAGATATTGGATTAATAATATCCAATTAGAATGACTCGTTAGAGATAGGATCAGTAGTATCCTAGAACGAGTGTGAAGAGTATATTTTTCAAATGAAAACAATTTTGTTTTGAAAATTTAAATCGCTTTATACGTATTTGAATATTTAATTATTTTGAATTTGGGCAATCGAGTATATAAAGATTTCGCGTATACGCGTCATGAACGTATAGTCGAAGTTTTGATATACTGGATAGATATAGAGTCACATTCTAGACACCCGGGGATAATTCTGATGATGTGGCCACATCATCAGTATTTATGTTCGTGTTTCGAAGGTGTGATACCTATATATTTCCATTAGACTGGTGTGAGAACCAAAACTAATATAGCTTGAACACATTGTTGTGAATTGGCATCAAAACATGATTTTTTATATATGTATCAAAATTATGAATTTGAAACTCTAATCCACTAATTGATTGATGTTTGTGTTGGTTGTTTATCTGTTTGCTATTTTTGAACCATTTATGCCTAATTGTATCAAATATTGAATTATATTGAAAATTGGTAGCATTTTCTTGCATATACATATACTTACATTGAACAGGTCATAGCAAGGAGGCTAGAGCCGAAGAATAAAATTTGTTTGCCCGACAAATAGGTACATGTTTACTGTTTTGTTTGGGTGATGATGATTTTATGAGCCTATTGGCTAGCCGCTTGGCTTTTTCTTTTTCTTTTTGAGATCAGAAGGCCTATATGGCAATTTCGGGATTTTCCCGTGCTCTCCGTACAAAGGAGGTTATGGCGAAATTTTTCGAAAATTTAGGGTGTTAGCCAAATTTTTGAAGAATTTGAAAATTTTCAGAAACTGAAAAGTTGGAGAATGGAAGCCAGATCGAATGTAGAGCTTATTAATCAAACCACTTTCGACTTTGTTCCTTTTCGGGGACGAAAAGTTTTAAGTGGGGGAGATTGTAATAACCCGCAAAATCTGAGCCAGTTTAAAATTTTTGTTTTTGCAATTTTAGCGAATTTTGCATATTTAAAATAGGTTATTTTAAATATAATCAACGAGAAATTTATTTTGAATATAATTCGAACGTATATATTATATACGCGTCGTCGTTAGAATATAAATAATTATATATAATTATAAAAAGAATTGAAAATGGCGCGGTAGTTCGTTAATTCGATTTCAAACTTCAATTGAATGTACCGGGTGCAAAACAATCCGGATTTTAGCGAAACTGAAAATATTATAATCTAGTTGAGAATATCTTTCCAACGAATCCGAAAAATCGAAATTTCATAGCGGGAATCAAAAGTTATGCCCAGTTGAAAATTCATAATAGTCGCTATGTAAATTATATGCAGCGCCAAAAAGTCATATTTTGCATACGGATGAATTTGGACTCGAAACCACTTTCATTGAGTTCAAAATGCCGTTTAGAACTCCGAAAAGTATAAGCTTCGATACATTCCGATATCCGGAATAGTGGCTATGGGCTGGAGTTGTTCGGTTAACAAAACATAGCCCTTAAAAAGTGAAATTTTGCATACGAGCTCAGAATTCGACGAGATAAATTTTTATGGATTCATAATGACAAATCATTGTTGAGTTCCAAATGGCGCGTCGAACGGAGTCAGTATGTGGCCGTGCGAGCTAAAACGGTTCGGGGTAAAACGAGCAGTCATTTTACAAAGGAACATTATTGATACGACCTCGGAATTCAATTCTACCTTTTTTTCTAGATTCGTATCATCTAATAATGGTTAAATCCAAGAGGGCTTGATTTTTTGAGTTAGCATGTGAGCGTGCGAGAAGAAAAGGTGCGCCAAAATCGCATTTTTAGAGCTTATCTGAGCATTTTTGTGATTTTTTTTGAATGGTCAAACGAACTCGGAATTCGACGAAACTTGTTTCGTTGGACTCGTCTTCACGTCTACTATCTCGTGTCCGAAATCCGCGGCCATCGGAGATCGTTTGTGTTCGGACGATACGCGAGAAACTAGTATATAAACACTTTTACTTCATTTTCTTCTTCACTTTCTTCCTCTTCCTCTTTCTTCACAAAAACTCAAAAATGGAGTCCCACCCCAAACCGCCGCTGCCCTCCTCCACCACCGCCACCACCGGCCTCCCTCCAGGCGCCGCACCCCCTCCTCCTCTCTCTCCTCTCTCCATTTGCAAATCCCTAAACCTCAAGCCACCACCGCCACCACCACGGGCCCCACCACCACCGCCGCCGGCCCCTAGCCACCTCCCCACGCCACCTCAGGCCCCACGCCCCCCTCCAGCCCCCTCAATTCCGACCGTGGGCCCCGCTACACCCAAAAACCTATTTTCACCAAAATCGTCCGTTTTGCAAATAAGTCCCTGACCGTATTTCGCGAATAACTCCCAAACCGTACGTTTTTAGCCAAAGTCCCTCAAGACCAAAGTCGTAGAGCACGAAATTCTCTTCGATTTGACTATATGGAAGTCGTGTTTTGGAGTTCGGAGCTGCCCGGGAAACGCGTTTAAAGTCTGCTGTCCGGAAGCGGCAAAATTCGTGTAGTTTCGCGAATTCTGGCGAATTGGAGCATTTTCGGCAAAAAGTTCCTTAGGCGAAAATTGTTTAGAATGGCGTGCTTGTGCTAGAAAAAAAGATGGATTGAAGATTTGAGTTTGTATACGAAGTCTGGAGCTCGAACAACAATTCAGCAGTTCAGAAAAGGCGTTAGAAAAAAAAGTGAGTTTTCTCCGCTTTAAAGCTTCTATGATTTTTGACATATGAAGTTAATAAAAATATGATTTTTATGTTATAGAGATGATAAAAATATGATTTTTACATTATAGAAGTATTAAAGATTTGATCTTTATTATGTAAAAGGAGCAAAGATGTGATTTTTATATAAGTGGCGATATAAAAATATAATCTTTATTATATGAACACCGTTGTAAAAATTGAATTTTTATCTATATAGTAGTAGTATAAAAATGTGATTTTTATATACATAGCAACAGTATAAAAATGTGATTTTTATATACATGGCAACAATATAAAAATGTGATTTTTATATATGTAGTGACTACGGGCAGTGAAAGTGACAAAAGGCGAGAACGACGAAGATTTCTACATAAGAAGAGTCGTGGCGTTTGGTTTAGCTAGTCGGTGTGAACTTCTCACTCAAAATCTCTTTTTCTAGTTATATATATATACTAGGATGCAGACGGTGCTTAGCAGCACCCGACACCCGTCATCCACAGACCATGGATGACTTGTTTGTAAAATTGTTTGGTTGTGTAGTTGGTTAGATTATTTGGTTTGAATTGAATTGTTTGGTGAAATGAAATGGATTTGATTGATGTGTGAATGGCGTGGGCCTTCACTAGACCGGGGATAAGGCTAGGCCTCGTCCCGTTTCTAGTATCGTGCCGTTATGCCGCCGAAATTTTCTAAAATATGTTAGAAAAATAAAAATATCATTTTTATTGTGTAAATGAACTAAATAGAAATTCATGTGTTGAAATAGAATATTTTATCGTTAAAAATATAATTTTTAACGTGGAAGTGAATAAAATAAAATATTCATTTACAAACCAGACGGTTTGTTTATGTACACCTATTTGAAGGACATTGATTGGGAGGATAAATTTTACACATCGCCCAACTGCACAAATAAAATCTGTGTTTGATTGTTTGAAACCCCACACGGGTGTTGGGATGAAATTTGAAGTTCACTCATCCTGATTGATTAAATATGTCGATCGATTGATTGACAGACTGTTATAAGCGTAAGATATCTATATTTGATGCTTATACAGTGTAGTGCACTTTGGTTGATGGTTGACTATTTTTCAATGCTATTATATACATGTGTTGTATGAAATCCATATAATTGACGTTATATGGTGATTGATTGGGCCTCATTCCAATCGGGAAAATAAGGAATATTATAAAAGAAAATTCATGTGTTGAATATAAAAATAGTCATGTGTTGACGATGTTCATGTGTTGAGTGAAATATTTTATACAATGAAATTTACATCTTTATCATATTTAAAATTAGAACTACTTCACGGTGGAGTCTAATTAAAAATCAAACGATAGATACCATAATTTTATAAAATATTTTACATAACAAAAATGGTGATGGGTTGACAGTACTCATGTGTTGAGATTAGTCGTGTGTTGAAAGAAATATAGATTCATGTGTTGAATGGGATAAATATTCATTTGTTGAATAGAATAAGAAGTTGTGAAAAATATAAAGCCGTGTTGATTAGTTTTGCGCCATTTTGACGGAAACGATATTTATATCGATTTTATTCAAATTGAAGTGAATATTATAGCGAATTCGAATTGAAAAGAAAACGAATTTGAATTGAATATAAAAGGACTTCGAATGGAATTGAATATGAAACAAATTCAAGTTGAATTGAAAACGAACTGAAATTTCATTGAATTCGAATCGAAATTAAATTGAAATCAATTTGAATTGAAACGAATTTGAATTTGAATTGAATTGAAACGAATTTGAATTCGAATTAAATAAAATTGAAATGAATATTATAGCAAATTCGAATTGAAAAGAAAACGAATTTGAAATTGAATATAGAAATTGAATTGTTTTAGAAACGAATTTAAAACGATTTATAAAATTCGTTTTAAAAGGAAATCGACGGAATATATATAATATATATATTATATATATAATGGCCTGAATAGAACGCGCCGCGCCGCGGCATTTCGTGAATTTCGACCATTAACTTCGAACGGACGTTGCGGGAGATCCGACCGTCGGATTCTCCTAAAACCGGAACCGTTGGGTTCGTATCGAAAAGAGCTTTCCAATGAATATTAGAAATTTGAAATCTAACGGTTGGATTTGGAATTATGTCCAAATCAAATTCGAAAAAGGTCGCTGTAAGTGCAGTTCGATGGCCGTTGTTGGAAATCGACTGTACGGGCCTTGATAAAATTATCAAAAATATCTATAATTTGTGTAAAAATTATAATATGTGAATTGGAAAGAATTGGGCTGGAAAATTCCACATTAGAAGGTAAAAATAGATTTTTATCGAAATGAACTAGTTTTGAACTAGAATTAAAATCAATTTATTTTTGAAATAAATAAATTGAATTTGAAAGTGATTTTGAAAATAATCGATAATTTCCAATACGTGGATTGGACTGGAGCTGAATCGAAATTATCTTCGGGATATTTCGATGTTGGATTTCGTGACTATACAGATATTGTTATGGGAATTTGAAAGATATATTTTATATCGTTATTTCCAATACGATATTTGTTGGTTTCAGAATTTGGTATTGAATATAAGTCGATATATTTTCTATTCAGAGCCTTGTATTTAATATCAAATGTAATTTGGGTTTATCGTGAATCGTGTTTTAGATGACATTGGTTCTTTAACCCAGTTAAAGACAGGATATTGATTTTTGAAAAGATTAAAGCTAAGTGGAGTTTTAATGAATCTTTCATTAGATTAAAATGTGAATTGATAATTTAAATTATCAAATCTGAAAGGTGATCGAGAATGGAGTACCACCAGTTTTGCTCCAAAGTGATAGTTAAATCTTTAATTAGATTTGAACGTGAAATGGTAATTAATTTTACCGATAACACCGTGGTGTTAGATATGGAGTATCACCAGTTTTGCTCCATGGGATATATAGGTTGGGATTGGGAAATAAACTAAATAATTACTTCGGTGTGGTTCGTTAATCCCGACTAGTTTGAGATGATATCCAAAGGAAGATTAAAGAATAAATTTAGAAGAATTTATCTTTGATAAAATTAATGGGAACCTTTCCTTAAGAATGTGATTTTGTGAATAAAAGAATATTCTGAATTGGAATGAAGCTTTCATTGTGTTTGTGTAACATTTGTTTATTATATACGTGGGTTATTCAGAAAGGCCGGGTTTATACCCATTCTGAATAACCGATTCGACGAGATGTCGAAGATGAAGACGGTGGTTGAAGACCGGAAGTCTTCACATCGTTTGGGTGATTACTGATGATCTTGATTGGGCTGTACACCCAGGATGAGGGAAATCAGTTGGTGATCTTCCAGACGTACTTGGAGATGGATGGATATGCGAGGAAAGTGCCTCCGGTTTCGTTCAGACCCAGAACGAACTTGTAAATGGATTGTGTGTCTGACATTGGATTTTATTCTGTGTTAATTGATCTCTATTAAATATACATCTGTTTGGCGGCGGAGAATTTATTCTCTTGCTTAACGCCCTTCTCTGAGACGTACGAGCTCAGGGGTTGTATATCGATGGACATCAGTCGCATGGAGTGAATTGCCAATGTGGCATGCGTAAGTGGCAATTGATCAAGGCTTCTGTTGAAAAGCAAAGTCTTGTGGTTGATGATCAAAGCACGGCCTGTGTGGCATAGCTTTGTGTATAACGTGAATTCGCGAGCCTCACACCTCGGTATGAGTCAAAAACGGGATACGGACCCAAGGAGTGCACGACGTTTCTTTCTAGCTATGGTGGTGTCAGTGACCTACCAGCCCTGACATTTATATACTTTTCACCTGTGTGGTTGTTGGATACGAGGCGCCTCGGATATAGGTCTGTAAGGACCGGGAAACGTGTGTTCAGGAATTGCCAGTCCTCAAAAGTAAGAGAGGACCGGCCTTGGAGGATCCAGGGGATTGTTGTGTGCGGTCCTGGGACATTTGCTAGAGTGTCTCGAACGCGGAGAGGAGCTTGCCCCTTGCCTCGACTCATGATGGAATCCAATTTCCAATACGTGTGCTTTGGTTTTATTTGTAGAACCTAGTATGGCGACATAGTGGTATGGGTCATTCATGCCGCCTATGATTGATATTTATGATTGAAATTGTTTTGACACTATACACCTATAATAGTATCAAATAATGTGTTTTAAACGTATCAAGCATGCTTTGGCTGTTATAAGGTAAAAACCCTATCCTCCGGCTTGCGTTGCATTGTGTGATGGGACCTGGGTCTTATAACAGCTTCATTTTTCTTTATTTAGCATTGCGTTGTTTGTTTTATGCACTGGTATTCTTGGGAGGAAACCCGTTCCGTGTTATACGGCGTGGTCCCTTGATTTACCTTACTTTAAAAATAAAGAATTATAACTGTTTTAGTTCTCACACCAGTCCCATGACTGACCTGGAGTTTATTGTTTTTAACCTAAACTCTGGGTGCCCCTATTTTCCACACGGGCAGCTAGTAGTTTTGGTTTTGCAGATTTATATTCACAGGGTCCTGATATACAGCTGGAACGATGCTCGGAAAGCTCTGTATCCGTGTATCACTTTCAGTTGAATTTTGTATTATTTTCCGCTGCTATGTAATTTATTGTAATCTCTGATATTTGTTGAATGTAATTTATTCATTTATACTCTGTATATTCTTGTATCTGATGGAATTGTTGTAATAGCAATGAAATGTTCTTCTGTTTGCGTTCTATTTTGTCTTGTTCTCAAAGTATTCGTGCTTTCCTTCACGGGGAAGTTACGGGTCCTTACAGGTGCAGTGTAGTAATTATTCGTTAATAATTAGGTGTGCCTTTAACGTTATCTTTATCTGCTCTTCCATACCCAATAGTTCATAGACATTTCCTTGTTTTCCAGCTTATGCCTTAGTCTAGTTATTTTGATAATAGTATTGTTAGAATTATCATACTCGCCAGACTTTATGTCTGACCCCCTCCATTTCTATCTTTTTCCCCCTCCAGGTCCTCAGGGTGGACCCAGCTCTAGCGGAGTTTGATTGGATTGCTTCATCTCTCTTTTGGAAAGCTTGGACCGTTGAAGTAAAGTCCAGCTTGTTATCTTCTTTAATGGCTATTTATGCAATGGGATTATGTATTTTGTTTTATCAAGATGGATATTGTACTTGACTCTGATTGATGGTTTTGTGATGTAATAAACATGTTTAATTTCCGCTGCAATAAAATGAAGTTTTAGATTTCCAAGTACTACTTATTATCTGTCTTGTTGTAATTTTTCTGTTCTATATTCACTTAAAACCTCCATGGAAGTTAATGCATTCCCTTTGTGAGTGACATTAATGGACGTGGGGTGTTATATTGACGGGAAAAGAAAATGGAAATCTTAAGAAAAAGATGAAATTTTTCCAAGATAAGTGGAAAAAGAGAAGAAATTTTCTTATGTGGTTGTACTTGGATAGGAAAATAGGAAATCTTTATAGAATAATTATGTAAAAATCCAAGTGCAATTAGAAAAGAAAAACAGAGGATGTAAAATTTTCCGTTTTCATAACATAAAAAATCGAATTTGGAAAATTAGATTTTTCTAAATTTCGAATTTAATGATGGTTAGTAGGGTTTTGGATGCAAAAATTGGATGAACTATGCTCTTACTCTGTAATAGTGTAGGAAAATTTAGATGAAAAACGTTTTGGTTTTTCAAAAATATTGCATTCATATAGAACTGTATGTATATTTAGGATGTGAGCATCATGTTTTGAAAGAGTTTTTAAAATTTGCATACATATAGGTGGATCCAAATTAGGCATACATACTTTACTATGATGTATCTCACTTTGCACATGTGCACAATGTTTGCACACTTGATGGATGGATATTGCGAGGGGTTATCTGTTTTGCTCTTATCGAATTTCGGGGACGAAATTATTTAAGGGTGGGAGAATGTAACACCCCGCATTTTTAATATAATTAAAAATATGTAAAAATATGTGTATATGCATTGATAGGTAAATAATGGTGATGTACAATGGGAATTAATTAATACATGGAGGAGAAGGAAAAATTAATTCAATAACAGTGTACGTAACAGAAAAGAGAATAAAGTAATGATACTTAATTTAAATATTAGGAATTAAGTAAAACAGCATCACCATTGCGGTCGTCTCGAACATCTGCTTGGAATAGACTCCAAGTTTTCGAAAATCGGACTCCGTAAGAAAGAGTTAGGGTCTGTGGAAGATTCAACAAAAATTCAGAAAAATACCCAGGGAGGTCGACCTACCAGGGAGGTCGACGTGGGGGTCGACCTTAGCGTCGACCTCCCCCCTGATTTTTTTCTAGATCTGGGCAGTGATAATTTTTGATGTGTTGGACAGACCGGATGGCTTCTAGGGCGATCTAATGGCTCTAAAACACTCTCTACACCTGTAAAATAGTGCCTAAACCTAACCTAATTCATAAAAATTCTCTATGACGCTTCCATGCCGCTAAACTTCAACCAAACATGGCCTCTGCCTCAAAACCCTAAATTAATTTGCAAGTTCTTCATCACCTTTGGAGTTTAATCAAATCAAGTACCAAAGTTCTTCATCAACAATTCATGCTCTTCACCAATAATCAAATAAGAAGATTAAATCAGCGTTCTACATCAACGACAAGTCACTAATTTCTCTAATCCAGTCAATGTGAGTGGATTTGAACTATATTTGTTGTATAATGTTGCTTCTATCGTTTACCATTCCCCATAATGAATATGATGTTAATTTAATAAGATCTGCTATTTTATTTATCCCTACGTTTGAGTTCTCTCCTTTTTATCCTTTCCCCTTTTTATTTTTGGATCTAGGTTATCTCGAACCTAGACGAAATTTTATTATACAATACACACTATTGGAATATGGGGATATTGGAATATAATCTGAAATTTTGGGTTTGTGATATAAAAATTGTTATTGCATATATTGGGCATAATCTATTTTATGCAGTCGAGGAATATAATCTTTGCTGAATAGTGCACAACTATGAATTTTGATTTATGATGTTAACATGAAATTGTGTAAATTTAATTGGAACTATTGGATATGGAATTGGTATAATTCAATATTAACAACATGAAATTGGATAACATGGATTGGTGAAATTTATTTGTGACTTGAAAAGTAAGCCTAGAGGGTGAATTAGATTATATGTATGAACGTGGGAATGTTGGGATATATATTGGGAAAATATTGATTATATGAAATTGGGTATAATTGGATATTGGAAATTGACATGTTTGGGTATGAATAACATGGAATTAGTGAATTTGGCTATAATTGGATAATTTGGGTAACATGAAAATTGGCTAACTATTATGTAATTGGTGTAGTGAATGGAAAATTTGAAATGAGCATAAAAATGAAATGTAATTAAGTTGAATTTGAACATATGACATAAATTTGGGGTTTGGGTGAAAGAAGATTGTTAATAAACGTCTATGACACGAGGTTAGATGCATTTGTGGTGTAAGACTGCCCAGAACCGCCCCGCAAATCTAGCAACCACAAACTGACGTCTAATGTGAGAGGTCAACGGAAAGAACTAGAGGTGTAACGGTTTATGACACGAGGTTAGGCGCGTTTGTGGTGTAAGACTGCCCGGAACCGCCTGGCAAATCCAGCAGCCACAAACGGACGTCTAATGTGAGAGGTCATACATCGTTACGGCATTATAAATAAATTAAGAAATACTAACCATAATAAGACATGTGGGTGACATGGGTATGGTTTGGAAAGAAGAAATGTGAAATAAAAAATGATGTAAGTTATACGAGTGGAAAAGAAGTAAATTAGAATCATATATGTTGGTTGGGTTGAGTAATTCTCTGGTGCCAGTCTGATGTTGATTTCGGTCTTTGGGGCTGGTGTTTAGAGGGTTATTCTCCTAATCAGTATGTATGCGCGATAAGGCATACTTAAGTATGGATGAAGTATAACATGTTGTTGTAACCCAAAAAGGGAATATTTTATGAAATTGGAAAATAACATGTTGTGGGCTTATTAATGGACTTAAGTGGGTTAAGTATAAATTGAATTAAAAAGTAAGGGTAACTTGGTGAATACGAAAAAAAGGGAAGCTAATGTGAATAACCAAGTTAAATGAGAAAGTTGACGAGGTGGCAGAAGCGTGAAATAAATGGTTAGACTAAGGGTCTAATGACATATAAAACCAAGGCACTTGAACTAGTCCATACGTTGTAGGATGAATAAACCAACGAGGTAGATCATGATAGTGTCATAAGGCACGAGGAGAGCGCACGTTCGCTATTTTGGCAGCTCCAACGGACTGGAAGGGGAAGCACGCAGCTTCCTGAGACGTTAAAGGTGCTCCTGGTAGTCCTCTGTAGTGGTTTAGCTTCGGGCTAGGATTACAGAGGTTGGGTCTGCGCGGAACTACGGGCCTTGACTGCACAAGTAGGGGGCAGTCAGAATGCTGTACGCGGTGGCATTAAGGGCAGTTCGGCGATTGCCTCAGGCGGAGGTGGAGGGTCAAGACCAAACGATAGCAAGATCGTCGGACGCCTGTCACTAGCAGCCTAAGGAATGCGTAAAGACAAGAGCTAAACCCTAGAGATCGTTAACCTTTGCTATTATGGGACGGGTGCGGAGAGACCCCACATGGATGTTTAGATTGTTTGCTTGTTAGGGGTGGTCGCTTAGCTCATGTGGTCTTTACTAGTTGAGGGAGGGGCTGAGGTGGGGCCATAGCCACCATAGGAAAACCAGGCCCGAGGGATATCTGTACATTGGACACTCTTAGAGGCGGGCCCGTACAGATATAGAAAAGCTCCCGACCGAGTTCCGTGTTTTCTAGTGTAGCCCTGCCACGGAACTTGGGTGCACAAGTAGAGGTTATGTGCAGTAGAAACATCGAGTACGATTGATGATACGTACGTGGGAAAGTCTAGGTACAACCATGTCTTTTCTGGGTGGTGTATCATAGACTAGAGGGCATTATTCGATAATGGAACCAAACTCGATCGAATAGTTCAAGGATAGAAGTCAGTACGCTTACGTAGCACAGCGATATAGGTTCTATGCTCATGTAGCGTTGTACGTTACTATGGCAGAGGATGAGGGACTACGCATATTACTGTGGCGATACGGAGGAGACCGTGCAAGTGGGGTATCACGAGGTGTACCTCAGTTTGGGGGTAGCTACATATACACTATATTAGGTTAATCTACTGAGGGTAGATGGGTGTGATGTGTGTGTAAGCTTTGAGTGCTAATAACACGTATAACCTAATAAATAAGAAAGTGTAATTGAACGGTATATGTAGGATTATTCAAGAAGTGTAGTTTAAATTCATTCACACAGAACATATGTTCTGACCCCCTCCTCATAACATTCGCAGGTTAGACAGAGACTTATAGCTTTGGGAATACTCATTTAACAATATTGTGATTAAGGTAAAGCTGTGTTTTTAAAGATATTATATTTTACTCCTTCCCCTGTGAGGTGTTTTCCGAACTCTGACATATCTCTTTTCTCTATCTTTTTCTGCAGGATACCAGAGCAACCAACTCGGGTTTCGGTGGATTGGAATTTTTTGAAAAAAAATTGGTCCGTCGAACTCCGGGTTGTTACAGATCAGGGTTGATTTCGACTCCGTGTGAGCTAGCTATGAGGCAAAGAAGCTTTCCTGACACAACGCCAAACGAACATTTGAAAGGATTTAGCTTCATTCCAGATATTGAACATCTCCGTTAGATCTAAAACGTGATAGGTTAATCACTCAGACTCCACAAGATTATCATCTACATGGACTTCCATGAGTCTTCCACTATGGTTGTGGATCATACAATTCATTAAGCGTTGGTACGTTGCCTCGGCATCCTTCAGTCCGAATGGCAACTCCATATAACAGTACCGTGCAAGGTCCATAATAAAACATGTTTATTCATGATCAGGCACATGCATAAGAATCTGGTTGTAATCTGCGCACATGTCCATAAGAGGGAGACGTTCATGTCTACTCATTGAATCCACAAATTGGTCAATTCTGAGTGATGGGAAGCTTCCTTTTGGGCGGACTTTGCTCAAATCTGAAAAATCGATGTATGTGTGCCATTTTCCATTAGCATTCTAAATGAGGTCGAGATTTGATATCCAAGCGGGATATGTGGCATCTCATGTAAAACCATTGCCTCTCAGCTTTTTGACTTCTTCTTTCAAGGCAGATGCCCTCCCTAGACCGAGCATATGTCTTATTTTCGTGACAAGAGCACACTTCAGGTTTATACTCGACAAATGACTCATAGTTTATGGTAAAATCCCATGAATATTATCATACTCCAAGTGAACACATCCAGACTCGCCAGTAGAAAGCATGTCAGTTCCCTCGTTTGGAAGAGGTCTAAATGAGATCCAATTTCAAGACCTTAGTCAGGTCGGCGTCAACAATCGGAACATGTGCGGTTGCATCATTAGATGTCACCCTTCTGCATTTCGAATCACCAGCCTCTCTGGGATCTATTTCTTCGGGAAGATCATCGGGAAATTCCTTTTGTGATGCTCCCTTTATTCGTAATATTAACACCTCCTTCACACTCCATTTCATCTAGAGGGGAAGCATCATTGGGTTTCACGCCATATGTGTTGTGTAGCATATTCCATCCAGGTAAATAGTTGGCTTCTCTAATAACTTGGTCACCATAGACCATTCCCACTCCATCTTCAGTTGAATATTTAGCAATAGACACTAGGGTGCAATGCAAGCTCTGAATTATGTTAGAGTTGGTCGGTCAAGATCTTGGTCAGATAAGCTTAAATGTAATAGCATTGCTTGCGAGGCTTCAAGTTGATTCATATTTACTTTGATCTCTAACTCTCATCTCTTGACCAAGGTCATATGGTGGTTGGTGAGCAGTCAAGTTGCTATCATCCGAGCAAGGATCCATACGTCCAGTCCTGGCCCACGGTGGTTCAATTGGTACCTAACTCTGGGAACCAAAGTACATTAATCTAAACCTAAATCGATGGAAATCTATCTTCCTCGATGTGGTTGACAACAAATAGGCATTGCAAAGGTTAGCCAAGTTCTTCGGGAGGTGAATCGCATGACATATTTCATTCATCACATCATACAATTGAAGTATAGCTGTGGGATGTTGAGATCCTTAGCTGCTATAGGGTATCCCATTATTGAGAATCATGGTCATTGGGATCTTTTGAGTCATTTTCAGAATAGTGTCTGGATTGTTCTATGTCAATGTCATCAGGGATTCCATCTATTGGACAGGTTTAAGTCATGTAAACTAGTTGAATACTACTCGTTCAGGAACATCATCAATTGCATTGGTGAAATCTATACACCATCGGAGCTCTGGAAGAGGAGGTCGTTATGAGACAATCATTATCTCGTATACCATCATAGCTAGCATGTCGAATCTTTTCAATAGCTCTTCACATTGATTAACATCAGTAAATAGGTGTTATGGCTCTAGGAAGAATTCTAGTCGTTGCCAATTCTACTACTAATATCCTCAGAATGTCTACCGAATCCTGGTTGTTAAGCATTTGTGATAATTGTGGATCAAAATGTACTCCGACCCGAAGGTGAGTCGTGCTCCAAGCCGAAGGCGAGCCATCAAACGAGTCCGTTCGTGAATCATAACTTTTCTGGGTCGGGTCATGACCTCTGTTCACCATCACTTTTCTGGGTCGTAGTTCGCTCACTTGCTCCAGGGCGGGTCTTGGAGGTCACTCCGGGTCGGTTCGTGATGTATTGAGCCTCTCATAAATCAGATATATCTACGGATCGCCATTGTCTTCGAGGTCGTGGTTTGCAAGTCCATCCGGTTCGTGGTCCAGCTTGGCAATCGGGATCATGTGTTGCGGTTCGTCTTCAGGTTGGGTTGTGGGTGTGGCATCAGGGCGGTTCGAAGCAATGCCCCCTGTTCGGGTCTTGATAACATCATTGGGTCGTGTTGTCTAGTATGCTTCCATGAGCCGATTGGATATGTCTTCACGAGAAGGCAACGTTCCACGAGCTCTCATCACGAACCAATTCCATGGCCCTACATCACGAGCCTTGTTCACAAGCCCTTCGACCTGCTCCTGCGAACCATCTGTTCGCTCCTCATTCGCTCAGGAAGTTTGTGATTCCTTACTTCATTTAGGAGCCGTGAAGTTCTGATTTTACTGAAATCACTAAAATCTTCAGAAATGGTAGAAATGCGGACTGTTTTCTTTGGATTTTCAAATTGTCCTAACACCCAAATTGTCATATTTAGAGCATAGGATATGAAGAAATAACAAAAAATACGAGAAAAAGCAAGACAACAGGATTTTTATAGTGGTTTGGCATTAAAAGCCTATGTCCACTTCATATTTTTTCATTTCACGCATGGATTACAATTACAATGAATATTGACACTCAATCACTCAAATACAATGAGTGATTCTCTCCGAATTCATTGATTTTCATTGGAGAAGAAGGTGGTTATTTATGGAGGAATTCGGCCATGGCTGCCACGAATGAATGAAATGCCCAAAAATCCTTTGAAAATGTCCTTTGGAGGTGTATTTGTAGCTGTAGGAGAGCGCATATGGTGATCAGGCCGTGGTAGGACACATGGCACCTGATCCGGGATAGTAGGAGCGATCATAGCTTCGAGAATAGGTCACAATTGTGTGTGCATCATCGTTGTTCCCAGGCGGTTCGTGGTCTGCATTCCTCATGAGGGGGTAGGTCACGAACGGCCTTCACGAGTCAGGGGTCACGAGTGGACTTCTGTATCACGAGTGGGGGACCCTGATCATGAGTGGGATTTGCAACCCAACCTAATTGAGCTTGTGAATGCGTGAAGTCTCTTCCATCCAGCTGTGAATACTTAGGCTTTGTGTATCCTGGTCACAAAGCAGGCTAACAGAGAACACCACTTTTAAACGAGTTTATAAATGGTTTATGAAGTTTATAAATATTTTAAAAGTTAATCGAATGAATTTTATTTTAGATTTTTAATATAGCCTGAATAGGACTAGTCGTGCAACGATAGTTCACGAATTTTGACCATAAACTTCGAAAGACTATAACTAATGAAATTTAAATCTGATTCCCTCGAAATGAAAAACATTTATTTTCTGTTGATAATAAATTTCAAATGAAAGAAGGAATTTTAAATTTTAAGTTATGTTTAATACTATTTTTGAAAAGGTCGTTGTAAACGCAGTTCGGTGACGGTAATTGGAAACCGATCGAAACGGCTTTATAAAAATTATAGTATGGAAAAATTATGACAAATCATAATAAATGATTTTAAAGTGATTTGGGAAAGAAAGATGAAGTTTAGAACTATATTTTGATTTTTTTGTGCTTTCAACCTAACATACCGAATACGGTAAAATGATGTTTTTCAAATTTAAGTTAAGTGAAATAAAGTTTTCAAATCTAAGTTCATTAGATCTAATTGGAAATAATCTTCAGATATTTGATGTTAAATTCCACAGAATAGAACTTATACTATTTGAGGAATTTAAGAGGTAGTTATACCATTATTCCCTCATAGTATTTGCTAAATGCAGAAATTGAACTGAATATAAGTTTGTATAATTTCTATTTAAATCTTATTTTTAATATAAATTGGATTTTGGGTTTGTTGTGAATGGTGTCTTAAATAACATCATTCTTTAACCTAGCTAAGTTAAGTTATGATTGGAATTCAAGAGGATATTTGATATTGAATTCCATAGCTAAACGTATACTATTTGAGGAATTTGGAAGATAAATCCTTTTATCGTTATCTCACTTATGGTATTCATTGATTTTGGAAATTGGTATTGAATATAAGCAGATATGATTTCTATTTAAATCTTATATTCGATATCAATTAGATTTTGGGTTTGTCGTGAATGACAACTTAAATAATGTTATTCCTTAATCCAACTATGACTAAGATATGATTTGGAAAGTAATGACAAATCTTTTAATTAAGATTTAATGAATTTTTTCCTTAGTTAATTTTGAGAATAAATATTCATTAAGATTTAATGAACCTTTGTTAAAGATTTAAAGGAAAGAGTTTTATAAATTCCTAGCTTTAGAATTAATGAATAAAGGATTTTATGAAATGAACGGTTTTAATAAACCAATTAAAGTGGAAAGAGACTTGTCATATCCTTTATATTCCATATGATTTTGAATGACGATTATTATTCGGAAAGTCCAGGGTTGGATTTTTTTTTCGAAAACCATTTCGAATAATGATGCGACGAAATGGAGCAATTAAATTTGATGGTTGAAGACCGGGAGTCTTTACATCAAACGGACAGCTTGTTAATGCTCTGGGAAGGACTCCCCTTTTGAGCTTATAGTAACATTGGTACAGACGTACTTGGAGATTTTCCAGATTTGCTAGGATATCTCTCCTTTATTGGACTATGGCAGAAGCTATACTCTGGATCATATGATAGTATTTCGCTGAGAGTTTATGTATTTCCACTGTGTATTTTCTTGTGCATGTAGTTAGTATCATACTATGATATTTGTTGTACTAAGATATATTTTTGTACTATAATGTAATATTGTAATGTTATTAATGAAAAAGTCTTTTGTTTTTGTCTAATGTGTTGTATACCCAAAGGCGATGCAGATTCCGACATTTGAATCTCTAGCATTTGACTCTTGAGTTGCGTCGAGTGTCGAGTTTTGATGTCCAAAAACCTAGGTCATCACACTTAGAATATTTTTCTAAAGATCCCATGACAATTATACTTGAAGACAATCAGCAATTGACCTCAACCGAACCACAAAAATTCACAAATATAAGGTAATTTGAAATGCGGAAAATTTGAAACACTTATTAGCATTGTTAATAGTTATATGTCGACATATATGTTTTAAGTCAACATATAATGGTTTTTTAAATTTTCTACTTTCAAATGAAGAGTTATTTCCCTCCATCCCTTCACCAAAAGACACATCTCTTCAACCACTATTTGAAGGCTTCTAGAAACGAATTTTAATATCAATTTTTATCATTTTTTTCAACTCCTTCTACATACATTTGTACTACAAATTCATTGAATACTTTCCAATTATCCTTGCAAATCCACTCCCTTTCACTCAAGTTCTTCATTGATTTGCAAGCCACACAATATCAGAGAGTTGTAATTGAATTCATAAAATTCTCTTTCTGATTACATCCTATTTCCTCAAAGAATTCAAAGATATATTGTCACTGGAGGTCTACGGGATCATCATACCAAATCTACAAGAATCTGTATTAAAGATACGACTACTTGTCATTGTTTATTGCCGTTGATAAAGAGAAGATGTATCTTGTATCCCGTGAAATCAAGATTGTAAAGGTGTTCTTACCAATTGGTTAATCCGAACTAGAATAAAAATCCTGATGTTATTTACTTTATTGCATTTTATTTTATTACGTATTTCATTCTGTTTTCGATTTTAATAGATATAGAATTAAATTCATAAATACACTTCACCCATCTAGTGTCTGACTAGCCTCAAGATCTATTAACACTGTGTTACAGACACCCTAGTCCCCAAAAAAGGGTATTAGAGCATTCGTTTTCAAAAATTAATCAAATGGCTTTTGAAAATAATAAATGGCTAATGACACTAGTAACACACTTTCTAACACTTTTATAGAAGAGCAATCTACCACTAGACCTCCTCTATTTGATGGCAACAATTATGCTTATTGGGTTTGTAGGATGAAATTTTATTTATAGTCTAATGGTTTATATATTTGGAACATTAACCAAATAGAATACATAGAGCCTCAAACTGAATATTCAAAATGGACAATAGACTAAAAGATACAAGCACTCAATAATTCTAAGGCCATGAACATTTTATTTTGCTCTTTAGATAGAAATGAATTTAATTGAGTATCTATTTGTAATTCTTCATTTGTAATTTGGAGAACGCTTCAAGTCATGCATGAAGGCACCAGCAAAGTAAATAAATAAAGACATCTATGCCAACTCACTTGTTTCAACTCTTTCAAAGAAACCAAATGCATCTATTTCTGATATGTATTTTAGATTTAAAGATATAGTACATGCCTTAATATCATTAGGAAGGAAAATTACTGAAGAAGACTAAGTCAGAAAGATCTTGATTTCACATCCTAGTCGAAGAAGCTAATGATATTAGTACTATGGCAATAGAAGAATTAATTGGTAATCTAATGTCCTATGAAGTAAAATTGCAGGTTAGAAAAGAGAATCCGGGAAATGAAAAGAAATCATTGGCACTTAATGTTATGAATGACAATAATGAACCAGATGATGATATTGTTGATGACGATACTGTTGATGATGATATTGAGTTTATTACCATGAAGATCAAAGAATTATTAAAGTATTGGATGATGAATGTAATAACCCGGAAAATATGAACCAATTTAAAATTTTTAAATTTGGTGAATACCAAAGAATTTGAATAATAGAAATAGCATATTTCAATAAAATAGAGAATTGGGTATAGTATTGCAGTTTGAAATTTTGAATACAAACTTTTCTGATTGTACCGGGTGGAAAATATAACGGATTTTGGCGAAACTGAAAATATTTAAATCTGTTTATGAATACCTTTCTAACGAATCTGAAAAATCGAAGTTTCATTGCGGGAATCAAAAGTTATGGCCAAATGAATTTTCAGAAAGATCGCTGTATAGCATATATAGCCCTTGAAAATTGATATTTTGCATACGACCTCGGAATTCGACGAAACCACTTTTGTTGGGTCCGAGATGTCAAATTATTGCTAAGTTTCAAATTTCATAGATTTTGAAGCTAGTATGTGAGAGGGGCAAAAGAAAATGTGATTGGTCAATTTTTGTTAAAATGGGTCGACCTAAAAATGGCCGTTTTTCAAACGAGCTCAGAATTCGACGAAACTGGTTTTGTTAGGACCGTATCGTCAAAACAAAGCTAGATTTATTTTTCTGGAATTTTTCGATTCAGTTTGTGGCCCTGGCAAATTGAAATGTACGTTCAAATTAAATATTGAATGTTTTATATTTTAATTTGAAAAATAACTGACTGTAACAGTCGAATTGGCCAACGAAACATATCCCATTGTGTCCGGAATGGGGGTATTTAGCTAGGGGCGACAGTCGTTGGGTTTGATTTCGAGTCCGTTTGTGAAAACACTATTTAAAATTTCCTATATAGCTTCGACCAATAGGAATTTTCCTTTATAAAAAAAAATAAAAATCTAAAAAAAAACCCTAGCCTCCTTTCTGCTCTGGACGATCCACGTTGCGCCGACCTTTCCTCCCTTTTTCCAGCCGCCACCGCCACCTAAAGCCGCCGCCACCAGTCGACTCGCCTTCGCCTCCTCTCCACATCCGACCAAATGCCGCCCCCCACCTTCGCCGGAATCGCCTGAACGACGTCGAGGAAGTCGTCGACTTCCCAGCGCCGCGCCGCCTTCATCCGACCACCAAAGGGAACCGCACCACCACCGACAGGAAGCTGATTCGTGGCCCTTCTACGTGGCACTACCTGATCAATGCATAGATCGACGGATTTCACGGATTTTGCTGACCTAGTTTCGAATCAAAAATAAAGGTACGACCTTTATTATTCAGAAATGAAAATAACACTATAAAGCGTTGCAAAACTTTGAAAAATAATATCTTTTTCGTTCGTTAACGAAATTCGATGAAACAGGAGACACCGTGACCGCAAGGAGGCTCTCTACATTCTAGAAGAAGCCGCGGATTTTTCTGATCTTCCTACGATTTTTAGCACTGCAATAACCAATGTGAGGAATCTAAACTAATTGTGTGAATGAAATCGCATTGTATAAATTATATAAGCGAACTGTAAATTATATACGCATTGTATACCTCATGTACATGTGTTGTATAAGTTATATTAGCGATGTATAAATTATACAAGCGTTGAATGAAACATATATGCTTTGAATTGTGATGAAATGCAAGTGAATTATAATATAATATATATATATATATATACTCCCCTCGTCCACAGACCATGGACGATATTTATTGCTTGTGATTGACGTGATATTGTATGGAATGATGAATGGTTGAAAATAATTGTTTGTGGTTGATATTGTGGTTGAAAAATACCTTTGTGGTTGAAAATACCCTCTTGTGGTTGAAACAAATTAGAATAGGATTGTGGAAATAAAAATAAAACATGCTGCCTGCGTGCGAACTAGATGCATGATCCCCATTGTCAAAAACCGCGAGGTTTTAAGGTAGAGCGAGGAGCCGTACTAGGGACGGTCCCGGTTTTAACTACCCTGCCGTTATGCTGCCGAAATTTTCTGAAATATTCATATGTTAGGATAATTTTCATTCGTTGAAATAAATTACACATGTTGAAGTGAATATTCATGTGTTGAGTTGCAATTCGTTCGTCGATTTGAAATTCATGTGTTGAATATTATTTGAATTTAAACAAATAGCTTTAGCGATAAAAATCACATTTTTATATATATATACAAACTATAGCGAATATTCATGTGTTGAGTTGCAATTCATTCGTTGAGTTGAAATTCATGTGTTGAATATTATTTGAATTTAAACAAATAGCTTTAGCGACAAAAATCACATTTTTATATATGTACGAACTATATAGAATATTCATGTATTGAGTTGCAATTCGTTCGTCGATTTGAAATTCATGTGTTGAATATTATCGTATTTTAAAATAAAATGAATCGACAATAAAAACTACATTTTTATTGTGAATATGAAGTGTTAAAAACATTCACGTGTTGAATAAATATTTTTGACGATAAAAATATTTCTTTTATCATGTATATGCTTTGATAAAAATACACACGTGTTGAAATAAATAATAGTTTGCTAGAAATATTATTATTAGCTTTGTTCTGCATATACATACATGTGTTGAACAGGAAAAATGGATTAGTTATAGAGTAAAGAAATTATTTGCGTGCCCGACAAATAGGTAAGCCTTGATGAGTTGGCTGCGCAATTTTATTTTTATATCAACTCCTGTGAATGCCATTGGATGCGGAGTGCTGGTTATTCTGTATGAAATAATAAACGTCGCCATAGGATAGTAACAATTAATTTTGAACTACACTACATGGCATACTTCATCATATTCCACATAAGCAATTGGAGCTTGTGTGACGAGGTGGAAGATTTACCATACGAGCGAGAGGCTTGTTTGGCAATGATTTTATACTACAGGTTGAACTGATGACTGATATGGACTATATAAAATATAACGATAAATCGCCAGATTAATAAAAAAACCCCACACGGGTCTGGAGTTGACAATAATCACGTCGCTCTAGTTATTAGATACGGCACATGGACTATTTATTTCCACACGGAAACGGGGTGACGAGAATTTATTCTCTGGAGTGATTATCTGTACATACTCCCCCGTAAACACCAGAATATATCACTATAAATATGTGGATGCTTTTTAGGATTTATTGGGTACCTAATACGGCCCAATAAATTTCCAAACCCCTCCCCATACAAAGGAGGTTATGGCGAAATTTTTCGAAATATTAAGGCGTTAGTGAAATATTTGAAGTGAAAACGAAGTGGAAAATATAGAATGAACTATAGTTGGAATCATAGAATGAACTATATATATATAAATATAATTAAAAGGAATCGAAGTCGTGCAGTTCGTGTTTCAGAATCGTAATTTGAAACGATTAGTGCGAGAAATCCGACCATCGGATTTTCCCGAAACCGCAACCGTTGGGTTCGCCTTGAAAATATCTTCCCAACGGCACCAACCTTGTAAAAATCCAACGGTTGGATTGTCCGGAATGTTTAATTCAAATCTGAAGAAAAACAGCGCCAGAATCGTTTATATTTATATATAAATATAAATATAATTAAATTAAATCGAATAACGACGCTGCAGTTCGAATTTTGAAACCGTAACTTCAAACGACTAGTGTGGAAGATCCGACCGTCGGATTTTCTCGAAACTTGAACCGTTGGGTTCGCTTTGGGAATACCTTCCCACTGATATAGACTTCGTAGAAATCCAACGGTTAGATTTCCCGATATGTGTAAAACAAATTAGGGGAAAAACAGCGCCAGTGCCACGGCACGACCTGAAACGTCGTTTAATTAAATATGGCCATTTTTAAATAAATAAAAATGGCGAAAAATCGTTATAAAATATTATAAGCAACATAGATTGCAAATAGACCAATTGGGCTTGAATTGTTTGATATTTGATGGTTGTATGTGCTTGACATGAAAATAACACTAAAGAACTGAAAGATGGATGTCGAATAATATAACCATGGAAAGAATCGATTTAAATTCTAATGACGTGAATTGTTTGAAAAGGCCGAGCTAACCCTCATTTCAAATAATTTATCGAGCGATTCGAATTGGAAAATGCAAAGACGATTCAAGACCGACGATCTTCGTATCGGTTGGATGGGCGCTGCTGAGGTTCCTGACCGGAGTAGCTACCGGAAAGGGACGGAAGTAGTAGTCGTTTGAACGTATGTGTTGATTGTACGGATATACGAGGAATTTGACGCCTCTGGTTTCGTTCAAACCCAGAACGGACTTGTAAATGGACTGTGTGTCTGACATTGGATTTTGTTCTATACTGATTGATCTCTGTTAAATATATATCTGTTTGGCAGCGGAGAATTTATTCTTTTGCTTAACGCCCTTCTCTGAGACATACGAGCTCAAAGGTTATATATCGATGGAAATCAATCGTATGGAGTGGACTGCCTATGTGGCATGCCAAGATGCTGTGATCAAAGCTTCTGTTGCAAAGCAAAGTCTTGTGGAAGGTGATCAAAGCACGGTCTATGTGGCCTGGCTTTGTGTATAGCGTGGATTCGCGAGCCTCACACCCTGGTATGAGTTAAAAACGGGAGACGGACTGTAGGGAGAGCACGACGTTTCTTTCTAGCTATGGTGGTGTCAATGACTTACCAGTCCCGACATATATATCTATTTTTCACCTATGTGGTTGTTGGAATGCGAGGCGCCTCGATTATAGGTCTGTAAGGACCGGGAAACGTGTGTTCAGGAATAACTAATCCTCAAACGTAAGAGAGGACCGGCCCTGAAGATCCAGGGGTTACCAGAGTGTGTAGTCCCGAGGCATTTGCTAGAACGTCTCGAAGCGGAGAGGAGCTTGCCCCTTGCCTCGACTCATGACGGAAATCCAATTTCCAATACGAAACAACGGACTCGATTGTAGAACTAGTATGGCGACATAGTAGATGGTAGCTATGCCGCCTATGATTGATATTTATGATGCTATTCGCTTTTGAAACATATATGCACTAGTAATAATATCAATTGATTTTGCTTTATACGTATCAAGCATATTTGGCCATTATAAGGTAAAACTCTATCCTCCGGCTTGCGTTGTATTGTATGATGGGACCTGAGTCTTATAATGGTTTCATTCATTTTAAAAGCATTGCGTTGTTTTAAAAGAATTTACTTTGTTTTAAATGCACTAGAAATCACTGGAGTAAACCTGTTCCGCGAAAGTGGCGTGGTCCTATGATTTGCTTATTACTGTTGTTTAACTGTTAAATAGATTCCTCATACCAGTCCCCATGACTGACTCGTTGTTTGTTTCACTTTACAAAAGCGGGTGCCCTTACTTTCACACGGGCAGCCTAGTTCACAGGTGACAGGTTGTTTTTGGCTTTGCACTGTTGCATAGAGTGCATTTTGGCTCATGGCGAGGCTGACTTCACAGAGACGACTTTGACATTTTCCGCCATTATTGTACTTATATTATGATTCCGCCACGGCGATGCAGACTGATTTACTTTCAGTACTTCTTATTGTATGTATATGTACCGCCTTCGGCGATGTAGACTGATACCCTTATTATGTCCCACTGCATGTATGTATTCCGCCTCTGGCGATGATGACTGATCACTTCCCTTTTATTTACTAAGTTATATCCTACGCTATGCTATTCTGATGTTATTACATGTTGTGATTCCGCTGTCATATCCATGTAAAATTATTCTATTTATTGTTTTCGCTATTATCTGTACTCTGCTATGATGATTAATGTGTTATATTCCAATGATTATCCTTAATACCGCACCTCGGATTTTGGGATCGTCACAATGAAAAACTTCAAAAAACTAATAACAATAATTCCAAAAATGGAAATGTTGTTAAATGTTCTGGATGTGATAAACCTGGTCATTTGAAAAGAGATAATCCCAACTTGAAGAAACCAAAGCACATTTCAAATACTTCCAATAAGGAGATGAAACAGGCATTCAATGCAACATGGGATGATTCAAATGCATCATCAAGCGATAGTGATTCAGAAGATGCCAACATGTGCTTCATGGCAATGCATGACCATGTATGGAATTTTAGTAAAGGTATTACTAATGTTTTTAATGATATTCATCAGGGATATAAAATACTTAGGAAAGGGTACAACGATAGTTAGGTAGAAATAAATATATTAAAAATATCTAATGAAAGGTTAACTAAAGAAAAACAATGTCTAGAAGATGAAATTGAAAAACTTAATCGGTGTGATGATAAAAAGGATTTAACATTTGGAAGTTTTATAAAACTTAAAAGTGAAAACGAGTCATTAAAATTAAAAAATCTTTGAATGAAGTCATAGATTACCGATCCTAATGACAAAATAATATCTCTAGACAATGTTATTCTTAATAATAGTAAGGATTTTGATAAAATGAAAATTGATATCGATAAATTTAACAAATGGAAGGATAATCTAGAAAAATTATCATCTGCGTCTAAAAACACTAAGAATAAACATGGACTTGGATATACCCTGTAACAATCCAGAAAATCAGAACCAATTTAAAAATTTTATTTTAGCTATTTTAATGAATTTTGAATATTGAAAATGATTTATTTTAAATAATAACGACTTAAAATTTATTTAAATCAAAGTTAGAACGAATAAATTTATTTTAATTATATAACGAGGCTGAAATGGCGCGGTAGTTTGAAAATTCGATTTCAAATTTCAAATAAATGTATAGGATTCAAAACAAACCGGATTTCAGTAAAACTAGAAATATTTGAATCTGTTTTAAAATAACTTTCCAACGAATGTGAAAATCCAGATTTCATAACGAGAATAAAAAGTTATGTCCAGTTGAAAATTTAGAATAGTCGCTATGGAATTTTATGTAATATATAGCCCTTAAAAATAGCCATTTTGCAAACGACCTCCGTTTTTGACGAGACCACTTTTGTTGGATCCAGAATGTCAAATTATTGCTGGATTCCAATTTTCATAATTGTCGGAATTAATATGGAATCATGGTGAAATTAAATGTGTTTGGTAATTTAAAATATAATTTAATCGACCAGTTAAAATTACTATTTTTCAAACGGTTTCCAAATTCGATGAAATTAGTTTTGTTGAAACCGTATGTGAAAAATATAGAGAGAATTCCAAATTTCGTAATTTTTAGAGCTAGTATGGGGCTGTATACAATAAATTGCGAATCGATCAGTCATTTAAGACAGAAACAGAGCATTCTGAGAAAACGGACTCGAAATTCAACGAAACAAGTTTTGTTGGGACCATATCGTCAAGACATAGCAGCATGTCAATTTTCATCGCCAACGGAGTTCGTGTGTGACCGTGGCATCAATAAACGTCGAACGAAGAGAGCACTAACTAGAGAAATAAAATAAACATAAACCACCACTATATAACATCTTTTCTCTCTACAAACCCTCACTTCTCTTCTCCCTCCAAAAATTGGCAGCAGACCCTCTCACTTCCTCTTTTCTGAAATTTTGCAAAAAAGCCCCTGAAACTAAATAATTTATACCTCCCAAACCGTAAAGAGTTAGGCCACGAAATTTTGTGAGATTGTAGAGCATGATGACTACTAGCGACCGTAAAAATTTAGTAGTGATCGGACTGGTGGTTTGGTCGGAATTGAGCTCGAAGTGCAGCAAGTCGGTTTTCGTATTTTGGTTGCTGCGGGCCCCACATAGAGAATTAGGTCGATCGGTTTGGAGGGATGGTGGAGTGGAAGCATACGACGGTTTTGGCGGTGGTGGCATGGTTCCATGTAATCGGAGTTGGCCGGAATGTCAAATTATTGGAGGGGTGCAGAAAATGGGATAGTCGCAAAGATAAGCAATTTCCCATGGATCTGTGCATTTTCAGGCAAAGAGACCAAAGGGAAAATTGTCCAGTAGGTCGAGACCAAGCTACTGGTAAAATTTGGGGGCATTTAGAGCACTGAGGCAGCCCCAGCGCTAAGATGAACGGAAACAGCAGTTTTTCGTTCAACTGCAGATCGTGGGGCCCACGTGGCCAACTGGAGGGGGAGACCAACATGCCTGGAAAGAGGGAAAGAAGCCGGAGAGAATGGCGTTATTTCGTGCAATTCCGACTTACGGTTTGGCCGTGGCGAGCATTTTAAGCTGAGGGTGTCGTTTGGAGAAGAAGGTGAATAGTGATCTTATTATTTAAATAATATTCCATGTTCATATATTAATATCTTTTTGCCACGAACTCCAAATCGCATGAAACAGGATCCGTTGCGACTATGGAATCGAGAGCTTCACAACAAAACTGACTGGGTCCAAATTGGAGCTTGTTTGAATTTGGAGCAAATTAAAATCCAAATGGTACCAAAGCCGTCAATTAAAGACTGACGGAGTGGAAACCAAAGGTGAGAACTCCTTTTCACTCTAGTTATTTTTCAGTTAAATATATACTAGGATGCAGACGGGGCTTAGCTGACACTATTTATTGTACAAACCAAAATTGTCCGTTTGAATTGTGATTGAGATTGTTATTGACTGATATTGTTGTATGTATAAAAATTATTTATATATGAATATATTTAAAAATTATAATGAAAAGAAAATGAAATAAATATTCATTTACAAATCAGACGGTTTGTTTATGTACACCCATTTATCTGATATTGATTGGGATGATAAATTTCACACATCGCCCAACTGCACAAATAATAACCAGTATTTGTTGTTTGAAAACCCCAAACGGGCACTGGGATGATATTGGACATACACTGATCCCAATATTTAGTTGTATGTCAATTGATGGGTTGATAGGTTGTGATGAGAGTTAATTATTTATTTTTAACGCTTATACAGTTGTAATTGCACTCTTGAGACGACCCGAAATCCCGTTCAGACGGAAACAAGGGTTCTCTTTGGAATATAACACAGAAACAGAAAATAGCAGAACAACATTAAATAAATACACCAGATAATGAACAATAGAATATACTGGATAAAAGTAATCATCAGAGTTACACAGTATACAGGATCTTACTTAGTACAAATACAGTTCAGCTATACATAAATGTCTACAGCGGAAAACAAACAAAATATGTACAATAGGAGCTGAACAGCATAAAAAGAGATAAATGATAGAATCAATCTTCAGCTCCAGCTATCCAGAAAGAACCAGCTAAACCTGAATACAAGGCTGCCCATGTAGAAAAAGGGGCACCCGAGTTTGAAAGTGAAACAAACTACGAGTCAGTCATGGGACTGGTATGAGAAGTCTACTCAACACATATATAATATGGCAAATCACAGGACCACGCCACTTTCATGGAACGGGTTTACTCCATTGGATTTCCAGTGCTTTAAAACAAATCTTTCTTTTAAAACAACGCAATGCATTTTATAAAAATGAAGCCATTATAAGACTCAGTTCCCATCACACAATGCAACGCAAACCGGAGGATAGAGTTTTTACCTTATAACGGCCAAAATATGCTTGATACGAATAAAACAAAGGCATTTGATATTATTGCTAGTGTTTATATGTTTTGAAAGCAATTTCAAATCATAACTATCAATCATAGACGGCATTAATGCCCCATACCACTATGTCGCCATATATAGGTATACAATCAAAAACCGCACAGTCACGTAATTGGAAATTGGATTTCCGTCATGAACCAAGGCAAAAGATAGTCCTTACCGAATTCGAGACTGCCTAGCCCGAGTCTCAGGATCAGAGCTCGAGTGACCCTTGGATCGTCAGGGCCGGTCCACCGATGTGGATTAAAATTCCTGAACAGTGCGTTTCCCCGCCCTTTGGGGCGTAAACGAGCCAACGAATGACTCCATCGGACCCGGATCGTCCGATCAAACCGAGGCGCCTCGCAACAGCAACAACCACTTAGGTGAAAAGTATATAAATGTCAGGGCTGGTAGGTCACTGACACCACCCTAGCTAGGAAGAAACGCATGTCCTCCCTGAGGTCCTTCCTCCCGTTTCTGGTTCATACCGGGGTGTGAGGCTCGCGAATTTACGTTATACACAAAGCTACGCCACACAGGCGGTGCTTTGATCATCACCACAAGACTTTGCTTTTCAACAGAAGCCCTGATCACTGCATCTTAGCATGCCACACAGGCAATTCATGCCATGCGACTAATGTCCATCGATATACAACCTCTGAGCTCGTGCGTTTCAGAGAAGGGCGTTAAGCAAAAGAATAAATTCTCCGCCGCCAAACAGATGTATATTTAATAGAGATCAATCAACACAGAATAAAATCCAATGTCAGACACACAGTCCATTTACAAGTCCGTTCTGGGTCTGAACGAAACCGGAGGCACTAAATACCTCGCAAACCCTTCGATCACCACGTACGTCTGGACGATCACCACTCATTATCCATATTTCGGGATGCCTCCCAATCAGGACCTCGGTTACCATCCAAACGAGGTGAAGATCTCCGGTCTTCGACCATCGTCTTCATCTTCGAATTTCAATCGTCGGTCAATTATTCGAAATGAGAATTAACTCGGCCTTTTTAAATAATTCACGTATATTTAGAATTTCAAATCAATTTATTTCAATGGTTAAATTATTCGACAACACCAGTATTGTTCTTTAATATAATTTTCATACCAAACACATTCAACCATCAAATACAATATAAATCGAGCAAATTCAGTTTATTTCCACTCCATATTGTTTATGGTACTTTATAGTGATTTATCGCTATTTTTATTTATTTTAAAACAGCCAATTTACTCAAAACGACGCTTCGGGCCATAGCGCGGCCGTGGCGCTGTTTTTCTTCAGATTTGATTTACACATATCTGAAAATCTAACCGTTGGATCTTCATAAAATTTACATCATTAGAAAGGTCTTTTCAAAACGAATCCAACGGTTCCAGTTTCGGGAAATCCGACGGTCGGATCTCCCGGTACAATCGTTTGAAGTTTCTATTTCAAAATATGAACTGCAGCGTCGTTGTTCGATTAAATATAATTATATATATATATATATATATAATCGTTTCTGGCGCTGTTTTTCTTCATATTTGAATTAAACATTCCAGACAATCCAACCGTTGGATTTTTACAAGGTTGGTGCCGTTGGGAAGATATTTCCAAGGCGAACCCGACGGTTGAGGTTTCGGGAAAATCCAATGGTCGGATTTCCCGCACTAGTCGTTTGAAATCACGGTTTCAAAATACGAACTGCACGGCCTCGTTTCGTTTTAATTTTATTTATATTTATATATTTATATAAATATAGTTCATTCAATGATTTCAATATCGTTTTCACTTCAAATATTTCACTAACGCCTTAAAATTTTAGAAAATTTCGCCATAACCTCCCCTGCACCGGGAGCATCGGGAAATCTCAAATAGCTTCCCCGGTCCTTCTAATCTCAAAAAGAAAAAGAAAAAGCCAAGCGGCTAGCCAACAGGCTCATAAAATCATCACCCAAACAAAACAGTAAATGTGTACCTATTTGTCGGGCACAAAATTTTATTCCTCTTCTCTAGCCACTTTGCTATAACCTGTTCAATAAATATGCATGTACATATATACAGTTCTTATCTTTTATCATTTTCTATCCAACTTCATATTTGATTTCTATTTGGTTTAAAAACACCATTCATTCTAATGTTACATACATAGGCAAAAATCATATCATTAGCTAATTAATGAATATTTCAACTCATATATGTTTATTTGAACGAGTGGCTATTTTTAACGCTTCACATTTCAACGATTCATGTATATAATAAAAATGAGATTTTTATTGTAAAACAATTCATTTCAAAACACTATTATTTTATATAGTTTATATCGGTGATAAAAATAGGATTTTTCTTATAAAACAATTTCTTTCAAAACGAGATTATTTTACACAGTTCATATAGTCGATAAAAGGTGATTTTTATTATCAAACAATTTGTTTCAAAATATGAATACCATTCAACACATGAATTTCTAATCAACGAATGAATATCGATTCAACACATGAAGGTTTTCTATAGTCTCTATATATAGATAAAATGTGATTTTTATATTTAAAACGCGAATACCATTCAACACATGAATTTCTAATCAACGAATGAATATCGATTCAACACATGAAGGTTTTCTATTCACTGAATAAATATAGTTTTAGCAAATGAAAATAATTCAAACACATGAATATTATTCAAAATTTCGGCAGCATAACGGCAGGGTAGTTAAAACCGGGACCGTCCCAGGTACGGCTCCTCGCTCTACCTTAAAACCTCGCGGTTTTTGACAATGGGGATCATGCATCTAGTTCGCACGCAGGCGGCATGTATATATTTATTTCATTTCCACAAACTAATCCTATGTGGTTTCAACCAAATATTTCACAACCACAAACGGGTATTTTTCAACCACAATCAATCAATATCAACCACAAACAATCCCAAACAATCATTCGCTATCAATCAATTTTCACAACAATTTCAACCAATAAATATCGTCCATGGTTTGTGGACGAGGGGCGTATATATATATATATATATTTATATATATCAATTCACTTTTATTTCACCACATATATAATTTTTACAACGCATATATAACTTATACATCGAACGTACAACTTATACAACGCTTATACAAGAGGTGTACAACGCTAATATAACTCATACATCGACGGTATAATTTATACATCGTCGTTTTCCATATTGTTTATAAATTAGAAATCTCACATTGGGTTCCACTCCACCAAAAATAGCAGAAGGCTCAGAAAAATATGCGGTCTCTTCTAAAATGTAGAAGGCATCCACACGGTCATGATGTTTCCTGTTTCATCGAATTTCATTAACGAATGATAAAGATATGATTTTTCAAAGTTTGCAACACTTTAGAACTGTTAAAATCAGTTTAAAATAAAAACTGACGTTATACCTCAGTTTCGTTCAAATCTAGGTTTTAGATTTTCGCAAATTCCGTAGCTCGATGTCCAGATCAGGTTGCACTACGTCGTAGGGGGTGGAAAGGGCTTTCCGGCGCTGGGACCCGTCTTCAGTTCGACGGCGTCAGGAACCCACGGCGGCGGTTGCAAACGGCGAACTTCGTGGCTTTGATTCGAGCGATATACTCAATGAAAAAAATCAAACTTGGTATGGATTGGAAGGTCTCGACACGCTCTACAAAATTCCCAACAGGATGGAGGTCTAATTTTGAGCTGATTGAGAGGAATCGAGGAGAGAAGGTCTGGGGTAATTTCCGTCGTTCGTCGGCGAAGGGAATCGGGGAGAGAGAAAAGCTTTCGACCAATGATTTTTTTTTTATTTATATATTTTTAAATTTCGAAAATACCCCTTTCACTCATGAATCCCAATTCAAACCCAACGACTGTCGTCCCTAGCGTTTTACCCCCATTCCGAACACAATGGGATATGTTTCGAAGGCCCATTCGAATGTTTCAGTCAGTTTCCATTCAAATCAAAATATAAAATATTTAATATTTAATTTGAACGTGTATTTCAAATTGCCAGGGCCACAAATTGATTCGAAAAATTCCAGAAAAATAAATCTAGCTATGATTTGACGATACGGTCCCAACAAAACTAGTTTCGTCAAATTCTGAGACCGTTTGCAAAAAGGCCCATTTTTGGTCGATCCAATTTAACTATAATTGACCAAAACACATTTTCCTTTGCCACGCTCACATACTAGCTTCAAAAATTATGAAATTTGAAACCTAGCAATAACTTCTCATCCCGGATCCAACAAAAGTGGTTTCGTCGAATTCCGAGGTCGTATGCAAAATGGCCAATTTCACGGGCTATATAAATTCCATAGCGACCATTCTGAAAATTAATTCGGCCATAACTTTTGCTTTCCGCTATGAAAATTCGATTTTTCAGATTCGTTAGAAAGGTATTCACTAACAGATTTAAATATTTTTGGTTTCACTAAAATCCGGATCGTTTTGCACCCGGTACAGTTCGACAAAGTTTGAAATCCAATTTTTGAAACTACAGCGCCATTTCAGGCCTTGTTTATAATTATAATTAATTATATTCGTTTTCAATTGTCGATTCAAACTCAGTTTTCATTGCCATTATTTAAAATACTTATTTTAAATATTTAAAATCCATTATTTTAGCCAATTTAAAAATTTTAAATTGGTTCAGATTTTCTGGGTCGTTACAATCTCCCCCACTTAAAACTTTTCGTCCCCGAAAAGGAACAAAGTCGAAAGTGGTTTGATAAATCTACGATCACCCAACCCAACCAACAATCAAATCGTTTTAACTTCTCAAAAATATACCGATCCACTTCTATACTCTTTTAAAATCATTCAGACTATAGAATTTAAAAGTTCACATCCATGGAAAGAAAATAACAGCAGAGTATAGAATTAAATGGTAATGCAAAGTAGGGTACCTTGCACCGGAGTCAATCAGAGATATCTACTCGGCATCTAGGATAGGCTTTCTGAATGCTCTCCTCAGTTTCCCAAGTACAATCTCGCGGATCTCCACTCCATTGCACTTTGACTAAGTGAACCTTCTTGTTCCTCAGCTCTTTGGTTTCTTTGCCGATAATCTTTAGCGGCTCTCTTCTCACAGCTAATTCTGGAGTAATTTCAATATCCTGTTGAGCTGCTTCTTCCACGATCAAGTCTGGATCATGAACGTGCTTTCGAAGTTGAGATATATGAAATACATCATGAACTCCAGGCAACCAGTCGGGTAGTTTGACCCTATAAGCGAGAGTTCCGATCCGTTCCAGAATAGGAAACGGACTAATGAATTTGGGCGCTAACTTCCCAGTTTTACCGAACCGGATTACTCCTCTCATCGGCGATACTTTCAAATATACGTAGTCGCCAACTTCAAAGGATATATCTCTTCTTCTTCTATCGGCATAGCTCTTTTGTCAGCTTTGAGCGGCGAGTAATCGCTTCTTAATAAAATCGACTTTGTCGGCAGCTTCTCAGATCATATCAGGACCCAACACAAGTCTATTACCTGGTTCGACCCAACAAGCAGGAGATCGGCACGGTCTACCATACAATGCTTCGAATGGCGACATTGTCAGACTCGCCTGGTAGCTGTTGTTATAAGAGAATTCAGCCAAATGCTGATTGTCTTCCCAAGATCCACCGAAATCTATAACACAAGCCCGCAATAGATCTTCCAAAATACGATTCACCCTCTTAGTCTGATCGTCTGTCTGAGGATGATAAGCGGTGCTTAAGTTCAACTTCGTTCCCAGCTCTCCCAAAATTTGCTAGTGAATATTGTATCTCTATCACTGACTATACTGAGCGGCACTCCATGTAGTCTAACTATTTCCCTGAAGTATATCTGCGCCAGACTCTGAGCAGTTCTGTTTGATCTGACAGGTATGAAATGGGCGGTCTTCGTGAAACGATCTACGATCACCCAAATACTGTCATTTCCTTTTCTGGTTCTGGGCAAACCAACGATGAAATCCATAGAAATATGTTCCCACTTCCAGCCTGGAACATCTAGCGGTTGCAATAATCCAGCTAGTTTCTGTTGGTCGCTCTTGACTAGTTGGCAAGTAGGGCATCGGCTAACATATATCGAAACGTCTCTTTTCATAGCCTTCCACCAGAATGTTCGTTTGAGATCGTTATATATTTTGGCTACACCAGGATGGATACTTAGCTTGGACTTGTGACACTCGTCTAACACTTCCCTTTTTAACTCTGGGATGTCGGGAACACAAATCCTTCCTTTCAATCTCAGGGTCTCGTCGTTATCTATTTGAAAACCCGAGGGTTCGCCTTTCTGAATCCTTTTAATCATATCCTTAATAAAGTTATCCTCCTTCTGAAGAATAAATATTTTGTCAATCAAGGAAGTCGTGATAATAAAGCTGGCGATCATTACATTCTTTCTGCTCAGCGCATCTGCCACGACATTGGCTTTCCCGGGAGTATATATAATTTCAAAGTCATATGCTGCAAGAAACTCCAGCCAACGTTGCTGCCTCAGATTCAGGTCTTTTTGAGTGAACAGATACTTTAACGACTGGTGATCCGTAAACAGTTCAAATCTCTCACCCAGAAGATAGTGTCTCCAGATTTTCAAAGCGAACACGATGGCCAATAACTCAAGATCATGAGTTACGTAGTTCTTTTCGTGCGGCTTCAGTTGACGGCTAGCATAAGCAATCACTTGACCCCTTTGCATTAACACTGCGCCGAGGCCTTCTCTAGAAGCATCAGTCCAGACTTTTAAATCTTGGTTGCCATCGATGATGGTTAACACTGGAGCAGTTGTCAACCTTAACTTTAGCTCCTCAAAAGCCTCCTCACTTTCTGGAGTCCACTTGAATTTAGAATGCTTCTTTGTAAGCTTCGTTAAATGACTAGATATCTTCGAAAAGTTTTTAACAAACTTTCGGTAATAGCTAGCCAATCCGAGAAAACTGCGGACTTCAGTGGGGGTACTGGGCTGTTTCCAGTTCTGAATAGCTGTGATTTTGCTTGGATCCACAGCAATTCCTTCTTTCGATACGACGTGGCCTAGAAATTTTACTTCATCTTGCCAGAAGATACATTTGGAAAACTTGGCTTTTAATACATTCCGTCTCAGAATTTCTAGAACCTGTTCCAGATGCTTTTCATGTTCGGCCTTTGATTTAGAGAAGATTAGAATATCATCAATAAAAACCAGAACAAATTTATTCAAAACTCCTCTGAACACTCTATTCATTAGATTGACGAAGTAAGCTGGAGCGTTACATAAGCCGAACGGCATTACTAACCACTCGTAGAATAAGTCGAGACCTCTGAATGCTGTCATTGGAACACACTCTTCGGCAATTCGAAGTTGATGGAAGCCTGTAGCTAGGTCCATTCGTGAAAATACTTGTGCTCCATTTAATCGATCCAACAAATCATCAATCCGCGGCAATGGATTTTTGTTCTTAATGGTCTGCTTGTTCAAATCACAATAATCCACACATAGCCGTAGAGTACCGTCAGATTTTGGGACAAACACCACTGCTGCACCCCAATCAGAGAAACTAGGCCTAATCAGACCTTTCCATACTAGTTGCCGTGTTTGATTGTCTAATTCCTCCTTCTCTTTCAAGGACATTCTTCGAATAGCATGAACTACCGGCCTTGCATTGGGAATCAAAGCAATCTTGAAATCTATTTCTCTCTGCGGAGGCAAACGGACAACTTCTTCGAACACATCCGCATAGTTCTTGACGACAGGAATATCTTTCACTAGGTCAGGAATATTCTCTATGATTTCAGGGACATTTTCTATTTGAGCTGGAGAAACATTCAAAGCTGCCCAGAAGTCCTTTCTATTAACATTCTGACCTTCACAGGGAATGGTTATATAATCACCTGATTTAATCTTCGCCTTTACGACTCTGTCGGCGCATTTAACTTCAGCCTCATATTTGGTCAACCAGTCTAACCCCAAGATAAGATCAAACTCTTTAAAATTCATGACGACTACGACGGTAGGAAACCGATAACGAGAAAAGGAAACCGGCACTCCACAAACCCAACTGAGATCGATGGAACCCCCAACCGGATTCTGGACAGTCATTGGTTCTTTGAGCTTCTTCAAATTCAAATCTAATTTCTTGACTGCACTCTTTGCAATAAAGCTTCGTGACGCGCCTGTGTCAAACAGTACTTTAACTGGAATGTTTTTGACATTGAGCGTGCCTTCTAAAACATCAGACCTTTCCTGAGCAGACGAGGATGCAGGTACTTCTACCACCTCATTTACATGTACTACTTTAGGTTTTCTGAGTAGCGGGCAGGCCTTTGAAAGATGACCGGACTGATGGCATTGACTGCACTTTCTATTCTCTTGGAACTTCTTACCGGATTTAGTTTCATCTTTCCTCAGCTTCTTCGAGGGTTTACAATTCCTAGTCAAATGCCCCTGTTTATGGCAGTTACTGCATACAGCGGTCGTTACTGGTTCTTTTTCGGATCTGGCCCTTTTTTGATTGGTTCTAGGCTCCTTACTGACCTCTGACATCGTACTGGCCTCAGGACGATCAGTTTCCGACTTTGCTTTGTCACTAGAACTGACTTCTTCTTCATCTCGCAACATGCCTTTCCTGTCGAGATCTTCGTACTGATAAGCCATGTATATCATTTCAGAAAAAGGAAGCTTCAAATGCCCCAATACTTTATTCTGGTATTTCCTTTGAAGCCCGTGAATAAATCTCATATTTTTCCTCTTCGGATTTTGAATTAGATGAGGAGCAAAGTGAGAAAGTTCATTGAATTTCTTATGATATTCGGGAATGGTCATATCCCCTTGTATCAGATAGGAAAATTCATCGCATAATCGCTCAGTCGATTCGGGAGGAGTAAATCTTTCTAGGAAAGTCACTTTGAATCTATCCCAGGTGATATCACCTTCCGGATTATCCTTAATAACTGAATCCCACCAGAACAAAGCTTCGTCTTCGAGTGCCCAGGAGGCCAGTAATCTTTTCTGGTCATCCCTCAGCTTTATTGCTTCGAAGATTTTCTCGGCCGAGCGAATCCAAGCTTGTGTTTTCATAATTGATTCTTCACCCGAGAAAGGTTTTCCACCCAGATTTCTATATTTCATAAATAGAGCTTCTATATCCGGGTCAGTATTACTTCTTCTGTTTCTGGCACTCATTTTCTAGTTCCTCTGCAAATAGCAGATCAAGTGTCAGGTCAACAGGAAAGATATTTCAAAATATAGAGACAAATACTTGAATGTAAATGTGTCTATCCAGGTGTTATTTCATTTTGCTACTCATACTAGGATATTACTGATCCTATCTGTATAGAGTTACCCGTCCTAGAACACTACTGGTTCTATTTCTGACGAGTTCGTTCAAATGTTATATTCCAGAACTAAGCTTAACCAAAGCTCTGATACCACGTTGAGACGACCCGAAATCCCGTTCAGACGGAAACAAGGGTTATCTTTGGAATATAACACAGAAACAGAAAATAGTAGAACAAAATTAAATAAATACACCAGATAATGAACAATAGAATATACTGGATAAAAGTAATCATCAGAGTTACACAGTATACAGGATCTTACTTAGTACAAATACAGTTCAGCTATACATAAATGTCTACAGCGGAAAACAAACAAAATATGTACAATAGGAGCTGAACAGCATAAAAAGAGATAAATGATAGAATCCATCTTCAGCTCAAGCTATCCAGAAAGAACCAGCTAAACCTGAATACAAGGCTGCCCGTGTAGAAAAAGGGGCACTCGAGTTTGAAAGTGAAACAAACTACGAGTCAGTCATGGGACTGGTATGAGAAGTCTACTCAACACATATATAATATGGCAAATCACAGGACCACGCCACTTTCGTGGAACGGGTTTACTCCATTGGATTGCCAGTGCTTTAAAACAAATCTTTATTTTAAAACAACGCAATGCATTTTATAAAAATGAAGCCATTATAAGACTCAGTTCCCATCACACAATGCAACGCAAACCGGAGGATAGAGTTTTTACCTTATAACGGCCAAAATATGCTTGATACGAATAAAACAAAGGCATTTGATATTATTGCTAGTGTTTATATGTTTTGAAAGCAATTTCAAATCATAACTATCAATCATAGACGGCATTAATGCCCCATACCACTATGTCGCCATATATAGGTATACAATCAAAAACCGCACAGTCACGTAATTGGAAATTGGATTTCCGTCATGAACCAAGGCAAAAGATAGTCCTTACCGAATTCGAGACTGCCTAGCCCGAGTCTCAGGATCAGAGCTCGAGTGACCCTTGGATCGTCAGGGCCGGTCCACCGATGTGGATTAAAATTCCTGAACAGTGCGTTTCCCCGCCCTTTGGTCGTAAACGAGCCAACGAATGACTCCATCGAACCCGGATCGTCCGATCAAACCGAGGCGCCTCGCAACAGCAACAACCACTTAGGTGAAAAGTATATAAATGTCAGGGCTGGTAGGTCACTGACACCACCCTAGCTAGGAAGAAACGCATGTCCTCCCTGAGGTCCTTCCTCCCGTTTCTGGTTCATACCGGGGTGTGAGGCTCGCGAATTTACGTTATACACAAAGCTACGCCACACAGGCGGTGCTTTGATCATCACCACAAGACTTTGCTTTTCAACAGAAGCCCTGATCACTGCATCTTAGCATGCCACACAGGCAATTCATGCCATGCGACTAATGTCCATCGATATACAACCTCTGAGCTCGTGCGTTTCAGAGAAGGGCGTTAAGCAAAAGAATAAATTCTCCACCGCCAAACAGATGTATATTTAATAGAGATCAATCAACACAGAATAAAATCCAATGTCAGACACACAGTCCATTTACAAGTCCGTTCTGGGTCTGAACGAAACCGGAGGCACTAAATACCTCGCAAACCCTTCGATCACCACGTACGTCTGGACGATCATCACTCATTATCCATATTTCGGGATGCCTCCCAATCAGGACCTCGGTTACCATCCAAACGAGGTGAAGATCTCCGGCCTTCGACCATCGTCTTCATCTTCGAATTTCAATCGTCGGTCAATTATTCGAAATGAGAATTAACTCGGCCTTTTCAAATAATTCACGTATATTTAGAATTTCAAATCAATTTATTTCAATGGTTAAATTATTCGACAACACCAATATTGTTCTTTAATGTAATTTTCATACCAAACACATTCAACCATCAAATACAACATAAATCGAGCAAATTCAGTTTATTTCCACTCCATATTGTTTATGGTACTTTATAGTGATTTATCGCTATTTTTATTTATTTTAAAATAGCCAATTTACTCAAAACGACGCTTCGAGCCATAGCGCGGCCGTGGCGCTGTTTTTCTTCAGATTTGATTTACACATATCTGAAAATCTAACCGATGGATCTTCATAAAATGTACATCATTAGAAAGGTCTTTTCAAAACGAATCCAACGGCTCCAGTTTCGGGAAAATCCGACGGTCGGATCTCCCGGTACAATCGTTTGAAGTTTCGATTTCAAAATACGAACTGCATCGTCGTTATTCGATTAAATATAATTATATATATATATATATAATCGTTTCTGGCGCTGTTTTTCTTCAGATTTGAATTAAACATTCCAAACAATCCAACCGTTGGATTTTTACAACGTTGGTGCCGTTGGGAAGATATTTCCAAGGCGAACCCGACGGTTGAGGTTTCGGGAAAATTCAATGGTAGGATTTCCCGCACTAGTCGTTTGAAATCACGGTTTCAAAATATGAACTGCACGGCCTCGTTTCGTTTTAATTTTATTTATATTTATATATTTATATAAATATAGTTCATTCAATGATTTCAATATCGTTTTCACTTCAAATATTTCACTAACGCCTTAAAATTTTGGAAAATTTCGCCATAACCTCCCCTGCACCGGGAGCATCGGGAAATCTCAAATAGCTTCCCCGGTCCTTCTAATCTCAAAAAGAAAAAGAAAAAGCCAAGCGGCTAACCAACAGGCTCATAAAATCATCACCCAAACAAAACAGTAAATGTGTACCTATTTGTCGGGCACAAAATTTTATTCCTCTTCTCTAGCCCCTTTGTTATAACCTGTTCAATAAATATGCATGTACATATATACAGTTCTTATCATTTATCATTTTCTATCCAACTTCATATTTGATTTCTATTTGGTTTAAAAACACCATTCATTCTAATGTTACATACATAGGCAAAAATCATATCATTAGCTAATTAATGAATATTTCAACTCATATATGTTTATTTGAACGAGTGGCTATTTTTAACGCTTCACATTTCAACGATTCATGTATATAATAAAAATGAGATTTTTATTGTAAAACAATTCATTTCAAAACACTATTATTTTATATAGTTTATATCGGTGATAAAAATAGGATTTTTCTTATAAAACAATTTCTTTCAAAACGAGATTATTTTACATAGTTCATATAGTCGATAAAAGGTGATTTTTATTATCAAACAATTTGTTTCAAAATATGAATACCATTCAACACATGAATTTCTAATCAACGAATGAATATCGATTCAACACATGAAGGTTTTCTATAGTCTCTATATATAGATAAAATGTGATTTTTATATTTAAAACGCGAATACCATTCAACACATGAATTTCTAATCAACGAATGAATATCGATTCAACACATGAAGGTTTTCTATTCACTGAATAAATATAGTTTTAGTAAATGAAAATAATTCAAACACATGAATATTATTCAAAATTTCGGCAGCATAACGGCAGGGTAGTTAAAACCAAGACCGTCCCTAGTACGGCTCCTCGCTCTACCTTAAAACCTCGCGGTTTTTGACAATGGGGATCATGCATCTAGTTCGCACGCAGGCGGCATGTATATATTTATTTCATTTCCACAAACTAACCCTATGTGGTTTCAACCAAATATTTCTCAACCACAAACGGGTATTTTTCAATCACAATCAATCAATATCAACCACAAGCAATCCCAAACAATCATTCGCTATCAATCAATTTTCACAACAATTTCAACCAATAAATATCGTCCATGGTTTGTGGATGAGGGGCGTATATATATATATATAGCAATTCACTTTTATTTCACCACATATATAAATTTTACAACGCATATATAACTTATACATCGAACGTACAACTTATACAACGCTTATACAAGAGGTGTACAACGCTAATATAACTCATACATCGACTGTATAATTTATACATCGTCGTTTTCCATATTGCTTATAAATTAGAAATCTCACATTGGGTTCCACTCCACCAAAAATAGCAGAAGGCTCAGAAAAATATGCGGTCTCTTCTAAAATGTAGAAGGCATCCACACGGTCACGATGTTTCCTGTTTCTTCGAATTTCGTTAACGAATGATAAAGATATGATTTTTCAAAGTTTGCAACACTTTAGAACTGTTAAAATCAGTTTAAAATAAAAACTGACGTTATACCTCAGTTTCGTTCAAATCTAGGTTTTAGATTTTCGCAAATTCCGTAGCTCGATGTCCAGATCAGGTTGCACTACGTCGTAGGGGGTGGAAAGGGCTTTCCGGCGCTGGGACCCATCTTCAGTTCGACGGCGTCAGGAACCCACGGCGGCGGTTGCAAACGGCGAACTTCGTGGCTTTGATTCGAGCGATATACTAAATGAAAAAAATCAAACTTGGTATGGATTGGAAGGTCTCGACACGCTCTACAAAATTCCCAACAGGATGGAGGTCTAATTTTGAGCTGATTGAGAGGAATCGAGGAGAGAAGGTCTGGGGTAATTTCCGTCGTTCGTCGGCGAAGGGAATCGGGGAGAGAGAAAAGCTTTCGACCAATGAATTTTTGTTTTTATTTATATATTTTTAAATTTCGAAAATACCCCTTTCACTCATGAATCCCAATTCAAACCCAACGACTATCGTCCCTAGCGTTTTACCCCCATTCCGAACACAATGGGATATGTTTCGAAGGCCCATTCGAATGTTTCAGTCAGTTTCCATTCAAATCAAAATATAAAATATTCAATATTTAATTTGAACGTGTATTTCAAATTGCCAGGGCCACAAATTGATTCGAAAAATTCCAGAAAAATAAATCAAGCTATGATTTGACGATACGGTCCCAACAAAATTAGTTTCGTCGAATTCTGAGACCGTTTGCAAAAAGGCCCATTTTTGGTCGATCCAATTTAACTATAATTGACCAAAACACATTTTCCTTTGCCACGCTCACATACTAGCTTCAAAAATTATGAAATTTGAAACCTAGCAATAACTTCTCATCCCGGATCCAACAAAAGTGGTTTCGTCGAATTCTGAGGTCGTATGCAAAATGGCCAATTTCACGGGCTATATAAATTCCATAGCGACCGTTCTGAAAATTCATTCGGCCATAACTTTTGCTTTCCGCATGAAAATTCGATTTTTCAGATTCGTTAGAAAGTTATTCACTAACAGATTTAAATATTTTTGGTTTCACTAAAATCCGGATCGTTTTGCACCCGGTACAGTTCGACAAAGTTTGAAATCCAATTTTTGAAACTACAGCGCCATTTCAGGCCTTGTTTATAATTATAATTAATTATATTCGTTTTCAATTGTCGATTCAAACTCAGTTTTCATTGCCATTATTTAAAATACTTATTTTAAATATTTAAAATCCATTATTTTAGCCAATTTAAAAAATTTAAATTGGTTCAGATTTTCTGGGTCGTTACAACTCTGGATGATGGTTGATTTTGTATCATTGTTGTTGTGTATATGTGTCGTATGAAATCCATATAAATAACATTATATAGTAATTTACTGTGTCTGATTCCAATTCAGAAAGAACAAATATTTTAAAATAACGAATGTTTTAAAATAAGGAATATTTTAAATATTCAATAAAGCATTAAAATCTGATTTTGTTGTCCGATTTTGGATGGACACGAAAATATTGAAATATGTGAAGCCGTATTGATTAGATATGCGCCATTTTGACATGAACGATATTTATATCGATTTTATTCATTTTTATAATGAATATCGAAAAGGAAGTGATTAAATTTAATGTTTTGAAAATATTATCATTTATATATTAATGATACGGAATATTCAATTTTGATTTAAAATTGAATATGAAGTTGAAATCGTTTTTAAAACGAATTTAAAATGATTTATAAAATACATTTTAAATGGAAATCGATGAAATACATATAATATATATTATATATATTAAATGGCCTGAATAGAACGCACCGCGCCACGACCGTTTGTGAATTTCGACCATAGACTTCGAATTAACATTACGGGAGATCCGACCGTCGGATTCTCCTAAAAACGTAACCGTTGGATTCGTATCGGAAAGAGATTTCCAACGAATATAAGAGATTTGAAATCAAACGGTTGAATTTGTAATTATGTCCAAATCAATTTGGGAAAAGGTCACTATAAGTGCAGTTCGATGAACGTTTATGGAAATCAACTGAAAGGGCCTTAATAAAATTATTAAAAATATTAATAATTTGTACAAAATCATAATAAATGATTTGGAAAGAACTAGGATGAAATATCCCACACTTGTGAAGATAAAAATATTCTTTTTATTGAGATGAACTAGTTATTAACCAGAATTATAATCCAATTGTTTTTAATTAAATAAATTGGATTGAGAAGGGGTTTTAATATAACCAGAATTTCCAATATATGAATTGGAGTGGATTTGATTGGAAATCATCTTCGGAATATTTCGATGTTGGATTTCGTGATTATACGGATATTGTTATGGAAATTTGAAAGATATATTTATATCTTTATTTCTAATACGATATTTGTTGGTTTCAGAATTTAATATTGAATATAAGTCGATATAATTTCTATTTAGAGTCTTGTATTTAATACCAAATGGGATTTTGGATTTGTCATGAATGGTGTCTTCATTAACAGCGTTCTTAAGCTCAATTGAGAAAAGAATAGATCTTTTAATCAATATTTAAGGAAGTTTTCCAATTAATTAATATTTAATTGGAATTGAATAAAATCATTGGATTTTGGGTTTGTCGTGAATGGTGTTTTCAGCAACACTGTTCTTAAAACCCTGTTTGAAAAGAATAAATCTTTTAATTAAGATTATTAGAGCTTCCAGTTATATTAAGTAACTGGAATAAAATGGAACGTGAATTGGGTTTATTGTGAACTATGTTTTTAATAACATTCGTTCTTTAACCCGATTAACAGCGAAATTGGATATAGAATTTATAATTTTTTTTATTAATATTTAATGGAAATTTTCCAAAGTAAAGTTTTCCAATTTAATAAAATAAATTGGAATGGAATGGAATTTGACTGGCTAATATTCGAAGTGAACTTCTATGGAGGAAGATTGTTACTATATATGGAATTTAAAAGGCTTTGCCGTTATCTCATTTATATTATCGGTTGGATATGGAAGTTTATATCAATTATATATATTGATTTATTTTCCGTGAAGACTCCATTGTTAATGGAATGTAATTTTTGGTTTATCGTGAGCTGTGTTTTAGATGACATTAGTTCTTTAATCCAGTTAAAGAAAAGATTAATTTCTTAACTTTAAAAAATCATTAAGTGATGATTTTTGGAGATTAAAACTGAATTATAGTTCTAATGAATCTTTAATTAGATTGAAATGTGAATCCGATAACTAAAATTATCAAATTCAAGATTGAGCGGGAATGGAGTATTACCAATTTTGCTCCAAGCGATAGTTAAATCTTTAATTAGATTTAAACGTGAAATGGTAATTAATTTTACTGATAACAATATGGTGTTAGATACGGAGTATTACCAGTTTTGCTCCATGGGATGAATAGGTTGGGATTGGGAAGTAAAACAAATGATTACCTCGGTAAGGTTCACTAATCCCGACTAGTTTGGAAAACCTTAGTTTGGTTTAATTTGCGAAAAGAATATTCTGGATTGGAATGAGACATATGTTGTGTTTTCATAACACTTGTTTATAAGATATGTGAGTTATTCAAAAAGACCAGGTTTATCCCATTCTGAATAACTGATTTGACGATAAGTCGACGATGAAGACGGTGGTTGAAGACTGGAGGTCTTCACATTGTTTGGATGATTACTGATGTCTTGATTGGGCTGTACACCCAAGACAAGGTAATAAGTGGTGATCGTCCAGACGTACTTGGAGATTGACCGAATATGCGAGGACCTCTCTCCTGTATTGGACATATAGGACGAGGAATAAGGTGCCTCCGGTTTCATTCAGACCCAGAACAGACTTGTAAATGGATGTGTGTCTGACATTGGATTTCATTCTGTGTGATTGATAGACATCAGTTGCATGGAGTGAATTGCCTATATGGCATGCTGAGATGCAAATGATCAAGGCTTCTGTTGAAAAAAAGAGTCTTGTGGTTGATGATCAAAGCACGGCGTTAATATGGCATTGCTTTGTGTATAGCTTTAATTCGCGAGTCTCACACACCGGTGTGAAACAGAAACGGGGCAGGACCTGAGGGAGGGCATACGTTTCTTTCTTGCTAGAAGTGGTGTCATGGTATGGAGCCCAGACATTTTACTAATGTGGATGATGGATAGCGAGGCGCCTCGGATATATCGGTCACTACGGGACCGATGGATGATATGGTCGACATACTGACCAGTACGCCCCATAGGGTGGGGAAACGTATTATTCAGGCATTTTAATCCACTTCATATGGACCGACCCTGACGCTCCAAGGGTCACTCGAGCTCTGATCCTGAGACATGGTAGGCTAGATTGTCTCGAAGCGGTAAGGACGATCCCTTGCCTTGGTTCACATATGGAAATCCAACTTCCAATACGTGACATTTCGGTTTTGACTATAGAGCGTAGTATTGGTGACACGATATATGGTACCCATGTCGTCTATGATTGATACATTTATATTTGAAGTAGTTTTATACACTATGCACTTATAATATTATCAAATGAGTTGTTTTAAACGTACCAAGCATGTTTGGCTATTATAAGGGAAAACTATATCCTCTGGCTTGCGTTGCATTATGTGATGGGACCTGGGACTTATAAAAGCTTCATTTTTCCTAAAAGCATTGCGCTGTTTGTTTTATGCACTGGTATTCTTGGGAGGAAACCCGTTCCGTGTTATAGGCGTGGTCCCTTGATTTACTTTATTTTTAAAGTAAAGACTTAATAACTGTTTTAGTTCTCATACCAGTCACATGACTGACCTGGAGTTTATTGTTTTAACCTAAACTCTGGGTGCCCCTATTTTCTACAAGGGTAGCTAGTAGTTTTGGGTTTGCAGATTTATTCTTATAGGATCCTGGTTTACAACTGGAGATATATTCGGAAAGCTCTGTATCCGTATATTTGTTTCAGTTGTGTTATGTATTATTTTTCCGCTACATTGTAATTTAAATCTCTGATATTTTTCTGATGTATAATATTTATTCATACTCTGTATATTCTTGTACTGAGATGTAAATTGTTGTAATAAGCAATGAAATGTTCTTCTTTTTGTGTTCTAATTTGCCGTTTTCTCCACTCAATCCAGGCTTTCCCGAAAGGGCGAGTTTGGGTCGTTTCAGCTGGTATCGGAGCTTTAGTTTACAGAGCTCGAGAACAAGACACATTAGAACCGAACGAAAGAATTAATCAGAGATTGTATTAGTAATATCCAATGAGAATGACTCGTTAGAGGTGGGATCAGTAGTATCCTAGAATGAGTTGAAATAGTGTTATTTTTAAAATAAAAATGAAAAAAAAAATTGTTTTGAAAATTTAAACCATATTATACGTATTTGAATATTTTATTTTAAATTGATTTGGACCATCGAGTATATAGAGATTTTAATATATGTCTGATCCACGTGTATTTGAAGTCTCAAATACACTGGATAGATATAGAATCACACTTTAGTCGCCCGAAGTTGATTTTGATGATGGAGCTCAATCAATAATTATGTTCGAGCTTCGAAAGTGAGATAGCTATATATTTCCAATTGACTAGTGTGATAACCAAAACTAGATAGGGTTTATTGTTGTGAATTGGCATCAAATACATGATTTTGAATATTATATATATATATATCAAAGTTATGAATTTGAAAATTTAACCAACTAATTGATTAATGGTTGTGTTGTTTGATTATTGGTTTAATTAATTAAAATTTTGAATCATTAAGCCCAATTGAACCAAATATTGAACTGAATTGAACATTGTTTGGAATTGCGTGCATATACGTGTATATACATTGAACAGGTCATAGCAAGGAGGCTAAGAAGTGGAATAAATTGTATGCCCGACAAATAGGTACATGTTTACTAATTTATTGGTTTGGATGATTTTATGAGCTGATTGGCTAGCCGCTTGGTGTTTTCTTTTTCTTTTTGGATGATGAGGGCCCTGCGTGGCTAGTTGCGGTTTTAAATGTCTCCGCGTACAAAGGAGGTTATAGCGAAATTTTTCGAAAATTTAGGGTGTTAGCCAAATTTTTGAAGAATTTGAAAATTCTTAGAAACTGAAAAATTGATGAATGAATGCCAGAATGAAAGTTGACTTGATTAGTTAAACAACTTTCAGCTTCGTTCCTTTTCGAGGACAAAAAGATTTTAAGTGGGGGAGATTGTAACAACCTAGAAAATCAGAACCAATTTAAAATTTTTATTTTAGCTATTTTAATGAATTTTGAATATTGAAAATGATTTATTTTAAATAATAACGACTTAAAATTTATTTAAATCGGAGTTAAAACGAAAAAATTTATTTTAATTATATAACGAGCCTGAAATAGCGCGGTAGTTTGAAAATCCGATTTCAAATTTCAAATGAATGTGCAGGATTCAAAACAAACCGGATTTCAGTAAAACTAGAAATATTTGAATCTGTTTGAAAATATCTTTCCAACGAATGTGAAAAATCCAGATTTCATAACGGGAATAAAAAGTTATGTCCAATTGAAAATTTAGAATAGTCGCTATGGAATTTTATATAACATATAGCCCTTAAAAATAGCCATTTTGCAAACCACCTCCGTTTTCGACAAGACCACTTTAGTTGGATCCGGAATGTCAAATTTTTGTTGGATTCTAATTTTCATAATTGTTGGAATTAATATTAATCATGGTGAAATTAAATGTGTTTGGAAATTTAAAATAGAATTTAATCGACCAGTTAAAAAGGCTATTTTTCAAACGGTCTCTAAATTCGACTAAATTAGGTTTGTTGAAACCGTATGTGAAAAACATAGAGAGAATTCTAAATTTCGTAATTTTTGGAGCTAATATGGGGCAGTATACAATAAACTGTGAATCGATCGGTCATTTAAGATAGAAACAGAGCTTTCTGAGCAAACGGACTTGAAATTCGACGAAACAAGTTTTGTTGGGACTGTATCGTCAAGACATAGCAGCACGTCAATTTTCATCGCCAACGGAGTTTGTTTGTGACCGTGGCATCAATAAACGTCGAACGAAGAGAGCACAAACTAGAGAAATAATAAAGTAAATCATAAACCACCACTATATAACATCTTTTCTCTCCACAAACCCTCACTTCTCTTCCCCCTCCAAAAATTGGCAGCAGCCCCTCTTACTTCCTCTTTTCTGAAATTTTGCAAAAAAGCCCCAAAAACTAAATAATTTATATCTCCCAAACCGTAAAGATTTAGGCCATGACATTTTATGAGATTGTAGAGAATGATGACTAAAAGCTACTGGAAAAATTTGGTGGTGATCGGACTGGTGGATTGGTCGGAAATGAGCTCGAAGTGCAGCAGGTCGGTTTTCGTATTTTGGTTGCTACGGGCCCAACATAGAGAATTAGGTCGAGCAGTTTAGAGGGATGGTAGAGTGGAAGCATACGAAGGTTTTGGCGGTGGTGGCATGGTTCCAGGTGGCCGGAGTTGGCCGGAATGTCAATTTTATTGGAGGGATGCTGAAAACAGGACAGTCGCAAAGATGAGCAATTTCCCTTCGATTCGTGCATTTTCAGGCAAAGGGACCAAAGGGAAAATTGTCCAGTACGTTGAGAGCAAGCTACTGGTAAAATTTTGGGGCATTTAGAGCACCGAAGCATCCCCAGCACTAAGACGAACGGAAACAGCAGTTTTCCGTTCAACTGCAGATTGTGGGGCCCACGTGGCGAACTGGAGGGGGGACCACTAGGCATAGAAAGATGGATAGCATCCGAAGAGGATGGCGCTGGTTTCGTGCAATTCCGACTTACGGTTTGGCCGTAGCAAGCATTTTAAGTTGAGGGTGTGGTTTGGAGTAGAAGGTGAATAGTGATCTTATTGTTTAAATAATATTCCATGTTCATATATTAATATCTTTTTGCCACGAACTCGAAATTGCATGAAATAGGATCCATTGTGATCGTGGGGTCGAGAGCTTCGCAAAAAAACTGATTCGGTCCAAATTGGAGCTTGTTTGAATTTGGATCAAATTTAAATCCAAACGGTACCAAAACCGTCAATTAAAGACTGACGGAGTGGAAACCAAATGTGAGAACTCCTTCTCACTCTAGTTATTTCCCAGTTAAATATATACTTGGATGCAGACGGGGCTTAGAAGCCCCCGACACTGGTTATTGTACAAACCATGGTTGTTTGTTTTAATTGTGATAGAGATTGTTATTGACTGATATTGTTGTATGTATAAAAATTATTTATATAAGAATATATATAAAAATTATCATGAAAAGAAAATGAAATAAATATTCATTTACAAATCAGACGGTTTGTTTATGTACACCCATTTATCTGATATTGATTAGGATGATAAACTTTACACATCGCCCAACTGCACAAATAATAACCAGTATTTGTTGTTTGAAAACCCTAAACGGGTACTGGGATGATATTGGACATACACTAATCCCAATATTTAGTTGTATGTCAATCGATAGGTTGACAGGCTGTGATGAGCGTTAATTATTTAACTTTAACGCTTATATAGTTGTAATTGCACTATGGATGATGGTTGATTGTGTATCATTGTTGTTGTGTATATGTGTTGTATGAAATCCATATAAATAACATTATATGGTAATTCACTGTGTCTGATTCCAATTCAGAAAGAACAAATATTTTAATATAATGAATATTTTAAAATTAGGAATATTTTAAAATAATATTCTGTAAAGCATTAAAATCTGATTTTGTTGTCCGATTTTGGATGGACACGAAAATATTGAAATATGTGAAGCCGTATTGATTAGATATGCGCCATTTTGACGCAAACGATATTTATATCGATTTTATTCATTTTAATAATGAATATCGAAAAGGAAGTGATTTCCAAATCTAATGTTTTGAAAATATTATCATTTATATATTAATGATACAGAATATTCAATTTTGATTTAAAATTGAATATGATGTTGAAATCGTTTTTAAAACGAATTTAAAACAATTTTTAAAATAGGTTTTAAATAGAAATCAATGAAATATATATAATATATATTAAATGGCCTGAATAGAACGCACCACGCAGCAACCGTTCTTGAATTTCGACCATAGACTTCGAATTGGCATTACGGGAGATCCGACCGTCGGATTCTCCTAAAATGGAACCGTTGGGTTCGTATCGGAAAGAGATTTCTAACGAATATAAGAGATTTGAAATCTAACGGTAAGATTTGGAATTATGTCCAAATCAAATTGGGAAAAGGTCGATGTAAGTGTAGTTCGATGACCGTTTATGGAAATCGACTGAAAGGACCTTAATAAAATTATTAAAAATATTAATAATTTGTGTAAAATCATAATAAATGATTTGGAAAGAATTGGGATGAAAAATCCCACATCTGTGAAGATAATAATATTATTTTTATCGAAATGAAGTAGTTATTAACCAGAATTATAATCCAATTATTTTTAAATAAATAAATTGTATTGAGAAGGGGTTTTAATATAACCAAAATTTCCAATATATGAATTGGAGTGGATTTGATTGGAAATCATCTTCGAAATATTTCAATGTTGGATTTCGTGATTATACGGATATTGTTATGGAAATTTGGAAGATATATTTATATCGTTATTTCTAATACGATATTTGTTGGTTTCAGAATTTGATATTGAATATAAGTCGATATAATTTCTATTCAGAGTCTTGTATTTAATATCAAATGGGATTTTGGGTTTGTCGTGAATGGTGTCTTCATTAACACCGTTCTTGAGCCCTGTTGAGAAAAGAATAGATCTTTTAATTAAGATTTAAGGAAGTTTTCCAATTAGTTAATATTTAATTGGAATTGAATAAAAGCATTGGATTTTGGGTTTGTCGTGAATGGTGTTTTCAGTAACACTGTTCTTAAAACCCTGTTTGAAAAGAATAAATCTTTTAATTAAGATTATTAGAATTTCCAGTTATATTAAGTAACCAGAATAAAATGGAGTGTGAATTGGGTTTATTGTGAACTGTGTTTTTAATGACATTCGTTATTTAACCCGATTAACAGTGAAATTGGATTTGGAATTTATAAATCTTTTTTATTAATATTTAATGGAAATTTTCCAAAGTAAAGTTTTCCAATTTAATAAAATAAATTGGAATGGAATGGAATTCTATTGGGTAATAATCGAAGTGAATTTCTGTGGAGGAAGATTGTTACTATATATGGAATTTAATAGGCTTTGTCGTTATTCCATTTATATTATCTGAAACACCCCACGTCCGTTAATGTCACTCACTAAGGGAATGCATTAAGTTCTGTGAAGCATTGTAGGTGAACAGACACAGAATAATTACAAGATAGATATAAATAAAGATAGCAGCGGAAGTTTCAAAAAATTTATTTCAGACATAAATCATAATCCCGTGGTTTATAATACCATAATTCATAAAACCATTATAACAAAATACTTCTATCTTGCATAATTAGAGTACATAGGAATTAAAAGAAAACATTATCCCCCAATAAAAGAGTAAGCCACAGCAGATACAAAGACTCGAGCCATACTTCAGCAGTAGCTCCTAGCAAGATGATATCCAAATCCTGGCTAAGCCGGGGTGTTCTCCCCCGAGAACCTGGGGGGAGGGGAGGGGGGAAACGGAAGAGAGAAGGAAAAACAAAAAGGGGTCAGACGTAAAGTCAGGTGAGTTGACTTTTAGCCAGTAAATAAATAAAGGTGAACATGACAGGCATAAAGGGGATAAGAGAGATCGCTATACAATTGGCAGGTGTGACAAGGCAGATAAGGTAAGGTATATACATGCTTCACTAATGACTACTCTGCAATATTACTAGTTTAACTAAAATGGAATGATCCCTTCCACTACAAGCTGGTAGGCTTAGGTCATACGTCCAAGTATACCCTAACCACTACCCTAATCGATCGGCTCCCTACTCGGTAGATATCTTGTAATGGCCCCACAGTAGGGGGTATCACTTCCCTAAAGTGGCAACCCAATATGTGCACAGGGATACCTACTGGTGTCACGGTCGTCTTGTCCCCCTCTGCCCGGCCCATGCACACACATGTCCCCGGTCGGTTTGCGCCGTCTATACCAACCGTCATGTTTTGGATCTCTTATAATCAATCAGTAAGCTTGCCCCTTCTCCGCCTAGTACGGAGTTCTCTACTCTAATACCAATTATGGGTTATTGACTGAAATGGGTCCCACACAATATGATACAAGTCTCCCCTTTGTCTTGTATCCCCACTAGGTTTTCCACTGACTATGTATACACAAAAAGGGTGATCTTTAATTACATAGCCCTATACTAGTTATGTATACCAAAAGGGTGATCTTTAATTATATAACTCCCACACAATATGATACAAGCTCTCCCCTCTATCTTGTATCCCCACAAGGTTTTCCACTGTATACCCTAAAAGGGCGATCTTCAACTACATTAGTTATGTATACCCTAATGGGTGATCTTTAATTACATAACTCTATAGTGGTTAAGCTTGTGGGCCTATATATACAAATATTACCCACTAACCCAAGATGTACTTAACCCTCCCACTTTGCTTAATCAAGTTTACTTTACCTCAACTTAAGTCTAAGTCCACACAATCCCTATGCATTAGATTTGGTTAAGAAGTCCAATTCATTACCATGTCCATTTATGGTTTATAATGGGCTAGACCTCCCACATTAGGCCTACAACATGTGGATGCCGGATATGCCGGTCGGTTTCGGGCAGTCTTATTCCACAGTTGGGCTTAACCTCGTGTCTTAGCCCGATTCGTATTTACGTACTTAGACCACCCACATTAGGTTCAATATTAGTGGCTGCTGGATATGCCGGTCGGGTCCGGGCAGACTTCCGCCACTAATGTAACCAAGCCTCGTGTCATAAGTACAATTAAAATTCTTAATTTTGATTACTAACATTCCAATTTTAATTAATTTTCTAATTAATTAATCCTTTCCTTTTATAGGTGTCAATACCAATTTTGCAACAATAATTTGAATTACATATCCATAAATGGTCATATTCAAATTATGCCATTTTTACCCAAATTTTCCTATGTCATTATAAATAAATAATTCTACGTTTCCCCATTTGAATTATATGTCCAACTTATATAAAACATTATATAAATTATGCCAATTATAAATCCCTTTTTTTCGGTTTCCTAACTAACGTGATCGCATGTATTTTGGCATCATCGAGGCTACAAAGTAGCCTCGCCATAACAATAAAAAGGAACATTATAAGGGTGACAATTCAACATGTTTTGGCATAAATATTAACATAACTGGCATAGTAACTTAGTGAATGGACATGCGATAATTATCATAATAAAGTGGACATCAAATTAATAACCTGTGTTTAGGCAAGCATAATGAGATCTAGATTCAATATTAGGTGTCCAATTGCCTAAATCTAGCGTAGACAGGGTGGCATAATAACAAGTTTAGATTCTCATGTCAAGTTTACCACATATACCAAGATATCATAATATAACAAGTGAAAGGTGATTAACATCAAAGTCTAGATCCAAGTAATGTCAAATTAATGAATGTACTATCATCCTAACATGGTTAAAATTCAATGTACATATAAACGTCGTATCAAATCACCATAATCAAATCTAGAAAGTTAGAACTGTATTAACAAGTTCACATGTATCACAATATAATTGTAATCCAAGATTCACATAGGAGACATAGTAGAATGTCCATTTATTAGACCTAGGGAAAATGACATTTATCTATTCATAGTCTACCACAATTCACATTTATCTATTTAAACCTAAAAGTGACTAGAACTCACTGAGGTAGGTTTAAGGATTAGAGAATGATTCTAAATTCTGATTTCTGAAGTTGATTGGCAAATCCGTTGATGTAGGCTTTGATTGTTGTCTTCTAACTTGAATTTGATTTATTAGGGTGGAGGCTAGCTCAACTTAGAATTTAGCAGCATGAAGGCGTCATTACTTTGATTAATGAATTTAGGGTTAGGTTTATGGGTGTTTATATAGATGTGTAGGATTAGTTAGAGCCCTTAGATTAGTTTAGGATCAATATAAACCACACAGCTCAAAGACACATCATCCAGCAAATCAGAAGAAGACACGTCATCAGAACTCTCCAGAATCCTGTGCAGGTTTCTGGCTCGGCATGGGCGCACTTCCCAAGTGCGCCACTGCATTTTTGTTCTGGCGCACTTCCCAAGTGCACCAGTGCATTCTGGTCCATTTCCTGAATTTTCTGCCCAACTTCTATCGTCCGTAACTCTTCCATACGACATCAGTTTTACGCAAACTTGTACTCTATCTCAAGCAGAATTCCGAGAAGAACGCAATGGCGTAACCTATATCACCTAATTCTTCTTTTAATAATTAAGTATTCTTAATTTATCTCCTATGTCGTGTTTTAAAATTATGGGGTGTTACATTCTCCCTTCCTTAAAGGATTTCGTCCCCGAAATCTTCAAGTTAAGAAGAATGTATCCTACCATCCAATCATCCATCTACTCAATCTTCATCCACAAACATTGATTGTCCTTAAAAGATTTCTAATGCTATATGAACATTTACAAAAGTGTGTATATATGTTCCTTATCTAATGCAAAAAAATCAAGTGGTCTACTGATTCAGTTGACCTCCTTAATGCAATGTATGTTAGTGCCATGAATCCAATATGTATGCAAATAAGCCTATTATAACATGTAAGTTATATATATGTGCACACTCGTTCATCCAAATGCAACGTCCATATGCTAGTTCATCCATTTCATCCATAAAAGAAAAGAAAATGCACACACATCCGTATGCAGTATGAGAGTGATTGAGCCGATCTTAGTGCCAAATGTGTGTGTATATGCATCCATAGGCAACCACTAGCAAACACTTGCATCCACATGCATCCACCAACCATAACATGTTTCAAACACATGTTTACATCCATAGGATTCCTATCTAAAGGTCAAAGATTCGATTGATAGGATATACTCAGATGATAGAAGCGAATGCAAATAAAAGCTTTTTGGAAGGGAAGTTAAGAACATTCCCTTGAAAAGGAAAGGGTACGAAGCGTAAAAATCTTATCTTTGGTCTCCCAAGTTGCATCAAATCGATTGTCTCCCCACTGGACCTTTACAAACTTGACTTCTCGTTTGCGTAGCTTCTTAACCTCCGATCCAAATATGCAGGTTGGAACTCATCCAATCATTGTTTCCTTCTTTATTTTCACTTCATTTCGCAAGTTTGGCCCCACTACCTCGAACTCTATACATTTTATAGCCACATGGATGAATAGTCATCTTGGAATGATGGGCTTCGTCAAGGACTGTCTTCAATAGGTTTCCCATCCTGATATGATTCACCTATCAAACCTCTTCTCAAGTAGCCCCGCCACTTTATTATCAAGTTCCCTCTTTTCTTTTAGGAGCAATATGGCGCACAGGTAACGCAACTGGCTTTGCATTGTCCACTAGGTATATATGGAAATCAATCTCGTGCCTCGGAGGTAATCTCCAAACCTCGTCTAAGACATCAGGATACTCCCGGACTACTGGTGCCGATCGCAGATCATCGATAGACGCCTTAAGAGACTCTAGGAAACTATGCATGACAGACCCTTGTGGGTCACAAGAAATTTCGAGGGTGCTTAACGACCCTCCTCTCACCACCCAGAATGGCACCATATGTGGTAAACCAACCTATCCCTAGAATCAACCCGTAGCCCATAAACCCGAGTACATATGTGTCGCATTCAAATTTGATGCCTAACACATATATTCTCAAACCCCTACAAATCATAGATAAATAAGCCGAATCACCAATGGGGTTTGAGATGACTACGGGATCTACTACCATACTAGTAATTAAGTGCAGAGATTCAACTACAGGACCTGATATAAATGAGTGTGAAGCGCCAGAATCAAAAAGTGTTCTAACTGGAAAGTCTGAAAGATAAACTAAGCTTCCTACAGAAATTTTTCTACCTCTTTCAGGAGCACTGATTGCAAGAGCATTGACTTGCCCTCCAGAAGTTACGGCTCTTTGACCTTGTCCCTGCGATCCTTGTTTCTTTAGGCACTCTACAGAGTAGTGTCCGAGTTCTCCGCAATTAAAGAAACTGTCCTTCCTTCTCTTACAATCTTTGATCAAGTGACCTTCCTACCCACAACCGTGACATTTTCTCTTACCCCTGCCTTTTTCATCTTTCTCTCCTTTCTTCTGCTGTTGTTGTTGCTATTGTTGCCCCTTCTTGGGCCACACCTTCTTATTCTGCGATGACTCCTCATCTTTCACTTCCTTCTTTTCTCCCTTGTCCTCGTCATGCAATAGGACCATATCCACAAGACTTTCAAAGGTGGTCCCCACAGGAATATGGGACATATCAAGACTATGCAGAGGCTCATTCAGCCCTTTGCCAATCGTAAATCCTTTTTGTGCAGTGTATCTACCAACTCTAGTCTGAACCTTGCCAGTTGGTTGAACTTGTTCACATATTCCTTCACCGTCAAATTTCCTTGTTTGAGAGCTAAGAACCTCTCCATCTGAATGCTTCCCTCATCTTGGGAAAGGAATTTCATTTCGAACCTGTGTCTAAAATCTCCCCAAGTTTCCGCCGGACGTCCAGCTTGGGTGAATTCCCACCAAAATGAGGCTTCGTCCTTTAACAGCCAAGCAGCTAATTGGATTTTTCTTCGGTCTTCCATTTTAAAGATGAAGAATAAGTCCTCAGTCTCTTTAAGACAATTTCGGGCTTTTACGAATGTCTCTTTCCCATGGAATGGCTTCCCTCCCATAGCAAGGAAGTCTTTATATATCTTGGAGAAGTTATCTGCTCTTGGAGAAGTTATCTGCTCTTGGAAAGGGAGGAGGAGGAATGATTGGTGAAGTTGGGGGGGAACGTCTCTTTGTTCTTCGGCTGTTGCCGTGGCTTCCAAATATCTACGGAACCATCCGGGTATATTGACGCCCTCTGGGAGATTAGGGATGTTTTGTTCCCCTGACATGCTGAAAAAGGAAAAAGGATGAAATTTAGATAAGGGACCGAAGGATACTACATATGGCTTCTTGGGGAATATTTTCAATACAGACTTTTCTTTTTGAAAATACTTTCTTTTAAAACCTTTTTGAAAAATATTTTTCAAAAATTTTATATAATTTGGTAACCTTCAACTCTGATACCAAGTGAAACACCCTACGTCCGTTAGTGTCACTCACTAAGGGAATGCATTAAGTTATGTGAAGCATTGTAGGTAAACAGACACAGAATAATTACAAGGCAGATATAAATAAAGATAGCAGCGGAAGTTTCAAAAAATTTATTTCAGACATAAATCATAATCCCGTGGTTTATAATACCATAATTCATAAAACCATTACAAAAAAAATACTTCTGTCTTGCATAATCAGAGTACATAGGAATTAAAAGAAAAATATTATTCCCCAATAAAAGAGTAAGCCATAGCAGAGACAAAGACTCGAGCCATACTTCAACAGTATCTCCTAGCAAGATGGTATCCAAATCCTGGCTAAGCCTGGGTGTTTCATCCCTGAGAACCGGGGGGAGGGGGAACGGAAGAGAGAAGGAAAAACAAAAAGGGGTCAGACATAAAGTCTGGCGAGTCAAGTGATTTTTAACCAGTAAATAAATAAAGGTGAACATGACAGACGTAAAGTGGATAAGAGAGATCAACATACGATTGGCAGGTGTGGCAAGGTTGATAAGGTAAGGTATATACACGCTTACTCTGCACTATTACTAGTATAACTGAAATGGAATGATCCCTTCCACTATAAGCTGGTTGGCTTAGGTCATACGTCCAAGTATACCCTAACCACTACCCTAATCAATCGGTTCCCTACTCTGTAGATATCCTGTGCTGGCTCCACAGTAGGGGGTATCACTTCCCTAAAGTGGCAACCCAAGATGTGCATAGGGATACCTACTAATGCCACGGTCGTCTTGTCCCCGTCTGCCCGGCCCAAGCACGCACATGTCCCTGTCGGTTTACGCCGTCTACACCACCCGTCACGTTTTGGATCTCTTATAATCAGTCAGTAAGCATGCCCCTTCTCCGCCTAGTACGGAGTTCTCTACTCTAATACCAATTAGGGGTTATGGACTGAAATGGGTCCCACACAATATGATACAAGCTCTCCCCTTTGTCTTGCATCCCCACTAGGTTTTCTACTGACTATGTATACCCTAAAAGGGTGATCTTTAATTACATAGCCATATACTAGTTATGTATACCCTAAAGGGCGATCTTTAATTACATAACTCCCACACAATATGATACAAGCTCGCCCCTTTGTCTTGTATCCCCACTAGGTTTTCCACTGACTATGTATACTCTAAAAGGGTGATCTTTAATTACATAGCCCTATACTAGTTATGTATACCCTGAAGGGTGATCTTTAATTACATAACTCTATAATGGTTAAGCTTGTGGGCCTATATATACAAATATTACCCACTAACCCAAGATGTACTTAACCCTCCCACTTTGCTTAATCAGGTTTACTTTACCTCAACTTAAGTCTAAGTTCACACAATCCCTATGGATTAGATTTGGTTAAGTAGTCCAATTCATTACCATGTCCATTTATGTTTTATAATGGGCTAGACCTCCCACATTAGGCCTACAACATGTGGATGTTGGATATGTCGGTCGGTTTTGGGCAGTCTTATTCCACAGTTGGGCTTAACCTCGTGTCTTAGCCTGATTCGTATTTACGTACTTAGACCACCTGCATTAGGTTCAACATTAGTGGCTGCTGGATATGCCGGTCGGGTCCGGGCAGACTTCCGCCACTAATGTAACCTAACCTCGTGTCATAAGTACAATTAAAATTCTTAATTTTAATTACTAACATTCCATTTTTAATTAATTTACAAATTAATTAATCCTTTCCTTTTATAGGTGTCAATACCTATTTTGCAACAATAATTTGAATTACATATCCATAAATGGTCATATTTAAAATTGTGCCATTTTTACCCAAATTTTCCTATGTCATTATATGTAATTAATTCTACATTTCCCCATTTGAATTATATGTCCAACTTATATAAAACATTTTATAAATTATGCCAATTATAAATCCCTTTTTTTCAGTTTCCTAACTAACGTGATCGCATGTATTTTGGCGTCATCGAGGCTAGAAAGTAGCCTCGCCATAACAATAAAAAGGAACATGATAAGGGTGACAGTTCAACATGTTTTGGCATAAATATTAACATAACTGGCATAGTAACTTAGTGAATGGACATGCAATAATTATCATAATAAAGTGGACATCAAATTAATAACCTGTGTTTAGGCAATCATAATGAGATCTAGATTCAATATTAGGTGTCCAATTGCCTAAATCTAGCGTAGACATGGTGGCATATTAACAAGTTTAGATTCTCATGTCAAGTTTACCACATATACCAAGGTAACATAATATAACAAGTGGAAGGTGATTAACACCAAAGTCTAGATCCAAGTAATGTCAAATTAATGGATGTACTATCATCCTAACATGGTTACAATTCAATGTTCATATAAACGTCATATCGAATCACCACAATTAGATATAGAAAGTTAGATCTGTATTAACAAGTTCATATGGATCACAATATAATTGTAATTCAAGATTCACATAGGAGACATAGTAGAATGTCCATATATTAGATCTAGGGAAAATGACACAGTATGCTTGCATAAGTTCATGATTTATAGCATATACCCAATTCATAGTCTACCACAATTCACATTTATCTATTTAAACCTAAAAGTGACTAGAACTCAGTGAGATAGGTTTAAGGATTAGAGAATGATTCTGAATTTTGATTTCTGAAGTTGATTGGCAAATCCATTGATGTAGGCTTTGATTGTTGTCTTCTAACTTGAATTTGATTTATTAAGGTGGAGGCTAGGTTAACTTCGAATTTAGCAGCATGAAGCCCTCTACTTTGATTAATGAATTTAGGGTTAGGTTTATGGGTGTTTATATAGATGTGTAGGATAAGTTAGAGCCCTTAGATTATCGTGAGTTGTGTTTTACATGACATTAGTTCTTTAACCCAGTTAAAGATAAGATTAATTTCTTAACTTTGAAAAATCATTAAGTAATGATTTTTGGAAATTAAATCTGAATTAGAGTTTTAATGAATCTTTAATTAGATTGAAATGTGAATCTGATAAATAAATTATCAAATTCAAGAAATGAGCGAGAATGGAGTATTACCAGTTTTGCTCCAAGCGATAATTAAATCTTTAATTAGATTTGAACGTGAAATGGTAATTAATTTTATCGATAACACCGTGGTGTTAGATATGGAGTATTACCAGTTTTGCTCCATGGGATGAATAGGTTGGGATTTGGAAGTAAAATAAATGATTACCTCTGTAAGGTTCGCTAATCCCACTAGTTTGGAAAACCTTAATTTGGTTTAATTTGTGAAAAGAATATTCTGGATTGAAATGAGTCGTATGTTGTCTTTTTATAACACTTGTTTATAAGATACGTGAGTTATTCATAAAGACTGGGTTTATCCCATTCTGAATAACTGATTCGACGATAATTCGACAATGAAGACGGTGGTTGAAGACCAGAGGTCTTCATATCGTTAGGATGATTACTAATGTCTTGATTAGGCTGTACACCCAGGACAAGGTAATAAGTGGTGATCGTTCAGACGTACTTGGAGATCGACCGGACACGCGAGGACCTCTCTCCTGTATTGGACATATGGGACGAGGAATAAGATGCCTCTGGTTTCGTTCAGACCAGAACATACTTGTAAATGGATGTGCGTCTGACACTGGATTTCATTCTGTGTGATTTATAGACATCAGTTGCATGGAGTGAATTACCTATATGGCATGCTGAGATGCAAATGATCAAGGCTTCTGTTGGAAAGAAGAGTCTTGTGTTGATGATCAGAGCACGACTTTAATATAGCATAGCCTTGTGTATAGTGTTAATTTGCGAGCCTCATACCCCGGTGCGAACCAGAAACGGGACAGGACCTCAGGGAGGACATGCGTTTCTTTCTAGCTAAAATTGGTGTCATGGTATGGAGCCCAGACATTTTACTTATGTGGATGATGGATAGCGAGGCGCCCCAGATATATCAGTCACTACGGGACCGATGGATGATATGGTCAACGTACTGACCATTACGACCCATAGGGCGGGGAAACATATTGTTCAGGCATTTTAACCCACTTCGTATGGACCTACCCTGATGCTCTAAGGGTCACTCGAGGTCTGATCCTAAGACATGGTCGGCTAGATTATCTCGAAGCGGTAAGGACGATCCCTTGCCTTGGTTCACAGATCGAAATCCAACTTCTAATACATGACATTTCAGTTTTGACTATAGAGCGTAGTATTGGCAACACGATATATGGTACCCATGTCGTCTATGATTGATACATTTATATTTGAAGTTGTTTAATACACTATGCACTTATAATAGTATCAAATGATTTGTTTTAAACGTACCAAGCATGTTTGGCTATTATAAGGGAAAACCCTATCCTCCGGCTTGTGTTGCATTGTGTGATGGGGCATGGGTCTTATAATAGCTTCATTTTTCTAAAAAGCATTGCACTGTTTGTTTTATGCACTGGTATTCTCTGGAGGAAACCCGTTCCGTGTTATACGGCGTGGTCCCTTGATTTACTTTATTTTTAAAGTAAAGACTTTAATAACTGTTTTAGTTCTCACACCAATCACGTGAGTGACCTGGAGTTTATTGTTTTAACCTAAACTCTGGGTGACCCTATTTTCCACACGGGCTGCTAGTAGTTTTCGGTTTGTAGATTTATTCTTACAGGATCCTGGTTTACAACTGGGGATATATTCGGAAAGCTCTGTATCCGTTTATTTATTCCAGTTGTGTCATGTATTATTTTTCCACTACATTGTAATTTAAATCTCTGATATTTTTCTGATGTATAATATTTATTCATACTCTGTATATTCTTGTACTCTGATGTAAATTGTTGTAATAAGCAATGAAATGTTCTTCTGTTTGTGTTCTGATTGGTCTTGTCCTCAAAGAAATCGGGGCTTTCCTTCACGGGGAAGTTCGGGTCGTCTCATACACCTTAGGCTAGATCAAAGAAAAATAATACTCAAAGCACTAAGTTTGTTAAGGCTACCAAGTTAAAATCTAAACCTAGGAAATTAAATTTAAATACTCCAAATAGGTTTATTGATTTATGGGTTCTAAACAGGGTGGATAATAATAAAAAAGAAAAATATATTGATAAATTTATTAATTAGGTTTATTTATATAATAATTATATTTTGAAAGAGCATTCAAACTTTTCATGGGTTTGGCATCCCAAAATTAAACTCCATGGACCCTAAAATAAAAAAGGTGTCAGTGTGCATATTTTATAATTTTTCAGGTACCAAATAGCAGATACTCAAAGGATATTGTAACGCCCCACCCTGAGACCTACATTAACAAAGAGAATTACAAAGTAATTCCATATGCTAATGCGGAGAATAGGGCTTGTTGGGGGCGACGAACTATACCTTGTCTTAACTATCTAATGGACATGTCGACAATTGCTATCTATCTTTTCCAACATAAGTGGATCGACATATCCAATAAATAATTAAAACAAGCTATAGACGACTATGGATCTGTCAGAACAAAATACCTCATCTAAATGGATATCTATAGCCACAGAACAGTTACAAATACACTTACGTTTACTTATACAAGATACATCATAATACAATACAAATACTACAATGAAGTGGTATGACTACCACTCAATATACAAGAGGAACGAAAAAAACAATTCGATAACATCTCATAAGGAAGCTATCAATCTCAAGAGTAAAACTCGATCCCATAAAGAAGCTTCATGAAATAACTAAGAGCCAAACGAGAGACTGGTACCTGAAACAAACTCGGTCTCACCCGAGTGAAAACACACGGGTCAGGCTAGCTAAATTGATCAGTTAAATAGAACAATTGGTAATGAGAAGTAAAGGAAAGATATGGTGTCCTTTTACTCAAAGGACATTATTCCATAATAATGATTTGCATTATAAGAAGGAATGATATCTCTTCTAGAGAAAAAGAGGAAATGTCTAGGATATGGTCATACTCAAGTGACATAATCGACACTTAATAAAAGAGATTTCAAGTAGGAGAGTCTTAAAAGTAAGACTCAATCAAACTCGCTTTCACCTTATGTCAATGGTGGTATAATGGAATGTGGATAAATACCTCAAAAGAACTGGATGTCTTCCTAGAAGAAACACAAGACATCTAAGTAAAAGTATTCTTCACATATAGAAACAAATGCAATGAATATGCCTCATCACATCGCCATATTCTCAAGTATCATCAAGGGAAATATAAAACTCAATCATAAAAAAAGCATCATACTTATTCATATGATCCTTTCATCGATATGAAAATAAATACATCATAAATCCATCGTTAAAACTCAACATATAAGAATCTCATAACCATACCTCATCTCAATTGTACAAATGTAAATACATCATAAGTCCATCATTAAAACTCAACATATCAGAACTTTCATAACCATTTATACCTCATCTCACCAGTATAAATCTAAGCACATCTTAAATCCACCTGAAATCTCAAACTCATTTTTTTTATATAGAAATCATCATAATAGAACTTGCATGGAGTACAAAACTTCTAATTAGAAATAACCATGAAACCATCAATTTAATTAAGCCTTCATCTTTCTCGAGGCAGTAATAAACATCATCATATAATGGTGAAATCAAAACATTTAAAACATCATGAGAAACTGCACGTGCATTACATCTTGACTAGTACTATACTTTTTGGTACCATACATCGTGATGACTAGGGACACATACACCATCATCATTATGACGACTATAGCCGCGAACATCGTGATGCCCCTAAGCCACAAAAACCCGAGTAATAAACGACATGATGATTGAAGTCACAAACATCGTGATGGCTATAGTCGGAAACATTATGATAACTCCAATCGAGCACTCGGTTGTAGTACTAGTAATCATCCTTATTGTGTCTCAACCTCTCAGACAGGAACCCATAAGGTGTCAATGTATGTCCCATACCATACGTTCGCACCCAACGGTTTACTAACCGTTAGTTGTTGCCACATTATAAAGCATCATAAAACATCATAAAATATACATTGCTCTCATCGACGAGTGTAAATATACAAAACTCGTCTAATCTATCTCTCTTTCCGACGAGTACTAAGTGTCAGTCTAACTTGTCTCATCTCAACGATAAGTAAAAATCCATCATAAACATCAAAACGTCATAAATTCATAAACATCATGAATTTAACATAGAATAGCTTACCTCATCTCATTGGCAAGTTTACATTGCATTGTGGTTGGTTCATCATCCAGCATCCTCCTATTGAGTAGTTCTAGAACAAATGGCCTTCGCCAAAATTCAGCATCATCTCAAAATATCACATCAAAAGAGTTTCGATCATACAAGTCCGATATTAAGCGACAAGTAAAAACACATGTCCAATACCACGTATTTTTACTTAATTGTTTAGTTCTCATTCTTATATCCCGAAATTCATGAAAATGTTCTTTTAGCACATGGAAAATAACATACTAAAATTTTATAATATTTTGATGTAAAACGAAGAAGATACACATTTACAAAGATTGCTCTTTTCAGACACACATGAATTATGGTAAAAATCTAGTTTTTAGCCAACTTTGAAGATATGTTTATCATATCAAAACAACCCAGAAATTAATGAAATTTTGTAGTAATAAACTTTTGTATATGTAAAAAATCATACTAAAATTTGATAGTATTTCGCTATGAAACGAAGAAGATACACATTTTCAAAAATGACATTTTTTGGACACAAATGTATTATGCTAAAAATTTAGTTTTTATCCAACTTTGAAGATATGCTTAGCATATCAAAGAAACCCAGAAATTATTGAAATTTTGTAGTAATAAACTTTTGTATATGTACAAAAACATATTATAATTTGACAATATTTCGCTATGAAATGAAGAAGGTACACAATTTCAAAGATGGCACTTTTCGGACACAAATGAATTAGGTTAAAAATATAGTTTTTAGCTAATTTTGAATATATGTTTAGCATAACAAAACTATCCAAAAATTAATGAAATTTTTTAGCAATAAATTTTAATATATTTAAAAAAAACATACTAAAATTTGAAAGCATTTCACTGTGAAATGAAGAATAAACACATTTTCAAAGATTGCTCTTTTCGGACACAAATGAATTATGCTAAAAAAAATTAGTTTTTAGCTAATTTTGGAGATATGTTTAGCATATCATAACCATGCAGAAATTAATGAAATTTTGCTGCAACAAACTTTAACATATCGACTATAACATATTAAAATTTTGGATTAATTCGCTGTAAACTAAAAAAGTTATGATTTTTCAAACATAACACTTTTCAGCGAACAAAACAGAAATTGATTTTTTTTGCTGATTTCAACCAACGATTTGATATATCAAAACAATCCAAAATTCAATGATAATTTGCAAAAATATACACAACACAAATATTACAGCATGTAAAATATTGGGAGCAATTCACTGCAAATCGAAGCTGTTGCGGAGGCTCAAAGTTGAGCCTTCGCCGTATTTGCACAGCTGAAACAAAAAGATGATAAAACTATGTATTTCTCTACATATTAACAAAACGAAGCACAAAACCATTAATAAGATTAGAAAGCATGAGTTAAACTCACTTTGATTACCAGTAAGAATTACCCTGAATTTGACAACAACTTGAAACTTTCATCCTCTCAAAATCATGAAGCAACAAGCAAAAAAACATGCAACTCAATTCAACTAGAAAGGTCAGATTTCTGTCTCTAGTACAGTGAGACTTTAATATAGCAAACCTGAATCTTTAGCCCAGATTTAACTCGAAAATTGCTTTAGGAAAAAGGACGATTGATACCTCAAAACTAAACCAATTGCCACAAAAATTGGAGGAGAGGTTCTGGAATGTCAACATATCTAAATTTGAGTATTTTTGGGATTTCATTTGATTTTTGAGGATTTTTAGAAAAGCTAGGGTTTTGGCCCTTGTTTTGAAAATTTTGAGCTTTCTCTAAAATGATTTCTCTAGGAAGAAGGAAGAATGTACGCAACACTCTACTCAAAAGCTTCTAGTGATGGTTAATGGATCTTAACATACTCAAATAGCCCATTTCCCATACTTAAACAATTTTAGTTATTATATGAGTATGTTCACTCGTTTGTACATAACTCATTCATTACAACTCCTTTTTGAATGAAACAAATTGCATTATGTTTATTTTAGCAAAACGAACACATTAACAACAACAAAAATTTATTTTCAACATTTAGAAATATATATATATATATATTTAAATTCTAAATCCTTTATTTAAACAATATTTGACAATATTATCATTTAGGGCCAAAAGAATCACTAATTTGACATATTTTCATCATATAAAAATTATTTTCTACTTTTAGAACTTATACAAAAATGTTTTAACACTTTTAAAATACTAAATCATTGTTTTCACATAACATTACACCTTTAAAATTCATTTACTTCTCATTTGTCCTTTTATTTTGCAATAGTGGACCATTATTTGAATAAAATTCCAATATTATCAGTTTAATCACCATCTTTGTTTGCTCCCATCCCAAATCACTAATAAAGCATTTGAAACTTTATTTATCCATAAAATTCTTATATTTATTTCCTTCAAAAAAATTCTTATATTTATTAATTATTCCCCAAATGAAAATTTTAAAATCCCAATTTATTGCCAATTAATATATCAAATTATAACCACCATTATAATTTAATATAACAAATAATCACCAGATTGGGTTGTTACAGATATGAAGAGAAATCTATTAAACTTTGAAAAATAAAAAAAGTAATTTTTATTGGCTTCAGCAAAGTCGATAACTTTAAAATTCACCTAATTATTTGATAAAGTTTATTTCATGTTTTGAATTTATTTGATTTCCCCTCTTTTGTTATATTTATATGCATATACAAGCTCTACATATTGTCTAGCAGTAAAATTAAATGATTCTTTTTACCCTTTTTGTTGATGACAAAAGGGGATAAAAGGGATAAATATACTAGACAAAATGATAAGGGGAGTGAACAAAGTTAGGGGAAGTCAAATATATAAGTATTAAATTTTATCTCTTAAATATTTATATGGTTGTCATCATAAAAAAGAGAGAGATTGTTAATAACCTAGGCATTGATTTTGATGACAACCATATAAACATTACTACTTACATATCCCCAAGTTGTGCAGTTACATCAGATATATTATGAAGTCATTTATAGATGTAACAACCCAAAATTTCGGAACCAATTTAAAATTTATTTTTAATAAATTTTATAAGGATTTATAGTCAATTTTAAAAATTCGATGAATTAATACTGTTTCAGTAGCTTACAAAGGAACATTTTCTAATGATCTCGAAATTCGATGAGACCAATTTTATTAGATCTAGAACGTTGAAAAATGGTAAGGTTCCAAATTTCCTAATTTTTCGAGTTAATATGTGAACGTGCGAAAAATAAACGCGTACCGGGTTAATCAATCAAAATTAAGCGAAAATGTAATCGAAAAATAAAGCGGAGGATCAAAAAAAATTTGACGAAACCTATTCCGTTGGATCCGAAATTACAATTAAGATTTGGCGAAAGTGTACTAGTCCTGTGTGAGAGTCCGTAGTCCTTCCGTTAAGATTTGGCGGAATGGAAGCCCATGGTGAGAAACCGGAACTCAGTAATGGCTAGTTTATAATTAACTATTACCAGTTAATTAGTTTGAGTTGCGTGTCGAGTATTGGTTGCTAATACAAATTGATTATGATGTAAAATATAACAACCCACTATTTTTAACGATTTAAATTTTGATTTAAATCCATATTTTTATTTTGAAAATATTTTATGGTTGTCCTAACAGGAACTTGAAATCTGAAATACGTGTAGTGAGATATAACAACTGTGAAGATTTCATCGGAAAATTTGAAAGTTTGTCAGTCAAGCAATTTTCAGCGCAAAGCTGCGTATAACAGTTCAAATTTTATCGATTTTAAAATCTCTCTGAATCCAGTTCGAACAAACATGAAATATATTCTATTCGTTGTCAGTAATCCGTTTTCCATCCGCATTTTTACGTTTAAGGGGTCTGTAACGCGTTTTTGAATGGAGCATCCTGGCACTGCAAATTTTATACTATTATGTCCGTGTTGTCGCGCTGATTACCGCAATATATTCATTTGTCAGTTTCGGTACTCGGTTCGCGATAAAATTGCAAAAAGGCTTGCGCGATTCATTTTTGAAGTAGAGCCATTTGAGTTCGACATGTCCATTTTCCGATCTTACATACTTTTCTAGCCATTTTGGGTCTGCAAACCCGTAATTTTATTTTACTAAACAACATGTTTATTTTTTTCTAAGGGCTTAGTTTGGAACATATTATATATATATAAGCTATGTGTATATGACATGCACTCCATTTCTTTTATTACTTTTAAAACCTATCTTGTTTCCATCCACACACGTCTTTCTTCCATGCATATTTATTCCAAGAGCCATGCAACTCTAATTCAAATCCCATGCGTTATTTTTTGAACCATGCCATTTTTTTCCAAAACCATTCGGTTGAACTGGCAGTTTGTATAATATAAAAAAATGTTTAAATTAAATTTCGTTTTCATTTAGCATGTCCATTCTTTTTAAAAATTTAAATCAAAGAGATGTTGAATTAGTCAAATGCTGATATCTTTAATTTTAGAAGGTCGGCAGACGTATTCAAATAAGGAAATATGTATCTAAAAAGAAGTATGGTAGACATGTTCAAATGGATAGCGTGTGAGGTTCCTTTCTTTATCTGTACAAGTACTCTCTCCCTATTTATATTTTCACCTCTACTGCATCGCCACCATTTCTTCCATTCCAAACACTTTCATCTGCCCTTCATTTTTCCATGAAAGTATACTGCATCCCCATCGTAAATCCATGCGTCCCAAGACCTCTTCAATCCCTCTCACCTCACCTGGAGCCAAGGTCCGACGCTGCTCTCCACCCGAACCTGAGCCGAGCTGACCGAACCCAACAGCCACCAGTTACCGTGAAATCCCTGCTGTGTCGTGCCTTCGACCAACTTCTCCGACTAGCCACGTGACCTGACCCAGACATGCGTGTCCTTTTTTTTTAATGTTGGCATGAGTTCTTTTTTATGTGTGTGTACGGTTATTGTGCTGAGTGTGTGAGCACTGTTTTTTTTGATTTCATGTTAGTGCATGCGTGAGTCAATATCATCTGTGGAGTGAGTTGTTTGTTTTATATACTTATATTTTCTTTTTCTTTGCTTTGACATACATTATGTTAGTTGTGTATGTTTGGGGGTGTGTAAGTTTGTGTATTGTAAAGCGTTTGTGCATAGCGTGTGTTTTGTGTTCCTGGGTATACTTTGTGTAGTATATATGTATATGTTTTATATGTTTTGTGTATAAAGATTTTGTGTACTCTGGTGTGTTTTTATTTAGAACAAATATACGTTTTTATAATGATTTGGTGTGCTTTTATAATTTATAACATATACACAGTTTTGGTATGTGGTTTAGAAAAAATATAATTTTGTGTATGTACGTAAATACATATTTATATATTATTATTATTATTTTAAATTGTCAGGTTAATTTGTGTCGAGTCGTGTGTTGAGTTCGGAAAACCATTCCTGGAGCCCAATAGTCGAACCAATTCATTCCTCCTCTTGAAAATAAATAAAATAATATCGAGCGATCATCGAGTTGGACCCATTCAAAAATTGTGTCTGGATATCGTCTTTCCAATTCAGTGTCAATCCGTTCGCCATCTCCATTTCTGTGCCACGAAAGGTGAGTTTATCTCACGCCTGACTCACATTATTTCATGAATGTTAGATCAAGTATTGAACTGTTATGAAATGTAGAGATCTGCTAATAGAAATTGTTTGATTAATATGTACACTTTCATATGTGACACGATATTCATATGACCAATATGTGCACTGATTATATATGAATATAATGTGATTGATGATATGCGATGAGTTGTTGTATTGTAGATACCCCTAGTTTAGGAAAAATCACTAAGGGTTGAAATGATACATACCCGAACGAACATTAGATTATGGAAAGTTCGTTATGGGTTGAAATGATAGACCTAAACGATTTTACTGAATTTGGGATTGCAGAATGAAATGATAGACCCGAAGAAATTTATAAACTGCGGATTGAAATGATAAATATCTGTATCACTTAACCATAGGGTAGAAATTTAAATACGGACATCGTTGGTCATGTTTTCATAATAAAGTAATTTGGAAATTTTGAGTTTAATTAATAATTTATGATTTTTTTTTAAGAATTTTAAACTTAAGTTTTGTAAATTCTAAATTATATGTTTTAAAAATGATTTGGAGTAAAAATGGTTTAAATACTTATTTGAGATTTACCTATAATTTTATTTATTTTAAACCATATAATTTAATCATATACGTAATTTAAACTTTTATATACTAATATTTTTTTAAACCTATTTTATATTATTTTAAATTTATATATGTTTATAATCTATTTCTAATTATTATTAGAATTCTTTAAACTTAGGTATATATATTTATTTTCAAAATTAAATTATCTTTATATATAATTTGCAAACTTTAAAAATCAAAGTTGGTTTAAGTAAGATTTTGTAACTTAAGTCGAGGTTTGAATTTGTAATAACGATATTTGATTTTTAGCATTGAACTCATATGAGATATGGATTTGAATTCAAATGGAATTGAGCTTAGCGTGACTAAATGTGATATAGAATATATATATATATATAATTTTATATATGGAATTGATTTTTTTAATCGTTATTTGAATTATGAAATTTGTGAAATCGAATTTATAAAATGGTATTGAAATGTATGATTTGAATTTTTTTCAATATGAAATTGTACGACTTGGGTAAATAAGATATGATTTGTCAAATTTGAAATATAAGAGTTTGATTCAAATTCTGAATAATGAATTTGAATTTATGATTCGAGTTATAAGTATGATACGATTTGTTTTGAATTATATAAGCGAAATATGAGATTTTGACTTAAAGTGTGTGTATTGAAGTTGAACCGAAATATTGGATTTGATAAATCGATTTAAATGATATCTTATAATGGTAAACGTGAAATAATTGAATTGTTGAACATGAGATTTGATGAATACAGACCAAACTGAAATATTATCGAAGTAAATAATTTATATCGATTGAAGTGGAAATTGCGATCGTTATGATATGATTTGAAAATAAGTCCTTTTCGGATTTAAAATCGTTATGTAATAATTTTAGAAAATCATATAAAACCGAAGTTAAATAATATAGCATTAGTTTATACTATATTTGAAATCTCTATGTTATGGTTTTGTAATCGATTTGATTAAAGCGATATAAATGAGTTGTTTCCAAAATTGAATATATTTCAAGTAAGATATTAAATTTTGAATTCAAATTCGAATATGAGCTTTCATATAAATGATTTTATAAAAAAAAATGATTTATAAAATAATGGCCATGGTGTGAAAAATGTAAACGTTTGATTATTAAAGAGATCGGGATCGGCTATTGTCATACTTTTTGCCAATACCGAAAACCACTTTAATAATTGTGTACGCAATGGGGTTCCAGAATGAAGGGGATGATTTGGCGAACGACTCCATTTTATTTTATTTCATATTAATTACGAGACCCTGACTACCTTGAGTCAGCATGATGTGGCTAAAACAGGAGCTATGCACGGACCAAGTAAGGTCATACCTCTTATCGAGCACACTTCTTCGATATTATTCTATTACTGTGAGATTCGATTTGGGCCCTTTTGATTATATGAGTGTGTATCGAGGTGGGCGGTAGTACCTACTATGCGTTACCACCAGTCCGGCTCTGCAAACAGTGAATCCACCCTGGCATTCCTTGCGTGCCTTGTCACATGCCTTATACGATCCCACTACGACTTTGTTTTGTACCGTTTTATATGGAGTGCCCTATGATCAACCTCCAGTTTACGGAGGAATTACGGTACTGTATGTACTGTGGGAATATGCAAACGATGTAAGGGTAATCATGGTAATCCCACTTACGCTATTTTGATATTTTACTTTGCTAATAGACACTATTATATAGCGTATTATACTATATAGTACTAGTTTGATGGATCCTTAGAGGATGGTGATCCCAAACATCCTTTAAGTTACTGATTTCATTTCATCGAAAATTTCATTTGAGTTGATTTACTTCCATGAGAATGTCAGTCCTAATCCAAGTTGTTTTGTTTGCATTATTGCTCGGGTTAGATCTAGTATTCCAGTTTTGAGATCCATCCTTGGAGTTTGAAGCTTATATTGGATTTGGCTCATCTATATCTACCTGTTGGTCAGTTGTTCTAATCATTCAGTTACTTCTATCATTCTGTTATCAGTTATTTATTGTATTAGACTTCCGCTGTATTATTTATGTAAACTCTGATGTAAATTTATTTAGTAGCTTCATGAACTACTATTATATTTTAAATTTTCTGCTGCGAGATATTATATTTCTCTGTATCTGTGTCTGTGATCTGTGATTCTGTGATTTATTCTAATTACCTCAGAAGCTAATAACAATTTGTTGTTTTAGACGTATCGAGTTGACATGTTTTGTCAATTCGGCACGGTCAAAATGGCGGGTCATTACAGTTGGTATCAGAACTTTGGTTTATTAAAGCTTTAGCCTATATGGTAAAAGCTCATTAGAGATAGGGTAGTGATACCCTAGAATGAGTGGAATTGGTCGCATAATCCTTCTTGAGAGAGAGCTATTTTAAAGTATAAATGGTTTTAAATGTTTTAAAACAAATATTTAAATATAAAATTTCGTTTAATATTTGAATCCTTTTGAACTTTCTGTTCCATTTGAATATATCCATCTTCCTTCGTAAATCCTCATTGATTTGGTTATTTCATTCATTCAGCCTTTAACTCGAGTTCTATAACTTATCTTTGTCCATAGCAGGGTAAGAAATAGAAGGAGAATATAAGTCTTCTAGCGAGTTTATTCTTAGTGAATATTGGGTTGAATTTGGTATTTTGAAAAGTAGTATAATATAAGACCTTCTTGATGCGATATTGAATTTTGATTTATATATGTGTGGAAGATGTATATCTGTAAATACCATTATATTTGGTAATACCAATATTTCGAAAGAATTTATGCTTAAACTTTATGATTTTATATTTTATAAACTATATATATTTTGAATAAGATTTAAAGATGTATATTTTGTAAGAAATTGATTTTATCTTGATTTAATAATTTTGTTATGTATTTAATAATTATATCGTTTGTTTATTTATTAAGAACTGAGTTAGATTTTAATAAATAAATGAGTGGGGGAGAGATATATTTTTCCCTACTTCAAATTTTAATGATTTGAAATATATTATTTATAATATATGATTTGAAATTTGGTATATATTTTGTTTAAACATATAAAATGTTTTGAGTACTTTCTTGATGTTAAAGTTGGCCTATTGAATACTTATTGATTTGGGTATACGTTTGACTAACATATATGTTAAATCCTATAAGTATTAGATAGATATAGAGTCACACTCTAGTCGCTTGAAAATGATTTTGTTGATGATTGCAGCATCATCGATATCTCTTTTCGGGTTTCGAAAGTGGGATAGATATATATAGCCAATCGAGACGTCAAATGAATATTTGAAACTATTTTGAAATATTTGAAAATATTTTAAATTTTGATTTGTATATATTTCAAATTATATATGTATGAGAATAATATGAAACATTGGTTTAAAATTATTAATTATTTAATTTCTATTTCTCTGCGTCGCTCCTTTTCAGGGACGAAAGGTTTTGAGTGGGGGAGACTGTAACAACCCGCTACTTTTAACGATTTAAATTTCGATTTAAATCGATATTTTTATTTTGAAAATATTTTATGGTTTTTCCTAACGGGAATTTGAAATCTGAAATACGTGTAGTGAGATATAACAACTGTGAAGATTTCGTCAGAAAATTTGAAAGTTTGTCGGTCGCGAATTTTTCTGTGCAAAGTTGTGCATAACAGTTCAAATTTTATCGATTTTAAAATCTCTCTGAATCCAGTTCGGACAAACATGAAATATATTCTATTCGTTGTCAGTAATCCAACGGCAGAATTCGTTTCATGAAAAACGGGCATTTTGACATCCGTTTTCCATCAACATTTTTACGTTTAAGGGGTCCGTAACGCGTTTTTGAACGGAGCATCCTGGCACTGCAAATTTTATACCATTGTGTTTGTCTTGTCGCGCTGATTACCGCAATATATTCATTTGTCAATTTAGGCACTCGGTTCGCGATAATATTGCAAAAAGGCTTGCGTAGTTCATTTTTGAAGTAGAGCCATTTGAGTTCAACATGTCCCTTTTCCGATCTTACATACTTTTCTAGCCATTTTGGGTCTGAAAAACCCGTAATTTTATTTTACTAAACAACATTTTTATTTTTTTATTCTTTTCTAAGGGCTTAGTTTGGAACATATAATATATATATATAAGCTATGCGTATATGACATGCACTCCATTTCTTATATTACTTTTAAAACCTATCTTGTTCCCATCCAAACACGTCTTTCTTCCAAGCATATTTATTCCAAGAGCCATGCAACTCTAATTCAAATCCCATGCGTTACTTTTTGAACCATGCCATTTTTTTTCCGAAACCATTCGGTTGAACTAGCAGTTTGTATAATATAAAAAAATGTTTAAATTAAATTTCGTTTTCATTTAGCATGTCCATTCTTCTTTTTAAAAATTTAAATTAAAGAGATGTTGAATTAGTCAAATGCTGATATCTTTAATTTTAGAAGGTCGGCAGACGTATTCAAATAAGGAAATGTGTATCTAAAACGAAGTATGGTAGACATGTTCAAATGGATAGCGTGTGAGGTTCCTTTCTTTATCTGTACAAGTACTCTCTCCCTATTTATATTTTCACCTCTACTGCATCGCCACCATTTCTCCCATTCCAAACACTTTCATCTGCCCTTCATTTTTCCATGAAAGTATACTGCATCCCCATCGTAAATCCATGCGTCCCAAGACCTCTTCAATCCCTCTCACCTCACCTGGAGCCAAGGTCCGACGCTGCTCTGCACCCGAACCTGAGCCGAGCTGACCGAACCCAACAGCCACCAGTTACCGTGAAATCCCTACTGTGTCGTGCCTTCGACCAACTTCTCCGACTAGCCACGTGAACTGATCCAGACATGCGTGTTCTTTTTTTTAATGTTGGCATGAGTTCTTTTCTTATGTGTGTGTACTGTTATTGTGCTGAGTGTGTGAGCACTGTTTCGTTGAATTCATATTAGTGCGTGCGTTAGTTAGTATCATCTATGGAGTGAGTTATTTGTTATATATACTTATATTTTCTTTTTCTTTGTTTTGACATACATTATGTTAGCTGTGTATGTTTGGGGTGCGTGAGTTTGTGCATTGTAAAGCGTTTGTGCGTGGCGTGTGTTTTGTGTTCCTGGGTATACTTTGTGTATATGTATATGTTTTGTGTATAAAGACTTTGTGTACTCGTGTGTGTTTTTGTTTAGAACAAATATATGTTTTTATAATGGTTTGGTGTGCTTTTATAAATTATAACATATAAACAGTTTTGGCATGTGGTTTAAAAAAATGTTATAATTTTGTGTATATACGTAAATATATATTTATATATTATTATTATTATTTTAAATTGTCGGGTTATTTTGTGTCGAGTCGTGTGTTGAGCTCGGAAAACCATTCCTAGAGCCCAATAGCCGAACCGATTCATTCCTCCTCTTGAAAATAAATAAAATAATATCGAGCGATCATCGAGTTGGACCCATTCAAAAATTGTGCATGGATATCGTCTTTCCAATTCAGTGTCAATCCGTTCGCCATCTCCATATCTGTACCACGAAAGCTGAGTTTATCTCACACCTGACTCACATTATTTCATGGATGTTAGATCAACTATTTGAATTGTTATGAAATGTATAGAACTGCTAATAGAAATTGTTTGATTAATATGTACACTTTCATATGTGACACGATATTCATATGACCGATATGTGCACAGATTATATATGAATATAATGTGATTGATGATATGCGATGAGTTGTTATGTTGTAGATGCCCCTAGTTTAGGAAAAATCAATAAATGTTGAAATGATACATATCCGAACGAATATTAGATTATGGGAAAATCGTTATAGGTTGAATGATAGACCTAAATGATTTTACTGAATTTGGGATTGCGGGTTGAAATGATAGACCCGTAGAAATTTATAAACTGCGGGTTGAAATGATAAATATCCGTATCACTTGAAAATATGGTAGAAGTTTAAATACGGACATCGTTGGTCATGTTTTTGTAATAAAGTAATTTGGAAATTTTGAGTTTAAATAATAATTTATGATTTTATTTTTACTTTTTTTATTTTAAGAATTTTAGACTTTAGTTTCGTAAATTCTAAATTATATGTTTTAAAAATGATTTGGAGTAAAAATGGTTTCAATACTTATTTGAGATTTACCTATAATTTTATTTATTTTAAACCATATGATTTAATCATATATGTAATTTATACTTTTATATATTAATATTTTCTTTAAACCTATTTTATATTATTTTAAATTTATATATGTTTACAATCTATTTCTAATTATTATTGGAATTCTATAAACTTAGGTATACATATTTATTTTCCAAATTAAATTATCTTTATATATAATTTGCAAACTTTAAAACTCAAAGTTGGTTTAAGTAAGATTTTGTGACTTAAGTCGAGGTTTGAATTTGTAATAACGATATTTGATTTTTAGCATTGAACTCATATGAGATATGGATTTGAATTCAAATTGAATTGAACTTAGCATGACTAAATGTGATTTAGAATATATATATAATTTCTATATACGGAATTGATTTTTTTAATCGTTAGTTGAATTATGAAATTTGTGAAATCGGATTTACAAAATGGTATTGAAATGTATGATTTGAACTTTTTACAATATAAAATTGTACGACTTGAGTAAATAAGATATGATTTGTCGAATTTGAAATATAAGAGTTTGATTCGAATTTTAAACAATGAATTTGAATTTATGATTCGAGTTATAAGTATGATACGATTTGTTTTGAATTATATAAGCGAAATATGAGATTTTGAATTAAAGTGTGTGTATTGAAGTTGAACCGAAAAATTGGATTTGATAAATCGATTTAAATGGTATCAAACAAATGAATTTTTGAACTTGAGTTTTGATGAATACAAACCAAGCTGAAATGTTATCGAAGTAAATAATTTATATCGATTTAAGTGGAGATTGCTATCGTTATGATATGATTTGAAAATAAGTCCTTTTCGAATTTAAAATCGTTATGTAATAATTTTTGAAAATCATATAAAACCGAAGTTAAATAATATAGCATTAGTTTATACTATATTTTGAAATCTTTATGTTATGGTTTTGTAATCGATTTGATTAAAGCGATAAATTATTTGTTTTCAAAATTGAATATATTTGAAGTTAGATATTAAATTTTGAATTCAAATTCGAATATGAGCTTTCATATAAATGATTTATAAAATAACGGCCATGGTGTGAAAAATGTAAACGTTTGGTTGTTAAAGAGACCGGGATCGACTATTGTCATACTCTCTGCCAATACCGAAAACCACTTTAACAACTGTGTACGCGATGGAGTTCCAGAATGAATGGGATGATTTGGCAAAAGACTCCATTTTATATTATTTCATATTAATTACGAGACCCTGACTACCTTAAGTCAGCATGATGTGGCTAAAACAGGAGCTATGCACGGACCAAGTTAGGTCATACCACTTATCGAGCACAATTCTTCGATATTATTCTATTACTATGAGATTCGATTTTGGCCCTTCTGATTATAGGAGTGTGTATCGAGGTGGGCGGTAGTACCTACTATGCGTTACCACCAGTCCGGCTCTGCAAACGGTGAATCCACCCTGGCATTCCTTGTGTGCCTTGTCACATGCCTTATACGATCCCACTACGACTTTGTTTTGTACCATTTTATATGGAGTGCCCTTTGATCAACCTCCAGTTTATGGAGGAATTACGGTACTGTATATACTATGGGAATATGCAAACGGTGTAAGGGTAATCATGGTAATCCCGCTTACGCTATTTTGATATTTTACTTTACTAATAGACACTATTGTATATAGCGTATTATACTATATAGTATTAGTTGATGGATCTTTAGAGGATGGTGATCCCAAACATCCTTTAAGTTACTGATTGTATTTCATCGAATATTTCATTTGAGTTGATTTACTTCCATGGGAATTTCAGTCCTGATCCGAGTTGTTTTGTTTGCATTATTGCTCGGGTTAGATCTAGTATTCCAGTTTCGAGATCTATCCTTGGAGATTGAAGCTAATATTGAATTTGGCTCATCTATATCTACCTGTTGATCAGTTGTTCTAATCATTTAGTTACTTCTGTCATTCTGTTATCAGTTATTTATTGTATTAGACTTCCGCTGTATTATTTATGTAAACTCTGATGTAAATTTATTTAGTAGCTTCATGAACTACTATTGTATTTTAAATTTTCCGCTGCGAGATATTATACTTATCTGTATCTGTGATCTGTGATTCTGTGATTTATTCTAATTACCTCAGAAGCTAATAACAATCTGTTGTTTTGGACATTTCGAGTTGACATGTTTTGTCAAATCGGCACGGTCAAAATGGTGGGGCGTTACATAAAATAATGATTAGCCTATTAAAAATATCATTTTTACTTGATATATGTGAAGTTGCTTGGATACGTGGCATATAAACGCAAACAGTGTTAACTTGAAATTTGTGAGAAACCGCAACCTAAAAAGGGCTAGATTATGATTAACTATTTGTTAGTTAATTAGTTAAGTTTAATGATGATTATTGGTTGATCATATAAGTTTATTTCAACGTTAAATGATGATTAGTTAGATAAAAATATCATTTTTATCTGATATATGTGATATTACTTTCGTATATGGCGCTTGTATTATAAACAGTGTCGATTGGAATGTCGATTGAACCTTAAATAGTTTTGGTTGAGTAATTTATTAATTACTATTTAATGGTTGTATAGAAAACCACACATGGGTATTGAGATGATAATTAGCGTACACGTCTCCCAAGTGTGTAGATAAGTTCACATGGATTCTGATGTAAACCCCACATGGGTATTGGGTTGATAATATTACACATCTCTCAAGTGTGTAGATAATAATCACTTTTTTGTAAATCTGAAGAAAACCCCACATGGGTATTGGGATGATAATTAGTTTACACATCTCCTAATTGTTTGTTTGTGTAGTAATCTGTTGATAGATGAGGGCCCAGTGAGCCAAATTATAGTTGTACCGATCAATCTGTACAAAGGAGGTTATGGCAAAAAAATTCAAAAATTTAAGGCATTAGCCAAATAGTTAATAAAATATCATAAATGCGAATAGTCTTGATATTTAATTATATACGTTGAGTTATGGTCAGAATAGAACTCGTCGCACAGCGACAGTTCGCGAATGTCGACTGTTAACTTCGAACGGACGTACCCAGAGATTCGACCGTCAAATTCTCCCAAAATTGAAAATGTTGAGTCCGAAATGAAAATAACTTTCAATTGAATATAAGAATATTAAGATCCAACGATTATATGTTGAGATAAGTCCAAATCAATATTTGAAAAGATCGTTATAGATGTAGTTCGGTGACTGGAATTGGAAACCGATTGTAGAGGAAATACTGAAATTATTCAAAATATAGGAAAATTATGTTAAATCATAGTAAATGATTAAAAAATGGTTCGGACTGAATGTATTCGTTTTTGGATAAAATAAAGCTATTTTGTGAAATTTAGCCATTTAACAAAAGTGATCGAAACAGTTTGTAGTTATAAACACTTAACCTAGTTAAGTATTTCCAATGAATGAATATTGGATTTGAATGGAAATAATCTTCGGATATTTCAATATTAGATTCCGTAATTATACAAATATTGTTTTAAAGAATTTGGAAGATAGAGATATTGTTATTCCCTATACGGTATTGGTTGGTTTTAGAATTTGATATTGAATATGAGTCGATACGATTTCTATTCAAAGCCTTATATTTGATATCAAATTGGATTTTGGGTTTTTCATGAAGGATGTTTTTGAATAACATTTATTCTTTAACCCAGTTAAATACGAGATTAATTCATCATTGAATAATGGTGTTTGAAGATTAAAAGTAAGTTTGGGTTTTAATAAATCTTTAATTAGATTTGGAATGGAAAGATGGTAATTAAATTTACCGAAACACAAGAGGTGTTAGATATGGAGTAATACCAATTTTTCTCCATAGGTTGAATTGGGTTTTGATATTTATTATTGTCGATTGATTGTTTGGGTTGTGCTCGACCAGTTTATGGGCAGATATGCTTTTATATTGAGCATTGGGTTGTGTAGAAATACTTGTATGTTAACACCTAGTGATTTATTCCACGATTTGACTATGAGGTGCTTAGAATTGTTGTTTAATTCATTTCAATTTAATGAATGGTTTCTGAAATGAGATTTTCATAAGAGAATGAAAATGTTGTTCCTGATTTTGGACAGGGAATGTTTTATAAAACATAAAGGATTTCGAGGACTAAAGCAGATGATTCCGAAATGATTTAGAAATGGGTTATGTGTTTGACATTGTATTTCATCACATTACCGATTAGTTGCTATTGATGGTATATATGTTGGTGGTGGAGAATTTATTCTCTTAGCTTAACATCACTTCGAGACGTATGAGCTCAAAGGTTACATTATTAATAGTAATAGGAACTGATCATATGTGTGAATTGACAATGTGAAGTATATGGTTTTAAAGTACTTGTGATTATTTTTATAATTTCAAAATGGTTTTTCCCCACTTCGGGATATAGAAATGAGTTCTATGTGTTACCAATGATGGCGTAACGGTATTGGTGACGAAAAGTCGGGTAGGTGTGGACTACGGTCCATAAAAGATATGGTTCGCTCTCGGGAATGGAGAGTGGATGTACCTGGAATATTATCGTGATGGTAGGGTGTACTTGGAGCTTGGTTATCAGGGGAACCTCCAGATCAGGTGGTGTATATGTTGATATGCTTATATAGTAGATATTTGAGGTTTTCAAATAGGTTTCAGTTTGAGATCCCGAAGTGAAAACTAATTTCATATGAAATGTAGATATGTACTTCAAATGATTTAAAATAAGAAATCGGGAATAAAGTCCAAAGAAATAACTTCTGTAAAGTGAATTGGATTTTAAAAATATAAGTTTGGGAATTAAGCCTAAATGGGTAGGTTGAGGAATTGCATATTGTTTGATGCATCGTACGCTTTCTAAGTCTATTTTGGTAGTTGTTTTTATGCACTGGAATTTGTGTGGAGTAAACCCATTTCGTGACATACGGCATGGTCCCGTGATATGCCTTACTTTAAAATAAGTTAAGTTAATTATATGGTTTCTCATTAAGTTAAGTTAACTATAAGGTTTCTCATACCAGTCCCATGATTGACTCGTAGTTTGTTTTTCCCTTGCAAACTCGGGTGCCCATATTTTCCACACGGGCAGTCGGGTACTTTGTTTTGCAAATATTTTGAGCAAGATTCTGGATTGAAGCTTAAAGCTGTGTCCAGAGCATTTGAGAGTCTTCCGTTGTGTCAGTTTATGTTTCCGTTGTGCATTGTATTGTATTTATTGTAATTTATCTTCCGTTGTATTATTTATGATGTACTCTGATATTCTGTACTCTGGTGTAAAATTGTTGTAATAACAATGAAAAGCTCTTTTGTTTCTGTCTGATTTTGTTGTATGCCCAAAGTTAACGATGCGAGAATGTTTGACTTTCGGATCGGACCCATGCGGTTTACGATCGTTTCAAAAGGCATGGATTTTCGGGTCGTCACAATGGTATTGGAGCTTTGGTTAATTTAAAAGCTTTGGGGGTACAACTCGTTAGAATAGAATGAAAAATTCATCAAAGATAGGATTAGTAGTATCCTATTTGACTAACTCATTAGTGATAGGATCAATAGTATCCTAGGATGACTGACTCATTAGAGATGGGGTCAGTTGTGTCCTAGAATGAGTTAAGAGTATTACGTACACGAGAGAGCGTATTCATAATAAGAAATATATTTTCAAAATTGATTTTGAAAGGTTATATATTAAATAATAAATTTTCTTACATCTTCCTCCCTTTCAGGGGATTAAATTTTTTTCAGTGGGGGAGATTGTACCAACCCAAAATTCTGTAACCAATTTAAAATTTATTTTCAATAAATTTTATAAGGATTTATAGCCGATTTTAAAATTTTGATGAATTAACACTGTTTGAATAGCTTACAAAGGAACACTTTCTAACAATCTCAGAATTCGACGACACCAATTTTATTAGATCCAGAACGTCGAAAAATGGTAAGGTTTCAAATTTCATAATTTTTCGAGTTAATATGTGAGCGCGTGCGAAAAATAAACGCAGTTCGGGTTAATCGATCAAAATTAAGCGAAAACGCGATCAAAAAATAAAACGGAGGGTCAAACGAACTCATAATTTAGGCTTCTCGATTAACAAAATAAGCCAAAATAAAATACAAAAATCATGGAAAAATTAATACTAGACCAAGAAAAGCATGAAAACACTAAAGGAAGGATGCCCAAATTTACACTAAGGCATGAAAATATGCCCAGAAATCAATATGGGTAGCAACTTTCAGGATAGTTTTGAATGACCAAACGATATCCGAATGGTCTAAAATTTGATACGCACAAACTAGAAAGACTTGGTTTTCATATGAAAAAGGAGTCACTAAATTCCAACATCGCACGAAAAAGTTATAGGGCTCCAAACTTGGACTATGGACTGAATTTTAGTCTGGCCTGAAATCACTTCCAGGTCCAACTTGGGACCAGGTTTGAATGACCAAATTACGTTGAAATTGCCTAAAAATTTGCAGGCATATATAAAAGACTCTAGGATTTACAATACAAAAAGAATTACCACAATCGAATCAATAACGAAGGAGATACAGCACCCAGAAGTTGGACCTAGGCAATGTTTTCACCCAGAAGCAAAAATATGGTCGGAGGAAGCCACAGAAGTGATTTTCTTAAGGTGGGTCGACCCAAAACCAAGTTGGGTCGACACAGATGCATAATGGGTCGACCCACTTCACGGAGTTTGTTCCAGTTCGATATTCCAGCGAAACCCCAACTTTGGTGACCCGTTTACCCACCAAATCAACTCAAAATGACACTAAAATTTGCAGATATACTCTCAAGACTCTTGAGAACAATATATAAAAAGAATAAAGAAAAATCATTTAGGGATCAGAAAGTTATTAGGCTCAAAGGCAGGGTTTTGCTGTGATTTTAGCAATTCAAGATCAGATGAAAAGTTCCAGGAAAACAACGTATTTATGCCCAACACAGCACAAACTTAAATCGATAAATCAAAATAAATGTAAACTAGAATATATGAGTCAATCATCTCACCTTGATTAGATTATTAGATGAATTCCCTTTTATTTGGAGTAGTAAAGGGTCACTTGGAGCAAGAAACAACCCAAAAGAAGAACATGCAGCAACCATGGAGAATACAGTAACTTAATCCTTCTGATTTCTTCATTGGAGATTAGATATTTATCTAAAATTCGTCGGAGACGGGATTAGAGAACATCTTAATCAATTGGAACTTGAAATTTAAACATGCAAGTGGTTTTAGAGGGAGAGTATTTGAAGAGGAAGCCATTTCCACTTACTGTGTTTTCTCCAGAAGAAAGAAAAATGTAGGAGAAAGAAAATAATCGTACCTTTTCTCAGCTACCCAGAAAAATAAAAGAGGATATGTAAGCTAAACCTCCCAAATAATCCCAAACAAAGATATTAATACCAATTAAACCCAAGTCCACCTTTTCAGGCCTTAAGCACACATTAACATGTTAAACATTAACATCTCATTCTCAAACACTTAACACACACAAACAGAAGCACTTATTAAGTTTTTTTAATTTAGAGTAGGACGGTTATGTAGCATGATGCTACATAGTCGGTTAATAATATTATATATGGAGAGAAGTTTAACCAGTTGACAAGCCCAACTGGTGGCTAATAGTTCAATATCAGTACATCATGTTCCCACAAAAACCATCATAGTCATAATAGATACAACCATAATATAATACATCATTGAGTTTATATAGCTAGCACCATAGTCATAAAAAGACACATCAAGAGTGAACAAACTAAAGCACAAAAAGCACCATAAACCCATGCTGGAATGACCAATCTTGTAGTGCAAATCTGGGCTTGAACCACCCTGATTTGAACCCACCGATTCCGCAGGACTATCATTCAGAGGTAAAGAAAGCCTAAATCTAGCAGAAGACGACTGACCTGTCCATGATTGAAAGAAGTAGGAGATGTGTCGGCATATTCCTTCAAAATATTTTAGTGGTTTGTTAAAAACAGTAGCATTTCTCTCCTTCCAACTGCACCAGCAATAAATACTTAAAAAGGAATCTAATGCAAAATTAGCCGAACTGTACTGCTAGTGATCAAACACAAATGAAAAGTCAAGAATAAAACAAAGCAAGTGATACTGGAGGCAGCCATGATGGGATAATAGACATCACAATCAAAGAACAAATGATGGATTGTTTCCTCATGCCTTGAGCATAATGCACAATTAGGGTTTGCTATCAAATTAAGTCTGTGCAATCTAGCTCGAGTATTAACCTTCTCATGAATAAGGCACCATTAAAAGAAAAGCACTCTAGGTAGCAGATGGATTTTCCACAACCTAGCAAAAGAGAAAGACCTGCCTGCAAAGTTGAGGTAGTGGTATAAGGATGCCATAGTGAAACCACCTCTGGGTAATAATGCGCAGATATAACTATCAGAAACTTTCAGATAGATGAGTTTGGCGAAGTAAACTAGAGATGTCCAGAAGATTCAAAAAAGCATGGACATCAAATAAAGAAGAGGGGCACAGACTACAAGGACCAGCATGCAAGGTGTTAGCAATAGATATATGCACATGAGAAATCAAAGAAAAAATGGAAGGAAAAGCATGGGTAAGAGGAAATTGATCATGCCATATGTCAAGCCAAAACAAACAAGAATCACCATTACCCAGTTTGACATGCATCAATCTTTTTATTTGAGGTGAAACAGAAATTAAACTAGACCGGAAAGGAGAGGGTTTAACAGCTGGAGGAAAATGAATTGCAAGATGAGGATTACTAGAATAATAAAGGGAAAGAATCCAGTCTTTCCAAATAAAAACAACAGGAGAAACAATACGCATATCAATTTTGATAACAAAGAAGAGTTGAAGTTCCAAAGATTATCTACACCCAAGTCCTCCTGATTTGGATGCAAACATATAGTTTGCCAATTAACCAATCATTTAACATTATTCATGTTCCATAAAAATGCACTTCTGATTGAATCAATCTTAGAAATTACCCATTTAGGAAGTTTATGAAATGAAATCCAGTATGTTGGAGTAGCAGACAAGACAAATTTAACCAAAACTAACTGACCAGCTGAAGAAAGGGAATTAGCCTTCCATGAAGATAATCTCTTCTCAATCTTATGAGTAAGTGGTAACCAATCCGATTTTAGAAGCTTAGTGGGTCTAAGTGGAATACCAAGATATACAATTGGGAAGCTTTCTACAGGACAATTAAGAATGGAAGAAATAATCGGATCAAGGTAATATGATTTGCCTAACATAATTATGGAACTCTTTGAAAAGTTTATGGAAGGACCAGAAATTAGTTCAAAAACATATAAAATAACTTTGAGGCAGTGAATGTATATAAGATCAAGAGACAAAAAGATGATGGTGTCATCTGCGAACTGCAAATTTGAAATTGATATAGTTGAGTTTGGATGGAGAATACCGTCGAAGACGTTATTCACAATTGCTCTTTTCACCATTTGATTGAACATGCCTACAATGAGCACAAATATAAGGGGGAATAATGTGTCCCCTTGCCGCAGTCCTCTGGTTGATTTGATTAATCCTCCAGTGTTACCATTGATAGAAATGGTTGAGAAACTGGTCTTAAGAATGCATTCGATCCAGTTGCACATCTAAGGGAGAAACCTTTGTGTTTCATTAGCTGTAAAATGAATTCCCAATTTATAAAGTCAAAAGCTTTAGAAAAATCTAAGTTAAGAAGAACACCAGGAGTAGATAATTATGGCAGAATGAAATAACCTCTTGTGTAGCTGCAATACAATCGAGAATATTGCATCCGTGAAGGAAAATAGATTGCTCAAAGCCAATTAAAGGAGAGATAACATGTTGAAGATGATTAACAAGAGTTTTAATAATGATTTTGAAAGTGGTATCGAGCAAACTGATAAGGTGAAAAGAGGAAAGAGTATTTGCTCCAGCACATTTAGGAAGAATAACAATTTTTGCATAATTTAATCAAGATATGAAGTTAGGGTTACCATAAAATTCCATACACATTTCCACAACATCATGCTTTAAAATGGCCCAAAAGGATTTAAAAAATGAAGGCCCAAAGCCATCTGGGCCGGGGGCTTTGTCGTCATTCATTTCATTAAGAGCAGCACAAATTTCATTCTCTTAAAAAGGTTGATCAATGATAATAGGGGCGGGATTAGGGTATAAAAAATGCTAGTCAATAAGTTGAAAAGCAGAGGGAGATTTGCCAAGAGTAGAACGATAAAAAGAGGAAAATAGGTGAAGAATATCTACTTGATCTGTGAAGGATTGGCCATTGTGAATGATTTCTGGGATGCTAGTTGTTCTCCTTCTACCATTATCTATTCGATGAAAGTAAGTTGTATTTCTATCACCTTCCTCAATCCATTTGGATTTGGATCTTTGTTTCCAGCCAATTTCATCATGTTTGAAAAGTCTATCCAATTCAGATTCAAGCTATTTTAAAGTGTTACTTTCTTCATTGTTCAAAGTGCGAGATTCCTCTGAGGTATTAGGATTCAGAATAGCATCCTGTAAATTGGATATTCGTCTACGAATGGACCACCAAATGGATTTAGCCCAAGGCTTAATCAATTTTCTTAACGATCTCAGTTTTAATATGATTCTATGAGTAGCGGATTGAGATTGAACCGGTCGCACCCATATTGTTTTTATGAATTCCTCAAAGGATGGTTCAAGCAACCACAAACGTTCAAATTTGAAGGGCCTTTTAAAGTTAGAAAGAGAACCAAAATCAAGCATAATGGGACAATGATCAGAGATAATTGGGGCAAAGCCAATAAAAGAAGATAAAGGATGCTGCTCCTCCCAGGCAGCATTGAAGAGGAAACGATTGAATTTAGCAAGAGAAGGATCAGGTCTATGGATGGACCAGGTGAAGGAACGATTATTAATAGGAGGGTCAAGTAAGCAACAATCAAAGATAAAGGAGTTGAAAGCATCATAGTCTGCCGAGATTAACACATAAAATCCATTTGTACAATTTAATTATCAATTCCAACATGATATACTAAACTAAATGTGTTTATCAAAGTTATATTTATTTATACTTGTGCAATCTCCACAACACACATGCAAGTCTCATCAATGACTTATTTTAACAAAATTAGTCATTAATATGTCAAATACATTTTTTTATTTGTTTACAATAATCTATTATAGCCAAAATTACAATAATTACTTTGTTAACACAATACTTACAATTATTGTCAGTAAACCACAATGAAATAGTTTTACCTCAATAATTACTTCGTAAAAGCACTTTTACTGTTTTCTATTTCAACTTACAGTACTTACAAATGTTTATATGTATTGTCGGTATTTAAAAACACAAACTTCCCAATTTATTAATATAACAATGTTGTTGTACGCTTTATAAACTCACAATTTAAATTTATTATCTATGATAATAAAATACACCAATTTCTATAAATATTGATTCATATCAATATTTATATTGTCATAAAATAAACAACCAAATTTATTCAATGGTTAACATTTGAAAAGCCACATATACCATTTAAATTGTTCAATATAAATTAAACACAATTCCTCTATTGATATTATTATCAAAACACATCTTGCATTTAAAACCCCAATTAATAATTTAATAATTCCAATCAATCAATTTATCATTGATATTGAAAATATATTTTCCCTTTTTTAAATATTGATTTCCAATCAATATATATATTCAATATCCCCTTAATTATTTAATTATAATCTTAAGATTATAGATTGGAATAAATTTCTTTTATAACAAAGTTATATAACTTATTTCAAATACTCGATTCAGAATGATCAAAACTCTATTTTTATATTTAGATGTTATACGAGTTGGTCTCACAAACTCGTATCACCAACATATTATCTTAAGGGTCACAAAACATAATAAATCTGCACTTCCTGGTTACTTGAAAATCCGGGTTGTTACAAACTTCCAACCTTAAATAAATTGCATCATCACAATTTGTTAAGATTAGAACTTCATTAATTTGCATTCTACAAGTCATTTATTTCAATTTTCTTATTAAAACTTCTCGATTTAGGAAGCTACCACATGGAATTTAGAAATTTTCATCATCATAAATTTTTAACATCAAAATCTCTCACTTGAACTACCCAAACCTTAGGTAAAGTTTTAATCGTATTCATTAACTCATTAGTATCAGGCTTTGACAAACACAACTTACCTTTCATAAGGCATAGTTTGAAGTACACACTCAAGATTTTCAATTCCACATCATTATTTGACACTACCTTACCATCGAAATTACCTAAATTTTCTCAAATATGGCTGCTACTTGGACTTTTCAATCATCAAATAGCCTTGCCAATCCCTGGGGTTTATACTCAATTCAATGGCGGCAACTTGTCAAGTGAATGTAATTATGAATGTGTATCCCAAAAGTGACACACTTGTTTCAAAAAGTTGTATATTTAAAACGCTATTATATTCAACCCGTTTTAATTTTACATTTACAATTTGATTAGATTAACATTAAACCACTATTTTCTATCAATCCTTCTTAGTACTTGGTCGCGATGTCGACAAATCATCGCCAAAATTACTGTACTCTGCATCCCACGTAGTGGTTTAACACTATCCTAACATGATAAATTCATATCTTATTTCTTATCAAATTTCACTTTACAACTCATCTTCAGTGTTAGTGAGACGACCCGAACTTCCCCGGTAAGGAAAGCCCGGATAGAATTGAGTAAAAGACGAATCAGAACGCAAACAGAAGAACATTTCATTGTTATTACAACAATTCCATCATATACAAGAATATACAGAGTATAAATGAATAAAATACATTCGATGAATATCAGAGATTACAATAAATTACATAGCAGCGGAAAATAATACAAAAGCACAACTAGGAGTGATACACGGATATAGAGCTTTCCGAGCATCGTTCCAGCTGTAAATCAGGACCCTGTGAATATAAATTTGCAACACCAAAACTACTAGCTGCCCGTGTGGAAAATAGGGGCATCCAGAGTTTAGGTTAAAACAATAAACTCCAGGTCAGTAATGGGACTGGTGTGAGAACTAAAACAGTTATTTAAAACTTTACTTTAAAAGAGAGTAATTCAAGGGACCACGCTGGATAACACGGAACGGGTTTCCTCCCAAGAATACTAGTGCATATAACAAAACAGCGCAATGCTCTTTGGAAAAATGAAGCTATTATAGGACCCAGGTCCCATCACACAATGCAACGCAAGCCAAAGGATAGGGTTTTCCCTTATAATAGCCAAACATGCTTGGTACGTCAAAACAAATCATTTGATACTATTATAAGTGTATAGTGTCAAAACAATTTTCAATCATAAATATCAATCATAGGCGGCATGGGTACCATCTATTATGTTGCCATACTAGTTCTTCAATTAAAACCGCAATATCACGTATTGGAAATTGGATTCCGTCATGAGCCGAGGCAAGGGGCAAGCTCTCTCTGTGTTCGAGACACTCTAGCAAATGTCCCAGGACTCCACTTTGATCCTTGGAATCGGCTGGGCCGGTCCTCTCTTACTTTTGAGGATTAGTTATTCCTGAACACACGTTTCCCGGTCCTTACAGACCTATATCCGAGGCGCCTCGCGTTCCAACAACCACACAGGTGAAAAGTATATAAATGTCAGGGCTGGTAGGTCACTGACACCAACCTAGCTAGAAAGAAACGTCGTGCTCTCCCAGCGGTCCGTCTCCCGTTTTTGACTCATACCGAGGTGTGAGGCTCGCGAATTCACGTTATACACAAAGCTACGCCACACAGGCCGTGCTTTGATCATCAACCACAAGACTTTGCTTTTCAACAGAAGCCCTGATCAATTGCCACTTACGCGTGCCACACTGGCAATTCACTCCATGCGACTGATGTCCATCGATATACAACCTCTGAGCTCGTACGTCTCAAAGAAGGGTGTTAAGCAAGTGAATAAATTCTCCGCCGACAAACAGATGTATATTTAATGAAGATCAATCAACATAGAATAAAATCCAATGTCAGACACACAATCCATTTACAAGTTCGTTCTAGGTCTGAACGAAACCGGAGGCACTTTCCTCGCATATCCATCCATCTCCAAGTACGTCTGGACGATCACCAACTGATTCCCTCATCTTGGGTGTACAGCCCAATAAAGAACATCAGTAATCACCCAAACGATGTGAAGACTTCCGGTCTTCAACCACCGTCTTCATCTTCGACATCTCGTCGAATCGGTTATTCGGAATGGGTATAAACCCGGCCTTTCTGAATAACCCACATATATGATAAACAAATAATACACGAACATAACGAACGCCTCATTCCAATTCAGAATATTCTTTTATTCACAAATCACATTCTTAGGGGATAGGTTCCCATTAATTTTATCCAAGATAAATTCTTCTAAATTTATTCTTTAATCTTCCTTTGGATATCATTTCAAACCATGTCATGGTTTTCCCAGCTAGTCGGGATTAGCGAACCACACCGAAGTAATTATTTATTTTATTTCCCAATCCCAACCTATTCATCCCATGGAGCAAAACTGGTAATACTCCATATCTAACACCACGGTGTTATCGGTAAAATTAATTACCATTTCACGTTCAAATCTAATTAAAGATTTAACTATCGCTTTGGAGAAAAACTGGTGGTACTCCATTCTCGATCACCTTTCAGATTTGATAATTTAAATTATCAATTCACATTTCAATCTAATTAAAGATTCATTAAAACTCCACTTAGTTTTAATCTTTTCAAAAATCAATATCCTGTCTTTAACTGGGTTAAAGAACCAATGTCTTTTAAAACATGATTCACGATAAACCCCAAATCACATTTGATATTAAATACAAGGCTCTGAATAGAAAATATACCGGCTTATATTCAATATCAAATCTTGAAACCAACAAATATCGTACTGGAAATAATGATATAAAATATATCTTTCAAATTCCCATAACAATATTTGTATAGTCACGAAATCCAACATCGAAATATTCTGAAGATAATTTCGATTCAACTCCAGTTCAATTCACGTATTGGGAATATTGATTGTTTTTAAAATCAATTTCAAATTCAATTTATTTATTTCAAAAATAAATTGATTTTAATTCTAGTTCAAAACTAGTTCATTTCGATAAAAAACTATTTTTATCTTTTCAAATGTGGAATTATTCAGCCCAATTTTTCCCAAATCATTTCTTATGATTTTACACAAATTATAGATATTTTTAATAATTTTATCAAGGCCCGTACAGTCGATTTCCATCAACGGCCATCGAACTGCACTTACAGCGACCTTTTCCAAATTTGATTTGGACATAATTCCAAATCCAACAGTTAGATTTCAAATTTCTAATATTCATTGGAAAGCTCTTTTCGATACGAACCCAACGGTTCCGGTTTTAGGAGAATCCGACGGCGGATCTCCCGCAACGTCAATTCGAAGTCAATGGTCGAAATTCACGAACTGCCGCGGCGCGGCGCGTTCTATTCGGGCCATTATATATAATATATATATATATATTATATATTTCGTCGATTTCCTTTTAAAACGTATTTTATAAATCGTTTTAAATTCGTTTTCAAAACCATTTCAACTTTATATTCAACTTCAAATCAAAATTGAATATTTCATATCATTACTATATAAATGATAATATTTTCAAAACGTTATATTTTGAAATCATTTCTTTTTCTATATTCATTATAAAAACGAATATAATCGATATAAATATCGTTCACGTCAAAATGGCGCAACTCTAATCAACACGGCTTTATATATTTCAATAAATTCGTTATTCTATTCAACAAATGAATATATATTCTATTCAACACCGGAATCTATATTTCTTTCAACACATGACTAATCTCAACACATGAGTACTGTCAACACACGACTATTTTTGTTATGTAAAATATTTTATAAAATTATGGTATCTATCGTTTGATTTTCAATTAGAATCCACCGTGAAGTAGCTTCTAATTTTTAAATATGATAAAGATGTAAATTTCATTATTAAAAATATTTTACTCAACACATGAACATCGTCAACACATGACTATTTTTATATTCAACACATGAATTTCCTTTATTTTCCCGATTGGAATGAGGCCCAATCAATCACCATATAATGTTAATTATATGGATTCCATACAACACATGTATGTAAATAGCAACGATAAATAATCAATAATCATCCAAAGTGCACCACACAACTGCATAAGCATCAAATATAAATAATCAACGCTTACGTAGCCTGTTGACCAATCGATCGACATACAATGAAATAATTGGGATTAGTGTACGCCAAATATCATCCCAACACCCGTGTGGGGTTTCAAATCAACAAACACAGATTTTTATTTGTGCAGTTGAGTGATGTGTAAAATTTATCATCCCAATCAATATCAGTCAAATCAGTGTATATAAACAAATCGGCCGATTTGTTTATAAATATTCATTTATTCACATTCACGTTAAAAATTACATTTTCAATGATAATTAATCTATTTCAACCATCTACAATTTATTATCGATTTCACATCAACATCAAAAACAATTTTCACAACACATCAATCAAACAAACAAGCCATCCATGGTCTGTGGATGACGGGTGTCGGGTGCTACTAAGCACCGTCTGCATCCGTGTATATATATATAACTAGAAAAAGAGATTGAAGAGTGAGAAGTTCTCACCAAAGCTATCCCAACTCCACGACACTTCATATGTAAAAATCTTCGTCGTTCTCGCCTTTTGTCACTTCTGTTGCCCGTAGCCACTACATATATAAAATCACATTTTTATATGTTGCTATGTATATAAAATTCTATTTTCACACCGCTACTATATAGATAAAAATTCTATTTTTACACCTCTACTATATAGATGAAAATTCTATTTTTACTTCGTTACTATATAGATAAAAATTCTATTTTTACTTCGTTACTATATAGATAAAAATTCTATTTTTACATCGCTACTATATAGATAAAAATTCTATTTTTACTTCGCTATTATATAGATAAAAATTCTATTTTTACTTCGCTACTATATAGATAAAAATTCTATTTTTACGTCGTTATTCTCTACATAAAGATTTCGCCTTTTCAATTTCATCACTATAAAAATCACATTTTTATTTTGCTACATATATAAAGATGATATTTTTACTATCTTACCTATATAAAAATTATATTTTTATATTTATACAATATAAAAGATTATATTTTTATTATCTATATTATATAGAAATTTTATTTTCAATAAACTACTTATATAAATATAGTATTTTTATATCTTCTACTATATAAAGGTCATATTTTTACACAAGTAAAAATCATATTTTTGATTCACTACATATATAAAGATCAAATTTTTAACACTTCTATAATGTAAAAATTATATTTTTAACCTTCTACAATATAAAATAAAACTGAAATTAAATTAAAAACTGATTTAATAAAGTAAAAATCACCTTCAGTGTCGAACTGGAGCATCGTTGGAGGGGGGTTTCACCATCGCGTTGAGGTCAGTGGGGGAGGCGCATGCGGCGGAGGAGGTAGGCGACGACAGGAGGAGGCGGCGTTGGGTTGTGGGGCTCGGGGGTTTTGGGTCTTGCGGTTGCGCGATTGGAGAAGAAGGTCAGGGGAAGGAGAAGAGGCGGAGGAGGGAGGTCAGGGGGCGCCGCGCCTCCTGGCGGCGGCGGCGAACGATTGGGGGGGGGGCGTGAATCGCGTCCCCCCCTTTCTCTTTTTTTTTTTATTTTCTTCTGATTTAAATCGAACCGGGGGGGGGGGGGCTGAGAGAGTAAGGGAGGAGAGGGTTTTTTTATTTATTTAATTTACAAAAAGTTGACTTTTTCATACGACCTCTAAACGAGGCCCACCGCCTGTCGTCCATAGCTAATTACCCCCATTTCGAACACAATGGGATATGTACCATAAGCTGATTCGACCGTTTTGATCAGTTTCCGTTAAAATCAACATATGACTCTATATATTGAATTTGAACGCGCATTTCAATTCACTGGGGTCACATACTAACTCTATAAATCCCAGAAAAATATTTTCTAGCTTCGTATTGACGAAAAGGTCCTAACAAAACTAATTTCGTCAAATTCTGAGACCGTTTGAAAAATGACCATTTTCTAGTCGATTAAAATCAACTTGAACTGGTCAAACGCGTTTTCCTTTGCCACGCTCACATATTGATTCGAAAAATTATGAAATTTGGAATCTATCAATAATTTGACATCACGGATCCAACAAAAGTGGTTTTATCGAAATCCGAGGTCGTTTGTAAAATGGCTATTTTTAAGGGCCGAAATTCCATAGCGACTATTCAGAATTTTCAACTGGACATATCTTTTGATTCCCGCTATGAAATTTCAGTTATTCAGATTCGTTGGAAATATATTCTCAACTAGATCCTAATTTTTTTGGTTTCACTAAAATCCGGATTGTTTTGCACCCGGTACATTCAATTGAAGTTTGAAATCGAATTATCGAACTACCGCGCCATTTTCAATTCTATTTATAATTATATATAATTATTATATTCTAACGACGACGTATATAAATATATACATTCTAATTCTATTCAAAATAAATTTCTCGTCGATATTATTTAAAATAATTCATTTTAGATGTTCAAACTTCGCTTAAATTGCCAAAATAAAATTTTTAAATTGGTTCAGATTTTCCGGGTCGTTACAATCTCCTCCACTTAAAACTTTTCGTCCCCGAAAAGGAACAAAGTCGAAAGTTGTTTGATTAATCAACTCTACATTCAATCTGGTTTCAATTCTCTAACTTTTCAGTTTCTGAGAATTTCAAATTCTTCAAAAATTTGGCTAACACCCGGAATTTTCAAAAAAAATCGCCATAACCTCCTTTGTACGGGGAGAGGTTTGGAAATTTATTGGGCCGTATTAGGTACCCAATAAATCCTAATAAGCATACACATATTTATAGTGATATATTCTGGTGTTTACAGGGGAGCGTGTATTGATAATAACTCCAGAGAATAAATTCTCGTCACCCTGTCAAAGCCTGAGGGAGTGTGTATTTTAAATGCTCCAGAGGATAAATCCTCGTCACCTCGTCCCGTGTGGGAAATAAATAGTCCATGTGCCGTATCTAATAACTAGATAGACATGATTATTGTCAACTCTAGACCCGTGTGGGGTTTTTATTAATCTGGCAATTTTATCGTTACAATTTAAATAGTCCATATCAGTCATCAGTTCAACCTGTAAAATATAGTCATCGCCATACAAGCCTCTCGCTCATATGGTAAATCTTCCACCTCGTCACACAAACTCCAAATGCTTATGTGGTATATGATGAAGTATGCCTATCTTCCAGAAGTATGCCATGTAATATAGTTCAAAATTAATTATTGTTATCCTATGGCGATATTTATTAATTACACACAGAATAACCAGCACTCCGCATCCAATGGCACTCACAGGAGTTGATATAATAATAAAAGTGCGCATCCAACTCATTAAGGTTTACCTATTTGTCGGGAACGCAAATAAAATCTTTACTCAAAAGCTATCCAATTTCATGTTCAAACATATATAATGCACAAGTATATATTTCTAACTATTTTCTTATCAGTTCAATGTGTGATTTAATTGAATAAATTTGTTCTGGTTTTTTTTTGATGATATTCTAATCTTCTCTAAATCAAAGGCCGAAAAGGAACATAACAATGGAAGCCGAAAAGGAACGAAGCCGAAAGTTGTTTAACAAATCAACTCAACTTCCATTATTTTGACTACGGCTTAAGTTCTTCAACTTTTCAGTTTCTAAGAACTTTTCAAATTTTTCAAAAATTTGGCTAACACCCTAAATTTTTGAAAAATTTCACCATAACCTCCCCTGCACCAGGAGCAACGGGAAAATCCCGAAATTGCCATATAGGCCTTCTGATCTTAAAAAGAAAAAGAAAAAGCCAAGCGGCTAGCCAATCGGCTCATAAAATCATCATCACCCAAACAAAACGGTAAATTATAGTAAATATGTACCTATTTGTCGGGCAAACAAATTTTATTCTCTGCTCTAGCCTCCTTGCCATGACAAGTTCAATGTAAGTACATGTATATGCAAGCAAATGTGACCAATTTTCAATACAATTCAATATGTGATTCAATTAGGCTAAATGGTTCAAAATTATCAAACAAATAAACAAACAACACAAACATCAATCAATTAGTGAATTAGAGTTTCAAATTCATAATTTTACTACATATAAAGAAAATCATGTTTTTGATGCCAATTCACAACAATGTATTCTAGCTATATTTTGGTTCTCACACCAGTCTAATGGAAATATATAGAAATCACACCTTCGACACTCGAAAATAAATACTGGTAACGCTGCAGCATTATCAGAACCATCCCCGGGCAACTAGAGTGTGATCCTATATCTATCTAGTATATTAAAACTTCGAATATACGTTCATGACGCGTATACGCGAAATCTTTATATACTCGATTGTCCATATTCAAAATAAATAAATATTCAAATACGTATAAAGCGATTTAAATTTCAAAACAAAATTTGTTTTCATTTTGAAAAATATACTCTTCACACTCGTTCTAGGATACTACTGATCCTATCTCTAACGAGTCATTCTAATTGGATATTACTAATCCAATATCCGATGAATTCTTTCGTATGGTTCTAATGTGTCTTGTTCTCGAGCTCTGTAAACCAAAGCTCTGATACCAAACTGAGACGACCCGAGAGGAAAGCCCGGATAGAATTGAGTACAAGACGAATCAGAACGCAAACAGAAGAACATTTCATTGTTATTACAACAATTCCATCAGATACAAGAATATACAGAGTATAAATGAATAAAATACATTGGATGAATATCAGATATTACAATAAATTACATAGCAGCGGAAAATAATACAAAAGCACAACTAGGAGTGATACACGGATACAGAGCTTTCCGAGCATCGTTCCAGCTGTAAATCAGGACCCTGTGAATTTATATCTGCAAAACCAAAACTACTAACTTCCCATGTGGAAAATAGGGGCACCCAGAGTTTAGGTTAAAACAATAAACTCCAGGTCAGTCATGGGACTGGTGTGAGAACTAAAACAGTTATTTAAAACTTTACTTTAAAAGAGAGTAATTCAAGGGACCACGCCGGATAACACGGAATGGGTTTCCTCCCAAGAATACTAGTGCATATAACAAAACAGCGCAATGCTCTTTGGAAAAATGAAGCTATTATAAGACCCAGGTCCCATCACACAATGCAACGCAAGCCGGAGGATAGGGTTTTCCCTTATAATAGCCAAACATGCTTGGTACGTCAAAACAAATCATTTGATACTATTATAAGTGTATAGTGTCAAAACAATTTTTAATCATAAATATCAATCATAGGCGGCATGGGTACCATATATCATATCGCCATACTAGTTCCTCAATTAAAGCCGCAATATCACGTATTGGAAATTGGATTCCGTCATGAGTCGAGGCAAGGGGCAAGCTCCTCTCCGCGTTCGAGACACTCTAGCAAATGTCCCAGGACCCCACTTTGATCCTTGGAATCGGCTGGGTCGGTCCTCTCTTACTTTTGAGGATTAGTTATTCCTGAACACACGTTTCCCGGTCCTTACAGACCTATATCCGAGGCGCCTCGCGTTCCAACAACCACACAGGTGAAAAGTATATAATTGTCAGGGCTGGTAGGTCACTGACACCACCCTAGCTAGAAAGAAACGTCGTGCTCTCCCAGCGGTCCGTCTCCCGTTTTTGACTCATACCGAGGTGTGAGGCTCGCGAATTCACGTTATACACAAAGCTACGCCACACAGGTTGTGCTTTGATCATCAACCATAAGACTTTGCTTTTCAACAGAAGCCCTGATCAATTGCCACTTACGCGTGCCACACTGGCAGTTCACTCCATGCGACTGATGTCCATCGATATACAACCTCTGAGCTCGTACGTCTCAGAGAAGGGCGTTAAGCAAGAGAATAAATTCACCGCCGCCAAACAGATGTATACTTAATGAAGATCAATCAACACAGAATAAAATCCAATGTCAGACGCACAATCCATTTACAAGTTCGTTCTGGGTCTGAACGAAACCGGAGGCACTTTCCTCGCATATCCATCCATCTCCAAGTACGTCTGGACGATCACCAACTGATTCCCTCATCTTGGGTGTACAGCCCAATCAAGAACATCAGTAATCACCCAAACGATGTGAAGACTTCCGGTCTTCAACCACCGTCTTCGTCTTCGACATCTCGTCGAATCGGTTATTCAGAATGGGTATAAACCCGGCCTTTCTGAATAACCCACATATATGATAAACAAATGTTACACGAACACAACGAACGCCTCATTCCAATTCAGAATATTCTTTTATTCACAAATCACATTCTTAGGGGATAGGTTCCCATTAATTTTATCCAAGATAAATTCTTCTAAATTTATTCTTTAATCTTTTTTTGGATATCATGTCAAACCATGTCATGGTTTTCACAGCTAGTCGGGATTAGCGAACCACACCGAAGTAATTATTTATTTTATTTCCCAATCCCAACCTATTCATCCCATGGAGCAACACTAGTAATACTCCATATCTAACACCACGGTGTTATCGGTAAAATTAGTTACCATTTCACATTCAAATCTAATTAAAGATTTAACTATCGCTTTGGAGTAAAACTGGTGGTACTCCATTCTCGATCACCTTTCAGATTTGATAATTTAAATTATCAATTCACATTTCAATCTAATTAAAGATTCATTAGAACTCCACTTAGTTTTAATCTTTTCAAAAATCAATATCCTGTCTTTAACTGGGTTAAAGAACCAATGTCTATTAAAACACGATTCACAATAAACCCCAAATCACATTTGATATTAAATACAAGGCTCTGAATAGAAAATATACCGGCTTATATTCAATATCAAATCTTGAAACCAACAAATATCGTATTGGAAATAACGATATAAAATATATCTTTCAAAGTCCCATAACAATATCTGTATAGTCACGAAATCCAACATCGAAATATTCCGAAGATAATTTCGATTCAACTCCAGTCCAAATCACGTATTGCGAATATTGATTATTTTTAAAATCACTTTCAAATTCAATTTATTTATTTCAAAAATAAACTGATTTTAATTCTAATTCAAAACTAGTTCATTTCGATAAAAATCTATTTTTATCTTTTCAAATGTGGAATTCTTCAGCCCAATTTTTCCCTAATCATTTCTTATGATTTTACACAAATTATAGATATTTTTAATAATTCTATCAAGGCCCATACAGTCGATTTCCATCAACGTCCATCGAACTGCACTTACAGCGACCTTTTCCAAATTTGATTTGGACATAATTCCAAATCCAACCATTAGATTTCAAATTTCTAATATTCATTGGAAAGCTCTTTTCAATACGAACCCAACGATTCCGGTTTTAGGAGAATCCGACGGCGGATCTCCTGCAACGTCAATTCGAAGTCAATGGTCGAAATTCACGAACTGCCGCGGCGCGTTCTATTCGGGCCATTATATATATATAATATATATATATTATATATTTCGTTGATTTCCTTTTAAATCGTATTTTATAAATCATTTTAAATTCGTTTTCAAAACCATTTCAACTTTATATTCAACTTCAAATCAAAATTGAATATTTCATATCATTACTATATAAATGATAATATTTTCAAAACGTTATATTTTGAAATCATTTCTTTTTCTATATTCATTATAAAAATGAATATAATCGATATAAATATCGTTCACGTCAAAATGGCGCAACTCTAATCAACACGGCTTTATATATTTCAATAAATTCGTTATTCTATTCAACAAATGAATATATATTCTATTCAACACCTGAATCTATATTTCTTTCAACACATGACTAATCTCAACACATGAGTACTGTCAACACACGACTATTTTTCTTATGTAAAATATTTTATAAAATTATGGTATCTATCGTTTGATTTTCAATTAGAATCCACCGTGAAGTAGCTTCTAATTTTTAAATATCATAAAGAAGTAAATTTCATTATTAAAAATATTTTACTCAACACATGAATGGTTTCAACACATGAACATCGTCAACACATGACTATTTTTATATTCAACACATGAATTTCCTTTATTTTCCCGATTGGAATGAGGCCCAATCAATCACCATATAATGTTAATTATATGGATTTCATACAACACATGTATATAAATAGCAACGATAAATAATCAACAATCATCCAAAGTGCACCACACAACTGCATAAGCATCAAATATAAATAATCAACGCTTACACAGCCTGTCGACCAATCGATCGACATACAATGAAATAATTGGGATTAGTGTACGCCAAATATCATCCCAACACCCGTGTGGGGTTTCAAATCAACAAACACAGATTTTTATTTGTGCAGTTGAGTGATGTGTAAAATTTATCATCCCAATCAATATCAGTCAAATCAGTGTATATAAACAAATCGGCCGATTTGTTTATAAATATTCATTTATTCACATTCACGTTAAAAATTACATTTTCAATGATAATTAATCTATTTCAACCATCTACAATTTATTATCGATTTCACATCAACATCACAAACAATTTTCACAACACATCAATCAAACAAACAAGCCATCCATGGTCTGTGGATGACGGGTGTCGGGTGCTACTAAGCACCGTCTGCATCCTAGTATATATATATAACTAGAAAAAGAGATTGAAGAGTGAGAAGTTCTCACCAAAGCTATCCCAACTCCACGACACTTCATATGTAGAAATCTTCGTCGTTCTCGCCTTTTGTCACTTCCGTTGCCCGTAGCCACTACATATATAAAATCACATTTTTATATGTTGCTATGTATATAAAAATTCTATTTTCACACCGCTACTATATAGATAAAAATTCTATTTTTACACCGCTACTATATAGATAAAAATTCTATTTTTACTTCATTACTATATAGATAAAAATTCAATTTTTACATCGCTACTATATAGATAAAAATTCTATTTTTACTTCGCTATTATATAGATAAAAATTCTATTTTTACTTCGCTACTATATAGATAAAAATTCTATTTTTACGTCGTTATTCTCTACATAAAGATTTCGCCTTTTCAATTTCATCACTATAAAAATCACATTTTTATTTTGCTACATATATAAAGATGATATTTTTACTATCTTACCTATATAAAAATTATATTTTTATATTTATACAATATAAAAGATTATATTTTTATTATTTATATTATATAGAAATTTTATTTTCAATACACTACTTATATAAAAATAGTATTTTTATATCTTCTACTATATAAAGGTCATATTTTTAATACTCTACACAAGTAAAAATCATATTTTTGATTCACTACATATATAAAGATCAAATTTTTAACACTTCTATAATGTAAAAATTATATTTTTAACCTTCTACAATATAAAATAAAACTGAAATTAAATTAAAAACTGAATTAGTAAAGTAAAAATCACCTTCACTGTCGAACTGGAGCATCGTTGGAGGGGGGTTTTCACCATCGCGCTGAGGTCAGTGGGGGAGGCGCATGCGGCGGAGGAGGTGGGTGGCGACAGGAGGAGGCGACGTTGGGTTGTGGGGCTCGGGGGTTTTGGGTCTCGCGGTTGCGCGAATGGAGAAGAAGGTCAGGGGAACGAGAAGAGGCGGAGGAGGGAGGTCATGGGGCGCCGCGCCTCCTGGCGGTGGCGGCGAACGATCAGGGGGGGGGGCGTGAATCGCGTCCCCCATTTCTCTTTCTCTTTTTTTTTCTTCTGATTTAAATCGAACGGGGGGGCTGAGAGAGTAAGGTAGGAGAGGGTTTATTTATTTAATTATTTAATTTACAAAAAGTTGACTTTTTCATACGACTTCTAAACGAGGCCCACCGCCTATCATCCATAGCTAATTACCCCCATTCCGAACACAATGGGATATGTACCATAAGTTGATTCGACCGTTTCGGTTAAAATCAACATATAACTCTATATATTGAATTTGAACGCGCATTTCAATTCACTGGGGTCACATACTAACTCTATAAATCCCAGAAAAATATTTTCTAGCTTCGTATTGACGATACGGTCCTAACAAAACTAATTTCGTCTAATTCTGAGACCGTTTGAAAAATGACCATTTTCCAGTCGATTAAAATCAACTAGAACTGGTCAAATGCGTTTTCCATTGCCACGCTCACATATTGATTCGAAAAATTATGAAATTGGGAATCTAGCAATAATTTGACATCGCGGATCCAACAAAAGTGTTTTTATCGAAATTCGAGGTCGTTTGCAAAATGGCTATTTTTGAGGGCCGAAATTCCATAGCGACTATTCAGAATTTTCAACTGGACATATATTTTGATTCCCGCTATGAAATTTCAATTTTTCGGATTCGTTGGAAAGATATTCTCAATTAGATCCTAATGTTTTTGGTTTCACTAAAATCCGGATTGTTTTGCACCCGGTAAATTCAATTGAAGTTTGAAATCGAATTATCGAACTACCGCGCCATTTTCAATTCTATTTATAATTATTATATTCTAACGACGACGTATATAAATATATACGTTCTAATTCTATTCAAAATAAATTTCTCGTCAATATTATTTAAAATAATTCATTTTAGATGTTCAAACTTCGCTAAAATTGCCAAAATAAAATTTTTAAACTGGCTCGCATTTCCGGGTTGTTACAGTTAGATAGCCTCGAGTAAGTGTTTAAGAAATTTCTATCGATATCATTGATCAGACGTATCGACCAAAATTCTTAAGACACTCGTTGGACCATTCAACACATAAAATGATCACCAATTTAAATTTCACACATAAATTGTTTTTATTACTATTCATCATCAAATTCTCAGTTTTACCCAATTAAACAACATATTCCCAAAATTTTAATTTAATTATCGAGTTACAAAATAATTATCTCATCGATATTTGTAATTCTTCATTATTCCCATCCCTTATCCTACACTTAATTACTCCAAAATTTTAGCACAGCCGAAGTGATTCACCTGCTTCCTCTACGCATTCTGATTTACTTTATTTCAACTTTAATATTCCATGCTTAAGGTAAAAATCACTTTTAAAATTTTAAGTTTCAAATTCCCTTTTACCAAACCCAACAAGCCACTCAAATATCAAGAATAGGGGGAAAAATTTTACAAATTTTTTTACCCAAAGGTTCAAACTTGACAATTAAAAAGGGTGAAAGGATCCTCTCATCAAATCACACTATGGAAAGAGATATCAATAATGGAATACTTCCAAAATAAACCCCTTATTCCTAGATGTAGTCCCCAATCACAAGGTTCTCCACGACTCACAGATTAGAAAAACAAGATAAGGATAACAAAGAGGTGATAAAGTGGACACGATTGACGATTGTTATCTACCCACGTTGTAACACATGCACTATCCTGGTTATGTTTTATGTCTAATGTACTTTGTTCTGAACCCCTGCTCTGATACCAATTGTAACGCCCCTCCCCGAGACCCACCCTAATAAAGAGCATTACTACGTAATGTCATCGATTAGAGCGGAGAATAGGGCTGGTTAACGGCGACCACTCGTAGATTTGCATTAGCAAGCCTTAAGTACATTGGGAAAGTGCTCGCATATTTTTCTTTTAATAGGATTGACATATTAATACTCACATAATACAATTCCACAATGGCTACGGGATTAGCTCAGAACACAGTACATATATAAACACAATCACAGTCCATAGAACAATTACATAATATTACATCGCTAGAGTACAATAAATACACGTGCTACAAAAAAAATAGATACACCTCACTCACTTGCAATATGATAAAACAATGAAATAATAGATAGCTCTACTATTCAAACATGACTACATAAACTCGAATGAGTGAAGCTACGGTGAAGATAGCCCATAAGGAACCCACTAACCCCAAGCTTAGTAACTACACCTGAAACATCTTGGTTTGACTCGAGGAATACATACACGGGTCAGTCTAGTTTACAAATAGGTATAATAAGAATAAATAATCAGCATATAACTTTATACCCTAAGAGTTGTGAATATGATGACATAAAGGAGTTAATAGGTTTTAGTTCTCACATAAAAACACAAGGGATAAATATACAAGTCTCGCGGACTAGTATTGGGCTAAGTACATCACCGTACTCGAGCCAAAATGGAAACATAACACCACGATCATCCTACGATCAGGTCATCAAAAGCAAAGAGGATCCAATCATCATAGTATAAAGATAAGGACCCAATATCATCAAAAAGACTAGTATATATGACCCTAAGGTCGAAGTCATCAAAACAACGAATCACCAAACAACAATTCACTGGAACCATCAAAATCACCAGAAAAACCAAAGCACCAAATTGTTGGAATCCAACCACCGGATAGGCATGCTGCAACAGTGCATGCACATGCTAATACACCAGACCAGTGCCAATAGTATGGTACCTTAATAGATGACCAAAAGGTCATTATACACCGGATAACATCAAGAACACAAGATTGACCCAAAGGTCCACGGGTTGACCCGAAGGTCTAGTACTGGTAATAACACCAGAATGTGTCACTGACTTACAGATTGTAAGCCGAATAATGGTAACTGTGCCTCACATACCACACGTTCCTACTACTGGTTTTGTAAATATTCATCATTTCCACACAGTAACCACCGGAATCATCAGAAACACCAAAACAACAAATCTCCAGAGACATCAAAACATCGGAAAGCACCAAATCATCAAAACATTGGGTCAACTACTTCAATTAGATGACTCAGTGATTAATCGATTAAATATACCATTGTGTCCCATACCACGCGGTTAACTCAACCGTTTAATCACAAATTAATCTTCTTGAAGGGTGCATAAAAGTGTGCATTTTATAAGAATAACTGGTTTAATGGAAAAAGGTTTATAAAGCATTTCCTGAAATCGCTTGTATTCTTTATAAAATCCTTATATATTTCAAAAAATATTTTAAACTATTTTTTTGAGGTGATTCATATTTCAAAATCAAATCCTTAAACATATTTTAACCTCGAAATTGTAAGGGAAATCGATATCTATTTATATATCGAAAACTAGTTTAAAACGTGCGATGCGTGCTCAAAACTCATCTTTAACATCCATAAAACCTAAACTATGTATTAGTGATAATTTAGGCTTCTCCATTAACAAAATAATCCAAAATAAAATACAAAAATCACAGCTTAAAAATAGATCAAGAGAAGCATGATAACACTTAAGAAATGATGCCCAAATTTACATTAAGGCATGAAAATATGCCCAGAAATCAATCCAGGTTGCAACTTTCAGGATAGTTTCGAATAACCAAACGATCATTGAATTATATAAAATTTTATATGCACAAACTAGAAAGACCTGGAATTCATATGAAAAAGGATTCACTAAATTATGACATCGCACAAAAAAGTTATAGGGCTCCAAACTTGGACTCTGGACTGAATTTCAGCCTGGGTTGAAATCAATTCTGGGTCTAACTTTGGGACCAGGTTTGAATGACCAAACGGCCTCAGATTGGCCTAAAAATTTGCACCATATAGAAAAGACTCCAGGTTTTACAACACAAAAACAATTACCACAATCGGATCAATAATGAAGGAGATACATCACCCAAAAGTTGGACTTAGGCGTTGTTTTCATCCAGAAGCAAAATTATGGACGCAGGAAGCCACAGAAGTGATTTTATTAAGGTGGTTCAACCCAAATCCAAGGTGGTCGACCTCTGGGTTGACACACATGCATAGTGGGTCGACCCACTTCACAGGATCTGTTCCAATTCGATATCCTAGCGACACCCCAACTTTGGTGACCCGTTTACCTACGCATATCAACTCCGAATGACACCAAAATTTGCAGATATACTCTCAAAACTCTTGACAACAATATGCAAAAAGAATAAAGCAAAAAAACTTAAGGATCAGAAATTTATTAGGCTCAACGGCAGGATTTTTCTGTAATTTCAGCATTTCATGATCAGATGAAAAAGCTCCAGAAAAACAACGTATTTTCGCCTAACATAGCAAAAACATAACCCAATAAATCAAAATAAATGTAAACTTGAATGTGTGAGTCAATTAACTCACCCTGATTGGATTATTAGATGAATTACCTTTGATTTGGAGCTGTAGAAGGTCACTTGAAGCAAGAAACAACCCAAAAGAAGAACATGCAGCAACCATCGAAATACAATAACTCAATTCATCTGATTTCTTCATTAGAGATTAGATATTTAGCTAAAATTGGCCAGAGAAGGGATTAGAGAACATCTAGGTTCAATTGGAACTTGAAATTTAAACATGCAAGTTATAACACCTCGCATTTTTAATGCAATTAAAATATAAAAATATGCATATATGTATATATATATATTATATGCATAGAAATATTTGAAGGAAAAATTAAATAATAATATAATTGCATGTAATAAGTTCATGCAGTGAAATGAAGAAAAAGATTAATAAAAGAAATTGCATGCAATACATGAAATGAGAACAAATGCAATGCAATGCAATTGAAATTGCATGCGAACATTTAAAAAGAAATAAAAAGAAAAATTTGAAGAGCTTCCAGAATTTGGTCACGAAACTAGCGTCATTGCGTTCGTGGGGATTTTCAGGTCAATTTAGACCTATATTGTACAGAAAACTGATTTAAAATGAAAGAGATATCTTTAAATAAATTATTGCAACAAAACATGAAAAAAAAAAGGATTGAGAAAAGAATAATGTCTAGCATTGTTCTAAGCCTTCTTAACAAAAGACCAAGTAGCTCAATTGGTTGGAACATGTGACTTGCATACAAGAGGTTCAGAGTTCGATCTCAGCCAGTGCTATATTTTTTTTTTAAGGGAACGACTAAAAAGTGGCTTAGTGTGAAAGTGGTTAAAAAGTGGTTTAGTGGGAAGGCAGTTAAATTAAACAGCGCTTCAGTATGAAAAGGGTTAATAAGAGGTTTAATTGGGAGAATGTTTCAAAAGAGGAATATATATATATAAATATATATTAATTGGTTTGAGATAAATAATTGTTCGCATATAAAAGATTAGCATACGCATAAGAGTTGAATACAAATGAACATAATTCAAATTAAGGGTTGCGCGAACAAAGAAGCAAATGAAGGAATGTTTAAAATTTGATTTACATGCAAGAAGATTACATGTATTATAAATAAATCAAATTTCAAATAAAAAAAGACATTGTTGATCCCTAAAAATCCACACACGCATTAAGCTATCAAATCTGAGCAGAAGCCTGTGGAACGAACGTCATCAGGGTCGGTCTTGCATAGTCATGTCCGAGGCATTCAAAACGACTCACAAAAAGTAAGAAGCAATCGCACAGAACAGAGGCCTAAGGGTCATGCATATGTTCGATGCCCACTCTTAGGATAAACACACTTACATCTCAAATCACAAACCTTGATCAGTCGCCTCCAGACTATAGAGAAAATCGCCTGCTCACTCATATACAGACATAGCTGCGTCAGAAAATCAAGATCGTCTGACTACTTATTTGAATTGCTCACTCTTTTGCTCACATATGACAAATGGATACAGCTGTCAACAGTTGGTTACATTCAGGCGACGACATACTTGTAAATAATGGGATGAGCCACCCGCCGCCTGTAGATACGAACTTCAGCTCACTTTTCTGGGAAGGCACACCTATAAATAGGCCATGGCTGTCAACACAAAGGGGATCGAATCTTTTGAACCATAGAGTGCTGCTAAATTCTATCATTCCTTAAAGATTTGGGTCATCTTCTTCATCCAAAGGTTCATCACTGATTTGGCCATGGCGTCCAGTACAACTATGTAATCAGGAAATCAAATACATCCTCCTTCTTAGTCATTCATCCGTCCTTATCCTCCTCAAACTCTACCATTTTCTCATAAAATCCCAGGATTGATATGTATAAATGAGAGTATGTTGAGCAAATATAGAGATGTATGAAAAAAAAGAGTTGATGTCTTTTGTAATCTCTATTTTAAGAATGCAAGTAATCTTCATAGTGGATGTAGGCCTGGCTCAAGGCTGAACCAATCTAAATCCCATCTCTATTTTTCCTTATTTGCATTTTTACTATCAATTGTTATTAAGTACGGCTCCCTTTATTTCCTTACCGTGTCGGTGAAGTACAATTCTAGTACCTCCAGTGTTTGAGCCATTTTTTGGTGAAAAAATTTGGTGCCCACCGTGGGGTCGTGTTTGAAATTTCTTGCTTCGTACTTCCTTTCAGTTTTAGCAATAAAATATCCTAGATCGTTTTCTCCCTGGAAGCCATGGCTGGATCTAAGAAGAGCGGCAAATCTACTAAAGTTATCGAGACTAGTGAGGGTAATGATGTTAATAAAGCTACACCGCAAACCTTGAACCAAGGGGCTGGGGGAACCCCTGGGTTATATGCAACGTGAGATGAGTTGAATGTGGCTGTAACAAATTTGAATGAGAAAATGGACGCTATGACAAAGATGATGATGGAAAGGTTTGATGTCCTGACTAATGCTCGAACCAACCTTCATCCACCAAATGCTCCAAATAATGTTGATGAAGAAGAGGACTCATATGCCTCAGACCCTAGTTGATCCCACTTCTTAGTGGAAGACAAGGAAGAGGCCGGCGGTGAGGATTCTAAGGCCAGATCCCTGCAGCGTAAAGAAAAGCGTGCGACTCAAAGTATCGCAAGTCCCACCGAAAGGACACCTCCCAAAATAGGTGCAAGGCATCGAAGCTCAAATCGTGGTCGCACTAACAAGAACATCGATGCCGATCCTGTGGAACAAGCGACTGACGAGAGACGCATCACACACATGATCCAGTGAATAATGAAGGAGAAAGCGGCCCGAGAGGATGAAGAGAGAGAATGGGAATTTTCACCTAGCAAAAATCCGTTTACAGAAAAGATCCGTTAAGCAAAGTTCCCCAAGAAATTCATTCCACCAACAATAGCACCTTATGGCGGAGTTGGAGATCCGACCATCTTTCTATTCAAATACGACCAACACATGAACGGAGCTAGGGCTACCGACGAAGTAAAGTGCTTATACTTTTCTGTGTGCTTAGAAGGTTCGGCCTCGCTATGGTTCACCAGATTTCCACCCAAAATATATCAACCAGTTCGCCGATTTGGCAAGAAGGTTTCAAGATCAATTCCGATTGCAAACCACTAAAGCAAGAGACGTGATGTCACTTAGCGAGATGGAACAAATGCATGGGGAAGCCATTAAAGATTTCCTTACACGCTTCCATGCTACAATAGCAGAGGTCATAAAGCCGGAGCCTTGGTACTTGTTGGCAGCCCTGAAAGGAGCCATCGATAAGAAGTCAGAATTTGGGAAGTGGCTCAAGATGAAAAAACCCAAGACTCTAAAGAAATTCTACAAGAAATCCGATGAATACATGAGCATGGAAGATGATACCCTATATATTCGGAAGGACATGAAAAGTAGCGCTGCTATAGAAGGAAAAAGTAATGAGTCTCAAGTAATTCAGAAGGATGACTCTGGGCATAAGAGAGGGTCCAGTGAGAGAGACAATCAAATATACAAAAAGTCATGATTTTTTAAGCAGACGGATTTGACTCCTTTAAATGAAATCCTAGATAAAATCTACTCTGCTATGAAGGACTCAGGTATATTCCCTCAGGTAAAACCACAAAGGATTACGGAATAGTAGGCCAATTCCGGAAAGTTTTGTCGGTTTCATAATCAATCTGGGCACAACACGAATGAATGTCAACACTTGAGAAGTCTAATCGAGGAGCTCATCCGAAAAAACCAACTACATCAATATGTCAAGAATCCTCAAAATGCATCCGAGAGTCAGAGGCAAGGTAAGGTTGCAAGTCAGCCCGGGTCACATGAGATAGCCCGAGCACCCGAAGACCTATGGCCGATCATCGACTGACAACCACCTGTGGCGATTCAACATCCAGAACTAGAAATGTGTGACCTCTGCTGTCTTTATTTTACTGTTTATGTACTCTGTTTTACCCCTAACTGTGTTTCCATTAAACGATCTGTGATTCACCTGTACTGTGTCAAGCAAAAACTCTACAGGCTAAAAGATATTTGCTCATAGATCATATCCTCATGTAGGATAAAAAAATTTTGCAGACTAATACTAAAAATTAGTCTCTTAAATATAGGAAAAAATGATGAGCGACCGCTCAGACATGGCCCGTCTGTGACCGAAAGTTTCCCAAAAGCATATGGGCTAGGAGAATTCAAGTATCAAGTGCCAAAAGCATTGGTCAAACCAATCAGGATAATCAAACCCATCATCTTGCAAAATTCAAAAGGAAAGAATCATTCCAAATCAAGTTATGGAGAGCTCATCAAAATCAAGAGGCTGCACTCTCTGTTACACCAAAAAAAAAGTCAAATTCAGAAATCCTAGCCGAAAGGGGGTAACATAAATCCTAGCCGAAGGGGGTAATAGAAATCCTAGCCGAAAGGGGGTAATAGAAATCCTAACCGAAAGGGGGTATCCAATTTGGGTATCTGTTTGATTTTAATAAATCAGATCAAACAGGATCAAGATTGGGTCGAAAACTTATAACCCAAGTCCTCCATGGGGCGCGTACTCAAAACCAATCTCTGAAGGGCTTAGTTCACCGAGTTAGTGAGAAATGGTGTTGAGTACATACAAAAAAAATAGACAATGTATATAGGCAAAGATGCATTTAATCGAGTCTCTAAAGGACTTGGGATGCCAAGTCAATGAGGAACATGATTAAATGTACAATAGGATACCTGCACTTTTCAAAGAATGTACATTCGAATACAAGCTTCCAGAGATTTGAACTACCAAGCCATGGAAGAACACAAACAAATATGTAATAAGAACAAGGCTCCTCAAAAGGGAGGGCAAAAAAGATTTAAAAGAAGGGGAAAATGATATTCAAAAATCTAAACAAACCAGCGATACTGACGTTGCATATCATAAAAACGTAACAATCACACAACTAATAAAGCGTAATATGATGTAAACAAAAACTATGACAGGAGTACAACATACCTACGCCAATGAATATGGTAACAAACTAAAACACAAATTCGTCACAAAGATAAAAGGTTATAAAATTGTCTCCATAAACGCAAAATAGCAAGCAAGGACTAGCACTCGCATATACAACCAGTCTGAAAATCATCATTTTCCTTCACCATTCCTAGCATATCATTCCACGATGTCTTTGGAGACAACATGGTCATCAGCGCGAACCTCAGGAGTATCCTCATTTATAGCGAAAGGTTCCATCGGGAAAATCTGAGATCCTAAAACTCCAGCACTCACAGGACAAAGAGTGTCAGCAGGAACAACGTTCTGAGCCTCTTTCTCAGGGGGTTGAGCTCGTTCATCTATTAGTATTCTCCTGCCTTTCTCTAAAGCATCACGATCTTTTGCTTCTAGGAGGGCTTCTTGGGGAGCTCTGTCTTCCTCACCCCTGGAAAACTTAAGCACTTGCTCCCAGATGAGAGCCAATGTGCGAGGGAAATCTGCGTTCAGATAACATAGGCTCCTATGGTTTATGACACTAAGGACGTAAAATCGAAACAAAGTTTCATCAGTTTTAATTTTGGCTTGCTCAAAGTCATTGGTTAACCTCACCTTATCTCCTTCCAAGGTTTTGAGGGATATACTTTGGGAAATAAGTCTCCCCTCAAGAGCTGCCTTCTCTCGCTAACAAGAAATCATAGCCTGCTGTGTGGAAATCGGTCAGGATTCGGCAGATTCGCAGTTGATTTGGGCTTCGTAAATTTGTTTTTTGACAGCCTCAATATCCTCCTGAAGCTTCTCATTTCCAGTCTCTAAGCGTCTTATCCTACTGTTCCCATCCTTGAAGGATGCAATTTCGGTCGCTTGACTTTCAATTACACGGACCAATTCAGCCTTGTCATTCTCAAGAAGCTCAATGCGTTCAAAATGTTAAGTATTCAGTCTTTGGAATTCAAAGCAAAATTAGTTCCAAGACTCAAATCGACCTCTGGTGGTATCCCTGGCCTCGTCTAGCTGAACCTCAAGTTGAGCCTTAACACTGGTGAGCTAAGTAGTCATATAATTTTTTATGGCGCTCAGTTCCCCAATGGTACTCTGGTCATCATATGGAAACAGATCTAAGTCGAGATCCATTAACCTTAAATCCTAACATCCAAACCTATCCTTCAGTTTTGGATTACCAGGGGCAATTTCATAAGGAGGCCTGTCGAGAATCATCTGAATCTGGCAGGGAGTGGATATAATAGGCTTGGAGGGAGTAAGCGATGGTTCCAATGGAATCGTAGAATTGGGACCTAAGAGTTTGGCCGATTTAGGAAACCCACGGGGCACGCCTTCATCTTGCTTATCATTGCCTTTTTCTCCCTCAGCATCTTGATCATTCGTGGCCTTTCTTTCGGATACTTGAGAATGATCATGCTTCTTCTTCTTCCATAAACTTGCCAACAGTGCTTCGAGAGCATGTTGTGTTAGGTGATCTAAAGACAATCGGGGACGCTTGGAGCAACGAGAAAGACTGGACTATAAAATACTCTACGGGCTGACAAGACCAACTTGCTAGAAAAAACTGTTTGATAAGGATGACCCCATTCTTGAATCTAAGAAGGAAAAGAAATTTTAGCACCTGAATGTATAAAGAAGATCTAAAGCATTCCCTGGCCTTGTGAGATATCTCTTTGTCCCAGAGACAAGGGGTTTTTTGTAATCTCTTGTATTGAAAGTTCGGAGCATAAATGTCCGAGCAACGATGTTACCTTGGATAAGGTCTTTAGCTAAATCAAGAGGATCAAGGCCTTTAAAAGTTTCTGAACGGACCTCTTCATGATTATCCTGAGCAGGAAAACTTTCACCTACCCCCAGAGTTTCTTTAGAAGTCACTGCAGTTTCATCAGGCTGCTCCTCTTCCTGCCCTAGATCCGAGGTGGTTTTTGTAGAAGTCACACTCGCATTCCCCTAGACGACTTCCTCTAAAGAAGGCCTTTCCTTTTCAGATGGGAACGCCGAAGTCGCAAGACCTTTGTGCTTTGGACGCTTAGATACTACCTTTTTGGCAGGAACCGATTTGTTTTTGAAAAATTCCCTACTGCTTCCTACAGGGCTGAGCACTTCTTTCTCGAAGGCTTCTTTACGGGGGATTTGTTGGTAACATCTTTTTTATCAGAAGTATCCACCACAAAGCTGCGAAAGGGAGGAAGCATATCATATTGCAGTAAGAACCTTTCGGTAATCAAAAATTTTCTGTGTCTCTTGCTCTCATCAACGGCTAATAGTGAATTGCATAAATCTTGGTCAAAGGTTATGCTTTGATCAGGGACCACTATAGTATAATCAAAAAAGTAATTTTAAGAGAAATAAAAAAGGAAAAGAAGAATTCTGAAAAGTAAACATACTCACCGCCTTCCATCCATAAGCCACAGAAATTGTTGGGACATCAGACAAAGAAATATTGATTGGGGAATCCCCGTACACTGTCCACTAAGCCGGTGATTATTCTCGAGCCCCGGCTCTCAACAAAGATAAACAAAGGACATTGGTTCCTTTTTCTAAAAGCATCTAATGAGCATATATCCTTAAATGAAGGAGCCCGATGTTTTTCCCTCATAAAAAGGATATAAAGACTTATTAGAATTGCATAAACATTGTGGTGTAACTGGTATGGGGCGATAGCCAAGCTCCGAAGGATCATTTCTAGATAAGGATTAAAAGGAGGAATTGCTCCGCTTATCAGCATGATGCAATTAACAGCAACATATCCTTTGGGAGGAATATCTGCGAACTCCTTCTCCCCAGGCAGCTTGGCCTCCTCTTTCTCCGAAATTCTGAACTGATTGCACAGTTGTTGGAACGAGCTGAAGGAAAGCTCTGTCCCACACCTCTCATGAGGTACATCAGAAAATGCACGAGGCTGTGGAAATCTGGGGCAGCATCTGTTAAAGGAGGAATATTTGTTACAGTGGCATGATCAGAACTTCCCGCTTGATCAGAACCTCTAGCTTGATCAGATATGGCTTGGTTCCTGAAATTCCGGGTTCATAAGACAAACAGGAACCCTTCGTCCAAGCTCATATCAATTTTAAGAATGACTATTACAAAAAAAACCTACTTGTAAATCCTGCAATAACCTAGTTATGATCATGAGAACCTTTAAGAGATCCACAAAGGTCAATCTCATTTAACACTTGGGAATCCCAAAATCGCATTCAGAAGTATCAAATTCATACTTCAAATTGGGTCAAAATAAGATCAGAAAGAAAAATTTACTTACAGACGAGCGAACAACCTCAAATCCAGGCGAATAGGTTGACTAAACCAATCTCGAGATTACAGAAACTTCGGTGGGAAAACTGTTCATGGGTGCGAATCAAAACAACGAAAGAACTAGAATAATCAAAAGTTGCGAGAGGAATCGAAATAGTAAATAGGGTTGCTTAGAACAATAACGCCATTAAAAAGCTTCTTTTGAGAAAAGGAGAAAATAGGAAAACAATATATAAGAGAAGGCCAAGAGGGTTAGCAAACCAAGATAGAATGTCGGCCCGGTCGCTCATACGCAAACGAACGACCTTATGTTCAAGCCAACAAATTCGGCACTCAAGCAGTTGGAGGATCATTCAAGCGTATGCATAGATATGAGCCTTGCAAAGGCATTGTCGCCATTTGACTTGGACCGCCAAAATCATTTCGAAGTCCTATGTACTAGTCTATAGATATTCATGATAAGCTAGTAAGTTGCATTCAGATGAGTAAATAAAAGGGAAGATAAAAAGACTTGCACCCATAGCATTCTCACCACGTCAACTTAGTGCTCGATTGCACATATAAGTGTCCCGTCAAGATCAAGCTAGCATCCCACAATTCGGCCGTTTGCAACAATGAAAAGATATATCAAGCGTCTCGCTCACGAAAAGGGGAGATATCAATCCTCCACAATGGAACATTCTTAAGTTATGCACGAACGACCCTTCAATGAGTCAGATCAAACCTACCAAACAATGTTGCAATCAATCATGTCGAAGCCAGTAACTTTCTTCCAGAAAATTACAAGATTCGAGGGGCAAGTGTTGATCCTTAAAAATCTACACGTGCATTGAGGTATCAAATCTGAGCAGAAGCATGTGGAACGAACGTCATCAGGGTCGGTCATACATAGTCATGTCCGAGGCATTCAAAACGACTCACAAAAAGTAAGAAGCAACCGCACAGAATAGAGGCCTAAGGGTCGCGCATATGTTCGATGCCCACTCTTAGGATAAACACACTTACATCTCAAATCACAAACCTTGATCGGTCGCCTCCAGACTATAGCGAAAATCGCCTGCTCACTCATATACAATCGTAGCTGCATTAGAAAATCAAGATCGTCCAACTGCTTATTTGAATCGCTCACTCTTTTGCTCGCATATGACAAATGGATACAGCAGTCAACAGTTGGTTACAGTCAGGCGATTGCATACTTGTAAATAATGGGATGAGCGACCTGCCGCCTGTAGATATGAACTTCAGCTCACTTTTCCGGGAAGGCACACCTATAAATAGGCCATGGCTGTCAACACAAAGGGGATCGAATCTTTTGAACCACGGAGTGCTACTAAATTCTATCATTCCTTAAAGATTTGGGTCATCTTCTCCATCCAAAGATTCATCACTGATTTGGCCATGGCGTCCAGCACAACTGTGTAATCAGGAAATCAAATAAATCCTCCTTCTCAGTCACTCATTTGTCCTTCTCCTCCTTAAACTCTACCATTTTCTCATAAAATCCCAGGATTGATATGTATAAATGAGAGTATGTTGAGCGAATATAGAGATGTATGAATAAAAAGAGTTGATGTATTTTGTAATCTCTATTTTAAGAATGCAAGTAATTTTCATAGTGGATGTAGGCCTGGCTCAAGGTTGAACCACTCTTAATCTCGTCTCTATTTTTCCTTATTTGTATTTTTACTGTCAATTGTTATTAAGTACGGCTCCCTTTATTTCCTTACCGTATCGGTGAAGTACAATTCTAGTACCTCTAGTGTTTAAGCCATTTTTTTGTGAAAACAGACATATGTATACATATATACGGCAGGGATGTCGACACCACCATAGGGGTATCGACACATGTGTCGACACCTAAGCAGGGGTGTCAACCCTTGTGCATCATTCAGCACATGTGGCGTGTTTTGACTGGTGAACGTTTGTTTTTGTTGCGACGTGGCTATTTCCTTTGGTTGTATGACGTGGTTAGCTCTGATGGAGTTTTATTTAAATCTAAGGGTCCTGGTTGCTCCATACTCCTACAAATAAGACCTTAAACCTAACCCTAAACCATATAATTTGGCGGCTACGCTGGAGCTCTGTCATGGCTCTCTCTCTCTCTCTCTCTTCTCAAATCTATTCTGAAATTAAAATATTAGCCTAGAAAGTTATGAATTCACATCTGGAGGAGAGGATCAACGTTAATAAAAGATTATTCAAAGCAAGGTTGTGAATCTAATCGGAGGGAAAAGGGGAAACCATGGATGATAGAACGGATCGGATCCAAAATTTGGAGAAAGCTTAAAGGTAAGTGGGTTTAAATTGTAGCCTTTAGATAACGTTATGACTATCGTTTAGCATTCCCATTTTAATAAATTGTGAAATTGCCAGTTTATTTTAAATTGTTGTTATAACAAGTTGGGACGTTAATATGAATAGATCAGGAAATTCATGTGTTGAATCTATTAAATTGTTTGAATGATTACATGTTGAAAAACAACTTGTTAGAAATGGTTAGAACATAGGCAATAACTGTTGTTGTTATAATTATATGTTTCACTTGCGGCATATTATAAAATAAAAGACATGTTTAGATTGATGGATTTGTATAAGTAATCGATTGAATGTTTACATGTCAAAATAAGATTAAACATATGTTAAAAAGGACATGCAATGAAATATAGACAAAATTTGGATGACATACAAAATTAGACTACTGTAAACTAGATTATAGTAAAAAGGATAATATGCCTAAATTTTTCATGAAATGGGAATGAATTGTAATGGAATTTTTGGAACATAGCATGTATTATGTTTTGAGAGTTTAATTTGGGAGTGCAATTTTGATATAAACATTAATGATTGAATAAAGATAAATATGCGTAGGATTTCAATTAGAAATTGTAACTGCACGTATGGCACGAGGTTATGTTGCATTAGTGGCGGAAGTCTGTCTGGACCCGACCGGCATATCCAACAGCCACTAATGTTGAACCTAATGTGAGAGGCCTAAGTGCAAAAATAAAAAAAATGTAATGGTGCTAAGACACGAGGTTAATTCAACTTGTGATAGAAGTCTACCCGGACCCGCCCGGGGAATCTAATGTCCACAAGTGTAGGCTTAATGTGAGAGGTCTAGTGCATATATATGTGAGTGTGTGTGTGTGTGTATAACAAGATATGAATAATTGGCAATAATGGTAATTAAATGTCTAACACGGAAAATAAGAAAGGAAGGGATGTAATGAACTGAGTTAGTGTGATACGAAGGAAAAGTGATGTATTACCCTAAGTAGGCCGCAGTAACTAAAGTAAGAAGAGTAAAGAAATTACTTGCTACCACGAATTTAGATGGGAATATGTTATGAAAGTAAATCGTTGATTCCTTCTATCAAACTGATAAGGTGCATGAAGTGTTTTTCTTAATTAAAATAAGGAATATATATATATTACAGTGAATGATGGATACTGGAATACAACAGTAAAAGAAAATGGTTTAAAAGGGGAATGATAATAACCTATTATAAATAAATAGCATTAATGAAAATGTTGTATAACATGTAGACTTATCATAGGGACAAGTGAATATTATAACTTAGGTTATAATAAACTAGTAAGAGGATGGGATAACTAGTGAATTGAGTTAAGGAACGTTTAATTGTAAATTGAGTAATCAGTAAAGGGGGGAACTTGAAACCAGTTATGAAAAGGGGGAAAATATATTGTAGTTAATTATAAATTAAGTGATCTGTAAGCTTGGAAGTCTGAAACCCGTTGATAAGAATGTATTAGGGACAAGAGGAAATTATAACATAAGTTATAATAAACGGGTAGAGAAACTTAATAATGGGCCTTAGTTAATATAACTAAGTTAATAAGTAAACAACGATAAGTTGTATTGACAACGTAAAATGGAATTATGATTAAATGAGAAAGAATGAGGAAAAATTATGAAATAAAATAAGTTATATTTAATCAAAAATGATAAGTGACATGTTAATTAGAAAACATGTGAATTGGACATACTTAATTACATATTAAGTAAAATATGTTATTGTAATGATGAAATCAAACAAGAATATAAAAGAGATTGTAGATTACAGAACTTGGGCCACAATCTAGAGAATAACAATTTAGGGCTTATAAATAAACTTAAATGGATTAAGTTGTATGACTGAAATTAATAAGCAAGAGAAACTTGGTAATTTGAATAAGAATTCAATGTGAATAAGAATAACCAAGTTAAATGGAAATTTGGTGAGATTAGGCAAGCGCATAAAAGAATGTTTAGACATAGGGTCTAATAACATATTAAAGTGAGGCACTTGAGATCAGTCCGCACGTTTGAGTGTGAATAACCCAACGGGGTAGATCATCGTGGTGTTATAAGGCACGAGGGAAGCGCACATTAATCTGATTGTTCTGACAGCTCCGAAGGACTGGAAGGGGAAGCACGCGGCTTCTTGAGGGACGTAAGGTGCTCTAGTAGTCCTCTGTGCGGTGGCAGATGTCTTAGGATGTGCTCATAGAGGTTTGGTCTGCACGTAACTACTAGGTGGGTGGGCCTTGACTGCAGATGTAGCGATGCAGTCAGAATGCTATGACAAGGTGACACTAGGGTGATTCCGTGGTTGCCTCACGAGGAGGTAGAGAGGGTAACGACCATCAAGGATAGTAGACCGTCGGATACCCGTCATCGGCAGCCAATGGGATGGGGAAAGACTCAAGCTAAACCCATGATACCATTTCACCCTTCACTATCGGGGTACGGGGTTGAGGAGAGATGCCACATGGATGTTTAGATTGTTTGCGTAGGGGCGGTCGCTTAGCTCTAGTAGCCTTTAATAGTTGAGGGAGTGCCCGAGGTGGGGCCATAACCACCATGAAAACGGACCCTAGGTATGTATGTATATAAGGGATTTTTAGAGACGGGCTCGTACAGATATGGAAAAGCTCCCGACCGAGTTCTGCGTTTCTTGTAGCGCCCCGCCACGAAACTCGGTGCACATTAGGGGACATGCGATTGAGGCATCGAGCTACAAATGAAGATACATATGGTAGACAATCTAGATACATGCATATCGGCTCTGGGTGGTGTATCGTATACTTGATGGCATTACTCTGTTATGGAGTCTGATTCGAACAAAGGTGGCAGTCTGTACGTTTGCATTGCATAGTAGTGATAGATATATGGGGAACATAATATTGTTGTCCATACGTCACTATGGCGTAGGATGAGGGACTGCATATATTGCAATAGTGTTACGGTGGAGACCATGCGAGTGAGGTTCCATGAGGTGTACCTCGACATTGGGGGTAGCTACACATATACTGTATTAGGTTAATTCACTGGGAAGTAAATGGGTACGACGTGTATGTAAGCCTTGAGTGTTGTTAACCCAAGTAACCTAATAAATAAGATAATATGATTGAACGGTATATGTAGGATTGTCCAAAGTGTATAGTTTAAATCCAGTTACCAGTACTTGTGTTCTGAACCCCTCCTCATAACATACTCGCATGTTAGATTTGTGGTAGGGACATGAGACATTATAGCTTTGGATACTGGTTAGGCGGTATTATTAATACGTTAAGGCTATACTTTGATTTATATTATATTTTATCCATTCCATTGTGAGATATTTTCTAAGCTCTGACATATTTTATGTCTCTGTCTTTTCTGCAGGATACCAGAACAAACCAATCCGAGTTTAGATAGATTGGAATTTAAAAAAACGGTCTATTGAAATGTCATATCCGGTATCAGAACTTAGGTTTAGGATTCCTATATAAATAGTGAGTGAACATATTTGTATTTTTAAAAGTATAAATATATATTATATACCTAAATCCATAGAGGGACCCACTAAATAGAAAAAGCGTAATATGATTAGAAATGGGATGTTGTTTTGTACACTAAAGGAATGAATATGGAAATTCGAGACCCTTAGGTAAATTGGGTAGAGAGTGTACAATATACTTTGTATGGAAGGAAAGTGAATCCCATATGATTAGTATTTTGGGTTAGTGAGCTTGAAAACCTTATAAATTGGAAAAGGTTGAAAAGAGAAAAATGGATTAGGAATATATATAGTTGAGAGAATTGATATTGGGGAGTGTCTAAGAAAGCCTAGAAAATTGGAAACCCGCTTTGAGTCTAACCCCATTGTTAACTTTAAGAACTTGAAATTATAAAAGTTTTGGCAAAAAGGTTTATGGTTTTTTCAAATTTTAATCTTAAAAGTTATAGTTTTAAAATATGTAGAGAAGTACATATTGAGTATTAAAATAAAATTCTCTCAATAAAAAGGTGTATATTATAGAGCATGTATAGCTCGCTAGTTTTCTTATTATATTTCATATAAGAATTTTTAAAAAAGAAAGATTTGAAATCTCTATTCTTATGACAACACTTTTTGATAAATTATTTTAAGATAATTCTGTGGATGGACAAAATAAGTTGTAGAAAAAAAGAATAGAGAGATGTTGGCACCTTCTAGTAAGAGATTGAACCGACCTTATAGATAAGAACAAGTCATAAACCCGATTGAGAAATAGTTGTCTATATTTACTCCAGTTTTGTGATTTGGAAACAAAGGAAACAGAAAATTCAGTAAAGCAACAAAAATGGAAAATTATGAGAAAAGATGAATAAGAATGGAAAATTTCCAAGATAAGATGAAGAGAAAATCAGTAACAAAAGAGAATTTTCTTATGTGGGCTGTGCTTGGATTGGAAAATAGGGAATTTTTATAAATAGTTACATAAAAAAACCCAAGTACGGTTAGAAAAAGGTTGGAAAAGAAAAACGAAGGATGCGGAGTTTTCCGTTTTCTGCCTTTTCATAACATAAGAAAACTAGTTTAGAAGATCAGTTTTTTTTAAGCTCGAAAAATAAAGTTGGTTGGTAGGATTATGGATGCAACAATTGGATGAACTACGCTCTTACTTAGTAAGAGTGTGGGAAAATTTGGATGAAAAAGGTGTTTTGGTTTTCAAAATATTGCACTCATATAGAACTGCTGGTGTGACGACCCACTCCGCACCAGCCTGCATTTCCTCCGGAAGTGCGCTGTACACATGCCCGACTAGCACGGAACGGTCGCCAAGGAAAGAAGGGAATGAACTAATCAAGGAACCTGTAGAATGTCTCACAGCGCATGGAATAAAATATAATAATAACATACTTGACATAAAACAGGTGAGACAGTGCATAAGCTGATAACTAAAATCAACATCAATCATCAGAGCAGCGGAAATCCAAATACAGCTTGTTACAATTTTCCAAATTTACTGTCTCTAAACAAAAGAAGACTAAAGTAGAAGATGCACCACCAATGCCCAAGCAGTGATCTTCATCAACACAGGGAGAATATTATATATATATATATATATATATATATATATATATTACGTGGAAGCCTCCTGCTCGTCTCCGGATCATCTACCCGTGCATCACCAGCTAACCTGTCTCTAGTCTGCTCGTGTTAGCACCCAGAGTAATAAGAGGAGACATAAAACTCTGGGTCAGACATAAAGCCTGGTATGAGCGATAAGCATCTAAACAGAATAATAACAGGTATACTAAACCATACCTGAACCTGGACCTGCAACCAAAGAGTCAGTACCACATACCGTACAATACTCCAAGGTGCCATAATAAATAGTGTAAGAATACGGGGGTGGGGTGTGCATGTCACAATGATAGCAAACAAATTATCCATAGCAACCATCCTCACATCTCTCACTCAGTGCTTAAAGCATACGATACCTACCACTTTGGAACACTAGACAAACTGAGGTAACGACGAATCCCGACTTGTAGAAACCCTGCTATGACCAAGCTAAACATATGGAGTCATGACCAAACATTTCAATGACCCACTTCATTGGTTGTAGCCCTTGGTTCTACCGATGCCATAATGGCCCTGAATCCGCCTTCGTACCTCATACCATAGTGGTCCAAAGCTATAGACATCGATAACCCCTTAACACGCGTCCTGCAGCAAAGCCCAATCATGAAGCGAACTCGTTGGTTCCCAACTAGACCCTGAGCTCTAGCTTCCCGTACTGGAATACCTTTGCATCTCGGGTTTTAGTCATCATCTTCATCCGGATCGGTCTCCATCATTCGGGTCGTGCATGTCCCACAGCATCGGATCGTGGCGCTGCATCAGTTCGGATCGGCTCTCATCATCCCTTACTGGATCGGATCGGAATGACCTACTCGGATCGGGTCGTAGAAACTCCATTGGATCGGATCGGCTATCGCTTCAAGTGCCCCGAATCAGTTCGCCCTACGAGCTCCGGGTCGGATCGTGAATACCCATTGGTTCGGGTCGTGCCACCTTGCTGAGGTCGTGACGTGTTCCTTCAGGCGGATCGTGACACCCAGGCTGGAATGGATCGTGAAAGGTAGGGGCGGATCGGGTCACCTCTTCGTGGAGCAACACGGGTCGTCTCGCGAAGTCTTGATCGGATCGGATCGGCACCATCGGATCGGGGTCTCTAGTCGTCGACGGATCGGGTCGCGCCATCGGATCGGATCGCCCTCACTTCCACCGATCCGGTCCGGTTCGGATGATTTACTGCAGTTCTTCCAGCGAGCAGTTTACGCCATTCGACGGCGTTTTTGACAAATCTAACACTTCTAATCAATCATAAAACACACCATAGAGTCATAGCAATATGTAATAGCAACCACAAACAGCAAACAACCATTCAAATGAATCAAAATGGGTCAAAAGTGGCCAAAACTCCTTATTTTCCCTTAAGCATGTTTAAGTAAAACCGATCATAGGGTTAACGAAACTTAATCAAATCGAACCAAATCTCTAACAGAGGCATAAAATATTATTTAAGAATTTCTAAACATTTTTCCAGAATTTATTAGTGTATAAATTCGCTAATCTTCACTAATTACCCTTAATTACCGTAATTAGTGCAAAAACTTTGCAAATCACTCACCTTGGCCACAAACAAAATTCTCAGAACTGAAACTCCTCTGATTTGGGCGAATACTGATGTCCAACAGCAGCTCTAACCTTGCTTTGGTGCTTTTTCTTCTTAATTTGATGTTGCTAAGCCTAATCTTCAATTAGAAAGTGATTTGGGGTGTTTTAGATGTAGGAGGCCATTGTTAGAGTGTCTAAGGATGAAAGTGGCGGCTGGAAAATGTCTAAAGAAATGTTTTCTAACCCTAATCAGCCCCTATATACCCCTAAACCCGAAATTCCCCTTTGGGCCTAGCTGTTAATCACCTGGTTAAGCCCAATTAAGCTGTTTTCACCATCTGAAACTTGTTTCAGCCATATCTCCCAAAAGGTGAGTCCGTTTGGCTAATGTGACCACTCTACGGAAAGAGAAACCATCATCCGGAGCCAATGAAAGTGGTTTCAGGTCAAAATTCCTTTCCAGTCAAAAGTTATGGCCAAAATAGTGCCAACTAGGGGTAAAATGGTCATTTAAAAATCGGGAAAAATCATGAACATGAGAAATGACCCCAATAGTCGTCTCCCAAAGTTACATGACCATACGACTTCGTATGTGAAAGAAATAAATATCCTACGATCCGATGATGCGTAGAATGCGGGTCGTTACACTCTCCCCCCCTTAAGAAATTTCGTCCCCGAAATTCCTTAACCCAAAACATACAAAAGATCCTGCATGCCTAACAACCACATACAACAATCAAACATGCAAAACAAGCAAACAAGCCTATCCTAGCATGCGGAAAACTAAATCGAAGTCAAAATCTTACCAGGCAAAGAGTTCTGGGTGTGACTTCCTAATGTTCTCCTCTGTCTCCCAAGTACAATCATTCTCGTCCTCGCTGTACTGTACCTTGACTAGCTTCACCGCCTTCCTTCGAAGTTGCTTCATGTCGTGCGCGACAATACGGGCCGGCTTGCGGTTCCCAACCGCCTCGGGTTCTACTTCGAAGTCCTCTAACTGATCAGGTGAAATAGTCATATCTGAGTCGTGAACGAACTTCCTTAGTTGGGAAACATGAAATACGTTGTGAACTCCCGCCATCTTCTCTGGTAAGTCAACTCTGTATGCCAAATTCCCGACTAGTTCAAGAACAGGGAATGGGCCAACAAATCTTGGTGCCAACTTGCCTTTCCTGCCAAATCGTATTACGCTCTTCAACGGAGAAATCTTGACAAACACCAAGTCACCAACGGAGAATTTTAGGTCTCTTCTCCTCTTATCAGCATAACTCTTCTGCCTATCTTGGGCAGCTTTCATTCGTTGTTGAATGATCTTGATCTTATCTGAAGTTTCCCTCACCACATCTGGCCCAAGCATAAACTTCTCGCCAGTCTCTATCCAACATGATGGTGAGTTACACGGTCTTCCGTACAAAGCTTCAAACGGAGCCATACCGATACTGGATTGGTAGCTATTATTATATGCAAACTCTACTAGATGCAAATGGTCATCCCATGATCCACCAAAATCCAATATACATGCTCTCAAGAGATCTTCCAAAATACGATTCACCCTCTCCGTCTGACCGTCGGTCTGAGGATGATATGCGGTACTGAGATGTAACTCTGACCCTAGAGCCTCTTGTAAGCTCTTCCAAAACCCACTAGTGAACAACGGGTCTCGGTCGCTCACAATGCCTTTAGGTACTCCATGAAATCTCACTACCCACTTCATATACAATTCTGCTAACTTAGCTGCCGTTCTAGTCGATTTGACTAGTATAAACCTTGCACTTTTAGTCAGTCGATCTACAATTACCCAAATGCTGTCATATCCCGATCTAGTCCTTTGTAACCCATCGATGAAATCCATCGAGACTTGCTCCCATTTCTATTCGGGAATTTCTAAAGGCTGTAACAACCCACTAGGCTTTTTTGCTCGGCTTTAACTAGCTGGAAATTCATGCACTTGGATATAAACTTCCCAACGTCTCTTTTCATCCCTTCCCAGTAGTAAGTCTGCTTCATATCTCGATACATCTTGTTACCACCAGGGTGTATAGTCAGCTTTGAGTGATGACATTCTCTAAGCACTTCATCTCTCAATCCATTGACATTGGGCACAACAAGCTTTCCATTCTTTCTAAGCCATCCATCTCGATCAAGCCCATACTTGTTCATCTCCTCATCGATATCCATCTTTAACTTGGAGATGATTTCCAATAGGTTAGGATCGTCCCTCTGACTAGAGCCGATCCGCTCAATTAAAGTGGGTCTGATCGTCAAACTTGCTAACACTTCTGGATCCAATTCGCACTTTGGTCTGAAATCAAACCCCGCGATATACTCCAGTTGCTTCCATTCAAGGAACATAGCCCCTAAGCTGGCATGTCTTCTACTCAATGCATCGGCCACCGCATTGCCCTTTCCCGGTGTGTATGCGATGTCAAAATCATAGGAAGCTAAGAACTCTAACCATCTCTGCTGACGGAGATTCAGATCTTTCTGAGAGAAGGGATACTTTAACGACTTATGATCTGTAAATAGCTCAAATCTTTCTCCCAAGAGATAGTGTCTCCACATCTTTAATGCGAACACAATCGCTGCCAATTCTAAATCATGGGTAGGGTATCTTCTCTCGTGCGGTTTCAATTGCCGACTTGCGTAAGCTACAACCCTACCGCCTTGCATCAATACAGCACCCAGTCCGGTACCACAGGCATCCGTGTATACCGTCATCCCTTCATCCCCCTTAGGAATGACTAACACTGGTGCGCTTGTCAACTTGTCCTTTAGACTTTTGAATGCATTCTCGTACCTTTCATCCCAGACAAAATCTTGATTCTTCTTGGTCAACTGGGTCAATGGTGCTGCTATCTTGGAGAAACCTTGGATAAACTTACGATAATATCCGGCTAATCCCAAGAAACTTCTTACATCTGTTGCGTTCTTGGGCGTAGGCCAATCTTGTACCGTAGCCACCTTTGCCGGGTCCACGGCAATACCATTCCCTTATACAACATGGCCCAAGAACCTCACTTCCCTCTTCCAGAAGTGACACTTAGAAAACTTTGCTTTCAATTGGTGTTTTATCAACACCTCCATCGCTACTCTTAAATGTTCCTTGTGTTCTTCCTCTGTCCTCGAATAGACCAAAATATCATCAACGAACACAAGGACAAACTTATTCAACTGATCTCTGAATACCCTATTCATAAGATCCACAAAATATGCCGGGGCATTAGTCAGCCCAAATGGCATAACCAACCATTCATAAAATCCAGACGGCGTTCGAAATGTCGTTTTAGCTATACTCTCAGCTTCCACTCTAAGCTGATGAAAACCTGTCGCGAGATCCAACTGGGAGAACACTCTCGCGCCACTCAACTGATCGAACAAATCATCTATCCGCGGTAGAGGATACTTATTCTTCCTCGTCACTTTATTCAACTCGCGGTAGTCTACACACAAACGAAGGGAACCATCCGCCTTGGTAGCAAACACAACTGGTGCTCCCCATTCAGAAACACTCCTTCTGATAAATCCCTTCTTCAAAAGATCGCTGACTTGCACCTCGAGCTCTCGCTGCTCCCTTGGTTCCATACGACGAAGTGGCATCACTATAGGCCTGGCATCCTTTACCAAATCAATACGAAACTCAATCTCTCGGTGTGGTGGAAGTCCGGTCACTTCTTCGAAAACATCCGGATACTGGCCAACCACGGGCAAACCTGACAACTCACTATGCGGAATGTCGAGGGAGTTTAGAAAACTAGCCAATACCCCCTCACTGGGTAGACCACCAAACACTATCCTCCGCCCATCATCCGCTCTAGCTGTCACAAAAAAGCCCTCACAGTCTACCACCACCCCGTATCTTTGGAGCCAATCTACTCCCAAAATAATGCCAAACCCAGTAAAGCCCAAAACAAAGCAATCACAAACAAACATGCATCCATGACTCGATAGGACCACATTACGACAAATCATGCTAAGGCTAGTCGAACCACCAATCGGGTTCGTCACTACTAAAGGTCTATCGACAATCTCGGGCTCCAATCCCAACCTATCTACCAGGTCACTAGATATGAAAGAACTGGAAGCTCCGGTATCAAATAAAACTCTAACAGGAACATCATAAACAGAAAGCATACCTTGAATGACGACATTCTTTCCCTTCTCCGTCGCTGTTGGGGCATTCGACGAAGAAGGAATAGCATTAAGGGCGTAGGCTTTCACCATTTGCTTTTCTTTAAGGGGTTGCGGACACTTGTCCTTGTGATGTCCTATTTGGCCACAGTTGAAGCACTTCCTATCCGCTGGCTTTGCCCGACAATTACTAGCATAATGGCCCTTCTTACCGCAGCTGAAGCACTCCACATCTTGCTTATTCTTTTTCTTCTGGTCATCCTTAGCTTGGTTCTGCTTTCTCTTATTCTGGGAACCACCCTTGCCTCCACCACTTGCTTGTGGCTTTGGCTCATCTGCGGATGCAACCTCAGTCTTCGACTTAGGGTAGAGACTTTCTGATCTTAATGCTTTCCCCACAATCGATTCAAACGTCTCATCGATGTGGTTAATAAGTTTTTCCCTCAAGTACTGATCCAAACCAGTTATGAATTTCTCATTCTTTTTCTCGGCAATATCAATAAGAGATAACCCATATTTTGACAAAGTGTCAAATTCAGCAATATATTCCAAGATAGCTCTGCCGTTCTGCTTGAGCTCCAAGAATTTCTTAAACAGCACTGACTTCTGAGCAGCCGGAATGAACTTCTCGCTAAAGCGAGCTTTAAACTGCTCCCAAGTAATCTGATCTTCGGGAGTAGCTGCCTTTATAGCATTCCACCAATTCATCGCCCGCCCTTGCAGCTAACGGGACGCTAGCTTTCTCTTCATCGCATCCTCGATACCCAAATCCTCGAAGATACGTTCGCAACTATCCAACCAATCTTGAACATCCGTGGCCGACTCCGTTCCGTGAAACGGCTTCCCACCAAGGCTAGTATAATCCTTATTCAGCTTGGCGAAATCGACCCTCGGTGCCTGCACTATTGGACCACCACCATTTCCCCCATTGGGAGCTGCCCTCTGTACATCTCTAAGCATCTCTCTCATGAGGTCAGTAAACATCGTCCTCATGTCAGCAGCATTCCCATTATTGGCCCCTCTACCGGTACCTCTAACATATCGGCTCATCGTCAATCTGAAAAAGGAAACGATTAACGACTCCATAGTGGTGCTAGTGCAGTACGACTTCATCTTTATACTACTAATAGTATATATATATATAGCTTTTAAAAATCAAAATAATCACAAATACGCTCTCTCGTATACATATATTATCTCTCCTGATAACTTCCCTAGGTTAACTACGCAACCTAGAGCTCTGATACCAAGTGTGACGACCCACTCTGCACCAGCCTGCATTTCCTCCGGAAGTGCGCTGTACACATGCCCGACTAGCACGGAACGGTCGCCAAAGAAAGGAAAGAAGGGAATGAACTAATCAAGGAACCTGTAGAATGTCTCACAGCGCATGAAATAAAATATAATAATAACATACTTGACATAAAACAGGTGAGACAGTGCATAAGCTGATAACTAAAATCAACATCAATCATCAGAGCAGCGGAAATCCAAATACAGCTTGTTACAATTTTCCAAATTTACTGTCTCTAAACAAAAGAAGACTAAAGTAGAAGATGCACCACCAATGCCCAAGCAGTGATCTTCATCAACACAGGGAGAATATTATATATATATATATATATTACGTGGAAGCCTCCTGCTCGTCTCCGGATCATCTACCCGTGCATCACCAGCTAACCTGTCTCTAGTCTGCTCGTGTGAGCACCCAGAGTAATAAGAGGAGACATAAAACTCTGGGTCAGACATAAAGCCTGGTATGAGCGATAAGCATCTAAACAGAATAATAACAGGTATACTAAACCATACCTGAACCTGGACCTGCAACCAAAGAGTCAGTACCACATACCGTACAATACTCCAAGGTGCCATAATAAATAGTGTAAGAATACGGGGGTGGGGTGTGCATGTCACAATGATAGCAAACAAATCATTTATAGCAACCATCCTCACATCTCTCACTCAGTGCGTAAAGCATACGATACCTACCACTTTGGAACACTAGACAAACTGAGGTAATGACGAATCCCGACTTGTAGAAACCCTGTTATGACCAAGCTAAACATATGGAGTCATGACCAAACATTTCAATGACCCACTTCATTGGTTGTAGCCCTTGGTTCTACCGATGCCATAATGGCCCTGAATCCGCCTTCGTACCTCCTACCATAGTGGTCCAAAGCTATAGACATCGATAACCCCTTAACACGCATCCCGCAGCAAAGCCCAATCATGAAGCGAACTCGTTGGTTCCCAACTAGACCCTGAGCTCTAGCTTCCCGTACTGGACTGCCTTTGCATCTCGGGTTTTAGTCATCATCTTCATCCGGATCGGTCTCCATCATTCGGGTCGTGCATGTCCCATAGCATCAGATCGTGGCGCTGCATCAGTTCGGATCAGCTCTCATCATCCCTTACTGGATCAGATCGGAATGACCTACTCGGATCGGGTCGTAGAAACTACATCGGATCGGCTATCGCTTCAAGTGACCCGGATCGGTTCGCCCTACGAGCTCCGGGTCGGATCGTGAATACCCATTGGTTCGGGTCGTGCCACCTTGCTGAGGTCGTGACGTGTTCCTTCAGGCGGATCGTGACACCCAGGCTGGAATGGATCGTGAAAGGTAGGGGCGGATCGGGTCACCTCTTCGTGGAGCAACACGGGTCGTCTCGCGAAGTCTTGATCGGATCGGATCGGCACCATCGGATCGGGGTCTCTAGTCGTCGACGGATCGGGTCGCGCCATTGGATCGGATCGCCCTCACTTCCACCGATCCGGTCCGGTTCGGATGATTTCCTGCAGTTCTTCCAGCGAGCAGTTTACGCCATTCGACGGCGTTTTTGACAAATCTAACACTTCTAATCAATCATAAAACACACCATAGAGTCATAGAAATATGTAATAGCAACCACAAACAGCAAACAACCATTCAAATGAATCAAAATGGGTCAAAAGTGGCCAAAACTCCTTATTTTCCCTTAAGCATGTTTAAGTAAAACCGATCATAGGGTTAACGAAACTCAATCAAATCGAACCAAATCTCTAACAGAGGCATAAAATATTATTTAAGAATTTCTAAACATTTTTCCAGAATTTATTAGTGTATAAATTCGCTAATCTTCACTAATTACCCTTAATTACCGTAATTAGTGCAAAAACTATGCAAATCACTCACCTTGGCCACAAACAAAATTCTCAGAACTGAAACTCCTCTGATTTGGGCAAATACTGATGTCCAACAGCAGCTCTAACCTTGCTTTGGTGCTTTTTCTTCTTAATTTGATGTTGCTAAGCCTAATCTTCAATTAGAAAGTGATTTGGGGTGTTTTAGATGTAGGAGGCCATTGTTATAGTGTCTAAGGATGAAAGTGGCGGCTGGAAAATGTCTAAAGAAATGTTTTCTAACCCTAATCAGCCCCTATATACCCCTAAACCCGAAATTCCCCTTTGGGCCTAGCTGTTAATCACCCGGTTAAGCCCAATTAAGCTGTTTTTCACCATCTGAAACTTGTTTCAGCCATATCTCCCAAACGGTGAGTCCGTTTGGCTAATGTGACCACTCTACGGAAAGAGAAACCATCATCCGGAGCCAATGAAAGTGGTTTCAGATCAAAATTCCTTTCCAGTCAAAAGTCATGGCCAAAATAGTGCCAACTAGGGGTAAAATGGTCATTTAAAAATCGGGAAAAATCATGAACATGGGAAATGACCCCAATAGTCGTCTCCCAAAGTTACATGACCATACAACTTCGTATGTGAAAGAAATAAATATCCTACGATCCGATGATGCGTAGAATGCGGGTCGTTACAGCTGGTATATTTAGGATGTGAGCATCATGTTTTAAAAAATGATTTTTGAAAATTTTGCATACATATAGGAGGTACCGCTTAGACATACATGTATTACAATGATATATTTCACTTTGCACATGTGCATTATGTTTGCAAAAATTGGATGCACACATAATGGGTGGATATTATGCGAGGGATTATTTATTTTACCCTTACAAAATTTCGGGGAAGAAATTTCCAACGGGTGGGAGAATGTAACACCCCGCATTTTTAATGCAATTAAAAATTAAAAAAATATGCATATATGTGTATATATATATATATATATATATATTACATGCATAGATATATTTAAAGGAAAATTTAAATAATAATATAATTGCATGCAATAAGTTCATGCGGTGAAATGAAGAAAAAAATTAATAAAAGAAATTGCATGCAATACATGAAATGAAAAGAAATGCAATGCAATGCAATTGAAATTACATGCGAACATTTAAAAAGAAATAAAAAGGAAAATTTGAAGAGCTTCCGGAACTTGATCACGAAATTAGCGTCATTGCGTTCGTGGCGATTTTTTGGTCAATTTAGACCTATAGTTTACAGAAAACTTATTTAAAATAAAAGAGATATATTTAAATTAATTATTGCAACAAAATATAAAAAAAGGATTGAGGAAAGAATAATGTCTAGCACTGTTCTAAGCCTTGTTGACAAAATACCAAATAGCTCAGTTGGTTAGGACATGTGACTTGCATACAAGAGGTTCAAAGTTCGATCCCCGCCGGTGCTATATATTTTTAAGGGAACGGCTAAAAAATTGGCTTAGTGTGAAAGCAGTTAAAAAGTGGCTTAGTGGGAAGGCGGTTTAATTAAACCGCGGTTCAGCATGAAAAGGGTTAATAAGAGATTTAATTGGGAGAATATTTCAAAAGAGGAATATATGTATATGCATATATATATATATATATAAATTGGTTTGAGATAAATAATTGTTCGCATATAAAAGATTAGCATACGCATAAGAGTTGAATACAAATGAACATAATTCAAATTAAGGGTTGCGCATGAACAAATAAGCAAACAAAGAAAGAATGTTTGAAATTTGATTTACATGCAAGAAGATTACATGTATTATAAATAAATCAAATTTCAAATAAAAAAAGACACACACACACACACACATATATATATATATATATAGAGAGAGAGAGAGAGGAGAGAGAAGCAGTGGAGGGAGAGAGAAACGGAATGTGTGGTGGAAATCAGGGGGCATTTAGGGGTGCCGCACTATTTCGGGTGTCATTGAACGCTCGCCATATATATGCACACACACACACACATATACATATATACGGTAGGGGTGTCGACACCACCATAGAGGTGTCGACATATGTGTCGACACTCAAGCAGGGGTGTCAACCCCTGCACAACATTCAGCACACGTGGCGTGTTTTGATTGGTGAATGTTTGTTTTGGTTGCGACGTGGCCATTTCCTATTGGTCGTATGACGTGGTTAGCTCTGATAGAGTTTTATTTAAATCTAAGGGTCCTGGTTGCTCCATACTCCTATAAATAAGACCTTAGACCTAACCCTAAACTATATAATTTGGCGGCTATGCTGGACATCTGCCATGGCTCTCCCTCTCTCTCTCTCTCTTCTCAAATCTATTCTGAAATTAAAATATTAGTCTAGAAAGTTATGAATCCACATCTGGAGGAGAGGATCAACGTTAATAAAAGATTATTCAAAGCAAGGTTGTGAATCTAATCGAAGGGAAAAAGGGAAACCATGGATGATTGAACAGATCAGATCCAAAAATTGGAGAAAGCTTAAAGGTGAGTCGGTTTAAATTGTAGCCTTTAGATAATGTTATGACTATTGTTTAGCATTCCCCTTTTAATAAATTGTGAAATTTCCAGTTTAATTATAAATTGTTGTTATAACAAGTTGGGACGTTAATATGAATAGATCAGGAAATTCATATGTTGAATCTGTTAAAATATTAGAATGATTACATGTTGAAAAGCAACTTGTTAGAAATGGTTGGAACATGGGCAATAACTGTTGTTGTTATAATTATATGTTTCACTTGCGGCATATTATAGAATAAATGACATGTTTAGATTGATGGATTTGAATAATTAACCGATTGCATTTTTACATGTCAAAATAGGATTAAATATATATTAAAAAGGACATGCGATGAAATATAGACAAAATTTGGATGACATGCAAAATTAGATTACTGTAAACTAGATTACAGTAAAAAGGATAAGATGCGTAAAGTTTTCATGAACTAGGAATGAATTGTAATGGAATTTTTGGAACATAGCATATATTATGTTTTGGGACTTTAATTTGGGATTGCATTTTGATATGAATATAATGATTGAATAAAGATGAATATGCCTAGGATTTCAATTAGAAATTGTAACTACACCTATGGCACGAGGTTAGGTTGCAATAGTGACGGAAGTCTGCCCGGACCCGACCGGCATATCCAGCAGCCACTAATGTTGAACCTAATGTGAGATGCCTAAGTGCAAAATTTAAAAAAAAAATGTAATGGTGCTAAGACATGAGGTTAAGTCAACTTGTGATAGAAGTCTGCCCGGACCCACCCGGCAAATCCAGCATCCACAAGTGTAGGCTTAGTGTGAGAGGTCTAGTGCTTATATATATATATATATATATATATATATATCTGTGTGTGTGTGTTTGTGTGTGCGTGTGTGTGTTTGTTCATGTGTGTGTGTGTATAACAAGATATGAATAATTGGAAATAATGGTAATTAAATGTCTAACTCGGAAAATAAGAAAGGAAGGAATGTAATGAAATGAGTTAGTGTGATACGAAGGAAAAGTGATGTATTTCCCTAAATGACCTATTTCTAAGAACGTGGTTGAAAGTAGGCCACAGTAACTAAAGTAAGAAGAGTAAAGAAATTACTTGCTACCACGGATTTAGATAGGAATACGTTATTAAAATAAATCACTGATTCCTTCTATCAAACTGATAAGGTGCATGAAGTGTTTTCCTTAATTAAAATAAGGAATATATATATTACAGTAAATGAAGGATACTGGAATACAACAGTAAAAGAAAATGTTTTAAAAGAGGAATGATAATAACCTATTATAAATAAATAATATTAATGAAAATGTTGTATAATAAGTAGACTTGTCCTAGGGACAAGTGAATATTATAACTTAGGTTATAATAAACTAGTAAGAGGATGGGATTACTTGTGAACTGAGTTAAGGAACGCTTAATTGTAAATTGAGTAATCAGTAAAGGGGGAAACCTGAAACCAGTTGAGAAAAGGGGGAAAATATATTGTACTTTATTATAAATTAAGTGGTCTGTAAGCTTGGAAGTCTGAAACCCATTGATAAGAATGTTTTAGGGACAAGAGGAAATTATAACATAAGTTATAATAAACGGGTAAAGAAACTTATTAAATGGCCTTAGTTAATAGAACTAAGTTAATAAGTAAACAACGATAAGTTGTATTGACAACGTAAAACGGAATTATGATTAAATGAGAAAGAATGAGGAAAAATTATGAAATAAAATAAGTTATATTTAATCATAAATGGTAAGTGACATGTTAATTAGAAAGCATGTGAGTTGAACATACTTGATTACATATTAAGTAAAACATGTTATAGTAATGATGAAATCAAATAAGAATATAAAAGAGATTGTAGATTACAGACCTTGGGCCACAATCTAGAGAATAACATGTTAGGGCTTATTAATAAACTTAAATGGATTAAGTTGTATGACTGAAATTAATAAGCAAGAGAAACTTGGTAATTTGAATAAGAATTCAATGTGAATAAGAATAACCAAGTTAAATGGAAATCTGGTGAGATTAGGCAAGCGCATAAAAGAATGTTTAGACATAGGGTCTAACAACATATTAAAGTGAGGCGCTTGGGACCAGTCCACACGTTTGAGGGTGAATAACCCAACGGGGTAGATCATCGTGGTGTTATAAGGAACGAGGGGAGCGCACATTCATCTGATTGTTCTGACGGCTCCGAAGGACTGGAAGGGGAAGCACGCGGCTTCCTGAGGGACGTAAGGTGCTCCTAGTAGTCCTCTGTGCGGTGGCAGATGTCTTAGGTTGTGCTCGTAGAGGTTGGGTCTGCGCGTACTACTAGGTGGGCGGGCCTTGACTATAGATGTACCTATGCAGTCAGAATGTTGTAACGAGGTGACACTAGGGTGATTCAGTGGTTGCCTCATGAGGAGGTAGAGAGGGTCACGACCAACAAGGATATTATACAGTTGGATACCCGTCATCGGTAGCCAGTGGGATGCGGAAAGACTCGAGCTAAAAACCAAGATACCATTTCACCCTTCACTATCGGGGTACGGGGTTGAGGGGAGACGCCACATGGATGTTTAGATTGTTTGCGTAGGGGCGGTCGCTTAGCTCTGCTAGTCTTTACTAGTTGAGGGAGGGCCCGTGGTGGGGCCAGAGCCACCACCAAAATAGACCCTAGGTATGCCTGTATATAGAGGCTCTTTAGAGACGGACCCGTACAGATATGAAAAAGCTCCTGACCCAGTTCCATTTTCTTGTATCGCCCTGCCATGGAACTCAGTGCAAATTAGTGGACGTGCGATTGAGGCATCGAGCTACAAATGAAGATACGTATGGTGGACAGTCTATATACATGCATATCGGCTCTGGGTGGTGTATCGTATGCTTGAGGGAATTACTCCGTTATGGAGTCTGATTCGAACAAAGGTGGAAGTCTGTATGTTTTCGTAGTATAATAATGATAGATATATGCGGAACTTAATATTGTTGTCCGTACGTCACTACGGCGTAGGATGAGGGACTGCGTATATTGCAATAGTGTTACGGTGGAGACCATGCAAGTGGGGTTCCATGAGGTGTACCTCGATATTGGGGGTAGCTACACATATACTGTATTAGGATAATTCACTGGGAAGTAAATGGGTACGACGTGTGTGTAAGCCTTGAGTGCTGTTAACCCAAGTAACCTAATAAATAAGATATTATGATTGAACAGTATATGTAGGATTATCCAAAGTGTTTAGTATAAATCCAGTAACCAGAACTTGTGTTCTGACCCCCTCCTCGTAACATACTCGCAAGTTAGATTTGTGGCAGGGACATGAGACATTATAGCTTTGGATACTGGTTAAGCAGTATTATTAACACGATAAGGCTATACTTTGATTTATATTATATTTTATCCATTCCGCTGTGAGATATTTTCTTAGCTCTGACATATTTTATGTCTCTGTCTTTCTGCAGGATACCAGAGAAAACCAATCCGAGTTTTGATAGATGGTAATTTAAAAAAAATCGGTTTATTGAAATTGGGGTTGTCACACAAGTGGTTTTAGAGGGAGAGTGTGTGAAGAGGAAGCCATGGCCACTTATTTTGTTTTGTCCAGAAGAATGAAAAATGAAGGAGAAAGAAAAGGATCGTACCTTTTCTCGGCTACCTAGAAAACTAAAAGAGGATATGTGGGCTAAACCTCCCAAATAAGCCCAAACCAAGATATTAATACCAATTAAACCCAAATCCACCCTTTTAAGGTTTAAACACACATTAATATGTTAATTAAACATTAAATCTCATTCTCAAACACTTAACACACAGAGACACAAACACTTATTAAGTTGTGTTAATCTCAAATTAACACGCGATTTAACACACAAAATCCATTTACACAATTTAATTATCAATTTCAACACGATACACTAAACTAAATGTGTTTATCAAAGTTATATTTTTTTATACTTGTGCAATATCTACAGTACACAAGAAATTCTCATCAATGACTTATTTTAACAAAATAAGTCATTAATATGTCAAACACATATTTTTTTATTTGTTTACAACAATCTATTATAGCCCAAAATTACAATAAATACTTTATCTTGGAGGAAGACGGGTGTGTAGCGTGAGACTGCACAGCGGGTTACGTGTAAACATAGTAGGAAATAATATAAGCTGGTTGACAGGCCCAACCAGTGGCAAATAGTTTAGACCTAGTCGGTTAATAAGGAGGTACAAGCACCGATCTGAATATATACATCAAAAAGAACTAAGCATAAGATAAAAGTACAAAACCAAAATACAGCAAAAGTAGAACTAAGGAACATCATCTAGATCAGTGGGGAAAGAGGGTACTGCTCTCCTGCGAGCCAGGAGGTGGCATTGGAAGGGAAAGCCTGAAGCGCGCATGCCTGTTTGTTCCTGTCCATGAATCAAGAAGATGCAGGATATGATAACAAGTACCCATCATTAGTTTCAAGGGTTTGCCAAAGATGATTGCATTACGTTCTAACCAAATACACCATGAAAAAAAAGCCACTAAGGAATCTGTTAAGGGGTCTAGGGGTGGTGTTGCCAGTAACCGAAGAATGAGATGAAAGATGGGACGAAGCCAAGGGTAAAAGAAGTGATTGCAGCCCAAACTGCATAAGAAAAATCACAATCAAAGAAGAGATGAGAAATGGATTCGTTGCTCTGTCTACACAACACACAAATGGGGTCAATAGAGGTATTGAAGCGATGCAGTCTATCTTTGGTGTTAATATGGTTATGTATGAGAATCCATTGGAAAAAAATAATGCGAGGGGGTAGGTGGCATTTCCAAATTCTCGAGAAGGAGAAGCATCATCCTGGGTGGATTAGGAATTTGTAACAGGAAGCTACTGAGAAGGATTTAGATGGGCCTAAAGCCCAAATGAAAGAGTCTGGTTCTGGTACTAGATGAGTAGAGCTGAGAATATAATCCAATGAATAAATTTCATTTAGGGATTCTAAGCCAGAAAAGTTTCAGGGAAAAAGCCCATTGGGCCAAGATCATGGGCCTCGGCTATCGTGAGTAGGTTATTTTGGTTCGGTGTAAGGGTGGGAAAAAGAGAATGAAGAGGGATCTGATCTTTCCAAATATCTAGCCAAAAGAGACAAGATTCTCCATTACCAACTTTAACATGGAGAAGAGATTTAACTCTAATTATGGTGGATAAGATTCCTTTCCAGAATGGTGAGGGTCTATCATCAGGTCTAAAGTGGAGGACAATGAAGGGTTTAGCATTGTATAAGCGATTCAAGATCCAGTCTTTCCTAATGAAATGACCAGGCGAGAGAGCTCGCCATAGCCACTTAGCAAGCAGTGCAATATTGAAGGTCGAGAGGTTCAGAACACCAAGACCACCATGGTTAATTGGGAGACAAACAGTTTGCCAGTTGATTAGTTTTTTCAGATTACCCCCATTCCAAAGGAATGTACTACGAATTGATTCAATCTTTTTGATAACCCAATTAGAAAGTTTGTGGAAAGGCATCCAATAAGTTGGAATTGACGAGAGGACGTATTTACAAGAACAAGACGGCTAGCAGAGGACAAAGAATTCGCTTTCCAACTTGAAAGCCTACTTTAAATTTTTGAAATGAGCGGTTGCCAATCTGATTTATGGAGTTTAGTGGGGCGGAGGGGAATACCAAGATAGTTAATTGGGAAAGAATCAAGCTTGCAATTAAGGCAATCAGCTATAACAGGACCCAGGTGAGAACAATTACCAAGCATAATAATGGAGCTTTTATAAAAATTAATTAAGAGGCCAGAAATCATTTCAAATGAGTAGAGAAGAACTTTAAGACAATGAATTTTTATCGGGGAAGGAGTGGTGAAAAGAATTATGTTATCTGCAAATGGTAAATTGGTTGTGTAAATTTCAGAATTTGGGATTGGAATGCCAGAAAGAATGCATTGAGATAGAGCTTGCTTCACCATTTGATTAAAGACATTAGCTATTAGAACAAAAATGAGGGGAGAGAGAGGATCTCCTTGTCTTAAGCCTCTTTTAGATTTTATCTTGCCACCATATTCTCCATTGATAAATACAGTAGAAACGCTAGTGTGCAGAATTTCTTTGATCCAGTTACACCACCTTAGTGGGAATCCCCTATGCTTCATCAGGGATAAAATGAATTCCCAATTGACTGAGTCGAAGGCTTTTGAAAAATCAAGTTTAAGGAGGACACCAGGGGTGTTGGAGAAATGACAATGAGAGATTACTTCTTGTGTGGCTGCTACACAGTCAAGGATATTTCTACCAAAGATGAAAGCTGATTGTTCGTTGCCCACCAGAGAGTCAATATGATGTTGAAGCCTGTTAGATAGAATTTTAGTGATGATTTTGAAAGTTGTATTGAGAAGACTGATGGGTCTAAAGGAGGAGACAGTGTTAGCACCAGTATGTTTTGGAATGAGGATGATGTTGGCATAGTTCAATTTTGCAATTGATGAGGGGTTTGAATAGAATTCCGAGCACACCACAATGAATACTTTATTAACACAGTACTTACAATTATTATCAGCAAACCACAATGAAATAGTTCTAACTCAATAATTACTTCGTAAAAGCACTTTTAGTATTTTCTATTTCAACATTACAATGCATACATATGTTTATATGTATTGTGGGTATTTAAAAACACAAATTTCCCAATTTATTAATATAATAATGTTGTTGTTTGCTTTATAAATCACAGTTTAAATTTATTATCCATGATAATAAAACACACTAATTCTATAAATATTGATTCACATTAATATTTATATTATCATAAAATAAACAACCGAATTTATTCATTGGTAAACATTTTAAAAGCCACATATACCATTTAAATTCTCCAATATAAATTAAACACAATTCTTCTATTGATATTATTATCAAAACGCATCTTGCATTTAAAACCCCAATTAATAATTTAATAATTTGAACCAATCAATTTATCATTGATATTGAAAATATATTTTTTCCCTTTTTAAATATTGATTCCCAATCAATATATATATATGTGTGTGTGTGTGTGTGTGTGTGTTCAATATCCCCTTAATTATTTAATTATAATATCAAAATTACATATTGGAATAAATTTCTATTATAACAAAGTTATATAATTTATTCCAAGTATTTTCATATTTAGATGTTATACGAGTTGGTCTTACAAACTCGTATCACCAACATATTATCTTAAGGATCACAAAACATAATAAATTTGCACTTCCGAGTTACCTGAAAATCCGGGTTGTTGCACGCCCTAACCTAGGTATCGACCCGTGGTTTTCAGAGGTCGACCCAACCCTTGCTAGGCGTGATTTCTATCCTAGCATGAAACCAATGGACAAATACAAGTTTTCATGAGTGAACAAGTTTTTGATTGGTCTATTTTCAAGCCTAAGATGACATGACAAGCTTTGATTGGTCCAGTGCCATGGCTGGCCTAAATTTAATCTCATAAATCTAATGGCGTAAGATCACTAGCCTAACCTGCAAATAGACCTCCACCCCTACCTCAATTCTCACAACACAATCTTTCCCTGTCTAGGCTCAGTCTTTTTCTTAGAGACGGGTCACCGTAAATATAAATTTTTAGGGCAGGAGGTTTATAAATAAAAATATTTTATATACATATATTCTAGAGGTGGGTTCTATAGGTGCCACAAGGGAAAGATTTATCACGGTAAGTTTTTGTAATTACTTAGATTTTTTAATATATTTTGGTAAATATGCATAATAGTAGCTGTAGTTTTTATTTACAATTTTATTTACAATTTGTTGTAGTTTTTGTTCATTTTCTATAAGTTTATAGTTTTTCCGTAAAGTTCTTTCTATAAGTTATTTATAAAGTTCCCTGTCTTTTTCTTACAATTTTTGTTTATTTAATATTTAAAATATCGTATGATATATTATCGGTTTTCTTTTCCCTTTTCTGCTTTTGATTTTACAGTTTTATGTTAATTTTTTGTTGTGCCCAAAATATGCCTAGATCTGCAATATTGACATATGTATACAACTTGTTTAGATGATTAATTTGTGCACCTAATTTTATATGACTAATTATAATCCTTTTATTTTGCGCACGTAGGAAAATATGATTCAATTGGAATTATATAAAAGAGGATTCGTTAATTTAGGGCTAAATTGATATGTAATGCTAAAACGAGAAAAAAAGGAATTTGTACTGAAAATAGGTGAATTTGATAAGATTTGCCAAATAATTATGACATGGGTTATGACAGAAAAAGGAACTGAAATATATTTGCATAAATAGTGATAGATTGTATGAACACTGTGATGACCCACTTTTTCCGTACAATTTAAGCCAACATCTAACGACCCATGTCAACTCAAGTTGCCAAAAAAAAAATATTGTTAAGAGAAAGAAATTAGAAGGTGAGAGAAGAAAAGAAAGAAATATTAGAATAAAAGAATAATGAAGATCAGAGTCTCATAGCGAAATGGGAAAAATATAATATACCAAAAATACTTTATACTAATGAACTGTATAAATTACTTACAACATCAGAGTATACATTCATATCAATCAATACACACAACAAAATATCCAGTACTAGAAATATATGGATATAGTCTCGACTTCAGCTTCTCTTCTGAAACTCCGAACGATCCTAACCTGGAAATGTACTCAGTCTGACCCGAGCACATTTGAAGCAAAACAAAATTCACCCGGATCAGTCTGGAATATTTTCAGTGATAAATTCACATAGCAAACAACTTGCTTAACTTTAGAAACCCTTTTGAAAGAAAGGATAATAGTAAGACCAGTCCACACATAAACATGGACGGTTTTTACCTTACTATAACGCAGAACATTTTGATATATCAAAATCCAGTGATATTATAATAATGTCTATCAAATCACAAATAAATAACCATTTAGTAACGCTTACATCTCACACTCTACATATTCCTTATAAAATCAAAAACTGCAGGGCGCTTATTGGGAGTTGGATTCCAAATATGACAAGGTATGGGGCCACCTTCCTATCAGTGTACTATAGAGAGGATAAACTAGGGTTCAACAAGAACATCTTGCAACCCGGCCACACATGACCGACCATTCATTTAGCTTGAGAGTATCGAATATATGGTCACCCACGGTTGTTGGTCGTCCAACCATAATTCGTAAGATACATAATTGAAAGAAGAACAAAAAATGAATTTTCTTTAGATCGGTGACACATATGCCCTGCTTGGGAATGAACCACCTAGCAATGCTGCCTGCCCGATTTGTCATTTCCTGGTTGATGAGGCTTGAGGTCACGTTTACCTTTTTTTAGAGAACATCTCAATAACTTTGAATGCCACATCGTCATATCTATTAAATCACTAATTGACGCCCACAAATATACTCTGGGTGCTAAGCAAGAGAATTTCTCCACCACCAAACTTGGTATATTTGTAAAAATCAACGTACGTGACTCTCAGGAAATACTCTATCAGACATTCGCCCATACAAGTCATCGAGGAACAGATGAACCGAAGGCACCCTCCTGATGTATCCTATATGGGAATCACCCCAAGGATCAATAGCGATAAGTCCTTGCAATCCGAAGATTTCAATCCCGATAGAATCGCAAGTAAAAATATCTCCGGAAGCGACCTAGGGATATTTAACGAGTAGCCCTTCCTCTCATGAAGATCAATGGTCTTCAATGCTCCAACTTTATATAACTACACGTTAATCACGAGCGCACAGCTGGTTCGAAGTGGTTTTGGGTCTAGTTCCCATCTCGGTCTCTTCGAACTAACTCGTCAAAAGGTACAAACAATATTCATTGATAGTTGGGGTTTTAACTATCAACTCAAACCATATCGATCAGTACTTTGGCAGCACAGGCCCTTTCCATTACAATCCTTTCATTTAAAATCCTTATATCGAATTAAATAGATTCTATAATTTATTTCGACCAATCTCTTTTGTCTCGTTTTCTTGAATATATTGATTAATAAATATTCTTTTGGTATAAATCAACCCATTGAAATCATAGTTATATCTTTTATCGTAGGCATATCTCAAAACTCATTCTTATATTACTTTGCAAATATCACTGCATATCATCAATCCATTTATGTTTCCTTTCATTTAAAATATTCTCTAAAATCACTTTTATATGTCCTTGATTCGGAAATATTTTATATATTCACAAAATTTCCTTCTACTTCCTTAATTGCTATAAACTAATATCATCTCTTGATAATAGTGAAATCATTCAAGTTGGCGTATTTTATTTATCTCTCAAACCATGACCAACAACGTTCTTATCTCATAATAGATAGAAGTTTATAACTCAAAACCCGATAACTTTATTACCATATTAATTCTATTTCACTTAACATATGGTTATATGTACCATACTTCATATTTGTAAATTCCTTTACTTAATGATATTATAAAGTAAACTTAATGAATGCATGCTCTTGGATCTAAACTCTTTTGTCAAAATGTGGATTCATACGTTAGTCCCTTTACAAAATATTTTCCTCAGAAATCTTATTTATTTCCCTTAAAAAATAAATTAATCGCATTAGCTTTCCATTTCCATTTATAAACCTCGTTGTAAACTTGGATTATAAATTTCTAATAACACTTAGATTATAAATAACTATGGAATTTCTAATAACCTTGTTGTAAGCTCTTGGATTATAAATAACTGTAAAACACAAAATATTAATTAACTTCTAATAGCACTTGTTAAGTTTAGACAGTTAGTGAACAAAGCAATTTCTATTAAGTAATAAATTAAACAACATTCCAATTTAAATAGTCAACTAAATCAACTTAAAAATACCGTCAATGGCTAACTGGTTCCTTTAATTCTCCTTATTAAATTAATTAAAAATATAGTTGATTTAATATAAACCTGCTTAATTGTTTCGTTGAAATAATTATCTCAGTTTATCAACATTTCGGTAAATTTCTGTCCTTCCTTTCTTATGATAAACGTAAGAATATATATATCGTTTAATAATTCTTTATAAATATAATTATACTTATAAAACATCTATTTTATATAATTTATATATATATAAACTTGAAAACTTCAATTTAATTATAAAATAATTTTTTATAACTTAAACATCGTCAATTCGCCTAGCGGTAAATCAACGTCTAAAAAATAATTTAGGCCATTCATTGTCAACCACTTAATCAATACCGTCTATTGGTTAAAACACAACGATCGTTGAATCCAAATTAAACGATCAACATTTAATCAATAATCAGCATCCAAGTAGAATATATGCTAATTGGGATGAACAATATATATATATATCATGAAAAGTAAACAAACATACAATTTATTTGAGGAATCCGGTTGGATCCCTCCAACTTGTCCTTCCATGTATCACAAATTATAATAATAGTTTATAATACATATGGGATGATATTCAATTAATCATTCAATATGCCGTTAATATAAACGTCGACAACCATTAAACCAATAACAGGCGTCCAAGGCATCCGATCATCCAACTTTATTTTATTAACGATAACTTTAATTCATATGAATTTAGCACATTCATAATAGTCCAGAAGGTGTGAGAGTTAACTCACCATTTTTTTTCCTACTGAAGGTTGGCGTTGTTTTCACATAATTTTAAACATGCATTTAAAATTACATGAAATTCTGGTTAGCTCTGAACTTCTCCAACTCAGCTCTACTACATTGCCTTGGCCGATACGATCCCATCGGCTTTCGTTTCGTTTGATTCTGTAGGTAAAAATTATACGTATAATAAGGTTACGATTTAAATATAAATTAAAATAAATTAACCAATGATTGTCTTACACTAATTAATGTGATTAACTCCCGCCTCTCCTTATTTCACTACTCCGTTACCACCTTTGTTGTCTTCCCCTGCTACAGCAACTAAAATGGAAAGGAACCCATCCCTTGCGATTAACCACCATCTTGGTTTACATCAAACCCACTCCTCCCCAAAATTTCTTTGCCAGGCCTTCCCCCTTTCTTTTTTTTGGAACAACAGATGGGCCGAAGCCCAACAGCCCAACCATACATGACCCGCGTATGCCACCCTTCTTCCAGTAGCACGCACGCTACAACACTTCTCCATTTCCAATCCTCAGATCTCCTGAAGCTTGTTCCCATGTGTAACGACCCGGATTTTTAGCCAGTTAATTTTAAATATTTAGTATGGTTTTAAATATTGAATTCATAGTATAAATGGTATTTTATTTTGTTATCGATTAAATAATCGAAATATGATTTATTTTGATAATTATCATAATATGAACAGTAACAATTGAATTCAGAATTAAAACTGTATCAAAACAATTCTATAGATTGATATAAATTCTATTTGAATTAGAACGATAATAGTAATTTATTATCGGCGAATTTAATTAGTTAAAAATCGATTTATATTTTAATTGAGTTTAAATCATTAATTTAAATTGTTCTCTCTTTTAACAGTCGAATTGAATTTTAGAACTGGTCCCGTTAGGTTCATAATATCGTATAAACTTGGAGACGTCGGTTGTTAGATGTCAATAAGGATTCGGAACCCCTAAATGTAATTTAAACAGATAAATACAAAATCAATAAGAAAATAAATAAATAATTAAAATGTACATCAGCCACCCTATACTTTGAATGAAGCCGACCTAAAACTGAAATCACGCAGACCTTGATTACCTCGAGCTGGGAAAAATGGCCTCCTCTTTCGTTTACAAGCCAACAAGGATTAAATGGCGACGTACGTCTGGTTCCCTCTCCCTTCTATATAAACGCGTAACCCCTTTCCCTTCTGTTTTCATTTTTCCATCAGATAAGAAAAATCGATGCCAATCCCCATTTAAACCTTCGAGGAATTTTATATTCACAAACAAAATCAAAATCCGAAACCATCCTTTGTCTTCATCGAAGCCAAGCTTCGATCTTTCCAGCAAATCGAAGAAGGAAACGAAATCGATGGTGACAGGGGTATCGCACAACCTCGACGTCGATGTTGGGCTCGACAGTGAAGCTCACGCTTCAGGTGTACGCGATGGGAATCTCGACTTCGACCAACTATCTAGGGTTCGCATCGGAGTTTGTGGGATCGTCAGAGGGGTCGGTCAGGAGCAGTGCGATGGGTTCTGTAAGTCGCGAACTGTCGGTTTGGGAATCTCGTATGATAGTGGAGCTGTAGCGTTTGTACTGAGGAGTTCGACAGTGAAAGGTTTGGGAAGTTCGATCCATGATTTCTGGGAGGAATTTGAGAGGAGCGATGTACTATGGTGGAAGCAGGCGCGACAGAAATGGTCATCACTTCGAGAAGAATGGAGTGTCTGCAATGCGTTCGAGAAAATGCCATAATGGACGACTGAAATTTTAAGGGTTGTTTGCAGTAAGAAAAAAAAAAAAAGGGTTGATCGATGGCTGTTGAGTGGCTTCGTAGTCGTTCAAGAAATAAGGTGGAATTTTACTTAAGACAACTTGTAGCTGCGATGTTCCGAGATTTAAATGGATATTCAGCGCAACTAATTCCAGGTGAGTAAATCTCACTCACCTTTAGAATTATTTTTATTAAAAATAATTGTTTGTTGCTTGTGTGAATATTTTCTGGTTGTTTTATATATATTAGTTATTTAGGCTATATATATATATTGGGTTGATTGATTGGTTGGATTCCCGCAGTCTCATTAGCGGATGCCCGCAGTTTCATAGCGGATGATTACCCTATACGCCCCACGCTATGATTAGTGGATGACCTTCTATACCGCGATATTCTGCCACGAAGCAGAATGGGTATTATTTATGTGCTAACATCTGTGGATGCAGGAAAACAGGTTGGAGGAATCCAACTGGATTCCTCAAAAATATATTATCTGTCTGTTTATTTGTTTGCATATATATTGTTATATATGATGTGTTAGAAAAATAATTGGTTGCTTTGTGTGTTTTATCACTGGGCTTAAGTAATGATATTTAAAAATATCGTAGAAAGGATATTGGAGATTTAAAAAGGGAAAATTCTATTTTTAAATAGAATTTGAATTTTAAATGGAATAAAAATATAAACTTGTTTTTGAAAATAAAACAAGTAGTTTCTTTTAAAACGAAGTTATAAATAGTTCTTTTATAACGAAGTTATAAATGAAGGGAAAAGGATTATCATTTGATAATTCAGAAATAGAAATACAAGCATGGAATTGGGATTTGAAAAGAAATTTCAAAATAGGATTTGAAATGAAATTTTTAAATATATAACTCAAATGAAATTTGATTATAACATTTGAATAGTAGAATTCAAAGGAGTTCAAATATTTGAATTTTAAAAGGAGATTGAATATTAGAAATTCAAATAGAATTTGAATAGACGAAGTTAGAATGGAAAAATAGAATTTGAATTCAAGAAATTTAAATAAAATCTGAATTCAAGGGAATTCGAATAAAGAAATTCAAATAGAGATTTCAATGTAGAATTTCAAAATAAAATTTGAAATATAATATTTCAAAGAAGAATTCAAATGTGAAATTTGAATAGAGATTTGAATGGAATTTAAATATGAAATTTGAATTGAGATTTGAAATAGAGATTCAAGTGTTGAATTTGAACATGGAATTGAATATAGTAAATTCAAATAGAGATTTGAATATGAGATTTCAAAATAGAATTAGAAATAAACTTTGAAAGTAGGATTTCAAAGTAGGATTGAAATAGGATTTCAAAATAGGAAATCCAAATAGTTTTGAAATGGAATTTGAATTCAAGGGAATTCAAATGAATTTGAATATTAGAAATTCAAATGGTGTTGAAAATGAATTTGAATATTAGAAATTCAAATGGTGTTGAAAATGAATTTGAATATTAGAAATTTAAATGGGGTCGGAAATGAAAAATGAAATTTGAATGTAAGAGATTCAAATCGAATTCAAATAGGATTTGATCTATGGGATTTGAATATGAAATTCAAATGGAATTTTAAACTATGGAATTTTGTATCTAGAATTTAAAAAGGAGTTTGAATATTTGAATTTCAATAGAATTCAAATGTAGAAATGGGAATATAGAAGTTCAAATGGAATTTAAATATAGAGTTTGAATAAGAGAATTCAAATGAATTCAAACATGGAATTTGAATATAGGGGATTCAAATAGAAATTTAAGTATTTAATTTGAATATCAAATAGAAAAGGAATTGGAATTTGAAATATAGAATTCAAAAGTAAGATTGGAATTTGAATCAAGGAATTCAAATGGAGTTAAATGAAGTTGAATTCATTTTCAAGGAGTTTAAAGTTTATATATATAATTATAATTAAAACGAACTCGCCGCAGCGCTGCAGTTCGTAAATTAGCGATTCGAACTTCAATTGAGTATACAGAACGCAGTTGAAGTCGGAATTCTTCGAAACAAGAAACGTCAGGACCAATTTGATAATAGTTTTCTAATGAAAGAGAAAAATAGGAATTTCGTCGTATAGATTTTGAGATATGTCAAAATCAAATTTTCAGAAAAACAGCGCCAGAAACATTATAAAACCATAACGGTTTATCTAATGATATTAAAGGATTTTAAGCAAATAAAGATCGAAATTTCTATTTAGAAAAATCCAGATTTGAGTTATAAAATATATGTGAACTCCAGTGGAGTAATGAGTTGATTTTTGAAACAGAAATCAGATTTTTGGATTTATTGAATAAAGTTAACTAATTCGAATAGAAATTAGTTAATGAGATTTCGAATTAATATTGGGCCTTAAATAAGTGAGTTCGATTTGAAAATTTATATTCGAAATAGAAAAGAAAACTAGAATTGAAATCGAAATTTGATTTGGGTATGAACGAGTTAAATATTCTATTTGAACATGTTATGTTCAAACAAAGAAGTGAAATAGGCAAAAAGGGCTAATTAAAGAATAATTGAGCGGAACCAAATTCAAACGATTCAAATTTGAATTCAAACAAATAGATTGAGTTGAATTGAATTAGAAACAGGTGAACAGGTGTTAAACAGATATGGGATGGAGTATATGGAGATTTTAATTTGTGTGCCTGACAAAAAGGTACATGTTTAATTCATATATGAGGTTTTATGCGCCGTATCGGCAAGCCGCTTGGCTTTTTCTTTTTCCTTTTGAGATTAGAAGATACCGGGATGCTATTTGAAATTTCCCGATGCTCCCGATACAGGGGAGGTTATGGCAAATTTTTCGGGAATTTAAGGAGTTAGAATATTTTTAAGAAATTTGACAATTAGAAATCTATATATCGATATATATAGAATTCGATAAGGAAACGAAATCAAAAATAGCGTAAAGGGCCAATATGATTATGGAAAATATTTGGTTAACAGATATTGATAGAGAAAATGGAGAAGTGATTTAATTAATGAAAATATAAATTAAAGAGCCCAGTGATTTGTTTGATATGTTTGGATAAACACTTATTTTTATTCGATAGTTAAATCACAGACTATCGAAGCTTTGACCATCGTTGTCAATATGGAGAGACCGGTTGGATTATTATCCGAAGAACCACTCCGTATTGGCATAAGCGTTGCGAACCAAGTATGCTGAATATATTGAAGACGGAGTGAAGTGCAAGGGCTTTTCTATTAATAGAAATAGTGCCTTCGGTTTCGTTCAGTCCCAGAACGAACGTAAATGGACGAATGTCTGACAGAGTATTTCCAATGATCAAATGGGTTGGTCTGTATGAATGTATATGGTTGCAACGGATTTATCCCTTAGCATAATATCCAGAATATTTGTGCAAACTCAACTAGTGATTAACGGATCTGACGATGTGGCATTCAAAGTGATTGTGTTATCGATGAATGGTAAGTATGCGTAGCCTCAGGCCTCAACAACCGGGAAAGGACAAAAATCGGGCAGGCAGCATGGCTATGTGGGTCGCACCCATTAGGGTGTATAATCACCTATCTAGAGAAATTCCTTTTGTTTCTAAATCTATCGATTCTGCCCATTCGGGAACGGTGGTTTGAGTCCAACCGTTGGTGATATACATTCGATACACTCAAGCGAAATGAGTGGTCGGTCATGTGTGGGCCGGGTTGCAAGATGTTCTTGTTGAACCCACGTGTATTCGCCTCTAGAGATACACAGTCGGAAGGTGGTCCCATACCTTGTCATGTTGGAAATCCAATCTCCAATAAGCGCCATGCGGTTTTTGATTTTATACTATATATGTGGAGCGTGAGATGCAAGCGTTCTACTATTTGGTTATTTATTTGATGTAGACATTACTATAATATCATTGGATTTGATATCAAAGTGTTTTGGGTTATAGTAAGGTAAAAACCATCCATGTTTATGTGTGGGCTGGTCTTACTATTATCTTTTCTTTCGAAAGGATGTTTAAAGTTAAACAAGTGGTTGGAGTTTACTCACACCAGTCCCATGACTGACCCAGAGTTTATTTTGTTTTGTTTTCCCTAAACTCTTGGGTGCCCAAATTTGTACGGGCAGTCAAGTGTTTCAGGCTTTTACAGATACACTTGGAGGAGCTTGAAGCAGGAGGCTTCAACGTTAGTCATTTAGAGTTACTTCCGCTGGATCAAATGTTTGTGTACTCTGATGATGGTATGTATGTATGTACAAAACAGATTTGTATTTCGAAGCTTATGTTATATAATATATTTTATTCGTTCCGCTGTGAGTTGTGATCTTCGTTTTTCTTCTATTCTAATATTTCTTTCTTTCTATTTCTCATCCTCTAACTTCTTTCTATTAATGGTTCGTATTTCTGTGTTATTTGGGTTGGACATGTGTCGTATTTAGTCAACTCAGATAGCTCGGATTTGCGGGTCGTTTCAGTTGGTATCGGAGCTTAGGTTGAGCGAATACCTAGGCTTGTGTGGCATGTTCTCATTAGAGATAGGGTCAGTAGTACCCTAGAATGAGTTGAGCATATACGAGAGAGCGTATTTGTAAATCGATATAAAAGTTGTTTTATATTGTGTTGGCTAGTCTGTTGAGTAGTTTATGAATTCTGATCGAATCGTGGGACGCCACGACGTCGATAGGAGTTTCTAAATACTTGAACAGAAGATTGAACACGATATAGTTTTAAAGTGGGTAAATGAAATAACTTTACCCAAAATTCTATTTTGATATAGAAAGAATAATTTTCTAGAATTATTATTATATGGATGTGTTGGATGTTGACTTTATAATCAAACGAGATTATAAAATTAGAACGGTTATTGATAACCAAATAGAATTTGTATAGAAATTAAATATACAAATGAGATGAATTAAAATTGAATTCAAACCAGAATTAAGAATTTCAAAATCCTGGGAAGTTTGAAAATATTTTCAAAGTATATTAAATAATATAGCTTTGTTGTAAAGGGTTTGAATAAATATCACCTTTGAATGGATTTTAGAAGTGATAAAGCACTGAACTCACTTCAGTGGCTGGGAAATTATTCTGATGATGATTGCAACATCATCAGTGTTCATTTCCGAGTTTCTAAGTGATGGATTGCTACCTTGGAAAAAGTTTTTGATGGAAATTTGTTTGAAAGAAAACAAGTGGTTTAAGAAATTCAAATGTTTTGAATTTGAAATAAAAATAAATATATGTGTATATTTATGGGATTTCAGAAGAATTTGAAAAGAAAAACCCAGGAATTTGAATTCTGGAATTGAAATTTAACGTAAACAAGTTAAATGGGTCGAAGTGAATGAATTGATTTAAACCAATTTGAATTGGTTTAATAGAACATAGATTGGATATAAATGGATTGATCGTAGATCATTCAAATTAAAGGAAGGAAGACCAAAAGTTTTGGTGGAATTAAATTTGTTGAAATATGAGGAATTGAATTTCAACATAAGTGAATTTTTGAAAAGTAATGGATTTGTACCATTTTCTTACTTTAGCAATTTCGAGGACGAAATTATTTTAAGGGGGAAAGAATGTAACGACCCGGATTTTTAGCCAGTTAATTTTAAATATTTAGTATGGTTTTAAATATTGAATTCATAGTATAAATGGTATTTTATTTTGTTATCGATTAAATAATCGAAATATGATTTATTTTGATAATTATCATAATATGAACAGTAACAATTGAATTCAGAATTAAAACTGTATCAAAACAATTCTATAGATTGATATAAATTCTATTTGAATTAGAACGATAATAGTAATTTATTATCGGCGAATTTAATTAGTTAAAAATCGATTTATATTTTAATTGAGTTTAAATCATTAATTTAAATTGTTCTCTCTTTTAACAGTCGAATTGAATTTTAGAACTGGTCCCGTTAGGTTCATAATATCGTATAAACTTGGAGACGTCGGTTGTTAGATGTCAATAAGGATTCGGAACCCCTAAATGTAATTTAAACAGATAAATACAAAATCAATAAGAAAATAAATAAATAATTAAAATGTACATCAGCCACCCTATACTTTGAATGAAGCCGACCTAAAACTGAAATCACGCAGACCTTGATTACCTCGAGCTGGGAAAAATGGCCTCCTCTTTCGTTTACAAGCCAACAAGGATTAAATGGCGACGTACGTCTGGTTCCCTCTCCCTTCTATATAAACGCGTAACCCCTTTCCCTTCTGTTTTCATTTTTCCATCAGATAAGAAAAATCGATGCCAATCCCCATTTAAACCTTCGAGGAATTTTATATTCACAAACAAAATCAAAATCCGAAACCATCCTTTGTCTTCATCGAAGCCAAGCTTCGATCTTTCCAGCAAATCGAAGAAGGAAACGAAATCGATGGTGACAGGGGTATCGCACAACCTCGACGTCGATGTTGGGCTCGACAGTGAAGCTCACGCTTCAGGTGTACGCGATGGGAATCTCGACTTCGACCAACTATCTAGGGTTCGCATCGGAGTTTGTGGGATCGTCAGAGGGGTCGGTCAGGAGCAGTGCGATGGGTTCTGTAAGTCGCGAACTGTCGGTTTGGGAATCTCGTATGATAGTGGAGCTGTAGCGTTTGTACTGAGGAGTTCGACAGTGAAAGGTTTGGGAAGTTCGATCCATGATTTCTGGGAGGAATTTGAGAGGAGCGATGTACTATGGTGGAAGCAGGCGCGACAGAAATGGTCATCACTTCGAGAAGAATGGAGTGTCTGCAATGCGTTCGAGAAAATGCCATAATGGACGACTGAAATTTTAAGGGTTGTTTGCAGTAAGAAAAAAAAAAAAAAGGGTTGATCGATGGCTGTTGAGTGGCTTCGTAGTCGTTCAAGAAATAAGGTGGAATTTTACTTAAGACAACTTGTAGCTGCGATGTTCCGAGATTTAAATGGATATTCAGCGCAACTAATTCCAGGTGAGTAAATCTCACTCACCTTTAGAATTATTTTTATTAAAAATAATTGTTTGTTGCTTGTGTGAATATTTTCTGGTTGTTTTATATATATTAGTTATTTAGGCTATATATATATTGGGTTGATTGATTGGTTGGATTCCCGCAGTCTCATTAGCGGATGCCCGCAGTTTCATAGCGGATGATTACCCTATACGCCCCACGCTATGATTAGTGGATGACCTTCTATACCGCGATATTCTGCCACGAAGCAGAATGGGTATTATTTATGTGCTAACATCTGTGGATGCAGGAAAACAGGTTGGAGGAATCCAACTGGATTCCTCAAAAATATATTATCTGTCTGTTTATTTGTTTGCATATATATTGTTATATATGATGTGTTAGAAAAATAATTGGTTGCTTTGTGTGTTTTATCACTGGGCTTAAGTAATGATATTTAAAAATATCGTAGAAAGGATATTGGAGATTTAAAAAGGGAAAATTCTATTTTTAAATAGAATTTGAATTTTAAATGGAATAAAAATATAAACTTGTTTTTGAAAATAAAACAAGTAGTTTCTTTTAAAACGAAGTTATAAATAGTTCTTTTATAACGAAGTTATAAATGAAGGGAAAAGGATTATCATTTGATAATTCAGAAATAGAAATACAAGCATGGAATTGGGATTTGAAAAGAAATTTCAAAATAGGATTTGAAATGAAATTTTTAAATATATAACTCAAATGAAATTTGATTATAACATTTGAATAGTAGAATTCAAAGGAGTTCAAATATTTGAATTTTAAAAGGAGATTGAATATTAGAAATTCAAATAGAATTTGAATAGACGAAGTTAGAATGGAAAAATAGAATTTGAATTCAAGAAATTTAAATAAAATCTGAATTCAAGGGAATTCGAATAAAGAAATTCAAATAGAGATTTCAATGTAGAATTTCAAAATAAAATTTGAAATATAATATTTCAAAGAAGAATTCAAATGTGAAATTTGAATAGAGATTTGAATGGAATTTAAATATGAAATTTGAATTGAGATTTGAAATAGAGATTCAAGTGTTGAATTTGAACATGGAATTGAATATAGTAAATTCAAATAGAGATTTGAATATGAGATTTCAAAATAGAATTAGAAATAAACTTTGAAAGTAGGATTTCAAAGTAGGATTGAAATAGGATTTCAAAATAGGAAATCCAAATAGTTTTGAAATGGAATTTGAATTCAAGGGAATTCAAATGAATTTGAATATTAGAAATTCAAATGGTGTTGAAAATGAATTTGAATATTAGAAATTCAAATGGTGTTGAAAATGAATTTGAATATTAGAAATTTAAATGGGGTCGGAAATGAAAAATGAAATTTGAATGTAAGAGATTCAAATCGAATTCAAATAGGATTTGATCTATGGGATTTGAATATGAAATTCAAATGGAATTTTAAACTATGGAATTTTGTATCTAGAATTTAAAAAGGAGTTTGAATATTTGAATTTCAATAGAATTCAAATGTAGAAATGGGAATATAGAAGTTCAAATGGAATTTAAATATAGAGTTTGAATAAGAGAATTCAAATGAATTCAAACATGGAATTTGAATATAGGGGATTCAAATAGAAATTTAAGTATTTAATTTGAATATCAAATAGAAAAGGAATTGGAATTTGAAATATAGAATTCAAAAGTAAGATTGGAATTTGAATCAAGGAATTCAAATGGAGTTAAATGAAGTTGAATTCATTTTCAAGGAGTTTAAAGTTTATATATATAATTATAATTAAAACGAACTCGCCGCAGCGCTGCAGTTCGTAAATTAGCGATTCGAACTTCAATTGAGTATACAGAACGCAGTTGAAGTCGGAATTCTTCGAAACAAGAAACGTCAGGACCAATTTGATAATAGTTTTCTAATGAAAGAGAAAAATAGGAATTTCGTCGTATAGATTTTGAGATATGTCAAAATCAAATTTTCAGAAAAACAGCGCCAGAAACATTATAAAACCATAACGGTTTATCTAATGATATTAAAGGATTTTAAGCAAATAAAGATCGAAATTTCTATTTAGAAAAATCCAGATTTGAGTTATAAAATATATGTGAACTCCAGTGGAGTAATGAGTTGATTTTTGAAACAGAAATCAGATTTTTGGATTTATTGAATAAAGTTAACTAATTCGAATAGAAATTAGTTAATGAGATTTCGAATTAATATTGGGCCTTAAATAAGTGAGTTCGATTTGAAAATTTATATTCGAAATAGAAAAGAAAACTAGAATTGAAATCGAAATTTGATTTGGGTATGAACGAGTTAAATATTCTATTTGAACATGTTATGTTCAAACAAAGAAGTGAAATAGGCAAAAAGGGCTAATTAAAGAATAATTGAGCGGAACCAAATTCAAACGATTCAAATTTGAATTCAAACAAATAGATTGAGTTGAATTGAATTAGAAACAGGTGAACAGGTGTTAAACAGATATGGGATGGAGTATATGGAGATTTTAATTTGTGTGCCCGACAAAAAGGTACATGTTTAATTCATATATGAGGTTTTATGCGCCGTATCGGCAAGCCGCTTGGCTTTTTCTTTTTTCTTTTGAGATTAGAAGATACCGGGATGCTATTTGAAATTTCCCGATGCTCCCGATACAGGGGAGGTTATGGCAAATTTTTCCGGGAATTTAAGGAGTTAGAATATTTTTAAGAAATTTGACAATTAGAAATCTATATATCGATATATATAGAATTCGATAAGGAAACGAAATCAAAAATAGCGTAAAGGGCCAATATGATTATGGAAAATATTTGGTTAACAGATATTGATAGAGAAAATGGAGAAGTGATTTAATTAATGAAAATATAAATTAAAGAGCCCAGTGATTTGTTTGATATGTTTGGATAAACACTTATTTTTATTCGATAGTTAAATCACAGACTATCGAAGCTTTGACCATCGTTGTCAATATGGAGAGACCGGTTGGATTATTATCCGAAGAACCACTCCGTATTGGCATAAGCGTTGCGAACCAAGTATGCTGAATATATTGAAGACGGAGTGAAGTGCAAGGGCTTTTCTATTAATAGAAATAGTGCCTTCGGTTTCGTTCAGTCCCAGAACGAACGTAAATGGACGAATGTCTGACAGAGTATTTCCAATGATCAAATGGGTTGGTCTGTATGAATGTATATGGTTGCAACGGATTTATCCCTTAGCATAATATCCAGAATATTTGTGCAAACTCAACTAGTGATTAACGGATCTGACGATGTGGCATTCAAAGTGATTGTGTTATCGATGAATGGTAAGTATGCGTAGCCTCAGGCCTCAACAACCGGGAAAGGACAAAAATCGGGCAGGCAGCATGGCTATGTGGGTCGCACCCATTAGGGTGTATAATCACCTATCTAGAGAAATTCCTTTTGTTTCTAAATCTATCGATTCTGCCCATTCGGGAACGGTGGTTTGAGTCCAACCGTTGGTGATATACATTCGATACACTCAAGCGAAATGAGTGGTCGGTCATGTGTGGGCCGGGTTGCAAGATGTTCTTGTTGAACCCACGTGTATTCGCCTCTAGAGATACACAGTCGGAAGGTGGTCCCATACCTTGTCATGTTGGAAATCCAATCTCCAATAAGCGCCATGCGGTTTTTGATTTTATACTATATATGTGGAGCGTGAGATGCAAGCGTTCTACTATTTGGTTATTTATTTGATGTAGACATTACTATAATATCATTGGATTTGATATCAAAGTGTTTTGGGTTATAGTAAGGTAAAAACCATCCATGTTTATGTGTGGGCTGGTCTTACTATTATCTTTTCTTTCGAAAGGATGTTTAAAGTTAAACAAGTGGTTGGAGTTTACTCACACCAGTCCCATGACTGACCCAGAGTTTATTTTGTTTTGTTTTCCCTAAACTCTTGGGTGCCCAAATTTGTACGGGCAGTCAAGTGTTTCAGGCTTTTACAGATACACTTGGAGGAGCTTGAAGCAGGAGGCTTCAACGTTAGTCATTTAGAGTTACTTCCGCTGGATCAAATGTTTGTGTACTCTGATGATGGTATGTATGTATGTACAAAACAGATTTGTATTTCGAAGCTTATGTTATATAATATATTTTATTCGTTCCGCTGTGAGTTGTGATCTTCGTTTTTCTTCTATTCTAATATTTCTTTCTTTCTATTTCTCATCCTCTAACTTCTTTCTATTAATGGTTCGTATTTCTGTGTTATTTGGGTTGGACATGTGTCGTATTTAGTCAACTCAGATAGCTCGGATTTGCGGGTCGTTTCACCATGGCCCGTCAAATTTGACCCTAACCCGTTTACCCGAACCGTTTACCCTATTATTAAAAGGGCTGGGTCTGAACCATTTAAAAAAATTCTTATTTTGACCCAATCCGTTTAAACAATCGAATAGGCGGTTCAAAATGGACCCAATCCGCTTAACCGTTCTACCCTAACTTGCTGAAAAGGATGTAAACCTAGGTTTAATTCCTCCTAAATCACGAAAAAAAAGAGGGCCGATGGCGGTTACTCGTTCTCGTATTTTTCGACAAGAGAAAGAACCCTAGTTTATTCTAAATAAAGCGCTCCTTGGATCTATCTTCCTTCATCCCAAAACAATCCACCACCGCTTTCGTCTAGCTACATCAAAATCGCGATTTCCTCTCATTCGTGAAACTGTCGAAATCGCGTTTTCCTAGCAGGTATTATTTTATTGCTGTTATTAAAATCGAAACCCAAACTTAACCAATATATGGTTTATTCGAAATTAGTGCAGAATATAGATTACTTTGCGGCGATCTTGGCTTTATTTACAAAGGGTAGAGATTGAAATGTTCATTTTTCATATGTTCTTTCGATGTTTCTTATCACTTTGTCGTGCCAACACTCACGAATGCACTTCTGTTGATTTTATTTTAATTAGTAACCCTTGTATTTCTTTGGACTGCTAGTATGTTACAAGTTTATGAGAAGTGTGATACGCTTGTAAGTATTTTTTGACTTCAAACAGAAATTTAGTTTCGGTTTTGTATGGTAAAGGATAAATTAGTGCATGTTTTCCATGTTAGAAGACGAGAAGAAGTATGTACATCTAAATATATTTGGATACTGATAAATAAATATACATTGATTTTGTGTAAGAATATAATCATAAGGCATATTAAATTAACAATGAGAAACTAAAAGCATAACATAATGGGTTTTAATAATCATGTTTGGAAACTGTAAAATTTTAAATGAGAATTCACATCAAGTTTAGAAACAAATATACTATTGAATAAATTTAAATATATCCTATTAAAAAATACACAAATCTTCGTGCGGTTTGCTTTGGTTTTATTTGCCATCATTTGCTCAGTATTTGTCACAATGCAAACGGATTAACGTCTGATTATGGAAAGAAAGACGTGGTGAGTCATATACTTTTGATGATCACTGTGTTAATGTAATTATTGAAGTGGGAGGTCAACTCCTTAGTGGCTTTGCTTTTTGTTCCAATGAGTATAACCGAGTGATGATGTATGAACTATTGGTTTGCTCAATGCACATATTAACAATTTTTTCAATTTGATTTATTTAATTATTTATTTCAAATCCATCATTTTTCAAATCTTTGTCCAAAGCGTCATACTTCTAACTATTTGTGTTAGAGATCATTGACATTCACATGTTAGCGTTAACAGTGCTACTAAGAACATGTTTGTTACACTATCTTTTGGCAAAGATCGTCTCAACATGAATTTCTATCATCTGGAACGACTCAGGACTTGGATGTAGATTGGCAATCACTTGGATGAAGTGACGAAGCATCATTGGCTCGGATCGTGGGACCGGCTCGTAGGGCCCACCTTGGATCGTGGATCGCCAACTCCTCCTGTCTCGTGAAGCACCGAAGCATCGCCCCCTTGGACTCGCCCCCTGAACCATGAACCGATCGTGGTGGGCACCTGGACCACGATCCATTCGTGGTCTCACCACTCCGGCTCGTCACCCTATTCGTGGTGCACAGGGGGACCACGATCCGATCCCCGCACCTGCTCCTGCGCAGCTTGTTCTGACCTATTCTCAAGGCTATTTTCGCTCCAACTTGCATGGATCTTATTACACATGTCATATGACGATTTGGAGATGATTTCTGGACGTTTTCCACATCTTTTCGAGATTTTTGGGATGTGTGCCATGTGTCCCGCGATCCGCCTGCTGTAAATGGCTATAAATACACCATTCGGAGGATTTTTCAAGGACTTTTGGCCATTCTTCTTCACGGCTTCCACCATTACTGGAGTGCAAGGGCTTTGTACCTTCATACATTCAAATTCTTCTCTTTTCAATACAATTAGCGCACGGATTGTGTGTCTACATGTAACTGATTCTTGTAATCTGTCAGCATAACAATAAGATTATAAAGTGGACGTAGGCTACATCTACAGCCGAACCACTATAAAAACTTTGTGTGTCTCCTCTTTATTTACTATTTTCTGCATTCTGTGATCTGTGATCTGCATTTGGGTGTTAGTGCCAATTTTTGGTCTAACATTTTGGCGCGCCAGAAAGGGGGACACACGACAGCTTCAACTTCTGCTTGGATTAATGGCAATCAAAAGGAAGAAAACTGAAACTTCCACTCATGCTGAGGATGTTGACGCTTAAGGCGCAGGAAACGAGGCAAGCCACGAGGCTTCCTCTCATGAAGATCCTTCTGCATACTTGACCAGAGACGAGATGGATGGAGTTCTCGCTGAACTGAGAGATCAGATGGCACGACAAGACGATCTCCTCCAGAAACAACAGGAAATGATCAACTAATTCTTCGCTTGGATGGATGGAAGGCCGAGCAACGCTCAAGCCATTGGAGACGGAGCCACTGAAGTGGCTCGCACAGGCCACCACGATCAGATCGGGTTGATCCCAGCGACCCGCGACCCTCCAGCACCAGTGCTCGGGGGCAACCCTCTCCATGTTAGAAATTCACAACGATCGACTCCAGCTCCAGATCGAACGAACACTGGACCGCAAGCTCCCACGCATCAGCAGCAGCCAGCTCGTGATGGGGCACCAGATCCCGTTCGGATCGCCCCCCTGTCCACGATCTGAATTCACGACCCGAACTCCACACAGATACTGGTCGGCTCCCCCATCACAATCCGCGATCTGCGACCCGCGATCCACTTCTGGCAGTTCACCGACAGCTTCCAACCTCTTCTGCATTAAACGCTGGGGGCACCAGCTCTGATTTTGGCAATTTGCAACAACTTTTTGCAGGAAATCGACTAGCAGATCTCATTCAACGCCTCTCAAGAGGCCGCACTTATCAGAATGACGTGGACGACGTCAATCACAACCCGTTCACATCGGAAATCAAGAATTCCCGCAATCCCCCGGATTTCAAACTCCCACAACTGGAGCCTTACAACGGCAGGACAGATCCTACCGTGCATCTCATGCGTTACAAACGGCATATGGAAGTTCAAATGGCATCGGAAAATGTCATGGCTAAATTTTTTCCCCTCTTTCTGACTGATATAGCAGCCATGTGGATTCGGCAGCTAGAGACGGAATCGATCAACAGTTGGAACATGTTGGTCGCACGCTTCCTTAAACAATTTCGTGTCCACATCGCATGACCCAAGAACGTCATGTCACTCACTACAATAAAGCAGAGGCCCAGAGAAACTCTGCGCTCATTCCTGGAAAGATTCAACGTTGCAGCAGCATCAGTTGATCGCCCTGAACAATCCATGGTACTTATGGCAGCAGTATCCGGCGTTCTAGATAGCTCGGAGTTCAAAAAATCTTTGTACCGAGATCCACCGCGAAATCTCGGCGAATTCTACCTTGAAGCAGACAGATTTCTACGGGAAGAAGATGCAACTTCTGGAAAACGCAATCTCGACGTCAACATGCTCAAAGATGGAGAACCGTCTGATTCTGGAAATGGCAAAGGAAAAGTCGCTGTCAAGAGTGACCGCAACACTCAGCCGCGGAAAGGGCTCAAATATGAGAAGTATGATGAACTCAATGCCTCCCTCTCAGACATTTACATGGATACAGGAGGTGCTGCCTCATATCCAAGGCCTTCCAAGAAGGAGCCAATGCTAGTACAACGCAATTCCGGAAGACATTGCATATTCCATGACATGGATGGTCATAACACCAATGACTGCAGACATTTGCAAGACCTTATCGAGGATCGGGTCAGGCGAGGAGAACTACCCGAGTACGTCATTCAACCAACAGCGCCCACACCTGCTTTACCACCACCAACTCCCTGGAGAGGGAACGATCCCGGATCGAGCAATCGTGGGCTTATCATCAACTGTTCCCACTCAGCGGATATCTTCAGTTTGCCGAACTCCGGTTCGCATTTCGTGTTTTTAGGCTTTTAGGCGACCTCTCGTCCTTCTTTGTTTTCCCTGCATGTAATAAAAGTAGTCACGTCAGCCCACACGCGCGGAATAGACCTGTGGTCTCCAGTCGTGTCCGGCCCATAACTGCTGCATTTTCATGAATTAGCAATAAGCATTGAGCTCCGGCTCCCAACTGGATCCGTCCAGTATAAACAAATCCTCATGTGCTTTTCCTTGGTCGTCTTACTCCAGTAAGGCCGTCTTGGAACCTTCATTGCTTTTCCTTGGTTGTCTTACTTCGGTAAGGCCGTCTTGGAACCTTCATTGCTTTTCCTTGGTCGTCTTACTCCGGTAAGGCCGTCTTGGAACCTTCATTGCTTTTCCTCGGTCGTCTTACTCCGGTAAGGTCGTCTTGGAACCTTCATTGCTTTTCCTTGGTCGTCTTACCGCCGTCTTGGAACCTTCATTGCTTTTCCTTGGTCGTCTTACTCCGGTAAGGCCGTCTTGGAACCCCTCTAACATCTCCTCGGATGGTTTACTCCGGTAAGGCCATTTAGGAATTAGTCTTGCATTGTTTGTTTTATCTTTTTTTAAGGTATGGATTTCTGGTTTTCTTGGATTTCTCTGGCCTTAATACGATCCCGCGTGATCGTCGGTTTTCTGGCCTTGATACGATCCGACATGATTGTCACATTCTGGACTTCTATGGATTATGGATTCCTCGGATTATCCAGAACACATCTTCCTTCAATCAGCAAGATATGTTCTAGGGGGCAACTTGTTACACTATCTTTTGGCAAAGATCGTCTCAACACGAATTTCTATCATCTGGAACGACTCAGGACTTGGATGTAGATTGGCAATCATTTGGATGAAGTGATGAAGCATCATTGGCTCGGATCGTGGGACCGGCTCGTGGGCCCACCTTGGATCGTGGATAGCCAACTCCTCATGTCTCGTGAAGCACCGAAGCATCGCCCCCTGGTCGGATCGCCCCCTTGGACTCGCCCCCTGAACCACGACCCGATCGTGGTGGGCACCTGGACCACGATCCGTTCATGGTCTCACCACTCCAGCTCGTCATCCTATTCGTGGTGCATAGGGGGACCACGATCCGATCCCCGCACCTACTCCTGCGCAGCTTGCTCTGGCCTATTCTTAAGGCTATTTTCGCTCCAACTTGCATGGATCTTATTACACATGTCATATGACGATTTGGAGATGATTTCTGGATGTTTTCCACCTCTTTTCGAGATTTTTGGGATGCGTGCCACGTGTCCCATGATCTGCCTGCTATAAACGGCTATAAATACACCATTCAGAGGATTTTTCAAGGACTTTTGGCCATTCTTCTTCACGGCTTCCACCATTACTGAAGTGCAAGGGCTTTGTACCTTCATACATTCAAATTCTTCTCTTGTAATCTCAATTAACACACGGATTGTGTGCATTGCATGTAACTGATTCTTGTAATCTGTCTGTATAACAATAAGATTATAAAGTGGACGTAGGCTACATCTACAGCCGAACCACTATAAAAACTTTGTGTGTCTCCTCTTTATTTATTGTTTTCTGCATTCTGTGATCTGCATTTGGGTGTTAGTGCCAATTTTTGGTCTACAATGTCTTCAAACTGAGACTATTTGAATTTTAATTGTTGGGTGAGTTGAGTACTTGAGTTAACATAAGCTAGCTTGCAATTTTATGCATCAGGTATAAAATACATGTCCTCCACAGGGAAGAGGCAAGCAACTAAACCTAGGTGATAAAATATACAGGAGTTTGATTAGGCATGCAAATAACAAAAAGAAATAAGGAAAGAAAACAATCTTAATTTCGTTAGCATCTAGCAATGCGTATGTAATATTCCTGCATGAAATGTGCAGGACATGAGATCTACATGTCCACAAACTAGGAAATATTCCTAAACATCAAAGGCATTAAAACAATCTTAATTTTGTTCCTTCTGAAGTGATATATTAGTTTTTCTACCTTTTCACTACATATGCACCTTTATTGCTATTTGTTTTTTTTATTTTGGCCTCCTTTTCCTTTTCACTTAGGAGCCACTAGTAACATATATAATGAAATTATATAAAATTGAACTTTCTTCTGTTTGATTTTCTTAGTTTAACTGCATTTTTGATGTATCAGATGCTAATAAAAAGATCTAATATATGCACTAAATTGAAGAAGAGACACACGATATATCAGTAGATACATAAAGATACAAAATTTTGGAGTGCAACATCATCATAAACATCCATATTTTCACGTGAAATTAAATGGATGATTTATAGAAACTAAAAAGTCAATAATCTTCCTTTCAACTAAGTTCATTGGATAAAATATTAAGTTTATTCTCCTTTATTTTATTTGCGATTATTAAACGCATATTACTTAACTAAATAAACAAATAATTAACTATACATCAACTAAGTTAAAAATCACAAATTAAAATACTCCACTGAAACATCTTGTTTCAGTGTCTCATTTAAAGCCGTAAACGTATATCCCGTTTAAATGTCTCATTTCCGTTTAAATACCTCTTTCTCGTTACGTGCAATCGTACCCTTAATGTTGAACAATGTTAAGTTAGAAAAAAATGTTGCTGCATTAATTAGTTACTTGAATGTAACTTGGTGAAATGGTTGTGTGCATTCTGGTAGATTTTGAGGTCCTGAGTTTGACCCTGTTGTTTATGTAAATTTTCCCCTGTCGTTTCTGGCCTTAGTACATATGTATAGCTGTATATTTTGCAGGTCTGCTGGTATAAATAGTTTATTTGCTATTTATTTTTTGGAAAAAATGTTGAACATGTGTTTTAGGTTTGTTAATTAGTCATGTTTCATAATTATCAATAATTATAAATATAATATTACAATTTTAACATGTGTTCTTAGAACATTGGACATCTAAACCCATTTTAGCTTTCCCTTGTTTTAGTTGTCATACAGAATGTTTGGTACTTGTCATTCTAAGTTAGGTTTAATGAGCTTTTCTGGTGTTCTAGCATGTGTCCTTATGGTGGGTATTTTAAAACATTAAATATGATAATGTCTCAGAGAGACTTGTATTTGTATTTACTATTTACTGACCCTAAGCTTTCTTGGTAGAACTCATAATATAATTGGCACTTAACTTTTATACATTTTCATAATATAATTGACAACGAAGTGCTTGGAGTCGATTCATATGCCCCAACAAACATAAGTATTGATAGTTTTATAGATAGGTGCTTTAAAAGTTGGGTGATGCTGTCACTTTGTGCTCCACATTATGTATCTTAGCTACCGTTTTCAGGATAAGCCTTGCTCTAACTTTGGCAATATTTCATGCTAGTGTCATTTTCCATTTCAATCATTGATTGTTGCGTCATAGTCATTGATGAGTGTGGAAGGCAGGTGAATGGAAAACAAAAATGGTAAAATTATGTCATTTGTTTTCTTTGTCAATAAACTTAGAAATCTGACTAGTCTTGATATAGTAAGTGGTAACATAAGAATATTACACTACTTATGAGCAAGTTTATATTATCATACAATATTCATTCATGATTGTTTGTGTCGTTTCAAGATTACAAACAGGGTTGTTCTCAAGGCCTTTTCAGGACTATAAGATTGCTCAATTGTTGTAGAACTTTCAAATGTACTGTAATTTAATTAGTGTTGCTGTTTTGTAGTATTTAGTGCAGTTTATTTTGGTTATTTTTATGTGCTATGCTATAGTCTGTAATTGTATAATTAGGCAGGACGTTTAAATGTTTTAGTTTTTGCAATGATTAGCTCAGTTTCTTGTTTTATAATGCTGTTTTTTGTTTTTAATATATGATTGATCAATGTATGATGCAGTTTCTTGCTTTATCATGGTGCAGTTTTAGTTTATTTTGGTTATTTTTATGTGCTATGCTATAGTCTGTAATTGTATAATTAGGCAAGACGTTTAAATGTTTTAGTTTTTACAATAATTAGCTCAGTTTCTTGTTTTATAATGTTGTTTTTTGTTTTTAATGTATGATTGATCAATGTATGATGTAGTTTCTTGCTTTATTATGGTACAGTTTTTATATCTAAATATGCAGTATTATTTGCTGTTTTTTAAGTGGGTTGCGTCGGGGTGACCCTTTTATTAAATGGGTCGGGTCGGATCAACCAGTTTATGAGATGGGTGGGTCGGGTTTGTTATGTCTTGAATTTATCGGGTTGAATCCAACCTGATCCATTTAAGACCCGATCCGGCCCATTTGACGGGTCTGTGATTCCCATCCCATGCAATTCAAAACTCCATTTATAAAACCATTTTTTTTTCTTTCACGCAAGGGACTCCAAGCCCATATAAACTTTCAGCTTGCTTTTCCCTTTACATTCCTTCCGATCTCCCCCATAACGTCCCATTCATTCCAATTTCCATGCATTCTTCACCAAAGCCCTTCCCCAGACGTTATTTCTTCCATTTATTTGTTTTTTTTTCTTTATCCAAGGGCCCAAGCCCACTTCTCCCCCACTTTATATTCTTCTCCAAAACAACAAGCACCTCCGATGTTTCACCAGTGTTTCACGCAACCAATACACTTAATCAACCGGTTTTTTAGAAGCCGAAAAACGTGTCCGCAGTGAACTGCGGTTCTTTCCTACTGCACATTGTAGGATGCGGTAAATTTCACCGTAAATTTTTCGGTAGTTCTACCATTGTCCTTCACGCAAACGGCTTGAACTTCCCCATGTGAGAAGCCAGCTTCCCACCTGCACCATTCGCTCGCTACCCTGCTTCAGAAGCTCCCCTTTCCAAACAATGTTTCCTTTGTATTTTTTTTTTTTTATACATACACTGCTGCGCTTGCGTTGACACGACATTCTCACCCGCGCCTTCTCACCGCTGCGCAACCCCCACCACCGCTCCGGTCTGACACCGTCCGCTGCTACTTGGAGATGATGCTTGACATTCCCCTTTTTGTTCAACAGACCCACGCCATTGTTAAAAGAAAAACCCATGGCACCACCGTACGCACTCCACTGCTGTGCCTAATACTGACCACTGGAGGTCCGTCAGAACCGCTGCCTCGAATGCCTTGGCAAGCATGAAATGTTGGTAGAGATATGTTTTGTTTCGCTTTGGAGGTGATCGGTTTCATAGATGAAGGGAAGGCGTTCAGTTCATTCCTCTTTTCGCGCGAAGGGAAGGAAAAATACTGGCAGAATGGGTTCGTTCCTATTTCGACATGAGGGGGTTTGTTCACTTTTGTTTTCATGAACGGGAAGAAATAAAAAGGGAAATTTTACTTACATAGCTGAGGAGAAGATATAGCTGGAGAGAAAATTAAACAAGAGAGTACGACTTGATATATATATATATATATATATATATATATATATATATATATATATATATATATATATATATATATATATATATATATATATATCGAGCGTTCAAGAGAACCCCAAAAATTTAGCATTCCTGTTTTCCACCTCTCATTTGTAATAAAGAAAGTGAGTGAGAAGTGAGAGAGTTAGTAGAAGGAGAGAGAAGGGAAGTTAGTGGAAAATGAGTAATGGAAAAGTGGGAGGCTAACAGGGTGCTCACTATTTGGGATGTCATTGAACGCTCCATATATATATATATATATATATATATATATATATATATATATATATATATATATATATATATGGCAAGCGTTCGGTTGCACCCCAAAAATTGAGCATCCCAAATGCTCCGTGATTTCCACCATTCTTTTATATTAAAGAATGTGAGTGGGAAGTGAGAGAGCGAATGAAAGGAGAGAGAAGGGGAAATATTTGGTGGAGATTGATGGGCATTTGGGGTGCTGCACTGTTTAGGGTGCTCTCAAACCTGCATATATATATATATATATATATATATATATATACACACACACACACACTAGTATTATCGCACAACGGTGGAAAACCGACCGTTAAAGTGTTCAATATGAAATATAAAATTATTTTTCAAAACATATTTTAAATAAGATTTTAAGGCAAAAATTATAGTGTGATTTAAAAAAAAAAAATAGAAGTAACTGAAAAAGTGAAAATCCAATTAAATTGAATTTTACATATAAACCAATTTAATTAATGAACTATATTGTTTAAATAAATACTTAAAAGAGAAATTTCTTTTATAAGGCAAACTTTGCAAAAAATTTGGTGAAAAGTATGGAAAGTTTTTAAAATTAGGGAGAAAGACACATTTACGCTAAAAGTGGAATTCAGGGTCCTACTATCCTTTTTTCATTTACACTAACAATTGTCCTTCTCACTAAATTCTAAACTTTCCATATTTTTCACTAAATTTTTTGTTAAGTTTGTCCTTCTCACTATTTCCCACTACTTTAAAAGTACTATTGTTATTTCAAAACTAAAATTAGTGACATGATTAAACTTAACATTTCTGAAATTATATATATATATATATATATATATATATAGAGAGAGAGAGAGAGAGAGAGAGAAAAAGAGAGAAAGAGAGAGGGGAGAGTTCCGCTACACCTCTTATATTGCACGTGAACTCTCCCTCTGAATTCCAGCCACACAATCACCCACTTATTCTCTCTCTTTCCACTAACAAAGAATATTTAAATGGGAAGAGAGAGAATGAGTGGAGGATTGTGTGGTTGGAATTCAGGGGGAGGGTTCACGTGCAATATAAAAGGTGTAGCGGATCCCTCCCCATATGTATATGTATATATATATATATATATATATATATATATATATATATATATATATATATTTAAAAAAAGTTAGACTGTAAACTCTATCATCACTGGTATTTCTTCAAACAAACAATTTGAGTCAGCGAACTAATCAATAACCGACTGAGATATAGCCGTGATCTTTTGCTTTTTTCATTCATATAGTAAGCAACCAATGATTCATTAATGATCATCATGCAACCGATAACAATTCCTAACAAAGGCAACACCATTTATATCGATGCGTAGAATAAATTCTTAAAACTGTACCAGAAACTTGAACTGCCTATGCATTTTGTGAAAATATATATGAAAAATATAGGCACTTGAGCTGCAATTTTTGGTTCAATCTTACATCCAAAGAACCAAATCAATGTATATGAATTGTTGATAAACGGTAAAGATGCATCAAAATCATGTCTTCACGGAAATAAATGCTGCAAAAGTCGTGTCATAACTCATGATACAACGAGAACACATTCTCAAGCATTTCAAGGAAAGCACAAGTTCATATCATGTTCATTTATTAGGTCAATAATGTCCATCAAAGGCACACGTTTCATCTTCGATTAATATTGCACCTCGTCTAGACGATACGAACAGCAGTGCCCACGCAGTGTCTATAGTCACAGTTGAATTGCTCATCCAAATAAGTAGTAACTTCAGCCAACATATATGATAAGCAGGCTACCAGCATCAGAATTGAAACTTCACAGTCTATATAATGTCTGGAACCATAAGATAAGTAAAGAAACATACTATTTGCTTAGTACTTGTAGAATATTAAGACCACAACAAATAAAATCAGAAATTGCCTTATGTATGACTATAAATCATCCTAATTATAGTTTTATCACCACTTGATCAATTGGTTCATAGTTTTTATCTATACAAATAATCATTTAATTGGTTTAACGTAGGGCAAGTTACGCAGTGTTACAACAAACGTTGTTTACTTCTGGTGAACCGTCATTGATCCAATGACTACTAACAATAAAATATTTTATATTCATGGCAGGTAATTGGATATTTTATTTAGCCTGCTAATAACAAGTAAAGTATTTAATACGTCCACTGTTCAAGGCCTTCAAATAACGAATATCACAAATAGTGTAAAGCCAATGTTTTATTTGTAACATTCTTGTGTTAGTTCTGTACATCAGCAAGAAATGATGAACGTAAATATGCACATATTTTTGCGCTAATAGGAAAATCATATGTCTGCGTAAGCTGAGCGATAATTTCCCTGCTAGATATAGCTATTAGTCCTAGTTATGAGCAGTTATGCATACACACATACTAATGCATATATCCCTTAAGATTTTCTTTTAAGATGAAATTAGATTGTTTAATACTTGTAGAGTGATTTATGCACTGTAAACGATACACTCAAATTATTAATTAAAGCAATGGTTTGACTCAGTGGATGCTTGGATAGATAAAAACTGAGGGTTTTAAAATACATTTGTTTTTAATTCAAATATATTTCTAAACTATCTTTGTAGATGTTAATCTAAACAGAGACTTGCTCGGTTATGTAAATTGAGAGTTTGTCCAAACTAAGCATATGCCCGGTTATGTAAATTGAGCAATGCTCAGTTTTTCCAAACAGAGCATATGCTAGTTTATTGGGCTATGCTCAGTTATACACAATGCACTAGCTCAGCTATACAACTCATTTATCCGGTTTGATTTTCTATGCATAATTAATATATACATAAATAATTATATGGATAGGGTTTTCATGTTGAGTTGGCGTAAATAAAGAAGATTGGTTTTCGTATTTCACAGACAATATCAAATATCAAAACCACAGGAACAGGCATGTCTTGAAAACAAAAAGAAAGCCAAAGTAGTATCATGCACAGCACGACACAATAGTATGACCACTTATGAAGGCGAAATGAATCGTGTTTTTCATCTTCGTGTAAATCCTGTAGCATTAACATTTATTGACACAAACAACACTGTAATGCTAGAAAAATGATGTGCCAAATATTCATGAATGTCTTATAAAATATTCCGACGTCATTCAGAAACTCATGTGATGATGATGACATTTTTAAAAGTTGGGAATCGCACATTAAATAAATTGTAAGCCACAATCGGAAATGATACGAAATTTCATGAAACCTATATAAAATAAAATGCGAGCCCCAATTAGAAAGGTTCTTTTTTCTTGTGGCGTGTTTTCAAAATGAATCTTTGCTTGCAACATACACTTTTGTTTTATGAAAAAGTAATTCAGACAGACTATGGTTTATAAATACAACAGTTATGTTGGCTGACAGATTTTAATATCCATTGATGCTTCAATGGTGTGTGAAATAAGGCACAATAACAAACTTACATTTTCAATATTCTCTCCCCATGAAGCATTACAGAAACTCCAGGCAATGTCGTTGAAACATGACCGATCAAAGGCTTATCGTTCTTATTTTGGTTCGAAAGGTAACCTGTTAAAAGCAAAATAATGACCAAATAAAATTCTATTGTTTAGCCAACACGCCTGACCACTAACCAGAGGTTAAGATTCTATTGTTTAAATTTTCCAACTTTTCTTTCCACTAGACCTTATTTTAATTTGGGATACCATATTTCCACACTACAGATTATCATTCACATCTTTACCAGCTTCATTAAGGAAGCTGGTTCATCAATTCGATTTCTTCTACCAACCCTCTTTTTATTCATAATTTTCTCCACCTGTTTATTACTCGTGAGTGTGGCTTGAATCAAAATTTTGCAAACAAGTCCCGACTGAAATTCCAGTTTGTTCCTTTAAACTTTACAGCGGTCATTTGTCATATCTATAGTTAGGAGACAAGATGAAGAAGGAATAACAACGAGAGCACAGATGAAATCATATATCATCTCAGCATTTAACGGTTAATGAGACTACCACCATTTGTGCCTACACTGAATATCAATATATGAAATTTTCTTACAAGCTTTTGACTGATTCCCACTCAAGGTTTGGTGAACAAATTGGTCATCGGCCGTTTTTAGACAGGACAGTGGATTTAAAATCTCTAACCAACTTGAAAACAACCACAAACTCTTAGCGCATACAACCGCAGCGTTGACTGTTAGGTGTACAGGCCATGAATTGCAGCGTTGGCAAACTGATTTTTGCTCCTTCGCCTATTTTATATCACAGTAAATCCTTCTGTGCCGCCTTTCTTGTGTTGGTACTAGCTTTCACATTTTCATCGTTTTTCATAGACTTACCACACGTATTATTCTTAACTTCAAATTCTTCGTTCGATGAACTCAAAGCAGACCTAACGATGAACTTGAACAGTGTCTGCTTCGCAAGCGCTGCTCTTTCCGCACTTTGAATGCTGCCTTTTCCTTTTCTGTCATTAGTGGTTTTCTGTTCTGAATTACTCTTCTCTAACACAAAAATTTCCGCATTGGTTACATTGTATTTTCTAATTTTTTGATTCATGGGACTTTTCTTTATCAACTTGCTGCCAAGCCTTTCCGGATACAAATTCAGCATCGCTGGGGTTCATTACACTTCTACCAGGCACAGGATACCCATGTTTTTTTCCTGAAAGCGTGGCCGTTTCAGTAATAAAGAGTTGATATAGGGCCATGGGGTACTATGACATCAACTGACTATACAAGGAATTTCGAAATTCATCTTCAAATTCAAAATCAAACCAAATCTGAAAATCAAATCGATGGAAGATCTAGCCTCGGGAAGACTAGTTGAATTCTGTGCATCTCAGAATAAATTGAAATCCAGAAGTTTGGGTACTAACAAATCATACCAAGGAAAAGACTGAAACTAACAAATCGGGAATGCAAACGAAAAATAACTAAAATAATCGAAAGAAAATTTTACCACAAAGAAATTCGTATATGTTGTGAACAAAAGGGAAATAGTCGTATTAAGAGAGGAAATAGGGTTACGGCGAAGAAACAGAAAGTAAAGTAATTCCGAGAAGAAATAGGTTACGAGGAAAAATACCGAGGAAGCCGGAAGCCGCACCATTTTTTTGGGCAGAGAGAAATTGATTTTGGGAAACTCACACTAAGCAAACTTTCCTAGCGGTCGGTTTGAAAGAAAAATTTATCACGTATGTTGTGAACAAAAGAGAAATAGTCGTTTGATGAGAGGAAATAGGGTTACGGAGAAGAAACATGAAGAAAAGTAATTCCGAGAAGAAATAGGTTACGAGGAAAAATATGAAACCGCACCATTTTTTTTTGGCCTTGGAGAAATTAATTTTGGGCAACTCACAGTAAGCAAACCTTTCTAACTGTCAGTTTGATTAAATAATAGTAAAGCAGAAGAATTTCCTCCTATCTCCATAATTCTCTCAATTCTCTCAACTTTCGTTAATTTTCTCATTTCTCTCAGTTCTCCTTAAAACTTGAAGATACTTTTATTAAATCAAAATTAAATTATACAACAATGATATTACATATCAGAATTCTTCAAATATTTTATATTAATTTTCCGTGAAAACTAGATGTGAACCGCCCCTCTTTTCTACCCTCACTTGCGTTGTTTGACCTAGCCTTATATGCTTTTTTGTTATTCGTTCTTAATATGGTAAGTCTTTAATTTGATATTGTAATTTTTTCATCTCTATCTTAGATTGTTTTTAAAAGTTGTGTTGGCATCTTCTATCGAGTTGAAGAATGCATTACGGTGAGCTGTGACAAAACAAAGGCTGCAATCAATATACTTTGCTTCGGACCTACCAATGGTAAGCCCCTATTTTATTTCGGTGCTGCTTACAATTTAGACTTCTTATATTTCATACTCTTTGTTCGACATAATACCTGAGTTATTTGTATTGATGTTTAGTGTTATCTTCACATACTACAACCTTTTTCCATAACCGCTTTCAGTTCTAAATGACAATAAAAGTTCCCAGGAAAGTTATTTTGAGCAGCATTATTAATGAACTCAACATCTTTTTAAGAAATATAAGAACTTGAATTTTACCATTTTTGTAAAGACAAATTTATGGGTTTTGAAGAAACAAAGGGGCAGTGCATCCTACTGTTTTTCATCGTACTGTTCATGGCATTACTCCTATTAATTTTGTAATTAAGCAAACTATTATCGAAATGATTAGCAATAACTTTACTTTGTTTTCACTACTAAGTTTGCATCACATATTCTGTGTGTATATTGTTTTCTGTCACTGCTGTAGTTTTATTCTTTTGATAATTAGGGGAACTCATAATTCACAGTGAATTGAAGCTTAACTAAAGTTTATATGGCCGGTTCATTTATTTGTCCATTTCCTCAAAATTTTCATCGTTGGTCTCGACTGCTAAACTCAATATTGCTTTATAACTTGGTGACATTTCTACGAGTTATATGTATTTTAATTTTAGTTTATTTTTGAATTGTTCATGTTTTCCCCTCTTTTCGATTTGCTAGAAATCTACAATCATGTGTTATCCTAATATAACATGAATTACTCAATTTAACATCACAAAAATTTAAGTATAGCTCGACTGCTTACCTAATGTCATTTTCTGTTTATACATATATTCATGCTTATATGGAATGATTGAATTTCACAAATGCATTAATTTTGTATACACTACTCTGCAGCTAGCTTTCCCTGTAAACAAAATCATGTCACAAAGCCTGTTTTAATTTTACAATATTATAAATAGAAACATTTATGTTGCCTTAGATAGTGTTCTTTGTGTGTTTTAATGAATTTGTCATTTCTGATGCATTGGATAAAGAAAGTTGTTGGGTTATTAGCTGAATTTGGAGAAAAGGTAGACTGTTGGTTATCTTTAATGGGATTTCTCCTTATTTGTCAGATAAACTTATATTAAAGGATTGACTATCATTTTAGCTTGAATATAGTATAGATTCATTATTATTATTATTATTTTTGAAAATTGCATCATAACTAATGAATTTTCATGTTAATCTATGATAGAAATGTTTCACTAAGATAAATTAAAAGAACATTAGTGTAATACTAAATTGTTTTTGTTTATATTTAATACATGTATGAGAAGACAAACATTAAAATAACATACAAGTGACAGCTTACGTATAGTCATATAACTCTCAATTGTGAACATTGATTGCATATTATTGGAATTTAATGATACAATATTTCCATATCTAATTAATTATGGAGATATGCATGGTAATTTCGTAACCTGTTTTGTGCAAGGAATGAATGGAAAGAAATGGAAGGAATATTAATGAATAGGGGATACTTGAAATGTTTGTCATTTAATTAGTTGTCATGTTTCATGAAGAAAAGAAACGGAAAGAGACTAAAATTGCAAAAGGGATTGATTGATGGAGAAAAGGAAAATTATCAATCAATCATATGACAATTAATTAATGGGATCGATTGATGGAGAAAAGGGAATTTATCAATCAATCATATGACAATTAATGAGATATTAGTTTTCCATAGATTGATTTATTTTACATAAATCAATTGTTTCTTCCCCAAGTAACCCTTTTTTTCTCCATTTAAAGAGAAACATAGAGGATGCTATGAGAGGAGAGATCATTGTATTCTTCATTTTTTTTGCTCTACATTAAAAAACTCTGTAATCTCTTGAATATATTAATAAAATCTCTTCCCCATTGAAGTGGACATACACTATCTCGCGATAGGGGAACCACTATAAATTTGCGTGTTCTCTGTTGCCTTTTTTTGTGATCTGAGATCTATATTCATTTCAAGCTGTTTGTTCTATCACATCATTGCTGATCCTACTGAGGTTTTTCCGCTGCAAGGGACTGATCAACCCTTACAACTGGTATCAGAGCTAGATTCGCAAAGAAGGTGTTTGGTAGAATGACAGGAGGAGATGAAAACAAGACAAATAATACGTCAGTGCTAGTAGTTGATCCATACGTCAGAGGCTCCTATGTGGCGTCAGGATCACAGTTGACGATAGAGAAGTGGAATGGTGAAGGAGATTTTGAAAAATGGCAGTGGATGATGAAAGCGGTTTTGAGAAGAAATCGCGTTCATCGAGTAGTATTTGATACAGAGACATTGCCTGCTGATATTTCATCAGTGGAATTAGAAGAGATGGAAGAATGGGCCTTTACTACTCTTCAGCTTACTATGGGAAAAAATGTAATTTCTGAAATCAGTCAGGAGACAACAGCTCGAGGCATTTGGAAGAAGTTGGAGGACTTCTACATGAAGAAATCCCTAACCAACCGCCTGATCCTATTGAAAACTTTCTTCACTTATAAAATGAAGAAAGGTTCTTCAATTAAGACACACCTAAGTGTGTTTGATGACCTGTTGATGAAGATGAAGTCTGTTGCGTTGAAGATTGATGAAGAACAAAAAGCAATGGTTCTGTTGTGTTAGCTTCCAGAGCGATACACTGGTTTCGCTAACAGCCTTATCTATGGTAGAGACACATTGAAATCAGATGATGTGAAGACAGGTTTTCTCAGTGAAGTGTTGAGAGATCAGATGAAAGACTTTGGTGTTGGTGATAGTAGTGGAGGAAGTAGTAGTTCAGGCTTATTTGCAGAGAGAGGAAGAGCAGAGAAAAAAGGGAAGAATAATAGAGGGCGTTCCAATTCTAGGAAGCCTAATTCGCGGAGTAAGTCTAAAGATGGAAAGTGCTATAATTGTAAGAAACCAGGCCATTGGAGAAGAGACTGTCCAGAGTTGGAGAAGAAGACTGATGGTTCTTCATCTATTGCGATGGAGAAAGGCGGTAGCGACTTATTGACAGCGGTTGTATCAGATGTTGCAGACCACTGGATTCTAGATTCTGGAGCATCATTTCACAGACTCCTAATAAGGATTATTTTTCTTCCTTCGATGCCAAAGAAGGAAGTTCTATCCTTATAGGGAACGATGCTACATGCAAGTCTATGTGTAACACCCCGAATTTCGGTTAATGCTAAAATTCACTAATTACAGAATAAATAATCTCAGATGTGAGAATTGGGGGAAACGGGCTACGTCGTTGCGTTCGTCTCGGAAAAATACGAGAAATAGAGTCCGAGTTTTCGAAAATCGGAGTCCGTATGGCCCAGTTATGGCCCGATGAAGTTTGCAGAAAATTCAAAACTAAAACAGATTTAATAATTTCAAATATTCAGATTTAGAATGGGCCAGGCGGGGTCAGGCGGGAAGCTTCCCGCCTAACCCATGTCGACAGGGCTGTCGACAGGCCTGTCGACAGGGGTGTCGACATGCCTGTCGACTTGCCTGTCGACAGGGTAGCACCGTCCAGTGAACCTGGGTGCACCAGGTTGCACCAGGTTGGGTCTTGGGCTGGCTTGGAGGGCTGGTTCTGGAAGCTTCTTGGATCTGACGGTCCTAAATTAATCTAGGGTTAATCTAAGGGTCTAAAATGCAACCTAATCCTATAAATAACACCCTAACCCTACCCTAATTCATTCATAATTAAACCTAGTAACTAAACTATGGCAAAATGAAACTTGGTCATGGCCTCCACAAATCAATGAAGAGGAAAGCAAGCTCTAATCAATCTCTAATCCATTCTAAGTATCTTAATCTTCTTCATTAGCTTGCTAATTGTGTTTTGGTGAGTTTCTATGGCTTTAATAATCAATTGTTAAATTGATTATGGTAGGATGTGATAAGACATGGCTATGTTTGTGGATAAATGTATTTATGCAAGTTTGTATGATATGTGATTTGCAAGTTTTATGTTAAATGCAAGTTTAAGGCCATGTTTTATGATGCAAAACACCATGTTAAACATTTATGCATATGTGATATGTTATGCAAACTATATGCGAGAATATATGCAAGTTATATGTAACATGATATGCAAGTTATGCATGTGATTTTATGCATGCTAAGTAGTTGGTGTTATGCATATTAAGTATTTGATGTTGTGCATGCTAAGTATTTGATTGTATGCATGTTAAGTATTGGGTTTTATGCATGCTAAGTGTTTGGGTTTATGCAAGTTAAGTGGTATGTTTATGCATAATAAGAAATTGGTTCTATGCATGCTAAGTATATGATATTATGCAAGTTTAGTATGTGATTCTATGCATGCTAAGTATATGATATTATGCAAGTTTAGTATGTGATTCTATGCATGCTAAGTATATGATATTATGCAAGTTTAGTATGTGATTCTATGCATGCTAAGTATGTGATAATATGCATGATTAATAAGTTGTTTTATGCATATTTAACAAGTGGGTTTATACATGTTTAACAAGTTCATATGCAAGTTACATGTATGATAATGTATGCTATGCAAGTTACATGTATGTCAATATGCAAGATATGCTATGCAAGTTACATGTTTGTTAATATGCAAGTTACATGTATGTTAATATGCAAGATATGCTATGCAAGTTACATGTTTGTTAATATGCAAGTTACATGTATGTTAATATGCAAGATATGTTATGCAAGTTGTGAGAATGCTTATATGCAAGTTCAACATGTCATGCAAGTTAGGTGTGCTTATGCAAGTTATGTGAATGCTTATATGCAAGTTCAACATGTTATGCAAGATATGTGTATGATAATATGCAAGTTTGAGTTAAATATAGTTGGGTTAATATATGCTCATATATGCAAGTTGACGTCCTCTTAACCCATGACAAAGTTATATTCTAAGATTTGGTTAAACCCATGATATTTGTGATAGATCTTCCCTTTTATTATGTCGTGAAATGAGAACGATTTGCGTGGGGAACGATGGGGTTAATAAATATGTTAATAAAAGTATGATTGGGTATGATTAAGCATACCATAAAAATAAATTAACATAAGTGGGAATTTACCTATTGAGTTAGGTCTACCCCATGGGAATTTACCTATTGAGTTAGGTCTACCCATGTTATGAAAAACTTGATATTAATTAGGGATAGTTAATATAAATTATGAGGGTGATTAATTAGGTGTAATTAATCGACTAAGACACAAGGTTGGACTCAGTTGTAGCGTAAAACTGCCCGGACCCAACCGGCTTAACCAGTTGCTACAAATGTTAGCCCAATGTGAGAGGTCTTAGGCACAAACTAAATACGTGATTAATGTAAAGACACGAGGTTAGACTCGGTTATGACATAAGGCTGCCCGGACCCAACCGGCTTAACCAGCGGTCATAAAAGATAGTCTAATGTGAGAGGTCTTTATGAGGATCACGGTCTTAATTAATTAAGAAACACTTAACCAAATTAGCATGTAGTGGGACATGAGGGTTAAGTGGGTACCTTGGGTGGCACGTAGTAACTAGTGTGGGTGCCTTGGGTGGCATGAGGAAACTAGTGGGTTGCCTTGGGTAGCAATAGAAAATACGATTAGAATACTTAACCAAAGTGGAACATGGAATTAAACATGATTAAAGGGTTAAGTAAGTGCCTCGGGTGGCATGTGGGAATTAAGTAAATGACTTGGGTGGCATGTGGAAATCTAGTGGGTGCCTTGAAAGGTAATTAAAATATGATTAATGACTTAACCAAAGTATTTATAACATGTAAGTAGACATGGTTAAAGGGGTTAAGTGGGATACACTAGATAAAATTAACAAGCTTAAGTGGTAGCTTGTGGGGGCCCATCTCAACCAATATCCCAAACGTATCTTTGTGGGCTCGACCCAAGTCGAGTGACGGGACACGCATATTGGGCTTGACTATAAGAGGCCAAAAACGGGTTAGCGGTGGCAACGTAGGACCAACGGGTTTCATATGCGTGTGTGGACCCGGGCTGGTTAGTAAATCGTTGTTGCATCGTGTAGGTATAAAGCCGTGCACCGTTGATATTATCAGGTTGCCACTTGGGGAAATGATACACCCCATTGTGGGACCAGCACGGGTATCTACGTTAGGGAGCCGATCGCTTGGGAGTAGTGGGTACACCTAGTAATGATAGGGGCAGACGGCACCTATGTAGGGGTACCAGAAACTACTGGGTAAAAATTACTAAGTACATTTAGTGGGATCAACCTTTAAGTAGGAATTAATCTTAGGTAGGTAAAACTGGTGTGGTGCAGTGTAGGAATTACCCATAAGGTGAATAAGTCTAGGGTGGGGTAAGAATTATCTTTGGGTGGATAAATGCGTCTTTTCGGTTATCGTAGTACATCCGGTGTTTAGTTGGCTACTTAGTGTAGTCATTATCCCCAGAGGTACCGTACCTTGTTTATGTCATACCCTAATTACTTTAATGGTTGTATTGTTAGGGTTATAGGACTCACTCAGACTTATGTCTGACCCCGTTGTTTTTATCTTTTTCCCAACCCTCAGGTTAGCAGAGTGGGCCTAGCACTAGTGGGCTTGGATCAGACCGCTATATCTATCTTTTGGGCTTGGATCGTAGAAGTGAAGCTCGGTTTATCTTTTCTGTTATGGCTATTGTCTATGTAGTGGGATTATGTACTTCTATTTTATCAGGATGGATATTATGTACTTGACTCTGGTTTATGGTTTTGTGATGTAACCAAACATGTATTACTTTCCGTTGCAATTAAATGATGATTTAAATTTTCAAGTATTTCTTATATCTGTCTTGCTGTAATTTTACTGTTCTATATTCACTTAAAATACTTCACCGAAACTAAGGCATTCCCCTGGTATGAGTGACCTTAGCGGGCGTGGGGTGTTACACGTGGTATCAGAGCTTAAGGTTACCAGAACAGATAAAATTTTTTAGAAAAACTATTTTTCTAAGAAAATTTTTGAAGGAGTATTTTCAAAAACATGTCTTTTAAGAGAAAAGTTTTTGAGAGAAAAGCGTAATCCCCGATAGCCATATCTTTATCTTTCGAATTCTCCGTTTGAATCTCTTTCTCTCTCGGTTTGAGTTTCCCCTCCGTGTGTAGATGATCTTTCTAAGATAGATAAGAATGGAAAACCGCTTCAAGGGAATTAGACGTAAATCAGGTTAGAAGTTGGTTCAAGAAGGAGGAGGACTTGTCAGTACTTATTGGATGGACGATGGGAGGAAGGCTCTAATAGTTGTTTGGTTAATGAAGGACGAAACCTCATTGGTGGGAGGTTACGAGTGGAGAATGGGAAGAAGAAGGCTAGTCGTTATCCTTTTGGGAGGAATAGGACATTTTATTAGGATTATCCAAAGGGGCAAAGGCAAGGTTCGGAATCTCCTGGAGGGTGGTTGTATTCCCTCACGGCTAGTGTACCAGATGGGGATAGGACCGTCTAGGTTGGAATTTGGGATTTCTATATTATCTGATTCAAACTTTATTTGATTCTGACGCATCGAGTTCGTTTATCTCATCATTGTTAGTTGAGTCACTGCACTTAGACACCAGTTTGGTAGATGATCCCTTAGTTGTTTCAAACCCAATTGGGGCTCCATGATGTGTTTGGGTTTGAAAGTTTCTATACTTAGCGTTGAGTTAGGATGTGATGCTTCACGGACTATGGGTTAGTTTTGGGGCATGGACTGGTTATCCAGTAGGGGTGCCGTTCTTGATTTTAAAGGGAGAGTTGTTAGGCTTATGACCCGCTTGGGTAACACTCTCGAGATCTCTTGTAATCCCATAGAATCTGTTATGCTAAGTTATCTAGAATCGCTTGACACGTCGGTCGAGAGTTTGCGATCTGTTAGAAGTGGTCCGGGAACACTCAGATGTGTTTGAGAAGGTGAAGGGCTTACCTCCGGAGCGGGAGATTGACTTCCGAATATATCTGGTAAACAATGCCAAACCAGTGACTTGGCCAGTGTGCCACAAGGCTCCTCGTGAGAGGAGGGAACTCCATAAGTAAGTAGGCGATTGCTTGAGAAGGGGTTCATAAGAAGAAGTATATCGGAGTGGGGCGCTCCAGTAGTTTTTGCCATGAAGGCGGATGGGTCCCTCAGACTTTGTGTAGGTTAAAGAGAACTAAATAAACTCACAAAGAAGAATAGACACCCATTGCCGAAGATTGATGATCTCTTTGATCAGTTGGTTGGCGCCTCAGTATTTTCGCAATTGGACTAAGCCACATGGTTTCGTCAGTTGAGAGTGGCTGACGATAGTATAGAGAAGATTGCCTTTAGGACTCCGGATGGTTTTATGAGTGGCTGGTGATGCTATTTGGTTTGACGAACGCCCCCGCATACTTTGTTGATTGGAAGAGAAGGGTGTTCATGGAGTACCTAAATAAGTTTGTGATGGCGTTTGTAAATGACATCTTGGTCTTTTCAAGGAGCGTAATAAGTTTTCGTATGTGCTCAATAGGGTGAGCAAAGCCAGTTATAGGATAAACGGTGGTTTTGGAGCGAGACTGGCGAGGACATCCAAAGTTGGTCAAAGGCTTAATTGTTTAGCCATTATTATTATTATTTTTAGTATCATCTCACGTAGGTTGCCTGAACTCGAAGGAGATGTCCCTTGGGTGTTTGTCTGATATTGGTTTCGGCCTTTGGGGCTTGCATTTGGGGGATGTCGAATTCGCCTAGGGTGGTCTGCGTGAGAGATGGACAGTTGTGACGATTTTGGATAGGATTCTTAGCATCTTATGAGTTGAGATAGCGTATACCCCTAACAAGGGAAACATGGTAGCAGACGCCTTAAGAAGAAAAAGGTTGTCCTTGAGTTCATTGATTCGTTAAACGACGGAGCTTAGGGCTTATTTCTATATTTGACTTTAGACCTTCCGTTGACTTTGTATCCGGTTTGCTAGCCTCCTTGGAGGTTAGGCCTACTCTTTTGGGGCGTATTGGCAGAGCACAGCGGGACGACCCACAATTGGTTGAGTTAGTAGAGAAGCTCATAAGGAGGGGAGTCGTCCAGCCATTTGAGTAGGTACACCCTAGATGGTAAGGGGTGGTTGCGTAGAGACGGTGGACTTTGTGTACCGCAAGACGAGGATTTGAGGAAGGCTATACTTGATGATATACATCGGTCGAAGATAACCATTCATCCCGGTAGGGACAAGATGTACCAAGACATGAAGCGAGTTTTCTTTTGGGCCAAAATGAAGAAAGACGCGGCCAAGTATGTCGCTAGATGCTTGGTGTGCTAACAAGTGAAAGCGGAACAGAAGAAACCCGGAGGGTTGCTTCACCCGTTGGAAGTTCCGTAATGGGAAGTGGGATAGTGTCTCGTTGGATTACCAAAATCAAGGAAGGGTAATACGGGGATTGGGCTTATGGTAGATAGACTTACTAAGGGTGCCCATTTCATACCCGTGAAGAGCAAGAGGACTATTCCATGTCTAGCTTCAGTTTACCTTCAAGGGATTATTAGATTGCATGGTGTACCTCCCAGTATAGTGAGCGATCGAGATCCTATCTTCACTAGTGAGTTTTGGAGAAGTTTGCAAGAGGCGGTAGGGACTCAGTTGTGTTTGAGCACCGCATATCATCCTCAGATGGACAGTTAGACCGAGAGGGTGAACAGTATCTTAGAATATCTTTTGAGGTTATGTATTATGGATTTTGGAGGTACATGGGAAGAGCATCTTCCATTGGTGGAGTTCGCATATAATAGCAGCTTTCAGTCCAGTATTGGTATGGCTCCTTTCGAAGCTCTTTATGGAAGGCCTTGTTGATCACCTACATGTTGGTGGGAATCTACGGATAAGATCTTGGTTGGGCCGATGTGATTAGAGAGTCTTCAGAGAAGATTGACTTGATTCAAAGAAGGATGAAAGCGACGCAAGATAAACAAGAATCTTATGCGGACAAGAGGAGAACAGAGCTTGAGTTTGATATTAGGACATGCTTTTTATCAAGATATCTCCGTTACAGAATGTGGCTCACTTTGGATCTGTTAGGAAGTGAGTACCAAGGTTTGTAGGGCCATTTCCCATTAAGGAAAGAATTGGACGGATGGCATATAGAGTTGCCTGACAGACTTAGTGGTGTACCGGATGTATTTCATTTGAGGAAGTGCTTACATAAGACCGCTGAGGTGGTAGAGCCGAGTTTGCTTAAAGAAGTAGAGTTAGAGCGCGATGAGACGATTCGACGAGCTCCTACTCGCATCATTGGGTCAGAGGCTAGGAAGTTGAGGAACAGAGAAGTTCAGCTAGCTAGAGTGCAATGGGGAGATGACGAAAGAAATGCTACTTGGGAGACGGAAGCGAAGATGCGTTCTTTGTATCCATTTCTTTTGGAGAGTATGTCTTTTAACTTCTCCTTTATCGCTTGCCTAGTACTTATCTTATCTTTAGTAGGTCCTCTCGTTAGTCCTGTTTGACCTTTAGAAAGGGAAAACCTATGGTTGAAACATGTGTTTGAGACATGTTATGGTTGATGGATGCAAGTGGATGCAAGTGTTTGCTAGTGGTTGCTCGTGGATGCATATATACACACTCTAGGCACTAGATCGGCTCAATCACTTCATATTGCATATTGCATAAAATTGTGTGTAGTTAGCTATATTTATGGATGTATAATGATTGTGTTATCATATGGATGATGCATTTTGGTGAATGATTGTGCACTCATATAGATACTGTATGTGTCGATAGGGTTATCTCGCATACATATTGGATGCATGGCACTATCATGGTTTGCATATGTTCGTACATTGGATAGGGAACATATACACACACTTTTCGCATATGCTCATACATCATTAGAAATTGTTTAAGGACAATGGATGCTCGTGTTTGATGGTTTGAGTAGATGGTTGTTTGGATGGTAGGATATGCATTCTCCTTAGCTTAGAGATTTCGGGGACGAAATCCTTTAAGGAGGGGAGAATGTAACACCCCGAATTTCGGTTAATGCTAAAATTCACTAATTACAGAATAAATAATCTCAGATGTGAGAATTGGGGGAAACGGGCTACGTCGTTGCGTTCGTCTCGGAAAAATACGAGAAATAGAGTCCGAGTTTTCGAAAATCGGAGTCCGTATGGCCCGATGAAGTTTGCAGAAAATTCAAAACTAAAACAGATTTAATAATTTCAAATATTCAGATTTAGAATGGGCCAGGCGGGGTCAGGCGGGAAGCTTCCCGCCTAACCCATGTCGACAGGGCTGTCGACAGGCCTGTCGACAGGGGTGTCGACATGCCTGTCGACTTGCCTGTCGACAGGGTAGCACCGTCCATTGAACCTGGGTGCACCAGGTTGCACCAGGTTGGGTCTTGGGCTGGCTTGGAGGGCTGGTTCTGGAAGCTTCTTGGATCTGACGGTCCTAAATTAATCTAGGGTTAATCTAAGGGTCTAAAATGCAACCTAATCCTATAAATAACACCCTAACCCTACCCTAATTCATTCATAATTAAACCTAGTAACTAAACTATGGCAAAATGAAACTTGGTCATGGCCTCCACAAATCAATGAAGAGGAAAGCAAGCTCTAATCAATCTCTAATCCATTCTAAGTATCTTAATCTTCTTCATTAGCTTGCTAATTGTGTTTTGGTGAGTTTCTATGGCTTTAATAATCAATTGTTAAATTGATTATGGTAGGATGTGATAAGACATGGCTATGTTTGTGGATAAATGTATTTATGCAAGTTTGTATGATATGTGATTTGCAAGTTTTATGTTAAATGCAAGTTTAAGGCCATGTTTTATGATGCAAAACACCATGTTAAACATTTATGCATATGTGATATGTTATGCAAACTATATGTGAGAATATATGCAAGTTATATGTAACATGATATGCAAGTTATGCATGTGATTTTATGCATGCTAAGTAGTTGGTGTTATGCATATTAAGTATTTGATGTTGTGCATGCTAAGTATTTGATTGTATGCATGTTAAGTATTGGGTTTTATGCATGCTAAGTGTTTGGGTTTATGCAAGTTAAGTGGTATGTTTATGCATAATAAGAAATTGGTTCTATGCATGCTAAGTATATGATATTATGCAAGTTTAGTATGTGATTCTATGCATGCTAAGTATATGATATTATGCAAGTTTAGTATGTGATTCTATGCATGCTAAGTATATGATATTATGCAAGTTTAGTATGTGATTCTATGCATGCTAAGTATGTGATAATATGCATGATTAATAAGTTGTTTTATGCATATTTAACAAGTTGGTTTATACATGTTTAACAAGTTCATATGCAAGTTACATGTATGATAATGTATGCTATGCAAGTTACATGTATGTCAATATGCAAGATATGCTATGCAAGTTACATGTTTGTTAATATGCAAGTTACATGTATGTTAATATGCAAGATATGCTATGCAAGTTACATGTTTGTTAATATGCAAGTTACATGTATGTTAATATGCAAGATATGTTATGCAAGTTGTGAGAATGCTTATATGCAAGTTCAACATGTCATGCAAGTTAGGTGTGCTTATGCAAGTTATGTGAATGCTTATATGCAAGTTCAACATGTTATGCAAGATATGTGTATGATAATATGCAAGTTTGAGTTAAATATAGTTGGGTTAATATATGCTCATATATGCAAGTTGACGTCCTCTTAACCCATGACAAAGTTATATTCTAAGATTTGGTTAAACCCATGATATTTGTGATAGATCTTCCCTTTTATTATGTCGTGAAATGAGAACGATTTGCGTGGGGAACGATGGGGTTAATAAATATGTTAATAAAAGTATGATTGGGTATGATTAAGCATACCATAAAAATAAATTAACATAAGTGGGAATTTACCTATTGAGTTAGGTCTACCCCATGGGAATTTACCTATTGAGTTAGGTCTACCCATGTTATGAAAAACTTGATATTAATTAGGGATAGTTAATATAAATTATGAGGGTGATTAATTAGGTGTAATTAATTGACTAAGACACGAGGTTGGACTCAGTTGTAGCGTAAAACTGCCCGGACCCAACCGGCTTAACCAGTTGCTACAAATGTTAGCCCAATGTGAGAGGTCTTAGGCACAAACTAAATACGTGATTAATGTAAAGACACGAGGTTAGACTCGGTTATGACATAAGGCTGCCCGGACCCAACCGGCTTAACCAGCGGTCATAAAAGATAGTCTAATGTGAGAGGTCTTTATGAGGATCACGGTCTTAATTAATTAAGAAACACTTAACCAAATTAGCATGTAGTGGGACATGAGGGTTAAGTGGGTACCTTGGGTGGCACGTAGTAACTAGTGTGGGTGCCTTGGGTGGCATGAGGAAACTAGTGGGTTGCCTTGGGTAGCAATAGAAAATACGATTAGAATACTTAACCAAAGTGGAACATGGAATTAAACATGATTAAAGGGTTAAGTAAGTGCCTCGGGTGGCATGTGGGAATTAAGTAAATGACTTGGGTGGCATGTGGAAATCTAGTGGGTGCCTTGAAAGGTAATTAAAATATGATTAATGACTTAACCAAAGTATTTATAACATGTAAGTAGACATGGTTAAAGGGGTTAAGTGGGATACACTAGATAAAATTAACAAGCTTAAGTGGTAGCTTGTGGGGGCCCATCTCAACCAATATCCCAAACGTATCTTTGTGGGCTCGACCCAAGTCGAGTGACGGGACACGCATATTGGGCTTGACTATAAGAGGCCAAAAACGGGTTAGCGGTGGCAACGTAGGACCAACGGGTTTCATATGCGTGTGTGGACCCGGGCTGGTTAGTAAATCGTTGTTGCATCGTGTAGGTATAAAGCCGTGCACCGTTGATATTATCAGGTTGCCACTTGGGGAAATGATACACCCCATTGTGGGACCAGCACGGGTATCTACGTTAGGGAGCCGATCGCTTGGGAGTAGTGGGTACACCTAGTAATGATAGGGGCAGACGGCACCTATGTAGGGGTACCAGAAACTACTGGGTAAAAATTACTAAGTACATTTAGTGGGATCAACCTTTAAGTAGGAATTAATCTTAGGTAGGTAAAACTGGTGTGGTGCAGTGTAGGAATTACCCATAAGGTGAATAAGTCTAGGGTGGGGTAAGAATTATCTTTGGGTGGATAAATGCGTCTTTTCGGTTATCGTAGTACATCCGGTGTTTAGTTGGCTACTTAGTGTAGTCATTATCCCCAGAGGTACCGTACCTTGTTTATGTCATACCCTAATTACTTTAATGGTTGTATTGTTAGGGTTATAGGACTCACTCAGACTTATGTCTGACCCCGTTGTTTTTATCTTTTTCCCAACCCTCAGGTTAGCAGAGTGGGCCTAGCACTAGTGGGCTTGGATCAGACCGCTATATCTATCTTTTGGGCTTGGATCGTAGAAGTGAAGCTCGGTTTATCTTTTCTGTTATGGCTATTGTCTATGTAGTGGGATTATGTACTTCTATTTTATCAGGATGGATATTATGTACTTGACTCTGGTTTATGGTTTTGTGATGTAACCAAACATGTATTACTTTCCGTTGCAATTAAATGATGATTTAAATTTTCAAGTATTTCTTATATCTGTCTTGCTGTAATTTTACTGTTCTATATTCACTTAAAATACTTCACCGAAACTAAGGCATTCCCCTGGTATGAGTGACCTTAGCGGGCATGGGGTGTTACACTATGGGAGTTGGTTCAGTTCGCATTCGCATGTATGATGGGATTGTTCGCACACTTTCAAATGTTCGCTATATCCCAGGTCTTCGGAAGTCATTGATATCATTAGGCCAATTGGCATCATTGGAATGCAAAATAACCATTGTCAAAGATGGTTTGAGAGTTTCTAGAGAGGCACTTGTATTGATGAAGGGGTTATGGTGCAAAATCTGTATTTGCTAATGAGTACCACTGTCCATGGAGAATCATGTGTTGGAGTCGATAGTTCTAAAAATTTGGATGCTACCAAGCTTCGGCATATGAGATTAGGTCATACTTCGGAGAAGAACTTAGAGTTGCTTCGTAAGAAGAAAAAGATCAAAGGAGAAATCTTCAACAAGTTGGATTTTTGCAAGGAGTGTGTATTGGCAAAACAAACCAGAGTTTCTTTTGGCGATGGCATGCATACTTCTAAGAGGGTACTTGATTATGTGCATTCAGATGTTTGGGGGCCATACTCTACAGCTTCTATTGGTGGAGCATACTATTTTGTTTCCTTCATTGATGACTACTCGCGCAAGGTTTGGGTGTATGTAATGAAAGCTAAGTCGGAAGTATTTGAGAAGTTTAAGGTTTGGTTAGCTCTTGTTGAAAACCAAACAGGAAGGAAATTGAAGATTCTTAGATCCGACAATGGTGGCGAATATGTCTCTAAAGAGTTCCTCGACTACTGCAGACAGCGTGGTATTAGAAGACATTTTACTACACCTGGTGATCCGCAATCCAATGGGGTTGCTGAGAGAATGAATAGGACTCTACTTGAAAAGGCCCGTTGCTTGAAATTGACTGCGGGTATGTCTAAGGGTTTTTGGGCTGAAGCTATTTCAACTACAACACATATTATTAATCAAATTCCGTGCTTAGCCATTAATGGGAAGATTATAGAGGAGGTATGGAGAGGTAAAAACACTTTATTAAGTTATTTTCGTATATTTGGATGTCCAGTTTATGTTCACAATACAGGACATGACAAGTTGGAGCCTAGGGCCTCCAAATGTGTTTTTCTTGGTTATACAGATGGCATAAAAGGATATAGAATTTGGAATCCAATTACGAAGAAAGTTATACATTCCAGACATGTGACTTTTGATGAATCAGCAATGTTCAAACCTTTGGAAGGTTTATCAGAGGGTTCAGACTCAGTTGATGAGAAGCCTGAAAAAACCAAGATTCCCAGTTTTCAAACCCAAAGTAGAGCTATCACTATTGATAATAGTGACGGAGTAGTTGAAGATACATCACATGATAGTCCACATATTTCCTCTAGTGGTGATGGTGATGGTCATGAAGCTAGAGATGATTCAGCTCAAGGTGGAGCTCAAGGTGGAGTTCAAGGTGGAGCTGAAGGAGAGTCGGGCGATATAGTCATTCGGGCTAGTCAAAGACCAAAGAGAGCTCCAATTAGATATGGAGATTGGCAGTATGCAAATTTGAGCCTTGATGATCAATTTGAGTATGCTTTACATGTAATTCATGATGAACCATTAAGCCTTGAAGAAGCCATGAAGTCGAATGGCAACTCGAAGTGGAATTGCGCTATGGAAGAGGAGATACAGTCTTTGCAAAAGAACAAGACTTGGGATTTGGTACCACTACCTCAAGGAAGCCGAGCCATAGGTTGCAAGTGGGTGTTCAAGGTAAAAGATGATGGTAGATACAAGGCAAGATTAGTAGCCAAAGGGTTTTCACAAAGAAAGGGGCTTGAGTATGATGAAATATTTGCTCCAGTTGTTAGACAAACTTCAATTCGAATCCTACTTGCAATAGTTGCCGCTTACGATTTGGAGTTAGAACAACTTGATGTGAAGACCGCTTTCTTGCATGGTGACTTGGAGGAAACCATTTACGTGAAGCAGCCAGAAGGATTTATTGTAGATGGAAAGTCAGATTGGGTATGCAAGTTGAAGAAATCTCTTTATGGTCTAAAACAGTCGCCTAGACAATGGTACAAAAGGTTTGATTCTTTTATTCTTTCACATGGTTTTAATCGTAGTACTAAAGATGCATGTGTTTATTTTAAACATTTAAAGAATAATAATTGGGTGTATTTACTTTTGTATGTGGATGATATGTTGATTGCTTCCAAGGATAAAGCTGAAATTGATGCATTGAAATTGAAATTAAAAGCGGAATTCGATATGGAATACCTTGGAGAAGCAAAGAAAATTTTGGGGATGGAAATCCAAAGAGATAGAAAGCTTGGACTTTTGAGACTTACTCAAAAGGAATATATTCAAAAGATGCTTGCTCGGTTTAGCATGGATGGTGCAAAGGCTATCAGTACACCCATGCCTTTGCATATACAGCTTTCTAATCAGGGCTCTCCGATCTCAGAAAAGGACAAGGCCTATATGAAGAAGGTTCCTTATGCCAGTGCAGTAGGTAGCTTGATGTATGCTTTGGTGTGCACTAGACCTGACATTGCTCAAGCTGTTGGATTAGTTAGTAGATACACGGCAAATCCAGGAAAATCGCATTGGGAGGCAGTGAAGTACATTTTTAGATATCTTAGAGGAACATCAGATTATGGGCTTGTTTTTTGCGGTAGAAATAAGGATTTCAACTTGGTTGGATTCTGTGATTCAGGCTATGCCGGAGATAGAGATAGAAGGAAGTCAACCTCAGGCTATGTGTTCACACTTGGAGGAACAGCTATTAGTTGGAGAGCGAGGTTGCAGACTATATTTTCTTTGTCTACTACAGAGGTAGAGCTGATAGCTGCAGTTGAGGCAGCTAAGGAGGCACTTTATTTGAAGAAGTTATTGTGTGATTTGGGCTTCTGCAAGATGCTTGTTTGGCGAATTGTGACAGTCAAAGCGCAATTCATTTAGCTTAAAATCTGGCTTTCAGTTCTAGAACAAAGCATATAGAGGTAAGAGAATCTTTCCTTATCTCTATGAATGAGGAGAAGTTAGTTCGTCTTCAGAAGATTCATACAAATGAAAATGCAGCAGACATGTTTACAAAGGCATTACATGCTACTAAGTTCGAGCATTGCTCGAATTTGATTCACTTGATGAAGTGCTAGGTGCCACATGGTGGCACAATGGGGAAGAGAGTGACTTGGTTGAAGTCAAGAGAAGATGTTGTATTCTTCTTGTATGAAGAGATAGGAGTTGGTTGCACAATGTCTACCTTGTTTTTTGAATGCTTCCAACACTTTGTTGGTGGGCGGTGGCCTTGCCGGAGTTCACTGACAAAGTGTAATGAGGGGTGGCTTTAGCAGGAATTCATTGGGAAGCATTCACATTGGAGTCTCTAGGTTGCATGAGATATTGTATCAAGGTGGAGATTATTGGAATTTAATGATACAATATTTCCATACCTAATTAATTATGGAGATATGCATGGTAATTTCGTTACCTGTTTTGTGCAAGGAATGAATGGAAAGAAATGGAAGGAATATTAATGAATAGGGGATATTGGAAATGTTTGTCATTTAATTAGTTGCCATGTTTCATGAAGAAAAGAAACGGAAAGAGACTAAAATTGCAAAAGGAATTGATTGATGGAGAAAAGGAAAATTATCAATCAATCATATGACAATTAATTAATGAGATTGATTGATGGAGAAAAGGGAAATATCAATCATATGACAATTAATGAGATATTAGTTTTTCATAGATTGATTTATTTTACATAAATCAATTGTTTCTTCCCCAAGTAACCTTTTTTTCTCCATTTAAAGAGAAATATAGAGGATGCTATGAGAGGAGTGATCATTGTATTCTTCATTTCTTTTGCTCTACATTAAAAAACTCTGTAATCTCTTGAATATATTAATAAAATCTCTTCCCCATTGAAGTGGACGTACACTATCGCGCGATAGTGGAACCACTATAAATTTGCATGTTTTCTGTTGCTTTTTTTTTTGTGATCTGAGATTTATATTCATTTCAAGCTGTTTGTTCTATCACATCATTGCTGATCCTATTGAGGTTTTTCCGCTGCAAGGGACTGATCAACCCTTACACATATGACATTGTCTCTTTTTGTTTTAAAATTCCATGTTACATTTTTCCATTTTACTAGGTCCTAAATCAGTTTTCTTTCTTTTTTAAATCTTATGTCGACTCTTCTTACGATGTCATTACTTATAAAGGAAATGGTTCATATAGGTAATTTTTTGTGTTCTCATGATCACCTTCTTCGAATAGTTTTCAATCCATATAGGACTACGATAAGAAAAATTTTATGCACTCTTTATTAGCTTTCTCAGAATTAGTTTCATACGTGATTAGCTTCTTAATTTATTTACTTTTAAAACTATTGCCCTCTTTATTTTTGGTGTTCTATTAAAGGAATTAACTCATTAATATTGTCAAATTGTTTCCAGGTAATAAGCATGATATCTTTGAATGAGCTAATTTTAGGAAAAAGATAATTAAAATTGCATTAATGTTTTTAATGATGGAGGTTATCAGTAAAATTGTAATTAATTCTTCAGTATTGTTTTAAGGTCCATCACCATTAGAGTAAAAACAAAGACGTATTCACATCATGACTTGTGCCATGATGAAAAAACATTAGAAACGGTTTGGCTATTCAATTTTCTCTTTCAAAGTTAAGAGTTGACATGAAAGGAACTATGCTCAACATTCAAGTGCAACGCACGGGTTACACACTAGAGTGTGTGTGTATATGAGAAGCGTTCAGTGACACCCCAAATAGTGCAGCTTCCCTAAATGCCCTCTGATTTACACCACATAGCCCGTTTCTCTCTCCTTCCGCTCACTTATTCTAATATAAATGTTTGGTTTATATAGGGGGCAAATGGAGTGCTCACTATTTGGGGGTGCCATTGAACGCTCCTTATATATATATATATATATATATATATATATAGGAAAGTCTATTTAGACACAAAACATGGACATAATTGATGACACAACGAATCTCCAACATTGGATTCTCCCATGATTTCCACCTCTCCACATAAAGACAATAATCCAAAGGCTATGACTCTGTGTCTCTCAATTTGTGTTCAAATAGCCTTTCCCTATATATATATTTATACATATGTGTATATATATAGGGAGGAAGTGCGGGTAGCAAGCCACTGAGGTGTGGTTTTCATTTGCAGATCCTTGGTCGGCAAGGTTTCAGAATAGGTGTACATATATTATTTTTCCTTAGTGATGTAGCCGAAAACTGACTGGAATAACTTAAATGATTCGTGGTATGTCACATACTGAGATATATTTATATTATATAGGATTTTCTGAAGGTGTAGACCAGGATTTGGCTAGATTTTTGTGTATATCAAAGTAGAGGTAGGCATAAACTGCACCGTAATTCGGAAACCGCCCAGTCCGGACCGTAAAAACAGTATGGAAAACCGCACCAGATTCTCTCTCTAAAGCCAACAGGCCAAACCGAACCGACTCGCAACAATACGGTTCGGTTGCGGTTTGAACTATTACCAAAGCATACTAAACCGAACCGAGCCACATAGCTACACCTAAAATGTTATGATAAAAAATTAACAAATTCCTATCTAACTTTTTATTTTAACGATATATATTCTATTTTCAGTGTATGTTGTAGTTATATCAATTCAAGATAATACTATGTATTTTAACCTTCAGGTGACACAACGTCATACAATTGTAAATTGATTGTTGATGAAAGTTATTCTCTTGTTTCATATTTAATACGGGTTCAAACCGGACCGAACCGAAACTAGACCGTATTATATTGAAACCGAACCGAAACCGAACCGTTTGAATGGTTAGTATAATGGTTTGTATTTTTGATTAACCGTCTGATGCGGTGCGGAAGCGGTTGGAGCTTCAAACCGCACCGGACCACGCCCACTCCTACATCAAAGATTTTATTTTACGGGTTGCATGTGCTGAAACAGTGCGTAATATTGAACTAAGATTTGGTTCAGATATATATACAGCATGCTAAGATGAAAATGACAAGCCGAGATATGCACAGATATTAGCCGACATTTGTTTGAGATTTTTAAAATCTTGGCTTAAGATTTTATCTCGATTTCATATGGATTTGCATAGATTTTATTTTGGGTTGAAAAGATTATATAGGGATCTATTGTGATTTTGAAACAACGTTAAAAAAATGGTCCTCAATCTATTAAATATCATGCGGTTACAGACTCTAATGAGCACACCGCAACCGGTGTTACTATCTTTAACCGTTATTTTAAACATGCTGAAACAATTTTCAAGATTTGATTCGAACGTATTAAAAAGATATAAATTTATAATAAAACCCTTTTATTTCATTTAATAAATTGTTATAATTTATAAACAAATTCTATAGCGACCTTTTGAAAATTTGATTATGACATAAACCAAAATCAACCATATGAAAACTCGATTTTTCTCCTTCATTATAAAAATATTATCCAACAAATTCGGACGTTTCCTTTTTTGAAATGAATCCGACTTATTTTGGATTTTGTATAATCGATTAAAGTTCAAAACGCTATATTACGAACTACCGCGATGTTACGGGCTCGTTTATAATTAAATTACAAAATATACGTTTAAACGTCGTTTTAATTAAATAAATTCATTATAAATTTCAATTTATAAATTCCAATATGGAATTTAAAACCGTTTTTAAGTATTAAATAAAAATAGGCATTTTATGGTTCTATGGTGGCCTCATAAAAAGACATTCTATGGTTATTCTACAGTTTTATGGTAGCCTTGTAAATAGGCATTCTATTATAAATCTATGGGGGTCCTAATCAAAGAAGATTTGGGCTAAGTAGTATTTGTTATTTGGGGATCCATACCAGGAAGTATTCCCTTTATCATAGACGACCTTACACATGGGAGGAAGCTAGGGCACGCTTAAGTTGAGCTAGGTAGTAAGATGGTCCAAATGGAGGTGTGTGCGGGTGCATTCTGATGGTACAAGTTGTGTTGATTGAACCGATTGTGGAAGATAAAACACTTTAACGCCTATGGTAATGCTATGTCTTTTTGTTGATGGGTTGGGGATAATAAGCCCAAGACCCATAGTGGACATAACTTATCACTCTATGGTTCATTACTAGCTGATCAATAGGCAATATTAGGAAAAACTATCCTAATTATATCATGTTCTATAATTGTAAAAGTGCAAACAATCAAATTATGTCGAATGAGATGGCAATCAGTCTTACTTGTAATCTTTATACCTCATTCCTATATGTTCACTGTATGGTTGTGCACAAACACCTAACTTATCTAAGCTAGAACCATTATTATGCATGTTTCCTTTTTATTTCCCCCTAGGCTCACATAGTGGAAGTGCTTAGTACGGATTTGTTTAGCAGACTTTTATTATAGGTTTATCTTTGTATCAGATGTACCCTTATTACTATTTTACATTATTCCATGGTTTAGTTGAACTGATGATTTATTAAGGGATTTTTCTAGCCGTACTCTTATTTTATGACTGAGAATTATTGTCTTTTCATGAGACATATAGTATTAACATTTTAAGACAATTTATTTTGAAATAAATGTAATGCCAATTTTTAAATTATTTTCCGTTGTGTTTGATTATTTATGTCTTATGAATCTTGATCTCAGTGATGTATATTTATGTCTTTATACCTATGATGCTTCACATTTCTTAGCAGGACCATACTTTGGGGAATGTTAAGGGGTGTGGGGGTGTTTCATCCGTCCATGATAGCATTGACCTTGTGGGCCTCGTGGTCTGCCCTCACATATTCATGTCTCAGAATCAGGCCATCTTTAAAGTACTATTCCTTAAGATTACATAGGGGATACTGCCCAATGACATCTTAAAATGGTGTTATCCCGAACTCTAGAGACAACCTCCATCAACACCATCGATAGATCTTATCGATTGACCGTGGCTACTGTGACGTTGAATCCATCTAGAAAAGCACATAGATATTCATTAGTTCTTTGTCTCGTTGTTGATAGTGTCTCTACGTTCTTGAGTCTCATGATATGGACCCGTAACTATCCTATGAACCTTTCAATTAACCTTGCCCAGTTGTGGATTGAGTTGTTTCCTAATCGTCTAAACTATAAATCAAGTATTACAGATAGATAAAGTGGGAAGCATTTGGTCATTGCTTCCTCTAATGCCCTCAGGACCTCCATATGTCTCATGTAGCACATAAGGTGAACCATCGGGGATTTCCTCCCGTTATAATTTTATAGATTAAACAGTTGAAAGTCCGGTGGATTTATTGAATTTCTGATGTTTGGGGTGAATGGGCTCCTTTAAACATTGTCCATTTCTTTATTTGACATGCTATCACGAGTAGCCTGCCAGATGATTTCAGCAATTCTATTGTCGCCGCCTAACAACATACTCCAATCATCAATGACCAACACTGAAGCATCGAGCTTTTCCTAGCTAAAGTTCTCGTTCCTAGCTATAGCGAAATTCAGGTTGCACTAAATTGATTTCCAAGAGAAGCGACTGCCTTCGCCTATCCAGATCCACACCACAGTGATGAGCCATGTCTGCACGAGCTAGGTACTTTGCTTTTGCTTTCAAAGTTGCACCTGCTCTTGATTTGGCAATGAGAGGCATGTCATACATGTTCGGGGGTGCGCCTCCGGACCAATCCTGATCGGTATTGATTCGCATTTCTAGGTAGGTACCGATCCGAGAAGGTTTTTAGACATTTTCCCCTAAGCCAATGTTTTGTGCCGCAGTGATACTAGGTCCGGTCACAATGTTCTACCTTTTATTATGTGTCTCCCTCTTAGATGCGCTATTATTTCCTCCATCACGTTCTCTTCATGCTCGAAGCACTATTGCAATCTATGCATGATCTCTTCTGTATCCTCCCTTGTCAAGTAAATAAGGGGATTCCCAGCCAAATAAGCCTCATGCCCATCTTCTTCGGGTCCATCCTGAGAAGTATCCATCCTCTTCTTACCCATGTAGATTCTATTTCCTATGCTTTTTTGAGTCGAGGGTAAGTCGTGCCTCCCTTCCTAACGTACCAAAATATTGACTTGATTCTATCAAGTCCAACACCCAAATGAGAAGAAGCCGAAGATAATATATCACTGTGACGACCCCAAACTTCGGTGGTACGAAAGTAAGGATAATCATAGGAGCATAACATAATTACAACAATAACATATCTCAGATAATAGCATAACACATAAATCATTGCAGCGGAAATTGAAATGTCATCACAACATAACATCACAGACATCAAAGTACGCAGTACAAGATACACTTAGCAAAATAGAAGTCTAAACAAGGGAAGAAATAAAGTCTCAATCTCCACCAAAATACATCAATGCTCAATAATGTCTGAATGTCTCAAGAAGAAAATAAAAAGATAAAAAGAAAAGAGTTCTTCATCTTCTCCATAAGAAAGCTCCAGTCCAGAATGTGTCCATACCTAAAACCTATCATTTGGCTGCCCGTGTGGAAAGAGGGCACCCGAGTTTGCAAAGTGAAACAAAACTACGGGTTAGTCATGGGACTGGTATGAGAAATCTTTCTTAACTAACAATTATGGCAAATCACAGAACCACGCCACTAACGCGGAACGGGTTTACTCAATTGGATTGCCAGTGCATAAGTTTAATAAATTTTATATAAAAACAACGCAATGCTTTTTAGAAAATGAAACCATTATAAGACTCAAGTCCCATCACACAATGCAACGCAAAATGGAGGATATATTTTTATCTTATAATGATCAAAAATACTTGATACGCAGAAAATAATATTTTTAATATTATTATTAGTGTCTAATATGTTTTCAAAAATACTTCAAAGTAAATGTATCAATCCTAGACGACATAGCTACCATATACTATGTCGCCATATATAGGTTTACAATCAAAACCGAAATGTCGTATTGGAGAATGGATTTCCATCATGAGTCAAGGCTAGGGACGATCTCCTAATCGATTTGAGACACTCTAGCAATGTCTCAGGATCACACCTACGGCAACCCTTGGATCCTGAGGGCCGGTCCACAAATAACGTTAGTGGATTGGCAATTCCTGAACACACGCTTCCCAGTCCTATTGAACCTATAAAATGGTCACAATCGACCAATAAAACCGAGGCGCCTTATTGCATCAACCACATAAGTAAAAACGTCGGGCCTTGTAAAAACCCAAACACTTTTTCTAGCTAGAAAGAAACGTGTGCACTCCCTACGTTCCTTGTCCCGTTTTTGACTCTACCAGGGTGTGAGGCTCGCGAGGTAACGTTATACACAAAGCTATGCCCAAAATAAGCTGTGCTTTGATAATCATCCACAAGGCTCTGCTTTTGAACAAAAGCCTTGATCAATTGCATCTTGGCACCCCACATTGACAATTCACACCGTACGATCGATAACTACCAACATATAACCTTTGAGCTCATGCGTCTCAAAGAAGGGTGTTAAGCAAGAGAATAAATTCTCCGTCACCACAGATATATATTAATAGAAATCATTTTAATTACACAAAATGAAATTCAATGTCGGACACACATCCATTTACAAGTCCATTCTGGGTCTGAACGAAACCGGAGTCACCTTATTCCTCGTCCCGTATGTCCAATACGGAAGAGAGGTGCTCGCATACCCGGACAATCAACAAGTACGTCCGGACAACTACCACTTTAACCCTTTATTGGTAGCTAACCAATGTCGGGCATCAGTAGTTATCCTTTCGATGTGAAGATCGCCGGTCTTGAATCGTTGTCTTTAGGATCTTCAATTTAGATCGTCGTTCAATCATTTGAAATGAGATTTAACTCAGTCTTTTCAAATGATTCTCGCATATATATAGTTTAAAATCATTTCATATCATTAATAGTATTTAATAACGATTTATCGCTATTTTTTATTTATATAAAAATAGCCAAATTTATTTAACGACGCTTCGGGTCGATGGGCGGCCCTGGCGCTATTTTTATCGAAATTTGATTTACACTTATCTCGAAATCTAACCGTTGGATTTTAACAAAATTTATATCGTTGGAAAGATCTTCCCAAAGAGGTCCTAACGGTTCCAGTTTTGGGAAAATCTGACAGTTGGATCTTTAAGTATAATCGTTTAAAATTACAATTCCGGAATGCGAACAACCGCGCGCGATTCGTTTAATTTTAATTAATATTTATATATATAAACTCTTCGACGATTTCTCTAACGTATTTAACATACCGCATAAAATAATGTTCTTATTGGCAAATCATATTTATGTACCGTCAAACAAAATATATATCATTTACATGAAAATTTATTCAGTGACGGGCCTACTTTGCATATGAATCCTAACATATGCAAATGTAAATATAAATGTAATTTTGACAGTGCATATAGTTCTAATATATACAATGTAATCATAAATGTTATTTTAACAGCGCATATAAATTCTAATATATGTGATGTAATTATAAATATTATTTTAACAACGCATATAAATTCTAATATATGCGGTGTAATTAAAATGTAATTTTAACAACGCATATAAATTCTAATATATGCGATGTAATATAAATGTGATTTTAACAGTGCATATAAATTCTAATATATGCGATGTAATTATAAATATGATTTTAACAACGCATATAAATTATAATATATGCGATGTAATTATAAATGAAATTTTAGCAACGCATAAAAATTCTAATATATGCGATGCAATTATAAATGAAATTTTAGCAATTTCATTAAAAACAAAGTTTTCAATGTAAACATGTTTTATTTTGAAAGCTTGCATGTTTTGTCCTTTTACCTTACATTAAAAATGCAAATTTTAAATGAAATCACGTTTTTATTTAAACCATGAAACAACTTTCATATTTTCAACATTTCTATTATTACATTAAAAGTGATTTTTTAATGTAAAACCTATTTTCATTTTAAAACATGTTTCTTTTCGGCATTTCTATAATTACATTAAAAAGTAAAATTTTAATGTATAACATGTTTGCAATTTTAGAACATGAATCTTGTCTAGTTTTCTAACATTACATTAAAAGTGAAATTTTAATGTATAACATGCTTTGCATTTTAAAACATGTACATTTTCTTTATTTTAACATTACATTAAAAATGTGTATTTTTAATGAAGTCATGTTTTCTTTTTAAAACATGTATAATTTCTACTTTTATATTCTTGTCATTAAAATTGTAAGTTTTTAATGAAATCATGTTTTCTTTTTAAAACATGTGCATTTTCTATTTTATTTAACATTATATTAAAAATGTGAACTTTTTACATGGAATCATGTTGGATTGAAAACATGTACATTTTTCCTATTTTCAACATTTCATTAAAAATGTATATTTTTAATGTAATCATGTTTTGATTAAAAATATGAACATTTTTTCTTATTATCTACTATTACATTAAAAAGTATATTTTTAGTTTAATAATGTTTTGACCTTAAAACATAAACACCTTTCTTATTTTTAACTTTACATTAAAAATGTATATTTTTAATGAATTCATGTTTTGGTTAAAAACATGAACATTTTCTCGATTTTCCAACCATTACATTAAAATGTATATTTTATATGAAATCATGTTTTGATTAAAAAAATGAACATTTTTCTCTACTTATATTCTTAACATTAGAAATGTATATTTTAATGAAATCATGTTTTTGTTCAAACTATGAACATTTTCCTAATTTTCTTAATGACATTAAAATATGACTTTTAATGACTACATGCTTTTATTCCTAAACATTTACATTTTTCTCTACTCTTAACATTTCCTTAAAATGTATATTTTTAATGAATTCATGTTTTGGTTAAAAACATGAACATTTTCTTTGTTTTTAACATTACATTAAATGTAAACTTTTTAATGAAATGTCCTTATTTTTATCTAAAACATGAGCATTTCTATTTTTATAATGGTTCCATATAATGATAGAAATTTATATTTCATTTTTGTTGAATATTCCAATTCAACAAAACGAAAATATCTGCTATTTCCTTTTTTTTGATTGAAAATTTTAACTCAATCAAATAACAAACAAAAGTGATATCTTGTTTCGATTGAAAATTCTAATTCATATAAACAATAACAAAAGTGATATTTTTATTTTGATTGAAAATTTTAATTCAATCAAAAATAACAAAAGTGACATATTTTATTGAATTGAAAATTCTAATTCAATCCAATTATAACAAAGGTGATATTTTTATTGAATTGAAAATTCTAATTCAATCCAATAATTAAACAAAGGTGTTATTTTTATTGAATTGAAAATTCTAATTCAATCCAATAATTAAACAAAGGTGTTATTTTTATTGAATTGAAAATTCTAATTCAATCCAATAATAACAAAGGTGATATTTTTATTGAATTGAAAATTCTAATTCAACCCAATAATAACAAAGGTGATATTTTTATTGAATTGAAAATTCTAATTCAATCCAATAATAACAAAGGTGATATTTTTATTGAATTGAAAATTCTAATTCAATCCAATAAATAAACAAAAGTGTTATTTTTATTGAATTGAAAATTCTAATTCATTCCAATAAATAAACAAAGGTGTTATTTATATTGAACTGAAAATTCTAATTCAATCCAATAATAACAAAGGTGATATTTTTATTGAATTGAAAATTCTAATTCAATCCAATAATAACAAAGGTGATATTTTTATTGAATTGAAAATTCTAATTCAATCCAATAAATTAAAAAAGGTGTTATTTTTATTGAATTGAAAATTCTAATTCAATCCAATAAATAAACAAAGGTGTTATTCCATTTCTGTTGAATATATTTGATTCAACAAAATAATAACCAAAATGTTTGATTCATTTTTATGGCAATTATAATTCCAACCAAATATAATAAAAGTGATACTCTATTTTTGTTGAATATTTTGATTCAACAAGAATAACAACAAAATATTTGATTCATTTTTTTTAGCAATTTCAAGTATAACATAATATCATCCAAACGAACAGATCTACATTAACACATCACAAACAAATCAAATCACGTAGCATAACATATACAGCAAATCAATGAGAATACAATTACGATTTATTCTAATTATTTTAACATTTATAATAATAAAAATAAAATAAGATTTCTCACAGTCGTTTGAAACCGAGTGGTTCAGATCTGTAAATTTTGGCCAAAAATTCAATCAGCTCAGAATTGGATCCAGTCAGTCTAGAAACGTAGATCTCGTCTCTACGATCGCACCGCTTCGAGAATCGTGCTATTCTGTGTCAGTATGAATGAGTTATGATTTGTTTTAGGTTGATAACAATTTAAATTAATTAATTAATATAATTTAAAAATTAACCTTCTTGTTCACTACTCAGACAAGGGCCGTAACTTTTCCTCTTTGTTCGATTCTAGGTTTAAAATTTTCGATCGAATGGAGCAGTGGTTTGAAGATCAGATGGTGGCACCTCGACGGGGGAGGAATGACGCACAGGGGGGCCTACCATTAGTGAACGCGGTGGTGGCTACAGGGGCGGGTGGAGCTTCGAACACGGCGGGTTTGTGGTCGCGGATCTCGGAGTTCGTGCCACTTGAGGATGATCCAACCGTACAAAATCGAAGAGCAAGAAAATCTCTTCGATAATGTCTAAAGGGGTGAGGCCTAATTCGTGATGGATTGAGAGAATTAGAGGAGGGAAGATAGGAGCATTTCAGCCATCAACACAATGGAGGCGGCGACTAATATGAAAATAGGGTTTTGGGATAAGGACAAAAGCATTTTTATAATATTATATTGCTAATTTTTACAAAAAAAAACCATAAGTTATAACACTACAACAAAATGACCCTATTACAACGGTGGAACACCGTTGTAATAGGTTTTTACAACGGTGGGCAAACCGTCGTGTCTTAAGAAGTTGTAATAGCTTAATATCTTTTACAACTTTTCTGCACTGTTGCAAAACCGTTGTAATATGTATATTTTACAACTTTTTTCCACCGTTGTAATAAACTTTATTACAACAGTTATGCACCGTTGTGATTGATATTTGGGTTTTAAAAAAAATAAATTTTGCAAATGCAACAAAAGCTGAATAAACAGAAAACAAATTGATATAAATTCAAAGCAACAGATCCATTCATACAAAAAACATTACAACTTTCTATTCAAAATGCAAAAAATGAATCATACATCATCACGTTAATATATCAATTCTTCATTACAAATAATGATTACAAATTAGTACCATCCAAAAACTCTGCTTCAACTATCAGCCTGCTTCATCTTTGCACTTCCTCAACATCCCCACCACCACAAGACACACCACCTGCACAATCACAAAACATGCATATACATAAACATAACCTTTAGCTTGTTGTAAACATAAAATGGTGGATATGTATTTTTCTTCCAAGTTGGTTGGAACCTTGAATAATAGAATTTTGACAATAGAGAGAGGAATCTTGTTAAGTGAACCGATCAAGCTAAAAAACAAATTCAACAGTTGCATAAGCCTAGTTAAAAAAAATAAAAATAAGTCTGAGAAACAACTTGAAAAAACTTGGATTTAATTTTTTGTTAAAAAAGAAAAAACATGCCTATATGTTGTTGCACCTGTTTGATGAAGAAACCACATAGAAGTAAAACTGATTGCTAGTCTCAGAAATCCACTTGATGTCACCACCAACCAAAATACAGGCATTTTCAAAAGTGGCCTGCCAATTCATGTCATGTTTATTGCATATATAACAAAAAGAGCACAAGGGCTATAAGGGAGAATAACTCACGTTTTAGAGATGTAGCCCACTTCATTAAATATGAACATAAGAAGGGCTCCCAATTGTAATGAAAGAACATTATTCAACAAAACCATTGAAAACTCATTTAAATTTCCAGATTACGTCACTAGTTTAGTGGTATCCATAACTCGTCGTAGTGTTAGCTACAATTGTAAAAAATAAAACACATGAGCAGAAACATTCATGAATGAGACATATAAGAGGCTTTATTCAGATTTAAAGAGCATGATTTACACTTAGTTCTAAAATTGAATTTTGATGAAACGAGTTACAGAAGACTTACCGAATATAATGCTATCAAAAAACAGTTCACAACCTGCCATGCACAACCAACTGCATTAAACTGAAGATCAGTCAATCCACCTGAGACTGCAGAGATGATCTACACAAAGCAAGAAAAAATAACCGTGAGATTATGCCACTAGTATTTCCAAAACTTCAAATTTCGGAGTTGTATGACTCATTGATCTCCTCTTCTCCACTTCATTATTTGTTTATTTGTAATACCATTAAGAATAAAGCAGCCCACACTTGATTGTCGTGTTGCTTATTGAAGAGGTATGTCTCGCCGATAACGGTTATGACATTTGTGACATTTTTAAGAACCGTAACCATGGCAACATTAATGTACTTCAAGCTGCAAGAAAGAAAACATTAGGGGCAACCTTTAGTAATGATGTATGAAGAACAAAGCAAAGAGAGATAATTGGTTAAACTGAAGATTACAAAACAAAATGAGCTAAAAATGTAATCAGAAATCCAGTTCTCACTAGAGTCACTATACTGTCAGACAGTAATAACTCATCAAAATAATTGTACTGCCACCATGAGACAATTCCTGTTTCAAGTATGGGCAATGCAAAAGTTGCTAGAGGATAAACTGCAGTTTATCACCAAAAGAAACAGGCAAACAAACACTCATGGACACAAAGAGATAACAATTGTAAATGACAATAGGCTTGAGTAGGCAAACTTAGTATCAAAGATGACAATGCTCACCGATTCAGTGTAATATTATTTATGTAGAAGGCTCAAACCTGAACATGCCCGTTATAAGCATTCCAACAAAGATAGCATTAACAGGCATCCAAACTCGAATAAGTTTCCATGTAAGTGGCTCAGTCGAAATTACACACAGTGTACTTTATGTAGAGACAATAACCACAGATACAAAATTCTGCAACCAAAATACGATCGTTGTTAAATTATTTGTTACCAGCACGAGTACTATACTTCATTATACTATATTATCCTAATGAACATACAGTATCATAATGTCATATGAAAGACCAGAAATAAAATTACTGAAATTTTCTGCCTGTTCAAATTTATTCGAGTAAAAGGCCATCCTCATGTTGAAGACCAATGTTTTAAAGTGCATATATATATTAAGCACATGTAGGACATTCAGAACAATCATTTTCAATTTTTTTACTTAGACGCTCCAACTTCTTTAGTGCTCATTATGACCATTTATGCATCTGTTGTATAGCATGATGCATCATGTGACAAAAAATTTAAGCAATCTGTGCATGCCCTGCGTGCGTGTATGTTTTGTTTGGCTGTATGAATTATGACTATATAAAAAAACTTTGGTATCGACAATGTATTGAACAAAATTTTACCTGGTAAACCATCAATGATATCCCAGCATTGAAGTCATAGCCTGACAACACGTACTTATTGACCAATATCATGTTGCATGATGATATGCAATATGCAAATACCGAGAGCAAAGCTTGATTCTGTATCTTTATAGACTTGCGTTTGTGTATATCGTTGACTATTTCCAACAGAATGATCATGAACAAAACACATACTTTTGGGCAATCTCCATGATGGCCTCAATTATGATTTTCAATTCCAAATAAGCCCACATTATTTAAGCAAAAAAAAGGGCCATAGCCATCAATCTTTACCACTTCGGCTCTTCCATCTCCATCATAAATGCAACTGTAATATTATAGAGTATAAACAATATAATTGCAAGCCTCCATTTGTACCTGAAATTTCAATTAATAATTATGGTTCACAACTTATTACAAATCTATTTCATTAGTTATTTGAAGCTAATTTTATGCTTTATGGTACTAATACAGAAATAAACATTCTTCTATTTTTGCTTGCTACACAGTAACCACATAGGATTAAGCTATTTGCTACTGACTCCTTCCGTAAACTATCTCCCAGTAGCTTTATGAATGATATTATAATTTTCAATATGCTAAGTGGAAAGCAACAAGGTCCATGGCATTGATTGTGGTTTTAAAACGCTTTATAGCTGCAGCTTTAGACATCATCTCAAACCCAAAATAGCCCAGCATATCACCTGAACAACTACAACCCCTTCTCACGCATCCAATCAGTTTTCGATTCGCTCACCCCTAACTACCATACAAAATCCGCACTGGAAACCTATATTTAAATTGAAATTTCAACAAAATCATACATCTATAATTCCATACCTGTATCAGCGGCGACAAAGCAGATGGCGGAAAGCTGCAGTTCAGGGTTTGAACGAGGGTTAGGGTTAGGGTTTCAAAGAAGAGTGTGATTTGGCGGAGAGCAACTAGTTAGGGTTTGCGAGTTTAATCGATGGTAATGACGGCTTCATGGATTAACATCGTGGACGAAGACGAGCGATTTAGCTTCATGAACGATGGCGAGCGCAATGGAGGCGGGTGAGATTAACTTCGTGGATGGGAAAGTAGCTAACTCAACACTGTTTCAGGTTTAGGAAATTTTGTAAATTGAGCGGCCTACAAAGTGTTAGGTAAGGAACTGGAGAGGTCGGCATAAAAGGGATGAAAGGGCATGGGCGAAGGCAGAAGGCGGAAGGGGAAATAGAAGGCGAAGGGAACAAGATTTTATGAGGAAGGAGGAATTAGGGATTTTGATTTTGACATACAGACGAGAATTGGAGAGGTCAGCCGATAGAAGGCAGCAAAAAAACAAGACGCAAATTACATGGGAGCCAAATTTTCAGTTTTATCGCCCTTAAGTTTCATTGTTTTGCATTTAACATGACCGTCAGTTTTCCATCGGTTACAATTAAAATTTCACTAAAACTTAGAGAATTAAATATTAAAAATTATAATTTAGAATTAATAAGTAAAATTTTGTATTAAATATAAATATAATATGAATTTCTTGAGAAATGATTTTTACTAAAATATTAAATATTATTGATAAATAATAGTTATTATTAATTATTACCTATTTCTTTAAAGTTATAATTGAATTCCAACTGTTAAAAGTTAATTATTATGTAAATGTTATTGAATATATACTATTAAATATTTAATAGTTGTTTTTAAAAAGTAACTATTATTTTTTTAATCATCAATTAAGCAGTTTTTATCTAGTCTAATTGTAATTAATAGTAATTGGTATTAATTTGTAAATTTATTATTGAATATGAATTATTCTTAAATGTTAATATTACTAATTATTAAATATAAGTTGTTATTAATATTTAATAGGTCTCTAATACAAGAAATAGAAAAAAGAGTTACTAAAAATAAGTTTAAACAACTTTCTAATTTAACTATTAATTATCAGAAATTAATTTGTATATATTAGTTATTACAACAAGCAAAAAAGAAAAGTTGTGATATATATGTTTATTACAACAGTGATTTTTGCACAGTTGTAAAAAACATTTATTACAACAGTGCGTTTTGCACAGTTGTAAAAAAGCATTTATTACAACTGTGCTTTTCGCACAGTTGTAAAATTAAAGTTGTAATATGGTGTTTTTGTTGTAGTGTAAACAACTCCAATTTCAGTCCAACAGGAGTTGTTCCCACCTAATTACTCCTGTTCCGGGACTAATGGGCTAGGTCCCGTCAGCCCAAATGACTGTTTGTGGCCTGAATTTTTTAATTTAAAATTTAAATCCTTTATTAAATTAATTTGATTGTATATTTAAATTTACCGGGGCCACATACGGACTCTAAAAATTCCAAAAAAATTATTTCTGGCTTTTTTTTGATGATACGGTCCTAATGAAATTAATTTCATCGAATTTGGAGAACCTTTGAAAAATGGCCATTTTCAAGTCGATTAAATTTGACTGAAATTGACAAAACACATTTTCTTTTGCCATGCTCACATATTAATTCCAAAAATTCTTGAAAATTAAATTTAGCAATAATTTGACATTCCGGATCCGAAAAAAGTGGTTTCATCGAAAACGAAGGTCATCCGAAAAATGACCTTTTATACGGGCTATATATTATACTATAGCGACTATTCTGAATATTCAACTGGACTTAACATTTGATTCCCACTATGAAATTTCGATTTTTCGGATTCGTTGGAAAGATATTTTCAGAAAGATTTAGATATTTTTGGTTTCACTAATATTCGTCAAATTTAGAATCCTGTACATTCAGTCAAAGTTCAGGTTTGACTTTTCAAACTACCGTACTATTTATATTTCCTTTGGAAATTAAAATAATTATATCGTTCTAACTTCGATTAAAATAAACTTTAATCATTATTATTTAAAATAAATTATTTTAACTATTCAAAATTCACTGAAATAGCCAAAATAAAAAATTTAAATTGGTTCAGATTTTCTGGGTTGTTACAATCACAGTCGAATGTCACCAAAGTACGTAAATGTAAATGAACACAGAAAAATTATAGTGGTTCGACAACGTACCTACGTCCACTGCTTGTAATCTCTTGTTTATACTATTCAATTACATATACAATTATGTTTTTGACAAGAAAGTACAAGAGAAAAGAGTGTAATCCTGAAACTAGTAGATTATAGGACTATCAGAGATTAAGAGGTCCCTTGAAATGATGATGGAGAGCAGAACTTAATGATGATGAAAGTAGGGTTGCGGAAATGGTGCGCGGAGTGGAGTAGGAGTAGTGGGCCATGTCATTGGGTCCGACCAAAGATTAGTAGGAGCATAACGATCCGGATCGGATCAGCATAGGTCGTACCGATCTGGTATTAACATTCGGATCTGGACCGGATTGGTATAATAGTCTGAGTCGATACCCAAAGTGGCCGTACTCACCTTGCCAACTCCCACTCCCCAAAGTTTGGGATCCGGTCCCAACGAAGCTTTGCATCGATCCAACGTTGCCAATTCGCGACATGGCCGATCTGAGACATTGTTGTCTCTGCCTTTCTGAGGCATGTAGAGTATGTTGAACTTGATTTTGCCCATTCAAAATCTGAATGTTCGCGAACTTTGCTGTTACAATGAAGCTTTTTCAAGTTTGCATAAGTCTATACTCAAGTCCTAAGATAATTAGTATAAGGTATTTAAAGTGTGATGACACTGCAAAAAGGCGGGTCAACAATCATAAACGCAACAAGAAGAAAACACTAACATTACATGTTACAGTCTGGGTAGTTAAAGCGCTTAACTGTTCTATATCGGCAGAGGTGCAAAATGGTATAGCGGGGATAAAGCGGAGACAGAAAAAGTTCATTATATGTGAAACATAATATTTAATATTAATTAATTATCATTCTTACATTATATATATAGAAGAAATTAACATTAATTAATCTTATATAACAAAATCATAGAATATCATGGTTACACGTGCTAGGTTTAATGATTATATCAATTTATATAATATATTGAACACTTATGTATTAAAATTAGTTCTTTACATTAGCTTTATCAAATTTTTTTAAAAAGAGAATTAGTCAAATCAAGCTCCCTATATTAAAATTGCTAAAGCGGATACTAAAAAGCCTTGATTTAGCGGATGCAGCGAGAATTAGCGGGGCTAAAAGCGGATTATTGTTCATCGGCGCTGAATTGAAATAGCGTAGATGCTAAAGAGCGCTGTGAGCTATAGCGGGCATTTTGCGGGGCTTTATCAGGGCTTTAACTGCATAGGTTACAGTGTGGTAGATGATGGTCGGTTTTTCATTTTTTTTTTGTATTTATAATGGTCGAACTTGTATGGTTTTATATAACTTTTACTATTGTTAATGACTCGATGTAATTTGTATGTCTCGTGTAATGTTTTCATATTCTTGAATATCGTTTTTTTTTTGCAACTGAAAACCATTTCTAATGTTAAACCTCTAGTAATTCAGTTAAATTGACTTGAATATTTATGGAGATTATTCAAAAAGGGGAAATAGAATTTTTCCAAAAAAATGTGTATTATTTGTGAACTAGAACATGATCAATTGTGTAAAAGTTTTAAAAGGACCACTAACTCAGGCATTAACTGATAAAACACTCTACACTGAGAGTTTACCAGTCTTGGTTTCTAACCGTAACAAATTTAGAATCAGCGATGTAGCCATAATGTGGTAAACGTTAAATTACTCTAATTCAAAGTTATGAAAGCCGAGTTTGGAAACATCAAAATAAAGGACGTATCAGTCTTATCTAAAAATAATATAGCTGGAGTTGCTAAAGGGCAATGACGCATGCACTTAGTACAAGCCTAATGGGGTCTTCCGCCTCCATTGATAATTTGTAATTGTATTTTAAATAAATAACCTTATCTTCAATTCCCCTCTTTGCATTTTATAATTGTATTTTATTGCTGCTGTGCATTTTTCTATTGTCAGAGTTGATTTGTCGCTTGGTTTTGCATGGAGTTATCCTGGTTTGATGCTTTGGTGTGGGCCTTGCAGTTTTTTTTTGATGCAAAAAGGTAGTGAATCGCTAGATTCACGCCTTCATTCAATAAACATAAACCAAGTACAACGTGATGTTCAGTACAACATACAAAAGATGTGCTACTAATATATACAAGAATATGTACAACCCAAAAAGAAACACATGCACGTAGGCATGGTAAAACAGTCCCCATAATATACATAAAACATCAACATAGACATAGTCGCTAAGAAACCCAACTAGCTGAAGCAGAAGCTGCATCAAGCTCGCCTGCCACGAGCTCTATCCATTACTCTAGCGCCAATGGTGTCCACGAACATGACCTCTTCGTTGCCTGACCATCGAGAAACAAATTTGAGAATACAATAAATAACTGAGTTGGGCTGTTTCATTTTACATTTAAACTTTCGTGAGTTTCTTTCATGCCAAAAAATCCACATATAAGCAAAGTTTAAGGCAGCAAATAGTTGTCACATAGGTGTATCACGTAGTGAAATAAAAGAGTTGTGCCAAAAAAGAAATTGGTCGGAAATGAAGCTAGACTAATCTAAGCAAATATTAAGGCTAACTAAACACTTCGTCCATACATAGAACGTGAAATCACAATCAACGAATAAGTGCAGGTAATTTTCGTCGTTTTCAGCGCAAAAAACACAGCCCCCAGCGACGTGAATTCCTTTTTGACGTAATCTGTTCACCGTATTAAGCTTCTTATGCATGATCGTCCATATATGAATCTTAACCTTAGTAGGTACTGCCTTAAAACTCCACATACGTACAAAGCCTTCGTATTTCCTTCCTGCAAAGTTCATCATCTTATAAAGTTCTCTAACCCGAAAAGAATTGTTATTCCCCCCAATCTTCCAGACAAATTCATCATCGTCTTCATCAAAAAGCTGTACATCCTCTAACAAATGAATCAGATCACACAGCTGAGACAAAGCATTGCCAGCTAAGAGACGACAAAAGGTCAGTTTCCATTTGAAATTGGCAGTAATCGCATTGTACATCTCACTGACTGTATAGTTTTTATTGCAAGCAATCTCAAAAAGGTCAGCAAATTCAACACGCAAAGGGATTGGGAGCAGCCAGCAGTCAAAATAGAAAGAAGCATTGCATCCAATTTTTACTACAACATCAGCACCAATCTTCATCCAGTGAATATTAGTCATAACACCACGCCAAAAAACTGAACAATGAGAAACATCTGCGTTCCAATCAAATCCACTCCTTCCAAAGAACCCTCTTATCACTTAGCATAGTCCACAGCCATTTGCAAATCAAGGCTGAGTTCATGTTTCTCAAATTTAAAACTCCCAAGCCTCCCTGTTCTTTGGATTTGCTTACCTAATCCCATGACACAAGGCAGCTAACTTTACGTGTATCCTTTGTGCCACTCCAGAAAAAATTCCGTCGAAAAGCATCAATCTTCTGAATCACCCATCCAGGACACGAATAGAAAGATCCAATACAAAGGGATAACAGATAAAACAGAATTCACCAACACCAGTCTTCCAGCCTTTGATAAGCAATTCCCCTTCCATCTCGCCAGACGCCTATCAACTTTGTCAATAACTAACTGCCAATCTCTCTTCATCAATCTTTTTGGACGGATGCAAGCCCCAAGATAATTAAGAGGAAATGAGTCTGCCTTACAATCAAGCATTTCAGCACATTTCCTGTTCACATCAACACTACAACCCACATTGTAAACACTACTCTTATGGAAATTAATTTTTAAGCCAGATAAACTTTCAAAAGCATAAAGCAAAATTTTTAAAAAGGCAATGTACTGGCAATCTGGGTTGCTAAAGATAATAGTATCGTCAACATATTGCAATGAATTAATACCCCCAATGGTTTGTTCCCTACTGAAGCTTTGGATGATATCATTAGCGCTTGCCACCTGAAGGATCCGACAAAAGACATCGGCCGCTAAATCGAAAAGATGTGGGGAAAAGGGGTCTCCCTGACGCAGCCCACGCTTGGAAACAATAGTCTTGCCTGCCACGCCATTTATGCAAATGTTTGATCTGCTTGATGTTAAAATGCAATGAATCCAGTTTAGCCATTTATCAGGAAAACCTCTAGCGTAAAGCAAGTCCATGATGAATCTCCAATCAACAGTATCAAAGGCCTTCGCGAAATCCAATTTCAATATTGCGCAGGGCACATTATGTCTATCACTATGAGAAATAATTTCCTGAACAAGTGCTGCTTCATCGAGAGTAAACCTTCCTTTAATAAATGCCATCTGCGAAACATCGATAAGTTCATCCATTTTCACTTTCAACCTATTTGCCAGAACTTTAGTGATCAGCTTGAAGCTACTATTCAGGAGGCTGATAGGTCGAAAGTCCGCAGCAGAGACATTTCCTTCTTTCTTAGGTATTAAGACTACGTTAGCATACCCCAACACATCTAATCTCAAAGAACCAGCATGAAATTCTTTGAAAATGTTGACGACATCTAGTTTAATCCAGTCCCAATATTTCTTGTAAAAAAAATTTGGAAAACCATCAGGGCCAGGGGCTTTATCACTAAACATCTCATTTAAAGCCGCAACAATTTCTTCCTCCGAGAACTTAGAATCAATGCCACTTAGATCAACAGTTGAAGGGTACAACATACTCCAATCTACGTTCACCCGGTTCTCATTTCTTTCTCCAAAAATGCCCTTATAAAATTCAGTAAAAACTTCTCCTATCTTTTGTTGATCACAGATTTCTTCCCCGTCCTTCCAAATACTACAAATCGTATTCGTTCTCGGTCTACCGTTCACAACTTTTTGAAAATAAATCGTGTTACTGTCACCAAGCTTCAACCACTGAGTTCTCGATCTCTGCTTCCAAAAAATCTCCTACTGGTCAATCACCGTAAGAAGCTCCTTTTCTTTACTCTTTAACAGGGCTTGCTCTGCTTCATCTAAATTACGTGATTCCTCAAGCACATTCAACTCCATAATCTCAGACTCAAGTCTCTGATTCTTCAACCTGATGTTGCCAAAAACTTCTCTATTCCATTGGATAAAAATTTTCGCAAACGTCTCATTTTTCTACAAAAATTGCTTGCTGCATCACCAAAACTGCGGAATTCTATCCATTTCTATTGAAGCATCTCGTCAAAATTTGGCTCAATGCACCACATATTTCAAACTTGAAAATAGTTTTCTTTCTAAAATCAGCGTTAGTGTCAAGGACTACTGCGCAGTGATCCGAAATAAGGGACGATAGACCTTTTTGAAGAGTCAGGGGGTGTAGGTCTTCAAAAGCGGAATTAATAAAGAAACGGTCAAGGCGAGCTAAATTAGGAGGGGTTCTATCGTCAGTCCACGTAAATTTTCTATTAGTCATGGGTAAGTCAATTAAACCACAATCTCCAACAAAGTCATTGTAAATCATTCATATCACCCAAACCAGAGGTTTTCTCAACATTACGTTCAAAAATAAAACTAGTTACATTAAAATCACTACCAATAACCCAAGGACCATACATGAGATTATGAAACTCCAAACCTCTGCCGACAAAGTCATTCTTTCTCATCTTGTGTTAGGCCCATAAACATTAGAAAAGAAATATAGAACATTGGTAGACTTGCATTCAAGAGCCATATGAAGACAGTAAGTTTGTTTAATTTCTTGCTTAACAGTCCATGAATTGCTACTCCAACCAGTAAAAATGCCCCTAGATGATCCCACAGCAGGAATAAAAGCCCATTCATCAATAGCACCCACCCTAAACATTTAAAAATAAATGGTTCAGGGTTTTTGATTTTAGTCTCTTGCAGCATGATGATATCAGGTTTTACAGATTTGAGATAATTCTTAACCCTAAGACACTTATCAAAAGTTACTAGGCCTTTAACGTTCCATGTGACAATTATCATGGTGAAACATTAGCCCTCTCATTTTCTTTGTTTTTAATATCACATATCACATCATCATTCAACACAAAACCAGAATTACTTGCAATAGCATCAAGTTGATCACTATTCAAAGTATTAAGAATAGCAGGAACAAAAATGCTACCTTCCATTGGGTGGCCCATTCCCCTTGCATTGCGTCGCAGCATGACAACTCCTTGTTCCATGGCACGCTTGCCCTTGTCCCTTGTTGCAGATAATTCTCCAGAGTTGGTTGGAGCATTAGCCAAACCTCCAGCCAAAGTCAAGTCTTGTGATTCGTTGTCCATAACATGCTCCTCAACTGAATCCCTGTCATCATGCACATTGTCACCAACCTCAAAATCATGCAAGCCAACACCGTCATTCTCATTGACAGGAATGATGTCTCCAGAATTTGCACCCACACCCACTATGTTCCCATCAGTATCAACCTCCACCTCTACACCATCGTCAAAACATACCACATAATTATCAATATTTCCCCTCGCTTCAACAGTACCTCCTTCACCACTAGCCGATGAATCAACCACTGGGACACTAACATCTCCAACATGCATTTTAGTGCCTCCATCTTTGCTGCTCATAACTTTAAGCTTCCAATCGCTACCAGTTACAAACACCTTTTGCTTGAAAAGAGGAACATTGATTTTGGGTGGTGAATCCTCCTCGCATCGTTGAATATATACCACATGAGAAAAACCCTCAATTGGAATTTCCACCGACTCCGGTAGCTTACAGCAGACCACCGGAGCATTTTTCATGAGGATCCAAAAAGTTTCCTTCTCCCTCGAGACACTGCCAAACCTCGGGCTCCACCTCTTCAACTTAATTTTCCCTATGGTCAAATTGAAAGTATATTGGAAGTTTACTGTCAACAAATGCGTTGGGAACCGAACAACAAATACATCTCCCATTCGCTTAACTTTCTAGTCCCAAGATGGGGCACGACTGCCATACCTAGCCTTTAATAACTCCTCGATCTGACGTATAGAAAAGGATCCGCTCACAATCGAGATGATAACCATCGATCTATCCCATTTGAACGATTCACGATATCGATTTGCAGTAATTTGTTTGCCGGAGCTATTTTCTTCCATTTTTGGGGATGGAGAACGATGAGATTTGCAATTGAAACCCTTATGCCCAGTTTTACGGTATTTAAAACAAATAACTGGATTTCGACATAATCATGCCTAGTGATATGTCCATCCACATCTAAAGCAGCCATTTTTTGATTTGATATTAATGAGATTTTCATTATAGCTGTTATGGATACGAGGAGGCAGTTTTGACAGTGGCTTTTTATAATTCAAAATATTCGGATCTGGATTTCGCTTTACAGCTGGCCTAAGTAAAATATCCTTAAAAGAAGGATTAGCAAAAACATTCTTAGTATTTTCATCATGGTCAATGTGTAAAGAAGAGATATGTGAGGAGAAAGACGATTTCAAAGAAGAAAAGGCGTGTTTTGAATTTTCAAAAAAGGATCGCTAAGAGGTCACCATTACATGACATAAATATTATTATTCTTTGCTATGTGGGCCTTGCAGGTTGGCTTTGGCATTTCTTTTGGAATTTGGCTTTTGTGTTTTGCCTTATCTGTAATTTCTATATTTAATGATGTGGGCTTGGCCTTGTCTTTTTTTTTTTTTTGGTTTAAGTTGGTTTGCGGGTTCAGCTTGTATAGGATTTGTTTTGTAGTTTCTTGTATTTTGTACTAACTCAAACTTCATGTAATTAGGTACCAGCTTGATTCAATAAAAAATCAGTGAATATGCTAGTGTTATGCTTATTTTTGTTCAAACTAATAATACGCAACCGTAAAAATTATCTTAGTTTTTTGCTCAGTTTTTTTACATTTAAAATCTAGACGATACATGTTAATTTACAAAAAAGTTGCTTAAAAATATGTTATCTGGTGTGTTTTATCTAACATTGTCATCTGAATTAAGTTGGTATTAATACTAATAATGGATGTTGCAACTATTTAAATTTATTTCTTAATTATTTAAAACTTCAATAATTTTTCATTGTACGATGTGATAATGAATGCTTGTTTGACTAAATCTGTAACACCCCGAATTTTCTGAGAATATTAAAATTAACAAACTCAAGAACACTTAATTTTTAGAAGAAGAATTAAGTGAAATGGGTTACGCTATTACGTTCGTCTCAATTTTTTTGTCAAGATAGACATTTGGTTTGCATAAAACGGATACCTTATGAAGAAGTTATTAAGCCTTGAAGTTTGTATGCATACGAGAAAAATATATATACATATATATAAAAATTAAATAAATAAATATGTAAAAAAGTTCAAAACAGCGAATCGGGAAGGGGAATAACCGAACCGGCCCATTTTTGAGGTCGACCCGAGCCTCGCTGGGTCGACTAGGGGTTGATTCAGGGTGTTTGGCTGTCAACCCGTAGGCCGATTCGCTCTAAGGAAGATGTGGCATCTGGTTGGCTCTGATGGACTCCTTGCTGAGTCATTAGGGCTGATGTGGCTATTCTATCTTGTTTGAATGGCTTTGATTTGCTCTAGTTTAATCTGACAGTTCCTATTAAATCAAACTTCTATATAAGCAACCTAAATCTAAACCCTAAGCCACATAAAAATATTCCTAGAGCCGTCATGTCGTCAATGGTGAACCTAGAATTGTCGCCATCTCTTTCAACTCAAAGGCAAGATAGAAGCTACATCAAAATCAAATCAAAACTAATCTAATTCAACTAAGAGAATTCAACGATCTACATCAAAGGCGAGCAATTCATTTTCAGAATACAGATCCCAGAACTCAAGAATTCCTTTTTGTTTGTAAGTTTAGTTATCTTTCAGATGTGAATAAATTAAAGACATGATTTGTAATGAATTGCAAAATAGAATTGTATCAAGTTGTATGTGATGCTAATTCATGTTTATTCATGTCTATTCTATCATATATGCCAACGAACTATTGTGGTCAATCGAACCTATCATGTTATGTGGAAACTGGTGAGTAAACCTATGATGTTATATAGGAATTTGGGAATGAAATTATCATATGTAAGTTTGGTGATATTATGATACATACAAGTTTTAGGCTAAGTCAGGTCGTTTATGCCTAATTGTTTAGAGCCATTATGCATACATGTTTAGATCTACGACCTTATATGTTTAGATCTACAACTTTATATGTTAGATCCATATGCCTTTATGATAGATCTAATTTGCAAGTTCACCACTACATGCCAAGTTTAACTTGTATAGTTTTATGTAAATTCATATGCTTGTGGTTCATGTTGCATAGATCAAATTTGCAAGTTCATAGTTAAAAGTATATTGTTCTATGCCAAATCCATGTGACATATGTGTAGTTAGATCCATAATTTTGTATGATGTTGGAATATTGCAACATTCCTCTTTTCCCCTTTTTGTTTTATAAGTTAGACTAAAATATCGAGCCTAACATTCTATGTAATTTTGCGAACGTACAATAGGGATAACGTTGGGGAAAACATGAAATTACATGTAATTGGCATGTTTGACTCAAGCATGGTAAGTGGCATGAAAATGGTATAATCTATATACCTAAAATTTTGAACGTGATTTAGAAGGAAAGTGGGCCATGATAATAATTGATTTATAATTTACATATAAATATGTAGGATAAACAGGAAAAATTACATGGCATAGACTGGTTCATGAAATGGTATATTGAGTATACCATTAATTGTGAGCATAATTAAAGGATAACTATGGCATAATTAAATTTGGAATAATTTACATATGGAATTTGTAATAAATAAGAAATATGTAAATTTAGAAAAGACGAATATGTCTAACCCGAGGTTAGACTGAGTTGTGGTGTAAAACTTCCCGGAACCGACCGGCACATCTAGTGACCACAACAATACCTGTGTAATGTGGGTGGTTAGTGCATTGAGCTCAAAAAGGACCCGAGGTTAGACTGAGTTGTGGTGTAAAACTCCCCGGAACCGACCGACACATCCAGTGACCACAACAATACCTGTCTAATGTGAGTGGTTGGTGCTTTAATAAAGCTAAGTCAAGATTGTTAGGGTTAAGTCAATTAAGGAAACACTTAACCAATTCAACATGTTAACTAAACTGATGGGTGAGGTTAAGTAAATTTAGAATACTTAACCGTTATAACATGCTAATTAGACAAGTGGGTGAGGTTAAGTAAATTTAGATCACTCAACCGTTATAACATATTAATTAGACAAGTGGGTGAGATTAAGTAAATTTGGAACACTTAACCGTTATAACATGTTAATTAGACAAGTGGGTGAGGTTAAGTAAATTTAGAACACTTAACCGTTATAACATGTTAATTAGACAAGTGTGTGAGCTTAAGTAAATTTAGAACACTTAACCGTTATAAAATGTTAATTAGACAAGTGGGTGAGGTTAAGTAAATTTAGAAACACTTAACCAATATAACTTGATTTACGGAAAGGTTAAGTTAAAATAAGAGGGCAACACTTTACCAATATAACTTGATTTGTAGTAGGGTTAAGTTAACACAAGAAGGCAACACTTAACCAAAGTAACATGACACGTAGGTGGGTTAAGTTAACTTGAATTGATTGATGACACTTAACCAATACAACAAGATGAATACATGCGGTTAAGTTAACAAGAAACACTTAACCAATATATCTTGATGAATGAACGGGGTTAAGTTAATAGGAAACACTTAACCGATCCAACATGATAAGTAAGGAGGGTCAAGGCTTAACCAACATGACATGATGAATGAGTGGGTTAAGTTAACTTGAGCGGACAACACTTAACTAATATGGCGTAATGTGCGGGAGGGTTAAGTACATATCGGGTTAGTGGGTAATATTAGTAAATACAGGCCCACAAAACTTAATCATTAAATAAACATGCTTGAATCAATGGAAGTGTTAAGTACATATCGGGTTGGTGGATAATATTAGTAAATATAGGCCCATAAAACTTTACTATTAAATAAACATGCTTGAATCGATGGGAGGGTTAAGTACATCTCATGTAGGTGGGTAATATTAGTACATATAGGCCCATAAAACTTAACCGTTTATTAAAAATGCTTGAATCGATGGGAGGGTTAAGTACATATTGGGTTGGTGGGTAATACTAGTAAATATAGGCCCACAAACTTAACCAATAGGAAACCCTAGTAACGGGGACCCATTTCAGTAGTAACCCACATGGATGTATCACGGTACCTTGAACTAGGCAGGATAGGGCACGATTACTGGGCTGATTATAAGCGGTCAAAGCAACAGCAGGGGGTACATCAGTGTAGGTTCCGACGGTTTACGGGTGTGCACGTACTTCAGAGTGGAAAAAAGCAAGCATTGGGTAACAGTAGTTATACACTGTGCATCTTGAATCGTGTCGGGTCGCTATCATAAGGATTGATACACCTTATGGTGGGACCAGCACAGGGTATCTACATGCAAGAGAGGGCTGATTGACACAGACACATGGAACATGTATACAAGTAGGGAGTCGATCGATGGGGTAGTAAGGGTACATCTAACATGTTCATGGCAATTAGGCTGATTGAGGTGGAATCCTCACGATAGATGTACACCTGAAGGCTACCACAATTACGGGGGTTGGGATCACGATTATCATTTTACACAGATTACTAGTTGGGACAATAGTTAGTTGGTGTAGAGATAAATATAGAAATCAGATTAACAGAATAGTAGCGAAGCAGAGAAAAAGTAGAAGCGCATTTAGTTCACCTTGCACTTATCTTGTCTTTAGTTACCTTGTTTTTATGGTATTGTCCTATTTTCGGTTTATTCATGTCATGATCTTTTATCTTGTTTGCATGCTGAAAGATCACTGGACTTACCAGATTTATGTCTGACCTAATTTGTTTTTCGCCTCTTTACTTCCGCCCCCCCCCCCCCCAATTAGTCAGGCAGGGAATAGCTCAGCCTAACTTGGACCTCTTCTCTTTCCAAGCTTGAAGATTAGTTGGTGTATCGCTTTGGACTCTCTCTCTTCCACTGCTATGGTTGGTTCATGCTTTATCGGGGAATATCATTGTTTTTATGCTTCTTTTATTCTTGGAAGTTTTTAAATCAAGACAGAAGTTCTATGTATTACATTTAAGTATGATTGAAGAAATTTTTGTAAAAGCTTGACTGAACCACATTGTTAATAAAATGACTTTATTTTCTGCTGCTTTATTTGTTTGTCTCGTAATTTGTCTACATCCTTTACCTATAATGATCCCCCGAAGTTAAGGCATTCCCTCTGTGAGTGACCTTAACGGAGGTGGGGCATTTCACATGGTATCAGAGCTGAAGGTTACCGGATCAGATAAAAGATTTAAAAAATTATTTTCAAAACGGTTTTAAAAGAAGCATTTTCAAAAGAAAAGTTTTGTTTTAAAGGCGTATTCCCCAAAGCCATATGCACTATCTTTTGATCCTCTTTTTGAATCCTTGTTTCCTTCTTTCCTGAGTCTCCGAGGCTCCTGGATTTCTGGGAGGTAACCTCATCGCGACATGGTTCCATAGGCTCGACGAGACTACGACACTTGTCAAAGGACAAACAAGTTCCCAACTTCCATCTATAGCCATAGTAGTTTCACCTGCGGCTAATTTCCTTTCGAGCTTTGTAGGATTCTCTGTGCGATGAAGGCAGCTTTGAGAGACCTACCAACAAGTTACATAAGGATGGCAAAGATGAGAATGAGGGAGTTTGGCTAAGGAGCACAACACAAGGATGAAGAACTCATGGATATGGACTTGGTTCACAAAGGAGGGGAGGAAAGAATAGTAAAACCTAAAACAATAAGAAGTATCTTTATTTTGGTACGGGTCGTATAATTAAGGGCAAGGGCAAGGGAAAAAACAAAAGACTAGATTTTTCGGAAGGCAAGTGCATGCTCTCACCACCAGCATACCTGAGAGAGAGGTAGTAAGATTTCTGTTGAAAAGTTTATTTTTTCTTCTTGATCATCCTACTAGTACTCTTTTTGATTTTTGCGCTTCGCATTCGTTTATATCTGCTTCCATAGTTGAGTCTCTGCACCTTAGAGCTTGTATAGTAGAGGATCCCATTATTGTCTCAAGTCCAATTTGTGGTTCGGCTCATTTATCTTTAGTTTGTAAGGATTTGAGATACTTATTTTTTCAGTTTCATGGGCTATGGGTTGATTCTAGGCATGGATTAGTTAGCTAGTAATTGTGAAAGGAGGGTAGTTAGACTTTCTACTTGCCTCGGGAATACCCTCGAAATTTCGTGCGATCCTAAGGGATCAGTTTGTCTCAGCTACCTAGAATCACTTTATGTATTTATCAACGACTTTCGATCCGTTGGAGTAGTCCATGAGTACGCAGATGTTTTTGATTAAGGTTAGGGGTTTGTCCCCTAAAACGTGAGGTAGACATCCACATATATCCACTTGATAATACAAAGCCAGTTATGCGATCAACGATAGTTTTGGAGCAAGATTGGTGAGGATAGCCAGAGTCGGTTAAGTGCTTAATTGTTTGGTTGTTTTGCTAGTATCACCTCACATAGATCGTCCAAATTCGGAGGAGATATTCCTTGGGTGCTTGTCTGATATTGGTTTAGGCCTTTGGGGCTTGTACTTGAGGGATGTTGAGTTCGAATATGATGGTTTGCATGAGAGATAAATAGTTGTGGCATGCGCCCTAAGTAGAAGAAAAAAAACTAACCTTAAGAGAGGTAAAAAGTACATAGCAACCTTTAGCTTTAGACCCTCAGATTTGTGACATGATGGATAAGCCAAGTAGAGGAGAGACCTCTAATCATCTTAGTATATACACTTGGTATCATGGTTAACTTCTGTTTGTCTTGGGAAGATAGTTCGACAACATTGGATGCCCTCTAGCATAGTAATGATCGAGGTCTTTTCCTTACTAGTGGGTTTGGGAAATGGAGGTCAAGAAGCTTTACAATCGTGAAGTTAAATTAGTTAAGGTACAGTTGTGTGAAGCTCAAAGAAGATGCAACTTAGAAGACTGAAGACTAGATACGCGCATCATACCCTTTTTGAGGGTATATCCTTGATTCCTCCTTTTTCTGTAATATTTATTTGCATGCTAGTCTTTATCCTTTAAGTATATCCTCTCGGTCCTATCCTCGATCCTTATGTAGAAGACAATGGATGAAAACATGTGTTTGAGACATATTATGATTGATGGTTGCAAGTGGTTGATCGTGGATGTATATACACACATTAGGCACTAGATCAGCTCAGTCACTTTCATATTGCTTATGCATATGAATGAATTTGTATATGGATTGAAACTTGATGTGTTATCATATGGATGTTGCATATGGATGAGTGAATATGCACACATATAGTATTTACATGATTAGAGATATTTGCATACATATTGGACGCATGACACTCTCATGATTCGCACTAAGGAGGTCAATTGGATCAGTAGACCTCCTGATTTTGCACTAGATAAAAGACATATACACACACTCTGCATATGTTCATATGGCATTAGAAGTCTTTTAACGACAATGGATGCTTGTGGATGATGGATGAGTAGATGGATGATTGGATATTAGGATGCATTCTTCTTAACTTGAAGATTTCGGGGACGAAATCCTTTAAGGAGGGGAGAATATAACACCCCGAATTTTCTGAAAATAAAAAAATTAACAAATTCAAGAACACTTAATTTTTAGAGGAAGAATTAAGTGAAACGGGTTGCACTATTACGTTCATCTCAAAATTTTGGTCAAGATAGATATTTGGTTTGCATAAAACGGATACCTTATGAAGAAGTTATTAAGCCTTGAAGTTTGTATGCACATGAGAAATATATATATATATATATATATGTATATAAAAATTAAATAAATAAATATGCAAAAAAGTTCAAAACAGCGAATCGGGAGGGGGAATAACCGAACAGGCCCATTTTTGAGGTCGACCCGAGCCTCGCGGGGTCGACTAGGGGTTGATTCAGGGTGTTTGGCTGTCAACCCATGGGCCGATTCGCTCTAAGGCAGATGTGGCATCTGATTGGTTCTGATGGACTCCTTGCTGAGTCATTAGGGCTGATGTAGCTATTTTATCTTGTCTGAATGGCTTTGATTTGCTCTAGGTTAGTCTAACGGTTCCTATTAAATCAAACTTTTATATAAGCAACCTAAATCTAAACCCTAAGCCACATAAAAATATTCCTAGTGTCGTCATGCCGTCAATGGTGAACCTAGAATTGCCGTCATCTCTTTCAACTCAAAGGCAAGATAGAGGCTACATCATAATCAAAACTAATCTAATTCAACGATCTACATCAAAGGCGAGCAATTCAATTTCAGAATACAGATCCCAGAACTCAAGAATTCCTTTTTGTTTGTAAGTGTAGTTATCTTTCAGATGTGAATAAATTGATGACATGATTTGTAATGAATTGTAAAATAGAATTGTATCAAGTTGCATGTGATGCTAATTCATGTTTATTCATGTCTATTCTATCATATATGCCTACGAACTATTATGGTCTATCGAACGTATCATGTTATGTGGAAATTGGTGAGTAAACCTATGATGTTGTATTATCATATGTAAGTGGTGATATTATGATACATGCAAGTTTTAGGCTAAGTCGTGTCGTTTATGCCTAATTGTTTAGAGCCATTATGCATACATGTTTAGATCTGCGACCTTATATGTTTAGAACTTTATATGTTAGATCCATATGCCTTTATGATAGATCTAATTTGCAAGTTCACCACTACATGCCAAGTTTAACTTGTATAGTTTTATGTAAATTCATATAATTGTGGTTCATGTTGCATAGATCAAATTTGCAAGTTCATAGTTAAAAGTACATTGTCTTATGCCAAATCCATGTGACACATGTGTAGTTAAATCCATTCTTTTGTATGATGTTGGAATGTTGCAACATTCCTTTTTCCCCCTTTTTGTTTTATAAGTTAGACTAAAATATCGAGCCTAACATTCTATGTAATTTTGCGAACGTACAAAGGGGGTAACGTTGGGGAAAACATGAAATTACATGTAATTGGCATGTTTGACTCAAGCATGATAAGTGGCATGAAAATGGTATAATCTATATACCTAAAATTTTGAACGTGATTTAGAAGGAAAGTAGACCATGATAATAACTGATTTATAATTTACATATAAACATGTAGGATAAACATGAAAAATTACATGGCATAGACTGGTTCATGAAATGGTATATTTAGCATACCATTAATTGTGAGCATAATTAAAGGATAACTATGGCATAATTAAATTGGGAATAATTTACATATGGAATTTGTCATAAATAAGAAATATGTAAATTTAGAAAAGACGAATATGCCTAACCCGAGGTTAGACTGAGTTGTGGTGTAAAACTGCCCGGAACTGACCGACACATCCAGTGACCACAACAATACCTGTCTAATGTGGGTGGTTAGTGCATTGAGCCCAAAAAGGACCCGAGGTTAGACTGAGTTGTGGTGTAAAACTGTCCGGAACCGACCGACACATCCAGTGACCACAACAATACCTGTCTAATGTGAGTGGTTGGTGCTTTAATAAAGTTAAGTCAAGATTGGTAGGGTTAAGTCAATTAAGGAAACACTTAACCAATTCAACATTTAACTAAACTGATGGGTGAGGTTAAGTAAATTTAGAACACTTAACCGTTATAACATGTTAATTAGACAAGTGGGTGAGGTTAAGTAAATTTAGAACACTTAACCGTTATAACATGTTAATTAGACGAGTGGGCGAGGTTAAGTAAATTTAGAACACTTAACCGTTATAACATGTTAATTAGACAAGTGGGTGAGGTTAAGTAAATTTAGAACACTTAACCGTTATAATATGTTAATTAGACAAGTGGGTGAGGTTAAGTAAATTTAGAACACTTAACCGTTATAACATGTTAATTAGACAAGTGGGTAAGGTTAAGTAAATTTAGAAACACTTAACCAATATAACTTGATTTATGGAAAGGTTAAGTTCAAATAAGAGGGCAACACTTAACCAATATAACTTGATTTGTAGTAGGGTTAAGTTAACACAAGAAGGCAACACTTAACCAAAGTAACATGACACGTAGGTGGGATAAGTTAACTTGAATTGATTGATGACACTTAACCAATAAAACAAAATGAATACGTGGGGTTAAGTTAACAAGAAACACTTGACCAATATATCTTGATGAACGAACGAGGTTAAGTTAATAGGAAACACTTAACCGATCCAACATGATAAGCAAGGAGGGTCAAGTTAATAAGAAATGCTTAACCAACATGACATGATGAACGAGTGGTTTAAGTTAACATGAGCGGACAACACTTAACTAATATGGTGTAATGTGCGGGAGGGTTAAGTACATATCGGGTTAGTGGGTAATATTAGTAAATATAGGCCCATAAAATTTAACCATTAAATAAACATGCTTGAATCAGTGGAAGGGTTAAGTACATATCGGGTTGGCGGGTAATATTAGTAAATATAGACCCACAAAACTTAACTATTAAATAAACATGCTTGAATCGATTGGAGGGTTAAGTACATCTCGTGTAGGTGGGTAATATTTGTACATATAGATCCACAAAACTTAACCATTTATTAGAAATGCTTGAATCGATGGGAGGGTTAAGTACCTATCGGGTTGTTGGTTAATATTAGTAAATATAGGCCCACAAACTTAACCAATAGGAAACCCTAGTAACGGGAACCTATTTCAGCAGTAACCCACATGGATGTATCACGGTACCCTGAACTAGGCAGGGTGGGGCACGATTATTGGGTTGATTATAAGCGGTCAAAGCAGTGGCATGGGGTACGTCAGTGTAGGTTCCGACGGTTTACGGGCGTGCACGTACTTCAGAGCGGAAAATATCAGGCACTAGGTAACAGTAGTTATACACTGTGCATCTTGAATCGTGTCGGGTCGCTATCATAAGGATTGATACACCTTATGGCGGGACCAGCACAGGGTATCTACACGCAAGAGAGGGCCTATTGACACAGATACATGGAACATGAATACAAGTAGGGAGTCAATCGATAGGGTAGTAAGGGTACATCTAACATGTTCAAGGCAATTAGGCTGATTGAGGTGGATTCCTCACGATAGATGTACACCTGAAGGCTACCACAATTACGGGGGTTGGGATCACGATTATCATTTTATACAGATTACTAGTTGGGACACTAGTTAGGTGGTGCAGAGATAAATATAGAAATCAGATTAACAGAGTAGTAGCTTAGTAAAGAAAAAGTAGAAGCGCATTCAGTTCACCTTGCACTTATCTTGTCTTTATTTACCGTGTTATTATGGTATTGTCCTATTTTCGGTTTATTCATGTCATGATCCTTTATCTTGTTTGCATGTTAAAAGATCACTGGACTTACCAGACTTATGTCTGACCTAGTTGTTTTTCGCCTCTTTTCTTCCGTCCCCCCCCCCCCCACTAGTGCCACAAAGGCTTTTGGTGGTCTTATTGGCGCATACCACGGTGGGGTCTTCGACTGGGGTGAAGTCGTAACAAGGTAGCCGTAGGGGAACCTGTGGCTGGATTGAATCTGAACGTGCGAAGCTAGTGAAGTGAGAACTACAAGGATCTAGTGGAGAACGAGAGAGAGAGAGAGATAATAAGAAGCCTACTATTAATAAATTGAGCCCCAGATATTCATTCGGAGGAGCCAGTATATTAATTGGGGAGGTATATTAATTTAATGGCACTTGGAGAAGAAAACAGGCAATAGGCGCCCGAAGGAAGGAACGTGAGTGGACGTAGGAGGAGCCAGTATATTAATTGCGGCAGGTAGGATGCTGCTGTTGCTAATGTAGCTGTTGTTGCTTTCCCACATATTGATTGATGTTAGGTTCACTATGGATACTTCTCTTTACAAGTAAAGGCAGAACGAATCTGCTCTGACATAGGAGAAGAGCTGAGAGAGGGTTTCGAGTAAGATCTTTCAGCAGAAAAATAGCTCGCTAGATACTCGAGATGAAAGGATAATGATTTCACTATTCTACTTCGCTTTAGCGGATAGGCGGGCAGTTGCTCTTTTATTTTATTACAACATTACGTTGCTTATTGATTGTTCCCGCGCGGGAGGAATGATCTTAACTACTATTATATTAATTGTATAATCTCACTATCACTGAGACAAGGCCATTGTTCTTAGGATCATATAAAAGCAGTGAGTTCTCCACCGATCGAGAGAGCATCTCTCCTTTGAGGTTGAGTCGCTTTTGCACTTCTTTTTATATAAAAAAAAGAGAAGATTGTTCTTGTGACTCGCCCCAAGGCTAGCTTACGATCAGGTTGAAGCGCAGGCGAGGTCTAATCCTTCTACACTGAAGCCGTAAGAGCGGAACATAGGAGCGTACCACCTAATGGCATGTTTCCTCCTCTCCTTGCGGGATGTCTTTGGTGCGACTGCAGTGCTTGTAAGACGCAAGCACCTAACTATGGTGTGATAGTTGACAGAAAAGAAGATGATTGTTGATTCATCAAGGACAGAGTTGAGGTTCATCTGGTATGGATGTATGCCCGGGAGAAGGAAGGAACCGAAAGAAGTCAATCCTATATGCTTGATGAGCCACGCTTTCTCGCTCAAGATGGAATTCTCAGCCTACTTAACCTAATATCTTAGAAAGATTAAGACTCTCGTGTTATGAGGAGTTACCCTAGGTTATCCTCATAGCAACTGAAGGTTTGACTAAGAAACTGTGTATTGCAGCATACCTGTTTGCCAAGCAGGTAGTACGCTTAGTTAGGCGCTTTGGCCTTCTCTTTACAGCCCTTTATTTAAAGCAATGTTCTTCATCATTGCAAGTATGGAGGAGATACGATACCAAGCGTCATGAGTGACTACCTGTTCCGGTCTCTAAGACCCTTTTTATCTCTCGCATGAGAATGCTGTTGTTGGGATAATAGGACAAGTGAAACAGTCATTACACCCGGGCAGGGATGAAAGGTAGGCCAAAGGCTGAGGTTCCGAGTGTCAATGCAGCTACACCTTGCAGCGTTAGCGGAATATCACCTGGATTCGGGAGCAAACCTAAATCTATATATATTATTACCCCGTTGCTCCGCCCTAGTATATTAATTGGCATCTTCCTTAAGCATAGTGAACTAGCAGCAACCCAGCTCCGGCCCTTGGTCTTTGGAATCAATCAGTGGTAGTCCAGCCTGTCTGCTCCTCGACCCTTGACCTTGGAGTGCATACTCAGGGAGGGAATAGCTCAGCCTAACTTGGACCTCTTCTCTTTCCAAGCTTGATGATTAGTTGGTGTATTGGTTTGGACTCTCTCTCTTCCACTGCTGTGGCTGGTTCATGCTTTATCGGGGAATATCATTGTTTTTATGCTTCTTTTGTTCTTGGAAGTTTTTAAATCAAGACAAAAGTTCTATGTATTACATTTAAGTATGATTGAGGAAATTGTTGTAAAAGCTTGACTGAACCACACTGTTAATAAAATGACTTTATTTTCCGCTGCTTTATTTGTCTGTCTTGTAATTTATCTGCATCTTTTACCTATAATGCTCCACCGAAGTTAAGGCATTCCCTCTGTGAGTGACCTTAACGGAGGTGAGGCGTTTCAAAATCCAATATACAAAATATTTTGTAAAAAATATACTAAATCCAATATATATATATATATATATATATATATATATATATATATATATATATATATAGGGAGGAAGTGTAGGTAGCAAGCCACTACGATGTCGTTTTCATTTGCAGATCCTTGGTCGGCAAGGTTTCAAAATAGGTGTACATATATTATTATTTTCTTACTAATGTAGTCGAAATCTGTCTGGAATAACTTAAATGATTCGTGGTATGTCACATACTGAGATATATTTATATCAGATAGGATTTTCTGAAGGTGTAGACCAGGATTTGGCTAGATTTTTGTGTATCAAAGTATGGATAGGCATAAATCGCACCGCAATGCGGAAACCTCCTAGACCGAACCGTAAAAACAGTGCGGAAGACTGCATCAGATTATCTCTCTAAACCAACAGGCCAAACCGAACCGACTCGCAAAAATACAGTTCAGTTGCGGTTTGAACTATTACAAAACCATATTAAACCGAATTGAACTGCATAGCTACACCGGTAACGTTACGATGAAAAATTAACAAATTCCTATCTAACTTTTTATTTTAACGATATATATTCTATTTTCAGTGTATGTCGTAGTTACATCAATTCAAGATATTACCATATGTTTTAACCTTCAGGTGACACAACGTCATACGATTGTAAATTGGTTGTTGATGGAAGAAATTCTCTTGTTTCACATTTAATACGGGTTCAAACCGGACCGAACCAAAACCAGACCGTATTACATTGAAATCGAACCGAAACCGAACCATTTGAATGGTTAGTATAATGGTTTGTATTTTTGATCAACCATTTGATGCGGTGCGGAAGCGGTTGGAGCTCCAAACCGCACAGAACCGCGCCCACTCCTACATCAAAGATTTTATTTTACAGTTTGCATGTGCTGAAACAGTGCGTAATATCGAACTAAGATTTGTTTCAGATATATATACAGCATGCTGAGATGAAAATGACAAGCCGAGATATGCACAGATATTAGCCGACATTTGTTTGGGATTTTTAAAGTCTTGGCTTAAGATTTTGTCCTGATTTCATATGGATTTGCATAGATTTTATTTTGGGTTTGAAAAGATTATATAGGATCTATTGCAATTTTGAAACAACGTTAAAAAAAGTGGCCCTCGATCTATTAAATATCATGCGGTCACAGACTCTAATGAGTACACCGCAACCTGTGTTACTAGCTTTAACCGTTATTTTAAATGTGCTGAAACAAGTTTTCAAGATTTGATTCCAACATATTAAAAGATATAAATTTAAAAGAAAGCCCTTTTATTTCATTTAATAAATCATTATAATTTATAAACAAATTCCATAGTGACACTTTTGAAAATTTGATTTGGACATAAAACAAAATCTACCATATGAAAACTCGATTTTTCTCCTTTATTATAAAAATATTATCCAACAAATTCGGACGTTTCCTTTTTAAAACGAATCCCACTTATTTTGGATTTCATATAATCAATTAAAGTTCAAAATGCTATATTACGAACTACCGCGACGTTACGGACTCGTTTATAATTAAATTACAAAATATACGTTTAACAGTCGTTTTAATTAAATAAATTCCTTATAAATTTCAATTCATAAATTCCAATACGACATTTAAAACCATTTTTAAATATTAAATAAAATGGTTAAAAAAATCTGGACCATTACAAACACAAAGAGTCATAATAAACAATTGTAGTTTAGATTCAGATAAAATTATAACATGAGGTTATAAATGAACAAATAGGCTTAATATAAAATTAAATTTAAAATGATGTTAAGTTTATAAGCCTAATTCCATGGTTCTATAGTGGTCTCGTAAATAGGCATTCTATGGTTATATCTATGGTGGCCTCATAAATAGGCATTCTATGGTTATTTTATGGTTCTATGGCGGACTCATAAATAGGCATTTTATGGTTTTCTATGGTTCTATGGTGGCCTTATAAAAAGACATTCTATGGTTCTATGGTAGCCATGTAAATAGGCATTCTATTATAAATCTACGGGGGTCCAATCAAAGAATATTTGGGCCAAGTAGTATTTTTTATTTAGGGATCCATACCAGGAAGTATTCCCTTTATTATAGAAGGCTTTACACTTGGGAGGAAGCTAGGGCACGCTTAAGCTGAGCTAGGTAGTAAGACGCTCCAAATGGAGGTGTGAGCGGGTGCATTCCGATGGTACAAGTTGTGTTGATTGAACCGATTGTGGAAGATAAAACACTTTAACGCCTATGGTAATGCTATGTCTTTTTGTTGATGGGTTGGGGATAATAAGCCCAAGACCCATAGTGGACATAACTTATCACTCTATGGTTCATTACCAGCTGATCAATAGGCAATATTAGGAAAAACTATCCTAATTATATCATGTTCTATAATTGTAAAAGTGCAAACAATCAAATTCTATCGAATGAGAGGGCAATCAGTCTTACTTGTAATCTTTATACCTCATTCCTACATGTTCACTGTTTGGTTGTGCACAAACACTTAACTTATCTAATGCTGGAACCATTATTATGCATGTTTTCTTTACTTATCAATCGTACTAGTAATTATACAGCTCAACAAGCTTTATGTTTGACCTACTCTCATTTTTCCTTTCCTTTTTCTCTCCCCCTAGGCTCATATGGTGGAAGTGCTTAGTATGGATTTGCTCATCAGACTTTTATTACAGACTTATCTTTGTATCAGATATACCCTTATTACTATTTTACATTATTCCATGGTTTAGTTGAACTGATGATTTATTAAGGGATATTTCTAGCCATACTCTTATTTTATGACTGAGAATTATTTTCTTTTCATGAGACAAATAGTATTGATATTTTAAGACAATTTATTTTTAAATAAATGTTATGTAAATCTTTTAAATTATTTTCCGTTGTGTATGATTATATATGTCTTATGAATCTTAATGTCAGTGATGTATATTTATGTATTTATACCTATGATTCTTCACATTTCTTAGCAGGACCCTACTTTGGGGAATGTTAAAGAGTGTGGGGGTGTTTCATCCGTCCATGATAGCATTGACCTTGTGGGCCTCGTGGTCTGCCCTCCCATATTCATGTCTCAGAATCAAGCCATCTTTAAAGTACTATTCCTTAAGATCCCATGGGGGAAACTGCTCCAATGACATCTTAAACTGATGTTATCCCGAACTCTAGAGACAACCTCCCTCAATGCCATCGATAGATCTAATCGGTCGACCGCGGCTACTGCGACGTTGAATCTCTCTAGAAAAGCACATAGAGATTCTTTAGTTCTTTGTCTCGTTGTTGATAGTGTCGCTACGTTGTTGAGTCTCATGATACAGACCCGAAATTGTCCTATGAACCTTTCAATTAATCTTGCCCAGTTATGGATTGGGTCGCTTCCTAATCGTCTAAACCGTAAAGCAAGTATTACAGATAGATAAAGTGGGAAGCATTTGGTCATCGCTTACTCTGATGCCCTTAAGACCTCCATACATCTCATGTAACACATATGGTGAACGGTCGGCGATTTCCTCCTGTTATAACTTTCTAGGTCAAACAGTTTAAAGTCCGGTGGATTTGTTGAATTTCTGATGTCTGGGGTGAATGGGCTCCTTTAAATGTTGTCCATTTCTTTATTAGACATGCTGCCACGAGTAGCCTGCCAGATGATTTCAGCAATTCTATTGTTGCCGCCTAACAACATACTCCAATCATCAATGACCACCACTGAAGCATTGAGGTTTTCCTAGCTAAAGTTTTCGTTCCCAGTTATAGCGAAATTCAAGTTGGCACTAAGTTGATTTCCAAAAGAAGCAACTGCCTTTGCCTATCCAGATCCACACCACAGTGATGAGCCATGTTTGCACGAGTTGAGTCCTTTTCTTTTGCATTCAGAGTTGCACCTGCTTATGATTTGACATTGAGAGGCACGCCGGACGTGTTCGGGGGTGCGCCTCCGGACCAATCCTGATCGGTATTGATTCGCATTTCTAGGTAGGTACCGAACCGAGAAGGTTTCTAGGGGTTTTCCCCTGAGCCAATCACTACGCCATAGATGAGCTATGACAACGAAAATACAAGGTGTTGCTAGCTATAATGTCACCATAGTTATGCTGATTTTTGTCTATTGCAACACATGCTTCAGGGTGTTAGTGTAGATATACCACTGTGTTGCATAGCTGTAGATATATTCGAATTAAAAAAATTAAAAGAATTGTCAATCCACGTGAAAAATAATCCAACGGTCTACACTAGCAATCCATGTCAGTCTGATTTCCCCCCAAAATTTCATTTTCCCGCTGTAAGATAATTCCCAAAATTTCATTTCCCTGCTGCAAGATAATTCACGCGATCTGATTTTCATTTTCCTTAGCTCGATGTTTCTTCTATCTCCTTCCCAAATACTAACCCTAATCTTGATATTTCGCTCCTTGCTTCTCCCAATTTTTCTCTGAATTCCCCGATTTGATTTCCACAAAATAAAACTGCGCCCATCTCCTTACCTCCTCCGATCCTCCACATAAAGTCCAAAGAATCTTCCAGAGTTATCGGCGAATCTTCTAGAGATATGTTGGCGGGCCCACTTTGGGAACCGGGTACATGTGGAGAAGAGCGAGTCCGGCGATTCAAGGCAGGTGAGCTCTTCGAATTAGTGGGGAACCGGGTACATCGTTGAAGCCATATCTGCATCCGATTTCGGTTCCAGCCCTGAAATTTGGGTATTATTATTCTTCACCATACAAATTTGGTTTTCTTTCTCCATATACACCGTCAGTCTAATTATTTATGGGTAAGTCTGGTCCTACTTCGGTTTCTGATTGCGCTTAAGCAGTGACAAATATGCGGAATCCATGTTTCCGCATTCATTCACAGAACAATGGTCCTACTGTCGAATTTGTTTTATTTGTAGAAGATGTGTATCAGCAAAAGATTAATTTGTGGTCATGTTTTGTTGAAGAAGGATGCTTGATTTCAATGTGATGCATTACATTTAGGCCTACTGTGCTTTCTATAATCACTGCCTCCATGCTTAATTTGTGCAACAGCCAAAGGTTATTGTGTCTCTCTTCAAAGGTAGAAATAGATTTATGTCAATTAATTAATGACCGTTCTTGCAATCTTTCTTTCTTTTCTTTCTTCGCTTTTATCCTGTCCCGTATATATTATCCTAGTAAAACTATATTATTGCAAGGCATAGTATAGTGCAAAGTAGAGAAGGAGCGCGCCTTAATTTTCCATGTCACATATTGCATTTCCGGTCATGCTACATGCCATGTTTGTGAAGCAACTAATAATTTTATGTTGTGGATGTGGTTTGATGCTCCAAGAAAGGTTTCCTAATTTTTTCTGAAGTTAACATCCCTCTGTTTTTAATTATCTGTCCTAGCTAGTTGATTATAGCATGTGTTTTAATGAATCTTATAATGAATAGTTGATCAACACTATGAACATATATTTTGCATTAAGGGAATGCCAATGGAAAGTTTTTACTGCATACATGCTGTTGTTGCATGCTATATATTAATATGACCACTCTTGATGATTCAAGCGGCGACTCAATTTGCTGCGACATTTGCTGAAAAGAAACGCTCGACAAAAGGTGCTTAGTTTTCTTTATAAATTATTTTGATACATATACTTAAATACAAGTTGCATTACACAGTCTTATTCAGTTCTTTATTCAAATAGAATCAGAACATTGCTATATGCAATATATGAGTCAAAACACTGTTTTTTTTTGTTATTGGCTTGTTTTTTTCCCTGTTAGTGCATCAAACCAATTGCTGTTGTACACTTCTTTTGGCCATGCACTATTGTTGTTGTTCTCGGTAAGCATAATTCATTTTTGTCTTCTGTCTTGCATTTCCATGTACACCAATTAACTTGGACTATGTTCATCCATAATTAGATTGGAATATGTAGAAGAAGCAGCAGCAAAAGATCGTCCAACATTTGTTTGCAGCTACACATAATCAGATTGGTATGAATATTGATTTGAAAGTAGTAGTTTATATAATCATTTTCGTGTGTTTTTTCTTGCTTATGGTTTTATGTGTAAGTCTGTATATGAGTGAATCGAGTGTAAATGTAGTGAGGAATGTATGTAAATATGAAATATACCAGTGAATGTACAATGTTGGAGTCCAAAAAATTTGTACCGTTTGAAATGTTGAAATAAAATATTTATTTGAATAAAATATAGTGTTCGAATACTGTGTTATAATAATATTTATTATAATATTACGAAAATTTTGATTAATAGCAATTGAGGTATAATTACTTTTAACAGTTGTAATTTTTTTAACAACTGCTAGAAACAGTTGTAAAAAGGGTTGACTTTATTACGATTGCCACCTGTACTAGACATATTACAACTGTTTTTGGCAGTTGTGAAAGGGTATTTTTTTGTTCTAGTGGTACTTGTGGCAACACCTGTACTGATGTTACCGTAGAGTCGCAAAGGTGTTGCCTTTGACTCTAAGGCAATGCGGCAAAAGGCAACCCCGAAAAAGTGTTGCCACAGATCATTTTTTGCCTCCAGCAACACTTTTTGGCATCTACTGCGTCACTTCTCTGGGGTTGCCGTAGGCCATCTATGGCGTAGTGAATGTTTTGTGCCGTTGTGATACTAGTTCCGGTCCCAACGTTCTACCTTTTATTATGTGTCCCTCTTAGTTGTGCTAGTATTTCCTCCATCAAGTTCTCTTGATGCTCGAAGCACTATTGCAATCTATGCATGGTATCTTCTGTATATTCCCTTATCAAGTAAATAGGGGGATTTCCCGCCAAAGAAGCCTCATGGCCGTCTTCTTCAGGTCCATCCTGAGAAGTATCTTTCCTCTGCTTACCATGTAGATTCTATTTCCTAATCTTTTTTGATTCAAGGGTGAGTCGTGCCTCTCTTCCTAACGCACCAAATTATTGACTTGAGTCTATCAAGTCCAACACCCGAATGAGAAGAAGCCGAAGGTAATATATCACAATCGAATGTCACCAAAGTACATAAATGTAAATGAACACAGAAAAATTACAATGGTTTGACTACATGCCTACATCCACTGCATGAAATCTCTTGTTTATATTATTCAGTTACATATACAATTATGTTTTTAACAAGAAAGTAGAAGAGACAAGAGTGTAATCCTGAAACTAGTAGAGTACAGGCATATCGTAGATTAAGAGGTCCCTTGAAATGATGATGAAGAGCAATACTTAATGTTGATGAAAGTAGGTTTGTGGAAATGGTGGGCGGAGTGGAGTAGGAGTAGTGGGCCATGTCATTGGGTCCGATCGAACCAGGCCGGTAGGAGCATAACGATCCGGATCGGATCAGCATAGGTCGTACCGATCTGGTATTAACATTCGGATCTGGACCGGATCGGTATACTGGTCTGAGTCAATACCCATAGTGGGCCTACTCACCTTGCCAACTCCTACTCCCCAAAGTTTGGGACCCGGTCCCAACGAAGCTTTGCATCGATCCAACGTTGCCAATTCGCGACATGGCCAATCTGAGGCATTGTTGTCTATGCCGTTCCGAGGCATGTAGAGTATGTTGAACTTGATTTTGCCCATTCAGAATCTGAATGTTCGCGAACTTTGCTGCTACAATGAAGCTTTTTTGAGTTCGCATAAGTCTATACTCAAGTCATAAGATAATTAGTATAAGGTATTTAAAGTGTGATGACACTGCAAAAAGGCGGGTCAACAATCATAAACGCAACAAGAAGAAAATACCAACATTACATGTTACAGTCTGGGTAGTTATAGCGCTTAGCTGTTCTATAGCGGTAGAGATGCGAAAAGGTGTAGCGGGGATAAAGCGGAGACGGAAAAATTTCATTATATGTGAAACATAATATTTAAAATTAATTAATTATCATTCTTACATTATATGTATAGAAGAAATTAACATTAATTAATCTTATATAATAAAATCATAGAATACATGGTTACATGTGCTAGGTTTAATGATTATATCAATTTATATAATATATTGAACACTTATGTCTTAAAATTAGTTCTTTACATTAGCTTTATCAAATTTTTTAAAAAGAGAATTAGTCAAATCAAGCTCGCTATATTAAAATTGCTAAAGCGAATGCTAAACAGCCTTGATTTAGCGGATGCAGTGAGAATTAGCGGGGCTAAAAGCGGACTACTATTCATCGACGCTGAATTGAAATAGAGTAGAGGCAAAAGGGCGCTATGAGCTATAGCGGGCATTTTATGGGGCTTTACCAGGGCTTTAACTGCATAGGTTACAGTGTGGTAGATGATGGTCGATGTTTCATTTTGTTTTGTATTTATAATGGTCGAACTTGTATGGTTTTATATAACTTTTACTATTGTTAATGGCTCGATGTAATTTGTATGGCGAGTGTAATGTTTTTCATATTCTTGAATATCGTTTTTTTTTTTGCAATTGAAAACCATTTCTAATGTTAAACCTCTAGTAATTCAGTTAAATTGACTTGAATATTTATGGAGATTATTCCAAAAGGGGAAATAGAATTTTTCCAAAAAATGTGTATTATTTGTGAACTAGAACATGATCAATGGTGTAAAAGTTTTAAAAGGACCACTAACTCAGGCAGTAACTGATAAAACACTCTACATTGAGAGTTTACCCTTCTTGGTTTCTAACCCTAACAAACTTAAAATCAGCGATGTAGCCATAATGTGGTAAACTTTAAATTACTCTAATTCAAAGTTATGAAAGCCGAGCTTTGGAAACATCAAAATAAAGGACGTATCAGTCTTATCTAAAAAAAATATTGCTGGAGTTGTTAAGCTGTGTGGTCAATGAGGTGTTATTGCGAGAGTTGGTTAGTTTGTTATAGCGGTACTATATGCTTGAGTGATTTTATATTGTAAATATCAAGTTGATGAATAAAATTTTACGCTTACCTTCATAAAAAAAAAAAATTGTTGGAGTTGCTAAAGGGCAATGACGCGTGCACCCAGTATAGGCCTAATGGGGTCTTCAGCCTCCATTGAAAATTTGTAATTGTATTTTAAATAAATAACCTTATCTTCAATTCCCCTCTTTGCATTTTATAATTGTATTTTATTGCTGCTATGCATTTTGCTATTGTCAGAGTTGATTTGTAGCTTGGTTTTGCATGGAGTTATCCTGGTTTGATGTTTTGGTGTGGGCCTTGCAGGTTGGTTTTGACATTTCTTTTGGAGTTTGGCTTTTGTGTTTTGCCTTGTCTGTAATTTCTATATTTAATGATGTGGGCTTGGCCTTGACATATTTTTTGTTTTGGTTTTGGTTTGAGTTAGGTTAGTGGGTTCAGCTAGTATAGGATTTGTTTTGTAGTTTCTTGTATTTTGTTCCAACTCAAACTTCATGTAACTTTCTTCTTGTAATTAAGTACTAGTTTGATTCAATAAAAAAATTAGTGAATATGCTAGTGCTATGCTTATTTCTGTTCAGACTAATAATGTGCAACCGTAAAAATTATTTCAGTTTTTTGCTCGGTTTTTTACATTTAAAATCCAGACAATACATGGTAATTTACAAAAAAGTTGCTTAAAAATATGTCATTTGGTGTGTTTTATCTAACATTGTCATCTGAATTAAGTTGGTATTAATACTAATAATGGTTGTTGCAACTATTTAAATTTATTTTTTAATTAATTAAAACTTTAATAATTTTTCATTGTATGATGTGATAATGAATGCTTGTTTGACTAAATCCAATTTACAAAATATTTTTTAAAAAATATTTTTTTTTTATTGTAAAACTATTAAGATCTTTTGAAAATAGATAAGTCATTTAGTAATATTTTCTATGATTATGTAGGATGTTGGCACATGTAAATTTTGGATGGAAAATGCAATGTCTTTGAACAAAAGGACCCGTTTATATTATATATAAAATATTTTCTTATTTTCCACCCCCTCGATGAGATTTTTACGTACCTCACTCCTAAAGGGTGCTACGAAGAGGGATGTCGAAAGCTTTCTCATTTGTTGTTATATTAATTGATCTGAGTGCCCTTCTATTTAAAAAGGTTTTAAAAATTGGATATTACATTCGAAAAAGTAGCAACTTTTGATGGTATGTGTATTAAAAATGATCACCGCTAGTACAGAGGAATCCAATATAAGCCTTGTCTTCATGCAATGCAATCAAATTCTCTACCTACGTTCGTAGAAACAGAGCCCAGGTTGGGAATGTCAATCAAAGCCCAACCAATATGAAGTATAATACAACACAAGTTTATATTGAAAGGGCCGAAACTATTCATGTATTATAAATTTTGTATGCTCCATGAAGTCTTACTCAATAAAAGCAAGTTTTCATTTTATTTTTTTATTGCAGATTCATAATAAACTGTTTTTAGAAGAAAATAAATCACATTTAAAAATGTTAATTTCAACCCTAAGTTAAAAGAAAAAAACGAAAAACCGTAACTGTTGTTTAAATTTAGTAAACAAACTACTCGCTTACTTCACTTTGAAAAACACATTAATGTACAATAAACATAACATTGAACTTTCAACGATATCTTTAAATAAGAAATGTAAAATAAGGATGAAAATTTTAGGTAGTGTTTGATTAATGTTTTTAATTTTAGATTTTCGTCCATATAAAAATGCTAACGACGCATCTATAATATCATGAAAAACACCCGTTTTAAAAAACGAAGTTTTAGAATTTCACTTTTTTCTCCATCTAGACGTTTGATCATAAATAGCGGATGTTGGACTTAAGTCTTGCATCTCAAATTTATTCACTGATTCAGACATCTGATCAAACTCTCGACTCAAAACTAACATTTTGGTTAGGCGTATGATATTTGCACCGAACGTCTTCCAGAAGTCTCGGTCTGGAAACTAACTCAAAACCAGACGTCCAATCGTCATCGTACATCTAGTTTTAATGTAATAAATGTAACCTTAAACTTTGAACGTTGCCTTAAAATAAAATGAAAATATTAATTTTAATATGGAGTATCTAAAACTAAAACAGTTGGTTTGAAAGAGGTTAAGGCTTGCTATGGATGTGAAAGGAAGGAAGGTGCATTTTATGTGGAGAAGTCAAGTCCAGCGCCTAAGAGAGTGCAGTACCAGTGACTGATGGATGCTTTTACCCAATTGATCCAAATTTAACGTGCATAATTAATTATATGTTGGCCAACAGTACTAGCAAATGCAACCATATCATATCTACTAATAATACACACATATACGCCCAGCGAACAAAGAAACGGCCGATGGATGCGTCCCGTACATTGATATTTTGCTAGGGCAGGTGACTGAATAAATGAGCCCAGCCACTTCCTTTATAGCGGGAGTTGAAAAGTGAGCTTTTTTTTTCCACAGGATTTGTACGCTATCTACCTTTCATTATTTATTGCTGCTTATTGATTTTTTTTTTTTCTTTTTCAATTTAATATATGCATTATTGTTGAGTTTCGACTCATAACTGCATATAAAATGTTCCCATTGCTGATTTATATAACTAATATTTTTTTTTATAGGGTAAAATTTCGTTTACGCACTTGAAAGGGTCTCGCCCTTGCAAACATGCAACACCCCCATCTCGAGGTCCACCACACCGTACAGCATTACAAAGTAATGTCGAGTCAATTAAAACGGAGAATATGACCGGTTACTTGTAACCATGTCCTTCCCGTCGACTATAAGTAAATAAATCACGAACTCGTGTCATAGTGAAATCATGGCGTCCCGTCTCTCTCCCCCTTCCTCGTCTGTCCGGACCTTTAACACTACGCTATAGATTGTATACGGCAACCCAAAAAAGTAACGCGGTAGATGCCAAAATTGTTACTATAGACCAAAAATGATACGTGACAACACTTTCTTGAGGTTGCCTTTTGCCGTGTTGCCTTAGAGTCAAAGACAACATCTTTGCAATTCTAAAGCAACGTTGGTACAGGTGTTGCCACAGGTACCACTACAACAAAAAATACCATTTTGCAACTGCCAAAAACAGTTGTAATATATCTATTACAGCTGGCATGTGCCACTAGTTATACCTACAATCGTAATAAAGTCAACCTTTTTTACAACTGTTTCTAGCAGTTGTTAAATTTTGTTTTACAACTAGTAAATATAATTATACCTCAACTGTTATTAATCAAAATTTTCATAATATTATATAAATATTATTATAACACAGTATTCAAACATTGTATTATATTCAAATAAATATTTTGTTTCAACATTTCAACTGGTACAATTTTTTTGACTCCACTATTATACATTTATTGGTATATTACACAATCATTCATATTTACATACCCTACGTTGTCACTCGATTCACTCATACAAACATATAATTGTTCATGAGACCAAAGTATGAGATCACTTTAATAGGTGAGCTTCTATATTCTTGTAGCAAAAGTAGATATTATTACATGAGATTATAGGAGGATAAAAAAAACCAAGCAAAAATTTTTATGTTATGTGAAGTTTTTGTACTAACCACTGCTCCAGATACTAAAAAGTAAATCTCAGTTGGAACTTCGTTCTGTAAGATCACATCTTCCTTGGATGGAAAATAATCATCTTGCATATCTGTAACCTATAGAACACTCCCAATTATGTTGATTTGCAATATTAAAACAATCTTACATAGTTATACATATGACCTAGTCAGCGTACCAGTTGAAATGTGAAATCATAAGAGACTCCTTGAAGAAGATAAACTTGTTGTATATATTAGAGTAAATGAGAAAGCACAGATACAAAGTGTTATACCGGTTACAAAGACTGCTGACATGGCGCATCATCTACCATTCATTATCTCAGCATCTAACCGTTCACTCTGCAATCCATCACAACTCTTGTACCCAATTATAATTTAGCCCAAAGCCCAAAATTCTCTTGTATAAATAACAGGGCTATGTAATGTATTATTTATCTGAACTTTCTGAAATTCTGAAATCATTTTATCTCATTCATTTGTAAACAAATATTGTGCAAACATTTTCTTGGTATCAGAGCACTAGCAGTGCCTAACGGCATCAAAATCCTGCTTTGTACTGGTGTGTTTATACCCATCAGCTAGATTTCATCATCTGGGTATTTTTCTCTTATCAGTGATTCATCACATCCTTTAAGAGATCAAATACAGTAAGAATATTGGTGCCTTGCCATAAATTCTCACGAATCAGGCTGCATCACAATAAAACATACTGTATTTGTTGAAATCTTGCATCAATCACCAAGAATCCAATTCAAGAAAGTCAAGAAACTCACCATCACTCAGGTAAAGCCTCGCCAGAAAGTCTTTCAGAAGCTTACACTAGTTTGTTACATACCTCTTCATCAAGACTCTCGGCTGCTTCAGTCTGAGTCATAGCTATTTCTTTTCTCTCGATCAGAGACGATATTTGATTCAAAATTTCTTGAGCATCTTGTGCTCTTTATCAACATGGTGGATAATTCCACCTCAGCATCGGCAACAGGGACAGGGACAGCTGCTGGATCCAATCCAGAAAATTCACCAATTCCACCAAATCCACCAAATGGACCTGTAAATCAATTAGTCAAAACTGGTATAAGTCCTCAAAGCCAGTTAATTACAGTTCAACTACAAGAAGAAAACTACTTGCTATGGAAGCTACAGGTTGAAACAACTATACAAGGCTACGGTCTAGAGGGATTCATTCTTGGTACCACCCCTATTCCTGCCAAGTTCGTTACTGATCAAGACAACAGAACAGTGGCCAATGAAGCATTCGTTCAATATCACAGACAAGACCGATTAATTAGTTCTTGGCTCCTATCTTCAATCAGTGAAGATCTACTACCAACTGTTATAGGGTGTTCATCAGCCAATGACATATGGACCATTATAGAAAAAGAATTCAATAACCAATCATCAGCCAAAGTCTTGCATTATAAACGACAACTACAGAATGTCAGAATGGAAAACTTGAGCATGAGGGAATATATAGCAAAAGTAAAAAAGTTATGTGATCTACTTGGAGCTACAGGCAACAAAGTATCAAATGGGGATCATGTACTATATCTGTTAAATGGATTAAACGAAGATTATGAGGCTGTTGTGGCTGTTATCACCACTCAAAGAACTGTTCTCCCTATTGATGAAGTTCACTCTATCCTATTATCTCATGAGTCAAGAATAAGCAGTAAAAGGGTTCAAGAAATCAACCTTAATGCTAATCTAGCTACAGGTGGTAAAAACAAGAATCAAAGCAACAGCAACAGGCCTGAAACATCTTACCAAAGAGGCGGTGCTGCAAACAGAGGCCGAGGCAGAGGCAGATGGAACAATAATAAACCCAAGTGCCAGATCTGCGAGAAAATTGGTCATACTGCACTAAAATGTTACTTCAGATACTCCAACAATAACCAAAATCAGAAAAACAGTAACAACCCTAATGCAAATGTTGCACAAATAAATCAGGAAACAAACAGTCAAGACAAAGGAAATGAGACTGCCAGAGTAGAGCACTTGCAAGATGACAGTTGGTATCCTGACTCTGGCGCAACCAACCATCTAACCAATAATCTAGACAACTTGAACATTGGATGCAAGGAGTATCGAGGTAACAAATCTATTTCTATTGCCAATGGCAAAAACATTCAAATTACTCATATTGGTAACACCTATATTAATGGCAGTAAACAATTACACCTATGCAATCTCCTTAGGGTTCCAAAAATCACCAAGAACCTGATTAGCGTATCCCAATTTGCTAAAGATAATAAAGTCTACTTTGAATTTTTTCCAAAGTATTGTTTAATTAGGGATATTCTAACAAGAAAAATCATATTACAGGGTGACTTGGCAAATGGGTTATACAAATTTAACTCTGTTAAATGCAAGGATGATGTTAGCCATGGAAATTGCAATGCCACATGTAATTTGAATATCAAGTCTAAAAGCAGTATGAATGTATTTGATTTCTGGCATTGCAAACTAGGACATCCTAGTGTTAAAACTGTTCAGACTATACTAAATGATAATCATGTCAAATTTGATGCTGTATCCTTACCCTATGTGTGTGAATTTTGTCAAATGGGTAAGAATCACAAATTACCTTTTACTACTTCTGACACAATTTACACTAAGCCACTACAATTGATTGCTACAGATCTTTGGGGTCCATCACCAATTTGTTCTGATTATGGCTATAAATACTATGTTTCATTTGTGGATGCGTATACTAGATTCACCTGGATATACTTTTTAAAGACCAAGTCAGAAACTTACAATGCTGTAATAAATTACATTACTATGGCTGAAAAACAACATGATCAAAAAGTTAAAATCATTCAAACTGATGGTGGTAGTGAGTTCAAAATTTTACATAAATTCTTTCAGCAAAAAGGTATTGTTCATAGAACCACCTGCCCTTATACCTCTCAACAAAACGGATTAGTAGAGAGGAAACACAGACACTTAGTTGAATCTGGGCTGACATTGCTTGCACAGGCAAATATGCCATTAAAGTTTTGGCCAGAAGCCTTTAATACAGCTGTGTATCTAATTAACAGACAACCAACAACTGTATTAAAGGACATGTCACCATTTGAAAAATTATACAATATAAAACCAGATTATAAACAGCTTAAAATGTTTGGCTGCCTGTGTTTCCCATACTTGAGACCATATAATACTAACAAGTTAAACTTCAGGTCTAAACAGTGTACCTTTCTAGGGTATGCTAACGATCAAAAAGGGTATACGTGTATTGATAACACTGGGAGAATATACATCAGCATGCATGTTGTTTTTGATGAAAAAGTTTTTCCATACTGTACACAAGATATAAGTACTACAGGTAAAGTCAGAAATCCAAAAATCTCTATACCTGCTGTACCTCACCTTCAAGAAAGCTGGCAGCAAATGGAGAGTGATCAACATTCTGATGCTCAAGACTCAACAATCAACTATGATCATGAAAGCTTCGAGCCACCCAGTGTGACATCTCAATCACCTGCACATAGTCAAGAGAATAATGAATTCAGCAATCAGCCAACAACCCCAGAAAGAACAGAAAACAACAATAACTCACCACCAAATAAACAACCAGTTCAAACTGGTCATCCGATGATCACAAGATCTAAAAGCGGTATCTTTAAACCTAAAATATTTACTGTTATATCCAGTACTAATGAACCCAATTCTTTTGATCAGGCAGTTCAAGACAAACACTGGAAAGCAGCTATGGATGAAGAGTATAATGCTCTAATTAAAAATAATACTTGGGATATTGTGTGTCCACCTGCTAACAAAAATATAGTAGGCTGTAGGTGGACATACAAATTGAAAAGAAATCCAGATGGATCTATAAACAAGTATAAAGCCAGACTTGTAGCCAAGGGCTTTACACAAGAATATGGGTTTGATTTTAATCAAACTTTCTCCCCTGTGGTAAAACCCACAACTATAAGAATTGTTTTAACAATCGCTACAAACAAAGGTTGGCATATCAGACATTTGGATGTCAATAATGCCTTCCTAAATGGTACTCTTAAAGAGGAAATCTATATGAGTCAACCACCTGGGTACAATGTTAACTCAAACTATGTCTGTAAATTGAACAAGGCTATATATGGCTTAAAACAGTCTCCTCGTGTATGGTTTGATAGACTGAAAAACACTCTATTTAATCTAGGGTTTCAGTCTACCAAATCAGACAATTCCTTGTTCACTAAAATTAATCAATCATCTACAATATGCATATTAATATATGTAGACGATTTGGTAGTAACAGGTAACAATATCAAGGACATAGATGAGTTAACATTGTACTTAGATAAACAATTTTCTATCAAAAATCTGGGTAATATTAACTATTTCTTAGGCATAGAGGTAACAAGGAACAACAACAAAATATTTCTATGCCAAAGAAAATACATCACTGAATTACTCGATAAAACTAAGATGTTAGATGCTAATCCTCAACCCACTCCAATGATAACAAGTCAACAATACTCTAAATTTAGAGGAGAGGCAATCTCAAATATCACTGAATATCGAATGGTGGTAGGGGCACTACAATACGCTACTATAACCAGACCTGACATTTCATACAGTGTTAATAAAGTTTCTCAGTTCATGCAGAAGCCTTTAGATACACACTGGAAGGCCGTCAAAAGGATTCTAAGATATCTTAAGGGGACCCTAAACTATGGACTTACACTAAGAAGCAGTCAACATCTAAACATAGTGGGATATGCAGACGCTGACTGGGCTTCCGATCCAGACGATAGAAGATCTACAAGTGGTTACTGTGTTTATATGGGCCAAAGTCTAATTTCCTGGAGTTCAAAGAAACAAGCTACAATTTCCAGATCAAGCACAGAATCTGAATACAGAAGTATAGCTAATGCAGCGGCAGAAATAAAGTGGATCCAATCTATGCTAGCAGAACTACAAATTAAGACTACAGTAAAGCCAATACTATGGTGTGATAACAAAAGCGCTGTGTACATGTCTGAAAATCCAATACAGCACGCAAGAACAAAGCACATAGAGATTGACTTGCATTTCGTCAGAGAAATGGTACAAAGAGGAGAAATAGAAGTCAATCACATACCTGGAACTCACCAGAAGGCCGATATACTAACCAAAGCAATAAGCGTAAAGAACTTTACCAGATTTCGCTCAGAATTTAACGTCGAGGAAGACAAGGACCAGACTGGATCAAGCCGCAACAAAGACAGAAAATCTGGCAGTAAAATCATCGGAATTCACGCTGGACTAAACGCTGGATCAAGCCGCAACAAAGACAGAAAATCTGGCAGTAAAATCATCGGAATTCACGCTGGACTAAACGCTGCTGAAGAAAAAGCTCAATCCAACACTTGTCACAGCAACAACGAAAGAACTAAGGATATACCCAACATCGACAGCAAGGCTGACTTATCTAAACTTGAATCTGGAGCAATAACATAAGCGCCGCCATGACTCTCGTGAAAACCAGGGTTTTGGAAACCCTAGTTTTTCAGAAGGACGTATTAGAGTAAATGAGAAAGCACAGATACAAAGTGTTATACCGGTTACAAAGACTGCTGACATGGCGCATCATCTACCATTCATTATCTCAGCATCTAACCGTTCACTCTGCAATCCATCACAACTCTTGTACCCAATTATAATTTAGCCCAAAGCCCAAAATTCTCTTGTATAAATAACAGGGCTATGTAATGTATTATTTATCTGAACTTTCTGAAATTCTGAAATCATTTTATCTCATTCATTTGTAAACAAATATTGTGCAAACATTTTCTGTATAATTGGCAGAAATAGGTACTCAGCTATGTTGGATCTAATGCCTTTTGGAAGGTCATTAACCGTTTCTTGTCGTTTGAGTCCTTCAGTCTTGAACCTTAAACATATATGGGCTAACATTTGCTCATTTATGTATCCAGGCAATTGGTTTCTTGCTGCGAATTCCGATGCAACTTGAACTTTATCTCTCTGTTTTTATTAATGTAAATGTCATGAATGACACAATTGTCTATGAATGACTAACAGTTACTGGATTGTAAGTACAAAAGAGATTCAATGGAAAGAAACTCATAAAATTTCTTGTACCGTTAGTCCCATGAACAACAAGATTTGTTATATTTCCAATGATACAAGTAGTCAACCCTAGATTGAACAACATGTAGCAGATGTCAAACAACATCTCTATAGTGTTCTCGGCATGTAAGTCTTCATATCCAGTTGTAGTTAGTGTTGTTATAGTCCAATATATCGAAGTTACATATCTTATCCACAAGCTTTCTTCTCTGAAATTGAGAATTTTGCTTCCTATCCAGGTATTCCGTGGTGTTGGATATCTGTCGGCAAGCAAGTAATTGAAGCATCCCGCACAATGTACTGCGAAAAGAGTTACCTGTATCATAAGGTAGATATATATGTATGTATGTGTGTGTGTATGTATATATATATATATGTATATATATATATATGTATATATATATGTATATATATATATGTATATATATGCTAAGCTACTATAATTAAAATGAATAAAAATTGATCAATGAAGCAAATATTGAACATTAAGTAAGCTGCAGTTACCTAAAAATTGCAGGTTGAAGTATGATTAGCATGAAAAAATGTCGGAATCTAAAGGCATTAAGCAATTCTTTATCCTTGCAGTGAACTCGAACTGTGTATGTGTTGTAATTACACATACAGGCGCTGATGTTGAATTGGCATTGCGCTGATGAATTGGACAACATCAGAGTGTCATGTAATGCTCCTGAAAGTAGACTGAAGCTTTTCTCCGAAATACACAGAACAAGAGTAGCTGATTCAAGTAAACTCAAACTAGATTGATGGACAGGAAAGTGATGCAGCATGAATGCTTCATTGGTTGATGAATTGACGACTAGAAGGAATTGTTATATGGTCGATGAATTGACGATGCAGATCAGTGATCTGAAAGAAAATGCAAACATAAATGAAAATCAGTAACCACGTAAAAAAGAGGTTCTATTTACATGAAATTAGAAAGGATCATGCTTCATTAGTTGTCACTTGTCACACTACCTTTTCACCGGACAAATTTCCAAGCTCATCAACAGAACCAATCACAAATTTCTCCAAACCGTCATCACTAATCCATACAGGCAAAGGAGTTCCCCAAAATCTACTACGGCTATGTAACACCCCGTGATTTTAAATATTAATGTTAACGAATTTGAGAATAATTAATTTCAAATGTGGGAATTAAGAGAAACGGGTTGCGCCATTGCGTTCGTCTTGGAATTCTGCTTGAGATAGAGTCCGAGTTTGTGTGAATTGGACTTCGTATGAAGAAGATATGGCCTTCCGAAGTTTCAGAATTTAATTTAATTAAAAACAGCTCAGGTTCAGGAATTCAAAATTTGAATTCAAAACAGGGAAGCAGGCTAGGCGGGAAAATTCCCGCCCAAAGCCAGGTTGACCAGGGGGTCGACCTCCCTATACAGGTCGACCTGTCCCCCTCCCCTCCCCAGGCAAATCTGAAAGATGATGACGTTTCGACTCAGTGCGGAGTCTTTAGGGCTGAGGTGTTATTCTATCTTGACTGGATGGTCTTGATCGATTCTAGGTTAATCAGGCAGCTCTTAATTAACTAAAACTTTATATAAGCAACCTAAATCTCAACCTAAAATCATACTAATTCATACCTAGAGCCGCCATGCCGTCAATGGAGAATCTAGAGTAGCCACCGTCTCTTTCAACGCAAAATCAAGATAAAAGCTTGGATCAAATCTAAGTCTAATAAACAATTAGTCTACATCAAAGGTGAGCAATTCAGTTTCAGAATACAGATCCCAGAAAGACAAGACTATTCTTTTGTTTGTGAGTATAATACCTTTCACAAATTAATTAATTAATTAATTTACGATAAGTTATAATTGGGATTATGAGAATATGATTTTGAATCATGTGATGTTGAATTATATGCTAGTTTTTATGTGAATCTTATGTATGTTTGTGATGTTGAATCATATGTTAGTTCTTATGTGAATCTTACGCAAGTTGAATCATATGTTAGTTCTTATGTGAATCTCATGCAAGTAGAATCATATGATAGTTCTTATTATGAATCTTATGCAAGTTTGTGATGTTGGATTATATGTTCTTAAATGAATCTTATGCAAGTTTGGGATGTTAAAACATATATGAATCTTATGCAAGTTTGGGTAGTTAAAACATATGTGAATCATGTATATACATATGCTAGTTTATGTGACATTAATCTACATGATTAGATCCATATGCAAGTTCACACCTTTATGTTTAGATCCATATGCAGGTTCACACCTTTATGTTTAGATATATATTTAGATCCATGGCAGTACATAGTTATGCAAATTTATGCCCATTGCCTATGCTAGTTTTGTATGTGAATCATATGCTAGAAATTCATATGCAAGTTATAGGAAAACCATATCCATATATGCAAGATATTGGCTTTGTAAACTTATGTCATGATTCTTAAATTTATTCTATGTGTTATGCTAGTTGTGATGTTGCTTTTCTTTTATAAGTTAGACTATATTGCGAGTCTAACATATGTTATAACGTACGAATAGCGCGGGGACAATGGGAAAACATTAAATATACATAATTGTGAATTGGCATAAATTGGCCTTAAAAGGCATATAATTAATTTGAGGCATTAATTGACATAATTGGTATTTATGGACATAATTTAAGTGACAATTATGGACATAAATAAATTTGAAATCTATTGACAAATTTGAGTAGGGATATTAATCCAATTTGGGGTTAAATAAAGATGTGTAATAATTAACCGCCTAAGACACGAGGTTAGACTCGTTTGTGGTGTAAGAATGCCCGGACCCCCCCGGCAAATCCAGCAACCACAAACGGTAGTCTAATGTGAGAGGTCAAAGGCACGAATTAAATGTGTAACGATTGTAAAGACACGAGGTTAGACTCTTTTGCGGTATAAGACTGCCCGGACCAACCCGGCAAATCCAACAACCGCAAATGATAGTCTAATGTGGGAGGTCATTACAAGGTTATGGTTCTAATGAATCAAGTAACACTTAACCAGAAAAACATATGGTGGGGCATGGGGGTTAAGTGGGTGGCCTTGGATGGCATGTCAAATATGATTAGAAACACTTAACCAAGTTGAAAACATGTAAGAAGATATGAATGAGAAGGGGTTAAGTGGTAAGTGCTAGTGGGGACCAAGCATAGGTGGAAAGCTTGTGTCAGACATGGGGGCCGTTTTCAAACCAGTAACCCATTAAGTATCTTTGTGAGCTCGACCCAAGTCGAGGACGGAACACGCTTACTGGGTTTGATTGTAAGAGGTCAAAACGGGTTAGCGGTGGCAACGCAAGTCCAACGGGGTCATGTGCGTGCGTGGGCCCGGGCTGGTAGGTAAGACGTTGTTGCATCGTGCAGATATAAGCCGTGCATCTTTAGTGGTATCGGGTTGCCACTTTGGGGAGTGATACACCCCACTGTAGGACCAGCACGGGTATCTATGAGTTAGGGAGCCGATCGCATGGGGGTAGTGGGTACAACTAATGGAGATAGGGGCAGGTGGCACCTATGAAGGTAACTAGGGGTACACGAAACTACCATTATCGTTGTTATGTTCTGTAGGCGGGATCAACTTTTAGGGTAACTAGCTATGGTGCGGTGTAATTAGTATTGGTGCAGTTTAGTAATTATCCTATAGTGATTAGGAACGAGATTAACGCCAGAATATTCCTCTTAATTGCTTTGTCATGTCCACTTGTTTCACAGTCATACCTTATTTTGCCAGTTTATGCCTTATCCTAGTTACTTTAATAATTATATTGTTTAAGTTATTGTACTCGCCTGACTTTATGTATGACCCCCGTTGTTTTCGCCTCTTTTCTTCCTCCCCCCCAAAGGTTCTCAGGGTGGGACTAGTACTAGTGGAGCTTGATCTTGGATCTCTTTCTCTCTTTTGGAAGTGCTTGAATTGCTGAAAGTAAAGTTCAGCTCATCTCTTTTATGGCTACTTGTGTTGGGGTTTATGCTTTTTACTTTATTTACTCAGAAACAATTTGTCAAGATGGATATTAAGTGTACTTGGTTTTACTGTTGATTTATGAAGTTGATGTAATCAAACTATTTCTCCACTGCAATAAAAGTTGTTTTAAAAATTTCAAGTACCAATATATGTATCTGTCTTGTTATATTCTGTTCTATACACTAATAATGCTCCATGAAACTTAATGCATTCCCTTTGTGAGTGACATTAACGGACGTGGGGTGTTACCTGTGGTATCATAGCTAATGGTTACTAGAACAGATATGAGATTTTGAAAAACTATTTTTCAAAAGCATTTTATAAAGAAATACTTTCAAGAATATGTTTTAAGGAAAGTATTTTCAAGAGAAAAGTTTGTTTTAAAAGCATAACCCCCAAGAGCGATATATCTTTCCTTCGATTCTCTGTTTTGAACCTCTTCCTTTTTCTTTTCAGCATGTCTGGGGAACCTGAGATACCCGAGGGCATACCGATACCAGGCTGGTTTAGAAGGTATCTGGAGGCTAGGGCCAATGCCGCAGGGCCAGCAAATGTTCCTCCTCCCCCAGCTGTAGTCGCTCTTCCTCCTCTCCCGCCTTGCGTTGATACTTTTTTCGAAGATATGCAAAGATTTTAGGGAAATGGACGGGAAACCTTTTCACGGATCAGAAACGTTTGTTGAAGCTCGAAATTGGCTGAAGGAGGTGGAAGATCTATTTGGTATTTTCGAGGTAGAAAATGGGAGGAAGGTCCAATTGGCTGCTTGGTTAATGAAGGACGAAGCCTCGTTTTTGTGGGAGGTCACAAATGGAGAGCATCCAGTGGAGACAGGGTGGATTTCAGGCATAGGTTTGAGATGAAATTTCTCTCACGAGCAGAAGAGAATTTATATATGGAAAGGTTCTTAGCGTTGAAGCAAGGAAATTTGTCGGTAAAGGAGTACGTCAACAAGTTCAATCAGTTGGCAAGATTTGTCTTAGACTTGGTAAACACACCTGAGAAGAAGGCTCTGAGGTTCGTTAAAGGCTTGAATGAGCCGCTACATGGGTTGGCTATGACCCACATTCTGATCGGGGCTACCTTTGAGAGATTGGTTGACATGGCGCTTATGCATGAAGAAGAGAAGGGTGCTAATGCTAATAAGGCACCGGAGAAGAAAGGGGATCAAAAGAAATCACAACAGCAAAACAAGAAGGGTGGTAAGGATAACAATAGCAAAGGAAAGAAAAGGTGCTTTAATTGTGGGACACCTTGCCATCTGAGCAAGGACTGTAGGAAAAAGAAGAAGACTGACTGCTTCTACTATGGAGAGGCAGGACATATAATTAAAGACTGCCTAAGGAAACAAGGGAAAGGGCAAAGGACAGGGTCCACTTCTGGAGGGCAGATCCAGGCTCTTATGGCACCAGGACAGGAAAGAGGGCAGGTTCATGCTCTCATGGCACCAGGACAGGAGAGAGGTAGAAACATTTCCGTTGAAAGTTTAGTTTTTCTGTTTGATCATCCTGTTTGTACTTTGTTTGACTCTGGCGCTTCACACTCATTTGTGTCTGCTTCGTTAGTTGAAACACTGCACCTAAATACTAGTCTAGTTACGGATCCCATAGTAGTCTCAAATCCTATTGGTAGGTCGGCTCATATTTCTATGATTTGTCGGGATTTGAGAGTGTCTATCTTGGGCATTGGGTTTGAATGCAACGCCTTCGTTCTTGGCTTCATGGGCTACGACTTGATTCTAGGTATGGATTGGCTAGCTAGATACGGTGCCATCCTAGATTGTGAAAGAAGGGTAGTTAGACTGTTGACTCGTTGTGGAAAGACCCTTGATATTTCTTGTGACCCTAGAGGTCCGGTAATGCTTAGCTACCTAGAATCCCTTGACGCATCCAATGATGATCTGGACTCTGTTCGTGTGGTCCGTGAATATAGTAACGTTTTCGATGAAGTTGGAGGTTTACCCCCAAGGCACGAGATAGACTTTCGAATATACTTAGTAGATAATGCAAAGCCAGTTGCATTACCAGTGCGCCACATGGCTCCGAGAGAGAGAAGAGAACTCAGTAAGAAAGTGAAAGAGTTGCTTAGGAAGGGGTTCATAAGAAGAAGTATTTCGAAGTGGGGTGCTCCAGTCGTTTTTTCTATGAAAACTGATGGTTCACTTAGATTGTGCATGGACTATAAAGAGCTGAATAAGCTAACAAAGAAGAACAGACACCCATTGCCGAGGATAGACGATTTATTCGATCAGTTGGTGGGTGCTTCGATTTTCTCGCAACTGGATTTAGCTATGGGGGTTTCATCAGCTAAGGGTGGCCGAGGACAACATAGATAAGACTGTATTTAGAACTCCTGACGGTTTCTTCGAGTGGCTCGTCATGCCTTTTGGTTTCACGAATGCACCCGCATACTTTGTTGACCTAATGAGTAGGGTGTTTAGGGAGTTTCTAAACAAGTATGTGGTAGTCTTTGTGGACGATATTCTGCTTTTCTCTAAAAATGAAGAAGAGCATGGCCCATATCTTAGGGAAGTCTTAGAGACCCTACGAGCTCATCAACTTAAAGCAAAGTTCTCCAAGTGCCATTTTTGGAGAAAAGAAATGAGGTTCTTAGGACATGTGGTCTCTAAGGAAGGGATAGATGTGGATCCCGCAAAGGTGGTGGCGACCCAAGATTGGAAAATTCCTAAGAACGCAACAGAAGTAAGAAGCTTTTTAGGGCTGGCTGGTTATTATAGGAAGTTCATTAAGGACTTCGCGAAGATATCAGCCCCACTTACTCGATTAACAAAGAAGAATTTGACTTTTGCTTGGGACGTTGACTGTGACGATGCTTTCCAACGTCTGAAGAGGGCTTTGCCGACAACTCCAGTTTTAGTTTTGCCAGACGGGAGTAAGCCATTCACAATATACACTGATGCGTGCGGGATAGGGCTTGGCGCAGTTTTAATGCAAGAGAGGAGGGTGATATGCTATGGAGGAAGGCAGTTGAAAGCTCATGAGAAAAATTACCCTACCCACGATTTAGAGTTGGCTGCCATAGTTTCTGCACTTAAGTCATGGCGTCATTATTTTCTTGGTGAGAGGTTTGAGTTGTACACAGACCATAAGTCGCTAAAGTACTTATTCTCTCAGAAGGAGCTAAACTTGAGGCAATAGAGATGGATGGAGTTTTTGGCATCCTAGGATTTTGAGATCGCATATACCCCTGGCAAGGGTAATGTTGTAGCCGAGGCCTTTAGTAGAAAGAAGTTAACTTCAAGTCCTTTGTTCGTAGAGCGTCAGAGTTTGGAGTATATATCTACTTTTGACTTCAGACCCTTTGTCTATTATGTACTCGGATTGTTGGCATCGTTAGAAGTGCAACCTACACTTTTGGGTTGAGTTGGAGAGGCACAGTGAGACGACCCACAGTTGGTTGAGATAGTAGGCAAGCTTATAGGAGGGGAGTCTTCGAGTCATCTTAATAGATATGCTATAAATGAGAGAGGATGACTGCGTAGAGATGGGAGACTTTGCGTACCACGAGACGAGAATTTGAAGAAGGCAATTCTTGAAGACTCACATCGCCCTTAGATGACCATACATCCCGGTGGTGACAAGATGTATAGGGATATGAAGCAAGTTTTCTTTTGGGCCGGAATGAAGAAGGACGTGGCTGAGTTCGTTTCTAGATGCTTAGTGTGCTAGCAAGTCAAGGCGGAGCAAAAGAAGCCTGGAGGTTTGCTCCACGCTTTAGAGATTCCGCTATGGAAATGGGAAAGTGTTTCTATGGATTTTGTAGATGGGTTGCCAAGATCAAGGAAGGGCAATACGGGGATCTGGGTAATTGTAGGCAGACTTACCAAAAGTGCCCATTTTATTCCCTTTAAAAGTAAAAAGGACCGTCGCATGGTTAGCATCCGTTTACCTTCGAGAGATAGTTCATTTACACGGCATACCCACTAGCATTGTAAGCGATAGAGATCCCATTTTCACAAGCGAATTTTGGAAAAGCTTACAAGAGGCGGTTGAAATGCAATTATGCTTAGGTACCTCTTATCATCCTCATACGGACGGCCAGACCGAGAGAGTGAATCAGATTCTAGAAGACCTTCTGAGGCTATGCATTCTAGACTTTGGAGGAACATGGGAAGAGCACCTTCCACTAGTGGAGTTCACCTATAATAATAGTTTTCAGGCTAGCATTGGCATGGCACCTTTTAAGGCTCTTTATGGACGACCATGCCGATCACCTACTTGTTGGTGGGAATCCACGGACAAGGTTTTGCTTGGACCCGACATGATTAGAGAGACTTCGACGAAGATAGACCCGATTCGACGGTGAATGAAGACGGCGCAGGACCGACAGAAGTCATATGCTGATAGGAGACGAACCGATCTCGAGTTCAATGTTGAGGACATGGTTTTTATTAAGGTGTCACCGTTGAGAAACGTAGTCCGCTTTGGATCAATAGGTAAGTTGGCAGCGAGGTTCGTTGGACCCTTTTCAATTACAGAGCGGACTGGGCAGATGGCATATAGAGTAAAGTTACCAGAGAAGCTCAGTGGAGTTCATGACGTGTTTCCCGTTTCGCATTTGCGTAAGTGTTTACATGATATGGCGGAAGTGGTGGAGCCGAGCACGCTCGAAGAAGTGGAAGTAGAGCACAATGCCACGGTTAGACGAGCTCCTACATGCATTCTTGGATCGGAGGTTAAAAAGCTATACAACAAAGAGGTCAAGTTGGTCAAAGTGCAATGGGGAGATGATCAAAGAGACGCGACTTGGGAGACGGAAGACAAGATGCGTACGCTGTACCCTTTCCTTTTTGAGGGTATGTTTTATTTTCTCCTTTTTCTAACGCTTTGTTGATACTTGTCCAATCATTTAGTATTATCTTTGCGATGATATCTTCGATCTTTAGTTAGGAGGAACCATATGGTTGCAAACATGTGTTTGAGACATGTTATGTTAGGTGGATGCAAATGGATGCAAGCTGTTGCTAGTTATTGCTCGTGGATGCATGTACACACACCTTAGGCACTAGATCGGCTCAATCACCTTCATATTGCATATAAATATGTGTGCATATCTAAATTAATGGAAGTATAATGGTTGTGTTATCATATGGATGCTGCATTTTGATGAATGGTTGTGCACGCATGTAGAAATAATATGTATCGATAGGATTCTTTCGCATACGTAATGGATGCATGGCACTATCATGATTTGCATTAAGGAGCTCAACTGAATCAGAAGACTGCCTGATTTTGCATTAGACAAGGAACATATACACATACTTTTTTCATATGTTCATACAGCATTAGAAGTCTTGTAAGGACAATGGATGCCTGTGTTTGATGGTTAAGTAGATGGATGATTGGATGTTAGGATATGCATTCTCCTTAACTTGGAGATTTCGGGGGCGAAATCCTTTAAGGAGGGGAGAATGTAACACCTCGTGATTTTAAATATTAATGTTAACAAATTTAAGAATACTTAAATTCAAATGTGGGAATTAAGGGAAACGGGTTGCGCCATTGCGTTCGTCTCGGAATTCTGCTTGAGGTAGAGTCCGAGTTTGTGTGAATTGGGCTTCGTATGAAGAAGATATGGCCTTCCGAAGTTTCAGAAATTAATTAAATTAAAAACGGCTCAGGAATTCAAAATTTGAATTCAAAACAGGGAACAGGCTGGGCGGGAAAATTCCCGCCCAAGGCCAGGTCGACCAGGGGGTCGACCTCCCTATACAGGTCGACCAAGGGGTCGACCTGCACCCCCTCGGCAGATCTGAAAGATGACAACGTTTCGACTCAGTGCCAAGTCATTAGGGCTGAGGTGTTATTCTATCTTGACTGGATGGTCTTGATCGATTCTAGGTTAATAAGACGGCTCTTAATTAACTAAAACTCTATATAAGCAACCTAAATCTCAACCTAAAATCATACTAATTCATACCTAGAGCCGCCATGTCGTCAATGGAGAACCTAGAGTAGCCGCTGTCCCTTTCAACGCAAGAACAAGATAGAAGCTAGGATCAAATCTAAGTCTAATAAACAATTAGTCTACATCAAAGCTGAGCAATTCAGTTTCAGAATACAGATCCCAGAAAGACAAGACTATTCTTTTGTTTGTGAGTATAATACCTTTCACAAATTAATTAATTAATTTAATTATGATAAGTTATAATTGGGATTATGAGAATATGATTTTGAATCATGTGATGTTGAATTATATGCTAGTTCTTATGTGAATCTTATGCATGTTTGTGATGTTGAATCATATGTTAGTTATTATGTGAATCTTATGCAAGTTGAATCATATGTTAGTTCTTATGTGAATCTCATGCAAGTTGAATCATATGATAGTTCTTATTATGAATCTTATGCAAGTTTGTGATGTTGGATCATATGTTCTTATATGAATCTTATGCAAGTTTGGGATGTTAAAACATATATGAATCCTATGCAAATTTGGGACATATGTGAATCATGTATATACATATGCTAGTTTATGTGATACTAATCTACATGATTAGATCCATATGCAAGTTCACATCTTTATGTTTAGATTCATATGCAAGTTCACACCTTTATGTTTAGATCCATATGCATGTTCACACCTTTATGTTTAGATCTATATTTAGATCCATGGCAGTACATAGTTATGCAAATTTATTCCCATTGCCTATGCTAGTTTTGTACGTGAATCATATGCTAGAAATTCATATGCAAGTTATAGGAAAACCATATCCATATATGCAAGATATTGTCTATGTAAACTTATGTCATGATTCTTAGATTTATTCTATGTGTTATGCGAGTTGTGATGTTGCTTTTCTTTTATAAGTTAGACTATATTGCGAGTCTAACATATGTTATAACGTACGAATAGCGCGGGGACAATGGGAAAACATTAAATATACATAATTGTGAATTGGCATAAATTGGCCTTAAAAGGCATATAATTAATTTGAGGCATTAATTGGCATAATTGGTATTTATGGACATAATTTAAGTGACAATTATGGACATAAATAAATTTGAAATCTATTGACAAATTTGAATAGGGATATTAATCCAATTTGGGGTTAAATAAAGATGTGTAATAATTAACCGCCTAAGACACGAGGTCAGACTCGTTTGTGGTGTAAGACTGCCCGGACCCGCCCGACAAATCCAGCAACCACAAACGGTAGTCTAATGTGAGAGGTCAATGGCACGAATTAAATGCGTAATGATTGTAAAGACACAAGGTTAGGCTCTTTTGCGGTATAAGACTGCGCGGACCCGCCCGACAAATCCAGCAACTGTAAATGACAGTCTAATGTGGAAGGTCTTTACAAGGTTACGTTTCTAATGAATTAAGTAACACTTTACCAGATAAACATGTAGTGGGGCATGGGGGTTAAGTGGGTGGCCTTGGGTGGCATGTGAAATACGATTAGAAACACTTAACCAAGTTGAAAACATGTAAGCAGACATGAATAAGAAGGGGTTAAGTAGGAAGTGCTAGTGGGGACCAAGCATAGGTGGAAAGCTTGTGTCAGACATGGGGGCCCTTTTCAAACCAGTAACCCATTAATTATCTTTGTGAGCTCGACCCAAGTCGAGGACAGGACACACTTAGTGGGTTTGATTGTAAGAGGTCAAAACGGATTAGCGGTGGCAACGCAAGTCCAACGGGGTCATGTGCGTGCGTGGGCCCGGGCTGGTAGGTAAGACATTGTTGCATCGTGTAGATATAAGCCATGCATCTTTAGTGGTATCAGGTTGCCACTTTGGGGAGTGATACACCCCATTGTGGGATCATCACGGGTATCTACGAGTTAGGGAACCGATCGCATGGGGGTAGTGGGTACAACTAGTGGAGATAAGGGCATGCGACACTTATGAAGGTAACTAGGGGTACACGAAACTACCATTATCATTGTTATGTTCTGTAGGCGGGATCAACTTTTAGGGTGACTAGTAATGGTGTGGTGTAATTAGTATTGGTGCAGTTTAGTAATTATCCTATAGTGATTAGGAACGAGATTAATGCCAGAATATTCCTCTTGATTGCTTTGTCATGTCCACTTGTTTCACAGTCATACCTTATTTTGCCAGTTTATGCCTTATCCTAGTTACTTTAATAATTATATTGTTAAAGTTATTATACTCGCCAGACTTTATGTATGACCCCGTTGTTTTCGCCTCTTTTCTTCCTCCCCCCGGTTCTCAGGGTGGGACTAGTACTAGTGGAGCTTGATCTTGGATCTCTTTCTCTCTTTTGGAAGTGCTTGGATTGTTGAAAGTAAAGTTCAACTCATCTCTTTTATGGCTACTTGTGTTGGGGTTTATGCTTTTTACTTTATGTACTCAGAAACAATTTGTCAAGATGGATATTAATTTTACTTTGTTTTACTGTTGGTTTATGAAGTTGATGTAATCAAACTATTTCTCCGCTGCAATAAAAGTTGTTTTAAAATTTTCAAGTACCAATATATGTATCTATCTTATTATATTCTATTCTATGCACTTTTAATGCTCCATGAAACTTAATGCATTCCCTTTGTGAGTGACATTAACGGACGTGGGGTGTTGCAGGCTAATAGCCCAGTCTCTTGCATTTTCAAGCCAATTGTGAAACCTCTTATCCTAATGAAAATAATAGTTTGAATGGGAAAAGGTATTATCAGGATTGAAGTTATTTAAGGATGTTGCCGCAAAGAAAAATTATCTCCCCTTAGCGTATTCTGGAACCCAGTAAGTTTCTCTAGTGCTTTGAAGCAGTTGGTCTTTGACTTTTTCCATGGAAACAAACCTACCAACAGTAATGAACAAAGGAGAAATAACGCTTATTATGGTATACAGTGCATCCTGTTCAAAATAGCATATACTTCAATCTTAAAACATATGCTAATTGCACTTACAATGTAGAACCTATACTTATGTGAAGCTAATCATATTAACACTATACTTCTGTGGTGACGTTTGCTGTTTTTCTAGGGTACTTACAACTGTATGAACATATTTTTAACGAGAAGTAAATAAATACTAAATACATAAATAATGTTGAACAAATTCCAAGTGACCAATGGTGATTATTGTTCGGTGTTCATTTGTACAATGTGTACATAGAATATTTTTGGTAGTCAATCTTCGAACAGATAAAATGGATGATAACCATTCTCTTTAGTTAGCAGCATTTGACCCTCTGAGTTACTAAACATGCTAAGACTGTATAAAAATCAAGCCATAATGGAAATAACGTAATCACGCTAAATTCTTCCATAACATATATTTAAAAATGGATGTGTAACACGTAAACATGTATTGACCTACACATGAGTTTAATACAAACAGATTGTAGAAGCATGAGTATAAAAATGTAGACCCAACAGGGGCTTGATAACCTTTTAAGAATTTTGAAAAATAAACTATTGGTTTTGTATTAATTGAGGTTCTATTATGCATCCTACACTTCTTTCATACAATATATACTATGTCCAGATCCATTTTATTTTATTTAGAAAAGAAAAAACACCGAAAGTTAACAGCAATGCCCATTGTATCCCTCATTAACCTACGTCTACTCAGTTTCGTACCTTTAAAATTGTTTCGGATAATTATGCATTTAGATTCATTAGGAACTAGAATGTTTTCAACGGTTCTAATGCCTTTTATTTATTTGCAAAGGTACTAATGAATAAGAAATGCTTTGTACTTCATGAAATCAACGATTGTTAAACCAAAACATATTTGGCTGGAATATTTTCATATTGTCAAATTAAAAGCTATTGATTTATTTCACATTCTTAAATCCATTTAACCTTCTCACTTCTTTCAGTAATGAGTAATGATACATCAACTTAACTTCACCGAAAAACAAAATATTTAGACCCAGTTTTAGTTCTGTGAGGTCTACATGTGTAGTAGGATTCGACGATGGAACCTGATCGATGACCAAGAAATAAAGTGGGAAGGTACATCTATTATATTACAAGCTTTTACCATTGACTAACAATCAACGTTTGAATAGAGCTAATTAAACAGGATATTGTGATTCTAAAGCGTAATGGGAGAAATTACCTGAATGCTAGCTCGATTTCCAATGGTTAATATTCTGTGTTTCTGCCTATTCCATTGATGTGGTTTCACCCCATCTGCTGTGCAATGATCTTGGAGTTTGAGCGGCTCATATCTATCACGTTCCTGGATGGAAGTCTTGATGCGATGAATGGATTTGGTCAAGCTTGTGTTGATCGATGGGCTTTCTGTGCAACTAAGGTTAGCATGGCAAGAATGGAGCAATTTGGAGAGGAAGATTGGATTGTGGATTTGGATAAATGGTAGAGCAAGATGATACCATCGTTGGAGTGGAAGAGGAATGAAAATTAGGGTTGTAAATTGAAATTTGGGGTTGAGAACGAACAAAGCTGAGAAGTTGAGAAAGAGGAATGAAATGACTCATGGAAGATGATTTCCTATTGGTGGTGTTAGATTTTAACAGATTAGTGAGGTGTCAGCTACAAATTTTGTTTTTAAAAGATAATTTGACGGTTAGATATGCATGTTTTTATAGGTGCTGATTGATGACGTGGAAAATTAAACTTATAAGTTTATAACTATGGCTACTGCAACACAATTTGGTATCTATGCTAAAACATGAATCATGCGTTGCAATAGACAAAAAAACAGCATAGTAATGACAACATTGTAGCTAGCAACACCATGGATTTTCATTGCGATATGCCATCTATGGCGTAGTGAAATTTCTTCTGTCTTTTTTGCTTCTCCCACCTCCTATTCGATTCGTTTTTATGCTTCAGTTGTTTTTGAATCTCCTTCTCTCGTTTTATCCATACCTCTAAACTGTATGATAAACCTTGGATTTGGGGTAAAAACATCAAAGAGACGTGTTTCCATTGTGGGGATTGCTCGTACAAAATTGTGAATTGCAGAGAGCCGACTAGGTATTTTCTTGTGGTTTTTAGACATAAGAATTCTAAATGTTCACTTTTCTTCTTGTTTTTTAATGGTAAACATTTATGATAGATCATTGCTTTCGATTTTGTCTCAGTATTATTTCAATCAGGAAATTTTTTTGATTTAAATCCTTCTTCTTTATTTGTTGAAGGGCTTTATTTGTGTGATAAGATTCTTTAGCATTTTGATTGTCTTCAAAACGAGATTTTGTTTTATAATTATCCTGTATCAGTTTCGACTGATCCTTGTATTTTTCCTCCCCTTCCTAAGTCTCTTTCACTGAAAGATCATTGTTTTCGATTTTTTTTAACTTTCTTACATTTGAAAAATATTTTTTGTGTTCTTTTCCATCCTTCTCTATTGATTTTTAAACTGTTTGATAAAATGCTCCTTCATTTCGATGCTCTAAATTCATCAATCATCTTTCGAAATTGCTTTCATCCTACCAGTAATTCTCTTTTTGAATCTCCATGTCCTTCTTCTAATCTTGGTGGTGATCTTGTGCCTTCTTCTTGTGATGTTTTATCCTCCTCCAAAGAGTTTAATTCGACTTCTGATATTTCTTATCCTGAGCCCACTCTGTGTAAGCCTGAACCCCGATCTGATGATTCCTTACTAGTAAAGAAATTGTCTCAGTTGAGATCGACTTCTATAGGGAAGATGATAGTCTCTAATAAGTTTGATCCTTTAGATGGATTAAAATATTCATATGATTTGGTATTTGGAGAGTTTGTTGTTGTTGAGGAAGGGGAGTCAGATGCTTATGTTTATGAAGTTTCTGAATTTTTGGATCATCGCCCTATTGTTAAAAAGGAGTGTAGTCTGTCCCCGTATGTTGATCCATTAGACAATGTGTTTTTTACAGTATTTGTCTCTAATAGTTTTGAGATACTGAAAAATGTTGAGGAAGAGGTTAGTGATGAATAAAGAATGTTTGTTGAATCTATTGCTTGTCTTGATGATATGGGTAAGTGATTCCCCTAGCTCAGTTTCAAATGAAGTTATTTTGGTTGATGATAATATGATGTTGACTGTGAAGATGATTATTTTGGAGGGCTAGTGTTGTTTGGTGACTTTATGGTGGTAGCACGTCTTCTTTATTGACCATGGTAGTGTATTCCCTGTTATTGTGTCTTTCTAGCTTGCACCTTTGGGATGGATAGTTATTAGTAATGTGCAATTGTTGGGTGATCATCCAGTTATGTTTGCTCCACTTCGGTCATGTAAAGAGGATACTATGATTTATGATCAGGTGTCGTTGATGTTTGGAGAAAGTTCGGGTAGTGTTAGTGTTAGTGTAGGTTTGGTGTAGCGGGATTTGATTAGTTTTGGATATAATGATTTTACTATTGTCTACAATAGCAATTATACTTTAGTTGGTGGCTTTCTTGGGTTGGCATAGACTTTTTTGGTAATAATCTTAGGTCACATGACTTATCTTCTTGTGGTGATAACGAGCACAGTGTTGAGTGTACAAAGTGGACTACGAATGGTGATGATACCCATTTGGTTCATATTACTACTATCAGAGAAGAGTTTGATGTTGTTGGTGGTATTTTATCCTTACATAAAGATGATGATGTTGGTGATAAGACATTTTATGATCTTACAGATGGTAAAGTCGATTTTTTTGGGGGTTCCTGGTGTTGATCTTGATTTCTCATCTAGTATGTCCAGTGTGTTAAGGGGATGTAAGAAATCTGTAAGAGCAAAGTGGCCTACAAATAATGTCGAGACCTCTACAACTTATGTTGCTTCCTTAAGTGATGAAAAATCTGATCAGTTTGGTGTTGATGTTTCATACGATATTACCACTGTGATGATATTATATCCTGCGACCTTGTAGATGGTGATGTTAGTCTCGTTGGGGGGTCTTTAGCAGTTCAGGCTTGTGACGAACATAATCTCTCTTCTGGTATAATTAAAAAAATAAAGGAATAAGAGAAAGTCTAATACTTGTAATTTGTCACTCAAGTCTGTTAATCTCTATGCTCAGAATGTTGTGTAGCGTAGCACCAGAATCAGTAGCAGAGTGTCGAGTTCTTCATCCAGCTTAACTTCAGGTATGGCTCCTTGTCTCGGTAGTACTTATAGCTCCTCTTTTCTTTGTGATCTATCTTCTAAGGCATTGCATTTATTTAGCTAGAAACTCAGATTTTATTTTATTTTTATTCTGATATAGAAATATATTTTATTAGAAATAAAGAACTATAGAGGGTTAGACTACTTAATAAATGAAGTTCATTAATTGGAACGTTTGGTATCTTAATGACCTAGATAAATGTTCTAAATTCAGATAATTTTTTAAAGATTATTCAATATACATAGCTCTACTGTAAGAATCTAAACTTGAGTTCCCTGATTTTAGAACTTTCAGAAGTTTAGGTGGTCTTTATATTTTTAACTGGGATTTTTTGCCTATTAGGGTAGTGCTAGAGGTTTAATTATTGGTTTGAAAAATTCTTGTATTAGACGCCTCCAAACTTCCATTATAATGCATATCATTTTTACCGATATTAGTGATGATTTCATTTCAAATATTTCTAATGTCTATGGTCCTTATAGTAAATTAGATCGTAGGATGTTGTGGAGTGAGTGTCTAGAACTTAGAACATGTAACACCCCGTATTTCAGTTAATGCTAAAATTCACTAATTGCAGAATAAATAATCTCGGATGTGAGAGTTGGGGGAAACGGGCTGCGTCATTGCGTTCGTCTCGGAAAAATACGCAGAATAGAGTCCGAAATTTTGTAAATCGGAGTCCGTATGGCCCAGTTAAGGCCGAATGAAGTTTGCAGAAAAATTAAAGCTAAAAACAGATTTAAAAATCCAAATTCAAATTTCAAAATCGAACCAGCGGGGCCAGGCGGGAAAATTCCCGCCCTAACCATGTCGACAGGCCTGTCGACAGGGGGGGCCGACTTGCCTGTCGACTTGCCTGTCGACACGGCATGTCGAGCCAGAGGGCTTGGGTGCACCAGATTTGGTTTTCTGGCTAGGGCTGGGCTGGGTTCTAGAGATTTCCTAAATCTAACGGACCTAATCTAACCTAGGGTTAATCTAAGGGCCTAAAACACTCACCTAATCTATAAATACACCCTAAACCTACCCTAATCCATACTAAAAATAGGAATGGTGGCCTCATGCCGCCAAATTAAATCTTAGAAGGAGCCTCCACTAATTTATGAAGGAAGTTGCAAGCTAATCAACCTCTAATCATCATCTTCTTCATATTTAGCAACTAATTCCACTTCATAAGTTTGCTAATCTTGGGTTTGGTGAGTTTCTATCACTTTAACATCAATTGCTAAAGTAAGTAGATTGGGTGTAATGAGACTTATGGTCTTAAATGCGGATTAGTGAGTTTGAATCATTTGTAATGATATGCTACTCTATGTTTTCCTATGTTTATGCATGTTTAACAAGTGGGTTTATGCATGTTTAGTAAGTTGGTTTATGCATATTTAACAAGTGGGTTTATGCATGTTTAATAAGTGGGTTTATGCATATCTAATAAGTGGGTTTATGCATGTTTAACAAGTGAGTTATGCAAGTTCATATGCAAGTTATGTGTATGATGTTATGTAAGTTATGTGTAGGTTGTTATGCAAGTTCATATGCAAGTTATGTATATGCTTAAATGCAAGTTTAACATGATATGCAAGTTATGCATGCTTATGCAAGTATGTGAATGCTTATGCAAGTTATGTATATGCTTAAATGCAAGTTTAACATGATATGCAAGTTATGCATGCTTATGCAAGTATGTGAATGCTTATGCAAGAATGTGAATGCTTATGCAAGTTATGTGTATGCTTAAATGCATGTTTAACATGTTATGCAAGTTATGAGAATGCTTATATGCAAGTTCAACATGTTATGCAAGATATGTGTATGATAATATGCAAGTTTGGGTTAAATGTAGTTGGGTTAATATATGCTCATATATGCAAGTTGACATCCTCTTAACCCATGACAAAGTTATATGCTAAGATTTGGTTAAACCCATGATATTTGTGATGGATCTTCCCTTTATTATGTCATGAAATGAGAACGATTTACGTGGGGAACGATGGGGTTAATAAATATGTTAATAAAAGTATGATTGGGTATGATTAAGCATACCATAAAAATAAATTAACATAAGTGGGAATTTACCTATTGAGTTAGGTCTACCCCATGGGAATTTACCTATTGAGTTAGGTCTACCCATGTTATGAAAAACTTGATATTAATTAGGGATAATTAATATGGGGGTGATTAATTAGGTGTAATTAATCAACTAAGACACGAGGTTGGACCCTTTTGTAGCGGAAGTCTGCCCGGAACCGACCGGCCATCCAGCGGCTACAAATGATTGGCCCAATGTGAGAGGTCTTAGTCATAAATTAAATACGTGATTAAAGTAAAGACACGAGGTTAGACCCTTTTTATGACAGAAGTCTGCCCGGAACCAACCGGCATATCCAGCAGTCATAAAAGATGATCTAATGTGAGAGGTCTTTATAAGGTCATGATCTTAATTAATTAATTAAGAAACACTTAACCATATTAGCATGTAGAGGGACATGAGGGGTTAAGTGGGTGCCTTGGGTGGCATGTGGAAATCTAGTGGTTGCCTTGGGTGGCAATAGAAAATACGATTAGAATACTTAACCAAGTGGAAACATGTAATTAAACATGATTAAAGGGTTAAGTGGGATACACTAGATAAGTGACAAGCTTAGGTGGGTAGCTTGTGGGGGCCCATTTCAACCAATATCCCAAACATATCTTTGTGGGCTCAACTCTAGTCGGGTGACGGGACACGCATATTGGGCTTGACTATAAGAGGCCAAAACGGGTTAGCGGTGGCTACGCAGGATCAACGGGTTTCATATGCGTGTGTGGACCCGGGCTGGTTGGTAAGTCGTTGTTGCATCGTGTAGATATAAAGCCGTGCACCGTTGATATTATCAGGTGGCCACTTTGGGGAATGATACACCCCATTGTGGGACCAGCACGGGTATCTACGGTAGGGAGCCGATCGCTTGGGAGTAGTGGGTACACCTAGTGGAGATAGGGGCAGACGGCACCTATGTAGTGAGCTAGAGGTACGCGAAACTACTGGTTAAATTTTCTAAGTCCTTGGGTGGGATCAACCTTTAAGTAGGAATGACTGGTGTGGTGCAGTTAGTAATTATCCTTGGGTGGGTAGATGCGTCTTTACAGTTATCTTAGTTTATCCTAAGTCTACCAAGCTGCTTAGTGTAGCCGTTCATCCCCAGACATTACCGTAGGTCAAGTTTATGTCTTCTCTGGTTACTTTAATGATTGTATTGTTAAAGTTATAGGACTCGCTCAGACTTATGTCTGACCCCGTTGTTTTTATCTTTTTCCCAACCCTCAGGTCCTACGGTGGATCCTAGCAGTAGTGGAGCTTGATCGGATTGCTGTTCCAGTCTTTAGGAGCTTGGATAGATGTAAAGCTCCAGTTACCCAGTTATCTTTTCTTTTGTCCTGGCTATTGTATGAGAGAGTGGGATTATGTACTTCTTTATTTTGATGGATATTGTACTTGACTTTTATTGTGGTTTTATGATGTAACCAGACATGTTTATTTCCGCTGTTATGAGATGATGTTTTAAATTTCAAGTACTATTTATATCTGTCTTGTTGTAATTTTTCTGTTCTATATTCACTAAAATACTCCACCGATGCTATGGCATTCCCTTAGAGAGTGACCATAGCGGGCGTGGGGTGTTACACGTGGTATCAGAGCAAAGGTTACCGGAACAGATAAAATTTTTAGAAAACTATTTTTCTAAAACATTTTTGGAAGAGATATTTTCAAAAACATGTCTTTTAAGAGAAAAGTTTTTGAAAGAAAAGCATAATCCCCAATAGCCATATCTAAATCCTTCGAATTCTCCGTTTTGAATCTTTCCTTTTTCGTTTCAGCATGGCTGAGGATCTTAACTTTCCGGAGGGTGTGACGGTACCAGTATGGTATAGGAGATTGATGGAGGCTAGGGCCACCACTGCGGGTCCAGCAAATGTTCCTCCACCAACCGTAGCACCCGATCTTCCTCCTCCCCCTCCTCCTCGCACGGATACTTTTGCTAAGACTTGCAAGGAATTTAAAGCTATGGGAGGGAAACCTTTTCAAGGATCGGAAACTTTTGTGGAGGCTAGAGATTGGCTTAAGGAGGTGGAAGAGTTGATAGATATCTTTGAGATGGAAGAAGGAAAGAAAGTCAAGTTAGCTGCTTGGTTAATGAAGGGAGAGGCCTCATTCTGGTGGGAGGTCACTAATGGAGAACGCCCCATTGACTCTTGGGCGGATTTTAGACAAAGATTTGTGGCAAAGTTTCTCTCAAGGGCGGAGGAAAACTTGTATATGGAAAGATTCTTGACTTTAAAGCAAGGAAATCTCTCAGTGAAGGAATATGTCAACAAGTTTAATCAATTGGCAAGGTTTGGCCTAGATATGGTGAATACACCGGAGAAAAAGGCTTTGAGGTTCGTGAAAGGCTTGAATGAACCAATGCATGGGTTGGCTATGACTCATATCCCTATGGGGGCCACCTTTGAGAAGCTAGTTGACATGGCACTCATGCATGAAGAAGAGAAGGGTCCCAATGCTAATAAGGCACCCGAGAAGAAGGGAGATCAAAAGAGACCTCAGCAACAACAGCAAAATAAAGATGGGAAAGGCAACGGTGGCAAGGGCAAGAAGAAGAAGTGTTTCAATTGTGGGACACCTGGCCACCTAAGCAAGGATTGTCGCAAGAAGAAGAAGACTGGCTGCTTCCACTGTGGCGAAGTAGGGCATCTAGTGAAAGACTGTCCTAAGAAAGGGCAAAGGACGGGGTCTACCTCAGGAGGACAGGTGCAAGCTCTTATGGCACCAGGTCAGGCTAGGGGGCAAGTACAGGCTCTCGCAGTCCCACCGATTCAGGAGAGAGGTAGAACTATTTCCGTTGAAAGTCTGGTTTTTCTATTTGATCATCCTGTCCGTACATTGTTTGATTCAGGCGCATCGCATTCGTTTATCTCATCATCATTAGTTGAGTCACTGCACTTAGACACCAGTCTGGTAGATGATCCCTTGGTTGTTTCAAACCCAATTGGGGGCTCCACTTATTTGTCCATGATATGTTTGGGTTTGAAGATTTCTATACTTAGCATTGAGTTTAGATGTGATGCTTTTGTGTTGGGCTTCACGGGCTATGGGTTGATTTTGGGCATGGACTGGTTATCCAGTAATGGTGCCGTTCTCGATTGCGAAAGGAGAGTTGTTAGGCTCATGACCCGCTTGGGTAACACTCTCGAGATTTCTTGTAATCCCATGGATTCTGTTATGCTAAGTTATCTTGAATCGCTTGACGCTTCGGTCGAGAGTTTACAATCTGTTAAAGTGGTCCGGGAATATCCGGATGTGTTTGAGGAGGTGAAGGGCTTACCTCCGAAGCGGGAGATTGACTTCCGAATATATCTGGTGGATAATGCTAAACCTGTATCTTTACCAGTGCGCCACATGGCTCCTCGTGAGAGGAGGGAACTCCATAAGCAAGTAGGGGAGTTGCTTGAGAAGGGGTTCATAAGACGAAGTATATCGGAGTGGGGTGCTCCAGTAGTATTTGCTACAAAGGCGGATGGGTCCCTCAGACTTTGTGTAGACTATAGAGAACTCAACAAGCTCACAAAGAAGAATAGACACCCATTGCCGAGGATTGATGATCTTTTCGATCAGTTGGTTGGCGCTTCAGTATTTTCTCAGTTGGACTTAGCCACGGGGTTTCATCAATTGAGGGTGGCTGAGGATAGCATAGACAAGACTGCCTTTAGGACTCCGGATGGTTTCTATGAGTGGCTGGTGATGCCATTTGGGTTGACGAACGCCCCTGCATACTTTGTGGATTTGATGACTAGGGTGTTCAGGGAGTTCCTTAATAAATTCGTGGTGGTCTTTGTGGATGATATCTTAGTATTTTCTAAAAGTGAAGAAGAGCATGCCCTACATCTTGGGGAGGTATTGAAGACTCTTCGAGCACATAGCCTTAAGGCTAAATTCTCTAAATGTCACTTCTGGAGGAAGGAGGTGCGGTTCTTGGGGCACGTGGTCTCCAAGGAAGGGATAGCTGTGGATCCCGCGAAGGTAGTATCAATTCAGGATTGGAAGGTTCCGAAGAATGCTACCGAAGTAAGAAGTTTCTTGGGGTTGGCAGGTTACTATAGGAAGTTTATCAAAGACTTCGCGAAGATATCAGCCCCATTAACCCGCTTAACGAAGAAGAATCTTGTTTTCGCATGGGACATAGATTGTGATGATGCGTTCCGACGGTTAAAGAGAGCTTTAACCACTGCTCCAGTTTTAGTGTTGCCAGATGGGAGCAAGCCATTTGTTGTCTATACCGATGCTTGTGGGACTGGACTAGGCGCAGTCTTAATGCAAGAGGGAAGGGTGATAGCCTATGGTGGAAGGCAGTTGAGAGTGCATGAGAAAAATTACCCTACCCATGATTTAGAGTTGGCCGCTATTGTTTTTGCGCTTAAGATTTGGCGCCATTATCTTCTTGGTGAGAGATTCGAATTGTTCACTGACCACAAATCATTGAAGTACTTGTTTTCTCAGAAGGATTTGAATTTGAGACAGCAAAGGTGGATGGAGTTCTTAGCATCCTATGATTTCGAGATAGCGTATACCCCTGGCAAGGGTAACGTGGTGGCGGACGCCTTGAGCAGAAAGAGGTTGTCCTTGAGTCCATTGTTCGTGGAACAACGAAGCTTGGAATTTATCTCGATGTTTGATTTCAGACCTTCCATTGATTATGTACCCGGTTTGCTAGCTTCCTTGGAGGTTAGACCTACTTTTTTGGGACGGATTGGAGAAGCACAGAGGGACGACCCACAGTTGGTTGAGTTGGTGGAGAAGCTCATAAGGGGGGAGTCGTCCAGCCATTTGAGTAGGTACACCCTAGACGATAGGGGGTGCTTGCGTAGAGACGGTAGACTTTGTGTACCACAAGACGAGGGTTTGAGGAAGGTTATTCTTGATGATGCACACCGTTCTAGGATGACCATTCATCCCGGTGGGGACAAGATGTACCAAGACATGAAGAGGGTTTTCTTCTGGGCCGGTATGAAGAAAGATGTGGCCGAGTATGTCGCTCGATACTTGGTGTGCCAGCAAGTAAAGGCGGAGCAAAAGAAACCAGGTGGGTTGCTTCACCCATTGGAAGTTCCGCAATGGAAGTGGGATAGCGTCTCGATGGATTTTATTGACGGGTTACCCAGATCAAGAAAGGGTAATACGGGAATTTGGGTGGTGGTAGACAGACTTACTAAGAGCGCCCATTTCATACCTGTGAAGAGCAAGAGGACCGCTCCATGGCTAGCTTCTGTATATCTTCGAGAGATAGTTCGATTGCATGGGGTACCCTCTAGCATAATGAGTGATCGAGATCCTATCTTCACTAGCGAGTTCTGGAGAAGTTTGCAAGAAGCAGTGGGGACTCAATTGTGTCTGAGCACCGCATATCATCCTCAGACGGACGGCCAGACTGAGAGGGTGAATCGTGTTCTAGAAGACCTTTTGAGACTTTGTATCTTAGATTTTGGAGGTACATGGGAAGAGCATCTTCCATTGGTGGAGTTCGCATATAATAACAGCTTTCAGTCCAGTATTGGTATGGCTCCTTTCGAAGCTCTCTATGGAAGGCCTTGTCGATCACCTACATGTTGGTGGGAATCTACGGATAAGATCTTGCTTGGGCCTGATATGATTAGGGAGACTTATGAGAAGATTGACTTGATTCGAAGAAGGATGAAAGCAGCGCAGGATAGGCAAAAATCTTATGCGGACAAGAGAAGGACGGATCTTGAGTTTGAAGTTGGGGACATGGTCTTTGTCAAAGTGTCTCCGTTACGAAATGTGGTTCGCTTTGGATCTGTTGGGAAGTTAGCACCAAGGTTCGTAGGGCCATTTTCCATTAAGGAAAGAATTGGACGGATGGCATATAGAGTGGAGTTGCCTGACAGACTTAGTGGTGTACATGATGTATTCCATGTGTCCCATTTGAGGAAGTGCTTACATGAGACCGTAGAGGTGGTAGAGCCGAGCTTGCTTAAAGAAGTGGAAGTAGAGCGTGATGCGACTATTCGACGAGCTCCTACCTGCATCCTTGGGTCAGAGACTAGGAAGTTGAGAAACAGAGAGGTTCAACTAGTCAAAGTGCAATGGGGAGAAGATGAGAGCAATGCAACTTGGGCGACGGAAGCGAAGATGCGTTCATTGTACCCATTTCTTTTTGAGGGTATGTCTTTACTTTCTCCTCTATCGTTGTCTAGTACTTATCTTATCTTTAGTATGTCCTCTCGTTAGTACTGTTTGACCTTTTGATAGGGTAAACCTATGGGTGAAACATGTGTTTGAGATATGTTATGGTTGATGGATGCAAGTGGATGCAAGTGTTTGCTAGTGGTTGCTTGTGGATGCATATACACACACTCTAGGCACTAGATCGGCTCAGTCACTTCATATTGCATATTGCATAAAATTGTGTGTAGGAAGCTATATTTATGGATGTATAATGATGGTGTTATCATATGGATGATGCATTTTGGTGAATGATTGTGCACTCATGTAGATATTGTATGTGTCGATAGGGTTCTCTCGCATACATAATGGATGCATGGCACTATCATGGTTTGCATATGTTCATACATTAGATAGGGAACATATACACACACTTTTTGCATATGCTCATACATCATTAGAAACTGTTTAAGGAAAATGGATGCCCGTGGTTGATGGTTTGAGTAGATGGTTGTTTGGATGGTAGGATATGCATTCTCCTTAGCTTAAAGATTTCGGGGACGAAATCCTTTAAGGAGGGGAGAATGTAACACCCCGTATTTCAGTTAATGCTAAAATTCACTAATTGCAGAATAAATAATCTCGGATGTGAGAATTGGGGGAAACGGGCTGCGTCATTGCGTTTGTCTCGGAAAAATACGCAGAATAGAGTCCGAAATTTTGTAAATCGGAGTCCGTATGGCCCAGTTAAGGCCCAATGAAGTTTGCAGAAAAATTAAAGCTAAAAACAGATTTAAAAATCCAAATTCAGATTTCAAAATCGAACCAGCGGGGCCAGGCGGGAAAATTCCCGCCCTAACCATGTCGACAGGGCTGTCGACAGGCCTGTCGACAGGGGGGGTCGACTTGCCTGTCGACTTGCCTGTCGACACGGCGTGTCGAGCCAGAGGGCTTGGGTGCACCAGATTTGGTTTTCTGGCTAGGGCTGGGCTGGGTTCTAGAGATTTCCTAAATCTAACGGACCTAATCTAACCTAGGGTTAATCTAAGGGCCTAAAACACTCACCTAATCTATAAATACACCCTAAACCTACCCTAATCCATACTAAAAATAGGAATGATGGCCTCATGCCGCCAAATTAAATCTTAGAAGGAGCCTCCACTAATTTATGAAGGAAGTTGCAAGCTAATCAACCTCTAATCATCATCTTCTTCATATTTAGCAACTAATTCCACTTCATAAGTTTGCTAATCTTGGGTTTGGTGAGTTTCTATCACTTTAACATCAATTGCTAAAGTAAGTAGATTGGGTGTAATGAGACTTATGGTCTTAAATGCGGATTAGTGAGTTTGAATCATTTGTAATGATATGCTACTCTATGTTTTCCTATGTTTATGCATGTTTAACAAGTGGGTTTATGCATGTTTAGTAAGTTGGTTTATGCATGTTTAACAAGTGGGTTTATGCATGTTTAATAAGTGGGTTTATGCATATCTAATAAGTGGGTTTATGCATGTTTAACAAGTGAGTTATGCAAGTTCATATGCAAGTTATGTGTATGATGTTATGTAAGTTATGTGTAGGTTGTTATGCAAGTTCATATGCAAGTTATGTATATGCTTAAATGCAAGTTTAACATGATATGCAAGTTATGCATGCTTATGCAAGTATGTGAATGCTTATGCAAGTTATGTATATGCTTAAATGCAAGTTTAACATGATATGCAAGTTATGCATGCTTATGCAAGTATGTGAATGCTTATGCAAGAATGTGAATGCTTATGCAAGATATGTGTATGCTTAAATGCATGTTTAACATGTTATGCAAGTTATGAGAATGCTTATATGCAAGTTCAACATGTTATGCAAGATATGTGTATGATAATATGCAAGTTTGGGTTAAATGTAGTTGGGTTAATATATGCTCATATATGCAAGTTGACATCCTCTTAACCCATGACAAAGTTATATGCTAAGATTTGGTTAAACCCATGATATTTGTGATGGATCTTCCCTTTATTATGTCATGAAATGAGAACGATTTACGCGGGGAACGATGGGGTTAATAAATATGTTAATAAAAGTATGATTGGGTATGATTAAGCATACCATAAAAATAAATTAACATAAGTGGGAATTTACCTATTGAGTTAGGTCTACCCCATGGGAATTTACCTATTGAGTTAGGTCTACCCATGTTATGAAAAACTTGATATTAATTAGGGATAATTAATATGGGGGTGATTAATTAGGTGTAATTAATCAACTAAGACACGAGGTTGGACCCTTTTGTAGCGGAAGTCTGCCCGGAACCGACCGTCCATCCAGCGGCTACAAATGATTGGCCCAATGTGAGAGGTCTTAGTCATAAATTAAATACGTGATTAAAGTAAAGACACGAGGTTAGACCCTTTTTATGACAGAAGTCTGCCCGGAACCAACCGGCATATCTAGCAGTCATAAAAGATGATCTAATGTGAGAGGTCTTTATAAGGTCATGATCTTAATTAATTAATTAAGAAACACTTAACCATATTAGCATGTAGAGGGACATGAGGGGTTAAGTGGGTGCCTTGGGTGGCATGTGGAAATCTAGTGGTTGCCTTGGGTGGCAATAGAAAATACGATTAGAATACTTAACCAAGTGGAAACATGTAATTAAACATGATTAAAGGGTTAAGTGGGATACACTAGATAAGTGACAAGCTTAGGTGGGTAGCTTGTGGGGGCCCATTTCAACCAATATCCCAAACGTATCTTTGTGGGCTCGACTCTAGTCGGGTGATAAGACACGCATATTGGGCTTGACTATAAGAGGCCAAAACGGGTTAGCGGTGGCAACGCAGGATCAACGGGTTTCATATGCGTGTGTGGACCCGGGCTGGTTGGTAAGTCGTTGTTGCATCGTGTAGATATAAAGCCGTGCACCGTTGATATTATCAGGTGGCCACTTTGGGGAATGATACACCCCATTGTGGGACCAGCACGGGTATCTACGGTAGGGAGCCGATCGCTTGGGAGTAGTGGGTACACCTAGTGGAGATAGGGGCAGACGGCACCTATGTAGTGAGCTAGAGGTACGCGAAACTACTGGTTAAATTTTCTAAGTCCTTGGGTGGGATCAACCTTTAAGTAGGAATGACTGGTGTGGTGCAGTTAGTAATTATCCTTGGGTGGGTAGATGCGTCTTTACAGTTATCTTAGTTTATCCTAAGTCTACCAAGCTGCTTAGTGTAGCCGTTCATCCCCAGACATTACCGTAGGTCAAGTTTATGTCTTCTCTGGTTACTTTAATGATTGTATTGTTAAAGTTATAGGACTCGCTCAGACTTATGTCTGACCCCGTTGTTTTTATCTTTTTCCCAACCCTCAGGTCCTACGGTGGATCCTAGCAGTAGTGGAGCTTGATCGGATTGCTGTTCCAGTCTTTAGGAGCTTGGATAGATGTAAAGCTCCAGTTACCCAGTTATCTTTTCTTTTGTCCTGGCTATTGTATGAGAGAGTGGGATTATGTACTTCTTTATTTTGATGGATATTGTACTTGACTTTTATTGTGGTTTTATGATGTAACCAGACATGTTTATTTCCGCTGTTATGAGATGATGTTTTAAATTTCAAGTACTATTTATATCTGTCTTGTTGTAATTTTTCTGTTCTATATTCACTAAAATACTCCACCGATGCTATGGCATTCCCTTAGAGAGTGACCATAGCGGGCGTGGGGTGTTACAGAACACTTGTACCTGGTCATTAGAATTTAGGTGGTAATTCCAATGTTACTAGATTTTTGGGAGAGACGGCTCCTAGGGAAGGAGATATCTCTACTATTGAAGAATTTGACCAGTTTATTATGAATAGTAATTTAATTGAAATTAAACTGAGTAATAGGCTTTTTACTTGGTCTATGGGAGGGATATACCTTCTATGGCCCTTTTGGATAGGTTTTTCATTAGTGATGAATTTGAAGACAAATATCCTTCTTGTAATGTTGTTGGTTTGCCTACGTTTTTATCTGATCATTGTGCCATTATTCTTTTCTGTTCTATTCCCAGTTTCAACTTTAAATTATTCAGATTTGAAAAAAATGTGGTTATTAGAGAATAATTTTGACAACTTAATTTCTCATAAATGGAATTCAATGTGTAATTACAATATTACTTTTCCTAATAATATTGCTAAAGTTTTGGTTTGTAAATTTAAAGAGCTTAGGAATTTTCTCAAAAAATGGAATAGAGATGTTTTTGATAAATTAAGCTTAAAAAAGAAAAAAAATTAGATGATATTTTATCTATAAATAAAATTGAAGGAAACAAATTTCAAAATTTATCAGAGAAAAATGTTCTTAATAACCTCAAAGAAGAACTATATAAGATCCTGTCGCAAGAAGAAATTAAGTGGAAGCAAAGGTCAAGATTTAATTAGATAAATGATGCAGATGAAAATACTAAATTCTTTCTTAAAGTTGCTAGTGGTAGAAAAAGATGTAACACTATTAATTCTATTTTTATTAATAATGTTGAAATTTCTAGTCAAATTTATATTAACAATGAATTGAATAATTAATATAGAGGTATTTTTTTGGTAAATCCAATCATTTTAGAGTGAAGGCTAACCAGAGATTTTAAAAGCTATTAAAAATATGCTATTGGACAAAGCCTCTAGTCCTGATGGTTTTCCTATTTTGTTTAATATGACCTTTTGAGAGGTTTTAAAAATTGACTTAATTTCTCTTTTAAATGGGATTTTTTATGGTAATATGCAATTGGGTAGATTTAACTCCACTAATGTTGTTTAAATTCATAACAAAACTGAGGCTAACTTGTTAAAAGATTTTAGGCCTATTTCTTTATTAAATTGTTCTATAAAAATTATTTCCAAAGTACTATCAAATAGGTTAAATTCTGAAATGAATGATTTAACTGACAGTTCTTAAGCTTCATCTTGCAAAAGCTTTTGACTCCATTAATTGGTATTTTCTAAAAGATCTTTTTTTTGCTAGAGGTTTTAGTAATAGATGGATTGGTTGGATTTGATCTCTTTGGAAATCTAGTAGCTCTAATATTCCTGTTAATGGTATTCCTGGAGGCAAAATTTAGTCTAAGGCAAGGTGATCCATTATCTACTTTTCTGTTTAATCTAGCTGTGGATGTTTCTTCTAGAACTATTAAGCTCGCTACTAGGAATGGGGTGCAAGAATCGATAGGTAGAGACATTACTAATGATGGTATTTCTATTTTACAATTTGCAGATGATACTTTGGTTTTCTCTTCTCACTTGCCTAAATCTATAATTTCTCTTAAATTTATTCTATACAACTCTGAGTTACTTTCTGGTTTAAATTAATTTTGATAGGAGTTCAGTCTTAGTTCTTAATGAATATTATAATTATGAAAATCTAGTGGCTATTACTATTAATTGCAATTTAATGAAATTTCCTATTGCGTACCTTAGTTTTCTTATTAAGCCTCAAAAATTAAAACATGATAATTGGAACACCATAATCGATAAGGTTAATAATAATCTTTCTGTTTGGAATAATAGATTTCTCTCGAGAGTTGGTAGAGTAGTGTCAATCAACTCTGTGTTATCATCTCTACCTATTTATTGGATGTGTTTTGACCACTGTCCTAATTGGGACATTGAGAAAAGGGATGTTATTAGAAGAAACATTCTTAGGTGCGGTGATAGTTCTTTCTGCCATTCCAAATGTTTGGTTCAGTGGAATACTATTTTTAAACCTAAAAATGAGGGAGGTTTAGGTATCTTAATTCATACAATCTTAATACTTCCTTATTATGCAAATGGTTTTGGGATTTCCTAGCAATCCTTGGTCGTCTTACTCTAGTAAGGCCGCCTTGGACATTTTAGCTTATCCTCGGTCGTCTAACTCCGGTGAGGCCGCCTTGGAATTTTTTGGCTTATCCCCAGTCATTTTACTCTAGCGAGGACGCCTTGGAATTTTTTGGCTTATCCTTGGTCGTCTTACTCTGGTAAGGCCGCCTTGGAACTCTCGGGCTCATCCTCCATCGTCTTACTCTGGTAAGGCCGCCTTTGAATTTTCTGGTGTATTCTTGATCGTCTTGCCTTGGCAAGGCCGCCTCAAACTCATATGGATATCGGGCTATATGGTTATTGGTTATTCTGGATTTACGGATTTCGGGCTTCCCCAATTTCTTGGCCATGGATTTTATGGTGATTCAGGTTATTAGACTCTTACAGTCCTCTAGTTATTCTGATATTCTGGTTACCTCTAAACGATCTGGAGCGATCGTCGGCTTTCATTGGATTTCAGGCTTACTAATTATTTTGGTTTCTTTGGTTAAATACAATCTAGAGCGACCGTTGATTTCTAGTTTATTGACTTTGGATTACTGGTTAATACGATCTGGCGCGATTGTGGCCCTTCGATTTTCTGGTTATTGAAGTTTACTTTGGACTTATCCTGGCTTTGGTTTCTGGATTTATGGTTTTCTCGCAAAACACATCTTCCTTCGATCAAGCAAGACATGTTTTGGGGGGGAAAGTGTTGACATGTTTTTTAGTCAAAGCTATCGCACATCAATATTTCGGTTAGTGATACGTTCAAGCATCAATAACGCCGTCAAGAAACACAAAGCGATTTGGTCGAAGTCGCGACGTGATCGGAAAACGATTGGAAACTGCATTGATATGTAAAATTGTCATCGATGGACCTGGGAAACTGACGTAGTAAAAATACGTGGTCGACTCTGTCTGATCAGCTCAAAACTCTTAAGCATGTCGATCCGATCATATGGCAAAACCCATCGTGTAAAAATATGTGGTTTTGGTTAAAAAAAAATAGTGTCGCGTGCTCAAAAACAACTGATTGGCATGATATGATCACGAAAAATAGCTTGCGCGACTCACGCATTGAAATCTGATAAATTGGCAAATTGGATCTGGCACGTTAAAACTACTTAATCGGCACGAGGAAAACATGCAAATTCACTTATAAAACTCGACTCGATCACTTTGCGTTTTGGCAGATCTGACATGACAACACATTCAAAAATCAGTGATCGACACGGTGGATGGGCAATTTCCAATGTGTGCAACTCGCGCCAACAGGCTTAGCAAACTCGACTTGGCAAATGTGGAAAACCGCATCCACCAAATATCACATCACAACTGGGATGTGATTTTCTCGACTCAGCACCAGCCCCGACATGATTTTTCCTGACTCCGTATCATGGATCGAATGATGCGGATTTTTGGCACAAATAGGATACGAAATTTTGGATGCGAGTTTTTTCTTGATCGACACGATACGATGCGAAGTTTCTTTTGATGCGACTTGAGAGTTTTAGATGCAGATTTTTGGATACGAAGTTTGAATTTTGCAAAGAGGTGTATCTGGCTTTTTGAGTGATGCGATTTTTCATTTGATCGCATCGAGTGATACGAAACTTTTCCCGAGTCAGATATGGTAAAATGTGATGCGATTTTTGGAGGGATTCGGCAAAGTGGTGAATGCCAGACATTTTGGTAAGGGTAAAAATACGGGTCGATCACACATTTTGACTTGTCTGACCCGTGCCTAGCATGACTTTTCGAGATATTAGTCTTTTGAAGATGGCATACCTCAGAGATACGAAATTTGTACAGCGACCCCCCAAAACATACCTATAAATAGCCCCTTGCTTGGCATTCAAGAGGATGAGTTCTCATTTGGTATTTTATACTTCTTGGAGCTCTCAAGCATCATTAATGAATTTGATCTTCTTTTCCAAGACTATAGGACATGACTTGGACCACCAAAACGTTGAACTAACATTTTCCATCAACTTTGGACGTTCACAAGGACATTTTCACTGCTTTTGGACTGTTCTTGGATGTCTTTTGAGATCTTGGACATTAGAGCTACTTTTTGGACATTGTTGACTAAGTCAACATATTTTTCACTTAACGAAGAAGAAGAAGGGCATTTTGGTTAAAGTTTAGAATTAATTATTATTTTATTGTTCTATTGTAACGCTTTATACTCAAATATTGTCTGAACTTGTACAATAATTGTAATCAACAATTATATGATGAATAATTACTATAAAGTGGACGTAGGAATTAGTGTCGAACCACTATAAAAAAACTATGTTCTCCTTGCATTCACTACAAGAGACACAGTGGTTTGCAACGGCCAGGGTCCGTTGGCGGTCGTTGGAAAGCCGTTGGTATACACATCAACGGTTTCCAATGACTTCCAATGCCTCCAACGACAATTTTCCAACGGCTTCCAACTTTATAACTAGGTCACGTGAATTTCATGTTGGACTAGTTAGCTGGTGGAAAACGTTGATGACCGATGAAATTTGCCGTTGGAAACCATTGATTGTCATTGAAATATATGGACTTATAAGTCATCGAAAACCGTTGGACACCGCTGGAAATATAGGTATTTTTTTCAGATTTCATATTACTTACTTCCAACAACCCCACAATCTCGTATTCATCAAAACAACTCCATTTCGAGCATATACATCATAGTCACAATCCCTTATATACCCAAACATAATATTATACCAAAATAAAAAACAAAACATTCAAAACACATAACATAAACCAATATTTACAAAATACATCAACCCAACGCCATCAACACAGCATATATGTACATACATCCTAATGTCATCAAGCCAAAGTCAAAATAAACAGTCATCCAACACCACCTCTGAACCATCATCACTAACACAATATTAACACATACAAACCATCATAATGTATCAAGCATAATCCTCACCCACTCTTAAAGCGTATATGTACATATATAATATCAAAACAAACTAACCTCAACTCACTCACCCTCGGAACCACTAGATGAAGGACCTATACCGTACCGCGCAATGAACTCTGCCAGACGCTAGTTAAGCTGCTCCATTTTCTCTTCGTGGCGACGATCACGCTTGTTAAGCTCTACGAGATGGGCTCGTAGCTGCGCGATCTCCTCCTTGTCCGGAACCCTCTAGTATGACTACTAAGATGTCCTAACCTGTATATAATTTTAGATTTTCAGTATTTCATAATAGAAAATCAAGTAAATTTCAGTTTTTATTATAAATTTTAGTTTCTATTAGCGCTTGGTTTCCAAAACCATAATGTCTTTTCCGGGTTGGTGGATCCGTGACAGCCTCAAAAATCATATCCTCATCCTTGGTAGTCAACTTGGTCCTCCCAGTCTCCTCAAGAATTTGTGCCCTTTGTTGCTAAAATTTATCTTGTTAAACAATAATTGAATTTAGATAACACTATTTTAATTAAATTATAACTTTAAATTAACTATGTTATACTTACATATGCATCGTGTGCTTTGGCATCGTGGTACCAAGAGTAGGAAACTAAGCTTGTGTCGTGGATCTGACCCATTGCATGTGTATGCTCAAAAACATCCTAGTACGACACAAGAACACCACGCTGTCTCTCCTGAAATATGCATATATGTAAATTAGAACCTAAAGTTAAATTAACTAACTTTTAACAACTTAGAACTTAAAATCTTTAACTGTGTAATTAATATATATAACAGGTCCTCGCATTGGTGCTAGATCGACTTGGAACCACAACAACGTGTAACCGGGTTCTTGCTCCTATTTGCCGATTTTCTCGCAGACTCGACCTATAAATTAAAATTAAAAAATGTTTTATTCTAATTTATATATTAATCGAGTATAACAATTGTTAACACCATAAAAATACAGATCGTAAGTGGTGCATTAAATAGTAGAATGATGGGTCGTTATTTTGTATGCTTGGATCGTTCAAACTGTAGAAGAGCATAATCGGTTATATATGCATATGGACCATAGCTGTATATACATATATGGGTCCCCAACTTATAAATAATACATAGCCGAAGCACAGCGCAACTGGTGCATGAAGTAACTGAATTGAGGACTACATAGAGTACATGTGGCATCAGACGATGTATGTAGGAAAAGCCATGAACACGCCGGCCTAGGTCGTTAGCATGACTTTAGGAGGATAGGTCGAATATACGACCTAAGCATTTGGTCATACTCACGACCTTAACTAGGTCGCTCACCTACGAACGACATAAACTAGGTCGTTACCTCACCCAGTAGACTAGACCGTTGGCAGATAAAATTACGGCTCGTCATATGAACATTACAGTACACAAAAGAAGCCATATGGATAAGAGCTAGAGCATGCATTCATATAAACATGGGGTCAATAAACGCTGGGACCAAGTAAAGTATAGACCGGCAATCGTGTTTATTCAGCATTTTTGTATCCATATATAATGCCACGTGGCAATGATATGAAGGGGATATGGGATAAAGTAAGTTGTATGAGTCAATTCGGCAGCATCATATATAGTCAGACCGTTTCATATCTGACAGGTCGTGGCAACATATGAATTGAGTTAGCAATATTGTGTGTGTCATGGTTCAGATGAATATTAACATGACATGGTAAGCTAATGTGACCACGTGTGCATGGATCGTTGAAGATAATACATGACACGTAGCATGAGATGAATGAAGATAACGTGTTGTCAACCTCATGCAAGCTGGCACGATGGGTTGTTCACTGTGTGATCATACAGGTCATCATAAGCAGGTCGTAGGTCGCCCATGACCATTCAAGTCGTTCATGCAATGTATATCACATAGGTCGTTTGGACTAAATATATTCATGGATCATGCTACCTTGAATGACACATGGCGAGTATTAATAAGTTGATGGGATATCAAGGGTTTGCAAACAGATAACGTATAGTTCCTATCAACATAAATGTCTGGTCGCATGCATGGAGTATACTTGGCAGGTCGTCACATATATAACTATGTCAGGTCGTAAGTGGGAACATGGAAGATGAGGCGTGAGCTTCATTTTTTCCAGTAGATAGTTATAGGTCGTTAGCCGACTTGAATATAAATGACCTAAACTTATGAACCCTACACTCACATAATTACAGCTTTGCCACTCCACTTCGCTACCACTCCTGTAAATAACCCCACACTTCACACTTGAAGGGGGACCGAATCTTCTTTCCACGAAGTGTTCTCCAATTGAATTCTCAGCCATTCCAAATCACTCCAACCTCAATTAGAGATCTCTAAAGCTCAATTCAACTTTCTCCAACAACAATCCAATCCAGGAATCATCTAAGTCATTCACAAATTGTGATTATAGAAGAATTCCTTCAAGAATCAACTATTCCTGTGAAGATTAAACGATTTTATCATGGAAGAGATTGTGATTGAAGAACTTAGAGAAATTTAGAAGGAGTGGAAGTGTTTGAATGTAAAGAAGGATAAAAATGTATAAGATTGAAAAAAATATGTATCTTGTAATCATTGAAGTGCTAATGAAATCCTCTCTTAGGATGTAGATCGAATCTGAGACTGAACCACTTTAAATTTCCTTTTCTTTACTTTTTCTTTGTGTTTGTGGCTCCAAATTTTTAGATCTTATTCTCTGAGAATTGTACACATCCTCTTCGGGGGTGTTTATGCCATTCTGGTATAAACACTTTTTGGTGCCCAGCGTGGGGCCACGTTCACATTCTCAAGTTTAAGTGCTTTATGGAGATAGTGAAGTTTGAAGCTTGTTTCTACGATAGATTCTCCAAATCTAAGATTCAGGCCAATTGACGAATTATCTTTGAAGTTTAGAAATTTTTCCGAGATAATGTCGCCGAAAAAGCCGACTAGTAAATCCGTAAGAGCTTCAGGCTCGGGAAATGTCATGGATAATCCTACAACTTCACAAACTAATCTTCATAAAGTTGGTCAATCCTCAAAAGTAGAAGCTGGTGTGACTAAGGACGAATTGAATAAAGCCATCGCTGGTTTGATTCAGCAAATGGAGATCTCAAGAAAATCCATAATGGATAGAATAAAAGCTCTTCTCGCTACTCGAACCAATGTGGAAAAGGAAAACATCAATGTCAACCTTGCGGATAATGCCAATTCTTCCTCTTTAAGTCACAATCATGATCATGTAGCTCAAGGGATCGATGAGCTGGATAATGGCGAGAATGAAGAATCTAAACCAACTGCTAATAACCATTCCACGGGAGGAGCTTCTCGAACCATGATTAGTCCCACCAATGGAGCACCTCCTCAAGAAGGAAGTCTAGGGGCCCGGTTCAGAACCGAGATCGTTCCCTCAAACGAACATCCGACAAAGGTGACGGCGCCCGTCCCATGAGTCAACATGGTGAAGAAGAACGTCTTTCGGACATGGTAAGGAGGATCATGCAAGAGAACATGGAAAGAGATGATGATGAAAAAGAGTGGGAGTTTGCCCCTAGTAAGACACTGCTCACTAAAAGAATTCGTAAGGCCAAGTTCCTGAAAAGGTTTTCTTGACAAACGATCCCAGCTAATGGTGGGACTGGTGATCCCAATTTGTTCTTATACAAATATGATCAACACATGAATGGTGCACGAGCCACCGATGAGATCAAATGCTAATACTTTCCTACTTATCTCTAGGGAGTGGCATCACTCTGGTTAACCAGGTTTCCACCAAAATCCGTAGATAACTTTTCTGTCTTGGCAAAGAAATTCAAAGAGTCGTTTAGGCTGCAGGCCACCAAAGTCAGATGTGATGTCACTCAATGACTTTGAACAAAGACCGGGAGAATCAGTTAAAGCCTTTCTAACTCAATTTAACGCTGCTACAATGGAGGTGCCGAATCCAGAGTCCTGATTAGTCTTGATGGCTCTGAAACGAGCTATAGACAAGAAGTCAGAGTTTGGAAGTTGATCAAGATGAAGAAGCCAAATACCCTGGAGAGATTCTATAAAAAAGCAGAAGAGTTCATCAGTGTGGAAGATGACCCTTCTCCTATTTAGAATGTTGCTAAAAGCAGTGCCGTGGATGATAAGAAAAGTAATGATACTCAAGGTGACGAGAAGAATGTCGGAGGTCTGAAAAGGAAAATTGAGGACAATAAAGAAGCAGAGAATGATAGCAAACGATTCCTCTTTATCAATTCCAAAGAGCTAACTCCTCTAAATGATACCCCGTAAAATATCTTCTTTGCAACCAAAGATGCAGGATATTATCCAACTCCACGGCCTATCAAAGTAGACGACAAGGCAGCTAATTCTGGAATGTTCTATCACTACCACAACTAGCCTGGTCACAATACTAATGAATGTAGATACTTAAAGAGGCTGATTGAGAAATTAATTAGGAAGAATAAGATATAACAGTATGTGAAAAAGGCCACCAGTACCTAACACCTCTTCAGTCGCTCAATGTCAATTTCAAGAAAACGACGGCTGATAGAGTTCAAATGGTCAGCCTCTGGAATAATGACCCTTCGTGTCAACTCTTAGCTAAAAACACTATTCATTTTTTATGAAAGTTGTTGTAATTTATTCTTACAAGCACTAACCCACCATGACCGAGGGCATTATATCCAAACATTTACTGTTTCCACTATTGACAAATCTTGCATGCAATCAACTTTTACGATTCCTTGCAAAATTCTATTGCTGGCTTAGAATTGCATGATTTTAAAACTGGTTTAATATTGCAGGCTATCCAAGGAACACTTGCTTCCTCACAGTTCAACGAGACCGAATGATACTTACAACACACCCCGACGATGATAGCTCAAGTGTCGAGCGCTACAAGCATCATTCTGCATGTAAATCGAAGATGTAATGCACCGTCTTGAAAATCGAAAGGGGGGTCACTTAAGGTCTAGCGACATGGAAAGGAGCAAGAAAAGAACTCAACAAGATTGCCAAAGTCGGATTTACCCAGCCTGATTGCGACGAATGTTGAGTGAAAACCAAGCGCTTTCCCAATGCGAAGGCGCCCAGTTGAATCTCCGACGCCATTACTTGGCTGGATGAGATGAACGCTGGGGCAACTCAATGTCTTCCTTACACGAAGACGAAACCAAAAACCTTCCTTATGCGAAGGTCAACCCGAAGTCTTCCTTACGTAAAGGCGAACCAAACGCCTTCCTTACGTGAAAGCGCCCAATCGAATCTCCGATGCCATTACTCGGCTGGATGAGATGAACACTGAGGCAACCCAACATCTTCCTTACGCCAAGACAAAATCAAAAATCTTCCTTATGCAAAGGTAAATCAAAAGCCTTCCTTATGTAAAGATGCCCAGTTGAATCTCCGACGCCATTACTCAACCGGATGAGATGAACACTGAGGCAATCCAATGTCTTCCTTACGTGAAGACGAAATCAAAAAAATTCCTTATGCAAAGGTAAATCCAAAGTATTCCTGATGCGAAGATGAAAACCAAAACACCTTCCTTACATAAAGATGCCCAGTCGAATCTCCGATGCCATTACTTGGCCGGATGAGATAAACGTTGGGTCAACCCAAAGTCCTCCTTATGCGAGGACCAAACCAAGACCTTCCTTACGTGAAGGCGAAACCAAGGTCTTGCTTATGCATATACAAATCAGAATCTTCCTTATGAGAGAACATTCAACCTAGTTTCTCTAAAACCTGATTTATTAAGTCAGAAGAGACAAGAGTTGAATTAAGAGACAAATCTCTCCAAAGAAGGAGTATATGATCAGCTACTAAAGTTGGGTTTCCTGGATATATTGGCAAACTCAGAAACCCTAAATAAGTTGGTTAAAGAAAAAAGACATTGCCAACAAGTTTGAAGCCTCTAGTGCGAGAATTTGAATCAACGAAATTCAATAAAGTTGATCACATTCATCTTATGAAATTCAAGACGACCTATGGTATGGGGGCAACACAACCACATTAAGATCGTACAATGTTCGGAAAACATACCACGGGTTCATCATGACATCGCAATAAGAAAAAACCCGATTTGTACTCGACAAAAAGGCAAATATACTCATAAATATATAAGCCAAAGTGTGCAAACAATGGGAGATCTATCCATATAAACTCGACAAAAAGACCTCAACCCGAAAGCTTCTTTCACTACAAAGCTCTAGTTGTAAATAACTCAAAGAACCCGATGTTGTTTTGCTTCAAACTCTAGGATAAGCGATGCTTAAAAGGCGACTACGTTAATATGGCATAGTTTTAATCCAGTAGAACAGTAATGCTTCCCTAGGAATTAAAGTTATTAACCATCAGCAGTGTCAACATGAGTTATAAAAAGAAAATTGAGCGATAGACATGCACTGAGGCAAGCCGTTGTGAAGATTAAGGTTCAAAGTTTTGTGCAGCCCGAGATGATCCACGATATCAAACACTGTTGGAAGAGACAACAATATCGTGAGGCTGCGATATACAAAAAAGCATCTTATAATACGAAAAAAGCCAATATGAGCAAATGTAGGAATAACGCAAGAAGTGATTCATTTCTACACAGCAATTAATTCCAAGATCCAGCTTCAAATTCATGGTTTTCAGAATGAATACCACAAAGCATAATATCTAATGTCAACCTAATACAACTTATTAAGCGATGTGCATAAGGTACTCAGTTTCCCGAAAATCCTACGGTCACGGTCACCCAAAAGGATTGGTGAGAAGATGGGTCAAGTCAATTAGGGTATCACTAATAATTAGGTTGGCTAAATTCAGAATTCCACTAGACAAATTGTCAAGTGTATGCCTTTCATGAATACTAAATCTGCTGCAATAACGGATCAAAAGATAATACTTAGAATTCGCAGTCCAAAACCTAGACTGACGAATCCCAAGTGTTTTCGGTGAGCAAATTGAATGTATTACTAGCATGGACTTTATCTAGCGAGTCATAAACTCATATTCAAATTTAACACATTCAAATTTGTGAATAATTCTCATAATCTATCTCCTTTTATTGGACTAACCCATTGTCGTCTTGAGCAATCAACAACGAATTCGCCGCCGAATGCGCGTAAGAGTTTCTCATTACAGGATCTCTGGAAGGGCGCCTATGCTAAGGAAAACTTCCAACGAGACTGGGACAATGTTACACCACTATTCATAGAAATAAGGCAAAAAGCCCAAATGAGACCAGTATGCATCATTAACTAGTTCAAGAGCTATGCGCAAATTCAAACTGAAATTTCTAAGTCCAACCAAGCTACTGCGACAACGTCAAAGAGCGAACAATCAGTAAATTTCAATTCCTGGCAATTTTGCGTCAGATTCGGGAATGCATGCTTGATGAAAGACATATCGAGCTAGCACAGAATGGGATTTCTCCAGCAAAAAATTGAAAGGACAATGGATAACCAAAAACTGATTCATTCGCAATCCGGAAACTGAGCTGTTCTAGCCTCGGAAACTCAAATTAAAGCTCCAGTATAAGTAGAAATGATCTCCTTTCCAGAATGATAACTAGTCTTCTATCTAGTATTCACTTTGCACATAGAACTTCATTTTCCAATAGAGCACATACAAGAAATAAGGCATAAAGGTGTTCAATTCTAAAGGCATAAGTGTGAATTGTTTAAAGTCCAAGATGGTTGAATGCAATAAACTTCAAAAGTGAGCTTCAGGTGTTAAAATCAGGTCGCCCAACGACCTAGTCAAGCAGGTCATCCAACGACCTAACAAGACAGGATGTGCAACGATCTGCCAAAGTCAGGTCGCTCAACGATCTGACATGACAGATCGTTTGACGACCTATCAAAATAGGCCGCACAACGACCTGACGAGACTAGTCATTCAACGAGCTGAAAACTTGGATCGTGCATTGACATGAAGTTGAGAATCATCATCAAATTAAAGACATACATGACTCTTCGATTAAAGTACCAACTACATGACCTCTTGAAGCAGTTCACAATATCATGAGCACAATTCGCCAAATTCCTGCTACAAAGTCAGGATAATTCAACATCAAGTGCTTGTGGGTCTAAATTTGAAGTACAACAAACCAAAAGAATGACAACCAACATGAAGTTAAATTTTGTTGCCAAATACACAAACCCACAATGGGATTCAATTATCACAAGGTTTAACTCGTCGAGTTTAATATCGACTGGAATCAGTAGATTGATTAAATGTGGATTTCAAATCGTCTTCAGAGGTAATTCACCGACTCTACACAAGCAATATATCCCCAAAGTCCAACCTAAACAGTGAGCTGACCATTGTAAAATCATTTTTTAAGCTTTATCGACCCGCATATTATCTTGCCAAGAGTCATCTTGATTTCAAACATAAAATCTTGGGAATATTCATTCGAAGCATAAAGCGAGTATTAAAATGCAGGTCAAAACCTGAGATAGTGCATGCGAGCATCTCTATACAATGTTAAAACCAAAATGCGCAACACTGCGATGCAGATCAACGTCAACACGAAGGCTTAGAAAAAGTTGGAATTGATTCTCAACACAAACAATTGGGATGATACAACATCATCTGTCTACAACTAAGTTTCGCTACTGCAAATTTTAGAGTGCAAAGCAACATCACTTGCTAAACTGCATGGCATGCAGTTAAGGTGCAGATTAAATGATCACGAAGCTGGAAATTGCAACAACAAATTACATGATCACAATAAAACTTCGATTGGCTTCGAGAAGATTCAAATTCGAGTTGAGGAAGAGAGATATCCAATGTATAATGCCAAAGATTACTTTGAAGATCTAGATAAAGCTAAGACTCGTTAAAGTGTGCAGCAAACTCAGGAGCACAAATCAGCATCAAAAATCACTTTGAGATCCATACTTTCAAAATCTAAACCAACAAAGCGGCACTTGATTCAACAAGAGGCTTTGAAAAATTGGCACCTACTTAACTCGCTTACAAGAATTTGATAATAGAAGATTACAACTTCGACGTGAAGTTACAACTAAGACAGTTCTGAGGAAAAATCATCATAAGTCACTTCGAATCAGGCACAATTGTGACAAATAAACTCGAATAAGTTCAACATTCTTTGGAAAGCTATCTATATCAAGATTCGTTGACAAGTTAATCGGTGGTGAAACGATAGAATAATGGTAAAGCGATGATTGAGTTTGACCTAGATCCAAAATGAACAGAATCCACTAACGAGAGGAGAATGGTAAATAACTGAATCCAAGTTGAAGTTTCTAATGATAAAGTTTCTACTGGTTCGGGTTGTAGTAGAAATCCTGAAAAGACTTTATGCCATTAAATTACTCCTTAGTGAATAAAGATAAATTTAGGAAAAGTGGATCGGAGATAATCCGAAAGTATATAAGGCAAGAGTCACGGGCCTTCAAAAACCATTAGAGGGGTCAAGTTAGGTCCACGAGCACTGTTAGTGCATGGTTGATATTAATTAGGCATTCTGATTCACTAAGATACTGCATTTGCAATCTACTTAAGAAGCGTCTGACTATCAAGACTATTCGCGATTCACTGTAAATATGTAAATTCAACATCTTCCTGATTCGTCTAAAGTAATCCATGATGATCTGAAACACTCCACCTCCTTAAGGTCACTCACAAAGGGAATGCCTTAACTTTGGTGGAGCATTATAGGTAAAAGACACAGATAATTTACAAGACAGACATATATAAGCAGCGGAAAAATTAAATTTATTTCATACGTGGTTCATAACAAAATCATTACAACAAACTGTCTCAAAGCAACTTCCAAACCATTGCATTAAAATCTCTATCTTGATTATAACATAAAGAATCATAAAACATAAATAAAACTGCATAAATCCCCAAGTGGTAGTGTGTCCAAAGCCATAGCTAAAGATAAGAGGTTCCAAGCTATATATCACAGAGTCTTAAAGCTTGGAAAGATGAACGGTCCAAATTAAGCTGAGCTATTCCCTCCCTGGCTACCTGAGGGGGGGGGGGGGAGGACGGAAGAAAAGAGAGCGAAAGAAAAATGGGTCAGACATAAGTCTGGTAAGTCCAGTGATTATTCAGCGTGTAAACTGGTAAGAGAACCATGGCATGAATAAACTGGACGCAAGACAATAATAAAGAAATAAGGTAACATAGGTTAAGGCAAGATAAACAAGGCTAGATAAACTAATCATACTATCGCACTCGTATCCATATTCTCTGCACCTATTTATACTTGTTCCAACTAGCACCACATGTTCATGATAAAATGATCCCCTTTATCGATCGGCTCCTACAAGTATGTATCTATCATGTGTGTCATTCGGCCCCCGCTTGATTGTGGATACCCATGCTGGTCCCACTATGGGGTGTATCAAACCCTATGGTGGCAACCCGACATGATTCAAGATGCACATTGTATAACTACTGATGCACAGTGCCTACTTTTTCCACTCTGGTGTACGTGCATGCCCGTACTCCATTGGAACCTACACTGACGCACCACCCGCTGTTGTTTTGACCACTTATAATCAGCCCAGTAATCGTGCCCCACCCTGCCTAGTTCAGGGTACCATGATACATCTATGTGGGTTACTACTGAAATGGTTCCCCGTTACTAGGGTTTCCTAATCAACATGTTAAATTGGTTTAGTGTCCAAATTAACCTAACCCCATCCATCAGTTTAGTTAACATGTTGTATTGGTTAAGTGCCCAAATTAACCTAACCCCACCCATCAGTTTAGTTAACATGTTGTATTGGCTAAGTGTTTCCTTAATTAACTTAATCCTACCATTCCTGACTTAGCTTTAATTCATTCATTAAAGCACCAACCACTCACATTAGACAGGTATTGTTGCGGTCACTGGATGTGCCAGTCGGGTCCGAGCAGTTTTACACCGCAACTCAGTCTACCCTCGAGTTCTTTTGGGCTCAATGCACTAATCTCTCACATCAGATATATATTGTTACGATTGCTGGATGTGCCAGGCGGTTCCGGGCAGTCTTACACCGTAACTCATTCTAACCTCGGGTTAGGCATATTCGTCTTTTCTAAATTTACATATTTACCTTTTATATTTATATGTAAATTATTGTCATTCAAGTCAAACCCCACCTTCCCTCTAAATCAAGTTCATAATTTTAGGTATAAAATTGTACCAGTTTATGCCATAAACAAATTACATGTTTATGAGCCAAATATGCCAATTACATGTAATTTCATGTTTTTCCCCAATGTTACCCCCGTTAAACGTTCGCATAAATCACATAAAATTTTAGGCTCGCTACATAGCCTAATTCATACACAAAAGGGGAAAAAGAGGAACATGTAATATTCCAACATCATAAAAATTTGGATCTAACTACACATGTGTCATATGAATTCGGCATAAAGCAATAAACATTTAATTATGAACTTGCAAATTTAGATCTACTCAACATGAATCATAAAATAGGGGTTTTACATAGAACTACATAAACTTAATTAGGCATGTAGTTGTGAACTTGCAAATTGAGTTGGATCAAATTAACATAAACCTAAACATGTTAGCATGCAGTTCTAGTCATATATGTGAACATGGTTGAACTTGCATAAATATAGCAAAATTCCCAAATTGACATACAACATATAGGTCTCATCATCGAATTATACAACATGATATGTCATCGCCAAATTAACATACAATATATAGGTGTCATCACCAAATTATATAACATAATATGTCATCGCCCAATTAACATACAACATATAGGTTCATTGCCAAGCATTTAGCAATGGTAGATTTTATCATCAAATTACATACAACATGATCACAAATTTAACATGATAAGAGTCATAGTCTTAATCAATTCAGGTTTAACAAAAGGATAGACATAAATTTACATTAGGCGTTGTTCTACATCCAGTTATTTTAGTCACGATTCTAATATCATTTAGGTCTAAATGATAACTGGACTTACAAAAAGTAGACTAGTCTTGTGTTCTGGGATCTGTATTCTGAAACTGAATAGCTCTCCTTTGTTGTAGATGTTGAATTCTCTTTGTTGAATTAGATTTGATTCGTAGTTTCTAACTTGTTTTCTAGTTGAAGGAGAATGGCGGCTACTCTAGGTTGAGTATTGACAACATGACGGCTCTAGGAATATTTTTGTGTGGCTTAGGGTTTGGATTAGGTTGCTTATATAGAAGTTTGATTTAATAAGAGTCGTTAGATCAACCTAGGACCAATCAAATTCATTCAATCCTAAGAGAACCAACCAGAATTTGCCACACAAGCCCTAATGACTTAGAAAATCGTCACACAAAGAAACACGTCAGGTTTCAGATCTGACCCGAAGGGGAGGTCGACCCCCAGGTCGACCTATGTGACCTAGGTCGACCCCTAGGTCGACCCCCTGGTCTACCTTATTTTTGGGCAGGAAATTTCCCGCCTAGGCTGCTTTGGGGTTTTTGAATTTCGAAAATTGAATTTGAATTTCGGGCTGGTTTTGTTATTTAAATTCTTGAATCTTCTGAAGGTCATAACTCCTTCATACAGAGTCCGATTTATGCAAACTCGGGCTCTATCTCAAGTAGAATTCCGAGGTTAACGCAATGGCGTAACCCGTTTCCCTTAATTCTCACATTTGAAATTAATTATTCTTTAATTCGTTACATTAATGTTTTCAGAAAATACAGGGTGTTACATTCTCCCCTCATTAAAGGATTTCGTCCCCGAAATCCTCAAGTCCAGAAGAACGTATATCCTACCATCCAATCGTCCATCTACTCATCCATCAAACACAGGTGTCCATTGTCCTTAAAAAAGACTTCTAATGCTTCATGATCATATTCATAGTGTGTGTACATGTCCTTATCTAATGCAAAATCAGGCGGTCTACTGATTCAGTTGACCTCCTTAATGCGAATCATGTCAATGTCATGAGTCCGTTATGTATGCAATCATCCCTAATCATACTTTCTACATGAGTGCACACTCATTCATACAAATGCAACGTCCACATGATAACATGTCAAGTTTCAACCATATACAAATACATATATGCATATGCAATATGAAAGTGACTGAGCCGATCTAACACCTAATGTGTTTGTATATGCATCCACGAGCAACCACTAGCAACTACTTGCAACCATCAATCATAACATGTTTACATCCATTGGTTTCTACCTAAGGAACAAGAATAGCATTGAGGAAATATACTTAAAAAGGATAGATACGAGCATGAATAAACTTAAGGAAAAGAGATCAAAGATGTACCCTCAAAAAGAAAAGGGTAGGCTACGCGTATCTTGGCCTCAATCTCCCAAGTCCCGTCTTCCTCAGCATAACTCCATTGAACTTTAACAAGTTTGACTTCGCGGTTGCATAGCTTTTTGACTTCTGTACCCAAGATACAAGTTGGAACCCTTCGCACAGTCGTCTCTCGTTCTACTTCTACTTCCTCTAGTATGCTAGGTTCCACCACTTCCGCCGACTCATGTAAGCATTTTCGTAGGTGAGAAACGTGAAAGACATAATGAACTCCAGCCAATCTTTTGGGCAGCTCTACTCTGTAAGCCATCTTTCCAATCTTTTCAATGATAGGAAACGACCCTACAAATCTTGGTGCCAACTTTCCTGCGGATCCAAAGCAAACGATGTTCCTCAAAGGAGATACTTTAAGGAAAACCCTGTCTCCAACCTCAAACTCAAGGTCAGTCCTTCTTTTGTCTACGTAGGACTTCTGTCTATCTTGGGCAGTCTTCATTCGCCTTCGTGTCAAGTCCACTTTTTCTGAAGTTTCTCTGATCATATCTGGTCCAAGTATGAGCTTGTCTGTAGACTCCCACCAACAAGTTGGTGATCGGCATGGTCTTCCATATAAAGCTTCGAAGGGTGCCATGCCTATGGTGGCTTGATAGCTATTGTTGTAGGTGAACTCCACCAAAGGAAGATGATCCTCCCATGTCCCTCCAAAGTCAAGAATGCATAATCTCAAGAGGTCTTCTAATAATTTGTTCACCCTTTCCGTATGACCATCGGTTTGGGGGTGATAGGCCGTGCTTAAAAGCATAGCTGTGTGCCTACAGCCTCTTGCAAGCTCCTCCAAAACTCGCTCCTAAAGATAGGATCTCGGTCACTCACAATGCTGGAGGGTATCCCATGGAGTCGAACTATCTCTTTAAGATAAATGGATGCAAAGGATGAGGCAGTCCTTCTACTTTTAATGGGTATAAAGTGAGCGCTTTTTGTGAGCCTGTCCATTATTACCCATATACTGGTATTGCCCCTTCTTGACCTAAGCAGTCCATCGATAAAGTCCATCGAAATGCTATCCCATTTCCACTGTGGGACCTCCAGAGGATGAAGCAAACCACCAGGCATCTTTTGCTCCACCTTGACTTGCTGGCATATTAAGCACTTAGAGATGAATTCAGCTACATCCCTTGTAACACCCCGTAAATTCAATAACATTAATTTTCACAAATTAAGTTTAATTAATTCTAAATGAAAGAATTAAGGGAAACGGGTTACGCCATTGCGATCGTCCCGGAATTCTGCTTAAGATAGAACCCGAGTTTGCACAGATCGGACTCCGTATGAAGAAGTGATGACCTCCGAAAGTTGCGAATTCAGTTTAAAATTCAAACAGTTCAAAATTCAATTCAAATTTCGAATTCAGAGCCAAACTGGTCTGGGCAGGAAAATTCCCGCCCAGGACCAAGGTCGACCAGGGGGTCGACCTAGGTGTCGACCTGGGTGACCAGGTCGACCATAGGGTCGACCTGGGGGTCGACTTGCCCAGTCGGCCTGGCTTGGCCCTGGCTGGCCTGGTCAGGTTTCTAGTCGAATTTCTGAGCTTGGCTGTGTCACTTGGGCTTACTTGTCGCTTTCTGATTGGCCTCTCTTGAGATGGATGCCCTTGATTAACTCTAGCTTCATCGACGGCTCTAATTAGTTTGAAATTCCATAAATATAACTCAACTCTCAACCTAAATCCACACAAATAATATAGAACTAGAGCCGTCATGCTGCTGGAAAGAAACTAGGAGTGGCCGTCAATTAGAGAACAACGTTAGTCTACTCAAAGGAAAGCATTTCAAATTCAGAACTCAGAATCTAGAATTCTAGTTCGTCGTTTGTTGTAAGTACAGTGATTTTTCCGATGTGAATAAAAGTTAGGATTTGATTCGATGTAAATTGGAAATGGAATTATGCTATTGTATAACGACGATGTAAATTCGTACCTATGTAATGTAATGATATTGTGATGTTTGTGGTATAATTGACTTGATATTGGATGCGTTAGAATGTTTGTGGATTAATCTAGTTGATGTTGGATCTATTCAAATTCACATACAGGTTATTTGGCTCATACCTATGCCTATATGTTTAGGTGATTATGACAAGTTATATATTGTACAATAGAACCTTTACGCCTAAATGGTTATGTTCATATACATGCTCCTATGTTTATACAAAAGTTGCTAGTTCACTAATTGGATCCATGTCAAGATCCACTTTAATACATGTTTCATGTTGTAATTAGACATATGATTAGTTCTAGTTTACACCCTTGCGATGAAATTATACATACTTTATGGACATGTCACATTCTTGTCATATGCTAGTTATGTTCAATGTTATGCCTAGATCTAAACATGTTTAGGCTTATGTTGTCTAAATCATATGCTAATTTATGTGACACCTATTTGGTTAGACCCCTATTTCCATGCAAATTCACATATATGTAAGTTGTTTAGGGCTATGTTGCAAATTCACATGTATGTTGATTTAGTCTACTTTGTGAGTTCACCCCTATTATGTTCATATTGTCTATGCCAAAAATGCCATGTTTACACCTATGACATGTTTATGTTAATGGATTCCCTTATGCAAATGTTGTACGCTAAATTAGGCTAAGTTTTTAGCCTAATACTATATGTCAAAAATCATGCGAACGGAAAATTAGGCTAAGATTGTTAGCATAATATGTAGATGGGGTAACGTTGGGTAAAATTGATAATTATAGGAAACTTGACATAAATGGGTGAAAAATCCCCTGGGTAATTTATGGCATAAAACGGTATAAATTATATACCTAAAAACGATGAACTTGGAAAGTGGGCCATAACATTTAATGGTTAGTAAATTTACATATAACCAGTAAAAGAGACAAATATGTAAATTTAGAGAATACGAGTATGCTTAACCCGAGGTTGGATTGAGTTGTGATATAAACCTGCCCGGACCTGCTCGGCTGTCCAGTAATCACAACAATACCTATCCAATGTGAGAGGTTAAGGCATTGAGCCCAATAAGGACCCGAGGTTAGACTGAGTTACGGTGTAAACCTGCCCGGAACCGACCGGCACATCCAGTAACCGTAACAACACCTGTCTATTCTGAGTGGTTGGTGCTTTAACTGACTTAAAGTTAAGGACAGATTATAGGGTTAAGTTAACTAAAACAATTAACCAAATTCAACATGTTAACAAGAATTGATGGGTGGGGTTAGGTTAATACAGACACTTAACCACTTAACATGTTCGACTAGAAAACCCTAGTAACGAGGGACCCGTTTCAGCAGTAACCCAAATTAGGTATCATGGTACCCTGAAACTAGGCAAGGTGGGGCCCGATTACTGGGCTGATTATAAGCGGTCAAAAGCTACGGCGGTTGGTGCACAGTGTGGGTTCTAACGGAGTGCGGGCGTGCACACACTCCGGAGCAGACAAACAGGGCAATGGGGCATCAGTAGTATAACCTATGTATTCTGGAATTGTGTCGGGCCGCCACCATGGGTCTTCATACACCCCATGGTGGGACCAGCATAGGTATCTACAAATCATTGGGGGCTGTATGACACATATGATTATGCGAGTAGGAGTCGATCTTTAGAAAAAGGGGATCACTTCACCCTGATCATGGGGTGCCAGTCAGAAAAAGTACAAGTAGGTGCAAAGATATAATAGGGGGTGCGATAGTATATTCGGTTCTAAACTACTTTATCCTAGTTTATGATACTTTCCTATTTCTAATTTATACCTATCATGCCCTTATTCTTATTCTCATGTTGAAGAGTCACTAGACTTACCAGGCGTTATGCCTGACTCTGTTTTTCTTTTCTCTTCTTTTCTTCCGTTTCCCCCCCAGGTCCACAGGGAGGAAACAACCCAGCTTAGTCAGACTCTTTGCAAGCTTCAAGATAGTAGATGTATGGTTTGGACTCTCTTTCATTTGGCTATGGCTTTTAAACACACTCTATGGGGATTTATGCAGTTTTAAATTATGTTTTATGCTTCTTTATTCAATAATCAAGACAGAAATGTTGTTGTAATGTTTTGGGAAGTTATTATAAGACAATTGTGGAAATGTTTTGTATGAACACGTATTTTATGAAATAAAAGTCTGTTTGTTTCCGCTGCTTAAATATATATGTGTTTATATCTGTCTTGTATGACTTTTACCTATAAACCTCCATCAAAGTTAAGGCATTCCCTTGGTGAGTGACCTTAATGGAGGTAGGGTGTTTCACTTGGTATCAGAGCATAGGTTTACCAGATAAGATAAAAGTTTTTGAAATTATAATCAAAAGAGGAGTTTAAAGAAGCATTTTTTTAGAAAAAGTGTTGTTATTCTAAAAGGCATAATCCCCCAAAAGCCATATGCACTATCTCCCTATCCTTCATTTTGAATCTTTCCTTTTTCTTTCAGCATGTCTGGAGATTTTAACCTTCCAGAAGGAGTACCGTTACCCGGCTGGTTCAGGAGGTACCTAGAGGCTAGGGCCAATGGCACAGGCCCAGCAGACATTCCTCCTCCAGTAGCAGTGGTTCCTCCTCCTCCTCCTCATGGAAATGCTTTTGCAAAGACATGTAGAGACTTTAAGGCTATGGGTGGAAAGGACTTTTATGGAACTGAATCCTTTGTAGTAGCAAGAAACTGGCTAAAGGAGACCGAGGATCTATTTGTCATCTTCGAGGTTGACGACAGGCAAAAGATACAGCTAGCAGTGTGGTTACTCAAAGATGAAGCTTCCTACTGGTGGGAGAACACCAATGCTGAGAGGCCAGTGGAAACATGGGAAGATTTCTGGATGAGGTTTGAGATGAAATTCCTCTCCCAAGCCGAAAGGAGCCTACAAATGGAGAAGTTCCTAACTCTTAAACAAGGAAGTATGACGATCAGGGAGTATGTCAATCAATTTAATCAACTGTCCAGACTTGGGCTGGACTTAGTAAACACCCAACACAAGAAGTCTCTTCGCTTCGTCAATGGTCTGAATGAGCCTCTACACATCCTTGCTATGACATGTATCCACGGGAGCGACTTATGAAAGCTTGGTGGACATGGCATTGCTACACGAGGAAGACAAGGGCAAGAAAGAGGCAAAGGTGGAAGAAAAGAAAAAGGGTTTACAGGCTAAGAAAACAGAATTCAAGAAAGGCAGGAAGAACAATAAGTCCCATGAGAAGAGAAAGTGTAATTTCTGCGGCATTGTTGGACATATAGTGAAAGACTGCAGAAAGAAAAAGGCGAAGATGAGTGGTGGTTGCTTCCATTGCGGAGAGACTGGACACTTGGCAAAGGACTGCCCAAAGAAGCGAGGGTAGGGACAGAGGACTGGATCCACTTCGGGAGGACAGGTTCATGCGCTGGTGGCACCTCTACAGGAACGAGGTAGTAATATTTCTGTAGAAAGTGTAGTTTATCTTTATGATCATCCAGTTCGCACACTCTTTGATTTTGGCGCATCACACTCCTTTATTTCATCTGCTTTAGTAGAATCTCTACACCTAGACAGTAGTATAGTAGAGGATCCCTTGGTTGTTTCAGACCCAATTGGGGTTCAACTTATTTGTCAATGGTTTGTTTGGTTTTGAAAATCTCTATTCTAAGTGTTGAATTTAGATGTAGTGCCATTGTTTTGGGTTTCTCGGGATATGGACTGATCTTAGGCATGGACTGGTTATCCAGTAACGGTGCCATTCTTGATTGTGAGAAAAGAATGGTTAGGCTCTTGACTCGGCTCGGTAACACTCTAGAAATTTCTTGTAATCCCTTGAATGCTGTTATGCTTAGTTATCTAGAGTCGCTTGATGCTTCTGTTGAGAATTTGCAGTCGGTTAAAGTGGTCCGGGAATATCCGGATGTCTTTGAGGAGGTAAAGGGCTTACCTCCAAAGCGGGAAATAGACTTCCGCATATATCTTGTTGATAATGCAAAGCCCGTAGCTTTACCTGTCAGACACATGGCTCCAAGGGAGAGAAATGAGCTCAGTAAGAAGGTTAAAGAGCTTCTCGAGAAGGGGTTCATTAGACGGAGCATTTCAGAATGGGGTGCTCCAATGGTGTTCGCAACCAAAGCAGACGGTTCGCTTCGCCTTTGCGTTGATTATAGGGAGTTAAACAAATTGACCAAGAAAAATAGGCACCGTCTTCCCAGAATCGACTATTTGTTTGATCAGCTTGTAGGTGCGTCGGTTTTCTCCCAACTTGATCTGGCTACTGGGTTCCATCAGCTCAAAGTGGCTGAAGATAGCATTGATAAAACGACATTCAGAACCCCAGACGGTTTCTTCGAGTGGCTTGTCATGCCTTTCGGCCTGACGAACGCACCCGCTTATTTCGTAGGCCTAATGAACAGGGTGTTCAGAGAGTTCCTCAACAAATTTGTGGTTGTCTTCGTAGACGATATTTTGATCTTCTCAAAGAATGAGGAAGAGCATGCTCAGCATTTAAAATAAATCATGGATACTCTCCGTGCACATCAACTAAAAGCAAAATTTTCTAAGTGCCACTTTTGGATAGAAGAAGTAAGGTTTCCTGGGCATGTAGTATCCAAAGAAGGGTTGGCCGTAGACCCCGCGAAAGTAGTTGCGGTGCAAGATTGGAAGGCACCAAGGAATGCAACTGAAGTCCGAAGTTTTCTAGGGCTAGCAGGTTTCTACCGTAAGTTCATCAGAGACTTTGCAAAAATCTCAGCTCCACTCACAAGGCTAACAAAGAAAAATCTAGCATTCTCTTTGGATTTGGACTATGATATTGCTTTCCAATGATTTAAAAGGGCTCTTACAACAGCCCCAGTTCTAACTTTGCTTGACGGAAGAAAAATGTTCATAGTATACACGGATGCATGTGGAACGGGACAGGCGCTGTTCTAATGCAAGAAGGGAGGGTAGTAGCTTATGGTGGAAGGCAATTGAAAGTTCATGAAAAGAACTTCCCAACCCACGATCTTGAGTTGGCCGCCATTGTATTTGCACTTAATTCTTGGCGCCATTATCTCCTAGGTGAGAAGTTCGAATTATTCACTGACCATAAATCTTTGAATTATCTTTTCTCGAAGAAAGATCTTAACTTGAGGCAACAAAGATGGATGGAGTTTCTTGCCTTGTATGACTTCGAGATTTCCTATACTCCTGGCAAGGGCAATGTAGTAGCAGACGCCTTGAGTAGAAAGAAGTTGATCCTAAGCCCTCTCTTTATAGAAAGGCAAAGCTTGGAGTATATAACTAGTTTTAACTTTAGGCCCTCCTCTGATTTAGTACCGGGTTTTCTAGCATCTCTCAAAGTATGCCCTACTCACTTGGACTCAATTGGGACTGCACAACGTGAAGACCCTCAGCTTGTTGATATGATCGATAAACTTATCAGGGGTGAGACTTCTAGTCACCTCAATAGATACACCATCGATGATAAGGGTTGGCTAAGACAGGGTGGAAGACAATGCGTCCCACAAGCAATGGAGTTGATAAACGAGGTTCTCGAGGAAGCACATCATTCCAAGATGACTATACACCTTGGGGGAGATAAGATGTACAAGGATATAAAAAGAAATTTCTTTTGGAGTGGCATGAAGAAGGACGTGGCAGATTTCGTTTCTAAGTGCATGACCTGCCAACGAGTCAAGGCGGAACAGAAAAAGCCTGGAGGACTGCTTCATCCTCTAGAGGTCCCACAATGGAAGTGGGATAGCATTTCAGTGGACTTAATAGCATTTGGGTAATAGTGGACAGGATCACAAAAAGCGCCCACTTTTTACCTGTCAAGAGTAGAAGGACTGCCTCATCTCTAGCGTCTCTTTATCTTAAGTAGATAGTTCGACTCGATGGGATACCTCCAACATTTTAGTGACTGGGACCTTATCTTTACAAGCGAGTTTTGGCGGAGTCTGCAAGAAGCTGTAGGCACACAGTTATGCTTGAGCACGGCCTATCACCCCCAAACCGATGGCCAGACGGAAAGGGTGAATAGAGTTTTAGAGGATCTTTTGAGACTTTGCGTTATTAACTTTGGAGGGACATGGGAGTATCATCTCCCTTTAGTGGAATTCGCCTACAACAACAGCTACCAAGCTACCATAGGCATGGCACCCTTCGAAGCCTTGTATGGAAGACCATGCAAATCACCAACTTGTTAGTGGGAGTCTACGGATAAGCTTATACTTGGGCCAGGCATGATTAGAGAGACTTCAGAGAAAGTGGACTTAATACGAAAGAGGATGAAGATGACCCAAGATAGACAGAAATCCTATGCCGACAAAAGAAGGACCGACCTTGAGTTTGAGGTTGGGGACAGGGTTTTCCTTAAGGTATCTCCTTTAAGGAACGTCGTTCGTTTTGGATCCGCAGGAAAGCTAGCACCAAGATTTGTAGGACCGTTCCCTATCATCGAGAAGACTGGGAAGATGACTTATAGAGTAGAGCTGCCCGAAAGGTTGGCTGGGGTCCACAATGTCTTTCACGTTTCTCACCTACGGAAGTGTTTACATGTCTGCGGAAGTGGTGGAGCCAAGCATTCTAGAAGAAGTCGAGGTAGAACGGGAAGCAACTATGAGGAAAGTTCCAACTCGTATCTTGGGAACTGAAATAAAAAAGCTACGCAACCGTGAAGTCAAGCTCGTTAAAGTTCAATGGAGCGATGCCGAGGAAGACGCGACTTGGGAAACTGAGGACAGAATATGCGCTGCCTACCCTTTTCTTTTTGAGGGTACATCTTTGATCTCTCTTTTTCCTTAAGTTATGCTTGTATCTTTTTAGGTATATCTTCTCGGTCCTTTTCCTAGATCCTTAGGTAGAAAACTAATTGATGCAAACATGTATTTGAAAACATGTTATGGATGATGGCTGCAAGTGGTTGCTAGTGATTGCTAGTGGTTGCTCGTGGATGCATATACACACACCCTAGGTTTTAGATCGGCTCAGTCACTTCCATATTGCATATGCATATATGTATTCATATTTGTATGTGGTTGAAACTTGATATGTTTTCATATGGATGTCGCATTTGTATGAATAGTTGCGCACTCATGTAGAATTATGAGTAGGAAAATTTTGCATACATAATGGATTCATGACACTTACATGATTCGCATTAAGGAGGTCAACTGAATCAGTAGACCGCTTGATTCTTGCATTAGATAAGGACATATACACACACTATGCATATGATCATGAAGCATTAGAAGTCTTTTAAGGACAATGGACGCCTGTGTTTGTTGGTTGAGTAGATGGACGATTGGATGATAGGATATACATTCTTCCTAACTTGAAGATTTCGGGGACGAAATCCTCTTAAGAGGGGGAGAATGTAACACCCCGTAAATTCTATAACATTAAGTTTCACAAATTAAAGTATAATTAATTCTAAATGAAAGAATTAAGGGAAACGGGTTTCGCCGTTGTGATCGTCTCAGAATTCTGCTTAAGAAAGAGTCCGAGTTTGCACATATCGGACTCCGTATGAAGGAGTTATGACCTCCAGAAGTTGCAGAATTCAGTTTAAAATTCAAACAGTTCAAAATTCAATTCAAATTTCGAATTCAGAGCTAAACTGGGCTGGGCGGGAAAATTCCCGCCCAGGACCCAGGTCGACCAGGGGGTCGACCTGGGTGTTGACCTGGGTGACCAGGTCGACGATAGGGTCGACCTGCCCAGTCGGCCTGGTCGGGTTTTTGGTCGAATTTCTGAGCTTGGCTGTGTCACTAGGGCTTACTTGTCGCTTTCTGATTGGCTTCTCTTGAGATGGATGGCCTTGATTAACTTTAGCTTCATCGATGGCTCTAATTAGTTTGAAATTCTATAAATGTAACTCAACTCTCAACCTAAATTCACACAAATAATATAGAACCAGAGCCGTCATGCTGCTGGAAAGAAACTAGGAGTGGCCGTCAATTAGAGAAAGCTTAGAGACAAGCCAAAATTAAAGTAAAACAAGAATAAAAACAATGTTAGTCTACCGAAAGGAAAGCATTTCAAATTCAGAACTCAGAATCCAGAATTCAAGTTCGTCGTTTGTTGTAAGTATAGTGATTTTTCCGATGTGAATAAAAGTTAGGATTTGATTCGATGTAAATTGGAAATGGAATTATGCTATTGTATAACGACGATGTAGATTCATACCTATGTGATGTAATGATATTGTGATGTTTGTGGTATAATTGACTTGATGTTGGATCCGTTAGAATGTTTGTGGATTAATTTGGTTGGTGTTGGATCTATTCAAATTCACATACAGGTTATTTGGCTCATACCTATGCCTATATGTTTAGGTGATTATGACAAGTTATATGTTGTACAATAGAACCTTTACGCCTAAATGGTTATGTTCATATACATGCTCCTATGTTTATACAAAAGTTGCTAGTTCACTAATTGGATCCATGTCAAGATCCACTTTAATACACGTTTCATGTTGTAATTAGACATATGATTAGATCTAGTTTACACCCTTGCGATGAAATTATACATACTTTATGGACATGTCACATTCTTGTCATTTGCTAGTTATGTTCATTGTTATGCCTAGATCTAAACATGTTTAGGCTTATGTTGTCTAAATCATATGCTAATTTATGTGACACCTATTTGGTTAGACCCCTATTTCCATGCAAGTTCACATATGTGTAAGTTGTTTAGGGCTATGTTGCAAATTCACATGTATGTTGATTTAGTCTACTTTGTGAGTTCACCCTATTATGTTCATATTGTCTATTCGAAAAATGCCAAGTTTACACCTATGACATGTTTATGTTCATGGATTCCCTTATGCAAATGTTGTACGCTAAATTAGGCTAAGTTTTTAGCCTAATACTATATGTCAAAAATCATGCGAACGGAAAATTAGGCTAAGATTGTTAGCCTAATATTTAGACGGGGTAACGTTGGGTAAAATTGATAATTATAGGAAACTTGACATAAATGGGTGAAAAATCCCCTAGGTAATTTATGGCATAAAACGGTATAAATTATATACCTAAAAACGATGAACTTGGAAAGTGGGCCATAACATTTAATGGTTAGTAAATTTACATATAACTAGTAAAAGAGACAAATACGTAAATTTAGAGAATACGAGTATGCTTAACCCGAGGTTGGATTGAGTTGTGATGTAAACCTTCCCGGACCCACCCGGCTGTCCAGTAATCACAACAATACCTATCCAATGTGAGAGGTTGAGGCATTGAGCCCAATAAGCACCCGAGGTTAGACTGAGTTACGGTGTAAACCTACCCGGAACCGACCGACACATCCAGTAACCGTAACAACACCTGTCTAATCTGAGTGGTTGGTGCTTTAACTAACTTAAATTTAAGGACAGATGGTAGGGTTAAGTTAACTAAAACATTTAACCAAATTCAACATGTTAACAAGAATTGATGGGTGGGGTTGGGTTAATACAGACACTTAACCACTTAACATGTTTGACTAGAAAACCCTAGTAACGAGGGACCTGTTTCAGCAGTAACCCATATTAGGTATCATGCTACCCTGAAACTAGGCAGGGTGGGGCATGATTACTGGGCTGATTATAAGCCGTTAAAAGCGACGATGGTTGGTGCACAGTGTGGGTTCTAGCGGAGTGCGGGCGTGCACACACTCCGGAGCAGACAAACAGGGCAATGGGGGCATCAGTAGTATAACCTATGTATTCTGGAATTGTGTCGGGCCGCCACCATGGGTCTTGATACACCCCATGGTGGGACCATCATAGATATCTACAAATCATTGGGGGCCGTATGACACATATGATTATGCGAGTAGATGCCGATCTTTAGAAAAAGGGGATCACTTCACCCTAATCATGGGGTGCCAGTCAGAATAAGTACAAGTAGGTGCAAAGATATAATAGGGGGTGCGATAGTATATTCGGTTCTAAACTACTTTATCTTAGTTTATGATACTTTCCTATTTCCAGTTTATACCTATCATGCCCTTATTCTTATTCTCATACTGAAGAGTCACTAGACTTACCTGGCTTTATGTCTGACCCTGTTTTTCTTTCGTCTTCTTTTCTTCCGTTCCCCCCCGGTCCACAGGGAGGAAACAACCCAAGTTAGTCAGAGTCTTTGCAAGATTCAAGATAGTAGATGTATGGTTTGGACTCTCTTTCATTTGGCTATGACTTTTGGACACACTCTATGGGGATTTATGCAGTTTTAATTATGCTTCTTTATTCAATAATCAAGAAAGAAATGTTGTTGTAATGTTTTGGGAAGTTATTGTAAGACAATGGTGGAAATGTTTTGTATGAACACGTATTTTATGAAATAAAAGTCTGTTTGTTTCCGCTGCTTAAATATATATGTGTTTATATCTGTCTTGTGTTTTATCTGTGACTTTTACCTATAAACCTCCACCAAAGTTAAGGCATTCCCTTGGTGAATGACCTTAATAGAGATGGGGTGTTTCATCCCTATTCATGCCATTCCAAAAGAAAACCCTTTTTACGTCTTTATACATCTTGACTCCACCTGGGTGTATGGTCAACTTGGAATGGTGTGCCTCTTCGAGAACCTTCTTCACCAAATCCCTCGCTTGTGGGACGCATAGCCTTCCATCCCGCCTCAACCAACCCTTATCATTGATGGAGTATCTATTAAGGTGACTAGAAGTCTCACCCCTAATTAGCTTATCCATCACATCAACTAGCTAAGGGTCTTCATGTTGTGTGGTTCCTATTGATTCCAAAAGAGTAGGCCGCACCTCTAGCGATGCTAACAAACCAATCACATGATAGATAGAGGGTCTAAAGTCAAAGTTGGCTATGTACTCCAAGATCTGCCTTTCTACAAAGAGAGGGCTTAAGGTCAGCTTCTTTCTACTTAAGGCGTCTGCTACTACATTGCCCTTGCCAGGGGTATAGGAAATATCGAAATCGTAGGATGCTAAGAACTCCATCCACCTTTGTTGCCTCAAGTTAAGATCTATCTGTGAGAAAAGGTACTTCAACGATTTATGGTCAGTATACAATTCAAACTTCTCACCTAGGAGATAATGGCGCCAAGACTTAAGCGCAAAAACGATGGCAGCCAACTCTAGATCATGGGTTGGGTAGTTTTTCTCATGTACTTTCAACTGTCTGCCTGCCTCCATAAGCTACTACCTTCCCTTCTTGCATGAAGACAGCACATAGTCCCGAACCACATGCATCTGTGTATACGGTAAACATCTTGCTCCCATCCGGCAATGTCAGAACTGGGACTGTTGTTAGAGCCCTCTTCAAATGTTGGAAAGCAACATTGCAATCCAAATCCCAAGTGAAAGTTAGGTTCTTCTTTGTCAACCTTGTAAGTGGAGCTGAGATTTTTGCAAAGTCTTTGATGAACTTTCGGTAAAAACCCGCTAGCCCGAGAAAGCTTCGGACTTCGGTTGCAGTCCGTAGAACCTTCCAATCTTGCACCACCATTACTTTTGCGGGGTCCACAGCTAACCCTTCTTTGGACACCACATGTCCAAGAAACCTTACTTCCTCTCTCCAGAAGTGGCATTTGGAGAATTTGGCTTTTAGCTTATGTGCTCGAAGAGTATCCATGACTTCTTTTAAATGTTGAGCATGCTCTTCCTCACTCTTCGAGAAAATCAAGATGTCATCTACGAAGACCCCCACAAAATTATTAAGGAACTCCCTGAACACCCTGCTCATCAAGTCAATGAAATAAGCGGGTACGTTTGTCAAGCCGAAAGGCATGACAAGCCACTCGAATAAGCCATCTGGGGTTCTGAACGTAGTCTTATCAATACTATCTTCAGCCACTCTTATCTGATGAAACCCGATAGCTAGATCTAGTTGGGAGAAAACTGATGCACCTACAAGCTGATCGAACAAGTCATCTATTCTTGGAAGTGGGTGCCTATTCTTCTTAATCAGCTTTTTTAGCTCCCTATAATCAACACATAGGCGAAGCAAACCATCTTCTTTGGTTGCGAATACTACTGGAGCACCCCATTCAGAAATACTCCGCCTTATAAACCCCTTCTCAAGCAACTCTTTAACTTGCTTGCTTAGTTCTTTCCTCTCCCTTGGAGCCATGTGTCTAACGGGTAAAGCAACGGGTTTTGCATTATCAACGAGGTATATGCGGAAGTCTATCTCCCGCTTCGTAGGTAACCCCTTCACCTCTTCAAAGACATATGAGTATTCACGGACTACTCTAACAGACTGCAAATTCTCAACAAACGCATCAAGAGATTCTAGATAGCTAAGCATAACAGAGTTCATGGGATTACAAGAAATTTCGAGAGTGTTACCGAGGCGAGTCATGAGTCTAACCACTCTCTTTTCACAATCGAGGACGGCGCCATTACTGGATAGCCAATCCATGGCTAGAATCAACCCATAGCCCGTGAAGCCTAAAACATAGGCATTACATCTAAACCCAACGCTTAGTATCAAAATTTTCAAATCCAAACAAATCATTGATAAATAAGTTGAGCCCCAATTGGATATGAAACAACCAAGGGATCCTCTACTAAACTGGTGTCTAGGTGCGGAGATTCAACTAAAGCCGTAGATATAAAAGAGTGCGATGCGCCAGAATCAATGAGTGTACGAATAGGATGATCAAAAAGATAAACTAAACTCTCAATAGAAATATTTCTACCATGTTCTTACGGAGGTGTTATGAGAGCGTGAACCTGTAACACCCCACGTCCATTAATGTCACTCTCAAAGGGAATGCATTAACTTTCATGAAGTATTATTGGTGTATAGAACAGAATATAACAAGACAGATACATATATTGGTACTTGAAAATTTTAAAACAACTTTTATTGCAGTGGAGAAATAGTTTGATTACAACAACATCATAAACCAAGTACACTTAATATCCATATTGACAAATTGTTTTCTGAGTACATAAAGTAAAAAGCATAACCCCAACACAAGTAGCCATAAAAGAGATGAGCTGAACTTTACTTTCAGCCATCCAAGCACTTCCAAAAGAAAGAGATCCAAATCAAGCTCCACTAGCATTAGTCCCACCCTGAGAATCTAGGGGGGAGGAAGGAAGAAAAGAGGCGAAAACAAGGGGGTCAGACATAAAGTCTGGAGAGTACAATAACTTTAACAATATAATTATTAAAGTAATTAGGATAAGGCATAAACTGGTAAAACAAGGTATGACTGTGAAACAAGTGGGCAAGGCGAAACAAACAAGAGGAATATTCTGGCATTAATCTCGCTTCTAATCACTATAGGATAATTACTATACTGCACCAATGCTAATTACACCGCACCATTACTAGTCCCATACTGGAAGTTGATCCCTCTTGCTAATCGTAATAATGATAATTATAATAATGGTAGTTTCGTGTACTCCTAGCTGCTATCGTAGGTGCCGTTTGCTCCTACCTCCACTAGTTGTGCCCACTACCCTCCCCAGTCCAATTGCAACACTCATTCATAATATGGTAGTTTCCTGTACTCCTAGCTGCTATCATAGGTGCCGCCTGCCCCTATCTCTTCTAGTCGTACCCACTACCTTCCCCATTCAATCGGCTCCCTAACTCGTAGATACCCGTGCTGGTCCCACAGTGGAGTGTATCACTCCCCAAAGTGGCAACCCTATACGATTGAGATGCATGGCTTATATCTACATGATACAACAACGTCTTACCTACCAGCCCGGTCTCACGCACACACATCACCCCGTTGGACTTGCGTTGCCACCGCTAACCCGTTTTGACCTCTTACAATCAAAACCAGTAAGCGTGCCCGTCCTCGACCTAGATCGAGCTCACTAGATACTAAATGGGTTACTGGTTTGAAAACGGTCCCCACATTTGACACAAGCTTTCCACCTATGCTTGGTCCCCACTAGGATTTCCCACTTAACCCCCTCTTATTCATGTCTTCTTACATGTTTCAACTTTTTTAAGTGTTTATAATTATATCCCACATGTCACCCATGTTACCCACTTATCAGAACATGTGTTATTGGTTAAGCTTGTCTTAACCCTATCCACTTATATATTATTGGTTAAGTTGGTCTTAACCCTATCCACTTATATATTATTGGTTAAGTTGGTCTTAACCCTATCCACTTATATATTATTGGTTAAGTTTGTCTTAATCCTATCCACTTATATATTATTGGTTAAGTTGGTCTTAACCCTATCCACTTATATATTACTGGTTAAGTTGGTCTTAACCCTATCCACTTATATATTATGCTTAGATTAAGTACATCTTAGTTCACAGATACATTGGTTAAAAGAACAACTCCCTAAGTATCAACCCTGATGACCGAAATCAACATCAGGTTGGTACTCAGAGAATTACTCAACTCAACCAAACTTCTGTTTGTCATTCATATTTGTCTTTGATCAGCATTAATTAATTACTAATGCACAGACCTCTCACATTAAGTCGATTGCTTGTGGTCGCTAGATATGTCGGGCGGTTCCGGGCAGACTTCCACCACAACCCAGACTTAACCTCGTGTCTAAGCATCTTTTAATTATGCCTTTGACCTCTCACATTAGACTACCGTTTGTGGTTGCTGGATTTGCCGGGCGGGTCCGGGCAGTCTTATACCACAAACGAGTCTAACCTCGTGTCTTAGGCATTTATTACGCATTTAATTTATGCCTTTAACCTCTCACATTAGACTACCGTTTGTGGTTGCTGGATTTGCCTTGCGGGTCCAGGCAGTCTTATACCACAAACCAGTCTAACCTCGTGTCTTAGGCATTTATTATTACACATTATTATTCAACTTCAATTTGACTTAATATCCCTATTTCAAATTGCCAATAACTTCCAATTTTAATCCATGTCCATAATTGTTCACCTAAATTATGTCCATACTTTTTTTAGATATATAAATTATACCAATTAATGTCTCAAATTAATTATATGCCTTTAAGCCATTTATGCCAATTCTCACAATATACATTATTTAGTATTTTCCCATTATCCCCACGTCATTCGTACGTTGAACATGAAATATGTTAGACTCGCAAATAGTCTAACTCATAAAAAGGGAAGAAACATCACAACTTGCATAACACACAAAATAGATCTAACTAGCATAACATGGATCAAAACTGACATGATTATGATTCATATTAACATAAATTTGCATAATCAACACTTGCATAGGCAATAGTCATAAAACATAAATTCGTATAAACTATGTACCGTCATGGATCTAAATGTATAGATCTAAACATGTAATTGTGAACTTGCGTAAATGTATATGGTTTTCCTAGAACTTGTATATGAATTTCATACAAACTTACATTTAAACTCACATATGATTCACATACAAAACTAGCATAGGCAATGGACATATAGAACATAAATTTGCATAACTATGTACTACCATGGATCTAAATATAGATCTAAACATAAAAAATGTGAACTTGCATATGGATATGGTTTTTCACCTAAACTTACATAAATTGTGAACTTGCATATAGATTCCTACAAACTTGCATATGGATCTAAACATATAAATTAATATCACATGTTTTGCAAATAAACTAGCATATGTATATACTTGATTCACATATAAACTTGTGTATAATTCGCATACAGACTTGCATAAGATTCATATACGAACTAGCATATGAGTTAACATCCCAAACTTGCATAAGATTCACATATAATTCAACATCCCAAACTTGCATAAGATTCGCATATGATTTGCATAGAATTCACATATGAATTAGCATATGATTTAACATCCCAAACTTGCATAAGATTCGCATATGATTTGCATAGAATTCACATATGAATTAGCATATGATTTAACATCCCAAACTTGCATAAGGTTCGCATATGATTTGCATAGAATTCACATATGAATTAGCATATGATTTAACACCCCAAACTTACATATGATTCGCATATGCTTTAACATCCTAAACTTGCATAAGATTCATAAACTAGCATATGATTTAACATAGATTTGCATAAAATGAATCAAGTTAAACATGTACAATTGGACATATGAAATAGATCCACAATACCAAAACTGTCAACGATAACATCACATGATTCAAAGTCATATTCTCATAATCCCAATTATAACTTATCACAATTAAATTAATTAATTAATTTGTGAATGAAATTATACTCACAAACAAAAGAACATTCTTGTTTTTCTGGGATCTGTATTCTGAAACTGACTAATTGTTATTCTAATTTAGATTAGATTTAATTTTGATTTTTGCTTATGTCTTGACGGCTACTCTAGGTTCACCATTGACGGCATGGCGGCTCTTGATATGAATTAGTCTAATTTTAGGTTGAGGGTTAGGTTGCTTATACAGAATTTTAATTGATTAAGAGCCATCTGATTAACCTAGAAGCAATCAAGACCATGCAGGCAGGATAGAATAACCACCTCAGCCTTAATGACTCAGCAGTGAGCCAAAACATCGTCACATTTCAGATCTGCCCTCGGGGGGGGGGGGGGAGGAGAGGGGGGTAGGTCGACCTGCATATAGGGAGGTCGACCCCCTGGTCGACCTGGCCTGGGGTACGTCGACCCCCAGGTCGACCTGCCTTGGTATTTAATTTTCTGAATTGTTTTATGTAAATTTCTGAAAGTTCTAAGGGCCACAACTTCTTCATACGAAGTCCGATTTTCGAAAAATTGGACTCTATTCCAAGCAGAATTTCGAGACGAATGCAATGGCATAACCCGTTTCCCTTAATTCTCACTTTAACAATTAATTATTCTTAAATTTGTTAATTTTAATATTTAAAATCATGGGGTGTTACATTCTCCCCTCCTTAATGGATTTCGCCCCCGAAATCTCCAAGTTAAGGAGAATGTATGTCCTAACATCCAATCATCCATCTACTCAACCATCAAACACATGAATCCATTGTCCTTACAAGATTTCTAATGCCGTATGAACATATGAAAAAAGTGTTTGTACATGTTCCTTATCCAATGCAAAAAAATCAGGCGGTCCACTAATTCAGTTAACCTCCTTAATGCAAATCGTGATAGTGCCATGCGTCCATTATGTATGCGAAAGAATCCTAACGATACATATTACTTTTACATGTGTGCACAACCATTCATCAAAATGCATCATCCATATGATAACACAACCATTATACATCCATTAATTTAAATATGCACACACATTTATATGCAGTATGAAAGTGATTGAGACGATCTAGTGTCTAATGTGTGTGTACATGCATCCACGAGCAACCACTAGCAACCACTTGCATCCATTTGCATCCACCAAACATAACATGTCTCAAACACATGTTTACAACTATAGGGTTTTTCCTAACTAAGGATCGAAGATATCATCGCAAAGACATATTAAACGATAGGACAAGTATCAACAAAGCGGTAGAGAAAGGAGAATTTAAAAACATACCCTCAAAAAGGAAAGGGTACAGCGTACGCATCTTGTCTTCCGCCTCCCATGTCACGTCTCCTTGATCATCTCCCCATTGCACTTCGACCAACTTGACCTCTTTTTTGCGTAACTTTTATACCTCCGACCCAAGGATGCATGTAGGAGCTCGTCTAATCGTGGCATCTCACTCTACTTCCACTCCTCTAAGCATGTTCGGCTCCACTACTTCCGTGGTATCTTGTAACACTTCCACAAATGCGATACGTGAAACACGTCGTGAACACTACTAAGCTTGTTTCCTCTTCTCATGTCCCTCCAAAATCTAGGATACATAACCTCAAAAGATCTTCAAGGATTTTATTCACCCCTTTCTGTCCGTCCATCCGCCTATGGATGATGAGCGATGCTCGAACTTGCCGCCTTTTGCATATCACCTTTTTTCTTTTGCATCGAAAACTACTCCAAGCCCTATCCCGCAAGCACCGGTATACACTGTGAATGGCTTACTTCCATTTCGCAAAACTAAAACTGGAGCTGTCGTCAAAGCCCTCTTCAAATGTTGGAAAGCATCATCACAGTCAACATCCCAAGCAACAGTCAAGCTCTTCTTCGTTAACCGAGTAAGTGGGGTTGATATCTTCGCGAAGTCCTTAATGAAATTCCTATAATAACCAGCTAGCCCTAAAAAGCTACTTCTTCTGTTGCGTTCTTAGGAATCTTCCAATCTTGGATTGCCACCACCTTTGCGGGATCCACAGCTATCCTATCCTTAGAGACCACGTGTCCTAAAAACCTCACTTCTTTTCTCCAAAAATGGCACTTGGAGAACTTAGCTTTGAGTTGATACGCTCGTAGGGTCTCTAAGACTTCCCTATGATGCAGGGCATGCTCTTCCTCGCTTCTAGAGAAAATCAAGATATCGTCCACAAAGACTACAACAAACTTATTTAGGAACTCCCTATACACCCTACTTATTAAGTCAACGTAGTATGCGGGTGCATTCGTCAAACCAAAAGGCATGACAAGCCACTCGAAAAAACTATCAGGAGTTCTAAATGTAGTCTTATCTATGTTGTCTCCAGCCAACCTTAGCTGATGAAATCCTGTAGCCAAATCCAGTTGCGAGAAAACCGAAGCACCCACCAACTGATCGAATAAATCATCTATCCTCGGCAATGGGTGTCTGTTCTTCTTTGTGAGCTTATTCAGCTCTCTATAGTCCACGTACAATCTAAGTGAACCATCAGCCTTCGTAGCAAAAACAACTGGAGCACCCCATTCTGAAATATTTCTTCTTATGTACCCCTTCTCAAGCAACTCCTTTTCTTACTGAGTTCTCTTTTCTTTCTCGGAGCCGTGTGGCGCACCGGTAATGCAACCAACTTTGCATTATTTACAAGGTATATACGAAAGTCTATCTCGTGCCTCGGGGTAAACCCCGAACTTCATCGAAGACGCCACCATATTCACGGACCATACAAACAGATTCCAAATCATCGTTGGACGTGTCAAGAGATTCTAGGTAGCTAAGCATCACTGGACCTCTAGGGTCACAAGAAATATCAAGGGTCTTTGCACAACGATTCAACAATCTAACTACCCTTCATTCACAATCTAGGATGGTACCGTATCTGGCTAGCCAATCCGTGCCTAGAATCAAGCCATAGCCCGTAAAGCCAAGAACGAAGGCATTGCATTCGAACCCAACACCCAAGACACTCTTAAATCCCGGCAAATCATCAAAAGATGAGTCGAACCACCAATAGGATTTGAGACTACTATGAGATCCGTAACTACACAAGAATTTAGGTGCATTGTTTCAACTAACGAAGCAGATACAAACGAGTGTGAAGTGCCAGAATCAAACAAAGTACGAACATGATGATCAAACAGAAAAAACCAAACTTTCAACAGAAATGCTTCTGCCTCTATCAGGTTTACCAGCCGTGAGGGAACGCGTCTGCCCTCCAGAAGATCTGTACTTTGTCCTTACCTTTGCCTTTTGCTTCCTTGGACGATCCTAATAAGATGTCCTGTTTCTTCGTAACGATAACAACTAGTCTTCCTTTTCTTTCTAGCGTCTTTATTTAAGTATTCAGATATTTCACAAGTGTGGCCCTTCCTTTTCTCTTGGCCCTTTGTTATCCTTACCGCCTTTCTTTGGATCTATTTTCTTATCGTGTGTCCTATCCATGTCTCTCCTCTATATCCTCCATTCGTTACCTCCCGCCAAAATGAGGCTTCATCCTTTATTAACCATGCAGCTAATTGAACCTTCCTCCCATCGTCTATCTTCAGGGTACCAACAAGTCCTCCACTTCCTTCTGGCTTTGACAAACGTCCCAGTCCCATGAAGTGGTTTTTCCGCCCATTGTACGGAAGTTCTTACATATCATAGAAATAGCGTCTATACGTGGAGGAAGAAATTCAAAAAGGAAAGAGGAAGAGATTCAAAACGGAGAATCGAAGGAAAGATATATGGCTCTTGGGGGTTATGTTTTTAAAACAAACTTTTCTCTTGAAAATACTCTCCTTAGAACATATTTTTGAAAGTATTTCTTTACAAAATGCTTTGTAAAAACAGTTTTTCAAAATCTCATATCTGTTCTGGTAACCTTCAGCTTTGATACCACGTGTAACACCCCACGTCCATTAATGTCACTCTCAAAGGGAATACATTAACTTTCATGGAGTATTATTGGTGTATAGAACAGAGTATAACAAGACAGATACATATATTGGTACTTGAAAATTTTAAAACAACTTTTATTGCAGCGGAGAAATAGTTTGACTACAATAATATCATAAACCAAGTATACTTAATATCCGTCTTGACAAATGGTTTTCTGAGTACATAAAGTCAAAAGCATAACCCCAACACAAGTAGCCATAAAAGAGATGAGCTAAACTTTACTTTCAGCAATCCAAGCACTTCCAAAAGAAAGAGATCCAAATCAAGCTCCACTAGCACTTTTCCCACCCTAAGGACCTGGGGGGGGGGGAGGAAGGAAGAAAAGAGGCGAAATCAAGGGGGTCAGACATAAAATCTGGCGAGTACAATAACTTTAACAATATAATTATTAAAGTAATTAGGATAAGGCATAAACTGGTGAAACAAGGTATAACTGTGAAACAAGTGGGCAAGGTGAAACATACAAGAGGAATATTCTGGCGTTAATCTCATTCCTAATCACTATACGATAATTACTATACTGCACCAATGCTAATTACACCGCACCATTACTAGTCCATGCTAGAAATTGATCCCTCTTACTAATCGTAATAATGATAATTATAATAATGGTAGTTTCATGTACTCCTTGCTGCTATCGTAGGTGTCGCCTGCTCCTACCTCCACTAGTTGTACCCACTACACTTCCTAGTCCAATTACAACACTTATTCATAATATGTTAGTTTCTTGTACTCCTAGCTGCTGTCATAGGTGTCGCCTGCCCCTATCTCCGCTAGTCATACCCACTACCTTCCCCATTCGATCGGCTCCCTAACTCATAGATACCTGTGCTGGTCCCACAGTGGAGTGTATCACTCCCCAAAGTGGCAACCCGATACGACTAGAGATGCACGACTTATATCTACACGATGCAACAACGTCTTACCTACCAGCCTAGGCCCATGCACGCACATGACCCCGTTGGACTTGCGTTGCCACTGCTAACCCGTTTTGACATTTTACAATCAAACCCAGTAAGTGTGCCCCATCCTCGACCTAGATCGAGCTCACTAGATACTAAATGGGTTACTAGTTTGAAAAGAGTCCCCACATTTGACACAAGCTTTGCACCTATGCTTGGTCCCCACTAGGATTTTCCACTTAACCCCCTCATATTTATGTCTTCTTACATGTTTCAACTTGGTTAAGTGTTTATAGTTATATCCCACATGTCACCCATGTCACCCACTTATCAAAACATGTGTTATTGATTAAGATTGTCTTAACCCTAACCACTTATATATTATTGGTTAAGTTGGTCTTAACCCTATCCACTTATATATTATTGTTTAAGTTTGTCTTAACCCTATCCACTTATATATTATTGGTTAAGTTTGTCTTAACCCTACCCACTTATATATTATTTGTTAAGTTTGTCTTAACCCTATCCGCTTATATATTATTGGTTAAGTTGGTCTTAACCCTATCCACTTATATATTATACTTAGATCAAATACATCTTAGTTCACAGATACATTGGTTAAGAGAATAACTCCCTAAGTATCAACCCCGAAGACCGAAATCAACATCAGGTTGGTACTCAGAGAATTACTCAACTCAACCAAACTTCTGTTTGTCATTCATATTCGTCTTTGATCAGCATTAATTAATTATTAATGCACAGACCTCTCATAATAAGTCGATTGCTTGTGGTCTCTAGATATATCGGGCGGTTCCGGGCAGACTTCAACCACAAGCAAGACTTAACCTCTTGTCTAAGCATCTTTTAATTATGCCTTTGACCTCTCACATTAGACTACCGTTTGTGGTTGCTGGATTTGCCGGGGGTTACGGGCAGTCTTATACCACAAACAAGTCTAACCTCGTGCCTTAGGCATTTATTACGCATTTAATTTATGCCTTTGACCTCTCACATTAGACTACCGTTTGTGGTTGCTGGATTTGCCGGGCGGGTCCGGGCAGTCTTATACCACAAACGAGTCTAACCTCGTGTCATAGGCATTTATTATTACACATTATTATTCAACTTCAATTTGAATTAATATCCCTATTTCAAATTGCTAATCACTTCCAATTTTAATCCATGTCCATAATTGTTCACCTAAATTATGTCCATACTTTTTTTAGGTATATAAATTGTACCAATTAATGTCTCAAATTAATTATATGCCTTTAAACCATTTATGCCAATTTTCACAATATGCATTATTTAATATTTTCCCATTATCCCCACGTCATTCGTACGTTGAACATGAAATATGTTAGACTCGCAAATTGTCTAACTCATAAAAAGGAAAGAAACATCACAACTTGCATAACACACAAAATAGATCTAACTAGCATAACATGGATCAAAACTGACAAGATTATGATTCATATTAACATAAATTTGCATAATCAACACTTGCATAGGCAATAGTAATAAAACATAAATTCGTATAAACTATGTACCGTTATGGATCTAAATGTATAGATCTAAACATGTAATTGTGAACTTGCATATATGTATATGGTTTTCCTAGAACTTGTATATGAATTTCATACAAACTTACATTCAAACTAGCATATGCTTCACATACAAAACTAGCATAGGCAATGGGCATATAGAACATAAATTTGCATAACTATGTACTACCATGGATCTAAATATAGATCTAAACATAAAAATGTGAACTTACATATGGATATGGTTTTTCACCTAAACTTACATAAATTATGAACTTGCATATAGATTCCTACAAATTTGCATATGGATCTAAACATATAAATTAATATCACATGTTTTGCATATAAACTAGCACATGTATATACTTGATTCACATATAAACTTGTATATAATTCGCATACGGACTTGTATAAGATTCATATACGAACTAGCATATGAGTTATCATCCCAAATTTGCATAAGATTCACATATAATTTAACATCCCAAACTTGCATAAGATTCGCATATGATTTAGCATATGATTTAACATCCCAAACTTGCATTAGATTCACATATGATTTGCATAGAATTCACATATGAATTAGCATATGATTTAACATCCCAAACTTGCATAAGATTCGCATATGATTTGCATAGAATTCACATATGAATTAGCATATGATTTAACATCCCAAACTTATATAAGATTCGCATATGCTTTAACATCCTAAACTTGAATAAGATTCATAAACTAGCATATGATTTAAAATAGATTTGCATAAAATGAATCAAGTTAAACATGTACAATTGGACATATGAAATAGATCCACAATAACAAAACTGTCAACGATAACATCACATGATTCAAAGTCATATACCCATAATCCCAATTATAACTTATCACAATTAAATTAATTAATTATTTTGTGAAAGAAATTATACTCATAAACAAAAGAACTGTCTTGTTTTTCTGGGATCTGTATTCTGTAACTGAATTGCCCGCCTTTGACTAATTGTTATTCTAATTTAGATTTGATTTGATTTTGATTCTTGCTTCTATCTTGGCGGCTATTCTAGGTTCACCATTGATGGCATGGCGGCTCTTGATATGAATTAGTGTGATTTTAGGTTGAGGGTTAGGTTGCTTATATAGAATTTTAATTAATTAAGAGCCATCAAATTAACCTAGAAGCAATCAAGACCATCTAGACAAGATAGAATAACCACCTTAGCCCTAATGACTCAGCAGTGAGTCAAAACATCGTCACATTTCAGATCTGCCCCGGGAGGGGAGGGGGGTAGGTCGAACCCCAGGTTGACCTGCATATAGGGAGGTCGACCCCCTAGTCGACCTGGCTTGGGTAGGTCGACCCCCAGGCCGACTTGCCTTGGTATTTAATTTTCTGAATTGTCTTATATAAATTTCTGAAAGTTCCGAGGGCCATTACTTCTTCATACAAAGTTCGATTTTCAAAAACTTGGACTCTATTCCAAGCAGAATTTCGAGACGAATGCAATGGCATAACCCATTTCCCATAATTCTCAGTTTAACAATTAAGTATTCTTAAATTTGTTAATTTTAATATCTAAAATCACGGGGTGTTACAGAACCTGCCCTCCAGAAGTAGATCCAGCTCTCTGCCCTTGCCTTTGCTTTCTTGGGCAGTCCCTAGTCATGTGTCCTGTCTCGCCGCAATGGAAACAACCACCCATCTTGCTCTTCTTCTTTCTACAGTCCTTAACCAGATTTCCAGGAATGCCACAAAAATTACACTTCCTCTTGTCACGGGGTTTGTTGTTCTTCCCGCCCTTCTTTGAATCAGTCTTCTTATTCTGCGATCCCTCCACTTTCTTATCTTGAGGTACTTCCACCTTTATCTCTATCTTGCCAACCTTATCTTCTTCTTGTAACAGTGCCATGTCCACCAGTCTCTCATAAGTCGCACCCATAGGTATATGGGACATAGCTACGCTGTGCAGTGGCTCATTCAATCCTTTAACAAAACGGAGAGCCTTCTTATGTGGAGTGTTCACTAACTCCAATCCGAACCTAGCCAACTGGTTGAATTGGTTAACGTATTCCTTGATCGATATACTTCCCTATTTGAGAGCTAAGAACTTCTCCATCTATAGGCTTCGTTCAGCTTGTGAGAGGAATTTCATTTCAAACCTCATTCTGAAATCCATCCAAGTTTCAACTAGTATTTCAGCATTAGTAACTTCCCACCAATAGGAGGCTTCATCTTTAAGCAACCATATGGCCAACTGTATCTTCTGCCTATCATCCACTTCGAAGATAACAAACAAATCCTCGGTTTCTTTGAGCCTGTTCCTTGCTTCAGCGAAGGATTCATTTCCATTGAAGTTCATTTCACCCATGGCTCGAAAGTCCCTACATATTTTTGAGAAAGCATTTGTACGCGGAGGAGGAGGAGGAGGAACCGCTGCAACTGGGGGAGGAGGAACGTTTGCTGGGCCTGCATCATTAGCCCTAGCCTCTAGGTACCTTCTGAACCAGCCAGGTACCGGCATGCCCTCTGGAAGGTTAAGATCCCCAGATATGCTGAAATGAAAAAGGAAAGATTCAAAACAAAGGATAGAAAGATAGGGCATATGGCTTTGGGGGATTATGCCTTTTTAAAATTAAAACATTACTTTTTCTTGAAAAAATGCTTCTTTAAACTTCTTTTTGAAAAACAGTTTTCTGAATTTTTATCTGATCTGGTAAACCTTTGCTCTGATACGAAGTGAAACACCCCACCTCCGTTAAGGTCACTCACAAAGGGAATGCCTTAACTTTGGTGGAGCACTATAGGTAAAAGACACAGATAATTTACAAGACAAACATATATAAGCAGTGGAAAAACTAAATTTATTTCATACGTGGTTCATAACAAAAACATTATAGCAAATTGTCTCAAAACAACTTCCAAATTATTACATCAAAATCTATGTCTTGATTATAGAATAAAGAAGCATAAAACATAAATAAAACTGCATAAATCCCCAAGTGGTAGTGTGTCCAAAGCCATAGCCAAAAATAAGAGGTTCCAAGCTATATATCAGAGTCTTCAAGCTTGGAAAGATGAACGGTCCAAATTAAGCTGAGCTATTCCCTCCCTGGCTACCTGAGGGGGGGAACGGAAGAAAAGAGAGCAAAAGAAAAATGGGTTAGACATAAGTCTGGTAAGTCCAGTGATTATTCAGCATGTAAACTGGTAAGTGAACCATGGCATGAATAAACTGGACGCAGGACAATAACAAAGAAATAAGGTAACATAGGATAAGGCAAGATAAACTAATCATACTATCGCACTCGTATCCATATTCTCTGCACCTATTTATACTTGTTCCAACTAGCACCACATGTTCATGATAAAATGATCCCCTTTATCGATCGGCTCCTACTCGTATGTATCTATCACATGTGTCATTCGTCCCCCGCTTGATTGTAGATACCTGTGCTGGTCCCACCATGGGGTGTATCAAATCCTATAGTGGCAACCCAACACGATTCAAGATGCACAGTGTATAACTACTGATGCCTAGTGCCTACTTTTTCCACTTCGGAGTACGTGCACGCCCGTACTCCGTCGGAACCTACACTAACGCACCACCTGCTGTTGTTTTGACCGCTTATAATCAGCCCAATAATTGCGCCCCACCCTGCCTAGTTCAGGGTACCATGATACATCTATGTGGGTTACTGCTGAAATGGGTCCCCGTTACTAGGGTTTCCTAATCAACTTGTTAAATTGGTTAAGTGTCCAAATTAACCTAACCCCACCCATCAGTTTAGTTAACATGTTGTATTGGTTAAGTGTCCAAATTAACCTAACCCCACCCATCAGTTTAGTTAACATGTTGTATTGGTTAAGTATTGCCTTAATTAACTTAACCATACCATTCCTGACCTAGCTTTAATTCATTCATTAAAGCACCAACCACTCACATTAGACAGGTATTGTTGCGGTCACTGGATGTGCCGGTCGGGTCCGGGCAGTTTTACACCGCAACTCAGTCTAACCTCGGGTTCTATTGGGCTCAATGCACTAAACTCTTGCATTAGATATATATATTATTACAGTTGCTGGATGTGCCGGGCGGTTCCAGGCAGTCTTACGCCGTAACTCAATCTAACCTCGGGTTAGGCATATTCGTCTTTTCTAAATTTACATATTTACCTTTTATTTTTATATGTAAACTATTGTCATTCAAGTCAAGCCCCACCTTCCCTCTAAATCAAGTTCATAATTTTAGGTATAAAAATTATACCAGTTTATGCCATAAACCATTTACATGTTTATGAGCCAAATATGCCAGTTACATGTAATTTCATGTTTCTCCCCAACGTTACCGTTAAACGTTTGCATAAATCACATTAAATGTTAGGCTCGCTACATAGCCTAACTCATACACAAAAGGGGAAAAAGAGGAACATGTAATATTCAAACATCATAAAAATATGGTTCTAACTACACATGTGTCATATGAATTCGGCATAGAGCAATATAAATTTAATTATGAACTTGCAAATTTAGATCTACTCAACATGAATCATAAAATAGGGATTTTACATAGAACTACATAAACTTAATTAGGCATGTAGTTGGGAACTTGCAAATTGAGTTGGATCAAATTAACATAAACCTAAACATGTTAGCATGCGGTTCTAGTCATATATGTGAACATGGTTGAACTTGCATAAACATAGCAAAATTCCCAAATTGACATACAACATATAGGTGTCATCACCGAATTATACAACATGATATGTCATCACCAAATTAACATACAACATATAGGTGTCATCACCAAATTATGCAACATAATATGTCATCGCCCAATTAACATACAACATATAGGTTCATTGCCAAGCATTTAGCAATGGTGGATTTTACCATCAAATTACATACAACGTGATCACAAATTTAACATGATAAGAGTCATAGTCTTAATCAATTCAGGTTTAACAAAAGGATAGGCATAAATTTACATTAGGAGTCGTTCTATATCCAGTTATTTTAGTCACGATTCTAATATCATTTAGGTTTAAATGATAACTGGACTTACAAAAAGGAGACTAGTCTTGTGTTCTAGGATCTGTATTCTGAAACCGAATAGCTCTCCTTTGTTGTAGACGTTGAATTCTCTTAGTTGAATTAGATTTGATTCGTAGTTTATAACTTGCTTTCTAGTTGAAGGAGAATGGCGGTTACTCTAGGTTGAGTATTGACAGCATGAGGCTCTAGGAATATTTTTGTATGGCTTAGGGTTTAGATTTAGGTTGCTTATATAGAAGTTTGATTTAATAAGAGCCGTGAGATCTGCCTAGGACCAATCAAATCCATTCAATCCTAAGAGAACAAAACAGAATTTGCCACACAAGCCCTAATGACTCAGAAAATCGTCACACAAAGAAACACGTCAGGTTTCAGATCTGACCCGAGGGGGAGGTCGTCTCCCAGGTCGACTTATGTGACCTAGGTCGACCCCTGGTCGGCCTGATTTCTAGGCGGGAAATTTCCCGCCCAGCCTGCTTCGGGGTTTTTGAATTTCGAAACTTGAATTTGAATATCGTGCTGGTTTTATTATTTAAATTCTTGAATCTTTTGAAGGTCATAACTCCTTCATATGGAATCCGATTTACACAAACTCGGACTCTATCTCAAGCAGAATTCCAAGACAAACGCAATGGCATAACCCGTTTCCTTAATTCTCACATTCGCAGTTAATTATTCTTTAATTCGTTACTTTAATGTTTTCAGAAAATACGGGGTGTTACAAGATCCATTAGTATGTGCTGGTGTATGTTAAGTATGTTTCTATCGAAGCCCATGTTCCTTTCAGAAAATGCAGGCTCCAAGGGGCAAAAGTTAACACCATAAAAATACGGTTCGTATAAAATAGTAGAATTATGGGTCGTTATTTTGTATGCCTGGAGTGTTCAAACTGTAAAAGAGCATAATCGGTTATATATACATATAGACCATAGTTGTATATACATATATGGGTCCCCAACTTATAAATGATACAAAGCTGAAGCATAACATAACTGGTGTGTAACAAACCATATTTTTGGAACCAATTTAAAATTTATTATTAATTGATTTTGAGAAAATTAAATATTTTAATCGATTTATTTTGAGAATAAACTATGAAAATTTTATTTTAATCGAAGTTAGAACGTATAAATTTATTTTAATTATAAAACGAGCTTGAAATGGCATGGTAGTTTGAAAATTCGATTTTAAGTTTCAAATGAATGTACATAATTCAATATAAATCAGAATTTGATAAAACAAGAAACGTTAGAATCTGTTTAACTACATCTTTCTAACGAATGTAAGAAACTGAAATTTCACTTTACATATTGTAAGTTATGCCCAGTTTAAAATTTAAAATAGTCGCTATAGAAGTTAATTATATTTTAATATTATATATAGCCCTTAAAAATAACCATTTTGCAAATGACCTTCGTTTTCGACGAAGCCAATTTTATTGGATCCGGAACATCAAATTATTGTTAGGTTTAAATTTTCAAGTCATTTGGACATAGTATGTGAATGCAGTAAATTTAAACGCGATTTCAATTTTAGTTTGAATTTAATAAGCCAATTAAAAAGGCCATTTTTCAATCGGTCTCCAAATTCTGCGAAATTAATTTTGTTAGGACGTATCGTCAAAACATAGCGAGATTTCAATTTTCATAATTTTTGGGGTCAGTATGTGGCCTCGGTAAATTAAAATGTACGTTGGAATTCAATATTGAACATTATATTAATTAATATTTCAAATTTTAACGAAAACTAATTGAAAAGTCGAATTGGCTTATGAAACATATTCCATTGTGTTCGGAATGGAGGTATTTACTTGGGGATGACAATCTTTGGGTTTGATTTGGAGTTCAAATGCAAAAACTCACTTTTTACAAATTAAATAATATAAATATAAGGTCCAAAACCCTAATTCTTCACTACTTGTTCAGGCCGCCGCCAGTATGAATTAATGGCCCCGGTTCTTCAAAACTAAATCCCTTTACTTATTCAAATCCATCGATTATTATTTAAATCTTCCAACGTGAGAATTCTTGAGCTACGTGAGCTCTTTGGTTTGGTATGGTGATGATCACTGTTGGTGACAAATTGAGGGTGAATCGCGCCCTCAAAGGTCCACCGGTCATCCCCTGATTTCGAGGCGTGGAGGATTTCAAGTGGGCCGTGGCTCACGGCAGCAGTAGGTGAGGTGAAGACGTTCGTTTTAGTGGGTGGCGATCGTCGGTCGGAGGTCTAGAGGGGTGTGTAATCGTGAAGGGTTGAAGCCAACTTTGGGTTTAGCCGGGAAGAAGAAGACGACGGGATTAAATGTTAATGAGGGTAATTAAGGAAATTAATTATTAATTAATTATATAATTATGTTATCAATGTATTAAATACCATATCCTTTTCATACGATATCGAAAACCGACGATTTCAGTTGCGTTGCGCTCGTATCAGTGAGCACTACAACATGGAACTGACTAGAACGAAAACGGAGCAACTTGAATTTTGAGCTAAATTAAATGCCTGTTTAGTTTAGTTTAAAAATAAATACCTCAAATAAAGACTGACGGAGTGGAAATCAAAGTTAGAACTTTCTCACTCAAAATATTTGTACATTTATTTATTTTATAACAGAATGTAGCGATTGCCAATGTTGATTTTTATCAGTTTTTAATTATCAAAAATGTTGTACGGTGCCTGTTAGCACACCCCACTATTGTTTAAAAACCCATGGATGATCTGATTGACTGTATTATGTTTTTACTGTGATTCCGAACATATTAAAAATAATGCTAATATTATTCTGCTAGTTGAAATTAAATTATAAATATCCATTTATAAATTGAACAGTGAAAATTAGTTAATTTGAAAAATAACTCGAATTGAACTATTTATGACTAAATTCGTTATTTAGTAATGAACTAAATTTATTACTGTTGTTTGGAAACCCCAAACGGGTCTGAGGATGATAATTAACTCACATCTCCCTTTGATTTAATCGTGTGTCAACTGATTGGTTGACAGACTGTTATAAGTGTTATTTAATTATTTAATGTTTATACAGTTGTAAATTGCACTCTGGATCTGAATGGAATGTTTAATATTTGTTTATCACTATTTTTGAATACGTGCGATGTATGGAAACCATATAAACAAAATTATATGGTGATTGATTGAGTTTGATTCCAATTTAGAAATAACGAATATTTTAAAATAATATTCAGTGGAGAATCAAAATATGATTTTGATGTCCGATTTTGGATGGACACGAAAATATATAAAAATGTGAAGCTGAGTTAAGTATATGAACGCAATTTTAACTCGAACGGATTTTTATATCAATTTTATTAATTTTTATAATGAATATCGAGAAGACTGAATTTCAAAGTATGACATTTTGAAAATATTATCATTTTGAGATTATAATAAAATGGGATGTTCAATTTTGATTTAAAATTGAAATGGAGCATGAAATCATTTTTAAACAAATTTAAAACATTTTATAAAATACGTTTTAAATGGAAAACGATGATATATGTATTATATATATTTATTGGCTTGATTAAAAAGCGTCGCGCAGCGATCGTTCGCGAGTTTCAACCGTTAACTTCAAATGGACGTAACGGGAGATCCGACCGTCGGATTCTCCTAAAACCGAAACCGTTGAGTTTGTATAGAAAAGATATTTCTAATGAATACATGTGATTTAAATTTGAATGGTTAGATTTTAAAATATGTCTAAATCAATTTCTGTAAAGGTTGCCATGAATGTAGTTCGGTGGTCGATATTGGAAATCGACTGTAAGGGCCTTAATAAAATTATTAAAAAATATGAAAAAATTATGTAAAATCAAAATTAATGATTTGGAAAGATTTTGGATTAAAAATTCCAAGTTTTGAAACGATAAAAGGTATTTTTATCTAAATGTACTAGTTAACAACTAGAATAATAATTCAATAAGTTTAAAATAATAAATTGGATTTGTAAATGGTTTTGAAATAACCAGAGTTTTCCAATGAACAAAAGGGAATGGATTTGAATTTGAATTATTTTCGGATATTTTCTATATTGGATTCCGTAATTATACGAATATTGTTATGGGAATTTGGAAGATACTAATATCGTTATTCCAAAACGATACCTGTTAATTTCAGAATTTGGTACTGAAACAAGTCGATATGATTTCCATTTAAGATCTTATATTTAATGTCAAATTGGATTTTGAGTTCATTGTGAATGGTATCTTAAATAATACTGTTCTTGAACCCATAAGTGAAAGAAATAAATCTTTTAAATAAGATGTAGAGAAGTTTTCCAGTTTATTTAATTAAACTGGAATTGAATGGGATTCAATTGAATAATAGTCGAGATGAGCTTCTCTGAAGGAAGGTGTTGACTATTTATGGAATTTAAAGGGCTTTGCCATTATTTCATTTATAGTATTAGTCTAATACGGAAATTTATAATGATTATAAATTATTCAGATGTCCATGAAGATTCCATATTAAATGAAAGATGATTTTGGGTTTATTGGGAATGATGTTTTAAAAATGAAATTTGTTCTTTAACCCAAGTAAAGACAGGATAAATCTCAAAAGGTTGAATAATCATTATACAATGATTTTTGAGATTAAAAATGAACTAGAGTTTCAGGGAATCTTTAATTATATTGAAATGTAAAATAAGGTAAATTAAATTTATTGAAATTGACAAGTGTTCAAAATGGAGTACCCCCTTTTTTCCCTACCCCTCTCCCCTCTCTATCCCCTCTCCAGTTTTACTCCACGCGATAGTTAAATCCTTAATTAGATTTGAAAGATAAATGGTAATTAAATTTACCAATAACATGATGGGTGTTAGATATGGAGTACCACCAGTTTTGCTCCATGGGATGAATAGGTCGGGATTGGGAATAATAAAATAAAAGATCACATCGGTAAGGTTCGATTAATTACGAATAGTTCCCGAAACCTTAATCTGGTTCAAGTGATGAAAAGATATAATAAAATCTTTTGAAATGATATCCAAAGGAAGATTAAAGAAAAAGAATAAAAATATTTATCTTTGATAAAATTAATGGGAACCTTTGTAATAACCCGGAAAATCTGGGCCAGTTTAAAATTTTTATTTCGGCAATTTGAGCGAATTTTGAATATTTAAAATAGATTATTTTAAATAATATCGACGAGAAATTTATTTTGAATATAATTCGAACGTATATATTATATACGTCGTCGTTAGAATATAAATATTTATATATAATTATAAATAGAATTGAAAATGGCGCGGTAGTTCGATAATTCAATTTCAAACTTCAATTGAATGTACCGGGTGCAAAACAATCCGGATTTTGGTGAAACCAAAAACATTAGGATCTAATTGATAATACCTTTCCAACGAATCCGAAAAATCAAGATTTCATAACGGGAATAAAAAGATATGTCCAGTTGAAAATTCTAAATAGTCGCTATGGAATTCAAGCCCTTAAAAATGGACATTTTGCAAACGACCTCGGATTTCGACGAAACCACTTTTGTTGGGTCCGTGATGTCAAATTATTGCTAGATTCCAAATTTTATAATTTTTCGAATCAATATGTGAGCGTGGTAAAGGAAAACGTGTTTTGACCATTTCAGTTGAATTTAATCGACTGGAAAATGGCCATTTTTCTAACGGTCTCGGAATTCGACGAAATTAGTTTTGTTAGGACCGTATCGTCAATACGAAGCTAGAAAATATTTTTCTGGAATTTTTCTAGTTAGTATGTGACCCCGGTAATTTGAAATGTACGTTTAAAATTCAATATAGTGATTTAAATGTAAATTCAAAGGAAACTGATCGAAACGGTCAAATCAGCTTGCGATACATATCCCATTGTGTTCAGAATGGGGGTAAAACGCTATGGACGACAGGCGGTGGGCCTCGTTTAGAGGTCGTATGTAAAAGTCAACCTTTTAAGAAATTAAAATAATTAAATAAAATAATAAAATTAAAATTCTTTTCTCCTTAACTACCCAGGCCCCCCCCCCGATTTCATTCTATAGAAAAATATATAAAAAAAAAAGAAGAAAAAGGGAGGCGACGGAAAAGGGGGGGAAACCCCTGTCGCCGCCGCCAGAGGCTGGCGCCCCTCCTCCAGTCGATCGCCGCCACGCGAAGACACCCCCCCCCAGGCGCCAGAGCCGACGCGCGAGAGCCCCCCCGGTGGCGCAACGATCGCGACAGCCCCCCCTAGCCACCGACAGCTCTGACGCGACCCCCCCATCCCTTTTGCCCTAAAAACCGCGCCCGCCTATACCTGGCCACCACCACCATCGGAGATAAGCCCGACTTCCTCCTGGACGTCGACCACCGCCGCTTCAAAACCCTTCCCTCCTTCAACGATCAATGTAAGTATTTAATTTCGGGTTTTTACTTATTTCCTTCGATAAAACTGATTTTTCCTTTGTTTTAAAACTGAAAAGATTAGATTTTTAATCTATAAAAAGTTCATATTTTTAAATTAGAAAAAGTTTAGATTTTTAAATTAGAAAATATGAGATTTTCATATGGAAAAGATGTAGATTTCTATTATGAAACTATCGAAATAAAAATACGATTTTTTATCAAGGTAAAAATATGATTTTTATCATATGAATAAAAATACAATTTTTATATAGTGAAGAGAATAAAAATATAATTTTTATATTAGTGGCATAATAAAAATATGATCTTTATATTTTTAAAGTAATAAAAATATGATTTTTATATTTTTAAAATATTAAAAATATGATCTTTACCATGTAGAAGATGTGAAAATATAATTTTTACATGATAGACGTATTAAAGGCGAGATCTTTATTTTTAAAAAGTGAAAAGACGATATTTTTAAAATAGAAAAGATTAGATTTTAAAAATAGAAAAGGCGAGATTTTTATATATTGAATAGCATAGTAAAAATTCGATTTTTATATATATTGAATAGCGAAGTGAAAATTCGATTTTTAAATGTAGGAAGCGATTATAAAAATATGATTTTTATTTTAAAGACATCAGCAAATATAAAAATGTGTGATTTTTATATGTGTAGTGGCTACGGGCAACGAAGATGACGAAGATGCGATAGCGATGAAGATTTCTATCAATGAAGTGCCGTGGAGCTAGGATAGCTATATGTGAGAATTTCTCACCTTTCAATTTCTTTTTCTAGTTATATATATATATACTAGGATGCAGACGGTGCTTAGTAGCACCCGACACAATCATCCACAGACCATGGACTTGTTTGTTTGATTGCAAAAATTAGTTAGATTATTTGATTGAAATTGAATTGTGTGGTGAAATGAATTGATTTGATTGATGTGTGAATGGCGTGGGCCTTCACTAGACCGGGGATAAGGCTAGGCCTCGTCCCGTTTCTAGTATCGTGCCGTTATGCCGCCGAAATTTTCTAAAATATGTTAGAAAAATAAAAATATCATTCTATTTGATAAATGAAATGAATAGAAATTCATGTGTTAAAATAAAATATATTATCGTTAAAAATATAGTTTTTAACGTGAAAGTGAATAAATAAATATTTATAAACAAATCAGCCGATTTGTTTATATACACTGATTTGACTGATATTGATTGGGTCGATAAATTTTACACATCGCCCAACTGCACAAATCAAAATCTGTGTTTGTTGATTTGAAACCCCACACGGGTGTTGGGATGATATTTGGATACACTAATCCCAATTGCTTAATTATATGTCGATCGATTGGTCGACAGGCTGTGTAAGCGTCGATTGTTTATATTTGATGCTTATGCAGTTGTGTGGTACACCTTGGATGATGGTTGATTGTTTGTCATTGCTATTATATACATGTGTTGTGTGGAATCCATATAATTAACGTTATATGGTAATTGATTGGGCCTCATTCCAATCGGGAGAATAATGAATATTATAAAAGAAAATTCATGTGTTGAATATAAAAATAGTCATGTGTTGACGATGTTCATGTGTTGAGTGAAATATTTTAAATAATAAAAATTACATCTTTATCATATTTACAATTAGAATCTACTTTACGGTGGAGTCTAATTAAAATCAAACGATAGATACCTTAGTTTTATAAAATATTTTACATAACAAAAATAGTGATGTGTTGACAGTACTCATGTGTTGAGATTAGTCGCGTGTTGAAAGAAACATAGATTCATGTGTTGAATAGAATAAATATTCATTTGTTGAATAGAATAACGAATTTATTGAAATATATAAAGCCGTGTGGATTAGAGATGCGCTATTTTGACGTGAACGACATTTATATATCGATTTTATTCGTTTTATAATGAATATTGAAAAGTGATTTCAAAACTTAATATTTTGAAATGAAGTTCAAATTAAATTAGATTAAAAATTCAAATTGAAATTTTATTGAATCAATTTGAAATGAATTCGAATCGAATAGTAAATGAATTCGATTCGAATTGAATTTGAATTCGAATTGAATAAAAATGAATTCAAATTGAATTGAATTGAAACGAATTAGAATTTGAATTGAATTGAAATCAAATCGATTTGAAATTGAAGGTAGTGTTGAAATGGTTTTGAAAACGAATTTAAAACGATTTATAAAATACGTTTTAAAAGGAAATCAAAGAAATATATATAATATATATATTATATATATAATGGCCTGAATAGAACGCGCCGCGCCGCGGCAGTTCGTGAATTTCGACCATTTATTTCAAACGGACATTACGGGAGATCCGACCGTCGGATTCTCCTAAAACCGGAACCGTTGGGTTCGTATCGAAAAGAGCTTTCCATTGAATATTAGAAATTTGAAATCTAACGGTTGGATTTGGAATTATGTCCAAATCAAATTCAGAAAAGGTCGCTGTAAGTGCAGTTCGATGGCCGTTGATGGAAATCGACTGTACGGGCCTTGATAAAATTATTAAAAATATCTATAATTTGTGTAAAATCATAAGAAATGATTTGGGAAAAATTGGGCTGAAGAATTCCACATTTGAAAGGATAAAAATAGATTTTTATCGAAAAGAACTAGTTTTGAACTAGAATTAAAATCAATTTATTTTTAAATAAATAAATTGAATTTGGAAGTGATTTTAAAAATAATCGATATTCCCAATACGTGGATTGGACTGGAGTTGAATCGAAATTATCTTCGGAATATTTCGATATTGGATTTCGTGACTATACGGATATTGTTATGGGAATTTGAAAGTTATATTTTATATCGTTATTTCCAATACGATATTTGTTGGTTTCAGAATTTGATATTGAATATAAGCCGGTATATTTTCTATTCAGAGCCTTGTATTTAATAACAAATGTGATTTGGGTTTGTCGTGAATCATGTTTTAGATGACATTGGTTCTTTAACCCAGTTAAAGGCAAGATGTTGATTTTTGAAAAGATTAAAACTAAGTGAAGCTTTAATGAATCTTTAATTAGATTAAAATGTGAATTGATAATTTAAATTATCAAATCTGAAAGGTGATCGAGAGTGGAGTAGCACCAGTTTTGCTCCAAAGCGATAGTTAAATCTTTAATTAGATTTGAACGTGAAATGGTAATTAATTTTACCGATAACACCGTGGTGTTAGATGTGGAGTATTACCAGTTTTCTCCATGGGATATATAGGTTGGGATTGGGAAATAAAATAAATAATTACTTCGGTGTGGTTCGCTAATCCCGACTAGTTTGAAATGATATCCAAAGGAAGATTATAGAATAAATTTAGAAGAATTTATCTTGGATAAAATTAATGGGAACATTTCCCTAAGAACGTGATTTTGTGAATAAAAGCATATTCTGAATTGGAATGAGGCGTTTGTTGTGTTTGTGTAACATTCGTTTATTATATACGTGGGTTATTCAGAAAGGCCGGGATTACACCCATTCTGAATAACCGATTCGACGAGATGTCGAAGATGAAGACGGTGGTAGAAGACCGGAAGTCTTCACATCATTTGGGTGATTACTGATGATCTTGATTGGGCTGTACACCCAGGATGAGGGAATCAGTTGGTGATCGTCCAGACGTACTTGGAGATGGATGGATATGCGAGGAAAGTGCCTCCGGTTTCGTTCAGACCCAGAACGAACTTGTAAATGGATTGTGTGTCTGACATTGGATTTTATTCTGTGTTGATTGATCTCTATTAAATATACATCTTTTTGGCGGCGGAGAATTTATTCTCTTGCTTAACGCCCTTCTCTGAGACATACGAGCTCAGAGGTTGTATATCGATGGACATCAGTCGCATGGAGTGAATTGCCAATGTGGCATGCGTAAGTGGCAATTGATCAAGGCTTCTGTTGAAAAGCAAAGTCTTGTGGTTGATGATCAAAGCACGGCCTGTGTGGCGTAGCTTTGTGTATAACGTGAATTCGCGAGCCTCACACCTCGTTATGAGTCAAAAACGGGATAGTGACTGCAGGGAGAGCACGACGTTTCTTTCTAGCTAGGGTGGTGTCAGTGACCTACCAGCCCTGACATTTATATACTTTTCACCTGTGTGGTTGTTGGAATGCGAGGCGCCTCGGATATAGGTCTGTAAGGACCGGGAAACGTGTGTTCAGGAATAACTAATCCTCAAAAGTAAGAGAGGACCGGCCCTGAAGATCCAAGGATCAGAGTGGGGTCCTGGGACATTTGCTAGAGTGTCTCGAACGCGGAGAGGAGCTTGCCCCTTGCCTCGGCTCATGACGGAAATCCAATTTCCAATACGTGATATTGCGGTTTTAATTGTAGAACTAGTATGGCGACATGATAGATGGTACCCATGCCGCCTATGATTGATATTTATTGTTGGTACACAAGATTTTGATTAATGACAACATAGAAATAGAGATCATTGACGAGATGAATTCATATTTATCAAAGTGGAAATCAATGAAGATCGTAGTGAAGATCAATGGAAATCATGACATGGAGCTAAGATTATATATATGTAGGTATGGAGTCGTGTTAGATTTATGTTAAAATCTATCCTCAAAGTATAACACGAATGCACAAAACAATTTAGAAACTGAAATTAGCTGGGGCTGAAATCTGTATATTTGAGGAATTGAAAAGTCACAGAAAAAGCCCAAACGGTCCAGGCTTCGACCAGGAAAGAGTGCAGAGTGATATAGACTGTGGACCGAGGTTCTCCGGTCCACAGCAAGAAAACGGTCGACCGGACCTGTCGACCGGTCTTGTTGTCTTTTGTGCATAACGGCTGTTTTTTTCAAATTCCTGTCGACCTATTAATTTCGACCTGTCGACCTTTTTTCTTGCTGTAATTTTTCTGAAAGGATGCTTCTTTTTGTGAAGAGATTTCTATTCAATTTCAAGAGAAATGGACACAACTCTTTATAGAAACTCTTTATGAAGGAATGCAACTATTCTACACTATAAATAGACTTGAAATCATACTTTCAAATCACCGAATCTTCTTCTATTTTCTGATCTTATCTCTATACTCTCTTGCATTCTAAAAGCTCTCTCAAATATTCAATACTTGTTGAATCCTTGAATCAGTTTTATATCATTTGATTCAACAAGCAATCTTTCTTCCTTAAATCTTTGCATTCAAATCATATACTTGAGGATAAGATTATAGGAAGGGTGTACTCAATCGTTGGCAAATCAGTGTTGAAAGAAGAACACAATCAGAAGTCAAACTCTTGTAATTGTCCTGTGTGGGTAAGCTTGTAGCCCGTGAAATCAAGTGGGTAAGCTTGTAGCCCGTGATCAAGTGGGTAAGCTTGTGGCCCGTGAAATCAAGTGGGTAAACTTGTAGCCCGTAAATCAAGTAGTTGTGAACCTGTTCCTCCGGGTGAAGCGAGGGTGTTGTTTAGTGAAAAGCCGAAGAGGAGCTTCGGGACTGGACGTAGGACTGGAGGTCCGAACCAGTATAAAAATCCTGGTGTCGTTACTCTACTTTACTTTACTTTACTGCATTTAAAATTTGTTATCATATTCCGCATAGCCATATTATAGATCCTGCATAAGTCGTGCACAACCCGACTTTTCAATTGGTATCAGAGCCTGGTGTTCTAGAGATCGTAACAACATCTTAGAACAAATGGCAATAAAGTAGTCTAGTCAAGGGATTAGAAAGTGGAAGAGCAACAAAGCCGAATCAAGAGAGCAAGGAAGCAAATGTCTCATGGCTAAAGTCAGATCACAATCGGTATGTGTAGATTCATTATTTAAAGATCTTTTGTTAGACCATGAAAAATTATTGAAACTCCATACAATCGTTTTAGCTATGTCAAAAAAGTACAAGGAAGAAAATTCCAAATTAAAAGAAGAAAACAATCGTTTGGTAAAACAAGCCAAATGTTTTGAAGATACCTTAGAAGAGCTTGTTTCTCAAAAAGATTTCCTTCAAAAAGAAAATGAGCAACTAGAAGATAAAAACAATGTTCTTTTAAAGGAAATCGATCTTTTGCAAAATAGAAATATATCATTAGAAGATTCTTTAAATAATTCTAGTTCTTTAATTTCGTCTCTTGAAAAAGAGAATGGAGCTTTAACTGAAAAGAATTTAGAACTATCTAAAGAATGTGAGTTTTTAAAGGTGAATAATAATATTTTGCAAAATGAAATTTCTGACTCAAAAGAAAATTTTGAAAAGTTACAATCTTCTTTAGATAATTCAGAATCTCAAATTTTAGGTCTCAAAACTGAGAATGGTACTTTAAAAAGGAAAAATTCTAAATTAAATAAGGAAATTGATGATTTAAAGAATAACAAAATTTCTTTTGAAAATGTCAATAGGGACTTTGGAAATAAATTTGATAAAAGTGCAAATAAGTTCGCAAAATTTAATAAAGGTCAAAATGATTTAAATATGATTTTATCTAGATCTCGACCTTTACATGACAAAAGTGGTTTAGGATATAATAAAACTAATCTTAGAAATAGTACTAGATATGCTTTCATGTACAATAAAAATATTACTGCTAGTACTAATGCTCATCCTAGATCCAATTATTATAGAAATTCAAATACTTCTATGACTAGAGATCTGTATAATAGATCTAGAAGTATGAAAAGGAATATCAATAGAGATTACTTAAGTATTTGGGTTCCTGTAAGTTGGAAAAACAGAGAAAAATATATTGATGATTATTTTGATTCGGTAGTTAATAACCAAAATTTTATCTTTAAAAGTTCCGTTAAACCCTCTTGGGTATGGTTACCTTCCATCTAACCCATGGACCCAAACAAAAGCAAGTGGGTACCAAAGTATATATATTCTACTTTTTTGCAGGTACACCACAATAAAAGGAAGGCGATTTTGATTTCTCCAAATGTCTCTGAAAACAAAATTCAGTTTATCAAATTGCACATGATCCAATATCTCCCGAAGGTACTTTAATTTATGTCTTATGTTCGATTACTGTTCTATCATGATGTTTATTCTTTTTAATCGATGACAAAGGGGGAGAAATATGCATATATATATATATATATATATATATATTCATGTATCATATAAATATTCATTTTATATGCACAAACATTTTGTTACAGGAAACAGTAAGTTTTTATTATACTAACAAAATGTGCAGAAAGCTTTTAGACAGGGGGAGACAAAAATATATAAGCATATATTCAGGGGGAGCTACTCAGTATCTCAAAAATATATGCAAGATATTGTCATCAATCAAAAAGGGGGAGAATGTTGATACACAAGATTTTGATTAATGACAACATAGAAATAGAGATCATTGACGAGCTGAATTCATATTTATCAAAGTGGAAATCAATGAAGATCGTAGTGAAGATCAATGGAAATCATGACATGGAGCTAAGATTATATATATGTAGGTATGGAGTCGTGTTAGATTTATGTTAAAATCTATCCTCAAAGTATAACACGAATGCACAAAACAATTTAGAAACTGAAATTAGCTGGGGCTGAAATCTGTATATTTGAGGAATTGAAAAGTCACAGAAAAAGCCCAAACGGTCCAGGCTTCGACCAGGAAAGAGTGCAGAGTGATATAGACTGTGGACCGAGGTTCTCCGGTCCACAGCAAGAAAACGGTCGACCGGACCTGTCGACCGGTCTTGTTGTCTTTTGTGCATAACGGCTATTTTTTTCAAATTCCTGTCGACCTATTAATTTCGACCTGTCGACCTTTTTTCTTGCTGTAATTTTTCTGAAAGGATGCTTCTTTTTGTGAAGAGATTTCTATTCAATTTCAAGAGAAATGGACACAACTCTTTATAGAAACTCTTTATGAAGGAATGCAACTATTCTACACTATAAATAGACTTGAAATCATACTTTCAAATCACCGAATCTTCTTCTATTTTCTGATCTTATCTCTATACTCTCTTGCATTCTAAAAGCTCTCTCAAATATTCAATACTTGTTGAATCCTTGAATTAGTTTTATATCATTTGATTCAACAAGCAATCTTTCTTCCTTAAATCTTTGCATTCAAATCATATACTTGAGGATAAGATTATAGGAAGGGTGTACTCAATCGTTGGCAAATCAGTGTTGAAAGAAGAACACAATCAGAAGTCAAACTCTTGTAATTGTCCTGTGTGGGTAAGCTTGTAGCCCGTGAAATCAAGTGGGTAAGCTTGTAGCCCGTGATCAAGTGGGTAAGCTTGTGGCCCGTGAAATCAAGTGGGTAAACTTGTAGCCCGTAAATCAAGTAGTTGTGAACCTGTTCCTCTGGGTGAAGCGAGGGTGTTGTTTAGTGAAAAGCCGAAGAGGAGCTTCGGGACTGGACGTAGGACTGGAGGTCCGAACCAGTATAAAAATCCTGGTGTCGTTACTCTACTTTACTTTACTGCATTTAAAATTTGTTATTATATTCCGCATAGCCATATTATAGATCCTGCATAAGTCGTGCACAACCCGACTTTTCATTTATGATTGAAATTGTTTTGACACTATACACTTATAATAGTATCAAATAATGTGTTTTAAACGTATCAAGCATGCTTTGGCTGTTATAAGGTAAAAACCCTATCCTCCGGCTTGCGTTGCATTGTGTGATGGGACCTGGGTCTTATAACAGCTTCATTTTTCTTTATTTAGCATTGCGCTGTTTGTTTTATGCACTGGTATTCTTGGGAGGAAACCCGTTCCGTGTTATACGGCGTGGTCCCTTGATTTACCGAACTTTAAAATAAAGAATTATAACTGTTTTAGTTCTCACACCAGTCACATGACTGACCTGGAGTTTATTGTTTTAACCTAAACTCTGGGTGCCCCTATTTTCCACACGGGCAGCTAGTAGTTTTGGTTTTGCAGATTTATATTCACAGGGTCCTGATTTACAGCTGGAACGATGCTCGGAAAGCTCTGTATTCGTGTATCACTTTCAGTTGTATTTTGTATTATTTTCCGCTGCTATGTACTTTATTGTAATCTCTGATATTCATCGAATGTAATTTATTCATTTATACTCTGTATATTCTTGTATCTGATGGAATTGTTGTAATAACAATGAAATGTTCTTCTATATGCGTTCTATTTTGTCTTGTCCTCAATTCTATCCGCGCTTTCCTTCACGGGGAAGTTCGGGTCGTCTCAGTTTGGTATCAGAGCTTTGGTTTACAGAGCTCGAGAACAAGACACATTAGAACCATACGAAAGAATTCGTCAGATATTGGATTAGTAATATCCAATTAGAATGACTCGTTAGAGATAGGATCAGTAGTATCCTAGAACGAGTGCGAAGAGTATATTTTCAAATGAAAACAATTTTGTTTTAAAATTTAAATCGCTTTATTCGTATTTGAATATTTATTTGTTTTGAATATGGACTATCGAGTATATAAAGATTTCGCGTATACGCGTCATTAACGTATAGTCGAAGTTTTAATATACTGGGTAGATATAGAGTCACATTCTAGACACCCGGGGATAATTCTGATGATGTGGCCACATCATCAGTATTTGTGTTCGTGTTTCGAAGGTGTGATTTTCTATATATTTCCATTAGACGGGTGTGAGAACCAAAACTTATATAGTTAGAACACATTGTTGTGAATTGGCATCAAAAACATGATTTTCCGTATATATATCAAAATTATGAATTTGAAACTCTAATTCACTAATTGATTGATGTTTGTGTTGTTTGTTCATTTGTTTGATAATTTTGAACCATTATGCCTAATAGAACCAAATATTGAATTGTATTGAAAATCGGTTGCATTTGCTTGCATATACATATACTTACATTGAACAGGTCATAGCAAGGAGGCTAGAGCAGAGAATAAAATTTGTTTGCCCGACAAATAGGTACATGTTTACTACATAATTTACTGTTTTGTTTGGGTGATGATGATTTTATGAGCCTATTGGCTAGCCGCTTGGCTTTTTCTTTTTCTTTTTGAGATCTGAAGGACTGGGGAAGCTATTTGAAATTCCCCGATGCTCCCATTGCAGGGGAGGTTATGGCGAAATTTTTCGAAAATTTAGGGTGTTAGCCAAATTTTTGAAAATTTGACAATTCTCAGAAACTGAAAAGTTGGAGAATGGAAGCCAGATCGAGCGTAGAGCTTATTAATCAAACCACTTTCGACTTTGTTCCTTTTCGGGGACGAAAAGTTTTAAGTGGGGGAGATTGTAATAACCCGGAAAATCTGGGCCAGTTTAAAATTTTTATTTCGGCAATTTTAGCGAATTTTGAATATTTAAAATAGATTATTTTAAATAATATCGACGAGAAATTTATTTTGAATATAATTCAAATGTATATATTATATACGTCGTCGTTAGAATATAAATATTTATATATAATTATAAATAGAATTGAAAATGGCGCGGTAGTTCGATAATTCGATTTCAAACTTCAATTGAATGTACCGGGTGCAAAACAATCCGGATTTTGGTGAAACCAAAAACATTAGGATCTAACTGATAATACCTTTCCAACGAATCCGAAAAATCAAGATTTCATAACGGGAATCAAAAGATATGTCCAGTTGAAAATTCTAAATAGTCGTTATGGAATTCAAGCCCTTAAAAATGGAAATTTTGCAAACGACCTCGGATTTCGACGAAACCACTTTTGTTGGGTCCGTGATGTCAAATTATTGCTAGATTCCAAATTTCATAATTTTTCGAATCAATATGTGAGCGTGGTAAAGGAAAACGTGTTTTGACCATTTCAGTTGAATTTAATCGACTGGAAAATGGCCATTTTTCTAACGGTCTCGGAATTCGACGAAATTAGTTTTGTTAGGACCGTATCGTCAATACGAAGCTAGAAAATATTTTTCTGGAATTTTTCTAGTTAGTATGTGACCCCGGTAATTTGAAATGTACGTTTAAAATTCAATATAGTGATTTAAATGTAAATTCAAAGGAAACTGATCGAAACGGCCAAATCAGCTTGCGATACATATCCCATTGTGTTCGGAATGGGGGTAAAACGCTATGGACGACAGGCGGTGGGCCTCGTTTAGAGGTCGTATGTAAAAGTCAACCTTTTTAGAAATTAAAATAATTAAATAAAATAATAAAATTAAAATTCTTTTCTCCTTAACTACCCAGGCCCCCCCCCCCGATTTCATTCTACAGAAAAATATAAAAAAAAAAGAAGAAAAAGGGAGGCGACGGAAAAGGGGGGGAAACCCCTGTCGCTGCCGCCAGAGGCTGGCGCCCCTCCTCCAGTCGATCGCCGCCACGCGAAGACCCCCCCCCAGGCGCCAGAGCCGACGCGCGAGAGCCCCCCCGGTGGCGCAACGATCGCGACAGCCCCCCCTAGCCACCGACAGCTCTGACGCGACCCCCCATCCCTTTTGCCCTAAAAACCGCGCCCGCCTGTACCTGGCCACCACCACCATCGGAGATAAGCCCGACTTCCCCCTGGACGTCGACCACCGCCGCTTCAAAACCCTTCCCTCCTTCAACGATCAATGTAAGTATTTAATTTCGGGTTTTTACTTATTTCCTTCGATAAAACTGATTTTTCCTTTGTTTTAAAACTGAAAAGATTAGATTTTTAATCTATAAAAAGTTCATATTTTTAAAATAGAAAAAGTTTAGATTTTTAAATTAGAAAATATGAGATTTTCATATGGAAAAGATGTAGATTTCTATTATGAAACTATCGAAATAAAAATACGATTTTTTATCAAGGTAAAAATATGATTTTTATCATATGAATAAAAATACAATTTTTATATAGTGAAGAGAATAAAAATATAATTTTTATATTAGTGGCATAATAAAAATATGATCTTTATATTTTTAAAGTAATAAAAATATGATTTTTATATTTTTAAAATATTAAAAATATGATCTTTACCATGTAGAAGATGTGAAAATATATTTTTTACATGATAGACGTATTAAAGGCGAGATCTTTATTTTTAAAAAGTGAAAAGACGATATTTTTAAAATAGAAAAGATTAGATTTTAAAAATAGAAAAGGCGAGATTTTTATATATTGAATAGCATAGTAAAAATTCGACTTTTATATATATTGAATAGCGAAGTGAAAATTCGATTTTTAAACGTAGGAAGCGATTATAAAAATATGATTTTTATTTTAAAGACATCAGCAAATATAAAAATGTGTGATTTTTATGTGTAGTGGCTACGGGCAACGAAGATGACGAAGATGCGATAGCGATGAAGATTTCTATCAATGAAGTGCCGTGGAGCTAGGATAGCTATATGTGAGAATTTCTCACCTTTCAATTTCTTTTTCTAGTTATATATATATACTAGGATGCAGACGGTGCTTAGTAGTACCCGACACAATCGTCCACAGACCATGGACTTGTTTGTTTGATTGCAAAAATTAGTTAGATTATTTGATTGAAATTGAATTGTGTGGTGAAATGAATTGATTTGATTGATGTGTGAATGGCGTGGGCCTTCACTAGACCGGGGATAAGGCTAGGCCTCGTCCCGTTTCTAGTATCGTGCCGTTATGCCGCCGAAATTTTCTAAAATATGTTAGAAAAATAAAAATATCATTCTATTTGATAAATGAAATGAATAGAAATTCATATGTTAAAATAAAATATATTATCGTTAAAAATATAGTTTTTAACGTGAAAGTGAATAAATAAATATTTATAAACAAATCAGCCGATTTGTTTATATACACTGATTTGACTGATATTGATTGGGTCGATAAATTTTACACATCGCCCAACTGCACAAATCAAAATCTGTGTTTGTTGATTTGAAACCCCACACGGGTGTTGGGATGATATTTGGATACACTAATCCCAATTGCTTAATTATATGTCGATCGATTGGTCGACAGGCTGTGTAAGCGTCGATTGTTTATATTTGATGCTTATGCAGTTGTGTGGTACACCTTGGATGATGGTTGATTGTTTGTCATTGCTATTATATACATGTGTTGTGTGGAATCCATATAATTAACGTTATATGGTAATTGATTGGGCCTCATTCCAATCGGGAGAATAATGAATATTATAAAAGAAAATTCATGTGTTGAATATAAAAATAGTCATGTGTTGACGATGTTCATGTGTTGAGTGAAATATTTTAAATAATAAAAATTACATCTTTATCATATTTACAATTAGAATCTACTTTACGGTGGAGTCTAATTAAAATCAAACGATAGATACCTTAGTTTTATAAAATATTTTACATAACAAAAATAGTGATGTGTTGACAGTACTCATGTGTTGAGATTAGTCGCGTGTTGAAAGAAACATAGATTCATGTGTTGAATAGAATAAATATTCATTTGTTGAATAGAATAACGAATTTATTGAAATATATAAAGCCGTGTGGATTAGAGATGCGCTATTTTGACGTGAACGACATTTATATATCGATTTTATTCGTTTTATAATGAATATCGAAAAGTGATTTCAAAACTTAATATTTTGAAATGAAATTCAAATTAAATTAGATTAAAAATTCAAATTGAAATTTTATTGAATCAATTTGAAATGAATTCGAATCGAATAGTAAATGAATTCGATTCGAATTGAATAGAAAGTGAATTTGAATTCGAATTGAATAAAAATGAATTCAAATTGAATTGAATTGAAACGAATTAGAATTAGAATTGAATTGAAATCAAATCGATTTGAAATTGAATGTAGTGTTGAAATGGTTTTGAAAACGAATTTAAAACGATTTATAAAATACGTTTTAAAAGGAAATCGATGAAATATATATAATATATATATTATATATATATATAATAGCCTGAATAGAACGCGCCGCGCCGCGGCAGTTCGTGAATTTCGACCATTTATTTCAAACGGACATTACGGGAGATCCGACCGTCGGATTCTCCTAAAACCGGAACCGTTGGGTTCGTATCGAAAAGAGCTTTCCATTGAATATTAGAAATTTGAAATCTAACGGTTGGATTTGGAATTATGTCCAAATCAAATTCAGAAAAGGTCGCTGTAAGTGCAGTTCGATGGCCGTTGATGGAAATCGACTGTACGGGCCTTGATAAAATTATTAAAAATATCTATAATTTGTGTAAAATCATAAGAAATGATTTGGGAAAAATTGGGCTGAAGAATTCCACATTTGAAAGGATAAAAATAGATTTTTATCGAAAAGAACTAGTTTTGAACTAGAATTAAAATCAATTTATTTTTAAATAAATAAATTGAATTTGGAAGTGATTTTAAAAATAATCGATATTCCCAATACGTGGATTGGACTGGAGTTGAATCAAAATTATCTTCGGAATATTTCGATATTGGATTTCGTGACTATACGGATATTGTTATGGGAATTTGAAAGATATATTTTATATCGTTATTTCCAATACGATATTTGTTGGTTTCAGAATTTGATATTGAATATAAGCCGGTATATTTTCTATTCAGAGCCTTGTATTTAATATCAAATGTGATTTGGGTTTGTCGTGAATCATGTTTTAGATGACATTGGTTCTTTAACCCAGTTAAAGGCAAGATGTTGATTTTTGAAAAGATTAAAACTAAGTGAAGTTTTAATGAATCTTTAATTAGATTAAAATGTGAATTGATAATTTAAATTATCAAATCTGAAAGGTGATCGAGAGTGGAGTAGCACCAGTTTTGCTCCAAAGCGATAGTTAAATCTTTAATTAGATTTGAACGTGAAATGGTAATTAATTTTACCGATAACACCGTGGTGTTAGATGTGGAGTATTACCAGTTTTCTCCATGGGATATATAGGTTGGGATTGGGAAATAAAATAAATAATTACTTCGGTGTGGTTCGCTAATCCCGACTAGTTTGAAATGATATCCAAAGGAAGATTATAGAATAAATTTAGAAGAATTTATCTTGGATAAAATTAATGGGAACATTTCCCTAAGAACGTGATTTTGTGAATAAAAGCATATTCTGAATTGGAATGAGGCGTTTGTTGTGTTTGTGTAACATTCGTTTATTATATACGTGGGTTATTCAGAAAGGCCGGGATTACACCCATTCTGAATAACCGATTCGACGAGATGTCGAAGATGAAGACGGTGGTAGAAGACCGGAAGTCTTCACATCGTTTGGGTGATTACTGATGATCTTGATTGGGCTGTACACCCAGGATGAGGGAATCAGTTGGTGATCGTCCAGACGTACTTGGAGATGGATGGATATGCGAGGAAAGTGCCTCCGGTTTCGTTCAGACCCAGAACGAACTTGTAAATGGATTGTGTGTCTGACATTGGATTTTATTCTGTGTTGATTGATCTCTATTAAATATACATCTTTTTGGCGGCGGAGAATTTATTCTCTTGCTTAACGCCCTTCTCTGAGACATACGAGCTCAGAGGTTGTATATCGATGGACATCAGTCGCATGGAGTGAATTGCCAATGTGGCATGCGTAAGTGGCAATTGATCAAGGCTTCTGTTGAAAAGCAAAGTCTTGTGGTTGATGATCAAAGCACGGCCTGTGTGGCGTAGCTTTGTGTATAACGTGAATTCGCGAGCCTCACACCTCGGTATGAGTCAAAAACGGGATAGTGACTGCAGGGAGAGCACGACGTTTCTTTCTAGCTAGGGTGGTGTCAGTGACCTACCAGCCCTGACATTTATATACTTTTCACCTGTGTGGTTGTTGGAATGCGAGGCGCCTCGGATATAGGTCTGTAAGGACCGGGAAACGTGTATTCAGGAATAACTAATCCTCAAAAGTAAGAGAGGACCGGCCCTGAAGATCCAAGGATCAGAGTGGGGTCCTGGGACATTTGCTAGAGTGTCTCGAACGCGGAGAGGAGCTTGCCCCTTGCCTCGGCTCATGACGGAAATCCAATTTCCAATACGTGATATTGCGGTTTTAATTGTAGAACTAGTATGGCGACATGATAGATGGTACCCATGCCGCCTATGATTGATATTTATGATTGAAATTGTTTTGACACTATACACTTATAATTGTATCAAATAATGTGTTTTAAACGTATCAAGCATGCTTTGGCTGTTATAAGGTAAAAACCCTATCCTCCGGCTTGCGTTGCATTGTGTGATGGGACCTGGGTCTTATAACAGCTTCATTTTTCTTTATTTAGCATTGCGCTGTTTGTTTTATGCACTGGTATTCTTGGGAGGAAACCCGTTCCGTGTTATACGGCGTGGTCCCTTGATTTACCGAACTTTAAAATAAAGAATTATAACTGTTTTAGTTCTCACACCAGTCACATGACTGACCTGGAGTTTATTGTTTTAACCTAAACTCTGGGTGCCCCTATTTTCCACACGGGCAGCTAGTAGTTTTGGTTTTGCAGATTTATATTCACAGGGTCCTGATTTACAGCTGGAACGATGCTCGGAAAGCTCTGTATTCGTGTATCACTTTCAGTTGTATTTTGTATTATTTTCCGCTGCTATGTACTTTATTGTAATCTCTGATATTCATCGAATGTAATTTATTCATTTATACTCTGTATATTCTTGTATCTGATGGAATTGTTGTAATAACAATGAAATGTTCTTCTATATGCGTTCTATTTTGTCTTGTCCTCAATTCTATCCGCGCTTTCCTTCACGGGGAAGTTCGGGTCGTCTCAACCTTTCCCTAAAGATGTGAATATTTGAATAAAAGAATATTCTGGATTGGAATGAGATGTGTGCTATCTTTGTGTATTTATCACATGATTATAAGCTACGCGAGTTATTCGGAAAGACCGGGTTTAACCCATTCTGAATAGCTGTTACGACGACTAAAAGTCAATGATATGAAGACGGTGGTTGAAGACCAGGGATCTTCACATCGTTGGGATGATTGTTGATGTCTCGGTTGGGGTGTACAACCCAAGATGATGTTATTAGTGGCGATCTTCCAGACGTACTTGGAGATCGGCCAGATATGCGAGGGCCTCTCTCCTGTATTGGACATATGGGACGAGGAATAAGGTGCCTCCAGTTTCGTTCAGACCTAGAAAGGACTTGTGACTGGATTATATCTGACATTGTATTTCATTCTATATTGATTGATTTCTATTAAATAGGTATCTATTTGGTGGCGGAGAATTTATTCTCTTGCTTGACACCCTTCTCTGAGATGTACGAGCTTAGAGGTTATATATTGATAGAAATCAATCAATGTGTCATGCTAAGATGCAAATGATCAAGGCTTTTTTTGAAAAGCAGGGCATTGTGGATGATGATCAAAGCACAGCTTTAAGTAGCACAGCTTGGTGTATAGCGTTGATTCACGATCCTCACACCCCGGTATGAATCAAAATGGAATAGTGACTGCAGTGAGTGCATGCATTTCTTTCTAGTTAGAAGTGGTGTCATGGTATGGAGCCCAGACATTTTTACTTATGTGGTTGTTAGATTGTGAGGCTTCTCGGATATAGAGCCGATTAAAAGGCTCGACTAATAGGTCTGATAGGACCGGGAAACGTATTGTTCAGGAATAATAACCAATCCTCAAAAGTAAGAGAGGACGGAACCTGAAGATCCAAGGGTTGCCCATAGGTGTGATCCTGAGGCATTTGCTAGAGTGTCTCAAATCTGTAAGGAGAGATCCCTTGCCTCGACTCATAGATAGAATCCAATTTCCAATACGTGATTTTTCGGTTTTAGTTGTAAACCTATATGGCGACATAGTAAGATGGGGTATTATGCCATCTATGATCGATACATTTATATTCGCTATTGTTTTCTACACTATGCACTTATAGTACTATAAAAATGATTTGTTTTAAAGCATATCAAGCATGTTTGGCTATTATAAGGAAAAACTGTATCCTCTGGTTTGTGTTGCATTGCGTGTTGGGATCTAAGTCTTATAATAACTTCATTTTTCAAAAAACATTGCGTTGTTTAACAATTGTTTTATTTTAGATATTCACGGGGTAAACCAGTTCCGTATTATACGGCGTGGTCCCGTGAATTACCTTATTTTTAAAGTAAAGTTTAATAACTATTTTAGCTCTCACACCAGTCCTATGACCGACTCGGAGTTTATTGTTTCCACCTAAACTCTGGGTGCCCATATTTTACACACGGGTAGTTAGTATTTTTGGTTTTGTAGATTCTTTATTTTCCTGGGATCCTGGATTACAACTGGAGCTATATTCGGAAAGCTTTGTATCCGTGTATTTCTTTCAGTTGTTGTAGTTGATGTATTTCTGCTATGCATTGTATTTACATATTTTATTTCCACCGGTATGTAAATTATTAATCTCTGGTATTATTTTTCTGCTGTGTAATATTTATTCGTACTCTGATATTCTTGTACTCTGATGTAAGCTATTGTTGTAATAGCAACGAAAAGTACTATTGTTCTGTGTTCTGATGCGTCGTGTTCTCGCATAGTCCGTTGTTTCTCGTCTCTCCGAAGATAGGGGGATTTCGGGTCGTGATAACTTGGTATCAGAGTTTTGGTTTACAGAGCTCTGGAATAAGGCACGTCTAAACCGAATGAAAGAATTCATCAGAGGTAGAATTAGTAACATTCTATTTAAGAATACTCATTAGAGATGGGATCAAAAATATCCTAGAATGAGAAAACTCGTTAGAGATGGGGTTAGTAATGCCCTAGAATGAGTTGAGAGTGGCACATTTATAAGTAATGTATTTGTGATTATGTATATATAATCCGATTTTAGAAAAATATATTTTTGAGAAAATAAAAGTTATATGTTAAGAAAGTTAATTAATCAATTGATTATTTGTGTGATTGTTTGATTAACGGCTGATTTAAATAAATTAGACGAAACCTTTGGCGAACTTGGACGTTGAATTTAAGAAAACGCTTGTTATTTAATTTAATTGAGTTAAGTTAAACTGAATTGCAAGTTTAGTTAGAACTAGATATATATATATACACATATACATATATTTGTTAAGCAGGTTATGGATTTACTGCTGAGTAGAGAAACAAATTGCGTGCCCGACAAGCAAGTGCACCTTAATGAGTTGGTTTCGCAATTTTATTATTATATTAAAATACTGTGAGTGATTTGGATGCGCTGTGATGGTTGTTCTGTGTGAAATTAAAACATACGCCATAGGATAGCAACAATAAATTATGAACCACACCGCATGGCATACTTCATGGGTAGCATAGCATATCGTATTTCATATAAGCATTTGGTGCTTATATGACGAGGTTTGGATTACCGTACAAGCAAGATGCTTGTATGGCGAGGACTGAATTACAAGTTGTACTGAGGACTGATTATGGACTTAATAACATATAATGATGAAGAGCAGGATTTAATAACAAATCCTACACAGATTTTGAGATGACAAAAAAAATACACACGTCACATCACTCTTGTTTTAATTTTAGCACATAGGAATGGGGGGAGCAGGGCTTATAAATTATTATGGGTGTGCAAAATTGTTTTGTATGCGATATATTTTGTTTATTGGGTAACTAATACGGCCCAATAAATTTTTCCAGACCATCCCGTATAAAGGAGGTTATGACGAAACTTTTCAGAAATTTAGGTTGTTAGCCAAATTTCAGAGAAATTAGGAAGTTCTTGGAAACTGAAAAGTTGAAGAACTGGAGCCAGAGTGAAAGTTGAGTTGGTTAGTTAAACAACTTTCAGCTCCATTTCTTTTTCGGGGAAGAAAAAGCTTTAAGTGCGGGAGGTTGTAATAACCCATATTTTTGGAAGCAACGTAAAATTTATTTTTAACTAATTTTGATAGAAATTAAATATTTTAATCGATTTATTTTAAAAATAAACGACAAAAAATTTATTTTAATCGAAGTTAGAATGTATAAATTTATTTTAATTATAAAACGAGCTTGAAATGGCGTGGTAGTTTGAAAATTTGATTTTAAATTTTAAATGAATGTACATAATTCAAAATAAATCGGAATTTGATAAAGAAAGAAAAGTTAGAATCTGTTTAACTATATCTTTCTAGCGAACGTAAGAAACTGAAATTTCACTTTACAAATTGTAAGTTATGTCCAGTTTAAAATTTAAAATAGTCGTTGTAGAAGTTAATTATATTTTAATATCATATATAGCCCTTAAAAACAACCATTTTGCAAACAACCTCCGTTTTCGAAGAAACCACTTTTGTTGGATCTGGAACGTCAAATTATTGTTAGGTTTTAATTTTCAAGTCATTTGGACTTAGTATGTGAGCGTAGTAAATTTAAATGTGTTTTTAATTTCAGTTTGAATTTAATAAGCCAGTTAAAAAGGCCAATTTTCAAACGGTCTCCAAATTCAAAGAAATTAATTTTGTTAGGACTGTATCGTCAAAACCTAGCGAGATTTCAATTTTCATAATTTTTGGAGTCAGTATGTGGCCCCGGTAAATTAAAATGTATGTTGGAATTCAATATTGAATGTTATATTAATTTATATTTTAAATTATGAAGAAAACTAATCGAAACAGTCTAATTGGCTTACGAAACATATTACATTGCGTTCGGAATGGGGATATTTGATTAGGGAGAACAGTGGTTGGGTTTGATTTGGAGTTCGAATGCAAAAAATCACTTTTTTACGAATTAAATAATATATAAATATATATATAAATAAATGGTCCAAAACTCTAATTCTTCACTACTTGTTCAGGCCGCCGCTAGTATGAATTAATTGCCTCAGTTCTTCAAAACTAAATCCCTTAATTTCTTCATATCCATCAATTATTATTTAAATCGTCCAACGTGAGAATTCTTGAGCTACGTGAGCTCTTTGGTTTGGTACGGTGATGATCAATGTTGGTGACGAATTGAGGGTGAACCGTGTCCTCAAAGGTCCGCCGCTCGTGCCCTGATTTCGAGGCATGGAGGATTTCGAGTGGGCCATGGCTCACGGAGGTGGTAGGCGAGGTGAAGACGTTCGTTTTGGTGGGTGGCGATCGTCGCTCGAAGGTCTGGTGGTGCATGCGATGGTGAAGGGATGAAGCCGACTTTGGGTTTGGCTGGGAAGAAGAAGACAACAGGATTAAATGTTCATGAAGGTAATTAAGGAAATTAATTATTAATTAATTAAATAATTATCTAATCAATGTATTAAATACCATATCTTTTTCATACGAGATAGAAATCCGAAGATTTCAGTTGCGTTGCACTCGTATCAGCGAGCACTACAACATGGAACTGACCAGAATGGAAACGGAGAAAGCTGAATTTTGAGCTAAATTACATGTTTAATTTAGTTTAAAAACAAAACCCTCAAATAAAGACTGATGGAGTGGAAATCAAAGTGAGAACTTTCTCACTCAAAATATTTGTACAGTTATTTATTTTATAACTGAATGTAGCGATTGCCAATGTTGATTTTTATCAGTTTTTAATTATTAAAAATGTTGTACGGTGCCTGTTAGCACACCCCACTGTTGTTTGAAAACCCATGGATTATCTGATTGACTGTATTATGTTTTGATTGTGATTCTGAACATATTAAAAATAATGTTAATATTATTGTGGTAGTTGAAATTAAATTATAAATATCCATTTTTAATTTAAACAGTATAAATTAGTTAATTTGGAAAATAACTCGAATTGAACTATTTATGATTAAATTCATAATTCAGTAATAAATTTAAATTTATTACTATTATTTGAAAACCCCATATTGGTTTGGGGATGATAATTAACTCACATCTTCCTTGGATTTAATTGTATGTCAACCGATTGATTGACAGAATGTTATAAGCGTTATTTAATTATTTAATTATTTAATGCTTATACAGTAGTAAATTGCACTCTGGATGTGAATGGAATGTTTGATAGTTGTTTATCACTGTTTTTGAATATGTGCGATGTATGGAGACCATATAAATAAAACTATATGATGATTGATTGAGTCTGATTCTAATTCAGAAATTATGACTGTTTTAAAATAATATTCAATGAAGAATCAAAAAATGATTTTGATGTCCGATTTTGGATGGACATGAAAATATATAAAAATGTAAAGCCAAGTTAAGTATATGAACACTATTTTAACTCGAACGAACTTTTATCGATTTTATTCATTTTTATAATGAATATCGAGAAGACTGAATTTCAAAATCTAACATTTTGAAAATATTATCATTTTGAGATTATAAAAAATGGGATGTTCAATTTTGATTTAAAATTGAAACGGAACTTGAAATCATTTTAAACGAATTTAAAACATTTTATAAAATACCTTTTAAATGGAAATCGATGATATATATATATGTTATATATATTTAATGGCTTGAATAGAATGCGCTGCGCAGCGACCGTTCGTGAATTTCAACCATTAACTTCAAATGGACGTAAGGGGAGATCCGACCGTTGGATTCTCCTGAAACTGGAACCGTTGGGTTCTTATCGAAAAGATCTTTCCAATGAATACATGAGATTTAAATTTGAAGGGTTAGATTTTAAAATATTTCTAAATCAATTTCTGAAAAGATCGCTATGAATGCAGTTTGGTGGCCGATATTGGAAATCGACTGTAAGGGCCTTAATAAAATTAAATATGGAAAAATTATGTAAAATCATAATTAATGATTTGGAAAGATTTTGGATTAAAAAAATCCAAGTTTTGAAAGATAAAAGATATTTTTATCTAAATGTACTAGTTAACAACTAGAATAATAATCCAATAAGTTTAAAATAATAAATTGGATTTATAAATGGTTTCGAAATAACCAGAGGTTTCCATGAACAAAAGAGAATGGATTTGAATGGGAATTATCTTCAGAATTTTTCTATATTGGATTCCGTTAGCATATGGATATGGTTATGGGAATTTGGAAGATACTAATATCGTTATTCCAAAACGATACCAATTAATTTTAGAATTTGGTACTGAATATAAGTCGATATGATTTCCATTTAAGATCTTATATTTAATGTCAAATTGGATTTTGACTTTGTTGTGAATGGTATCTTAAATAATACTGTTCTTAAACCCATACGTGAAAGAAATAAATCTTTTAAATAAGATTTAGAGAAGTTTTCCAATTTATTTAATTAAATTGGAATTGAATGGGATTCGATTTAATAATAATCGAGATGAGATTTTGTGAAGGAAGGCATTCACTATTTATGGAATTTAAAAGGCTTTACCATTATTTCATTTATAGTATTAGTCCGGTACAGAAATTTAAAATGATTATAAATTATTCAAATGTCCGTAAAGATTCCATATTAAATGAAAGATGATTTTGGGTTTATTGTGAATCATGTTTTTACATGACATTTGTTCTTTAACCCAAGTAAAGACAGGATAAATCTCAAAAGGTTGAATAATCATTACACAATGATTTTTGAGATTAAAACTGAACTAGAGTTTTAAGGAATCTTTAATTAGATTAAAATGTAGAATAAGGTAAATTAAATTTACCAAAATTGAGAAATGTTCAAAATGGAGTACCCTACTTATTTTTTCCTACCCCTCACTCTCTCTCTCTCCCCCCCGGCCAGTTTTACCCCACGCGACAGTTAAATCTTTAATTAGATTTGAACAATAAACGGTAATTAAATTTACCAATAACACGATGGGTGTTAGATACGGAGTACCACCAGTTTTGCTCCATGGGATGAATAGGTCGGGATTGGGATAATAAAAATAAAAGATCACATCCGTAAGGTTCGATCAATCCCGATTAGTTCCCTAAACCTTAATCTGGTTTAACTGGTGAAAAGATATAATAAAATCTTTTGAAATGATATCCAAAGGAAGATTAAAGAAAAAGAATAAAAGAATTTATCTTTAATAAAATTAATGGGAACCTTTCCCCAAAGATGTGAATATTTGAATAAAAGAATATTCTTGACTGGAATGAGATGTGTGCTATGTTTTTGTATTTATCACATGATTATAAACTATGCGAGTTATTTGGAAAGACCGGGTTTAACCCATTCTGAATAGCTGTTACGACGTCTAAAAGTCAATGATATGAAGACGATGGTTGAAGACTGGAGATCTTCACATCGTTTGGATGATTGTTGATGTCTTGATTGGGGTGTACAACCCAAGATTAGGTTATTAGTGGTGATCTTCCAAACATACTTGGAGATCGACCGGATATGCGAGGGCCTCTCTCCTGTATTGGACATATGGGACGAGTAATAAGGTGCCTCCGGTTTCGTTCAGACCCAGAACGGACTTGTGAATGGATTATGTTTGACATTGTATTTCGTTATGTATTTATTAATTTCTATTAAATATGTATCTGTTTGGTGGCGGAGAATTTATTTTCTTGCTTAACACCCTTCTCTAAGACGTACGAGCTTAAAGGTTATAAATTGATAGAGATAAGTTGTATGGGGTGAATTGACTATGTGGCATGCTAAGATGAAAATGATCAAGGCTTTTGTTGAAAAGCAGGGCCTTGTGGGTGATGATCAAAGCACAACTTTAAGTAGCATATCTTTGTGTATAACGTTAATTCTTGAGCCTCACACCCCGGTATGAGTCAAAAATGGGATAGTGGATCTAGGGAGTGCATGTGTTTCTTTCTAGCTAGAAGTGGTGTCATGGTATGGAACCCAGACCTTTTTACTTATGTGGTTGTTGGATTGTGAGGTGCCTCGAATATAGTGTTGACTAAAAGGCTCGAGTGATAGGTCCGATAGGACTGGGAAACGTATTGTTCAGGAATAACTAATCCTCAAAAGTAAGAGAGAGCCGACCCTGAAGATCAAAGTGTTGCCCATAGCTGTGATCCTAAGGCATTTGCTAGAGTGTCTCAAATCGATGCGGAGACATCCCTTGCCTCGACTCATAGATGGAATCCAATTTCAAATACGCGATCTTTCAGTATTAGTTGTAAATCTATATGGCGACATAGTAGGATGGGGTACTATGCCGTCTATGATTGATACTTTTATATTCGAAGTTGTTTTCTACACTATGCACTTATAGTACTATCAACATGATTTGTTTTGAAGCGCATCAAGCACGTTTGGCTATTATCAGGAAAAACTGTATCCTCTGGTTTGTGTTCCAATATGTGATGGGAGATGAGTCTTATAATAGCTTCATTTTTCAAAAAGCATTATGTTGTTTAACAATTGTTTTATTTTAGAGTATTCATGGGGGTAAACCCGTTCCATGTTATACGGCGTGGTCCCGTGAATTTACATATTTTTTAAGTAAAGTTTAATAACTGTTTTTGCTCTCACACCAGTCCCATGACTGACTCGGAGTTTATTGTTTCCACCTAAACTCTGGGTTCCCATATTTTCCACATGGGCAGCTAGTAGTTTTGGTTTTGCAAATTCTTTATTTTCCCAGGATCCTGGATTACGACTGGAGCTATATTCGGAAAGCTTTGTATCCGTGTATTTCTTTCAGTTGTAATAGTTGATGTATTTCCGTTGTGCATTTAATTTACATATTTTATTTCCACCGCTATTTAAATTATTAATCTCTGATATTGTTTTTCTGGTGTGAAATATTTTTTTGTACTATGATATTCTTGTGCCCTGATGTAAATTATTTTTGTAATAGCAATGAAAAGTCTTGTTGTTCTGTGTTCTGATGCATCGTTTTCTCGCATAGTCTGTTTCCCGTCTCTCCGAAGATCGGGGGATTTCGGGTCGTGATATGGTGCATGAAGCAATTGAGTAGAAGACTACATACAGTACACGTGTCATTAGATGATGTGTGCAGGCAAAGCCATGAACACGCCAGCCTAGGTCGTTAACAAGACTTCAGGATGTTAGGTCGAACATACAACCTAAGCGTTAGGTTGTACTCACGACCTTAACTAGGTCGCTCACCCAAGAACAACGTAACCCAAGTCGTTACCGCACCAAGCAGACTAGACTGCTGGTAGATAAAATTACGGCTCGTCATATGAACAGTACAGTACACAAAAGAAGCCACATGATCAGAGATAGAGCATGCATTCCTATAAACATGGGGTCGATAAATGCTGGGACCAAGTAAAGTACAGACCGACAGCTGTGTTCATTCAGCATTTTCGTATCCATACGTAATTCCATGTGGCAATGATACGAAGGGGACGTTGGATAAAGCAATCCATATGATTCAATTCGGCGGCATCACATATAGTCAGATCGTTTCATATCTGACAGGTCGTGGCAACATATGAATTGAGTTAGGAATATTGTGTGTGTCATGGTTCACATGAATATTAACATGACACAGTAAGCTAACTTGACCACATATGCATGGATCGTTGAAGATAATACATGACACGTGGCATGAGAAGAATGAAGATAACGCGTTGGCAGCTACATGCAAGCTGGTACAATGGGTTGTTCACCGTGTGATCATACTGGTCCTCATAAAAAGGTCGTAGGTCGCCCATAATCATTCAAGTTGTTCACGCAATATATATCACTCAGGTCATTTGGACTAAATATATTCATGGATCATGCTACCTTGAATGATACATGGCAAGTATTAATAAGTTGATGGGATATAAAGGCTAGATCATTGTAAACAAATAAAGTATAATTCCTATTAACATAAGTGTTAGGTCGCATGCATGGAGTAGACTTGGCAGGTCGTCACATATATAACTATGTTAGGTCGTAAGTGGGAACATGGAAGATGAGGCGTGAGCTTCATTTTGTCCAGCAGATAGTCATAGGTCGTTAGCCAACCTGAAAAGAACACGACCTGAACTTATGAATCAAGCACTCACATAATTATAGCTTTGCCACTCCACTTCGCCACCACTCCTATAAATACCCCCACACTTTACACTTGAAGAGGGAATGAATCTTATTTCCACAAAGTGCTGTCCAATTGAATTTTCAACCATTCCAAATCACTCCAACTCCATTAGAGATCTCTAAAGCTCAATTCAACTTTCTCCGACAATAATCTACTCTAGGAATCATCTAAGTCATTCACAAATCGTGATTACAGAAGAATTCCTTCAACAATCAACAATTCCCGTGAAGATTAAACGATTCTATCATGGAAGAGATTGTGATCGAAGAACTTAGAGTAATTTAGAAGGAGAAGAAGGTATGAATGTAAACAAGGATAAAAATGTATAAGATTGAAAAGAATATGTAACTTGTAATCATTGAAGTGCTAATGAAATTGAAATGACCCAAACTTCCCCTTACGGGAAAGAGCGGATTGCTTTGAGAACACAACACATCAGAACACAAACAGTAGAACATTTCAATATTATTACAACAATTACATGCGAGTACAAGAATATATTAGAGTTCAAATAAATAATATACAGCGGAAAAATAATATCAGAGATTAAATTACATTTAAATACAAAAACATAATGTCTAGCAAAAGACATCAACTACAACGACTGAATGAAATATACAGATACAAAGCTTTCCAAATATAGCTCCAGCTGTAAATCCAGGATCCTATGTAAAGAAATATCTATGAAAACCAAAACTACTAGCTGCTCGTGTTGAAAATATGGGCATCCAGAGTTTAGGTTAAAACAAGAAACTCCGAGTCAATCATGGTATTGGTGTGAGAACTAAAACATTTATTAACTTTACTTTTTTTTAAAGTTGGGTAAATCAAGGGACCATGCCATATAACATGGAACGGGTTTACTCCCATATACTCTGGAATAAAACTGTTTATAAATAACGCAATGATTTTTGAAAAATGAAGCTATTATAAGATTCAGGTCCCGTCGCACAATGCAACGCAAGCCGGAGGATAGAGTTTTACCTTATAATAGCCAAACATGCTTAGTACGTTTTAAAAACAAATCATTTTTGATATTACTATAAGTGCATAGTGTATCAAACAACTTCAAATATAAATGTATCAATCATAGACGACATGAGCGTCCCATGCCACTATGCCGCCATATAGGTTTACAATTAAAACTGAAAAGTCGCGTATTGGAAATTAGATTTTCGTCATGAACCAAGGCAAGGGATCTTCCTTACCAAATTCGAGATACTCTAGCCCATGTCTCAAGACTCAAACTCAGGTGAGCCCTGGGAGTGGGAGGGCCGGCTAGCCATAGCTGATTAGGGTTACTCCTGAACACTGTGTTTCCCTACCCTATGGGGCATAAAATCTGGTCAGTATGTTGACCATGTCTAGAGCCACTAGGGACTCAAATCCGAGGTCCCTCGCCTTCCATCATCCACATAAGTAAAAATGTCTGGGCTCCATACCATGACACAACTTGTAATAACCCGGAAATCCGAGCCAGTTTAAAATTTTTATTTTGGCAATTTTAGCGAATTTTGAATATTTAAAATAGGCTATTTTAAATAATATCGACGAGAAATTTATTTTGAATATATTTAGAACGTATATATTTATATACGTCGTCGTTAGAATATAAATAATTATATATAATTATAAATAGGAATTGAAAATGGCGCGGTAGTTCGATAATTTGATTTCAAACTTCAATTGAATGTACCGGGTGCAAAACAATCCGGATTTTAGTGAAACCAAAAATAATAGGATCTAATTGAGAATATATTTCCAACGAATCCGAAAAATCAAGATTTCATAGCGGGAATCAAAAGATATGTCCAGTTGAAAATTCTGAATAGTCGCTATGGAATTCAGGCCCTTAAAAATGGAAATTTTGCAAACGACCTCGGATTTCGACGAAACCACTTTTGTTGGGTCCGCGATGTAAAGTTATTACTATATTCCAAATTTCATAATTTTTCGAATGAATATGTGAGCGTGGCAAAAGAAAACGCGTTTGACCAGTTTTAGTTGATTTTAATCGACTGGAAAATGGCCATTTTTCCAACGGTCTCAGAATTAGACGAAACTTATTTTGTTAGGACCGTATCGTCAATACGAAGCTAGAAAATATTTTTCGGGAATTTTTAGAGTTAGTATGTGACCCTGGTAATTTAAAATGTGCGTTCAAAATTGAATATTGAATGATTTATATTTGAATTTCAACGGAAACTGTGCGTAACAGCCAAACTGGCTCACACAACATATCCCATTGTGTTCGAAATGGGGGTAATTAGCTAGGGGCGACAGTCGTCGGATCTTGTTAGGCGGTCGGATGAAAAGTCAACATATTGAAATGAAAATAAAATAAAATTATATATACCTTGGCCCCCCCTCTCCTCATACCCGTTCATTTCAGGAAAAAGTAAAAAAAAAATCCCAAATCGATTTCGAGCCCGCCCCTCCCCATCGTCGGCCTGCCGCCGCCGCCCTGGCGCTCCGGCCACCCACCTCGAGACCGCCACCGAGCATCACGAAGCCCCCCAGACCCGCTGCTAACCCGTCGCCCTCTGGACCACAAAGCGCCGCCGCCTGAATGAAGCACCGCCGCCTACGCGAGGTGCTGGACCCCCTCCACCGCACTAGTCGCTTCTCCCCTCCGGCGAACAGTGAATCCAACTCCCACCTCCAACCCCCAAGACGAATTAACAGTGAGTTTCTTCCTTTTTGTTTTAAATACATTGTTTTTATTTTAATTCAGTTTTTAATTTATAAATGCACAGTATTTAAATACAGTTTTAATTATTATAAAGATAGTATTTTTTAAAAAAAGAGTAAAAATTAGATTTTTATATATTGAATAGCGAAGTAAAAATTCAATTTTTATATATTGAATAGCGAAGTAAAAATTCGATTTTTATATATTGAATAGAGAAGTAAAAATTCGATTTTTATATATTGAATAGCGAAGTAAAAATTAGATTTGTATATATTGAATAGTGAAGTAAAAATTCGATTTTTTATATATGTAGTGAATACGGATGACGAAAGTGACGAAAGTGAAGAAAGGCGAGAACGACGAAGACTTCTACAAAAGAAGAGTTGAGATGATTGGATTAGCTATCTGTGAGAACTTCTCACCTTTTAAAAATTCCTTTTTCTAGTTATATATATATATACGGATGCAGACGGTGCTTAGCAGCACCCGACACCCGTTATCCACAGACCATGGATGGCTTGTTTGTTTGATTGATGTGTTGTGAAAATTGTTTGTGACGTTGATGTGAAATAGATAATAAAATATATTCATAGGTTGAATAAAATAATTTGATCGTTAAAAATATAATTTTTAACGTGAATGGGAATAAATAAATATTCATTTACAAACCGGACGGTTTGTTTATGTACACCTATTTGAAGGACATTGATTGGGACGATAAATTTTACACATCGCCCAACTGCACGAATAAAAATCTATGTTTGTTGATTTGAAACCCCACATGGGTATTGGGATAAAATACGGCATACACTAATCCCAATAATTAGTTGTATGTCGATCGATTGATTGACAAACTGTTATAAGCGTTAGATATCTATATTTGATGCTTATACAGTGTAGTGCACTTTGGATGATGGTTGATTATGTATCGTTGCTATTATATACATGTGTTGTATGGAATCCATATAATTAACTTTATATGGTAATTAATTGGGCCTCATTCCAATTTAGAAAATAAAGAATATTATAAAATAAAGGTTCATGTGTTGACAATACTCATCCGTTGAGATTAGTCATGTGTTGAACGAAATATTTTAACAATAAAATTTACATCTTTATCATATAGAAAATTAGAAACTAACTGGAAAATAGATAAGATGAATGGTCTCCTGGATATTGATCTGATGTTGGTTTCGGCCTTCAGGATTAATATTCAGGGAATCGTTCTCTTACTAATTTACGTATGGAGTCTGATTTGAAATCAAACGATAGATACCATAATTTTTATAAAATATAATAAATAACAGAAATAGTCACACGTGGACAGTACTCATTCGTTGAGATTAGTCATGTGTTGACAAAAATATAGATTCACGTATTGAATAGAATAAATATTCATTTGTTGAATAGAATAACAGAATTATTGAAATATATAAAGCCGTGTTGATTAGAGATGCGCTATTTTGACGTGAACGATATTTATATCGATTGTATTCGTTTTTATAATTGAATAGAAATCGAATTGAATAGAAATTGAATTGAATAGAAATCGAATTGAATAGAAATCGAATTGAATAAAAATTGAATTGAACAGAAATCGAATTGAATAGAAATCGAATTGAATAAAAACCGAATTGAATAGAAATCGAATTGAATGGAAAACGAATTTGAATCGAATTGAATAGAAATCGAATTAGATAGAAATCGAATTAAATAAAAATTGAATTGAATAGAAAACAAATTTGAATTCAATTGAATAGAAAACGAATTTGAATTGAATTGAAAAGAAAATGAATTCGAATCGAATTAAAATCGATTTGAAATCAAATAGAAATGAAAGCAAAAAGGATATATAATAGAAAATTAAATTTTGATTTGAATTTGAAACAAAGGTTGAAATTTTTTTTGAAACGAATTCAAAACTATTTATAAAATTCGTTTTAAATAGTAATTGACGAAATATGAACGCGCCGCGCTGCGGCAGTTCGAAAATTTCGACCATTGATTTCGAACGAACATTACGGGAGATCCGACCGTCGGATTCTCCTAAAACCGGGACCGTTGGGTTCGTATCGAAAAGAGCTTTCTAACGAATATTAGAAATTTGAAATCTAACGGTTGGATTTGGAGATACGTCCAAATCAAATTTGAAAAAGGTCGCTGTAAGTGCAGTTCGATGACCGTTGATGGAAATCGACTGTACGGGCCTTGATAAAATTATTAAAAATAGTAATAATTAGTGTAAAATCATAAGAAATGATTTGGGAAAAGTTGGGATGAAAAACTCCATATTTGAAAAGATAAAAATAGATTTTTATCGAAATGAACTAGTTTTGAACTAAAATTAAAACCCATTTATTTTTAAATAAATAAATTGGATTTGAAATGGGTTGTAAATAGAATTGATTTGTGGGTTTATCGTGAACAGTGTTTTAAACAACACTTGTTCTTTAACCCGATAATAAATAGAATGTGATTTGGGTTTATCGTGAACTGTGTTTTAAATAACACTAGTTCTTTAACCCAGTAAAAGGAGGTTTAATGAATCTGCAATTGGATCGAAATGTGAATTGGTAATCTAAATTATCAAATTTAGAAATGAGCGAGAATGGAGTATCGCCAGTTTTGCTCCAGGCGATAGTCAAATCTTTAATTAGATTTGAACGTGAAATGGTAATTAATTTTACCGATAACACCATGGTGTTAGATATGGAGTATTACTAGTTTTGCTTCATGGGAGGAATAGGTTGGGATTGGGAAATAAAATAAATAATTACTTCGGTGTGGTTCGCTAATCTCGACTAGTTTGGAAAAACATAATTTGGTTTGAAATGACATCCAAAGGAATATTAAAGAATAAATTTAAAGAAATTATCTTTGATAAAATTAATGGGAACCTTTCCCTAAGAATATGAAATTTAGAAACTAGCTGTAGGTTAGTTAAGAAGAATGGTTTCCTGGGTATTGATCTGATGTTGGTTTCGGCCTTCGGGGTTAATATTTGGGGAATTGCTCTCTTACTGATTTACGGTTAGTGACTAATGAATTGGAATGAGGCGTATGTTGTGTTTGTGTAACATTTGTTTTTAAGATACGCGGGTTGTTCGGAAAGGCCGGGTTTATACCCGTTCTGAATAACCGATTCGACGATAAGTCGAAGATGATGACGGTGGTCGAAGACCAGAAGTCTTCACATCGTTTGGATAATTACTGATGATCCTGATTGGGCTGTACACCCAAGAGGATGGAAATAGTTGGTGGTCGTCCAGACGTACTTGGAGATCGATGGATATGCGAGGAAAGTGCCTCCGGTTTCGTTCAGACCCAGAATGAACTTGTAAATGGATTGTGTGTCTGACATTGGATTTTATTCTGTGTTGATTGATTTCTATTAAATATATATCTGTTTGGCGGCGGAGAATTTATTCTCTTGCTTAACGCCCTTCTCTGAGACGTACGATCTTAGAGGTTATATATCGATAGATATCAATCGCATGGCATGAATTGCCTGTGTGGCACGCTGAGTTGCATGGATCAAGGCTTCTGTTGAAAAGTAAAGTCTTGTGGTTGATGATCAAAGCACGGCCTACGTGGTAGCTTTGTGTATAACGTGAATTCGTGAGCCTCACACCTCGGTATGAGTTAAAAACGGGATAAGGACTGCGGGGAGAGCACGACGTTTCTTTCTAGCTTTGGTGGTGTCAGTGACTTACCATCATTGACATTTATATACTTTTCACCTATGTGGTTGTTGGATGAGGCGCCTCGATTTTAGGTCTGTAAGGACCGGGAAACGTGTGTTCAGGAATACTAATCCTCAAAGGTAAGAGAGGACCGGCCCTAAAGATCCAAGGATTGCCCAGAGTGTGTAGTCCTGGGACATTTGCTAGAGTGTCTCGAAAGCGGAGAGGAGCTTGCTCCTTGCCTCAACTCATGACGGAAATCCAATTTCCAATACGTGTATTGCGGTTTTAATTGTAGAACTAGTATGGCGACATGATATATGGTACCCATGTCGTCTATGATTTATATTTATGATTGAAATTGTTTTGACACTATACATTTATTATAGTATCAAATGGATTGTTTTAAACGTACCAAGCATGTTTGGCTATTATAAGGGAAAACCCTATCCTCCTGCTTGCGTTGCATTGTGTGATGGGACCTGGGTCTTATAATAGCTTCATTTTTCGAAAAAGCATTGCGTTGTTTATTCTATGCACTAGTATTCTTGGGAGAAAACCCATTCCGCGTTATACGGCGTGGTCCCTCGAATGACTCTCTTTTAAAGTAAAGTTTTAAATAACTGTTTTAGTTCTCGCACCAGTCACATGACTAACCTGGAGTTTATTGTTTTAACCTAAACTCTGGGTGCCCTTATTTTCGACACGGGCAGCTAGTAGTTTTGGTTTTGTAGATTTATATTCACAGGATCCTGGTTTATAGCTGGAATGATATTCGGAAAGCTCTGTATCCGTATATCACCTTCAGTTGTGCTTTGTATTATTTTTTCCGCTGCTATGTAATTTATTGTAATCTCTGATATTTATCGAATGTAATTTATTCATTTATACTCTGTATATTCTTGTATCTGATGGAATTGTTGTAATAGCAATGAAATGTTCTTCCGTCTGCGTTCTGATTTGTCCTGTTCTCAAAACGATCAGGGGTTTCAAACGGTCTAGATCGGTTTAACGACTGATTCGGATCGAGCGAAATTCCTTGCCGTCACATTTGGTATCAGAGCTTTGGTTTACAGAGCTCGAGAACAAGACACATTAGAACCGTACGAAAGAATTCATCAGATATTGGATTAGTAATATCCAATTAGAATGACTCGTTAGCGATAGGATCAGTAGTATCCTAGAACGAGTGTGAAGAGTGTATATTTCAAATGAAAACAATTTTGTTTTGAAAATTTAAACCATTTTATACGTATTTGAATATTTATTTATTTTGAATTTGGACAATCCAATATATAAAGGTTTTGCATATACGTGTCATGAACGTATATTCGAAGTTTTAGTATACTGGATAGATATAGAATCACATCCTAGACACCCGGAGATGGTTCTGATGATTGATATATCATCATCAGAATTTGTGTTCGTGTTTCGAAGGTGTGATATCTATATATTTCCATTAGACTGGTGTGAGAACCAAAACTAATATTGATAGGTTTATTGTTGTGAATTGGCATCAAAAACAAGATATTCAGTATACATATCAAAATTATGAATTTGAAACGTTGAATTCACTAATTGATTGATGTTTGTGTTGTTTGTTTATTTGTTTGATAATTTTGAACCATTTAGCCTAATTGAACCAAATATTTAATTGTATTGAAAATTGGTCGCATTTGCTTGCATATACATGTACTTACATTGAACATGTCATAGCAAGGAGGTTAGAGCAGAGAATAAAATTTGTTTGCCCGGCAAATAGGTACATGTTTACTATAATTTACTATTTTTGTTTGGGTGATGATGATTTTATGAGCCAATTGGCTAGCCACTTGCCTTTTTCTTTTTCTTTTTGAGATCAGAAGGCCTGCATGGCAATTTCGGGATTTTCCCGTGGCTTCCGGTGCAGGGGAGGTTATGGCGAAATTTTTCAAAAATTTAGGGTGTTAGCCAAATTTTTGAAGAATTTGAAAATTCTCAGAAACTGAAAAGTTGGAGAATGGAAGCCAGATCGAACGTAGAGCTGAATAATCAAACCACTTTCGACTTTGTTCCTTTTCGGGGACGAAAAGTTTTAAGTGGGGGAGATTGTAATAACCCGGAAATCCGATCCAGTTTAAAATTTTTATTTTGGCAATTTTAGCGAATTTTGAATATTTAAAATAGGCTATTTTAAATAATATCGACAAGAAATTTATTTTGAATATATTTAGAACGTATATATTTATATACGTCATCGTTAGAATATAAATAATTATAAATAGGAATTGAAAATGGCGTGGTAGTTCGATAATTTGATTTCAAACTTCAATTGAATGTACCGGGTGCAAAACAATCCGGATTTTAGTGAAACCAAAAATAATAGGATCTAATTGAGAATATCTTTTCAACGAATCCGAAAAATCAAGATTTCATAGCGGGAATCAAAAGATATGTCCAGTTGAAAATTCTGAATAGTCGCTATGGAATTCAGGCCCTTAAAAATGGAAATTTTGCAAACGACCTCGGATTTCGACGAAACCACTTTTGTTGGGTCCGTGATGTAAAGTAATTGCTAGATTCCAAATTTCAAAAAATTTCGATTGAATATGTGAGCGTGGTAAAAGAAAACGCGTTTGACCAGTTTTAGTTGATTTTAATCGACTGGAAAATGGCCATTTTTCCAACGGTCTCAGAATTTGACGAAACTAGTTTTGTTAGGACCGTATCGTCAATACGAAGCTAGAAATTATTTTTCGGGAATTTTTAGAGTTAGTATGTGACCCCGGTAATTTAAAATGTGCGTTCAAAATTGAATATTGAATGATTTATATTTTAATTTCAACGGAAACTGTGCGTAACAGCCAAACTGGCTCACGCAACATATCCCATTGTGTTCGGAATGGGGGTAATTAGCTAGGGGCGACAGTCGTTGGATCTCGTTAGGTGGTCGGATGAAAAGTCAACATATTGAAATGAAAATAAAATAAAATAAAATAAAATAATATATACCTTGGCCCCCCCTCTCCTCATACCCGTTCATTTCAGGAAAAAGTAAAAAAAAACAAATCCCAAATCGATCTCGAGCCCGCCCCTCCCCATCGTCGGCCTGCCGCCGCCGCCCTGGCGCTCCGGCCACCCACCTCGAGACCGCCACCGAGCATCACGAAGCCCCCCAGACCCGTTGCTAACCCGTCGCCCTCTGGACCACAAAGTGCCGCCGCCGCCTGAACGAAGCACCGCCGCCGACGCGAGGTGCTGGACCCCCTCCACCGCACCAGTCGCTTCTCCCCTCCGGCGAACAATGAATCCAACTCCCACCTCCGACCCCCAAGACGAATTAACAGTGAGTTTCTTCCTTTTTGTTTTAAATACATTGTTTTTATTTTAATTCAGTTTTTAATTTATAAATGCATAGTATTTAAATTTAGTTTTAATTATTATAAAGATAGTATTTGTTTTTAACAAAAAAGAAGTAAAAATTAGATTTTTATATATTGAATAGCGAAGTAAAAATTCAATTTTTATATATTGAATAGCGAAGTAAAAATTCGATTTTTATATATTGAATAGCGAAGTAAAAATTCGATTTTTTATATATGTAGTGAATACGGATGACGAAAGTGACAAAGTGAAGAAAGGCGAGAACGACGAAGACTTCTACAAAAGAAGAGTCGAGATGATTGGATTAGCTATCTGTGAGAACTTCTCACCTTTTAAAAATTCCTTTTTCTAGTTATATATATATACTAGGATGCAGACGGTGCTTAGCAGCACCCGACACCCGTCATCCACAGACCATGGATGGCTTGTTTGTCTGATTGATGTGTTGTGAAAATTGTTTGTGTTGTTGATGCGAAATAGATAATAAAATATATTCATAGGTTGAATAAAATAATTTGATCGTTAATAATATAATTTTGAACGTGAATGGGAATAAATAAATATTCATTTACAAACCGGACGGTTTGTTTATGTACACCTATTTAAAGGACATTGACTGGGACGATAAATTTTACACATCGCCCAACTGCACGAATAAAAATCTATGTTTGTTGATTTGAAACCCCACACGGGTATTGGGATAAAATACGGCATACACTAATCCCAATAATTAGTTGTATGTCGATCGATTGATTGACAGACTGCTATAAGCGTTAGATATCTATATTTGATGCTTATACATTGTAGTGCACTTTGGATGATGGTTGATTATGTATCGTTGCTATTATATACATGTATTGTATGGAATCCATATAATTAACTTTATATGGTAATTGATTGGGCCTCATTCCAATTTAGAAAATAAAGAATATTATAAAATAAAGGTTCATGTGTTGACAGTACTCATCCGTTGAGATTAGTCATGTGTTGAACGAAATATTTTAACAATAAAATTTACATCTTTATCATATAGAAAATTAGAAACTAACTGGAAAATAGATAAGATGAGTGGTCTCCTTGATATTGATCTGATGTTGGTTTCGGCCTTCGGGATTAATATTCAGGGAATCGTTCTCTTACTAATTTACGGTTGGAGTCTGATTTGAAATCAAACGATAGATACCATAATTTTTATAAAATATAATAAATAACAAAAATAGTCACACGTGGACAGTACTCATTCGTTGAGATTAGTCATGTGTTGACAAAAATATAGATTCACGTATTGAATAGAATAAATATTCATTTGTTGAATTGAATAACGGAATTATTGAAATATATAAAGCCGTGTTGATTAGAGATGCGCTATTTTGACGTGAACGATATTTATATCAATTATATTCGTTTTTATAATCAAATAGAAATTGAATTGAATAGAAATCGAATTGAATAGAAATCGAATTGAATAGAAATCGAATTGAATAGAAATCGAATTGAATAGAAAATGAATTTGAATCGAATTGAATAGAAATCGAATTAGATAGAAATCGAATTGAATAGAAATTGAATTGAATAGAAAACGAATTTGAATTGAATTGAATAGAAAACGAATTTGAATTGAATTGAAAAGAAAATGAATTCGAATCAAATTAAAATCGATTTGAATTGAAATCAAATAGAAATGAAAGAAAAAAGGATTTATAATAGAAAATTCAATTTTGATTTGAATTTGAAATAAAGGTTGAAATTGTTTTTGAAACGAATTCAAAACTATTTATAAAATTCGTTTTAAATAGTAATCGACAAAATATATATTATATATATTATATATATAATATAATGGCCTGAATAGAACGCGCCGCGGCAGTTCGAAAATTTCGACCATTGATTTCGAACGAACATTACGGGAGATCCGACCGTCGGATTCTCCTAAATCTAGGACCGTTGGGTTCGTATCGAAAAGAGCTTTCTAACGAATATTAGAAATTTGAAATCTAACTGTTGGATTTGGAGATACGTCCAAATCAAATTTGAAAAAGGTCGCTGTAAGTGCAGTCCGATGACCGTTGATGGAAATCGACTGTACGGGCCTTGATAAAATTATTAAAAATAGTAATAATTAGTGTAGAATCATAAGAAATGATTTGGGAAAAATTGGGATGAAAAACTCCATATTTGAAAAGATAAAAATAGATTTTTATCGAAATGAACTGGTTTTGAACTAAAATTAAAACCCATTTATTTTTAAATAAATAAATTGGATTTGAAATGGGTTGTAAATAGAATTGATTTGTGGGTTTATCGTGAACAGTGTATTAAACAACGCTTGTTCTTTAACCCGATAATAAATATAATGTGATTTGGGTTTATCGTGAACTGTGTTTTAAATAACACTAGTTCTTTAACCCAGTAAAAGGAGGTTTAATGAATCTGCAATTGGATCGAAATGTGAATTGGTAATCTAAATTATCAAATTTAGAAATGAGCGAGAATGGAGTATCACCAGTTTTGCTCCAGGCGATAGTCAAATCTTTAATTAGATTTGAACGTGAAATGGTAATTAATTTTACCGTTAACACCGTGGTGTTAAATATGGAGTATTACCAGTTTTGCTTCATGGGATGAATAGGTTGGGATTGGGAAATAAAATAAATAATTACTTCGGTGTGGTTCGCTAATCTCGACTAGTTTGGAAAACCATAATTTGGTTTGAAATGACATCCAAAGGAAGATTAAAGAATAAATTTAAAGAATTTATCTTTGATAAAATTAATGGGAACCTTTCCATAAGAATATGAAATTTAGAAACTAGCTGTAGGTTAGTTAAGAAGAATGGTTTCCTGGGTATTGATCTCATGTTGGTTTCGGCCTTCGGGGTTAATATTTGGGGAATTGCTCTCTTACTGATTTACGGTTAGTGACTAATGAATTGGAATGAGGCGTATGTCGTGTTTGTGTAACATTAATTTTTAAGATACGCGGGTTGTTCGGAAAGGCCGGGTTTATACCCATTCTGAATAACCGATTCGACGATAAGTCGAAGATGATGACGGTGGTCGAAGATCAGAAGTCTTCACATTGTTTGGATAATTACTGATGATCCTGATTGGGCTTTACACCCAAGAGGATGGAAATAGTTGGTGGTCGTCCAGACGTACTTGGAGATCGATGGATATGCGAGGAAAGTGCCTCCGGTTTCGTTCATACCCAGAACGAACTTGTAAATGGATTGTGTGTCTGACATTGGATTTTATTCTGTGTTGATTGATTTCTGTTAAATATATATCTGTTTAGCGACGGAGAATTTATTCTCTTGCTTAACGCCCTTCTCTGAGACGTACGAGCTTAGAGGTTATATATCGATAGATATCAATCGCATGGCATGAATTGCCTGTGTGGCACGCTGAGTTGCATGGATCAAGGCTTCTGTTGAAAAGCAAAGTCTTGTGGTTGATGATCAAAGCATGACCTATGTGGCAGCTTTGTGTATAACGTGAATTCGCGAGCCTCACACCTCGGTATGAGTTAAAAACAGGATAAGGACTGCGGGTAGAGCACGACGTTTCTTTCTAGCTTTGGTGGTGTCAGTGACTTAGCAGCCCTGACATTTATATACTTTTCACCTATGTGGTTGTTGGATGAGGTGCCTCGATTTTAGGTCTGTAAGGACCGAGAAACGTGTGTTCAGGAATACTAATCCTCAAACGTAAGAGAGGACCGACCCTGAAGATCCAAGGATTGCCCAGAGTGTGTAGTCCTGGGACATTTGCTAGAGTGTCTCGAAAGCGGAGAGGAGCTTGCCCCTTGCCTCGACTCATGATGGAAATCCAATTTCCAATATGTGTATTGTGGTTTTAATTGTAGAACTAGTATGGCGACATGATATATGGTACCCATGCCATCTATGATTTATATTTATGATTGAAATTGTTTTGACACTATACACTTATTATAGTATCAAATGGTTTGTTTTAAACGTACCAAACATGTTTGGCTATTATAAGGGAAAACCCTATCCACCGGCTTGCGTTGCATTGTGTGATGGTACCTGGGTCTTATAATAGCTTCATTTTTCGAAAAAGCATTGTGTTGTTTATTCTATGCACTGGTATTCTTGGGAGAAAACCCGTTCCGTGTTATACGGCGTGGTCCATCGAATGACTCTCTGTTAAAGTAAAGTTTTAAATAACTGTTTTTTGTTCTCACACCAGTCACATGACTGACCTGGAGTTTATTGTTTTAACCTAAACTCTGGGTGCCCTTATTTTCGACACGGGCAGCTAGTAGTTTTGGTTTTGCAGATTTATATTCACAGGATCCTGGTTTACAGCTGGAATGATATCCGGAAAGCTCTGTATCCGTATATCACCTTCAGTTGTGCTTTGTATTATTTTTTCCGCTGCTATGTAATTTATTGTAATCTCTGATATTTATCGAATGTAATTTATTCATTTATACTCTGTATATTCTTGTATCTGATGGAATTGTTGTAATAGCAATGAAATGTTCTTCCGTCTGCATTCTGATTTGTCCTGTTCTTAAAACGGTCAGGGGTTTTGAACGGTCTAGATCGGTTTAACAACTGATTCGGATCTAGCGAAATTCCTTGCCGTCACACAACTTCTAGCTAGAAAGAAGCGCATGCTCTCTCTGTTGTCCCTAATCCGGTTTTGGTTCATAACAGGGTGTGAAGCTCGCGAATTAACGCAATACACAAAGCTATGCTAATTAAAGCCATGCTTTGATCATCATCCACAAGACTTGGATTTTCAACAAAAGCCTTGATCATCTGCATCTTAACATGCCACAGTGACAATTCACGCCATACAACTGATGTCTATCAATATATAACCCCTAAGCTCGTACGTCTCAGAGAAGGGTGTTAAGCAGGAGAATAAATTCTCTGCCACCAAACAGATATATATATTTAATAGAAATCAATTAATATAGAATGGAATCCAATGTCAGACAAACATCCATTTACAGGTCCGTTTTGGGTCTGAATGAAACCGGAGGCACCTTATTCCTTGTCCCGTATGTCCAATACAGGAGAAAGGTCCTCGCATATCCGGTCAATCACCAAGTACATCTGGACGATCACCACTTATTACCTTGTCTTGGGTGTACAGCCCAATCAAAACATCAGTAATCATCCAAACGGTGTGAAGAACTCCACTTTTCAACCACCGTCTCCATCATCGACTTTTAGTCGCCATATCAGTTATTCAGAATGGGATAAACCCGGTCTTTCCGAACAACTCGCGTATTTTATAATTAATAATCAAGTGCTATAAAACACATCATACGCCTCATTCCAATCCAGAATATTCTTTTATTCAGATACATTTTTAGGGAAAGGTTCCCATTAATTTTATCAAAGATAAAATCCTTTAAATTTATTCTTCAATCTTCCTTTTGATATCAATTCAAAAGACATGATTTTATCCTTTATCAATTCTAAACCAAATTAAGGTTTACCAACTTGTCAGGATTATCGAGCCTTACCGAAGTAATCATTTATTTATTAATCCCACTCCCAACCTATTCATCCCATGGAGCAAAACTGGTAGTACTTCATATCTAACACTCATGGTGTTATCGGTAAATTTAATTAGCATTTCACGTTCAAATCTAATTAAAGATTTAACTATCATCTGGAGTAAAACTGGTGGTACTCCATTCTCGATCATTTCATGAATTCGATAAATTTAATTATCACATTCTCATTCCAATCTAATTAAAGATTTTTTTAAAACTCCAGTTGGTTTTAATCTTCCTAAAAATCATTGTTTAATGATTATTCAACTTTAGGAAATCAATCCTGCCTTTAATTGGGTTAAATAAACAATGTCACATAAAACACAATTCACAATAAACCCCAAAATCCTATTCCATCAAAATGGAATCTCCACGGAAATCAGATCAGTCAAAATCAATATGAATTTCTGCATCAGACTAATAATACAAATGGAATAACGGCGAAGCCTTTTAAATTCCATATATAGTAATGGTCTACCTTCGCGGAAGCTCATCTCGATTATTACCAAATCAAATTCCATTCGATTCCAATTTAATATGTTAAATTGGAAAACTTTACTTTGGAAAATTTCCATTAAATCTTAATAAAAAGATTTATAAATTCCAAATCACAACTTCACTGTTAATTGGGTTAAAGGACCAATGTTATTTAAAACACTGTTCACAATAAACCCAAAAATCCAATTTCAATTAAATAATAATTAATTGGTAACTTCTGTAAATCTTTTCTCAATTGGGTTTAAGAACAGTGTTATTTAAGACACCGTTCAGACACCGTTCACGACAAACCCAAAATCCAATTTGACATTAAATACAAGGCTCTGAATAGAATTTTATCGGCTTATATTCAATATCAAATTCTGAAACCAGCAAATATCGTATTGGAATGACGATATTTATATCTTCCAAATTCCTCAACAATATCCGTATAATCACAGAATCCAATATAGAAATATTCCGAAGATTATTTCCATTCAAATCCGTTCCAATTCACACGTTGGAAAATTCTGTTTATATCAAAACCATTTCAAATCCAATTTATTTATTTAAAAACATTGGATTATTATTCTAGTTAATAAATAGTTCATTTCGATAAAAATATGTTTTTATCTTTCCAAACTTGGAAATTTTCATTCAAAATCTTTTCAATTCATTTATTATGATTTTACTCAATTTTTCCACATTTTTAATAATTTTATTAAGGCCCTTACGTCGGTTTCCAATATCAACCACCGAACTACAACCATAACGACCTTTTCTGAAATTGATTTGGACATATCTCAAAATCTAACCGTTAGATTTCAAATCTTTTATATTCATTGGAAAGATCTTTTCGATACAAACCCAATGGTTCCGGTTTTAGGAGAATCCGAAGGACGGATCTCCCATTACATCAATTTGAAGTTAATGGTCGAAATTCGCGAACATTGCTGCACGGCGCGTTCTATTCAAGCCATTATATATATAATATACATATATCATCGATTTCCATTTAAAACGTATTTTATAAATTCGTTTTAAAACAATTTCAACCTCCTTTTCAATTTTAAATCAAAATTGAATATTCCATATCATTTTAATTTTTAAAAGATAATATTTTCAAAATATCTGATTTTGAAATCCTTTTCCTTTTCGTATTCATTATAAAATGAATAAAATCGATCGATAAACCCGTTCAGGTTAAAATGGCATTTTAGCTACTTACTTGGCTTTATATATTCCAATATTTTCGTGTCCATCCAAAATCGGACATCAAATTCATATTTTGATTCTTTACTAAATTTTATTTTAAATATATAATGAATATTATTATAAAACTATACTGAATAATATTTTAAAACTACACTAAATAATATTTTAAAACTATACGTTATTTCTGAATTGGAATCAGACTCAATCATTACCATATAAATATATTTATATGGATTTTCATACTCGCATGTATTCACAATAATGATAAATAATCATTAAACATCCATACATCATCCAGATTGCATTCTACCACTGTACAAGCGTCAAAATAAATAAATAATGCTCATCACAGTCTGTCAACCCATTGATTGACATATAATTAGATTCAGGGGAGATGTGAATAAATTACCATCCCCAGACCCGTGTGGGGTTTTCAAGCAACAACGGTCTATTCAAAATAATCACTGGTTAATTAATTTAACCAGTTCTAATTCGATTTGAATTATTTTTCTGATTTACAATTTTTCACTATTTAAATTATAAATAAATATTTATAATTTAATTTCAATTACCACATCAATGTTAACATTATTTTAATATGTTAATCATCACAACATCACAGTCGAAACATAATACAGTCAATTAAACTGTCCATGGTTTGTGGACGAGGGAGGTGAGCTAACAGGCACCGGATACAATTTATAATAATTAAAACTGGTAAAAATCTACACTGGCAATTCTATATATTTTTATACATGAATACAATAACATGATAAAATATAATTTAGTGAGAAGGAGTTCTCACCTTGGTTTCCACTCCGTCAGTCTTTATTTTTGAATTTCTGTTTTAATTTAAAATCGCCTCAAATTCTAATTCACTTTGAATCGCTTCTAGTCGGTTCCATTGCGTAGTGTTCGATCCCACGATCCCAATGTGAATGAGTTCGCAATTTTCTGAGCTCGTATGAAAAAGATATTCCCGTTTATAATTACAAAATTACAAAATGGTCGGAACCTTTGTCGCCCCAATTCACACTTTCCCCATCCCATATATGTTAATTTTGTAATTTCCCCTTATGAACCTCAGTTTGTAAATTTCACAAATAAAAAACTTAAATTCGCAGATCCGCACATCTTAATTCTGATTTTGATATCGTTCTCACTAGTATTTTGGGGAAAGGGTTAGCATTCAGATTTTATTTTTTGATTTGAGTTTTGGGAGATCCATAATTTAGAGTATCGTAATGGATAGCAATAGAAAGAAGAAAGTTGCAGTTCCTCTAATCTGCCATGGCCACTCTCGACCTGTTGTCGATTTGTTTTATAGCCCCGTTACTCCTGATGGATTCATCCTCATCAGCGCCAGCAAAGATTCAGCTCCAATGTTGAGAAATGGAGAGACATGGGACTGGATTGGAACCTTTGAAGATCATAAAGGTGCAGTATGGAGTTGCTGCCTTGACCGAAATGCTTTGAGGGCTGCGTCAGCCTTAGCATCTTTTTCAGCTAAAATATGGGATGCATTAATGGGAGACGTTCTAAACTCATTTGAACATAAGAATATTGTTCGTGCTTGTGCCTTTTCTGAGGACACAAATTTTTTACACTGGTGGGATGGAAAAAATAATACGTATATATGATTTGAATCGATTTGATGCTCCAGCAAGAGAAATTGTCAAATCTCCAGGCTCAGTGAGAACCCTTGCATGGATGCATAGTGACCAAACAATTTTAAGTTCTTGCACTGATATAGGAGGTGTGAGGTTGTGGGATGTAAGAAGTGGGAAAATTGTGGAGACCCTCGAGACAAAGTCACATGTCAGCAGTGCTAAAGTCGGTTAAAATGCGCGTTATATAACAACAGCCGATGGCTCAAGTGTTAAATTTTGGGATGCTAATCATTTTGGACTAGTCAAAAGCTATGACATGCCATGTACTATAGAATCCGCATCTCTTGAACCTCGGTATGGAAACAAATTTGTTGCTGGAGGAGAAGATATGTGGGTCCATATTTTTTATTTTTATACAGGGGAAGAAATTGGATGCAACAAAGGGCACCATGGCCCTGTTCACTGTGTGCGTTTCTCTCCCGGAGGGCTGTCCTAAATAAGTTTTGTGTTAGAGTGGATTTAAACAAAGCTTATGATAAGATCTCAAGGGAATTCATTTGCCATATAATGTTGAAAATGGGTTTCCGGTACAATTCATAAACATCATATATGAATGTATTTCTGCATCCACTTTTTCCATTATTATTCAAGGTGTGCCGAGGCGTTTTATTTCTTCTAATAGGGGTATACGCCAAGGAGACCCTTTATCCCCTTATTTGTTCTCTATAGCAATGGAATATTTCTGTTATTGTATGAATGAGGCGACTGCTCAAAGTAGATTTTTTTCTGTTCATAGAAATGAGCCGGCAATTACACACTTGCTTTATGCAGATGATCTTATGGTTTTCGGAAGGAATTACTCTATATGTGCTAATGCTTTAAAAGATACTTTTAGAAAGTTAAGACAATACAGTGGTTTAACAGTGAGTGAAATGAAAACTAAGGTATATTTTAGTGCTTTTGCTAAAAAATATTGGTGATACATTAGATATCCTTGGTTGTCAAATGGATCTGCTACCAGTTAAGTACCTTGGAGTCTCCATTTCTTCAAATTATATCCACTATAATGATTGTCAGAGCCTGCTACATAAAGTTCAAAGTAAATTACAATCATGGGATGTGAAGTTTCTCAACTTTGCAGGGAGAGCAGAACTTATTCAATCAGTGATTACTCCTACTGTTTTATATTGGTTGTTCGTATATCAGCTGCCTGAACATTTTCTAGACAAGTTGAATGTAACGTGTTTTGATTTTTTTTGGGGAGGGGCTGCTCACAAAGTAAGATGGGAGAAGCTATGTTTGCCAATGGAGGAAAGGGGTATTGGATTGAAACTTTTCTTTGAGTTAAAAAAGGCTGCTTGAATTAAATTTATGTGGAGGTTTTTATCTGCATCGTCATTATGGAGTAGCTGGATGCATTCAAGGTATTGTCAAGGTAAACAGTTTTGAAGCACGGAAGTTGATAATAATGCCTCTAGTACTTGGAAGGCAATGCTGAGATTAAGGTCTTCTGGTAGGCAGTTCTTTAATAAAGTAATAATAACAAGAGCTTCTACATCATTATGGTTTGATCCTTGGATCAATTGCAAATGCTTGATTGATATGCATGGTTTTTCCAGATTTAATGCTTTGGGAAATGCTGATGAGATGGTTTCTTTTATTGTAGTGAATGGTAATTTAAATAGCTTATTGCACCCTACCACTAGAGAAATCCAAAATGAAGGTAATCAAGTTCATGTTCATTCTTCAGGACAACAGGATCACTTTGAATGGTGTGAGGGAGGTTCATTTACCTTCCATAAATCTTGGGAGAAGATTAGAAGAAGGGATAATGCTGTTTCTTTTCACAAAGTCATTTGTCATGCTAAAATGAAAGTAAAATGTTTTTTATAACATATTTAGCAGCAAATGACATGTTATATACTAAAGATAGAATGGTTCAGTTTGGTATGATAGAAGAAAGCTGTTGTTGCTTGTGTGGTCAATTTGAAGAGTTTGTTCATCATCTGGTTTTTGAATGCAAGTATTCTGCATTTATTTGGAGTTCAATTGCTTCAAAGTTGGGTTTGGCAGTGGATAATTCAAGTGTGCTTGAGTCTGAAGCAGTAAAGATTATGAATGGTTTCAAAGAAAGGGATCAGACTTTAGATGTTGCTTGAGCGGCATTTACAATTGATGTTTATCAAATATGGCTGGAGAGGAATTCACGTATTTTTAATAATAAGAGCTTGCCAAAAGAAGTCGAATTGAGTATAATTGAAAGAGAAGTGTGGTTTCTAGTTAATGGTAATTGAACTAAAACGAAGAGAAGTCATGAAAAGGTTGAAATGCTGAAGAAGTGGGGAGTTGAACTTGTGGATACTGTTGATTTAAAATTAGTTATTTTCTGTTTTCGTATATGCTTGATTTACTTTAAAGGGTAAATGAAAGTGAGTGGTTTGTGGTGTTGTATGTAATAGATTGGTATGTGCAATAAAGGTTACAAATTTTCGAAAGAAATATAATTACAAAATTAATTACACAACTAATTTAATTACCCTTTCCCCACTAAACATCTTCCTCCCCGTTAATTATCTGGACCGCAAAAACCCATTACTCAACCAAAGAATGACGCCGCCGCCATCGCTCCAGGCCGCCGGAGATTGATCACCACCTGCCACTTTCTTCGCCTTCGCATCGCGTCCTTCCTCCTGGAACCACGCTGAACTTGGTGGCCCCACTTCGCCTGGACGTGGCTTCGAATGGCGGCAGTTATGGCAAGAATTCAAGCTCCTTGCTCCACGAGAGTTCATCATCACCGTTTGAATTTCGAGATCTCGCGAAGCTCTTCCACCTTTGTTCATTACGTTTCTGAAATCACTGAACGGATTTGGAGAGATTTGAGGAGAAAGAATTGAATAATTCGGTCCTTCATCGCAGAGAGCAGTGGGATTAAGTTTGATCGCGAATGAATAAAACTAGGGTTTGACCAACCGATATATATATATATATACACACTAAATTATTATTCAATTTGCTAATAGCTTGCTTATCGTTCCGAAGTCCAAATCAAACCCAACGACTATCGCCCCTCACTAAATAGCCCCAATCTGGACATAATGGGATATGTTTCGTAAGCCAATTCGACAGTTTCTATCAGTTTTCATCAAAATTAAAATATAAATCAATATATATTAAATTTGAACATACACTTTAATTTACCGGGCCATATACTAACTCAAAAAATTACAGAAAAATAAATCTATCTATGTTTTGACGATATGGTCCTAACAAAAGTAATTTCATCGTTTGGAGGTCGTTTGAAAAATGGTCATTTTCCATTCGATTAAATTCAAACTGAATTTACAAAACATGTTTAAATTCACTGCGCTCACATATTAATTCCAAAAATTATAAAATTCGAAACTTGACTATGATTTGACATTCCGGATCCAACAAAAGTGGTTTTGTCAAAAACGGAGGTCGTTTGCAAAATGGCTATTTTTAAGGGCTATATATTATATTAAAATATATATAAATTCCATAGCGACTATTTCAAATTTTAAACCGGACATAACTTTCAATTTATATAATGAAATCTAAATTTTTCACATTCGTTAGAAAGATATAATTAAACAAATTCAAATGTTTCTTGTTTCATTGAAATCCGATTTATTTTGAATTTTATACATTTAATTGAAATTTAAAATCGAATTTTCAAACTACCGCACCAATTCAAGCTCGTTTTATATTTAAAATAAATTTATACATGCTAACATCAGTTTAATTAAATTTTTAGTCATTATTATTTAAAATAAATCATTTTAAATATTCAAAACCCATTAAAATAGCTAAAATAAAAAAAATTAATTGGTTCAGAAATTCTAGGTTGTTATAATTTCCCCCACTTAAAATCTTTTCGTCCTCGAAAAGGAACGGAGCTGAAAGTTGTTTAACTAACCAACCCAACTTTCATTCTGGCTTTCATTCTTCAACTTTTCAGTATCTATGAATTTTCAAATTTCTCAAAAATTTGGCTAACACCCTAAATTTTCAAAAAAAATCGCCATAACCTCCTTTGTACGGGCTGATCGGTAAAACCGCAACTTGCCTCACAGGGCCCTCATCAATCAAAAAGAAAAAGAAAAAGCCAAGCGGCTAGCCAATCGACTCATAAAATCAGCAAAACCTAATAAATACAGTAAATATGTACCTATTTGTTGGGCATACAAATTTATTCCTCTTCTTAACTTCATGCTATGACTTGTTCAATATATACATGTATATGTATGCAATTCCAATCAATTTTCAGTTCAGTTCAATATTTGTTCCAATTTGGCTTAAATTACCTTTCATTAGCTATACTAATAATCACACATCACAACCAACAATCAATTTATTAATTAACTTTTCAAATATATAATTTTCTATATATACTTTAAAATCATATTATCAGGGCCAAATCACAACAAATAAATTCTAACTAAGGTTTTGGTTCTCACACTAGTCAATTGGAAATATATAGATATCCCACTTTCGAAACTCAAAAATAAACACTGATGATGTCGCGACATCACCAGAGTTATGCACGGACGACTAGAGTGTGATTCTTTATCTACTCAGTATATCTGAGACTTCGAATATACGCTAGTTAGGCGTATATGCCAAATCTTCACATAATTGATAGTCCAAAATAAATATAAATTAAAATACTCAAATACATATAATAAGATAAAAATTTCAAAACTAAATTCATTTTTATAAATAATGCTCTTCTAACTCATTCTAGGATGCTATTGATCCTATCTCTAACGAGTCATTCTTATAGGATGTTACTAATCCTATCTCTGATAAATTCTTTCGTTCGGTTCTAATGTGTCTTGTTCTCGGGCCTTGTAAACCAAAGCTCTAATACCAACTATGACGATCTGAAATCACCCAATCTCCGAAGAGACGAAAAATAACGGATTGTCTTCGGAATATAATGCATCAGAACACAAACAATAGAACATTTCATTGCTATTACAACAATTTACATCAGAGTACAAGAATAAATCAGAGTGTGAATAAATAATATACAACGGAAAATATCAGAGATTTAAAATACATAGCAGCGGAAATAAAATGTATAAATACAATGCGTAACGGAAATACAACAACTAACACAACTGAAAGAAATATACGGATAAAAAGCTTTCTGAATATAGCTCCAGCTGTAAATCCAGGATCCTGTGTAAAGATATATCTGCGAAAACCAAAACTACTAGCTGCCCGTTTGGAAAATATGGGCACCCAGAGTTTAGGTTAAAACAGTAAACTCCGAGTCAGTCATGGGACTAGTGTGAGAACTAAAACAGTCATTAACTTTACTTTTTTTTAAAGTTGGGTAAATCAAGGGACCAAGCCGTATAACACGGAACGGGTTTACTCCTATGATTACTCTCAAATAAAACAGTTTATAAACAACGCAATGCTTTTTGGAAAATGAAGCTATTATAAGACTCAGGTCCCATCACACAATGCAACACAAGCCGGAGGATAGAGTTTAACCTTATAATAACCAAACATGCTTGGTACGTTTATAAAACAAAGAATTATTTATATTACTATAAGTGCATAGTGTATCAAACAACTTCAAATATAAATGTATCAATCATAGACGACATGAGCGTCCCATGCCACTATGCCGCCATATAGGTTTACAACTAAAACTGAAAAGTCGTGCATTGGAAATTGGATTTCCGTCATGAACCAAGGCAAGGGATCTTCCTTACCAAATTCGAGACACTCTAGCCCGTGCCTCAGGACTCAGACTCAGGTGAGCCCTGCGAGCGGCTGGGCCGGCAAGCCGTAGCTTATTAGGGTTACTTCTAAATACTGTGTTTCCCTGCACTATGGGGCATAAAATCTGGTAAATATGTCGACCATGTCTAGAGCTGTAGTGTCCCGAAATTCAGGTAAAATTTGAGCTAACCAAATAACACAAGTCCAACCCCAATTGCAATGGAAACCAGAAAACTAACAGAAAGAAAATAGAGGGTGAGAACAGATAAGATAGAAACTTAGAATAGAAGAAGAAGAAGAACACATAACATCAGAGGAAACACGAATCTCACAGCAGAACGAAAAACATATAATAGATAACATATCTTTGAAATAAAATCAGTATATGTATACAGTAGCATTATCAGAGTACAACACAGCGGAATAAACAATAGCTATATAATCCTGAAGCCTCCTGCTCCAAGCTCTCCAAGTATATATGTAAAATCCTGACTACTTGACTGCCCGTACAAAATTGAGCACCCAAGAGTTTAGGGAAAACAAAACAAAATAAACTCTGGGTCAGTCATGGGACTGGTATGAGTGACCATGCCGTATAACGGAACGGGTTTTTCCCTTACGAGAATCCAAATCAATTTGATTTTAACTTTCAAATCATTTTGGAAGAGACAATAAGCTTTTATATCAAAACTCTTTTGATATTATAATAGTGTCTATCAACCACAATATAATAATCATCTTGCAGAACGCTTTCATCTCACATTCCACATATATAGTATATAATCAAAACCGCGGGCACTTATTGGGTAATGGATTTCCAACATGACCGACCACTCATTTCGAGTGTATCGGATGTATATCACCAATGGTTGGGATCAGCAACCGTTTCCCGACTAGGACAACATCAAATAGATTTAAGAATGAAATGAATATCTCTAGATAGGTGAGAATACACCCTAATTGGTAGCCAACCAATTAGCCATGCTGCCTGCCCGATTTTTGTCATTTCCCGGTTGTGAGGCTAGGGCCACGCTTCTCTCTAACAGATCACCCAATTATTCACTTTGAATGTCACATCGTCATACCCACCAAATCACAAATTGATTTCCCTAAAAATACAACGGGTATACAGCTAAGAGAAACGAATTCCTCGAGCACCAAACGTATATACGTTTGAAGAGATCGACTTACGCGATCCATTAAATATACTCTGTCAGACATTCTTCCATACGGGTCGTCCTGGGACTGGACAAACCGAAGGCACTATTCTGTAAACAGGACAACCCTTGCATAACTTCGTCTTCAATTATCTTCATCATATTTGATGGCAACGCTAATGCCCATACAGAGTGGTTTTCAGATAATGAACCTGATCCCGGTCTCTCTGTATTGACGATGGAAAAATGGTCGAAAACTTCGATAGTCGGTGAGTTAACTATCAAAGAAAAACATGTGTGCAAACTACGATATTATTTCCAGATGGAAATTATATCGGTCAATCATCGTTTAACATTTATCTCTTTTGTTCATTAATTTATTTATTTCCTGTTTCCATATATTCAACATTCCATATTTTCTAAATTTAGAAAATATACGTTATTAATCATTGGAAAACATTTCCATCTCTTTTTCACGTATCATTGTCATTTCAGTATTCTTTATCATCAACATTTCATTTTCTAGGATTAGAAAATATCTTTGATTTTATTTGGAAAATGTTTCCAAAACTCATTCATTGGATTTAAACAGATGTTTAAATAAAACATCGCTATGCCAACTCGAACCATTAACACTTATTAACTAAATTCAATTAACTCCTTCACTATCGAACCTTAACTATTCCTTAGTTAAAAACGAAGTCAATCAAGTTGGGGTATAACTACCTCTCAGACCTTAACCGAACAACATTTCTAACCTCGAAATAGACAAAGTTCACCCTATAAATCTTTAACAAACTTCCTTACGTAACTCTCGGATTCTATTTACGAATCCACTTCTTTATTGAAAAACATTGATTATAACTCTAGTGTTATAATCCCTACTTCTGAAATATCTAACTCCAAAAAATAACTCGATTAACTCAAATCAATTAAACCTAACTCCATTAACTTTAACTCGATTAACTTTAATCCATTAACTCTTATCACTTAACTCCTTTCGAATAAACTATGTTCGATTAACTCCTTTCGAATAAACTATATTCAATAACTCCTTTAACACTATTCAAATAAACTCTATTCGATTAACTCTTATTTGATTAACAAATATTCGACTAACTCCTATTCGAATAACTAATATTCGATTAACCCTCTTCGAATAACTAATATCCGATTTACTCTCTTTGAATAACGAATATTCGATTAACTCTCTTTCGAATAACCAATATTCGATAACTCTTTTTGAAAAACTATATTCGATAACTCTTTTCGAATAACCAATATTCGATAACTCTTTTCGAATAAACAATATTCGATAACTCTTTTTGACTAACCAATATTCGATAACTCTTTTCGAATAACCAATATTCGATAACTCTTTTCGAATAAACTATATTCGATAACTCTTTTCGAATAACCAATATTCGATAACTCTTTTCGATTAACCAATATTCGATAACTCTTTTCGAACAAACTATATTCGATTAATTCCTTTCGAATAAACTTTATTTAATTACTTCCTTTTTAATTAACTCTATTCGATTTACTCCAATCAATTAACTCGATCAATTAACTTTATTTGATTAATTCTAATTCGATCAACTCTATTCAATTAACTTTATTCAATTAACTCTATTCAATAACTCTAATCGATAACTCTAATTGATTTACTCTGTTCGATTAACTCTAATCGATAACTCTAATTGATTTACACTATTTGATTAACTCTAATCAATAACTCTAATCAATAACTCTATTCAATTAACTATATCCTTTAACTCTAATCGATAACTCTTTTATATCTCGTTAATTACCTTTTATAATCCTATTTATTTTCCAAATAAATATTCCTTTTATAATTTTATTTATTTAACAAATACATATTTCCTTTTCAATTCTATTTGTAAATGTTTTACAAATATTTCCTTTTCAATTACATTTGTAAATGTTTTACAAATATTTCCTTTTTAATTCTATTTGTAAATGGTTTACAAATATTTCCTTTTCAATTCTATTTGTAAATGTTTTATAAATACTCCCTTTTCAATTCTATTTGTAAAATGTTTTACAAATATTTTCTTTTCAATTCTATTTGTTTAACAAATAAATATTTCCTTTTTCTTATAATCCCCTTTGATTTTATAATTATTTTCTTCTATAAAATCCTTTTCCTTTTATATATAAAATCCATTGGTATTATATAAATAATTTATTTTCAAAATACACTTTGAAAATCCCCTTTTCTACATCCCAGTATCCCTTACGGTATTTAAAATATCAGATAACAATGATCGATATCATTCAAACAAACATAATCAACAACAGATTATATATCACATCATATATTACAATATATGAAAGAACAATATTATAAATATTGAGGAATCCAGTTGGATCCCTCCAACCTGTTTCCCTGCATCACAGATGTTAAATAATGTAATAAGATCGATTTCATTTCGATATGAAATATTCTGATAAACAGAATCAATATTTAGTTAACGATATATATATATATATATATATATATATATATCATTAACTAAAATTTTAACCAATCGTTCAACAATTCAATCAAACAGTCAGCACACAACAATCATCATCATTTATCAGTTCTAATTATACATTATAAAAATATGAACAGATAGAGTTGGTGAGTTTTACTCACATTGGACGATCATCGTTAAATAACGATAACTGTCGCTTGATTCAGACGGACAATTTATTTCGCTATAAATTGTAACGAGCTCTAATTCAATCGCAGTCATTCCATGGTGTAACCGTCGTCCATACAATCCCAACGGTAACAGATTTCCGTAATTCTGGAAATATACGGATACGTTATGGATGTTATAAACTTATACACTATTTTTTATTATAATTTAACTTATATTTAAATTATTATGAGCTTACCCTTCCTTTTCTGGTACTTCGATTTGTACCCATCACTAAATTTCAAACAACATTGCCATCTCATTTTGCATCCTTCAGTATGATAAACACCATCTTTCTTTCTTTTTTTGTTGTATAAAATTGGGCCTTCCGTCAGTCAAAACCCAAAGTACCCAGACCCGCCTAGAATCACACTACACCACGTCATACACTGTAGCACCTTCTTCCCATTGTTCCCTGAAACCCACTATAAAAAAATACGAACGCATCTCCACTTCCTCGTCTTCAAAACTGCTCTCGTTCGCCTCCCTCTTCACGAAAAGACACGGAAAAAAACACCACAGCTCCTCCCTTTCAATGCTCTACAACCTCTAGCCCTTCAAATACAACTCGAACACCCCAACACCACCGCGTCGTTCTCCAGTTTCAGTCGAACCCTACAGCCAAACTTTCAACATCGGATTCCACTGGAATTTCACGAGAAACTCGAAATCAACCCCTCAACTCCAATCTGATATTCAATCCACCCATCGTCGCCCTAAATCTCCAGTATTTCAAAACCCTAGTCTCACGGTTGCTCAAAACCAATGAACCAAAACACCATCGGAAATCATGGAGTTCATACTAGGTTGAAGACAAACACTCAAGGAACTGATATATATAGTTTTCGGAATTTAAAAGAATTTATATGATTTTCTATTTATTTTGAAACTCACGATTTCTTGCTGGAGAATATACGGTGGTGGCGTGATGAGTTATTAACTGTAGAAATGATAAAATTAGGTTTAGGAAATTTGGTATGGTATTTATAGGAAATTTATATTTTTATATTCAATATTATATTTATTTTTAAGCAGCCGCTAAATGCATTTACTATTAAAAATTTCTATAATCACACATGATATTCAAAAATCACTAAAATTAACATGCAGCTAGAGTTCGACATTACGGACCCAGCGAAACTGGTTTCGTTGAATTCCGACTCTGTTTGCTCACACAACGTATTTTTAACCGTCAGAATATCGACATTTTTCACATTAAAAATCCATACGGCCACAAACTGACCCCAAAAATCACGAAACTTGAAATCTAACAATAATTTAATGTTACGGATCCAACAAAACTAGTTTCATCGAAAATGGAGGTCGTTTGCAAAACTGGCTATTTTTAAAGCTCTAAATAACCCATTTAAATATATAAATATATTTAAAAACAATTAAATTAAATATAAATAAATATATATCATCATATATATATATATTCACACAGAATATCGCATAGCTCCAATTGGATTTATAACTCGATATTCAAATCCCGGTTGAATCGATATTCAATTTATATTGAAAAAAATCCATTTATAATATACATAAATCGCTATAAATTATAAAGGAATTCCATAGCGACTTTTCTAGAATTTGATTTGGACATAAATCAAAATCTACACAATGAAATCCCGATTTTTCTCTTCCATTAGAAAAATATACTTCCCCAGCTCCGAACGTTTCTTGTTTCACAGAAATCCGATTTAAAACGGACCTTGAATATTCAGTTGAAGTTCAAATCGCCAAATTACAAACTGCCGCGCCATTACGGGCTCGATTATAACTATGTTATAATTTATACGTTCTAACGTCGTTCAAATAATATATTCGTTATTCTAATTCAATTCTAAACTGAATTAAATATCATAAATGATCCAATTCACACAATATTGTGAATTCAGTTATTTTCGACAAACTCAGAATTATAATATATTTTTATATTATAAATATTAATTAAATATTCAATATTATTTAATTAAACCATTTTAAATTCTCTAAATTACTATTCAGATAATTAAATAAATTAATTATTATACTGTAAAAATACTGGACATTACATTCTTCCCCCTTTAAAATAATTTCGTCCTCGAAATTGCTAAGGTAGAAAACAAACCCTATTAACTGGGTTAAAATTATTTATTTACTTATTATCTTCAATTTCACTGAACTAATTAATTTCAATTAAAATATTAATTAATTCTTATCAATGAAAATTTTCAAAAATTCTGAAATTTTTCTAACTCCCTAAATTTTCGAAAAATTTCGCCAGCACCTCCTTTATACTGGTCAATCGGTACAACTACAACTCGCCTCTCTGGGCCATCTGCAACCCAAAAGAAAATCAGACAGCCAAGCGGCTTGCCAATTCGGCTCATCAAAATATCAAACCCATATATAATATAAACTGGTACCTTATTGTCGGGCATACCAATATATCATTTCCATGTGTTACCAATTCTGCATATACTAATGTCATCTCAACCAATTTCCAATCAATATATGTTCAACACAGCTATTCTCTTATATCCAAACCAAATCCTCTGCTTATACCAGCCAAATTCCATTTCAAATTCCTATATCACCAATCCAAATTTTCTCGATACCATTCTAATCCAATCCAATTCAATTACCACTGAACTACCTTTATTTAAATTTCAAATTTGCCTTCACAAATTTCTATTTAATTTTGTTTTTATTTCAAACAATCTTTACCTGGGAGTTTCAAATAGTTTAGCCTTTCCAAAAATCAAATCCTTTTCGGGGATTTCTATACAACTTGTTTTTCTCAAAACATTTCAAAAGCCAAATCTTTGTAGTAATCCGTCACTTAGAAACTCGAACATGAACACCGATGATGTCCGGATCAACATCGGAATTTACTTTCCAGTGACCGAAGTGAGTTCAATACTATATCACTTTTCAAAATCACCTTTCAACATTTACATTTTGAAATATATTTCAATATACCATTTACAATGCTTCAAAACAATTTAAAATCTCCTAGGATTTTAAAATTCTCATATATTTAATCCATATTCATTTACCAACACTTTTCCAATCTCCAGGGTTTTAATTCCAAATTCAGATTTTATTCATTTTGTAATACTTATACGAATTTTGATTGGTTATTTGCATAACCATTTCAATTATAATCTTATTTGATTATAATCATAACCAACACATCCAATATACTATAATATTCCAATATATTTCTTTATATCAAAATTTATTGGGGTAAAATTATATCATTACCCTCTTTTCAAAACATACAGTGTCGGTTCATCATGTTTGAGTGTTTAGAAACCCCTTCCGATACAGTGGATCAAACTGATCGACCAGAACCCATAAAAAACTCAACCAATAAATCTCCACAATATAAAACAATTTTTATATCAAATAACAAATACACGCTCATATATATATATATATACACTCAACTCAATCTAGGATATTGCTAATACCATCTCTACTGAGTCACGCCACAGAGCCAAGGTAATTACTTTACCTGTCTCTGATACCAACTGTAGTGTCCCGAAATTCCGGTACAATTTGAGTTGATCAAATAACACAAGTCCAATCCCAATTGCGCTGGAAACCAGAAAAGTAACAGAAAGAAAATAGAGGGTGAGAATAGATAAGATAGAAACTTAGAATAGAAGAAGAAGAAGAAGAACACACAACATCAAAGTAAACACGAATTTCACAGCGGAACGAACAACATATAATAGATAACATATCTTTGAAATAAAATCAGTATATGTATACAGTAGCATTATCAGAGTACAACACTTACAACACAGCGGAATAAATAATAGTTATATAATCCTGAAGCCTCCTACTCCAAGCTCTCCAAGTATATATGTAAAATCCCGACTACTTGACTGCCCGTATAAAATTAGGCACCCAAGAGTTTGGGGACAAAAAAAATAAATAAACTCTGGGTCAGTCATGGGACTGGTATGAGTATATAATTTAAAACAATTTAGGAAAATAACGATATCTCATTAGACCACGCCGTATAACGAAATAGGTTTTTCCCTTATGAGAATCCAAATCAATTTGATTTAACTTTCAAATCATTTTGGAAGAAACAATTATCTTTTATATCAAAACTCTTTTGATATTATAATAGTGTCTATCAACCACAATATAATAATCATCTTGTAGAACGCTTTCATCTCACATTCCACATATATAGTATACAATCAAAACCGCGAGCACTTATTGTGTACTAGATTTCCAACAATGACAAGGTATGGAACCACCTTTTGATAGTGTACCTCTAGAGAGTAATACACTGGGTTCAACAAGAACATCTTGCAACCCGGCCACACATGACCGACCTGTAACAACCCGTATTTTTGAATAACATAATATAACATAAATGGAGGCAGAATTATACTGTAAAATCTGAATCAAGGGAAACTAGCTATGCCATTGCGTTCGTCTCGGAAAAATACGCGAAATAGAGTTCGAGTTTTCGAAATTCGGAGTCCGTATGACCAAGATATGGCCTCGCGAAGTTTCACGGAAAATTCACAAATTAAAGTATACTTAATTAAGTGAAATGGGTTGCGCAGAGAAATATATATATATTGATATATATATATATAATTGAAAATTAAATAAATAAATATGCAAAAATGTTCAAAACAGCGAATTGGGAGAGGGGAATAACCGAACCAGCCGATTTTTGAGGTCAACCCGAGCCCGCTGGTTCGACTAGGGGTAAATCCAGGGTGTTTGGCTGTCAACCCGTGGGCCGATTCGCTCAAATGCAGATTTTGTATTTGAATGGTTCTCATGGTTCAGCTTTAATCTAAAGGCCCTAGATGGTTCCTACTCTTGACTTCTTCCCCAAGACATGCTTTGATGGCTTGGATTGAATCTAGGGTTAATCCTATGGCTAATACTATCCTAATCTTCTATAAAAAGGACCTAACACCTAGCCTAAATCATCATTATTCATTCCTACAACTAAACAATGCCAAAATTGTTCCTCTCATGGCCTCCACTCTCATGCTAAAATTTCTAAGTTAAATTATATGAGAGATTTTGAATGCATACAAGTATTTTCAAGCTTGTATGAATGTTCTTAGTTTGCATTCAAGTTAAGTTGCAACATTTCTATTTCAAAGCAAGGGTTTTTATTGATTTGGCTCAAGGGTTTTTCATTTGGAGCTTGCATATTTGGGTCTTTTTGTTGATTGCATAAGGGCTTCGTCTCAATCTTTTAATAACTATTTATTTGTGTCTTCATAAGCATTGTAAGCCCTTTTCTACTTTCTTTTTATTGAACTCTAAAGTTAAATGAATGATGCAAGTTTGGTTGATCATTATATGCAAGTTTGGTTGATCATTATATGCAAGTTTGGTTGATCATTATGATATGCAAGTTGTTGTAATCATTATGTATGACACATGTTGCTAAGTTATGCAAGTTTGGGTTGATCATTATATAGATGTTAACATGTTATGCAAGTTAAACTTGAGTTTGTGAGCATAAAGCTTCAAGCTTTATGTTAAAGGTTGCATTTTGGCAACATCAAAGTTATCATATCCCTTATGATAACTTGCATGTGAGGCCAAATGCGAACTTCTAGCAACTTCTACATGTCATTTATCACCATGTATCACTCATATGCTAAGTTTGGTTTTATGCATGCTTTTGAAGCCTAATGATGCAATATGCAAGTATATGAACATATGTACACCTCATATGCCACCATGTTAAACTTGTGACTTCAACACCTTTTTGTCATGATTATGCCAAGTTCCCTATTTTATCCTTTATGCGTTGTTGCGATTATGTAAACGATGGGATTACGTTGGGGTTGGGTAACATGATGACATAAACATGGTTTTTATAACATAACGTGATATGTTAACTTGTAATTATGTTTTGGAAACATAATGGACATGACACTTAGAAAATATGGGTGTGGCCAACTCGAGGTTGGGTTGAGTTTGTAGCATAAATCTACCCGGACCCGCCCGGCTTAACTAGTGGCTACAAACAATAGGGCCCAATGTGAGAAGTTGGTCATGTTGTGCTCGAACCCGAGGTTAGACCTAGTTGTGGTGTAAAGCTACCCGGACCAGCCCGGCTTAACTAGTAACCCCAACAAAGTCTAATGTGAGAGGTTAAAGCGCATTAAGTTAATTAATGCCTCCTGATTAGGGTTAAGTCATGGTCCACTTAATACTTAACCAATTTGGGCTTGATGGATTAATCGAGGTTAAGTCGGGAGCCTTGGGTACCCTTTACCGATTTAATCCACGTGTGGATCGGGTTAACCACATTTAACCCATTAAGAAACCCTAGTTGCGTAGTCCTTTTCAGCAGTAACCTTCTTGGTAGTATCATAAGACCCTAGGACTAGGCTAGGGTGGGGCACGATTACTGGGCTGATTGTAAGAGACCAAAAGAGACGGCTGAATGATGCCCCGGTTGTTCAGGCGGACCATGGTCGTGCACATCATGTCCGGAGTTGAACACGGGCTACGGTAGGTTTGGACTGTGCATCATGGAATGGTGTCAGAGGTTTACACCATAGGGCCTGATACACCCTAGGGTGGACCCTGCACAGTCAACTACATTACATGATTAAGCCGCATGACACCGACACTTGACGAGTTAGGCTTATAGGGAGCCGATCGACTAGACCGAGTAGTTGGACCTTGATTTAGGTCATCTCATGATGTTGGGCCAAGCTTGGGCCAAGGGATCAATTCTTGTTTTCACTTGACATGTTGGAATGCTAGTACACCTGTGGTGCAAAACTTAACCTTGGTTATGCGATGACACCTTTATTTATCTTGTTAGTTAATCATCATGCCAGTATGTTGTTATCCTTATGTTCATCTCAGCTTCTCATGCCAGTTAACTTTACTAGTTCATAGACAGATAGTAGTAGGGCTTACCAGTCTTTTTGACTGACCTGTTTTCTTTCGCCTCTTTTCTTCCGTTTCCCCCCCCTCAGGTTCTCAGGGTGGGAACATTGGAGCTTAGCTTGGATCTTTCTAGCTTGCTTACTGGATTTGCTCATGTACGGTCTTGGACATTGAGCTAGCTATGGTTTATCACTTCACTTTGGGGATAGTACTTTATGTATTTCAGTTTTTCAGTTTATGTTTTTATCTAGACTTTGTTTGTTGGAAAATAATGACTAAGTACTCTGGTGTAATATGACTATGGTTTTGAAATGCTAGTTTAATCCGCTGCTTTATTTACTCTGTTTTTACTTATATGTTTTGTCTTGTGATATCTGCATGCATGTTTACCTTGTTTAACGCCGCTCCAAAGCTAATGTCCTTGCAAGAGTGGCATTGGCGGAGGTGGGGTGTTACATTTGGTATCCGAGCATAAGGTTTACAAGATTTGAGCAAAAGTGTTTTTAAAACTTACCTTTTGAAAAACTATTTTCAAAACCAATTAAGTATTTTCCAAGAAAAGTCTAGTTTATTTTAAAAGGCTATTCCCCAAAAGCCATAGCACTATCCTTCGTTTCTTCGTTTTGAATCTATCTTTTTCTTCATTTCAGTATGGCCGATAATTTTTCCATTCTGGAGGGCGTACCAGTACCTATTTGGTTTAGAAGGTACATGGAGGCAAGGGCGAACGAAGCCGGCCCCGCGAACATTCCTCCTCCTCTCCCCGTCACTAACATTTATCCCCCTCCCATAGCTGAGGTTCCTCCTCCCCCTCAGCATCCGCAAGTGGATTTCGCAAAGCTTTGCAAAGACTTTAAGGCGATGGGTTGCAAGAATTTTGTTGGAACGGAGACTCCCGTGGAGGCAAGAAACTGGTTAAAGGAAACTGAAGACCTCTTTGCTATCTTTGATGTGGAAGATCGTAGGAAAGTTCTGTTGACAGTATGGCTGTTGAAAGTGGAAGCTGCTTATTGGTGGGTAGTCACCACCACTACTAGACCCATCGAGACTTGGGATGACTTCAGGAGAAGGTTTGGACAAAAGTTTCTATCATCGACAGAAGAGAACCTTCAGCTAGAGAGGTTCCTATCACTAAAGCAAGGGGACATGACCGTTAGAGAATACGTGGATAAGTTTAATCAACTTGCTCAGTTCGGTCTAGAATGGGTTAACACCGCTCGGAAGAAGACCCTACGCTTTGCTCTAGGATTAAATGAGCCCTTGCGCGGTTTGGCCATATCTCATATACCCCTGGGGGCGACCTTCGAGAGTTTGGTGAATATGACCCTACTTCAAGAGGAAGATAAGAGTGGCAAGAAGGAGGTCAAGGCAAATGAGTCCCAAGGCAAGAAGGAAGATACCGAGAAAAGAGATAAGAACAACAACAATAGCAAGGACAACAAGTCAAGAGAAAGAAGGAAGTGCAACTTCTGTGGGATTACTGGGCACATAGCCAAAGACTGCAGGAAGAAGAAGAGGAAGTTGGGCGAATGCTTTCACCGTGGAGAGCCTGGACATCTTAGCAAGGATTGCCCCAAGAAGCAAGGACAAGGGCAGAATCAGCATGCAGGACCTTCTGGAGGGCTAGTGCATATGCTGAACATCGCTCCAGTTCTTGATCGAGGTAGTATTTCTGTAGAAAACCTTGTTTACATTTCTGATTTCCCTGTTCATACCTTGTTTAATTCTAGCGCATCGCATAGTTTTATTTCTGATATTGTTGAAAGTTTGCGCCAAAGTACTAGCTTAGTTGAGGATCCCGTTTGTGTTTCAAATCCAATTGGGGGTTCCACCCATCTGTCTATGATTTGTGTGGATTTGAAAATTTCTATCTTGGCCGTAGAATTCACGTGTAGTGCTTATGTTCTCGGGGTCACGGGATATGGGTTGGTCTTGGGCATGGATTGGTTGTCCAGTTATGGAGCCATCCTCGATTGTGAGCATAGGGTGGAGAGGCTCATGACTCGCCTCGGTAACACCCTAGAAATTTCTTGTAACCCTAGAGGTCCCGTCATGTTATGTTATCTTGACTCTCTCGACTCGTCCATCGATGATCTGCAAGCTGTAAGGGTGGTCCGAGACTATCCCGATGTCTTTGAAGAAGTTAAGGGGTTGCCCCCTAAATGAGAGATAGATTTCCGCATTCATCTAGTCGATAATGCCAAACCAGTATCATTGCCCGTTAGGCACATGGCTCCACGTGAGAGAAGGGAGCTCAGTAAGAAAATCAAGGAGTTGCTTGAGAAGAATTTTATTAGACGAAGCATTTCTGAATGGGGTGCTCCGGTGGTATTCGCTAATAAGGCGGATGGTTCGCTTCGTCTATGTGTTGATTATCGAGAGTTGAACAAGTTGACAAAGAAGAATAGGCACCCGTTACCGAGGATTGATGATCTCTTTGATCAGCTGGATGGTGCTTCCGTTTTCTCTCAGCTCGATCTAGCCACCGGATTCCATCAGCTTAGAGTGGCCGAGGATAGTATCGATAAGACTGCGTTTAGGACTCCAGATGGATTCTTTGAATGGCTTGTCATGCCATTCGGTTTGACTAATGCACCCGCATACTTCGTGGACTTGATGAGTAGGGTGTTCAGGGAATTCCTTAACAAGTTTGTTGTTGTCTTCGTGGATGATATTCTGATCTTCTCAAAGGATGAGGAAGAGCATGCTAGGCATCTCAAGGAAGTGATGGATACGCTTAGAGCGCATCAGTTGAAAGCCAAGTTCTCCAAATGTCATTTTTGGAGAAGGGAAGTTCGGTTTCTTGGACATATAGTTTCTAAGCAAGGCATAGCGGTGGATCCCGCGAAAGTGGTTGTGGTTCAAGACTGGAAGACTCCGAGGAATGCAACCGAAGTAAGAAGCTTTCTCGGTCTGGCGGGCTACTATAGGAAGTTCATCAGGGACTTCGCTAAGATTTTGGCCCCTCTTACTAAGTTGACGAAGAAGAACTTAGTCTTTGCATGGGACTTGGAGTGTGAGCTTGCTTTTCAAAGGCTCAAGAGAGCTCTTACCTCAGCTCCAGTTTGGCAACGTGGATTGGCACTGTTTTCAAGAGATAGTTTTCTGCGTGGGATACCGTCTAATATGTAAACGAGATCCAAGATTCACTAACGAATCTTGGAAAGCTTGCATGAAACCATGAGCACGCAGTTATGTTTAAGCCAAGTATTTTAGGCAAAGAATAAGTGGAAGTGGAACGAGAGGCAACGGTGAAATGAGTTCTAACTCGTATTTTGGGAACAAGAATTAAGAACTACGGAATTGCGAAGTTAAAAGACGGTCAAGGCACGATGGGATTAAGCACAAGAAAATGCGGCTTAGAAGACTGAAGACTAGATACACGCATTATATCTCTTTCTAAGAGTATATCCTTGATCCCTATTGTTCCGTTTGCATGGAGTTTCTTCTAGCATAGTTAGCGATCGTGGCCCAATTTTCACTAGCCAGTTCTGGAATAGTTTGCAAGAAGCGATGGGTACGCGATTGAATTTGAGTACAGCCTCTCACCCCCAGACAGATGGCCAAACCGAAAAAGGGTGAATAGAGTGCTAGAAGATCTCTTGAGGCTTTGTGTTCTCGACTTCGGTGGTACGTGGGAAGACCACCTTCCCCTTGTAAAGTTCGCCTATAATAATAGCTATCAAGACAACATAGGGATGGTACCATTTGAAGCTTTGTATGGGAGGCCGTGTAGGTCACCTTCTTGTTGGTGGGAGACAACAGATAGACTTATACTTGGGCCCGATATGATACGAGACACATCCGAGAAAGTTGAATTAGTAAGAAGAAGGATGAAAGCGACCCAAGATAGACAGAAATCCTATGCAGACAAGCGAAGGACAGACTTGGAATTTAAAATTGGAGATATGGTCTTTGTGAAGATTTCTCCTTTGCGAAATATGGTTCGCTGACACCAAGGATCGTAGGACCCTTCCCTACCATAGAAAGAGTCGAGAAGATGACTTATAAGGTGGAATTGCCGAGAAGCTGGCCGGAGTGCATAATGTCTTTCATGTCTCGCATCTCCGGAAGTGTTTGCACAGACCCGCCAAAGTGGTTGAACCAAGTATTCTTGAAGACATGGAGGTAGAGGATGAAGCAACCCTGAGACGAGCTCCGATTCGTATCATGGAAATGAAGACAAAGAAGCAAAGAAGTTAAGCTTGTTAAGGCGCAATGGAGTGAAACAGAGGGAGACGCAACTTGGGAAACCAAGGAGAAGAGGCGCGTGCTTTATCCATTTCTCTTGGAGGATACATTTTCAATCTCTTTTCCTAGATTGGTATATCTTCCCTTTGCTATCCATGCTTATCTAGTTTATCTTGTTTCGTAAATCTTGTCATGAGAACTTTAGGTAGAAACCCTTGGTTGAAACATGTATTTGAAACATGTTATGTTTGATGTTTGCAAGTGGTTGCAAGTGTTTGCAAGTGGATACTCGTGGATGCATAATACACGTTAGGCACTAAAGTCGGCTCACACACTTTCATACCGCATATGCATGAGTGTTTATGCTTATTCATGGATGAAAACTTGTTATGCTATCACGTGGATGTTGCATATGGATGAATGTTATGTGCACTCATGTAGAGATTATAAATTATGTTAGGAATTTGCATACATATGGACTCATTTCACTAACATGCTTTGCATTAAGGAGGTTTACTGTATCAGTAACCGCCTGATTTTCGCATTAGATAAGTACATATACACACACCTTTGCATATGATCATACAACATTTAGAATCCTTTAAGGACAATGACTGCACGAGGATGATGTTTTGAGTAGATGGATGATGGATGGTAGGATACGTTCTTCCTAACTTGGAGATTTCGGGGACGAAATCCTTTAAGGAGGGGAGAATGTAACAACCCGTATTTTTGAATAACATATTATAACATAAATGGAGGCAGAATTAAACTGTAAAATCTGAATCAAGGGAAACGGGCTGTGCCATTGCGTTCGTCTCGGAAAAATACGCGAAATAGAGTCCGAGTTTTCGAAAGTCGGAGTCCGTATGACCAAGATACGGCCTCGCGAAGTTTCACGGAAAATTCACAAATTAAAGTATACTTAATTAAGTGAAATGGGTTGCGCAGAGAAATATATATATTGATATATATATATATATAATTGAAAATTAAATAAATAAATATGCAAAAAATTTCAAAACAGCGAATTGGGAGAGGGGAATAACCGAACTGGCCGATTTTTGAGGTCGACCCGAGCTCGCTGGTTCGACTAGGGGTTAATCCAGGGTGTTTGGCTGTCAACCAGTGGGCCAATTCGCTCAAATGCAGATTTTGCATTTGAATGGTTCTCATGGTTCAGCTTTAATCTAAAGGCCCTAGATGGTTCCTACACTTGACTTCTTCCCCAAGACATGCTTTGATGGCTTGGATTGAATCTAGGGTTAATCCTATGGCTAATACTATCCTAATCTTCTATAAAAAGGACCTAACACCTAGCCTAAATCATCATTATTCATTCCTACAACTAAACTATGCCAAAATTGTTCCTCTCATGGCCTCCACTCTCATGCTAAAATTTCTAAGTTAAATTATATGAGAGATTTTGAATGCATACAAGTATTTTCAAGCTTGTATGAATGTTCTTAGTTTGCATTCAAGTCAAGTTGCAACATTTCTATTTCAAAGCAAGGGTTTTTATTGATTTGGCTCAAGGGTTTTTCATTTGGAGCTTGCATATTTGGGTCTTTTTGGTGATTGCATAAGGGCTTCGTCTCAATCTTTTAATAACTATTTATTTGTGTCTTCATAAGCATTGTAAGCCCTTTTCTACTTTCTTTTTATTGAACTGTAAAGTTAAATGAATGATGCAAGTTTGGTTGATCATTATATGCAAGTTTGGTTGATCATTATATGCAAGTTTGGTTGATCATTATGATATGCAAGTTGGTGTAATCATTATGTATGACACATGTTGCTAAGTTATGCAAGTTTGGGTTGATCATTATACACATGTTAACATGTTATGCAAGTTAAACTTGAGTTTGTGAGCATAAAGCTTTATGTTAAAGGTTGCATTTTGGCAACATCAAAGTTATCATATCCCTTATGATAACTTGCATGTGAGGCCAAATGCGAACTTCTAACAACTTCTACATGTCATTTATCACCATGTATCACTCATATGCTATGTTTGGTTTTATGCATGCTTTTGAAGCCTAATGATGCAATATGCAAGTATATGAACATATGTACACCTCATATGCCACCATGTTAAACTTGTGACTTCAACACCTTTTTGTCATGATTATGCCAAGTTCCCTATTTTATCCTTTATGCGTTGTTGCGATTATGTAAACGATGGGATTACGTTGGGGTTAGGTAACATGATGACATAAACATGGTTTTTATAACATAACGTGATATGTTAACTTGTAATTATGTTTTGGAAACATAATGGACATGACACTTAGAAAATATGAGTGTGGCCAACTCGAGGTTGGGTTGAGTTTGTAGCATAAATCTACCCGGACCCGCCCGGCTTAACTAGTGGCTACAAACAATAGGACCCAATGTGAGAAGTTGGTCATGTTGTGCTCGAACCCAAGGTTAGACCTAGTTGTGGTGTAAAGCTACCCGGACCCGCCCGGCTTAACTAGTAACCACAACAAAGTCTAATGTGAGAGGTTAAAGCGCATTAAGTTAATTAATGCCTCCTGATTAGGGTTAAGTCTTGGTCCACTCAATACTTAACCAATTTGGGCTTGATGGATTAATCGAGGTTAAGTCGGGAGCCTTGGGTACCCTTAACCGATTTAATCCACGTGTGGATCGGGTTAACCACATTTAACCCGTTAAGAAACCCTAGTTGCGTGGTCCTTTTTAGTAGTAACCTTCTTGGTAGTATCATAAGACCCTAGGACTAGGCTAGGGTGGGGCACGATTACTGGGCTGATTGTAAGAGACCAAAAGAGACGGCTGAATGATGCCCCGGTTGTTCAGGCGGACCATGGTCGTGCACATCAAGTCCGGAGTTGAACACGGGCTACGGTAGGTTTGGACTGTGCATCATGGAATGGTGTCAGAGGTTTACACCATAGGGCCTGATACACCCTAGGGTGGACCCTGCACAGTCAACTACATTACATGATTAAGCCGCATGACACCGACACTTGACGAGTTAGGCTTATAGGGAGCCGATCGACTAGACCGAGTAGTTGGACCTTGATTTAGGTGATCTCATGATGTTGGGCCAAGCTTGGGCCAAGGGATCAATTCTTGTTTTCACTTGACATGTTGGAATGCTAGTACACCTGTGGTGCAAAACTTAACCTTGGTTATGCGATGACACCTTTATCTATCTTGTTAGTTAATCATCATGCCAGTATTTTGTTATCCTTATGTTCATCTCAGCTTCTCATGCCAGTTAACTTTACTAGTTCATAGACAGATAGTAGTAGGGCTTACCAGTCTTTTTGACTGACCTGTTTTCTTTCGCCTCTTTTCTTCCGTTCCCCCCCCCTCAGGTTCTCAGGGTGGGAACATTGGAGCTTAGCTTGGATCTTTCTAGCTTGCTTACTGGATTTGCTCATGTACGGTCTTGGACATTGAGCTAGCTATGGTTTATCACTTCACTTTGGGGATAGTACTTTATGTATTTCAGTTTTTCACTTTATGTTTTTATCTAGACTTTGTTTGTTGGAAAATAATGACTAAGTACTCTGTTGTAATATGACTATGGTTTTGAAATGCTAGTTTAATCCGCTGCTTTATTTACTCTGTTTTTACTTATATGTTCTGTCTTGTGATATCTGCATGCATGTTTACCTTGTTTAACACCCCTCCAAAGCTAATGTCCTTGCAAGAGTGGCATTGGCGGAGCTGGGGTGTTACACGACCACTCATTTCGCTTAAGTGAATCGAATGTATATCACCAACGGTTGGGATCAACAACCGTTTCCCGAATGGGACAATATCGAACAGATTTAAGAATGAAATGAATATCTCTAAATAGGTGATAATACACCCTAATTGGCAGCCAACCACTTAGCCATGCTGCTTGCCTGATTTTTGTCATTTCTCGGTTGTGAGGCTAGAGGCCGCGCTTCTCTCTGACAGATCACACAATTATTCACTTTGAATGTCACATCGTTATACCCGCCAAATCACAAATTGATTTCCCAAAAAATACAACGGGTATACAGCTAAGAGAAACAAATTCCTCTGCCACCTAATGTATATACGTTTGAAGAGATCAACTTACGCGATCCATTAAATATACTATGTCAGACATTCTTCCATATGGGTCGTCCTGGGACTGGACAAACCGAAGGCACTAACAGGACAGCCCTTGCATAACTCCATCTTCAATTGTCTTCATCATATTTGATCGCAACGCTAATGCCCATACAGAGTGGTTTTCAGATAATGAATCTGATCCCGGTCTCTCTGTATTGACGACGGAAAAATGGTCAAAAACTTCGATAGTCGGTGAGTTAACTATCAAAGAAAAACATGTGCGCAAACAACGATATTATTTCCAGATGAAAATTATATCGGTCAATCATCGTTTAACATTTATCTCTTTTGTTCGTTACTTTATTTATATCCTGTTTCCATATATTCAACATTCCTTATTTTCTAAATTTAGAAAACATACGTTATTAATCATTGGAAAACATTTCCATCACTTTTTCATGTATCACTGTCATTTCAGTATTCTTTATCATCAACATTTCATTTTCTAGGATTAGAAAATATCTTTGATTTTATTTGGAAAATGTTTCCAAAACTCATTCATTCGATTTAAAAAGATGTTTAAATAAAACATCGCTATGCCAACTCGAACCATTAACACTTATTAACTAAATTCAATTAACTCCTTCACTATCGAACCTTAACTATTCCTTAGTTAAAAATGAAGTCAATCAAGTTAGGGTATAACTACCTCTCAGACCTTAACTGAACAACATTTCTAACCTAGAAATAGACAAAGTTCACCCTTTAAATCTTTAACAAACTTCCTTACGTAACTATCGGATTCTATTTACGAATCCACTTCTTTATTGAAAAACATTGATTATAACTATAGCGTTATAATCCCTACTTCTGAAATATCTAACTCCAAAATATAACTCGATTAACTCAAATCAGTTAACCATAAATCCATTAACTTTAACTCGATTAACTTTAATCCATTAACTCTTATCACTTAACTCCTTTCGAATAAACTATATTCGATTAACTCCTTTCGAATAAACTATATTCGATAACTCCTTTAACTCTATTCAAATAAACTCTATTCGATTAACTCTTATTCGATTAACTAATATTCCACTAACTCTTATTCGAATAACTAATATTCGATTAACTCTCTTCGAATAACTAATATTCGATTAACTCTCTTCGAATAACTAATATTCGATTAACTCTCTTTCGAATAACCAATATTCGATAACTCTTTTTGAATAAACTATATTTAATAACTCTTTTCGAATAACCAATATTCGATAACTCTTTTCGAATAAACTATATTTGATAACTCTTTTCGACTAACCAATATTCGATAACTCTTTTCGGATAACCAATATTCGATAACTCTTTTCGAATAACCAATATTCGTTTACTCTTTTCGAATAAATTATATTCGATAACTCTTTTCGAATAACCAATTATCGATAACTCTTTTCGAATAACCAATACTCGATAACTCTTTTCGAATAAACTATATTTGATTAATTCCTTTTGAATAAACTATATTCAATTACTTCCTTTTTAATTAACTCTATTCGATTTACTCTAATCGATAAACTCTATCAGTTAACACTATTTGATTAATTCTAATTCGATCAACTCTATTCGATTAACTATATTCAATTAACTCTATTCAATAAATCTAATCGATAACTCTAATTGATTTACTCTATTCGATTAACTCTAATCGATAACTCTAATTGATAACTCTAATTGATTTACACTATTCGATTAACTCTAATCGACAACTCTGTTCAATAACTTTATTCAATTAACTATATCCTTTAACTCTAATTAATAACTCTTTTATATCTCGTTAATTCCCTTTTATAATCCTATTTATTTTCCAAAGAAATATTCCTTTTATAATTTTATTTATTTACAAATAAATATTTCCTTTTCAATTCTATTTGTAAATGTTTTACAAATATTTCCTTTTAATTCCATTTGTAAAAGTTTTACAAATATTTCCTTTTTAATTCTATTTGTAAATGTTTTACAAATATTCCCTTTTCAATTCTATTTGTTTAACAAATAAATATTTCCTTTTTCTTATAATCTCCTTTGATTTTATAATTATTTTCTTTTATAAAATCCTTTTCCTTTCATATATAAAATCCATTGATTTTATATAAATAATTTATTTTCAAAATTCAATTTGAAAATCCCCTTTTCTACATCCCAGTATTTCTATGGTATTTAAAATACCAGATGACAATGATCGATATCATTCAAACATATAATCAACAACAGATTATATATCACATCATATATTACAATATATGAAAAGAACAGTATTATAAATATTGAGGAATCTAGTTGGATCCCTCCAAACTGTTTCCTTGCATCCCAGATGTTAAACAATATAATAACATCGTTTCAATTTAGATATGAAATATTCTGATAAACAAAATCAATATTTAGTTAACGATTTATATATATATATATATATATTGCTATCCAAAATTTTAAACAATAATTCAGCAATTCAATCAAATAGTCAACACACAACAATCGTCATCATGTATCAGTTCTAATTATACGTTATAGAAATATGAACTGGTAGAGTTGGTGAGTTTTACTCACATTGGACGATCATCATTAAATAACGATAACTGCCGCTTGAGTCATACGGATAATTTATTTCGCTATAAATTGTAACGAGCTCTAATTCAGTCGCAGTCATTCCATGATGTAGACGTCGTCCATACATTCCCAATGGTAACAGATTTCCGTAATTCTGGAAATAAACGGATACGTTGTGGACGTTATAAACTTATACACTATTTATTATTATAATTTAACTTATATTTAAATTATTATGAGCTTACCCTTCCTTTTCTTGTACTTCGATTTGCACCCATCACTAAATTTCAAACAACATTGCCATCTCGTTTTGCATCCTTCTGTATGATAAACACCATCTTTTTTTTTGTATAAAATTAGGCCTTGCGTCAGTCAAAACCCAAAGTACCCAGACCCGCCTAGAATCACACTACACCACGTCATACACTGTAGCACAACCCGCTACAGAAAAATAAGAACGCATCTCCACTTCCTCGTCTTCAAAACTGCTCTCATTCGCCTCCCTCTTCACAAAAAGACAAGGAAAAATAACACCACAGATCCTCCCTTTCAATGCTCTACAACCTCCGGCACTTCATATACAACTCGAACACCCCAACATCACCTCGTTGTTCTCCAGTTTCAATCGAACCCTACAGTCAAACTTTCAACATCGGATTCCACTGGAATTTCACTAGAAACTCGAAATCAACCCCTCAACTCCAATCTGATATTCATCCACCCATCGTCGCCCTAAATCTCCAGTATTTCGAACCCCTAGCCTCACGGTTGCTCAAAACCAAGGAACCAAAACACCATCGGAAATCATGGAGTTCATATTAGGTTGAACACAAACACTCAAGGAACTGATATATATAGTTTTCGGAATTTAAAAGAATTATATGATTTTCTATTTATTTTGAACTCACGATTTCTTGCTGGAGAATATATGGTGGCGGCGTGATGACTTGTTGACTGTAGAAATGATAAAATTAGGTTTAGGAAATTTGGTATGGTATTTACAGGAAATTTATATATTTTTATATTCAATATTATATTTATTTTTAAGCAACCGCTAAATGAATTTACTGTTAAAAATTTCTATAATAACACATGATATTCAAAAATCACAAAAATGGACATGCAACTAGAGTTCGACATTACGGACCCAACGAAACTGGTTTCATCGAATTCCGACTTTGTTTGCTCACATAACGTATTTTTAACCGTCAGAATATCGACTGTTTTTCACATTACAAATCCGTACGACCACATACTAACCCCAAAAATCATGAAACTTGAAATCTAACAATAATTTAATGTTACGAATCCAACAAAATTAGTTTCATCGAAAACGGAGGTCGTTTGCAAAACTGGCTATTTTAAAGCTCTAAATAACCTATTTAAATATATAAATATATTTAAAAACAATTAAATTAAATATAAATAAATATATATCATCGTATATATATTCACACAGAATATCCTATAGCTCCAATTGGATTTATAACTCGATATTCAAATCCCAGTTGAATCGATATTCAATTTATATTGAAAAAAAATCCATTTATAATATAAATAAATCGCTATAAATTGTAAAGGAATTCCTTAGCGACTTTTCTAAAATTTGATTTGGACATAAATCAAAATCCACACAATGAAATCCCGATTTTTCTCTTCCATTAGAAAAATATACTTCCCCAGCTCGGAACGTTTCTTATTTCACAGAAATCCGATTTAAAACGGACATTGTATATTCAGTTGAAGTTCAAATCGCCCAATTACTAACTGCCGCGCCATTACGGGCTCGATTATAATTAAATTATAATTTATACATTCAACGTCGTTCAAATAATATATTCGTTATTCTAATTCAATTCTAAACTGAATTAAATATCATAAATGATCCAATTCACACAATATTGTGAATTCAGTTATTTCCGACAAACTCGAAATTATAATATATTTTTATATTATAAATATTGATTAAATATTCAATATTATTTAATTGAAACATTTTAAGTTCTCTAAATTACTATTCAAATAAGTTAATTATTATATTGTAAAAATACTGGACATTACAAGAGCCATTAGGGACTTAGAGCCGAGATACCTCGCTTTCCATCATCTACATAAGTGAAAATATCTATGCTCCATACCACGACACCACTTCTAGCTAGAAAGAAACCCATGCTCTCCCCGCTATCCCTCATCCCGTTTCTGGTTCATACCGGGGTGTGAAGCTCGCGAATTAACGCTATACATAAAGCTATGCTAATTAAAGCCATGCTTTGATCATCATCCATAAGTCTTTGCTTTTCAACAAAAGCCTTGATCAATTGCATATTAGCATGCCACACTGACAATTCACGCCATACAAGTGATGTCTACCAACACGTAACCCCTAAGCTCGTACGTCTCAGAGATGGGTGTTAAGCAAGAGAATAAATTCTCCACCACCAAACAGATATATATTTAATAGAAATCAATCAATACAGAATGGAACCAATGTCAGACAAACATCCATTTACAAGTCCGTTCTGGGTCTGAACGAAACCGGAGGCACCTTATTCCTCGTCCTATATGTCAAATACAGGAGAGAGGTCCTCGCATATCCGGTCGATCTCCAAGTACATCTGCACGATCACCACTTATTACCTTGTCTTGGGTGTACAGCCCAATCAAGACATCAGTAATCATCCAAACAATGTGAAGAACTCCGGTCTTCAACCACCGTCTTCATCGTCGACATTTAGTCGCCGTATCAGTTATTCAGAATGGGATAAACCCGGTCTTTTCGAATAACTCTCGTATTTTATAATCGATAATAAAGTGCTTTAAAAACACATCATACGCCTTATTCCAATCCAGAATATTCTTTTATTCAAATATTCACATTTTTAGGGAAAGGTTCCCATTAATTTTATCAAAGATAAAATGCTTTAAATTTATTCTTTAATCTTCCTTTTGATATCTGTTCAAAAGGTTTGATTTTATCCTTTATCAATTCTAAACCAAATTAAGGTTTATCAACAAGTCTGGATTATCGAGCCTTACCTAAGTAATCATTTGTTTATCAACCCCAATCCCAACCTATTCATCCTATGGGGCAAAACTGGTAGTACTCCATATCTAACACCCACAGTGTTATCGGTAAATTTAATTACCATTTCACGTTCAAATCTAATTAAAGATTTAACTATTTCCTGGAGTAAAACTGGTGGTACTCCATTCTCGATCATTTCATGAATTCGATAAATTTAATTATCACATTCTCATTCCAATCAAATTAAAGATTTATTAAAACTCCAATTGGTTTTAATCTTTCTAAAATTCATTATTTAATGATTATTCAACTTTAGGAAATCAATCCTGCCTTTAATTGGGTTAAAGAATCAATGTCATTTAAAACATAGTTCACAATAAACCCCAAAATCCTATTCCATCAAAATGGAATCTCCACGGAAATATGATCAGTCAAAATCAATATGAATCTCCATATCAGACTAATAATATAAATGGAATAACGACAAAGCCTTTTAAATTCCATATATAGTAACGGTCTTCCTTCACAGAAGCTCATCTCGATTATTACCAAATCGAATTCCATTCGATTCCAATTTAATATGTTAAATTGGAAAACTTTACTTTGGAAAATTTCCATTAAATCTTAGTAAAAAGATATATAAATTCCAAATCAAAACTTCACTGTTAATTGGGTTAAAGAACAAATGTTATTTAAAACACCGTTCACGTTAAACCCAAAAATCCAATTTCAATTAAATATTAATTGGTAACTTCTCTAAATCATTTCTCAACTGGGTTTAAGAACAGTGTTATTTAAGACATCGTTCACGACAAACCCAAAATCCAATTAGATATTAAATACAAGGCTCTGAATAGAAATTTTATCGGCTTATATTCAATATCAAATTCTGAAACCAACAAATATCGTATTGGGAATAACGATATTTATATTTTCCAAATTCCTCAGCAATATCCTTATAATCATGGAATCCAATATAAAAATATTCCGTAGATTATTTCCATTCCAATCAATTCCAATTCACACATTGGAAAATTATGGTTATATCAAATCCATTTCAAATCCAATTTAATTATTTAAAAACATTGGATTATTATTCTAGTTAATAACTAGTTCATTTCGATAAAAAAATATTTTTATCTTTCCAAACCTGGAATTTTTCATCCAAAATCTGTCTAAATCATTTATTATGATTTTACATAAAATATACATATTTTTAATAATTTTATTAAGGCCCTTATAGTCGGTTTCCAATATCGACCACCGAACTGCAATCATAGCGACCTTTTCTGAAATTGATTTGGACATATCTCAAAATCTAGCCGTTAGATTTCAAATCTCTTATATTCATTGGAAAGATCTTTTCGATATGAACTCAACGGTTCCAGTTTTAGGAGAATCCGACTGTCGGATCTTATGTTACATCAATTTGAAGTTAATGGTCAAAATTCGCGAACGGTTGTTGCGCAGCGCGTTCAATTCAAGCCATTACACACACACACACACACACATATATATATATATATATATATATATATGTCGTCGATTTCCATTTAAAACGTATTTTATTTATTTGTTTTAAAATGATTTCAACTTCATTTTCAACTTTAAATCAAAATTGAATATTCCATATCATTTTAATTCTTAAATGATAATATTTTCAAAATATCTGATTTTGAAATCCATTTCCTTTTTTGTATTCATTATAAAATTAATAGAATCGACCAATAAGCCTGTTCGGTTTAAAATGGCATTTTAGCTACTTACTCGTCTTCATATATTCCAATATTTTTGTGTCCATCCAAAATCGAACGTCAAAATCATATTTTGATTCTTTACTAAATTTTATTTTAAAACTATAATGAATATTATTATAAAACTATACTAAATAATATTTTAAAACTATACTGAATAATACTTTAAAACTATACGTTATTTCTGGATTGGAATCAGACTCAATTAATTACCATATAAATATATTTATATGGATTTTCATACATCGCATGTATTCACAATAATGATAAATAATCATTAAACATCCACACATCATCTAGAGTGCATTCTACCATTGTACAAGCGTTAAAATAAATAAATAACGCTCATCACAGTCTGTCAACCCATCGATTGACATATAATTAGATTCAGGGGAGATGTGAATAAATTACCATCCCCAGACCTATGTGGGGTTTTCAAGCAAAAACAGTCTATTTGAAATAATCACTGGTAAATTAATTTAACCAGTTCTAATTCGATTTGAATTATTTTTTTGATTTACTAATTTTCACTTTTAAATTATAAATAAATATTTATAATTTAATTTTAATTACCACATTAATGTTAACATTATATTTAATATGTTAATCATCACAACATCACAATCAAAACACAATACAATCAATTAAATCGTCCATGGTCTATGGATGAGGGAGGTGAGCTAATAGGCACCGTATACAATTTATAATAATTAAAACTGGTAAAAATCTACACTGGCAATACTATATATTTTTATACATGAATACAATAACGTAATAAAATATAATTTAGTGAGAAGGAGTTCTCACCTTGGTTTCCACTCCCTCAGTCTTTATTTTTGAATTTCTGTTTTAACTTAAAATCGACTTAAATTCTAATTCGCTTCTAATCAGTTCCATTGCGTAGTGCTCGATCCCACGAGCCCAACGTGACTAAGTTTGCAATTTTCTGAGCTCATATGAAAAAGATATTCTCATTTATATATTAATACATTAATAATATAATTATAAAATTAGTTACACTATTAATTTAATTACCGTTTCCCCACTAAACATCTTCCTCCCTTTTAATTATCTGGACCGCAAAAACCCATTACTCAACCAAAGAATGACGCCGCCGTCATCGCTCCAGGCTGCCGGAGATTGATCACCACCTTCCACTTTCTCCGCCTTGACGCCACATCCTTTCTTCTGCCATCACGCTGAACTCGACAGCCCCACTTCACTTGGACGTGGCTTTGAATGGCAGCAGTTCCTGGCAAGAATTTGTGCTCCTTGCTCCACGAGTGTTCATCATCACCGTATGAATTTCGAGATCTTGCGAAGCTCTTCCACCTTTGTTCATTACGTTTCTGAAATTACTGAACGGAATTGGGGAGATTTAAGGAAAAAGAATTGAAGAATTCGGTCGTACATCGCAGAGCAGCGAGATTAAGTTTGACCGCGAATGAATAAAACTAGGGTTTGACTAACCAATATACATATATACACTAAATTATTATTTAATTCGCTAATAGCTTGTTTAACGTTCCGAACTCCAAATCAAACCCAACGACTATCGTCCCTCGCTAAATACCCCCATTCCGGACATAATGGGATATGTTTCGTAAGACAATTCGACTGTTTCGATTAGTTTTCATCAAAATTAAAATATAAATCAATATATATTGAATTTGAACGTACATTTTAATTTATCAGGGCCACATACTGACATCAAAAATTACAGAAAAATAAATCTTGCTATGTTTTGACGATACGGTCCTAACAAAACTAATTTCGTCGAATTTAGAGGCCGTTTGAAAATGACTATTTTCCAGTCGATTAAATTCAAACTGAATTTACAAAACACGTTTAAATTCATTGCGCTCACATATTAATTCAAAAAATTATGAAATTTGAAACCTGACTATAATTTGACATTCCAGATCCAACAAAAGTGGTTTCATCGAAAACGGAGGTCGTTAGCAAAATGGCTATTTTTAAGGGCTATATATTATATTAAAAAATATATAAATTCCATAGCGACTATTTCAAATTTTAAACTGGGCACAACTTTCAATTTATGTTATGAAATCTAAAATTTTCACATTCAATAGAAAGATATAATTAAACAGATAAAAATGTTTCTTGTTTCACTGAAATCCGATTTATTTTGAATTCTATACATTCAATTGAAATTTAAAATCTAATTTTCAAACTACTGCGCCATTTCAGCTTTTTTTATAATTAAAATAAATTTATACGTTCTAACTTCAATTTAATTAAAATTTTAGTTGTTATTATTTAAAATAAATCATTTTAAATATTCAAATCCCATTAAAATAGCTAAAATAAAAATTTTAATTGGTTCAGAAATTTTGGGTTGTTACAGAAATTCTCTTAAAGTGGACGTAGGTCGAATCTGAGACTGAACCACTTTAAATTTCCTTATCTTTACTTTTTCTTTGTGTTTGTGGCTCCATATTTTTAGATCTTATTCTCTGAGAATTGCACACATCCTCTTCGGGGGTGTTTGTGCCACTTTTGGTATTAACAGTCATTTAAATTAAATATGCAGTAAATTTACCTGAAACTGGTCATTATTCCACCAAGTTTGAAGATCATCCCACTCCTTAGTGCTCATCTAATCTGACTTTTTTCTAGTTGATTTTATGCTATTCAGTGTTTCTCTATAATTTTTTGCCACTTTACTGTTCCAGTGGCGCCGAACGAGCGAAATGTCTGTCTCTTGGAGATCCATCGCACCCTGCGTTTAAAAAAAACATAAATATGAATTGATCAAATAGGAGTATGACTACTTAATGTAATAAATGATGTATCACACATACCAGAAAATCCTGCCAAATAGTCTCCTTAACGTTGTCTGGTACCAATGTCCACTTAGGCCAACATAAAGTCATGTAAGAGATATAAGTGTGTTTTGGTATCCCAAAAACTATATTGGAGGGCTCTAACTCAAAACCACTATGTTAAACGAATTTTTTTTTTTATTATTTCATGGATACTATATATATTTATAATATATTGTACAGAAATGAAACTTATACTTGAAACTTAATACGTACCCTCTATTGGCTTTTGGCTTAAGCCACACCGCATGATGTGGTAGCTCCTGCGATGGACCACCGCCATCGCCACGTGCCGGAGGCTGAGAACAAGAAGTAGATCCAGAAGCCGTATGTCCGTGTGACGTCATACCTGTTACAAACAACAATATAACATAACATAAAAAGGACTATGTAAAACAAACAGTATGGCATAACATAAGAAGTCTATGCGATATAAATAATATGACATGACGTAACATAAAATTATAGCATCATAACAAATAGTATGACATAACATAAAAGAACTATATAAAACAAACAGTTTAACATGACATAACATAAAATTACCTTTTAAAATGAGGATTATTGATTAGTCCTTGTCACTTTCAGATTTTGACTCTATTTCCTCCTATATATATGGTTCATCTGTAGTCTCAAATGCTTCAACTAATGCATTTGATTCATCGTTTTAAGGTCCAAAATCTGTTTGATCATCAGTTATTACTATTCCTCTATTTTCCTCGACATCTGCTAGATAAGCTTGTTTGTCGGGAATATTCCGTTCGTCAAATGTAAACCTTACCTTTACTTTGAAAATAGTCGACCAATCTATTTTGTCTCCTTTTGGAGATGGATAAGGAACATAATATACTTGAAGAGCTTGTTTAGCAGTATAAAAGGATCGTACTTATAATAACGCGAAATATGCTTTATTTCTATAAGATTATATTTTGGGTGCACGTTGATTCCAGAACCTAGAATGTAGCTGAACCAGTTGCATTTAAACAAAAATACTTCTTTTGCAGGTCGTGTGAAATATGTCAGTTGCAAAATCTGGGTTAGTACGACATAAAAATTATGTATGTGGTCATTTGGATCATCACCACCTTTAACAGTACACCGGTATTGTTAGTTAATTTTTTAGCACTGTATTCTTTAGTATTAAATTTATATCCATTGACAAAGAATAGTGGATATGTCTTGACTTTCCTTTCTGGTCCCATGGCTAAATGTTTCAATCCTTCTCCAATAACATAATTTGTTGTATCAAAAACGTAATTAGTCAACCAAGTAGCGAATTTTTTGCTGATATCGCCATTTGGATGTTGTGATTCATAAATGCTTCAATTATAGGACAAATGTTACATTATGATTAAAGATACACATGTATTGATGATATAAGGTCATTACCTAACGAACGGTGCAACTTCAGTGCAGCTGAGAAGAATATATGTGTGTGTTGCATAATAATCTCTGTCATCCAGCCATGCTTCCACACATTTACCAAAAGGCCGACCATGTTTATTATAAATAGATAAAGTCACTTGACAATCATCTTGATCAATGCCTTCATCATTACGCGTAGTACTTTCAAATGATATGTTCACATGGTAACTAAAATAATAAGAGGAAAAAAAATGAAGCTTCTTCTTAGATGTATGATTTACATATTGAACCTTTAACTCCAACTTTCTATCTCACTTTTTTCTTTATATGATTTAAATACATATTCATAATTATTGTAAATTAATTTTTGATACATTTCTTCGACAAATATTTAGTTAACTAAATATTAATATACATTTCTAATGGATACATCCATCTATATTGCACAAGCACTCGAAGACGTGCTTCTAATGGAAGATGAATAGGTAAGTGCTCCATAACATTAAAAAAAATTGGAGGAAATATTTTGTCTAGTTTGCAGAGCAATATATAGGGATTTCTTCCTCTCATTTATGTAGACGATCAATTTTTAATATAGTAGAACAAAGATTTTTATAAAACATACTAAGTTCTGTTATAACGGTCCAAACTTTTATGGGCAACAATTCTTTGAAATCAACGGGCAATAACTTTTCCATCATAACATGACAGTCGTGGCTTTTCATCCTGCTAAGTTCATTGTTTTTATAGTCAACACATCTACGAAGATTAGAAGATATACCATCCGGGTTCTTAATCCTTCCACCCATTTTAAAAGTAATTTAACTTGATTATTGTCTAGTTCATAGCACGCTTTTGGTTTTCTGGTATCATTTGGCATTATATGAAGCTCAATACGGTTACATATTACTTCGATATCACGTCTTGATTTCAAATCATCTTTTGTCTTCCCCTTGACATTCAAAATTGTATTAAACACATTGTCAGGCATGTTTTTCTCATTATGCATCACTTCAATATTATGACGAATCAGGAGATTTTTCCATTAAGGCAACTCCTAAAATATGCTTTGTTTGCACCAATTATGTGTTGATGATTTACCTTGAATTTCAGTCTGTTCTCCGGTTTAATGTGTCTTTGTATAATCATTTACAAGTTCATAAATATCTTCACTTGACCAAACCGTAGGTGGCCTCAAAGTTTCATGCCTATTAGTTGTAAAAAAATATTATCTCTTCTAAAAGGATGATTAATATGAAGAAAACATCGATGACAGTCAAACAATACACCATATATGCTGGTTAGGCTGTGTTTTTAGCCGCATCTAAAGCATGTAGGCACGACAAAAAGCTATATCAAAAAACAACGTGTTAAATTTTTAGATATGGCTCAAAACCGTATCCTAATGTGATAACATACGACTATTGGCCGAATATAAAGTATAAGTAGATACGGCTATAAACCATTTCTTTTGTATATATATATATAAGCAGAAACTGCAGCACATATTATTTGTAACACAAAGCATATATAACCCAGGATACATTAATTCACAATTGTAACAGTAAACGAAACAAATGTATGAAATATTTCATTACATTACAATATATAATGATACATGCTTTTTGATTACATCTTTACTAATAATCGGAATAGGTTTGGTGTCACACATTTTTAGTGTACACCTGAACTGACGAAAATGCCCTTTACTTAATTTGTATCATACATTAAAATCACATGTAGGTAAGTTTTCAAATGTTAATTATAATTTTAATGTAACGTATATTAATTATAATCCGCAAACATCGATTATAATTGTAACGTATATTAATCATCATTAATTGTAATGTATAATTAAATTCTGATACATATATCAATTCCACAAATTTGTTTCTACTTAATTATATTTTAAATTTTGAAATTCAAATGTTTATATCTTTACTTATTTTCTGCTTTATATAGCTTTTTTTTAATTTTATTTCCTACTTTACTTTATATAATACGTATACACCATTTTTTTAATCACTTTATTTAGAAGCAGTCAATTCCTTGAAATTTGCGTATGTTAATTATCATTAATTCTTTGACCGTTTTTAATATCACATGGCAAAAATTATTCCGATTAGCCTAAATTTCGATAAGCAATTAGTCAAAGTTTTGAAACATTCAGCTTTTACAAAAGTCACGTGGAGGACTTATTCCAACCAAAATAGATAGACAACAATCTAATTAGTTGTCACACATTATGCCTTATAATAAATATTGTAATATATATTATCAATTAATATATATTTATTATAAAAAATATTACATGGCAAATTCCAATCAGTCTAAATTTCGATAGGCAACTAGTCACTCTTTGATCTTCAACCTTTCCTGCTACTCCTCCAGCATTTCAATCTCACAGCTCTGTCAACCTTACTTTAGGGTAGCTTCTCTATTTAGGTTGAGGTATATTTCTATCTTCTTTTTGTTTTATATGTATTACAAAATTTTGAGTTCCAATGTCATTTTTTTACATCGCAATTCTTTCTCTCTTAGTTTTTTTTTTTTTTTTTTTTTTTTTTTTTGCAGGTGGATTTTATGGAGAAAAATGGATGGTGAAGAATATAGCAACAGAATTCACTATATACAAATAAACCATGACCGTGTATTGCTATCTTCAAAAGGAGAGATTTGATATATTTTCTTTGGTTAGTTATTTCTTCCTGTAATGTTTGAAACATAGTTTAAACAATATTTATTTTTAGTTCTTTTTTTAATGCATGCTTATGAAGTAGCAATTATCTTCAATGAAATATATCTTAATCCTACTAATTGTTTTATATTTAAAACTTTGCTTTCATGCATGTCATTCATATATCAATTTACTATTTGGTATTTCCATTTCTTTCTCTTGAGTGGTAGTTTATAAATTATGCAATATTTGTACAATTCATATGCGAACATATATAAATTGCACAAAATTTCAAAAACAAAAATTCATGTGCGAAGCGTGTGACATCATCACGTGCGAAGCGGGTGCCACGACCACGCATGAAGCGGATGCCATGACCACGCGCAAAGCACGTGTCGTGACGCTCATTACAATAAATAAGATACACACTATTTCATTACATTAAAGAAGATACATTAAAATGCAGCCACTTGTTGAGTCAATGCTTCTTTCAAGATGAACATCCTCCAAAACTGATGAAAGATCATAAACCAGCCAAGCAACATTGCATTCTATCAGAAAACAATACCAAGGTAATCTCAAACCAAACAAGAACCACTTGTAGAACCAATATTATTAGCTTCATCCAAAAGCCAGCAACTAATACTCAAAGCAGAGAAAATTGACAATTAAATCCATGCTTAATAGCTTCATCCAAATCCATGCTTATTAGCTTCATCCAAATGACGGAGGCCGCTGCATGCACACACATGTTATAATAGTCAGGGGCGAATACAGGAATATATATGAGAAGGGGCAACAATAATCATCCATAAAAAAGTTATATATTGATATACAAAAATTGTTTAGTTCCGATACACAAAAGCAACTCGCTATTTTGCTCTGCATAAAACCAATTGTTTAGTTCGAAAGTTGCAAATCTATGACGGTGTTTCAAACGTCGACTCGTATGTGATGTAAATTTGTAATTTTTTCAGCTTTTCGTCTTGAACGTTTACGAGCTACATACTCATCATCCATGTTAGGTACAACATTTCCATTCAAAGAACAAAATAATAACACTTCCTCTAACAAAGATTTCCACTTCACATCATTACATCTCATGTCTTGTAGGCACATTTTTGATATTTTTACTAAATTCAACGCATTTTCAATCTCTTGATCTTTTTTTTGCAATGTCAATGACAAGTCATTAGTTATTCCTAAGATATTTTTCGTCAAGTGCATGGTAAACACAAAGTCATATGAGTGCATTATGTCTAGCAAAACTTGTGCATCGACCTTTTGTTCTGAACTAATACCTTCATCCAAAATAATTTCTAACACCTCACGCACAAAAGTGAAAATATTAATAAGTTTAATCAGTGTACCATAGTGTGATCCTATTCGAGTGTCACCAGGTCATTGTAAACTTGTTTCTTGATTCAATCCTTTTCCAGTAAGAATCTCTCCTTTAGTCAAAGCTTCAACTTCAGATCAGTGAGGATCAGTGTACATGGTGCAATAATACACACAAATTAGTAGGGCAGCACAAGTAAAAGTGTCTGAATTCAAGGTAGACAAATAAAACACAAGTAAATGATAGCAAATACATTGCCGCACTATATAACTGGGGATAATACCCAATTTAAACACAATAGCTGCATGAATTCTAGGTAGACAAGCACATGCAACTATCTATCATTCATATTTTTGAACTAAGGCATGGAAGTTCAAATTAAACCCAATTTAAACCTAATTTGAGTTCAAATTAAATCCAATTCATATTTAAATTTAACCGTGATCTAGTACTCACCTCCAGTGGCGACGAGAATGATGGACAGCGGTGGACTGAGGCTTCGCCGGTCAGCTGAAGGCAGTGCGAGGTGACGATAACTCATGGACTGCGATGGATGGCCTATTGACAAAGGAAGTCGGTCGATTACCAAAACCCTAATTTGGGTATTCGGTGGTCGCCATTGCAAAATAAAAAAAGGATAATTCAACCGAAAGTTTTGATGCGGCAAAAGTCGATTGTGCCTGAGTGGAGGTATGGAGGGAAAAATTTGATACGCATTTCATATAGTCCAAAGCCGTATCAAATTAACTGATCCGAGGCTTCGTCGATGGACGATCAGATTAAGGGTGTTTGGGGTGGTGCGGATCGCAAAATGTAGTTTGAGACGGCTTTGATCACTGTCAAATTTGATACGGCTTATAGCTGAATTGTATCTCCGCATCCATGTGTGCCAAATTCACTGATATGGTGTAGTGAAACCATGGAATTTTCTTTCTATGAGGTAAAGAAAATGCTCTTGTTTCTTCCATGCAGTAAGGAAAAGCTAGATGACCAGTCGTTCTCCAACCTGAAAGCATTGCATACATGGGGAAATCGCTGATTGTCCACGATAGAGAAGCATACATACGAAAGTTCTTTTTTTGTGAAATATCATATGTTTCTACTCCTTCGTACCATAATTTTTGTAATTCTCCAATCAACGGTTGCAAATAAACATCGATCCTTGTGTCGGATCATCAGGACCAAAGACAACAACTGTGATAAACATATAAGGAGTTTTCATACACATCCACAGAGGTAAATTATAAGGTGTGCCTAGGCCAGGATGAATATTTAGCACCAAATTGAGAAAAAAATGAAAATCCATCTATACATAAACCAAGTCTAACATTACGACTCTTGGATGCAAAATCGGGATACTTCTGCTCAAAATGCTTTCATGCTTTCCCATCAGCTGGATGTGTTAACGTACATTCTTCCTACATTCTCACACTATGTCATCTCATATGTTGCGCGGTTACAGAAAATGCATATAACCTTTGAAGTCTAGGAGTAATAGGTAAATAACGCATACGTTTATACGGTACTTCTTTCCCCTTTTTCTTTCTTGGTTTGTATCTTTCATGATTACATATTTTACAATTCTTAAGATTGATATCTTCTTTCTAATATAGCATGCAACCCTTTACACATGTATCTATTTCTTCATATAGTAAACCAAAAACCGACATAATTTTTTTACTTTATGATGATTTTCACACATTAAATTATTGGGAGGCATATGTCATTTTGTAACTTTTACAACAGCTGTAAATCCAGCTTTTGTGAGATTGTATTTAGATTTCATCACAATGTATTCGGTAGTTACTGATAATTGGGTTTCGCTTTTACAGCCTTCCCAAAGGGTTTTCTTCGTGGCTTCTAATAAATCATATGTTTTTGGCTCTAATATTTGGTTCTTCTTCAGCATTACCATTGTTATCGGTAATATGTGAAGCATGGAACATTGAACGTGCATCATCTTCAACCATATGTTCTATGAGATTCGTTGTAGCAATTTCATTATTCACCACCTCCTCAACTTGTACAGAAGTAGATGCTAACTGTTCTCCATGGAGATCCTAAACCAAATAGTTCGGCACAAAACCCTATTGACACAAATGAACTCTAACCATTTGTGGTATCAAATGATTTAATAATTTGCATCTACTACATGGACAATGGATTTCGTCGTCGTTTCCGTTGTTACTTAAAGAGAAATCAATAAACACGCCAACATCATTAATAAATTGTTCACTTATTGTACCATTAGCTTCTCTTCGTTTGTACATCCATCTTCGATCAGTAAAATAATTTTTCATTTTTCCTAAGTAAATAATTAAAAATTATGATAAAATTTGCATTGATATTTTAGTAAACATTTTTATTGTTGAATGTTATGTTAATTGATCATTTACACTTTGCTGGCGGGTCATCTTACCGCTCATTACAAATACACTAACTTAGTTAAATCGTGTAAATCTTTTCAATTTAAACGATTCAACAAAATTTCGGCAGCACTTCGCTTTAGTTCCCTGAAAAGTACATAATTGCGTGTACAAAGGGAACATAAAGGAAGCGCTTTCGAAATTTTGAGAACCGTTTAAAATGAAATGATTTATGAGACTTAATTACGTTATTGTGTTCGTAACATGTCCAATACAAGGACAAATCCAACAAATATTGTATATGATGAATATAAATGTCCCTTCTATTAACAAAAAAAGAACACTCACATAACGATCATATACAATACTTATCAAACGAGGCCCAAAAACACTCTAAGGCTTAATTTCGATCTCTAATTGTAGTTATACGGACTTTATCACATATACATATATTTTCATCATTCGATCTAACTAACCATACGTTCTAAAATTAAATATGGTTTGAATAAATCTTTATAAAATATAAACTTAATTATTTCCATTTCCACTAAACATCCCTTAATAAGTCTAAAATCTCTTATATATTAATTCAACATATATACATGCACATAATTATATTGTCATAGAAACAACATAAACTTGTGATACATAAATTAATAACAAGAATTGGGCCTCAATTAATTCAACCTATACATAAATTAATTAACAATACAAACAACACTATATATGCACATATACATACAACATAAACTAATTAACCCTATATTAGCAACATGATTAATTCAACCTATATATGCACATATTTACAGTACTATACATACAAACATTTAATATAACAAACTAATTAACCTTAAATTAGCTAGGGTATTAAAAAGTAATCAGGGTTCATACCTTCGATATTGGAGAGGAATTGGAGTCTAGATAGGAGGGGGAGAGAGAGCCTTTCAGACGTTGGAGAGAGTGGAGGAGGCAAAGGAGGTGTTGGTGGCGAATTTATGAATTAGGAAGGAAGGATTTGGGGATTTTTTGGGTGAAAAATGAAATGGGGAAGATGATACAAGTCGGTTTATTTCTGTTCGACAAAGCAACGGCCGTCAACGGCATTAAAGCCAACGGCTTCCAGCGTTTTTTATTTTATAAGGTAGAGAAATTTCCGGAAACAAGCCTCCATTAGAAGCCGTTGGAGGCCGTTGCCACCTTCCATTTCTATATACTATGTGTCTTGTAGTGATTTCATATTTTGAATTTGGATTATTGTGTTTCTAATAAACATACTCTCGATGGTTGGCGTATGTTGAATCTACGACAATTTCCCACATCAACAGGGATACCGTTTAAAACATATCTCTTATATTCACCTTTTTTTTAAGGATTTTTTTTCGATTCGTCCACCTTTAAAAAACTAATCACTGAATTAGCCTTGTTTTAAAACTTATTACGGTCGTAGCTCGATTTTGGCCACACAACCAAAAACCGTTATTTAGTGTACACGACAATCGAGATGACGCACGAGTGCGTTATTTAAGATAGCGCATCGACTTTTTTTAAACTAAATGTGCGACATTCGAGATGACACAAGTTTGCGTCATCTCAAATGTCGCTTCAACGTGATATACAGAGAGCACAACTCGCTTTCTCTTCACTACTTCAACGCTTCAAAAAACGAACCCAAAATCCTCCTAACCCGAATTCGACCCCATAACACAAAAATTTAAGTTTGTTTAATTAAAAATTGATACCATGGCAAGCTCGTCAACCTAAGAATGTAATGTCCCAGATTTTTCTGTCCTTTAAATTGGAATATTTAAATTGTTTATGTACTATATTGGAGATATAATGGAATTTATATCGAATTTATTTAACAAAATTTAGTTCGAATTTATATATTTATAAATTAATTAAAACGAGTTTGAAAGGCCGTGGTAGTTTGTAATTCTCGATTTGAACTTCAATTGAATATACAGAATCCGATATAAGTTGGAAGTCTGTGAAACAGAAATCTTTGAATCGATTTGACTATATTTTTCTAGTACAAGAAAAAAAGGAGAATTCATATTATAGATTGCAATTTATGTCCAATTCAAATTTTCAAATAGTCGCTATGGAATTCGTTATAAAATATAATGTTTATCTAATAAACATAAAGGGATTTCTATATATTCGAATATCATTTAACCCTAAATTCTTGGATGTTAAATCTACACCGGTTAAGTTTGAAGCTATGGATTATTCTGTTTGGATATATTTGATAATGTTAATTTATTTTTATTTTATTTGAATTATTTTGGAAATTTTAAATATATTTTATCGATAGTATATAGGCCTTATAAATAGTTTTCTTTTCAAAGGACCTCCGTTTTCAACAAACCAAATTTTATTGGAATGCGTACGACTAGTTATTGCTATATTTCCATTTTGAAGCCAATCAGAGTTGTTTTTTCGGTAGATGAAATTTAAAGGTGAACCGATAAAACAAAATAACGTCGTGGTGCAAACGTATTTCGTTTTCGACGAAATTTATTTTTTTGGGACCGGAATGTTGAAACGTAGTGGTGTATCAAGTTTCACTACGTTTGGAGTTCGCATGTGGCGCTACGAATATATTGGTTAACAACAGTAAGCGGTAAAATTAAATAGCAGATAAAATAAAATAAAATAAACTTAACTTCTGAATACTCACCTATCCTAAACCTATATGCATCAAGACCTCTAGTGTACACAGCAATAAAAATTTATGATAACAGGGGACCGCCAACCGACTATAATTTTATGGTGCACGTGAAAATGTAACCAAACCATCCTACACCCGATCAAGTATTTTTGAAACCCCCACCTGCGTACATGCTACATTTAAACTGAGCTACAAACCTAAATTTACATAGGAAAAAATATATAAATATATTAGTGCCTTGCGTGACACCCAAATGAAATTCTTTACTTGCCTGCCACACAAACAAAAATTCTTTACTTGCGCGTCACATCTTATGCTTTCTGGCCTACCGAACCTCACACCGTCCCAACCAAGTAATTAAATAAAATATGATATTCCCACTACCGTGCTACCCATGGTCCTTCCCTTATATATATATATATATATCATTCTCTTCCTTTTCTTCACCCGCAACATTTCCAATTCAGTTTCTTCCTTCCAGCAATATATATATATATATACATATATATATATAGAGAGAGAGAAATAAGCTCAGTTCGTAGCTCACAATGAAACGAGAAACATCCATGCTCCCCTATTCAAACCGCAAGTATTTAGCAAAGGAGAGAGTATTGTAGAGGGTAAATGGGAAGGAGGGCGTGTTCATTCTGGAGGTGGAGAAGATGTAATGCCATGGGAAGGTGGGTTGTTAGCTATCTCTAAAACAAGAATATAGCATGCATGCTAACATTGGGTTTCTAGAAGTATAAACATGGAAGGAAGAGCAGTAATTGGGAAAGGGGATCAGGCCATGAAACTTTGAACGGGATTATGGGTATCGAAAAAATGTGAAGTCGGTTCAAAGAATGCAACAACAGTTAGTAGGGTAATTGGTGGGAGCATTATTGTAGTAGGGAGAAATAGTGCTACAGTGGACAAAAGCAAAACAAAAAGGAAGCAAAACAATGCCATACACGGATCTGAGTCCTTAAAACGAAAACAAAAAGTGACAGTTGCTTTGCAAGACCAGAACGGAGCATAGACAAGTCATGGGTTCTGTGTTTGACTGGTGTTGGGGAAGACTAAGGTGACGACAGTGTGTCATGGCAGTGGCCTCGTATTGGCTAGGGGAGGCTCTGTCAAGGCTGACGTGGTGGCGGTTGCAGAGGCTCTCGGTTTGTCGGATGGGAGTGTGTTTGCAGAGATGCAGCGTGTAGAGAAGGGGAGGAAGGCATCGGTAATCTCGCCTGGGAGTTCGGAGGTCGGTGTCATGGGGCATGGTGTACGACAGTGTAGTTCATGGAGAAGAAGAATTGAAGGGGAAGAACAACACTGTTGCCTGTATACTGGAATGAGGAAGTAAGTATCAAAGCCTGGCGATTGGTGGTGCCAAATCATTATTAAAGAAACGTAAGTAGTAATTATAAATTAAACATATTATTAATTTATAACCAAGCTCTTGCATATGCAGTGCGGTTTATTGAGCTAATCGAATAAATATGCTTATACAGGATTTCACTATGACTAAACATGTTCTGATATGCAAATCCGAACGTGACCACTTAGATGAAATTATTCATGATAGAATAAGTATTGAATGTGCCTAATTTCCTGGTATATATAATACATTGTGCCTAGTTAATAAAAACATTCCCAGATAATATATGTACTACATACGCCTAAATCCATACATCGTGCCTAATGGAAAACGTGCCAAATCGAACCCAAGAAAGGTAATCAAAAATTTAGGTTAATATATATATATATGTGTGTGTGTGTGTGTATATAGGATTAAGTTAACAATATTATTAATCAAAATAATGAATACTGTATTGAACTTATATCTACGTTGTACATTAATGAGGGTGAACGAAATAAGAGACTGGACCCGTACCGACAGGCGCTTTGTTATGGAGTTGGTTGATCAAAGTTGGCAGCTATCAGAGAGATAAATTAAATTAAACATTGGTTTGATTTAATTAGAACAAACTGTTTCAGCGACATATGGAGCCAAGGTGAGTTTAACTCACTCAGTTTATCCCGTTTGTATTTTTATAAGCCTTGTTTTTATTTTTGTGTGTAGTGTTTGCTAATGGTTAATGAATTGATGACTGTTTGCTTGCTTGTTGAATATTTCTAATATTCATTGATTAAATTAAATGTTTGTTTAATTTAATCGAATTTAATCGTTATTTTAACGATTAGGCTCCTAACGAGGTAACTCACCTTGTTGGTTACATTTATAATAATATAAACGTATTAAATAAATAATTTGATTGTTTGAATGGCCGTTATAAATTGATTATTGACTGTTATTAGTTAAATCGTTCATTTCTGTTTACCGTATATTATCGTATTGAATTTGAAATAACCCCTTTGTGATGCAGAGAAGGACAGTTTGGAGGAATCCAACCGGATTCCTCAAATATATTATTATATTATATGAACTGTTATCCAGTATGATTGAATGATTGTTAATCGTTGAATTAAAATTCAACATTTGTTCGTTATTAACCAATGATATTGGTTGAGTAGTTGGCGACAGTTGGCCTAAAAGTGAATCATTTTATAAACGTTGATTTACAGTCAGGAAAATCGATGGAGATAAGGTTATAAAAAATTATTTATAACCAAAACGAATTTTGAAATCTATTTTATATAGATTATTTGAATAATAAATTATTAAGAGAAATAAATAATTATTTTTTTCCAGTAATTATAAACTTAATATATAAAGCAAATTCTTATGTTGGTGAGTTTTATAAGCAGATGAGTAAGGATTATCCAAAGAGTTAAGGTATGGATTAATCATTTCTAGTTAATTATTAAATGGGATTATTTAATTTAATTGGATTGTTGATTGAATTAAATAGAATTCTTTTTAAATTGATTTGATAAATTTTATTTAAAGAAGGGACTAATGGAATTGGTTAACGGATTAACCTGATTTTGAGATAACTAAGTCAACTGCTGGAACGAGAATTGGTTATATAAAAAAATTATTAGATTATAAATTATCATTTAAGTTAATTATATTTTTAAAAATAACCTTTAAAGAGGAATTAACTATTTCATCAATAGTTAAAGATAAGGTAAGCTTTTTAATATAACGGAGTTAAGGTTAATATCGGGAATTGATTTGGTAACCGGAACATGATTAATGGAGTCGAATAGGGTATTAATCCCTTGTTATAATTGAAAGGATTTTCAATAAGTTACATGTGTTTATGCGTTATATTCTGGATTTAATTCCTAAAAGTAATTCTATAAAAAAGGAAGGTTTTTAAAACCAAGTTCTAAATCAAGCGGAAGTCAATAAATTGATTTTGATTAGAAAAGATCTAACGATAAGATCTAGAAATAAATGTTGTAAACATGAAATGTAGTTTACTGGAATGGTAAAAAAAAGGATGTTATAGTAAATGGAAGTGTTGGAATAATTATTTAAATTGGAGATTTCGTTGATAAACTTCTATTTATTCCGAAAATAAGAATGTTGTCATCTTAAGGTTTGAGAGGTAAATAAAATACCCCAACTTGTAACGACTTCATGATTTATCCAAGGATGATATTAGTTTAGAAACGAGGATAGTGGAAGTGATTAAAATAAGTATTTCCGTAAATAATATCATGAACGATAATTCGAAGGATTATAAGTTTTCTAGGAATAAGTGAATGAGTATAATTTATTTTCTATTCTATGATCTTTAACCAACATGAAGGGTATATGACTATATTGTTTAAACCCAAAGATTTTGTTATCTTTTATAAACAAGCAACTAAAGTGTGTGCGCCGCACAAAGTAATTTATTCAGTTGTGACTGTCCTTTGTAAATGAACAATTAAAGCGTGTGCGTCGCACACGGTATTTTACTCCGTTTGTTTATACGACATTTATTTGCAATTTATAACCTTTGTCACACTTTGTAATTTATCATTTTATTTATATGTCTATGCAATTCTATACTTATGTGAATTAAAAATATGTTTGAATGCAAATTTCAAATGCTAAGCACTATTACTTGTATGAATATAAAGATAAAATATGCAAATAAGATTTCCAACTTATATTGTTCATTTTCTATTTCAAAAAATATCATTGGTTATATTTGGTGAATAATTCCGAAATCTTTTACTTCGTTAATTTGAATTAAACCTATTCAAACAAATTATAAGTTGAATATAAATTGGAAAGGCGGTAATCCAAATGTCGAAAGCTTTTTTTTGAAATCAAATTAATGGCTGTGTAACTAAAGAGGCCAACTGACGTTGTATACCGGACCAGTGAATCCATTTTATTTCTCTATGGATGATGGTTGTTTATTTTGATAGTTAAAACACCGACTATCAAAATCTGACCAAGTCGATTGTTGGTACGAAAAGACCGAGATCGAAATTATATTTTAAAACCATTCCGAACCAACAAATACGCGAAGATGATAATTGAAGATGGAGCAATTGAAGACCATGGATCTTCATAAGTGGAAGGACTACTTATCGAATTTTCTCTGGCTTGTAACCAAAGTTATTTGATTTGTGATTATGTCATGGTTGGAATCTACGGATTTGCAAGGACTGCTCGCTACTGATCCATGGGTGATTCCTATATTGGATGCAGTAGGAGGGTACCTTCGGTTCATCCTGTTCCTGGATAACTTGGATGGATGAATGTCTGGCAAAGTATTTCTTAGAAAATCACGTACGTATATTTTTACAAATATACCGAGTTGGTGGCAAAGAGGGGCACTTATTTTATACCCAGATTATATTTGTGGACGTCAATTAGTGATTTGACGGATCTGACGATGTGGCATTCAAAGTGGATGATGGTCGGATGATCAAAAGATAGTTATAACCTCAAGCCTCATCAACCGGAAAATGACAGAATTCGGGCAGGCGGCATGGCTATGTGGGTCGCTCCCATTAGGGTGTATAATCACCTATCTAGAGAAAATCCATTTCATTCTTTAATCTATTTCGATGTTGTCCCTTTTCAGGAAACGGTGGGTAGCTCCCAACCGTTAGTGATATACATTCGATACACTCAAGCGAAATGAGTGGTCGGTCATGTGTGGGCCGGGTTGCAAGACGTTCTTGTTGAACCCAGTGTATTCGCCTCTAGAGATACACTATCGGAAGGTGGTTCTATACCTTGTTATAGTCGGAACCCAATCATCAATAAGCGCCTGCGGTTTTGATTGTATACTATATATGTGGAGCGTGCAAGCGTTCTGCTTGATTGTTATTTATTTGTATTTAGACACTATTATAATATCAGACAGGATATGATTTCAAAACTGTTTGGATTATAGTAAGATAAAAACCGTCTGTGTTTATGTGTGGGCTGGTCTTACTATTATCTATTTTCTTCCAAAAGGATTTTTTTACTTTAAAATCAATATGGATGTTATTTAAACTTAGCGAGTTTTTCTCACTCTGGTTCACCAGACTGAACCGTCGTTTGTAATGCTCGGGTTAGCCCGGTTACAAGTTCAGGTTATCGAATGCTATGAAGTCCAAAGACAAGCTGAAGGAGTTCATACATATAGTGTTATCTAGTATTTATTCCGTTGTGTGATGTATATAAGGACAGGTTATTATAACTGTCCAGATGTATTGATGTACTCTGATAATTGTAAGTATTCTTCAAGTTTTATTAAAGATATATTTCTATATTATAATTTATTCCGCTGTGATATGAGACTCTATGTGGTGTTAGTTCTTCTTCTTATTCTTCTATTCTAATATTTCTTTCTTTCTTATCTCACCCTCTAATTTCTTTCTATTATCTCTCTAGATGTTCGGTACTCGAGTTGGACACGAGAGCTATTTGTGTCGAAAATTCGAGCGTCGAATTCTCTGGTTCATTACAGTGGTATCAGAGCTATTGGTTGAGTAGTAACCTTGGCTCTGTGGCATAACTCGATAGAAATAAGGTTAGTAACACCCTAGATTGAGTTTGAGTGTATATACAAGAGAGCGTATTTGTAGATTTTATATAAGAATGTTTTGCATTGTGCTGATTGATCGGTTCAAGTATTGGGAAACCATATTTTACTGGCGATTGACTCGATATTGTTTTGTAAAAGGGTAAATGAATTTTTTTCCAAAACTATATTTTTATAGAGAAAAAGAAATAATTTTCTATAGTATGGTAATAATGGTTGTTTGATTGTTTTCCTTGATTTGATTAGAATTCAAATTGAATTATGAATAGAATTGAACTGGTTAAAACCAATTGGCTAATTTAGTATGGAAAATAAAACTTATCCTAGTTAAGTAGAACTGAATAATATAAACTCAGAATTTGGAAATCAAATGGATAATAATGAAAACCGACTAGATATTAATTGATTGATATTAGTGTATATTAAACCAAAGTTAATGTAGGCCAGAAGAATCAATGTTGAATAGAATTCAAATGGTTTTGGTGTTTGTTATCTGGATGTCGAATTGATCTAAAAATTCAACAATGAGTTAATATGACATTAAAAGCAAGGAAATAAAACCTAGTATAATGAATTGGAAGTAAATTTGGTTGTGAACTGGAAAGTGAATTATTCAAACCATGTATTTGTTGTTTGCTTTATAAGTTGAGTTAAGTGCAGATTCCAAAAGGATATGGAGTGATTTGGTTATGCAGATTGGGAGTAAAGATTGAATGATACAAACTGTTAGTTGATTTTCTTCGAAAATGGAGATTGGAAGTGAGTTGCCCGACAAATAGGTAAACCTTAATATTGATTGGAATGATTGATTTTGTACCACCGACTTGGGTAGTTATTTGGCTTTTGGTTTTCTTTTGGGGAAGCTGAGCCCCTGAGTGGCAGTTGTAGTTGTACCGATCGAACAACGCAGAGGAGGTGCTGGCGAAATTTTCAATTTTTTTAAGGAGTTTTGAATTTGTTTTGATAATAATTCAAGAATACTTATTTTTAATAGTTGGGTTCAGAGCATTCTTCTTAACTTGTAATTTCGAGGACGAAATTCTTTTAAGGGGGGAAGAATGTAATATCCCAGATTTTTTTGTCCATTAAATTGGAATATTTAAATTTGTTTATATACTATATTGGAGATATAATGGAATTTATATCAAACTTATTTAACAAAATCGGGTTCGAATTTATATATTTATAAATTAATTAAAATGAGCTTGAAAGGCCACGGTAGTTCGTAATTCTCGATTTGAACTTCAATCGAATATACATAATCCGATATAAGTTGGAAGTCTGTGAAACAAGAAACCTTTGAATCGATTTGACTATATTTTTCTAATAGAAGAAAAAAATGGAGAATTCATATTATAGATTGTAGTTTATGTCCAATTCAAATTTTCAAATAGTCGCTATGGAATTCGTTATAAAATATAATGTTTATTTAATAAATATAAAGGGATTTCTATATATTCGAATATCGTTTAACCCTAAATTCTTAGATGTTAAATCTACACCGGTTAAGTTTAAGCTATGGATTATTCTGTTTGGATATATTCGATAATGTTAATTTATTTTTATTTTATTTGAATTATTTTGGAAATTTTGAATATATTTTATCGAAAGTATATAGGCCTTAGAAATAGTTTTCTTTTCAAACGACCTTCGTTTTCGACAAAACAATTTTTATTGGAATGTGTACGACTAGTTATTGCTATATTTCCATTTTGAAGCCAATCAGAGTTGTTTTGTCGGTAGACGAAATTTAAAAGTGAACCGATAAAATAAAATGTCGTGGTGCAAACGGATTTCGTTTTCAATGAAATTTATTTTTTTGGGACCGGAATGTTGAAATGTAGCGGTGTATCCTGTTTCACTACGTTTGGAGTTCGCATGTGGCGCTACGAATATATCGGTTAACAACAGTAAGCGATAAAATTAAATAGCTGATAAAATAAAATAAAATAAACTTAACTTAATAATACTCACCTATCCTAAACCTATATGCATCAAGACCTCTAGTGTACACAGCAATAAAAATTTATGATAACAGGGGACTGCCAACCGACTATAATTTTATGGTGCACGTGAAAATGTAACCAAACCATCCTACGCCCGATCAAGTATTTTTGAAACCCCGACCTTCGTACATGCTACATTTAAACTGAGCTACAGACCTAAATTTACATAGGAAAATATATATAAATATATCAGTGCCTTGCGTGACACCCAAATGAAATTCTTTACTTGCCTGCCACACAAACAAAAATTCTTTACTTGTGCGTCACACCTTATGCTTTCTTGCCTACCAAACCTCACAGTGTGCCAACCAAGTAATTAAATAAAATATGATATTCCCACTATCGTGCTACCCACGGTCCTTCCCTTATATATACATCATCCTCTTCCTTTTCTTCACCCGCAACATTTCCAATTCAGTTTCTTCCTTCCAGCAACACACACACACACACATATTGAAACACCCCACCTCCGTTAGGGTCACTCTCAAAGGGAATGCCCTATTTTTGGTGGAGGTTTATAAGTATAAGTCACAGATATACAAGACAGATATAAGAACACATATTTGTAAACAGCGGAAAATCAACAAACTTTTATTTCATGAAAGCAAATACGTGCTACAACAATATCACCATAATTGTCTTACATCTTTTCCAAAACATAACATAACACTTTCATAATTTGTCTTGATTACATTATTTAAAGAAGCATAAATAAAACATAGATAAACTGCAAAAGCCCCATAGAGTTTGTCCAAAGCCATAGTTTCAAACGAAAAGGGTCCAAGAAATACATTTCTCTTCTTCAAGCTGGATGTTAAGGCTGGTCAAGCTGCAGTGTTCCCTCCCTGTGGACCTGGGGGGGGGGGAAAACGGAAGAAAAGAAGACGAAAGAAAAGTAGAGTCAGACATAAAGCCTGAGTAAGTCTAGTACTATTTTGTCTATGAATAAAGAACTGGGTATGATAAGTATAAACAAGAAGTGGGCAAGCACTATAAACTTGGTTAAGTTGTCTAGGGTCAAATATACTATCGTACCCCATGTAAATCTCTGAACCCATATAAACTAGTTTCCAACTGGCACCCCATAATCAGTGTGATGTGATCCATTCTACGATGATCGGCTCCTACTCGCATAGTTACATGTGTCTTACGGCCCCCGATGTTGTAGTTACCTATGCTGGTCCCACCATGGGGTGTATCAAGTCCCATGGCAGCGGCCCGACACAACCTTAGAATGCACAGGTATGCTACTGGTGCCCAGTGCTTTATTTTTCTGCGCCGGAGTGTGTGCACGCCCGCACCCCGTTAGAACCTACACTGCTACACCACCGCCGTCGATTTGACCTCTTACAATCAGCCCAGTAATCGTGCCCCACCCTGCCTCGTTTCAGGGTTTCTTGATACACCTTCTAGGGTTACTGCTGAAAAGGGTCCCCCGTTACTAGGTTTTCTATCTCTAACCACATGCTAAGTTGGTTAAGTGTTTTCTAACCTAACCCCACCAGTCCGTTTAGTTTAGCATGTTCCATTTTGATTAAGTCTTTAGTTCACTTAATCCTAACAATCCTGACTCAGCCTTAATTGTCTTATTAAGGCCCTGACCTCTCACATTAGACAGGTATTGTTGTGGCTGCCTGTTGCCGGTTGGTTCCGGGCAGCCTTACGCCACAACTCAGTCTAACCTCGGGTCCTCATTGGGCTCCATGTTTAACCTCCCACATTGGATAGGTATTGTTGTGACTACTGGACAGCCGGGCGGTTCCGGGCAGGTTTACATCACAACTCAATCCAACCTCGGGTTAAACACATCGTATGTTCTACATTTACATATTTTGTCTTTCTTCTTTATTTTCTTATATGTAAATATTTGCGGCCCATTAAGTTAATGGTGTAAAGGTTACACCAATCATGGGCCCGACCCATACTTGAATTCGGGCCCTTTTACTTTATATTTTCATTCATTAATTAATTTAGCCCAACGTTATTTACCCCCGTTTAACACGTTCGTTTATATGTTGGGCTTAACCTTTTTAATCCCAACTTAGCCATGCGAAAGAGGGGAGGCTTAAAGCGTGATTACATACACAAAAAGGGGAAGGTGAGCGCATGAACTTGCAATATGACGTTGGAAATACAAAATAGAAACTGGTGTACTTGCATAGTAGTAACATATACTTTGGTCATAAAGCATAGGTGACATGAATCAAGCCATGTAAACTTGTAGTTGAGATAAGAATCTAAATTGGGTATCATTATTGACACATAGTCATAACTACAACATGAACCTATATTTTATTTAGGCATAATGTCAAACATAAGCATGGCACAAATATTTCTAACATAAGCATGGCATAATGTCAAACATAAGCATGGCATAATGTCAAACATAAGCATGGCACAAGTATTTGTTCACATAACCATGGCATAAATATTTCTAACATGAAATCATGATTTTTACTTTAGTTATGCAAACTTGCAAAAAGGGATTTTTGAACCTAACTTAGCTATGTACCACATATGTCATCATATAACTCTTGTTGACAATTTCAATTATGCAAATTATCAATCATAGCCTAGTCATATTCATAAGTTTGCAAATAGGTGTTCTAGTACAAAAGCATGGCTTAATACATGATGCCAAATTCTCAACATAATTTCATATGGATTATAATAACCCAAACTTATTCCAATTACTCACAAAAATGATTTTTGTATAAAAATACATATTATGATGGCATCGTAGCAAAGCCCCAAACTTGCATGAATTTCAATCAACTACATGGATTACATGATTTGCGAATATTCCAAACGTATACTTGCATAGAACCACCGCATGTAGTTCTTTATAATGAATAACATAATTCAAGAATATCCAAACGTATACAATATTTCAAATCAATAATAATCATAGTAACGCACAAATTATGAATTATTTATCACCACAATCAAGTATACAAACCAACACAGTTATTTGTTCATACCAAAGTAATACTCTACTTACAATCGTTGCGGCGAATTCTCTAATTTTTAGGAATTTAGAGATGCGACTCCTTTTGACGTAGGTGTTGATTTGATTTGCTTGAATTGCTTTAGGCTTTAGAATTTTCCTCCTAATCTTCTCTCCAATTTGGTGGCTACTCCTAGACGCTCCTCAGCAACATGGCGGCTTTGTTCTTATTTTTGAATGAATAGATTAGGGTTTAGTCTAGGGTTGTTTTTATAGAGGTAATGAACTGATTAGGACCGTTGATGTTGCTTGGTTAGATCGTAGCCTTTCATCCCAAGGAGAGACCAATTAGAGCTTGCCACCTAGCCCTAATGACAAAGCAGACCACAGAAAATCGGCCAACATAGAATAGGCCAGCCAGGTTGGACTGGGCTCGACCTGGCTCTGGACCAGGTCGACACCCCTGTCGACAGCCCTGTCGACCTGGTTAGACCAGGTCGACAGCCCAGTCGACCTGGGTGCGTCAGGCGGGTCTTTTTCCGCCCTGGCCCATTGGGCCCCACTTCGGAATTTTTAATCTGTTTTATTCTGTTTGAATTTTAAATTTAATTCAGAAACTTCCGAAGGCTATATCTTCTTCATACGGACTCCGTTTTTCGAAAACTCGGACTCTATTTCACGTATTTTTCCGAGACGAACGCAATGGCGTATCCCGTTTCCCTTAGTTCTTTGATTTGAATTTGATTATACTTTAATTTGTTAATTTCACAGTTATAGAATTTTCGGGGTGTTACATTCTCCCCCACTTAAAAGGATTTCGTCCCCGAAATCTTCAAGTTAGGAGGAATGTATATCCTAACATCCAATCATCCATCTACTCATCCATCAAACACGAGCATCCATTGTCCTTAAAAGACTTCTAATGGTTCATGATCATATGCAAAGTGTGTGTGTATACATGTACTTATCTAATGCAAAATCAGGCGGTCTACTGATTCAGTTGACCTCCTTAATGCGAATTATGTAAGTGTCATGAATCCATTATGTATGCAAATTTTTCCCTATTCTTGATTCTACATGAGTGCACAATCGTTCATTACAAATGCAACATCCATATGACAACACATTACAGTTCAACCATATACGAATGCAAACATATATGCATATGCAATATGAAGTGACTGAGCCGATCTAAAACCTAGATTGTGTGTGTATATGCAACCACGAGCAACCACTAGCAATCACTTGCAACCACTTGCAACCATCATCCATAACATGTTCCAACTACATGTTTCCATCCAAAAGGTTTCTACCTAAAAGATAAGGTCGAGGAGATATACTTAAAAAGATAGGTAAAGGCGCAACTTAAGGAAAATGAAAGATCAAGGATGTACCCTCGAACAGAAAAGGGTAGGCTGTACGGATTCTAGCTTCAGTTTCCCAAGTCGCGTCTCCCTCGGCGTCGCTCCACTGAACTTTGACGAGCTTGACTTCGCGGTTGCGTAGCTTCTTCACTTCCGTTCCTAAGATGCGGGTTGGAACTTTTCTTATGGTTGCTTCGCGTTCCACTTCGGCCTCTTCGAGGATATTTGGCTCTACCACTTCAGCAGACTCATGTAGACATTTTCAGAGACGTGAAACGTGAAAAACGTTGTGGACTCCAGCCAACTTCTCGGGTAGCTCTAATCTATAGGCCATTTTCCCAAATTTCTCGATGATAGGGAATGGCCCTACGAACCTTGGTGCTAGCTTTCCTATGGTTCCAAAACGAACAACGTTTCTTAGTGGTGATACCTTGAGAAAAACTCTGTCTCCAACCTCGAATTCAAGGTCGGTCCTTCTCTTGTCGGCATAGGACTTTTGTCTGTCTTGGGCCGTCTTCATCCTTCTTCGTACTAAGTCTACTTTCTCTGAAGTCTCTCGGATCATATCCGGTCCAAGTATGAGCTTATCAGTAGACTCCCACCAACAAGTGGGCGATCGGCACGGTCTTCCATACAAAGCTTCGAAGGGCGCCATTCCGATGGTTGCTTGATAGCTGTTGTTGTAGGCAAATTCCACCAAAGGAAGGTGGTCTTTCCATGTCCCTCCGAAGTCAAGGACGCATAGTCTTAGAAGGTCTTCCAAAACTCTGTTCACTCTCTCTGTTTGGCCGTCGGTTTGGGGATGATAGGCTGTGCTCAAGCATAACTGCGTTCCTACTGCTTCTTGCAGACTCCGCCAAAACTCGCTGGTGAAGATGGGGTCTCGGTCACTAACAATGCTAGACGGTATTCCATGGAGTCGAACGATTTCCTTAAGGTAAAGTGATGCTAGGGATGAGGCAGTTCTTTTACTTTTGACAGGTAAAAAGTGGGCGCTTTTAGTAAGCCTATCCACTATTACCCAAATGCTAGTGTTGCCTCTCCTAGACCTAGGCAGCCCATCGATGAAGTCCATTGAGATGCTATCCCACTTCCACTGTGGGACCTCTAGAGGATGTAGTAGTCCGCCAGGCTTTTTCTGTTCCGCTTTAACCTGTTGGCACACCATACACTTAGAAACGAACTCTGCCACGTCCTTTTTCATGCCATTCCAGAAGAAAGTCCTTTTTATGTCTTTGTACATTTTATCTCCGCCTGGGTGTATCGTCATCTTGGAGTGATGTGCTTCCTCGAGAACCTTCTTTACTAAATCTTTTGTCTGTGGGACGCATAGTCTTCCGTCTCGCCTTAGCAACCCCTTATCGTCGATGGAGTATCTGTTGAGGTGACTTGAAGTCTCACCCCTAATTAGCCTATCAATTATTTCCACAAGCTGAGGGTCTTCGCGTTGTGTTATCCCTACTGAATCCACTAAGGTTGGGCGCACTTCGAGAGATGCTAGCAAGCCTGGTACGAAATCGGAGGAGGGCCTAAAGTCGAAGCTGGCTATAAACTCTAGGCTTTGTCTTTCAACAAACAACGGGCTTAGGGTCAATTTCTTTCGGCTCAACGCGTCTGCAACTACGTTGCCTTTGCCCGGAGTGTAGGAGATTTCGAAATCGTACGAGGCAAGGAACTCCATCCACCTTTGTTGCCTCAAGTTAAGATCCTTCTGCGAGAAAAGATATTTCAACGATTTATGGTCAGTGTAAAGTTCGAACTTCTCACCTAGGAGATAGTGTCGCCAAGACTTGAGTGCGAAGACGATGGCGGCTAACTCAAGATCGTGGGTTGGGTAGTTCTTTTCGTGCACTTTCAACTGCCTCCCGCCATAAGCTACTACCCTTCCTTCTTGCATTAAGACGGCGCCTAGCCCTGTCCCACATGCATCCGTATAAACAGTGAACATCTTGCTCCCATCTGGCAGCGTCAAAACTGGGGCTGTTGTAAGAGCCCTTTTCAGTCGTTGGAAAGCAAACTCGCAATCCAAGTCCCAATTGAACACTAGATTCTTCTTGGTCAATTTCGTGAGCGGAGCTGAGATTTTCGCAAAATCCCTTATGAATTTTCGATAGAAACCTGCTAGTCCTAGAAAGCTTCGGACCTCAGTTGCATTCCTTGGCGTCTTCCAATCCTGTACCGCCACTACCTTAGCAGGGTCCACCGCTAACCCTTGTTTGGATACTATGTGCCCAAGGAACCTCACTTCTTCTCTCCAAAAGTGGCATTTGGAGAATTTGGCTTTTAGTTGATGGACTCGCAAAGTTTCCATGATTGCCCTTAAGTGCTGAGCATGTTCCTCTTCACTCTTTGAGAAGATAAGGATATCATCTACGAAGACCACTACGAATTTGTTGAGGAAATCTCTAAATACCCTACTCATCAGGTCCACGAAGTAAGCAGGTGCATTTGTCAAGCCGAAAGGCATGACAAGCCATTCAAAGAAGCCGTCTGGGGTTCTAAACGCCGTTTTATCGATGCTATCTTCAGCCACCCTTAGCTTGTAACACCCCGAATTTCAATTAATACTAATGGTTAGAAATTAAAGTATAATTAATCTCAGATGTGAGAACCAGGGGAAACGGGCTGCGTCATTGCGTTCGTCTCGGAAAAATACGCGAAATAGAGTCCGAGTTTTCGAGAATCGGAGTCCGTATGGCCCGGTTATGGCCCAAAGAAGTTTTTAGAAAATTTAAATTTAAAAAACAGATTTAAAATTCAGCTCTAAAACAAGTTTGGAGCCAAAAGAGGAAAGGGGGGGAAAATTCCCGCCTAGCCCCGTGTCGACAGGCATGTCGACAGGGGTGTCGACAGGGGTGTCGACAGGGGTGTCGACAGCCCTGTCGACAGGGGTGTCGACACAGGGTGTCGGCCCTGTTGATCTGGGTGCACCAGGTCTGGTCTTGGTTGAATCTTGGGCTATGTTCTAGAGGGTTCCGAAATCTAAGGGTCCTAATCTAATCTTGGGTTAATCTAAGGGCCTAAAACACTCACCTAATTTATAAATACGACCCTAACCTAGCCCTAAATCATCATTAATCTATCATACAACTAAACTATGGCAAAATGCTAGCTCTCATGGCCTCCACTAATTTATGAAGAGGGTTGCAAGCTAATCACTCTCTAATCAACCTCTAATCCCTTCTAAGCATCTTAATCTTCTTCATTTGGAGTGCAAAATTGCTAGTAGTGAGTTTCTATCACTTTGATGATCTTTTGTTAAACTAAGTAGATGAGATGTGATGGGATTTATGGTTTGTATGTGGATTAATGAGTCTTGAATCATATGATATGATGTTAGCATTAATCTTATGTTTATGCATGTTGAGTATGTATGTTTATGCATTTTTATGCATGTTGAGTATGTAAGTTTATGCAAGTTTAATATGATGTATGTTATGTTTGCATGATGCTAAATATGCAAGTTGTGGGCTATGTGATCATATGCATGTTATGCAAGTTCATGGTGATATGCTATGCAAGTTACATGTATGTTAATATGCAAGATATGCTATGCAAGTTACATGTTTGTTAATATGCAAGTTACATGTATGTTAATATGCAAGATATGCAATGCAAGTTACATGTTTGTTAATATGCAAGTTACATGTTTGTTAATATGCAAGTTACATGTATGTTAATATGCAAGATATGCTATGCAAGTTACATGTTTGTTAATATGCAAGTTACATGTTTGTTAATATGCAAGTTCATGATGACACATTATGCAAGTCTATGGGTTAATATGCAAGTATATTATGCAAGTGAATATGTAAGTTATGTGACATATTATATGCAAGTTATGTGACATGTTATACAAGATTATATGCAAGTTATGTGACATATTATGCAAGTTCATATGCAAGTTATGTGTTTGTTAATATGCAAGATGGCACCTTTGAAACATGTTCATTCATATGCAAGTTGACACCTTTTATATGTGTTATGTCATGAGAACGAAATTACGTGGGAACGATGGGGTAATTAAATGCATAAGTTAATAAGATTGTGTGAAATTAATATAATTATGCATAACATAAAATAAAGGAACATAGTATGGGAATTTGCCTATTAAGTTAGGTGTACCCATACTATGTGTTGGGAATTTACCTATTGAGTTAGGTCTACCCCATGGGAATTTACCTATTGAGTTAGGTCTACCCATGTTATAAAAAGCTTAATATTAATTAGGGATAATTAATTTAAATTATGAGGGTGATTAATTAGGTGTAATTAATTGACTAAGACACGAGGTTGGACTCAGTTGTAGCGTAAAACTGCCCGGACCCAACCGGCTTAACCAGTTGCTACAAATGTTAGCCCAATGTGAGAGGTCTTAGGCACAAACTAAATACGTGATTAATGTAAAGACACGAGGTTAGACTCGGTTATGACATAAGGCTGCCCGGACCCAACCGGCTTAACCAGCGGTCATAAAAGACAGTCTAATGTGAGAGGTCTTTACAAAGGTTACGATCTTAATTAATTAATTAAGAAACACTTAACCACATTAGCATGTAGAGGGACATGAGGGGTTAAGTGGGTGCCTTGGGTGGCATGAGGAAATCTAGTGGTTGCCTTGGGTGGCAATAGGAAAATACGATTAGAATACTTAACCAAAGTGGAAACATGTAATTAAACATGATTAAAGGGTTAAGTGGGATATACTAGAAAAAGGGACAAGCTTAGGTGGGTAGCTTGTGGGAGGCCCATTACAACCGGTAACCCATACGTATCTTTGTGGGCTCGACCCATGTCGAGGACGGGACACGCATACTGGGCTTGACTGTAAGAGGCAAACGGGTTAGCGGTGGCAACGCAAGTCCAACGGGCTTCATATGCGTGAGTGGGCCCGGGCTGGTAGGTAAGCCGTTGTTGCATCGTGTAGATATAAGCCGTGCACCGTTAATTATATCGGGTTGCCACGTTGGGGAATGGTACACCCAATGGTGGGGCCAGCACGGGTATCTACGTTAGGGAGCCGATCGAATGGGGAGTAGTGTGTACACCTAGTGGATTGTAGGGCCCCGTGGTGCCTACTTGGTCACCTAGGGGTACGCAAGTACTATTAAGTTAATTTTATAAGTCCATGGGTGGGATCAACCTTTAGGATAGGAACGACTGGTGTGGTGCAGTTTAGTAATTTACCTTTGGAAGGGTAGATGCGTCTTTATCTTTTATCTTAGTTTAGTTGACTGCTTAGAGTAGTCATTCATCCCTATATGTTACCGTATATCAGTTTATGTCTTCTCTGGTTACTTTAACGATTGTATTGTTAAAGTTATAGGACTCGCTCAGACTTATGTCTGACCCCGTTGTTTTTATCTTTTTTCCCAACCCTCAGGTCCTACGGTGGATCCTAGCAGTAGTGGAGCTTGATCGGATTGCTGTTCCAGTCTTTAGGAGCTTGGATAGATGTAAAGCTCCAGTTATCCAGTTATCTTTTCTTTTGTTTTGGCTATTGTATGAGAGTGGGATTATGTACTTCTTTATTTTGATGGATATTGTACTTGACCTTTATTGTGGTTTTATGATGTAACCAGACATGTTTTACTTCCGCTGTTATGAGATGATGTTTTAAAATTTCAAGTACTATTTATATCTATCTTGTTGTAATTTTTCTGTTCTATATTCACTAAAATACTCCACCGATGCTATGGCATTCCCTTAGTGAGTGATCATAGCGGGAGTGGGGTGTTACACGTGGTATCAGAGCTTAAGGTTACCGGAACAGATAAATTTTTGAGAAAAATATTTTTTTTTAAGAAAATAGTAAAGGTATTATTTTTGAAAAAAAAAAGTATTTTCAAAAGCATGTCTTTTAAGAGAAAAAGTTTTTGAAAAAGAAAAAGCATAATCCCCAATAGCCATATCTTTATCTTTCGGAATCTCCTTTTTGAATCTTTCCTCTTTCGTTTCAGCATGGCTGAAGATCTTAACATCCCGGAGGGCTTAGTTATACCGCTATGGTATAGGAGGTTGCAAGAGGCTAGGGCCGCGGCTGCGGGTCCAGCCAATGCTACTACACCAGAGGCAACCGCTCCTCCTCCTCACCCTAGAGTGGATAATTTTGCTAAGGTTTGCAAGGAGTTCAAGGCTATAGGAGGAAAACCTTTTCTAGGTTCAGAGACTTTCGTAGAGGCTAGAGATTGGCTTAAGGAAGTGGAAGAGTTGCTAGATATCTTTGAAGTGGAAGAGGGAAAGAAAGTCAAGTTGGCGCCTTGGTTAATGAAGGGAGAGGCCTCATTCTGGTGGGAGGTCACTAATGGAGAACGCCCTGTTGACTCTTGGGCAGATTTTAAGCAAAGGTTTGGGGCTAAGTTTCTCTCAAGGGCGGAAGAGAATCTGTTTATGGAGAAATTCTTGAATTTGAAGCAAGGGAATCTCACGGTGAAAGAATATGTCAACAAATTCAATCAATTAGCAAGGTTTGGTATAGAGTTGGTGAATACACCGGAGAAGAAGGCTTTGAGGTTCGTTAGAGGCTTGAACGAACCATTGCAAGGAATAGCTATGACTCACATTCCTATGGGGGCCACCTTCGAGAAGCTTGTCTACATGGCACTTATGCATGAGGATGATAAGAATTCTAAGGTACCAGAGAAAAAGGGGGATCAGAAGAAACCGCAACAACAACAACAAGGCAAGGGTGGAAAAGGCAATGGTGACAAGAAGAAGAAGAAGAAGAAGTGCTTCAATTGTGGGACACCAGGCCACCTCAGCAAGGATTGTCGCAAAAAGAAGAAGACTGGTTGCTTTCATTGTGGTGAAGCAGGACATCTTGTGAAAGACTGCCCAAAGAAGGGGCAGAAGACGGGGTCTACCTCAGGAGGTCAGGTGCAAGCTCTTATGGCGCCACCTCAAGCAAGGGGGCAAGTTCAGGCTCTCTCAGTTCCACCGATTCAGCAGAGAGGTAGAACTATTTCCGTTGAAAGTCTGGTTTTTCTGTTTGATCATCCCGTTCGTACTTTGTTTGACTCTGGCGCATCGCATTCTTTTATCTCATCATCGTTAGTTGAGTCACTGCACTTAGACACCAGTCTAGTTGATGATCCCTTGGTTGTTTCAAACCCAATTGGGGGCTCTATATATCTGTCTATGATATGTTTGGGTTTGAAGATTTCTATACTTAGCGTTGAGTTTAGATGTGATGCTTTTGTATTGGGCTTCACGGGCTATGGGTTGATTTTGGGCATGGACTGGTTATCCAGTAACGGTGCCGTTCTTGATTGTGAAAGGAGAGTTGTCAGGCTTATGACCCGCTTGGGTAATACTCTCGAGATCTCTTGTAATCCCATGGAATCTGTTTTGCTAAGTTATCTTGAGTCGCTCGATGCTTCGGTCGAGAGTTTGCGTTCTGTCAGAGTAGTCCGGGAATATCCGGATGTGTTTGCAGAAGTGAAGAATTTGCCTCCGAAGCGGGAGATAGATTTCCGAATTTATTTGGTGGATAATGCCAAACCAGTGTCTTTGCCAGTGCGCCACATGGCTCCTCGTGAGAGAAGAGAACTTCATAAGCAAGTAGGGGAGTTGCTTGAGAAGGGGTTCATAAGGCGAAGTATATCGGAGTGGGGAGCTCCAGTAGTGTTTGCCACAAAGGCGGATGGGTCCCTCAGACTTTGTGTGGATTATAGAGAACTTAATAAGCTCACGAAGAAGAATAGACACCCATTACCGAGAATAGATGATCTCTTTGATCAGTTGGTTGGCGCCTCAGTGTTTTCGCAAATGGACTTAGCTACAGGGTTTCATCAGTTAAGAGTGGCGGAGGACAGTATAGAGAAGACTGCTTTCCGGACTCCGGATGGGTTTTATGAGTGGCTTGTGATGCCATTTGGGTTGACAAACGCCCCTGCATACTTTGTTGATTTAATGAGTAGAGTGTTCAGAGAGTATCTGAATAAGTTCGTAGTAGTCTTTGTGGATGACATCTTGGTCTTTTCCAAGAGTGAAGAAGAGCATGCCTTACATCTCAGAGAAGTGTTGGAGACTCTTCGAGCACATAGTCTTAAAGCTAAATTCTCTAAATGTCATTTTTGGAGAAGAGAAGTGCGATTCTTAGGGCATGTGGTCTCTAAGGAAGGGATAGCTGTGGATCCCGCAAAGATAGTATCTATCCAGGATTGGAAAGTTCCTAGAAATGCTACCGAAGTAAGAAGTTTCTTGGGGTTGGCAGGATATTATAGGAAGTTCATCAAAGACTTCGCGAAGATATCAGCCCCATTAACCCGCTTGACGAAAAAGAATCTGGTTTTCTCATGGGACATAGATTGTGATGATGCTTTCCGACGGTTAAAGAGAGCTTTGACCACCGCTCCAGTTTTAGTGCTTCCAGATGGGAGTAAGCCGTTTGTTGTTTATACCGATGCTTGTGGGACAGGATTAGGCGCAGTCTTGATGCAGGAGGGAAGGGTAATAGCCTATGGAGGGAGGCAATTGAGAGTGCATGAGAAGAATTACCCTACCCATGATCTAGAGTTGGCCGCGATTGTTTTTGCACTTAAGTCTTGGCGCCATTATCTTCTTGGTGAGAGATTCGAGTTGTTCACTGACCATAAATCATTGAAGCACTTATTCTCTCAGAAGGATTTAAACTTAAGACAGCAAAGGTGGATGGAGTTCTTAGCATCCTATGATTTCGAGATAGCGTATACTCCTGGCAAGGGTAACGTGGTGGCAGACGCCTTGAGTAGAAAAAGGCTATCTTTGAGTCTATTGTTCGTGGAACGGCGAAGCTTGGAGTTTCTTTCTTTGTTCGACTTCAGACCTTCTGTTGACTTTGTACCTGGTTTGTTGGCATCCTTGGAGGTTAGACCTACTCTTTTGGGACGGATTGGCGAGGCTCAGCGAGACGACCCACAGTTGGTTGAGTTGGTAGAGAAGCTTATGAGGGGGGGAGTCGTCCAGCCATTTGGGTAGATACACCATAGATGATAAGGGATGGTTGCATAGAGACGGTAGACTTTGTGTACCGCAAGATGAGGGTTTGAAGAAGGCTATTTTGGATGATGCACATCGTTCAAGAATGACTATTCATCCCGGTGGAGACAAAATGTACCAAGACATGAAGAGAGTTTTCTTCTGGGCTGGTATGAAGAAAGATGTGGCCGAGTATGTGGCTAGATGCTTAGTGTGCCAACAAGTTAAAGCGGAGCAAAGGAAACCCGGTGGGTTGCTGCACCCATTGGAAGTTCCGCAATGGAAGTGGGATAGTGTCTCGATGGATTTTATCGATGGGTTACCGAGATCGAGGAAGGGCAATACGGGAATTTGGGTTGTGGTAGACAGACTTACCAAGAGTGCCCATTTTATACCCGTGAAGAGTAAGAGGACCGCTCCATGGCTTGCTTCAGTCTATGTTAGAGAGATTATTAGATTGCATGGCGTACCATCCAGCATTGTGAGTGATCGAGATCCTATCTTCACTAGTGAGTTTTGGAGAAGTTTGCAAGAGGCGGTAGGGACTCAGTTGTGTTTGAGCACCGCATATCATCCTCAGACGGACGGTCAGACCGAGAGGGTGAACCGTATCCTAGAAGATCTCTTGAGGCTTTGTATCTTGGATTTTGGAGGTACATGGGAAGAACATCTTCCTTTGGTGGAGTTCGCATATAATAACAGCTTTCAATCCAGTATTGGTATGGCTCCTTTCGAAGCTCTTTATGGAAGGCCTTGTCGATCTCCTACATGTTGGTGGGAATCTACGGAAAAGATCTTGCTTGGGCCAGATATGGTTAGAGAGACTTCAGAGAAGATTGATTTGATTCGAAGAAGGATGAAGGCAGCACAAGATAGACAGAAATCTTATGCGGATCAGAGAAGGACGGATCTTGAGTTTGAGGTAGGGGACATGGTTTTTGTCAAAGTATCTCCGTTGAGAAATGTTGTTCGCTTTGGGTCCGTTGGGAAGTTAGCGCCGAGGTTTGTTGGGCCGTTTCTTATTAAGGAAAGGATTGGACGAATGGCATATAGGGTGGAGTTGCCCGACAGACTTAGTGGTGTTCATGATGTATTCCATGTATCACATTTGAGGAAGTGCTTACATGAGACCGCAGAGGTGGTAGAGCCGAGCTTGCTTAGAGATGTAGAGGTAGAGCGTGATGCGACGATTCGACGAGCTCCTACTCGCATCCTTGGGTCAGAAACTAGGAAGTTGAGAAACAGAGAAGTTCAGCTAGTGAAAGTGCAATGGGGAGATGACGAAAGCAATGCTACTTGGGAGACGGAAGCGAAGATGCGTTCTTTGTATCCATTTCTTTTTGAGAGTATGTCTTTTAATTTCTCCTTTATCGCTTGTCTAGTACTTATCTTATCTTTAGTATATCCTCTCGCTAGTACCTATGACCTTTGGATAGGGTAAAACCTATGGTTGAAACATGTGTTTGAAACATGTTATGGTTGATGGATGCATGTGGATGCAATTGTTTGCTAGTGGTTGCTCGTGGATGCATATACACACACATTAGGCACTAGATCGGCTCAGACACTTCATGTTGCATATTGCATAAATGGATGTGGTAGTTAGATTGATGGATGTGTCATGGCTGTGTTATCATATGGATGATGCATTTTTGTGTATGGTTGTGCACGCATGTAGAAATTTGTATGTGTCAATAGGGTTTCGCATACATATTGGATGCATGGCACTATCATGGTTTGCATTAAGGAGGTCGACTGAATCAGTAGACCGCCTGATTTTGCATTAGTATATGGACATATACACACACTTTCTGCATATGTTCATACATCATTAGAAGTTTCTAAGGATAATGGTTGCTTGTGGTTGATGGTTTAGTAGATGGTTGTTTGGTTGGTAGGATACGTTCTTCTTAACTTAGAGATTTCGAGGACGAAATCCTTTAAGTAGGGGAGAATGTAACACCCCGAATTTCAATTAATACTAATGGTTAGAAATTAAAGTATAATTAATCTCAGATGTGAGAACCAGGGGAAACGGGCTGCGTCATTGCGTTCGTCTCGGAAAAATACGCGAAATAGAGTCCGAGTTTTCGAGAATCGGAGTCCGTATGGCCCGGTTATGGCCCAAAGAAGTTTTTAGAAAATTTAAATTTAAAAAACAGATTTAAAATTCAGCTCTAAAACAAGTTTGGAGCCAAAAGAGGAAAGGGGGGAAAAATTCCCGCCTAGCCCCGTGTTGACAGGCATGTCGACAGGGGTGTCGACAGGGGTGTCGACAGCCCTGTCGACAGGGGTGTCGACACAGGGTGTCGGCCCTGTTGATCTGGGTGCACCAGGTCTGGTCTTGGTTGAGTCTTGGGCTATGTTCTAGAGGGTTCCGAAATCTAAGGGTCCTAATCTAATCTAGGGTTAATCTAAGGGCCTAAAACACTCGCCTAATTTATAAATAAGACCCTAACCTAGCCCTAAATCATCATTAATCTATCATACAACTAAACTATGGCAAAATGCTAGCTCTCATGGCCTCCACTAATTTATGAAGAGGGTTGCAAGCTAATCACTCTCTAATCAACCTCTAATCCCTTCTAAGCATCTTAATCTTCTTCATTTGGAGTGCAAAATTGCTAGTAGTGAGTTTCTATCACTTTGATGATCTTTTGTTAAACTAAGTAGATGAGATGTGATGGGATTTATGGTTTGTATGTGGATTAATGAGTCTTGAATCATATGATATGATGTTAGCATTAATCTTATGTTTATGCATGTTGAGTATGTATGTTTATGCATGTTTATGCATGTTGAGTATGTAAGTTTATGCAAGTTTAATATGATGTATGTTATGTTTGCATGATGCTAAATATGCAAGTTGTGGGCTATGTGATCATATGCATGTTATGCAAGTTCATGGTGATATGCTATGCAAGTTACATGTATGTTAATATGCAAGATATGCTATGCAAGTTACATGTTTGTTAATATGCAAGTTACATGTATGTTAATATGCAAGATATGCAATGCAAGTTACATGTTTGTTAATATGCAAGTTACATGTTTGTTAATATGCAAGATATGCTATGCAAGTTACATGTTTGTTAATATGCAAGTTACATGTTTGTTAATATGCAAGTTACATGTTTGTTAATATGCAAGTTCATGATGACACATTATGCAAGTCTATGGGTTAATATGCAAGTATATTATGCAAGTGAATATGTAAGTTATGTGACATATTATATGCAAGTTATGTGACATGTTATACAAGATTATATGCAAGTTATGTGACATATTATGCAAGTACATATGCAAGTTATGTGTTTGTTAATATGCAAGATGGCACCTTTGAAACATGTTCATTCATATGCAAGTTGACACCTTTTATATGTGTTATGTCATGAGAACGAAATTACGTGGGAACGATGGGGTAATTAAATGCATAAGTTAATAAGATTGTGTGAAATTAATATAATTATGCATAACATAAAATAAAGAACATAGTATGGGAATTTGCCTATTAAGTTAGGTGTACCCATACTATGTGTTGGGAATTTACCTATTGAGTTAGGTCTACCCCATGGGAATTTACCTATTGAGTTAGGTCTACCCATGTTATGAAAAGCTTAATATTAATTAGGGATAATTAATTTAAATTATGAGGGTGATTAATTAGGTGTAATTAATTGACTAAGACACGAGGTTGGACTCAGTTGTAGCGTAAAACTGCCCGGACCCAACCGGCTTAACCAGTTGCTACAAATGTTAGCCCAATGTGAGAGGTCTTAAGCACAAACTAAATACGTGATTAATGTAAAGACACGAGGTTAGACTCGGTTATGACATAAGGCTGCCCGGACCCAACCGGCTTAACCAGCGGTCATAAAAGACAGTCTAATGTGAGAGGTCTTTACAAAGGTTACGATCTTAATTAATTAATTAAGAAACACTTAACCACATTAGCATGTAGAGGGACATGAGGGGTTAAGTGGGTGCCTTGGGTGACATGAGGAAATCTAGTGGTTGCCTTGGGTGGCAATAGGAAAATACGATTAGAATACTTAACCAAAGTGGAAACATGTAATTAAACATGATTAAAGGGTTAAGTGGGATATACTAGAAAAAGGGACAAGCTTAGGTGGGTAGCTTGTGGGAGGCCCATTTCAACCAGTAACCCATACGTATCTTTGTGGGCTCGACCCATGTCGAGGACGGGACACGCATACTGGGCTTGACTGTAAGAGGCAAACGGGTTAGCGGTGGCAACGCAAGTCCAACGGGCTTCATATGCGTGAGTGGGCCCGGGCTGGTAGGTAAGCCGTTGTTGCATCGTGTAGATATAAGCCGTGCACCGTTAATTATATCGGGTTGCCACGTTGGGGAATGGTACACTCCATGGTGGGGCCAGCACGGTTATCTACGTTAGGGAGCCGATCGAATGGGGAGTAGTGTGTACACCTAGTGGATTGTAGGGCCCCGTGGCGCCTACTTGGTCACCTAGGGGTACGCAAGTACTATTAAGTTAATTTTATAAGTCCATGGGTGGGATCAACCTTTAGGATAGGAACGACTGGTGTGGTGCAGTTTAGTAATTTACCTTTGGAAGGGTAGATGCGTCTTTATCTTTTATCTTAGTTTAGTTGACTGCTTAGAGTAGTCATTCATCCCTATATGTTACCGTATATCAGTTTATTTCTTCTCTGGTTACTTTAACGATTGTATTGTTAAAGTTATAGGACTCGCTCAGACTTATGTCTGACTCCGTTGTTTTTATCTTTTTCCCCAACCCTCAGGTCCTACGGTGGATCCTAGCAGTAGTGGAGCTTGATCGGATTGCTGTTCCAGTCTTTAGGAGCTTGGATAGATGTAAAGCTCCAGTTATCCAGTTATCTTTTCTTTTGTTTTGGCTATTGTATGAGAGTGGGATTATGTACTTCTTTATTTTGATGGATATTGTACTTGACCTTTATTGTGGTTTTATGATGTAACCAGACATGTTTTACTTCCGCTGTTATGAGATGATGTTTTAAAATTTCAAGTACTATTTATATCTGTCTTGTTGTAATTTTTCTGTTCTATATTCACTAAAATACTCCACCGATGCTATGGCATTCCCTTAGTGAGTGATCATAGCGGGAGTGGGGTGTTACATAGCTGATGAAAACCGGTTGCTAAATCGAGTTGGGAGAAAACAGACGCTCCTACAAGCTGGTCAAATAAATCGTCAATTCTAGGGAGAGGGTGCCTATTCTTTTTCGTTACCTTGTTGAGCTCCCTATAGTCAACACATAGACGGAGAGAACCATCCGCCTTTGTAGCGAACACCACTGGAGCGCCCCATTCTGAAATGCTCCTCCTAATGAACCCCTTTTCTAGAAGCTCTTTAATCTGTTTACTGGGCTCTTTCCTTTCTCGTGGAGCCACGTGTCTAACGGGCAACGCAACGGGCTTTGCATTATCTACAAGATATATGCGGAAGTCTATTTCCCGCTTCGGAGGCAAGCCCTTCACCTCTTCGAAGACATCCGGATATTCCCGGACCACTCTAACTGACTGCAAATTTTCAACAGAGGCATCTAGCGATTCAAGATAACTAAGCATAACCGCATACGAGGGATTACAAGAAATTTCCAAAGTATTACCGAGCTGGGTTAGGAGCCTAACAACCCTTTTCTCACAATCAAGGATGGCCCCATTACTGGATAGCCAATCCATACCCAAAATCAAACCATAACCCGAAAAGCCCAAAACAAAGGCACTACATTGAAATTCTACACTTAGAATAGAAATTTTCAATCCCAAACAGATCATAGACAAATGAGCTGGGCCCCCAATTGGGTTTGAAACAATTAAGGGGTCCTCCACCATACTAGTCTTTAGGTGCAGAGATTCTACTAAAGCAGACGAGATAAAGGAGTGTGATGCGCCAGAATCAAATAAAGTGCGAACGGGGTGATCATAAAGATAAACTACGCTTTCTACAGAAGTATTTGTACCTCGCTGTTGCAGAGGTGGCGCTTCCAGCACATGAACCTGTGCCCCTGGGGTGGATCCAGCCCCCTGCCCCTGCCCCTGCCCTCGTTTCTTTGGGCAGTCCTTAGCCCTGTGGCCTGTCTGACCGCAAGAAAAGCACCCACCATTCTCCTTGGCCTTCTTTTTCCGGCAGTCCTTTACTAAGTGCCCCACTTTGCCACAGAAATTACACTTCCTCTTCTCTTTGTTGCCTTTCCCGCCTTTCTTAAAGTCTGTCTTCTTAGGCTGCAAACCCTCTTTCTTCCCTTGAGAGCTTTCTGCCTTTGTCTCCTTCTTGCCCTTATCCTCTTCATTCAGCAATGCCATTTGCACCAATCTTTCATACGTGGCTCCCATGGGTATATGGGTCATGGCCAAACTGTGTAATGGCTCATTCAACCCTTTGACGAAACGGAGAGCCTTCTTGTGCGGGGTGTTGACTAGGTCAAGCCCAAACCTAGCCAGCTCATCGAACTGATTCACATACTCTCTGACTGTCTTGTCCCCTTGTTTAAGAAATAAGAATTTTTCCAACTGCAAACTTCTTTCCGCATCTGAGAGAAATTTGGTCTCAAACCTTGCCCTAAAGTCCTCCCATGTCTCCACTGGTCTTTCAGCATTAGTGACTTCCCACCAGTAGGAAGCCTCGCCCTTCAATAGCCATACTGCCAATTGTACTTTTTGTCTATCTTCTACCTCAAAGATGATGAATAGGTCCTCCGTTTCTTTCAGCCAATTCCTAGCTGCCACGAAGGACTCAGTTCCATGGAAATCCCTTCCTCCCATAGCTTTGAAATCTTTACATATCTTAGCAAAAGTGTTTCCCCGAGGAGGAGGTGGAGGAAAAGGTGCCGCTGCAGCTGGATGATTACCGGCAGCTGGGGGAGGAGGAACGGTAGGACCTGGCTGAGTGGCTCTTGCTTCTAAGAACCGTCTAAACCAACCAGGTATTGGCACCCCTTCCGGCAAGTTAAGGTCTTCGGACATGCTGAAACAAAAAGGATAGATTCAAAACGAAGGATAAGAGATAGTACCTATGGCTTTGGGGAGTGGACTTTGCCTTTTTAAAATAAAATAATATTTTTCTTTTAAAAATGCTTCTTTAAATTTCCTTTTTTTTTTTTGAAAATAATTTTTCAAAACTTTTTATCTTATCTGGTAAACCTATGCTCTGATACCAAGTGAAACACCCCACCTCCGTTAGGGTCACTCTCAAAGGGAATGCCCTAATTTTGGTGGAGGTTTATAAGTATAAGTCACAGATATACAAGACAGATATAAGAACACATATTTGTAAACAGCGGAAAATCAACAAACTTTTATTTCATGAAAGCAAATACGTGCTACAACAATATCACCATAATTGTCTTACATCTTTTCCAAAACATAACATAACACTTTCATAATCTGTCTTGATTACATTATTTAAAGAAGCATAAATAAAACATAGATAAACTGCAAAAGCCCCATAGAGTTTGTCCAAAGCCATAGTTTCAAACGAAAAGGGTCCAAGAAATACATTTCTCTTCTTCAAGCTGGATGTTAAGGCTGGTCAAGCTGCAGTGTTCCCTCCCTGTGGACCTGGGGGGGGGGGAACGGAAGAAAAGAAGACGAAAGAAAAGTAGAGTCAGACATAAAGCCTGAGTAAGTCTAGTACTATTTTGTCTATGAATAAAGAACTGGGTATGATAAGTATAAACAAGAAGTGGGCAAGCACTATAAACTTGGTTAAGTTGTCTAGGGTCGAATATACTATCGTACCCCATGTAAATCTCTGAACCCATATAAACTAGTTTCCAACTGGCACCCCATAATCAGGGTGATGTGATCCATTCTACGATGATCGGCTCCTACTCGCATAGTTACATGTGTCTTACGGCCCCCGATGTTGTAGTTACCTATGCTGGTCCCACCATGGGGTGTATCAAGTCCCATGGCAGCGGCCTGACACAACCTTAGAATGCACAGGTATGCTACTGGTGCCCAGTGCTTTATTTTTCTGCGCCAGAGTGTGTGCACGCCCGCACCCCGTTAGAACCTACACTGCTACACCACCGCCGTCGATTTGACCTCTTACAATCAGCCCAGTAATCGTGCCCCACCCTGCCTCGTTTCAGGGTTTCTTGATACACCTTCTAGGGTTACTGCTGAAAAGGGTCCCCCGTTACTAGGTTTTCTATCTCTAACCACATGCTAAGTTGGTTAAGTGTTTTCTAACCTAACCCCACCAGTCCGTTTAGTTTAGCATGTTCCATTTTGATTAAGTCTTTAGTTCACTTAATCCTAACAATCCTGACTCAGCCTTAATTGTCTTATTAAGGCCCTGACCTCTCACATTAGACAGGTATTGTTGTGGCTGCCTGTTGCCGGTTGGTTCCGGGAAGCCTTACGCCACAACTCAGTCTAACCTCGGGTCCTCATTGGGCTCCATGTTTAACCTCCCACATTGGATAGGTATTGTTGTGACTACTGGACAGCCGGGCGGTTCCGGGCAGGTTTACATCACAACTCAATCCAACCTCGGGTTAAACACATCGTATGTTCTACATTTACATATTTTGTCTTTCTTCTTTATTTTCTTATATGTAAATATTTGCGGCCCATTAAGTTAATGGTGTAAAGGTTACACCAATCATGGGCCCGACCCATACTTGAATTCGGGCCCTTTTACTTTATATTTTCATTCATTTATTAATTTAGCCCAACGTTATTTACCCCCGTTTAACACGTTCGTTTATATGTTGGGCTTAACCTTTTTAAGCCCAACTTAGCCATGCGAAAGAGGGGAGGCTTAAAGCGTGATTACATACACAAAAAGGGGAAGGTGAGCGCATGAACTTGCAATATGACGTTGGAAATACAAAATAGAAACTGGTGTACTTGCATAGTAGTAACATATACTTTGGTCATAAAGCATAGGTGACATGAATCAAGCCATGTAAACTTGTAGTTGAGATAAGAATCTAAATTGGGTATCATTATTGACACATAGTCATAACTACAACATGAACCTATATTTTATTTAGGCATAATGTCAAACATAAGCATGGCACAAATATTTCTAACATAAGCATGGCATAATGTCAAACATAAGCATGGCATAATGTCAAACATAAGCATGGCACAAGTATTTGTTCACATAACCATGGCATAAATATTTCTAACATGAAATCATGATTTTTACTTTAGTTATGCAAACTTGCAAAAAGGGATTTTTGAACCTAACCTAGCTATGTACCACATATGTCATCATATAACTCTTGTTGACAATTTCAATTATGCAAATTATCAATCATAGCCTAGTCATATTCATAAGTTTGCAAATAGGTGTTCTAGTACAAAAGCATGGCTTAATACATGATGCCAAATTCTCAACATAATTTCATATGGATTATAATAACCCAAACTTATTCCAATTACTCACAAAAATGATTTTTGTATAAAAATACATATTATGATGGCATCGTAGCAAAGCCCCAAACTTGCATGAATTTCAATCAACTACATGGATTACATGATTTGCGAATATTCCAAACGTATACTTGCATAGAACCACCGCATGTAGTTCTTTATAATGAATAACATAATTCAAGAATATCCAAACGTATACAATATTTCAAATCAATAATAATCATAGTAACGCACAAATTATGAATTATTTATCACCACAATCTAGTATGAAAACCAACACAGTTATTTGTTCATACCAAAGTAATACTCTACTTACAATCGTTGCGGCGAATTCTCTAATTTTTAGGAATTTAGAGATGCGACTCCTTTTGACGTAGGTGTTGATTTGATTTGCTTGAATTGCTTTAGGCTTTAGAATTTTCCTCCTAATCTTCTCTCCAATTTGGTGGCTACTCCTAGACGCTCCTCAGCAACATGGCGGCTTTGTTCTTATTTTTGAATGAATAGATTAGGGTTTAGTCTAGGGTTGTTTTTATAGAGGTAATGAACTGATTAGGACCGTTGATGTTGCTTGGTTAGATCGTAGCCTTTCATCCTAAGGAGAGACCAATTAGAGCTTGCCACCTAGCCCTAATGACAAAGCAGACCACAGAAAATCGGCCAACATAGAATAGGCCAGCCAGGTTGGACTGGGCTCGACCTGGCTCTGGACCAGGTCGACAGCCCTATCGACAGGCCTGTCGACCTGGTTAGACCAGGTCGACAGCCCAGTCGACCTGGGTGCGTCAGGCGGGTCTTTTTCCGCCCTGGCCCATTGGGCCCCACTTCGGAATTTTTAATCTGTTTTATTCTGTTTGAATTTTAAATTTAATTCAGAAACTTCCGAAGGCTATATCTTCTTCATACGGACTCCGTTTTTCGAAAACTCGGACTCTATTTCGCGTATTTTTCCGAGACGAACGCAATGGCGTATCCCGTTTCCCTTAGTTCTTTGATTTGAATTTGATTATACTTTAATTTGTTAATTTCACAGTTATAGAATTTTCGGGGTGTTACACACACACACACACACACATATATATATATATATATATATAGAGAGAGAGAGAGAGAGAGAGAGAGAGAAATAAGCTCAGTTCGCAACTCACAAATGAAACGAGAAACATCCATGCCCCCCTATTCAAACCGCAAGTATTTAGGAAAGGAGAGAGTATTGTAGAGGGTAAATGGGAAGGAGGGCGTGTTCATTCTGGAGGTGGAGAAGATATAATACCATGGGAAGGTGGGTTGTTAGCTATCTCTAAAACAAGAATATAGGATGCATGCTAACATTGGGTTTCTAGATGTATAAAACATGGAAGGAAGAGCAGTAATTGGGAGAGGGGATCGGGCCATGAAACTTTGAACGGGAATATGGGTATCGACAAAATGGGAAGTCGGTTCAAATAATGCAACAGCAGTTAGTGGGGTAATTGGTGGGAGCATTTTTGTAGTTGGGAGAAATAGTGCTACAGTGGACAAAAGAAAAACAAAAAGGAAGCAAAACAATGCCATGCACGGATCTGAGTCTTTAAAACATAAACAAAAAGTGACAGTTGCTTTTCAGGACCAGAACGGAGCATAGACATGGCGTGGGTTCTGTGTTTGACTGATGTTGGGGAAGACTAAGGTGACGACAGTGTGTCGTGGCAGTGGGCTCGTATTGGCTAGGGGAGGCTCTATCAAGGCGGACGTGGTGGCGGTTGCGGAGGCTCTCGGTTTGTCGGATGGGAGTGTGTTTGCTGAGATGCAGCGTGTAGAGAAGGGGAGGAAGGCGTCAGTAATCTTGCCTGGGAGTTCGGAGGTCGGTGTCATAGGGCATGGCGCACGACAGTGTAGTTCATGGAGAAGAAGAATTGAAGGGGAAGAACAACACGGTTGCCTGTATACTGGAATGAGGAAGTGAGTATCAAAGCCTGGCGATTTGTGGTGCCAAATCATCATTAAAGAAACGTAATTAGTAATTAGAAATTAAATATATTATTAAGTTATAACTAAGCTCTTACATATGCAGTGCAGTTTATTGTGCTAACCGAATAAATATGCTTAAACAAGATTTCACTGTGACTAAACCTGTTCTGATATGCAAATCCAAACATGACCACTTAGACAAAATTGTTCATGATAGAATAAATATTGAATGTGCCTAATTTCCTGGAATATATAATACACTGTGCCTAGTTAATAAAAACATCCCCGGATAATATATGTATAACATACGCCTAAATCCATGCATCGTGCTAAACTGAAAACGCGCCAAATCGAACCCAAGAAAGGTAATCAAAAGTTTTGGTGTGTGTATATATATATATATGTGTGTGTGTGTGTGTGTGTGTGTGTGTGTGTACAGGATTAAGTTAACAATAATATTAATCAAAATAATGAATACTGTATTGAATTTATATCTACGTTGTACAGTAATGAGGATGAACGAAACAAAAGATGATGGACCCGTACCGACATGCGCTTTGTTATGGAGTTGGTTGATCAGAGTTGGCAGCTATCAGAGAGATAAATTAAATTAAATATTGGTTTGATTTAATTAGAACAAACTGTTTCAGCGACATATAGAGCCAAGGTGAGTTTAACTCACTCAGTTTATCCCGCTTATATTTTTATAAGCCTGGTTTTTATTTTTGTGTGTAGTGTTTGCTAATGGTTAATGAATTAATGACTGTTTGTTGCTTGTTGAATATTTATAATATTCATTGATTAAATTAAATGTTTGTTTAATTTAATCGAATTAAATCGTTATTTTAACGATTAGGCTCCAAACGAGGTAACTCACCTTGTTGGTAACGTTTATAATAATATAAACGTATTAAATAAATAATTTGATTGTTTGAATGGCCGTTATAAATTGATTGTTGACTGTTATTAGTTAAACCGTTTATTTCTGTTTACCGTATATTGTCGTATTGAATTTGAAGTAACCCTTTGTGATGCAGAGAAGGACAGTTTAGAGGAATCCAACCGGATTCCTCAAATATATTATTATATTATATGAACTGTTAACCAGTATGATTGAATGATTGTTAATCGTTGAATTAAAATTCAACATTTGTTCATTATTAACCAATGAGTGATACTGGTTGAGTAGTTGGCGACGGTTGGCGTAAAAATGAATCATTTTATAAACATTGATTTACAGCCAGGAAAATCGATGGAGATAAGGTTATAAAAATTATTTATAACCAAAACGAATTTGGAAATCTATTTTATATAGATTATTTGAATAATAAATTATTAAGAGAAATAAATAATTATTTATATCCAGTAATTATAAATTGAATATATAAAGCAAATTCTTATGTTGGTGAGTTTTATAAGCATATGAGTAAGGATTATCCAAAGAGTTAAGGTTTGGACTAATCATTTCGAGTTAATTATTAAATGGGATTATTTAATTTAATTGGATTTTTGATTGAATTAAATAGAATTCTTTTTAAATTGATTTTATAAATTTAATTTAAAGAAGGGACTAATGGAATTGGTTAACGGATTAACCTGATTTTGAGATAACTAAGTCAACTGTTGGAACGAGAATTGGTTATATAAAAAAATTTATTAGATTATAAATTATCATTTAAGTTAATTATATTTTTAAAAATGACCTTTAAAGAGGAATTAACTATTTCATTAATAGTTAAAGATAAGGTAAGCTTTTTAATATAAAGGAGTTAAGGTTAATATCAGGAATTGATTTGGTAACCAGAACATGATTAATGGAGTCGAATAGGGTATTAAGCCCTTGTTATAATTGAAAGGATTTTCAATAAGTTACATGTGTTTATGCGTTATATTCTGGATTTAATTCCTAAAAGTACTTCTATAAAAAAAGGATGGTTTTTAAAACCAAGTTCTAAATCAAGCGGAAGTCAATAAATTGATTTTGATTAGAAAAGATCTAACGATAAGATCTAGAAACAAATGTTGTAAACATGATATGTAGTTTACTAGAATAGTAAAAAAAAAGGATGGAGAGGTAAATAAAATACCCCAACTTGTAACGACTTCATGATTTATGCATGGATGATATTAGTTTAGAAACGAGGATAGTGGAAGTGATTAAAATGAGTATTTCTGTAAATAATATCATGAACGATAATTCGAAGGATTATAAGTTTTCTGGGAATAAGTGAATGAGTATAATTTATTTTCTATTCTATGATCTTTAACCAACAGGAAGGGTATATGACTATATTGTTTAAACCCAAAGATTTTGTTATCTTTTATAAACAAACAACTAAAGTGTGTGCATCGCACAAAGTAATTTATTCACTTGTGACTGTCCTTTGTAAATGAACAATTAAAGCGTATGCTTCGCACACAGTATTTTACTCCATTTGTTAGTTTGTTTATACGACATTTGTTTGCAATTTATAACCTTTGTCACACTTTGTAATTTATCGTTTTATTTATATGTCTATGCAATTCTGTACTTATGTGAATTAAAAATATGTTTGAATGCAAATTTCAAATGCTAAGCACTATTACTTGTATGAATATAAAGATAAATTATGCAAATAAGATTTCCAACTTATATTGTTCATTTTCTATTTCAGAAAATATCATTGGTTATATTTGGTGAATAATTCCTAAATCTTTTACTTTGTTAATTTGAATTAAAACTATTCAAACATATTATAAGTTGAATATAAATTGGAAAGGCGGTAATCCAAATGTCGAAAGTTTTTTTTTGAATCAAATTAACGGCTGTGTAACTAAAGAGGCCAACTGACACTGTATACCGGACCAGTGAATCCATTTTATTTCTGTATGGATGATGGTTGTTTATTTTGATAGTTAAAACACCGACTATCAAAATCTGACCAAGTCGATTGTTAGTACGGAAAGACCGAGATCGAAATTATATTCGAAAACCATTCCGAACCAACAAATACGCGAAGATGATAATTGAAGATGGAGCAATTGAAGACCATGGATCTTCATAAGTGGAAGGACTACTTATCGAATTTTCTCTGGCTTGTAACCAAAGTTATTTGATTTGTGATTCTGTCATGGTTGGAATCTACGGATTTGCAAGGACTGCTCGCTACTGATCCATGGGGTGATTCCTATATTGGATGCAGTAGGAGGGTACCTTCGGTTCATCCTGTTCCTGGATAAATTGGATAGACGAATGTCTGACAAAGTATTTCTTAGAAAACCACGTACGTAGATTTTTACAAATATATCGAGTTGGTGGCAAAGAGGGGCACTTATTTTATACCCAGAGTATATTTGTGGACGTCAATTAGTGATTTGACGGATCTAACGATGTGGCATTCAAAGTGGATGATGGCCGGATGATCAAAAGATAGTTATAACCTCAAGCCTCATCAAACAGAAAATGACAGAAATCGGGCAGGCGGCATGGCTATGTGGGTCGCTCCTATTAGGGTGTATAATCACCTATCTAGAGAAAATCCATTTCATTCTTTAATCTATTTCGATGTTGTCCCTTTTCAGGAAACGGTGGGTAGCTCCCAACCGTTAGTGATATACATTCGATACACTCAAGCGAAATGAGTGGTCGGTCATGTGTGGGCCGGGTTGCAAGACGTTCTTGTTGAACCCAGTGTATTCGCCTCTAGAGATACACTATCGGAAGGTGGTTCTATACCTTGTTATAGTCGGAACCCAATCACCAATAAGCGCCTGCGGTTTTGATTGTATACTATATATGTGGAGCGTGCAAGCATTCCGCTAGATTGTTATTTATTTGTATTTAGACACTATTATAATATCAGACAGGATATGATTTCAAAACTGTTTGGATTATAGTAAGGTAAAAACCGTCTGTGTTTATGTGTGGGCTGGTCTTACTATTATCTATTTTCTTCCAAAAGGATTTTTTTACTTTAAAATCAATATGGATGTTATTTAAACTTAGCGAGTTTTTCTCACTCTGGTTCACCAGACTGACCCGTCGTTTGTAATGCTCGGGTTAGCCCGGTTACAAGTTCAGGTTATCGAATGCTATGAAGTCCAAAGACAAGCTGAAGGAGTTCATACATATAGTGTTATCTAGTATTTATTCCGTTGTGTGATGTATATAAGGACAGGTTATTATAACTGTCCAGATGTATTTATGTACTCTGATAATTGTAAGTATTCTTCAAGTTTTATTAAAGATAAATTTCTGTATTATAATTTATTCCGCTGTGATATGAGACTCTGTGTGGTGTTAGTTCTTCTTTTTATTCTTCTACTCTAATATTTCTTTCTTTCTTATCTCACCATCTAATTTCTTTCTATTAACTCTCTAGATGTTCGGTACTCGAGTTGGATACGAGAGCCATTTGTGTCGAAAATTCGAGCGTCGAATTTTCTGGTTCATTACAGAACTCCAAAAGGTTAAAAAATCACAATTTTTTTTGATTATTTTTCAGAAACTAGGGTTTTTCTATGATTGAAGAAAATTGTGAATAATTAGTATTTGGTTTCATGTGATCAATGTAGTTGAAATCTAATAGTTTTCATCATGTATGTGGTTTTCTTCGCTAAGTTCTTGTAGCACTTACGTATTTTAAAATTTTCTTTGTGTGGAGATTGCTGAGATGTAACCGGGACCTATTGATGGTAGTGTTCTATACTTGCAAGAAAGGCATAAAACGAGCAATTTTGATTTGATGTCGGTAGGTTTTTGCATTACTATTTTTTTGATGTAATTTTATTTGTCAATTTTTTGTACGTATTTCTTACATTGTGCTTGAATTTTTTTTTACAAAGTAAAAAATCCAGTTAAGATCATTGATCACGCGTCTTCTGTTGACTTGGTGACCTCCACTCATCCAGGAGTACTAGCTTTACTTGATCGTGCAACTTTCTTATTAGTACATAGGTTCGGATAGGTCCAACTGAATCGTTACCTCATCACTGCATTAGTCGATAGATGGTGACTGGAGATATCCACATTTCATCTTAGAGTTGGTGAGATGACCATCACTTTGGGTGATGTGGCAGTCCTTCTTGGCTTGCCGATTGATGGTGCTTCGTTGAGGAATCCAGCGATAGGAGACTACATGTAGATGTGTTAGCGGCTTCTAGGTATTACACCTCCCGCCGAGTAGTGGCAGAGAAATGAGCAAATTGTGACTAGTCGATATAGAATGCAGTTTCAGACAGACATTCCACAGGATGTCATGCAGGAGCAGATAGAGCAACGTGCTAGAGCTATCATACTTCATATCATTACTGAAGACCGAAATTTACTGAATGCGGTACAAATATGACATGCTTGAGTCTACAATTCCTAGATATCTAATGAGTAGTGTATGCGAAAGTTGTATCGTTCTATGTGTTGTATGGATTATTATGTTGTAGGTTTATTTTGGCATCCAATGTTGTATCGTTCTATGTATCGTTCAGATTATTATATTGTAGGTTTATTTTGCTACCAATGTTGTATCGTGCTTCATAAGTTGTAACACACACATACAGTAACACAAACAAAACGACAGATCAAATTCTCCAGTACAATAAGTCTCTTACATAATAAAACCGGGTAGATAGTTAGTACATAATAGTAGCAAAGTCTAAGTTACTGTAGTACAACGGCTTGTCTTATGGTCTTGAACTCCATACTTGCTGCACCAATTCTCTCTTGAAGACTGCCCCTCGTCCATGGTGTCTTTAATTCTTGTTGACCGTGGTATTTTCGGTGCTCTCCGAGCTTGCGGTGGTAGAACCATATTCCCTGATGGTGTTGGCCAATACATTTTGTCATGATCTGGATGAAACCCCGGCGTATATGCCGCGTGATAACTTAGAACGGTGTAGCAAACAGAGACAAAGTCGTGATGAGCTCTTTTGGCACCGTTGTCCACTGCAGAACAAGCGACCACAACATGCGAACATGGAAGTCGTTGTAGCAATGGTATGTTACATGTACAAGCACAAGTATTACCATCAATCGTTACTGTAAATTCATCACCAAAGTAGTGTATTATCACCCATTCATTTTGGCCGAATCGATCTATTCTGCAACGTCTCGCTTCTTCCGCTCTCTCGGCAATTTTCGCTTCCCATTTTGGAGTTTACAAGCAGCAGAAAACATTAGCTCAACATCATCATTGTCTACAATATTAATTGCCTTAGAAGCAGAATCAGTTGAGCAGCTGCAAACTAACTCAATATCAAATTGCTCTGGATTAATCTTTGTTGACTTGTAAATCGACGCTTTTAATTGCATCAAGTTACAGCCTTTAACAACTTTTGTCGGTTTGTAAAATCCACCTTCGTAGTTCCCACACTTTCGATCATCAATGACCAACTCACCATCGAAATAGCATATAATCGCAATAAAATTAGGAGCCATTCTGATTTACAACCACAAAAGTGAATATATTACTCAAAGATAAGATCCAAAAAAGCTTTAGGGTTTTGAAATTCATACCTTGAAATGATTCAAATGACGAAGAGTAGGATACCGTTAACGTAAATCTAAAGTTGCCGATGATTTAAGCTACAATTAATGAAGGAATTAATTTCAGATTCTGGTTGGAGATTTTGGGGGGTTTTTTTTTCCGGTTTTTTTAGAGCTAAAAAGTGAGGAGGAAAGGGCTTGGTAGGTGCTGTTAAACACGAAAAAACGACATTTGAAAAGACGCACACTGTGACATCTTAAATGACGAACAATGGTTTACATTTTAAATTTGTTTTTTCATTTCGCACTATTTAAAATAACGCATGTATACATCTTCTCAAATAACGCAAATAAATTTATTTAGTTTCAGAATCATCAATGCGCTATCTTAAATAACGCACTCGTGCGTCATCTCAAGTGTCGCGTATACTAAATAACGGTTTTTGTCTACGTGACCAAAATCAGACTACGACCGTAATAAGTTTAAAATAAGTCTAATTCAGTGATTAGTTTTTTAAATTTGGCCGAATCGAAACAAAATCGTTTTTTTAATTGAACGGACCTTCTCCGTTATTATTTATTTGAAGGTTTGCTATGCGGGAGAGAGTGTTGTATGAAAGGCCGCTGGGGTTATGCTGCATTTTGATTGTACCCGACTTACTTATTTGTAGGTGTTTTCTCTTATCAGGCCTTGGGTTTTACATACCGCTTTCCTAAAGAAAAGAAAAGAAAAGTGTCAACGTGCGTACATAAAAGTCCAAGCGCTGTCTTTTTCCGGCAGTGCAAATATATCTAAAACATGAATGCCTCAACGCCTATACTGCCCAACTTTCCCTCTTAAATGTTAAACCTACCTAATATTTAGAACCGAAACAACTATGTGTATGTAATATAGTCGTATTATAATTAAATTTCCAGCAATAGATTACAAAAGAACACACTGTGCATTAAGAATTCTTGGTGCCATTAAAAAGGACCCTTCTCTATATCACAGCTACATATAACTAATTAAAACTCCAATCAGTTCACATATATATAGAAGATAATCGAAGTAGTTAAGCAGAACAAGGAAACATACTTTCCAATCTAATCTAATCTTAGATTACGTATCTTACTTCTCTCCCTATATCACACACCTTGGCAATGGTTCCTCCTTTGTCTTCTTGGCCATGGGAAAATCTGGGTGTATACAAGGCAAGTTATATATAATATACATTAAACATATTCTGAAATCATCCATTGAATTTTTCATTTTCTTTTTAAATATATATATTATATATTTGCAGTACATACTATATGGTCCTCTCATCGCAAAGGTGATCCACTCAAAACCATGGGAAGGAGAAGGAAAAGACTTATGGTGTCTTCATTTACTCATCATATGTGGCCTTAGAGGCTTTGTGTTCACACTATGGTCTAGTTTCACCAATATGTTGTTTCTTAATCGAAAGCGAAGAATTCTTCAAAATGGAGTAGATTTTAAGCAAATCGACACCGAATGGGATTGGTTAATACTTCACTTTCATCTCGTTTTCTCTCTTTTTTTCTTTGAAAAAAGAAAAATGGAATGAACAAAGCTTAAACTAAATTTGAATGAAAATATGCAGGGATAATAGCCTAATGCTTCACACATTAATGGGAGCTGCAGCTTGCTACCTCTTCCCAACTCTGAAAAGTCTTCCAACATGGAATTCATGGGGTTTACCGCTTGCTCTCATGCTACATGTTCTGATATCTGAGCCTTTGTTCTATTTGTTTCATAAAATCTTCCACACTGATTATATTTTCAAAAATTATCACTCTATTCATCATTCTTCCCCTGTACCACAGCCATTTACAGGTTTGCATTCTTTTTTCCTTTTCTTACATCCTTCTTTCTTACTATGTATAATAACACTATCAGTCTATCATACATAAATAAATATACTTGCAGCTGGATTTGCGACTCCATTAGAACATATAGCAATGGGAGTAGTTATGGGTGTGCCGATACTCGGGTGCCTATTGTTTGGAGTAGGATCTGCCGGGCTTGTTTACGTTTATGTGCTCATGTTCGATTTTTTGAGGTGCATGGGTCATTCTAATGTAGAAGTATTTCCTTCAGGCCTGTTTGAATCCTTTCCTTTTCTAAGATATCTTATCTATACTCCCTCGTAAGTCTTTTTGTACATTATATTTCTTTCTTGACATTTCTTGTTTATGCATCACGAGCAAAAGTACACTATAATAACTTGTGTACATAATACATGCAAAATATATTTATGTTAGGTGAGAGATGTGGTAAGATTTGGTCTCTAGTTTCTTATATATCATTTAAGAAGTGTACCTTTCCCCCATCTTCCGCAAATATATTTTGTTTTCATGCCGTCTGTACTTAACAAGAGTTCAATTCCTTGTGAACCACCTGATGTGTGCGTGTATGTTCCTCTGGAAGGCATGCTAACAGAAGTTCAATTCCTCTCTTTTGTCCTTCGGTCCCATATTCGTTGCCATAAAAAATCATAGCTATCCATCACACCAAACTTTTTTTTTTTCATGAATGAACAATGATAAAAAAATTGATGGGCTCAGATTAAGAGAGGGACATAGGATTTGAGCATCTATACAAAAATTTAAATAATCATTGCTAGCTAGTAATTAAGAAAATGATATATAGATATACATATAGCAAATATAGTTATATATAGTAGCTTCATAATTTTTTGGTCATATGCTATTTATGTAAGAGGATCATTTCTCAAAAGCAGCACTACATGATTACATTCCAGTGAGATCACAAGTTTCAGTCTAATCATCATTCATATATTTATCCATGTTTTTATTTTGAAATTTTAATATGTAGACAAGATCACGAGATTGGGTAAGTGTGATTTGGTTCTATTGACTAATTCTAAAATAAAGTGCCTGTATTAAATTTAGTAATGAATTTTAATCAAAACGCATGATCCAATTGCAGATACCACAGTCTTCATCATACTGAGAAAGACACGAACTTTTGCCTTTTTATGCCTATCTTTGATGCAATTGGAGGCACGGTTAACAGCAAGTCCTGGGAACTACAGAAAGAAATTAGCTCAGGTTCAATTTCCAAAATTCTCAGAATGATTATACATAAATGAAAATTCCAGTGGGACACAATAAATCAAAATTATTGGATTGCACACTGTGATTCAACCGTATACATCTATTTTTTTCGCAAATTGCGTTTAATTTTATGTTCAAATAGTCGGTCCCGTATACATAGGTGCACTGCACACATATGTGTGCCTACGTATGTATGTGCACATGCGAAGATACTTTTATAGTAATCTGAATGTTTAAATGGGAAATAAAATTCATCATACTTGAGCAATTCAAACAGCCCCTTATGGCTACCGGCAAATTAAAGATGCCAATCAGAAATCAGGATAAAATTTTAGCGGCGTATGGTTAATTTTGTGTTTTATGTTTTGAGTTTTCAATATTAAATACAAAAAGTAAGAATAGCTGATGGATGACGGAGGGTGCGGCGAAGAGGACGAAAGGTTGATGAATGGATGAAATTAGCTATCGTTCTTCCGTTATTTCTTAAAACACGAAATAAAAATAAAAATTAAGTAGTTGTATTCTGTTTTGTGTCTTGACTTCGATCTTTAGAACGGTTGTTTTTAACGATGTATGTGCGTCGTTTCTACTTTTATATGTATGAAAACCCAAAACTAAAATGCATAAAGTGAACACACCCTTAGTTTCTGTCATCAACAAAATATATTCATGACATAACTGACACCCCAACAATAAATAATTCAATGTATTTGCGGTTTCAACGTGCAACAGTTCACCGTGCAAGCATAGTTTTCACGCCCAAACTATAAGTCGAACCAGTTAAAAAGTTAACATTTTGATGGTTCAACTAACCCGACAAAACTATAGATTCTTTAACGAAAACACATTTAACCATAAATTGCATGCAAAATTATTGAAATAAAACTGCGAAGTAAGCAAGCTGTAGATAGTATTTAAAGTTTATAACTGAATTTGTACATTATTGTCTTGCACAACCACACCAACACGGCCATAGTTTTGTAAACAATAGCAGTGACGATATAAGTTGATGATGACGAACTTACAAGATATTTCAATAACACTTGCAACAGTAAATAACAAAGTACTGGATTTTGTTGCTTAACTTTTAAAACGATGATTTTGCACAATAGATTTGCATGCTTTTTCAAAAGGATCGAAATGATGAGGAAAGAAAACCTTCAACCTTATAATTTTATCAGTGGCGCTGGTGGTTCAAAAATTTGATTTGAATTCATGGACGATTGAGTTCTAATTGAGTTTTAGATCATAGTGATTCAAGGTACACAATTATTCGAGGTCGAATAATGGTTAGATCGGGTCATGAACACACGCACGCTATACACACACACATGTCAAACCATAACTATTCTAGGTATTGCTCAAACATGCATGTATGGGATTTCTTCTTCCTTTGGATGCGTATTTCCTTTGGATGTCTTATTCTCGACTTGTTCGTGTAAATGTTCTCTCTCTGTACATAGATAGACTTCTAAGTATATATCTCCAACCTGGATCAAGATTTTCAAAACATTTGTATATTTTACTATATATACATTTCTAAGTTAAATATATCTAATTGTCGACATAGATCAATATTTTCGCATGTGTATTAAATAAACATTTCTAAGCTATATCTAACTCGAAGCTTACCTAACTTAGAGCAACATTGTTTAAAAAAATTGCAGGGAAATTTGAGGATGTTCCAGATTTTGTGTTTCTAGCACATATAGTTGACACGATGCACGCAATGCACGCTTATTTCGTATTTCGCAGTTTCGCATCAATCCCCTACTCCTTCCGTCCTTTCTTGTTAGTACTATGGCCAGAAACATTTCTGGTCACAATCATAATGTGGGCAATATCCAAAACATTTACCCTGGCTTTTTATAACCTAAGAGACAAGCAGCACCAAATATGGGTCGTCCCTCGCTGTGGCTTTCATGTAAGTTTCTATAACAAGTCAGTTTAGAATATTTTACTTGTCTAGACCACTTTTGCAAACATAATTCATATTTTGAATGTGGTTTAAATTGCACCAGTAGAACAATATTTGTTTATTGATATGCTTTTGTACATAGACAAAATATGTTTGCAAGAGTGGTATAAATAAGAAGAAACAATTGTTACTTTGCGAAATGTAACAATGTTACTAATGCGTCTGTACTTTTTTATTCCTAGTATTTTTTGCCATTCTGCTCAAAAGGCATCAATGATCAAATAGAGATGGGGATTCTAAGGGCAGATAAGATGGGGGTCAAGGTCATAAGTCTTGCCGCCCTAAACAAGGTAACACTAGTTAGTTAAACTACTTAATACCAATTTTTAGCATAACAATAGATGACCGATGTGTGTTTGTTTCGTGCAGAATGAAGCATTAAATGGTGGAGGGACACTGTTTGTGAACAAGCATCCTGATCTAAAGGTTAGAGTAGTGCATGGAAACACCTTGACCGCGGCTGTAATTCTGAATGAAATCCCTAAAGACGTGGAAGAAGTTTTCTTGACTGGAGCAACGTCCAAGCTTGGAAGGGCAATTGCATTGTATTTGTGCAGGAAGAAAATAAGGGTTCTGGTAATTATATGTGCCATTATATCTTATCATACATACCATTAAAATGAACGCTTTAAAACTCATACGCAAGTCGTTGTGTTGAAATATAAACAGATGCTGACACTGTCATCAGAGAGATTTCAGAAGATCCATAATGAAGCTCCTAAAGAATACCAACAGTACTTGGTTCAAGTTACTAAATACCAAGCTGCTCAAAATTGCAAGGTATGTGTTTGCTAGACTTAGCGAGAACGATATACGTATCTGGTTGTAGTAATCTCCCAATGAGGGAGCTTATACTCCCATCAAATTTTTTTTTTTTTTTTTTTTTTAACCACTCTTGCTACATTCGAAATATCAGCGCTTGTTAGTTTTAAAGTAAACATGTACAAATTCAGAATTTATGATTGTGCACTTTTCAAAGTGCTTGTGCATGTTTTTTCCCCCCATACCGTATATGAAACCTATGTTTATAATAAGTTTACACTATTGTGTATTGAACAAATTAAAAAAACGAGTATTGTGTAGACATGGATAGTTGGCAAATGGATAACGCCTAGAGAGCAATACTGGGCGCCTTCCGGTACTCATTTTCACCAGTTCGTCGTACCTCCAATCCTCGGTTTTAGAAGAGATTGCACATACGGAAACTTAGCTGCTATGAGATTGCCTGAAGACGTGCAAGGTCTAAATATGTGTGAGGTAAACATTCTTTCACATATAAGATTTGAATATCATATGTCCTTCAATGTATCCAATATATTCTAGATCATATGTTTGATGTGCAAATAAGTGAGTAATATATAATAATGTGGACATGAAGCATACTAAATTGAAGAAAAAAAAGGAATTGGTGTACATGTATACTATTTTGTAATGCTCTAAGCATTGATTTGTATACAAACCGAATGATCCTAGTTATAACAAGTTGAATGGTTGAACAGTACACAATGGAAAGAGGGGTGGTGCATGCATGTCATGCAGGAGGAGTGGTTCACTTCCTGGAAGAATACACACATCACGAGGTTGGCGCGATCGATGTAGATAGAATCGATATGGTTTGGGAAGCTGCAATGAAGCATGGTCTAAAACCCGTATGAAATATTTTGTGTAACAAAATATAAGATCACATTGGTAAAAAAAAAAGGGAAATACATTGTTGTAAAATATACACCATGTTGTGTGACCATTCTGAAAGGAGAATAGTCATGTGTCATGTATTCTTTCAGTTCAATGTGATCAACATTTTATTATGATTGTGTCACTTTAATGCCAGTTTATTTAATTTTCAACTTGAAGGAGGAGGCATTGTGTGAAATTTTTTATTTTATTTTTTCATGTGATTGGCATGATAATTAGTAGAGTTGTACAAGAAACAATAATATGATCTGTAATGTTGGTGGAAGAAAGCTCTGTTTCAACCAAACATGAAAGCATGAAAATGGTTAAGACATGTTTTAATCCCACAACCACAAACGATAGAAGGAATAGACTCATGAGGAGGATGGTTACTTGATTTGTTGGAAGTTATTAAATAAGAGTACTGCATTTAATTTGAAGTAGCTCCTCTAAAAAATTTCAACCATATAATACGTTTTCGGTGTGGGGTACAATGAGTATATACAGTGTAAACTATATAGTGAGTTAAACACATTTCATTTTTCATCACTATTTTCTCTATGTTCCCTAGTTGACACGTGTAATATTAAGTGCCTTTTTTCCCCTATTTTTTAATAAACCAAGTATGCATTCATTAAAATGAGAAATCATTCAACCCTTACAATGCGATCATCAACTGAAGAAATATCGGATTTAAAGTTTATTCATCATTATATCTTAAATTTTATAATTATTGGCATCTAAATACTTAAACCGTGAATTCCACATTTGTACATCATTAAATCATGCAAGAGGTCACAAATACCCAATTTCTAAGACTTCTAATTCTAATATGCATCACCATCTAAGTATTCAATTTCCTAAAAAAACCGAAAATAAACTTTGAATTCCACGCGATATAGCTATAATTCATGATGGTTAGTCATTGTTTTTTTTTCCCGCTCATTTTGATCACATTTAAGTGACGATCGAATGATTTTGAATATATAAGTGTGATATATCAGTAATTTTAACCAACTCACGACATTGAATTAGCGATTTAAATGGGAGAATGAAAAAGGAGAATAATTCTAGAAGTAAACTAGTGTTTTAATTGTTGGATCCCTGTCAGCTTGTAGATGCGTAAAAGATTAAATTTCAATTCTTTTGTTCCACTTAGCTTTTATTAAGCATACGATGTCTAAATTTATTTCAAATTAAAGAAATATTATATTTTATTCATAAATAAGTTTTTATTTATTGTCATATTTATATAATATAATATAAAGTGTGTCATAGGCACAAAAGTGTGTATACACACACATGCAATACAAATCGTGTATATGGTTCAACATGGGCATAAATGATGTAATTTACATGGCAACGGGCGTATTATCCCCTATATACATGTTCGTTATCTAGCGTATGTAGGTTTATGTCTTTTTTTGTGTGTGTATGCATATGCATATATAATGTAGTGTTTATACAAATGTATGCATATAACACACTCTTTACTATAATATAAAATAATCGTAAATAATAATTAATATAAATAGTTACTCATTTTCTCTCCTGTATTGAATAGATATAGTGTTCTGACACTTAAAACCAGTAGGGATTTTTGTGCCCGTGCAGGAATCTTTTTACTCTTTACCTATTCTAGTAAAGTGGTACGACCACTACAAAACCGGTTGGTTTTGCATATATATATATATATATATATATATATATATATTTACAAGATTGAATTCAATTTTATATTTTCAATTCTAAATTTAGAATCTGGATTATCTTAATAAAATCTAATAATTACACAATTCAAAATAATATATTAAATTTTGAATAAATATCCAAACAAGGTTTAAATACATTTTGAAATCAGTTTTTTTTTTAATTTATATATACACACCCCTCTCCCCTCTAAGCACACATATACATATTAAAATATAAGCTATAAATGTTATATACACACACAAAATACATATATATAAATAGGTTTAATGAAAAATAAGAGTTTACACACACACACACATTTATATATATATATATATATATATATATATATGAGCGTTCTGGAGCACTTATGTTATGCAGCTCCTCTTTAGCACCCTATAAAGACCCATATTTTATTTATCGACCGATCGTAAAATAAGTATATTTTATTTTCTAGTGGTCGGATCATTATCAGATTTTGATATGCTGTTCATGCGAAAGTGGGACATGTCCATGATTTTTACCGAGTTCAAGTATGACCATTTTGCCCTTGAGTTTACTGCTTGGGCTATAACTTCTGATAGGGATCGAATCAGGTGCTGAGATCGGTCTCATTGGATTAGAATGGTGGTTTACGATTCCGTAGAGTGGTCGCATGAAGGATTTGATTCATGATTTGGGAGGAATTGCTGTTTTATGTTTCAGCTTGTGTTAAGCAGACTGATTATTAACTAATGGGCTGATCAGCCAAGCCCATTGGACTAATTACCTGCAGATATAAATAGGGGACTTGGGGAGAGAACTAGGGTTACTCTCTTAATTCTAAACTTTAGGTTGGGCGTTTGTAATTCTCCGGTTTAACCTAGAACCCTATCTCTACATTCTTTTCAATCAAATTCATAGTAGATTGCATCTAGAAGATAGATTATCATCAAGGGAAGTTAGATCACATCAAATTGCATCAAATCCAAAGGCTTTCGACACTGTCCAGATCTGGTCTCATCAGATTTACATCAAATTGAGGATTAGGTGTGTGAGATATATCTCTCACAAAGAAGCAGAGGGTTGTATGGGTTAGATCTATGTTAATTTCATTCATATATGTTATAATCACCTTTGATCAGATCATATATGTTCAATTCTTATTTAGAAACCCTAGAAAAACCTAATTTGACCATATTAACCAGATAAATGTTAGATTAATCATGTTTATACATATGTTTAGACCAAAATCATGTTAGATCTTACGTTCATGATATGTTTTTGCCAAGATTGTGAATTATTCATGTTTGTATGTTCAGTGTTGTATGGATTGATGTTGTTTTGATTGAATTGATTACGTTGTTCGAGTTGCTTGTAGAATTGCTTGTCGTAGATCTTAGGTTTGAAGAATATAGCAAATCAGAGGTTCATACGATCGGATTTAGATGAAATTTAGTAGAGGTGCTCTCGAAGATGAAGGAAGGAAGAACGTAAAATCTCGTGCCAAAATACACTAACTGTTTGGGTCAGCACTGACCCATAATCGAAGGTCGGTTGGCATTGAAACTTCGTGGGTTACATTGTGATGATATATCGAGGCTATAGGTGAATTTTCGTGTCATTCAGAGTTAGGTTGGATGGGTCTAAGGTTGGATACTCGAGACGTGGATAGACCGGCAGAAGTTTCTATAAGAACGTGGAAATGCTAGGAAAATGGACCGAAAGGATATGCTCGAGACAAGGATGGGAAGAGGCTAACTACTTAGCCAAAATTGGCTAAGTAGATGGGTCGGCACCGACCCATGATGGGTCGACACCGACCCATCACGAAAGGTCAGGTGGATGTCATTTTTGGGGAGCTTGGCCTTTATGGCTTCTGGGGTTTTTGGTGAGGTTTGGTGATGAATAGACTTCAGATGATCGTTGTGCAACCAAATGATGGATGGCATCTCGATTGTGAACTCGCATTAGAATGATCGGAGCCGAATTGATGAGACATTGGTCGTGATTCGATATATGATTTAGTACGATGATGGATTGACAGGATGAGAGTCAATCATGGATGATAATGGAATGGTTCGAGAAGTGAATTAAGTCGCTGAGATGGAAGACTTGACATGTTTGATCGCCAAGGAATCGTCGGTAATCGAAGTGTTCTATCAGACTCAAAGCAGGGTATTGTGGGGATGCCTGTTAGGATCAAATTCGATAGATCATGTACCTTGGGCAGTCATGATAGGCCTAGTTATCTTCGTCGAGTAAGGCAAACATACCAGTCACGAGACATATGGTAGTTTAGCCAGAACCGGGGTTTCTCCATTAGCGCTTTTGATCGTTGAAAGCAAGTTCGATTATCAATAGAATCAAGGTTGTTGTCGATGGTAGCTAGGATATTGGATGCTATGGTTGATTTTGTGCCTTTTTATCTATTTTTTCTCTTGGTAGGCTATCACCTTAGGATGTTTAAGAGAAGCGGTATTGGGGTGTTCCTTTCCTATTCTGTAATGGCATGTGATGGATGATTTTCATATGTTAACTTGTTGATTGTTGGGCAGAACAGATGGTTGATCCTTCTATATTCATATTACCATGTGTGTAACAACCCGAATTTTTATAACATGTTAAAACAAGAAATCAGGGCATAATTAAATCATAAGTTAAGAATCAATGGGAACGGATTACGCCACTGCGTTCGTCTCGTAATTCTGCTTGAAAACAAGTCTGAAATTTCGAAAATCGGAGTCCGTATGACCAAGTTATGGCCCATAGAAGATTTCAGAAAATTCAAAATTCAGCCCGAAATTCAAAATCAGATCCAAGCAGATTGGGCGGGAAATTTTCCCGCCCTACCCCAGGTCGACAGGGGGGTCGACTGGGGAGTCGACCTACCTCCCCAGGTCGACTGGGGAGTCGACCTGGGGGTCGACCTCCCCTGGTCGGACCCTGTTGGTCTGGTGCACCAGTTAGCTCCTTTGGTCTGGTCAGTTGGCCTATGACGGGATTTGATGGTTCAGATCTAAACTAGGGTTAATCCTATGGCCTAAACTAGTCTCTACACCTATAAAAACACCCTAATACCTAGCCTAAACCATCACAAATCAACCTAACAACTAAATTCTGCCAAAATGCTCCCTAATCATGGCCTCCATCTTCATCTTGAGAGCTTCTAAGGCAAAAAGGAGCAAGCTTTCTTCTTTCTATCAAAGGAGCTACTTATTCTCAAGGCTATTTGTGTTGCTACATCATTCCTAGAGCTTCTACAACGTCTCTATCTTGTTCTATTTGGTTCTAGTTCTCATAGCCACGCTTTTGTAAGCCCCACTCTACTCTTAGATTTAAACTATGAAGTTAATATGATCATGTAGCAAGTTGAAATGGGACTTTTGGTATAATACTTGTCTTGGGGCTATATTTGTATGCATAGATCCATTTATGACTCTTTTGATCTATGATTGTGGCACTATCATGAACCCAGTACCATTTACCTTAGTTTTTGGGTAGAAAGCTATGAGCTTTATTTGGGGGTTATGCATAATGCAACATAGAACCTCTCATAACCTTGATGTTAACTTGCATATGATGTTGAACTACATGCTACCCACAAGTTTATCAACCTATGTCAACTATTATCATGTTTCACCTTTGCCTATGATGTTGAACTACATGCTAGTTTATTTGCTAAGTTTGATGTCATGCATGTTTTGAGGCCAATAACCCTATATGCTAGTTGTGATGAACACCTTTGCCTCAAATATCATCATGTTTAACCTTTGACCAACTTTACCACCTTATGTCCACCTTGGTCATATTTTTAATGTTCCTTGATTCACTTGTGTTGATGCGAGTTTACGTGCGAATGGGAATACGTTATGGGTAGTTAGGCAAACTTGAAATAACATGAAAAACATGACTTGAAAATATGACATGAAACTTTATTATGCTTGAAAACTTGAATATGGTCATGACATGTAGAAAACCATAAAGTGGCCAACTCGAGGTTGGGTTGAGTTTGTAGCGTAAATCTGCCCGGAACCGCCCGGCAAATCCAGTGGCTACAAACAATAGGACCCAATGTGAGAAGTTGGTCATATCGCGCTTGAAACCCGAGGTTAGACTAGGTTGTGGTGTAAATCTGCCCGGACCCGCCCGGCATATCCAGTAACCACAACAAAGTCTAATGTGAGAGGTTGGGTGCATTAAATTAATTAATGCCACATGTTAGGGTTAAGTCATGAACCACTCGGAAACACTTAACCAACTTGATACATGATTGGATGGGGTTAAGTCATGAACCACATGGGTACACTTAACCAACTTGATACATGAATGGATAGGGTTAACCACACTTAACCCGTTAGAAACCCTAGTTACGTGGTCCTTTTCAGCAGTAACCCTCTTGGATGTATCAACGATACCCTAGGGACTAGGCTAGCGTGGGGCACGATTACTGGGCTGATTGTAAGCGACCAGAACGACGGCTGAGTTGGTGCGCCGGTGTAGGTTCAGGCGGACTATGGTCGTGCACATAGTCCGGAGTTGAAAAAGAAGGCACGGGCACCAGTAGGTTTAGATGGTGCGTGCTTGATTCGTCTTAGTGGTTGGCACCCTAGGACTTGATACACCGTAGGGTGGAACTAGCACAGTTTGACTACATTCCGATATTGGGCCGTATGACACCGACACTCGACGAGTTAGGCTTATAGGGAGCCAATCGACTAGACCGTGTAGTTGGACCCCTACTTGGGTCATCTCATGATATTGGGCCAAGAGATCATTTTTTGTTTATACTTGACATGGGTTGGATTACTAGTACTATTGGTGCAAAACTAAACCTTGTATATGCGATGCCACACTTGATCTACCTTGTTATCTATTTATCATGCCAGTTAGTTACCATCTTTATGTTTCATCTCAGTTTCTCATGTTCAGTTAACTTTATTAGTTTTTATACTAATAGTAGGTAGGACTTACCAGTCTTTTGACTTACCCTTTTTCCTTTCGCCTCTTTTCTTCCGTTCCCCCCCCCCCCCCCCCCGAGTTCTCAGGGAGGGAACACTAGTGCTTAGCTTGGACATTTGGCTTGCTTTCTTGACAGCTCATGTACGGTTTGGACTTGAGCTTGCTATGGCTTCACCACATCTATCTTGGGGATAGTTTACTTTATGTTTTCTAGACTTGTGGTAGTTGGAAAATAATGACTAAGTACTTTGATGTAAGTTGACTATTTGGTTTTGAAATGGTTAAGTATGGTTTTTAAATTTCTACCGCTGCTTTACTTATTTATTTATCTATGTTCTATCTTGTGATATCTCTGTGCATGTTTACCTAGACAACACCCCTCCAAAGCTAGTGCCAGCACTCGTGAGTGTGGCCCTGGCGGAGGTGGGGTGTTACATTTGGTATCAGAGCATGAGGTTTTACTAGACCGGACAAAAGTTTTAAAAACCCTTTTGAAAAACTATTTTCAAAACCAATTAAGTATTTTTCCAAGAAAAGTCTAGTTTATTTTAAAAGGCTATTCCCCAAAAGCCATTAGCACTATCCTTTGTTTCCTCGTTCTAAATCTATCTTTTCCTTTTTCAGCATGGCCGATCTTAACCTTCCCGAGGGAGTACCCATACCCGGATGGTTCCGGAGGTACCTGGAAGCTAGGGCCAACGATGCGGGCCCAGCAAACACTCCCACTCCTCCTCCCGTATCTGAGGTTCCTCCTCCTCCTCCTCCTCTTCAGCGTCCATAAGCAGATTTCGCGAAGATTTGCAAAGACTTTAAGGCGATGGGAGGCAAGAATTTTGTTGGGACAAAGACTTATGTTGAGGCAAGAAACTGGTTAAAGGAAACTGAAGATCTTTTTGCTATCTTTGAAGTAGAAGACCGTAGGATAGTTCTGTTGGCAGTATGGCTATTGAAAGAGGAAGCTGCTTATTGGTGGGGGGTCACCAACGCTACTAGGCCTATAGAGACTTGGGCCGACTTTAGGATGAGATTTGGGCTTAAGTTTCTATCATCTGCTGAGGAAAATCTGCAAATGGAGAAGTTTATATCTTTGAAGTAAGGGGACATGACCGTGAGGGAGTATGTGAATAAGTTTAACCAGCTTGCTCGATTCGGTTTAGACATGGTTAACACACCTCAGAAGAAGGCTCTACACTTTGCTCGAGGATTGAATGAGCCATTACAAGGTTTGGCCATGTCTCATATACCCATGGGGGCCACTTTTGAGAACTTAGTGGATATGGCCTTGCTCCAAGGAGATGATAAGAATGGCAAGAAAGAAGTCAAGCCTAATGAGACACAAACCAAGAAGGCGGACTCCAAGTGGGGAGGCAACCAGAACAATCAGAGAAATCAGAACAACAAGAACAACAAGGGTAACAAGGCCAACAACAACAAGGCAAAGGAGACAAGGAAGTGCAACTTCTGTGGGATCACTGGACACATATCCAAAGATTGTAGGAAGAAGAAGAGGAAGTTGGGAGAATGCTTTCATTGCGGAGAGTCTGGACACTTCAGTAAGGATTGCCCAAAGAAGCAAGGGCAGTGGCAAGGACAGACTCAGCGAGCAGGACCTTCTGGAGGGCAGATGCATGCTCTCAACACTACTCCAGCTTCGGACTGAGGTAGTATTTCTGTAGAAAGCCTTGTTTACATTTATGGTTTTCCTGTTCGAACTTTATTTGATTCTAGCGCATCACATACCTTTATTTCTTCTGACATTGTTGAAAGTTTGCACCTAAGTACTAGTCTAGTTGAGGATCCCGTTAGTGTTTCAAATCCAATTGGGGGTTCTGCCCATCTATCTATGATTTGTATGGATTTGAGGATTTCTATCTTGACCGTAGAATTCACATGTAATGCTTATGTTCTCGGGTTCATGGGATACAGGTTGATTTTGGGCATGGATTGGTTGTCCAGTTATGGAGCCATTCTCGATTGTGAGCATAGGGTAGTGAGGCTTATGACTCGCCTTTGCAATACCCTAGAGATTTCTTGTAACCCTCTGGATCCCGTCATGTTATGTTATCCTGAATCCCTCGGCTCGTCTATTGACAATCTTCAATCTGTGAGGGTGGTCCGAGAATATCCTGATGTTTTTGATGAGGTGAAGGGGTTACCCCCTAAACGCGAGATAGACTTCCGTATTTATCTCGTTGATAATGCCAAGCCAGTTTCATTGCCTGTTACGCACATGGCCCTGCGAGAAAGAAGAGAGCTTAGCAAGCAAATCAAGGAGTTGCTTGAGAAAAATTTCATTAGGCGAAGCATTTCTGAATGGGGTGCTCCTGTGGTATTCGCTACTAAGGCGGATGGCTCGCTTCGTCTATGTGTTGATTATCGTGAGTTAAACATGCTGACAAAGAAGAATAGGCAACCCTGAGGCGAGCTCCGATTCGTATCTTGGGAACGGAGATCAAGAAGCTGAGGAATCGAGAAGTCAAGTTAGTAAAGGTTCAGTGGAGTGAAGCCGATGAAGATGCAACTTGGGAAACCGAGGAGAAGATGCGTGGGCTTTATCCATTCCTTTTTGAGGGTACATTCTCAATCTCCTTTCCTAGTTAGCATATCTTTCTTTTGCTATCCATGTTTATCTTGTTATCTCGTTAACCTTGTCATGAGAACCTTAGGTAGAAACCCTTTGGATGAAACATGTATTTGAAACATGTTATGCTTGATGGTTGCAAATGGTTGCAAGTGGTTACTCGTGGATGCATGATACACTTTAGGCACCAAGATCGGCTCACACACTTACATATTGCATATGCATGGGTGTTTATGCTTATTCATGGATGAGACTTGTTATGATATCACGTGGATGTTGCATATGATTGAATGATATGTGCACTCATATAGAGATTATAAATTATGTTAGGAATTTGCATACATTTGGACTCATTTCACTAACATATTCTGCATTAAGGAGGTTTACTGAGTTAGTAACCGCCCGATTTTCGCATTAGATAGGTGCATATACACACACTTTTGCATATGTTCATACAACATTAGAAATCTTTTAAGGACAATGATTACTCGTGGATGATGTTTGAGTAGATGGATGATGGATGGTAGGATACGTTCTTCCTAACTTGGAGATTTCGGGGATGAAATCCTTTAAGGTGGGGAGAATGTAACAACCCGAATTTTTATAACATATTAAAACAAGAAATTAGGGAAGAATTAAATCATAAGTTAAGAATCAATGGGAACGGGTTACTTCATTGCGTTCGTCTCGAAATTCTGCTTGAAAACGAGTCCGAAATTTCGAAAATCGGAGTCCGTATGACCAAGTTATGTTTCAGAAAATTCAAAATTCAGCCCGAAATTCAAAATCAGATCCAAGCAGATTGGGCGGGAGATTTTCCTGCCCTACCCCAGGTCGACGGGGGGGTCGACCTGCCCCCCCCCAGGTCGACTGGGGAGTCGACCTGGGTGTCGACCTGGGGGTCGATCTCCCCTGGTCGGACCCTGTTGGTCTGGTGCACCAGTTAGCTCCTTTGGTCTGGTCAGTTGGCCTGTGACGGGATTTGATGGTTCAGATCTAAACTAGGGTTAATCCTATGGCCTAAACTAGTCTCTGCACCTATAAAAACACCCTAATACCTAGCCTAAACCATCACAAATCAACCTAACAACTAAATTCTGCCAAAATGCTCCCTAATCATGGCCTTCATCTTCATCTTGAGAGCTTCTAAGGCAAAAAGGAGCAAGCTTTCTTCTTTCTATCAAAGGAGCTACTTATTCTCAAGGCTATTTGTGTTGCTAAATCATTCCTAGAGCTTCTACAACGTCTCTATCTTGTTCTATTTGGTTCTAGTTCTCATAGCCACGCTTTGTAAGCCCCACTCTACTCTTAGATTTAAACTATGAAGTTAATATGATCATGTAGCAAGTTGAAACGGGACTTTTGGTATAATACTTGTCTTGGGGCTATATTTGTATGCATAGATCCATTTATGACTCTTTTGATCTATGATTGTGGCACTATCATGAACCTAGTACCATTTACCTTGGTTTTTGGGTAGAAAGCTATGAGCTTTATTTGGGGGTTATGCATAATGCAACATAGAACCTCTCATAACCTTGATGTTAACTTGCATATGATGTTGAACTACATGCTACCCACAAGTTTATCACCCTATGTCAACTATTATCATGTTTCACCTTTGCCTGTGATGTTGAACTACATGCTAGTTTATTTTCTAAGTTTGATGTCATGCATGTTTTGAGGCCAATAACCCTATATGCTAGTTGTGATGAACACCTTTGCCTCAAATATCATCATGTTTAACCTATGACCAACTTTACCACCTTATGTCCACCTTGGTCATATTTTTAATGTTCCTTGATTCACTTGTGTTGATGCGAGTTTACGTGCGAAGGGGAATACGTTATGGGTAGTTAGGAAAATTTGAAATAACATGAAAAACATGACTTGAAAATATGACATGAAACTTTATTATGCTTGAAAAGTTGAATATGGTCATGACATGTAGAAAACCATAAAGTGGCCAACTCGAGGTTGGGTTGAGTTTGTAGCGTAAATCTTCCCGGAACCGCCCGACAAATCCAGTGGCTACAAACTATAGGACCCAATGTGAGAAGTTGGTCATATCGCGCTTGAAACCCGAGGTTAGACTAGGTTGTGGTGTAAATCTGCCCGGACCCGCCCGGCATATCCAGTAACCACAACAAAGTCTAATGTGAGAGGTTGGGTGCATTAGATTAATTAATGCCACATGTTAGGGTAAAGTCATGAACCACTTGGAAACACTTAACCAACTTGATACATGATTGGATGGGGTTAAGTCATGAACCACTTGGGTACACTTAACCAACTTGATACATGATTGGATAGGGTTAACCACACTTAACCTGTTAGAAACCCTAGTTACATGGTCCTTTTCAGCAGTAACCCTCTTGGATGTATCAACGATACCCTAGGGACTAGGCTAGGGTGGGGCACAATTACTGGGCTGATTGTAAGCGACCAGAACGACGACTGAGTTGGTGCGCCGGTGTAGGTTCAGGCGGACTATGGTCGTGCACATAGTCCGGAGTTGAAAAAGCAGGCACGGGCACCAATAGATTTAGACTGTGCGTGCTTGATTCGTGTCAGTGGTTGGCACCCTAGGACTTGATACACCCTAGGGTGGACCTAGCACAGTTTGACTACATTCCGGTATTGGACCGTATGACACCGACACTCGACAAGTTAGGCTTATAGGGAGCCAATCGACTAGACCGTGTAGTTGGACCCCGACTTGGGTCATCTCATGATATTGGGCCAAGGGATCATTTCTTGTTTATACTTGACATGGGTTGGATTACTAGTACTATTGGTGCAAAACTAAACCTTGTATATGCGATGCCACACTTGATCTACCTTGTTATCTATTTATCATGCCAGTTAGTTACCATCTTTATGTTTCTTCTCAGTTTCTCATGTTCAGTTAACTTTATTAGTTTTTATACTAATAGTAGGTAGGACTTACCAGTCTTTTGACTGACCCTTTTTCCTTTCACCTCTTTTCTTCTGTCCCTCCCCCCCAGGTTCTCAGGGAGGGAACACTAGTGCTTAGCTTGGACATTTGGCTTGCTTTCTTGACAGCTCATGTACGGTTTGGACTTGAGCTTGCTATGGCTTCACCACATCTATCTTAGGGATAGTTTACTTTATGTTATTTTCAGTTTATGTTTTCTAGACTTGTGGTAGTTGGAAAATAATGACTAAGTACTTTGATGTAAGTTGACTATTTGTTTGAAATGGTTAAGTATGGTTTTTAAATTTCTACCGCTGCTTTACTTATTTATTTATCTATGTTCTGTCTTTTGATATCTTTGTGCATGTTTACCTAGACAACACCCCTCCAAAGCTAGTGCCAGCACTCGTGAGTGTGGCCCTGGCGGAGGTGGGGTTTTACACTGTGTAACTGTTGTTAGCTATTTTATCACTCACTATGACTGTAGTTTGACTCAAGGTTTTGTGTTTCCCTCTTATTACCTTGGGTTGTTCATCAATGTCATTGATGATCAGACTGAGTTGTAGGTAGCAGGTCTGGTGTCGTTGATGTCGTGCGGTGACGAGCAAGGGGCTGGTGTTTGATTAATATCTATTTAATTTTTTCTTTTCTATTCTGATTTATGTTGATGTTATTGATACTCTTAGGGATGTAGTGAGGCATATTGTATTCAAAGTTTCATGTACTGAGATGTATTGTACTCGAGATTCTATGGTTTTATGGAGATTTGTATTTCTGTTCAGTTATGCATCACTACTGTGACGACCGCCCACAACCCCTGCACTATATAAGAGGAAATAGCGCTAAAAGGTGTGCACGGCAACTATGGATGATCATCAAGGTATGATACATAAGAGGAACCTGTCGTAAACTCACAGCACAAGCATAAAATATAATAGAACATATACAACAAGTAGTGACAGTGAAGCAGAAAACACTAAGCTTTCATGACAACTAGAAAGTATTTCCCATACACGTGGATATCAACAACAGTGTTTGTACAACTTGCCTCACTACAACACTCAAGGAAATAGCAAACAACGGAAACAAACACTAGATTGTAATAAAATTGGTATGTGATCCTCTTGCATTCCACCGATCAACATCGTTGTCCTCACTAAAGCATTACTTGTCACCTGTTACTCAGTCTGCCCATCCATAACCGGATGAACATCTCAAGGTAATAAGAGGGAAACATAAAACCTTGAGCCAGACAACAGTCTTAGTGAGCGATAAAACAGCTAACAAACTTCATCAATAAAGTATATGAGAATGGGTAAACAAACAACTAATCTACCCAGCTCTAAAGAAGAACTTACACCTGCCTTCCCCACACCTGACAGTGGTAACCTTTACGATCCATACATTCAAACGAATAATAATTCAGCCATGGCAACCAGAACAATCATTCACACATAGCAATAGCAACTCAGCCATTATTACGACAAACATTCAAACATCCATGACTGACTCTGGGTATCACCGCCAATCTTGCTTTAGAACCCTCGTTATTGTATGACTGGCTTAGCTAACAACTTGCCATCAATTGTCAAGGACCACACACGACGCCTCGGTTCTAGTAAAACCCACACGCTATACACAACATGTGTCTAGGCTATGCGAGACGCCCAGGGCACTCGACCTACAATTTGTCTTCAATTGTACCCCCGCTTTGAGTTCGCTAGAACCTACGACAACGGAAATTCCTCGGCCTTCTTATCTTTAGTCGTTATCGATCACGACTATTCATTAGCTCAGAACACTTTAGATGCAATTACTTCACACGAACTCAATATATCCTTGAGTCGCCCCCACATTCGTCACATCCAACGAACAAATCACTTCACTTTGTCATTCTCCATTGAATTCACTACGAAGTCCACATCATTGAGCTGAACTACATCACTGCGCTGCGGCTAGGGTTCGGGGTGTTGCCGCCGAAAATATTTTTTTCACCCTTTTTATTCAAATATGAGTCGTACCCGAAAAACAAAATTTTCAGAAATTGGCCCTGTGCAAACGACCCCTGGTGCGACCGACCCAATTCCCTGGTGACCGACTCCTCCTTGTGACCGACCCTTACCTTGCTCGACCGACCCACCTTCAACGAGTAGACCGACCGACCCAATCTTCTTCCAAAACCAGAATCCACAGACCTGCTCGACCGACCCACACCAAGACCGACCCGACCCAGATGAGACCGACCGACCAGAGCATGGTTTCTGACTTATTCTCCAAGATACACTTTTGGGACCGACCGACCATGCTCGACCAACCCTGGCTTGCTCGACCTAAAACCTGCATCCTTCAATGTAACTCTAATTTCGACCAAAACTTCGCCAAAACGATTCTTTCGACGAAACCAACTCATCCAATTCATCCAATATGACCACAAGCATAATACAAAATCACTAATAACACCAATATGGCAATTCCAACAATAAACATGTAAAATTCACCAAAATCACCATAAATGTACATATGAGCAAAACCATGGATTTAACTTGCACATCCACATGAAATGTCATAGAAATTACCTATCTAAATTTGCTAAATCAGATCATAGATGATTTATATGAAAATGGACTTACCAATGCATAGATCTATGGAAAAACACTTGAATTTGATGAAAAAACATGAACAAATACTCATACACTTTATTGAATCCATGTGAGAGATGCATATCACTCACTGATTCTCCCAAACAAGCAAAAATCAATGAAATAAGAATCCGGACAACAAGCACTTTGCCCCCAAATCACTTGATCTGATGAAGTCACCATTCAATTGATGTAGATCTAGCCTCCAATTGTGTAGATCTATGATTTCCCCCCATAGATTTGGATTTTTAATGGTGGAAAGGTGTTAGAGGAAGGAGGAGCTCGAGGCACCAAATGAGAGAATGGAAAACTAAAACCATTTCCCATATCCCTTACCCTCTATTTAGTTCCACCAACCCAGTAATGGGACTCCCCCAAATCATCCCATTAGGCTCCCAAAACTTGAACAACTAACTAAAAAACCTTAAAACAACAATTTCTTCCAAACCGCCGAGCCAAATCTTTAATGTAACCACTCTACGGAAACACGACCATCAATTCCTTTCCAATGGAACAGGTCTCACCTTCTGATTCGACCTGAGTTAAAAGTTATGCCTTGTACAAGACTGATAAGGGCAAAATGGTCACAAACACAATTGGTAAAAATTAAGGACATGTCTCGCATCCCCATAAGAAACATATCAAAACATGAGAATGATCCAACCCTCAGGGAATAAAATAATAATATTCTATGATCTTCCGATACGTAAAATGCGGGTTGTTACAACTACTATATCCTGTTGTATATTTTATTATTATAAATTATCCATGCGCTGAGTTATACGATAGGTTCATTTCGAGTTAGTCTTCCTTGGTGATCGTCCCATATCGTCCTGGCACATCACACAACGCACTTTCTTCTTAGTTTGGTGCAGGAGGTATTGGACGGTCACCACATTTAGTATCAGAGCTTTGGTTAACCGATTTTACCTAAAGTTCACGGACGTAAATGCATATGAAATACGTATTTGTAATTTTATTTGGATGATTACTATATTATATATGCTTATGAATGACGTATTTGTAATTTTATTTAGATGATTACTATATTATATATGTATATAGTATAGCATTGTAGGTTAGTAAGCACTTGAACACCAATGTGACTTTCTCTAATGTGAATTGACTCTCATTTCAGAGTAAGAATGAGTTGACGTACTTCGAGGCATGCTGCTAGGGATGAGCCCGCAACTGAAGGGGTAGGCAACGATAGCTAGTAGGGAGTTACAGCTGTTATATCCAATTATCCTGCTATGTTTGGGGCATGATGGCAACGATCATGAGAAGGATGTCAACTCCGGGAGCGACATTAGATGGTGGCGTTCCTGTGTAGACACCTAGGGTAGTGGATTTTGCTAATTTGTGCAAGGACTCTGAGTGGAAAGTCGTTTGTTGGGACAGGACCAACGGTTGAAGTTCAGAATTGGTTGGATACCTTGTGTTCTAATCTTTGGATACATTGGAATTGACGATACAACTAAGAGGAAACTTTCATCGAGGCAGCTGCAAGGTCGAGCAATGGATTAGTGGAACTTTATTACTTGGAGACACCAGAGGACCAGATCACTAGGGATCAGTTTAGGACTAAATTTGAGGAGAAGTTCATTTCTACGGTTCATAAATTGATGTTGTTTAAGAAGTTTGTTGAGATTAACCAAGGAGGTCGACCAGTGTTTGAGTATATGACCAAGTTTGAAGCTCTATCTAAGTATGCTCGTTTGTATATTGAGACGGTTTATCAGAAGAATGAGAAATTTATTTTGGGATTAGATGAGAATATTGGAAAGCAATTGATCAACCACATTGATGACTCTTTTGAGAAGTTAGTTGAAAAGGCTTTGAGGAAGGAAAACTTGTTTCCGCAAAAGGTTGAGGCTGTTGTTGAGAATAGAAAGGAGGATTTGAAACCACACCAAGGCGGAGATAATAAGAAATGGTGGAATGGTAAAGGTAAATTGCTACAACAAGGAAAGAATGGCTAGAAGAAACTAAAGGTTGAGATTACTTGTTATAACTGTTAGTAGAAGGACCATCTTCCTCGAGGATTGTAAGAACGCTATAGTGGAAAGGAAGTGCTTTAACTGTGATTAGCCGGGGCATATGAAAAAAAGTTGTTCGGAACCACCAAAGGATAAGCAGGTTGTGACAGCACATGCTTTGGAAGTAATTCCATCTTCCTTGAGGGGTCCGACTGTGGAGGAGAAGGGGAACAATGTTGTTGTGCAAGGTACGCTTTCCATTAGAGGTGTTTCAGTTGGAGTATTGTTTGATACTGGTGTATCACATTCTTTTATATGTAATGATCTTGTTTGCAAGTTAGGTACAGATGCTGAGATTGTTGATTGATTATTAGTCTTAACTAATCCAGTAGGTGGTCATCTAGTCTTTGTATGCTTTATTGTGGTCTACTTTTATTGAGTTATGGTTTCTCTTTTGTGTGTGATTGTTTTGTTTTGAACTTCATTGGGTTTGAGATTATCTGGGGTATGGACTGGCTTAAGAAGTATGCGGCTGTTGTGGATTGCGAGAGGCTCGAGGTGACAATCAGAAATCTGAAAAGGCGAATTATAGTGTTACGTTGTCTACCATAAGATAAAGTTATGGTTGGCTTTTTATATTCGCTTCTGATTCCACCGGTGTCACGCACCCCCGGTCTCCGAAGAGACGGAAAAACGCAGATTGTTTGAGAACCCGACGCATACTAACATAAAACAACAGAACTTTTCATTGCTATTACAACAATATTACATCAAAGTACAAGAATATCAGAGATTAAAATACATAGCAGCGGAAATAAAAATGCATAAATACAATGCACAATGGAAATACATTTACTAACACAACTGGAAGAAATAGAAATACGTGGATACAAAGATTTCCGAATATAGCTCCAACTGTAAATCAGGATCCTAATAAATAGAAATCTTCAAAACCAAAACTACTAGCTGCCCGTGTAGAAAATATGGACACCAAGAGTTTAGGTAGAAACAATAAACTACGAGTTAGTCATGGGACTAGTGTGAGAACTAAAACAGTTATTAACCTTATTAAAATACGGTAAATCGGGGGACCACGCCATAGGTCCCAACAAACATTGCAATACGAACCAGAGGATAGAGTTTTACCTTATAATAGTCAAACATGCTTGATACGCTTTAAAAACAAATCATTTTGATATTACTATAAGTGCATAGTGTCAAAACAACTTCAAATATAAATGTATCAATCATAGACGGCATAGTACCCTATCCTACTATGTCGCCATAAAAGTTTACAACTTAAACCGAAAAGTCATGTATTAAAAATTGGATTTCCATCATGAGTCAAGGCAAGGATGGTCTCCTTACCGATTTGAATCACCTCTGATAAGATGACCCAGGATCACACCTATGGGCAACCCTTGGATCCTGCAGGGCTAGTCCGCACCTAACGTTTGTGGATTGTTTATTCCTGAACAATACGTTTCCCGGTCCTATCAGACCTCCAAAAATGGCCATTGTCGACCAAACATATCCGAGGCTCCTCGCTATCCATCATCCACATAAGTAAAAATGCCTGGGCTTCATACCATGGCGCTACCTCCAGCTAGAAAGAAACGTACGCACTTCCTGTGTCCCTTATCCCATTTTCGACTCATACCAGGGTGTGAAGCTCGCGTATTAACGCTACACCACGAAGTTATGCAATTTAAAGTCGTGCTTCGATCATCATCAACATGGCCTTGCTTTTTAACAAAAAGCCTTGATCGCGGCATCTCAGCATGCCACATTGTCAGTTCATACCAAACAATTGATGTCTACCGATATATAACCTCTGAGCTCACACGTCTCAGAGAAGGGTGTCAAGAAAGAGAATAAATTCTCCATCACCAAACAGATATATATTAAGCAGAGATCAACGAATACAACGCGAAGTATAATGTCAAACATACAATCCATTTACAAGTTCATTCTGGGTTTGAATGAAACCAGAGGCACCATATTCATCATCCCGTATGTTCAATACAGGAGAGTTGTCCTCGCATATATGGTCGATCTCCAAGTGCGCCTGGACGATCACCACTTATTACCTCATCTTGGGTGTACAACTTAATCAAGACATCAATAATCATCCATTAGATGTGAAGATCTTTGGTCTTCAACCACCGTCTTCATCGTCGATTTTTAATCGTCGTAACATCTATTCATAATGGGTTAAACCGGTCTTTCCGAATAACTAACCTATCTTTATAATCATGTGATAAATACATAAAGATTGCACACATATCATTCCAATCTAGAATATTCTTTTATTAAATATTCACATCTTTGGGAAAGGTTCCCATTAAATTTATCAAAGATAAGTTCTTTTAAACTTATTCTCTAATCTTCCTTTGGATATCACTTTCAAAAGATTTTATTTTATCTTTTCACAACTTAAACACAATTAAGGTTTATCAACTAGTCGGGATTATCGAGCCTTACCGAATCAACCATTTATTTTATTATCCCAATCCAAATCTATTCATCCCATGAAGCAAAATTGGTAGCACTCCATAAATAACACCCACTGTTTTATCGGTAAATTTAATTACCACTTAATGTTCAAATCTAACAAAAGATTTAACTGCCGCATGGAGTAAAACTTGCGGTACTCTATCCCGAACAATTCTCGAATTTGATGTATTTAATTATCCCATTCTCGTTTTAATCTAAATTAATATTCATTAAAATTCTAACTTAATTTTAATCCCAAAAATCATTACTTAATGAATATTCAACCTTTGGAAATTAATCTTGCAATTACTTAGGTTAAAGAACAAATGTTGTAACACCCCGCCTCCGCTAGGGTCACTCGCAAGGGAATGCACTAGCTTTAGAGGGGCATTATTGGTAAACATCCACATAAATATCACAAGACAGAACATATAAAAATAGCGGAAGTAAAAACAAACTTTCATAACATTAATAAATGAGGTCAAAAGCCTTTTTATGTCAGAGTACATCAAAACCTGTCTTGCTGAAATAAAGAAGCATGAAACCTTTTTCATAAATTATTCCCCAATTAAAACAGTAAAGTAGCCATAGCCAAGGAAAGTCCAAGCCATCCAAGATGACCTTCAAGCCGAAGAAGTCTGAACTAAACAACAGTATTTCCTCCCTGTAACCTGAGGGGGGGAAACGGAAGACAAGAAGCGAAAGAAATGGGGTCAGTCATAAAGACTGGTAAGTCCTATCTACTTCCAGCATAAAAACAGATAAAGGTGACATGACATGCATAAACTGAAAGTAAACACAAGGATGATGTCAAGATAGATAAACTGAACCAAAATAACAGGATGAACTACTGTACCCAGATAAACTAAGGTGTCATGATAAATTACGATGTCAGATAAACAAGGTATCAGGCCGTCAGGTTCCTATCAAGCATCACGTCCCATGGTATCTATTTAGTCTAACATTCTATGGAATTTTTCATATATATATATATATATATATATATATCTTTACTGGTTTTTACATGTATATTTGCTCTGCACCCTCCGTACTAGTATCCCAGCCTTGTTATGTGTTAACCATGAATGTCCCTTACTCAAAGTCGTGTAATGGTCCATGTCAACCTAATATATCGCATATATAGGTTACTCAAATCATATGTTTCTTTCCATGTATATAAGTTCAGTCCTTTGCCGTACCTCGTACAGGCTTCCTCATGTCGTATTATCCTTGAAATCGTTTGGACTGTCACCCTTGTTCTAGCTAGGCTCTTCCCTATGAATCATCGTTTGAACTACTAGGACTTACGCCACCTAGCACCACTAGGGATTACGCTTACCTATTGCACGCTTTCGTATTAAGGTTTGGGTTAAACCACCTAGGCCACTAGGGATTACGCTAACCCTCAACCGCGCCCTTTTTCCCACGCATTCATCGTGAATCGTTTTTCTATAACTGTATGCACATGTATCACATCGTGCCATCCGAGTCCTGTCACAGGGCAAAACAAGAAATACATGACTCGGTCGGGAGCTTTAGATTTATCTGCCGATGCAGATACTAAGGTCTGCTTTTCTACACGTGGCTATGGTCCCACGAGACCCCTCCCTCAACTAGTGAAAGGCAACACAAGAGAAAATCTTGCATGAGAACTACACTCCGGCCAGCCCACATCCTACGGCCTACCTCACCCATAATTAGATAGCAATTATGGTCTGTTGGGTGTTCCCTGCCTTTCCGTACGTACACGCTTGACTCAAGATGGTAGATGATCGACGAACTTGCTATCTCGGGCACCTTATGTATTCGTCGACTCACTGCTATCCACCCCGGTCTTTAGGTCGCTCGCATAGCAACCAAGGCATATTCTTGGTTCTTCTACCGCAGACCTCAACCTCTCGTGAGCCTAGTATAATGACCTGGCAGCTCACAGAGGGATCCCAAGAATATCCTCACGTTCCCCGAAGCCGCTGCTTCGTTACCTAGTTCGTTGGAGCCTTTATCTAAATCAGATAGCCTGCTCCTTCACGCATACTTAAACGTTGACCTAACGTATCGGGTTACTAATCTATCTAAGAAATGGTCCAAATTTCCCTGACTAAGAATTATTACTTAGTTTCCCTTAACTAAGGTTTACCACTTAGCCTTATTTCCATAATCCTTGTTAACTATGGTTATTTACCTAATCCTCCGAATTAGGGTTTATCTAATGGGTTAAGTGTCACTTAAGTTCATAACTTAGCCCGTCTACAAACCATGTCAAAATTGGCTAAGTATCCAAGTCCAAGACTTAACCCTACAAACCATGTGTCAAGTTGGCTAAGTATATTAAGCAATCCATAACTTAACCTCGTCTAATTATCATTTTAGATTGGTTAATTATATAAATTAACTGGACCTTGTCAAATTACCGAGTCAAATTGGTCAAGCGTATTCAAGTGATTCGTGACTTAGCCTTATCATGTTTTCACGTTAGATTGGTTAATTATAGGTCACTTAACCACATCAAACTAACGAGTTGGATTAGTTAAGTGTAAATTAACTTATCCCCGTCCAATTACCATGTTTAGATTAGTTAGGTCTGAGTTGACTTAACCCCATCCATTAACTGTATTAAACGGTTAAGTGTTACTAAGAAAATTTACTTAACCTTATCAAGTTATCGTGTTGGATTGATTAAGTGTTGGTTAACTTAATCCCGTCCCCTCGTCGTATAAAAATGGTCAAGTGTCGTTAGGCAAATCAAGTTACTTAACCTACCCAACCCTGTCATGTTTTGTTAAGTATCATTAGCCTAATCAAATTACTTAACCCATTTGTCCATGTCATATTTGGTTAAGCCTCATTAATCAAATTAACTTAACCCTATTATGTGGCATTAATTATTTAATGCACCCCAACCTCTCACATTAGACTTTGTTGTGGTTACCTAGTTAAGCCGGTGGGTTCCGGGTAGATTTACACCACAACTTGGTCTAACCTCGGGTCTTAGGCACAACATGACCAACTTCTCACATTGGATCCTATTGTTTGTAGCTACTAGTTAAGCCGGGCGGGTCCGGGTAGATTTATGCTACAAACTCAACCCAACCTCGAGTTAGCCACTTTCATGTTTAGCCTAGTGTCATGTTCATGGTCAAGTTTTCAAGCAATTGGGTAGACCTAACTTAATAGGTAAATTCCCAATGGGTAGACCTAACTTAATTGGTAAATTCCCAAGCCCATGTTTTTATGCATATTTACATGTTAACTTCCATGTTTATATTTCAAGTCATATTTTCAAGCATAAACACATGTCATATTCAAGTTAAGATTTCGCGACATGTTCATGTTTATCTAACTACCCAAAATCGTGTTTTTCCAACGCAAGCAAAGCGAGTCAACATAGTAAGGATACTATGTCACATATTGGTCTCAAAACATGCATGATGCCAAAAAGGGCTTGGCTTCCACATGCATAACATCATAAAGGGATTGGCCATAAACATGCATAGTGTCATAAGGTAATTTGGCCACAAACATGCATAGCATAAAAGGGGATAACTTGCATAAGTGTTCATGTCATAAACCTATCATGAAGGGATAAATATGCACATGTCACTTATGTCATAAGAAGGGGTTGGTTTTATGTACATGCATAAGCTCCAAAGTTCAACTTATGCAACTATTTCACAAGTCAAAGTGGCTCTAAGTGTTCATGCTATCATACTACAAGTAAAGGTCCAATCTTGCATGGCAAACTAAGTCCAATGCAACATGAATAGCATGGTTTAGTCGCTACAACATCACCCAAAGTCATATGTTCATGTTAAAGAGGCAAACTAGGTTCCCATAGGCTAACATACTCATGTTACTTTGCATTTTATCCCATGTCACATCAAAATCATCGTTTAAATCTACAAGTAGCTAGAACTTACATAGGCAAGGCTTAGGAAAGGGATCATGCATCATCTTGACGAAGAAAGGTGGCTCCTTTGAAGAAGAACCATCATGAAACTCGCATAGCAATGTTGATTTGGCCTCTATTTGGTGTAGCAAGCTTGCATCTTTTGATTTGAACCCGATTTGAATGCATAGGCTCTAGGGATTGGAGATGGAGGCCATGATCAAAATTGATTTTGGCAGCACTTAGTTGCTAGGTTTGATTTTTAGGGATTTAGGTTAGGTTTAGGGTCTTTTTATAGAGATTAGGATAGTTTTAGGCCCTTAGATTAACCCTAGGATAGATCAGGACCATCAGATCTCGGAAGCTTCCAGAACCAGCCCAAGAACAAGACCAGGTGAGACAAACAGGTGCGCCAGGCAACTTGCCCCGGCCACCCCCTGTCGACAGGCAAGTCGAAAGGGCTGTCGACTTGGTCTGGGCCCAAGTCGACAGGCCTGTCGACAGCCCTGTCGACGTGGCCTAGGCGGGAAACTTCCCGCCTAGCCCCAGATCTGATTTTCAAAGCTATTTCCGAAGTTCAAATTTCCAGAAATCTTCTTTGGGCCTTTAACGGGTCATACGGACTCCGATTCTCGAAAACTCGGACTCTATTTCGCGTATTTTTCCGAGACGAACGCAATGGCACAGACCGTTTCACTTGATTCAGAATTTATAATTTAATTCTGTCTTGATTCTTGATTTAACGTGTTGTAAAAATTCGGGTTGTTACATTCTCGCCTTCTTAAAGGATTTCGTCCCCGAAATCTCAAAGTTAGGAAGAACATATCCTACCATCCATCATCCATCTACTCAAACCATCATCCACAAGCAACCATTGTCCTTAGACGACTCCTAATGCTTTATGAATGTATGCAAAACGTGTGTGTACATGTTCCTTAGCTAATGCTAATGATCAGGCCTGAAAAATCTTTTGAATGCAAAAATATGTTTAGTGCTATGAATCCATCATGTATGCAAATAGTCCTAGTCATATACACTATATGCGTGCACAAACATTCAACCATATGCAACATCCGCATGATAACACATTCAATTTCATCCATAAACAAGTATAAATACTCGTGCATATGCAATATGAAATGTGACCGAGTCGAGCTAATATCTAATGTAAATTCGCGCATCCACGAGCAACCACTTGCAACCATTTGCAACCATATCAACCATAACATGTTTCAAATACATGTTTACATCCATAGGGTTCTACCTAAGATTCCCTGAAACAGGGTCGAGAAGATAAACAAAACAAACTCCGTACGGGGTTTGTAACAGAGACAGGACCGAGAGGATATCCATAAAAGATAGCCTACAAGCTAGCTCAACAGAAAAACAGGGATCGATGATATATTCCAAAAAGAGATATCATGCACGTATTTAGTCTTCAGTCTCCTGAGTCGCATTACCTTGAGCTTAGTTCCATCGTGCCTTGACCGCCCCTTTTACTTAACGATTTCGCAGCTTCTTATTTCCTGTTTCCATAACATGAGTTGGAACTCATTTCCTCGTCGCCTCTCGTTCCACTTGTACTTATTCTCCTTCTAAAATACTTGGCGCAAACAGGACTGCGTACACATTATTCCATGCGAGCCCTCAAAATTCACTAGTGAATCCTGGACCTTGTACCATAAGGTATTCCACGTAGAAAAACTTTCTCTTGAAAGTAAACAAGTTACCGTGCGCACTTACTAGGGTAATTCCCATAACCCATACATAATCGAAGTAAACCATCCGTCTTATTAGCGAACACCATTCGATCGGGTTTCTAATTTCCAACAAAGGCATCTAGGGATTCTAAGTAACTAATCATGACAGAACCCAAAAGGTTACACGATACTTCAAGGGTATTACCAAAGCAAGCCAAGAGTCTAACTACCCTCCTTCTAAAACCGAGAGTGGCACCCCTTACTGGATAACCACTTCATCCCTAGAATCCATCCACAACTTATAAACATAAGCATTATTTCCAAGCTCAACACTTGATATAGACATTCTCAAATCCAAACAAGCCATGAGTAAATGGACCGATCTTCCAATAGGACTTGAGTCAAAAACGGGATCCTCTACTACGCTAGTACTAAGGTGCAGAGACTCAACTATCGAAGCGGACTTAAAAGATGCGGTGATCAAAACAAAGTCCCGACAGGATGATAGAGAAGAAAAGATAAACCTTTAACAAGATCGTTACCCTCCTTCTGAGGTACCCTAGAAATGAGAGCATACTATTGCCCTCCGAATGATCTTGTCCCTGTTCCATGATACTTAACTATCCGTCCCGTTTCACCATGCCAAAGGTACTCTCTCATCATGGGTTTCATTGTTCATCTTTCTCCCTCCTTTTAGGGCTCAGCCATACCAACATGTTGCTTATCCCTGAGCTCGTATCCTTTATCCTTGTTCTTACTATCCTTTCATGCATAACTCTGCAACGGTCTCTCGAGAACCACCTCCATCGTACGGGAAACACTTACGCAGCTAGAAAGACGAGTCGCAGTCAAAACCACTGTGACTACAGATGGAGGAAAGAAAGGAAAAGAGATTCAATCAAGGAAACAAGGATAATGCTAATGGCCTTTGGGGAATAGCCTTTTTCTTTTTAAAAGAAAATTTTCTTGAAAAATGCTTCTTTGTAAACGGTTTTTCAAATAATTTTCAGAAGGTCTTTAAAAACTTTTGCCCAGTCTAGTAACCTTCTGCTCTGATACCAAATGTAACACCCCGCCTCCGCTAGGGTCACTCGCAAGGGAATGCACTAGCTTTAGAGGGGCATTATTGGTAAACATCCACAGAAATATCACAAGACAGAACATATAAAAATAGCGGAAGTAAAAACAAACTTTCATAACATTAATAAATGAGGTCAAAAGCCTTTTTATGTCAGAGTACATCAAAACCTGTCTTGCTGAAATAAAGAAGCATGAAACCTTTTTCATAAATTATTCCCCAATTAAAACAGTAAAGTAGCCATAGCCAAGGAAAGTCCAAGCCATCCAAGATGACCTTCAAGCCGAAGAAGTCTGAACTAAACAACAGTATTTCCTCCCTGTAACCTGGGGGGGGGGAACGGAAGACAAGAAGCGAAAGAAACGGGGTCAGTCATAAAGACTGGTAAGTCCTATCTACTTCCAGCATAAAAACAGATAAAGGTGACATGACATGCATAAACTGAAAGTAAACACAAGGATGATGTCAAGATAGATAAACTGAACCAAAATAACAGGATGAACTACTGTACCCAGATAAACTAAGGTGTCATGATAAATTACGATGTCAGATAAACAAGGTATCAGGCCGTCAGGTTCCTATCAAGCATCACGTCCCATGGTATCTATTTAGTCTAACGTTCTATGGAATTTTTCATATATATATATATATATCTTTACTGGTTTTTACATGTATATTTGCTCTGCACCCTCCGTACTAATATCCCAGCCTTGTTATGTGTTAACCATGAATGTCCCTTACTCAAAGTCGTGTAATGGTCCATGTCAACCTAATATATCGCATATATAGGTTACTCAAATCATATGTTTCTTTCCATGTATATAAGTTCAGTCCTTTGCCGTACCTCGTACGGGCTTCCTCATGTCGTATTATCCTTGAAATCGTTTGGACTGTCACCCTTGTTCTAGCTAGGCTCTTCCCTATGAATCATCGTTTGAACTACTAGGACTTACGCCACCTAGCACCACTAGGGATTACGCTTACCTATTGCACGCTTTCGTATTAAGGTTTGGGTTAAACCACCTAGGCCACTAGGGATTACGCTAACCCTCAACCGCGCCCTTTTTCCCACGCATTCATCGTGAATCGTTTTTCTATAACTGTATGCACATGTATCACATCGTGCCATCCGAGTCCTGTCACAGGGCAAAACAAGAAATACAGGACTCGGTCGGGAGCTTTAGATTTATCTGCCGATGCAGATACTAAGGTCTGCTTTTCTACACGTGGCTATGGTCCCACGAGACCCCTCCCTCAACTAGTGAAAGGCAACACAAGAGAAAATCTTGCATGAGAACTACACTCCGGCCAGCCCACATCCTACGGCCTACCTCACCCATAATTAGATAGCAATTATGGTCTGTTGGGTGTTCCCTGCCTTTCCGTACGTACACGCTTGACTCAAGATGGTAGATGATCGACGAACTTGCTATCTCGGGCACCTTATGTATTCGTCGACTCACTGCTATCCACCCCGGTCTTTAGGTCGCTCGCATAGCAACCAAGGCATATTCTTGGTTCTTCTACCGCAGACCTCAACCTCTCGTGAGCCTAGTATAATGACCTGGCAGCTCACAGAGGGATCCCAAGAATATCCTCACGTTCCCCGAAGCCGCTGCTTCGTTACCCAGTTCGTTGGAGCCTTTATCTAAATCAGATAGCCTGCTCCTACACGCATACTTAAACGTTGACCTAACGTATCGGGTTACTAATCTATCTAAGAAATGGTCCAAATTTCCCTGACTAAGAATTATTACTTAGTTTCCCTTAACTAAGGTTTACCACTTAGCCTTATTTCCATAATCCTTGTTAACTATGGTTATTTACCTAATCCTCCGAATTAGGGTTTATCTAATGGGTTAAGTGTCACTTAAGTTCATAACTTAGCCCGTCTACAAACCATGTCAAAATTGGCTAAGTATCCAAGTCCAAGACTTAACCCTACAAACCATGTGTCAAGTTGGCTAAGTATATTAAGCAATCCATAACTTAACCTCGTCTAATTATCATTTTAGATTGGTTAATTATATAAATTAACTGGACCTTGTCAAATTACCGAGTCAAATCGGTCAAGCGTATTCAAGTGATTCGTGACTTAGCCTTATCATGTTTTCACGTTAGATTGGTTAAGTATAGGTCACTTAACCACATCAAACTAACGAGTTGGATTAGTTAAGTGTAAATTAACTTATCCCCGTCCAATTACCATGTTTAGATTAGTTAGGTCTGAGTTGACTTAACCCCATCCATTAACTGTATTAAACGGTTAAGTGTTACTAAGAAAATTTACTTAACCTTATCAAGTTATCGTGTTGGATTGATTAAGTGTTGGTTAACTTAATCCCGTCCCCTCGTCGTATAAAAATGGTCAAGTGTCGTTAGGCAAATCAAGTTACTTAACCTACCCAACCCTGTCATGTTTTGTTAAGTATCATTAGCCTAATCAAATTACTTAACCCATTTGTCCATGTCATATTTGGTTAAGCCTCATTAATCAAATTAACTTAACCCTATTATGTGGCATTAATTATTTAATGCACCCCAACCTCTCACATTAGACTTTGTTGTGGTTACCTAGTTAAGCCGGTGGGTTCCGGGTAGATTTACACCACAACTTGGTCTAACCTCGGGTCTTAGGCACAACATGACCAACTTCTCACACTGGATCCTATTGTTTGTAGCTACTAGTTAAGCCGGGCGGGTCCGGGTAGATTTATGCTACAAACTCAACCCAACCTCGAGTTGGCCACTTTCATGTTTAGCCTAGTGTCATGTTCATGGTCAAGTTTTCAAGCAATTGGGTAGACCTAACTTAATAGGTAAATTCCCAATGGGTAGACCTAACTTAATAGGTAAATTCCCAAGCCCATGTTTTTATGCATATTTACATGTTAACTTCCATGTTTATATTTCAAGTCATATTTTCAAGCATAAACACATGTCATATTCAAGTTAAGATTTCGCGACATGTTCATGTTTATCTAACTACCCAAAATCGTGTTTTTCCAACGCAAGCAAAGCGAGTCAACATAGTAAGGATACTATGTCACATATTGGTCTCAAAACATGCATGATGCCAAAAAGGGCTTGGCTTCCACATGCATAACATCATAAAGGGATTGGCCATAAACATGCATAGTGTCATAAGGTAATTTGGCCACAAACATGCATAGCATAAAAGGGGATAACTTGCATAAGTGTTCATGTCATAAACCTATCATGAAGGGATAAATATGCACATGTCACTTATGTCATAAGAAGGGGTTGGTTTTATGTACATGCATAAGCTCCAAAGTTCAACTTATGCAACTATTTCACAAGTCAAAGTGGCTCTAAGTGTTCATGCTATCATACTACAAGTAAAGGTCCAATCTTGCATGGCAAACTAAGTCCAATGCAACATGAATAGCATGGTTTAGTCGCTACAACATCACCCAAAGTCATATGTTCATGTTAAAGAGGCAAACTAGGTTCCCATAGGCTAACATACTCATGTTACTTTGCATTTTATCCCATGTCACATCAAAATCATCGTTTAAATCTACAAGTAGCTAGAACTTACATAGGCAAGGCTTAGGAAAGGGATCATGCATCATCTTGACGAAGAAAGGTGGCTCCTTTGAAGAAGAACCATCATGAAACTCGCATAGCAATGTTGATTTGGCCTCTATTTGGTGTAGCAAGCTTGCATCTTTTGATTTGAACCCGATTTGAACGCATAGGCTCTAGGGATTGGAGATGGAGGCCATGATCAAAATTGATTTTGGCAGCACTTAGTTGCTAGGTTTGATTTTTAGGGATTTAGGTTAGGTTTAGGGTCTTTTTATAGAGATTAGGATAGTTTTAGGCCCTTAGATTAACCCTAGGATAGATCAGGACCATCAAATCTCGGAAGCTTCCAGAACCAGCCCAAGAACAAGACCAGGTGAGACAAACAGGTGCGCCATGCAACTTGCCCCGGCCACCCCCTGTCGACAGGCAAGTCGACAGGGCTGTCGACTTGGTCTGGGCCCAAGTCGACAGGCCTGTCGACAGCCCTGTCGACGTGGCCTAGGCGGGAAACTTCCCGCCTAGCCCCAGATCTGATTTTCAAAGCTATTTCCGAAGTTCAAATTTCCAGAAATCTTCTTTGGGCCTTTAACGGGTCATACGGACTCCGATTCTCGAAAACTCGGACTCTATTTCGCGTATTTTTCCGAGACGAACGCAATGGCATAGACCGTTTCACTTGATTCAGAATTTATAATTTAATTCTGTCTTGATTCTTGATTTAACATGTTGTAAAAATTCGGGTTGTTACAAATGTCATTTAAAAACACTGTTCACAATAAACCCAAATTCATCTTCCATTAACTATGGAATCTTCACGAAAATCTGTACAATTTATAATCGATATAAACTTCTGTATTTGGCCAATACTATAAGTAGAATAACGACCCGACCTTTTAAATTCCATAAATAGTAAATGCCTTCCTTAACAGAAGCTCATCTCGATTATTATTAATCGAATTCCATTCAGTTCCAATTTAAATAAATAAACTGGAAAACTTTCTTAAATCTTACTTAAAAGATTTATTACTTTCACAAGTGGGCTCAAAAACAATATAATAATACCATCCACAACGAATCCCAAAATCCAATTTGATATTAAATATAAGAACTTAAATGGAAATCATGTCGACTTACATTCAATACCAAATTCTAAAACTAATAGATATCATTTCGGAATAAAGATATCAATATCTTCCAAATTCCCACAACAACATCCATATAATCACAGAATCCAATATCGAAATATCTGAAGATAATTCCCATTCAAATCCATTCCGATATATATTTTGGAAACTTCTGGTTATGTTAAAAACCATACACTATCCAATTTATTATTTCTAAAAATCATTGGATTATTATTCTAGTTATTAACTAGTTCATTTGGATAAAGATATCTTTTATCCTTTCAACCTTGGAGTATTTCATCCAGAAATCTTTCCAAATCATTAATTATGATTTTACATAATTTTCCCATATTATTAATAATTTTAATATGGTCCTTACAACTGGTTCCAATATCGGCCACCGAGCTGCATCCATAACGACCTTTTCCAAAACTGATTTGGATATATCTTAAAATCTAATTGTTAGATTTTAAATATCTTATTATCATTCAAAAACTCTTTTCGATACAAACCCAATAGTTCCGATTTTAGTAGAATCCGATGGTCAGATCTCCTGTTATGCCAATTCGAATTAATGGTTGAAATTCGCGAAAGGTTGCTGCGCGACACGTTCTATTCAAACCATTTAAATATATAAAATATATTTCATTGATTTCCATTCGAATCGTATTTTATAAAAAATTTATAAATTCGTTTAAAAACAATTTCATTTCCATTTCAATTTTAAATTAAAATTGAACATCCATATTATTATAATCTCATAATGATAATATTTTCAAAGTGTCAGATTTTGAAATTCTGTCTTCTCGATATAAAAATCCTCTCGAGCTAAAATAGCATTTATATACTTAACCCGGCTTCCTTATTTATTTATTTATGTATCCATCCAAAATTGGACATCAAAATCAAACTTTTAATCTTCATTGAATATTATAATATAAAAATATTCATATTTATTCCGGATTGAATAACATTTCAACCAATATCCATATAAATAAATTCATATGGATCGCATTCATCATGTACACCTAACGACAGTTGCAAACAACTATCGACATCCAAAATTACATCCAGTGTGCATTTTATTTTCATATGAACTTCAATTAGATAATTGATGCTTATATAAATCTGTCAATCTACCGAGTAACCGCAATTTCACACAAGAGAAATATGTGCGTCAAATATCATCCCAAGTCCCGTGTGGGGTTTTCAACCAATAAATAATTAAACAATAAATTATTTATTCCATCTAATCAATATTATTTAAATAGGTGAACTTAAACAAGTCATTCGACTTGTAAATGGATTTTTTTAATCCAATTTCAACTACCACAAATAATTTAAACACATTCAAATCATAACATAAATAATCATCCATTGCCATTTAAAGCACAACAAAGTGCCATCCACATTATTTGAAATACGAGTGTCGTATATTCTAACAACGCTTTTAATGAAAATGAGTTTGTGAATAGTTCATGTGTCAAACTCAAGGGACATCACATGCAATAGATAAAAATGACTGTACAAAATATTTGAGTGAGAGAGTTCTCACTTAATAGTTAAACCAAACGCCATGACACTACTTATGTAGAATTTTTCTTGTCGCTAACTCGCCGTTATCGCTCTCCGCACCATTCTGGAACTATAGTCTGCATGGGACCTCCAATATTTACCAAATTTCATCATTAATACGGAAACTCCATTCCGGACAACTTTTTCCTAGTGCACTTTCTTCCCAAAACGCTAGGATCCGCTAGAAATCGCCAATGTCTGCTCTAGATCTGCAAAATTCAATCGTATTTTCCGAGCAGCTCTGAACTCCAAAATTCGATTTTGATATGTGTATTTCATAGAGAAAAACGTGATCTACAACTTTCGCATATAGGGCCTTGGCCGGAAATGGACGGATCGAAGGTTATTGAGCAAAGAAGGAAGAGGTGTGTTTTCGTAAATTGTGTTTTTTAGCAAAATTGTGATTTTTGGTGTCGTGGGGTCCACGGGCTCGCTGTCCAGTGTGTCACAACGGAGGGGGAGCCTGACTTGGCATGGAGGGGCTAGCCGTGGCTAATAGGGCCCACGGCGAGGAGCAAGGAGGTGGTTGGTGGTGTGGATCTAGGGTTTAGGCGCCAAAAACGGTTACCTTTAGCTTAAAAGGAAGAGATCTATGGGCTTTCAAGAGGGAGGAGGTGCCCATAGCCACGCTGGTCTGCTGGTGCCATGTTGCTGACGTGTCACAACAGCGGAGGAGGTGGCGGCAGCCTCCTAGGGTGGCGTGGTGGAGAAAGAAGGAGGGAGGAAGAAGAGGTTGCCATTGTTTTGATTTTTGGAAGCTTGAAAATGGTTTTGCAAAATGAATGGAACCCTTAAGCTAACCCGACTTAATTAGTAACTCATGATATCATGGAAGCACCATTTAGGGGATGAATGACAAGTGGAGGAGGGAGGTACCTTGGTGTCTAACTCTCCTTCCTCCAATACTATTTACCAAATGACATAAAGCGAAGATATATTTATTACTACATGCAAACTTCGTTCCACTCCCACGACCACACGTTAACTCCAAAAATTACGAAATTTGAAATCTCGCTACATTATGAAATTATGGTTCAAACAAACTAAGCCGCTTCGAATTTGGAGACCATTTTAAAAATGGTTTTATTTTGAGTTAAATTCAAATTCAAACTGAATTTTCAACATAGGTTCATATGTCGTTCTTCTACATACGAACTCCGTTGGACTTGAAAATTTGAATCCTGACATATTTCGACATTCTGGATCCAACAAAAGTGGGTTCGTCGAATTCCGAGACTATAGAAAAATGGTCCTTTTTCAAGTGATTGATATAGCTTTCAAAATATCGATTTTTAAATTCATACTTATAAATAAAATTAGTAATTTTACTGAGATTGTTTTAAGTCAAATAAAATATAAAAACTAATTTTAAAATTATTCCAAAATTTTATTGAGCAAAAATTAGCACTTTATATTCAAAATTCAATAAAATAGATTAAACTAAAATTTTAAATTGGTTCTGAAATTCCGGGTTGTTACAATCTTCCCCACTTAAAACTTTTTCGCCCTCGAAAAAGAAAGGAGCTGAAAGTTTTTTAACTAACCAACTCAAATTTAATTCTGGTTTCAGTTCTTCAACATTTTAGTTTCTAAGAACTTCTTAATTTCTCAGAAATTTGGCTAACACCTCGAATTACTGAAAAATTTCGCCATAACCTTCTTTCTACGGGTGGATCTGAAAATTTTATTGGGCCATATTAGGCACTCAATAAATCAATATATCGCATACAAATCAATTGTGCACACCGATTATGATTTAAATACACTGCTCCCCCCGTACCCACGTTCCGTACCTAAAACAAGAGAGACGTGACGTGTCTATTTTTTGTCATCTCAAGACCTGTGTAGGGTTTGTTATTAAATCCTGTAATTTACCGTTATAGGTTATTTAGTCCATTATCAATCCTCAGTTCAACCTGTAATTCAATCTTCTCCTTACAAGCATCTTGCTCATATGGTAATCCAAAACTCGTCATACAAGCGCCAAATGCTTATATGGAATATGATGTGCTATTCCATCTTCAGTAGTATGTTATGCAGTGTAGTCCATAATTTATTTGTTACTATCCTATGGCGTATGTTTTAATTTCACATAGAGCAACCATCACAGCTCATCCAAATCACTCACAGTAGTTATAATAATATTAAAATTGCGCAACCAACTCATAAGGTGCACCTGTTGTCGGGCATGCAATTTATTTCTCTACTTAGCTTGCATACAATAGCCTGTTCAACATAAATATGTATATGTATATCCAATTGCAACTAATATCAAATTAACTCATCATTAAATTTGATTTGGCTCAATTTAGCTCCTATATTCATATTGTTTTTATTCTAATTTTTATTTAACTTCACTTAAGTTAAATTTTAATTCATTTGATTAATTTCTTTATGTTAAATCAATTTAACTTGTTTATTTAAATTTTAAAACTCGAATCATTTCCAGATACTTACTTAAATTACTTTAAGTATATTTCGACGTTTCAATTGGAATTATATAGTCATCCCATTTTCGAAACACGAAAATAAACACTGATGATGTCATGATCATCAACAGAATCATCCTCAGGCAACTAGAATGTGATCCTGTATCAATCAAGTATATTCAAGACTTCAGATACACGTTAATTACGCATGTATGCAAAAAAAATTATACTCGATAGTCCGACTTCGACGTAAAAATAGAATACTCAAAATCATATTAATAAATATAATCTTTCATAATTAAATTCATTCTTACAAATAAACAATTTATTCTTTTCTAAATATACTCTTTTAACTCATTCTAGGGCGTCACTAACCCTATTTCTAATGAGTCACTCATTCTAGGATGCAACTGATCCTATCTTTAATGAGTCAATCTTCTAGGATGTTACTAATCCTTCCTGTGATGAATTCTTGCGTTTGGCTCTAATGTGTCTTGTTCTTGAGCTTTGTAAACCAAAGCTCCGATACCAAGCTGTCACGCATCAAATTCCCCCAGTCTTCGAAGAGACGAAAACCGTGGATTGTTTGAGAACACGACGCATCATAACATAGAACAACAGAATTTTTCATTGCTATTACAAAAATATTACATCAGAGTACAAGAATATTTGAGATTAAAATACATATCAGCGGAAATAAAAATGTATAAATACAAAGCATAGCGGAAATACATCAACTAACACAACTGGAAGAAATACACGGAAATAAAGCTTTCCGAATATAGCTCCAGCTGTAAACCAGGATCCTGATAAATAGAAATCTGCAAAACCAAAACTACTAGTTGACCATGTGGAAAATATTTGGCACCCAGAGTTTAGGTAGAAACAACAAACTCCAAGCCAGTCGTGGAATTGGTGTGAAAAGTAAAACAGTTATTAACCTTATTTTAAAATAGGGTAAATCGTGGGACCATGCCGTATGTCACGGAACGAGTTTACTCCCATGAATACTCTGAAATAAAACAATTTATAAACAACGCAATACTTTTTGGAAAAATGAATCTATTATAAGACTCAGGTCCCATCACACAATGCAACACAAACCAAAGGATAGAGTTTTACCTTATAATAGCCAAACATGCTTGATACGCTTTAAACAAATCATTTTGATTTTACAATAAGTGCATCGTGTCAAAACTACTTCAAATATAAATGTATCAACCATATATGACATATTACCCCATCCTACTATGTCGCCGTATAAGTTTACAACTAAAACCGAAAAGATGCGTATTGGAAATTGGATTTCCATCATGAGTCGAGGCAAGGGATGGTCTCCTTACCGATTCGGATTACCTCTAGTAAGATGACCTAGGATCACACCTATGGGCAATCCTTGGATCCTGCAGGGCCGGTCCACACCAAACGTTTGTGGATTGGTTATTCCTGAATAATAAGTTTCCCGATCCTATCGAACCTCCAAAAATGGCCATTGTCGACCAAACATATCTGATGCGCCTCGCTATCCATCATCCATATAAGTAAAAATGCTTGGGCTCCATACCATGGTACTACCTCTAGCAAGAAAGAAACGTATGCACTCCCTGCATCCCTTATCCCATTTTCGACTCATACCGGGGAGTGAGGCTCGTGAATTAACGCTGCAACACGAAGCTATGCTATTTAAAGCCGTGCTTCGATCATCATCCACAAGGCCTCCCTTTTCAACAAAAGCCTTGATCACTGCATCTCAGCATGCCACATTGTCAGTTCATAACATGCAACTAATGTCTACTGATATATAACCACTGAACTCGTACGTCTCAAAGAAGGGTGTTAAGCAAGAAAATAAATTCTCCGCCACCAAACTGATATATATTAAGCAGAGATCAAAGAATACAATGTGAAGAACAATGTCAAACATATAATCCATTTACAAGTTTGTTCAAGGTCTAAACGAAACCGAAGGCACCTTATTTCTCGTCCCGTATGTCTAATACAGGAGATAGGTCCTTGCATATTTGGTCGATCCCCAAGTACGTCTGGATGATCACCACTTATTACCTTGTCCTAGGTGTACGACCCAAATCAAGGCATCAGTAATCATCCATTCGATGTGGAGATCTCCAGTCTTCAACCACCATCTTCATCGTCGACTTTTAATCGTCGTAATAGTTATTCAGAATGGGTTAAACCCAGCCTTTGCAAATAATTAACGTATCTTTATAATCATGTGATAAATACACAATGATAGCACACATCTCATTCCAATACAGAATATTCTTTTACTCAAATATTCAGATCTTTGGGGAAAGGTTTCCAGTAATTTTATCAAATATAAGTTCTTTCAAACTTATTCTTTAATCTTCCTTTGGGTATCATTTTCAAAAGATTTTATTTTATCTTTTCACAACTTAAACCCGGTTAAAGTTTATTAACTAGTTGGGATTATTGAGCATTACCGAAATAACCATTTATTTTATTATCCCAATCCCAACGTATTTATCCTATGGAGAAAAACTGGTAGCACTCCATAACTAACACCCACTGTTTTATCGATAAATTTAATTACCACTTAACTTTCAAATCTAACTAAAGATTTAACTGCTACATGGAGTGAAACTGGCGGTACTCCATCCCGAACAATTCTCGAATTTGATAAATTTAGTTATCCCATTCTCATTTTAATCTAATTTAAGATTCATTAAAATTCTAACTTAATTTTAATTCCAAAAATCATTACTTAATGGTTATTCAACCTTTGGAATTTAGTCTTGCCATTACTTAGGTTAAAGAACAAATGTCACGTAAAAACATTGTTCACAATAAACCCAAATTCTTCTTCCATTAACTATGGAATCTTCACAAAAATATGAACAATTTATAATAGATATAAATTTCCGTATCTAGCCAATACTATAAGTGAAAAAATGGCCCGGCCTTTTAAGTTCCATAAATAGTAATTGCCTTCCCTCACAGAAGCTCATCTCGATTATTATTAATCGAATTCCATCTATTCCAATTTAGTTAAATAAACCAGAAAATTTTCTTAAATCTTACTTAAAAGTTTTATCACTTTCAAGAACAATATCATTTAATATACCATCCACAACAAACCCCAAAATCGAATTTGATATTAAATATAAGATCTTAAATGGAAATCTTGTTGACTTACATTCAATACCGAATTCTGAAACTAATAGATATCGTTTTGGAATAACGATATCAATATTTTCCAAATTCCCACAACAATATCCGTATAATCACGGAATCCAATATCTAAATATCCGAAAATAACTCCCATTCAAACCCATTCCAATATATATTTTGGAAACTTCTGGTTATGTTAGAAACCATTCACTATCCAATTTATTATTTCTAAAAATCATTGGATTATTATTCTAGTTATTAACTAGTTCATTTGGATAAAAATATCTTTTCAACCTTGGAGCATTTCGTCCAAAAATCTTTCCAAAACATTTATTATGATTTTACATAATTTTCCTATATTTTTAATAATTTTAATAAGGCACTTACAATCGATTTCCAATATCAGCCACTGAACTACATCCATAACGACCTTTTCCCAAATTGATTTGGATATATCTTAAAATCTAATCATTAGATTTCAAATCTCTTATTATCATTCAAAATCTCTTTTTAATGCGAACCCAACGATTCCGATTTTAGGAGAATCCGACAGTCGGATCTCCCGTTGTGCCAATTCGAAGTTAATGGTTGAAATACGCGAATAGTCGTTGCGCGACATGTTCTATTCAAACCATTTAAATATATAAAATATATTTTTTCGATTTCCATTCAAATCGTATTTTATAAAACATTTTTAAATTCGTTTAAAAACAAATTCATTTCCATTTCAATTTTAAATTAAAATTGAACATCCATATTATTATAATCTTATAATGATAACATTTTAAAATTGTTAGATTTTGAAATTCAGTCTTCTCGATATAAAAATCCACTCGAGTTAAAATAGCGTTTATATACTTAACCCGTCTTCCTTATTTGTTTATTTATTTATTTTTGTGTCCATCCAAAATCGGACATCAAAATCAAACTTCTAATATTCATTGAATATTATATTATAAAAATATTCATATTTATTCCGGATTGGAATAACATTTCAACCAATATCTATATAAATAAATTCAAATGGATCACATTCATCATGTACACCCAACGATTGTTGCAAACAACTATCGACATCCAAAATGAGATCCAGTGTGCATTTTATTTTCATATAAGCTTCAATTAGATAATTGACGCTTATATAAATCTGTCAATCTGCCGATTAACCGCAATTTCATACAAGAAGATGTGTGAGTCAAATATCATCCAAGACCCGTGTGGGGTTTTTAACCAACAAATAATTAAACAATAAATTATTTATTCCATCTAATCAATATTATTTAAATGGGTGAACGTAAACAAGCCGTTCGACTTGTAAATGTATTTTTTTAATCCAGTTTCAACTACTACAAATAATTTTAACACATTCAAATCATTACATAAATAATCATCCATTACCATTTAAGGCGCAACAAAGTGTCCATCCACATTACTTGAAATACGAGTTTCGTATATTCAAACAATGCTTCTAATGGAAATGAGTTTGTGAATAGTTCATGTGTCGAACTCAAGGGATATCACATGCAACAGATAAAAATGACTGTAAAAATTATTTGAGTGAGAGAGTTCTCACCCGATAGCTAAACCAAATGCCACGACACTTCTTATGTAGAATTTTTCTTGTTGCGCACTCGCCATTATCGCTCTCCGTAACCCGAATTCAACATTCTAGCCGTATAGTCTGCATACGACCTCCAATCTTTACCAAACTTGGTTATCAATACGGAAACGCCATTCTGGACAACTTTTTCCTAGTCCACTTTCTTCCCAAAACGTCCAGATTCACCACAAATTGCCAATGTTGCTCTAGATCTGCAAAATTCAATCACATTTTCCGAGTAGATCCTAACTCCAAAATTCAATTTTTATATGTGCATTTCGAAGAGAAAAACATGATCGACAACTTTTGTATATAGGGCCTTGGCCAGAAATGCATGGATCGAAGGTTATTGAGCAAAGGATGAAGAGAGGTGCTTTTGCAAATTGTGTTTTTTAGCAAAAATGTGATTTTTGGTGTGATGGGGCCCACAGGCTCGTTGTCCGGCACGTCACAGCAGAGGAGGAGGCCTGACTTGGCATGGCGAGGCTTTCCGTGGCTAGCAGGGCCCACTGTGAAGAGCTAGGAGGTGGTTGGTGGTGCGGATCTAGGGTTTATGCGCTAAGGGAGCTACCACTAGCTTAAAAGGAAGAGATCTATGGGCTTTCAAGAGGAAGGATGGGCCCACAGGCACGTTGGCCTGCTGGTGGCATGCTGCTGACGTGGCACAGTAGCGGGGGAGGTGGCGGTAGCCTCCTAGGGTGGCGTCGTGGAGAAAGAAGGAGGGAGGAAGAAGAGGTTGCCATTGTTTTGATTTTTGGAAGCTTGAAAATGGTTTCGCAAAATGAATGGAATCCTTAAGCTTATCCCACTTATTTATGAACTCATCATGTCATGGAAGCACCATTTAGGGGATGAATGATAAGTGGAGGAGGGTGGTGCCTTGGTGTTTAACTCTTCTTCCTCCAATACTATTCACCGAATGACATAAAGCGAAGATATACTTATTACTACATGCAAACTTCGTTCCACTCCTACGGCCACACGTTAACTCCAAATATTACAAAATTTAAAATATCGCTACATTATGGAATTACGGTTCCAACGAACCGAGTTGGGTTGAATATGGAGACTGTTTTAAAAATGGCCTTATTTTGAGTTAAATTCAAATTTAAACTGAATTTTCAACCTACGTTCATAGGTCGTTCTTCTACATACGAACTCCATCGGACTTGAAAATTTGAATTCTGACATATTTCGACATTTCGGATCCAACAAAAGTTGTTTCGTCGAATTCTGAGACTGTTAGAAAAATGATCCTTTTTCAAGTGATCGATATAGCTTTTAAAATATCGTTTTTAAATTCATACCTATAAATCAAATTTGTACATTTACTGAGATTGTTTTAAGTCAAATAAATTATAAAAACTAATTTTAAAATTATTCCCAAATTTTATCGAGCAAAAATTAACAATTTATATTCAAAACTCAATAAAATAGATTAAATTAAAATTTTAAATTGGTTATGAAATTCCCGGTTGTTACAACGGGATGGGTTGTCATTTGTGCCAATCGCACGAGGGTTTTCTGATGTGTTTGATGAGGTCAATGGGTTGCCGCTATATCAGGAGATCGAGTTCCAGATTGATTTAATGGACGGAGCCAGACCTATTGTCATGCCTCTTAGGCGAATGACACCTAAGGAACATCGAGAATTAGAGGTGCAAGTGAACGATCTTTTGAGTAACAGATTCATTTGGAGAAGCGTATCCGAATAGGGTGCTCTAGTCCTATTGCGAACAAGGATGATGGATCGTTGCAATTATGTGTAGATTATCGTGAGTTGAATAAGGTAACCAAGAAGAACAAATATCCATACCGAGAATCGATGACTTGTTTGATCAGCTTCACAAAGAAAAGGTGCTTTCCCAAATGGATTTGGCGACGGGATTTCACCAGTTGAGAGTAACTAGGGATAGTGTGCTGAAAACTGCATTTAGAACACCATCCATATTCTATGAGTGGCTAGTGATGCCATTTGGATTGGCTAATATTTTATGGATCTTATGAATTGTGTCTTCAGAAATCAGTTGAACAAGTTCGTATTTGTATTCGTGGGCAATATATTAGTTTAGTCCAAGACTGAGGAACACAAGACGCACTTGAGAATTGTTTTGGAAGTCTTACAAAAGCATCAGCTGAGGGCTAAGTTTTCGAAATGTCATTTCTAGAAGGAGGAAGTAAAATTTTTGGGCCATGTCGTATCAGGACAAGGAATAGCGGTGGATCCCGCAAAGGTAGCAGCGATGCAAGATTGGGATCGACCCAAGAATGCGATGAATACGAGAAGTTTCCTTGGTTTAGCTAGATACTATCGACGATTTATCAAGGATTTCTCTAAGATAACCGCACCATTAACCGTATTGAAGAAGAAGAATTAGGTGTTCACGTGGTATGCGAAATGTGAGCAAGCCTTTGGAATTCTGAAAGAGAGACTGATGAGTACTCCTATTTTGACTATTCCAAGTGGAAATGAGGAGATAATAGTATACAATGATGCATGTGGCCTCGGACATGGAGCAGTGCTAATGCAAAAGGATAGAGTTGTGGCCTATGCGAGTCGACAACTGAAGCTTCACGAAAGGAATTACCCGACTCACAATTTGGAGTTTGCGGCAATAGTATTTTCTCTAATGATATGGAGACATTATTTTTTCGGAGTTAGATTTGAGTCGTATTCTGATCATAAGTCATTGAATTATCTTTTCTCATAAGGATTTGAATCTTCGGCAACAACGATGGTTAGATTTTCTGGCGTCGTATGACTTCGGTATTGCCTATACTCCAGGAAAAGGTAATGTGGTACCTGATGCCTTAAGTAGAAGACATGCGAGTTCGGGAAGCATGTTTTCGGAATGGAAACATCTCGACTATTTGGCCAGATTTTATTTTGGACCTCATTGTGAATTAAAATCCGAGATGTTAGCAAGCTTGTTGATTAAGCCGACTCTCGTCGAAAGGATTGGTGAAGGCCAAAAACGAGATGATAAGCTTTCGGAAATAATTCGGAGATTAGATATGAGGGCTGACTCTGAGCAAATTAAGGGTTTCGAAGTCGATCGAGATGGTTGGCTTCGTAAGAACGGACGATTGGTTGTTCTTGATTCGAACAGGGTAAGAGATGAAGTTTTAAGAGAGTGTAACCACTCTAAATTGACGATTCATCCCGATGGTAATAAGATGTATCGAGATATGAAGCGAGTTTACTACTGGGAAGGTATGAAAAGGGACCTCGAGAAATTCATCTCAAAATGCATGAATTTCCAGTTGGTTAAAGCCGAGCAGAAGAAATCGAGCGGACTGTTACAGCCATTGGAAGTTCCTACGTGGAAATGGGAGCAAGTGTTGATGAATTTTATTGATGGATTACATAGGACAAGGATAGGGAATGATAGTATTTTGGTTGTCGTGGATCGTTTGACCAAAAACGCAAGGGTTATTCTTGGCGGATCAACTAGGAGTGCATCGAAGTTGGCTGAGTTATATCTTAAGTGGATAGTTCGATTCCATGAAATTCCAAAGAGTATAGTTAGCAATCGAGATCCATTATTCACCAGTGGATTTTGGAAAAGTCTGCAAGAAACATTGGGAACCGAGCTATGTTTGAGTACAACTTATCATCCTCAGACAGATGGTCATACTGAGAGGATTAATCAGGTAGTGGAAGACCTTCTCAGAGCTTAGGTGCTAGATTTTGGGGGATCGTGGGAAGATCATCTGCATTTACTAGGGTTTTGCTCAAAAAAACGGCCACCAGTCGAGTATTAGAATAGCACCATATGAGGCATTATACGGCCGACCGTGCTATTCTCCATCTTGTTGGTTAGAGACTGGAGAGAAGTTGGTGTTTGGCTCTAAGATGATAAGAGAAACGATGGATAACATTCAGATCATTTAGCAATGAATGAAAGAAGACCAAGAACATTAGAAGAGTTATGCTGATAAGTGACAAAAGGATTTGGTGTTTTCAGTTGTAGATTTGGTATTTGCTAAGATTTTGCCTCTATGGAATATTGCTCGTTTTGTAAAGAAGGGAAAGTTAACACTAAGGTTTGTTGGGCCGTTTGCGGTTATCGAGCGTATTGGGAAACTCTCTTATAGATTGGACAAACCTGAGAAGATGGCGAGTGTGCATAACGTGTTGCATGTATCGTTTCTATTGAAGTTCGTGCACAACTCTAATGTTGTGATATCTCCAGATCAGCTTGGAGATTTTGAAGTCGATCCCTAAGTTTCTAGACCTGATAAACTGCTTTGCGTTGTAGGGAATGATGCGAAACGGCTTAAGAGGAAGGTTATTAAGTTAGTCAATGTATAACGGTGCGAGGGAGATAATAATTGTACGTGGGAAACAGAAGAGAGTATGAAGTTAACCCATCCAGATCTCTTTCAGTGGTATATCCGAGATATCTTATCTTACTTGTACCATTGTGTCTTGTGTTAGGAGTTCCGCATGCTAGGATACGATTTTGGATGTATGGATTGTTGGATTCTATATTTCATGGAAGATTAGCTATTCGTGGTTCGTAGGGAAGCAGAATACCTTGCTTTCTCGTGTTTTCTTGGAATTTCATGGGCGAAATTCCTTAAAGGGGGGGGGGGGGGGTAACGACCCATATTTTACGTATCGACCAATTGTAAAATAATTATATTTTATTCCCTAGTGGTCAGATCATTATCAGATTTTGATATGTTGTTCGTGGGGATGGAGACATGTCCATGATTTTTACCGAGTTCAAGTATGACCATTTTTCCCTTGACTTTGTTGCTTGGTCTATAATTTTTGATAGATATCGAACCAGGTGCTGAGATCGGTCTCATTGGATCAGAATGGTGGTTTAAGATTCCGTAGAGTGGTCACATGAAGCATTTGGTTCAGTGGTTTGGGAGAAATCGCTATTTTAAGTTTCAGCTTGTGTTAGGCAGACTGATTAGTAACTAATGGGTTGATCAACCAAGCCTATTAGAATAATTACCTGCAGATATTAACAGAGGGGCTTGGGGGAGAGAACTGGAGTTACACTCTTCGTTCTAAACTTTAGGTTGGCCGCCTATGACTCTCCGGTTCAACCTAAAACCCTATTTCTCTATTCTTTTCAATCAGACTCATAGTAGATTGCATTTAGAAGATAGATCATCATCAATGAAGTTAGATCACATCAAATTGCATCAAATACAAAGGTTTTCAGAACTGTCCAGATCTGATCTCGTCATATTTACATTGAGTTGAGGATTAGGTGAGTAATAGATATCTCTCGCACAAAAGCAGGGGGTTGTATGGGTTAGATCTATGTTAACTTCATTCATGTATGTTATAATCAACTTAGATCAGATCATATATGTTCAACTCTTATTTAGAAACCCTAGAAAAACCTAATTTGATCATATTGACCGGATAAATGTTAGATTAACCATGTTTTATACATATCTTTAGACCTAAATCATGTTAGATCCTATGTTAATGATATGTTTGTGCCAAGATTGTGAATTATTCATGTTTATATGTTCAGTGTTGTATGGATTGATTTGCGTTGTTCGGGTTTCTTGTTAGAATTGGTTTCCGCAGATCATAGGGTTGAAGAACAGAGTAAATCAGAGGTTTAGATGATCAAATTCGGACGAAACATGGCAAAGGCGCTCTGGAAGACGAAGGAAGGAAGCACAAAAAATTTCAGGCTAAGATACACTAAGTGTATGAGTCAACATTGTAATGAACAGAGGATTTTCCGACCCTGAAAATCGATATAAAACACCATATCGACTATTCAAGTATCTGCAATACTGGACCATTTATAGAAAGAAGTTAGAAGATGAAAAATAGAAAAGAAAGAAAACTTAGAACAGAAGAAGAAGAAGAACACAATAGAGTAAACACGAATATCACAGCGGAACGAATAAAATATATTATATAATAACTTTGGAAATACAAAATGGTAACTGTACATACATACCATTATCATATAATATCATAGTGGGGATAAAATCTATATATATCTTACCTTGAAGCCTCCTGCTTCGAGCTCCTCCACGTATATCTGAAAAATCCCGACTACTTGACTGCCCATACAAATTTGGGCACCCAAGAGTTTAGGGAAAAAAAAAACTTTGGGTCATTCACGTGACTAGTGTGAGCAAACTCAAATAATTTCAGTTTAACTTTCCAAAATCCTTTTCAAAGTAATGATTATCGTAAGACCGATCCACACAAAACACGGATGGTTTTTACCTTATGATAACCCAAAACACTTTCTAAAAATCAATACTATTCTGATATTATAATAATGTCAAATACAAGTGAATAATAATCTAGCAGAACACTTTCATCTCACGCTCCTACATATATAAAATGTAATAAAAAACAATGGGCTCTTATTGGGGAATGGATTTCCAACTCTGACAAGGTATGGAGCCACTTCCGATCAGTGTACTCTAGAAGCGATACACTAGAGTTCAACGAGAACATCTTGTAACTCAGTCACACATGACCGACCATTCATTTCTCTTGAATGTTCCGAATATATTGTCACCTTATGGTTGGTATACCAACATAACCGTTCTCGGGAGATACAGAAGCGAAAGAAGTAACAAATATGAATATCTCTATATGGTGACAATATACCCTAATTGGGTGTGACCCACTTTACCATGCTGCCAGCCCGATTTTTGTCATTTACCGATTGTTGAGGCTTGAGGTTATAAGGTTTCTTTTTATGCATCATCTACTTTGAATGCCACATTATCATACCCGGCAAATCACAAATTGATTTCTCCAAAAATACCGCGGGTATAAAGCTAAGAGAAATGAGTTTCTCCGCCACCAAATGTAAATACGTTTGAAGAAATCAACTTACGCGATATATTAGATATACTCTGTCAGACATTCATCCATACACGTTGTCCTGGGACTGGACAACCCGAAGGAATTATTCTGTAAATCCATCTTAGGCAATTTCTACCAAGGATCGCCAGAATAACCCTTGCATAAACTCCGTCTTCAATTGTATTCAATATATTTGATTCGAAACGATAACGCCCATACAGAGTGGTTTTCAGGTAATAAATCTGATCCCGGTCTCTCCGTATTGACAACGGAAATGGTCAAAATCTTTGATAGTCGGTGATTTAACTATCAAAGGAAAACATGTGTACAAACAACGGTCGTATTCCCAAATGGAAATATTACCGATCAATCATAAACCAAGACTGATCCCCTTTAATTTAAATTATCAATAAGTTATTCATTTCCCAATTTTCTTTCAATATCTTTACCCAAATATTTCTTTAACTCGTTTGGCTCCTCCCGATCCTTGGAAAACATTCCATTTAATTTAAACTATTTGTTTTCTATATTTCAGCAAACATATCTTATCAATATCGGAAAATATTTCCTTTTCTTATCGCGCAGCATTACTCTTCTCTATCCATTAGTCACTAACAATAAATTAGTAAGAGAACAATTCCCTAAGTATAAACCCCGAAGGCCGAAACCAATATCAGATCAATACCCAGAAAGCCGTTCAACTTAACTAGTCTCCAGTTAGTTTCAAATTTCCTTAAATCCATTTAAATCTATAAAACGTTTGCTTTTAAATCATTATTCACTTTAAAATGTGAATATTATTCTTTAAAGAAAACAAAAATCATTATTTTAAATCAAATTATGATTTAAATAAATATTTCCATTACAGTTTAAAATCCCATCTATCTAGTTCTTTTATAAATTCATATTCATATTTCACTCCATATACTCCATTTATAAATCAACTTCCTGTTACATAAATATCAAGTTTATAACTTAATCTCGATTACCTATTTAATTACTAATCATTTGTTTTAAAGAAAATATTAACAATCTTTCCAATTACTGAATTAAATAATATATAATTTATAAGAATAAATCATTTTAATAACATTCGACATCGTCGAATTTAAATTACAAATTCTTATTGATTTGTTTCAATTCTATTCCCATTTCGAATATCGAAATAATTTCACCATTTTCTTTCTAAATGATTTCCATTTTTCTTTTTAAATAAATTCTTTTCTTGAATTTATATTTTTAAAACTATTTAATAATAATCATTTTGCTTCATTTATAAATATCGTATAAATCAAATTACTTGTTTTTATATAATCAAAAACAAGTTATTATATTCTAATTAATCAAAATTCCATTTCTATTTAAATAGAAATTCCTTTTTAAAACCCCAATTTCTTTTCCAATATATTCAAATATATTTTATGGTATTTATATACCAATTATTTCAAGTCAATGTTGTTCAAGAACCCCAAACACACAATAACCAACATCAGATTATTTATCACATCACATAAAGCAATATATGACAATCAACAATAAAATTGTTGAGGAATCCAGTTGGATCCACTAACCTGTTTCCCTGCATCCACAGATGTTAATCAACATTTATTTTCCTATCAATATGAAATAATAAAATAAATAGAACCAGTATTCAATGAACAATTTATATATATAATGATATATATTATTCAACCAATTAATTAGCAAATCAACTAAACAACCATCACACATAACATTCAATCATTTTTATCAATAATAAATAACATTTATAAAATATAAACTGGATAGAGTTAGTGAGTTTTACTCACATGGTTCATTAACCTTAGATAACTATTAATGTCCGGTTTAGTTGACTCGGACATTTTGATTTGCTATAATTCATAACGAGCACCAAATCGTTCCAGTCCAGCTCCACTGTATAGTCTGCATCCATATGATTTCAACGTGACGGAAATCTTGACAATCTTAATCCGGATGAGATAAATATCGCATTAACAAATTAATATATAAATTAAATTAATTAAACTTAAGCTTCATTTATTTAATCGGACCTATACCATTTGATTCAGCCCACCAGTACACGTTAAAAGCCCCTACCAGCTTCCCTTTCTTCTCTAGATCGTGTCCGCTATTCAGATGCCAGCAGCACTTTTTTCTCTATTCCCTCTTTTTCTTTTTCTTTTTTTTCTTTTGGGCTTCGCGTATTTAACCCAACCCCAAATTTCCTGCGTACCTGACCCAACCTCAATACTTCATCTCTTCCTCACATTTCTCCTCTATTAAAACTACGTCCAGTATTTTGAACTCCCATTTTCTCCAATCAAGAACTCACGTTATCCACCTTCAAATAATTCATGTTCCTACTTATACACAACTATGCTGCTCCATCACTTTAACACTACCTCCGCAATTTGAAACTCCCTCATTTCCAAGACCGAACCCCAGATCCTATCCGCCTCTCCACTGTATATATAACACAACATTATTCTATTGAACCGCTCTCTTTTCCACTTTAGTCCATCACCCTTCCAAACACACGTCCCCCATACCAGCCACAAAGCATCAGCGCTCCCTCCTTTTCCCATTCACGTCCCTATGTGCCCTTATCTACCACATCATGCGCATGATTTTTTCCTTTTTGTTGAAACCATAACACACGGTTTTAATTCCTGAACTGGAAAATGGCACACTCGCGGTTAACAAAGGAGGGTGGCGGCTACTGTTTTTCTACCAATGACCAATTCGTTTTCATTGCTTTTTTTTATGTTTATTTATTTTATAAATATATTCACCTAGAACGATATATATATATGTATGTATATACATATATACATATACTATATATATATATATATATATATATATATATATATATATATCGGAAGAGCAAAGAGGACTGGTGCGGCTTTTATTTGGGAAGACAGACGCATTTTACAGGTGTGCGCATATATATATATATATATATATATATATATATATATATATATATATATATATGGAGAGAAACTTAACTACTAAGAAAAACAAGGACATGCTTTAAATGCGTACAACTAATACTTCATAGCTAAGAAAACGGCAGGACAAAAGTTGATGTGAAACACTATAAGGAGGGGCACAGCTACGGTAGAGAGGCGCAGAACATCAAAGAGGATGGTGACAGTGGAATAAATGTGTAGAGAGATATTTTCATATTTAACTTAGTTCCAAAGTAAACTCATATTATTAAAATGGCAAAGGACAACGTAAACAACACATACATTCACCTAAAAATGATTTATGGTTTAAGTATAATGCACCCTACTATGAAGAATTTCATTCACATACGAGCTGCTACAGACAAAAATAAATATGTGATCGTGTTAAGCAATGCGCCATGATCAAAAATTATAATAATGTTGATAGGATAACTTATTCTGTGAAACCCCAAAATGTTGATATAGGGTGTAAAATACTCCGAATAAAAAGTTGTTTATTTTTCAAATTAAAAATTACAGTAAAATTATAAAAATTAAATTATAACTACATCTCAAAGATATTGTCTAAATTTGAAATCAATATTTAATTATAATTAAATATATCGTTATGGTTTATAAACGATTCCATAACGACTATTTGAAAATTTGATTTGGACATAACTTACAACCTATAATACGAAATCTCCATTTTTCTTTTCCATTTGAAAAATGTCGTTCAATGGATTCAAACGTTTCTTATTTCGAAGAAATCCGACTAATAACGGATCCTATACACTCAGCTGAAGTTCAAATCGCAATATTACGAACTACAGCGACGTTGTGGGCTCGATTATAATCTATATTACAAATAAATACATTCAACTATCACTTAAATAATATATTTATTATAATAATTCAATTCTAGACTGAATTCAATCTGGTAAATTATCCAATTCACATAACATTGCCAATTCTATTATTTTCGACTATTTCGAAAACAAATATAACATCCCATTTTTTTATATTATTTAAATATTAAGAATATTTAAGTTCAAACCATTATAAATTATCAAGCACCATATTAAAATAATTAAATTAATTAATTACTAAATCGCTAAAATTCCGGGACGTTACATTCCTTCCCCCTTAAAAGAATTTCGTCCCCGAAATTACTAAAGTATGAAAAATGCTATAAACTCTATTATAATCAGGTTGAAACCCTTATGTTTTACTTCTTAACTTCAATTTCAATTGAACCAATTTTTTCCAATTAAAATATTAATTTATTCTTATTAACGAAAATATTCAAAAATTCTGGAAAAAATTTAACACCTTAAATTTCCAGAAAATTTCGCCAACGTCTCCTTTACATGGCTCAGTCGGTACAATTATAACTCGCATCTCTAGGCCTTCTCCAATCCAAAATAAAATCTAACAGCCAAGTGGCTTGCCAAACAAACCTATAAAAATCTCATACTCAGATAAAATATAAACTTGTACCTTTTTGTCGGGCATTCAACAGTATCCCTTCTATTTGCTATTAATTCTATATACACCAATGCATTTCCAATTGATTTCCAATAAATTTAATCCCAGTCCAAATCACTTGTTTATACCCAAGCTAAAATTCATTATCAAATTCCAGTTCCAATTCCAAATTCTTAATCAACACTCCAATTCCCAATCCTACTTAGTTAAACCATATTCTAAATTATATATTAACTTTTACCATTTCAAACTTGATAAATAAAATTCAAATTTTAGAATTCAAATTCCTAGGATTTATTTCAAATCATTTTGAAATCCTGTATATAATAATAGTAACAATTCAAAACATTTGAATTGCAAACCACTTGTTTCCTCAAAACAATTCAAAAACAACGTCTTTAGTAGTAATCCGTCACTTAGAACTCGAAAATGAACACCGATGATGTCCGGATCATCATCAGAATTATTTTCCAGCAATCAAAGTGAGTTTAATACTATATCACTTTCAAAACTTGTTTTCAACGCTTCCATTTTGAAATTTCTATCAAAATATCCTTTACAATATTTGAAAAACATTTTCAAATCACCCAGGATCTTAAACTTTCCTTATATAATCCCAAATTCATTTCACATTCTTTTCCAAGTTCCAGAATTATAATTCCGGTTCTATTTTAAATTCAGATTTAATTCATCTGAAATTATACATTACATTTTTTTTAATTTTGATTGGTTATTTATAACCATTTCAATTTATATTCTTATTCAATTATAAAAATAACCAACACATCCAATATATTATAATAACTTTAATATATATAATATAATTTGGGTAAAATTATTTCATTTACTTTTTGTAAAAATGTACTGTGTCGGTTTATCGTATTCGAGTGTTTAGAAACCCCTATCGATCTTGTGGTGCCCCACTATCGACCAGAACACATAAGCCACTCAACTAATAAATCTTCACAATATAAAACAATTTTTAATCCATCTACAAATACGCTCTCTCGTATATATACACTCAACTCAATCTAGGGTATTACTAATCCTATCTCTACTGAGTCACACCACAGAGCCAAGGTAGTCACTTAACCTTCAGCTCTGATACCACTGTAATGAACCAAGGATTTTTCGACTCTGAAAATCGGTATAAAACACCATATTAGCTATTTAAGTATTTGCAATACCAGATCATTTATAGAAAGAAGTTAGAAGATGAGAAATAGAAAAGAAAGAAAACTTAGAATAGAAGAAGAAGAAGAAGAACACAACAGAACGGAGTAAACACGAATCTCACAGCGGAACGAATAAAATATATTATATAATAACTTTGGAAATACAAAATGGTAACTGTACATACATACCATTATCATATAATATCACAGCATAAATATACTATAGATATATCTAACTCTGAAGCCTCCTGCTTCAAGCTAACACGTATATATGAAAAATCCCGACTACTTGACTGTCCGTACAAATTTGGGCACCTAAGAGTTTAGGGATAGCAAAACAAAAATAAACTCTGTGTCATTCATGAGACCAGTGTGAGCAAACTCAAATCATTTTGGTTTAACTTTCCAAAATCCTTTTCAAAGTAATGATAATCGTAAGACCGATCCACACATAAACAAGGACTGTTTATACCTTACGATAACCCAAAACGCTTTCCAAAAATCAATACTATTATGATATTATAATAATGTCTAAAACAAGTAAATAATAATCTAGCAGAGCACTTTAATCTCACGCTCTACATATGTAAAATATAATAAAAAAACCTTGGTCTCTTATTGGGGAATGGATTTCCAACTCTAACAAGGTATGGAACCACCTTCTGATCAGTGTACTCTAGAAGCGATACACTGGAGTTCAACAAGAACATCTTGTAACTCGGCCACACATGACTGGCCATTTATTTTGCTTGAATGTTCTGAAAATATTGTCACCTTGCGGTTGGTATGCCAACATAACCGTTCCGAGGAGATACAGAAGCGAAAGAAGTAACAAATATGAATATTCTCTAGATGCTGACAATATACCATAACTGGGTGCGACCCACTTAGCCATGCTGCCAGCCCGATTTTTTTCATTTGCCGGTTGTTGAGGCTTGAGGTTATAATGTATCTTTTTACGCATCATCTACTTTGAATTCCACATTATCATACTCGCCAAATCACAAATTGATTTCTCTAAAAATACCACGGGTATAAATCTAAGAGAAACGAGTTTCTCTGCCACCAAACGTAAATACATTTGAAGTAATCAACTTACGCGATATATTAGATATACTCTGTCAGACATTCGTCCATACACGTTGTCCTGGGACTGGACAACCCAAAGGAATTATTAGGGAATATCTACCTTGGATCGTTGAATAACCCTTGCATAAACTCCGTCTTCAATTGTCTTCGATATATTTGATTCGAAACGATAATGCCCATACAGAGTGGTTTTCATGGTCTCTCTGTATTGACAATGGAAATGGTCAAAAATCTTTGATTGTCGGTGATTGAACTATCAAAGGAAGACATGTGTACAAACAACAGTTGTATTCCCAAATGGAAATCTTACCGATCAATTATAAATCAACACTGATTCCCTTTAGTTTAACTTATCACTAAATTATTCATTTACCAATTTTCTTTCAATATCTTTACCCAAATATTTCTCTAACTCGTTTGGCTCCCCCGATCCTTAGAAAACATTCCATTCAATTTAAACTATTTATTTTCTATATTTCAGCAAATATATCTTATCAATATCAGAAAACATTTCCTTTTCTTATCGCACACCATTACTCTTCTATATTCATTAGTCACTAACTGTAAATTAGTAAGAGAACAATTCCCTAAGTACAAACCCCGAAGGACGAAACCAACATTAGATCAATACCCAGAAAGCCGTTCAACTTAACTAGTCTCTCGTTAGTTTCAAATTTCCTTAACTCCATTTAAATCTACAAAACATTTTCTTTTAAATCATTATTCACTTTAAAATTTGAATATTATTCTTTACAGAAAGCAAGACTCGTTATATTAAATCAAATCATGATTTAAATAAATATTTCCATTACAGTTTAAAGTCCCATCTATCTAGTTCTTTTATAAATTCATATTCGTATTCCACTCCGTATACTCTATTTATAAATCAACTTCCTGTTACATAAATATCAAGTTTATAACTTAATCTCGATTACCTATTTAATTACTAATCATTTATTTTAAAGCAAATATTAACTATCTTTCCAGTTACTGAATTATATAATATATAATTTATAAGAATAAATCATTTTAATTACATTCGACATCGTCGAATTTAAATTACAAATCCTTGTTGATTTGTTTCAATTCTATTCCCATTTCAAATATCGAAATAATTTCATCGTTTTCTTTCTATACGATTTCCATTTTCTTTTTCAAATAAATTCTTTTCTTGAATTTATATTTTTAAAGCTATTTAATAATAATCATTTTGCTTCATTTATAAATATCGTTTATAAATCAAATTACTTGTTTTTATATAATCAAAAACAAGTTATTATATTCTAACTAATCGAAATTCCATTTCTATTTAAACAGAAATTCCTTTTTTAAACCCCAATTCCTTTTCCAATATATTCGAGTATATTTTACGGTATTTATATACCAATAATTTCAGGTCAATGTTGTTCAAGCACCCCAAACACACAATAACCAACATTAGATTATTTATCACATCATATAAAGCAATATATGACAATCAACAATAAAATTGTTGAGGAATCCAGTTGGATCCCTCCAACTTGTTTCCCCGCATCCACAGATGTTAATCAACATTTATTTTATATCAATACGAAATAATAAAATAAATAGAACCAGTATTCAATGAACAATTTTTATATATATAACGATATATATTATTCAACCAATTAATTAGCAAATCAACTAAACAACCATCACACATAGCATTCAATCATTTTTATCAATATTAAATAATGTTTATAAAATATAAACTGGATAGAGTTAGTGAGTTTTACTTACATGGTTCGTTAACCGTTAGATAACGATTAATGTCCGGTTTAGTTGAATCGGGCATTTTGATTTGCTATAATTCATAACGAGCACCAAATCGTTCCAATCTAGCACCACTTTATAGTCTGCATCCATATGATTTCAATGCGACGGACGACTTGAAAATATGAATCCGGACGAGATAAATATCGCGTTAACAAATTAATATATAAATTAAATTAACTAAACTTAAGCTTCATTAATTTAATCGGACCTATACCATTTGATTAAGCCCACCAGTACACGTCAAAAGCCCATACCAGCTTCCCTTTCTTCTCTAGATCGTGTTCGCTATTCAGACACCTGCAGAACTTCTTTTCTCTATTCGTTTTTTTTTCTTTTTCTTTTTTTCTTTTGGGCTTCGCGTATTTAACCCAACCCTAAATTTCCTGCGTACCCGACCCAACGTCAATACTTCATCTCTTCCTCACATTTCTCCTCTGTAAAAACCACGTCCAGTATTTTGAAATCCCATTTTCTCCAATCAAGAACTCACGTTATCCACCTTCAACTAATTCGCATTCCTACTTGTACACAACTATGCTGCTCCATCACTTTAAAACTACTTCCGGAATTTAAAACTCCCTCATTTCCAAGATCTAACCCCAGATCCTATCTTCCTCTCCATTGTATATATAACACAACATTATTCCCTTGAACCACACTCTTTCCCAATTTAGTCCATCACCCTTCCAAACGCACGTCCCTCCCATACCAGCCACTAAGCATCAACGCCCCCACCTTCTTTTCCCGTTCACGTCCCTATGTTCCCTCATTTACTACATCATGCTCACAATTTTTTCCTTTTTGTTGAAACCATTACACATGGTTTTAATTCCTGAACTGGAAAATGGCACCTTCGTGTTTAACAAAGGAGGGTGGCGGCTACTGTTTTCTGCCAATGACCAATTTGATTTCATTGCTTTTTTATGTTTATTTATTTTATTAATATATTCACTTCGAACGATATATATATATATATGTTGGAAGAGAAAAGAGGAATGGTGCGACTTTTGTTTGGGAAGACAAACGCGTTCTACAGGTGTGCGCATACATATATATATATATATATATATATATATGTGTGTGTGTGTGTGTGTGTGTGTGTGTGTGTGTGTGTGTGTGTGGAGAAACTCAACTGCTAAGAAATACAAGGATATGCTTTAAATGCATACAGCTTATACTTCATAGCTAAGAAAACGGCAAGACAAAAGTTGACGTGAAACACTATAGGGAGGGGTGAAACTACGATAGAGAGGCGCAGAGCATCAAAGAGGATGGTGAAAGTGGATTAAATGTGTAGAGAGATATTGCATATTTAACTTAGTCCCAAAGTAAACTCATATTATTGAAATGGTAAAGGACAACTTAAACAATACACGCATTCACCTAAAAGTGATTTATGGTTTAAGTATAATGCACCCTACTTTGAATAATTTCGTTCACATACGGGCTGCTACAGACAGAAATAAATATGTGATCGTGTTAAGCGATGCGCCATGATCCCAAAATTATAATAATATTGACAGGATAACCTATTTTGTGAAACCCCAAAATGCCGATATAGGGTGTAAAATACTCCAAATAAAAAGTTGTTTATTTTTCAAATAAAAAATTACAATAAAATTCTAAAAATTAAATTATAACTACATCTAAAAGATCTTGTCTAAATTTGAAATCAATATTTAATCACAATTAATTATATCGTTGTGGTTTATAAACGATTCCATAGCGACTATTTGAAAATTTGATTTGGACATAAATTGCAACCTATAATACGAAATCTCCATTTTTCTCTTCCTTTAGAAAAATGTCGTTCAATAGATCCAAACATTTCTTATTTTGGAGAAATCCGATTAATAACAGATCCTATACACTCGGTTGAATTTCAAATAGTAATATTAGGAACTACCACGATGTTATGGGCTCGATTATAATTTATATTATAAATAAATACGTTCAACTGTTGTTTAAATAATATATTCGTTATAATAATTCAATTCTAGACTGAATTAGATCCGGTAAATTATCCAATTCACACAACATTGCCAATTCTGTTATTTCCAACTATTTCGAAAATAAATATATCATCCCATTATTTATATTAATTAAATATTAAGAATACTTAAATTCAAACCATTTTAAATTATCAAGCGCCATATTAATATAATTAAATTAATTAATTATTAAATCGTTGAAATTCCAGGATGTTATAGACATCGACCATTGATGGGTCGGCATCGACCCATAACCGAGGGTCAAATGGCATTAAAACTTCGTGGGTTGCGTCGTAATGATAAATCGAGGCTACATATGAATATTCGTGTCATTCAGAGTTGGGATGGATGGGTCGAAGGTTAATTACTTGAGACATAGATAGACTTGCAGAAGTTTCTATAGGAACGTCGAAATGCTAGGAAAATAGACCTGAAGGATATGCTCGAGATAAGGATGGGCAGAGGCCAATTACTTAGCCAAAATTGGCAAAGTGTATGGGTCGACACTGACCCATGATGGGTCGGCACCGACCCGTCTTGGATGGTTAGGTGGATGTCGTTTTTTGGGAGCTTGGTCTTAATGGCTTTTAGGGATTGCTGGTGAGGTTTGGTGATGAATGGACTTTAGATGATCGATGCGCAACCCAATGATGGATGGTATTTCTGTTGTGAACTCGCATTGGAGTTGTTATAGCTGAACTGATGTAACATTGGTCGTGATTTAATATACGATTCAGTACGTTGATGGATTGACAAGATGGGGTCAATCATGGATGGTAATGGAATGGTTCGAGAAGTGAATTGAGCCATTGAGATGGAAGGTTTGACAGGTGTGAATCGCCAAGGAATCATTGATAATCGACGTGTTCTAGCAGACTCAAAGTAGTGGTATTGTGGGGATGCCTATTAGGATAAGGTTCGATAGATCGTGTACACTGGGCAGTCTTGTTGGGCCTAGTTGTCTTCATCGAGTAAGGCAGACATACTAGTCACGATGGCGTATGATAGTTTGGCTAGAACCGGGGTTTCTCCAATAGCCCTTTTGATCGTTGAAAGCAAGTTCGATTATCGAGGGATTCAAGGCTATAGTTGGTGGTAGCTAGGATATTGGATGCTATAGTTGATTTTGTGCTTTCTTATCTACTTTTTCTCTAGGTAGGCTATTTCTGTAGGATGTCGAAGAGAAGCGGTATTGGGTGTTCCTTTCCTCTTCTGTAATGGCATGTGATGGATGGTTTTCATATGTTAACTTGTTGGTTATTGGGCAGATCGAACGGTTGATCCGCTTATATTCATATTACCTTGTGTAACTGTTGTTAGCTATTTTATCGATCACTAAGATTGTTGCATGACTCAAGGTTTTATGTTTCCCTCTTATTACCTTGGTTTGTTCATCAATGTCATTGATGAGCATACCAAGTAGCAGATAGCAGGTTTGGTGTCATTGATGCTGTGCGGTGACGAGTAGGAGGCTAGCATACTATTAATATCTTTATAGTATTTTCTTTTCTATTTCTGCTGTATATTGATGTTATTGAGACCCTGAGGGATGTAGTGAGGCATATTGTATTCAGAGATTCATGTACTAAGATGTATTATACTTGAGATTCTATGGTTTTATGGAGATTTAATTTTCTGTTCACTTATGTTTGACTACTATATACTGTGTATATTTTATTATTATATATTATCCATGCACTGTAAGTTATATGATAGGTTCATTTCAAGTTATTTTTCCTTGATGATCGTCCCATATCTGCCTAGCACATGACACAACACACTTTCCCCTTAGTTTGGTGCAGGAGGTATGGGGTGGTTGTCACACACCCTTACCTTACCGTAATCTACACTAATCCAAATCCAACAAGATTTTGTAGATGTTCAGTCCACATATATATTATTATCTATCCAAAATTTGAGCTCATTCCAATATTTATAGAATAATATATTTGATGTTTAAATTTAATGGTTTGAATAAATGTCTTAACGATGAATAATTGAGCTAAGATTTTGAAAATGTTACGATTGTCGGAACGAGCTCATATTTTGGATAGATGATAATATATATGTAGATTGAACATTTACAAAATCTTGTTGGATTTGGATTAGTGTAGATCATGGTAGGATAGGGGTGCTACAAAACAGGTGTGCCTCGGAACACTCCATATATATATTACCAATTTTTAGTATATATATATATATAATGTACACACACACACTTTAGCATAGACAACCATAGAAACAGAAATAGAAATTCGCTTTGAAACTGTTTCAATTAAAAGAATGTTTTATTGTTATTGGTTTTTATATATAAATCAGTAACAATTTTATTTATTTGTATTCCAGTAGAAATGTAAAATTGAATATATTTTATAAAATATTTTATAATTGTACATTGTGTTTGTGTGTTGTGTATATATTATATATTGTAGTTAGTTTTAATATATATATATATATATATATATATATATATATATGAAACCATGGTGGCACGTTCTAAAAATAACCATCCACTTCCATCAAGTTTGAAACCGCTTGATCCAACTGCTTCCTCCACCGCCCAAAACATCCCCCCGACTGCCGTAACTACATCCAAGTCATACGCCGACGCAGTTCTCTCATCTTCCTCCAAGCCAGGCAAGCCTCCATGTGTCCTACAATTTTTCCAACCCCAATCAGAATATGTCTTCCCTCCAGAGAACGTCATCAAGAAGTCAGAGACAACCTGGACTAACACCATAATTCTGAATCCAATCAAATGCAGGTTGTCTTTTTCCAAACTTAGAGATTACATCACTCGTGTTTGGAAACCGTCTCGCGACTTTCATATTTACATAGCACCAAACTACTGGTTTGCAGTCCAATTTGATAAGGAAGTTGATTATGCCAAGGTCATGGAGAGTACAACAAATTCTTATTTAGTAAACTCCTTTTAGTTGATGCAGGGGAGCCAGATTATGACTATTCGAAATTTTCAACTAGTGAAGCGCAAATCTGGGTTCTCCTTCATAACCGTAAATTGGAAATGTGGATAGATGAAGCCTTATAGATGTTTCATTGGAATCCCTTTCATGGTTGATTAGAAAACTGCAGAAAAAAATTATACCAAATATGCAAGGATACAGATAGTAACTGATGTTAACACATAGTTAAAGATGAGCATTCCCATTCTGCTTCCAAATGGTACAAAGCATGAGGTTACAGTTGAATGCAAATACATACATTTTAAATGAAATCAATGCAAGGTGTTTGGACATGGAACCTCCTCACATAAATTGAGAATGAAACCACAATGGGTTAAGAAATCAACTGAGCGGGCTTCTTCATCTCGTAACATTGATCAATAGAGCCATGTTGATGCCATGGCTGCAACACCAGATTATCCTTCTTAGATATAGAGTTACCTGGTGATCTTCATCAAGATGCGATGCAACATGTAGCTGATGCTATTACCGAAGATTCTTCTCAACAAGAAGAACAAACATATGCATCAGGTATCATTTCCAAAAACATTTCATACTTGCAATAACCCAGAAAATCCCATACCAAATTACCTCATCCTAAAGGAAATTCGAGAAGTTCTTTCTCAATTAAATGACCATTATCATGTGGAATGTCAGGAGAATGAACACATCGACTCGTATGAATGATGTGTATAATCTCCCATCACAATTTAAACCAATTATAGTTAAGAAAAAACTAAATAAGTCTAACTTGAACATTTTTGGAAAGAAATTGCCATCTCACTAGAATCTTGTCAGTAATGATACAACTGAGTGTGCAGGTCATAGTCTTATATTATAGGGCACTTCGATCTAGATGTTACAACCATTATATTCCTCTCACCAACATATCACTGTCTCAGTAGTAAATACTGGAGGTATGCTCTTAATTTTTACTGTTGTTTATGCAAGTAATGTATTCACAAAGCAACAAATACTTTGGATAAATATCATTTTGCAAGCTGAACCTTCCATTGCCGACTGGTTATTAATGGGTGACTTAAACAATGCCTTATCCCCTATGGATAAGAAAGGTGGACTCCGATTCCATTCCAACGTATTCGAGAGTTTCAGAACTTTTTGATGCAAGCTGGTTTGTTATAAATAAAGCCTCTGGGCTATCAACATGCATGGAGGAGGAGGAGCATAGCCACATATATTGACAAAATTTTGGTTACCCCAGCTTTTATTCACAAATTCCTGAATTTGAAAGCCTTATCACTCTCTTTATTAACTAGCGACCATAATCCTTTATTAGTATATTTAATTCCCACTAACAAGTTGAAAGGATACCTATTAAAATACTATAATGACTGGCATCAGGAAGATGGTTATGAAGCATGCATTGATCGAGGTTTGAAGGTTGTCACCTAGGGTTTCCCCAGCTATTAGTTTCAGTAGAAAATTCAAGCATGCAAGAATGAATTAAAAACTTGGAATAAAACTAGGAATACAAGGGGTGACCTGCTACATCAAATGGAATATCACCTACATTATCTTGAATAAACATTATACCATGTTCCCACAAACCTCAATTTTTATGATGATATGCTTATTGCAAAGCACCAATTTCAGGTCCAACAGAGTTTGAAGTTTGCGGGGCCTAGGCAAAAGGAAAAAGTGGCTTGGCTTCAACTGGGTGACACAAACTCTAAGTTTTTTATTCCAAGATGACAACTCGCCAGTTTTGTAAAACATCTGGGGTTTTATAGACTCTGATTGCCAGTTATTGTATAAAGATTCTGATATTGAATGGGAGGCAATTGGTTACTACTCATCTTTGTTCAATGATGAAACCAACATCGACTTCTCATACTTCCATACCTTACACTCAATCAATTAACAAGATCACGCTTTCCTGCTACATGACATTACTATGACAGTGCTATTTTTTCCATCCATGATGACTCTAGCCCTAGTCCGGATGGCATGAATTCAAAGTTGTATAAGCTTCATTGGGATGCCTTGAAAAATGAATTGCTTTCTGCAATGAACGGTACTCTGAACTCTGCTAAGTTTCCAAAAGGTTGCAATCATACTTTTCTCACCTTTATCCCCAAAATTGATAAACCTGCCAATATTTCACATTATAGACCAATCTCTTATTGCAATGTCTATTATACTTTTTTTCCAAAATCTCGGCTTATAGGATCAAGTCATTCTTAACATATTTGATCTCCAAAAACCAATGTGCATTCATACAAGGAGATATGTTGGGGATAATATCCTTCTTGCCCGTGAACTCCTTCGTGATTTCAAGAAAAGAGGGATCTCGCGATTTTGTGTGAAAGTTGATCTTGTGACACCTCACGTCCGTTAATGTCATTCAGTAAGAGAATGCATTAAGTTTTGTGAAGCGTTATAGGTAAACTGAAACAGAAACATTACAACATAGATATAAAATCAGCGGAATTAAAAACTTTAGTAATCGTAAAGCATCATGCTTCAAAACATCATATGTCTGAAATACATAAAACCAGTACATAATTAAGATTATTGTCTTGTACTTAAAACATCAGAGTACAAAAATAAAAGAAGCATAATCCCCAAATAAAAACATAGCCATAGTAGCAAAGATAGGAGCTTGAGCAATACATATAAGCGGCTCCAGCAAAATGATAGCAAAATCCTGATCAAGCTTGAGTATTCCCACCCTAAGAACCTGGAGGGGAGGGACAGAAGAAAGAAGAGGAAACAAAGAGGGTTAGACATAAAGTCTGGCGAGTCCAGTTACTTTTAGCAATTAAATAAGTAAAAGTATCATGATAGGCATTCAGACCAATTGCCTGCTGCAATGTTCTATACAAGATTCTAAGCAAGGTAGTATGCAACATAATGAAACAAATATTACCGGATGTAATCTCAGAATGTCAAAGTGCATTCATAAAGGGTCGGTTTATTTAAGAGAACTCGTTGTTGGCACATGAACTTGTTAGAAATTTCAACAGACCTGGAGCCGACAAATTCTGTTTGAAAGTATATCTTCACAAAGCATACGACAAAATAAATCGTCATTTTATTATTCATATGCTGCATTGCATGGGCTTTCCTAATTTGTTTATCAAATTGATAAATGAATGCATTACTACTCCTACTTTCTCAATACTTATTAATGGCATTCCTAGGGGCTTCGTTAGCTCTAATCGGGGGATTAGACAAGGTGATCCTCTATCTCCTTACTTGTTTGATGTTGCTATGGAGTATTTTTCTCTTCGGATGGAGTTATATGTGCATAATAAACTTATACATACTGTTTACAACTTCCACCCTAAGATAAGTCATCTTCTTTACGCTGATGATCTGATAATAGGTATCAAATCAAATGAATCTGCAGCGAGAGCTATCAAAGAGAATTTCCTACTATTGGAGAGATATGTTGGCCTGAAAGTGAGTGAGAACAAAACTAAATGTTATTTCAGCAAATTTTGTGAACAAAGACTCAATGCTCTTGAAATTCTTGGAGTGACTGAAGGTAGTCTTCCAGTTAAATATTTGGGGGTCCCGCTATCAACGAACAAAATAACGAATAGAGAGTGTGTGGAATTGATTAGAAAAATTGAAGATAAGCTACAAGGTTGGAGCTCAAGAACTCTGTCTCTAGCAGGAAGAATTGAACTTGTTCATACTGTTATTCACGCAAAAGTAAACTTTTGCCTTCAAACTTTTCAAATTCCAACTGCATCTATAGTGAAGATAGAAAAAGTATGTGCAGACTTTATATGGAGAGGTGGATATCATAAAATCAAATTTGCGGACTTATGTAGACCGAAAGAGGAAGGAGGAGTGGGGTTGAGAAATTTAAGAGACATGCGAGATGTGTTTACCCTAAAACAAGGCTGGAAAATTATAACAAGCAACGGCTTATGGGCAAGGTGGATGAGACAAAGATACGTGAAAGATAATCTTTTGCATATGGCATTAGACTCTAATGCATCCCCAAGCTGGAAGGCAATTTTAAGAATAAGGAATAAGCTTGCTGCGAATTGTACTTGTGAATTTGCTAATGGCAAAGATACAAACTTATGAAGGACCCCTGGATTTGTGGGAAATCGTTGATTGACATTGCTGGTTGGGATTCCTTCTCTGCTTATGGATCCCCTGATTTATCTATTGATTCAATTATTGATCATCAACAGTGGAAGTGTGATCAAATACCATGCAACAGACCAATCATACAAAAAATCACTGCAATGCCAATATACACAGGTAGGGAGAATGACATTTGGACATGGAATAATTTTAATGGTGAATTCTCAATCAGAACAGCTTGGAATGACATTAGAGAGCATCATGATCAGAAAAGTTAGAGTAATGTGATTTGGGACAGAGTTATCAGTCCTAAACATTCTTTCACTACCTATAAAGCGATCATGCAAAGACTTCCTACACGAGACAAACTATCAAATTGGGGGATAACTGATGAGCGACTGTGTGTTCTATGTGGTTCAACCTTTGAAACGCATGAACATTTATCCTTTGCATGTGAGTATTCAAAAACCATTGCTCAAAACTGTAAGGTAGCAATTGACCCTAACACCCAAAAATATGACTTAACAGAGATTACGTCTTACCTGGCCGGGAATCCAGATAATGAATACTTGAAATCCAAATGGATAAGATCACCTTGGCAAATGCTGTCGCAGCAATTTGGAAAGATAGGAATTCACGTATTTTCAAAAGGAAAACAAGCACAGTGAAATTGGTCAGTAAATTAGCAATTATCGAAATAAATCTCAGTAGACGAAGAATTAAAAGGAAGAAAACCACCGATAGCTTGGAATCAGAAGACGCTGCAATGTCAACCGAGGATCTGATGGATGCATTGGCTCAAATCCCTGGAACCAGCAGGCAACTTGATTTTGATCCGCAATGAAGTAGATGTCGAGAGTGGAAGATGAAGGAACTAAAAACAGAATGTTCTAGTTTGAAGTGAAATGAGATGACGGTTGTAATTATAACTTGGTTATTTGTCTCTATGTTAGCTACGTGGGCCGATTGGGCTTTCTTGTAATCATCATTTTGGGCTAATGGCCTAATAAGATTATTTACCCAGTTTCAAAAAAAAAAATCATGACAGGCTTATAAAGTGGATGAGAAAGATAACATCATAAAAGGCAGGTATGACAAGGTAAACATGATAGATTGTATACGCTTCTCTAAGGATTACTCTACACCGATACTAGTATAACCAGAATTAGATGATCCCAACAACTACTAGATGGTAGACTTAGGCATATGTCTAAATAAACCCTAATTACCACGATAATTGGTCGGCTCCCTACTCCGTAGATACCCTGTGCTGGCCCCACAGTAGGGTGTATCACTCCTTAAAGTGGCAACCCTTCATTTTCCATATGTGCACAATCATATCTACTAGTGTCACGGTCGTCTTGTCCCCCTCTGCTCAGACCATGCACGCACATGACGTCAGTCGGTTTGCACCGCCCACACTGTCCTCCACGTTTGGATATCATACAATCAGCCTAATAAGCGTGCCCCGACTCTGACCTAGCTTGGAGTACTCGTTTGATACCTATATATGGGCTACTGACTGAAATGGTTCCCACACACAAGATGATACAAGCTCACCCCTTTATCTTGTATCCCCACTAGGATTTCCACAGGTTATGCTTACCTATTGGTGTCTCTAATTACATAACCCCATCAGGTTAAGTTTGTGGGCCTATATATAAATATTACCCACCCACCCTAGATTTACTAAACCCACCCTCCATTTAAACAAGTTTACTTAATCCCTATTCAAGTTCATGTTCATACAATCCCTATGGATTCAACTAGGTTAAGTATTCCAATTCATTACCATGTCCATTTATGGTTATAATCTGCTAGACCTCCCACATTAAGCCTACCATTTGTGAATGCTGGATATGATGGGCGGTTCCGGGCAGACTTCTTCCACAAGTCAGGCTTAACCTTATGTCTTAGCACGTCTCGTGTTTGTGCGCCTAGACCCCTCACATTAGATTCACTACTTATGGTCGCTGGGTATGCCGGGCGGTTCTGGGAAGACTTCCACCACTAGTGTAACCTAACCCCGTGTCTAGGCGCGGTAATAGTTTCTAATTACTGTAACCCTAGGCATTTCAATTATTAACAAATTTTACCTATTTCGTTATAGGTTTTCATGCCCCTCTCCCAATTTATGTTCATAATGAACCATATGGCCCAAATTCGTATTCATACATTTTATTCAGGTTACGCTCAGATTCCCAATTACAAGTTATGCCCAATTTCAATGTTTTCCCCTTGTTCCTAATCTAACGTATTTGCATATTTTAGCGGCATGCCTAGTCTCGAAGGTAGCCTGGCTATATAAAAATAAAAGGGAAAAGATAGAGAGAAAAGGACAGAGATGATCATACTAAAAAGGTTGACATATAATGGCATAAACATGTAGTGGCATAATGACAAGATAGGCACATAGGAACAGATTTGATGAACATATGATAATAGAACAGATTCTAACATAATAGGGTTGTCATAACAGGCATGATAAGAACTAAACAATGGTTTATATCTCTAACTAATAACAGATCCAATTTAACCATAGACATGATAGGGACAAGTATAAGGTGATCTAAACAATAGCAAATCTGACATGATAATTAGGTGAAGTTTAGACATAAGTCATAATCATGTCATAACATCATAGATACACAGGTTATAGCAGATCTGATTTGATTCAAATGGTCATAGGCATAGATCCAAGTTAATGTCATATCAAGTTTTACTTTTAATTATTCAGATGTAAAATTATCATGGACTCAAGTGTTTAGATATAGAAAGAAAGATTGCAGATATCAGATCTAAACTTGAATGACTTGATTGCTGAAGAAGAAAGAGACTGGATTTGATCTGGGCAAAAGCAGCAACTAGTTCTCCATTATTTTTAGTGTGAGAAAACTAGAGAAATGAGACCATATTTATAGCCGAACCCCCGAAACCCTTACTTCCCAGATCTGCCGCAGAGGGGTCGACCCATGAGTCGACACCCCTAGGCGGGAAATTTGCCACCAATGGAAATTTAATTTTCATACTGGATTTTGATTTTCTGAATTAAATATATATATATATATATATATATAATTTCCTTTATGTATACAAACTTCAAACCTTCATAACTTCTTCATACGGTGTCCGTTTTACGCAAACTAGGTGTCTATCTTGACCAGAATTCCGAGACAAACGTTGTTAACGATATTTTTCGTCAACACCCAAATTACGGAGTGCAATATGAGTATCCACGAAGTTTGCAGCAGCCATGACTCAGAATCCTCAGGAAATGATTTTGGATCCGGGATGGATAGGATCCTGAACCATGGCAAGTACCCCGTATATTTCAGTGAGAAGAAAACAGGCCAAAGCCTCCCGTGAGTTCATGGATTAGAGCCTCATAATATTCACTAATTTCGATGACTCCTTTGTATTAGACCTTCCTGAGAGAGGAATCTGAATTAAAACGGAGATCGAACTAGGAAATTATACGCGATTTTGTCACACCGATGCTTAGGGAAACATTAGGCTCAGTATGAGGACATGGATCAATCATGGCGATTCTGTGAGGTGAGGAGAAAGGGGGTTTCATATTTCTACAAAGTCCCCTTCCTCCACTACTGGAGCACCTTGATTGGTCCCCTCATCAGAAAGATTAGTGTTAACTCCCTATTTCATCATTATGAGACTATAAGATTATCAAATCATAGGATGTATGTGACTCCGAATTCTCCATTTATAAATTGCAGATAAATTACAAAAAATGATGATTTGCTCTTCCCAAGAAAGGAGAAGATAAATTGAGAAATGAAAGGTTCGTTTGCCTCTATGGAGTGTCTGGAGTCTTATTTATAAAGAATCCGGTGTCCTTCCGTCGATAGGTTGTTCGGCCTGGGCGCTCCCTGTCGGCCGCCTATTTCTTTGGTTTCGAGTATCTGCCTGCTGATCCTCCTCGCTATGTCATATATAGCTTTCAATGGGATAGTCCCTGGTGAATTGGGCTTCCTTGTAGGAGAAAGGAGCTTACTACTGTAGTAGACTGTGGGGGCATTTCAGATGTCTTTACGAATGCTCTTTGTGTCGGTCTTTTGCTGCGGGCTATCGGATGCAGGCTTTCGGCTTTGTTGTGGGTACTCAAAGGGGCTCACCCCCGTGTCGTACGTACATGTCTGCCAATTTAGAACCGTTGATGGTTCAGATACTAAGTGGAATAGTACGAGTGGCCCGTATCCTTACTTGCTTCTCGGTTTTACCTCCCGGTTTGGCTCGCGGGAGGGTAGCCTTCGGTGGTACTTGTGTCACTTATGGAAATAACCCCTTTCTATATCAATGAAGCCGTTTCTTCGAGGATTGGTTCCAAATTATTTTGATGCAACATCCCAATGCTTTTCCTCTTCTAATGTTTTGGTGTCCATTGGTTGATTGTTGGCGGGTAGACTCCGTCGGATGGACCTTTGTCGATACCTGGTAGGTTTCGGATCCTCTTTCTCCAGAGGGGGTATCGGCCTAAATTGCTTTCAAATTCCTTATTCCGTTCTTCTATTTACTTGACATTCCTTCACCTGCTATTTTGTACCAAGACAATTTAGGTAGTAACAAACACAATGGCGCAGTCCTTTTCCATTAATTCTGAATATTAAATTAATTATTCTTTAATTTGTCCTCTTAATGTTGTTAAAATTAAGGGGTGTTACATTCTCCCCTACTCAAAGGATTTCGTCCCTGAAATCTCCATGTTAAGAAGAATGTATATCCTACCATCCATCACCCATCTACTCATCCACCAATCACAGGTATCCATTGTCCTTAAAGACTTCTAATGCTTATATGAACATATGCAAAGGTGTGTGTATATGTCCTTATTCTAATGCAAAGATCAAGCTGTCTACTGATTCAGTCGACCTCCTTAATGCAATGTACGTTAGTGCCATGAATCCAACATGTATGCAACAATCCTATTATAACATGTAAGTTCTGTATGTGTGCACAATCATCCGTCCAAATGCAACATCCATATGATGATACATCCATTTCCATCCATTAAAAGAAGAAAATTGCACACATATCCATATGCAGTATGAGAGTGATTGAGCCGATCTAGTGCCTAATGTGTGTGTATTTGCATCCACAGGCAACCACTAGCAAACACTTGCATCCATCAAACATAACATATCTCAAACACATGCTTACATACATGGGATTCCTACCTAAAGGTCGAAGATTTGATCGATAGGACATACTTAAATGATGGAAACAAGCATAAAGAAAAGCTTTGGAATGGAAGTTAAGAACATACCCTTGAAAAGAAAAGGGTACGAAGCATGAATCTTGTCTTTGGTCTCCCAAGTCGCATCCACTGGGTTAACTTTCATCAACTTGACTTCTCTATTGCATAGCTTCTTAACCTATGATCCAAGAATATGGTAGGGACTCGTCTGACTGCCGCCTCCTGTTCCACCTCTACTTCTTCCAATATACTTGGCTCAACTACTTCTGCGGTATCATGCAAGCACTTCCGCAAATGATAAACGTGGAAAACATCATGAACGTTGGATAGTCTCTCTGGTATCTTTACTCAATAGGCCATTTGGCCGATCCTTTATGTTATGGGAAATGGCCCTATAAATCTTGGTGCCAATTTCCCTACAGATCCGAAGCGAACCACATTCCTCAAAGGTGACACCTTAATGAAAATCATGTCTCCTACTTCAAATTCAATGTCAATACTTCTCTTGTTAGCGTCGGATTTCTGCCTATCTTGAGCGGTCTTTATTCGCTGCCTAATAAGATCAAATTTCTCGTACGTTTCTCTAATCATATCTGGTCAAATTAATAGCCTTTATGTAGATTCCCACCAACAAGTTGGTGACCTACAGGGTCGTCCGAACAATGCTACAAAGGGTTCCATGCCAATACTGGCTTGGTAACTGTTGTAGTAGGCGAACTCTACTAAAGGAAGATGCTCTTCCCAAGTCCCTCTGAAATCTAGGATACACAGCCTTAAAAGATCCTCAAGAATCTTGTTCACCCTTTCTGCCTTTCCATCGGTCTGTGGGTGATAAGCAGTGCTCAAACACAACTGTGTACCTAATGCTTCTTGCAAGCTCCTCCAAAATTCATTGGTGAAGATGGGGTCACGATCGCTTATGATGCTGGAAGGTACTCCATGAAGACGGACTATCTCACGAACATAAATTGCTACAAACCATGCTGCCGTCCTTTTACTCTTAATTGGAATGAAATGAGCGCTCTTAGTAAGTCTATCCACCACAACCTAAATACTAGTGTTTCCTTTCTTTGATCTAGGCAAACCTTATATGAAATCCATAAAGACGATCTCCCACTTCCATCGTGGAACCTCCAAAGGATGAAGTAAACCACCAGGCTTCTTTTGTTCCACTTTGACTTGCTGACAAACCAAACATTGAGAAACAAACTCTGCCACATCTTTCTCCATTCCAGCCCAAAAGAAAACCCTCTTCATGTCCCTATACATCTTATCACCACTTGGATGAATAGTCATCTTAGAATGATGGGCTTCTTCTAGGACTGTCTTTAATAAACTTCCAGTTTGGGGAAAACAAAGCCTTCCATCTCGTCGCAACCGCCCTTTATCGTCTATGGAACATCTATTGAGGTGACTAGAAGTCTCCCCTTTACTGAGCCTATCAAAGATGTCTGAAATCTATGGATCATCTCGCTGCGAAGCTCCTATTTGATCCATAAGAGTAGGTTGTACTCTAGTGATGCAAACAAACTGGGTAAAAACTCGGTGGAGGGTCTAAAGTCAAAAGTCGATATGAACTCCAAGATTTTCCTCTCTACGAGTAGAGGACTTAAGTCCATACTCTTCCTACTCAGTGCGTCTTCCACCACATTATCCTTGCCAGGGGTATAAGCAATTTCAAAATCATAAGAAGATAGGAACTCCATCCACCATTGTTGCCTTAAATTAAGATCCTTCTGCGAGAATAAGTACTTGAGAGATTTATGATTAGTGTTTAACTAGAACTTCTCTCCAAGCAAATAATGATGCCATGTCTTAAGTGCGAATACTATGGAAGCTAGCTCTAAATCATGGGTAGGGTAGTTCTTCTCATGAACCCTTAGCTGTCTACCCCATAACACACTACTTTTCCCTCTTGCATCAGAACCGCACCAAGCCCTGTACCACATGCATTAGTGTATACTGTAAACACTTTATTCCCATTAGGTAAGGTCAAGACTATGGATGTTATCAGAGCCCTCTATAATAGTTGGAAAGCAACATCACAATCTATATTCCACAAAATGCCAAATTCTTCTTTGTCAGCCTGGTGAGTGGGGCTGATATTTTTTCGAAGTCCTTAATGAACTTCCTTTAATAGCCTGCCAATCCAAGAAAGCTTCTCACCTCCGTTGCATTTTTTGGAATTTGGCAATCTTGAACTGCAACTACCTTTGCAGGACCTACTGCTATCCCATCTTTGGAAACCACATGCCCTAGAAATCTTACCTCTTTTCTCCAAAAATGGCTTTTGTATAACTTTGCCTTAAGATTATGCGAACAGAGAGTTTTCAAAACTTCTCTCAAATGTTGGGCATGCTCTTCCTTGCTCTTTGAGAAGATCAAGATATCATCAACAAAGACCACGATAAATTTGTTTAGAAACTCCTGAAACATCCTACTTATCAGATCAACAAAATGGGCGGGTGCATTTGTCAACCTAAAGGCATAACGAGCCATTCAAGGAAACCATCTGGAGTCCTTAAAGCAGTCTTATCTATATGTCCTCAGCCACCCTCAACCGATGAAACACCATGGCCAAGTCTAACTGATGGAATAACTAGGCACCAACAAGTTGGTCAAACAGATCATCTATCCTCAGAAGTGGGTGCCTGTTATTCTTAGTGAGTTTATGCAACTCCCTATAGTCTACATGAAAGCGAAGTGAACCATCCGCCTTCGTCAAAAATACTACTGGAGCACCCCCATTCAGATATGCTTCACCTAATAAACCTTTTTTCAAGTAGCTCCCCTACTTGGTTGCTAAGCTCCCTCCTTTCCCTTGGAGCCATATGGCGCATAGGTAATGCAACTGGCTTTGCATTGTCGACCAAATATATACAAAAATCGATTTCATGCCTCAGAGGTAAGCTCGTACCTCGTCAAAAGCATCAGGATAATCTCAGACTTCAGACACAGATCGTAGATCATCGATAGATGCATATAGAGACTCTACGAAACTAAGCATGCCAGACCCTTGCGGGTCATAAGAAATCTCGAGGGTCCTCCCATGGCACGTCAAAAGTCTAACAACCCTCCTTTACAATTCAGAATGGAACCATACATGGTTAGCCAATCCATCCTTAGAATCAAACCATAGCCCATAAAACCGAGAACATACGCATCGCACTCAAACTCAACGCCTAACACAGATATTCTCAAGCCCCGAAAAATCATGGACAAATGAGCTGAACCACCAATGGGGTTTGAGACAACTACACGATCCACTAACATATTAGTATTTAGGTGCGGAGACTCAACCACAGAACTAGATATAAATGAATGTGAAGCGCCAGAATCAAAAAGAGTACTAATAGGATGACTGGAAAGAGAAATCAAACCTTCCACAGAAATTTTCCTACCTCTATCTAGAGCACTGGTCGCGAGAGCATGCACCTGCCCTCCATAAGTTACTGCCCTTTGACCTTGTCCCTGTTTCTTCGAGCACTCCTTAGCAAAGTGTTCGACCTCTCCACAATTGAAGCAAGAATTCTTCCTTCTTTTTCAGTCCTTGATCAAATGACCCACTGGCCCACAATTGTGACACTCCTTCTTATCCTTAGCCTTGTCATTCTTTCCATCCTTCTTCTGTTGTTGTTGTTGTTGTTGCTGTCCTTTCTTGGGCTATACTTTCTTGTTTTGTGATTTCTCAACTTTAACTTCCTTCTTGTCGCTTTTGTCTTTCTCATGCATCAAGGCCATATCAATAAGCCTTTCAAAAGTTTCTCCCATTGGAATATGGGATATAGCTAACCCACGAAGGGGTTCATTCAGCCCTATAACAAATTGCAAAGCTTTATTATGCGGAGTATCTACTCGTTCCAATCCAAACCTTGCTAGTTGGTTGAATTTGTTCACATATTCTTTAACAGTCATGTTTCCTTGTTTGAGCGCGAAGAACCTCTCCATTATATGTTTTTCTCAGCTTGAGAAAGAAACTTCATTTCAAACCTCTGTTTAAAATCATCCTAAGTTTCCACCGGATGCCCCGCTTGGGTTACTTCCCACCTGAACGAAGCTTCATCCTTCAGTAGCTAGGCGGCTAGCTGAATCTTCCTATGATCATCGACATCGAAAGTTCCAAACAATTCCTCTGCCTCATTGAGCCAATTCCTTGCCTCTACAAACGTCTCGGTTCCATGGAATGGCTTTCCTCCCATAGCACGAACATCTTTGCAGATTTTAGAGAAGTTATCTGCACGTGGAGGAGGAGGAGGAACGACGGGTGCAGCTGGGGAGGAATGTCAGCTTGACCACTGGCAGGCGCCGTGGCCTCTAGATACCTACGGAACCAGCCTGGTATCGTAACGCCCTCTGGAATATTAAGTTCCCCAGACATGCTGAAAAAAAGGAAAGAGATTCGAGCAAAGGATCGAAAGATATTACATACGGATTTAGGGTATATGTTTTTCAAAACAGACTTTTCATTTTGAAAATGCTTTCTTTTAAAACCTTTCTGAAAATAATTTTCAATTTTTTATATCCAATCTAGTAACCTTCGGCTTTGATACCAATTGTGGCACCCCATGTCCGTTAATGTCACTTATTAAAAGAATGCATTAAGTTTCATGAAGTGTTATAGTTAAACAGAAACAGAAACATTACAAAACAGATATAAAATAACAGAGGAATTAAAAACTTTATTAATCATAAAGCATTGTGGTTCAAAACATCTTATGTCTGAAATACATAAAACCAGTACATCATTAAAATTACTGTCTTGTACTTAAAACATTAGAGTACAAAAATAAAAGAATCAAAATCCCCAAATAAAAACATAGCCATAGTAACAAAGATAGGAGCTTGAGCAATACATCTAAGCAGCTCCAGCAAACTGATAGCAGAATCCAAATCAAGCTTGGGTATTCCCACCCTGAGAACCTTGGGAGAAGGGAACGGAAGAAAGAAGAGGAAACAAAGACGGTCAGACATAAAGTCTGGCGAGTCCAACTACTTTTCACAAACAAATAAGTAAAAGTATCATGATAGGCATATAAAGTGGATCGGAAAGATAACATCATAAAAGAAAGGTATGACAAGGTAAACATGATAGAGTGTATACACTTCTCTAAGGATTACTTTGCATATATACTAGTAACCAAAATGAAATGATCCCAACAACTACCAGATGGTAGACTTAGGCATACGTCTTGATGTACCCTAATTACTACCCCAATCGATCGGCTCCCTACTCCGTAGATACGCTGTGCTGGCCCCATAGTAGGGTGTATCACTCCCTAAAGTGGCCACCCTTCATTTTTCGGATGTGCACATCCATGTCTACTGTTGTCACGGTCGTCTTGTCCCCCTCTGCCCGGACCATGCACGCACATAACCCCGGTCGTTTTGCATCGCCCACACCGTCCTCCACGTTTGGATCTCTTACAATCAGCCCAGTAAGCGTGTCCCGACTCTAACCTAGCTCAGAGTACACATTTGATACCTATATATGGGCTAATGACTGAAACGGGTCCCACACATAAGATGATACAAGCTCTCCCCTTTGTCTTGTATCCCCACTAGGATTTCCAAAGGTTATGCTTGCCTATCGGTGTCTTTAATTACATAAGACAATCAGGTTATGTTTCTCGGCCTATATATAAATATTACCCACCCACCCCAGATTTATTTAACCCACCCATTGTCCATACAAGTTTACTTAACCCATATTCAAGCTAATGTTCATACAATCCTAATGGATTCAACTAGGTTAAGTATTCCAATTCATTACCATGTCCATGTATGGTTATAATGTGCTAGACCTCCCACAATAAGCCCGCTACTTGTGAATGTTGGATATGTCGGGCGGTTCTAGGTAGAATTCTTCCATAAGTCGGGCTTAACCTCGTGTCTTAGAATGTCTCGTGTTTGTGCACCTAGACCCCTCAAATTAGATTCACCACTTATGGCACTGGATATGCCGGGCGGTTCTGGGTAGACTTCCACAAGTGTAACCTAACCTCGTGTCTAGGCGCGATTACATTTTCTAATTATTGTAATCCTAGGCATTTCAATTATTAACCAATTTTACCTATGTCATTATAGGTTTTCATGCCCCTCTCCAAAGTTATGTTCATAATGAACCATATGGCCCAAATTCATATTCATACATTTTATTCAGGTTATGCCCATTTTCCCAATTACAAGTTATGCCCAATTTCAATGTTTTCCCCTCGTTCCCAATCTAATGTACTCTCATATTTTAGCATCATGCCTAGGCTCAGCCTGGGTATATAAAAATAAAAGGGAAAAGATAGAGGGAAAAGGACAGAGATGATCATACTAACAAGGTTGACATATAATGGCATAAATACATAGTGGCATAATGACAAGATAGGCACATAGGAACAAATCTGATGAACATATGATAATAGAACAGATTCTAACATAATAGGGATGTCATAATAGGCATGATAAGATTTAAACAATGGTTTAGATATCCAACTAATAACAGATCCAATTTAACAATAAACATGATAGAAACAAGTATACGGTGATCTAAACAGTGAAACAATGGTAGATCTGACATGATAAGTAGGTGAAGTTTTAGATCTAAGTCATAATCATGACATAACATCATAAATACACAGGTTATAGCAGATCTGATTTGATTCAAATGGTCATAGGCATAGATCCAAGTTAATGTCATATCAAGTTTTACTTCTAATTGTTCAGATCTAAAATTAACATGGACTCACAGTGTTTGGATCTAGAAAGAAAGACTGCAGATATTAGATATAAACTTGAATGACTTGATTGCTAAAGAAGGAAGAGATTGGAATTGATCTCGGAAGAGGCAGCATCTAGTTCTCCATTATTTTCAGTGTGAGAAAATTAGAGAAATGAGACCATATTTTAGCCAAATCCCCGAAACCTAACTGCCCAGATCTGCCGCAGGGGGGTCGACCCCCCTCATGGGGTCGACCTATTGGTCGACACCCCCCTTGAGGGGTCGACCCACGGGTCGACACCCCTCGGCAAGAAATTTGCTGCCCACGGAAATTTGATTTTTGGACTAGATTTTGATTTTCTAAAATATATATATATATGTTTATAATTCTCTTGCGCATATACAAACTTCAAAATTTCATAACTTCTTCATACGATGTCTGTTTTATGCGAACCATGTATCTATCTTGACCAGAATTCCTAGATGAACACAATGGCGTAGTCCGTTTCCCTTAATTCTAAATGTTAAATTAATTATTCTTTAATTTGTCCTCTTTAGTGTTGTTAAAATTATGGGGTGTTACAGATCTTCAGAAGGCCTATGATAAAGTTAATAGAGAATTTATCTGCTATATACTCTAATGGATGGGATTTCCCACTCAGTTTGTTAATATCATCTATGATTGCATCTGTATGCCAACCTTCTCAATCTTATTTCAAGGCATTCCTATGGTCTTCATCACATCGACTCGTGGCATACGTTAGGGGGGGTCCTCTCTCCCCATACCTGTTCACTATAGCAATGTAATACTTCTCTTTGTTAGGGAATACGGAATGTGGATCTTAAGGAAAAACAAACACCAAATGAGGGGTGAATAGTGTTTATAAGGAATTTATGAAAATATTAAGCTTAATTGATCTACTATATGAATCACACAAACATGTGGGTAGTGTTTGTCCTGAAATTGGGCAAACACCAAAAGTGTATAAGAAGATTTCACAAAAAACGAAATAGTAGAGCCACACAACAATCCAAACGCAAGTAGAATGCACAAAGTTTTATAGTGGTTCTATCCAATGAGGATCTACATCCACTCTCATAAGGAATTTCATTATCAATATGAAAGATTACAGGATCAAATTATCTCTTACAATATTATCACTCTTTTACTCACAAATTACACTCAAATCCGTTAGAGAACAATGAGGAAAACGCATCAATCCACAGAGATATGATGTGGATGTGGTAGAATTAGAAGGATTCTTCCTTGTACATGAACTTGTTTGATCAATCTTCAACTCTCCGATCGTTTGGATGTCTTTGATGGAGATCATGATCCATGGATTAATCTTTGATTTATGATGTTGGATAGATGCTAGGATTGTTCAAGAATATTTTTGACAGCACTTCGTGGCCTTAAGATTTGATCCCCCTCAAAATGAAGAAGTGTAGGGGGTATTTATAGGAGATTTCTGGACCAGATGGTAGTTTTATAATTATCTGGAAAAACGCCATGACTCGTGTCGCCAATGACATGACTCATGTCGCATTGCGGGTTGACTCTCGGTGCCTTGAGCTTACGTCACACCTTGACTCTTCTTAGCATGACTCATGTCGTTCTAACGGTAGTTGTTGACAACCTGGTACAAGCTGTATACGACATGGGTAGTTCCCGACATGGCTTGCTACGATATGACTCGTCTCGCTTGGGTGATTCGATATCTGGAAGCGACATGAGTGGGGCGCGACATGACTTTATCTCAGACTTTAAGCCGTGATCCGTGACGCGGCATGATACATCTGATACGATCGTGTAATGGTTTGACGTTGGGCGACGACTTGACTTCTGAAGGACGGCATATCACACGACCTTTTCTATGTCGTTATCGACATGGTGAATGGCGCTATGAACATTACGGTTTGGTGTTATGTCACTACACCTTCCTAACACCATATACGAGGCCGACATGACTTGACTCCGACTCGTGAAGCTTGGAGCGACTTGGTATGGCATGGCATGGTGGTATGTTTGAACTTTCTCCCTTGCGATATGACTGCCAGGTGCTTCTTCTTTACTTTGCCGCCATAAATGAAATGCGGCATGCCTTGGGGTCGACCTGGTTTTCTCGAAGCGGCATGGTGTGATGCGGCATGCCTTAAAAGTGGCTTGATGTGGTTCCCTTCCTTGCGGTATGGCCTTGAAGCGACTTGGCATTCACGACCTGAACCCGAGTTTGACTTGGCGTACTTCATATAAGCCCAACGACTTGACTAATATTAGCATGATTCTTAGATTATCCCTGACCCATATTTTATGGTTTAACATTTTTCCCCTCGAAGTTCATGTTATGTGAAGTAGCGTGGACTTCGAATCCTTATACCTTACGTCGTTTCTCCATGTATTTTAGTTATGTCGTTAGGGTGCTTTAAGACTCATGTCGCAAATCATCATGTCGCAACTTTACTTTTGTTTTTTTCATGTCACATGAGAACCCCTTTTTTATATTTAGGTCGTCCAGCTTCCTAGGTCGTACAACGAACCGAAGTCATTGTGACTCCTTGGTCATGGTCTGATTAAAGCCTGTTGGCTTTCCCTTGATACTGGGTCGTCGGGGCCCAGTAAATTTGTTTTATCTATTTTAATCCTTCTTTCTATTATTTTTTAATCAAATCATCACTTCTCTACCATTCTCTTTTAAGCTGGAAACCTCATTAATGGTGGTCGTCTTCAGTTAACCCTCCGATCATCATTATTATCATAGCGATTCAAGTCCAAGTAATCCCTCAGTTCAATAATCAAATTTAAAGCTTTTTTTGTTCACAAATTAGGTGCGATTCAAAATTCCCTTCTTTATTTCTCTGAATGCTTAAGACTTGTGTAGAATTCTAGGATTCTCACTTACCTTTGATAAATTGATGATTTTACGAACTGAATTTGAATGCTTTGTGTTATGAATTGAAAATGAGTTGGATTTGGTCGGGTATAACGTGTATAAGGGCTTAGAAATCCTTCAATTTTCTTAGAACCCCAATTTTATGTAATATACACGACTTAAGTCTTATGTCATGAATTGGCGTGGTCCTCCTGCTGCGAACCGATATGGGACTCAGGTCATGGACTGATATGAGTCTCATGTTGTGGAGCGACATGAGTCTCGTGTTGTGAACCGACATGAATCCCAAGTCGCGGCGGTAACATGAGCAAGTCGTTATGTCGCTGCTGCGGCATGAATGACCACGCCATTACAACTTGACCCTAATGTCAACAAATGCCTTGCTTTAATGTTTGTCACCCTTTTTTTTCACAAATGCAATTGCTTATGCAGGATGTCTTCTAGCTATAACAAGATGAAGGGTCCTTTGAAGGAGGATGATTCTCGGAAACATCGCAAATCGAGTGAGCCGCTTGAAACAGATGCTTATTCTTCCTCGGATCCTCCTGCTTATAATGCTCCATCTCTTGAAGACCTCCGAGTCATCATGGATAAACCTCACTATGTTTCTGAACCATGTCATCCTGAACTTGCTAGTCGATTCGAAGGATGGTGCTTACAAGGTGCACGTGCGGAGGTGGACATATACCCGTCCAACTAATAAGTTGTTCCTAATGACATAGATGTCATACAACGTAGTGCGCTTGCCTAGCTTGATAATACTAGAGACTGGTTTGAGAAGCACACCAATCTCCTTGAGAATTATACCGCAAAGAAGATGATTGGTTGGAACATGCTCGCCTGTGACCTCCAGAGATTGAACAGAGAAAATCTCGAGCGAATTTCTATTCTAGAGGATGACAAAGCAGTGCTTATCCGAGCCTTGAAGTCTAGAGATAGAGTCATTGCCGAGCTTCTGGGCCAGGAGGGAAAGATTGATCCGCCCCCCTCTCCTTCTGCTTAGGGGGTGATTTCATGATGGGAAGGAATCGTGACTTTCATAACTTTCTTGTTCTGCTTTTTGGGGTGTCATCTTATGCATGTAAATTATTAGACTGGATTGTTTTATATGAGTACCAGTCCTCGCTTATGACCTTAGCTTATATGCTTGATCCTGCGTTTGACCTACTTGGTGGATGATGTAATTTTGGTTGTGTGTACGTTATTCTATCTAATGATGTTAGAATGAAGTTGTGTTTTGCTCTCGCACTTAAGCTTTCACTTGCTGTATCTTCCTGTTTTCCTATCAGGAAATTGTATCCTGCTTTTCATGCTTTAAGTTTCGCTAAATAGATTCTGTGTCACAGATTGTTTTTTTTATGACAGGCCGAGTCAATCCAGCCAACTTTAATGGATTTTATTGGGATTTTTTCCATGAAATATGGTTTTGTCGCTTTTTCATGAAATTATGACCGGATTGTGGTATGTTTTAAGAGAGCATTATTAGATTTCATTAACGCGATGGTATTTCCCCCATACCACAATTGGTTTCAGTATTTTTCGGAAATTATGCAATTAGCCATGATACTTATAAAGAAATTTGTTAAACTGAGTGAGTCAGATACTCATGAAATTTGCTAAGTGACTTCTTTGGCTCCGTCACTAACCAAATTTGGAAAATTTGATTTATGATCGGATGCTCTTGATAGGTTTTCTGATCCGTTGTTCGTTGGGTCCGAATAATTCAAACGCTTGTTTGAACTTGTCGGATGCCTCCCAATAGGTCTTTGGGTTCGTCAGTAACTGGGTTTGAAGGACCTAGAATTAATAGCTGGATTTGGAAGATTCAGCCTCTGAACGAATGCCTCAAAGAGGTCTTTAGTTAAAGATCCGGTGTTTGTATCGCTATCCAACCATGTATTAATGGCGTCGGCGATGAATCGGGTGCCCCTCACAGAGGTCTTTGGTTAAAGAGCCCGGTGCTTGTATCGCTGTCCAGCCATATCTTAATGGTGTCGGCGATGAATCGGGTGCCCCTCAGCGAGGTCTTTGGTTAAAGAGCCCAATGTTTGTATCGCTGTCCAGCCATATCTTAATGGCGTCGGCGATGAACCGGGTGCCCCTCGGGGAGGTCTTAGGTTAAAAGCCTGGTGTTTGTACCGCTATCCGACCATATCTTAGTGGCGTTGGCGATGAACCGGGTGCCACTCGGGGAGGTCTTGGGTTAAAGAGCCCGGTGTTTGTATCGCTTTCCAGCCATATCTTGATGGCGTCGACGATGAACCGGGTGCCCCTCGGGGAGGTTTTGGGTTCGAAGCTCGATGTTTATATCGCTATCCGGCCATATCTTAATGGCGTCGGCGATGAACCGACCATATTTTATTTGTCAGATTCCGGTTATGACTTGTCAAAACTGAGACTTCGAACTCTGTTATTAAGAATGTGGTCCTTGGGTGAAATTCAAAACTTGATCCGCAGTATGGGTGTCACATCGTTTAGGTTTAAAGTTCTTGATGCCTCTTATTTATGGCTTCATATTTTGTACCCTTTGTGACATGAAATGCAAGGATATTTGTGCTCTCTCGGTTGGAGGTGCGCTGTAGCATTCATCGAGCTTTGTCTAGCTTAAAATGTGCTTTTATCTACTTAAAAAGCCTGTAACCAAGATCGACGTTATCAGCTTGAAATAAAAGCTTGCAAATGTATGATTTTAGATAGGCAAAGTAGCTTCTTTCATTAATTTGTACAAACTTTGCATGATATTCATAATGCATGATATATTTACAATTCATGATGTATGTATAATGCAAAATATGTGAAAGAAATTTCAAACAAAATAACGACGAAGGTGAATGCTATTCCATGCTTGAGGGAGTGCGATTCCGTCTGTCGTCTTTAGCTCGAAATTTCCATCTGCGAATCTCTGGCTGACCATGTACGATCCCTCCCAATTGGGTCCAAATACCCCGGTTCCTGTCATAATTCTCTTCAGGACGACGTCTCCGATTTGAAAAGTTCTTTGCTTGACTTTTGTATTGAAATATCTAGCTACTTTCCATTGATGGGCCGCTATTTTAAGCTCTGCTTCTTTTCGCTTTTCCTCGAGTAAATCAAGCGCCTCCAACTGCAGCTTTTCATTCTCCTTCTGGTTAAAGTGGATTCTGCGGTGAGTTGGCACTTCTAGTTCCACTGGGATCACAACTTCTGACCCGAATGCAAGTGAGAATGGGGTGTGGCCCATGGCAGTTTTATATGTTGTCCAGTATGACCATAATGCAAAGGGAAGTTCATCAACCCAGTTGCCTTTGGCTTTCTTGAGATGCTTCTTGATGGTTGACTTTAGTATTTTGTTGATGGCTTCCACTTGCCTGTTTGCTTGTGGAATGGCCACAGCAGCAAAACTCTTTTTGATCTTATATTTAGCGCATTGCTTTCAAACTGGGTTCCATTATCGGAAATGATCTTCTGCGGTACTCCAAACCTGCAAATGATGTTTTTTAAGACAAAATTGATCACTTTCTTTGATGCGATAGTAGCTAAAGGTTCTGCTTCAGCCCATTTGGTAAAGTAGTCGACGACTACTATGGCGTATCTCATATTCGCTTTTGCGGTTGGTAATGTCCCAATTAAATCTATGCCCTAGACGACGAATAGCCATGGACTGACCATTTGAGTTAGTTCCGTGGGAGATTCCCTTGGAATCTTAGAGAATCTTTGGCACTTGTCACACTTCTTTACATAAGTCATGGCGTCTAGGTTCACTTCAGGCAAGAAATAGCCATATCGCAAAATCTTTTTGGCTAACGTTTGACCGCCAGTGTGTCCTCCGCATTCTCCCTCGTGCAATTCTGCCAAAATCGCTCTAAATTCCTTCTTGGTTACGCATCACAGCAATGGCATGGAGAATCCTCGTCGGTACAACCTTCCGTCCTGAACGAGATACAAAGGGGCCTTGTGCAATATCTTCCTTTTGCTTTTCCATTCTTCAAGAAGTGTCCTGTTGAGGATATATTCTTTGATTGGAGTCAACCATGACGTAGGTTCCTTAGCGGTTTCCATTATCCAGTCAACACTTGCTTCCTCAATGGTGGGGGTAGAAAGGACCTCGACGGGGATTAAACCCAACAGCTGAGCATCTGATGAACTGGCATACTTGGCAAGAGAATCCGCTTTTGCGTTATGTTCTCTTGGGATGTGAGATATAACATAGTGATCCAAGGTTGTTTAGAAATTCCATAGCTTTGATTAGATAAGAGGGGAGATTCCTAGTTTTGGTTTGGAACTCTTCGCGCACTTGACCCACCACCAACTGAGAGTCGCTAAGAATCTGCAAAGTTTTTAGGTTTAGTTCTTTTGCCAATTTTAACCTTGTTATTAATGCTTCATATTCGGCCTCATTATTAGTTGATGGAAATTCTAATCTCAATGTGTAGCATAAAGAGTGACCCTCTGGGGTTTCCATGACAATTCCAGCTCCTGAGCAAAAGTCGTTTCTGGATCCATCAAAGTATAGCTTCCAAGTAGCTTCTGTTTCCGCTGGTTCCTTAACCTCTTCTCCTCTGTCTGTAAACTCAGCGATAAAATCTGCTAGGGCTTGGCCATTAATGGCTCTTCGAGGATGGTAGGTGATGTCATATTGACTTAACTCAATGTTTCATTTTAGTAACCTTCCTGAAGTCTCTGGACGAAAGAGAACTTGAGTTAACGGTTGATCGGTAAGGACCTTGATAGGGTGAGATTGGAAATACGGTCTCAACTTTTTTGAGGCAACGAGGAGGCAATATGTGAGCTTCTCCAGCTTAGGGTAATTTAATTCTGCCCTGGCAAGCCTCTTACTGATGTAATACACTGGCAATCGTACTCCTGCCTCTTCTCGGATTAGTGCTGCACTCAAGGCATGTAATGAAACCGCTAGATATAAAAATAAATCCTCCCCATCTTTAGGTTTCGATAACATTGGCGGTGATTCCATATGTCTTATCAACTCCTCGAAAGCCTCCTGGCACTCTGAGGTCCACTAGAAGTCCTTCTTTCCTTTTTTCAAAGCATTGAAAAGCGGAATACACCAATCTGTTTCTTTGGAAACAAACTGGTTCAATGCTGCAACCTTTCCATTTAAGCTTTGTAGTTCCTTTTTCGTCCTTGGGGCCCGCATTTCCCTTAAAGCCGCAATTTGAGAGGGATTCGCCTCGATGCCCCTGGTATTGACGTTAAACCCGAGAAATTTCCCCGAAGAGACTCCGAACGAACATCTGAGTATGTGAAACATTTCCGCCAAATCCTCGAGATGATTTTCGACCTTCTTTGATTTGACTAGCTTATCGTCTACATATACTTCCATCGTATTCCCTATTTGAGATTTAAACATGGAGTTTTCAAGACGTTGGTAGGTTGCCCCTGCGTTTTTTAGCCCAAACGGCATGACCCTATAGCAGTATAGTCCTCTATCCATTATAAAACTTGTGTTCTCCTCGTCCGGCTTGTGCATCATGATTTGATTATATCCGGAATATGCGTCCATAAAAGACAGTAACCTATGACCCGCTATAGCATCTACTAGTTGGTCAATCCGAGGCAAAGGAAAGCTATCTTTTGGGCACACTTTATTAAGGTCTGAGTAGTCTATGCACACTCTCCGTTTTCCATTGGACTTTTTAACAAGAACTGGGTTAGAAACCCAATCTGGATATGTAGCTTCCCGTATGAAATTATTTTTGAGCAGTCTATCTACTTCTTCTTTTAGAGCCTCAGATCTCTCAAATCCCTGTATTTGTCTTTTTTGTTTTACAGAAGTCAATTTTTGATTTATATTCAACTTGTGAACAATTACATTTGGTGGGATCCCACACATATCTGAGTGAACCTATCTTCAGGACTTGGTTAGTGTCTTTATCGGACACTGGAATGGGGATAGTATCTTCAGCTGGCGCTGCTCTATTTTCCCCCATACTGTTCTTCCGTGGATCAGTTGCTTTTCGAGCGCCACTGTGCTCGACAGTATGGGGGCTTTGCTTTAATTGCTATAAGAGGGGTTTTTGGATGCGAAGCAATGGCTCCACATTCTTGTAACACCCCACCTCCGCCAGGGTGGCTCTTGCAAGCACTCTGACTTTGGAGGGGCGTTTGTACCGGGTAAACATGCATAATGATATATCAAGGCAGAACAAGAACATATGTATATATGTAAACAGAGTAAATAAGATAAGTAAAACAGCGGAAGATTTCAAACTATTTCAAAACAAGTCTGGTACAACATAATGTCAACTTTCCAAATACACAAGTCTAGGTAAAAACAACATCACTGAAAAACTGAAATACATAAGTACTATCCCCAAAATAAGTGATAACCATAGCTAGCTTCATGTCAAGACTGTACATGAGCTAAAATCCCACAAGCAAGCGATCAGAAATCCAAGCTAAGCTCCACTATTCCCACCCTGAGAACCTGGGGGGGAAACGGAAGAAAAGAGGCGAAAGAAAAACAGGTCAGTCAAAAAGACTGAGTAAGCCCTACTACAATCAATGTAAACTGATAAAGTTAACTGGCATGAGAAGCAGGGATGAACATAAGGATAACAACATACTAGCATGACGATTAACTAACAAGGTAGATAAAGGTGTCATCGCATACTCAGGTTTATGGTTTTTGCACCACAGGTGTACTAGCAAGCTAACATGACTTAAATAAACAAGTATTGATCCCTTGGCCCAAGCTTTGGCCCAATAACATGAAATGACCCTAATACGAGGTCCAACCAAACGGTCTAATCGATCGGCTCCCTAAGCCTAACTCGTCACGTGTTGGTGTCAATACGACCCAAACATAATTGTAGTCGGACTGTGCCGGGTCCACCCTTTGGGTGTATCAAGCCCTAGGGTGTAAACCCCTGGACACCATAAACATAAGTGCACAGTCTCGATCTACTGGTACCCGTGCATGTTTTCTCCGGCTACGGACTACGTGCACGACCATAGTCCATCCGGAACTACACCGGCGTACCACTCTGCCGTCGTTTTTGGTCACTTACCTCAAGTCCAGTAATCGTGCCCCCACCGTAGCCTAGTCCCTAGGGTCTTAATGATACAAACTTGGGATTACTGCTGGAGTGGACCCCCATTGCTAGGATTTTCTAGTGGGTTAAGTACGGTTTAACCCTCTTGCTAATCATGGATTAATTTGGTTAAGTGTAACGATGAGTTCACGACTTAACCCTGATTAATCTACCAAGCCCAAATTGGTTAAGTATTAAGTGGACCATGACTTAACCCTAATCATGAGGCATTAATTAATTAATGTGCCTTAACCACTCACATTAGACTTTGTTGCGGTTACTAGTTAAGCCGGTCGGTTCCGGGTAGCTTTACACCACAACTTGGTCTAACCTCGGGTTCAAGGTACAACATGACCAACTTCTCACATTGGGTCCTATTGTTTGTAGCAACTAGTTAAGCCGGTCGGTTCCGGGTAGGTTTACGCTACAAACTCAACCCAACCTCGAGTTGGTCACACTTATTTTCTAAGTGTCATGTCCATTATGTTTAGAAAACATATTACAAGTTTCAAGCATTTGGGTAGATCTAACTTAATAGGTAAATTCCCAATGGGTAGACCTAACTTAATAGGTAAATTCCCAATCTTATGTTTTTATGTCTTTTAAGTTTACCCAACCCCAAACGCAATCCCATCGCTTACATATCGCAATAGCGCATAAAGGATAGAAAGAGGGAACTTGGCATAATCATGACAAAAAGGTGTTGAAGCCACAAGTTTAACATGGTGGCATATGAAATGTACATATGTTCATATACTTGCATATTACATTTTTAGGCCTCAAAAGCATGCATAAAACCAAACTTAGCATATTGGTGATACATGGTGATAAATGACATGTAGAAATGGCCATAAGTTCGCATTTAGCCTCACATGCAAGTTATCATAAGAGATATGATAACTTACATGTTGCCAAAATGCAACCTTTAGCATAAAGCTTGAAGCTTTATGTTCATATACTCAAGGTAAGCTTGCATAACATGATAACATGAATAAAATGATCCATCCAAACTTGCATACATAACATGACAACTTGCATACCATAACATGGCAAACTTGCATAACATAACATGGCAAACTTGCATATCATAACATATCAAACTTGCATCATTCATTTAACTTTAGAGTTTAAATATGAAAGTAGAAAAGGGCTTACAATGCTTACGAAGACACAAAAATATATATAGATTGAGACAAAGCCCTTATGCAATCAAATAAACCCAAAATGCAAGCTCCAATAGAAAAACCCTTGAGCAAAAATGATCAAAACCCTTGCTTTATGATGTAAATATGGAAACTTGACTTGAATGCAAGCTAATGACACTCATACAAGCTTGAAAACACTTGTATGCATGGAAAATCTCTCATAGAAATAACTTAGAATTTTATGAAGAGAGTGGAGGCCATGAGAGGAATAATTTTGCCATAGTTTAGTTGTAGGGTTGAATAATGATGATTTAGGGTTAGGTTAGGGGCTTATTTATAGAGATTAGGATTAGTTTCAACCTTAGGATTAAACCCTAATTCCAATCTCAGCCCTTAAAACCGAATCTGGCCCCAAAACCTAACCAAAACCCCAAAATGGTGCACCAGGCAAAACTGCCCGGCTGAACCAAGTCGACAGCCAAGTCGACAGGGCTGTTGACTTGGGTCCAACCAAGTCGACTGCAAAGTCGACAGGCCTGTCGACTTGGTTGGCTTGGCGGGAAATTTCCCGCCTAGCCTTCCAGACCCGAAATTCAAAATTTGAACTTGAAATTCAAATCTGTTTTGAACTTGAAATTTTCTGAAAACTTCATTGGGCCTTAATCGGGTCATACGGACTCCAATTTTCGAAAACTCGGACTCCATTTCGCGTATTTTTCCGAGACGAACGCAATGGCATAGCCCGTTTCCCTTGATTCAGATTTATAAATTAAATTCTGCCTCGATTTACGTTATAACAGGTTATTGAAAATACGGGTTGTTACATTCTCCCCTCCTTAAAGGATTTCGCCCCCGAAATCTTCAAGTTAGGAAGAACGTATCCTACCATCCAACATCCATCTACTCAAAACATCATCCACGAGCAATCATTGTCCTTACAAGATTCTAAATGTTGTATGAACATATGCAAAGGTGTGTGTATATGTACTTATCTAATGCAAATATCATCAATGCAAATTATGTTAGTAAAATGAATCCATATGTATGCAATTCCTAACATAATGTATAACATCTATATGTGTGCACATAACATACATCCATATGCAACATCCATGTGATAACACAAAAATTTTCATCCATGAATAAGCATAAACACTCATGCATATGCAATATGAGGAGTGTGTGAGCCGATCTAGTGCCTAATGTGTATAATGCATCCACGAGTAACCACTTGCAAACACTTGCAACCACTTGCAAACATCAAGCATAACATGTTTCAAACACATGTTTCATCCAAAGGGTTTCTACCTAAGGTTCTCATGACGAGATTAACACGATAAACTAGATAAACATGGATAGCAAAGAGAAAGATATGCTAACAAAGAAAAGAGATTGAGAGTGTACCCTAAAAAAGGAATGGATAAAGCCCACGCATCTTCTCCTCGGTTTCCCAAGTTGCGTCTTCTTCGGCTTCACCCCATTGAACCTTCACCAACTTGACCTCTCGATTCCTTAGCTTCTTGGTCTCCGTCCCCAAGATACGAATCGGAGCTCTCCTCAAGGTAGCCTCTTTCTCCACTTCCACATCTTTTAGAACACTTGGCTCAACAACCTCTGCTGATTCATGTAAACACTTCCGGAGATGCGAGACATGAAAAACATCGTGTACTCCGGCAAGCTTCTCGGGCAACTCCACTCTATAAGCCATCTGCCCGATCCACTCTATAATAGGGAATGGTCCAACAAACCTCGGTGCTAACTTCCCAACGGCTCCAAATCGGACCACATTCCGCAAAGGAGAAACCTTCACGAAAACCATATCCCCAACATCAAACACCAAATCAGTTCTTTGCTTATCAGCATAGGATTTCTGTCGGTCTTGGGCCGCTTTCATCCGTCTCCGAATCAACTCGACCTTCTCGGATGTATCTCTGATCATATCAGGCCCAAGTATAAGCTCATCTGCAGTCTCCCACCAACATGTAGGCGACTTGCACGGCCTCCCATATAAAGCTTCAAATGGTGCCATCCCTATGCTTGCCTGATAACTGTTATTATATGCAAACTCAACAAGAGGAAGATGGTCTTCCCAAGTACCACCAAAATCCAGAATACAAAGCCTCAACAGATCCTCTAGTATCCTATTCACCCTTTCGGTTTGACCGTCCGTCTATGGGTGATAAGCCGTACTTAGATTCAACCTCGTGCCCATAGCTTCTTGCAAGCTATTCCAGAACTGACTTGTAAAGATTGGGTCACGATCACTGACTATACTAGAAGGGACTCCATGTAGTCTCACAATCTCACGAAGATATACAGACGCTAGCCAAGATGCGGTCCTCTTGCTCTTCACCGGAATGAAATGAGCACTCTTCGTAAGTCTATCCATGATAACCCAAATGCTCGTATTCCCTTTCCTTGACCTTGGTAGCCCATCGATAAAATCCATGGAAATACTCTCCCACTTCCATAGTGGAACGTCTAGAGGATGCAATAGCCCACCGGGCTTCTTCGACTCGGCCTTAACTTGCTGGCAAATGATACGTCTAGAGACAAACTCTGCCACATCCTTCTTCATCCCAGGCCAAAAGAAAATGCGCTTCATATCTTTATACATCTTATCTCCGCCCAAATGTATAGTCAACTTAGAGCGATGCGCTTCCTCAAGAACTTTTCTTACTAAATCTTCTACCATTGGAACACATAACCTTCCGTCTCTCCTCAGCCAACCCTTGTCATCAATAGAATATCGAGCGAGATGACTAGACGCCTCTCCTCGAATCAGCTTATCCATAATCTCAACTATCTGAGGGTCTTCTCTCTGCGAAGCCCCAACTTGATCAAGAAGGGTAGGTCTGAGTTCCAGAGATGCTAAAGAACCGGTCACCGACTCAATCGCGAAAGAGAAATCAAAGGTTGCCACATGCTCTAAATTCTTCATCTCAACGAATAGAGGACTCAGAGTCAACCTTTTTCTACTCAATGCATCTGCTACCACATTCCCCTTGCCAGGTGTAACGACCCAGGATTTTAGGGCCAATTTAAATTTTTTATTTTAATGAATTTAAAGTATTTTAAATGATTGATTTATTTTAATCGAAGTTAAAACGAATAAATTTAATTTATATATAAAAGGAATTGAAAACAAGCGCTGCAGTTTGAAATTTTGACTTTAAACTTTGACTGAATGTACAGGATTCAAAATAAAACGAATTTTAGTGAAACCAAAAATATTTAAATCTGTTTCAGAATATCTTTCTAATGAATCTGAAAAATTGAGATTTCAATTTAAAATTTATAAGTTATGTCAAAATTAAAATTTAGAAAAGTCGCCATGGAATTTATATTTAAAATATATAAAGGTCAGAATTGCCACTTTTTACATACGAAGGAATTGGAACTCGAAACCACTTCCATTGAGCTCAGAATGACGTTTCTGTATTGAAAAACAGTAAACACTTATATATTTTGAGTTTTAGAAATTATTGTTTTCGAAATGTATTTTTAATATTAAATATATTCGCCTTGAAAATAGCCATTTTTCAAAAAGGCTCAGAATTGAACGAAACAAATTTTGTTGTGTTCGTATCGGCATAAGAAAGCTAAAAATAATTTTTTCGGATTTTTCTGACTTCGTATGTGGCCCCGGCAAAATTATATTTACGTTAGTATTTAAAATAAAAGGTTTATTTGAAAATAAAATAAAACCAGACTGTAACTTCAGAATTGGACCATGGGGATAGCGCCATCGCGTTCAGAAGACGTCAAAACATTAAGTTCGCCAGTCGTTGAGCGCTAATCGGAGATCGTATGTGAAAACAGTATTTTCTTGAATTAAATAATTAATTAAATAATTAAAATAAAACCCTAAATACTAGTATATATACCCGTATATTGGAACAGTGCTTCTCCTTCTTCCTCCGCATAGTAAAGCCGCCGAAACCCATTGAGTATCAAAACTTTGAGAACCATTTTCTCTCTCGTTCCTCAACGATTCTTAGCAAACCATATACCGATTCGAAGCAAATTCCGAGCCCTTCACGTTGGTACCAACCCCAGCACCCATCGTCGCCTGTGTCGCCGCCAGCCTCCACCCGAACACCCGCCGTCGCGAGCCCCGCCACGCCGCCAGCAGCCCATCGCGCCCCACCCCCTTCCCGGCGATCAAAGCTCTCTCCTTCCCGGTCCCTGTCCAACAAACGGCACCCCAAACGATCGACTACAGGCTGCGAAAACTGGATTTGAAAATCTGAACAAAAACTGAGTTTCTAAGGTAATTTTAATTTCAGATTTTGTAACGCTTTTAAGCGTGACAGAAGCAGTTGTTAAAAGTCTGGTTAATTAAAACATCAATAACTTTTTCATATAAACACCGATTCTGAAAATTTCAGATCCGATGGAACCGTGACTTCGAATACAACTTTAATACAGAGCAATTGGGAACAAACTCTAATCTAATTGAGGTGAGAATCCTTTATTTAAAAATTTTACATTAAAATAAACTATTCAGTATATGATGCGATTATAATATGATTCTGATCTGTTGTTGGTTATAATTTGGTGATGCCTTGTTATATGATTGAATGGCTAATATTAGATCCCTTGATTTCATGTTCATAGGTAAATAGAATTGACTATGTTAATGAACAAATTTGTTCAATATTTAATAGAAAATTATTCATGGTATGTTCATTGGCATTTTTGCCAATGTTTAAAATAGAAAATTATTCATGGTATGTTCATTGGCATTTTTGTCAATGTTTAAAAATAGAAAATTATTCATTGTATGTTCAATGACATTTGGTATGTATAAAATTGAATATGTCACCGTATGAAATGAACTATTTTTGTCATTATAAAATAGAATATGTCACTATATGTTTATGGACAAATTTGTGTCATTATAAAATGGGATTATACACCGTATGTTGATGGGCACTATTTTTGTTCATTAATAAAATAGAAATTGCCATAGTATGTTAATTGATAAATTTTGTCAATATTAAAATAGAAATTATTCACCGTATGTTAATGAGCAATTTTTGTTAATATAATGTTCACCGTATGAAATTAACATTTTTATTTAATGTTAATATAAAGAACGGTCACCTTATGATAATGACATTTGTGGAAAATGTTGAAAATGTTCATTGTATGATAATTAACATTTTAATATACTGAAATAGAAAATGTTGAATTTGTTCATTGTATGTTAGAGTGACATTTTGTACATATTAATATAGAAAATGACTTCGTATGATAATATAACTTTTTGTTATGTTAAAATATGAAAATATACATCGTATGAAATGAATGACATTTTTGTTATGTTAAAATATGAAAATATACATCGTATGAAATGAATGACATTTTTGTTATGTTAAAATATGAAAATATACATCGTATGAAATGAATGACATTTTTGTTATGTTAAAATATGAAAATATACATCGTATGAAATGAATGACATTTTTGTTATGTTAAAATATGAAAATATACACGGTATGATTCAATAACATTTTTGTTAATGTTACATGGAAAATACACTGTATGTTAAATCAGCATTTTTGTCATGTTAAGAATCCATTGTATGTGAATAGTATTTTTGTCATTTTTATTTAATGTTTAACATATAAGAATGCATTGTATGTGAATAGTATTTTTGTCATTTTTATTTAATGTTTAACATATAAGAATGCATTGTATGTGAATAGTATTTTTGTCATTTTTATTTAATGTTTAACATATAAGAATGCATTGTATGTGAATAGTATTTTTTGTCATTTTTATTTAATGTTTAACATATAAGAATGCATTGTATGTGAATAGTATTTTTTGTCATTTTTATTTAATGTTTAACATATAAGAATGCATTGTATGTGAATAGTATTTTTGTCATTTTTATTTAATGTTTAACATATAAGAATGCATTGTATGTGAATAGTATTTTTGTCTTTTTTATTTAATGTTTATCATATAAGAATGCATTGTATGTGAATGGTATTTTTGTCATTTTTATTTAATGTTATAAAAATATAAGTTTGCATTGTATGTTAAATAACATTTTTGGTCATGTTATAAAAAGATAAGTTTGCATTGTAGGTTAAATAACATTTTTGGGCATGTTATAAAAATATAAATTTGCATCGTATGATATAATAGCATTTTGTAAAAAATGAAAATATTTACCGTATGATTGATTGATACTTATTTTGTTAAATATGAAAATGTCACCGTATGATTCATTAACATTATTTTTAATGTTATGTACTAAGAAAATGAACCGTATGAGATTAACATTCGTTTGTGTTAATATTAGAATTATAGAAAATTTTCACCGTATGTTGAATGGAAATTTTTTGTTAATGTTATATAGAAAATTTCACCATATGATAATTTAACATTTTTGTCTATATTAAAAATATAGAAAATGCATTGTATGATTCATTAACATTTATTTCTAATGTTAATGGAATGGAAAATAAAAGAGAAAAACTCACTATATGGTTCATTAACATTTATTGTATGTAAATGTAACATTATTTTAAATGTTAATAAAAAGAGTATTTCTATCGTAGGAAGAACACATTATTTTTAATGTTAAAAATAAGTAATTTACAATGCATGGGAAATCGACATTAGTTATAATGGTAATTTAAAAAGGATTAACTGTAGGAAAGAGATTACATTTTATTTATGCATTATATTATAAGAATAACACCATTGTATGATATTAACATTTTAATGTTAATGTTAAAAAGAAAATAACACTGTATGTAGTTAACATTATTTTTAATGTTAATATAAGAGAAAATTTCATCGTATGTCAAGTTAACATTTAATTTTAATGTTAACACATAAGAATTTATACCGTATGGTATTAACATTATTTTATAATGTATATAAAAAGAGAATTCACCCCGTAGTAAGGTTTAACATTATTTATAATGTTAAATAAAAGAAATGAAACTGTTGTAAGGTTTAACATTATTTATAATGCTAAATAAAAGAAATGAAACTGTATGTAAGGTTTAACATTATTTATAATGTAAATAAAAGGAATGAAACGTATGTAAGAATAACATTATTTATAATGTTAAATGAAAGGTAAGGAACTGTATTGAAACATTAACATTATTTATAATGTAGGTAAAAGGGAACTTACACCATAGGAAAGTGTTCATTATTCATGATGAAATTGGAAAAGAAATATATAAAGAAATGAATGGGATGGCACATTATGATTTACATTCTTAAATGAAAATTATAAAATATAAAATAAATAATAATGAATTAAAAGGGAAGGATTATCGTTTAATCCTAAACTATATTGTCATGTAAGTAGAAAAGTAAAAGATAAGAGAAATGAAAGCTATACGTAAGAACGATGAGTTAAACTAACCATTTTTATATATATATTTATATATATATATATATATAATTATAATTAAACGAATTGAGCGCGGTAGTTCGCGTTTTGAAATCGAACTTTTAAACGAATATACCGGAAGATCCGACCGTCGGATTTTCCCAAAACTGAAACCGTTAGGACTGTCTTGGAAAAATCTTTCCAACGATATAAGCTACGCTAAAATCCAACGGTTGGATTTTGAGGAAAGTGAAAAACAAAATTGATTGAAAACAGCGCCAAGGTCGCCCTTGACCTGAAGCGTCGTTAAATAAGGAATTAATTATATTAAATAATTAAGGCAAGAATTAATCGTTATAAAATGAAATAACGATATGAAATATGTTTTTCTCAAAATATATGAATGCGAGATTATTTGGAAAGTCCGGGTTAATCCCATTCCAAATGATCGTACGATTTCAAGAATTCAAGTATGAAGACGGCGTATGAAGACGGCGTATGAAGACCGTAAATCTCCCCTCGAATGGACAACGATCAAGACTCTGAATTGGTTTGATCCCAATTCAAGGGTCGGGGTAATTGCCCAAACGTACGTGTTGATTTCACGGGTTTGACCCTAGTTCAGACCTAGAGCATGGGTATAAATGGATAGTGTGTCTGACATCGTACCCCACAAAATATTATGTTGTTGATATTCAGTTAATATATAAACGATTGGTGGCAGAGAATTTATTCTCTACTTAACACCCGTTTATATAGTGACGGAAGATCAATGGTACGGTATGGAGTGACGGTGTGGCATACTAAGATGCAATGATCAGGGTTTCTTGTTGAAAAGCAGAACCTTGTGGTATGAAGAACATGACTTCACGAGCCTCACAAACCGGTAGAGTCTAAAAAGGGGGAAGGGAACGCAGGGAAAGTAGCACGTTTCTTTCTAGTTAGTAGTCATTTTACTTTTGGAGGATGATGAAATGAGGCGCCTCGGATAGGTCCTATAGGACCGGGGAACGTGTGCTTAGGAATTGCCAATCCTCTAAGCTGTATGTGAGGACCGGCCCTGCAGGATCCAAGGGTTAACTGCGGGTAATCCTGAGACGTTAACTAGAGCGTCTCGAATCGGTAAGGAGTCCTCCCTAGCCTGGACTCATGATGGAAACCCAAATTTCCAATACGACCCCAACGGATTTGATTGTATTACTAGTATTGGAGGCATAATATATGGTACCTATGCTTCCTAGGATTAATACATTGCTTTGAATTGTTTTAAAACATATACACCCTAATAATAGTATTAGTTTCGTATTTGGCGTATTTATCATGTTTAACCACCATAAGGTAAAACTTTATCCTCTTGGTGTGCGTTGCATTGTGTGATGGGACCTGAGTCTTATGGTGGTTCCATTTTTCAAAAGACATTGCGTTTTGTTACGTTTTACTTATCTGTATTGACACTATAGTTATGCACGGCAATCCATTGGTACAACCCGTTCCGCGTTAGCGGCGTGGTCTTTGGATTTGCCTTATTAGTATGAGTTTTTTTAAGATTTCTCACACCAGTCCCACGACTGACCCATAGTTTGTTTCACCTTTTTGCAAACTTGGGTGCCCTCTCTTCTACACGGGCAGCCAAGTAGACAGGTTCATCCTTTGCTTGGAGTTTTCTTTGGAGCTGCTTATTTTCTCTCTCTTAGATTCTGCTTGGGAGAAGAGGTGATGACTTGGAGCTTGAAGACTTTTTGTTTCTATTGGCATCTATTCTTTTCTTTTTAGACATCAAACTTATTTCTTTTCTGCAAACTTGTTGTAATAGCTTAGATTCTGTTACTGTGGATTTTCTGTGATTGATGACATTATATTTTTCCGCTGCTATAATGTTATTACTCTATGAATCTCCTTTGCTATATTGTATCTGTGTTCTGTTTTATTGTATTTATGTTGTATTCCAAAAAAATGATTTCTCCTGCTTTCACCTGTGGAAGTTTGGGGTCATCACACCAGGGGTATAAGCTATCTCAAAATCGTAGGACGCCAAGAATTCCATCCATCTTTGTTGCCTCAGATTCAGATCCTTCTGAGAAAAGAGATACTTCAATGACTTGTGATCGGTATAAAGCTCAAATCTTTCTCCCAGAAGATAATGGCGCCAAGCCTTGAGTGCATATACTATTGCTACCAACTCTAAGTCATGAGTGGGATAATTCTTCTCATGCACTTTGAGTTGTCTACCGCCAAAGCATATCACTCTTCCTTCTTACATCAGAACAGCTCCTAACCCCGTGCCACATGCATCGGTGTATACTGTAAATAACTTCCCTCCATCGGGCAAAGCTAGAACAGGTGCTGATGTGAGAGCTCTCTTGAGCCTCTGAAAAGCAAGCTCGCATTCTATGCTCCAAGCAAAAACTAAATTCTTCTTCGTCAATTTAGTGAGAGGAGCAGAAATCTTCGCGAAGTCCTTGATGAACTTCCGGTAAAAGCCTGCAAGACCTAGTAAACTTCTCACTTCGGTTGCGTTCCTTGGAGTCTTCCAATCCTGAACTGTAACTACCTTAGCGGGATCCACCGCTAAGCCTTGCTTAGATACTATATGCCCAAGGAATCTAACTTCCCTTCTCCAAAAGTGACACTTGGAGAACTTGGCCTTCAACTGATGCGCTCTAAGCGTATCCATCACCTCCACGAGATGCCTTGCATGCTCTTCCTCATCTTTAGAGAAGATCAGAATATCATCTACGAAGACCACGAAAAATTTGTTCAAGAACTCCCTGAACACCCTACTCATCAAGTCCACGAAATATGCGGGTGCATTAGTCAAGCCGAACGGCATGACAAGCCATTCGAAGAATCCATCTGGAGTTCTGAACGCAGTCTTGTCTATACTATCTTCAGCTACCCTGAGCTGATGGAATCCAGTAGCAAGATCAAGCTGAGAGAAAACAGAAGAACCGATAAGCTGGTCAAAGAGATCATCAATCCTCGGTAACGGGTGTCTGTTCTTCTTAGTCAGCTTATTCAACTCTCGATAGTCAACACAAAGTCGGAGAGAACCATCTGCCTTGGTAGCAAATACCACAGGCGCTCCCCATTCAGATATACTTCGTCTACTGAAGTTCTTCTCAAGCAACTCCTTCACTTGCTTACTTAGCTCCTGCCTTCCACGCGGAGCTATGTGCCGAACGGGCAAAGAAATCGGCTTTGCATTATCCACCAGATAGATGCGGAAATCAATCTCTCGCTTAGGGGGCAACCCCCTAACTTCATCGAAAACATCCGGATACTCTCGAACCACTCTCACGGACTGAAGAGTTTCCATTGACGAGTTGAGTGATTCAAGATAGCACAACATGACGGGACCTCTCGGATTACAAGAAATTTCTAGGGTGTTTCCGAGGCGAGTCACGAGCCTCACAACCCTATGCTCACAATCAAGGATGGCTCCATATCTGGACAACCAATTCATGCCCAATATCAATCCGTATCCCCTAAAACCAAGAACATAAGCACTACACAAGAACTCTACACTCAGTATAGAGATCCTCAAATCCCCACATATCATAGACAGATGGGCGGAGCCCCCAATAGGATTTGAGACACAGACGGGATCATCTACCAAGCTAGTACTAAGGTGCAAACTATCAACAAGATCAGATGAGATAAAGCTATGCGATGCACCAGAATCAAACAAGGTACGAACTGGAAAATCAGAAATATATACAAGGCTCTCAATAGAAATACTACCTCGATCGGGAACTGGAGCGGCATTGAGAGCATGAACTTGCCCTCTTGAAGGTCCAGCACGCTGAGTCTGACCCTGGCCTTGCCCTTGCTTCTTCGGGCAATCCTTACTGAAATGTCCAGTCTCACCGTAGAAAAAGCATTCACCATTCTTCCTTTTCCTCTTCTTACAATCCTGAATAAGATGCCCAACTGAACCGCAATAATGGCACTTCCCCTTGTTGTTATTGCCCTTGTTGTTGTTCCCCTTGTTGCCTTGACTCTTGTTCTTGTTCTTGTTCTGATTGCCTTGACTGCTCTGACCACTTGGATTACCCTGATTTCCTTTCCACTGGGAATCAGTCTTCTTGGCTTGAGTATCATTCATCTTGATCTCTTTCTTGACATCTCCCTGAAGTAACGCCATATCAACCAAGCTCTCAAACGTGGCCCCATGGGGAATATGTGACATAGCCAATCCCTGCAACGGCTCATTCAATCCTCTAGCAAAACGAAGAGCCTTCTTCTGAGGAGTACTCACCATATCCAAGCCAAAACGAGCTAACTGATTGAACTTGTTCACATATTCTTTGACAGACATATCTCCTTGTTTCAAAGTTATGAACCTCTCCATTTGCAGATTCTCCTCAGCAGAAGATAGAAACTTAAGCATGAACCTTGCCCTGAAATCGGCCCAAGTCTCAACAGGCCTAGTACCATTGGTGACTTCCCACCAATAAGCGGCTTCATCCTTCATAAGCCAAACCGCCAACAAGATCTTCCTCTGATCGTCTAACCCAAAGATAGCAAATAAATCCTCGGTCTCTTTCAACCAATTTCTGGCCTCTACAAAAGTCTCAGTGCCTTGAAAGTTCTTGCCACCCATTGCTTTGAAATCTTTGCAAGTCTTTGCGAAGTCAGCTTGAGGATGCTGAGGGGGTGGAGGAAGAGGAACCTCAGCGACAGGAGGAGGAGGAACATCAGCGACAGGAGGAGGAGGAACATTAACTACCGGAGGAGGAGGAGGAACATCTGCGGGGCCAGCTTCGGTCGCCCTAGCCTCCAAAAGTCTCCTATACCAAATAGGTACGTGTACTCCCTCCGGAATAGCAAATTTATCGGCCATACTGAAAACGAAAAAAAAAACAGATTCAGAATGGAGAAAAACGAAGGAATTTTGCTAATGGCTTTTTGGGGAATAGCTTTTAAAATAAACTAGACTTTTCTTTGGAAAATACTTTATACTTGGTTTTGAAAATAGTTTTCCAAAAGTTTTTTAAAAACCTTTTTGTTCCTTCTCGTAAACCATATGCTCTGATACCAAATGTAACACCCCACCTCCGCCAGGGTGGCTCTTGCAAGCACTCTGACTTTGGAGGGGCGTTTGTACCGGGTAAACATGCATAATGATATATCAAGGCAGAACAAGAACATATGTATATATGTAAACAGAGTAAATAAGATAAGTAAAACAACGGAAGATTTCAAACTATTTCAAAACAAGTCTGGTACAACATAATGTCAACTTTCCAAATACACAAGTCTAGATAAAAACAACGTCACTGAAAAACTGAAATACATAAGTACTATCCCCAAAATAAGTGATAACCATAGCTAGCTTCATGTGAAGACCGTACATGAGCTAAAATCCCACAAGCAAGCGATCAGAAATCCAAGCTAAGCTCCAATATTCCCACCCTGAGAACCTGGGGGGGGGGGAAACGAAAGAAAAGAGGCGAAAGAAAAACAGGTCAGTCAAAAAAACTGAGTAAGCCCTACTACAATCAATGTAAACTGATAAAGTTAACTGGCATGAGAAGCAGGGATGAACATAAGGATAACAACATACTAGCATGACGATTAACTAACAAGGTAGATAAAGGTGTCATCGCATACTCAGGTTTAAGGTTTTTGCACCACAGGTGTACTAGCAAGCTAACATGACTTAAATAAACAAGTATTGATCCCTTGGCCCAAGCTTTGGCCCAATAACATGAAATGACCCTAATACGAGGTCCAACCAAACGGTCTAATCGATCGGCTCCCTAAGCCTAACTCGTCACGTGTTGGTGTCAATACGGCCCAAACAAAATTGTAGTCGGACTGTGCCGGGTCCACCCTTCGGGTGTATCAAGCCCTAGGGTGTAAACCCCTGGACACCATAAACATAAGTGCACAGTCTCGATCTACTGGTACCCGTGCATGTTTTCTCCGGCTACGGACTACGTGCACGACCATAGTCCGTCCGGAACTACACCGGCGTACCACTCTGCCGTCGTTTTTGGTCACTTACCTCAAGTCCAGTAATCATGCCCCCACCCTAGCCTAGTCCCTAGGGTCTTAATGATACAAACTTGGGATTACTACTGGAGTGGACCCCCATTGCTAGGATTTCTAGTGGGTTAAGTACGGTTTAACCCTCTTGCTAATCATGGATTAACTTGGTTAAGTGTAATGATGAGTTCACAACTTAACCCTGATTAATCTACCAAGCCCAAATTGGTTAAGTATTAAGTGGACCATGACTTAACCCTAATCATGAGGCATTAATTAATTAATGTGCCTTAACCTCTCACATTAGACTTTGTTGCGGTTACTAGTTAAGCCGGTCGGTTCCGGGTAGCTTTACACCACAACTTGGTCTAACCTCGGGTTCAAGGTAAAACATGACCAACTTCTCACATTGGGTCCTATTGTTTGTAGCAACTAGTTAAGCCGGTCGGTTCCGGGTAGGATTACGCTACAAACTCAACCCAACCTCGAGTTGGTCACACTTATTTTCTAAGTGTCATGTCCATTATGTTTACAAAACATATTACAAGTTTCAAGCATTTGGGTAGACATAACTTAATAGGTAAATTCCCAATGGGTAGACCTAACTTAATAGGTAAATTCCCAATCTTATGTTTTTATGTCTCTTAAGTTTACCCAACCCCAAATGCAATCCCATCGCTTACATATCGCAATAGCGCATAAAGGATAGAAAGAGGGAACTTGGCATAATCATGACATAAAGGTGTTGAAGCCACAAGTTTAACATGGTGGCATATGAAATGTACATATGTTCATATACTTGCATATTACATTTTTAGGCCTCAAAAGCATGCATAAAACCAAACTTAGCATATTGGTGATACATGATGATAAATGACATGTAGAAATGGCCATAAGTTCGCATTTAGCCTCACATGCAAGTTATCATAAGAGATATGATAACTTACATGTTGCCAAAATGCAACCTTTAGCATAAAGCTTGAAGCTTTATGTTCATATACTCAAGGTAAGCTTGCATAACATGATAACATGAATAAAATGATCCATCCAAACTTGCATACATAACATGACAACTTGCATATCATAACATGGCAAACTTGCATAACATAACATGGCAAAATTGCATATCATAACATATCAAACTTGCATCATTCATTTAACTTTAGAGTTTAAATATGAAAGTAGAAAAGGGCTTACAATGCTTATGAAGACACAAAAATATATATAGATTGAGACAAAGCCCTTATGCAATCAAATAAACCCAAAATGCAAGCTCCAATAGAAAAACCCTTGAGCAAAAATGATCAAAACCCTTGCTTTATGATGTAAATATGGAAACTTGACTTGAATGCAAGCTAATGACACTCATACAAGCTTGAAAACACTTGTATGCATGGAAAATCTCTCATAGAAATAACTTAGAATTTTATGAAGAGAGTGGAGGCCATGAGAGGAATAATTTTGCCATAGTTTAGTTGTAGGGTTGAATAATGATGATTTAGGGTTAGGTTAGGGGCTTATTTATAGAGATTAGGATTAGTTTCAACCTTAGGATTAAACCCTAATTCCAATCTCAGCCCTTAAAACCGAATCTGGCCCCAAAACCTAACCAAAACCCCAAAATGGTGCACCAGGCAAAACTGCCCGGCTGAACCAAGTCGACAGCCAAGTCGACAGGGCTGTCGACTTGGGTCCAACCAAGTCGACTGCAAAGTCGACAGGCCTGTCGACTTGGTTGGCTTGGCGGGAAATTTCCCGCCTAGCCTTCCAGACCCGAAATTCGAAATTTGAACTTGAAATTCTAATCTGTTTTGAACTTGAAATTTTCTGAAAACTTCATTGGGCCTTAATCGGGTCATACGGACTCCGATTTTCGAAAACTCGGACTCTATTTCGCTTATTTTTCCGAGACGAACGCAATGGCATAGCCCGTTTCCCTTGATTCAGATTTATAAATTAAATTCTGCCTCGATTTACGTTATAACAGGTTATTGAAAATACGGGTTGTTACAATTCTTTCTTCTTGCCTCTGCTAATTCAACCAAATAACATTCTCTCGCTGCCTATTGATCACCTATAATTATGCCAACTCCATTCTCTGTTGGGAATTTCATAGTGAGGCACCATGGAGCCATAGTTATTCTGAATGCTGCAAGAGTAGGTCTTCCCGAGAAGGCATTGTAAGCAGAGGGTTCATCGATTATAACAAAGTCTTGTATCAGTGCGGCATTCTGCTCTCCTTCTCCGAGCTCGACTAGTAGATTGATAACACCAATTGGTTGGACAGCTTGACCGGTGAATCCATAGACCTTGTTCTGACAAGCTTTTACATCGTCCATGGAAAGTTTCATTCTATGGAATCGCTAAAGAAGAATATATTAACAGATTCTCCGCTATCGATCAACACCCTCCTAACTATGGCTAGGCCCAGACCAACGGTTATCATCATTGGATCCTCTGTAGGTGTTATGATCCCAGCTAGATCTTCGTCTTTGAATGTGATATCGTATCGTAGGTATCTTTACTGATAAAACCTCATCCATGATCAAGAGTTATCCTTTCTTCAAAAAGTCCTTTACCTCATGAGCATATTTCACCATGTTTCCCCAGCTTTTCCCCATTGGGTACGGGCCTCCTGAAATGGTGTTTATGATCATCCTTGGTATAGCAACAACTGAAGCGCTCTCATTCTGCTTAGGCTGTCCTGTGGAGGTTCCTTGGTTTTGAGTTCCCTGAGCATTCTGGGAGTTCTTTGTGTATTGTTGAAGCCGGTTTTTTCTTATCAATTCCTCAATTAAGCTTTTCAAATGTCTACATTCGTTCGTGCCATGCCCCGGCTGGTTGTAAAATCGACAGAACCTGCCGGACTTTATTGCGTTATCAGTGACTCCTAACTTCCCGGGCTCTAGGTAATCTTCAGTAACTTTGGTCGCCATATAAAAGTTCTCTATGTATCATTAAGAGGTGTCATTTCGGAATTCTTGAAGAAACAAAGCTTTTTGTTGTTTCGACCATCTTTCCCTTCATTCCCCCTTTTCTGATTTCCTCCAGCGTTTTTCTGTCCTCCTTGCACGATTACATCTCTTTTTTCTGATGGCTCCTTATTTTATGTAGCTTCCATTGTGTAGGTCGGTTCCTCATCCACGCCTATATACTCCTCTGCCTTGTCAAATAGCTCTTCGAGAGTGGCAGGCTTCTTCTTCTTGATCCACCGCCCAAGTTTGGTCTTTTTACTTATGCCTGCCTTCAGAGCCATCAAAGCCAAACGTGGCTCATAGTTCCCGACTTCGGCCCCGCCTGTACTAAAGCGAGAAAGGAAGGCTTTAATGGACTCCCCTGGCCCTTGCTCCAACTCATTCAATTCCATCACATCACATACCTGGGTTGCTTGAAGTCGGAATTGCTGTCTGAACAGCTTGGCCAAGGTAGCAAAGTCATCCACAGATTTCGGCGGGAGTTTTGTGAACTAGAGTGAAGATACTCCTTCCAAGTTGGTAGGGAAGTATAAACATTTGAGCTCATCAGTAGCACGTGCCCCATCCATGTGCTGATCATACTTGAACATGAACACGTTGGGATCGCCAGTTCCATTATAGGCTTGTACAACTAGGGGTTTGAATTTATTTGGATATGGCGCCATCTTTATTCTTTCTGTAAGTGGGGTTTTTGTAGGAGCAAATCCCCATTCCTTTTCATCGTCCACCTTTTTATGGATCTCATTCATGATCTTACGTACCATTCCGAATATTCACTCCTCCTCATTGAGTTGGTCCATGGGGCAAACGCCTTCCTCTTTACCGGATGCTTGCCTATGCAAGCGATCACGGTTCAGATTCCGGGGTCCTAGACCTCCCGCATGGGGAAGTGCCCCTTTGGTGGAACCAAACGCTTGTTGAGGAGTTGCTTTTCCAAAGTGGTTATGAGTAGGTGGCTTCATTCCCTTATGACTAGGATTCGTGACCTCCTGGACAGAATTTCCTTTATTTGGGCTTGAGGAAGAAGATCCAATATCTTCCGTTCCAGTGGTTTTAGTGGTTTTGAGGCGGCTTGCACTCACGGTAACTTTAGCCGTTGCGGCTTGCACGACGAACATGGTGTCGAGCTTCTTCATCATGGCCTCATTCGTAATATAAATTCGACTTGTTAGTCCTGCTGCTACTTCATTCAATTCTCTTCTTGTTACGGCGGTTCCAGCTTTAGAACTTTCACCGACTTCAAACTGATTAGTAGGCGGAGTGTTTTCCGTGTTAGTTGCATTATCGACATTTTCGACGCTTTTACTTATATCTTTCTTCGATGGTCTACCTGGTTTTCCCATGGCTCTTGAGATAAGTATTGCAACTTGAACAACTTAGATGATCAGAGTGGATTCAAAATTTCAATGCAAGGCCTTCTACCTTGTGAAAGAGCGAGAAATGGATTAGTAATCCGGGCCCCATGGTGGGTGCCAAATGTTTGTCCCGAAATTGGGCAAACACCAAAAGTGTATAAGAATATTTCACAAAAAATGAAATAGTAGAGCCACACAACAATCCAAATGCAAGTAGAATGCGCAAAGTTTTATAGTGGTTCGATCCAATGAGGATCTACGTCCACTCTCGTAAGGAATTTCATTATCAATATGAAAGATTACAAGATTAAATTCTCTCTTACAATATTATCACTCTTTTACTCACAAATCACACAAATTACACTCAAATCCATTAGAGAACAATGAGGAAAACGCATCAATCCACGGAGATATGATGTGGATGTGGTAGAATTAGACGGATTCTTCCTTGTTCATGAACTTGTTTGATCAATCTTCAACTCTTCGATCGTTTGGATGTCTTTGATGGAGATCATGATCCATGGATTAATCTTTGATTTATGATGTTGGATAGATGCTAGGATTGTTCATGAATATTTTGACAGCACTTCGTGGCCTTAAGATTCGATCCCCCTCAAAATGAAGAAGTGTGGGGGGTATTTATAGGTAATTTCTGGACCAGATGGCAGTTTTGTAATTATCTGGGAAAACGCCATGACTCGTGTCGTCAACAACATGACTCATGTCGCATGGAGGGTTGACTCTCGGCGCCTTGAGCTTACGTCACACCTTGACTCTTCTTGGCATGATTCATGTCGTTCCGATGGTAGCTGTTGACAACCTGGTACAAGCTGTATACGACATGGGTAGTTCCCGACATGGCTTGCTACGTTATGACTCGTCTCGCTCGGGTGATTCGATATCTGGAAGCGATATGAGTGGGGCACGACATGACTTTATCTTAGACTTTAAGCCATGATCTGTGACGCGACATGATACATCTAATATGATCATGTAATGGTTTGACGTTGGGCGACGACTTGACTTCTGGATGACAGCATATCAAGTGACCTTTTCTATGTCGTTCTCGACATCGTGAATGGCGCTATGAACATTACGGTTTGGCGTTATGTCGCTACACCTGCCTAACACCATATACGAGGCCTACATGACTTGACTCTGACTCGTGAAGCTTGGAGCGACTTGGTATGACACGGCATGGTGGTATGTTTGAACTTTCTCCCTTGCGATATGACTGCCAGGTGCTTCTTCTTTACTTTGCCGCCATAAATGAAATGTGGCATGCCTTGGGGTCAACCTGGTTTCCTCGGAGCGGCTTGGTGTGATGCGACATGCCTTAAAAAGTGGCTTGATGTGGTTCTCTTCCTTGCGGTATGGCCTTGAAGCGTCTTGGCATTCACGGCCTGAACCCGAGTTTGACTTGGCGTACTTCATATAAGCCCAACAACTTGACTAATATTAGCATGATTCTTAGATTATCCCTGACCCATATTTTATGGGTTAACAGGTAGTATTTTGATTTTTAAAACTATTTTTCAAGTGTATAAACATATATATTATTGTGGAAATTCTTGAATCAAAACTTTGTAATTTAAATGAATATTCTGAATCGTAAAACCATATGGAAACATAGCAATATAATATATAAACATATTTATAGAGTTATAAAATTTAAAACAATAAAACTATGTAATTATCTAAACTAATATATATTAAAACTTTATAAACATATATGTGTTTATACCCTAGGTATTGATTTTGATGACAACAACAATATAAACATTACTACTAACATATCTTTGAGTTGTGTAGTTACATTAGATATATTATGGAGATATTTAAACAAGAGTACAAAAGAAAAATCATAGAAGAAGGATAATCAGAATAATTGAAGACTAAAGAAGACCAAAGCCTATTAGAGGAGAATGCTGAAGAACAGAAGTGTTTGAAGTGATGAGGAGTTAGTTGAACCTTAGAATATCTTGTTAAAGATCCCATGGCAATTATACTTGAAGATAATAAATCATCGACCTCAACCGAATCACCAAAATCCAAAAATATAAGGATATTTGAAGTGCATAAAATTTGAAACACTTATAAGTGTTGTTGTGCATATTTGCAACACAAGTATGTCGACATACCCAACTTTGTATGTCTACATATAATGGCTATTTCAGATTTTCAAATTCAAATTGAGTAGTTATTTCCCTCCACCCTTTCACCAAAAGACACATCCTTTCATACACTATTGAAAAGCCTACGGTAACGAATTTTTACACAATAATTTCACATTTTCTTCTACTCTTTCTTCTCTATTTACTCTCTACAAAAATCCATTGAATACAATCATATTATTCTCGCAAATCCACTCTCTTTCACTCCTATTCTTCATTGATTTGCAAGCCACACAATATCAGAGAGTTGTACTTGAATTCATGTCATTTTGTCTCTGATTTAATACTATTTGCTCAAAGAGTTCAAAGATATATTTCCATTGGGGGTCTATAAAATCATTGTACCAAATCTGCGAGAATATGTATTGAAGATATGACTGCTTGCCATTGTTTATTGCTGTTGATAAGGAGAAGCTGTATCTTATAGCCCGTGAAATCAAGATTGTAAAGGTGTTCTTGCCACCCATGGAAAGCAAGCGATTATAGTGAAATTCGGGACGATGGAGTGCACAATTAGATGTAGGATTGGTAATCCGAACTAGTGTAAAAAACCTAGTGTTATTTACTTTACTACATTTTATTTTATTACTTATTTCTTTTTGTTTGAATTTGAATAGATATATTTTATATCTTTAGTGTCTGGGTTTCCTTAAGGTCCTAATAATTGGTATCAGAGCCTGGTCTTTCAAAAAGTTCATAATCCGATTTTTGAAAATTGAAATGGCTAGTGACACTAATAACACCATTATTAGTTCTTTTATAGAGGGGAAATCTACCACTAGACCTCTTCTATTTGATGGCAGTAATTATACTTATTGGGCTTCTAGGATGAAATTTTATTTATAGCCTAATGGTTTAGATATTTGGAATATTACCCAAGTAGAATACATAGAGCTTCAAACTGAATATTCAAAATGGACACCAGACCAAAAGACACAAGCACTTAATAATTCTAAGGCCATGAACATTTAATTTTGCTCTTTAGATAGAAATGAATTTAATCGAGTTTCTATATGTAAATTCTGCATATGAAAATTGGAGAGTACTAAAAGTCACACATGAAGGCACCAATAAAGTAAAACAAACAAAAATATCTATGCTGACTCACAAATTTCAACTTTTTCAAATGAAACCAAATGAATCTATTTTTGATATGTATTCTAAATTTCAAGATATTGTACATGCCTTAATATCATTAGAAATGAAAATAACTGAAGAAGACCAAGTCAGAAAGATCTTGAATTCACTTCCTAGTGAATGGGATCAGAAGACTCTAGTAATCGAAGAAGCTAATGATATTAGTACTATGTAAATAGAAGAATTAATTGGTAATCTAATGTCCTATGAAGTGAAGTTGCAGGTTAGAAAGGAAAATCAAGGAAATGAAAAGAAATAACTGACACTTATGCAATGATTGATGATGATGAACCAGATGACGATATTGTTGATGATGATATCGAGTTTATTATCAAGAAGTTCTAGAAATTCTTAAAGTACTGGATAACGAAGAAACTTCGAAAAACTAATAGCAACAATTCGTAAAATGGGAATGTTGTTGGATGTTTCAAATGTGATAAAACTGGTCATTTGAAAAGAGACTGTGCGAACTTAAGAAAACCAAAGCACATTTCGAATACTTTCAATAAGGAAGAGGAAACAGGAATTTAATGCAACATGAGATGACTCATCATCAAGTGATAGTGATTCAGAAACAAAAAATGCCAACGTATGCTTCATGCAATGGATGACCAGGTATGGAATTTTCATAAAGAAATTACTGAAGTTTTAATTGATATGCATCAGAGATATGAAATACTTAAGAAAGAGTATGATAATAGTTTGAAAGAAATAGATAATTTAAAAATATCTAATAAAAAGTTGAGTAAAGAAAGGCAATGTCTAGAAGATGAAATTGAAAGAATTAATGGTCATAAAAATGGAAAGGATTTAACACTTGGAAGTTTTGAAAAACTAAAAAGTGAAAATGAGTTCTTAAAATCAGAAAATCTTTCAATGAAGTCACAGATCACTGATCTGAATAAGAAAATAACATCTCTAGACAATGTTATTCTTAACCACAGTAAGTATTTTGATAAAATGAAAACTGATATTGATAAATTTAACAAAGGAAAGGATAATCTAGAGAAATTATTATCTGCATCTCAGAACATTAGGAATAAGCATGGACTTGGATATACCCCTAAGGCTAAGAAAAATAGTACTCAATATACTAAGTTTGTTAAAGCCACTAAGTTCAAACCAAAACCTAGGAAATTAAAGTTAAATCCTCCAAATAGTTTCATTAACTTATGGGTTATAAATTGGTTAGATAATACTGAAAAAGAAAAATATATCGATAATTTTATTGATAAGATTCATTTATACAATAATTATATTTTGAAAGGGAATTCAAACTCTTTATGGATTTGGCATCCTGAAACTTAACCCCATGGACCCCAAAATAAAAAGCGTATGCATATTTTATAATTTTTCAGGTACCAAATAGTGGATGCTCAAACATATGACAAGAAATCTATTCAACCTTGGATAAATATCAAAAATATTTTATTGGCATCAATATGATTATTTAGTTTATTTCATGTTTTGATTTCCCCACTTGTTTTTATTTATATATACGAACTCCACATATTGTCTAGCAGTCATCTGAATAATTCTTTTTACCCTTTTCGTTGATGACAAAGGGGGATAAAAGGTATAAATATACTAGACAAAATGATATGGGGAGTGCATAGAGTTAGGAGGAGTCAAATATAAAAAATATTATATTTTATCTCTCAAATATTTATATGGTTGTCATCATCAAAAAAGGGTAGATTGTTAATACCCTAGGTATTGATTTTGATGACAATAACCATGTATACATTACTAGTAACATAACATTGAGTTATGTAATTACATTAGATATATTACGGAGATATTTAAACAAGAGTACAAAAGAATAATTATAAAAGAAGGATAATCAGAATAATTAAGGACTAAAGAAGACCAAAGCTTGTTAGAAGAGAATGTTGAAGAACTGAGGTGTTAAAGTGATGAGGAGTTGTTTGAACCTTAGAATATCTTGTTAAAGATCCCATGGCGATTATACTTGAAGATAATCAACCATTGACCTCAACCGAATCAACAAAATCCACAAATATAAGGATATTTGAAGTGCAAAAAATTTGAAACACTTATAAGTGTTGTTGTGCATATTTGCAACACAAGTATGTCGACATACCCATCTTTGTATGTCGACATACAACGGCTATTTCAGATTTTCAAATTCAAATTGAGTAGTTATTTTCCTCCACCCTTTCACCAAAATATACATCCTTTCATACACTATTTAAAGGCCTCTGGTAATGATTTTTTAAACACAAATTTCATATTTTCTTCTACTCCTTCTACTCTATTTATTCTCTACAAAAATCCATTGAATACTACCATACTATTCTTGCAAATTCACTCTCTTTCACTCCTATTCTTCATTGATTTGCAAGCCACATAGTATCGCCATTGTTTATTGTTGTTGATAAGGAGAAGGTGTATCTTGTAGCCTGTGAAATCCAGATTGTAAAGGTATTCTTGCCACCCATGGAAAGCTATCGATTATTGTGAAATTTTGCACGGTGGAGTGTAGGACTAGATGTAGGATTGGTTAATCCGAACCAGTATAAAAATCCTGGTGTTATTTACTTTACGTACTACAGTTTATTTTATTACTTATTTCTTTTTGTTTGAATTTGAATAGATATAGTTTATATCGCTAGTGTTTGAGTAGCCTTAAGGTCCTAATAATATTTTTTAAATCATAAGCAAGATAATAGTTTGAAATCATTTAGAAAATTAATTTGAAATTAGGATTCGAATTTTGAAAATAGAATTTGAAATTTGAAAATCAGAATCGGAATTTGAACCTGGAGTGCTATGTAGAGTCTTACATATAAACTAGACTCAATTACTCTATTTTTTTGAACTCTTGAAATCTTGATAACTTGATAACTCATAAGTCTTGAATCTCTTATGAATCTTGAATCTCTTGCAACTCTAAAACTGTACAGTCTTCAGTATTTAAGTCTTATATGCAAACCCTGCATATATATATACATATTTATATATGTATATAAATTCTAGATAGAAAGGTTACTATATATTTTATAATAATTAATAATGGTAATTGAAATAAGATTGTTGTCATCAAAACTCCATCCTCTAACAATCTCCCACGTTTTGATGATGACAACCTTGAGTTATAAAATATTCATACATGTTCATACCTGTTGACACTTTTTGATCTGGTCCCTAGATTACTCCCATTTCACCTTGAGTCCTACATAATCCCCCTTAAACTAAGCCTTATTTTATAATTTCTTCCCTTTTATTACATCCCGCATAATCAACGTCACAATAAGAGATTAAATCAAATGAATCATCCTTAGGATAAAATAATCCAAAATCTAATGTTTGTTTTACATATCTTAGAATACGTTTTATGGCTTTTAGATGAGTTTCCTTAGGTTGTGATTGGTATCTCGCACAGAGACATACACTATGCATTTTATCTGGTCAACTAGCGGTTATATATAATAATGATCCTATCATACCTCTATATATATTTTTATCAATGTCTTTTGATGTATCATCTTTACTGAAGGCTATATTAGTTGCCATGGGTGTTGGTCTCCCTTTAGTTGTTGTTAAATTATATTTATTAATTAAATCTTTTGCGTATTTTTCTTTATTAATTAATAATCCATTCATTAATTGATGAAATTGTAAGACAAAGAACAATGTTAGTTCTCCCATATGACTCATCTCAAATTCTTGGGTCATAACATCTGAAAATTCTTTATTCATTTTATTATTTGTTGATTTGAAGATTATATCATCAACATATATTTGTATTAATTGTATATCATTATTCTTTCTTTTAATAAAAAGTGTATTACCTATTTTACCAGTTTTGAAGTTAGATTGTAATATGTAATTTCTTAATTTATCATACCAAGTTCTAAGGGCTTGTTTTAATCCATATATAGGTTTCTTTAATTTATATACATGGTCTGGAAATTTTCAACTTCAAAAAGAGATGACTGCTCTACATATATGTCTTCTTTAACATATCTTTATAGAAAAGGACTTTAACATCCATTTGATATAATTTGAAATTATTATGATTAGCAAAGGCTAATAATATCCTAATAGCTTCTAATCTTGCTACCGGGGCAAACGTTTCATCGTAATCAATTCCCTCTTCTTAAGTATAACCTTGTACTACTAATCTATTCCCCTTCTTGAGTATAACCTTATGCTACTAATCATGCCTTATTTCTTATGACTTCACCATGTTCATTCATTTTATTTTTATAAACCCATTTAGTTCCAATTATAATTTTATCCTCTGGTCTAGGAACAAGTTCCCATACATCTTTCATGGTAAATTGATTCAGTTCTTCTTGCATAGCAAGAATCCATGAATCATCGGATGATGCTTCCTTTGGATTCTTAGGTTCAATAGTTGAAATAAAAGCTGAATTGTTCATATTATTTAATTGGTTTCGAGCCCTAACAACAAATTCAATATCTCCAAAGATATTTTCTACAAGGTGGTCTCTTAGTAATTTATTTTTTTATTTAATTGATGAATTTCATTGTTTACTTCATCAATCTCATTTTTACATTCGTATTCATTATTTTGTGTTGTATTCTTATAATTTTCATCAAAAGATACATTTAATGTTTCTTCAATGGTATTAGTTGTTAAATTAAAAGCTCTTTATGCTTTACTTCTGTATGAGTATCCAATAAATATTCCTTTATCGGATTTTGAATCGAATTTGTCTAAATTTTCTTTAGTATTAAGAATAAAACATTTACTTCCAAATATTTTAAAATATGATACTTTTGGTTTCTTATTGCACAAAAATTCATATGGTGTTTTATGAGTCAAGGGTCTAATTAAATTGCAACTGCCTCAGCCCAAAAATGTTTTTGTAAGTTACTATCAGATAACATAGTTCACTCACACTCTTGAATTGATCTATTATTACGTTAAACTATTCCATTTTGTTGAGGGGTTCTTGGGAAAGAAAAGTTATGGGTTATCCCATTTTTATTACAAAAAATTTCAAAATTTTCATTTCGAACTCTCCACTATGGTCTCTCCATATTGTTTTGATTTTTAAAGATAATAAATTTTTAATTCTTTTAGCAAAGTTTTAAATTGATCAAAAGAACCACTTTTATTTTTAAGAAACAAAGTCCAGGTAAATCTAGAAAAATCATAGGTTATTACATAAACATATCTATTGTGATTTATTGATTGAGTTTGGGATGGACCGGATAAATCCATGTGAATTAACTCTAATGGTTTCTGTTATATACAACAAATCTAGTTTAACCCTAGAGGGGGGTGAATAGCGTTTATTAAAATAATTGAAGATATTAAAACAGATCACAAAATAGATTGCAACAGATAAAATAAATGCAGAAAATAAATAATACAGAGATTTTACCCAGTTTCGGCGGACCCGGCCTACTGCTGCATTCCCTAAGGTTTCTACTAGATATTAGTCAACTATTACAACGCTTACAACAACTGTAAATTCGCGACAATTCCTAGCCTGAATGTCCTAACTCTACGCTAAAAACTTATCCCCAAGTTTCTACTAGGTGTTACACAAAAGACCCCACAATCTCGCTCTAGTTGCACTAATTCTACGCTTAAAACCCTACACTAATTTCTATCCCCAAAACCAGATTTTCCCCTAACTACAAACCCGCAGCCAGTAAATCCCAGTTATTACAGACTTTAGTAAACCGTCTAGATTTTACAGACTCTAGAAAACTGATTGGTTGTTTTACAAATGAAAATAAAAACAAGACAATGAATAAACAAATAAAAAGAAACCCCCTTATGTAATTTAAAATAAGGCCCGACCCATTATTCTTTTATTTCCTTTGTGAAGCTTTTCTCTTCAAGGAGAATGTCGACCGAACATCAAAAAATAAGGTTTCTTACAAATACCTAAATCGAATCTTCGATTGCTGAAAAGAATGATTCTCTGATTGATTGAATCCTTTGCTTTGCTTGTGGATTGATTTTCTCTCTCTCTCTTAGGATCTTGACCATTTTGGGGCTGGTCGAAAATGTGAGTATTTCTGAATTGATTTGATTTCTGCTCTTTGAATTTGTGGCTTGTGTTTTAGATACTATCGATGATGAAATATGTGAGGTATTTATAGGATTATCAAACCCTTATGCTCTCTGATTTCGGTTAATGACTTGACTTGATTTTGCATGTGATTCCCTGATCGATGCCTTGAATAAAATCGGCTTTGAATGACTTGGCTCTTGTGTGAATATGAATTGATGAACCTGCATGATTGCACGTTTGATTTGGAAATTTCCTTGTGTGATAAATGCCATGAAAACTGAAGATGAATCCTGCTAAGCATGTTTCCCATTATGCTTGATAAATTCCTTTGGAAAAAAAAAACTTTGCGGTAATTTAACTCTGCCAACCTCTCTTGCATAATTTTTGGAAACATTTGGAATTTCAAAAGAAGATATCTTTCTAGTAATGAATAGCCAATTTATGGACATGTTGATTCAGAAAAATTGAGAAATTACTTTGCAATTAATACTTCGATAATCATGTAGATAAGCTCTACACAATTTTTCGTTATTGTTTACAATGAATTGAATACTTGCCAGATTCGATTTCAGAAAACATTACTGCATCTTGAATACTCTTTTTTAATATGAGTACTTGCATTGTTATGCATGCATTCAGTCTTGATTATGGTGTTTCAATTCCATAATCATTTAGGCTCATACCTTATCACCTTGTGCTTGTTTATGGATCAGCTGCAATTTCCACATGCATTACTGGTTGGCACTTGTACATATATGTGTATATGTGTATATGCAAGTACATCCTTGTTTCACCTAGTATTGCACTTGCTCACACTTGTTCACATATATATGAATCTTCCATTTAACATATGACTTGCCAAAATCACTTGTGTTTGAGTTTCTTGCTATGTATATACTTGTATGCATGTAGCTGTATATATTTGAGAAAACTGTACACATGAACTTCTTGCGGTTCCCTAAGGTTGGTTAAACATGCTGGATCACTGCTTGCACCATACTTGTTGGTATGACTTGACTATTTGTTTGCGATGCTCAAGTTAAAACTACATACATGTATGACCTTGGACTTACTTGTGCCACTTGCCAATGCTTCACCATTTGAACTGCACACTTTTGCATTGCTGATCCCATTTGTGTTCCTCCATTGTTTTTGAAATAGTTTGCATCTTCCTTGATGTTGTAACAGCTTGTGCACCATGTTTGTTTGACCCTATGCTGACTTGTATATTTTCACGTGTCCATGATTTGTTACACAATACATATATGCAAGTTTGCACATATATACTTGAGCATAAACTGTTTGTACCATTCTTGGTTATGACCCTGAACTTGAACTCGGCTGTAACACCTCGTATTTTCTTTGAACATAAAAATAACAAATCAAGGTATAATTAATTAGGTGAAATGGGTTGCACCATTGCATTCGTCTCAGAATTCTGCTTGAGATAGAGTTCAAGTTTGCGTAAATTGGACTCCGTATGAAAAAGATATCCTAAAATTAAATATTGCAGCAAAACATGAAAAAAGAAGAATGAGAAAAGAATAATGTTTAGCATTGTTCTAAGGTTTGTAAGCCAAAAACTTAGTAGCTCATTTGGTTGGAACATGTGACTTGCATATAAGAGGTACAGAGTTCGATCCCCGCCGGCGCCATATTTTTGTTTTAGGGGAATGGCTTAAAAGTGGCTTAGTGTGAACGCAGTTCAAAAAGTGGTTTAGTATGAAAATAGGTAATTGGGAAGATAGATAAAAAAGAAAATAAATAAATATATATAATATATACACGCATATATATATATATATATATATATATATATATATATGACGTGTAGGCATCATGTGGCGTACGTGGCGCATTTTTGGTTGTCAATGATTATTTTTTTATGTGGCCTTCTCTGATTGGCTTTTGTGACAAATTTAATAAAAATATGTGGATGCATGCAGTGAAAAGAAAGATTTATGCATGTATAAATAGATATTTATATATGGGTAATTAATGTATACAGTAAAGGGGAGAATATGTAATTGACATTAATTGATTTATAATCTACATATAAATATGAAGGATAAACATGAAAAATTACATGGCATAGATTGGTTCATGAAATGGTATATTTAGTATACCATTAATTGTAAGCATAATTAAAAGGATAATTATGGCATAATTAAATTTGGAATAATTTACATATGGAATTTTTCATAAATAAGAAATATGTAAATTGTAGAAAAGGTGAACATTTGGTACATTAACGTTAAAGTAGAAGGTTATTAATACAAATGCTGAGTCATTGCTGAGTCATTCCTGACCTGTTGTTGAGTCACTAGGATAACTCTATCTAGTCTAGGTGGTTGAGATTGCTCTTATGATAACCTGACGGCTCTTAATTAAATTAAAACTCTATATAAGCAACCTAACTCTCAACCAAAATTCATATTAAAAATCAAACCAAGAACCGTCATGCTGCTATTGGACAACCTCGAGTAGCCGCCATTCAACTTGAAGCAAATTAAAAGAGACAAACCAAATCAAATTTAAATTAAAAGAACGACTAATCTGCATCAAAGGAAAGCAGTTCAGCTTCAGAAAATAGATTTCAGAAATCAAAACTTGCCTAAATTTTGTAAGTACAGTTATATTTCTGATTTAAACATTAATTGGAAGTCAAACCTTGGTGGTTACAATTGTTTTTTGTCTGGAAGATTGAGGGGAATAACAAATCTTTTCGTGTTAGCCAGCTTTATAAGATGATGAACTTTGCAGGAAGGAGTTACGTTGGTTTTAAATGCATGTGGAGCTTTAAAGCAATACCTACTAAAGTCAAAATTCATATGTGGACGATCATGCATAATAGGCTAAAGACAATGACTAGACTTCGACGAAAACGAGTTCATATTGATGAGGGCTGTGTCTTTTGCGATGAAAATGAAGAGACTTACCTGCACCTATTTGTTGAATGCGATTTTTCCTTCTATGTTTGGACGAAGTGTTTGGCCAGCCTTAATGTTTGTCTTGATTGGACTGACTTCATCAGCGACCAATTCCACTTTTGGCACACCAATTTTGGTTCACTCCCTGTTACACCCATGCGTCAGTTATTTACTGTCTTGAATTTTCCTTATGTGTGGATTTTATGGCATTAACGAAACTCACACAAGTTTAAATGTAAAATGAAATCACCTAACTCTGTTATCTACTGCATTCTCAAATATGTTTCTCAATGGTCAGGCAGCGAAGATGTCAAGTTTGGGGACACCATTGGCGCAAGAGTCATGGACAGAGCTCGAGGCATGCGAGCTTGATGATGCTTCATCCTTTTGGCTTTAGACAGTTGGGTATTTTAGCTGTTATGGGGATGCTTTATGTATATTTTGGCTACGATGGTACCATGCCTGCGTGCATGTGTTTTTTTGGACTGTACATAATTTTGTAAATATTTGTAGTACGTATGCCGTATGCTATATGCTATAATGAACACCACAGTGTATTAGCTTAATGTTTAATGAAAGAAGGCGTGATTCTTGCGATTCGCTGCCTTTTTGAATCAAAAAAAACATTAATTGGAAGTCATGACATGTAAGAAATTGAAATTAGAACGATGCCTATTTGTTAATCTATATGGATTCGTGTTTATTCATGTGATTTCCTTATGTCATATTCTTGTGATGAAACTATTGGGAATTAATATTATCATGTTGTATGATGGTGCTTATATATTTACATGAAATTATCATGTTTACGTCATATTCTTGTGATGAAACTATTGAGAATTAATATTATCATGTTATATCTTTATGGTTCTTATATGTTTACATGAAACCATCATGTTAGTGATTTTCCTATGTTATATCATATGCAAGTCTATGAGGCTAAACCATATTCATACAAACCTATATGCCTAGATTCACATGATTTTATGACTAGACTTATGTTAATTCAAAATGTAAGTTACATGTTTTTATGTTAGATCCACTTTAGATGTAACGGCGCGATTTTCGATGCCTCGAAAGTCATGTCATTATTGAAAGAATTTAGAAGATGAGATAGAATAGACAGAACTAATAGAATAGAAGAGTAAGAAGAACATCATAATTACACAGGGAATTGATCTCACATCGGAATTTCACAAAATACATAATATATTACATAACAGAGTTTGTTACATCAGGGTACATCATTCAAATACAACATCATATGTGATACTGGCCCAATACATAAACTGGATACTTAGATATAGATATCACTTCTAGACTGGTTCTTGAACTCCTACTCCATGATACTTCAAAAGAGTTCCTTTAGATACCTGGATCACTTATCTACTCATAACAAATACTATGAGTACCCAAGAGTTTAGAAAACACAAAAAATAAACTTTGGGTCAGTCAGGGGACTGGTGTGAGTAAACACAGTTAAAAGATGTAAACAAGGTAGTAAGAATAAGGTTTTTCAGAACCATTTACTTTATAAATCTTTAGACCAATCCATAACTAATATATGGATAATGACCCAAGTACTTTATATCAAAATGTTTGATATTACGATAATTTTTATCAAATAAATAATCATCTAGTGAAACGCTTGCATCTCACGTTCACGTATATAGTATAAAATCAAAAGTCGCAGAGCACTTATTGGAGATTGGATTCCAACAGACAAGGTATGGGAGCACCTTCCGATCAGTGTACTCTAGAGAGGATACACTGGGGTTCAACAAGAATGTCTTGCAACCCGGCCACACATGACCGTCCACTCATTTTGCTTGAGTGTAACGAATATATTACCACCTCTACGGTTGGTACCAACATAACCGTTCCCGGGAGATACAGAATGAAAAGAAGTAACAAATATGAATATTCTCTAGATGGTGATAATATACCCTGCTCGGGTATGACCCAACTAGCCATGCTGCCTAGCCCAACTTTTGTTACTTCCTGGTTGTGAGGTTTTGAGGTCACGTTTATTCTTCTGACAGATTATTTCTTTAATTACTTTGAATGCCACATCGTCATATCCGTCAAAAACACTCATTCGATTACCCAAATATATTGCGGGCAATAAAGCTAAGAGAAACGAATTTCTCCGCCACCAACGTAATATACTTACGTAAATTCGATGTGTAGTATCTAACTGATATATGTTGTCAGACACTCGTCCATTCGGGTTTGTCCTGGGACTGAACAGACCGAAGGTACTATTTAAAATAGTCCTTGCATATCTCCGTCTTCAATATTTCTGACACGCGTCGTATACTTCAAGTCGAAGTGGAATATTTATTCCGGACTCTTCGAAACGATGTAGGAAATGTCTTTTTATAGTCGATGAACAGTTATCGGCTTAATCATGATTATTATTCAGTTTACACATTAATTATCATCACACAAACAGTATATGTTTAACTTGTTCATATCTGAATATTAGTATTGTCTTTTATAAATGAACCGTTAAAGTGTGTGCGTTACACACGGTATTCTATTCAGTTTTGCTCAATATTTCGAAATGGATAAATAGAGCCCGTGCTTCGCACACGGTATTTTGCTTCGTTCATCGTCGATGTTTAAACGATGTTCAATACTTAATTTCTTCTGGTAAAATATCTTATTACTTCTAATTAATTTAATAATTTATTTAAATTATTTTTCTTTAAATTCTAAAGTTTCAAACTCGTTGAACTTCTTCGGTCAACTTCTGTACTCGATCTTCTTGCCATTTTCCTCTTTCCACATGCTTATGCCAAATTAAATAAAAATTCTATTTTTATTTAATTATTAATTTATTCTTTAATTTTATTTTATTTTTTATTTTTAATTAAAACAAATTTTAATTAAAAACTTCGTTCGAAAACTCATTTCAAACGCATGGACCAAAGTACCAGTTTTCTAGTGACCGTTCGTTTCTTCAAAAACTCCATGCCACAACCGTGTTTTCCTGCTGTGCCAAAGTACCACCTGGTACTTTGTCAATTTACCAAAGTACCACTTCTCCAGTCACTATGTTGTGCACCGCAAATCCACTCCAAACGTCACACTCCTGTTTCTCCCCCTTCTTCTTATTACTTGTTGCATCCTTGCCTTACTTCTTTTCTTTAATGTCACGCTGCAAGTTTATAGTGCACACATAACCACAGTGCACGTGCACACATACTCCATTGCAGATTTAGCTCCTCTGATAATCTCCGCAAACCACAAAACTCGTTCCATTTCTATTTCTCCATCCAGATTCGATCACCTTCCACTTTATCAAAATTTCACCTTTAACTCTCAAAAATTTGATTTCCTTGTCCACATTATTATGTGATTATAAAGTTTATGAATTTCGCCTATAGTCTTTTCATAAGTTAATCACCTAAAATGTGTTACCCTACATCTACTAATTTTAGATTAAAATATACTTAACGAAATGTTAATGGAAGCATACCCACTGAACTGGATGTGGTAAGGAATACGAACAAGGATCCAATAATAACAGCTAAGAAATTATTTCATTAAAATTAATGAAATTTACCTTTCATGACATCCTAAATAAATCATCATACATATATATATTGCACCTAATTTATTTACCCAAACCGAATAAACAGTTCACCCTTACACTTACCTTCTTTCTCAGCCATCAACCGATTGATCTCCACATCTTTCTACACCAACTCTCCAAACAAACGTGCACAGCCCTACTGGTGCACCTGCACCGATACTCCGCCCACCTGACGACTACCGAACCACCACCCGCAAACTCCAACTCCACCCAGGTCATCATCGACCGACTGCCATGGCTCCGCATGCCCACTTCCTCCAAAACACTTCTCCACCGTTAAAACCCAAAAACATCGTACCAATTCGTCACTACAAACCTTCCACCCCAGGTCAACTCCGACCATCAGTTCGCCTGCCACCACCGCCGTTTGTCCCTCCCTTCATCTTAGCACCTCTCCGCCCATTTTCAATAAGCTCGATCACCTCAAACCTCATACGATCAAATCAAAATCGAACCCAAAAACTTACCCCAAAAACTAAAATAACTTCGTTTCCACAATTCATGCTGTAGAAAAATCATTTGTTATTTTTCCCGTGATCCCTGTTCCTCCACGCTGCTCTACGGTGAACTTCATCGTCTCTGGTCATCTTGGTTGATCGGGATTTCCCCATGATCGAAATTCAATTACCCCCATATTCCCATTGAATTATAATGCTAAAAATCCCCATTTCACTTCTAAAAATCATAGTTCCCAGAGGCGAACATCATCGTATAATTGAATCACGAAGTTTGAATTTTTGAGTTTTCAAGCTTCTTACAGTATTTTGATTTATATTGGTTATCATACCTTATTTCCTTAAGTTGCATGTAGTTTAAACTATACTATGAATAAATATAAACAACATCCATGTTCATCTTATATCTCCTAACTGTCTCGAATTAAAGTTGTGGGGTTCTTAAGATAACAATGGTGAATATGTTAACTGTTTTCATCATACTGGAGCATTTATACTAGTCTTTCTTCATCATGCAACTCAAAAGGTTTGTTTTAAATTGATGCCATAGATTATATCCAGGACTAAAACAGTCATCACATAATCTGATATTCAAGTGATAATCAAAATGAATGGCAACTTAGACTTTACTCATATTTGTGTTAACTGTCTGTATACTTCAGGTATTTAAGCTTGCTCACTGTTTCCTTTATGTTTCATTTTAGATTTCAAGTGAAAATATTACTACTCACTCAACATTTACACTAGTATAAACATCTACAGATATGTAAACATCATTATAAACATATCAATAAAAATAGAAAGTTTGCTCACTTATTCTCTGTTTTCTTATGTTTTCCAGTTTATAGGTTTATATACAATGGATCAAACTGTTTTGTTGTTTTTTCTACCATTTCTATTTTAACCTGAAGATCTAATTCTAAATTATGAATCCAGTAAAATAAAAATGAAAGAAAGTTTACTTACATCTAAGCTTTCCTTTCCTGATAGTTTCTTCTAGTTTTTACTGCCAATAGTTTGCTTAACTCAACATTTTGGTGTGGAGAAATGTTATGGTTTCTAGTGTTATTTATAAGTGCATTTTATTATAAAATACTTTGCTTACATTTTAAGCTATAGCATTAGACTCTTTAGGTTAGACTTACCCCTCTCTTTAGTTCCTACATGCTGCCACTTGCTTAAGTATGAAGGAATTAATTGTTTAATTGAGGTATTTCATATTCTGTTGTCCTCACTTCTCCTTTTCTAGAAACATAATCTATCAAAGCCATACTTCATATATTGCGGCACATGGTTTTAGATTTTCTTAGATCTCATTTGATTTTATTTGCATTATAAAATGTTTAGATATTTTGCAAACAAGAATTTTCTATTTGCAAGTTGCTACTTAGGATCCTTAGGTGATTACTTAGGTGATGACTCTTCATATTTTGGCCATCACAACATTAATGTTGTGGATCATTCTTGGATTTTGTATGCAATATAAAATGTTTTACTTAATCTATAAGTATAAGATATTTTGTTAACAAATTTATTTCAAGATCCCTTATATTTTTAAAGTGATAAAATTGCCCTTTTTCATATGTATATTTATGTTATGATTTTAATGTTTTATGTTGCATACTCATATTATGTTTTCAAACATAACTAATCATATTACTAGTGTATACATACACTCATATATATTTAAAATCGTTCTATTTAGTTAAGTAAATCTTGGATTATGATTTAATTACCTCATTAAATCATTACCAAAAGACAGATAAAAACCGGGACATTACATTAGATCTATGTATGTTCATGGGTATGTAATTTAGATCTATGACTAGTTCGCACAATTGAGATTAGTAGATCTAATTTGTTCATATTTACATGCCAAGTGTAATGACCCAGGTTTTTGTGGACTTTGGTTATCCGATATACAACACATATCGAACATCCAAGGGTCGAAAATACCGGATGATTAATGAAAGAAATTAGAGGGTGTGGAAAGATAAGATAGAAACTTAGAATAGAAAAAGAAGAAGAACACAACATTAGAGTAACACGAACCTCACAGCGGGATGAATAACATATAATAGATAACATATCCTTGAAATAAAATCAGTATATGTATGCAATAACATTACCAGAGTACACCACTTACAACACAGCGTAAATAACTATAGCTATATGATCTTGAAGCCTCCTGCTCCAGCTCTTCAACTATCTGTAAATCTTGACTACTTGACTGCCCGTACAAAATTGGGCACCCAAGAGTTTAGGGAAAACAAAACAAAATAAACTCCGGGTCAGTCATGGGACTGTTGTGAGTAAAACAGTTTGAAACAGTTCAAGCAGGTAAATGATATCTCATAAGACCACGCCATATAACGGAACAGGTTTTTCCCTTATGAGAATCCAAATTATCTTTATTTCAAAACCTTTTGATATTATAATAATGTCTATCAACCACAATATAATAATCATCTAGCAGAAACGCTTTCATCTCACGTTCTATATATATAGTATACAATCAAAAACCGCAAGCACGTATTGGGTAATGGATTTCCAGCTATGACAAGGTATGGAACCACCTTTCGCTAGTGTACCTCTAGAGAGGAATACACTGGGTTCAACAAGAACATCTTGCAACCCGGCCACACATGACCGACCACTCATTTCGCTTGAGTGTATCAAATGTATATCACCAACGGTTGGGATCAGCAACCGTTTCCCGAATGGGATAGTATCGACAATAGATTTTTAGAAACAAATGAAACTCTAGATCAGGTGATTATACACCCTACTTCGGAGCGACCGGCTTAGCCATGTTGCTTGCCCGATTTCTGTCATTTACCGGTTGATGAGGCTAGAAGCTACGCTTTATCATCACACCAGATTCACTTCGAATGTCACATCGTCAAACCCATCAAATCACCGATTGACGTCCTCAACAATACATTATGTGTTAGCTAAAAGAAGTTTCCTTCTCCGCTTCCACTCTTGGTACAGTTGAAGAAATCAATATACGTGATCGTTAGGAAATACTCTATCAGACATCCGTCCATACAAGTCATCCAGGAACAGGATGAACCGAAGGTACTATTCAGTATATACATCTTAGGCACTGTTATCTAAGACTTATACAATAGCCCTTGCACTTTACTCCATCTTCAATTATCTTTAGCATATATGATTCACAATGCTTATGCCAATACAGAGTGGTTCTTTGGATAATAACCCAACCGGTCTCTCCATATTAACAACGTTAAAATGGTCAAAACTTCGATAGTCTGTCATTTAACCATCAAAGAAAAACAGGTGTTCAAACAACGATATTATTTCCAAGCGGAAATTATATCGATCAATCATCATTTAACATATATATATATGTATTCACATTTCCTTATTTTCTATGTTTAGAAAATATACGTTATTAACACTGGAAAACATTTCCATTTGTTATTTACATATCACTATCATTTCACAACTATCAGTCCCTGACTGTAAACTAGTACGAGAACAATTCTCTAAGTATAAACCCCGAAGGCCGAAACCAACATCAGATCGATACTCAGAAAACTATTCAACTTAACTAATCTCTAGTCAGTTTCTAATCTTGTTTAACTCTATATTTTTTTAACTCTATTTAATTGAACTATATTCGAATAACTCCCCTTTAACTCTATTTATTTAACAAATAAATATCTCCTTTTAATTCTACTTATTTATACAAATACATATCTCCTTTATATTCTATTCTGTTTATTCTAACAAATAAATATTTCCTTTTTCTTATTCTATTTATTTCCTAAATCAATAACCTTTATAATCCTATTTATTTATTTCTAAATAAATATCTCCTTTTATAAAATCCTTCGATTATATAAATTCCTTCTTTTATAAAATCCTTTGATTTTGTAAATCTATTTCCTTTATAAAACCCTTTTCCTTTTCTATATAAAATCCATGGATTTTATATAAATAATTCATTTTCAAAATACACTTTGAAAATCCCTTTCCCATTCCGATATTTTATGGTACTTAATACATCAAATTTGGATGTCCAATATTGTCCATACACACACAATCAACAACAGGTTATAATTCACATCATATATCAAAATACATGAAAAACAATAAAATAACTATTGAGGAATCCAGTCGGATTCCACCAACCTGTCTCCCTGCATCCGCAGATGTTATACAATAAAATCAACATCACTTTCAGTTCCATATGATATATTCTGTTAAACAGAATCAATATAGAAATTCAACTAACTGACTAGCAGTTCAATCAAACAGTCAACACACAGTCAATCAGCCAATATTTAACAGTTCTAAAAATATTACATGAAATTATAAACTGTTCAGAGTTGGTGAGATTTACTCACATTGGCAATTCATTGTTAAAGAACGATAAACTGTTGTTTGATTTGAATCAAACAATTAAATTCGCAGTAAATTCAAACGGGTTCCAATCCACTCCTAGTCAGTCTCATTGTGTTGCTCCCGTCCATACGATCCCAACACAACTTACGGTTCATCAATCTGATACTGTATGAAGAAGATATTCAATTTACAAATTGGTATACTTATTCGAATTTTATTGAACATATATATATATATATATATATTTAATTAATGGGCCACACCATCCTTTTCTTTGTCTCAATACGGTTTTAAAACCTCAGGCCCACACCCCTCTTCTTCCTAAATTTCACCGTGAGCTCCAGGAGGATTTTATGGCCGATTTTCATCTCCTTCCACCGTCCACAACTCCACCGAACCATCTGAAACCACCACCATTCTTCTCCTCATCCGACTCTCCATCACCTCATATCACTACCGTACAACTCCGCCTCAACTCCTGGATTGCATTGCCTATATCTCCAGCACTTCGGTCGGCTAGAGAAGCCATCGGATCTCCCAAAAATGAGTAGCGAAGTGTTATTCCATCTCATGAACACAGAGGCAACCCCCATTCTTCAATTTGAGACTCAAAATTCCCAAATCATTTAGCACTAGTTCCTGAAACCAACGCTGCTTCGGTCTCGACCTCCCAACTTCGCATCGCACCTAATTACAAGCATATATATATTCGAAGAGGATTAAGCAGGGAACTCAAAGAGATTTATGTTTAGATTTTTGGATTTTTATTTGTTTTTTTTTTGATTTTCTATTTTTCTGCGTTTTGGCTTTTTTTTTGGTGAATGAGAATTATGTTTTTTCTGTTATACTTGCGGTGGTAGTTGAGGCTTGTGGTTGAGAAAGAGAAGTATGTGGCCTGTTTTTGATCATATAAATATTTAGGATATTTTCTTTTATTGTTTTATATTCGTTTTAGCCTTCTAAAAATTCCAGTGATTACATAAGATACCTAAAAATCACCAAACTGGACATGTACCTTCAGTTCGACATTACGGTCCCAACGAAACTGGTTTCGTCGAATTCCGACTCCGTATGCTCACACAGCTTATTTTTAACCGTCAAAATACTGACTGTTTTTCACTCTAAAAATCCGTATGACCACACAGTGACTCTAAAAATCACGAAACTGGAAATCCAACAACTATTTGACATTGCGGACCCAAAAAAATTAGTTCCATCGAATTCCGACTTCGTTTGCAAAATTGGCTTGTTTTTACAGCTCTGAATGACCCATTTAAATATATAAATATATTTAAATATAACTAAATTAAATATTTAAAAATAAATATTATCGTCTATATTCACAGTGGAATACCATACAACTCTTCTGGGATTTATAACTCGATATTTCAAACCTGGGTCAACCCGATATTCGATTTATATTGAAATTGCTTTTTAAAATATAAATAATTCCTTTATAAATTATAAAGGAATTCCATAGCGACTTTTCTAAAATTTGATTTGGACGTAAATCAAAATCTACCCGATGAAATCCCGATTTTTCTCTTCCACTAGAAAGTTATACTCCACCAGCTCCACACATTTCTTGTTTCACAGAAATCCGGCTTAAAACGAATCCTGCACATTCAGTTGAAGTTCGAATCGCCAATTTACAAACTGCAGCGCCATTTCGAGCTCGATTTTAATTATATTATAACTCTACGATCAAACTGTCGTTTATATAATATATTCATTATTCAAATTCAATTCTAAGCTGAATTAAATATCACAGATGATCCAGTTCACACCATATCGCCATTTCAGCCAATTCAGATTATTTCAGAATTAAATATATTATTTAATTTATTATTTTAATTAAATATTCGCAGTTCTTTAATTCCACGACCATTAAATCCTTTTAAATAATTAAATAAATTAATTATAATACCTCTGCCAATACGGTTCATTACACCAAGTCAAGTTCATACATATGTTTCTATCATGATGGTAGACTAATACTTATGCAAGTTATATGTTTTATGTTAGTTCCAAATCAAGATCTATATACATATGTTCATATACAAGTTACATGTTCGAGTTAGGTCCAAAACTAGATCTATATAATTATGCATGTTTATGAAGTTGATTCATGCAAGTTCACATGATCATTATTGTTAGATCTAGTTCACACCTATATGTTAAATTTAAAATTTTACATGCTTTGGTAGCGTACCTGTCATGATTATGTCATATTCTAGTTTATAAATAAAGTTATGTTCACACATGCCTAGATCTACATATTAACATGTTTAGGCTTATGATTATTTAGTCTAATTCATATGCAAGTTCATGCGACATTTTAATTTAGATGAATAATCATCTATGTCAACATTACATGACATATGTTTATATCACGTTTGCTCCTTCCTTTTACCTCTTGTCATAAATTAGGCTAATTTGTGGGCCTAATTACTTAAAGTGATTGATGCGAACGTGGAAACGGGGGTAATGTTGGGATAGACATTAATTCAAAACATGTTAATGATGTAGATGGGCCCATAACCAGGTAAATGGTTAAGGCCATGAATGGTATAATTTATATACCATTAGTCTTGAACATAATTAAAATTATGTGGCATGAAAACATTTGAAGAAAACTTACATGTATACTTGACATAAGTGACAAACATGAAAATTTAGCAAATGACGAATATGCCTAACCCAAGGTTAGACTGAGTTGTGGTGCAAAACTGCCCGGAACCAACCGGCACATCTAGTGAACACAACAATACCTGTCTAATGTGAGAGGTTAGTGCATCAAGCCCAAAAGAACCCGAGGTTAGACTGAGTTGTGTTGTAAACCTGCCCGGAACCAACCGACACATCCAGTGACCACAACAATACCTGTCTAATGTGAGAGGTTGGTGCTTTAATTAATGAATTAAAGCTCATGAATAATGAAGCTAGAATGGTAGGGTTAAGTAACTGAGGTAACAATTAACCAACTTAACGTGTTAACAAGACATGATTGATAGGGTTAAGTAATTAAGGAAACACTTAACCATTATAACATGTTAACTAGACAAGCGGGTAAGGTTAAGTAAATGTTTAACTGTTATAACATGTTAATTAGACTAGAAGGTGGGGTTAAGTAAATTTAGAAAACTTAACCGATCTAACATGTTAACCAAACCAGAAGATGGGGTTAAGTACATCTAGAACACTTAACCGTTATAGCATGAATATGGTTAAGTTAATGAGAAACACTTAATCAATATAACCTGATAAACGAGTAAGGTTAAGGAACACTTAACCAATTTGACTGGATATATGGGTGGGTTAAGTCAACGTAAACTGCTGGATAACACTTAACCAATTCAATACGACAAGTGATTGGATTAAGTTAACTTGAATTAACCGATGACACTTAACCAATCCAACATGACGAGAAAGAGAACTAAGTAGTAAAGCTTAGTTAGGAGGACTAAGTAGTAAACCTTAGTTAAGAAAACGAACGATTCAGGAAATTAAGTAGTAAACCTTAGTTAAGAGAACTAAGTAGTAAACCTTAGTCAAGATAGCCACGTAGAACACGAGAAGGAGCGAACATCCGTCTGATCAGGAAGAAGGCTCCAACGGTCTGGGTTATGAAGCACACGACTTCGAGGGGACATGAGGGTACTCTTGGTATCCCTCTGTGAGGTTGCAGATGATCCTCCTGGGCTCACATAGGTTAAGGTCTGCGTTAGAAGAACCAAGAGTATGCCTTGGTTGCAACATAAGGCAACCTAAAGGCTAGGATGGACCAGCATGATTCGGCGAGACTAGTTTTTGCCCTGTGATAGCAACTCGTCATCTACCTACCATCTTAAGTCAATCGAGCATGTGAAGTGGAAAGGCGGAGAACTCCAAAAGACCATATACTCGCTATCTAGTTATGGGTGAGGTTGGCCCATAGGTTTGTAGGGCATAGAGGGGACTGCGTACAGTTCTCATTCTCGATGTTCTTGGGTGCCTTTCATTAGTTGAGGGAGGGGTCAAGAGGGACCATAGCCACACACAGATAAAGGCAGACCTTAGCATCTGCCTCGGCAAATAACTTAAATCTCCCGACCGAGTTCTGTGTTTCTTGATTAGCCCTTCCACGGAACTCGGGACGCACATATAGAGGACATGTGCAACTAGACAGCGAAAACAATTCACGACACATACGTAGGGAATTTCTAGGAACATATACCGCTTTGGGTAGTGTGTCCTAGACTAGAGGGCATCAAGCGATAGGTAGCACAATCCCTAGTTTAACCTAGGTCGCATAAACCCTGAATCCGAGAAGCATTCAATAGGTAGCATAAACCCCAATGGCCCTAGGTAGCGTAAACCCTGGTTGAATCTAGGAAGCGTTCGATAAGTAAACCCTAGTTGGATCTAGGTAACATTCGATGGATAAGGGACTGCATACACAATAAAAAGGGGATCATTTTTATCATGAACACACGATGCTAGTTGAAACTGTCCTTAATGGGTGCAGAGAAATAGAAGTGGGTGCGATAGCCAATTCCGTTAATCTTACCTTGTCTTGTTTTAGGATTATCTTATTGCTATGGTATGGTTCTATGTTCAGTTTGTTCATGTCATAGTCCTTTTCTTGTTTACATGCTGAAGTATAACTAGACTTACCGGACTTATGTCTTCCCTAGTTTGTTTTCGCCTCTTTTCTTCCGTTCCCCCCCCCAGGTAGTCAGGGAGGGAATAGCTCGGCTCATTTTGGACCGTTACTCTTTCCAAGCTTGAAGACTCTTTGACGTATTGCTTTGGACTCTCTTTTCCACTTCTATGGCTTGATAATGCTTTATTGGGGAATATCATTGTATATTTATGCTTCTTTATTTTGTTAAACAGGATAGATACTTTGGTATTGGAAAACAATCTTTGTACAAGCTGTTTATCAATTAAATAGAGTTTTATTTATTTATCGCTACTTTAATTATCTGTCTTGTAATTTATCTGCATCTTTTACCTATAACTCTCCACCGAAGTTAAGGCATTCCCTTTGTGAGTGACCTTAACGGAGGTGGGGTGTTACACTTGGTATCAGAGCTGAAGGTTACCGGATCAGATAAAAGATTTGAAAAACTATTTTCAAACCGGTTTTAAAAGAAGCATTTTCAAAAGAAAAGTTTTGTTTTAAAAGCATATTCTCCAAAGCCGTACGCACTATCTTTAGATCCTCTTTTTGAATCCTTGTTTCCTTCTTTCCTTCTTTCCTGAGTCTCTGGGGCTCCTTGCTTTCTGGGAGGTAACCTCATCGCAGCATGGTTTCGTAGGCTTGAAGAGACTATGACACCGGTCAAAGGGCGAAGAAGTGCCCAACCTCCATCTATAGCTGCAGTAGATTCACCTGCGGCTAATTTTCTTCCAAGCCTTGTTGGGTTCTTCGTGCGATGGAGGTAGCTTTCGAGAGACCTGTCAACATGTTACACAAGGATGGCAAAGGTGAGAAATGAATAGTTGTGGCAGGCGCCCTAGGTAGGAAAAAGACTGACCTTAAGAGAGGTAAAAAGTACATAGCAACCTTTAGCTTTAGACCCTCAGATTTGTAATGTGATGGATAAGCTAAGTAGAGGAGAGACCTCTAATCATCTTATTATATACACTAGGTATCAAGGTTAACATCTGTTTATCTTGGAAAGATAGTTTGACTACATTGGATACCCTCTAGCATAGTAAGTGATTGAGGTCCTATCTTTACTAATGGGTTTTGGAAATGGAGGCCAAGAAGCTTCGCAATCGTGAAGATTAACTAGTTAAGGTACAATAGAGTGGAGCTCAAGAAGATGCGACATGGGAGACTAAAGATAAGGCACGCACATCATACCTTTTTTGAGGGTATATCCTTGATCTTTTTTTTCTAGGAACTTTACACATGCTTGTTTCCATTTTTCTTAGGTATATCCTCTAGGTCATATCTTTGATCCTTAGGTAGAAGCCAATGGATGTAAACATGTATTTGAAACATGTTATGATTGATGGCTGCAAGTGGTTGCTTGTGGATGCATATACACACATTAGGCGCTAAATCGGCTCAGTCACTTTCATATTGCATTTGCATATATGTATTTGTTTATGGATTGAACTTGATGTGTTATCATATGGACCTTGCATTTGAGTGAATGGTTGTGCACTCATATAGAAATGATATGTATCATTAGGATTGCATACATATTGGACGCATGGCACTAACATAATTCGCATTAAGAAGGTCAACTGAATCAGTAGACCGCCTTATTTTGCATTAGATAAGGGAATATACACACACTATGCATATGAACATGAAAGCATTAGAAATATTTTTTAGGACAATGAATGCCTGTGATTGAATGGTTGAGTAGATGGATGATTGGATGGTAGGACACATTCTTCCTAACTTGAAGATTTCGAGGACGAAATCCTTTAAGGAGGGGAGAGTGTAACACCACGTATTTTTTGTGAACATAAAAATAACAAATCAAGGTATAATTAATTAGGTGAAATGGGTTGCGCCATTGCGTTCTTCTCGGAATTCTGCTTGAGACAGAGTCTGAGTTTGCGTAAATTGGACTCCGTATGAAAAAGATATCCTTAAATTAAATATTGCATCAAAACATGAAAAAAGAAGAATGAGAAAAGAATAATGTTTAGCATTGTTCTAAGGTTTTTAAGCAAAAGACTTAGTAGCTCATTTGGTTGGAACATGTGACTTTCATATAAGAGGTACAGAATTCGATCCCCGCCAATGCCATATTTTTGTTTTAGGAGAATGGCTTAAAAGTGGCTTAGTGTGAACGCAGTTCAAAAAGTGGTTTAGTGTGAAAATGGATAATTGGGAAGATAGATAAAAAAAGAATATATATATAATATATATATACGCATATATATATATATATATATATATGACGTGTACGCATCATGTGGCGTACGTGGCGCATTTTTTGGTTGTCAGTGATTGTTTTTTATATGGCCTTCTCTGATTGGCTTTTCTGACAAATTTAATAAAAATATGTGGATGCATGCAGTGTAAAGAAAGATTTATGCATGTATAAATAGATATTTATATATGGGTAATTATTGTATATAGTAAAGGGGAGAATATGTAATTGACAATAATTGATTTATAATCTACATATAAATATAAAGGATAAACATGAAAAATTACATGGCATAGATTGGTTCATGAAATGGTATATTTAGTATAGCATTAATTGTGAGAATAATTAAAAGGATAATTATGGCATAATTAAATTTGGAATAATTTACATATGGAATTTGTCGTAAATAAGAAATATGTAAATTGCAGAAAAGGTGAACATTTGGTACATTAACGTTAAAGTAGAAGGTTATTAATATAAATGCTGAGTCATTCCTGGCCTGTTGCAGAGTCACTCGGATAACTCTATCTAGTCTAGGCGGTTGAGATTACTCTTATGATAATCTGACGGCTCTTAATTAAATTAAAACTCTATATAAGCAACCTAACTCTCAACCTAAAATCATATTAAAAATCAAACCAAGAGCATGCTGCTATTGGACAACCTCGAGTAGCCGCCGTTCAACTTGAAGCAAATTAAAAGAGAAAAATCAAATCTAAATTAATAGAACGACTAATCTACATCAAAGGAAAGCTATTCATCTTCAGAAAACATATTTTAGAAAACAAGACTTGCCTATATTTTGTAAGTACAGTTATCTTTCCGATTTAAACAATAATTGGAAGTCATGACATGTAAGAAATTGAAATTAGAATAGTGCCTATTTGTTAATCTATATGGATTCGTGTTTATTCATGTGATTTCCTTATGTCATATTCTTGTGATGAAACTGTTGGGAATTAATATTATCATGTTGTATGATGGTGCGTATATATTTACATGAAATTATCATGTTTATGTCATATTCTTGTGATGAAACTATTGGGAATTAATATTATCATGTTATATGTTTATGGTTCTTATATGTTTACATGAAACCATCATGTTAGTGATTTTCCTATGTTATATCATATGCAAGTCTATGAGGCTAAACCATATTCATACAAACCTATATGCCTAGATTCACATGATTTTATGACTAGACTTATGTTAATTCAAAACGTAAGTTGCATGTTTTTATGTTGGATCCACTTTAGATCTATATATGTTCATGGGTATGTAATTTAGATCTATGACTAGTACACACAATTGTGATTAGTAGATCTAATTTGTTCATATTTACATGCCAAGTCAAGTTCATACATATGTTTCTATCATGATGGTAGACTAATACTTATGCAAGTTATATGTTTTATGTTAGATCCAAATAAAGATCTATATACATATGTTCATATGCAAGTTACATGTTTGAGTTAGGTCCAAAACTAGATCTATATATTTATGCATATTTATGAAGTTGCTTCATGCAAGTTCAAATGATCATTATTGTTAGATCTAGTTCACACCTATATGTTAAAGTTAAAATTTTACATGCTTTGGTAGTGTACCTGTCATGATTATGTCATATGCTAGTTTATAAATAAAGTTATGTTCACACATGCCTAGATCTACATATTAACATGTTTAGGCTTATGGCTATTTAGTCTAATTCATATGCAAGTTCATGCGACATGTTAATTTAGATGAATAATGTTCTATGTCAACATTACATGACATATGTCTATATTATGCATGCTCCTTCCTTTTACCTCGTGTTATAAATTAGGCTAATTTGCGGGCCTAATTACTTTATGTGATTGATGCGAACGTGTAAACGGGGGTAACGTTGGGATATACATTAATTCAAAACATGATAATGATGTAGGTGGGCCCATAACCAGGTAAATGGTTAAGGCCATAAATGGTTATTGTCCAGTGACCACAACAATACCTGTGTAATGTGAAAGGTTAGTGCATCAAGCCCAAAAGAACCCGAGGTTAGACTGAGTTGTGGTGTAAACCTGCCCGGAACCGACTGGCACATCTAATGCCCACAGCAATACCTATCTAATGTGAGAGGTTGATGCTTTAATTAATGAATTAAAGCTCATGAATAATCAAGATAGAATGGTAGGGTTAAGTAACTGAGGTAACACGTAACCAACTTAACATGTTAACAAGACAGGATTGATAGGGTTAAGTAATTAAGGAAACACTTAACCATTAAAACATGTTAACTAGACAAGTGGGTAAGGTTAAGTAAACGTTTAACTGTTATAACATGTTAACTAGACTATAAGGTGGGGTTAAGTAAATTTAGAACGCTTAACTGATCTAACATGTTAACCAAACCAGAAGATGGGGTTAAGTACACCTAGAACTCTTAACCGTTATAACATGAATAGGGTTAAGTTAATGAGAAACACTTAACCAATATAACCTGATAAAGGAGTAGGGTTAAAGAACACATAACCAATTTGACTGGATATATGGGTGGGTTAAGTCAACGTAAACTACTGGATAACACTTAACCAATTCAACATGACAAGTGAATGGATTAAGTTAACTTGAATTAACTGATGACACTTAACCAATCCAACATGACAAGAAAGAGAACTAAGTAGTAAACCTTTGTTAAGAGGACTAAGTTGTAAACCTTAGTTAAGAAAACGAACGATTCAGGAAACTAAGTAGTAAACCTTAGTTAAGAGAACTAAGTAGTAAACCTTAGTCAAGATAACCACGTAGAACACGAGAAGGAGCAAACGTCCGTCTGATCAGGAAGAAGGCTCCAGCGGTCTGGGTTACGAAGCACACAGCTTCGAGAGGATGTGAGGGTACTCTTGGTATACCTCTGTGAGGTTGCAGATGATCCTCCTGGGCTCACAGAGGTTAAGGTCTGTGTTAGAAGAACCAAGAGTATGCCTTGGTTGCAACATAAGGCAACCTAAAGACTAGGATGGACTAGTGTGATTCGGCGAGACCAGTTTTTGCCCTGTGATAGCAACTCGTCATCTACCCACCATCTTAAGTCAATCGAGCATGTGAAGCGGAAAGGTGGAGAACTCCAACAGACCATATACTCTCTATCTAGTTATGGGGAGGTTGGCCCATAGGTTTGTAGGACATAGAGGGGCCTGCGTATAGTTCTCAATCTTGATGTTCTTGGGTGCCTTTCATTAGTTAAGGGAGGTGTCAAGTGGGACCATAGCCATACATAGATCAAAGCAGACCATAGCATCTGCCTCGGCAGATAACTTAAAGCTCCCGACTGAGTTCCGTGTTTCTTGATTAGCCCTGCCACAGAACTCGGGACGCACATATAGAGGACATGTGCAACTAGACAGCGAAAACGATTCATGACACATACATGGGGAAATTCTAGGAACATATACCACTCTAGGTAGTGTGTCCTAGACTAGAGGGCATCGTGCGATATGTATCATAATCCCTAGTTGAACCTAGGTCGCATAAACCCTGAATCCGAGAAGCGTTCAATAAATAGCATAAACCCCAGTGGCCCTGGGTAGCGTAAACCCTGGTTGAATCTAGGAAGCGTTCGATAAGTAAACCGGAGTTGGATCTAGGTAACACTCGATGGATAAGGGACTGCATACACAATAAAAAGGGGATCATTTTTATCATGAACACACGATGCTAGTTGAAACAGTCCTTAGTGGGTGCAGAGAAATAGAAGTGGGTGCGATAGCCAATTCCGTTAATCTTACCTTGTCTTATTTTAGGATTATCTTATTGCTATGGTATGGTTCTAAGTTCAGTTTGTTCATGTCATAGTCCTTTTCTTTTTTACATGCTGAAGTATAATTGGACTTACCAGACTTATGTCTGACCTAGTTTGTTTTCGCCTCTTTTCTTCCATTCCCCCCAGGTAGTCAGGGAGGGAATAGCTTAGCTCATTTTGGACCGTTACTATTTCCGAGCTTGAAGACTCTTTGACGTATTGCTTTGGACTCTCTTTTCCACTGCTATGGATGGCTAATGCTTTATTGGGGACTATCATTGTATATTTATGCTTCTTTATTTTGTTAAACAAGATAAATACTTTGGTATTGGAAAACAATCTTTGTACAAGCTGTTTATCAATGAAATAAAGTTTTATTTATTTATTGTTGCTTTAATAATCTGTCTTGTAATTTATATGCATCTTTTACCTATAACTCACCACTAAAGTTAAGGCATTCACTTTGTGAGTGGCCTTAATGGAGGTGGGGTGTTACATCGGCTGACCTGTTTGATCATGTAGCACTGCTATGTTTAAAGAGACAGTTCATGCTCCATTCATGCTGACTTACACATGTACATACATAATGGTCATTTTATTTTATTTCATATGCACTGTCTTGTATATATATGTTTTGTATTCAAGCCAGATTTGTAAATATGGACCATTTTGCTTTTGTCCATCCTAACTTGTTAATGCTGTGACCATACTCTATGCATAAATCTGAACTTAAAAAAATGTGTTAAACCTAAGCTTGAATCTTGAGCTATTTTGATGCAGTGCTATCTCATATGATTAGTTCACCTATGTTTGTTGTATTTGTGCACCACTGTCATGTGTGCTCGACCATGTTGACTACTTGTATGTTGATTTGGGCTTGCTGTTTTGATCCTGCACTTGCACCTTGCACCATTCTTTGACATGAACCTGAACTTTCTTTCCACTTCTATAAAATTTGAACTTGCTTCATACTTGAATGCTTGTTGAGCTTATCTTGTGCATGGCTCGACCATGCTGTTGTGTTCACTGCTCCACTTCACTGCCATGTTGTTGAGCTGTATGTATACATATATGTATATATACACATATGTGTGTGTATATATATATGTGCGTGTGAATATGTGTGGCTATTCAAATGACAGACACAATATTTATATCAGCAGAGAACTATATTTGAGTTGTGGCTATTCAGAATCAACTAATAAAGACACTGGTTTGAATAGCAAACCAGTGTAGTGTGTTAAGGCTGACCTGTTAGTACTAGAGTATACGGTCTGCCTTGTGGTATTTACAGTGTATCACTGTGAATATCACAAGCTGTCTAGACATAGATGGATGGACGTATAAATCAGATCAAGTCATGAAATATGATGAGAAACACACCAAAATTCTGTGGCAAATAAATTTTTTAAAGTAAAAACTATATCTGCCAGAACATAAAATATTTTTGTTCCAGATTACTCTCTGTGTATGTTTCTAAATGCGACATGAGTGGATGACTGGACTGATTGAAGATACTATGAAGACATAAGACTAAATACTGTAGTGACTAAGTGTATGTAACAGTGTAATTGAGAGTGACTGAGTGAATATATGCACATGTGTTTGTGAAACTGAGTGACTGAGAGTTGTAGTGAGGAACTGTGTGTATACAAAATTGGTACAAAATGTATTAATGAATTACAGTGTGTTGTACAAATAGTAGAGTTATAAACTTGTACTGTTTAAATATTGAAATAAAATATTATATTTAAATAAAATACTATTTGAATATTTAAATTGTGTATAGTAGTATTCCACTTAAATATAAATATTATATTCCAGTTTTTGATGTATATATGAGACAATACAATAACAAACACATTTATAATAATATATATTCAGTTGTTATCTTCAAACAAAAATCATATAGTTTCAAGTTTGTAATTTCCTCTTTTAATCTAAAAGAACTTCTGTTTAATTTTCCGAACTGACAAGCATCACATAAATTATTTACTTTAAATTTCATTTTGGGTAATCCCATAATTGAATCTATGTTTGAAATCCTAGAGATGTGTTTGAAATTTATATGACTGAATCTCTTATGCCAGATCTAAGGGTCACTTGTATTGGCCATAAGATATAGATTATCATTGGAGATTTTCATACTTATTATATAGATATTTTTCATTCTATCTCCTTCGAATATTATTTTTAATTCCAATCTTGTATAGAGCATTTACCTTTTCAGAATTTATTTTAGAGCCTTTATCGCAAAGTTGACTTATACTTAGTAAATTATATTTTAGATCCCTAACTAATAAAACATCAGAAACAGTAGGAGTTTCAGAATTACTGACATTGCCGATGCCAACTATATATCCTTTAGAGTTATCTCCGAAGTTGACCATTCCTCCTTCTTCATATACTAGATTATTCAGTAATTCTGGATTTCTTGTCATATGTCTTGAACAACACTATCCAGTGTCCATTTATCCTTTTTGATTCCATCATTTTTCATCAGAATTTGAATTCTCAACATCCATGTAACACACCATTTCAGAATTGGAATTTTCAATAGCCATGTAACACATATTTTCCTATACTGGACAACAATTCAATTGATTACTTGAATTTTCAACATAATTGAATGTAGACTCTTCTAACATTGATGCAATGCTTGAATTGAAACTAGTGTTATAAATCATTTCAAAATTTGCCATTTAATATTTCCAAAAATCAGATTATGAACTGTTTGAAAACCTACGCTCTAATACCAACTGTTAGGGAATGCGAAATGCGGATCTTAAGGAAAAACAAATACTAAAGGAGGGGTGAATAGTGTTTATAAGGAATTTATGAAAATCTTAAACTTAATTGATCTACTATATGAATCACACCCACCAGAGATGATAACAAAAATATAATCAAACACAGACACAGAAATAGATAAATATAAAATGCAAAAAAGGAAAGAACACACTGGATTTTATATTGGTTTAGATTACTCCTACGCCCAGTCCCATGCAACGCTGGATTGCGCAGAGTTTTATTATTATCAATATCCAAGTACAACCCCTTGATTTCATGGCTACAAGGTTAACACCGCTCCAAACACCCTTGATTTCATGGCTACAAGGTTAACACCACTTCCTTTCCTTGATTTCAGGACTGCAAGAAACACACCCTTTCCCAAATACTTCCCAAATGATTACAATAGCATTATAACTCTTCAATAGCACTTCAAATTGATAATAGTACATAGAGATTGAGAAGAAGTTTGATATAATTTGAGTAGAAATCAGCAATGTATAAGTGTAGAAATCAAGAAAATAGTGTATATTAATAGTGGCATGTAAAGGGGTGAAGATGGAGAAGAAAGAATGATTAAAAATTCGAAATCATTCCCTTTTTAAAGTGTCCTAATGGTTGCAACGTTTCAGAAATGTTATAAATAGTGAAAAGACACTTCATTTGAAAATTGAAATTATGATAGCTGTATGTCGACATGGGCATAGATGTACGTCGACATATGTGTAGCATTTTGATTTCTAAAACTATTTTTCAAGTGTTTAAAAATGTATATTATTCTGGAAATTCTTGAATCAAAACTTAGTAATTTAAATGAATATTCTAAAGTGTAAAACCATATGGAAACATAATAATATAATATATAAACTTTTTTATAAAGTTATAAGATTTAAAACTATATAACTATATAAACTTGTGTATTTATTAAAGCTTTATAAACATATATGTTTGAAATCGTAAATTAGAAATTAGTTTTAAATCATTTAGAAAAATGGTTTGAAATCAGGATTTGAATTTTGAAAACCAGAATCAGAATTTGAAATTAGAGTCTTACATATAAACTAGACTCAATTACTATATTTTTCTTGAACTCTTGAAATCTTGAAATCTTGATAACTTGATAACTCATGAGTCTTTAATCTCTTATGAATCCTGAATCTATTGCAACTCTAAAACTGTACAGTCTTCAGTATTTAAGTCCTGTATCAAACTCCGCATATATGTGTATATATACTCTAGATAGAAATGTTAGTATATATTTTATAATCAATTAATAATGATAATTGAAATAAGGTTGTTGTCATCAAAACTCCATTCTCCAACACTCTTTTCTTCTAGATGAGGTTTCCTCTCATAACCTATTTCACCCTGTTTTTCAACTATGACCATGTGGTTACACATTTAATCTACGCCGATGATTTAACGGTTTTCGGCAAGGCCTCACTGCAGAATGCAAGTACCCTTAAAACTGTATTCCATAAGTTATCCATTCATGCGTGAATGAAACCAAGACCAAAATCTTTTCCAGTTCCTCCGCTAATCATACTGAGAAAATTTCCAAACTTCTACCTAACGAGGTGGGACAACTACCGATTAAATACTTGGGTGTCCCGCTTTCTACGAATTATCTCCATTATTCTAAATGTGATCCCTGATTTATAAGATTTAGATTAAAGTTCAAGGGTGGCAAGCTAAATTTTCTGAGTTTGGCAGGACAAGCAGAACTTATACATTTGGTCTTACCCCAACTATATTGTACTGGCTATTTGTGTATCAAATCCCTGAATTCACGCTTGATAAACTACAATCAATTTGCACCGATTTTTCTGGGGTAGCTCAAAACACAAGGTTGTTTGGGTTCATCTATGTAAAACCAAGACTGGAGGAGGAGCGGGACTTAAATTACTATCCGATCTCATAAAGGCTGCAGGGATCAAGCTGCTTTGGAATTATTTCTCTAAGGAAAGTTTTTGGAGTAGATGGATGAAACGTAGATATTGTCATAACAAGAAATTTTGGTCTATGGATATTGACAACAATGCATCCTCCACGTGGAAATGTATGCTTTGTTTATGAACATCAGGTAAACAACTGCTCAATAAAGTGATCGTTGATGGTTCACATACCTTGCTTTGGTTTGAGCCTTAGCTCAGTTGCAAGTGCCTGGTAGATCTTCTTGGCATGCATAGATTTCAGGCTATTGGTAACCAAAGTGACACTGTCAAATGCTTTTTAGAAACTCACAACTGGACCTTTTTTTACATCCTGCAACTAGGGATGTTGCCGATGAGTTCCAATCTATCATGTTTTCCTCAATAGACATCAAGATGGATATTAATGGTGTGATGGTGGTAATTTCTCATTCCATACAGCCTGGAATAAAAAAGGATCACTGGGATTAGCAAACCAATCTACAACATCATTTGGCATTCGAAGAACAACAATCGCATGGAGTTTGTAACATACCTTGTGACCTTGGTTAGGCTTAACACTAATTCCAGACTTCATAGATTCAGCATTCTAACGAAACTATCTACCTATTATGTAACAAATATTAGGAGGTTTCCCAGCATCTTTTCTTCACTTGCAAGTACTCAACCTTCATATGAGGTTTTCTTAAGATGAAACTTAATCTACGTCCCAATGTCCTACCTTCTATGGATGATGAGGCCTCCCAACTCCTTTCAAAGTTCTGACAAAAGAACTAGATTTAAGATGTTGCTTTTAGTGCATTTATAACTTCTATCTACTACATTTGGCACAAACCAATCTAATACTATCTTCCTAACCAGTAATGGAATGGTGTTAATGAAGATCTGCAGTTGATGGCGACTCTGGGTTAATGAAAAGAGGCTAAGCAGGTAATGGGGAAAGTGATGAAGGATGCACTGAGGTGGTTGTCGAGACAGAGCCTGATGTAAACAGAATGTATGAAATGAAATGTAAATAGAATGGGTGTAAAGAGCAGTCTGTAACAAATTCAAGTGCAATGAAATGATTTTTTTCTCAATGTATTTTGTAAACAGAAGACAGAGGTTCAAAGTGTAAAAAGAAATCAGTGAAATACAAAATGCAAAGAAATTTAGAATGAGACTGGAAATGCACTCTTGACAATGAACAGCAATGAAACTCAAAACAAAAATGCCTAATTGAATCAGCAAGAAGAAATCAGTAAAATAAAAACTCAAACAACAGTAGATGATCTGAAAACTGGAATGCTCTATGGGTTTTTTTTTTTGGACAAAAAAACAAACAAACTAAACACAAAATGAGAGTGTATAAACAAACAAACAAGCAGCAATCCAATGCGGCAAACACAAATTAACACAAACTACCAAATGAAAACCATTTTTTGTAAACTAACACAAAACAAGAAAACGAACAAACACACACACACACCAAACAAACAGTCGTCACAAACAAATAAACCAAAACAAAACACACACTATTTTTTTTAATTAAATATGCACATAAGAAAATTAATCCGAAGAATAAAACTAAAATTAAAACTCTCCCCGGCAACAGCGCCAAAAACTTGTTCGCAAAACGGATTTTCTATCGAATTAGAAAACCGTCACATGAAATATCGTGATAATACCGCAAGTGCACGGCGTACTATTGTAATACGTAGTGAGTGCGATTCGATCCACAAGGAAAGAAGTAATTTCAATTTTATTCACTCAAATTAAACCAAACTTTGAATTGTTCTAACTAATAAAAACTAATGAAAACTAGAAACTAAGTTGAGAGCTAAATATGAAATTAGAGAGTAATTTAGAGGTAAATCCACTCTCACATTTATGTAAGTTATCAAACATACAATTTATGATCTCAATAAGTGATATAAATGCAACATTTAAACCACTTATGATTCTCATGAAAATGAAACTAAAGCAAAACTATTCTAATTATGGCCTATGAATTATTAACTAAAACTATAGACCATCAAATTTTGTTCTTACTTTCATTTCAAAATCAATAACCACTTAGCAAATATTGATGTAACGTTTGTTTATATTGAATAAGAATAGCTCATTTGCAAATCCAACATAAGCTATCAAACCCATATGTATAAACTTACATCAATATTCACAAACATGAAGCACATATTAGAGATCACAAATCATATAAATGTTGAACTTACATAAAGTTAGAGAGCATCATTACCCCTAAATCAAGGGATTAGCCACTCATATGTGTTATCATATCAACACATCTAAGTTTCAACATTAGCATATATTGCAAAATGAAAGCAAAACCAAGTAGAACAAGAAGAGAACTAAACTAAGAACATAAAGTAAATCTAAGCTATGAACATAAAGTAAATGAACATGAAAGTAAATCTAAGCTATGAACATGAAAGTAAAGAGCATAGAAATTAAATTTCATTAAAACAAAGAAGTTATATAAAGAAAATGGCTAAGTAGCCATTAAAATAAAAGGGAACTATGATCCCCCACTAAAACTAAACTAAAGGGGATAAAAGAGAAGGTTCCTACTTACATTACATAAACGGGTATATATACATGTTTGAAACCCTAAAACCCTAATCACTTTTGTTGGGAACTCCCCCAAGTATCCCTTCATGAAGCTTCTAATCCTCTCTTAGCCACCAATGAGTCATGTAGGATGCATGAGACCTTTTGTCTTATTCAATTAGTCTTTTATAAGAAGCCTAAGAGAAAGAGGGTAATTTGAGAGGTGGGGTCCTCCATGATCATGTATGAGAATTATTTCCTCCTCATTCCTTTGTATGCATGCATTTATGCTCCAAATCTTCATATTTTCGCTCCAAAATTCCTATAAGAGACAAATACAAAGAACAAGTAAATGCAATCACAAATTAAAACATGCACAAGTGACCATTTTACACCTTAAATGAGGATGAATGCATAACAATTTGAGAATTTTAGGATTTTCGTTTAAAACATGTAAAAATAGCCAATTATGTTATTTATTTAATTAAAATAAGAATAAATGTTTGAATATAAATGTGCACATTTACGTGCACATCAAATCGCATTACTCATTCTATTGTCAAGCTTCATTTGATAGAGAGAGGTGTGTTGTTTGGTTCAGGGGAATGGAAGTACGACCTACAGATATCGATGAATGAATTGGTGTTGTAGAAATGGGGGATAGAACTTTTTGATTCGGGATAGCGGAGTACAATGGGGGAGTAGTATTGAATGTTAGTTTGGGTCGTGGGTCTAAGTGTATTATTTTAACTTGAATGTAATTATATATTATTCAAGTCAGACTGTGTAGCTTATATGTACTCTTTTCCCTTGCAACGTACCCAATATAGGGGTTGCAAGGTTTTGACGAGGCATATAACCAAAAAATATGATTGGTTTTTTAATAAAGCGTACCAATTTTCTAATATATATGTTGAGAATCAATTATTTATAAAGTAATTAAATGATAAACATATGCTTTATGTATCGTGTTTATATATCAAATCTAGTTTGTTAAACAATCATTATATTATTCAGTACAAGAAAGAACAACAATTATGACGGTTTATAGCCATTAGTGGCAATCAAAACTATTGAAATCCAATTGAGAAAACCATCAAAATATGGTCCTTCAAACAACAGTTTTTCGACAAACTTTTTGATGGCTTCTATTGGCATATTTCTAACGGCTATCGTCGACTTTCAATGGCATGTCATGTACATGTGAAAGGCAGCGTCACCAACTTGTCGCTACGAGCCACCCCAGGCCATCGTAAAATCACTACTGAACAGTCACCTAATGCTACCTTATGCCAACAGAAATCTGCAACTTGAAAGCCGTTGAAAATCATCAGAAATCTAGAGCATTTTTTAATTTTGGTTGTACCACAAGCACCTACAACCCATATACATATATCATAACATACTTTCACACATATATATCACATATATCAAAGCCCAAATCAGATATATCGTAAAATATATCACATCAATAAAAAAACATATACATATACAGTAATCAAACTCAAATAACCACTAATATACCACTTACAACAAATACCTGTCAACGTCTCATAATATATCAAACACCACCTCACATCAACCTCACTCGTCCAACATCTCAAAATGTATCAAAAACATCAAATCACATAGATCTCACCTGTTTAATAGTACATATAGCTCCCAAGGTACCTAGGAACATACTCAAATGTCAAACACATCTACAAAAATTTAAGACAAAGAAAATAAATCATACCTATTAATCCTGATCATCACCTTCGGATCCCAATGATGATGGAAATAAGTTATGCTGGTGCATATACGCAATATGGCACTTTTACAACGTTTCATACATCTCCGAAGAAGGATGCATGTCTGTTCTTCCAAGTCAATGATCAGACTTTCAACTCTACAGTCTCCATGCTGTCTTGATTTTATGCTTAATTTCTTTGCTTGCGTTTAGCTTCTAACATTATTTAACAAAGTGTATATGTTTCATGCAGCATAATTAATAAGACCAGTGTTTTTTACATTATTCATAAATATATTATACATAAACATTACCTCTTGGTTTCCAAAATTATAATGCATATTCCATGTTGGATGCTCCATGACAACATCAAAGATCTAATTCTTTTTATCAACAATTAGCTCTTGTCATCAAGTTACCTCGAGCAGTTTATGTTGTTCGTCCATGAATTTATCCCTATTTTAAATAGAATTATAATTTAAATTCACACTACATTATTTTAATTATTAGTAAATTATTACTTAATGTAATTTTGAATAATCTATAATTGAAAATATGATTATCATGGCTTCTCGTGATTTCTTGTCATGTTACGTCTATAATATTAAGCCTTCTTCATTGACATGTACAATGGCGTAAGTACTAGTAAACACATCCATGTAGGAGATGAGAGAACCATGCTCTCTTTCTTGAAATAATTGTAATTATATATATAGTGTAATGAGTATTTATGATAGCAATTAACAAATTTACCAGCTTATGTTGGTAATTCTAGACTGGGTCCAAGCCTCTGTGGTGTGTAATAGGATTTTTGTTTCTATTTGTAGAATTCCTCTTCGATATTACTTGTAAGTTTAGAATGAACCATATATTTTATAGTTTTAAATTGATGAACCTCTTGCAATCATTCCGCATTTGTAAATTTAAAATGAACATTATTTTTAAAATGAACTTATCACCTCTTTTGAACTATTCCAATAATCAACCTAAGCTTGTCATACAATTCCACTCAAAATTCTTATTTTTCCATGTTTTACCCTTGAAAATATTATTTTGCTGATAGCTATATATAAGGATTGTATTTGGACCTAAATCCACTTTCATTGGATAGGATGATGGTTTCTCTTTTTGTAGAGTGGATACACTAAGAATATGAACTTACAGTTGAAGTTATGATCATTTTAAGCTTTAGTGTTTTGAGTAACTTAAATGAGTAATGAAGAACCATTAGTGGCAGGGCTTGGAATTAATTTCGGAACTTGGAGATCAAGATGCTGAAGTTAGCTATTGTAACTTCCTTTCTTTCGTTCGTTCTCATCCTAAAATAGTACTCAACCTTCGTTAAACCATTTTTAAGCTTTAGTTTATACGAAAATCCTAATTTCTTAGCCAAGTCACTTGACTAAGAATGGAACAAACAAGTTTTGGGCTATAGATTTAAGTTATTACTAGGGAGTGGAGATCCATTTAATTTATTGTTCAATTTCAGATCTGTGAGTAAGAAGTGACCTTTCACATACTAATTTGGAATTTTTAAGTCCTAAATCTCAGCTAAAATTATATTAAAAATATTGGAATGTTTTTATGTTAATTTAAATGTTTTTATGTTAATTTAAATAATATGTGAATTTGCATGATTTGGATTTGATTTGCAAAACCATATTTCAATAAATCCCTAATTTGTTCATTTTGATCATCAATTTCTACTTCTAAAACCGTCAAATCTTATTGAAATTGACTGTTTGGGCGCTATTCTTATTTCTTATATATGATTTCACTATGTTTGCATTGTCGCTCAATTTTGGTCAATTGCATGCCAATACCAAATTTGTCTGAGAAATAGATGTAAACTTCTGTAATTAGTCACAAATCAATCACAGAGCAGCCACATAGCATTCATAGAGTATTCTAAGAGTGCACTAAAATAAAGATACATGAAGTTTTTATAGTGGTCAGGCAAATCAAGCATACATCCACTTGTATCGGTTTATTGATTATACTTTGATTCATAAGTATAACACAATTTTCTTCGTATGATGTAGAGAAAGATAGTTGAAATTAATTACCAATGGTGTATTTGCGCAATGGACTTCCAAAGTGGAGAAGAGATCCCTCAAAATGGCCTAGAGATGACTTAGTTATAACGGCAAAAGATATGTGCTTGACCTAAAATATTGGAGAAAAAAGTGGATCTCAAAGTGGCTGGGTACCTTGCAGATCGATAAGAGTCCCACTTGCTGACCAATAAGATTCCCACTTGTGGATCTGTAAGACTTCCCAAACTTAGCCAAATTTCTACATTTCTGCTCCATACTTCCAATACATCCCAAAACTTCTCTACTTACTTCGTACTCTAATCTTAAGAATCCAATCATGCATTTTGTCAAAATACATGTGTGGATCTATCGTTTCAAGTAGATCTGTGTCCTTTCCATGTTGATCAAAACTTCATAACCCATACGCTAGGGGAAAAATACATATCCCCAAAGTGAACATCCGATCATGCAAAAATTCCCTAAAAACGTGCACTGATCACTTGAAAAACTTGGATCTGCATGTCTTTGACATTGCTCTAACATATTCATCTTTCCTTCATCTGTTTCAGATCCCAATTTTCATGTGATCGGAACATCCTGATCCACTATTTTGATTGGATCCATGCATCCTTGGTGTTGACCAATCATTTCTGTAACTTCCCCTTTATAAATTGTGTATCCTAGTTATTATGAAATCAAAGCATCTTGTTCACCCTTTTTCGCTTTATTAGACCATCCTCATCACTCATTTTCGGCATATCCAAATTCTAGCTTTGAACATTAGGATTAATACGGATTCTTAGATTAGTGTGGTCTGTTCATCATATTTTTACCAATCCACCCATATTAATCATTGGATCAGGTCAAAATACCGATCCATGGCAGATGGTCGTGAAAATATTCTATGTTCTGATCATTGATTTTTACATGGTCAGGTCATGTCGATCACCTATTTTTGGGTTACTGAGCTGGATTTTGAGTTGCGCCGATCCATACTTCCAACGTGATCAGGAAATTGTTCTAGAATGATCTGCCATTCCGAACACTTGTTTTTTGGGTGATTGGACTGTGCCGATCGCTTTTTTCTAAGATGATCGATCCGAGTCTTTGACGTGATTGGGCAAGATCATCTATGATCCGATCACGTATTTTTGAGTGATCGTGTCTTGCCAATTAACTATTTTTGTGTGACCGGACTATGTTTCTAAATTTCACTAACCGTATTTCCAAAGGCAATTTGGCTCAATTTCTAAGGGATTTATATATAACAATCCATTAGTTTTGAGTGATTGAACCATGTCGCTCATCATTTTTTGGCAGTATCGATCCAGACTTACCAAATGGTCGGTCAAGTGCTGGATCGATCTGATCCTTGATTTCTCGGTAATTATCCAATGTTGATCATTCTTTTCTGAGGTGATTAATCTAATCCTAGGCACGATCGATCGATTGAATATAGAGCGATCCAATGAGCCGATCGTCTATTTCAAAGTGATCAGACACGGTCGGGGTGATTGATCTGAGTTGAGTCCTTTTTTTGATTCCTAAGCGAACGTCAATTCTAACGCTTAGTCTGAATTAGTATGAGTCTGCGCTCGAGCTAAGAGAAATCCAGATGTCCAAGTCCAAAGAGTAACAACCTTGTCACAAGGATGGTTAGCACTTGCCCTCTAAAACATGTCTTATTGTGGAAGACGTGTTTTTGCATTAGTTAAGTTTCCTGCAATCTCTCCGGATTAATGTTGAAACTTCATAATTGCGTCGGGTCAATTCATTGCCTACCATAATCCATACCTGAATATCTGAGTTATGTCCCCACTAACCATAATCCATAGTTAGAATATGGAGCCTCTCTAGGCTTTTGGTTGGGCATGTATAATCCATTCATGGTTGTTTGGAGCCTCTCCAGGCTATTAATTGGGCATATATAATCCATACATGGTTGTTTGGAGCCTCTCCGGGTTTTTTGCCATGCATAATCCATATATGTATGCTTGGAGCCTCTACGAGATGCCATTAAGCTTAATCCATCTTTAACATTTTGATGTTGGGTTGATTCCCACTAAACATAATCCATACTAGCAGTTCACAATTTAGTTGATCCCCGCTAAGCATAATCCATACTTAGTGGTTCTCAGTTTAGTTGTACTACCAAGCATAATCCTTATTTAACTTCTCATTTGTCGGGTTCCCGCCAATCATAATCGATACTTGATGTCCCATTGATTCTCATTCTACTATGCACAATCCATACTTAGTATAATCCATACTCACCGAATAGTTTGTTCTATGCCTCATCCATACTAATCAAATGGTTCATTTAAGTTTTTAATCTCATATTTCACACATGATGAGCATAATCTATACAAGCCAAGTGATCTTATTAAAGTAGTAAAACACAAAATCTTTGTTTGATGAGCATAATTCATACATGCCAAACAACTTCATTAAAATGGAAAAAAAATAAATTTTTTATTGCAAAACCAATAGGTCAAGAGCAGTTGGCTTACTGTTTTTATTACAACTTGATTAACAAAATGAACTAAAATAAATGAAGTAAAACATGATGACTTGGTCTTCTAAGAGCATGCCTAGGAAACTCTATGGTTTCAGTACATGGGTAGGAGACTTAGCCACCAGTATCATCCTTTTCCCGCTTGCCAGTTGATGATAAGGAGACGACGAGTTCCCTAATCGCCTACATCACCGGTAGCAAATGTTTGTTCCTGTTGGGTTGTCGCTGCTATTTTATTCTACATATACTGTTGTAGTTATCCACTCTTACTTGGTCGTCGAGGGCATCCCGTAAATGCCAGCATTCATTCGTTTTATGTCCAGGCCTTTCATGGAACAGAAAAAAATCCGAAAGCCAAATCTCTTTCGGTGGCCTCCCATCCACTATGAGTTCTCGATGGAAGACGATATTTAATTTCTATGAATATCTGCTCCAGACTCGCATTCAGCTATGTATACGATTCGTATCTCCATCCCTTTTTGATTTGATTCACATAGGATGGATTGTCTTTAGCCTTCCTTTTACCTCTGCTTTTCCCAGATTTGGACGTTTCTCCGTCACTAACATTACTCGCTTGGACAACTTCCTGGTTAGTTTTGGCATCTTCCTCCCTCAAGAATCTATCCACTTCAAGGTAGAAATCCCCAGATCCCATAAAGGGTCTCTTTATAGCGAGGCCGTGTACTCTGAGCCGTCTATGGTGCCCTCTACTGAGGCTTCAGTACCACTGATGGATCTTGTCTATCCACATTAGCTACAACAACATTGAAATGCTACAAGAATATATGTAGATATTCTCCCTTCCTTTTCTTAATCATTGTGAGCGTCATCGCATTCTTGCTACTAGCGATATAAACCTTGAATTATTCAACAAATTTTTTCATTGGGTTGTTCTAGCTTTTGACAGAATTCGATTCCAACTTCCTTAACTACATGGTAGTAAAGTCTAAGAGATATAGGGGTAAGCAATTTTCTAATACATCTTCAAATGCTTCCAAGTACTTCCATGTGTCTAATATATCACATCAGATGGGCGGTAGGATACTTCTTAACATCATGAGCTTCTAACACCCGCAACTTGAAATACAATGGATTTGTGAGTTTCTGATATTCTAAGAAAACGGACTTAGGTTCCAGTCCTAGTCAGAGCTAGGTAGTCCACCTCTTGAGATTATCCAGATCATTTCCATGACATGATTGTCTCCATTGAGTAGCTAACGCTGATATCCCGTGCGTATCCCTAATGCTAAGGAGTTATCAGTGTCAAGTCCAAGATTCAAGCTTATATGTGCCTTGGTTCTACATACAAGTCCTGAATTCTTATACAAAGGAGGAATGAACGAGATGTGTGCAATGGTTCTAGGATGATTTCCCTTTCAATCGACTCGGTACCAATCCCAAGATCACTACTTGTAACGACCTAGATTTCTAATAATGAATATTTAATTAATTAGAACGTATAAAATGATTAATTTTAAGATTTCATCACTTGAAATAAATTAAAGTGAGAATGTGAACGTTAAATTTACCTGAGATTTGAAAATATCGAGTTTAAATTCCAATTAAGTTTAATTTGAAGATGTGCAGAATCCTATTTGAATTAGAAAAATAATAAGAAATAATTATCGGTAAATTTGAATGTTAAAAATGGATTTATATTTTATCGACTCGATTTAATACATGAAATTAGTTATTTTTCAAACAATCTCGGATTTCGATTGTAACGACCTAGAAAATCTAAACCAATTTAAAAATTTTAAATTGGCTATTTTAGTGGATTTTAAATATATAAAATAAATATTTTAAATAATAACGATGAAAAGTAAGTTTGAATCGACATTGAAATTGAATATAATTATTTCTAATTATAAAAAAGGCCTGAAATGGCGCGGTAGTTTCAAATTTTCATTTCAAACTTCATCTGACTGTACTGGGTGCAAAACAAAGCGGATTTGAGTGAAACCAAAAATATTTTAATCTGTTAGTGAATACCTTTCTAACGAATCTGAAAAATTGAAGTTTCATAGTAGGAAGCAATAGTAATGGCTAAATGAATTTTCAGAAAGGTCGCTATGGAATTTATATAGCCCGTGAAAATGGCCATTTTGCAAACGACCTCGGAATTCGACGAAACCACTTTGGTTGGATCCGGGATGTCAAATTATTGCTAGGTTTCAAATTTCAAATTTTTTGAAGCTAGTATGTGAGCGTGGCAAAGGAAAATGTGTTTGGTCGATTTCTATTAAATTGGATCAACCAGAAAAAGGGCCATTTTTCAAACGGTCTCAGAATTCGACGAAACTAGTTTTGTTGGGACGTATCGTCAAAACATAGCTAGATTTAATTTTCTGGAATTTTTAGAATCAGTTTGTGGCCTCGGCAAATTGAAATGTACGTTCAAATCTAATATTGAATGTTTTGTATTTTAATTTGAAGAAATAACTGACTGAAACAGTCGAATGGGCTTACGAAACATATCCCATTGTGTTCGGAATGGGTTTTTTTGGCTAGGGGCGACAGTCATTGGGTTTGATTTGGGGTTCGTGGCATAAAACATGTATTATTTGAATTAAATAATAATTAAATTCTATTATATAAACCCTCATTGGTTGGAAAACCCTAGCCCACAAAAATATCCGCCGCCAGCAAAGAAAATAACGAACGATTTTCTATGAACTTCTCCCTCTTCAATCTTTTAATCCCCTTAATGATTTTCTAAATTTTAAAAAGGAAAATGAAGAGGGTATAGAGATCTACAAAAGGAACGGTTGTGATTATGTTTAGGGTGGTGTATCAAGAGATTTCTGCCCTTGAAGAATCGTCGTTCGGGTGTGGTTTCAGGCCGCCACAGGGGGGCGAGTTCGCCGCTGTGCCTAGCAATGGCGGCGCACCCCAAGGCCATCGACGTCATCGCTTTAGATCTTCCTCTGGCGCCCTGAAGTGCGAGCAATTCAAAGCCCTAGGGCTGTGTCTTCATCGAGAAAGGAACGGCTCAGTTTGAACGAAGGATTGAATGGGGAAGAGATAATTAGAGAGGGATTAGTGAAAATTGAAAAGGTTAATTAATTTTTAATGATCGTATTTATTATCAAAAGTTTAAAAATCCCATAACTCATTCGATACTCGTCAGAAATTCGCAAACCCGGACTCGCCGGAACCATCTTGAAGAGCACTACAACATGGCACTGACTAGAGCAAAAAAGGAGCAAATTTGGATTTGGGACAAATTCAAACTTGAACTGTTCAGAAATTCAGATAAAAACTGGTGGAATGGAACCCAATGTGAGATTTCTAATTTATAAACGATATGGAAAACGACGATGTATAAATTATATAGTCGATGTATGAGTTATATAAGCGTTGTACACCTCTTGTATAAGCGTTGTATAATGTGTACGTTTGATGTATAAGTTATATATGCGTTGTAAAAATTATATATGTGCTGAAATAGAAGTGAAATGCTTTTATATATATATATATATATACACACACACGCCCCCATCCACAAACCATGGACGATATTTATTGGTTGTGATTGGTGTGAAAATATGTTGATTACGAATGGTTGATTAGAATTGTTTGTGGTTGAAATTGATTGATTGTGGATGAAAAATACCCGTTTGTGATTGAGAAATATTTAGTTGAAACCACATAGGATTAGTTTGTGGAAATGAAAAAAATATACATGCCGCCTGCGTGCGAACTAGATGCATGATTCCCCATTGTCAAAAGCTGCGAGGCTTTAAGGTAGAGCGAGGAGCCGTACTAGGGACGGTCCCGGTTTTAACTACCCTGCCGTTATGCTGCCGAAATTTTGAATAATATTCATGTGTTAAAATTATTTTCATTTGTTGAAACTTGTAACGACAACGGATTTCGCCCGGACCTAATCGATCGTTAAACCGACCAAGACCGTTCGAATCCCGCATACGCTAACTTTGGGTATACAACACATCTGAACAAATAACAGAAGACTTCAATAAACATCATAATAATGTTACATCAGAGTACAGAATATCAGAGTATATCGATAATAATACACAACGGAAGATAAATTTACATAAATGTAATACAATGCACAGCGGAAATATAAACTACATAGCAGAAGACTGCAAATGCCTGGACACAGCTTAAAGCTTCAATCCAGAATCCTGCTCAATACATCTGCAAAATAAAACTACTCGACTGCCCGTGTGGAAAATAGGGGCACCCGAGTTCGCAAGGGAAAAGCAAACTAAGGTCAGTCATGGGACTGGTGTGAGAAACTCTAACAGTTATAATTAACTTATTTACTAAAATTGCATATCACGGGACCACGCCGCTAATGCGGAACGGGTTTACCCCCATGAATACCAGTGTATAAACAACAATCAATATAGATATATGGATCTACTATGCATCAATCAACATGCAATATCCCAATCTACCCACATAGATTAATCACTACACTTAGATTTTCTAAATCCAATTTAATTTACAGAAATTATTCCTTTGGATTTTATTCCCGATTTCTTATTTCAAATCATTTGAAATACATATCTAACTTTCTATATCAAAGTAGATCTCACTTCGGGATCTCAAATCAAATCATTTTGAAATGTGAATTCCAAAACATAACAATGCATACAAACAAGTATGCAACCAAATATCGTGCTCCCCATCGACAAGGCAAAGGGTACGCACCTCGCAACTCGATATATATATGTGCACCTACCCCACATAGGAGTAGGCTACACCGACGATGCACCTCCCACTCATGGAGAGCATACACCGCCCTCTCACCCATACTTTTAGTCTCAGGGTTACCCGAATCTTTAGCCACATACTAAATCATTTCATATCCCGAAGTAGGGAAAATCATTTCACAACATAATAATCACAAGTACTTTCAAAATATAGTACTTCACATCTGTAATTCACGCATATGATCAGTCACTATTAATCACATAACCTTTGAGCTCGTACGTCTCAAATAAGGGTGTTAAGCAAGAGTATAAATTCTCCGCCACCAAACAGATACATCATTAATAGCAACTGATCGAATACGCGATGAACCACAATGTAACATATAATACATTTCTAAATCATTTTAGAAATCATCGGGTTTTGGGCCTCGAAATCCTTTCCGTTTTATAAAACATTTTTATAAAACATTCCCTGTCCAAAATCGGGAATACATTTCTTTTCACTTAAGAAAAATATCATTTCACAATCATTCGTTAAATTTGAAATGAACACAACATCGCTAAACACCTTATCGTCAAATCGTGAAGTGTTTCACAAGGCGTTAGCACACAGATATTTTCAACCCAACCCAATGCTAAATGTAAAAGCATATTCTGCTCATAAACTGGTCGAGCACAATCCAAACCATCAATCAATCAAATTTGACATTAAATATAAGGTTTTAAATAGAGAGAGTATTGACTTATATTTAACATCAAATCCTGAAACCAACAGATATCCTATCGGGAATAACGATATCGATATCTTCCAAATTCCCATCACAATATCTTTATAATCATGGAATCCAATATCGAAAATATCCATTGATAATTTCAATTCAAATCTAATCCAATTTATTTATAACCATTGGATTATTTTTCTAGTTAATAACTAGTTCATTTCGATAAAAATCTATTTTTATCTTTTCAAATATGGAGTTTTTCATCCCAATTTTTCCCAAATCATTTCTTATGATTTTACACAAATTATTACTATTTTTAATAATTTTATCAAGGCCCGTACAATCGATTTCCATCAACGGCCATCGAACTGCACTTACAACGACCTTTTTCGAATTTGATTTGGACGTCATTCCAAATCCAACCGTTAGATTTCTAATTTCTAATATTCGTTAGAAAGCTCTTTTCGATACGAACCCAACGGTTCCGGTTTTAGGAGAATCCGACTATCGGATCTCCCGTAATGTCCGTTCTAAGTAAATGGTCGAAATTCACGAACTGCCGCGGCGCGGCGCGTTCTATTCAGGCCATTATATTATATATATAATATATATAATATATATTTCGTCGATTTCTATTTAAAACGAATTATATAAATAGTTTTAAAATTCGTTTCAAAAGCAATTTCAACTTCAATTTCAATTCAAATCAAAATTGAATTCTTCCTTATAAATTCGTTTTAAAATTCATTTCTATTCAATTCAAATTTCAATTAAATTTGAATTCATTTCAATTCGTTTTCAATTCAATTCGAATTCGTTTTCAATTCAATTCAATTCGAATTCGTTTCGTTTCAATTCAATTCGAATTCATTTCTTATTTAATTCAATTCGAATTCATTTTCTATTCAGTTCAATTCGAATTCATTTTCTATTTAGTTCAATTCGAATTCATTTTCTATTCAGTTCAATTCGAATTCCTTTTCTATTCTATTCAATTCGAATTCCTTTTATATTCTATTCAATTCGAATTCCTTTTCTATTCTATTCAATTCGAATTCCTTTTCTATTCTATTCAATTCGAATTCCTTTTCTATTCTATTCAATTCGAATTCATTTTCTATTCTATTCAATTCGAATTCATTTTCTATTCTATTCAATTCGAATTCATTTTCTATTCTATTCAATTCGAATTCATTTTCTATTCTATTCAATTCGAATTCATTTTCTATTTTATTCAATTCGAATTCATTTTCTATTCAGTTCAATTCGAATATTTCATATACATCGTTTTCATTTCATATATATATATATTCACTTTTTAATATATACGATATTTTCACATTCAATATATACGATATTTTCACTTTCAATATATTAGATATTTTCACTTTCAATATATTCGATATATTCACTTTCAATATATTTGATATATTCACTTTCAATATATTTGATATTTTCTCTTTCAATATATTTGATATTTTCACTTTCAATATATTCGATATATTCACTTTCAATATATTCAATATTTTCACTTTCAATATATATATCGTTTTCATTTCACGATCAATCAAACAAACAAGCCATCCATGGTCTGTGGATGACGGGTGTCGGGTGCTACTAAACACCGTCTACATCCTAGTATATATATATAACTAGAAAAGTAAAATTAAAAGGTGAGAAGTTCTCACAGATAGCTATCCAATCATCTTGACTCTTCTTTGATAGAAATCTTCATCTATCTCGCCTATTGTCATCTTCGTTGCCCGTATTCTCTACATATGTAAAAATCGAATTTTTACTATGTTATTCAATATATAAAAATCACATTTTATTTCGAAGTTCAATATATAAAAATCATATTTTTACTTCTATGTTATATAGATAAAAATAATATTTTTATTTCGAAGTTCAACATATAAAAATCATATTTTTATTTCGAAGTTCAACATATAAAAATCATATTTTTATTTCGAAGTTCAACATATAAAAATCATATTTTTATTTCGCTATTTTATATTTTCAAATCTAAGTATTGTATATTTTTCAAATCAAATTCTATTTTATATTTTTCAAGACATTATGATATACATTTTCAAAACAAATGATATACATTTTCAAAACAAATGATATATATTTTCAAAACAAATGATATACATTTTCAAAACAAATGATATATATATTTTCAAAACAAATGATATATATTTTCAAAACAAATGATATATATAAAGCTTTTTATAAATTAGAACAGATTTTTCTTCTAGGTTATTCAAAAAAAAACAAAAATATTAAGAAATGCTCACTGGTTTTTTTTCATCACTTCTGGACGTTGACCATCTTCCTCGTTGAAATCCCTGTTACTCGTCGAACACCGTAACCCATTAACGCACGGTTAGGGTTTAAAATTTCCATGCAATCTTCAAGCCGGATCGAGATCAAAGTTGCCTACATCGAAGAGCTTCCCATCGCCTACCCACGCCTGGAACGTGGTGCCACTCGGTGGCCTAGTCCTCGCCAGAAAGTGGCTCGAACGGAAGCCCTTCTCGACCAAAATCCGATCACAATAGTTTATAACTTTCGATCAAACCCCTATCATTTGAAAGACCATGCTTTTCTCTTGGATTTTTGTTTTCGATTCACATATTAATTCGATGTAAAATGGACGGATTTAAGGGATTAAAATGGGACGATTTAGTGCGCTGATTAGGAGCTGGCGGCGGTAACAGAATGGGGTTAGGGTTCTTAGGGTTTAGGCCTTTTTATAGAAGTTATTTTATTAATTTATTATTTTAAATTCCAATAATACCAGTTTTTACATACGAACTCGAAATCAAACCAAACTACTGTCGCCCCTAGCTAAATACCCCCGTTTCGAAAACAATGGGATATGTTTCGTAGGCCAATTCGATTGCTTCGATCAGTTTCCTTTGAATTTACACTTAAATCACTATATTGAATTTTAAACGTACATTTCAAATTACCGGGGCCACATACTAACTAGAAAAATTCCCGAAAAATATTTTCTAGCTTCGTATTGACGATACCGTCCTAACAAAACTAGTTTCGTCGAATTCTGAGACCGTTGGAAAAATGACCAATTTCCAGTCGATTAAAATCAACTGAAACTGGTCAAACGCGTTTTCCTTTGCCACGCTCACATATTGATTCGAAAAAATATGAAATTTGAAACCTAGCAATAATTTGACATTCCGGACCCAACAAAACTGGTTTCGTCGAAATCCGAGGTCATTTGCAAAATGTCCATTTTTAAGGGCCTGAATTCCATAGCGACTATTCAGAATTTTCAACTGGACATATTTTTTGATTCTCGCTACGAAATTTTGATCTTTCGAATTTGTTAGAAAGATATTATCAATTAGATCCTAATGTTTTTGGTTTCACTAAAATCCGGATTGTTTTGCACCCGGTACATTCAATTGAAGTTTGAAATCAAATTAACGAACTACCGCGCCATTTTCAATTCCTTTTATAATTATTTATATTCTAACGATGACGCGTATAAATATATACGTTCGAATTATATTCAAAATAAATTTCTCGTCGATATTATTTAAAATAATCTATTTTAAATAATCAAAATTCGCTAAAATTGCCAAAATAAAAATTTTAAACTAGCCCAGATTTTCGGGTTATTACAATCTCCCCCACTTAAAACTTTTCGTCCCCGAAAAGGAACAAAGTCGAAAGTGGTTTGATTATTCAGCTCTACGTTCGATCTGGCTTTCATTCTCCAACTTTTCAGTTTATGAGAATTTTCAAAATTTCAAAAATTTGGCTAACACCCTAAATTTTTGAAAAATTTCGCCATAACCTCCCCTGCACCGGGAGCATCGGGGAATTTCAAATAGCTTCCCCGGTCCTTCGGATCTCAAAAAGAAAAAGAAAAAGCCAAGCGGCTAGCCAATAGGCTCATAAAATCATCATCACCCAAACAAAACAGTAAATTATGTAGTAAACATGTACCTATTTGTCGGGCAAACAAATTTTATACTTTGCTCTAGCCTCCTTGCTATGACCTGTTCAATGTAAGTATGTATATGCAAGCAATTGCGACCAATTTTCAATACAATTCAATATTCGGTTCAATTAGGCTAAATGATTCAAAATTATCAAACAAATAAACAAACAACACAAACATCAATCAATTAATTGATTATATTTTCAAATATATAATTTTATATATTTAAAATCATATTCTCTAAAACCAGATTATATATATAATCACAAATACGTTATTTATAAACAAATAACTCTCGACTCATTCTAGGGCATTTCTAACCCCATCTCTAACGAGTCACTCATTCTAGAATGCTACTGATTCTATCTCTAATGAGGATTCTTTTATAGGACATTACTAATCCTACCTCTGATGAGTCTTTTGTTCAGTTCTAACGAGTTGTACCCCAAAGATTTGAGTTTAACCAAAGCTCTGATACCACGTGTAACGACAACGGATTTCGCCCGGACCTAATCGATCGTTAAACCGACCAAGACCGTTCGAATCCCGCATACGCTAACTTTGGGTATACAACACATCAGAACAAATAACAGAAGACTTCAATAAACATCATAATAATGTTACATCAGAGTACAGAATATCAGAGTATATCGATAATAATACACAACGGAAGATAAATTTACATAAATGTAATACAATGCACAGCGGAAATATAAACTACACAGCAGAAGACTGCAAATGCCTGGACACAACTTAAAGCTTCAATCCAGAATCCTGCTCAATACATCTGCAAAATAAAACTACTCGACTGCCCGTGTGGAAAATAGGGGCACCCGAGTTCGCGAGGGAAAAGCAAACTACAGGTCAGTCATGGGACTAGTGTGAGAAACTCTAACAGTTGTAATTAACTTATTTACTAAAATTGCATATCACGGGACCACGCCGCTAACGCGGAACGGGTTTACCCCCATGAATACCAGTGTATAAACAACAATCAATATAGATATATGGATCTACTATGCATCAATCAACATGCAATATCCCAATCTACCCACATAGATTAATCACTACACTTAGATTTTCTAAATCCAATTTAATTTACAGAAATTATTCCTTTGGATTTTATTCCCGATTTCTTATTTCAAATCATTTGAAATACATATCTAACTTTCTATATCAAAGTAGATTTCACTTCGGGATCTCAAATCAAATCATTTTGAAATGTGAATTCCAAAACATAACAATGCATACAAACAAGTATGCAACCAAATATCGTGCTCCCCATCGACAAGGCAAAGGGTACGCACCTCGCAACTCGATATATATATGTGCACCTACCCCACATAGGAGCAGGCTACACCGACGATGCACCTCCCACTTATGGAGAGCATACACCGCCCTCTCACCCATACTTTTAGTCTCAGGGTTACCCGAATCTTTAGCCACATACTAAATCATTTCATATCCCGAAGTAGGGAAAATCATTTCACAACATAATAATCACAAGTACTTTCAAAATATAGTACTTCACATCTGTAATTCACGCATATGATCAGTCACTATTAATCACATAACCTTTGAGCTCGTACGTCTCAAAGAAGGGTGTTAAGCAAGAGAATAAATTCTCCGCCACCAAACAGATACATCATTAATAGCAACTGATCGAATACGCGATGAACCACAATGTAACATATAATACATTTCTAAATCACTTTAGAAATCATCGGGTTTTGGGCCTCGAAATCCTTTCTGTTTTATAAAACATTTTTATAAAACATTCCCTGTCCAAAATCGGGAATACATTTCTTTTCACTTAAGAAAAATATCATTTCACAATCATTCGTTAAATTTGAAATGAACACAACATCGCTAAACACCTTATCGTCAAATCGTGAAGTGTTTCACAAGGCGTTAGCACACAGATATTTTCAACCCAACCCAATGCTAAATGTAAAAGCATATTCTGCTCATAAACTGGTCGAGCACAATCCAAACCATCAATCAATCAAATTTGACATTAAATATAAGGTTTTAAATAGAGAGAGTATTGACTTATATTTAACATCAAATCCTGAAACCAACAGATATCCTATCGGGAATAACGATATCGATATCTTCCAAATTCCCATCACAATATCTGTATAATCATGGAATCCAATATCGAAAATATCCATTGATAATTTCAATTCAAATCTAATCCAATTTATTTATAACCATTGGATTATTTTTCTAGTTAATAACTAGTTCATTTCGATAAAAATCTATTTTTATCTTTTCAAATATGGAGTTTTTCATCCCAATTTTTCCCAAATCATTTCTTATGATTTTACACAAATTATTACTATTTTTAATAATTTTATCAAGGCCCGTACAGTCGATTTCCATCAACGGCCATCGAACTGCACTTACAGCGACCTTTTTCGAATTTGATTTGGACGTCATTCCAAATCCAACCGTTAGATTTCTAATTTCTAATATTCGTTAGAAAGCTCTTTTCGATACGAACCCAACGGTTCCGGTTTTAGGAGAATCCGACGATCGGATCTCCCGTAATGTCCGTTCTAAGCAAATGGTCGAAATTCACGAACTGCCGCGGCGCGGCGCGTTCTATTCAGGCCATTATATTATATATATAATATATATAATATATATTTCGTCGATTTCTATTTAAAACGAATTATATAAATAATTTTAAAATTCGTTTCAAAAGCAATTTCAACTTCCATTTCAATTCAAATCAAAATTGAATTCTTCCTTATAAATTCGTTTTAAAATTCATTTCTATTCAATTCAAATTTCAATTGAATTTGAATTCATTTCAATTCGTTTTCAATTCAATTCGAATTCGTTTTCAATTCAATTCAATTCGAATTCGTTTCGTTTCAATTCAATTCGAATTCATTTCTTATTTAATTCAATTCGAATTCATTTTCTATTCAGTTCAATTCGAATTCATTTTCTATTTAGTTCAATTCGAATTCATTTTCTATTCAGTTCAATTCGAATTCCTTTTCTATTCTATTCAATTCGAATTCCTTTTCTATTCTATTCAATTCGAATTCCTTTTCTATTCTATTCAATTCGAATTCCTTTTCTATTCTATTCAATTCGAATTCATTTTCTATTCTATTCAATTCGAATTCATTTTCTATTCTATTCAATTCGAATTCATTTTCTATTCTATTCAATTCGAATTCATTTTCTATTCAGTTCAATTCGAATTCATTTTCTATTCAGTTCAATTCGAATATTTCGTATACATCGTTTTCATTTCATATATATATATATATATTCACTTTTTAATATATACGATATTTTCACATTCAATATATACGATATTTTCACTTTCAATATATTAGATATTTTCACTTTCAATATATTCGATATATTCACTTTCAATATATTCGATATATTCACTTTCAATATATTTGATATTTTTTCTTTCAATATATTTGATATTTTCACTTTCAATATATTCGATATATTCACTTTCAATATATTCAATATTTTCACTTTCAATATATATATCGTTTTCATTTCACGATCAATCAAACAAACAAGCCATCCATGGTCTGTGGATGACGGGTGTCGGGTGCTACTAAACACCGTCTACATCCTAGTATATATATATATAACTAGAAAAGTAAAATTAAAAGGTGAGAAGTTCTCATAGATAGCTATCCAATCATCTTGACTCTTCTTTGATAGAAATCTTCATCTATCTCGCCTATTGTCATCTTCGTTGCCCGTATTCTCTACATATGTAAAAATCGAATTTTTACTATGTTATTCAATATATAAAAATCACATTTTATTTCGAAGTTCAATATATAAAAATCATATTTTTACTTCTATGTTATATAGATAAAAATCATATTTTTTTTTCGAAGTTCAACATATAAAAATCATATTTTTATTTCGAAGTTCAACATATAAAAATCATATTTTTATTTCGAAGTTCAACATATAAAAATCATATTTTTATTTCGCTATTTTATATTTTCAAATCTAAGTATTGTATATTTTTCAAATCAAATTCTATTTTATATTTTTCAAGACATTATGATATACATTTTCAAAACAAATGATATACATTTTCAAAACAAATGATATATATTTTCAAAACAAATGATATACATTTTCAAAACAAATGATATATATATTTTCAAAACAAATGATATATATTTTCAAAACAAATGATATACATTTTCAAAACAAATGATATATATAAAGCTTTTTATAAATTAGAACAGATTTTTCTTCTAGGTTATTCAAAAAAAAACAAAAAAAAACAAAAATATTAAGAAATGCTCACTGGTTTTTTTTCATCACTTCTGGACGTTGACCATCTTCCTCGTTGAAATCCCTGTTACTCGTCGAACACCGTAACCCATTAACGCACGGTTAGGGTTTAAAATTTCCATGCCATCTTCAAGCCGGATCGAGATCAAAGTTGCCTACATCGAAGAGCTTCCCATCGCCTACCCACGCCTGGAACGTGGTGCCACTCGGTGGCCTAGTCCTCGCCAGAAAGTGGCTCGAACGGAAGCCCTTCTCGACCAAAATCCGATCACAATAGTTAATAACTTTCGATCAAACCCCTATCATTTGAAAGACCATGCTTTTCTCTTGGATTTTTGTTTTCGATTCACATATTAATTCGATGTAAAATGGACGGATTTAAGGGATTAAAATGGGACGATTTGGTGCGTTGATTAGGAGCTGGCGGCGGTAACAGAATGGGGTTAGGGTTCTTAGGGTTTGGGCCTTTTTATAGAAGTTATTTTATTAATTTATTATTTTAAATTCCAATAATACCAGTTTTTACATACGAACTCGAAATCAAACCAAACGACTGTCGCCCCTAGCTAAATACCCCCGTTTCGAACACAATGGGATATGTTTCGTAGGCCAATTCGTGTGAAAACCCGTAACTTCCCCGTAAAGGAAAGTGTCGGATAGTTCGAGAACAAACCACAACAGAACGCATACAGAAGAACATTTCACTGTATATTACAACAATGCATCAGAATACAAGAATATACAGAGTATAAATGAATGAATATTACACAGAAATATCAGAGATTTAAATTACATTTAAATACATCGCAGCGGAAAATAATACAATACACAACTAGAAGGAGATATACGGATACAAAGCTTTCCGGATATCATTCCAGCTGTAAACCAGGATCCTGTGAATATAAATCTGCAAAACCAAAACTACTAGCTGCCCGTGTCAAAATAGGGGCACCCAGAGTTTAGGTTAAAACAATAAACTCCAGGTCAGTCATGTGACTGGTGTGAGAACTAAAAACAGTTATTAATCTTTATTTTAAAAGTTAGGTAAATCAAGGGACCACGCCGTATAACACGGAACGGGTTTCCTCCCAAGAATACCAGTGCATAAAACAAACAGCGCAATGCTAAATAAAGAAAAATGAAGCTGTTATAAGACCCAGGTCCTATCACACAATGCAAACGCAAGCCGGGGGATAGGGTTTTCCCTTATAACAGCCAAAGAATGCTTGATACGTTTTAAACAAATCATTTGATACTATAATAAGTGCATAGTGTATAAAACAACTTCAAATCATAAGTATCAATCATAGGCGGCATGGGTACCATATATCATGTCGCCATATATATATACAATCAAAACCGCACGATGTCGTATTTGGAAATTGGATTTCCATCTATGAACCGAGGCAAAAGATAGTCCTCACCGACTTCGAGACTGTCTAGCCCGAGCCTCAGGGTCAGAGCGCATCGACCCTTGGATCCTCAGGGCCGGTCCACCGATGTGGATTAAAATGCCTGAACATGCGTTTCCCCGCCCTTTGGGGCGTAAATGAGCCAACTAAATGACTCCATCGGTTCGAGAACGACCGATCAATCCGAGGCGCCTCGCAACAGCAACAACCACATAAGTCAAACTCGTCAGGGCGTGTAAAACCACTGACGCCACTTTTTAGCTAGAAAGAAACGCATGCCCTCCCTGACGTCCTCTCCCGTTTTTGGTTCATACCGGGTGTGAAACACGCGAGGTAAACGTTACACAAAGCTACGCCACAAAGGCCGTGCTTTGATCATCACCACAAGACTTTGCTTTTCAACAGAAGCCTTGATCATTTGCCACTTAGGCATGCCACATAGGCAATTCACTCCATGCGTTTGATATCCATCAATATATAACCCCTGAGCTCGTACGTCTCAGAGAAGGGCGTTAAGCAAGAGAATAAATTCTCCGCCGCCAAACAGATATATATTTAATAGAGATCAACCACACGGACTAAAATCCAATGTCAGACACACGGTCCATTTACAAGTCCGTTCTGGGTCTGAACGAAACCGGAGGCACCTAGTACCCCGCATATCCATCGATCTCCAAGTACGTCTGGACGATCACCAACTGTTTCCATCTTCTTGGGTGTACAGCCCAATCAAGATCATCAGTTATCACCCAAACGACGTGAAGACCTCCGGTCTTCGACCGTCGTCTTCATCTTCGACTTATCGTCGTATCAGTTATTCAGAATGGGATAAACCCGGTCTTCCCGAATAACTCGCGTATATTTTATAAAAGTGCTACACAAACACAACATACGCCTCATTCCAATTCATTAGTCACTAACCGTAAATTAATCAAGAGAATAATTCCCCAAATATTAACCCCGAAGGCCGAAACCAACATCAGATCAATATCCAGAAAACCATTCTGCTTAGCTAACCGACAGTTAGTTTCTAAATTTCACATTCATAGGGAAAGATTCCCATTAATTTTATCAAAGATAAATTCCTTGAATTTATTCTTTAATCCATTTTTGAATATCAATTCAAACTAGTCGGGATTAGCGAACCTTACCGAAGTAATCATTTGTTTTAATTTCCCAATCCCAACCTATTCATCCCATGAAGTAAAACTGGTAATACTTCATATCTAACACCACAGTGTTATCGGTAAATTCAATTACCATTTCACGTTCAAATCTAATTAAAGATTTAACTATCGCCTGGAGCAAAACTGGTGATACTCCATTTTCGATCATTTCAATCTAATTAAAGATTCATTAAAACTCCGCTTAGTTTTAATCTTAAACTGGGTTAAAGAATCCGTGTCATTTAAAACACGGTTCACGATAAACCCGAAGTCACATTCCATTAATTATCGGATTAAAGAACGAGTGTTATTTAAAACACTGTCCACGATAAACCCGGAAATCAATATCAATTCAATTCCAATTAAATATTATTTAATTGGTACACTTCATTAAATCTAAATAAAAAGATTTAATCTTTTCTCAACTGGGTTCAAGAACGGTGTTAGTGAAGACACCATTCACGACAAACCCAAATCACATTTGATATTAAACACAAGGCTCTGAATAGAAAATATACCGGCTTATATTCAATATCAAATTCTACGATTAACAAATGTCGTATTGGAAATAACGATATAAATATATATCTTTCAAATTTCCATAACAACACCTGTATAATCACGAATTCCAACATCGAAATATTCCGAAGACAATTTCGATTCAAATCCACTCCAATGCAAACATTGGAAATTCTGGTTATTTTCAAAACCATTTCAAATCCAATTTATTTATTTAAAAATAAATTGAATTATAATTCTAGTTCAAAACTAGTTCATTTCGATAAAAATCTATTTTTATCTTTTCAAATATGGGGTTTTTCATCCCAATTCTTTCTAAATCATTTCTTATGATTTTACACAAATTATTACCATTTTTGATAATTTTATCAAGGCCCGTACAGTCGATTTCCAACAACGGCCATCGAACTGCACTTACATCGACCTTTTTCGAATTTGATTTGGACGTAACTCCAAATCCAACCGTTAGATTTCTAATTTCTAATATTTGTTAGAAAGCTCTTTTCGATACGAACCCAGCGGTTCCGGTTTTAGGAGAATCCGACGGTCGGATCTCCCGTAATGTCCGTTTGAAATAAATGGTCGAAATTCACGAACTGCCGCGGCGCGGCGCGTTCTATTCAGGCCATTATATTATATATATAATATATATAATATATACTTCGTCGATTTCTATTTAAAACGAATTATATAAATAGTTTTGAAATTCGTTTCAAAAGAAATTTCAACTTCCATTTCAATTCAATTCAAAATTGAATTCTTCTTTATAAATTCGTTTTAAAATTCATTTCTAATCAATTCAAATTTCAATTCAATTTGAATTCATTTCAATTCGCTTTCAATTCATTTCGAATTCGTTTTCAATTCAATTCATTTCGAAATCTTTTTCAATTCAATTCATTTCGAAATCGTTTTCAATTCAATTCATTTCGAAATCGTTTTCAATTCATTTCATTTCGAAATCGTTTTCAATTCATTTCATTTCGAAATCGTTTTAAAATCGATATAAATATCGTTCACGTCAAAATGGCGTCAATCTAACCAACACGGCTTCATATATTTCTATTTTCAAATATTCTATTTCAAATGTTTCTTTATTCAAAATAGTTGTTATTATCAAAATATTTCGTTCAACACATGACCAATCTCAATGAATGAGTACTGTCAACACATGAACTTTTATTTTATATCAATAAAGGTGTAAATTTTATTACTAAAATATTTCGTTCAACACATGACCAATCTCAATGAATGAGTACTGTCAACACATGAACTTTTATTTTATAATATTCTTTATTTTTCAAATTGGAATGAGGCCCAATCAATTACCATATAGCGTTAACTATATGGATTTTCATGCATTACACACATATAAGCATTGAAAAATAATCAACCATCAACCAAAGTGCACTACACTGTATAAGCATCAAATATAAATATCTAACGCTTATAACAGCCTGTCAATCAATCGATCGACATATTTAATCAATCAGGATGAGTGAACTGCATATTTCATCCTAACACCCGTGTGGGGTTTCAAACAATCAAACAAATATTTTATTTGTGCAGTTGGGCGATGTGTAAAATTTATCGTCCCAATCAATGTCCTTCAAATAGGTGTACATAAACAAACCGTCCGGTTTGTAAATGAATATTTTATTTTATTCACTTCACGTTAAAAATTATATTTTTAACGATAAAACATTTTATTCTAACATATGAATTTCTATTATTCATTTACACAATAAAATGATATTTTTATTTTCTAACATATTTTAGAAAATTTCGGCGGCATAACGGCACGATACTAGAAACGGGACGAGGCCTAGCCTTATCCCCGGTCTAGTGAAGGCCCACGCCATTCACACATCAATCAAATCAATTCGTTATGCAAACCACAAAAATTGGAGTAAGAGTCTAACCTAGCCTTACTCCATCGCCTTATAACGGCGCACGTCTAATCCTAACCAATTTATCGATTCGATTTTTCACACCACAAACCACATTCAAACCAATATCGCAATCAATCACCAAACAGCCAAACAAACAAGTCCATGGTCTGTGGACGATTGTGTCGGGTGCTACTAAGCACCGTCTGCATCCTAGTATATATATATAACTAGAAAAAGAAATTGAAAGGTGAGAAATTCTCACCGATAGCTATCCTAGCTCCACGGCTCTTCATTTGCAGAAACCTTCGTCGTCATCGCATCCTTTTTCATCTTCGTTGCCCGCTTTCACTACCTATGTAGAAATCAAATTTTTACTTCGCTATTCAATATATAAAAATCATATTTTTATTTCGAAATTCAATAGATAAAAATCACATTTTTATTTCGAAGTTCTATATATAAAAATCATATTTTTATTTCGAAGTTCTATATATAAAAATCATATTTTTTACTTCATAAAAATCCTATCTTTTAAGTTTCTAAAAATCTAATCTTTTCAGTTTTAAAAACATTGTATTTTTATTTTTCAAAAATAATGTATGTTTATTTTTCAAAAACAATGTATGCTTCTATTTTTCTTTAAAAACCTTTGTATTTGTATTCTTAAAACCATATGTTTATTCTATTGTAAAATATTACAGTTTTATTCTACAAGGTAAAATATTACATTTTTATTCAATTGTAAAATATAATTAAGATCAGAAAATAAATTAATGATATTCTTATATTTAAAATTAGATTTTAAACCATACTTTTCATGTTAAAAATCAGGTTTATCATTATTAAATAAATTAAATAAATAAATAAACTAATCGCTTAAGAATTAATTACCTAGCTTAAGGGTCTAAGCCCTCTCCTCATTCTGCTACCATCGAACCCATCATTGGAGGAAGAAGGATCCCGCCGCACCACCTTGCAGATCGTCGGACCCTAATCAACCGGCCCCCTTCGACGCCCCAAACCACCAACCTCCTCCACCTTGAATCTCGTAGCGCCATGTCACCCCAATCATCGGCAATTTGGACTTGAACGCCGCTCCTTTCCAAGCAATTTCCGATCACCACGAAGCACCGACGTCGATCACAACCGGTCGACTAGAAGGCCTCATCAAGCTGATTGCTTTGGAGTGGAAGACCTCACCAGAAGATGAATGGATAGAGAGTTAGGGGTGGAGGAAAGGCTGAGCGATTCTGCCGTTTATTTCTTTTGGGGGCGCAAGTCAAAGATGTTGACCACGGCATTTGAATGAAATTAGGGCTTTGACCCATTTTGACCAAGCTTATATATTTTTTTATATTATTTTATTTCACAAATTACGAGTTTACCGATCTGAACTCAGAATCAAACCCAACAACTGTGGCCCCTAGCTAATTACCCCCATTCCGAACACAATGGGATATGTATCGCAAGCTGATTCGACCGTTTCGATCAGTTTCCTTTTAATTTACATTTAAATCACTATATTGAATTTTAAACGTACATTTCAAATTACCGGGGCCACATACGAATTCTAAAAATGGCAGAAAAATATTTTCTAGCTTCGTATTGACGATACGGTCCTAACAAAACTAGTTTCGTTGAATTCTGAGACCGTTTGAAAAATGGCCAATTTCCAGTCGATTAAAATCAACTGAAACCGATCAAATGCGTTTTCTCTTGCCACGCTCACATATTGATTCGAAAAATTACGAAACTTGAAACCTAGCAATAACTCGACACCACGGACCCAACAAAACTGGTTTCGTCGAAATCCGAGGTCGTTTGCAAAATGTCCATTTTTAAGGGCCTGAATTCCATAGCGACTATTCAGAATTTTCAACTGGACATATCTTTTGATTCCCGATATGAAATCTTGATTTTTCGGATTCGTTGGAAAGATATTATCAATTAGATTCCATTATTTTTGGTTTCACTAAAATCCGGATTGTTTTGCACCCGGTACATTCAATTGAAGTTTGAAATCGAATTATCGAACTACCGCGCCATTTTCAATTCCTTTTATAATTATTTATATTCTAACGACGACGCGTATAATATATACGTTCGAATTATATTCAAAATAAATTTCTCGTCGATATTATTTAAAATAATTCATTTTAAATAATTAAAATTCGCCAAAATTGCCAAAATAAAAATTTTAAACTGGCCCAGATTTTCCGGGTTGTTACAATCTCCCCCACTTAAAACTTTTCGTCCCCGAAAAGGAACAAAGTCGAAAGTGGTTTGATTATTCCACTCTACGTTCGATCTGACTTCCATTCTCCAACTCTTTAGTTTCTGAGAATTTTCAAAATTTCAAAAATTTGGCTAACACCCTAAATTTTCGAAAAATTTCGCCATAACCTCCCCTACAATGGGAGCATCGGGGAATTTCCAATAGCTTCCCCGGTCCTTCAGATCTCAAAAAGAAAAAGAAAAAGCCAAGCGGCTAGCCAATAGGCTCACAAAATCATCATCACCCAAACAAAACAGTAAATTATGTAGTAAACATGTACCTATTTGTCGGGCAAACAAATTTTATTCTTCGGCTCTAGCCTCCTTGCTACGGCCTGTTCAATGATATATATGTATATGCAAGCAAATGCGACCAAATTTCAATACAAGTAAATATTTGATTCAGTTAGGCATAATGGTTCAAAATCATCAAACAAATAAACAAGCAACACAAACATCAATCAATTAGTGAATTAGAGTCGCAAATTCATAATTTTGATACATATACAAAAATCATGTTTTTGATGCCAAATCACAACAATAAGCCCTATCTAATTTTGGGTTCTCACACCAGTCAATAGGAAATATATAGATATCACACCTTCGAAACACGAATACCAATTCTGATGATGTTCGAACTATCATCAGAATCATCTTCGGGCGACTAGAGTGTGATTCTATATCTATCCAGTATATTAAAACCTCGAATAGACGCTAGCTAGGCGCATACGCAAAATCTTTATATATTGGACTGTCCTAATCAATATAAATAAATAATCAAATACGATTAAGTGATTTAGATTTTCAAAACTAAATTTGTTTTTACTTTAAAAATTTACTCTTCACACTCGTTCTAGGATACTACTGATCCCATCTCTAACGAGCCATTCTAATTGGATATTACTAACCCAATATCTGATGAATTCTTTCATATGGTTCTAATGTGCCTTGTTCTCTGAGCTTTGTAAACCAAAGCTCTGATACCAAATGTGAAAACCCGTAACTTCCCCGTAAAGGAAAGTGTCAGATAGTTCGAGAACAAACCACAACAGAACGCATACAGAAGAACATTTCACTGTATATTACAACAATGCATCAGAATACAAGAATATACAGAGTATAAATGAATAAATATTACACAGAAATATCAGAGATTTAAATTACATTTAAATACATCGCAGCGGAAAATAATACAATACACAACTAGAAGGAGATATACGGATACAAAGCTTTCCGGATATCATTCCAGCTGTAAACCAGGATCCTGTGAATATAAATCTGCAAAACCAAAACTACTAGCTGCCCGTGTCAAAATAGGGGCACCCAGAGTTTAGGTTAAAACAATAAACTCCAGGTCAGTCATGTGACTGGTGTGAGAACTAAAAACAGTTATTAATCTTTATTTTAAAAGTTAGGTAAATCAAGGGACCACGCCGTATAACACGGAACGGGTTTCCTCCCAAGAATACCAGTGCATAAAACAAACAGCGCAATGCTAAATAAAGAAAAATGAAGCTGTTATAAGACCCAGGTCCTATCACACAATGCAAACGCAAGCCGGGGGATAGGGTTTTCCCTTATAACAGCCAAAGAATGCTTGATACGTTTTAAACAAATCATTTGATACTATAATAAGTGCATAGTGTATAAAACAACTTCAAATCATAAGTATCAATCATAGGCGGCATGGGTACCATATATCATGTCGCCATATATATATACAATCAAAACCGCACGATGTCTTATTTGGAAATTGGATTTCCATCTATGAACCGAGGCAAAAGATAGTCCTCACCGACTTCGAGACTGTCTAGCCCGAGCCTCAGGGTCAGAGCGCATCGACCCTTGGATCCTCAGGGCCGGTCCACCGATGTGGATTAAAATGCCTGAACATGCGTTTCCCCGCCCTTTGGGGCGTAAATGAGCCAACTAAATGACTCCATCGGTTCGAGAACGACCGATCAATCCGAGGCGCCTCGCAACAGCAACAACCACATAAGTCAAACTCGTCAGGGCGTGTAAAACCACTGACGCCACTTTTTAGCTAGAAAGAAACGCATGCCCTCCCTGACGTCCTCTCCCGTTTTTGGTTCATACCGGGTGTGAAACACGCGAGGTAAACGTTACACAAAGCTACGCCACAAAGGCCGTGCTTTGATCATCACCACAAGACTTTGCTTTTCAACAGAAGCCTTGATCATTTGCCACTTTGGCATGCCACATAGGCAATTCACTCCATGCGTTTGATATCCATCAATATATAACCCCTGAGCTCGTACGTCTCAGAGAAGGGCGTTAAGCAAGAGAATAAATTCTCCGCCGCCAAACAGATATATATTTAATAGAGATCAACCACACGGACTAAAATCCAATGTCAGACACACGGTCCATTTACAAGTCCGTTCTGGGTCTGAACGAAACCGGAGGCACCTAGTACCCCGCATATCCATCGATCTCCAAGTACGTCTGGACGATCACCAACTGTTTCCATCTTCTTGGGTGTACAGCCCAATCAAGATCATCAGTTATCACCCAAACGACGTGAAGACCTCCGGTCTTCGACCGTCGTCTTCATCTTCGACTTATCGTCGTATCAGTTATTCAGAATGGGATAAACCCGGTCTTCCCGAATAACTCGCGTATATTTTATAAAAGTGCTACACAAACACAACATACGCCTCATTCCAATTCATTAGTCACTAACCGTAAATTAATCAAGAGAATAATTCCCCAAATATTAACCCCGAAGGCCGAAACCAACATCAGATCAATATCCAGAAAACCATTCTGCTTAGCTAACCGACAGTTAGTTTCTAAATTTCACATTCATAGGGAAAGATTCCCATTAATTTTATCAAAGATAAATTCCTTGAATTTATTCTTTAATCCATTTTTGAATATCAATTCAAACTAGTCGGGATTAGCGAACCTTACCGAAGTAATCATTTGTTTTAATTTCCCAATCCCAACCTATTCATCCCATGAAGTAAAACTGGTAATACTTCATATCTAACACCACAGTGTTATCGGTAAATTCAATTACCATTTCACGTTCAAATCTAATTAAAGATTTAACTATCGCCTGGAGCAAAACTGGTGATACTCCATTTTCGATCATTTCAATCTAATTAAAGATTCATTAAAACTCCGCTTAGTTTTAATCTTAAACTGGGTTAAAGAATCCGTGTCATTTAAAACACGGTTCACGATAAACCCAAAGTCACATTCCATTAATTATCGGATTAAAGAACGAGTGTTATTTAAAACACTGTCCACGATAAACCCGGAAATCAATATCAATTCAATTCCTATTAAATATTATTTAATTGGTACACTTCATTAAATCTAAATAAAAAGATTTAATCTTTTCTCAACTGGGTTCAAGAACGGTGTTAGTGAAGACACCATTCACGACAAACCCAAATCACATTTGATATTAAACACAAGGCTCTGAATAGAAAATATACCGGCTTATATTCAATATCAAATTCTACGATTAACAAATGTCGTATTGGAAATAACGATATAAATATATATCTTTCAAATTTCCATAACAACACCTGTATAATCATGAATTCCAACATCGAAATATTCCGAAGACAATTTCGATTCAAATCCACTCCAATGCAAACATTGGAAATTCTGGTTATTTTCAAAACCATTTCAAATCCAATTTATTTATTTAAAAATAAATTGAATTATAATTCTAGTTCAAAACTAGTTCATTTCGATAAAAATCTATTTTTATCTTTTCAAATATGGGGTTTTTCATCCCAATTCTTTCTAAATCATTTCTTATGATTTTACACAAATTATTACCATTTTTAATAATTTTATCAAGGCCCGTACAGTCGATTTCCAACAACGGCCATCGAACTGCACTTACAGCGACCTTTTTCGAATTTGATTTGGACGTAACTCCAAATCCAACCGTTAGATTTCTAATTTCTAATATTCGTTAGAAAGCTCTTTTCGATACGAACCCAACGGTTCCGGTTTTAGGAGAATCCGACGGTCGGATCTCCCGTAATGTCCGTTTGAAATAAATGGTCGAAATTCACGAACTGCCGCGGCGCGGCGCGTTCTATTCAGGCCATTATATTATATATATAATATATACTTCGTCGATTTCTATTTAAAACGAATTATATAAATAGTTTTGAAATTCGTTTCAAAAGAAATTTCAACTTCCATTTCAATTCAATTCAAAATTGAATTCTTCTTTATAAATTCGTTTTAAAATTCATTTCTAATCAATTCAAATTTCAATTCAATTTGAATTCATTTCAATTCGCTTTCAATTCATTTCGAATTCGTTTTCAATTCAATTCATTTCGAAATTGTTTTCAATTCAATTCATTTCGAAATCGTTTTCAATTCATTTCGAAATCGTTTTCAATTCATTTCATTTCGAAATCGTTTTCAATTCATTTCATTTCGAAATCGTTTTAAAATCGATATAAATATCGTTCACGTCAAAATGGCGTCAATCTAACCAACACGGCTTCATATATTTCTATTTTCAAATATTCTATTTCAAATGTTTCTTTATTCAAAATAGTTGTTATTATCAAAATATTTCGTTCAACACATGACCAATCTCAATGAATGAGTACTGTCAACACATGAACTTTTATTTTATATCGATAAAGGTGTAAATTTTATTACTAAAATATTTCGTTCAACACATGACCAATCTCAATGAATGAGTACTGTCAACACATGAACTTTTATTTTATAATATTCTTTATTTTTCAAATTGGAATGAGGCCCAATCAATTACCATATAGCGTTAACTATATGGATTTTCATGCATTACACACATATAAGCATTGAAAAATAATCAACCATCAACCAAAGTGCACTACACTGTATAAGCATCAAATATAAATATCTAACGCTTATAACAGCCTGTCAATCAATCGATCGACATATTTAATCAATCAGGATGAGTGAACTGCATATTTCATCCTAACACCCGTGTGGGGTTTCAAACAATCAAACAAATATTTTATTTGTGCAGTTGGGCGATGTGTAAAATTTATCGTCCCAATCAATGTCCTTCAAATAGTTGTACATAAACAAACCGTCCGGTTTGTAAATGAATATTTTATTTTATTCACTTCACGTTAAAAATTATATTTTTAACGATAAAACATTTTATTCTAACATATGAATTTCTATTATTCATTTACACAATAAAATGATATTTTTATTTTCTAACATATTTTAGAAAATTTCGGCGGCATAACGGCACGATACTAGAAACGGGACGAGGCCTAGCCTTATCCCCGGTCTAGTGAAGGCCCACGCCATTCACACATCAATCAAATCAATTCGTTATGCAAACCACAAAAATTGGAGTAAGAGTCTAACCTAGCCTTACTCCATCGCCTTATAACGGCGCACGTCTAATCCTAACCAATTTATCGATTCGATTTTTCACACCACAAACCACATTCAAACCAATATCGCAATCAATCACCAAACAGCCAAACAAACAAGTCCATGGTCTGTGGACGATTGTGTCGGGTGCTACTAAGCACCGTCTGCATCCTAGTATATATATATAACTAGAAAAAGAAATTGAAAGGTGAGAAATTCTCACCGATAGCTATCCTAGCTCCACGGCTCTTCATTTGCAGAAACCTTCGTCGTCATCGCATCCTTTTTCATCTTCGTTGCCCGCTTTCACTACCTATGTAGAAATCAAATTTTTACTTCGCTATTCAATATATAAAAATCATATTTTTATTTCGAAATTCAATAGATAAAAATCACATTTTTATTTCGAAGTTCTATATATAAAAATCATATTTTTATTTCGAAGTTCTATATATAAAAATCATATTTTTTACTTCATAAAAATCCTATCTTTTAAGTTTCTAAAAATCTAATCTTTTCAGTTTTAAAAACATTGTATTTTTATTTTTCAAAAATAATGTATGTTTATTTTTCAAAAACAATGTATGCTTCTATTTTTCTTTAAAAACCTTTGTATTTGTATTCTTAAAACCATATGTTTATTCTATTGTAAAATATTACAGTTTTATTCTACAAGGTAAAATATTACATTTTTATTCAATTGTAAAATATAATTAAGATCAGAAAATAAATTAATGATATTCTTATATTTAAAATTAGATTTTAAACCATACTTTTCATGTTAAAAATCAGGTTTATCATTATTAAATAAATTAAATAAATAAATAAACTAATCGCTTAAGAATTAATTACCTAGCTTAAGGGTCTAAGCCCTCTCCTCATTCTGCTACCATCGAACCCATCATTGGAGGAAGAAGGATCCCGCCGCACCACCTTGCAGATCGTCGGACCCTAATCAACCGGCCCCCTTCGACGCCCCAAACCACCAACCTCCTCCACCTTGAATCTCGTAGCGCCATGTCACCCCAATCATCGGCAATTTGGACTTGAACGCCGCTCCTTTCCAAGCAATTTCCGATCACCACGAAGCACCGACGTCGATCACAACCGGTCGACTAGAAGGCCTCATCAAGCTGATTGCTTTGGAGTGGAAGACCTCACCAGAAGATGAATGGATAGAGAGTTAGGGGTGGAGGAAAGGCTGAGCGATTCTGCCGTTTATTTCTTTTGGGGGCGCAAGTTAAAGATGTTGACCACGGCATTTGAATGAAATTAGGGCTTTGACCCATTTTGACCAAGCTTATATATTTTTTTATATTATTTTATTTCACAAATTACGAGTTTACCGATCTGAACTCAGAATCAAACCCAACAACTGTGGCCCCTAGCTAATTACCCCCATTCCGAACACAATGGGATATGTATCGCAAGCTGATTCGACCGTTTCGATCAGTTTCCTTTTAATTTACATTTAAATCACTATATTGAATTTTAAACGTACATTTCAAATTACCGGGGCCACATACGAATTCTAAAAATGGCAGAAAAATATTTTCTAGCTTCGTATTGACGATACGGTCCTAACAAAACTAGTTTCGTTGAATTCTGAGACCGTTTGAAAAATGGCCAATTTCCAGTCGATTAAAATCAACTGAAACCGGTCAAATGCGTTTTCTCTTGCCACGCTCACATATTGATTCGAAAAATTACGAAACTTGAAACCTAGCAATAACTCGACACCACGGACCCAACAAAACTGGTTTCGTCGAAATCCGAGGTCGTTTGCAAAATGTCCATTTTTAAGGGCCTGAATTCCATAGCGACTATTCAGAATTTTCAACTGGACATATCTTTTGATTCCCGATATGAAATCTTGATTTTTCGGATTCGTTGGAAAGATATTATCAATTAGATTCCATTATTTTTGGTTTCACTAAAATCCGGATTGTTTTGCACCCGGTACATTCAATTGAAGTTTGAAATCGAATTATCGAACTACCGCGCCATTTTCAATTCCTTTTATAATTATTTATATTCTAACGACGACGCGTATAATATATACGTTCGAATTATATTCAAAATAAATTTCTCGTCGATATTATTTAAAATAATTCATTTTAAATAATTAAAATTCGCCAAAATTGCCAAAATAAAAATTTTAAACTGGCCCAGATTTTCCGGGTTGTTACAATTCGATTGCTTCGATCAGTTTCCTTTGAATTTACATTTAAATCACTATATTGAATTTTAAACGTACATTTCAAATTACCGGGGCCACATACTAACTAGAAAAATTCCCGAAAAATATTTTCTAGCTTCGTATTGACGATACGGTCCTAACAAAACTAGTTTCGTCGAATTCTGAGACCGTTGGAAAAATGACCAATTTCCAGTCGATTAAAATCAACTGAAACTGGTCAAACGCGTTTTCCTTTGCCACGCTCACATATTGATTCGAAAAAATATGAAATTTGAAACCTAGCAATAATTTGACATCCCGGACCCAACAAAACTGGTTTCGTCGAAATCCGAGGTCATTTGCAAAATGTCCATTTTTAAGGGCCTGAATTCCATAGCGACTATTCAGAATTTTCAACTGGACATAATTTTTGATTCTCGCTACGAAATTTTGATCTTTCGAATTTGTTAGAAAGATATTATCAATTAGATCCTAATGTTTTTGGTTTCACTAAAATCCGGATTGTTTTGCACCCGGTACATTCAATTGAAGTTTGAAATCAAATTATCGAACTACCGCGCCATTTTCAATTCCTTTTATAATTATATATAATTATTTATATTCTAACGACGACGCGTATAAATATATACGTTCGAATTATATTCAAAATAAATTTCTCGTCGATATTATTTAAAATAATCTATTTTAAATAATCAAAATTCGCTAAAATTGCCAAAATAAAAATTTTAAACTGGCCCAGATTTTCGGGTTATTACAAAACTATATTTATTCGTTGAATAGAAATTCATGTGTTGAATGGTATTCGTGTTTTAAATATAAAAATCACCTTTTTATCTATATATATAAACTATAGAAAACCTTCATGTGTTGAACTGAAATTCATTCGTTGAATAGAAATTCATGCGTTGAATGGTATTCGTGTTTTAAATATAAAAATCACCTTTTTATCTATATATATATATAAACTATAGAAACCTTCATGTGTTGAATTGAAATTCATTCGTTGAATAGAAATTCATGTGTTGAATGGTATTCGTGTTTTAAATATAAAAATCACCTTGTTATCTATATATATAAACTATAGAAAACCTTCATGTGTTGAATTGAAATTCGTTCGTTGAATAGAAATTCATGTGTTGAATGGTATTCGTGTTTTAAATATAAAAATCACCTTTTTATCTATATATATAAACTATAGAAAACCTTCATGTGTTGAATTGAAATTCACTCGTTGAATAGAAATTCATGTGTTGAATGGTATTCGTGTTTTAAATATAAAAATCACCTTTTTATCTATATATATAAACTATAGAAAACCTTCATGTGTTGAATTGAAATTTATTCGTTTAATAGAAATTCATGTGTTGAATGGTATTCGTGTTTTAAATATAAAAATCACCTTTTTATCTATATATATAAACTATAGAAAACCTTCACGTGTTGAATAGAAATTCATTCGTTGAATGGAAATTCATGTGTTGAATGGTATTCGTGTTTTGAAATAAATTGTTTTATAATAAAAAATCTTATTTTTATCATCTATATGAACTATATAAAATAGTCGTGTTTCAAAAGAAATTGTTTTATAATAAAAATCATATTTTTATCACCTATATGAACTATATAAAATAATCGTGTTTCGAAATAAATTGTTTTACAATAAAAATCACATTTTTACTATATACATGAATGGTTAAAAATAGCGAAGTGTTGAAATAATTGTCGGTTGGATAAAAATATCACTTTTATCAAATGTATGAAAAGAATATAGTTTTGAAATCGAAGAATCGATATATATATATATATATATATATATAAAAATAGAATTGAAATATATCGAATAACGAAGCTGCAGTTCATGTTTTGAAAATGTGATTTCAAACAATTAGTGCGGGAGATCCGACCATCGGATTTTCCCGAAACCGAAACCGTTGGGTTCGCTTTGGAAATATCTTTCCAACGACACCAACTTTGTAAAGATCCAACGGTTGGATTGTCTGGAATATTTAATTCAAATCTGAAGAAAAACAGCGCCAGAATCGATTATATTTATATGTATATAAATATAATTATATTAAATCGAATAACGACGCTGTAGTTCGTATTTTTAAATCGAAACTTCAAAAGATTATCCCGGGAGATCCGACCGTCAGACTTTCCCGAAACTGGAACCGTTGGATTCGTTTTGAAAAGATCTTTCTAATGATGTAAATTTTGTGAAGATCCAACGGTTAGATTTTCAGATGTGTGTAAATCAAATATGAAGAAAAACAGCGCCACGGCCGCGTTATGGCCCGAAGCGTCGTTTGAATAAATTGGCTATTTTAAAATAAACAAAAATGGCGATAAATCGTTATAAAATATTATAAACGATATGGATGTGAAATTTAGAAACTAACTGAAGTCTGGCTAAGTCGAATGGTTTCCTGGGTGTTGATCTAATGTTGGTTTCGGCCTTCGGGTTAATATTTGGGAAATCGTTCTCTTACTGATTTACGTTTAGCGACTAATGAATTGAAATGATGCGTATGTGTGTTTGTTTTACACTTGTTTATTATATACGCGAGTTGCTCAGAAAGACCGAGTTTATCCCATTCTGAATAACTGAATCGACGATAGGAAATCGAAGATGAAGACGGTGGTCGAAGACCGGAGTTCTTCACCTCGTTTGGATGGTAACTGATGTCCTGATTGGGGGGCATCCTGAAATACGGATAATGAGTGGTGACCGTCCAGACGTACGTGGAGATTGATTGGTTTGCGAGGTATGTTGTGCCTCCGGTTTCGTTCAGACCCAGGACGGACTTGTAAATGGACTATGTGTCTGACATTAGAATTTATTCTGTGTGATTGATAGCCATCGGTTACATGGCGTGAATTGCCTGTGTAGCATGCTAAGATGCAGTGATCAGGGATTCTGTTGAAAAGCAAAGTCTTGTGGTTGATGATCAAAGCACCGCCTGTGTGGCGTAGCTTTGCGTATAATGTTAATTCGCGAGCCTCACACCCCGGTATGAACCAGAAACGGGAGAGGACCTCAGGGGGGACGTGCGTTTTCTTTCTAGCTAGAAGTGGCGTCAATGGTTTTACACTCCCTGACGAGTTTGACTTATGTGGTTGTTACTGTTGCGAGGCGCCTCGGTTATATTGGTCGATCCGGGACCAATGGAGTGATTCGTTGGCTCATTTACGCCCCAAAGGGCGGATAAACGCATTGTTCAGGCGTTATAATCCACTCCGAGTGGACCGGCCCTGACGATCCAAGGTACGGTTGCGGCAGTGCCTGAGACTCGGGCTAGACAGTCTCGAATTCGGTAAGGACTATCTTTTGCCTTGGTTCATGACGGAAATCCAATTTCCAAATACGTGACTGTGCGGTTTTGATTGTATATGTATATGGCGACATGATATACGGTACCCATGCCGTCTATGATTGATAGTTATGATTGAAATTGTTTTTGAAACTTATAAACACTAGTAATAATATCAAATGCTTTTGTTTTATTCGTATCAAACATATTTTGGCCATTATAAGGTAAACTCTATCCTCCGGTTTGCGTTGCATTGTGTGATGGGAACTGAGTCTTATAATGGCTTCAATTTTTATAAAAGCATTGCGATGTTTAAAAGAATGATTTGTTTTAAAGCACTGGCAATCCAATGGAGTAAACCCGTTCCATGAAAGTGGCGTGGTCCTGTGATTAGCCATATTATAAAGGTGTTAAGTAGATTTCTCATACCAGTCCCATGACTGACTCATAGTTTGTTTCACTTTCAAACTCGGATGCCCCTTTTCCTACACGGGCAGCCTTGTATTCAGGTTTTAGCTGGCTTTCTCTGGATAGATGGAGCTGAAGATGGATTCTATCATTTATCTCTTTCTATGTTGTTCAGCTCCTATTGTACATATTATGTTTGTTTCCACTGTAGACATTTATGTATAGCTGAACTGTATTTGTACTAAGTATGATCCTGTATACTGTGTAATCTGATGGTTTCGTTTATCCAATGTATTATTTGTTCATTATCTAGTGTATTTATTTAATTCTGTTCTGCTATTATCTATTTATATGTTATATTCCAAAGATTACCCTTGTCACCGTCAGTACGGGATTTGGGGTCCTCACATGAAACTAATTTCTTCGTATCCAAAATTATAAACCATTGTAAGATTTCAAATTTCATGTCAATCAGAGTTGTTGAAGTGACCGTGCATGATATAAAGGCGCACCGATAATCGATTTGAAATTAAATTAATCTATAATTTGATTTTTGGAAAAGTTGTTAAATACAATCGAATTAGCTTCTGAAACAAGTTCTATTAAGTTCAGAATATAGGTAATTAGCTGTGAAGGTCTATGTGCATGTCTCATTTGATGATTGGAAATTTTTAATATAAAAAAACATGAATATTGACTTGTAAATGACTATATAAGGACCAACACACTATTTACTTTCCCAAAACCCTAGTTCATTTCCTTCAAGCCACCACTTCCTCTGAAAATCATCCAATGACCAAGAATTTCCAAATCGATCCAGGCTGTTTCGGCCAAATCCTCCAACTAGAACATTGTGCGCGGTAGTCTCAGGAGTTCATCGGATGTAAGAGATTGAAGATCGGTGGCTTGTGGTTGCCGCGAATCGCCCTTGACCGACCAACAGTTTTCTTCTCAAGATTTTAAGGCTAGAGTTCGAGTTTATTAGAGACCGTGGTGGGATCGTCATGGCTTGAGCAGGTTGGGTGGTAGCTGCCGCTAGTGGTTAGGTCATCAGGGTGGGGGTGGTGCTGTGTTTTTGGTGGATGTCGGGTTTCCCAGCTTTTGCGTTTTCGAACAAGAGGATAAGGCAGCTTAAAGTCACGTTTAATCTAGTTAATTAATGTAATTAAAATGTTAATGAAATTTTATTATAACTTAAATTGTGTATAAATTTATAGCATGTATATATTGTCTATACTTGATCAGATTTCGACGAAACAAGTTGCGTTGGGTTCGTATTGACAAACACTACACATACAGAGTGGACTGGATAGATTCTGAATGGCTTGAAATTTTATCTAATTTCAAACTCTCGTTTGAATTTAGATAAAGTGACACAATAACGTCGATGGAATTGATGGTGAGTTAACTCTCTCACAATTTCAGGAATATGGTGAATGTTGTTATTTCGTAAAATAATATTCATTGTTTTTAGTATCTAAACTAACTGGTTGGATGATTTATTGCTCAATTGGTTGGTTGTGGTTATATATTCCCGTCTATGAATGTATGACCTTTGACACTACTTGCCTTTTAAGCAGATGATTCATCTTAAATGAATTAGATTAGATTTGTAACCACCTGTAATTATGACAATAGAAATTAGTTATTTAATTAGATTCTCAAAAATAGGAATTTTCGCAAATGATGGAATTTGACCATGAAACTATAACCTTTGTGTCGTCTCAGAATTCTGGTCAACTTCCATGTTTAGATTTTCGCTAACGAAGTCCGTATGAAAAAGTTACAGATGAAAAGCAAATGAAAATAAATAAAAAGAATAATATATATATTTACTACCTTCTTTAACCCGCCTTCACTGGGTAGTTCGGCCGAAGGGCGGTTGACCGCCACTAGTAGGGTGTCGACCGCTTCCGGCCTATAGTGTCTAATGATGGCTAGATTTAAAAGGGTAATTTTTTTATATTATATAATATCAACGGACAGATATTTATCTAAATAAATCTAATGGTAAATGGTCAATTCCACTCCTATAAATAAAGGGCTAAAGCCTCATTCTTTTCCACAGAAATCTGTGGGCAGCAGCGTAGCTCTGCTATTTCCCTTTGTCTTCAAATCAATTTCTTAATCTAAAATATATTCATATAAAATCAAATATAAATCATATAAATTTGAAAAGGATGATCAGATTTAAATGGAAAAGGGTATGAATTGACGTCTAAGCTATAATTCATCAGATTCTCCCCTATTTTCCTATTTTCTTGCAAATCTACATATCTAAAGGTATCTCTTTTTCAGAATAATTGTAGATTTGTAAGAATTTGGGAATTGTATGCGTGAAAGATTATTCAGATTTCAGATTTGGATGCTTTTAGATGAGTAGGAAATTTACATACAAAGTTATAATAGCCTATTTATCTTATTTTAATTGGACCTCAACATATATGCCAAATGTCATCATATCTATTTATAATATTATTGAATTTGAAATGACACCTATCATATTTGATTATGAATGTTGATAAAAACTTGAAAGTATAGATTTGTGGTTATGAATAATACTATATGTAGGCTTATTTAATTGTTTATACATATTGCCTACAATTATGTTTGAAAATATATTTGTGGTTGTTGCAAAACATTGTATATCTGGAAATCAATCTCATTAAATGCTATTTAGATGTAGTTATATTCCAAAGCTCTAGTTTATGAATTATGCGATTTTGATTTAAAAGACATAAACCTGTTTGTGTTCAATGTTGTTGGGGTTTTGGTTTAGTTGTTGTAAATTTTCCTTTTTCCTCTTTTTCAAACAAAAAAATCGTCATTTGAAACCAATAAGAAGTATGGCAAAAGACTTTTTTTTGAAACAAAAAATGTGTGATCTTCTGTAAAGAAGAGAGCACATATATAAAATAAAAACAATAAGGCTACAAAATCCGACCACCGACCCAATATGAGTTACAGACAAAAAAATAGCCTACAAAAATGTAAAGGAAAGTAGATGGATGAGCTACGGATAAACCACCTCCCACCATACTTCAATATCAAATTCCGGCAAAGCCACCATCCGATAATGAAGTATATCTACTCCAATACAAAACTGGTCGCTCAGTGCTAAATACAGCAAAAATAAAACAGACTGAACCCAAAAACTCTACAAAACCAAACACAAAAATGACACCAAAGCAAATGACAGCCCCCAATCCAGACTGCTATCCACAAAGCTCCTCAACTATAATCCACTACCTGAAACCTGAAAGAAACTAGCCAAACCATAAGCAACCTTCACACACACACACACACACATATATATACGAGTATATGTTTGTATCCAAGGAGATATATATCCATATATATATATATGCGAAAAGAAAAAATAAAAAAAAGAGAAAAACTAGCAGCAAAAGGAAGACAGAAACTAAAAACAAATGTGAGGACTACTCCTTCTAAAATAGCTATTGATTCTGATAAATAAACTCAAATTAAACCTTAATAAAAAGACTCTCAAAAAGCGAATCACCAAAAAACTTATAATGCGAGTTAGACAACCAATCCAGACAGTAATTAACAATCCTAATAATTAAATTATCAGCAGAAATAGAAATGGAATGAAAAAAATCTCTGATTCCTTTCCAACCAAATAAACCAACAAATGATAATGACTAAAGAATCCAAAACATATCTCTACCTAGAATTATAAAGGATTCTATAACAATTTCAATAAGCAACACAATTGCTAAGAGAATAAGGACAACCAAAAAACAAAAATCCTAAAATACATATTAAAAATATGATTAGTAATATTGCAAGAGAAAAATAAATGATCAACATATTCATCCCAAAGACTACATAAACAACACTTAACATCAAAAATAATATTCTTCCTCTTTAAAAGTTCCACCGTATTGAGTTTCTTATGGATATTCAACTACATAAGAAACTTAGCTTTAGGAGGAGCATTAGCTTTCCAAATAAACTTAAAAGGGTAAAAAGAAACACCAGAGAAATTAATAAAATTATACATTGAATTAACATAAAATGCAAAACTCTTACCAAAACCCCAACTAAAACAATCTCTATTCTCATCTAGATGATACAAAGCTAACTTAGCTTTAAGTAAGGCTAATTGCCTTAACATACCTCCTTCTAATGTATTTTCAAAGGTAAACTCCCGGGGGGGGGGGGGGGGGGTCCAAATCAAGTCTATATACATCTATGATCAAAGCATTCTTAAACAAAACTAATATTAAAAAGGTCCCTAAATTCAATTTTAAGCTGCAACCAAGAAATCCAAGCATCATGCCAAAAGAAAGTAAGATTACCAGAATGAACAGTCAACTTACAACCTAAATTAAAAAAAACAAAGCACTTCAATACAGACTTCCAAAAATAAGATAATCTATTATTCCAACTAAAACCAGAACCAACAATAAATTCTCCCTCAGAATAATAAAATTAGGAAACGATATTCTTCCATGTAGCTGACACATCGGGGGATCTAAATCTCCATAACCATTTTGCTAGCAAAGAAGAATTAAAATTAAATAAATAATTGATCCCCAGGACCCCATCCTTCTTTGATTTACAACACACCTCCCAGTTAACTAAGCATTTATAACCTCTACAAATAGAAACCCCATCCAAAGATAATTACGCCCGATTCTACCAATTTTCTCAATAACCCATTGAGGAAATCGATGAATGACCATTCAATAAGTGGGAATAGCAGACAACACTGAATTAACAAGAACTAATCCACCAGCTCTGGACAGAAATCTATTATTCCAACTCGATAATATATTATTGATCATATCAATAATAACTAACCAATCATCCTTATTAAGCTTCAAAGGCCTAATCCTAAAACCCAAATAATCAAAAGGAAATTTCATGAAAGAATAGTTCAAAGTGTCAGCAACCCGAGCCTCAACATTATCCAGATCGTTGAGAACCATTAGGGCACTCTTATCAAAATTGATTCTAAGCCCCGATAACGACTCAAAACAATAAAGAATAAACTTCAGAACAATGATATGCTTGGGTAAATGAGAGGAAAATAATAATGTGTCATCTGCAAATTGGAGAATAGTTAAGTCATTATTAAATTCCCCATTACCAATACTACGTAAGACACCTGATCTAACAGCTCTCTTAATAATTTTAGAGAAAACATCAACAACCAAATTAAAAAGAAAAGGTCATAAAGGATCACCTTGTCTATGACCTCTCTTAGATAGAATCTTCTTGCCCACAACCCCATTAACTACTATACTAGAACAACCCGACCTAAGCAAAAGCATGATCCAGTTGATCCATCTGACACTAAAACTCCTAGCAAGACATAACTCGCAAATAAAAACCCAATCAACAGAATCAAATGCTTTCTCAAAGTCTAACTTCAAAATAGCACACGAAAAATTATTTTTACAACAGACATTAATATACTCCTGCACAGCAGCCACTCTGTCTACTATGTTTCTTCCCTTAATAAAAGCAGTCTGGGAATAATCAATAAGATAGTTCATCTTAATACTAAGCCTATTAGGTAGGACTTTGGAAATAATCTTGACTGAACAATTGATTAAGGAAATAGGCTTGAAATCCTTTAAAGAACTAGCATCCTCTCTCTTATGAATAAGGAAAACATTGGCAAAGTTAAAGCTACCTAACCGTAAATCACCCCTATAAAAATCATTAAAGAAGCTAATAAAGTTAAATTTCAGAACCTCCCAAAACTACTTATAAAAAAGAACAGAGAAGCCATCAGGCCCAAGAGCTTTGTCACTAGGCATGTCACAAATAGCCTTCCAAATCTCCTGCTCAGAGAAAGGCTTGTCTAACTCTACTAATACAACCTTAGAATCAGGTGGATAAATTGTTGGATCTAGATTAACCCTAGAGGGGGGGTGAATAGGGTTTATTACAAATTATCACAGAGTTTAAATATTACGGGATATTAAAATATTCACTATATCACAGAATGCAGCAGAAATAAAAATACAGAAAGTAAATAACACAAGATTTGTCCAGCTTCGGCAAAATCCTGCCTGCTGCTACATTTCTAAGGTTTCTACTAGGAGTTAATAACAGATCCCTCTTACAAACATTGCAAACTCGGTCTCCCTGCTCCTGTACTAACCCTACGCCCAAAACCCTAGACTAATCTAAATCCCTTAGACCAGATTTCCCTGGATTACAAAATCGTAAACCGTAACCCTAGTATTTTACAGACTCTAGTAAACTGCCAGTTAAACCCTAACTGGATTCCCTAGTTTGACAAACTAGAAAACAAACGACGATTACAAAAGAAAATACAAAAAAAAAACAGTGGGAAATAAAACAATTAAAACCCTAGTTCTTAAATAACAAAATAGGCTTAGTCAAATGTGAGTAGACCGGTCCATTTCTATTAACACTTCTATGTCCCGATCCCTTTTTCTCTTAAGATAAAAAATGGCGGCTATCCCTTAGAAAATGAATTAGGGTTTTTGTTTTTCCCCAAATCAAATCGACTCTGAAGCTTGAACTCGTGTTGCTCCTTTGTCGTTGAATTGTCCCTCTCTGACTTGGGAATATCTGGCGATGGAAACCCTAGAAGAAAAGTGAGTTTTCTGTTTAACACTTTGCTTGAAGTTTTTGATGCTTGGTTTCGATCCCTTATGCCTATGATGAAAAATGGTTGTTAAAATAGGATTAGAAATCCTTAAACATCTCTGATTTTATGTATGGCTTGCTGATTTGTTGGCTTTCCTCTTTTGACAATTCCGATTTGAAAAATGGATTTCTTGGCTTTGACTTGAAAGAGAATCTGGAAACAACAAACTTATTTTCCTTGTAGCCCCTTGAAATTTTGTCTTGTGTGTTCTCTGGAATGAAAATGAATTTTAAAATATATACCTGTCCACAATTGTCGAATTGAATACTTTCCTCAAATTAATTAATTAGCTTATGGAATTTCATTTGTGAGATAAAAACTATTCCAGGAAAAAATGTTGCTTGCCAATTTGTTGTGCACCATTCGGGAACCAAATTTGCAGTTTTCTTTTTGTTTCCTAGTTTGAATTCAATCAGTTATTCCTTTGCACAATTTCTTTGGTTGACTTGCCATTCATGATGATTGATTCCTGACTCATGCTGATTTTCTGTTTATCAACTAAACATTGTTTATTTTCCATGAAACATTCCTTTGATTGCTCAGCTTAATTGATGAAATTTGTTGCCTTTAACACTTGATTACCTCGGCATGAAACTGATGCGTGATATGTATGATAACCTGGACTATTTATGAATCAAGTCGATTTTCTTCCAATAGATTTGAATTCCTTGCCAAATATGAAATGAATTTTTCTTGAAAGATATTAAAAACAAATAAATGTGTATTTGCCCCTTTAAAAAAATGCCAGTTGTATCGGTTGATTGATCAAGGATGAAATTCTGAATTCTGGAAACAAATTAACAGTTTCCCCTTTTGACAATTTAAAATAGATGCCTCGAAAATACTTGCCATAAATTCCTCATACAACCCATTTTAAAACTGATGCATGAAAATAATCTGCTTCATTTATTTGCTCATGATTATGTTTACTGGAGATAGCCTTTAACACATATGTGCTCTGATTAGTACTACTTGTATGCAGTTGACTTGTCCCCTGCTAATGTTTGTCCTTGGCAACAAATTCATCTATGCTCTGTTTTGGAACCTGTGCTAAAATGCATATATGTTGAACTTTCCTGTATCTCATGAATGTTTGCTATACTTCAATTGTTTGGTCATGCACACAGTATGCACAGTAGCACAATGTATTTATGTGTACTTGCCAACTTAACTATGCCATGTACACAACTCCAATGTTTTTCCTTCTCGACCAATTGTGTAGTTCACTATTGAACTGACTTGATCACATATACACCCCTTGTTTACTCTGACTTGTGAGCTGATGCATTGTTGCATCAACATGTGTTCATGTTCTTCACTAATTTGAATAAATAGCTTACATGTATAGTTGTTGTTGCACCATTGTCATGTATACACGTTTACATTACACCATGTTTGCTTCACTTATCATGCTGTTTAGCTTGTAGTTGCTCGACCATTTTTAAAGCTGAGTTGAGTTGGTCCTCGCGGCTGCTCCTCAGTTGCTCGCTACATTCTGATTGGTGAGGCAGTGCACACGTGTATATTCATGCACATGTGTACATGCAGCCATCTGAATGGATTTTCCCTATTCCTGCATAATAATATGTGTATATACATACACATGTGTGCGTATACATATATCGTGCGCATGCTACATTCACATATCAGATCAAGTCATGAAAAATGATGAGAAACACACCGAAATTCTAAGGCAAATAAAATTTTAAAAATAAAATTATATTTGCTAGAATTTAGTATATTATTTCTGTTCTAGATACTGTGTGTGTGTGTTTCTGTATATGACAGGTATGAAGACTGGATTGACTGAAAGCTGTGAAGACAGAAGGCTGAAGATAAGAAGACATTGTGTAGTGTATGAGTCTGAAACTGTATATGTGAGTGTCTGTATAAATATGGAAAAATAGCTGAATGTGAGTGAACTGTAGTGAGAAGCTATGTATGTATATGAGATAATTGTACTGATGTTCATATTAAACAAATTTGATTGAAATAAAATATTATTTTATTGTGTTAAAAAAAATTGTTTAACGTATTCAACTTATTTACAAGTAAAAATATATGTGAAGTGTTTAAATAGTGGAGTTATAAATAATTGTACTGTTTGAATGTTTGAAATATAATATTCAATTTAAATAAAATACTGTATGAGGATATGAATATCTGTACAGTCGTATTCTATTTAAATAAATATTATATTCCTGTCTGTGATGTATATATAGAACAGTACAATAACAAACACATTTAAAAAATATATTTATTTGGTTGTTATCATCAAATAAAAATCATATAATTATGTATACAACTACGTTATATACAACAATCTCCCCCTTTTGATGATGACAAACAAATAAAAGATTTTAATCACAATTAATGTGTTTGACAGTGAATTTTGAACTCCCCATATTTATTAGCTCCCCCTACAACAGAAAACTCCCCTTATAACTGTGCATGAGTGAAATGAACTGAATAATAATGAATTTTCAAAATTAAAAATATTCACTCATAAATCAAAACCTCAGCCTATTCTCCCCCTTTTGTTATCATCCAAAGAACACAGAAATTAAAATATATATGAAAAGTGACTAAAAATTATAATATCAGCATAAGAGGAGAAACGGTCATCATAAATCACAATCAGGCAAAAAAAAAATCATAATAAACTAAGAACAGGTGGCATATTTCACATTGTAGAGAATGACGAATTTACGATAAATTTTATAAAAACGGAGAGAGTTTTAAAAATGATTTCCAATTTTTTTTTTAAAAAAAAATGAGGCACAAAAACAGTGATGTATTTGGACTATACTTATAATTTCAACTTAAGTGACAAAATAAAATAATTTCAAATCCCAACAGCTATCAATCAACAAATCATAATATGTCATAAGATATTAACACATTTCACATGTTAGAATATGGATTGATAGGCTGGTTTTTATACACAAAGGAGAATTTCAAATTAATTTCAATTTATAGCACATTTTTTCTTTTTCTTTTATTTTTTATTTAAGAGCACACTTACCACGCATAACCAGTTCTTGGATTTTTAAATGAGGTCAGTTGCAGCTTAAAATTAAATATTCTCGTAACCATGCATAACCAGAGCGTGGATTTTTAAATGAGGTTAGAGAAACACTTATGAATATTATATTTATCATTTTCAGGTTCAAAAGAAAAACTCCTCGGTATATAAAACCAATATGGATGATAGAAAAGTGATAGGTACATAAATGGTTTGTGAAATAAATTTCTAACTTAATCATATTGTGAAATATGATCATATGTACCGAGATCATTGAAAATTTTCAACTATCACTAATTATGAATAATATTATAACCACAATTCCATCACGAATATTTTCACTGTTTATTTAAGATGATTTTTAAAAAAATATTAAACTCTCCACATTAATACAAAATCACGATGGATGGCAGAAATATGATAGATAATGAAGATGGTCGTGAAATAATAGCCAATTCAAAGATATTATAGTAATTATTCAACTATCATGAAAATATAAAAATCTCCTCTTATTGTGAAATATATTGCAGTCACAATTCATCACAATTTCAAAACCTGATAATGATTTTGATGAATTATAAATACAGTACAATTTGGATATTGATTTCAATTTCTGAATGAATAATCAATAAATAACTTTAAAATTGAAAATCAATTACAAGAGGAATTTAGAGAGATATATACAAGACAAAAAAATATACCAAAAATATTCACCACTTCTAAACTGATACCACTTGATGTCTCTATTCATGAGGATTTTAAAAATAATACTGGAGACAAACAAAGATATCTCAGACAATAGAATCTTAATCACGAAGCCTAAGCAGACACGGTTAACAAATCAAGCAAATTAATTTCTTCTATCAGAGCATGGTATATATTTGATACCAAAACAAGCAGTCGCCAAAAACTATTTTCCAGAACAATATCTGAGCAGCACAAAAATCATTTTCAAAGTAGACTTGTCAAGGAGATGTTTCAAAGATATTTCAAACAGTCAAAGAATGGTTCATGATCCAAGATTAACTATATGGTTTATTCTAAATCATTTGAAGGAATAAGTGAAAAATCAGGATTCAATGAATCAATCACAGCAGATTATAAATTTTAGATCCAAGATATGTGTGTGATTCAATGAATCAATAATTTCAAATGACTTTAACAAACATATATTCAAATCAAATAACCATGAAATAAAAGTGAGTTTTAAGAGTAGGTTTTCAAAGAAGTTTTTCACAGGTATCTCTAACAAGTACAAGCGTAATTTCAGATCATTTACATCAGGCTTGAGAGATATTCATGATCTAGAAAATTAAAAATAATTTATTTGGAATCACTTGAATCAATGCTAAGTTTGAGATATAATGAATCATTCACACAAGATTGGTAATTTCAAATTTAAGAGGTGTGTGATATTCAAAATATCAAGTATTTCAGATGATTTCAAACAAACAAATTTCAACCATAATGATCATGAATAAGGATTAATTTCAAGATGTATCACTAAGATTCAAGACAATTTAAAATTTTCTAAGCCGATCTGAAAATCGACGAAACTACCACAACTGATAAATAACAGTGTGTGCTGTAATGAGTATAATATTTTAAGTTTTTCCAAAATGAATTAGAAGAAACTCAAAATAGTAGAGGTGTGTAAAATTTCATTAAATTTTCAGATCTTCAAAAATTTAGGATTCAGATTAATAGTGTTCAAAATATAACATGAATGCTTCAGCACTGTTAAGAATTCATGAATAAGAAAATAAACTTAAAAACAATTGCAGATATTTACATATTTGAATTCAAGATCTGAAAAGAATAAAGACATACCAGTTTCATTCAAGTAAAACAAATTTCCAAAAAGATCGAGAATACTGCAATTAGAAGTTAAGAAAGCACAGAATATGGCAGTGTCAAATCAAAACAGAAAATAGAGGGGGTAGACAGAGGAATAAACAAAATAAAAAAATATTTACAAAGATGAGTTCAGAGATCATACCTGAAGTCGATGTAAACTAGAATCTCTAACTCATTAAGGTTAGCTAAGGAACTATGGATGATTCAAAGACATGAAGTGGTCTGGATTCAGTTTCTCTTTCGCAACACAGCTCCTCAGCCACCTCCGTTACCTAACTGTTGATAGGATCGAGTGGTTTAACAAAATTAGTAAAACCACCCATAGTTGTATACGTACATTTTGGTACCCAGACTTGTTTATATAACAATCCATCCGAATTTATCTTTGTACCTTTAGGAACCCAAATTTGTTTGAATTTAACAAACTCCGTTTCATTTCCTTCTGGGATCCATGATTGTTTAAATGGTTTGTTAAAAAACAAATTCGCATTTCTGTTGTGATTTAAAAATCCTTTCAAATTTTTAGAGTTCAAAATTTCATATCGATTCTTTCCAAAGCAGTTTAAGGGATTTTTTAAATCATTCGAGTTTTGTTTTTCAAAAACATCGTTTTTCCCAAAACCAAGACCACTTTTATTTCCAGCAAAAAATTGGTTTTTCAACAACATATTCAAAGATTTTTCTCCATTAGAAAATTTACTCAAAATTGTTTCACGTTGTTGAATTTCTGTTTTAAGATCACCGTTTTCTTTCATTAAATCTGAACAATGATTTTTAGTGATCTTACATCTTCCAACCGTAGATTTCAAAACCAAATTTTCGTTCTCAATCTTTTCAATTTTGGCCTTGGACTTAGAAATCTCATTTTCAAAACGCTTTTTATTTTCAAATTCAAGTTTCTTCAAATTTCCAATCTCTTTTTTCAAGCTCATTCAAGATCGGATCAGTTCTTAATAAACTTTCCTTTTTAGAAATTTCATGTTTGGAATTTTCAGATGTCTTAAGATTTTTAAATTCCTTTCGCAAAAACCTGTTTGAATTTTTTAGCTCGTTCTCGTTATCTTTTAAAATCAGAATTTCTTCTTCAAGCTTTTGAATGTTTTTATTGAAACTAACGAGATCGGATTTTAATTTCAAACAATTTTTACAATCAGAGTTTTTAAATTTCCAGACGTTCTCAAGTTTTACTTCCAAACCATGATTTTTGTTGGTCAACTCAAGATTTTTAGATTTTGGAGATTTATTTTTCAATTGGAGTTTATTAGCAGATTTAGTTAAATCGACACATATATAAACTAAATCTTCATATGAGAAATTTTCTATCTAATTGTCTATTGAATCTCCATCAACTGTTCTGTAAAACCTGTTAAGCAAAACTCTGAATCTGAGTTGACAATGGAGAATTTTGAGCTTTTGTCAGATTTTCCATACCTCATATTTATAGTATCCCAGATTTCTTGTGCAGATAAACAATTGGAGATAAGATTATACTGATCATCATCAATATGGGAATATAAAATATGCATAGCACGGGAATTGAACTCAATAGTATTCCAATCGTATCCATTAACAACAGAATCCCAACATCTCATATTAACAGATTTTAAATAATATTTCATGTCTGATTTTCAATTTAAAAAACCTGTACCATTAAAAATAGATGGAATACGACTGGATTGGCTCTCTACGGACTGACAACTAAGGATCACCACTAGTCTAGAGTTAAACAAAAATACCTGCTATGATACCACTTGTTGGATCTAGATTAACCCTAATGGGGGGGTGAATAGGGTTTATTACAAACTATCGTAGAGTTTAAATATTATGGGATATTAAAATACTCACAGATCGCAGAATGCCATAGAAATAAAAATACAGAAAGTAAATAACACATGATATACCCAGCTTCGGCAAAATCCTGCCTACTGCTGCAGTCCTAAGGTTTCTACTTGGATTTAATAACAGATCCCGCTTACAAACACTATAAACTTGCACTACCTGCTCCTGTACTAACCCTACGCTCAAATCCCTAGACTGATCTAAATCCCTTAGGCCAGATTTCCCGGATTACAAAATCGTAAAACGTAACCCTAGTTTTTTTACAGACTCTAGTAAACTGCCAGTTAAACCCTAACTGGATTCCCTAGTTTGACAAACTAGAAAACAAACGACGATTACATAAGAAAACATAGAAAAAACAGTGGGAAATAAAACAATTAAAACCTTAGTTCTTAAATAAAAAATAGTCTTAGTCAAATTGGAGTAGGTCGGCCCATTTCTATTAACACTTCTATGTCCCGATCCCTTTTTCTCTTGAGATAAAAAATGGTGGCTGTCCGATAGAAAATGAATTAGGGTTTTTGTATTACCCCCTAATCAAATCGACTTCGAATGATGGATAGATGGTTCTTTGAAGCTTGAACTCATGTTGCTCCTTTATCGTTGAATTGTCCCTCTCTGACTTAGGAATATCTAGCGACTGAAACCCTAGAAGAAAAGTGAGTTTACTGTTTAGCACTTTGCTTGAAGTTTTTGATGCTCGGTTTCGATCCCCTATGCCTGTGATGAAAAATGATTGTTAAAATAGGATTAGAAATCCTTAAACATCTCTGGTTTCGTATATGGCTTGCTGATTTGTTGGCTTTCCTCTTTTGACAATCCCGATTTGAAAAATGGATTTCTTGGCTTTGAATTGAAAGAGAATCTGGAAATAACAAACTTGTTTTCCTTGTGGCCCCTTGAAATTTAGCCTTGCGTGTTCTCTGGAATGAAAATGAATTTTGAAAAATATACTTGTCCACAATTGTCGAATTGAATACTCTCCTCAAATTAATTAATTAGCTTCTAGAATTTCATTTGTGAGATAAAAACCATTCCAGGAAAAATGTTGCTTGCCAAATTTGTTGTGCACCATACTGGAACCAAATTTGCAGTTTCCTTTTTGTTGCTTAGTTTGAATTCAATCAGTTTATCCTTTGCATGATTTCTTTGTTTGACTTGCCATTCATGATGATTGATTCCTGACTCATGCTGATTTTCTGTTAATCAACTAAACATTGTTTATTTTCCATGAAACATTCCTTTGATTGCTCGGCTTAATTGATGAAATTTGTTGCTTTAACACTTGATTACCTTAGCACTAAACTGATGCGTGATATGTATGATAACCTGGACTATTTATGAATCAAGTCGGTTTTCTTCCAGTAGATTTGAATTCCTTGCCAAACATAAAATGAATTTTTCTGGGAAGATATGGAAAACAAATAAATGTGTACTTGCCCCTTTAAAAAAAATGCCAGTTGTATCGGTTGATTGATCATGGATGAAATTCTGAATTCTGGAAACAAATTAACAGTTCCCCCTTTTGACAATTTAAAATAGATGCCTCGAAAATACTTGCCAAACATTGATTTCAAGTTGCAAATCTGGAATTCAAACACTTGCCATATATTCATGCTTCTCAGCAATGTGAACTTCCTCATACAACCCATTTTAAAACTGATGCATGAAAATAACCTGCTTCATTTATTTTCTCATGACTATGTTTACTGGAGATAACCTTTAACACATATGTGATCTGATTAGTACTACTTACATGCTGTTGACTTGTCCCCTGCTTGTGTTTGTCCTTGGCAACAAATTCATCTATGCTCTGTTTTGGAACCTTTGCTAAAATGCATATATGTTGAACTTTCCAGTATCTCATGAATGTTTGCCATACTTCAATTGTTTGGTCATGCACACAGTATGGACAGTAGCACAATGTATTTATATGTACTTGCCAACTTCACCATGCCATCAACACAACTCCATTGTTTTGCCTTCTCGACCAATTGTGTAGTCCACTGTTGAACTGAGCTGATGCATTGTTGCATCAACGTGTGTTCACGTTCTTCACTCATTTGAATAAATAGCTTACATGTATTGCTGCTGTTGCACTATTCTCATGTATACACGTTTACATTACACAATGTTTGCTTCACTGATCATTCTGTTTAGCTTGTAGTTGCTCGACCATTTTTGAAGCTGAGTTGAGTTGGTCCTCGCGGCTGCTCCTCAGTTGCTCGCTACATTCTGATTGGTGAGGAAGTGCACATGTGTATATTCATGCACGTGTGTACGTGCAGCCATCTGAATGGATTTTCCTTTTCCTGCACAGTAATATGTGTATATATATATATATACACATGTGTGTGTATACATATATCGTGTGCATGCTACATTCACATATCAGATCAAGTCATGAAAAATGATGAGAAACACACCGAAATTCTGAGGCAAATAAAATTTTAAAAATAAAATTATATTTGCTAGAATTTAGAATATTATTTCTGTTCTAGATACCGTGTGTGTGTTTCTGTATATGGGAGGTATGAAGACTGGACTAACTGAAAGCTGCGAAGATAGAAGGCTGAAGATAAGAAGACAGTGTGTAGTGTATGAGTCTGAAACTGTATATGTGAGTGTCTGTATAAATATGAAACAGTTGCTGAGTGTGAGTGAACTGTAGTGAGGATCTATGTATGTATATGAGATAATTGTACTGGTGTATGTATTAAACCAATTTGATTGAAATAAAATATTATTTTACTATGTTCAATTTTTTTTAACGTATTCAATTTATTTACAGGTACAAATATCTGTGAAGTTTTTAAATGGTGGAGTTATAAATAATTGTACTATTTGAAATATAGTATTCAATTTAAATAAAATACTATGAAGATATGAATGTCTGTACAGTCGTATTCTATTTAAATAAATATTATATTCCTGTCTGTAATGTATCTATAGAACAGTACAGTAACAAACACATTTAAAAAATATATTTATTTGGTTGTTATCATCAAACAAAAATCATATAATTGTGTATACAACTACGTTATATACAACATAAATTTCATTCCAACTAACGTTAATCCTTCTCTTGATCCTGGTTCCAAAAATCCGTTTATAATAATCGATAAAAGCCTCATTTAATTCCCTTTGAACAGTCACTTCCACATCATTATTAAAAATAAAGGGAATCAAATTATCACGCCTCCTCTTATTAGCCACACTATGAAAGAACTTCGTGTTGTTATCTCCCTCCTTAATCCATTGAACACGGGTTCTTTGCTTCCACATGATCTCTTCTTTTTCTAAGATCAGCTTGAGATCATTCCTAAGGCAACAAAGTCTATCCCTCTCATCGGAATTGAGAATCCTGATCTCACTTGCCTTATCTAAATCTAATAACTCACACACGATCTTATCTTTCTTAATTCTAACACTACCAAAAATATACCTATTCCAACGTTTAAGAAAAAAATCTTAACTTACCAAGCTTAGCAACAAAAATCTTCGCAGAATTACCTCTATATATATTATTAAAATAAAACAGAGAATTCCACTTAACAGAAACAAGGTTTATAAAACTAGAATCCAACAACCACATCTTCTCACATTTAAAACTGCTACTAATAGAAATATTCGACTCACACGAAAGGATAATAGGACAATGATCCGAATATAAAAATGGCAAACCCTTAACTCTGCAAAAAGATAATCTACCATCCACCTCGGTACTAATAAAAAATCTATCTAATAAAGCAAATGAAGGGTTATCCCTGACATTAGACCAAGTGAACGATCTATTATTAGGAGGAATCTCAATCAAGTTACCATCTAATATGAAATCATTGAATTCCTCAATATCATAGAAGTCACCTTCTCGAGGCGATCTCTCTCCTAAAAATCTAGTGACATTGAAATCTCCCCTACAATCCATTGATTGGGAACAAGATTTCTAAAATCAGTACATTCAGACCATAAGATTCTCCTCTCAATTTTGGTATGAGGGCCATACACATTAGAGATGCCCAATAAAGAATTATCTATAAGAGAGACTAAAATGACATGAAGAGAATAAATCTTAGGAATCTCATGAACAAGTCTAAATTGATTATCTTTCCAACCAATCATAATCCCTCCAGCACTGCCTAAGGCCAGAAGACAAGCCCAATTCCGAAAAAGGGACCCACCTAACCTCACATAAAAACTAAAACCAGGGTTCTCAATTTTAGTCTTTTGAAGTAAAATAATATCAATATGAAAATCCTTAAAAAAAGGTCCTAACCTTAGCACATTTTTTAGGATCATTTAGACCCCTTATATTCCAACTAACGATCCTCATCGTCTCAAAGAGTTAATTCTCTCTAATTCCCTACTTCTGATGTAATCTCCATCTAACTCAATATCAGTAAAAATAAAAGCAATATCGCTAGCAAGCTGAAATAACTGACTAGTCGAAAGGCTACCCAACGCAAAAGGAGTATAATCACTACCATAAACAGGAACCATACCTAAGCCTGAACCCAAAATACTACTACTACTAGCACTCGGGCTTGGGAACCTACCATGATAAGAAGAGGAGCTATATCTGATCCTTGCGCTACGCCGAACCAACCCAGAACTGGGAGCTACTCTCCTACGCCACCCTCTCCTAGTTTAAGTAGTGGAAACCTCACTACTCAATGAGAGTCTCCAACGGCCTCATGCAGCCCGACTCTATCCGACGAGCCAAAACGCTCAACTGAAAACAACTCCAAAAACGACAAATCACATATCAAATGAAACACAGTGAAACACGACCTCAAAAACAAGGATATCAGTTTCACCCCGACTCCCTCAAAAACAAAGTACACCCACTCTTATCCCACAGCAATAAAGGACTGCACACATTAGCACTGGCCCATAACGAACTCTGGACTGCTGTAACACCATGCATGATTACATGGCAAAAGACTTTAAAAGGGAAAAGTTGTGTAATGATACGTGTAGATGTAAATACATAAACTTGTGCGTAGTTTGCATCAACTATTCCAAATATACATAAAGTGTATTTCTTGTGGCTTGAAAATATGTTTATTTCAATATTCATGCATAGTTTACAATAACTACAGTTGACAATCTTTTTGTAAGATTCAGAACTTTATGGAAAGATTAAATACAAAAAGGAATGTTCAGTTATTAGTTGAACCAAACTATTAAACTTAACAATAACAATAATAAAAGAAAATTAACTACATTAACTGCACAAAGAAATAAACATAAATAATTACATTATCTGCCTGAATCTATGTAAATGACAAAATATACATTGTACTAAATGGTTGAATGTTTGAACGACATTCATTTATGGAATCATACATGTAAATGTAATCCATATTAAATTAACATATTTGTAGTGACCATTGTAGTAATCAATATAATTGATTTCTATAAACAGGGTCGCAAATAAAAAATAACTATTGTAACCAACATTGATTTAGGGAAAGTAAACTTAATAAGGAAATTAAGTCTAATGGTTACAATTCCTAAGATTTGTTAGGATTAATGTTGTAAATCGCAATTAGGAAATTTAATATATAACCACATTAAGACACGAGGTTATGCTCAACTTGTGGTAGATGTCTGCCTGGAACCGACCGGCAAATCCAGCATCCACAAGTGGTCAGCTTAATGTGAGAGATCTGGTGCATAAACATATATATAATACATATACATATACAACAAGAAATAAATTAAAAAAATTAGTAATGTCTATTGGGTTACAACAAGTAGATATTTCGAGACTGATAAGATAAGGATATCCATTGTTAATTAAGGTCTTAGGAAAATTATGTTTGTTAGGCTCGTAAATGACGTTAATCATAATAAACAAAAATAAAAGGGAATTAAAGTTTTAGTGGTTGCCTTACGAAAATATGACCATTGTGGTAATAAATGGAAATAAACATAAGAGTAGAAATAAATGAAATAAAATGGGGGTTTATGGGTATTGTTTATCGTTTAAATTACTAAGTCCAATAAGGAAAAATAACTAATCATATGTTTTAGGATAAGGAGGATATAACTTTCCTTATTTATATAAGTTAAAATAGAACTTATAATTAAAAGTTAGAATTGTACTTGGTAGGTTATTGATATGAAATATCGTTAACTATAGAAACTCGTGACGATAAGTAACCGTGTGCGTATGGTATTTCCGTAAAGTGAAACTAAACGAGAATAACTCAATAACGTAGCCCGCTTCATCCCAATAGGGAAGAGCATTAAACGCTAATTGGGTAGAACTTAATTTTTTTTGCGTATAGTCCGCTTCCTTGGTTCTTAAGTGGCTTGGGCCAAGGAGTCCACCTAGGAGTAGGTCTTCCAGTTTAGGGGTCTTAAATGGTGTGTGTGAGGCCTAGCCAAACTTGGAAATCTAAAAATGTCCGATATGACTACCTATCCTATGAGAAGTAGTAAGCGACTAAGAAGATTATCAAATGAGGTCAACTAGATGGTAAAGCGAAACACCATCTCTCACTTTCACGGTTTATGAGCTTATATGCGTGAATGACGAAAGCCTGAACTAGTAGGGCCCCGTAGCTAGTGCCCTCTAGTTTATGTTAACATTGAATAAATCATCGAGGAATATTAAGTGACCAACAGGTCTGCCTAGGGTAGTAAGTGATCAGGAGAATCCACTCATTTATCATTTGATACTAAGGCGTTAAATAAAAAAGGATGTGCATGTGAATGTATATAAAGAAACTCCATAATTAGGAGTCCATTCTCGATAAAGTAACTAGTCATGTTCGGATATAAAGGCTTCATTAATATATTCTATCTTGGTACCATAATTCTTTTGGGAATACTACCTTGGGAAGGGTAGTTAGAGTCGTGCGTAAATAATTACAAGGTTTGGTTAGAATCACTAACCTTGGTAGGCATACATCTTGGGTTGAACCAAACAACATACATTTGTGTATTATAATCTGTGTTGTGCATTTCTTGTTCACCAGAATCTTATTGTTCTGTAACGTCCCGGATTTTTCGGCCATTTAAAATTCGAATATTTAAATTTGTAAATATATTATATTTGGAATATAATGGATGTTTAATCGAATTTATTTGTATTAAAGGATTTTTATATAAATGGAATATTATTCGAAACCAGAATTTTAAATGTTTTAATTTGAACTGTTAAATACAATGATGTTAATTTAGTTTCAATAAATTTGACAGTTTGAATATAATATATATGAGTATATTTGGCCATGTTCTTTTGATTCGGCAATTCGAATAAAACCCGAAGATACAACAAACCCAAAGTTGCCCATCAAATTCAACAGAGAACTGGAAAGTGATCAACACAATATTAGATAATAAAATACATACATTAAAAGTCTCCGCATGCAAATCAAATAAAACCAACAAAAATTCATTCAATGTTTCAAAAAGGGACAAGCCTGCCTTGTCCTTTCCGTAAGACTGTAAGAACATAGTCAATCAAACATGTAAAGAAAAACAGCTTAGCAACTGGAAACTAGACATTTATCAATACAAAGAAAAATGAAATGTATATTTATATTATTATTGTTGGTACAAATGCACAAGGCAAAGGAAAAGAAACTGAAAAATAAATACATGATGTACAATACAAGTTCTGGACAAAAAGGCAAGATATCAACATTTTTTTTTTAGATCATGCTTTTTCTTTTCTGTGCCGAACCAGTGAACCTGTCGCCATCAATGGTAATCTGCGAAAAGAAAAGGAAGAAACCCATTAAAAAGGGTAATGACATCATTTGAACAGTAAAGAAGAAAAAGGAAAAATAAATTTAAAGAGAACAGTGAAATGCACAACTAAGGCAATGTATAGCCGAATTGAAACAGAGGGGTAACACCAAATCTCAAAATCTAAATGTACAGCTAAATATTTTAAAACTACTAATTGGCTAAGGGACAACACAAGAACAGCTAGAAGAAATATAGCTGAAGAGCTATGTATAATATGAACAACTATATAAATCAATAAACAAAATCAATGTACAAATTCATACAGCTAAGTGCACCAGCTAAAAACAGCTAGAGGAGGTACGAGAACAGCTAGGAAAGAAGACCCATCAATGGCAACAAAAGAAAACAATAAACAAAAAGTCACATGCATACAGTAAATTTCTTGTACAAATTTACTGTAACATGCATTAAAAACTGAACAGTTGAGCTAAGAACAGCTAAAGATATAGCTATAAGTATATATATTTTATACATCAAAATGCAATGCATAATAGATAATGTGCACATTGGGTTCATACATGTAATTCATACTAAGCTACTGTAGGTTTTAAAAGCTAGCATGCATTTTTCAAATCATTGGATTTGATAAAACAACTCAAGCAGACCATACAGGAAAGATCAGGCAGTACATAGCTGATGGGAAACCAATATATGAACAGCCGAATTTACATATACATTTAGACAACAAATTCAAGAATGATAAGGAAAATAGTTTGCCAACAGCTATATGTACATGGCTTAATGAGAACAGTAAGGCAAAGACCTTGTCACAAGCACAGATAAAAGAAGATCTATATGAACAGCATATGTACAACTAAGTAGAACTGACATGAATATTTTATATCAAATCTTTATCAAGCAGTAAAGGCACATGGATGAACAGTGTTCTTTGTATTTTTAAAAATCCAAACTCAAAATCTAACATACAGTTTTCAAATCACAAAATTTGATTTAAACAACTCATGGCAGCAATACAAGATTCGATCATTTATTTTTCATAAAAGTGTTATACAGTCCTATACTAAAAATCAACTAGATTTTTCTGTTTAAATATCACGCAACCCATCGATTACCATCACCAGTAACATCAGAAATCCATTCGAGTCAATCACGGTGAACAAAATCATATAACCAAAATCCGAACAGAAAATCTAAGTACAGGTTCGAATATCGATTGAAAGAACAATTCATGGGGGGTTGATAGAAGTGCATCTCATCTCAAGCAAACTGCAAGTATAAATACGTTATCACAGTGTGTTTTATCAACCATACGAACCACAGTCAACCAAAGAAAAACCCAATTCAAAACCATAGAATCAAAACAATTATGATTGAAATTTAAAAACAAAGAAAACTTAGCTTTCGAATTTGTTGGCTGAAGCCGTCCTCGTTCTGCTTGCTCGTGTGGCGCTGGAAGGCTCGGTGGCTCGACAGTGGTGGCGGATTGTTGAGGAGGCCGAAGGGGGTAGCGACGCTGCTGGCTTTGGGAAGGATCGAGAGGAATTTTAGGGGATTTAGGGTTTTTCTTCAACTTCGGTTTTGAGAATGTGTGGCGGCCGGTTGAAATGAGGAGGATACGAAGGGATAAGGGTTTAATTAAGGATAGCGGGTCGGGTTCGTGTGTGTTGGGCCAACGGTTTAAGGGTAAGCCCAAATTTTTACTTTAAAGGGAGATTTATGTTTTAAATAACTTTAATTAGCATATAAAGTTCGTAATGTGATTTCTGGCACGTACGATGTCAGAATTACGCGCGGTCAGGTGCATTGGGACCGTGGGAACGCGTACTTCAAGATGGAGCAGGCCTGGTCTGGATCTGGAGTATCTAGAAATTTTATTAAAACGTCAGTTGAATCCGATCAAAACCAACTGTTCATCGACAGATTTTGAACCGAGGTGAGTTAAACTCACTCAGCCTCCTCGTTTATATTTTATATAAACTGGGTATTTTATTTTGCGTGTTCTGGCTGTTAGTGGTTGACTATTAGGTGTATGTATGCTGTTGATCATCGATCGTTTAAATTTAACTGTTGGGGACGACCCATAACAAAGTAACTCCTTGGGTTGATCACGTTTGTAAACGTGTTTGAATTTATTTGAATTGTTTGACTTGGATGTCAGTTGATCTGATAATTGGCAGTAAATGGCCAAGTATGGGGTTTTAACGTCATTCGACCCGACAGGTGAAGTAATGTATTCTTAAAAGTTATAAATTCATTTATAACTGAATTCAAGTTTTCAAATTATTTTGTACAGGATTAAAAATTGGAATTTCACAAATAAATATTTTTAATCGAGATAGTAAGGAATTGAGTTAAATAGTTTAGACCAGTTGGAAAGTATAAATCGAGAATTTTCCATAAGAGTGGTAAAAAGGAAATAATTGTTTCCAAACAATTAAAAAGTGACTTTAATTAATTAAGTTAATTAATTAATTTATTTTAAAGGGGAAATGACAATTGGAGTTCAATTAATAGTTAACTGAGATGTAGGGTCGACAAAACCCAACTGTTTTAGACCAAGGCCGATGATGGGATTAATTTGATTCGGTGAGCTCTCTAACTATCCGTCATGGTTAACAAAGGGTGTTAAGACTAGTTAACCTTGGGTTAACTATAAGTTAAAGGAATTATCATATTGTTAGCAATAATAAGATGAATTATTCTTTAAAATGATATAAAGGTAATAGTTATCCTATTTTTGGTTAATAGCAGAGTTAACTATTTTAATATAGTTAAGGTTAAAGATTATTATCTAAATTAATAATAATTAGAGAAATGATTTTAAATGGACATTTAATTAAGAAATGGTCGAGCATAGCTAAGTCGATCAAACCCAAGTAAGAATTTTATAAAAAGGGATTTGTAAATCCAGGTTTTTCAACAAGATTTGGTAAATGGGAATCAAATTAACGAGTGATTAACTGACGATGAGGTTTAGCCAAAGAGGCGATTAGGTTTATTATAGAATGTCCAAATGGATGGAATCAAATCACCTTACGAGGGATTTACATCATAAATCAAAGGGTTTAAAGTGATAGAATACTTGGAGAATAAGTGGTGTTTTAAGGGATGTCTACTTAAACAAAGATATGGTTTTAAATTTTCATATATTCGTGTTTCAGAATGGTTCGGGCTTTGTGTAATTTTAATAAATATAATCCAATCTATTCGTTTTTTAGAATTGTTTAGGCTTTGTGTAATTTTAATAAATATAATCCGATTAGTGGAAAGAAGGGAATTGGAAATGACATGGAATATGATAATAAACTTGAAAATAATCAATACCCATTCCTTACGATTTTTATTATCTCTCTCTTTTTATATATACTGGACGTTTTATTGAAATTATCACAATTGATCATTAAGATATTAAATTTCCAACATTTCTGAACACGAAAAGGTTTTTCAGTTTGTAATATGAACTGGAATATAAATAATAATAATAACAATAATAAATTCGATTTAGAAATATGAAACCGTTAGTTTATAATAAATTCCATTTGGAGGAGTTTTAATTTTTCTTCAAAATAGCTAAGAAAAATCCTTCATCCGGATTTTTGGGGTATTTGATTCTGAATCGTTTTGTTTTATGTCAGCTAGTGAAGGGGAAATCTATTTTAATTTTATTTTGAATTTCTAGACGATTTCCTTTTTTAAGTTCATACGTTCTTTTGGTGGTCACAACTATTTGGAGGCAGAGAAAAAGGAATTGGAAATTAAATTCTCGAGTCGACAAGTGGTGGAAGTCGACACGAGAATTCGGTTGGGTTCGGAAGTCGTTTCGACGTCATAGGAATTTTATTTTAATTTATATATAGTTTATTCGGGTCGTTGGGCCAATGTTCAGACCGCGCCCTTTAATGGGAAAGCGGTCGACCGCCATTTGTCGACTAGGTCGACCGCTCCCCCTAAAGGAATGTGGCCTGTGCTCAAGCCGATTCGGGTGAAACGATATATGTATATATATCGTTCCAGCCGACGTCTTCATCCCCAAACCCCATTTCTAGCAAACCCAAAATCCTCCTCCATTTCCAAGCTCCAATCCGAGCAACCATCGCTCTGTTTCATCTCTAATTACAAAGACAATCTTTCTCGTGCAGATCTCTACCCGATTATACCCCAGATATGTAATTTCATTCTCCCGTTTCTCTGGTTCCTCCATGGCACCTCCTCGTAATGTTGCCGCTCAGCACCTCGGCCTCACACCTTAGGAAGCCACATGGCTAGACCACGATGAGAAGAAGATTAAGCGCAACTTGGCCACAACCGATTATGATTTTCATATTGGCCGACTAGTGAAGTTTGCTGATTTCGCCGCTTTCGGTTTGGAGGAGCTTTCTGTCGCCGCAGGCCTAGAACCGATCATGCGCTTCAACACTTTCGAGTGCGATCTGTATCCACGTTGCATCCGTCTATTTGATTCCCAGATGGATGTCGAATGATGACTTAGCTCATATTTTCTCATAGTTCTACATAATCTGATCTGAGGTTATGGGCACCAGTATGGATTTCATCGTTGATGACTTAGCTCATATTTTGGGCATCTCGGTAGTCGAAGCCGAGCTTGAAGCTATCAAGATGGATGATCTTCAGATTCTTCAGCGTGTCTTCCTTAGAGAACCTAGAGTTTGGACCACCGCTAATATGCAGCTTGTTGCCCGTTAGTTGTGTGTATCATACAATATAACATCATCCCGAAGACAGGAAGCTTGGAACAGATTTATCCTTTTGTTCCCTGCGCCGCATATGCTACTCTTGATGGTATAGCCATCAACTGGGCGCTCGTGATTACGGTACATCTTCATGAGCCTTTCCTTGGCACCCTACGGAGCCACTTTCTGTATAGTCATCTTCTCACCTGTGTCTTTCGACACTGCCAGGTGAGACTTACTGGAGAGACGACGGTGAAGAAGGCACCGATCGCCATTTGTCACGCCACTCTCCGTAAGATGGGCATTCATTTTCCTGATGCTCCAATCCAAGCACCTGTCACCCCTGTTCAGCAGCCGCAGCAACAACAACCTGGCCAGGACAGCCCGAAGCTTATCTCCATTCGTTAGATGCAAGCCGAGCTTCGAGAAGTCCGTAGGGAGCAACGCTGGCAACCGCACGAGAATGGTTTCATCTCGGCCATACTACGTTCGTGGCGTGGATATGGTAATTGATCGAGTTCCACCCATGAGGCTCGACCATCCCGTAGCGCGTAGTTGTTGTTTGCTTGTGCCTTGTGCATGTTGTATCTTGTATTTCCCTTTCCAGTATTTTCGATCTTTGTTGTGGTAGTGTTTGTACCTGCTAGTGTTGTATGAATCGCACGAACTAGGCTAATGGGATTTCTATGTTTGGAATGTTTGTGTCGTTCACGCATATGAATTTGATTGAATTCTCATTTTCTTATATAAGCTAGCATTTTCCCTAGAGCAGGAAAGAATAGAATTCTGTGTGGGATAAATTTTAGCAAAGGACCGGTTTTGTGTTGTTTTTGTCACGGGTGTAAACAAATCACGGTTCCTTGTTGTAGTAAAAATTTGTTTTGGTCTTTTGTGTGTGAATTTCACTTTTCAGATTTTGCGTGATTGACTTCCGTTTTCGTCGACAAGTGACTTGAATCGTTTAAATTTCCGTAAAATACATTTTTGAAACTTTTGGAAAAAGTTTTTTGAAAAAAAACTTTTATCCTTTTTTTTTATTTTTACTGATTTACTTTCTTTTATTTCGGTTCACGTGAAAACATAGAATTTGGGTACAGCAGTTTGCGCATGTTTAAAACATCTGTTTTACATTAAAATTGACAGTTTGAATAGCGCACACTATCGAAAATTTGATTTTCATACGAATCTCATATGGAAAGTGAAACGGCATTGAAAGGAAATTTTCAAAATAAATATAAGAAGTTTTAAAGCGGAGATTTATTTAATGAAAAATTTTGATTTTCGGTCACATGAACAATGTAAGGACGATTTTTTGATGCTTTGTGTGCGCGTTTTAGCGGTGCAATAGGATTGACGATGCGATAAAAATGTTAATGACAACAATACGAGGCTGTTTTAGCCTTGGAAACATTGTTTCTGTACCTTTTCAACAGTGCGCGTGAGTAACTAATTAACTCGTTTTTAGGTTTTACAGGTTTTTTTAGCCTCCTTTACATTTTACAAATGGAGATTTTTGGAGTATTATGGGTAACTGAGGTGAAAATTCCATTGTAGGGCGGAAAATGGAATATCTATAAGCGGAGGAAACATTAAAATTCTTCACTTTGGTTTCATTTTTCTATTTTAGGAGAATTAAATAGGAAACGATTACATGCGTTGACGTTTTGGATGGTAGGGTTTGGATCATATAGAATTGCCAATATATTTAGGGTGTTTTGCATTATATTTTCAAAAGTATTTAAAAAAAAAATTTGTTGCAAACATGTTGGGGGCCCGATTTAGAATCATCTTGCATGCATCTTTTTTGATTGAAGTGCATTATGTACATTGTGCACATATACACATGTTGTAAAGTGGATGTACACAAATTGGTTGTGTAGGATAGGATAGTAGGTGTCATAATTTCAGGATGAAATTCATTTTAAGGAGGGAAGAATGTAACAACTTAGAATTTTGACAATAGAAATTAGTTATTTGATTAGATTCTCAAAAATAGGAATTTTACAAACAATGGAATTTGACAATGAAACATTAACCGTTGCGTTCGTCTCGGAATTCTGGTCAACTTTCATGTTTGGAGTATCGCGAACGGAGTCCATATGAAAAAGTTACGGACGAAACATGAAAAACAGACAGAAATAAATAAAAAGAATAAAATATATATTTATTACCTTCTTTAACCCGCCTTCACTGGGAAGTTCGGCCGAACGGCGGTCGACCGCTCCTAAGAGGGTGTCAATAGCTTCGGGCCTGTAGTTCCAAGTGACGGCTAGGTTTTGAAGGTATTTTTGTTATATTATATAATATAAACTTATAGATATTTATTTAAATAAATCTAATGGTTCACGACCAATTCCACTCCTACAAATAAAGAGGTAAGGCCTCATTCTTTTCCACACAAATCTGTGGGTGGCAGCGAAGCTCTCCTATTTCCCTTTATCTTCAAATCAATTTCTTAATCTAAAATGTATTCATATACAATTAATCAAATATAAATCATATAAATTTGAAAGGGATCGTCATATTTAAATGCAAAAGGGTATGAATTGATGTCTAAGCTATTCTTCATCAGATTCATCCCTCTTTTCCTATTTTCTTGCAAATCTACATATCTGAATGTATCCCCTTTTCAAAATAATTGTAGATCTGTAAGAATTTGGGAGTTGTTGGCTTAAAAGTTTATTCAGATTTCAAATTTAGATGCTTTCATGAGAGTGAGAAATTTACATACAAAGGTATAATAGCATATTTATCTCATTTGAATTAGATCTCAACATATATGCCTAATATCATCAGATCTATTTATAATATTGCTGAATTTGAAATGACACCTATCAGATCTGATTATAAATGTTGATAAAAACCTAAAAGTATAGATTTGTGGTTATGAATAATATTATTTGTAGGCTTATTTAATTGTTCATACATATTGCCTACAATTATGTTAGAAAATAAATTTCTGGTTGATGCAAAACACTGTAGATCTGGAAATCAGTCCCATTAATATTGTTTAGATGTAGTTATATTCCAGATCTCTAGTTTCAGTGTTAATTTATGAATTATTTGATTTTAATTCAAAAGACATAAAACTGTTTGTGTTCAATGTTGTTGTGGTTTTGGTTTAGTTGTTGTAAATTTGCCTTTTTCCTCTTTTTTAAACAAAAAAGATATAATTTTGAAACCAACAAGAAGTATGACAAAAGACTTTAAAAGGGAAAATTTGTGTAAAGTTACGTGTAAATATAAATATACATATTTGTTCGTAGTTTGCATCAATTATTCCAAAATATACGTAAAACCTTGAGTCAGATAACAAACCAAGGTAATAAGATCGACCCCCTATGACCGACCCCTAGAGACCGACCTCGTCTGAGATGCACGATCGACCCATACTTCAAGTTGTTGACTAACCCATGCATCCAATATCATAACCGACCGACCAGGATCCTGGTACTCGACCGACCTGGTCCCTGCTTGACCCTTCTACTCATTTGACCTAAAGCTTCTTTTCCCTAGACCGACCGCATGACCCAAGCTCACTCGACCCCTAGGCTTGCTCGACCCAAACCCTATGCTGTCCAGACCAATGCTTGCTCAAGCACGACCGTCCCTCCTGGCTCATTCGACTCACTTCCTGACTTGTTCCCCAAGACATGATTTTAGCCGACCGACCCAACCATGACCAACCCAAAACCTGCATTTTCCAGTTCAACTCCGATTACGACCAAAACTTCGCCAAACGATGAATTCAGCGAAACCAACTTGTCCATTTCATCAAATATGGCCATAAATATAATATGAAATCACTAGCAATATGAAAACAAAAATTTCCACCAAATTATGCAAATCACTCCAAAAATCATGATGAATGATCATATGAATAAAATTGCAGATTTAACTTGCATAAACATATGAAATGGCATAGATATTACCAGCTTAAACATGCTAAATTATATTCTAGGGTGATTCATATGAAAATGGACTTACCAAGATGTAGATCTATGAGAAAACGCCTGAATTTGATGAAAAACATGATCAAACATTCATATACTTCATTGAGTCCATGTGAGAGATGCAAATCACTCACCGATTCTCCAAAACAAGCTAAAATCAATGAATTAAGATTTCAGACAACAAGCAATTCGAATCAAACCCCTTGATCCGATGAACTCTCCCTTGAAATGATATAGATCTGGCCTCAAATGGTGTAGATCTTCGATTTCCTAAGCTTAGGTCTAGGTTTTAATGGTGGAAAGTTGTTAGAGGAAGGAGGAACACAAGGACACCAAATGAGATAATGGAGAAACTAAACCATTTCCCATATCCCTCACCCCCTATTTATAGCTTCCACCAGACCACTAATGGGCCTTCCTAAATCAGCCCATTGTGGCTCTCAAAACCTGGACAGCCAACTGTTAAACCTTAAAACAGCTATTCCTCCCAAACCGCTAAGCCAAATCTTTAATGTAACCACTCTACGGAAAGGCAATCATCATCCCCTTTCCAATGGCACACGTTTCACTACCTGATTCAACCTGAGTCAAAAGTTATGCCCTGTACAAGACAGACAGGGGAAAATGGTCACAAACAAAATTGGTAAAAATTATGGAAATGTCTCACATCCCCATAAAAAATATATTAAATTATTAGAGTGATCCAACCCTCAGGGAATAAAATAAAAATATTTTAGGATCTTAGGATACGTAAAATGTGGGCTGTTACACTCTCCTCCCCCCCTCCCCCCGGCCCTCGCCCTTTAGGAATTTCTCCCCCGAAATTCCAAGCAAACATAAACAACCACAATAATTCCCCATGCCTATCATCTAAGAGAAGCCAATTCTATCACCCAGACTAGAAATCATCAAACCATGCATCCATAGCCTTATCCTAGCATGCGGAATTCTATCAAACAACAATAGGATACAACGATATAACAATGATACGATATTAAAGGGTCCTACCGACGAAGAGTTCTGGATGAGTCGCCCTCATGCTCTCTTCCGTCTCCCATGTACAATCGTCGTTGTCTTCGCTCCATTGTACCTTGACCAGCTTATCTGTCTTCCTCTTAAGCTATTTCGTGTCATTTCCCATAACACGAAGCGACTTACGAGGTCTCGTAACTGTGGTCTCTACTTCTAGGTCTTCGTACTGCTCTGGAGATACCACAACATTCGAATCATGCACGAACTTCCGTAGAAATGACACATGGAGCACATTATGCACACTCGACATCTTCTCGGGTAACTCCAATCTATATGTGAGCATTCCAATTCGCTTGACTATCGGAAATGGTCCAACGAACATAGGAGCTAACTTTCCTTTATTTTCGAATCTAACCACATGCTTCAATGGAGAAATCTTCACGAAAACCATATCGCCAACGTCGAATTCCAAGTCCTTTCGATGCTTATCAGCATAACTCTTCTGACGATCTTGGGCTGCCTTCATTCGTTGTCGAACGATCTCAATACAATTCGATGTTTCTCTAATCATCTCTGGCCCAAGTATCAACTTATCTCTAGTTTCTGGCCAACATGTTGGAGAATTACACGACCTTCCATACAAAACCTCGTATGGTGCCATATCAATGCTAGACTGCTAGTTGTTATTATATGGAAACTCAACTAGATGTGGATGGTCTTCCCATGATTCCCTAAAATCCAACACACAAGCTCTTAGGATATCTTCCAAAACTCAGTTAACCCTCTCGGTTTGATCATCAGTTTGGGGATGGTAAGCCGTACTTAAACACAACTCGATTCCCAAAGCTTCTTACAAACTCTTCCAAAATCCTCTAGTGTACAACGGATCTCAATCTCTTACTATGCTCTTTGGGGCACCATGGAATCAAACTATCCATTTCACATAAAGTTCAGCCAATTTTGATGTTGTCCTAGTCGACATGACAAGAATGAACCTTACACTTTTGGTCAAGCGATCCACGATGACCCAAATCCCTTCGTTTCCTTCCTTCGTCCTAGGTAGTCCATCAATATTTTCTCCCACTTCCACGTAGGAACTTCCAATGGCTAAAGCAAACCACTCGACTTCTTCTGTTCAACTTTCACCAACTGACATTTTATACACTTGGAAATGAACTTTCGGATATCTCGCTTCATCCCCTCCCAATAGTAAACTCGCTTCATGTCCTGGTACTTCTTATTGCCACTGGGATGAATCGTTAACTTTGAGTGATGACATTCCCTCAGAATCTCATCTCTCATTCCGTCAATATCAGGAACAACTAGTCATCTGTATTTTCGAAGCCAACCTTCTCGATCGACTTTGAACTATTTATTCTTAGGTTCCAATTTCTGGATAAACTCGACAAGCTTTGCATCTCGCTGTTGGCTCTCGCCAACCATTTTGAAAAGAATAGGTCTTATAGATAAGCTAGCCAATATTTCAGGTTCCTACTCACCTTGGCCTGAAATCAAACTTTGCCAAATACTCGAGGCTTTTCCATTCTGAAAACATCGCTCCAAAACTTGCGTGTCTTCGACTTAACGCATCTGCAACTGCGTTACCCTTATCAGGAGTATAGGCTATACAAAAATCATAAGATGCCAGAAACTCTAGCCATCGTTGCTGCTGAAGATTCAAATCCTTTTTAGAGAAAAGATACTTCAACGACTTGTGATCCGTGAACAACTCGAATTGAACTCCCAACAGGTAATGTCTCCATATCTTCAAAGCAAAAACAATCGCCGCCAACTCCAAATCATGAGTTGGGTAATTTCTCTCATGCAGCTTCGGTTATCGACTCGCGTAGGCCACAACTTTATCCTTCTGCATCAGTACTGCTCCAAGTCCAGTACTACATGCATCGGTGTATACCACCATCTCTTCATTCCCACTCGGAATGGTCAACATAGGAGAAATCATTAGTATCTCCTTCATAATCCCAAACGCTTGCTCACACTTTGCATCCCATGTGAACACTTGGTTATTCTTCGTTAATCCTTCCAATGGTGCAGCTATCTTGGAGAAATCCTTGATGAACCGTCGGTAACAACTAGCCAGCCCAAGGAAACTTCTCACAACTGTCGCATTCTTAGGTCTATCCCAGTCCTGAATTGCTGCCACCTTAGCGGGGTCCACCGCTATCCCATTTCTAAAAACTACATGGCCTAAGAACCTCAGTTCACTCTTCCAAAAGTGACACTTCGAAAGCTTAGCTCTCAGCTGATGCTTTCGCAAGATTTCCAACACAACTCTTAAGTGCGTCTTTTGTTCTTCCTCATTCCAAGAGTAAACCAGAATATCATCCATGAACACAAGTACAAACTTGTTTAACTGATCTCTGAATATTCTATTCATAAGATCTACGAAATATGCTGGACCGTTAGTCAACCCGAATAGCATCACCAGCCATTCGAAGAACGCGGATGTCGTCCTAAAAGCAGTCTTTGGTACACTATCCTTTTCCACCCTCAACTGGTGAAATCCCATTACCAAATCCATCTGAGAAAACACATTGGCTTCATGAAGCTGATCGAACAATTCATCAATCCTTGGCAATGGATACTTGTTCTTCTTAGTCACCTTGTTCAGCTCACGATAGTCCACACATAACCTTAATAAGCTATACGCCTTAGTTGCAAACACAATTGGTGCACCCCATTCGGAAACACTTCTCTGAATGAATCCCTTTCCTAGAAGGTCACGAACTTGCACCTCCAACTCTCGCTGTTAGGCGCCATTCGCTTAAGAGGCATGATGATTGGTCTAGAACCCTCGAACAAATCGATCCTAAACTTGATCTCATGATGCGGCGGCAACCCTTTGACCTTGTCAAAGACATCCTCATACTCATTAGCGATTAGAACATATGACAGGTCTTCTTGTGGAATCCCAAGCGAATATAGTAGCTCACGAAGACCTCGTCTTCAGGCTTACACTTAATCAACACTTTCGCCCTTCCACGTCCCCGACCATCACCTCTAGCTTCTCGCAATTTACTCCTGCCGCATACCTCTTGAGCCAATCCATGCCGAAGATGATCCTAAACCCAGCGAATTAAGAACAAAGTAATCACACACAAAAGAGCAACCATGACTCAACAACACTAGACCACGACACAACATGCACAAACTGGATGGACCCCCAACTGGATTAGTCACGATCAATGGTCTATCACAAATTTCGGGTTCAAACCCAAGCGATATACAAGTTCATTGCAAATGAATAAATGCGATGCTCCAGTATCAAACAAAACTCGAACTGAAACACAATTAACTGAAAGTGTACCTTGCACGATGACACCCTTTCCCTTCTCCTCTATAGTAGGAGCTCTCGAAGATAATGGCACGGCTTCCAAAGCCTATGCCTTTACAATCTGTTTCCCTTTGGCCGGTTCCAGACATTGCTTCTTGAGATTCCTAGCCTTGCCACAATTGTGACATTTCCTCTCAACCTTCGGATTTTTGTACTCATTAGCAAAATGGCCTTTCTGTTGGCAATTGAAGCAAACCGACTCACTCTTAGGTTTCTTTTGGCCATTCTTCCCTTTCTGTTGTTGTTGCTTCCTTTTCTTATTATTACCACCCTGTTGTGGTTTCTAAGCTTCCTTGGTTGCACTGACAACATTTGCTTCCTTAGGAAACAAGCTCTCATGACGAACGAATTTTTCCATAAGCTTCTCGAATGAATCATCAAGGTGCTCCACCAATGGCCTTCCTATGCAAGCATCTAGACCCATAACAAACATCTTGTTCTTTTGATAAGGTGTATCAATGTATGAATGAGCATATCAAGACAAGGCCTCGAAATCAAAAACATAATCAAGCATAGAACGACCAATCTGTTTCAGCTCTACGAACTTCTTAAACAAAGCATACTTCTGTGCTGTGGAGATAAACTTTTCTTCAAACTTAGCCTGGAATTGCTCCCATGAAATCCCTTCCTCTGGGGTTTCAAGCGTAACTAAGTTCCACCATTCCATTGCCCTGCCTTGTAGCTGCCTTGATGGAATTTTCCTCTTATTTGCACCATCCAAACTTAAGTCTCCAAAGATACGAACACAAGAATCCATCCACCTCTGAACCTCTTCAGCTGGTTCAGTTCCTTTGAATGGTTTCCCTCCTAGAGATGTATAATCTTTGCATAGCTTCGCAAAATCCACAACCCTAAGCGATTGAACTCCTACGTCTACCGTGGCTGCCACTAGAGCGGGCGCCCTACGCACGAATGCCTCCATCATGGCTTCAAACATGGTAGGATAATCTAGTTCACTGCCATTTCCCCCTCCAGTATTAGCTCCCCTAGCAACGTGCCTTGATGGTCGTCTACTCATTCTAAATCTACAATTTAGAATAATAAGCCACTTTCAAGAAAACTACTAAAGGGATACTACCGCTACTACAATATATGCTAATATATATATAGTAAGCATCCAACTAAAATTTACAAGTACGTCTCTTATATGTAGTTACGTCTTCGAACTTTGGCTAAAATCATTAACCATGGTTCTGATACCAAATGTGACGACCGCCTACAACCCGTGCACTAATCAAGAGAAATAATGCACTGAAAGGTGTGCCCAGGCAGCTATGGACGATCATCAAAGTAGGTAAACATAGCCAGAACCTGTCATAGAACTCACAGTGTAAGGATAAAATATAATAGAACATATACAACGTGTATTAATAGTGAAGCAGAACACACTAGACATTCATAATGACTAGAAAGTAATATCCAAAGATTAGAATAGCAACAATAGTGATTGTAAAAATTGGCTCACTACAACACTTAGAGAATAATAAACAGCGGATATCCAAATACTAGATAGTTAGTAAGATAATATTCCAGCCTCCTGCTCGCCTTTGAACAACTACATCGTCCTCACTAAGCAATCACCTATCACCTGCCACTTAGACTGCCCATCCAAAAATGTATGAACAACCCAAAGTAATAAGAGGGAAACCTAAAACCCTGAGCCAGCAATAGTCTTAGTTAGCTATAAAATACCTAACAAACTTGATCAATATAATATGTGAGAATTGCTAGATTTACCAACCACTACCCAATACTAGAGAAGAACTCACACCTATCTTCCCCACATCCGAAAGTGATAGCCTTTACAATAACAATTCAACCATTTATCCATGGAAACTAGGACATCCATTCAATCATGGAAAAGCACTCAAAACGTCTAGATTATATATATCTCATGTAAACCAAACAATCAAACATCCATGACTGACTCTGGCTTTCACCGCAAATCCTACTTTGAATCCATCGTTAATCGTATGACGGCCCATCATGATTGCCATAAGTCAAGGGCTAATGGTAACCCCAGTTCTATCAACAACTCCATACGCCATCATGACTCGTATGTTTGACTTCTCAAATCTCGACAACTAGGCCGTTCATGACTTCCCAAGGTACGAGGCCCTTTACGACTGCCCAAAGTACCCCTGTTTTGAGTCTGCTAGAACTTACGATAACGATAATCTCTCGGCCTTCCCATTCCTAGCCATCAACTCCGATGACTATTCACTAACCCAAGTCCCCCTTAAGTATCCATTATCCACGAGCTCAAGACACCTTTGAGTCATCATCTCATTCATTTCTTTACACTGATCAACGAAAATATTCAACCCTTCGAATATTCCCACTTGAATTTACTTCGAAGTCACCACATCACTTATTTGAATTACATCACTGCGCTGCGGCTAGGATTTGGGGGTTGCCCCCGAAAAATATATTTTTTCCAGACCTTTTTGTTCAAATCTGAGTCGTACTCGATAAATAAAATTTTCATATTTGACTCCGTGCAACCGACCCTCTGAAGATCGACACCCCCTACGATTGACCCCATCTGAGATGCACGATCGACCCATACTTCAAGTCATTGACCAACCCATGCGTCCAATATCGTAACCGACCGACCTGGTCCCTGCTCGACCCTCTAGTCATTTGACCTGGAGCTTCTTTCCCCCAGATCGACCGACCTTGAGTGCATGACCCAAGCTCACTCGACTCCTAGGCTTGCTTGACCCAAACCTTACGTTGTCCAGACCAATGCTTTCTCGACTCAAGTTTTTGCACGACCGACCCTCCTAGCTCGTTCGACCTACTTCCTAACTTGTTCCCCAAGACATGATTTTGGCCGACCGAACCAACCATGACCGACCCAAAACCTGCATATTCCAATTCAACTCCGAATTCGACCAAAACTTCGCAAAACGATGAATTCGGCAAAACCAACTCGTCCAAATCATCAAATATGGACACAAACATGATATAAAATCACTAGCAACATGAAACAACAATTTCCACCAAATTATGCAAATCACTCCAAAAATCATGATGAACGATCATATGTATAAAATTGCGGATCTAACTTGCATAAACATATGAAATAGCCTAGGAATTACTGGTTATCCTTATTCATATGCTTTAATTGTTGGCAGAAAGGTCATTTTGATAGTGAATGCAAGAATCCTAAAGCTGAGAAGAAGTGCTTCGAGTGTGGAAAGCCAGGACATGAGAAGAAAGATTATCCAAAATTCGCCAAAGGGAAGCAAGTGGTTAAGGCTTATGCTTTGGGGGGCAGTGCCATCATCTTCGAGGGCTCCTACTATTGAAGAGAAGGGAAAGGGTGTTGTGGTGCAAGGTACTCTTTTTGTTCATGGTGTTTCAGTTCGAGATTTGTTTGATACCGGAGCATCTTATTCATTCATTTGCAATGAGCTTGTGTGCTGTTTGGGTTTGGAACCCGAGATATGTGATAGACCTTTTGTAGTAACTAATCCAATTGGGGGTTCTTCAAATCTTTGATGATTTTCCGAGGTCTAGTGTTGTCGAGTCATGGTTGCTCTTTTGTGTGTGATTGCTTTGTTCTTAACTTCGCCGGGTTTGGGATCATCTTGGACATGGATTGGCTCAAGAGGTATGCGGCAAAGGGTGAATTGTGAGAAACTAGAGGTGAGAGTTAGGGATGTGGAAGGGCGAAAGGTGTTGATAAAGTGTAAGTGCGAAGAGGGTGTCTTCGTTAGTTATCTATATTCACTTGTGATTTCACAAGAAGACTTGTCATCTGTGTTGATCGCTAAAGAGTATGAGGATGTCTTTGACGAGGTCAAAGGGTTGTCGCCGCATCATGAGATCGAGTTTAGGATTGATTTGGCCGAGAGTGTTAAACCAATTGTTATGCCTCTTAGCCGGGTGGTGCCTAAGGAACAATGAAAGTTGGATGTGCAAGTTCGTGACCTTTTAAGGAAGGGATTCATTCGGAGAAGTGTTTCCGAATGGGGCGCACTGGTCGTGCTTGCAACCAAGGCAGATGGCTCGTTAAGATTGTGTGTGGACTATCGTAAGCTGAACAAGGTGACTAAGAAGAACAAGTATATGTTGCCAAGGATTGATGACTTGTTCGATCAGCTTCATGAAGCCAAAGTGTTTTCTCAGATGGATTTGGCAACGGGATTTCACCAATTGAGGTTAGCTAAGGATAGTGTGCCAAAGACTGCTTTTAGGAAACCATCCGGTTTCTTCGATTGGTTGGTGATGCCATTCGGGTTGACTAACGTGCCAGCATATTTCGTGGATCTTACGAATAGGGTATTCAGAGATCAGTTGAATAAGTTTATGCTTGTGATCGTGGATGATATTTTGGTTTACTCCAGGAATGAGGAAGAACACAAGACACACTTAAGGGTTGTGTTAGAGATCTTGCGAAAGCAGCAGTTGAAAGCTAAGTTCTCAAAGTGTCACTTTTGGAAGGATGAGGTGAGATTCTTAGACCATGTAGTTTCTAGAAAAGAGATAGCGATTGACCCCGCTAAAGTTGCAGCAATCCAGGACTGGTATCGACCTAAGAATGCAATGGATGTTCGGAGTTTCCTTGGGTTGGCAGGATATGACCGACGGTTTATCAAGGATTTCTCCAAGATAGCTGCACCGTTGACAGGATTGACAAAGTAGAACCAAGTGTTTACATGGCATGCAAAGTGTGAACAAGCTTTCGAAATCCTGAAGGAGAGATTGACAAGTGATCCTATGTTGACCATTCCAAATAGGAATAAAGAGATGGCGGTATACACTGATGCATGTGGTACTGGGCTTGGAGTAGTGCTAATGAAAAGGATAAGGTTGTGGCCTATGCAAGTTGACAGCTAGCATGAGAAGAATTACCCACTCATGATTTGGAATGGGCAGCTATTTTGTTTGCTCTAAAGATGTGGAGACATTACCTGTTAGGGGTCCGATTCGAGTTGTTTACGGATCACAAGTCATTGAAGTATATTTTCTCCCAAAAGGATTAAGAAGATGCGACCTAGAAGACTGAAGACTAGATACGCGCATCATACCCTTTTTAAGGTCGATCCTTAGGTAGAAGCCAATGGATGTAAACATGTGTTTGAGACATGTTATGCTTGGTGGATGCAAGTGGTTGCAAGTGTATGTTGGTGGTTGCTCGTGAGTGCATATACACACACCTTAGGCACTAGATTGGCTCAGTCACTTTCTTATTACATGTGCATATATGTATTTGTGAAACTTGATGTGTTATCATATGGACGATGCATTTGTATGAATGATTGTGCACTCATGTAGAAGTTATAAAATACGATTAGGAGTAGTTGCATACAGATGGACTCATGACACTGACATGATTTGCATTAATGAGGTCAACTGAATCAGTAGACCGCCTGATTTTGCATTAGATAAGGACATATGCACATGCTATGCATATGATCATGAAAAGCATTAGAAACCTTCTAAGGACAATGGATGCCTGTGATTGGATGGTTGAGTAGATAGATGTTGGATGGTAGGATGAACATTCTTCCAAACTTAGAGATTTCAGGGACGAAATCCTTTAAAGGAAGGGAGAATGTAACACCCCGTATTTTCGAAAAATACGTTAAGTAACGAATTAGAGAATACTTAATTATAGATGTGAGAATCAAGGGAAACGGTTTATGCCATTGCGTTCGTCTCGGAATTCTAGATATAGTCCGAGTTTGCGTGAATCGGACTCCGTATGAAGAAGATATCTTTAAATTAAATATTGCAGTAAAACATGAAAAAGAGGAACGAGAAAAGAATAATGTTTAGCATTGTTCTAAGGTTTGTAAGCAAAAGACTTAGTAGCTCATTTGGTTAGAACATGTGACTTGCATAATAGAGGTATAGAGTTTGATCTCCGTCAGCGCCATATTTTTTTGTTTTAAGGGAATGGCTAAAAAGTGGCTCAGTGTGAACGCGGTTCAAAAAGTGGTTTAGTGTTAAGATAGAAATATATATATATATATATATAGAGAGAGAGAGAGAGAGAGAGAAAATATATATATATATATATATACATACATATATATATATAATATACACACACACATACATATATATATATATATATATGACGCGTACGCATCATGTGGCGCATTTTTGTTCAAGGATTGTTTTTTTTAACGTGGCTTTCTCTAATTGTGCTGAGTGACGAATTTTGACTCACTGCTAAGTCATCAGGGCTGAGTTGGTTGTTCTAGATAACTCTATCTTGTCTTAATGGTCTTGATTGATTCTGAGATGATCTGACGGCTCCAATTCAATCTAATCTTTATAAAATCCACCTAATACCTCACCCCTAAATCACATTAAAAATTGAACCTAGAGCCGTCGTGCTGCCACTAGACAACCTAGAGTAGCCGCCACTTAAAGCTAACATAGAGACGAACCAAACTAAATCAAAACTAAATCAAAACAACGATTGTCTACATCAAAGGCGAGCATTTCAACTCCAGAATTCAAATTTCAGAAAAAACAAGACTTGCCTATAATTTGTAAGTACAGTTATATTTTCGATTTAAAACATTAATTGGAAGTCATGGCTTGTAAGAAACTAATATTAGAACGGTGCCTATTTGTTTATCTATGTGGATTCATGTTTATTCATGTGATTTTCCCTATGTTATATTCTTGTGTTGAAACTACTAGATGATGCTTATATATATACATGAAATTATCATGTTTTGTAATTTTCCTATGTCATATTCTTATGATGAAACTAATTGGGATTGATGTTCTCATGTAGTATGTTTGTGGTTTTTATATGTTTACATGAAGCCATCATGTTTGTTGATTTTCCTAAAGTTATGGCATACGCAAGTTCATGAGGCTAAGCTATGTTCACATAATCCTATATGGCTAAATTCACATGACTTTATGATTAAATATATATATATATGTTAATTTAAACATGTTTTTGTGTTAGTTTCAAGTTAGATCTATATGTGTTAATTCATTGTAAGTTACGTGTTTTTATGTTAGATGCAATTTAGATCTACATATGTTCATGGGTATGCAATTTAGATCTACATATGTTCATGGGTATGCAATTTAGATCTATATATGTTCATGGGTATGTAATTTGGATCTACGCTAGTTCTCGCAATTGTGATTAGTACATCTAATTCATTCACACTTACATGTCGCGTCAAGTTCATACATATAATTATATGTCAAGATTATATTTATAGTGTATGCAAGTTGTATGACATGATTTCACAAAATTTATAAGAACCTATCATGTTGTGAATTAATCTATCATGGTTAGAAACTTGGTGATTCCCTTATGCTATGTTTCATACAAGTTGTTAGGCTAAATAATGTTCGTACAACCTTATATGTTTAGATCTATAATTTTATATGTTTAGATCTACAACCTTACATGTTTAGATCTATGTTAAGTAGATCCAATTCCATGCAAGTTCACCCTTACATGCCAAGTCTAGTTTGTGTAGATCTATGTAAAATTCACATGCTTATGATTCATGCAAGTTTATTATCATATGCCAAATTTATATGTCGCATTTTTTATGCTGTTGAAATATAACATGCTCTATGCTTTTCCCATTTTTTTTGGGTTAGGCTAAATATCGAGCCTAACACTATATGTAAATTTGTGAACGTACAACGAGGGTAACGTTGGGGAAAAACATGAAATTAAATGTAATTGGCATGTTTGTCACTTAATCATGTAAATGAATAGTGGCATGAAAATGGTGTAATTTATATACCAAAAATTATGTATATGATTTAGAAGGAAAGTGGGCCATGATAATAATTGAAAATTTACATATAAACATGAAGGATAAACATGTAAGTATAGTAAAAGACTAATATGCCTAACCCGAGGTTAGACTGAGTTGTGGTGTAAAACTGCCCGGAACTGACCGGCACATCCAGTGACCACAACAATACCTATCTAATACGGGTGGTTAGTGCATCAAGCCCAGAAAGACCCGAGGTTAGTCTGAGTTGAGGTGTAGACCTGCCCGGAACCGACCGGCACATCCTGTAACCACAACAATATCTGTCTAATGTGAGTGGTTGTTGCTTTAATTAATTTATTAATTAAAGCTCATGAACAATCAAGCTAGAATAGTAAGGTTGAGTAATTAAGGAAACACTTAACCAACTTAACATGTTAACAAGACAAGATTTGTGGGGGTTAAGTAACTAAGGAAACACTTGACCATCATAACGTGTTAACTACACAAGTGGGTAAGGTTAAGTAATTGTTTAACTGTTATAACATGTTAACTAGACTAGAAGGTGGGGTTAAGTAAATTTAGAACATTTAACCGATGTAACATGTTAACCTAACCAGAAGATGGGGTTAAGTACACTTAGAACACTTAACCGTAACAGCATGAATAGGGTTAAGTTAATGAGAAACACTTAACCAATATAACCTGATAAACGAGTAAGGTTAAGGAACACTTAACCAATTTAACTTGATATAGCGGTGGGTTAAGTCAACATGAACCACTAGATAACACTTAACCAATTCGACTTAATATATGGGTGGGTTAAGTCAACTTGAACTGCTGGATAACACTTAACCAATTTAACATGACAAGTGAATGGGTTAAGTTAACTTGAATTGATTGATGACACTTAACCAATTCAACATGACGAGAAAAAGAACTAAGTAGTAAACCTTAGTTAAGAGGGCTAAGTAGTAAACCTTAGTTAAGAAAATGAACGATTCAGGAAACTAAGTAGTAAACCTTAGTTAAGAGAACTAAGTAGTAAACTTTAGTCAAGAAAGCCACGTAGAACATGAGAAGGAGCGAACGTCCGTCTGATTAGGAAAAAGGCTCCAATGGTCTGGGTTATGAAGCACGCGGATTCGAGGGGACGTGAGGGTACTCTTGGTATCCTTCTATGAGGTTGTAGATGATCCTTCTGGGCACACTGAGGTTAAGGTCTACGTTAGAAGAACCAAGAGTATGCCTTGGTTGCAATATAAGGCAACCTAAAGACTAGGATGGACCAGCGTGAAACGGCGATATCTAGATTAGCCCTATTATAGCACGTCGTCTATCTACCATCTTGAGTCAATCGAGCACGTGAAGCGGAAAGGCAGAGAACTCCAACAGACCATATACTTGCTATCTAGTTATGGGTGAGGTTGGCTCATAGGTTTGTGGGGGCATAGAGGGGCCTTCGTATAGTTCTCATTCTTGATTTTCTTGGGTGCCTTTCATTAGTTGAGGGAGGGGTCAAGTGAGACCATAGCCACACACAGATAAAAGCAAACCTTAGCATCTGCCTCGGCAGATAACTTAAAGCTCCCGATCGAGTTCCGTGTTTCTTGATTAGCCCGGCCACGGGACTTGGGACGCACATATAGAGGATATGTGCAACTAGACAGCGAGAACGATTCACGACACAAAAGTGGGGAAAGTCTAGGAACATATACCGCTCTGGGTAGTGTGTCCTAGACTAGGGGGCATCGTTCAATAGGTAGCATAATCCCTAGTTGGACCTAGGTCGCGTAAACCCTGAATCCGAGAAACGTTCAATAGGTAGCATAAACCCCAGTGGCCCTGGGTAGCGTAAACCCTGGTTGAATCTAAGAAGCGTTCGATAAGTAAACCCTAGTTGGATCTAGGTAACACTCGATGGATAAGGGACAGTATACACAATAAAAAGGGGATCATTTTATCATGAACACACAATGCTAGTTGAAACAGTCCTTAGTGGGTGCAGAGAAATAGAAGTGGGTGTGATAGCCAATTCCGTTAATCTTACCTCGTCTTGTTTTAGGATTATCTTATTGCTATGGTATGGTTCTAAGTTCAGTTTGTTCATGTCATATTCCTTTTCTTATTTACATGCTGAAGTATAACTGGACTTACCAGACTTATGTCTGACCTAGTTTGTTTTTGCCTCTTTTCTTCCGTCCCCCCGGTAGTCAGGGAGGGAATAGCTCAGCTCATTTTGGACCGTTACTCTTTCCAAGCTTGAAGACTCTTTGACGCATTGCTTTGAACTCCAATTTCTACTGCTATGGCTGGCTCATGCTTTATTGGGGAATATCATTGTCAGTTTATGCTTCTTTATTTTAAACAAGACAGATGCTTTGTTGTAATAAGTATTGGTGTTGTAAAACAATCTTTGTACAAGCTGTTTTTAATCAATAAAGGTTATTTATTTTCCGCTGCTTTATTTGTCTATCTTGTAATTTTTCTGCATCTTGAACCAAAAATGCTCCACCGAAGTTAAGGCATTCCCTTTGTGAGCGACCTTAACGGAGGTGGGGTGTTTCACATTCCTAGGGTCTTCATCACATCGACTCGTGGCATACGTTGGGGGGTTCCTCTCTCCCCATACCTGTTCACTATAGCCGTGCAATACTTCTCTTTGTTAGGGAATACAGAATGTGGATCTTAAGGAAAAACAAACACTAAATGAGGGGTGAATAGTGTTTATAAGGAATTTATGAAAATCTTAAGTTTTATTGATCTACTATATGAATCACACACACCAGTGATGATCATAAACATATAATCAACCACAAACATAGAAATAGATAAATATAAAATGCAAAAAAGAAAAGAACACACCAGATTTTATAATGGTTCAGATTACTCCTAAACCAGCCCCACGCAACGCTGGATAGCGCAGAGTTTTATTATTATCAATATCCAAGTACAACCCCTTGATTTCATGGCTACAAGGTTAACACTGCTCCGAACACCCTTGATTTCACGGCTACAAGGTTAACACCGCTCCTTTTTCTTGATTTCAGGGCTACAAGGAACACACCATTTCCCAAAAAGTTCCCAAATGATTACAATATCCCTATGACTCTTCGATAGCACTTCCAAATTGATAGTAGTATATAGAGATTGAGTAGAGAAGAAGTTTGATATAATTTGAGTATTAATCGACAAAGTAAAAGTGTATACATTAAGAAAATGATGTATATTAATGGTGGTAGGTAAAGGGGTGAAGATGGAGAAGAAAGAATGATTAAAAATTCGAAATCAGCCCTTTTTACAGTATCCCAATGGTTACAACATTTCAGAAACTTTACAAATAGTGAAAAGGTACTTCCTTTGAAAATTGAAATTATGACAATTGTATGTCGGCATGGCCACAATTATATGTCGACATGGCCATAATTATATGTCAACATATGTGTAGTATTTTGATTTTTAAAACTATTTTTCAAGTGTTTAAACACTTATATTATTGTGGAAATTCTTGAATCAAAACTTTGTAATTTAAATGAATATTCTAAAGCTTAAAACCATATGGAAACATAGCAATATAATATATAAACATATTTATATAGTTATAAGATTTAAAACTATAAAACTATGTAATTATCTAAACTAATATATATTAAAACTTTATTAACATATATGTGTTAATAACCTAGGTACCCTAGGTATTGATTTTGATGACAACAACCATATAAACATTACTACTAACATATCTTTGAGTTGTGTAGTTACATTAGATATATTATGGAGATATTGAAACAAGAGTACGAAAGAATAATCATAGAAGAAGGATAATCGGAATAATTAAAGACTAAAGAAGACCAAAGCCTATTAGAGGAGAATGCTGAAGAACAGAAGTGTTTGAAGTGATGAGGAGTTGGTTGAACCTTAGAATATCTTGTTAAAGATCCCATGGCAATTATACTTGAAGATAATAAACCATCGACCTCAACTGAATCACCAAAATCCACAAATATAATGATATTTGAAGTGCATAAAATTTGAAACACTTATAAGTGTTGTTGTGCATATTTGCAACACAAGTATGTCGACATACCCAACTTTGTATGTCTACATATAATGGCTATTTCAGATTTTCAAATTCAAATTGAGTAGTTATTCCCTCTGCCCTTTCACCAAAAGACACATCCTTTCATACACTATTGAAAGGCCTCTGGCAACGAATTTTTACACAATAATTTCACATTTTTTCTACTCTTTCTTCTCCATTTACTCTCTACAAAAATCCATTGAATACTACCATATTATTCTCGCAAATTCACTCTCTTTCACTCCTATTCTTCTTTGATTTGCAAGCCACACAAATCAGAGAGTTGTACTTGAATTCATATCATTTTGTCTTTGATTTAATACTATTTCCTCAAAGAGTTCAAAAGATATATTGCCATTGGGGGTCTATAAAATCATTGTACCAAATCTGCGAGAATCTGTATTGAAGATATGACTGCTTGCCATTGTTTATTGCTATTGATAAGGAGAAGGTGTATCTTGTAGCCCGTGAAATCAAAATTATAAAGGTGTTCTTGCCATCCGTGGAAAGCAAGCGATTATAGTGGAATTCTGGACGGTGGAGTGCACGACTAGATGTAGGATTGGTTAATCCGAACTAGTATAAAAAACCTGGTGTTATTTAATTTACTGCATTTTATTTTATTACTTATTTCTTTTTGTTTGAATTTGAATATATATATTTTATATCCCTAGTGTCTGAGTTTCCTTAAGGTCCTAACAATTGGTATCAGAGCCTGGTCTTTCAAAAAGTTCATAATTCGATTTTTGAAAATTAAAATGGCTAGTGACACTAATAACACCATTGTTAGTTCTTTTATAGAGGGGAAATCTACCACAAGACCTCCACTATTCGATGGCAGTAACTATACTTATTTGGCTTATAGGATGAAATTTTATTTGCAGCCTAATTGTTTAGATATTTGGAATATTACCCAAGTAGAATACATAGAGCTTCAAATTTAATATTCAAAATGGACACCAGACCAAAAGACACAAGCTCTTAATAATTCTAAGGCCATGAACATTCTATTTTTCTCTTTAGAAAGAAATGAATTTAATCGAGTTTCTATATGTAAATTCTGCATATGAAAATTGGAGAGTGCTAAAAGTCACACATGAAGGCACCAATAAAGTGAAACAAACAAAGATGTCTATGCTGACTCACGAATTTCAACTTTTTTCAAATGAAACCAAATGAATCTATTTTTGATATGTATTCTAAATTTCAAGATATTGTACATGCCTTAATATCATTAGAAAAGAAAATTACTGAAGAAGACCAAGTCAGAAAGATCTTGAATTCACTTCCTAGTAAATGGGATCAGAAGACTCTGGCAATTGAAGAAGCTAATGATATTAGTACTATGTCAATAGAAGAATTAATTAGTAATCTAATGTCCTATAAAGTGAAGTTGCAGGTTAGAAAGGAAAATCAAGGAAATGAGAAGAAATCACTAGCACTTATGCAATGATTGATGATGATGAACCAGATGATGATATTGTTGATGATGATATTGAGTTTAATACAAGAAGATCTAGAAATTCTAAAAGTACTGGATAACGAAGAAACTTCGAAAAACTAGTAGCAACAATTCGTAAAATGGAAATGTTGTTGGATGTTTCAAATGTGATAAAACCGGTCATTTTAAAATAATCTGTGCGAACTTAAGAAAACCAAAGCACATTTCGAATACTTTCAATAAGGAAGAGGAAACAGGAATTCAATGCAACATGAGATGACTCATCATCAAGTGTTAGTGATTCAGAAACAAAAAAATGCCAACGTATGCTTCATGGCAATGGATGACCAGGTATGGGATTTTGATAAAGAAATTACTAACGTTTTAATTGATATGCATCAGAGATATGAAATACTTAAGAAAGAGTATGATAATAGTTTGATAGAAATAGATAATTTAAAAATATCTAATAAAAAGTTGAGTAAAGAAAGGCAATGTCTAGAAGATGAAATTGAAAGAATTAATGGTCATAAAAATGGAAAGGATTTAACACTTGGAAGTTTTGATAAACTAAAAAGTGAAAATGAGTTCTTAAAATCAGAAAATCTTTCAATGAAGTCACAGATCACTGATCTGAATAAAAAAAATAACATCTCTAGACAATGTTATTCTTAACCATAGTAAGTATTTTGATAAAATGAAAATCGATATTGATAAGTTTAACAAAGGAAACGATAATCTAGAGAAATTATTATCTACATCTCAGAACACTAGGAATAAGCAAGGACTTGGATATACCCCTAAGACTAAGAAATAGTACTCAATATACTAAGTTTGTTAAAGCCACCTAGTTCAAACCAAAACCTAGGAAATTAAAGTTAAATCCTCCAAATAGTTTCATTAACTTATTGGTTTAAAATGGTTGGATAATACTGAAAAAGAAAAATATATTGATAATTTTATTGATAAGGTTCATTTATATAATAATTATATTTTGAAAGGGAATTCAAACTCTTCATGGGTTTGGCATCCTGAAACTTAACCCCATGGACCCCATAATAAAAAGCGTACCAATGTGCATATTTTATAATTTTTCAGGTACCAAATAGTGAATGCTCAAACATATGACAATAAATCTATTCAACCTTGGATAAATATCAAAAATATTTTATTGGCATCAGTATGATTATTTAGTTTATTTCTTGTTTTGATTTCCCCACTTGTTTTTATTTATATATACAAACTCCACATATTGTCTAGCAGTCGTCTGAATAATTCTTTTTACCCATTTTGTTGATGACAAAGGGGGAGAAAAGGTATAAATATACTAGACAAAATGATATGGGGAGTGCATAAAGTTAGGAGGAGTCAAATATAAAAAGTATATATTTTATCTCTCAAATATTTATATGGTTGTCATCATAAAAAAGGGGTAGATTGTTAATACCCTAGGTATTGATTTTGATGACAATAACCATATAAACATTACTACTAACATAACTTTGAGTTATGTAATTATATTAGATATATTATGTAACAACCCGGAAAATCTGAACCAGTATAAAATTTTTTAATTGGCTATTTTAGTGGATTTTAAATATTTAAAATAAATATTTTAGATAATAACGATGAAAAGTATGTTTGAATCGACGTTTGAAAATAAATATAATTACTTTGAATTATAAACAAGGACCGAAATGGCGCGGCAGTTTCAAAAATTGAATTCAAACTTTGACTAACTGTACCGGGTGCAAAATAAAACGGATTTTAGTGAAACCCAAAATATTTAAATCTGTTAGCGAATTTCTTTCTAACAAATCTAAAAAATCGAAGTTTCATAGAGGGAGTCAAAAGTTTTGGCCAAATGAATTTTCAGAAAGGTCGCTATAGAGTTTATATAGCCCGTGAGAATGGCCATTTTGCAAACGACCTCAGAATTCGACGAAACCACTTTTGTTGGTTCCAGGATGTCAAATTATTGCTAGGTTTCAAATTTCATAATTTTTGAAGCTAGTATGTGAGCGTGGCAAAGGAAAATGTGTTTGGTCGATTTCTATTAAATTGGATCGACCAGAAAAGGGCCATTTTTCAAATGGTCTCAGAATTCGATGAAACTAGTTTTGTTGGGACCGTATCATCAAAACATAGCTAGATTTATTTTTCTGGAATTTTTAGAATCAGTATGTGGCCCCGGCAAATTGAAATGTACGTTCAAATTAAATATTGAATGTTTTATATTTTAATTTGAAGGAAAACTAACTAAAACGTTCGAATGGGCCTTCGAAGCATATCCCATTGTGTTCGGAATGGGGGTATTTAGCTAGGGACGACAGTCGGTGGGTCTGGATTGGGGTTCGTAGGAGATAAGGGGTATTTTATAAATTTAAAAATATACAAATAAAATAAAAAAAAAATGATTGGCCCTCACCTTTTCTCTCTCCCCGCTTCTTCCCCGATGCCCTGAACCCGATGGTGGAACTCATCCCATTCTTCCCTCTTTTTTTTCTCTTCCATCTCTCAACGAAACCGCACCCTCCTTTGGAACTTTTTGAAGATCCAAGCCTCCTCTTCAAATCCAATGTCAGTTTGGGATTTTATCGTTGTGTAAATCATTGGAATCACCTGCTCGAACTTCAGGTGTTCACCATCGATTTTCTCCACAGCCGCCACCGCGGGTTGGGGCCTACCACCATGGTTGCGTGCGCCTTTCCAAGCTCTTCGGAGCTGCATAACCTGATCGACCTATAGCGCAACGGATTGGACGAAAGATTCCACCCTAGTTTTAAACGAAATAGAATGGTATACGGCTGAATTATTTTAAATCGTTTATAGCATTTTAAAGCGCTACAGTTTTTAATTTCACTATAAAAATCATATCTTTTTCATTTCTTGATAAAATGCAGTGAAACAAGAGATAGTGGACTCGTGTGGACGTCTTCTACGTTCTAGAAGAGACCGCATATTTTTCTGAGCCTTCTGCAATTTTTGGTGGAGTGGAACCCAATGTGAGATTTCTATTTTATAAAAGATATGGAAAACAACAATGTATAAATTATATAGTCGATGTATGAGTTATATAAGCGTTGTACACCTCATGTACAAGCATTGTATAAGTTGTATGTTCGATATATAAGTTATATATGCATTCTAAAAATTATATATGCAATGAAATGAATTGAAGTGAATTGAAATATATTTATATACGAATATATATATATACACACACTCCCCTCGTCCACAGACCATGGACGATATTTATTGGTTGTGATATTGTTTGGATTATTTGGTTGATGTGAAATTTGGTGAATAGTGCGAATGGTTGATAGAATTGTTTGTGGTTGAGAATGATTGAATGTGATTGAAAAATACCCATTTGCGGTTGAAAACAAAATTAGAATAGGTTGTGGAAATGAAAGAAAACATGCTAGCCTGCATGCGAATTAGATGCATGAAATTCCCATTGTCAAAAACCGCGAGGTTTTAAGGTAGAGCGAGTAGCCGTACTAGGGACGGTCCCGCTTTTAACTACCCTGCCGTTATGCTGCCGAAATTTTCAATAATATTCATGTGTTAGAATTATTTTCATGTGTTGAAACTATATTCATGTGTTGAATAGAAATTCATGTGTTGAATAGAAATTCATGTGTTGAACGACATTCATGTTTTGAAATAAATTGTTTTATAATAAAAATCATATTTTTATCATCTATATGAACTATATAAAATAGTCGTGTTTTGAAATAAATTGTTTTATAATAAAATCATATTTTTATCATCTATATGAACTATATAAAATAGTTATGTTTTTAAATAAGTCGTTGTACAATAAAAATCACATTTTTATTATATATATAAATTGTTAAAAATAGTGAAGTGTTGAAATAAATGTTTACTAGATAAAAACATCATTTTTATCAAATGTATGAAATGGATAAGGTTTTGAAATCGAAGAGGATTATATATATGTATATAATAAAAATAAATCGAATAACAAAGCTGCAGTTCGTGTTTTGAAACTGTGATTTCAAACGATTAATGCGGGAGATCCCACCATCGGATTTTCCCGAAACTAAAACCGTTGGGTTCGCCTTGGAAATATCTTTCCAGTGGCACCAAATTTGTAAAGATCCAACTGTTGGATTGTCTGCAATGTTTAATTCAAATCTGAAGAAAAACATCGCCAGAATCGATTATATATATATATAATTAAAATAAATCGAATAGCGACGCTGTAGTTCGTATTTTGAAATCGAAACTTCAAACGATTAGTGCAGGAGATCCGACCGTCGGAATTTCCCGAAACTAGAACCGTTGGATTCGTTTTGAAAAGATCTTTCTAATGATATAAAATTTGTGAAGATCCAACGGTTAGATTTTCAGATATGTGTAAATCAAATCTGAAGAAAAACAGTGCCACGGCCGCGTTATGGCCTGAAGCGTTGTTTTGAATAAATTGGCTATTTCTAAATAAATAAAAATAGTGATAAATCATGATAAAATATTATAAACAATATGGAATGGAAATAAACTTAATTTTTTTGGTTTATGCGATATTTGATGGTTGAATGTGTTTGGCGTGAAAACTACATTAAAGAACAGAATTGGTGGTGTCGAATAATTTAACCATTGAAATGAATTGATTTGAAGTTCTAAATATACGTGAATTATTTGAAAAGGCCGAGTTAATTCTCATTTCAAATAATTGATCGACCATTGAAAGTCGAAGATATAAAGACGATGCAAGACTGATAATCTTCACGTCGAATGGAGGGGTGCCACTGATGCTCATGATAGGAGTAGCTACTTAGAAGGGGTTGGAGTAGTAGCCGTCCGGACGTACATGTTGATTGTATGGATATGCGAGGAATAAAGATCCTCCGGTTTCGTTCAGACCCAGAACTGACTTGTAAATGGAATATGTGTCTGACATTGGATTTCATTCTGTGTGATTGATAGACGTCAGTTGCATGGCGTGAATTGCCTGTGTGACATGCTGAGATGCAATGATCAAAGCTTTTGTTGAAAAGCATAGCTTTGTGTTGGATGATCAAAGCATTGCCTGTGTGGAATTGCTTTGTGTATAATGTAAATTCGCGAGCCTCACACCCCGGTATGGACCAGAAACGAGAGAGGACTTCAAGGAGGACATGCGTTTCTTTCTAGCTAGAGGTGGTGTCATTTCTTAAACTGGCTAACATTTATATTATTTTCACCTGTGTGATTGTTGCTCTTGCGAGGCGCCTCGGATATACCAGTGACTATGTGAAGCCGATAGAGTCATTCGTTGGCTCATTTACACCCCAAAGGGTGGGGAAACGCAGTGTTCAGGCATTTTAATCCACATCGGTGGACCGGCCCTGACGATCCAAGGCCCCACCTGAGTATGGGTCCTGAGACACGGGCTAGAGCGTCTCGAAGCGGTGAGGACGATCCCTGGCCTCGGTTCGTGACAGAAATCCAATTTTCAAACACGACACCGTGCGGTTTTGAGTGTGTGTGTGTGTGTGTGTATATATATATATATATATATATATATATATGGCGACATGATATATGGTACCCATGCCGTCTATGATTGATAGTTATGATTCAAATTGTTTTTGAAACGTATAAACACTAGTAATAATATCAAATGATTTGTTATGTTCATATCAAGCATATTTTGGCCATCATAAGGTAAAACTCTATCCTCCGGTTTGTGTTGCATTGTGTGATGGGACATGAGTCTTATAATGGCTTCATTTTTATAAAAAGCATTGCGATGTTTAAAAGATTTGTTTGTTTTAAAGCCCTGGTAATCCAATGGATTAAACCGTTCCGCGAAAGTGACGTGCTCATGTGATTTGCCATATGATAAAATGTTTTAAGTAGATTTCTCATACCAGTCCCATGACTGACTCGTAGTTTGTTTCAAGTGCGAACTCGTGTGCCCCTTTTTCTACACGGGCAGCCTTGTATTTAGGTTTTGGCAGGCTCTTTCTGAATAGCTAGAGCTGAAGATGGACTTTATCATTTATCTCTTTTTATGTTATTCAGCTCTTATTGTACATTTATGTTTGTTTTTCCGCTGTAGACATTCATGTATTGCTGAACTATATTTGTACTAAGTATGATCCTGTATACTGTGTAACTCTGATGTTTATTATATCCAGTATATTCTGTTGTACATTATCTGGTGTATTTATTTATTTCTGTTCTGCTGTTATCTATTTATGTGTTATATTCCAAAGATTACCCTTGCCTTCATGTTACGGGGTTTGGGTCGTCACAAACGTGGTATCGGAGCTTTGGTTAAGCTTAGTTATGGAATATAACATATGAACGAACTTGTCAGAAATAGAACCAGTAGTGTTCTGGGACGAGTAACTCATTACAAATAGGATCAGTAATATCCTAGTATGAGTATAGCAGAATGGAATACACCTTCATAGACACATTTACATTTAAGTATAAGTTTCTATGCTTTATAATATCTTTTCTGTGACCTGACACTTGGTCTGCTATTTGCAGAAGTACTAGAAAATGAGTGTCAGAAACAGAAGGAATGCAGACCTAGATATAGAGGCTCTATTTATGAAATATAGAAATCTGGGTGGTGCGCTATTCTTGGGTGAAGAATCTATTGCTAAAACACAAGCTTGGATTCGTTCTGCTGAGAAAATCTTTGAAGGATTAAAGCTGAGGGATGACCAGAAAAGATTACTGGCATCTTGGGCACTTAAAGACGAAGCTTTGTTCTGGTGGGATTCAATCGTTAAAGATAATCCAGAAGGTGATATCACCTGGGATAGATTTAAAGAGATTTTCAGTAAAAGATTTATTCCTCCAGAGGCAACTGAGCGGTTATACGATGAGTTCTACTATCTGTTACAAGGAGATATGAATGTTCTTGAATATCATAAGAAATTCAATGAACTTTCTCGTTTTGCCCTGGAGCTAATTGAAAAGCCAAAGATGAAGAATATGAGGTTTATAAATGGTCTTCAAAGAAAGTACCAGAATAGTGTAATGGGGCATGTGAAGCTTCCTTTTTCTGAAATGATATACATGGCTTACCAGCATGAGGATCTCGATAAGAAAGGTATTTTGCGAGACGAAGAGGAAGTCAGTTCTAGCAACAAAAGAAAATTCGAAACTGGTAGCCCAGAGACAAGTACACCGCCTGAGGCCAGTACGATGTCTGGGTCAGAAAGAAGCCTAGATTCAATCGGGAAAAGGCTATATCTGAGGAAGGACCAGTAACGACTGCCATATGCAATAACTGCAAGAAGCCAGGACATTTGTCGATAAACTGTGGACCCTTAAGGAAGCGATTGAAGAGTGGATTTAAATTGAAGGACAAGCTTCAAAAGAATATGGGATGCTATAAGTGCCAGCGGGCTGGTCATATTGCGAAGAATTGCCAGTTATCAAAGAAATCTGAAATAGTACAAGTAAATGAAGTGGCAGAGGTTCCTGCATCCTCATCTAGTCAGGAAAGGCCAGATGTTTTAGAAGGCACGCTTACTGTCAAAGATTTTCCAGTTAAAGTACTATTTGATACAGGCGCGTCACGAAGCTTTATTGCAAAGAATGTGGTTAAGAAACTTGATTTGAATTTGAAAAGGCTCAAAGAACCGATGACTGTTCATAATCCGGTCGGGGGTTCCCTCGATCTAAGTTGGGTTTGTAGAGTTCCTGTTTCTTTTTCTCGTTATCAGTTCCCCACTATCGCGATCATTATGAATTTTACCGAATTCGATCTCATTCTGCGATTAGACTGGTTAACCAGGTATGAAGATGAGGTTAAATGCGCCGACAGAGTCGTTAGGGCAAAGATTAAAACAGGTGACTATATAACCATTCCATGCGAAGGTCAGAATTCTGATAGAAAGGATTTCTGGGCCACTTTGGGTGTTTCTCCTGCTCAAATAGAACCTGTCCCTGTCATTACAGAGAATATTCCGGTCGACATAGAAAATATACCAGTTGTCAAGAACTATGCGGATGTGTTCAAAGAAGTTGTTAGCTTACCTCCACAGAGAGAAATTGATTTCAAAATCGCTTTAGTTTTGAATGCAAGGCCATTAGTTCACGCTATTCGAAGAATGACCTTGAAGGAGAAAGACGAGTTAGATAATCAAACTTGACAGCTTGTATGGAAGGGTCTGATCAGACCTAGTTTCTCTGATTGGGGAGCAGCAGTGGTATTTGTCCCGAAGTCAGACGGTACTCTCAGACTATGTGTGGATTATCGTGACTTGAATGAGCAGACGCTGAAGAACAAATATCCATTGCCGCAGATTGATGATTTGTTGGATCGATTGAATGTCGCACAAGTATTTTCACAAATGGACCTAGCTACAGGTTTCCATCAGCTTCGTATTGCCGAAGAGTGTGTTCCTTTGACAGCATTCAGAGGTCCAGATTTATTCTACAAGTGGTTAGTAAAGCCGTTCGGCTTATGTAACGTTCCAGCTTATTTTGTCGACCTAATGAATCAGGTATTCAGAGAAGTACCGAATAAATTTGTTCTGGTTTTCATTGACAATATACTGATCTTCTCTAAGTCAGAAAGTGAGCATGAAAAACATTTGGAACAAGTGCTAGAAATTCTCAGAAAGAATGTTTTGAAAGCAAAGTTTTCCAAATGTATATTCTGGCAAGAAGAAGTCAAATTTCTTGGCCACATCATGTCAAAACAAGGAATTTCAGTGGGTCCCAGTTAAATCACTGCTATTCAGAATTGGAAACAACCTCGTACACCTATAGAAGTCAGAAGTTTTCTCGGGTTGGCCAGTTATTATAGGAAATTCATTAAGGATTTTGCAAAGACATCTAGTTCCTTAACGAAACTGACTAGGAAACATTCGAGATTCAATTGGACTCCCGAATGTGAGGCAGCTTTCCAGAATCTGAAGTTAAAACTGACAACTGCTCCAGTGTTAACAATAATTGATGGCAATCAGGACTTGAAAGTCTGGACTGATGCTTCTAGAGAAGGCCTTGGTGCGGTATTAGTGCAAGGAGGTCAAGTGGTTGCTTATGCAAGCCGCCAGCGGAAACCGCATGAGAAAAATTACGTTACTCATAACCTTGAGTTGTTAGCCATCGTCTTTGCTTTGAAAATCTGGAGGCACTATCTTTTGGGTGGGGAATTCAAACTGCATACAGACCATTAGTCATTGAAGTATTTGTTCACTCAGAAAGACTTGAATCTGAGGCAGCAGCGTTGGCTAGAATTTCTTGTTGCGTACGATTTTGAGATTTTGTACACTCCAGGGAAAGCCAATGTTGTGGCTGATGCACTGAGTAAAAAGAACGTAATAATCGCCAGTTTTACAATTACGACTTCACTGATTGATAAAATATCTGCTCTTCAGAGGGATGATCAATTCATTCAAAGAATCGGAGAAAGAATACAAAAAGCGAGCCCTTGAGTTTTCAGATAGATAATGATGGAATTCTGAGGTTAAAAGGCCGAATCTGTGTGCCAAACATTGCTGAACTTCGAAGAGAAGTATTGGATGAATGTCAAAAAGCCAAGCTTAGTATCCCCCCAGGAGTGAGCAAGATGTACAATGATATCAAATGCACTTTCTGGTGGAGATCTATGAAACGAGACATCTCCTTATATATTAGCCGGTGTACTACTTGTCAGCAAGTCAAAAGCGATCAGCAGAAGCTCGCTGGATTGTTGCAACCTTTGGAAATTCCAGGTGGAAAGTGGGAACAGATTTCTATGGATTTCATAGATGGTTTTCCCAGAACCAGGAAAGGAAATGACAGCATTTGGGTGATCGTAGATCCTTTCACGAAGACCGCCCATTTCATACCAGTCAGATCGAACAGAACCGCTCAGAGTCTGGCGCAGATATATTTCAAGAAAATTGTTAGACTGCACGGAGTTCCTATGAGCATCGTTAGTGATCGTGACCCGATTTTTGCCACTAATTTCTGGGAAGAATTCCAAGCAGAATTGGGAACGAAACTGAACTTGAGCACCGCTTATCATCCTCAAACAGATGGCCAGACTGAGAGGGTGAATCGTACTTTAGAAGATTTGTTGCGGGCTTGTATTATTGATTTTGGTGGATCATGGGAAGACCATTTGCATTTGGCTGAATTCTCATATAACAACAGCTACCAGGCGAGCTTAAAAATGTCTCCGTTCGAAGTATTGTATGGTAGACCGTGCCGATCCCCTGCTTGTTGTGTAGAACCGGGCAATAGACTTGTGTTGGGGCCAGATATGATTCGTGATGCTGCAGATAAAGTCGATTTCGTTAAGAAACGATTATTAGCCGCTCAAAGCCGACAAAAGAGCTATGCAGATAAGAGAAGAAGAGATATATCATTCGCTGTTGGCGACTATGTTTATTTGAAGGTATCTCCAATGAGAGGAGTCATCCGAATCAGTAAAACAGGGAAATTGGCACCCAAATTCATTGGTCTGTTTCCTATTCTTGAATGGATTGGAACTCTCGCTCATAGGGTTCAATTACCAGACTGGTTGCCTGGAGTACATGATGTGTTTCACGTATCTCAGCTTCGAAAGCATATGCATGACCCTGATTTAGTCGTGGAAGAAGCCGCGCAAAGGGATTTAGAAATTACTCCAGAATTGGCTGTGAGAAGAGAGCCGATCAAGATTATAGGCAAAGAAACAAAGGAGCTAAGGAACAAGAAGGTTCACTTAGTCAAAGTGCAATGAAGTGGAGATCCGCGAGACTGTACTTGGGAAACAAAGGAAAGTATTAAGAAAGCCTATCCTAAGTGCAGGGTGGATGTCTCTGAGTGACTCCGGTGCAAGGTACATTTACCATATTTTGCAATTTCTTTTATGTTCTCTATTTTGTTGTTGTTTTCTTTTCATGGATGTAAAATTTTAATTATATAGTCTGAATGATTTAAAAGAGTATATGAATTAATTGATACATTTTTGAAGAGTTAAAAATAAACTGATTAAAGTTTGTGTTGTGTGATTGTAGGTTTGATTAATTAAATTACTTGAATAATAGTTCATTAAATCAATAAAAGAATAAATGGTAGAATTTATTCGATTAAATCACACAATTGAACTAATTTAGAGAATATACATGTGCATTATATATGTTTGAACACGTAAATGGAATAGCTGTTGAGTAAAGATTTTATTTGCGTGCCCGACAAATAGGTAAACCTTAATGAGTTGGATGCGCAATTTTATTATTATATCAACTCCTGTGAGTGCCATTGGATGCGGAGTGTTGGTTATTCTGTGTGTAATTAATAAATGTCGCCATAAGATAGTAACAATTAATTTTGAACTACACTACATGGCATACATCTTGAAGATGGCATACTTCTTGAAGATAACATACTTCATATACCATATAAGAATTTGGAGCTTGTGTGATGAGGTTAAAGATTTACCATATGAGCGAGAGGCTTGTATGGCGATGACTATATATTACAGGTTGAATTGATGACAGATATGGACTATATATTACAGGTTGAACTGATGACTGATATGGACCATATAAAATTGTAATGATAAATTGCCAGATTAATAAAAACCCCACACGGGTCTAGAGGTGACAATAATCACGTCTCTCTAGTTATTAGATACGGCACATGGATTATTTATTTCCCACATGGGACGAGGTAACGAGAATTTATTCTCTGGAGTAATTAAAAATACACACTCCCTCAGGCTTAGACAGGGTGACGAGAATTTATTCTCTGGAGTTATTATCTATACACGCTCCCCTGTAAACACGAGAATATATCACTATAAATATGTGTATGCTTTATAGGATTTATTGGGTACCTAATACGGCCCAATAAATTTCAAAACCCCTCCCCGTACAAAGTAGGTTATGGCGAAATTTTTCGAAAATTTAGGGTGTTAGCCAAATTTTTGAAGAATTTGAAAATTCTTAGAAACTGAAAAGTTGAAGAATGGAAGCCAGATTGAAAGTAGAGTTGGTTAATCAAACCACTTTCGACTTTGTTCCTTTTCGGGGACGAAAAGTTTTAAGTGAGGGAGATTGTAACAACCCGGAAAATCTGAACCAATATAAAAATTTTTAATTGGCTATTTTAGTGGATTTTAAATATTTAAAATAAATATTTTAGATAAAAACGATGAAAAGTATGTTTGAATCGACGTTTGAAAATAAATATAATTACTTTGAATTATAAACAAGGCTTGAAATGGCGCGACAGTTTCAAAAATTGAATTCAAACTTTGACTGACTGTACCGGGTGCAAAATAGAACGGATTTTAGTGAAACCAAAAATATTTAAATCTGTTAGCGAATATCTTTCTAACGAATCTGAAAAATCAAATTTTCATAGAGGGAGTCAAAAGTTATGGCCAAATGAATTTTCAGAAAGGTCGCTGTAGAGTATATAGCCAGTGAAAATGGCCATTTTGCAAACGACCTCAGAATTCGACGAAACCACTTTTGTTGGATGTGGGATGTCAAATTATTGCTAGGTTTCAAATTTCATAATTTTTGAAGCTTGTATGTGAGCGTGGCAAAGGAAAATGTGTTTGGTCGATTTCTATTAAATTGGATCGACCTGAAAAGGCCCATTTTTCAAAAGGTCTCAGAATTCAACAAAACTAGTTTTGTTGGGACCGTATCGTCAAAACATAGCTAGATTTATTTTTCTGGAATTTTTAGAATCAGTATGTGGCTCCAGCAAATTGAAATGTACGTTCAAATTAAATATTGAATGTTTTATATTTTAATGTGAAGGAAAACTGACTAAAACATTCGAATGGGGATTCGAAACATATCCCATTGTGTTCGGAATGGGGTTATTTAGCTGAGGATGACAGTCGTTAGGTCTGGATTGGGGTTCGTAGGAGATAAGGGGTATTTTAGAAATTTAAAAATATATAAATATAAAAAAATATAATTGGCCCTCACTTTTTCTCTCTTCCTGCTTCTTCCCCGATGCCCTGAACCTTACGGCGGAACTCATCCCATTCTTCCCTCTTCTTTTTCTCTTCCATCTCTCAACGAAACCACACCCTCCTTTCGAACTTTTTGAAGATCCAAGACTCCTCTTCAAATCCATGTCAATTTGGGATTTTATCGTTGTGTAAATCTTTGGAATCACCTGCTCGAACTTTAGGCATACACTGCCGATTTTCTCCACAGCCGCCGCCGCAAGTTGGGCCCCACCACCATGGTTGCGTGCGCCTTTCCAAGCTCTTTGGAGCTGCATAACCTGATCGACCTATAGCGCAACGGATTGGACGAAATATTCCACCCTAGTTTTAAATGAAATAGAAAGGTATACGGTTGAATTATTTTAAATAGTTTACAGCACTTTAAAGTGCTACGGTTTTTAATTTCACTATAAAAATCATATCTTTTTCGTTTCTTGATGAAATCCAGTGAAACAAGAGACAGTGGACTCGTGTGGACGTCTTCTACATTCTAGAAGAGACCGCATAATTTTCTGAGCCATCTGCAATTTTTGGTGGAGTGGAACCCAATGTGAGATTTCTTTTTTATAAACGATATGGAAAACAACGATGTATAAATTATATAGTCGATGTATGAGTTACATAAGCGTTGTACACCTCATGTATAAGCATTGTATAAGTTGTATGTTCGATATATAAGTTATATATGCGTTGTAAAAATTATATATGCGATGAAATGACATTGAAATGAATTGAAGTGAATTGAAATATATTTATATACGAATATATATATATATATATATATATATATATATATATATATATATATAGACACACACTCCCCTCGTCCACAGACCATGGACGATATTTATTGGTTGTGATATTGTTTGGATTATTTGGTTGATGTGAAATTTGGTGAATAATGGGAATGTTTGATAGAATTGTTTGTGGCTGACAATGATTGACTGTGGTTGAAAAATACCCATTTGAGGTTGAAAACAAAATTAGATTAGGTTGTGGAAATGAAAGAAAACATGCTCGCCTACGTGCGAATTAGATGCACGAAATCCCTATTGTCAAAAACCGCGAGGTTTTAAGGTAGAGCGAGGAGCCGTACTATGGACGGTCCCAGTTTTAACTACCCTTTCGTTATGTTGCCGAAATTTTCGATAATATTCATATGTTAGAATTATTTTCATGTGTTGAAACTATATTCATGTGTTGAACGACATTCATGTTTTGAAATAAATTGTTTTATAATAAAAATCATATTTTTATCATCTATATGAACTATATAAAATAGTCCTGTTTTGAAATAAAAATCATATTTTTATCATCTATATGAACTATATAAAATAGTCCTGTTTTGAAATAAGTCGTTGTACAATAAAAATCACAATTTTATTATATATATGAATTGTTAAAAATAGTGAAGTGTTGAAATAAATGTTTATTGGATAAAAACATCATTTTTATCATATGTATGAAATGGATAAGGTTTTGAAATCGAAGAGGATTATATATTTATATACATATATAAATATAATTAAAATAAATCGAATAACGAAGCTACAATTTGTGTTTTGAAACTGTGATTTCAAACGATTAGTGCGGGAGATTCCACCATCGGATTTTCCCGAAACCGAAACCGTTGGGTTCGCCTTGGAAATATCTTTCCAATGGCACCAACTTTGTAAAGATCCAACGGTTGGATTGTCTGGATTTTTTAATTCAAATCTGAAGAAAAATAGCGCTAGAATCGATTATATATATATATAGTTAAAATAAATCGAATAACGACACTGCAGTTCGTATTTTGAAATCGTAACTTCAAACGATTAGTGCGGGAGATCCGACTGTCAGATTTTCCCGAAACTGGAACTGTTGGATTCGTTTTGAAAAGATCTTTCTAATGATATAAAATTTGTGAAGATCCAACGGTTAGATTTTCAGATATGTGTAAATCAAATCTGAAGAAAAATAGTGCCACGGCCGCGTTATGGCCTGAAGCGTTGTTTAAAATAAATTGGCTATTTTTAAATAAATAAAAATAGCGATAAATCGTGAAAAAATATTATAAACGATATGGAATGGAAATAAACTGAATTTGCTCTGTTTATGCGATATTTGTTGGTTGAATGTGTTTGGCGTGAAAACTACATTAAAGAACAGAATTGGTGGTGTAACCATTGAAATGAAACGATTTGAAATTCTAAATATACATGAATTATTTGAAAAGGACGAGTTAATTCTCATTTCAAATAATTGATCGATGATTGAAAGTCGAAGATATGAAGACGATGCAAGACCGATAATCTTCATGTCGAATGGAGTGGTGCCACTGATGCTCATGATAGGAGTAGCTACCTAGAAGGGGTTGGAGTAGTATCCGTCCAGACGTACATGTTGATTGTACGGATATGCGAGGAATAAAGATCCTCCGGTTTCGTTCAGACCCAGAACAAACTTGTAAATGGACTGTGTGTCTGACATTGTATTTCATTCTGTGTGATTGATAGACGTCAGTTGCATGGCGTGAATTGCCTGTGTGACATGCTGAGATGCAATGATCAAAGCTTTTGTTGAAAAGAAGAGCTTTGTGGTAGATGATCAAAGCATTGCCTGTATGGCATAGCTTTGTGTATAATGTAAATTTGCGAGCCTCATACCCCGGTATGGACCAGAAACGGGAGAGGACTTCAGGGAGGACATGCGTTTCTTTCTAGCTAGAGGTGGTGTCAGTGCTTAAACTGGCTGACATTTATATTATTTTCACCTGTGTGGTTGTTGTTGTTGCGAGGCGCCTCGGATATATCGGTGACTATGTGAAGCCGATAGAGTCATTCGTTAGCTCATTTACGCCCCAAGGGCGGGGAAACGCAGTGTTCAGGTATTTTAATCCACATCGGTGGAACGACCCTGACAATCCAAGGGCCCACCTGAGTTTGGGTCCTGAGACATGGGCTAAAGTGTCTCGAAGTGGTGAGGACGATCCCTGGCCTCGGTTCATGATGGAAATCCAATTTTCAAATGCGACATCGTGAAGTTTTGAATGTATATATGGCAACATGATTTATGGTACCCATGCCGTCTATGATTGATAGTTATGATTCAAATTGTTTTTGAAACATATAAACACTAGTAATAATATCAAATGATTTTTTTTGCTCGTATCAAGCATATTTTGGCCATTATAAGGTAAAACTCTATCCTCCGGTTTGTGTTACATTGTGTGATAGGACCTGAGTCTTATAATGGCTTCATTTTTATAAAAAGCATTGCAATGTTTAAAAGATTTGTTTGTTTTAAAGCCCTGGAAATCCAATGGAGTAAACCCGTTCCGCGAAAGTGGCGTGGTCCTGTGATTTGCCATATGATAAAATGTGTTAAGTAGATTTCTCATACCTGTTCCATGACTGACTCGTAGTTTGTTTCACGTGCAAACTCGGGTGCCCCTTTTTCTACATGGGCAGCCTTGTATTCAAGTTTTTGCAGGCTCTTTTTGGATAGCTGGAGTTGAAGATGGACTCTATCATTTATCTCTTTTTATGCTGTTCAGCTCCTATTGTACATTTATGTTTGTTTTTCCACTGTGGACCTTCATGTATAGCTGAACTGTATTTGTACTAAGTATGATCCTGTATACTGTGTAACTCTGATGTTTATTATATCCAGTATATTCTGTTGTACATTATCTGGTGTATTTATTTATTTCTGTTCTGCTGTTATCTGTTTATGTGTTATATTCCAAAGATTACCCTTGCCTTCGTGTTACGGGGTTTGGGTCGTCACAAATTACGGAGATATTTAAAAAAGAGTACAAAAGAATAATTATAGAAGAAGGATAATCAGAATAATTGAAGACTAAAGAAGAATAAAGCTTGTTAGAAGAGAATGTTGAAGAACTGAGGTGTTAAAGTGATGAGGAGTTGTTTGAAACTTAGAATATCTTGTTTAAGATCCCATGGCGATTATACTTGAAGATAATCAACCACTGACCTCAACCGAATCACCAAAATCCACAAATATAAGGATATTTGAAGTGCAAAAAATTTGAAACGCTTATAAGTGTTGTTGTGCATATTTGCAACACAAGTATGTCGACATACCCATCTTTGTATGTCGACATATAATGGCTATTTCAGATTTTCAAATTCAAATTGAGTAGTTATTTCCCTCTGCCCTTTCACCAAAATATACATCCTTTCATACACTATTTAAAGGCCTCTGGTAACGATTTTTTACACAAAAATTTCACATTTTCTTCTACTCCTTCTTCTCCATTTATTCTGTACAAAAATCCATTGAATACTACCATACTATTCTTGCAAATTCACTCTCTTTCCCTACTATTCTTCATTGATTTGCAAGCCACACAATATCAGAGAGTTTTACTTGAATTCATACTATTCTCTCTGATTTAATCTTATTTCCTTAAAGAGTTCAATGATATATTGACATTGGAGGTGTATAGGATCATTGTACCAAATCTGCGAGAATTTGTATTGAAGATATGACCATTTTCCATTGTTTATTGTTGTTGATAAGGAGAAGGTGTATCTTGTAGCCTGTGAAATCCAGATTGTAAAGGTGTTCTTGCCATCCGTGGAAAGCAAGCGATTATAGTGAAATTTTGCACGGTGGAGTGCAGGACAGGATGTAGGATTGGTTAATCCGAACGAGTATAAAAATCCTGGTGTTATTTACTTTATGTACTACAGTTTATTTTATTACTTATTTCTTTCTATTTGAATTTGAATAGATATAGTTTATATCCGTAGTGTCTGACTAGCCTTAAGGTCCTAACAATATGTTTTAAATCATAAGTAAGATAATAGTTTGAAATCATTTAGAAAAATAATTTGAAATCAAGATTCGAATTTTGAAAATAGAATTTGAAATTTGAAAATCAGAATTGGAATTTGAACCTGGAGTGCTATGTAGAGTCTTACATATAAACTAGACTCAATTACTATATTTTTTTGAACTCTTGAGATCTTGATAACTTGATAACTCACGAGTCTTGAATCTCTTATGAATCCTGAATCTCTTGCAAATCTAAAACTGTACAATCTTCAGTATTTAAGTCTTATATGCAAACCCTGCATATATATATACATATATATGTATATATATTCTGGATAGAAATGTTACTATATATTTTATAATCAATTAATAATGAATATTCAAATAAGATTGTTGTCATCTAAACTCCATCCTCCAACAATCTCCCCCGTTTTGATGATGACAACCTTGATTTATAAAATATTCATACATGTCCATACCCATTGACACTTTTTTATCAGGTCCTTAGATTACTCCCCATTTCACCTTGAATCCTACCTAATCCCCCTTAAAATAAGCCTTATTTTATAATTTCTTCCCCTTTATTACATCCCGCATAATCAACGTCACAATAAGAGATTAAATCAAATGAATCATCCTTAGGATAAAATAATCCAAAATCTAATGTATGTTTTACATATCTTAGAATACGTTTTATGGCTTTTAGATGAGTTTCCTTAGGTTGTGATTGATATCTCGCACAGAGACATACACTATGCATTTTATCTGGTCAACTAGTGGTGATATATAATAATGATCCTATCATACCTCTCTATATATTTTTATCAATTTTGACGTATCATCTTTACTAAAGGCTATATTAGTTTCCATAGGTGTTGGTCTCCCTTCATTTGTTGTTAAATTATATTTATTAATTAAATCTTTTGCGTATTTTTCTTTATTAATTAATAATCCATTCATTAATTGATGAATTTGTAAGCCAAAGAACAATGTTAGTTCTCCCATATGAATCATCTCAAATTCTTGGGTCATAACATCCGAAATTTTTTTATTCATTTTATTATTTGTTGATCTAAAGATTATATCATCAACATATATTTGTATTAATTGTATATCATTATTCTTTCTTTTAATAAAAAGTGTATTACCTATTTTACCAGTTTTGATGTTAGATTGTAATAGGTAATTTCTTAATTTATCTTACCAAGTTGTAGGGGCTTGTTTTAATCCGTATAGAGCTTTCTTTAATTTATATACATGGTCTGGAAAATTTTCAACTTCAAAAAGAGATGACTGCTCTACATATATGTCTTCTTTAACATATCTATATAGAAAAGGACTTTTAACATCCATTTGATATAATTTTAAATTAGTATGATTAGCAAAGGCTAATAATATCGTAATAGCTTCAAATCTTGCTACCGGGGCAAACGTTTCATCGTAAACTATTCCCTCTTCTTGAGTATAAACTTGTGCTACTAATCATTCCCTATTCTTGATTATAACCTTGTGCTACTAATCGTGCCTTATTTCTTACGACTTCACCATGTTCATTCATTTTATTTTTATAAACCCATTTAGTTCCAATTATAATTTTTCCTCTGGTCTAGGAACAAGTTCCCATACATCATTCATGGTAAATTGATTCAATTCTTCTTGCATAGCAAGGATCCATGAATCATCGGATGATGATTCCTTTGGATTCTAAGGTTCAATAGTTGAAATAAATGCTGAATTGCTCATATTATTTAATTGGTTTCGAGCCCTAACAACAAATTCAATATCTCCAAAGATATTTTCTACAAGGTGGTCTCTTAGTAATTTTTTTATATTTGGTTGATGGATTTCATTGTTTACTTCATCAATCTCATTTTTACATTCGTATTCATTATTTTATGTTGTATTCTTATAATTTTCATCAAAAGATACTTTTGATGTTTCTTCATTGGTATTAGTTCTTAAATTAAAAGCTCTTTATGCTTTACTTCTGTCTGAGTATCCAATAAATATTCCTTTATCGGATTTTGAATCGAATTTGTCTAAATTTTCTTTAGTACTAAGAATAAAACATTTACTTCCAAATATTTTAAAATATGATACTTTTGGTGTGATAACCCGTAACTTCCCCAGTCTCCGAAGAGAAGAGAAAGAATGAATTACTGTGAGGACAAGACGAATCAGAACACAAACAGAAGAACATTTCATTGTTAATTACAACAATTTTATCAAATACAAGAATATACAGAGTATAAATGAATATTATACATCAGAGAAATATCAGAGATTACAATAAATTACATAGCAGCGGAAAAACAATACAAAACACAACTGAAAGTAATATACGGATACAGAGCTTTACGAGCATTGTTCCAGTTGTAAATCAGGATCCTGTGAATATAAATCTGCAAAACCAAAACTACTAGTTGCCCGTGCGGAAAATAAGGCCCCCTAGAGTTTAGGTTAAAACAATAAACTCCAGGTCAGTCATGTGACTAGTGTGAGAACTAAAACGGTTATTTAAAACTTTACTTTAAAAGAGAGTAATTCAAGGGACCACGCCGTATAACACGAAACGGGTTTCCTCCCAAGAATACCAGTGCATATAACAAAACAGCGCAATGCTTTTTGGAAAAATGAAGCTATTATAAGACTTAGGTCCCATCACACAATGCAACGCAAGCCGGAGGATAGGATTTTCACTTATAATAGCCAAATAATGCTTGATACGTTTAAAAACAAATCATTTGATACTATTATAAAGTGTATAGTGTCAAAACAATTTCAATCATAAGTATCAATCATAGGCGGCATGAATGACCCATACCACTATGTCTCCATACTAGGTTCTACAATTAAAACCGAAAAATCACGTATTGGAAATTGGATTTCCGTCATGAGTCGAGGCAAGGGGCAAGCTCCTTTCCGTTCGAGACACTCTAGCAAATGTCTCAGGACCACACACAACAATCCTTGGAATCGGTTGGGTCGGTCCTTTCTTGCTTTTGAGGATTGGCAATTCCTGAACACACGTTTCCCGGTCCTATCAGACCTATATCCGAGGCGCCTCGCATTCCAACAACCACACAGGCAAAAAGTATATAAATGACAGGGATGGTATGTCACTGACACCATCCATAGCTAGAAAGAAACGTCGTGTTCTCCCAACGGTCTGTATCCCGTTTTTGACTCATACCGAGGTGTGAGGCTCATGGATTAACGCTATACACAAAGCTATGCCACACAGGCTGTGCTTTGATCATCAACCACAAGACTTTGCTTTTCAACAGAAACCTTAATCAACTGCCACTTAGGCATGCCACACAGGCAATTCACTCCATGCGACTAATGTCCATCGATATACAACCTCTGAGCTCGTACGTCTCAGAGAAGGGTGTTAAACAAGAGAATAAATTATCCGCCACCAAACAGATGTATATTTAATAGAGATCAATCAACACAGAATTAAATCCAGTGTCAGACACACAGTCCATTTACAAGTTCGTTCTAGGTCTGAACAAAACCGGAGGCACTTTCCTCGCATATCCATCGATCACCAAGTACGTCTGGACGATCACCAACTGATTCCCTCTTCTTGGGTGTACAGCCTAATCAAGATCATCAGTAATCACCCAAACGATGTGAAGACTTCTGGTCTGCAACCACCATCTTCATCTTCGACTTACGTCGAATCGGTTATTCAGAATGGGTATAAACCCGGCCTTTCTGAATAACCCGCGTATATAATAAACAAATGTTCCACAAACACAACATACACCTCATTCAATTCAGAGTATTCTTTTATTCTGATATTCACATTCTTAGGGAAAGGTTCCCATTAATTATATCAAAGATAAATTCTTCTAAATTTATTCTTTAATCTTCCTTTGGATATCATTTCAAACCATATTATGGTTTTCCAAACTAGTCGGGATTAGCGAACCACACCGAAGTAATTATTTATTTTATTTCCCAATCCCAACCTATTTATCCCATGGAAAAAAACTGGTAGTACTCCATATCTAACACCACTGTGTTATCGGTAAATATTAATTACCATTTCACGTTCAAATCTAATTAAAGATTTAACTATCGCTTTGGAGCAAAACTAGTGATACTCCATTATCGATCATTTCAATCTAATTAAAGATTCATTAAAACTCCACTGAGTTTTAATCTTCCCAAATCTCAATATTCTGTCTTTAACTGGGTTAAAGAACCAATGTCATCTAAAACACGATTCACGATAAACCCAAAATCGCTTTTCATCGTTAATCGAGTTAAAGAGCAGGTGTTTTTCAAAACACCGCTCGCAAAAAACCCAAAACCCCATTTATACTCAATTCCAATTAAATACTAATCAACTGGACAATTTCACTAAATCTTAATTAAAAGATTTATTCTTTTCTAAACTGGGTTCAAGAACAGTGTTATCTAAGACACCATTCACGACGAACCCAAAATCCCACTTGATATTAAATACAAGGCTTTGAATAGAAAATATATCGGTTTATATTCAATATCAAATTCTAAAACCAACAAATATCGTATTGGAAGTAACGATATAAATATATCTTTCGAATTCCCACAATCATATCTGTATAATCACGAAATCCAACATCGAAATATTCCGAATATAATTTTGATTCAAATCCATTCCAATTCGTATATTGGAAATTTCTGGTTATTTTAAAACCATTTCAAATCTAATTCAAAACTAGTTCATTTCGATAAAAATATATTTTTATCCTTTCAAATAGGGAATTTTTCATCCCATTTCTTTCCAATTCATATATTATGATTTTACACAAATTATTGATATTTTTAATAATTTTATCAAGGCCCATACAGTCGATTTCCAATAACGGTCGTCGAACTGCACTTACAGCGACCTTTTCCAAATTTGATTTGGACATAATTCCAAATCCAACTGTTAGATTTCAAATTTCTAATATTCATTGGAATGCTCTTTTCGATACGAACCCAATGGTTCCGGTTTCAGGAGAATCCGAAGGTCGGATCTCCCGCAACGTCAATTCGAAGTCAATGGTCGAAATTCACGAACTGCCGCGGCGCGGCGCGTTCTATTCAGGCCATTATATATATATAATGCATATATTATATATATTTCATCTATTTCCATTCAAAACGTATTTTATAATTCGTTTTAAATTCGTTTTCAAAACAATTTCAACTTCATATTCTATTTCGAATCAAAATTGAATATTCCATATCATTAATATACAAATGATAATATTTTCAAAATATTATATTTTGAAATCACTTCCTTTTCTGTATTCGAATAAAATTGATATAAAAATCGTTTGCGTCGAAATGGCGCAAATCTAATCAACAGGGCTTTAAATATTTCAATAACTTCGTTATTCTATTCAACAAATGAATATTTATTTCAACACATGAATATTATTTCTTTCAACACATGAATATTTATTAATTCTTACTTATAATAAAAATGTGAATTTTATTGTATAAATATTTTATTCAACACATGAATACACTTTCAACACATGAATTCTCAACACATGAGCATCGTCAACACATGACTATTTATTCTATTCAACACATGAATTTTCTTTTATAATATTCTTTATTTCCCAATTAGAATGAGGCCCAATCAATTACCATATAATATTAATTATATGGATTCCATACAACACATGAATTTCTACTTTGTTCATTTATTCAATAAAATGATATTTTTACTTTTCTGACTTATTTTAGAAAATTTCGGCGGCTTAACGGCACGATACTAGAAATGGGACAAGGCCTAGCCTCATCCCCGGTCTAATAATGGCTCACGCCATACGCATACCCATTTAATCAATCCCATTTCACATCTCAACAAATTCAAATTAATCAACCAAACAAATAAATTAATCACCAAACAAGCAACTAAACAAACAAGCCGTCCATGGTCTGTGGACGACGGGTGTCGGGTGCTGCTAAGCACCGTCTGCATCCTAATATATATTTTAACTAGAAAAGAAAATTTAAAGTGAGATGTTCTCACTGACTAGCTAAACCAAACGCCACGACTCTTCATATGTAGAAATCTTCGTTGCTCGCCTTTTGTCACTTCATTGTCCGTAGCCACTACATATATAAAAATCACATTTTTATATTGTTGCTATGTATATAAAAATCATATTTTTATAATCATTCTATATGGATAAAAATCACATTTTTATACTGCTACTATATAGATAAAAATTCCATTTTAATCTCGTTTGTAAAATAATAAAAATTATATTTTTATCACGCTATTCCAATAAATAAAAATCATATTTTTATATCTACTTCATATATTTTTACAACGCTTCTTCCTATATAAAAATTATATTTTTATATTTCTACTCCTTATATAAAGATCAAATTTTTATATCATCTCTATAAAAATCACATTTTTATTTGAACATGTATATAATAAAAATCAGATTTTTATTTCGCTACATATACAAAGATCAAATTTTTTACTAACTATAGAATATAAAAATCGTATTTTTATTCTCTCTATACTATAAAAATCATATTTTTATCTTCACTTCATATATATAAAAATCGAAATTTTATCTTCACTTCATATATATAAAAATCTCGCCTTTCCTTACATAAAAATATCGTCTTTCTATGATTAAAAATCTCGCCTTTCCTTACATAAAAGTATCATCTTTCTATGATTAAAAATCTCGCCTTTCCTTACATAAAAATATTGTCTTTCTATGATTTACATATAAAAGATAACATTTTTAACTCGCCACATATTTAAAAATTATGTTGTAATCCTCTACGTATATAAAGATCTTGTTTTTAATCATCTGTATGTATAAAAATCATGTTTTTAAGTTACACGAATAAATGAAAACAAAATTAAAACTCACGGTGGAGTTTGAAGTGGAGATGGCGGCTTCGGAGACTGAGGGTGCTAGGGGAGCTGCGTCGGTGGTCGGAGCCGAGGGGCGCGGTGGGGCCCACATTAACTGAGGTATCGGATCTAGAAGGGGAGGGCGCGATTCGGAGGTGGTTGGGGTCTTCGGCCTCGAATAGGGGATGGAGAAGGAAGGTGAGGGGAAGGAAGGGGAGGCACGGCGGAGGTTTGGGGGGGGGGGGGGTCTGACGGAGGCGGCGGTTTTTTTTTTAAAAAAAAATTGATTTGGTTTTAAAGAAGGGGTGCTGAACGGTATAAGGAAGCGAGATGGAGTTTTTTTAATTATTTAATTCTTTAATTTCAAAAAGAAACTTTAAATTTCGACCTTGAAATCGAACCCACCGATTGTCGTCCATAGCTAATTACCCTCATTCCGAACACAATGGGATATGCATCGTAAGCTGATTCGATCGTTTTGATCAGTTTTCATCAAAGTCAACATATAACTCTATATATTGAATTTGAACGTGCATTTCAATTTACCGGGGCCATATACGAACTCTAAAAATTCCCAAAAAATATTTTCTAGCTTCGTATTGACGATACGGTCCTAACAAAACTAGTTTCGTCAAATTCTGAGACCGTTTGAAAAATGGCCATTTTCCAGTCGATTAAAATCAACTGAAACTGGTCAAATGCATTTTCCTTTGCCACGCTCATATATTGATTCAGAAAATTACAAATTTTGAAATTTAGCAATAACTTGACATCACGGATCCAACAAAAGTGGTTTCGTCGAAAACCGAGGTCGTTTGCAAAATTTCCATTTTTAAGGGCTAGAATTCCGTAGTGATTATTCTGAATTATCAACTGGACATATCTTTTGATTCCCGATATGAATTTTCATTTTTTCGGATTCGTTAGAAAGATATTCTCTATTAGATTCAAATATTTTTGGTTTCACTAAAATCCGTTTTATTTTGAATCATGTACATTCATTTGAACTTTGAAATCGAATTTTCGAACTATCGCACCATTTTCAATTCCTTTTATAATTTAAAATAAATATTTATATTCTAACGACGAGCTATATAAATATATACATTCTATTTCTATTCAAAATAAATTTCTTGTCGTCATTATTTAAAATAAATCATTTTAAATATTCAAAATTCTTCAAAATTGCCAAAATAAAAATTTTAAATTGGCTCAGAATTTCCGGGTTATTACATTTGGTTTCTTATTGTACAAAAATTCATATGGTGTTTTATAAGTCAAGGGTCTAATTAATATTCTATAAAAAGTCGTTGCAACCGCCTCCGCCCAAAAATGTTTTTCTAAGTTACTATCAGATAACATAGTTCTCTCACACTCTTGAATTGATCTATTCTTACGTTCAACTATTCCATTTTGTTGAGGGGTTCAAAAGTTTTGGGTTATCCCATTTTTATTACAAAAAATTTCAAAAATTTCATTTTCGAACTCTCCACCATGGTCTCTCCATATTGTTTTGATTTTTAAAGATAATAAAATTTGAATTCTTTTAGCAAAGTTTTAAATTGATCAAAAGAAGCACTTTTATTTTTAAGAAACAAAGTCCAGGTAAATCTAGAAAAATCATCGGTTATTACATAAACATATCTATTATGATTTATTGATTGAGTTTGGGATGGACCGGATAAATCCATGTGAATTAACTCTAATGGTTTCTGTTATATACAACAAATCTAGTTTAACCCTAGAGGGGGGTGAATAGGATTTATTAAAATAATTCGAGAGATTAAAATAGACCACAGAACAGATTAAAGCAGATAAAATAAATGCAGAAAATAAATAATACAGAGATTCTACCCAGCTTCGGCAGACCCTGCCTACTGCTGTAGTCCCTAAGGTTTCTACGAGATATTAGTCAACTATTACAACGCTTACGACAACTGTAAACTCGCGACAATTCCTAGCCTGAATATCCTAACCCTACGCTCAATACTTATCCCCAAGTTTCTACTAGGTGCTACACAAAAGACCTCACAAACTCGCTTTAATTGCACTAATTCTATGCTCGAAACCCTACATTGATTTCTATCCCCGAAACCAGATTTTCCCCTAACTACAAACCCGCAGCTAGTAAACCCTAGTTATTACAGACTTTAGTAAACCATCTAGATTTTATAGACTCTAGAAAACTGATCGATTGTTTTACAAATGGAAATAAAAACAATACAATGAATAAACAAATAAAAAGAAACCCCCTTATGTAATTTAAAATAAGGCCCGACCCATTATTCTTTTACTTTCTTTTGTGAAGCTTTTCTCTTCAAGGAGAACGTCGGCCGAACATCAAAAAATAAGGTTTCTCACAAAAACCTAAATCGAATCTTCGATTGCTGAAAAGAATGATTCTCTGATTGATCGAATCCTTTGCTTTGCTTGTGGATTGATTTTGTCTCTCTCTCAGGCGCTTGACAATTTTGGGGCTGGTCGGAAATGTGAGTATTTCTGAATTGATTTGATTTCTTCTCTTTGAATTTGTGGCTTGTGTTTTAGATACTATCGATGATGAAATATGTGAGGTATTTATAGGGTTATCAAACCCTTATGCTCTTGGATTTCGATTAATGACTTGGCATGATTTTGCGTGTGATTCCCTGATTGATGCCTTGAATAAAATCGGCTTTGAATGACTTGGCTCTTGTGTGAATATGAATTGATGAACCTGGATGATTGCTTTTGGAAATTTCCTTGTGTGATAAATGCCATGAAAACTGAAGATGAATCTTGCTAAACATGTTTCCCATTATGCTTGATGAATTCCTTTGGAAAAAAAACTTTGCGGTAATTTAACTCTGCCAATCTCTCTTGCATAATTTCTAGAAACATTTGAAATTTCAAAAGAAGATATCTTTCTAGTAATGAATAGCCAATTTATGGACATGTTGATTCAGAAAAATTGAGAAATTACTTTGCAATTAATACTTTGATAATCATGTAGATAGGCACTACACAATTTTTCGTCATTGTTTACAATGAATTGAATACTTGCCAGATTCGATTTCAGAAAACATTACTGCATCTTGAAAACTCTTTTTTTAATATGAGTACTTGCATTGTTTTGCATGCATTCAGTCTTGATTATGGTGTTTCAATTCCATGTTCATTTTGGTTCATACCTTATCACCTTGTGCTTGTTTATGAATCAACTGCAATTTCCACATGCATTACTGGTTGACACTTGTACATATATGTGTACATGTGTATATGCAAGTACATCCTTATTTCACCTGGTATTGCACTTGCTCACACTTGTTCACATATATATGAATCTTCCATTTAACATATGACTTGCTAAAATCACTTGTGTTTAAGCTTTTGGCTGTGTATATACTTATATGCATGTAGCTGTGTATATTTGAGAAAACTATACACATGAACTTCTTGCTGTTCCCTAAGGTTAGTTAGACATGCTAGACCATTGCTTGCACCATACTTGTTGGTTTGACTTGACTGTTTGTTTGCGATGCACAAGTTAGAACTACATACATGTATGACCTTGGATTTACTTGTGCCACTTGCCAATGCTTCACCATTTGAACTGCACACATTTGCTTTGCTGATCCCATTTGTGTTGCTCCATTGTTGTGTCCACTGCTCCATTTCACTGCCATGTTGTTGAGCTGTATGTATGCATATATGTATATATACACATATGAGTGTGTGTGTATATATATATATGTGCATGTGAATATGTGTGGCTATTCGAATGATATACACGAATATTTATATCAACAGAGCGCTATATCTGAGTTGTGGCTATTCAGAATCAGCTAATAAAGACACTGGTTCTAAACCCCAAACAAGTGTAGTGTGTTGAGGCTGATCTGTTAGTACTAGAGTATACGGTCTGCCTTGCGGTATTTACAGTGTATCACTGTGAATATCACAAGCTGTCTAGTCATAGATGGATGGACATATAAATCAGATCAAGTCATGAAATATGATGAGAAACACACCAAAATTCTGAGGCAAATAAATTTTTTAAAGTAAACATTATATCTGCCAGAACATAAAATATTTTTGTTCCAGATTACTCTGTATGTGTGTTTCTAAATGTGACAGGAGTAGATGACTGGACTGATTGAAGATACTGTGAAGACAGAAGACTAAAGACTATAGTGACTGAGTGTATGTAACAGTGTAATTGGGAGAGTTGTAGTGAGGAAGTGTGTGTATACAAAATTGATATAAGATGTATTAATGAATTACAGTGTGTAGTACAAATAGTAGAGTTATAAACTTGTTCTGTTTAAATATTGAAATAAAATATTATATTTAAATAAAATACTATTTGAATATTTAAATTCGTGTATAGTAGTATTCCATTTAAATATAAATATTATATTCCAGTCTGTGATGTATATATGAAACAATACAATAAGAAACACATTTGTAATAATATATATATTTGGTTGTTATCATCAAACAAAAATCATATAGTTTCAAGGTTGTAATTTCCTCTTTTAATCTAAAAGAACTTCTGTTTAATTTTTTGAACTGACAAGCATCACATAAATTATTTATTTTAAATTTTATTTTAGGTAATCCCTTAATTGAATCTAAGTTTGAAATCCTAGAGATGTGTTTGAAATTTATATGACCGAATCTCTTATGCCAGATCTAAGGGTCACTTTTATTGGCCATAAGTTATAGATTATCGTTGGAGATTTTCGTACTTAATATATAGATATTTTTCATTCTATCTCCTTCGAATATTATTTTTAATTCCTATCTTATGTAGAGCATTTACCTTTTCAGAATTGATTTTAGAGCCTTTATCGCAAAGTTGACTTATACTTAGTAAATTATGTTTTATATTCCTAACTAATAAAACATCAGAAACAGTAGGAGTTTCAGAATTACCGACATTGCCAATGCCAACTATATATCCTTTAGAGTTATCTCCGAAGTTGACCATTCCTCCTTCTTCATATACTAGATTATTCAGTAATTCTAGATTTCCTGTCATATGTCTTGAACAACACTATCCAATGTCCATTTATCCTTTTTGATTCCATCGTTTTTCATCAGAATTTGAATTCTCAACATCCATGTAACACACCATTTCAGAATTGGAATTTTCAATAGCCATGTAACACATATTTTCCTGTACTGGACAACAATTCAATTGATTACTTGAATTTTCAAAATAATTGAATGTAGATTATTCTAACATTGATGCAATGCTTGAATCGAAACTAGAGTTATAAACCATTTCAAAATTTGCCATTTAATATTTCCAATGTGGCGACCCGAACTTCCCCGTGAAGGAAAGCACGGATTGAATTGAGAACAAGCCACATCAGAAAACAAACAGAAGAACATTTCATTGTTTATTACAACAATTCCATCAGAATACAAGAATATAAAGAGTATGAATAAATATTATACATCAGAAAAATATCAGAGGTTTAAATTACATACTAGCAGCGGAAAAATAATACAACACACGACTGAAAGTAATACACGGATACAGAGCTTTCCGAGTATCGTTTCAGGTGTAAACTAGGATCCTATGAATATAAATCTACAAAACCAAAACTACTAGCTGCCTGTGTGGAAAATAGGGGCACCCAGAGTTTAGGTTAAAATAATAAACTCCAGGTCAGTCATGTGACTGGTGTGAGAACTAAAACAGTTATTAATCTTTATTTTTAAAGTTAGGTAAATCAAGGGACCACGCCGTATAACACGGAACGGGTTTCCTCCCAATAATACCAGTGCATAAAACAACAGCGCAATGCTAAATAAAGAACAATGAAGCTATTATAAGACCCAGGTCCCATCACACAGTGCAACGCAAGCCAGAGGATAGGGTTTTACCTTATAATAGCCAAAGAATGCCTGATACGCTAAATTTCATCTTTTATTGTTACTATAAGTGTATAGTGTCAAAACAATTTCAATCATAAATATCAATCATAGACGGCGTGGGTACCATATATCATGTCGCCATACTAGGCTCTACAAATAAAACCGCAAAGGTCGTATTGGAAATTGGATTTTCGTCATGAGTCGAGGCAAGGGGCAAGCTCCTCTCCGATTCGAGACACTCTAGCAAATGCCTCATGACCACACACAGCGATCCTTAGAACCTCCAAGGTCGGTCCTCTCTTACTTTTGAGGATTGGCAATTCCTGAACACATGTTTCCCAGTCCTATAGGACCTATATCCGAGGCGCCTCGCATCCAACAACCACATAGGTAAAAATAGTATAAATGTCAAGGCTGGTAGGTCCCTGACATCACCCATAGCTAGAAAGAAACGTCGTGCACTCCTTGGGTCCTTATCCCATTTTTGACTCATACCGAGGTGTGAGGCTCGCGAATTAACGCTATACACAAAGTTGTGCCACATAGTCCGTGCTTTGATCATCAACCACAAGACTTTTCTTTTCAATAGAAGCCTTGATCATTTGCCACTAAGGCATGCCACACAGGCAATTCATGCCATCTGATTGATATCCATCAATATATAACCTCTGAGCTCGTACGTCTCAGAGAAGGATGTTAAGCAAGAGAATAAATTCTCCACCGCCAAACAGATATATATTTAATAGAAATAAATCACACTGAATAAAATCCAATGTCAGACACACAGTCCATTTACAAGTTCGTTCTGGGTCTAAACGAAACCGGAGGCACTTTCCTTGCATATCCGTCGATCTCCAAGTACGTCTGGACGATCACCAATTGATTCCCTCCTCTTAGGTGTACAGCCCAATCAAGATCATCAGTAATCACCCAAATGATGTGAGGACCTCCGGTCTTCAACCACCATCTTCATCTTCGACTTATCGTCGAATGGATTATTCAGAATGGGTGTAAACCCGGCCTTTCCGAATAACCCGCGTATATAATAAACAAGTGTTACAAAAACAAAACATACACCTCATTCCAATTCAGAATATTCTTTTATTCAAATATTCACATTCTTAGGGAAAGGTTCGCATTAATTTTATCAAAGATAAATTCTTCTAAATTTATTCTTTAATCTTCCTTTGGATATTATTTCAAACCATGTTATGGTTTTCTAAATTAGTCGGGATTAGCGAACCACACCGAAGTAATTATTTATTTTATTTCCCAGTCCCAACCTATTCATCCCATGGAGCAAAACTGGTAACACCCCGTATCTAACACCACGGTGCTATCAGTAAAATTAAATACCATTTCATGTTCAAATCTAATTAAAGATTTGACTATCACTTGGAGCAAAACTGGTGATACTCCATTCTCGATCATTTCAATCTAATTAAAGATTCATTAAAACTCCACTTAGTTTTAATCCTCCCATAAATCAGTAGTAATGGTTATTCAAAGCTAAGAAGTTAATCTTATCTTTAACTGGTTTAAAGAACCAATGTCATTTAAAACACGGTTCACAACAACCCAAAATCCCATTCCATTGTTAATTGGGTTAAAGAACAAGTGTTATTCTAAACACCGCTCACGATAAACCCAAAAACCAATTTAAATTCAATTCCAATTAAATACTAATTAACTGGACAATTTCACTAAATCTTAATTAAAAGATTTATTCTTTTCTAAACTTGGTTCAAGAACAGTGTTATTTAAGACGCCATTCACGACGAACCCAAAATCCCATTTGATATCAAATACAAGGCTCTGAATAGAAAATATATCGGCTTATATTCAATATCAAATTCTGAAACCAACAAATATCGTATTGGAAATAACTATATAAATATATATTTCAAATTTTCTCAACCATATCTGTATAATCACAAATCCAACATCGAAATTTTCCGAAGATAATTTCGATTCAAATCCATTCCAATTTGTATATTTGAAATTCTGATTATTTTTAAAACCACTTCAAATCCAATTTATTTATTCAAAAATATTGGATTATAATTCTAGTTCATAACTAGTTCATTTCGATAAAAATATATTTTTATCCCTACAGATGTGGAATTTTTCATCCCAGTTCTTTCCAATTCTTATATTATGATTTTACACAAATTATTAATATTTTAAATAATTTTATCATGGCCCGTACAGTCGATTTCCAATAATGGTCGTCGAACTGCACTTACAGCGACCTTTTCCAAATTTGATTTGGACATAATTCCAAATCCAACCGTTAGATCTCGAATTATTCATTAGAAAGCTCTTTTCGATATGAACCCAACGGTTCCAGTTTCAGGAGAATCCGACGGTCGGATCTCCCGCAACGTCAATTCGAAGTCAATGGTCGAAATTCCCGAACTACCGTGGCGTGGCGCGTTCTATCCAGGCCATTTAATATATATTATATATACTTCGTTGATTTCAATTCAGAACATATTTTATAAATCGTTTAAATTTGTTTCAAAACGATTTCAACTTCATATTCAAATTTAAATCAAAATTGAATATTACATATCATTAATATATAAATGATAAAATTTTCAAAACGTTATATTTTGAAATCACTTCCTTTTCTATATTCATTATAAAAACGAATATAATCGATATAATTATCGTTCGCGTCGAAATGGCGCAATCTAATCAACATGGCTTTATATATTTCAATAACTTCGTTATTCTATTCAATAAATAAATATTTTCTTCAACACATGAATATATACTTTATTCAACACATGAATATTATTAAGGGTCCGTTTTTCACAGGTCCCTATTAAGTTTCAAAATTAGGCTCACATCCTGTGCTAAACTTATTGTAAATTAGGTCCCTATTTTTCAAAAAATCTTGAAAAATATATTAAAAAATTCATGAATATTCATCATTAAATAAAACATGTTCACGCCAAAAAATTCAGATTGAATATCAATCGAAAACCACGCCAAAAGCCAAAAATACACAAAAACAGCGAAATAACAGGTTTTTGCATCAAAAGATGCACCTATTCGTAAATAGTTGCATACATTCATGCTTATATTTCAGTTTTGCGCCCAAACTGCAGTATAAATGCATACATGTATGCAGCTAAACCGCATTACATACATCTTTTTGTGCATATATTCAAATTTGACCTGTTTTTTCAAGCATTCGCCATTTTCAGACATTGTAGCACACATTCATGCTCTTGTAGAGAATAAATGCATGCATTCATGCGTATATTCACAAAGTCGTCGTCCCTTTTAAATTTGTTGCCTACATTCATGCATATATATAGAATAGTTGCATTCATGTATGCAACTTTCCGTTACACGTGAATCTCAGTTCACCTTCCCTTTTAAATTTGATGCACACATGCATGCATATATACAGAATAGTTGCATACATGTATGCGCATATTGGTCCAGATTTTCAACATAATATACACTATATAAATATATGCATACATTTATGCTACTATAGGCAATAGTTGCACAGAAGTATGCAACTTTTTTTTTTTTTTGGCGAATGTTCCTGTGAATATTTCCTATTTTTAGAAAAAAAAATTTTTAGTTGCTGGCGCAATTTTTTTGGACCAGAATTGGAAAAAGGCGAAGGGGAGCAGTAGGAAGGTGGAAGGGAGCAAAAACATTTGGGCGGCCGCTCAAATCTAGGGACTGGGTTTGCATAAATCTTTGGACTGGATGTGGCGTACATTTTGAAACATTTTAGGGATGTGAGCCTAATTTTCACTATTATTAATTCTTACTTACAATAAAAATGTGAATTTTATTGTATAAATATTTCTTTCAACACATGAATCGTTTCAACACATGAATATTCTCAACACATGAGTATCGTCAACGCATGACTATTTGGTTTATTCAACACGTAAATATTTATTATCCCGTTCTGAATATTATTTTAAAATATTTTTTATTTTCCAAATTGGAATGAGGCCCAATCAATTACCATATAATGTTAATTATATGGATTCCATATAACACATGCATATAATAGCAATGATAAATAATCAACCATCATCCAAAGTGCACTACACAACTGTCTGTCAACCTATCGACTGACATACAACTAAACAATCGGGATTAATCCCCTGTCTAATAATGGCCTGCGCCATACACATACCAATTCTATCAACTCCATTTCACCCAAACAACCAAATTCAAGCCAATAATCCTATTAACTACAGTACCAAACAAACAAGTCGCCCTTGGTCTGTGGACGACGGGTGTCGGGTGCTACTAAACACCGTCTGCATCCTAGTATATATTTATCCTAGAAAAGAAAATTTAAAGTGAGAAGTTCTCAACTTTGGGTTCCACTTCTCCAGTTTTACTTCTGAACTTCTGAACCGTTTAGATTTGTTTGAAATTCCAATGCAGTCCTTACTACGCTGTTCATAATAAAATATATATTTTTATTGCTTCATTCCAATAAATAAAAATCACATTTCATTTATGATTCATATATTTTTACAATGCTCCTTCCTATATAAAAATTATATTTTTATATATCTACTTCTAATATAAAGATCAAATTTTTATCTTCACTTCATATATATATATATATATAAATCGAATTTTTATCTTCACTTCATATATATAGAAATCGAATTTTTTACCTTCACTTCATATATATAAAAGTCGAGTTTTTACCTTCACTTCATATATATAAAAATCGAATTTTTACTTTACCATTTCAACTATATGAAGATTCAAACTTTTCTAACATAAAAATTCGATTTTTATACTATAAAGATTCAATTCTTTTCCTGTTTAAAAATCAAACTTTTCACATTAAAAATCATATTTTTATAACTTCAACTTCGTATTAAAAATCGTATTTTTATAACTTCAACTTCATATTAAAAATCGTATTTTTATACCGCTACTTTTAAAATAAAAAAACACATTTTTATAATGAAGTTATTTAAATAAAAATCAAATCATTTCATGGATAAAAAAATCAAATCTTTTCACTCAATGATGATCCATATAAAAGAAATCCATTTTTATCTTCCAATGATATTATATTTAAAATCACTTAATACTATTTTACAAGATTTATAAACAAATTATACGAAGGAAAGCTCACATTTTTCTTCAGAGCGGTGGACTGCGGTTGCTGGAGCTTCGGATCCGAGCACGAGCACAACTCCATTATGATGGCAGGTTTGGATTTGATCTCAACAGCGGAGGAGGTGGTTTGCTGTCGAACTGAGGAGGGGGGTGCGGCCAGAGGCTCGGCGGCGGTCTCTCAGGGGTGGTCTACGGCAGATTTGAGCGGAGGGAAGGGTTTTGGGTTCTTTTTAGGAAGGAGATGAAGAGGGAGGGCGGTGGTGCCTCGCGCCGGTTTCAAGAGAAGAGGGAGGAGAGCGAGAGCGTCGGAGGATGGACGGAGGCGGTCTAGTGGCGGCTTGGTGGCGCGACAGGAGGGAGCGATGATGAGAGAGGCGGAGGGGTGGGTGTGGAGGAGTGACGTCGGCCATTTTGATTTGGGGGGCTCGGTTTTTTCTGATCGATGAAATTATAGGGGAGGGAGGGGTTAAGTGGAAAAAGTTTTTTTTAATATTTATATATTTAATTATTTTATACTTCAATAAAGTTGCTTTTTTCATTTGATCTCCAATTCGAACCGATTGACTATTGCCCCTAGCTAATTACCCCTATTCCGAACGCAATGGGATATGTCCCATAAGCCAATTCGACTGTTTGGACCATTTTTTCTTTTAAATTATAATATAAATCAATGTATTAAATTCTAAACGTACACTTCAATTTACTGGGGCCACATACAGACCCCAAAAATTCCAAAAAAAATATTTCTAGCTTCGTATTGACGATATGGTCCTATAAAAACCAATTTTATCAAATTTTGAGACCGTTTGGAAAATGGCCATTTTCCAGTCGATTAAAATCAACTGAAACTGGTCAAACGCGTTTTCCTTCGTCACGCTCACATACTGAATTCAAAATTTATGAAAATTGGAATCTTGCAATAACTTGACATCACGGATCCAACAGAAGTGGTTTCGTCGAAAACCGAGGTCGTATCCAAAATTTTCATTTTTAAGGGCCAGAATTCCATAGCGACTATTCTGAATTTTCAACTGGGCATAACTTTTGAATCCCGCTATGAAATTTCAATTTTTCGGATTCGTCAGAAAGATATTTTCTATTAGATCCTAATATTTTTTATTTCGCTAAAATCCAATTTATTTTGAATCCTGTACATTCATTTGAAATTTGAAATCGAATTTTTAAACTACTGCGCCATTTTCAGTTCCTTTTATAATCAAAATAAATATTTATATTCTAACATCGATTCAAATAAATATATACGTTCTAATTCTATTCAAAATAAATTTCTCGTCCTTATTATTTAAAATAATTCATTTTAAATATTCAAAATTCATTAAAATTGCAAAAATAAAAATTTTAAATTGGCTTATAATTTCTGGGTTGTTACATCCAAAAATCAGATTATGAACTTTTTGAAAACCTACGCTCTAATACCAATTGTTAGGGAATGCGAAATGTGGATCTTAAGGAAAAACAAACACTAGAGGAGGGGTGAATAGTGTTTATATGGAATTTATGAAAATCTTAAACTTAATTGATCTACTATATGAATCACACCCACCAGAGATGATAACAAAAACAAAATCAAACACAAACACAGAAATAGATAAAAATGAAATGCAGAAAAGGAAAGAACACACTGGATTTTATATTGGTTTGGATTACTCCTACGCCCAGTCCCATGCAACGCTGGATTGCGCAGAGTTTTATTATTATCAATATCCAAGTACAACCCCTTGATTTCATGGCTACAAGGTTAACACCGCTCCAAACACCCTTGATTTCATGGCTACAAGGTTAACACCACTTCCTTTCCTTTATTTCAGGACTACAAGGAACACACCCTTTCCCAAACGCTTCCCAAATGATAACAATAGCTTTATAACTCTTCAATAGCGCTTCAAATTGATAATACTAGATAGAGATTGAGAAGAAGTTTGATATAATTTGAGTAGAAATCAGCAAAGTATAAGTGTAGAAATCAAGAAAATGGTGTATATTAATGGTGGCATGTAAAGGGGTGAAGATGGAGAAGAAAGAATGATTAAAAATTCGAAATCATTCCCTTTTTAAAGTGTCCCAATGGTTGTAACGTTTCAGAAATGTTATAAATATTGAAAAGACACTTCATTTGAAAATTGAAATTATGATAGTTGTATGTCGACATGGGCATAAATGTACGTCGACATATGTGTAGTATTTTGATTTTTAAAACTATTTTTCAAGTGTTTAAACATGTATATTATTCTGGAAATTCTTGAATCAAAACTTAGTAATTTAAATGAATATTCTAAAGTGTAAAACCATATGGAAACATAATAATATAATATATAAACTTATTTATAAAGTTATAAGATTTAAAACTATATAACTATATAAACTTATGTATTTATTAAAGCTTTATAAACATATATGTTTGAAATCGTAAATTAGATAATAGTTTGAAATCATTCAGAAAAATAATTTGAAATCAGAATTTGAACCTGGAGTGCTATTCAGAGTCTTACATATAAACTAGACTCAATTACTATATTTTTCTTGAGCTCTTGAAATCTTGATATCTTGATAACTTGATAACTCATGAGTCTTGAATCTCTTCTGAATCCTGAATCTATTGCAACACTAAAACTGTATAGTCTACAGTATTTAAGTCCTGTATACAAACTCCGCATATATGTGTATATATATTCTAGATAGAAATGCTAATATATATTTTATAATCAATTAATAATGATAATTGAAATAAGGTTGTTGTCATCAAAACTCCATTCTCCAACACTCTTTTCTTCTAGATGAGGTTTCCTTTCATAACCTGTTTCACCCTATTTTTCAATTATGACCACGTGGTTACACATTTAATCTACGCCGATGATTTGATGGTTTTCGGCAAGGCCTCACGGCAGAATGCAAGTACCCTAAAAATGTATTCCATAAGTAATCCATTCATGCGGGTATACACGTGAATGAAACCAAGACCAAAATCTTATCCAGTTCCTCCGCTAATCATACTGAGAAAATTTCCAAACTTCTACCTAACGAGGTGGGACAACTACCTATTAAATACTTGGGTGTCCCACTTTCTATGAATTATCTCCATTATTCTAAATGTGATGCCTGATTTATAAGATTTAGATTAAAGTTCAAGGGTGGCAAGCTAAATTTTCTGAGTTTGGCAGGACAAGCAGAACTTATACATTTGGTTCTTACCCCAACTATATTGTACTGGCTATTTGTGTATCAAATCCCCGAATTCACGCTTGATAAACTACAATCAATTTGCACTGACTTTTCTGGGGTAGCTCAAAACACAAGGTTGTTTGGGTTCATCTATGTAAAAACAAGACTGGAGGAGGAGCGGGACTAAAATTACTATCTGATCTCATAAAGGCTACAGGGATCAAGCTGCTTTGGAATTATTTCTCTAAGGAAAGTTTTTGGAGTAGATGGATGAAACGTAGATATTGTCATAATAAAAAATTTTGGTCTATGGACATTGACAACAATGCATCCTCCATGTGGAAATGTATGCTCTGTTTATGAACATCAGGTAAACAACTGCTCAATAAAGTGATCGCCGATGGCTCACATACCTTGCTTTGGTTTGAGCCTTAGCTCAGTTGCAAGTGCCTGGTAGATCTTATTAGCATGCATAGATTTCAGGCTATTGGTAACCAAAGTGACACTATCAAATGCTTTTTAGAAACTCACAACTGGACCCTTTTTTACACCCTGCAACTAGGGATGTTGCCGATGAGTTCCAATCTATCATGTTTTCCTCAATAGACATCAGGATGGATATTAGTGGTGTGATGGTGGTAGTTTCTCATTCCATACAGCCTGGAATAAAAAAAAGGATCACTGGGATTAGCAAACCAATCTACAAAATCATTTGTCATTCGAAGAACAATAATTGCATGGAGTTTGTAACATACCTTACGACATTGGTCAGGCTTAACACTAATTCCAGACTTCATCGATTCAGCATTCTAACGAATACTATCTACCTATTATCTAACAAATATTAGGAGGCTTCCTAGCATCTTTTCTTCTCTTGCAAGTACTCAACCTTCATATGAGGTTCTCTTAAGATGAAACTTAATCTATGTCCCGATGTCCTACCTTCTATGGATGATGAGGCCTCCCAACTCCTTTCAAAGTTCCGACAAAAGAACTAGATTCAAAATGTTGCTTTTGGTGCATTTACAACTTCTATCTACTACATTTGGCATAAACCAATCTAATACTATCTACCTAACCAGTAATGGAATGGTGTTAATGAAGATCTGCAGTTGATGGTGACTCTGGGTTAATGAAAAGAGGCTAAGCAAGTAACGGGGAAAGTGATGAAGGATGCACAGAGGTGGTTGTCGAGACAGAGCCTGATGTAAACAGAATGTATGAAATGAAATGTAAATAGAATGGGTGTAAAGAGCAGTCTGTAACAAATTCAAGTGCGATGAAATGTTTTTTTTCAATGTAGTTTGTAAACAGAAGACAGAGATTCAAAGTGTAAACAGAAATCAGTGAAATACAAAATGCAAAGAAATTTAGAATGAGACTGGAAATGCACTCTTGACAATGAACAGCAATGAAACTCAAAACAAAAATGCTTAATTGAATCAGCAAGAAGAAATCAGTAAAATAAAAACTCAAATAATAGTAGTTGATCTGAAAACTAGAATGCTCTATGGGTTTTTTTTTAACAAAAAAAACAAACAAACTAAACACAAAATGAGAGTGTATAAACAAACAAACAAGAAGAAATCCAATGCGGCAAACACAAATTAACACAAAATACCAAATGAACACCATTTTTTGTAAACTAACACAAAACAAGAAAACGAACAAACACGCACACACCAAACAAACAGTCATCACAAACAAACAAACTAAAACAAAACACACACTATTTTTTTTATTAAATATGCACACAAGAAAAATAATCTGAAGAATAAAACTAAAATTAAAACTCTCCCCGGCAGCAGCACCAAAAACTTGTTCGCAAAAAGGATTTTCTATCGAATTAGAAAACCGTCGCATGAAATATCGTGATAATACCGCAGGTGCACGGTGTACTATTGTAATATGTAGTGAGTGTGAGTCGATCCACACGGAAAGAAGTAATTTCAATTTTATTCACTCAAATTAAACCAAACTTTGAATTGTTCTAACTAATAAAAACTAATGAAAACTAGAAACTAAGTTGAGAGCTAAATATGAAATTAGAGAGTAATTTAGAGGTAAATCCACTCTCACATTTATGTAAGTTATCAAACATACAATTTATGATCTCAATAAGTGATATAAATGCAACATTTAAACCAATTATGAGTCTCATGAAAATGAAACTAAAGAAAAACTATTCCAAGTATGGCCTATGAATTATTAACTAAAACTATAGACCATCAAATTGTGTTCTTACTTTCAGTTCAAAATCAATAACCACTTAGTAAATATTGATGTAACTTGTGTTTATATTGAATAAGAATAGCTCATTTGCAAATGTAACATAAGCTATCAAACCCATATGTATAAACATACATCAATATTCACAAACATGAAGCACATATTAGAGATCACAAATCATATAAATGTTGAACTTACATAAAGTTAGAGAGCATCATTACCCCTAAATCAAGGGATTAGCCACTCATATGTGTTATCATATCAACACATCTAAGTTTCAACATTAGAATATATAGCAAAATGAAAGCAAAACCAAGTAGAACAAGAAGAGAACTAAAATAAGAACATAAAGTAAATATAAGCTATGAACACAAAGTAAATGAACATGAAAGTAAATCTAAGCTATGAACATGAAAGTAAAGAGCATAGAAATTAAATTGCATTAAAACAAAGAAGTTACATAAAGAAAATGGCTAAGTAGCCATTAAAATAAAAGGGAGCTATGATCCCCTACTAAAACTAAACTAAAGAGGATAAAAGAGAGGGATCCTTTACATTACATAAAGGGGTATATATACATGTTTGAAACCCTAAAACCCTAATCACTTTTGTTGGGAACTCCCCAAAGTACCCCTTCATGAAGCTTCTAATCCTCACTTAGCCACTAATGAGTCATGTAAGATGCATGAGACCTTTTATCTTATTCAATTAGTCTTTAATAAGAAGCTTAAGAGAAAGAGGGTAATTTGAGAGGTGGGGTCCTCCATGATCATGTATGAGAATTATTTCCTCCTCATTCCTTTGTATGCATTCATTTGTGCTACAAATCTTCATATTTGTGCTCCAAAATTCCTATAAGAGACAAATACAAAGAACAAGTAAATGCAATCACAAATTAAAACATGCACAAGTGACCATTTTACACCTTAAATGAGGATGAATGCATAAAAATTTGAGAATTTTAGGATTTTGCTTTAAAACATGTAAAAATAGCCAATTATGTTATTTATTTAATTAAAATAAGAATAAATGTTTGAATATAAATGTGCACATTTACATGCACATCAATTCGCATTACTCATTCTACTGTCAAGCTTCATTTGATAGAGAGAGGTGTGTTGTTTGGTTCAGGGGAATGGAAGTACGACCTCCAGATCGTCGATGAATGAATTGGTGTTGTAGAATTGGGGGATAGAAATTTTCGATTCGGGATAGTGGAGTACGATGGTGGAGTAGTAGTATTGCATGGTAGTTTGGGTCGTGGGTCTAAGTGTGTTATTATATTTACTTGGATGTAATTATATATTATTCAAGTCAGACTGTGTAACTTATATGTACTCTTTTCCCTTGCAAGGTACCCAATATAGGGATTGCAAGGTTTTGACGAGGCATATAACCCAAAAATATGATTGGTTTTATAATAAAGCGTACCAATTTTCTAATATATATGTTGAGAATCAATTTATATTTATAAAGTAATTAAATGATAAACATATGCTTTATGTATTGTGTCTATATATTAAATCTAGTTTGTTAAATAATCATTATATTATTCAGTACAAGAAAGAATAACAATTATGACGGTTTATAGCCATTAGTGGCGATCAAAACTATTGAAATCCAATTGAAAAAACCATTAAAATATGGTCCTTCGAACAACAGTTTTTCGAAAAACTTTCTGATGGCTTCTATTGGCATATTTCTAATGGTTATCGTCGACTTTCAATGGCATGTCATGTACATGTGAAAGGCAGCGTCACCAACTTGTCGCTACGAGCCACCCCAAGCCATCGAAAAATCACTACTGAACAGTCGCCTAATGCTTCCTTATGCCAACAAAAATCTGCAACTTGAAAGCCGTTGAAAATCATCAGAAATCTAGAGCATTTTTAATTTTTGTTGTACCTCAAGCATCTACAACCCATATACATATATCATAACATACTTTCACACATATATATCACATATACTAAAGCCCAAATCAAATATATCATAAAATATATCACATCAATAAAAGAACATATACATATACGGTAATCAAACTCAAATAACCATTAATATACCACTTATAACAAATACCTGTCAACGTCTCATAATATATCAAACACCACCTCACATCAACCTCACTCGTCCAACATCTCAAAATGTATCAAAAACATCAAATCACATAGATCTCACCTGTTTAATGGTACATATAACTCCCAAACTACCTAGGAACATACTCAAATCTCAAACACAACCACACAAATTTAAGATAAAGAAAATAAATCATACCTATTAATCATGATCATCACCTTCGGATCCCAACGATGATGGAAATATGTTATGCTGGTGCATATACGCAATATGGCACTTTCTCAGCATTTGATACATCTCTGAAGAAGGATGCATGTCTGTTCTTCCAAGTCAACGATCAGAACTTTCAACTCTAAAGTCTCCATGACGTGTTGATTTTATGCTTAATTTCTTTGCTTGCGTTTAGCTTCTAACATTATTTAACAAAGTGTATAAGTTTCATGCAGCATAATTAATAAGACCAGTGATTTTTACATTATTCATAAATATATTATACATAAACATTACCTCTTGGTTTCCAAAATTATAATGCATATTCCATGTTGGATGCTCCATGACAGCGTCAAAGATCTAATTCTTTTTATCAACGATTAGCTCTTTTCATCAATTTACCTCGAGCAGTTTATGTTGTTCGTCCATGAATTTATCCCTATTTTAAATAGAATTATAGTTAAAATTCACACTACATTATTTTAATTATTTGTAAATTATTACTTAAGGTAATTTTTAATAATCTATAATTGAAAATATGATTATCATGGCTTCTCGTGATTTCTTGTCATGTTGCATCTATAATATTAAGCCTTCTTCATTGACATGCACAATGGCGTAAGTACAAATAAACACATCCATGTAGGAGATGAGAGAACCAAGCTCTCTTTCTTGAAATAATTGTAATTATATATATAGTGTAATGAGTATTTATGATAGCAATTAACAAATTTACCAGCTCATGTTCATAATTCTAGACTAGGTCCAAGCCCCTGTTGTGTGTAATAGGATTTTTGTTTCTATTTGTAGAATTCCTCTTCGATATTACTTGTAAGTTTAGAATGAACGATATATTTTATATTTGTAAATTGATGAAACTCTTGCAATCATTCCGCATTTGTAAATTTAAAATGAACATTATTTTTAAAATGAACATTATTTTTAAAATGAACTTATCATCTCTTTTGAACTATTCCAATAATCAACCTAAGCTTGTCATACAATTCCACTCATAGTTCCTATTTTTCCATGTTTTACCCTTGAAAATATTATTTTGCTGATAGCTATATATAGGGATTGTATTTGGACCTAAATCCACTTTCACTGGATAGGATGATGGTTTCTCTTTTTGTAGAGTGGATACACTAAGAATATGAAATTATAGTTGAAGTTATGATCATTTTAAGCTTTAGTATTTTAAGTAACTTAAATGAGTAATGAAGAACCATTAGTGGCAGGGCTTGGAATTATTTTCGGAACTAGGTGATCAAGAAGCTGAAGTTAGCTATTGTAGCTTCCTTTCTCTCATTCCTTCTCATCCTAAAATAGTACTCAACCTTCGTTTAACCATTTCTTAATCATTAGTTTATACGAAAATCCTAATTTCTTAGCCAAGTCACTTGACTATGAATGGAACAAACAAGTTCTGGCCTATAGATTTAAGTTATTACTGGGGAGTGGAGATCCGTTTAATTTATTGTTCAATTTCAGATCTGTGAGTAAGAAGTGACTAGACCTTTAACATACTAATTTGGAATTTTTAAATCCTAAATCTCAGCTAAAGTTATATTAAAAATATTGGAATGTTTTTATGTTAATTTAAATGTTTTTATAATTTAAATAATATGTGAATTTGCATGATTTGGATTTGATTTGCAAAACCATATTTCATTGAATCCCTAATTTGTTCATTTTGATCATCAATTTCTATGATAGTTCTAAAACCTTCAAATCTTATTGAAACTGACTGTTTGGCTATTGTTATTTCTTATATATGATGTACTTAAGATTTCACTATGTTTGCATTGTCGCTCAATTTTGGTCAATTGCATGCCAGTACCAAATTTGTTTGAGAATTAAATGTAAACTTCAGTAATTAGTCACAAATCAATCACAGAGCAGCCACATAGCATTCATAGAGTATTCTATGGGTGCGCTAAAATAAAGATACATGAATTTTTTATAGTGGTTAGGTAAATCAAGCATACATCCACTTGTATCGGTTTATTGATTATAATTTGATTCATAAGTACAATGCAATTTTCTTCGTATGATGTAGAGAAAGGTAGTTGAAATTAATTACCAATGGTGTATTTGCGCAATGGACTTCCAAAGTGGAGAAGAGATCCCTCAAAATGGCCTAGAGACGACTTATTTATAGCAGTAAAAGATATGTGCTTGACCTAAAATATTGGAGAAAAAAGTGGATCTCAAAGTGGTTGGGTACCTTGCGGATCGATGAGACTCCCACTTGATGACCAATAAGACTCTCACTTGTGGATCTGTAAGACTTCCCAAACTGAGCCAAATTTCTACATTTCTGCTCCATACTTCCGATACATCCCAAAACTTCTGTACTTACTTCGTACTCTAATATTAAGAATCCAATCATGCATTTTGTCAAAATACATGTGTGGATCTATCGTTTCAAGTAGATCTGTGTGCTTTCCATGTTGATCAAAACTTCATAACCTGTTCGTTAGGGGAAAAATACATATCCCCGAAGTGAAGATCCGATCATGCAAAAATTCCCTAAAAACGTGCACTGATCACTTGAAAAACTTGGATCTTCATGTCTTTGACATTGCTCTAACATATTATTCGGATTCATCTTTCCTTCATCTGTTTCAGATCCCAATTTTCATGTGATCGGAGCATCCTGATTCACTATTTTTACTGGATCCATGTGTCCTTGGTGTTGACCAATCATTTCTATAACTTCCCCTTTATAAATTGTGTATCCTAGTTATTATGAAATCAGAGTGTCTTGTTCACCCTTTTTCGGTTTATTAGACCATCCTGATCACTCATTTCCGGCGGATCCAAATTCTGGCTTTGAACATTAGGATCAATATGGATTCTTAGATTAGTGTGGTCTGATCATCATATTTTTACCAATCCACCCATACTAATCATTGGATCAGGTCAAAATACCGATCCATGGCAGATGGTCGTGAAAATCTTCTATGATCTAATCATTGATTTTTACATGATCAGGTCATGTCGATCACCTATTTTTGGGTGATTGAGCTGGCTTTTGAGTTGCGCCGATCCATACTTCCAACATGATCAGGAAATTGTTCTAGAATGATCTGCCATTCCGAATGCTTGTTTTTTGGGTGATTGGACTGTGCCGATCGCTTTTTTCTAAGATGATCGATCCGAGTCTTTGACGTGATTGGGCAAGATCATCTATGATCCGATCACGTATTTTTGAGTGATTGTGTCGTGCCAATTAACTATTTTTGGGTGATCGGACTATGTTCCTAAATTTCACTAACTGTATTTCCAATAGCGATTTGGCTCAATTTCTAAGGGGGTTTCTATATAACAATCCATTAGTTTTGAGTGATTGAACCATGTCGCTCATCATTTTTTGGCAGCATTGATCCAGACTTACCAAATGATCGATCAAGTGCTGGATCGATCTGATCCTTGATTTATAGGTAATTATCCAATGCTAATCATTCTTTTCTGAGGTGATTAATCTAATCCTAGGCGCGATCGATCAAATGAACATGGAGCGATCGAATGAGCCAATCGTCTATTTCAAAGTGATCAGACACGCTCGGGGCGATTGATCTGAGTTAAGTCCTTTTTTTGATTCCTAAGCGAACGTTGATTCTAACGCTTAGTCTGAATTAGTATGAGTCCGCGCTCGAGCCAAGAGAAATCCAGATGCCTAAGTCCAAAGAGTAACGACCTTGTCACAAGGATGGTTAGCACTTGCCCTCTAAATCATGTCTTATTGTGGAAGACGTGTTTTTGGATTAGTTAATTTCCTACAATCTCTCCGGATTAATGTTGAAACTTCATAACTGCGTCAGGTCAATTCATTGCCAAGCATAATCCATACCTGAATATCTAAGTTATGTCCCCACTAACCATAATCCATAGTTAGAATATGGAGCCTGTCCAGGCTTTTGGTCGGGCATGTATAATCCATACATGGTTGTTTGGAGACTCTCCAGGCTATTAATTGGGCATATATAATCCTTACATGGTTGTTTGGAGCCTCTCCGGGTTTTTGGCCATGCATAATCCATACATGTATGCTTGGAGCCTCTACGAGATGCCATTAAGCATAATCCATCTTTAATGTTTTGATATTGGGTTGATTCCCACTAAACATAATCCATACTAGCAGTTCACAATTTAGTTGATCCCTGCTAAGCATAATCCATACTTAGTGGTTCTCGGTTTAGTCGTACTACCAAGAATAATCCGGATTTAACTTCTCATTTGTCGGGTTCCCGCCAATCATAATCGATACTTGATGTCCCATTGATTCTCATTCTACTATGCATAATCCATACTTAGTATTATCCATACTCACCGAATAGTTTGTTCTATGCCTGATCCATACTAATCAAATGGTTCATTAAAGTTTTTAATCTCATATTTCACACATGATGAGCATAATCTATACAAGCCAAGTGATCTTATTGAAGTAATAAAACACAAAATCTTTGTTTGATGAGCATAATTCATACATGCCAAACAACTTCATTAAAATGGAAAAAATAAATTTTTTTATTGCAAAATCAATAGGTCAAGAGCAGTTGGCTTACTGTTTTTATTACAACTTGATTAACAAAATGAACTAAAATAAATGAAGTAAAATATGGTGACTTGGTCTTCTAAGAGCATGCATAGGAAATTCTATGGTTTCCGTACATGGGTAGGAGACTTAGCCACCAGTATCATCCTTTTCCTGCTTGTTAGTTGATGATAAGGAGATGCCCTAATCGCCTACATCACCGGTAGCAAATGTTTGTTCCTGTTGGGTTGTCGTTGTTATTCTATTCTACATATACTGTTGTAGTTGTCCACTCTTACTTGGTCGTCGATGGCATCCCGTAAATGCCAACATTCATTCGTTTTATGTCCAGGCCTTTCATGGAACAGAAAAAAATCCGAAAGCCAAATCTCTTTCGGTGTCCTCCCATCCACTATGAGTTCTCGATGGAAGGCGATCTTTAATTTCTATGAATATCTGCTCCAGACTCGCATTCAGCTATGTATACGATTCATATCTCCATCCCTTTCTGATTTGATTCGCGTATGATGGATTGTCTTTAGCCTTCCTTTTACCTTTGCTTTTCCCAGATTTAGACATTTCTCTGTCACCAACATTACTCGCTTGGACAACTTCCTGATTAGTTTTGGCATCTTCCCCCCTCAAGAATCTATCCACTTTGAGGTAGAAATCCCCCAGATCCCGTAAAGGGTCTCTTTATAGCGCAGCCGTGTGCTCTGAGCCGTCTAAGCTGCCTGCTACCGAGGCTTCAGTACCACTGATGGATCTAGTCTATCCACAGTAGCTACAACAACATTGAAATGCTACAAGAATATATGTAGATATTCTCCCTTCCTTTTCTTAATCATTGTGAGTGTCATCACATTCTTGCTACTAGCGATATAAACCCTGAATTATTCAACAAATTTTTCCATTGTGTTGTTCCAGCTTTTGACAGAATTCGATTCCAACTGCCTTAACTACGTGGCAGTAAAGTCTAAGAGATATAGGGCTAAGCAATTTTCTAATACATCTTCAAATGCTTCCAAGTACTTCCATGTGTTTAATATATCACATCAGATGGGCGGTATGATCCTTCTTAACATCATGAGCTTCTAACACCCGCAACTTGAAATACAATGGATTTGTGAGTTTCAGATATTCTAAGAAAACGGACTTAGGTTCCAGTCCTAGTCAGAGCTAGGTAGTCTACCTCTTGAGATTATCCAGATCATTTCCATGACATGATTGTCTCTATTGAGTAGCTAACGCTGATCTCCCGTGCGTATCCCTAATGCTAAGGAGTTGTCAGTGTCAAGTCCGAGGTTCAAGCCTATATGCGCCTTGGTTCTACATACAAGTCCTGAATTCTTATACAAAGGAGGATTGAACGAGATGTGTGCAATGGTTCTGGGATGATTTCCCTTGCAATCAACTCGATACCAATCCCAAGATCACTACTTGTAACGACATATATTTCTAATAATGAATATTTAATTAATTAGAACATATAAAAAGATTAATTTTAATATTTCATCACTTGAAATAAATTAAAGTGAGAATGTGAACGTTAAATTTATTTGGGATTTGAAAATATCGAGTTTAAATTCCAATTAAGTTTAATTCGAAGCTGTGCAAAATCCTATTTGAATTAGAACAATAATAAGAAATAATTATCGGTAAATTTGAATGTTAAAAATGGATTTTATCGATTCGATTTAATACACGAAATTAGTTATTTTTCAAACAATCTCGGGTTTCGATGAAACTAATTTCTTCGTATCCAAAATTATAAACCATTGTAAGATTTCAAATTTCATGTCAATCTGAGTTGTTGAGTGATCATGCATGATATAAAGGCGCACCGATAATCGATTTGAAATTATATTAATCTATAATTTGATTTTTAGAAAAGTTGTTAAATGCAATCGAAGTAGCTTCTGAAACAAGTTCTATTAAGTTCGGAATATAGGTAATTAGCTGTGAACGTCTGTTAGCACGTCTCATTTGATGATTGGAAAATTTTAATATAAAAAACGTGAATATTGATTTGTAAATGCCTGTATAAGGACCAACACACTATTTACTTTCCCAAAATCCTAGTTCATTCCCTTCAAGCTACCACTTCTTCTGAAAATCGTCCAATGACCAAGAATTTCCAAATCGATCGAGGCTGTTTTGGCCAAATCCTCCAACTAGAACATTGAGCACGGTAGTCCCAGGAGTTCATCTGAGGTACGGGATTGAAGATCGGTGGCTTGTGGTTGCCGCAAATCGCCCTTGACCGACCAGCAGTTTTCTTCTCAAGATTTTAAGGCTAGACTTCGAGGTTGTTAGAGACCATGATGGGATCGTCGTGGCTTGAGCAGGTCAGGTGGTAGCTGCCACTAGTGGTTAGGTCATCAGGGTGTGGGTGGTGTGATGTTTTTGGTGGATGTCAGGTTTCCCAGCTTTTGCATTTTCGAACAAGAGAATAAGGCAGCTTAAAGTCGTGTTTAATCTAATTAATTAATGTAATTAAAATGTTAATGAAATTTTATTATAACTTAAATTGTGTATAAATTTATAGCATGTATATATTGTCCATACTTGATCAGATTTCGACAGAAGAAGTTGTGTTGGGTTCGTATTGACAAACACTACACATACAGAGTGGACTGGATAGATTCTGAATGGCTTGAAATTTTATCTAATTTCAAAATCTCGTTTGAATTTAGATAAAGTGACACAATAACGTCGATGGAATTGATGGTGAGTTAACTCTCTCACAATTTTAGGAATATGGTGAATGTTGTTATTTCGTAAAATAATATTCATTGTTTTTAGTATATAAACTAACTGGTTGGATGATTTGTTGCTCAATTGGTTAGTTGTGGTTATATATTCCCGTCTATGAATGTATGACCTTTGACACTACTTGCCTTTTAAGCAGATGATTCATCTTAAATGAATTAGATTAGATTTGTAACAACCTGTTATTATGACAATAGAAATTAGTTATTTAATTAGATTCTCAAAAATAGGAATTTTTGCAAATGATGGAATTTGACCATGAAACTATAACCGTTGTGTTCGTCTCGGAATTCTGGTCAACTTTCATGTATGGATTTTCGCGAACGAAGTCCATATGAAAAAGTTACAGACGAAAACCAAACGAAAATAAATAAAAAGAATAATATATATATATATATATATATATTTACTACCTTATTTAACCCGCCTTCACTGGGCAGTTCGGCCGAAGGGCGGTTGACCGCCACTAGCAGGGTGTCGACCTCTTCCGGCCTATAGCGCCTAGTGATGGCTAGGTTTAAAAGGGTAATTTTTTTATATTATATAATATTAACGGATAGATATTTATTTAAATAAATCTAATGGTAAATGGTCAATTCCACTCCTATAAATAAAGGGCTAAAGCCTCATTCTTTTCCACATAAATTTGTGGGCAGCAGCGAAGCTCTGCTATTTCCCTTTGTCTTTAAATCAATTTCTTAATCTAAAATATATTCATATACAATCAATCAAATATAAATCATATAAATTTGAAAGGGATGATCATATTTAAATGGAAAAGGGTATGAATTGACGTCTAAGCTATAATTCATCAGATTCTCCCCTATTTTCCTATTTTCTTGCAAATCTACAGATCTAAAGGTATCCCTTTTTCAGAATAATTGTAGATTTGTAAGAATTAGGGAATTGTATGCCTAAAAGATTATTCATATTTCAGATTTGGATGCTTTTAGATGAGTAGGAAATTTACATACAAAGTTATAATAGCCTATTTATCTCATTTGAATTGGACCTCAACATATATGCCAAATATCATCATATCTATTTATAATATTATTGAATTTGAAATGACACCTTTCAGATCTGATTATGAATGTTGATAAAAACCTAAAAGTATAGATTTTTGGTTATGAATAATATTATTTGTAGGCTTATTTAATTGTTTAAACATATTGCCTACAATTATGTTTGAAAATATATTTGTGGCTGCTGCAAAACATTGTATATCTGGAAATCAATCCCATTAAATGCTGTTTAGATGTAGTTATATTCCCGAGCTCTAGTTTATGAATTATGTGATTTTGATTTAAAAGACATAAGCCTGTTTGTGTTCAATGTTGTTGGGGTTTTGGTTTAGTTGTAAATCCTTTTTCCTCTTTTTCAAACAAAAAAATCATCATTTGAAACCAATAAGAAGTATGGCAAAAGACTTTTTTTAAACCAAAAATGCGTGATCTTCTGTAAAGAAGAGAGCACATATATAAAATAAAAACAATAAGGCTACAAAATCCGACCACAGACCCAATATGAGTTACAGACAAAACAAAACCAGCCTACAAAATGTAAAGGAAAGTAGATCGATGAGCTCCGGATAAACCACCTCCCACCATACTTCAATATCGAATTCCGGCAAAGCTACCACCTGATAATGAAGTATATCTACTCCAATACAAAACTGGTCGCTCAATCCCAAATACAGCAAAAATAAAATAGACTGAACCCAAAAACTCTACAAGACCAAACACAAAAATGACACCAAATCAAATGACAGCCCCCAATCCAGACTGCTATCCACAAAGCTCCTCAGCTATAATCCACAACCTGAAACCTGAAAGAAACTAGCCAAACCATAAGCAACCTTCACACACACACACACACACACACACACACACACACACACATATATATGAGTATATGTTTGTATATATATAAATATCCAAGGAGATATATATACATATATAAAATATATCAATATATATATATATATAAATATGCGAACAGAAAATAAATATAAAAAAAGAGAAAAACTAGCATCAAAAGAAACACAGAAACTAAAAACAAATGCGAGGACTAGTCCTTCTAAAATAACTATTGATTCTGATAAATAAACTCAAATTAAATCGAACCTTAATCAAAAAGACTCTCAAAAAGCGAATCACCAAAAAACTTATAATGCGAGTTAGACAACCAATCCAGACAGTAATTAACAATCCTAATAATTAAATTATCAGCAGAAATAGAAATGGAATGAAAAAAATCTCTGATTCCTTTCCAACCAAATAAACCAACAAATGATAATGACTAAAGAATCCAAAACATATCTCTACCTAGAATTATAAAGGATTCTATAACAATTTCAATAAGCAACACAATTGCTAAGAGAATAAGGACAACCAAAAACAAAAATCCTAAAAACCATATTAAAAATATGATTAGTAATATTGCAAGAGAAAAATAAATGATCAACATCTTCATCCCAAAGACTACATAAACAACACTTAAAATCAATAATTATATTCTTCCTCTTTAAAAATTCCACCGTATTAAGTTTCTTATGGATAATCAACCATATAAGAAACTTAGCTTTAGGAGGAGCATTAGCTTTCCAAATAAACTTAAAAGGGTACAAAGAAACACCAGAGAAATTAATAAAATTATACATTGAATTAACAGAAAATGCTAAACTCTTACCAAAACACCAACTAAAACAATCTCTATTCTCATCTAGATGATACAAATCTAACTTAGCTTTAAGTAAGGCTAATTGCCTTAACATACCCCCTTCTAATGTATTTTCAAAGGTAAACTCCCACGGGGGGTTCAAATCAACTCTATATACATCTATGATCAAAGCATTCTTAAAGAAACTGATATTAAAAAGGTCCCTAAATTCAATTTTAAGCGGCAACCAAGAAATCCAAGCATCATGCCAAAAGAATGTAAGATTACCGGAATGAATAGTCAACTTACAACCTAAATTAAAAAAATCAAAGCACTTCAATACAGACTTCCAAAAATAAGATAATCTATTATTCCAACTAAAACCAGAACCAACAATAAATTCTCCCCTAGAATAATAAAATTTGGAAACAATATTCTTCCAAATAGCTGACACATCAGGGCATCTAAATCTTCACGACCCTTTAGCTAGCAAAGAAAAATTAAAACAAAATAAATGATCCCCAGGCCCCCATCCTTCTTTGATTTACAACACACCTCCCAGTTAACTAAGCATTTATAACCTCTACAAATAGAAACACCATCCAAAGAAAATTACGCCTGATTCTATCAATTTTCTCAATAACACATTGAGGAAATCGATGAATGACCATCCAACAAGTGGGAATAGCAGACAACACCGAATTAACAAGAACTAATCTACCAGCTCTGGACAGAAATCTATTATTCCAACTCGATAATCTATTATTGATCTTATCAATAATAACTAACCAATCATCCTTCTTAAGCCTCGAAGGCCTAATCTTAAAACCCAAATAATCAAAAGGAAATTTCATGACAGAACAGTTCAAAGTGTCAGCAACCGAGCCTCAACATTATCCAGATCGTTGAGAACCATTAGGGCACTCTTATCAAAATTGATTCTAAGCCCCGATAACGACTCAAAAAAATAAAGAATAAACTTCAGAACAATGATATGATTGGGTAAATGAGAAGAAAATAATAATGTGTCATCTGCAAATTGGAGAATAGATAAGTCATTATTAAATTCCTCATTACTAATACTACCTAAGAAACCTGATCTAATAGATCTCTTAATAATTTTAGAGAAAACATCAACAGCCAAATTAAAAAGAAGAGGTCATAAAGGATCACCTCGTCTATGACCTCTCTTAGATAGAATCTTCTTGCCCACAACCCCTTTAACTACTATACTAGAACAACCCGACCTAAGAAAAGCATGATCCAGTTGATCCATCTGACACTAAAACTCCTAGCAAGACATAAATCGCAAATAAAATCCCAATCAACAGAATCAAACGCCTTTCAAAGTCTAACTTCAAAATAGCACAAGAAAAATTATTTTTACAACAGACATTAATATACTCCTGCACAGTAGCCACTCCGTCTACTATGTTTCTTCCCTTAATAAAAGCAGTCTGGGAACAATCAATAAGATCGTTCATCTTAATACTAAGCCTATTAGCTAGGACTTTGGAAATAATCTTGACTGAACAATTGATTAAGGAAATAGGCCTAAAATCCTTTAAAGAACTAGCACCCTCTCTCTTATGAATAAGGATAACATTGGCAAAGTTAAAGCTACCTAACCATAGATCACCCCTATAAAAATCATTAAAGAGGTTAATAAATCAAATTTCAGAACCTCCCAAAACAGCTTATAAAAAAGAACAGAGAAACCATCAGGCCCAGGAGCTTTGTCTCTAGGCATGTCATAAATAGCCTTCCAAATCTCCTGCTCAGAGAAAGGCTTGTCTAACTCTACTAATACAACCTTAGAATCAGGCGGATAAATTGTTAGATCTAGATTAACCCTAGAGGGGGTGAATAGGGTTTATTACAAATTATCGCAGAGTTTAAATATTATGAGATATTAAAATATTCACAAATTACAGAATGCAGTAGAAATATACAGAAAGTAAATAACAAATGATTTATCCAGCTTCGGCAAAATCCTGCCTATTGCTACATTCCTGAAGTTTCTACTAGGAGTTAATAGCAGATCCCTCTTACAAACATTGTAAAATCGCACTCCCTGCGCCTATACTAACCCTACGCTGAAAACCCTAGACTGATCTAAATCCCTTAGACCAGATTTCCCCATATTACAAAACCATAAACCGTAACCCTAGTTTTTTTACAGACTCTAGTAACTGCCAGTTAAACCCTAACTGGATTCCCTAGTTTGACAAACTAGAAAAAAACGACGATTACAAAAGAAAATACAAAAAAAACAGTGGGAAATAAAACAATTAAAAATCTAGTTCTTAAATAACAAAATAGGCTTAGTCAAATGTGAGTAGCCCGGCCCATTTCTATTAACACTTCTATGTCCCAATACCTTTTTCTCTTGAGATAAAAAATGGCGGCTATCCCTTAGAAAATGAATTAGGGTTTTTGTTTTTCCCCCAAATCAAATCGACTTCGAATGATGGATAGATGGTTCTTTGAAGCTTGAACTAGTGTTGCTCCTTTGTCCTTGAATTGTCCCTCTCTGACTTGGGAATATCTGGGGACCGAAACCCTAGAAGAAAAGTGAGTTTTCTGTTTAACACTTTGCTTGAAGTTTATGATGCTTGGTTTCGATCCCTTGTGCCAATGATGAAAAATGGTTGTTAAAATAGGATAAGAAATCTTTAAACATCTCTGATTTCGTTTATGGCTTGCTGATTTGTTGGCTTTCCTCTTTTGACAATCCCAATTTGAAAAATGGATTTCTTGGCTTTGAATTGAAAGAGAATCTGGAAATAACAAACTTGTTTTCCTTGTGGCCCCTTGAAAATTTTCCTTGCGTGTTCTCTGGAATGAAAATGAATCTTGATAAATATACTTGTCCAAAATTGTCAAATTGAATTCTTCCCACAAATTAATTAAATAGCTTCTGGAATTTCATTTGTGAGATAAAAACCATTCCAGTAAAAAATGTTTCTTGCCAAATTTGTTGTGCACCATTCTAGAACCAAATTTGCAGTTTTCTTTTTGTTGCCTAGTTTGAATTCAATCAGTTATTCCTTTGCACGATTTCTTTGGTTGACTTGCCATTCATGATGATTGATTCCTGACTCATGCTAATTTTCTGTTAATCAACTAAACATTGTTTATTTGCCATAAAACATTCCTTTGATTGCTCGGCTTAATTGATGAAATTTGTTGCCTTTAACACTTGATTACGTCGGCATTAAACTGATGCATGATACGTATGATAACCTGGACTATCTATGAATCAAGTCGTTTTTCTTCCACTAGATTTGAATTCCTTGCCAAATTAGAAATGAATTTTTCTGGAAAGATATTGAAAACAAATAAATGTGTACTTTCCCCTTTAAAAAATGCCAATTGTAACGGTTGATTGATCATGGATGAATTTATGAATTCTGGAAACAAATTAATAGTTTCCCCTTTTGACAATTTAAAATAGATGCCTCGAAAATACTTGCCAAACATTGATTCCATGATGTAAATCTGGAATTCAAATACTTGCCATATATTCATGCTTCTCAGCAATGTGAACTTCCTCATACAACCCATTTTAAAACTGATGCATGAAAATAATCTGCTTCATTTATTTGCTCATGATTATGTTTACTGGAGATAGCCTTTAACACATATGTGCTCTGATTAGTACTACTTGCATGCAGTTGACTTGTCCCCTGCTTGTGTTTGTCCTTGGCAACAACTTCATCTATGCTCTACTTTGGAACCTATGCTAAAATGCATATATGTTGAACTTTCCTGTATCTCATGAATGTTTGCCATACTTCTATTGTTTGGTCATGCACACAGTATGGACAGTAGCACAATGTATTTATATGTACTTGTTAACTTCACCATGCCATGTACACAAATACACTGTTTTGCCTTCTCGACCAATTGTGTAGTTCACTATTAAACTGACTTGATCACTTATAGACCACTTGTTTACTATGACATGTGAGCTAATGCATTGTTGCATCAACATGTGTTCACCTTCTTTGCTAATTTGAATAAATAGCTTACATGTATAGTTGTTGTTGCACCATTTTCATGTATACACATATACATTACACCATGTTTGCTTCACTGATCATGCTGTTTAGCTTGTAGTTGCTCGACCATTTTTAAAGCTGAGTTGAGTTGGTCCTCGTGGCTGCTCCTCAGTTGCTGGCTATATTCTGATTGGTGAGTGGTACACATGTGTATATTCAGGCACATGTGTACATGCAGCCATCTGAATGGATTTTCCTATTCCTGCAAAATAATATGAGTATATACATACACATGTGTGTGTATGCATATATCGTGCGCATGCTACATTCACATATCAGATCAAGTCATGAAAAATGATGAGAAACACACCGAAATTCTAAGGCAAATAAAATTTTAAAAATAAAATTATATTTGCTAGAATTTAGAATATTATTGCTATTCTAGATACTGTGTGTGTGTTTCTGTATATGACAGGTATGAAGACTGGACTGACTAAAAGTTGTGAAGACAGAAGGCTGAAGATAAGAAGACAGTGTGTAGTGTATGAGTCTGAAACTGTATATGTGAGTGTTTGTATAAATATGAAAAAATAGCTGAATGTGAGTGAATTGTATTGAGGAGCTATGTATGTATATGGGATAATTGTACTGATGTTTGTATTAAACCAATCTGATTGAAATAAAATATTATTTTATTGTGTTCACAAAAAATGTTTAATGTATTCAATTTATTTACAAGTACAAATATCTGTGAAGTGTTTAAATAGTGGAGTTATAAACAATTGTACTATTTGAATGTTTGAAATATAATATTCAATTTAAATAAAATACTGTATGAAGATATGAATGTCTGTACAGTCGTATTTTATTTAAATAAATATTATATTCCTGTTTGTGATGTATATATAGAACAGTACAGTAACAAACACATTTAAAAAATATATTTATTTGGTTGTTATCATCAAACAAAATTCATATAATTGTGTATACAACTACGTTATATACAATAGGCTCCCCCTTTTGATGATGACAAACAAATAAAAGATTTTGATCACAATAAATGTGTTTGACAGTGAATTTTGAACTCCCCCGATTTATTAGCTCCCCCTACAACAGTAAACTCACCCTATAACTGTGCATGAGTGAATTAAACTGAATAATAATGAATTTTCAAATTTAAAATATTCACTCATAAATCAAAACCTCAACCCATTCTCCCCCTTTTGTTATCATCAAAAGAATACAGAAATTAAAATATAGATGAAAAGTGACTAAAAATTATAATATCAGTATAAGAGGAGAAACGGTCATCATAAATCTCAATCAGTCAAACAAAAATCATAATAAACTAAGAACAGGTGGCATATTTCACACTGTAGAGAATGACAAATTTACGATGAATTTTATAAAAATGGAGAGAGTTTTAAAAATGATTTCCGATTTTTTTTTTTTAAAAATGAGGCACAAAAACAATGATGGATTTGGACTATACTTATAATTTCAACTTAAGTGACAAAATCAAATAATCTCAAATCCCAACAGCTATCAATCAACAAATCATAATATGTCATAAGACATTTCACAAGTTATAATATGGATTGATAGGCTGTTTTTTATACACAAAGGAGAATTTCAAATTAATTTCAATTTATAACACAATTTTTTCTTTTATTTTTTATTTAAGAGCACACTGACCATGCATAACCGGTTCTTGGATTTTTAAATGAGGTCAGTTGCAGCTTAAAATTAAATATTCTCATAACCATGCATAACCAGAGCGTGGATTTTTAAATAAGGTTAGAGAAACACTTATGAATATTATATTTATAATTTTCAAGTTCAAAAGAAAAACTCCTCAGTATATAAAACCAATATGGATGATAGAAAAGCGATAGGTACAGAAATGGTTTGTGAAATAAATTTCTAACTTAATCATATTATGAAATATGATCAACTGTACCGAGATCATTGAAAATTATCAACTATCACTAATTATGAATAATATTATAACCACAATTCCATCACAAATATTTTCACTATTTATTTAAGATGATTTTTTTATAAAATATTAAACTCTCCACATTAATACAAAATCACGATGGATGGCAGTAATATGATAGATAATGAAGATGGTCGTGAAATAATAGCCAATTCAAAGATATTATAATAATTATTCAACTATCATGAAAATATAAAAATCTCCTCTTATTGTGAAATATATTGCATTCACAATTCATCACAATTTCAAAACCTGATAATGATTTTGATGAATTATAAATACAGTACAATTTGGATATTGATTTCAATTTCTGAATGAATAATCAATAAATAACTTTAAAATTGAAAATCAATTACAAGAGGAATTTAGAGAGATATATACAAGACAAAAAAATATACAAAAAATATTCACCACTTCTAAACTGATACCACTTGATGGTTCTATTCATGAGGATTTTAAAAATAATACTGGAGACAAACAAAGATATCTCAGACAATAGAATCTTTATCACAAAGCCTAAGCAGACACGGTTAACAAATCAAGCAAATTAATTTCATCTGTCAGAGCATGGTATATATTTGATACCAAAACAAGCAGTCACCAAAAACTATTTTCCAGAACAATATCTGAGCAACACAAAAATCATTTTCAAAGCAGACTTGTCATGAAGATGTTTCGAAGATATTTCAAACAATCAAAGAATGGTTCACGATCCAAGATTAAACATATGGTTTATTCTAAATCATTTGAAGGAATAAGTGAAAAATCAGGATTCAATGAATCAATCACAGCAGATTATAAATTTCAGATCCAAGATATGTGTGTGATTCAATAAATCAATAATTTCAAATGACTTTAAACAAACATATATTCAAATCAAATAATCATGAAATAAAAGTGAGTTTAAGACCAGGTTTTCAAAGAAGTTTTTCACAGGTATCTCTGACAAGTACAAGAGTAATTTCAGATCATTTACATCAGGCTTGAGAGATATTCATGATCTAGAAAATTAAAAATAATTTATTTGGAATCACTTGAATCAATGTTAAGTTTGAGATGTAATGAATCATTCACACAAGATTGGTAATTTCAAATTTAAGAGGTGTGTGATATTCAAAATATCAAGTATTTCAGATGATTTCAAACAAACAAATTTCAACCATAATGATCATGAATAAGGATGTATTTCAAGATGTATCACTAAGATTCAAGACAATTTAAAAATTCCTAAGCCAATCTGAAAATCGACGAAACTATCACAACTGATAAATAACAGTGTGTGTGCTGTAATGAGTATAATATTTTAAGCTTTTCCAAAATGAATTAGAAGAAACTCAAAATAGTAGAGGTGTGTAAAATTTCATTAAATTTTCAGATCTTCAAAAATTTAGGATTCAGATTAATATTGTTCAAGATATAACATGAATGCTTCAGCACTGTTATGAATTCATGAATAAGAAAATAAACTTAAAAACAATTGCAGATATTTACATATTTGAATTCAAGATCGGAAAAGATTAAAGACATATGAGTTTCATTCAAGTAAAACAAATTTCCAAAAAGATCGTGAATACTGCAATTAGAAGTTAAGAAAGCACAGAATATGGCAGTGTCAAATCAAAACAGAAAATAGAGGGGGTAGACAGAGGAATAAACAAAATAAAAAAATATTTACAAAGATGAGTTCAGAGATCATACCTGAAGTCGATGTAAACTAGAATGTCTAACTCATTAAGCTTAGCTAAGGAACTGTGGATGATTCAAAGATATAAAAATGGTCTAGATTCAGTTTCTCTTTCGCAACACAGCTCCTCAGCCACCTCCGGTACCTAACTTTGATAGGATCGAGTGGTTTAACAAAATTAGTAAAACCACCCATAGTTGTATACGTACATTTTGGTACCCAGACTTGTTTATATAACAATCCATCCGAATTTATCTTTGTACCTTCAGGAACCCAAATTTCTTTGAATTTAATGAACTTTGTTTCATTTCCTTCTGGGATCCATGATTGTTTAAATGGTTTGTTAAAAAAAATCGCATTTCTGTTGCGATTTAAAAATCCTTTCAAATTTTCAGAGTTCAAAATTTCATATCGATTCTTTCCAAAGCAGTTTAAGGGATTTTTTAAAATCATTCGAGTTTTGTTTTTCAAAAACATCATTTTTCCTAAAACCAAGACCACTTTTATTTCCAGCAAAAAATTGGTTTTTCAACAACATATTCAAAGATTTTTATCCATCAGAAAATTTACTCAAAATTGTTTCAAGTTGTTGAATTTCTATTTTAAGATCACCGTTTTTTTTCATTAAATCTGAACAATGATTTTTAATGATCTTACATCTTTCAACCTCAGATCTCAAAACCAAATTTTCATTCTCAAGCTTTTCAACTTAGGCCTTGGACTCAGAAATCTCATTTTCAAAACGTTTTTGATTTTCAAATTCAAGTTTCTTCAAATTTTCAATTTCTTTTCAAGCTCATTCAAGATCGGATCAGTTTTTAATAAACTTTCCTTTTTAGAAATGTCATGTTTGGAATTTTCTGATGCCTTAAGATTTTTAAATTCCTTTCGCAAAAACCTGTTTGAATTTTTTAGCTCGTTCTCGTTATCTTTTAAAATCAAAATTTCTTCTTCAAGCTTTTGAATGTTTTTTTTAAAACTAACGAGATCGGATTTTAATTTCAAACAATTTTTACAATCAGAATTTTCAAATTTCCCGACGTTCTCAAGTTTTACTTCCAAACCATGATTTTTGTTGATCAACTCAAGATTTTTAGATTTTAGAGATTTATTTTTCAATTGGAGTTTATCAACAGATTTAGTTAAATCAACACACATATAAACTAAATCTTCATATGAGAAATTTTCTATCTCATTGTCTATTGAATCTCCGTCAACTGATCCATCTGAACTATCTTCTGTAAAACCTGTTAAGCAGAACTCTGAATTTGAGTTAACAATGGAGGATTTTGAGCTATTGTCAGATTTTCCATACCACATATTTAGAGTATCCCAGATTTCCTGTGCAGATAAACAATGGGAGATAAGATTATACTGATCATCATCAATATGAGAATATAAAATATGCATAGCACGAGAATTGAACTCAATAGTACTCCAATCGTATCCATTAACAACAGAATCCCAACATTTCATATTAACAGATTTTAAATAATATTTCATGTCTGATTTCCAATTTAAAAAACCTGTACCATTAAAAATAGATGGAATACGACTGGACTGACTCTCTATGGACTGACAACTCGGGATCACCATTAGTCTAGAGTTAAATAAAAATACCTGCTCTGATACCACTTGTTGGATCTAGATTAACCCTAAAGGGGGGTGAATAGGGTTTATTACAAACTATCGCAGAGTTTAAATATTACAGGATATTAAAATATTCACAGAACATAGAATGCAACAGAAATAAAAATACAGAAAGTAAATAACACACGATATACCTACCTTCGGCAAAATCCTACCTACTACTGCATTCCCAAGGTTTCTACTAGGAGTTAATAACAGATCACGCTTACAAACACTGTAAACTTGCACTCCCTGCTCCTGTACTAACCCTACGCTCAAAACCATAGACTGATCTAAATCCCTTTGGCCAGATTTCCCCGGATTACAAAACCATAAACCGTAACCTTAGCTTTTTTACAGACTCTAGTAAACTGCCATTTAAACCCTAACTGGATTCCCTAGTTTGACAAACTAGAAAACAAACGACGATTACAAAAGAAAATACAAAAAAAACAGTGGGAAATAAAACAATTAAAACTCTAGTTCTTAAATAACAAAATAGGCTTAGTCAAATGTGAGTAGGCCGGCCCATTTCTATTAACACTTCTATGTCCCGATCCCTTTTTCTCTTGAGATAAAAAATGGCGGCTATCCCTTAGAAAATGAATTAAGGTTTTTATTTCCCCCCCCCCCCCACAAATCAAATCAACTTCGAATGATGGATAGATGGTTCTCTGAAGATTGAACTCATGTTGCTCCTTTGTCGTTGAATTGTCCCACTCTGACTTGGGAATATCTGGCAACCGGAACCCTAGAAGAAAAGTGAGTTTTCTGTTTAACACTTTTCTTGAATTTTTTGATGACTGTTTCGATCCCTTATGCCTATGATGAAAAATGGTTGTTAAAATAGGATTAGAAATCCTTAAACATCTCTGGTTTCGTGTATGGCTTGCTGATTTGTTGGCTTTCCTCTTTTGACAATCCCGATTTGGAAAATGGATTTCTTGGCTTTGAATTAAAAGAGAACCTGGAAATAACAAACTTGTTTTCCTTGTGGCCCCTTGAAATTTTGCCTTGCGTGTTCTCTGGAATGAAAATGAATTTTGAAAAATATACTTGTCCACAATTGTCGAATTGAATACTTTCCTCAAATTAATTAATTAGCTTCTGGAATTTCATTTGTGAGATAAAAACCATTCCAGGAAAAAATGTTGCTTGCCAAATTTGTTGTGCACCATTCTGGAACCAAATTTGCAGTTTTCTTTTTGTTGCCTAGTTTGAATTCAATCAGTATATCCTTTGCATGATTTCTTTTTTTGACTTGCCATTCATGATGATTGATTCTTGACTCATGCTGATTTTCTGTTAATCAACTAAACACTATTTATTTGACATGAAACATTCCTTTGATTGCTAAGCTTGATTGATGAAATTTGTTGCCTTTAACACTTGATAACCTCGACATTAAAATGATGCGTGACATGTATGATAACCTGGACTATTTATGAATCAAGTCGGTTTTCTTCCAGCAGATCTGAATTCCTTGCCAAATATGAAATGAATTTTTCTGGAAAGATATTGAAAACAAATAAATGTGTACTTGCCCCTTTAAAAAAAATGCCAGTTGTATCTGTTGATTGATCATGGATGAATTTCTGAATTCTGGAAACAAATTAATAGCTACCCCTTTTGACTATTTAAAATAGATGCCTCGAAAATACTTGCCAAACATTGATTCCATGCTGTAAATCTGGAATTCAAACACTTGCCAAATATTCTTGCTTCTCAGCAATGTGAACTTCCTCATACAACCCATTTTAAAACTGGTGCATGAAAATAATCTGCTTCATTTATTTGCTCATGATTATGTTTACTGGAGACAGCCTTTAACACATATGTGCTCTGATTAGTACTACTTTCATGTTGTTGACTTGTCCCCTACTTGTGTTTGTCCTTGGCAATAAATTCATCTATGCTCTGTTTTGGAACCTATGCTAAAATGCATATATGTTGAACTTTCCTGTATCTCATGAATGTTTGCCATACTTCAATTGTTTGGTCATGCACACGGTATAGATAGTAGCACAATGTATTTATATGTACTTGCCAATTTCACCATGCCATCAACACAAATCCACTTTTTTGCCTTCTCGACCAATTGTGTAGTTCACTATTGAACTGACTTTATCACTTGTAGACCACTTGTTTACTCTGACATGTGAGCTAATGCATTGTTGCATCAACATGTGTTCACGTTCTTCACTAATTTGAATAAGTAGCTTACATGTATTGTTGCTGTTGCACCATTGTCATGTATACATGTTTACATTACACCATGTTTGCTTCACTGATCATGCAGTTTAGCTTGTAGTTGCTCGACCATTTTTGAAGCTGAGTTGAGTTGGTCCTCGCGGTTGCTCCTCAGTTGCTTGCTATATTCTGATTGGTGAGGCAGTGCACATGTGTATATTCATGCACGTGTGTACGTGCAGCCATATGAATGGATTTTCCTGTTCCTGCACAATAATATGTGTATATACATACACATGTGTGTGTATACATATATCGTGCACATGCTACATTCATATATCAGATCAAGTCATGAAAAATGATGAGAAACACACCGAAATTCTGAGGCAAATAAAATTTTAAAAATAAAATTATATTTCCTAGAATTTAGAATATTATTTCTATTCTAGATACTGTGTGTGTTTCTGTATATGACAGGTATGAAGACTGGACTGACTGAAAGCTATGAAGACAGAAGGCTGAAGATAAGAAGACAGTGTGTAGTGTATGAGTCTGAAACTGTATATGTGAGTGTCTGTACAAATATGAAAAAAATAGCTGAGTGTGAGAGAACTGTAGTGAGGAGCTATGTATGTATATGAGATAATTGTACTGATGTTTGTATTAAACCAATTTGATTGAAATAAAATATTATTTTACTATGTTCAAAAAATAATTTGTTTAACGTATTCAATTTATTTACATGTACAAATATCTGTGAAGTGTTTAAATGGTGGAGCTATAAATAATTGTACTATTTGAAATATAGTATTCAATTCAAATAAAATACTATGAAGATATGAATGTCTGTACAGTGTATTCTATTTAAATAAATATTATATTCCTATCTGTAATGTATATATAGAACAGTACAGTGACAAACACATTTAAAAATATATATTTATTTGGTTGTTATCATCAAACAAAAATCATATAATTGTGTATACAACTACGTTATATACAACATAAATGTCATTCCAACTAAGATTAATCCTTCTCTTAATCCTGGTTCCAAAAATCTGTTTATAATAATTGGTGAAAGCCCTATTTAATTCCCTTTGAACAGTCACTTCCACATCATTAATAAAAATAGAGTGAATCAAATTATCACGCCTCCTCTTATTAGCCACACTATGAAAGAACTTCGTGTTGTTATCTCCCTCCTTAATCCATTGAACACGGGCCCTTTACTTCCACATGATCTCTTCTTTATATAAGATTAGCTTGTGATCATTCCTAAGGCAGCAAAGTCTATCCCTCTCATCAGAATTGAGAATCCTGATCTCACTTGCCTTATCTAAATCTAATAACTCACACATGATCTTATCTTTCTTAATTCTAACACTACCAAAAATATACCTATTCCAACGTTTAAGAAAAAATCTTAACTTACCAAGCTTAGCAACATAAATCTTCGCAGAATTACCTCTATATATATTATTAAAATAAAATAGAGAATTCCACTTAACAGAAACAAGGTTTATAAAACTAGAATCCAACAACCACATCTTCTCAAATTTAAAACTGCTACTAATAGAAATATTCGACTCACACGAAAGGATAATAGGACAATGATCCGAATATAGAAACCGCAAACCCTTAACTCTGCAAAAAGAGAATCTACCACCCACCTCAGTACTAATAAAAAATCTATCTAATAAAGCAAATGAAGGGCTATCCCTGACATTAGACCAAGTGAACGATCTATTATTAAGAGGAATCTCAATCAAATTACTATCTAATATGAAATCGTTGAATTCCTCCATATCATAGAAGTCACCTTCTCGAGGCGATCTCTCTCCTAAAAATCTAGTGACATTGAAATCTCCCCCTACAATCCATTGATTGGGAACAAGATTTCTAAAATCAGTACATTCAGACCATAAGATCCTCCTCTCAATTTTGGTATGAGGGCCATACGCATTAGAGATGCCCAATAAAGAATTATCTATAAGAGAGACTAAAATGACATGAAGAGAATAAATCTTAGGAATCTCACGAACAAGTCTAATTTGATTATCTTTCCAACCAATCATAATCCCTCCAGCACTGCCTAAGGCCGGAAGACAAGCCCAATTCCGAAACCCACCTAACCTCACATAAAAACTAAAACCAGGGTTCTCAATTTTAGTCTCTTGAAGTAAAATAATATCAATATGAAAATCCTTAAAAAAGGTCCTAACCTTAGCACATTTTTAGGATCATTTAGACCCCTTATATTCCAAATAACAATCCTCATCGTCTCAAAGAGTCAATTCTCTCTAATTCCCTACTTCAGATGTAATCTGCATCTAACTCAATATCAGTAAAAATAAAAGCAGTATCTCTAGCAAGCTGAAATAACTGACTAGTCGAAAGGCTACCCAACGCAAAAGGAGTATAATCACTACCATAAATAGGAACCATACCTAAGCCTGAACCCAAAATACTACTATTAGCACTCGGGCTTGGGAGCCTACCACGATAAGAAGAGGAGCTATATCTGATCCTTGCGCTACGCCGAACCAACCCAGAACTGGGACCTACTCTCCTACGCCTCCCTCTCCTAGTCGAAGTAGTGGAAACCTCATTACTCAATGAGAGTTCTCCACTGGCCTCATGTAGCCCGACTCTATCCGACGAGCCAAATCGCTCAACTGAAAACAACTCCAAAAATGACAAATCACATATTAAATGAAACACACTGAAACACGGCCTCAAAAACATGGATATCAGTCTCACCCCCGACACCCTCAAAAAAAAGTACACCTGTAACACCTCACCTCTGCTAGGGTCACTCACAAAGGGAATGCACTAGTTTTGGAGCAGCATTATCGAGGTGAACAAGTACAGAAATATTACAAGACAGAACATAAATAAAACAACGGAATATTTAAAAGCTAAATTTCATTACTTTCGAAAAGAGCCAAAACCTTTTACATCCAAAGTACCAAATAGCTAAAGTCATTATTTTCCGTTACAACAAATCCTTGTCTTGCATAAATAAAGAAGCATAATCTTAAAACAACAAAAGTAGCTTAATTCCCCAAAGGTAGCTGAAATGTAGCCATAGCATAACTCAAGATCAAACCATACATGACCTGAACCGAAAGCAAGCGAAATCCAAGCAAAGTGCTAGAGTTTCCTCCATGAGAACCTGGGGAGGAATTGAAAGAAAAAGAAGCGAAAAAAATGGGTCAGTCATAAAGACTGGTAAGTCCTAGTGACTTTCAGCATAAATACAGATAAAGGTAACATGACATGTATAAACTTAAAGTAAACATAAGGATGCTGTCAGGTTGGGCAAGATAGACTAAGATAACATAATAAATCAAGTATAACATCGCATGCTCAAGGTTCACTTCTCCGACTGTACTAGTATCCCAACCCAAGTAAAATGTTAACCATGAAGTGATCCCTTAGCCCAATATCATGAATGACCCATTACTAGGTCCAACGGAACGATCCACTAATCGATCGGCTCGCTACAAATTCTAGCTCGTCGTGTGTTTGTGTCATACGGCCATATCACGAATGTAGTCACCTATGCTAGGTCCACCATATGGTGTATCAAGCCCTAGGGTGCCAACCACCGACACGAATCGGGCATGCACAAGTAAACCTAATGATGCCCAATGCCTGCTTTTTCTACTTCGGAGTGTGTGCACGCCCACACTCCGTTAGAACCTACACCGGCGCACCAACTCAGCCGTCGTTCTGGTCGCTTACAATCAGCCCAGTAATCGTGCCCCACCCTGCCCAGTTCCAGGGTACCATGATACATCTAGTGCGTTACTGCTGAAATGGACCGTGTAACTAGGGTTTCCGTCCAGCAGGTTAAGCTTTGTCATTTAAACTCGAGACTTAACCCCATCAGTTTAGCACGTCAAGTTGGCTAAGTGTTGTCATTTAAGTTCGTGATTTAGCCTTACAATTCACGTGTCAAGTTGGTTAGGTGTTGTCGTTCAAGTTCATGGCCCAACCCTACCAATCATGTTTCAAGTTGGTTAAGTGTTGTCTTTCAGGTTCATGACTTAACCCTATCATGTGGCATTAATTCATTAATGCACCCCAACCTCTCACATCAGACCTATTGTTGTGGTCACTGGATTTGCCGGGCGGTTCCGGGCAGATTTACACCATAACTCAGTCTGACATCGGGTTTTAAGCGCGATATGACCAACTACCCAATTGGATCCTATTGTTTGCAGTCGCTGTATTTGCCGGGCGGTTCCGGGCAGAATTACACTGCAAACTCAACCCAACCTCGAGTTGGCCATTTTCAAGTTCATTCTAGTGTCATGTCCATGTTCAAGTTTTCAAGTCAAGTTTCAACTTATGCCAATTGTCAAGTTCATGATTCATGTTCATAACCAATTCATGTTTTGCCTAATCTACCCAAATCGTATTCCCATCACATGTAAACGTGAATCGATCTAAATTACAAGTAAATCTAAATCTAGAAATAAAGGAAATAGCATCAAAACTATGATAGGCAAAAGAACGAGCACAAGGTGATAAATTTAACATGATATAGCTTAAGATAATTGGTTATAACATCCTTGGCATATAAAATAATAGTCCCAAAACATTAGGATTACAGATCTAACATAATAAGGTGATAGTCATGATTAAGGTGATAATCCAAACTTGTGAATAACAACTGATTCAACATCACAGACATGATAATGAGAGGGTTTGAATAATAATCTGGGTTCAAGAACATGGATAGATCTAACTTAATAGAAAAATCCCCAAAATCAAGATCCAAGGATAAATAAAATAAGTCTGAATAGAAAATCAAGCTTAGATCCAATTTCATAGTCATAATCCTAGGCAATAACCTCATGGTCATGAATCATAGGTGATTGGCCACAATTGCCCTTGTCACAGTCATAAGCAATAGTCTTATGTTCGCAGTCATAGGCATAGGCATAGTCTTATGTTCACAGTCATAGTCTCAGGCCATTAACAATAGTTTCAACGTCATCGGCATGATAATGTTATGGACATGAAAGAGTTTGAATTACATGAATAGGTCCAAACTGATTTCATAGCAATATTCCAAAAGTCAAGATCCAAGATGAACAAGGGTAGATATGAATCAATTATCATACATAGATCTAATTCCAATTTATAACACGTCCATATTAAGTTTATAGTTTCTATTTAAAAGTAACTTAAACTTACAGATCGTGGTCTAAGAAATTGAGATGCAGAAGTTAAATCTAGAAATTTGTCGTCGAATTGTTGAATTGCTGAATCTTGCTTTGATTATAGAAGCAAATCCCCAATATGAAATTCCTTGCCGTAGTCTTCAAGAAATAATCCTCGCGTTCTAGTTTAATTTATCTTAATTTAATTTAGAGGAAGAAGAAGAAGCCATGTTCATTAAGAATTTGTGTAGCATAAGGTTAGAGAAGAATGGTGTAAAAAGAATGAGGCTAGGAGGCTGTTTATATAGGATTAGGCAGACGAATCTGGATAGAAAACGAGATCAAATACATCAGAATGCATCAGGTTCAAAAACTGGGCTCGGGAGGCAGGTCGACCCCCAGGTCGACACTATGGTCGACCTGGTCCCTTGGAGGTCGACACTATGGTCGACCCCCAGGTTGACCTGAACCTGGGCGGGAAAATTTCCCACCCAGCCTGTTCTGGTTTTGAATTCGAATTTGAATTCGAATTTTCGAGCTGTTTTGGATTCGGAAAATTTCTGAAACTTCGGAGGGTCATATCTCCCTCATACGGACTCCGATTTTCGAAAACTCGGACTCATTTTCAAGCAGAATTTCGAGACGAACGCAATGGCGCAACCCATTTCTCTTGATTCTTGTTTTAAAAATTAATTCTGTCTTGATTTGTGGTTTTAACATGCTATTAAAATACGGGTTGTTACATTCTCTGCTCCTTAAAAGATTTCGTCCCCGAAATCTTCAAGTTAAGAAGAATGTGTCCTACCATCCATCATCCATCTACTCAAAACATCATCCACAAGCAATCATTGTCCTTAAAAAATTTCTAATGCTGTATGAACATATGCAGAAAGTGTGTGTACATGTTCCTTATCTAATGCAAATGATCAGGCCTGATTGATCTTCTTAATGCAAAATATGTTTAGTGCCATGAATCCAACATGTATCAAATAGTCCTAGTCACATAAACACTATATGTGTGCACAAACATCCATCCATATGCAACATTCACATGATAACACATTCAATTTCATCCATAAACAAGTATAAACACTCATGCATATGCAATATGAAAATGTGTCTGAGCCAATCTAGTGCCTAATGTGTGTTATGCAACCACGAGCAACCACTTGCGACCACTTGCAGCCATTTGCAAACATCAACCATAACATGTTTCAATCACATGTTTACATCTAAAAGGGTTCTACCTAAGGTTCTCAAGATAGGATTGAGAAGATAAGCAAGATAAAACAAAGCATCTAGGAGAAGAAGTTAAAGATGTACCCCCGGAAGGTCCTGCCTCCGGGCCTTGCCCTTGCTTCTTAGGGCAGTACTTGCTGATATGTCCAGTATCACCACACTAAAAGCATGCTCCCATCTTCATATTCTTCTTTTTGCAATCTTGGACTATATGCTCCTCAATACCACAGAAGTGGCATTTTCTTTTCTCACATGTCTTGTTATCATTATTGTTGTTGTTGTTCTTGCCTCCTTTCTCGGAGTCTACCTTCTTGTTTTGAGACTCATTCGCCTTGACCTCCTTCTTGCCATTCTTGTCTTCTTCATTTAAGAGCGCGATGTCTACTAACTTTTCATTAGTAGCCCTCATAGGTATATGGGTCATAGCCAGGCTGTGAAGTGGCTGATTCAATCCTTTGACAAAACGAAGAGCCTTCGTATGAGGGGTATTCACTAAGTCGAGTCCAAATCAGGCCAGTTGATTGAATTAATTGACGTACTCTTTGACAGTCATACTTCCTTGCTTAAGAGATAAGAAATTTTCCAGCTGTAAACTTTGTTCAGCTTGCGAGAGGAATTTCGTCTCAAACCTTATTCTGAAATCCATCCATGTTTCAACTGGCCTCTCGGCGTTAGTGACTTCCCACCAACAGGAAGCTTCATCTTTGAGAAACCATACCGCCAACTGTACCTTCTTCCTATCGTCCACCTTGAAGATAACGAACAGATCCTCAGTTTCTTTGAGCCAATTACTCGCTTTTACGAATGATTCAGTTCCCTTGAAATCCTTTCCACTCATGGCCCAAAAATCTTTACAGATCTTTGCGAAAGCATTTCCACGAGGAGGAGGAGGAGGAGGAGGAGGAACCACTGCAGCTGGAGGAGGAATATCTGTTGGGCCTGTATCGTTGGCCCTAGCTTCTAAGTACCTCCTGAACCAGCCAGGTATTGGCACGCCCTCTGGAAGGTTAAGATTCCTAGACATGCTGAAATGGAAAAGAAGAGATTCAAAACGAGGAAACAAAGGATAGTGCTAATGGCTTTTAGGGAATAGCCTTTAAATAAAACAAGACTTTTCTTGAAAAATGATTCTTGTAAATGATTTTGAAAATAGTTTTAGAAGGTTTTTAAAAGCTTTTGCCCAGTCTGGTAACCTTCTGCTCTGATACCAAATGTAACACCCCACCTCCGCTAGGGTCACTCACAAAGGGAATGCACAAGTTTTGGAGGAGCGTTATCGAGGTAAACAAGCACAGAAATATTACAAGACAGAACATAAATAAAACAATGGAATATTCAAAAGCTAAATTTCATTACTTTCAAAAAGAGTCAAAACCTTCTACATCCAAAGTACCAAATAGCCAAAAGTCATTATTTTCCATTACAACAAATCCTTGTCTTGCATAAATAAAGAAGCATAATCTTAAAACAACAAAAGTAGCTTAATTCCCCAAAGGTAGCAGAAATGCAGCCATAGCATAGCTCAAGATCAAACCATACATGATCTGAACCGAAAACAAGCCAAATCCAAGCTAAGTGCTAGAGTTTCCTCCCTGAGAACCTGGGGGGAAACGAAAGAAAAGGAGGCGAAAGAAAACGGGCCAGTCATAAAGACTGGTAAGTCCTAATGACCTTCAGCATAAAAATAGGTAAAGGTAACATGACATGTATAAACTGAAAGTAAACATAAGGATGTTGTCAAGTTGGGCAAGATAGACTAAGATAACATAATAAATCAAGTATAGCATCGTATGTTCAAGGTTCGTTACTCCGACTGTACTAGTATCCCAACCCATGTCAAATGTTAACCATAAAGTGATCCCTTAGCCCAATATCATGAATGACCCATTACTAGGTCCAACGGAATGATCCACTAATCGATCGGCTCACTACAAGTTCTAGCTCGTCGTGTGTCTGTGTCATACGGCCCTATCACGAATGTAGTCACATGTGCTAGGTCCACCAAAGGGTGTATCAAGCCCTAGGTTGCCAACCACCGACACGAATCAAGCATGCACAGGTAAACCTACTGATGCCCAATGCCTTCTTTTTCTTCTCCGGAGTGTGTGCACGCCCGCACTCCGTTAGAACCTACACTGGCGCACCAACTCAGCCGTCGTTCTGGTCGCTTACAATCAGCCCAGTAATCGTGTCTCACCCTACCTAGTTCCAGGGTACCATGATACATCTAGTGGGTTACTGCTGAAATGGACCGCGTAACTAGGATTTCCGTCTAGCAGGTTAAGTGTTGTCATTTAAACTCGAGACTTAACCCCATCAGTTTAGCATGTCAAGATGGCTAAGTGTTGTCATTTAAGTTCGTGATTTAGTCCTACAATTCACGTATCAATTTGGTTAGGTGTTATCGTTCAAGTTCATGACCCAACCCTACCAATCATGTTTCAAGTTGGTTAAGTGTTGTCTTTCATGTTCATGACTTAACCCTATCATGTGGCATTAATTCATTAATGCACCCTGACCTCTCACTTCAGGCCTGTTGTTGTGGTCACTTGATTTGCCGGGCGGTTCCGGGTAGATTTACACCACAAATCAATCTGACCTCGGGTTTTAAGCGCGATATGACCAACTACCCACATTGGATCCTATTGTTTGCAGTCACTGGATTTGTCGGGTGGTTCCGGGCAGAATTACATTGTAAACTCAACCCAACCTCGAGTTGGCCATTTTCAAGTTCATTCTAGTGTCATGTCCATGTTCAAGTTTTCAAGTCAAGTTTCAACTTATGCCTATTGTCAAGTTCATGATTCTTGTTCATAACCAATTCATGTTTTGCCTAATCTACCCAAAACGTATTCCCATCGCATGTAAACGTGAATCGATCTAAATTACAAGTAAATCTAAATTCAAAAATAAAGGAAATAGCATTAAAACTATAATAGGCAAAAGAACGAGCACAAGGTGATAAATCTAACATGATATAGCTTGAGATAATTGGTTATAACACCCTTGGCATATAAAATAATAGTCCCAAAACATTAGGGTTACGGATCTAACAAAATAAGGTGATAGTCATGATTAAGGTGATAATCCAAACTTGTGAATAATAACTGATTCAACATCACAGACATGATAATGAGAGGGGTTGAATAATAATCTGGGTTCAGGAACATGGATAGATCTAACTTAATAGAAAAATCCCCAAAATCAAGATCCAAAGATAAATAAAATAGGTCTGAATAGAAAATCAAGATTAGATCCAATTTCATAGTCATAATTCTAGGCAATAACCTTGTGGTCATGAATCATAGGTGATTAGCCACAATTGTCCTTGTCATAGTCATAGGCAATAGTCTTATATTCACAGTCATAGGCATAGGCATAGTCTTATGTTCATAGTCATAGTATCAGGCCATTAACAATAGTTTCAACGTCATAGGCATGATAATGTTATGGACATGAAAGAGTTTGATTTGCAATATGAATAGGTCCAAACTGATTTCATAGCAATATTCCAAAAGTCAAGATCCAATATGAACAAGGATAGATATGAATCAATTATCATGCATAGATCTAATTCCAATTTATAACATGTCCATATTAAGTTTATAGTTTTTATCTAAACGTAACTTGAACTTACAGATCGTGGTCTAAGAAATTAAGATGCAGAAGTTGAATCTATAAATTTGTCGTCGAATTATTGAATCGTTGAATCTTGCTTTGATTGTAGAAGCGAATCCCCAATATGAAATTCCTAGCCGTAGTCTTCAAGAAATAATCTTCGCGTTCTAGTTTAATTTATCTTAATTTAATTTAGAGGAAGAAGAAGAAGCCATGTTCATTAAGAATTTGTGTAGCATAAGGTTAGAGAAGAATGGTGTAAAGAGAATGAGGCTAGGAGGATGTTTATATAGGATTAGGCAGAAGAATCTGGACAGAAAACGAGATCAGATACATCAGAATGCATCAGGTTCAAAAACTGGGTTTGGGAGGCATGTCGACCCCCAGGTCGACACTATGGTCGACCTGGTCCCTGGGAGGTCGACACTATGGTCGACCCCCAGGTTGACCTGGTCCTGGGCGGGAAATTTCCCGCCCAGCCTGTTCTGGTTTTGAATTCGAATTTGAATTTGAATTTTCGAGCTGTTTTCGATTCTAAAAATTTCTAAAACTTCGGAGGGTCATATATCCCTCATACGGACTCCGATTTTCGAAAACTCGGACTTGTTTCCAAGAAGAATTTCGAGACAAACGCAATGGCGCAACCCGTTTCCCTTGATTCTTGTTTTAAAAATTAATTCTGTATTGATTCATGGTTTTAACATGCTATTAAAATACGGGTTGTTACAACACCGACCCTTATCCCACATCAATAAAGGACCACACACATCAGCACTGGCCCATAATGAACTCTGGACTACTTTAACACCATGCATGAACACATGGCAAAAGACCTTAAAAGGGAAAAGTTGTGTAGAGTTACGTGTAAATATAAATACAGACACTTGTGCGTAGTTTGCGTCAACTATTCCAAATATACATAAAGTTTATTTCTTGTGGTTTGAAAATATGTTTATTGCAATATTCATGCATAGTTTACAATAACTACAGTTGATAATCTTTTTGTAAGAATCAGAACTTTATGGCAAGATTGAATACAAAAAGGAATGTTCAGTTTTTAGTTGAACCAAATTATTAAACTTAACAATAAGAATAATAAAAGAAAATTAACTACATTAACCGCGCAAAGAAATAAACATAAATAATTACATTATCTGCCTGAATCTATGTAAATGACAAAATATACATTATACTAAATAGTTGAATGCTTGAATGGTATTCATTTATGGAATCATACATGTAAATGTAATCCATATTAAATTAACATATTTGTAGTGACCATTGTAGTAATCAATATAATTGATTGCTATAAACAGGGCTGTGAATAAAAAATAACTATTGTACCCAAGATTGATTTGGGGAAAGTAAACTTAATAAGGAAATTGAGTCTAATGGTTACAATTCCTAAGATTTGTTAGGATTAATGCTGTAAACCCCAATTAGGTAATTTAATATATAACCGCTTTAAGACACGAGGTTATGCTCAACTTGTGGTAGATGTCTGCCCGGAACCGACCGGCAGATCCAACATCCACAAGTGGTCAGCTTAATGTGAGAGATCTGGTGCATAAATATATATAATACATATACATATACAACAAGAAATTAATTAAAAAAATTAGTAATGTCTATTGGGTTACAACAATTAGATATTTCGGGACTGATAAGATAAGGATGTCCATTGTTAATTAATGTCTTAGGAAAATTATGGTTGTTAGGCTCGTAAATGACATTAATCATAATCAACGAAAATAAAAGGGAATTAAATTTTTAGTGGTTGCCTTACGAAAATATGACCGTTGTGGTAATAAATGACAATAAACATATGAGTAGAAATAAATGAAATGAAATGGGGGTTTATGGGTATTGATTATCGTTTAAATTACTAAGTCCAATAAGGAAAAATAACTAATCAAATATCTTAGGATAAGGAGGATATAACTTTCCTTATTTATATAAGTTAAAATAGAACTTATAATTAAAAGTTAGAATTGTACTTGGTAGGTTATTGATATGAAATATCATTAACTACAGAAACTCGAGACGATAAGTAACCGTGTGCGTATGGTGTTTCCGTAAAGTGAAACTAAACGAGAATAACTCAATAACGTAGCCCGCTTCATCACAACAGGGAACGGCATTAAATGCTAATTGGGTACGAACTTAAATTTTTTTTGCGTATAGTCAGCTCCCTTGGGTCTCAAGTGGCTAGGGCCGAGAAGTCCATCTGGGAGTAGGTCTTCCAGTTTAGGGGTCTTAGATGGTGTGTGTGAGGACTAGCCAAACTTGGAAATCTAAAAATGTCCGATATGACTTCCTATCCTATGAGAAGTAGTAAGCGACTAAGAAGATTATCAAGTGAGGTCAATTAGATGGTAAAGCGAAACAACCTCTCTCACCTTTCACGGGGTATGATCTTATATGCGTGAATGACGGAAGCCTGAACTAGTAGGGCCTCGTAGCTAGTGCCCTCTAGTTTATGTTAACATTGAATAAATCATCGAGGAATATTAAGTGACCAACAGGTCCGCCTAGGATCTTAAGTGATCAGGAGAATCCACTCATTTATCATTTGATACTGAGGCGTTAAATAAAAAAGGATGTGCATGTGAATGTATATAAAGAAACTCCATAATTAGGAGTCCACTCTCGATAAAGTAACTAGTCATGTTCGGGAATAAAGGCTTCATTAATATACGCATAAACATTCTATCTCGGTACCATAATTATTTTGGGAGTACAACCTTAGGAAGGGTAGTTAGAGTCGTGCGTGAATAATTACAAGGTTTGGTTAGAATCACTAACCTTGGTAGGCACACATCTTTTGTTGAACCAAACGACATACATTTGTGTATTATAATCTGTGTTGTGCACTTCTTGTTCACCAGAATCTTATTGTTCTAACCACCTTCTCATTACAACCTCCCAGATTATTTAGAGAAGGTCGGTTTCTCATAGGTGTTTAGGTTTGGCTTTCGGTTCTTATTCTCTCTCATGTTCGGTCTTGTCAAGGCGACTTACTTTGAAAATGGTAGTTACTTGAGTTAATACTAGTCTATCCTATTTTGTTTTCCGATGTGAGTTATTTAATCGTGCTCTGATTATGCTCATGCTTAGTTATTTGCAGGTACCATATTTATACGCTCCATGCTTGGATGTGTTCGAGTTTTGATTTTTATCGAAATTTGAGCACAGAAAAGTGTGGTGTGTTACATTTGGTATTAGAGCATAGGTTAGACGATCAGAGGAATTAGTTAGATTAGGACTCATGAGAGAACGTAATTCGATTTTATTTTCTATTTTTATTCATGATTATTACTCTACTTTAATTTATTTTAACGATGAATTAGTTGTGGGCTTAATTTTATAAAATGGGCTTTAAGCAACTAAAAGTTAAAATATGTTGAGTTCGGATTTCTAGCCACTTATGTCTTACCCCCACAGTGCACTGGGAATCCCGTTGTGAAGAGCATGAGGACGACATATGGTGGAGTTTGTTGATTCAAGTTTAGAGACTGAAAAAAATCTAGTTACAACCGAGATATTCGCGAATTCTAGTTTTTGGTTTCATTGGTAGTTCTGGTCAAAGACCTTTGCTTGATCAAAAATGGTAAAAGTTCACATTAGTATGTCGTATCCATTCGGAAATATAAATATGAGGTATACCCATTCGTCACTTCATTTAATTTTCGAATATTCCTTTATTAAAAATATTCATATGAGTTCTTGGCCTTGTATTCGAGGAAATTCTATTTTTAAAACTATTTGAAAAAATAAAATGGATTTCGAAAGCTTTGAAATTTTGGTTTCGAAAAATGATTTTATAAATACATGTTTTGTAAAGATATGGTTTTAAAATTTTCATATATTCATGTTTTAGAATGGTTCGGGCTTTGTGTAATTTTAATAAATATAATCCGATCTATTCGTGTTTTAGAATTGTTCAGGCTTTGTGTAATTTTAGTAAATATAATCCGATTAGTGGAAAGAAGGGAATTGGAAATGACAAGGAATATGCCAATAACCCTGAAAATAATCAATACCCATTCCTTGCGATTTTTATTATCTCTCTTTTTATATATACTACATGGTTTATTGAAATTATCACAATTAATCCTTAAGATATTAAATTTCCAACATTTTTGAACACGAAAAGGTTTTTCAGTTTGTAATATGAACTGGAATATAAATAATAATAATAAGAATAATAAATTCGATTTAGGAATATGAAACCGTTAGTTTATAATAAAATCCATTTGGAGGAGTTTTAATTTTTCTTCGAAATAGCTAAGAAAAATCCTTCATCCGGATTTTTGGGGTATTTGATTCTGAATCGTTTTGTTTTATGTCAGCTAGTGAAGGGGAAAATCTATTTTAATTTTATTTCAAATTTCTAGCTGATTTCCTGTTTTTAGTTCGTACGTTCTTTTGGTGGTCACAACTATTTGGAGGCAGAGAAAAAGGCACTTGAAATTAAATTCTCAACTCGACAAGTGGTGGAAGTCGACATGAGAATTCAGATGGGTTCGGAAGTCGTTTCGACGTCATAGGAATTTTATTTTAATTTTTATATAGTTTACTCGGGTCGTTGGGCCAATGTTCAGACCGCGCCCTTTAATGGGAAAGCGGTCGACCGCCATTTGTGGACTAGGTCGATCGCTCCCTCTAAAGGAATGTGGCCTGTGCTTAAGCCGATTCGGGTGAAACGATATATGCATACATATCGTTTCAGTCGACATCTTCATCCCCAAACTCCATTTCCAGCAAGCCCAAAATCCTCCTCAATTTCCAAGCTCCAATCCGAGCAACCATCGCTCTGTTTCGTATTTAATTACAAAGACAATCTTTCTCGTGAAGATCTCTACCCGATTATACCCCAGATATGTAATTTCATTCTCCCATTTCTCCGATTCCTCCATGGCAACTCCTCGTAATGTCGCCGCTCAGCACCTCAGCCTCACACCTGAGGAAGCCACATGGCTAGACCACGACGAGGAGAAGATTAAGCGCTACTTGGCCACAACCGATTATGATTTTCATATTGGTCGACTAGTGAAGTTTGCTGATTTCGCCGCTTTCAGTTTGGAGGAGCTTTTTGTCGCCGCAGGCCTAGAACCGATCATGCGCTTCGACACTTTCGAGCGCGTTCTGTATCCGCGTTACGTCAATCTATTTGATTCCCAAATGGATGGCGACATCGATGACAAGTTCTACATAATCTGATCTGAGGTTATGGGCACCGGTATCGAGTTCACCGATGATGACTTAGCTCAGATTTTGGGCATCTTGGCAGTCAGAGCCGAGCTTGAAGCTATCAAGATGGATGATCTTCAGATTCTTCAGCGTATCTTCCTTGGAGACCCTGGAGTTTGGACCACCGCTAATATGCAGCTTGTTGCTCGTTAGTTGGTTGTATCATACAACATAACATCATCCCGAAGACAGGAAGCTTGGAACATATTTATCCTTTTGTCCTCTGCGCCGCTTATGCTATTCTTAATGGTATAGCCATCAACTGGGCGCTCGTGATTATGATCCATCTTCATGAGCCTTTCCTTGGCACCCTATGGAGCCACTTTCTGTATAGTCATCTTCTCACCCGTGTCTTCTGACACTGCCAGGTGAGACTTTCTAGAGAGACGACAGTGAAGAAGGCGTCGACCGCCATTTGCCACGCCACTCTCTGTAAGATGGGCATTCATTTGCCCAATGCTCCAATCCAAGCACCTCCCGCCCCTGTTCAACAGCCTCAGCAACAACAACCTAGCCAGGACAGCCCGGAGCTTATCGCCATTCGTTAGATGCAAGCCAAGCTTCGAGAAGTCCGTAGGAGCCAGCGTCGACAAGCGCACGAGATTAGTTTCATCTCGGCCATACTACATTCCTGGCGTGGATATGGAAATGGATCGAGTTCCACCGATGAGGCTCGACCATCCTGTAGCTCTTAGTCGTTGTTTGATTGTGCCTTGTGCATGTTGTATCTTGTATTTCCCTTTCTAGTATTTTTTTAATCTTTGTTGCGGTAGTGTTTGTACTTGCTAGTGTTGTATAAATCGCACGACTTAGGCTAATGAGATTTCTATGTTTGGAACGTTTGTGTCATTCACGCATATCAATTTCATTGAAATCTCATTTTCTTATATAAACTAGCATTTTCCCTAGAGCAGGAAAGAATAGAATTCTGTGTGGGATAAATTTTAGCAAAGGACCGGTTTTGTGTTGTTTTTGTCACGGGTGTAAAAAAATCACTGTTCCTTGTTGTAGTAAAAATTTATTTTGGTCTTTTGTGTGTGAATTTCAGTTTTCGCATTTTGCGCGATTGACTTCCTTTTTCGCCGACATGTGACTTGAATCGTTTAAATTTCCACAAAATACATTTTTGAAACTTTTGGAAAACGTTTTTTGAAAAGAAAAACTTTTATCATTTTTTTTTAATTTTTACTGATTTACTTTCTATTATTTCGGTTTGCGTGAGAACGTAGAATTTGGGTACGGCAGTTTGCGCATGTTTAAAACATCTGTTTTACATTAAAATTGACGGTTTGAATAGCGACACTATCGAAATTTTGATTTTCATACGAATCTCATATGGAAGTGAAATGGTATTGAAAGGAAATTTTCAAAATAAATATAAGAAGTTTTAAAGAGGATATTTATTTAATGAAAACTTTCGATTTTCGGTCACATGAACAATGTAAGGACGATTTTTGGATGCTTTGTGTGTGCGCTTTAGTAGTGCAATATGATCGACGATGCGATAAAAATGTTAATGACAACAATACGAGGCAGTTTTAGCCTTGGAAACGTTGTTTCTGTACTTTTCAACGGTGCGCGCGAGTAACTAATTAACTCGTTTTTAGGTTTCAGAGGTTTTTTGAGCCTCCTTTACATTTTACAAATGGAGATTTTTGGAGTATTATGGGAAACTGAGGTGATAATTCCATTGTAGGGCGAAAAATGGAATATTTATAAGCGGAGGAAACATTAAAATTCTTTACTTTGGTTTCCTTTTTCAGTTTAGGAGAATTGAATAGGAAACGATTAGATGCGTTGATGTTTAGGATGGTAGGGTTTGGATCATATAGAATTGCCAGTATATTTAGGATGTTTTGCATCATATTTTTAAAAGTATTTAAAAAAAATTGTTGCAAACATGTTGGGGGCCCGATGTAGAATCCTCTTGCATGCATGTTTTTTGATTGAAATGCATTATGTACACTGTGCACATATACACATGTTGTAAAGTGGATGTACACAAATTGGTTGTGTAGAGTAGGTGTCATAATTTTAGGATGAAATTCATTTTAAGGAGGGAAGAATGTAACAACCCGGAATTTTGACAATAGAAATTAGTTATTTGATTAGATTATCAAAAATAGGAATTTTTACAAACAATGGAATTTGACAATGAAACATTAATCGTTGCGTTCGTCTTGGAATTCTGGTCAACTTTCATGTTTGGAGTATCGCGAACGGAGTCCATATGAAAAAGTTACGGACAAAACATGAAAAACAGACAGAAATAAATAGAAAGAATAATATATATATATATATTACCTTCTATAACCTGCCTTCACTGGGTAGTTCGGCCGAACGGCGGTCGACTGCTCCTAGGAGGGTGTCAACCGCTTCGGGCCTGTAGCTCCAAGTGACGGCTAGGTTTTGAAGGTATTTTTGTTATATTATATAATATAAACCTATAGATATTTATTTAAATAAATCTAATGGTTCATGACCAATTCCACTCCTACGAATAAAGAGGTAAGGCCTCATTCTTTTCCACACAAATCTGTGGGTAGCAGCGAAGCTCTCCCATATCCCTTTATCTTCAAATCAATTTCTTAATCTAAAATGTATTCATATACAATTAATTAAATATAAATCATATAAATTTGAAAGGGATTGTCATATTTAAATGTAAAAGGGTATGAATTGACGTCTAAGCTATTCTTCATCAGATTCATCCCTCTTTTCATATTTTCTTGCAAATCTACAAATCTGAATGTATCCCCTTTTCAAAATAATTGTAGATCTGTAAGAATTTGGGAATTGTTGGCTTAAAAGATTATACAGATTTCAAATTTATATGCTTTCATGTGAGTGGGAAATTTACATTCAAAGGTATAAAAGCATATTTATCTCATTTGAATTAGATCTCAACATATATGCCTAATATCATCAGATCTATTTATAATATTGCTGAATTTGAAATGACACCTATCAGATCTGATTATGAATGTTGATAAAAACCTAAAAGTATAGATTTATGGTTATGAATAATATTATTTGTAGGCTTATTTAATTGTTCATACATATTGCCTATAATTATGTTAGAAAATAAATTTGTGGTTGATGCAAAACACTGTAGATCTGGAAATTAGTCCCATTAATATTGTTTAGATGTAGTTATATTCCAGATATCTAGTTTCAGTGTTAATTTTTGAATTATTTGATTTTAATTCAAAAGACATAAACCTGTTTGTGTTCATTGTTGTTGTGGTTTTGGTTTAGTTGTTGTAAATTTGCCTTTTTCCTCTTTTTTAAACAAAAAAGATATAATTTTGAAACCAACAAGAAGTATGACAAAAGACTTTAAAAGGGGAAAGTTGTGTAAAGTTACGTGTAAATATAAATATACATATTTGTGCGTAGTTTGCATCACTTATTCCAAAATATACGTAAAACCTTGAATCAGACAAAAAACCAAGGTAATAAGATCGACCCCCTACGGCCGACCCCCAGAGACCGACCTCGTCTAAGATGCACGATCGACCCGTACTTCAAGTCATTGACCAACCCATGCATCCAATATCATAACCGACCGACCATGACCCTGGTACTCGACCGACCTGGTCCCTGCTCGACCCCTCTACTCATCTGTCCTGGAGCTTCTTTTCCCTAGACCGACCGACCCTGGGTGCATGACCCAAGCTCACTCGCCCCTAGGCTTGCTCGACCTAAAACCTACGCTGTCCAGACCAATGCTTGCTCAAGCACGACCGATCCTCCTGGCTCGTTCTACTCACTTCCTGACTTGTTCCCCAAGACATGATTTTAGCCGACCGACCCAATCGTGACCAACCCAAAACCTGCATATTCCAATTCAACTCCGATTACGACCAAAACTTCGCCAAACAATGAATTCGGCGAAACCAACTTGTCCATTTCATCAAATATGGCCACAAATATAATATGAAATCACTAGCAATATGAAAACAAAAATTTCCACCGAATTATGCAAATCACTCCAAAAATCATGACGAATGATCATACAAATAAAATTGCAGATTTAACTTGCATAAACATATGAAATGGCATAGGAATTACCAGTTTAAACATGCTAAATTAGATTCTAGGGTGATTCATATGAAAATGGACTTACCAAGGTGTAGATCTATGAGAAAACACTTGAATTTGATGAAAAACATGATCAAACATTCATATACTTCATTGAGTCCATGTGATAGATGCAAATCACTCACCAATTCTCCAAAACAAGCTTAATCAGTGAATTAAGATTTCAAACAACAAGCAATTCGAACCAAACCCCTTGATTCGATGAACACTCCCTTGAAACGATGTAGATCTAGCCTCAAATGGTGTAGATCTTCGATTTCCTAAGCTTAGATCTAGGTTTTAATGGTGGAAAGTTGTTAGAGGAAGGAGGAACACAAGGCCACCAAATGAGATAATGGAGAAACTAAACCATTTCCAGTATCCCTCACCCCCTATTTATAGCTTCCACCAGACCACTAATTGGCCTTCCCAAATCGGCCCATTGTGGCTCTCAAAACCTGGACAGCCAACTATTAAACCTTAAAACAGCCATTCCTCCCAAACCGCTAAGCCAAATCTTTAATGTAACAACTCTACGGAAAGGCAATCATCATTTCCTTTCCAATGGCACAAGTTTCACTACCTGATTCAACCTGAGTCAAAAGTTATGCCCTGTACAAGACAGACAAGGGAAAATGGTCACAAACAAAATTGGTAAAAATTATGGACATGTCTCACATCCCCATAAGAAATATATTAAATTATTAGAATGATCCAACCCTCCTGCTCTCTTCCGTCTCCTACGTCCAATCGTCGTTGTCTTCGCTCCATTGTACCTTGACCAGCTTAACTGTCTTCCTCCTAAGCTATTTCGTGTCATTTCCCATAACACGAAGCGGCTTACGAGGTCTCGTAACCGTGGTCTTTACTTCTAGGTCTTCGTACTGCTCTGGAGATACCACCACATTTGAACCATGCACGAACTTCCGCAGAAATGACACATGGAGCACATTATTCACACTCGACGTCTTATCGGGTAACTCCAATCTATATGTGAGCTTTCCAATTCGCTCGACTATTGGAAATAGTCCAACGAACCTAGGAGCTAACTTTCCTTTATTTTCGAATCTAACCACATGTTTCAATGGCGAAATCTTCACGAAAACCATATCGCCAATGTCGAATTCCAAGTCCTTTCGATGCTTATCAGCATAACTCTTCTGACGATCTTGGGCTGCCTTCATTCGTTGTCGAACGATCTCAATACAATTCAATGTTTCTCTAATCATCTCCGGCCCAAGTATCAACTTATCTCCAGTTTCTAGCCAACATGCTGTAGAATTACACGGCCTTCCATACAACATCTCGTATGGTTCCATATCAATGCTAGACTGCTAGTTGTTATTATATGGAAACTCAACTAAATGTGGATGGTCTTCCCATGATCCCCTAAAATCCAACACACAAGCTCTTAGGATATCTTCCAAAACTCAGTTAACTCTCTCGGTTTGACCATCAGTTTGGGGATGGTAAGCCGTACTTAAACACAACTCGGTTCCCAAAGCTTCTTACAAACTCTTCCAAAATCCGCTAGTGAACAACGGATGTCGATCTCTTTCTATGCTCTTTGGGGCACCATGGAATCAAACTATCCATTTCACATAAAGTTCAGCCAATTTTGATGTTGTCCTAGTCGACATGGCAAGAATGAACCTTGCACTTTTGGTCAAGCGATCCACGATGACCCAAATCCCTTCGTTTCCTGCCCTCGTCCTAGGTAGTCCATCGATAAAATCCATCGATATTTGCTCCCACTTCCATGTAGGAACTTCCAATGGCTAAAGCAAACCACTCGATTTCTTTTGTTCAACTTTCGCCAACTGACAGTTTATACACTTGGAAATGAACTTTCGGATATCTCGCTTCATCCCCTCCTAATAGTAAACTCGCTTCATGTCCTGATGCTTCTTATTTCCACTGGGATGAATCGTTAACTTTGAGTGATGACATTCCATCGAAACCTCATCTCTCATTACCTCAATATCAAGAACAACTAGTCATCCGTATTTTCGAAGCCAACCTTCTCGATCGACTTCGAACTCTTTATTCTTAGGTTCTAGTTTCTGGATAAACTCGATAAGCTTTGCATCACGCTGTTGGCTCTCGCCAACCATTTTGAAAAGAAAAGGTCTTATAGATAAGCTAGCCAATATTTCAGGTTCCAGCTCACACCTTGGCCTGAAATCAAACTTTTGCCAAATACTCGAGGCTTTTCCATTCTGAAAACATCGCTCCCAAACTTGCGTGTCTTCGACTTAACGCATCTACAACTGCGTTACCCTTATCAGGAGTATAGGCTATACAAAAGTCATAAGATGCTAGAAACTCTAGCCATCATTGCTGCCAAAGATTCAAATCCTTTTTAGAGAAAAGATGCTTCAACGACTTGTGATCCGTGAACAACTCGAATCGAACTCCCAACAGGTAATGTCTCCATATCTTCAAAGCAACACAATCGCCGCCAACTCCAAATCATGAGTTGGTACTCTCACGCAGCTTCAGTTGTCGACTCGTGTAGGCCACAACTTTATCCTTCTGCATCAGTACCGCTCCAAGTCCAGTACCACATGCATCGGTGTATACCACCATCTCTTCATTCCTACTCAAAATGGCCAACATAGGAGAAATCATTAGTATCTCCTTCATGATCCCAAACGCTTGCTCGCTCTTTGCATCCCATGTGAACACTTAGTTCTTCTTTGTTAATCCTTCCAATGGTGCAGCTATGTTGGAGAAACCCTTAATGAACTGTCGGTAATAACTAGCCAACCCAAGGAAACTTCTCACATCTGTCGCATTCTTAGGTCTATCCCAGTCCTGGATTGCTGCCACCTTAGCGGGGTCAACCGCTATTCCATTTCTAAAAACTACATGGCCTAAGGACCTCACTTCACTCTTCCAAAAGTGACGCATCGAAAACTTAGCTCTCAGCCGATGCTTTCGCAAGATTTCCAACACAATTCTTAAGTGCGTCTTTTGTTCTTCCTCATTCCGAGAGTAAACCAGAATATCATCCACGAACACAAGTACAAATTTGTTTAACTGATCTCTGAATATTCTATTCATAAGATCTACGAAATATGCTGGCGCGTTAGTCAACCCAAATAACATCACCAACCATTTGAAGAACGCAGATGTTGTCCTAAAAGCAGTCTTTGGTACACTATCCTTTTCCACCCTCAACTAGTGAAATCCAATTGCCAAATCCATCTGAGAAAACACATTGGCTTCGTGAAGCTGATCGAACAAGTCATCAATCCTTGGCAATAGATACTTGTTCTTCTTAGTCACCTTGTTCAGCTCACGATAGTCCGTACATAACCTTAATGAGCATCCGCCTTAGTTGCAAACACAATTGGTGCACCCCATTCGGAAACACTTCTCCAAATGAATCCCTTTCCAAGAAGGTCACGAACTTGCACCTCCAACTCTCGATGTTAGGCTCCATTCGCTTAAAAGGCATGATGATTGGTCTAGCACCCTCGACTAAATCTATCCTAAATTTGATCTCATGATGCGGCGGCAACCTTTTGACCTCGTCAAAGACATCCTCAAACTCATTAGCGATTAGAACATATGACAAGTCTTCTTGTGGAATCCCAAGCGAATATAGTAGCTCACGAAGACCCCGTCTTCAGGCATACACTTAATCAACACCTTTCGCCCTTCCACGTCCCCGACCATCACCTCTAGCTTCTCGCAATTTACTCTTGCCGCATACCTCTTGAGCCAATCCATGCCGAAGATGATCCTAAACCCAGCGAAGTTAAGGACAAAGTAATCACACATAAAAGAGCAACCATGACTCAACAACACTAGACCACGACACAACATGCACAAACTAGATGAATCCCCAACTGGATTAGTCACGATCAATGGTCTATCACAAATCTCGGGTTCAAACCCAAGCGATATACAAATTCATTGCAAATGAATGAATGCGATGCTCCAGTATCAAACAAAACTCGAACTGAAACACCATTAACTGAAAGAGTACCTTGCACGATGACACCCTTTCCCTTCACCTCTACAGTAGGAGCTCTCGAAGATAATGGCACGGCTTCCAAAGCCTATGCCTTCACAATTTGTTTCCCTTTAGCTGGTTCCGAACATTGCTTCTTGAGATTCCTAGCCTTGCCTTAATTGTGACATTTCCTCTCAACCTTCGGATTTTTGTACTCGTTAGCAAAATGGCCTTTCTGTTGGCAATTGAAGAAAACCGACTCACTCTTAGGTTTCTTTTGGCCATTCTTCCCTTTTTGTTGTTGTTGCTTCCTTTTCTTATTATTACCACCCTGCTGTAGTTTCTGAGCTTCCTTGGTTGCACTGACAAACATTTGCTTCCTTAAGAAACAAGCTCTCATGACAAACGACTTTTTCCACAAGCTTCTCGAATGAATCATCAAGGTGATCCACCATTGGCCTTCCTATGCAAGCATCTAGACCCATAACAAACATCTTGTTCTTCTGATAAGGTGTATTAATGTATGAACGAGCATATCTAGACAAGGCCTCGAAATCAAAAACATAATCAAGCACAGAACGACCAATCTGTTTCAGCTCTACGAACTTCTTAAAAAAAGCATACTTCTGAGCTGTGGAGATAAACTTCTCTTCAAACTTAGCCTGGAATTGCTCCCATGAAATCCCTTCCTCTGGGGTCTCAAGTGTAACTAAGTTCCACCATTCCATTGCCCTACCTTGCACCTGCCTTGATGGAAGTTTCCTCTTATTTGTACCATCCAAACTTAAGTCTCCAAATATACGAACACAAGAATCCATCCACCTCTGAACCTCTTCAGCTGGTTCAGTTCCTTTGAATGGTTTCCCTCCTAGAGACGTATAATCTTTGCATAGCTTCGCAAAATCCACAACCCTAGGCGATTGAACTCCTATGTCTACCGTGGTTGCCACTGGAGCGGGTGCCCTACGCATGGATGCCTCCATCATGGATTCAAACATGGTAGGATAGTCTGGTTCACTGCCATTTCCCCCTCCAATATCAGTTCCCCTAACAGCGTGTCTTGATGGTGTCTACTCATTCTAAATCTACAATTTAGAATAATAAGCCACTTTCAAGAAAACTGCTAAAGGGATACTACCGCTACTATAATATATGCTAATATATATATATATATAGTAAGCATCCAACTGAAATCTACAAGTACGTCTCTCATATGTAGTTACGTCTTCGAACTTTGGATAAAATCATTAACCAGGGTTCTGATACCAAATGTGACGACCGCCCACAGCCCCTGCACTAATCAAGAGAAATAATGCACTGAAAGGTGTGCCTAGTCAGCTGTGGACGATCATCAAAGTAGGTAAACATAGCTAGAACCTGTCATAGAACTCACAGTGTAAGGATAAAATATAATAGAACATATACAACATGTATTAATAGTGAAGCAGAAAACATTAGACATTCATAATGACTGGAAAGTAATATCCAAAGATTTGAATAGCAACAAAAGTGTTTGTACAAATTGCCTCACTACAACACTCAGAGAATAATAAACAGTGGAAATCCAAATACTAGATAGTAAGTAAGATAATATTCCAGTCTCCTGCTTGCCTTTGAACAACTACATCGTCCTCACTAAGCAATCACCTATCACCTGCCACTTAGTCTGCCCATCCAAAAATGGATGAACAACCCAAGGTAATAAGAGGGAAACCTAAAACCTTGAGTCAGACAACCATCTTAGTGAGTGATAAAATATCTAATAAACTTGATCAACATAATATATGAGAATAGGTAGATTTACCAACCACTACCCAATAATAGAGAAGAACTCACACCTATCTTCCCCACATCCGAGAGTGATAGCCTTTACAATAACAATTCAACCATTCATCCATGGAAACTAGGACATCCATTCAATTATGGCAAAGCACTCATAACGTCCAGATTATATATATCTCATGTAAACCAAACAATCAAACATCCATGACTGACTCTCTTTCACCGCAAATCCTACTTTGAATCCATCGTTAATCGTATGACGGCCCATCATGACTGCCATAAGTCAAGGGCTAATGGTAACCCAAGTTCTGGCAACAACTCCATACGCCATCATGACTCGTATGTTTGTCTTCTCAAATCTCGACAGCTAGGCCCTTCACGACTTCCCAAGGTACGAGGCCCTTCACGACTGCCCAAAGTACCCCTGCTTTGAGTCTGCTAGAACTTACGATAACAATAATCTCTCAGCCTTCCCATTCCTAGCCATCAACTCCGATGACTATTCACTAACCCAAGTCCCCCTTGAGTATCCATTATCCACGAACTCAAAACACCCTTGAGTCATCTTCTCATTCGTTGCTTTACACTGATTAACGAAAATATTCAACCCTTCAAATATTCCCACTTGAATTTACTTCGAAGTCACCACATCACTTATCTGAATTACACCACTGCGCTACGGCTAGGGTTTGTGGGGTTGCCACCGAAAAACATATTTTTTTTTCCAGACCTTTTTGTTCAAATCAGAGTCGTACTCGATAAATAAAATTTTCATATTTGACTCCGTGCAACCGACACTCTGAAGATCGACACCCCTTACGACTGACCCCATCTGAGATGCACGATCGACCCATATTTCAAGTCATTGACCAAGCCATGCGTCCAATATCATAACCGACCGACCTGGTCCCTGCTCGACCCTCTAGTCATTTGACCTGGAGCTTCTTTCCCCCAGATCGACTGACCCTGAGTGTATAACCCAAGCTCACTCAACTCCTAGGCTTGCTCGACCCAAACCTTACGTTGTCAAGACCAATGCTTTCTCGACCCAAATTTTTGCACGACCGACCCTCCTGGCTCGTTCGACCCACTTCCTAACTTATTCCCCAAGACATGATTTTGGCCGACCGAACCAACCATGACCGACCAAAAACCTGCATATTCCAATTCAACTCCGAATTCGACCAAAACTTCGCCAAACGATGAATTCGGCGAAACCAACTCGTCCAACTCATCAAATATGGACACAAACATGATATAAAATCACTAGCTACATGAAAACAACAATTTCCACCAAATTATGCAAATCACTCCAAAAATCATGATGAATGACCATATGAATAAAATTGCGGATCTAACTTGCATAAAAATATGAAATGGCCTGGGAATTACCGGTTATTCAAATTCATATGCTTCAATTTTTGGCAGAAAGGTCATTTTGATAGTGAATGCAAGAATCCTAAAGCTGAGAAGAAGTGCTTCAAGTGTGGAAAGCCAGGACATGAGAAGAAAGATTGTCCAGAATTCGCCAAAGGCAAGCAAGTGGTTAAGGCTTATGCTTTGGGGGCAGTGCCATCATCTTCGAGGGCTCCTACTATTGAAGAGAAGGGAAAGGGTGTCTTGGTGCAAGGTACTCTTTTTGTTCATGGTGTTTTAGTTCGAGTTTTGTTTGATACTGGAGCATCTCGTTCATTCATTTACAATGAACTTGTGTGCTGTTTGGGTTTGGAACCCGAGATATGTGATAGACCTTTTGTAGTAACTAATCCAATTGGGCACTCGTCAAATCTTTGATGATTTGCCGAGGTCTAGTGTTATCGAGTCATGATTGCTCTTTTGTGTTTAGTTGCTTTGTTCTTAACTTCGCCGGGTTTGGGATCATCTTGGGCATGGATTGGCTCAAGAGGTATGCGGCAAGGGTGAATTGCGAGAAATTAGAGGTGATAGTCAGGGATGTGGAAGGGCGAAAGGTGTTGATAAAGTGTAAGTGCGAAGAGGGTGTCTTCGTTAGTTATCTATATTCACTTGTGATTTCAAAAGAAGACCTGTCATCTGTGTTGATCGCTAATGAGTATGAGGATGTCTTTGACGAGGTCAAAGGGTTGCCGCCGCATCGTGAGATCTAGTTTAGGATTGATTTGATCGAGAGTGTTAGACCAATTGTTATGCCTCTTAGCCGGATGGTGCCTAAGGAACAACGAGAGTTGGAGGTGCAAGTTCGTGACCTTTTAAGGAAGGGATTCATTCAGAGAAGTGTTTCCGAATAGGGCGCACCGGTCGTGTTTGCAACCAAGGTAGATGGGTCGTTAAGATTGTGTGTGGACTATCGTAAGTTGAACAAGGTGACTAAGAAGAACAAGTATGTGTTGCCAAGGATTGATGACTTGTTCGATCAGCTTCATGAAGACAAAGTGTTTTCTCAGATGGATTTGGCAACGGAATTTCACCGATTGAGGGTAGCTAAAGATAGTGTCCCAAAGACTGCTTTTAAGACACCATCCGGTTTCTTCGAGTGGTTGGTGTTGCCATTCGGGTTGACTAACGCGCCAGCGTATTTCGTGGATCTTACGAATAGGGTATTTAGAGATCAGTTGAATAAGTTCATGCTTATGATCGTGGATGATATTCTGGTATACTCCAGGAATGAGGAAGAACACAAGACACACTTAAGGGTTGTGTTAGAGATCTTGCGAAAGCATCAGTTGAAAGCTAAGTTCTCGAAGTGTCACTTCTGGAAGGATGAGGTGAGATCCTTAGACCATGTAGTTTCTGGAAAAGAGATAGTGATTGACCCCGCTAAAGTTGCAGCAATCCAGGACTGGGATCGACCTAAGAATGCAATGGATGTTCGGAGTTTCCTTGGGTTGGCAGGATATTACCGACCGTTTATCAAGAATTTCTCCAAGATAGCTGCACCGTTGACAGGATTGACAAAGAAGAACCAAGTGTTCACATGGGATGCGAAGTGTGAACTTGCTTTCGATATCATGTAGAAGAGATTGACAAGTGCTCCTGTGTTGACCATTCCAAATTGGAATAAAGAGATGGCAGTATACACTAATGCATGTGGTACTGGGCTTGGAGCAGTGCTAATGCAAAAGGATAAGGTTGTGGCCTACGCAAGTTGACAGCTAAAGCCGCATGAGAAGAATTACCCAACTCATGATTTGGAATTGGCAGCTATTGTGTTTGCTTTGATGATGTGGAGACATTACCTGTTAGGAGTTCGATTCGAGTTGTTTACGGATCACAAGTCGTTGAAGTATCTTTTCTCCCAAAAGGATTTGAATCTTCAGCAGCAACGATGGTTAGAGTTTCTGGCATCATATGATTTCGATAGCCTATACTCCTGGTAAAGGTAATGCAGTTGCAAATGCGTTGAGTCGAAGACATGCAAGTTTGGGAGCAATTGTTTCGGAATGGAAGAGCCTTGAGTATTTGGATTTGTTTGATTTTAGGCCAAGGTGTGAGTTGGAACCTGAAATGTTGGCAAGCTTATCGATAAGACCTACTCTCATCTAAAGGATTGGCAAGAGCCAAAAGCAAGATGCAAAGCTTGTAGAGTTTGTCCGGAAGCTAGAACCAGAAGATAAAGAGTTCGAAGTCGATTGAGAAGATTGGCTTCGGAAGCAAGGGCAATTAGTTGTTCCTGATATCGATGGATTGAGAGATGAGGTTCTGAGAAAATGTCATCAGTCGAAGTTGACGATTCATCCTGGTGGTAATAAGATGTATCAGGACATGAAGAGAATTTACTATTGGGAGGGGATGAAGCGAGATATTGGAAAGTTCATTTCCAAGTGCATGAACTGTCAGTTAGTGAAAGCAGAACAGAAGAAGCCAAATGGTTTGCTTCAGCCGTTGGAAGTTCCTATGTGGAAGTGGGAGCAAATATCGATGGATTTTATTGATGGACTACCTAGAACCAGGGCAGGAAACGAAGGAATTTGGGCCATTGTGGATCGCTTGACCAAAAGTGCAAGATTTATTCCTATCAAGTCAACTAGGACGGCATCAAAACTGGCTTGATATACACGTAAATGTGTATATTTTATCCGCTTATTTATCTAGTTTTCTATTTAAAATAATTAATATTGTGTATTTATAGCCGTGTTTTCAGATTGTTGATAAAAAGCTTGGTTTAGAGCATTTGATGGACAAAGCATGAAGAATTGTCTTAAAAATAGTGAAGTTTGAAATTGCTAAAGCTTGAATAGTTTAAAGCTTGAAGAACGGTTGCAAATAGAGTTCATTTAGAAAGATTTGGCTCAGTGAATACTCATGCCGTGTTCACATTAGCTCCTTTGAAAGGCCTCTTACTTGCGTTCACATTAGCTCGTTTGCAAGACCACTCACTCTACAGCTGCGTTCACAGTAGCTTATGTGTTATTTGGACTAATTCTTTAGTCCCACATTGTGTAATTTTCCAAGAAGCCTTTGTCATATCAGCTATAAATACACTTTATCTCATTCATTGTAAAACACATTCGGTTTTATTCTGTAATTCTCTTCTTGGAATAAAATCATTCTTCCTCTGTTCTATATAGTTTTAGTTTTATTTATGTTCATGTTATTTAATTTCTGTTTTTCTTCTTCTTTAGCTATGTCTAGCTAATCCCCTTTGATTAGGGGGTGATGACGCTAATAGATATGATTCAACATGAATCACATAGCCAATAGATGAGGACTTTATATATGTAGATCTAGATTTGAATCAAGGGTTAGATCTGAACCTTCATATTCTGTGTCGTTTAAGAGTTATGCTCCTTCACAGGATATATTCGTGTTCGTTCTAACAATTATCAGATTTAGATCTAATTTTAGGTTTTTAGAAATTAATTTTTGAATCTGTCCTGATAGTCTATGGTTGTTTAAGAGCTCAGCTCCTGCATAGGCTATGCTTGTCGTTATTTACTTATTTGTTTCTAAGAATCGATTTATCGTTGATTCATGTTTGTGACAGAAACATGAATTAGATCTATATTTATTTGTTGGCTATTGATGAGTGTGAATCTAATCTATGTCATTATCCCCTAATTGCTTTCGCTTATTAGATAAATCTCTCTTCTTTATTTAATTGCTGTTATTTTCTGTGTTTTCAATCAATCAAAATCTTGGAATAACTTGATTGGATTTATTAATTAAAACATTTTTGGTCCCAGAGTTCGACACCCTCTACAACAATCCTTGTTGTTTAGGAAAGCCGAACGGATTTTACAGTTGTTTACAATTGTATAATTTGGCTGAACTTTATGTGAAATGGTTAGTTCGATTCTAGGGTGTCCCTAAGAGTATAGTGAGTCACCGAGATCCATTATTCACTAGTGGATTTTGGAAGAGTTTGCAAGAAGCTTTGGGAACCGAGTTGTGCTTGAGTACGGCATATCATCCCCAAACTGATGGTCAGACCGATAGAGTAAATCAAGCTTTGGAAGATCTCATAAGATCTTGTGTATTGGATTTTGGAGGATCATGGGAGGACCGTCTACATCTGGTTGAGTTTGCATATAATAATAGCTACCAGTCCAGCATTGGGATGACACCATACGAGGCGTTGTATGGGAGACCGTGTAATTCTCCAGCATGTTGGTTAGAAACTAGGGAAAATTGGTACTTGGGCCAGAAATGATAAGAGAGACCTCGAATTGTATCGAGATCGTTCGACAACGAATGAAGGCAGCCAAAGATCGTCAGAAATGTTATGCCGATAAGTGTTGTAAAGACTTGGAATTCGACGCTGGAGATATGGTTTTCGTGAAGGTTTCGTCGTTGAAGCATATGGTGAGATTTGGAAGTAAAGGGAAGTTAGCTCCTAGGTTCGTTGGACCATTTCCGATAGTCGAACAAATTGGAAAGCTCGCATATAGATTACAGTTACCTGAGAAGATGTCGAGTGTGCAAAAAAATTTCCATGTATCGTTTCTCCGGAAGTTCGTGCATGATTCGAATGAGGTGGTATCTCCAGAGCAGTACGAAGACCTAGAAGTGGAACAGCAATTGCAAGACCTCGTAAGCCGCTTCGTGTTGTGGAGAATGACACGAAACAACTTAGAAGTAAGATGGTTAAGTTAGTCAAGGTACAGTAGAGTGAAGATGGTCACGATTATACATGGGAGACGGAAGAGAGCATGAAGGCGACTCATCCATAACTCTTCGTCGGTAGGACCCTTTGATATCGTATCATCGTTATATCGTCATTGTGTGGTAGAATTCCGTATGCTAGGATAAGGCTATGGATGCATGGCTTGATGGTTGCTAGTTTGGATGATAGAATTTGTTTCTCTAGGATGATAGGCATGCAGAATTGTTGTGGTTGCTTGTGTTTGTTTGGAATTTGAGGGGCGAAATTCTTAAGGGGGGAGAATGTAACAGCCCGCATTTTACGTATTGGAAGATCGTAAAATATTTTTATTTTATTCCCTGAGGATTGGATCATTCTCATCTTTTAATATGTTGCTTACGGGATGTAAGACATGTTCATAATTTTTACCGATTTTGTTTGTGCCCATTTTGCCCCTATCAGTCTTGTACAAGGCATAACTTTTGACTCAAGTCAAATTAGAGGGTGAGACCTTTGCCATTGGAAAAGAATTGATTGCCTTTCCGTAGAGTGGTTACATCAAAGATTTGGCTCAGCGGTTTGGGAGAAATCACTGTTTTAAGGTTTTTAAGTGGGCTGTTCAGGTTTGAAGAGCCTAATGGGCTGAATTGGGGAGGCCCATTAGTGGGTTGGTGGAATCCTATAAATAAGGGGTGAGAGTGGAGGGAAAATGTTTACTTTCCCATTCTCTCATTTGGAGGCATTAGCCTCCTTCTTCTTCTAACACCTTTCCACCATTGAAAATCCAAATCTAAGGAGGGAAATCATAGATCTACACCATTGGAGGCTAGATCAACATCATATCAAAGGCGAATTCATCGGATCGAGAAGTTTGGTTTGAATTGCTCGCTGTTCGGATTCATAATTCTATCATTTTAGCTTGTATTGGAGATTCGGTGAGTGGATTACATCTCTCACATGGATTCAATTAAGTGTATGAGTAGTAAATCATGTTTTTCATCAAATTCAAGTGTTTTCCCATAAATCTATGCATTGGTAAGTTCATTTTCGTATAGATCACCCTATGATCCAATTTAGCAAGTTTAGATAGATAATTTCTATGATATTTCATATTAATGTGCAAGTTAGATCCATGATTTTTGTTCATATGCATATTTGTGGTGATTTTGGTGAATTTGATGTTATCATTGATAGAATTGTCATATTGATGATATTGTTGATTTCATAACATGCTTGTAATCCTTTTTGATGAATTGGATGAGTTAATTTCATCGGATTTATCGTTTGGCAAGGTTTTGGTCGAAATTGGAGTTGAATTGCAATATGCAGGTTTGGGATCGGCCATAAGTTGGATCGGACAGAAGTTATCGGACAGAAGTTGGATCGGACAGAAGTTGGATTGAACTGAAGTTGGATTGGCTAGAAGTTGGATCGGACCAAAGTTGGATCGGACCAAAGTTGGATCCGACATAACTAGATCGGGCTATTCTGGTCAGCCATTTTTTCCATTTCTGGTCGGCTATTTCTGGTCGGACACTTCCGGTGATGATGTGACTTCAAAGTAAATTCAATTGGAAAGTTAAGAAGTGTTGAAAAGTGTTTACTGCTCATTGTATGCAACAAATAGGGAGACAACTCAAGGATGTATTGAGTTCGTGTGAAGTGACAGATCTAAGGTGTTCTGAGCTAATTAATAGTCGTAATTTATAACGACTAGAGAGACGAAGGTCGAGGAATTTTTGTTGTCGTAGGTTCTAGCGGACTCAAAGCAGAGGTACAATTGAAGACCAATTGTAGGTCGACTGCCTTGGGCGTCATGCATGGCCTAGACACGTTTTGAGTATAGAGTGTAGCATGTGTTGAGTATAGCATGTGGAGTTTTGCTAGAACCGGGGCGTCGTGTGTGGTCCTTGACAAATTACGGCAAATTGTTAGCCAGCCATATGATAACGAAGTTTCCAAAGCAAGGTTGGCAGTGATAGCCAGAGTCAGTCATGGACATTTGAATGCATGTTGTGATCATGATTGAGTTGCTTTGTCATTTATGAACGGATGCTTTAATTGCCATGACTGAATTGTTATTCCTTTGGGTGTATGGATTGTAAAGGCTATCATTGTCATGTAATGGAGAAGGAAATTGAGAGTTCTTCTTTAAAGCTGGGTAGATTAGTTGAGTATTTACCCATTCTCATGTACTTTATTGATGAAGTTTGTTAGCTGTTTTATCGCCTAAGACTGTTGTCTGACTCAAGGTTTTATTTTTCCTCTTATTACCATGGGATGTTTATCCGGTTGTGGATGGGCAGACTGAGTAACAGGTGGTAGGTATTTCTTTAGTGAGGACGACGATGCTGATCGATGGCGAGCAGGAGGCTCACGTACCAGTTCTATTATATCTAGTATTTGTTTTCGTTATTTGATATTTCTCTGAGTGTTGTAGTGAGGCAAATTGTACAAACACTATTGTTGTTATCTTAATTTATGGGAAATACTTTCTAGTTGTCATGAAAGTTTTATGTTTTCTGCTTCACTATCACTACCTGTTGTATATGTTCTATTATATTTTATCCTTGCGCCGTGAGTTTACGACAGGTTCCACTTGTGTTACCTACTATGATGAGCGTCCATAGCTGCCGTGCACACCTTTCAGCGCATTACTCCTCTTGTTGCGTGCAGGGGTTATAAGCGGTCATAACAAAAGGAGTCATCGAAGTTAGCGAATATTGCGAGGCTTTCATCCATGAACTCATGGAAGGTGTTAGCCTGTTTTCTTTTTATTGAAATATACAGAGTAGTTGCCTTGGTCAAGAATCCTATACATCCCAAGTCCAAGATCATTTCCTGAGGATTCTGAGTCATGGCCATTGCAAGCTTCGTGGATACACATATTACACTCTATAATTTGGGTGTTGACGAAAAATATCATTAACATTTTGGTGCTAGAAGGAGGGCTTGAAACTCCGATCTTGTGGTTAATTTGTTTAAAATAAATGGTTGAATTCATTGTTCCATGGTATGAAACAATGAAGACGAAGAAATTGAAGGAGCAAAACAAAGAACTGGACCCCAATGTCATCCTTGAAGGAAATGAGGTCCCAGCACTCAACCAAAATAATAACGAGAACAAGATCACGCCCAACCCACGGCTACTACCAGATCCGAACGCCATGGGGGATAATGTCGCAAGGATCCTGGGCTTCGAAGAGTAACTCCAAGAAATGCGGGCTTAGGTCGACGCAGTACAGGCATAGAAATCCTCCAGGCTCACCAGATCTAGCTTGAAAGAGACAAATGAATCTCCAATAAGGAAGGCCCCCATTCAACAGTCAGAAGCGGAAGGGATGCCCAAAGCAACCTCTTCCAAGAAAAGGAAATCTCATCAGATGGGAATAGATCATCAAGGAAATCAATGCGAGCAGGAATAGTCCAAGAGCTCCACTTCCAAAGGCTAGGGCCCCAAGAGAGAAGATTATGACAACACGGAGGCCTCGATCAGAGATGTCACTTAGAAGACTGTCAAGGACTTGCTGGGAAGCAAAGGGAAGAGAAACCAGGATGACAAGGTTAACGACAACGAGAGGGTAGCCCCGTTCAATGATGAGATTATGAACACCATGATACTGTCTAGAGTTAAAGTCCAAACCATGAAATATTTGGGAACCACTGACCCCGACGACCGTTTGATGGATTTTGACAGCCAGATGAATCTTTACAATGCCTCCAGAGCTATCAGATGTCGCCTCTTCCCTGTAACCTTCCAAGGTGCAGCGGCGAAATGGTATCGCCAGAACGGGGAAAAAACCATTTACTCGTGGAAACAATTCTCCTACGAATTATCCACGCAGTTCTGTATCTGCAAAGATCCAACCGTAGATTATACGGTCATCGCTAACATCAAACAGAGACAAGGAGAGTCTCTTGGGGACTACCTCAAAAGGCTCAACGTTGAGGCCTTAAAAGCCAAAGATATGAATGACAGCGACAAGCAAATCGTCGTGCATTCAGGGTTGATAGAAAACACCCCCTTCTGGAAGGATTTATATATCCACGGCTGCAAGGATTTCCATGATTTCCATTTTCAAGCCGACAAGTTTATCTGTAAGGATGAACTATACTTAACAAAAAGGAAGTTCGAGCCTCAAAGAGAAGGAGAAAGGCCAAACTTTGGAAAAAAGCTCCCGGAAGGGAATCAGAGGAGATCAAGATGGGAAGACTCTAACACGAACTCGGTTGCCCTGAATAAGCCCATCAACTATGTGTATGCTATTGCAAAAGAAAAGGTCAATAATTTCCCGGTCTCGTTCAAAGCCAAAAATTGCCCTTAACCTCATGCCGGCGGTAAATACTGCGAGTTCCATAAAACTAACAGGCACAAGACAGACAAGTGCAAAGTCATATACGGGATTATCCAGAAACTAATCCAAGAGGGGAACCTGAAGGAGTTTGTTTCAAATAAAGCAGTACCAGCTCAACATGCAGGAGGACAGCAGAAGGTTTTGGTAAACATGACGAGAGTCATTACAGAGGAGAATAACCTGGATTTGGGACCTCCCGTGAACCGAATCAATGTGATTCATGGGGGACCACATCCTACCGGAAACTATCCGAAAGCCAGGGACCAATACGTGAAAGAAGCTTTAGAGGGAATCTTCTCCATCTAGGAGGAACCATCATTGAAGAATGCTCGTTACGCCCTCAAAATGCATAACCTCATGGTTTCCGCAGAAGAAATGAAGAAAGGGGTCCGTCACCCGCATAACGAACCCCTCATGATAACAGCGCAGATTGGACTTTCGTTCGTTTCTAAAACATTGGTGGATACCGGCAGCATTGTCAACTTCATCTTCAAGCACACCTTCGATCAGATGGAAATTTCAGAAAAAAGCTAGAGCTTAGCAACGAGCCGATTTTCGGGTTCAACAATAAAGGGTCAACTCCAGTGGGTCAAATCAACCTCCTGGTTCAAGTAGGGTTGTCTCCTCTTTACAGGACTTTCGAAACTCTCTTCGTCATAATTGACCAGCCGTCCTCTTACAATGCCTTCTTCGGGCGATCAGCTTTAGATGAGATGGATGCTTTCGTTTCTTCCAAATATCTTATGTTAAAATTTCTGACCAAGCAGGGATGGGATACCATCTGAGGAGAACAATTTAGCTCCCAAGAGTTGTATTTTGCCATGGTCGAAAAATACAAAAGGGAGTATTCTTTGTATCTTGATTCTTCCACTATTTTTATTCCCTCAGATAAGGGATTCTTATGTCCCTCATTTGAATCCAAGTTAAAAATAAATAAGACTGACAAACGCACTAATGGTAGGTATGCTTCTTTGAAAAGGAAGAGGAAAAGGTCCAATGAGGTGAACTCTACTGAAGAAGAAGAATAAATAATCACAGACATCGAAAGGATCAAGCTGATAGAAGAAGTTGAAGAAGTAAACGTCAACCCTAAAGATAAATCGAAGGTTATCAACATAGGGAAGAGGTTAACGGAACCTCTCTGAAGCGACTTAATCCACTTTCTATAGTTTAACAAAGACATCTTCGCCTGGACCCATTCGGACTGGTTGGTATTGACCCTTCAATCATGAGCCATGCATTAAACATCGACCCCTCAATAACCCCGATCTGACAAGAAAAGAGGCAATAAAATAGGGACCGGATTGTAGCCTTGAAGGAGGAAGTTAAAAGGCCGGAAATTAACGGGTTTATCCGAGAGGTCCATTACCCGAAATGGTTAGCCAATCCCGTGCCGGTGAAGAAGTCCAATGGGAAGTGGAGGACGTGTGTCGACAACACGGATTTAAACAAAGCCTGTCCGAAGGACTGTTACCCTCTTCCGCGAATCGATCAGTTGGTCGATGCTACGAATGGACACAAGATATTATCCCTTATGGACGCTTATTCGAGGTACAACCAAATCCTAATGCATAAACCCGACGAGGAACATACGAGCTTTATTACCGACTGGGGAACATTTTGTTATAAAATAATGCCTTTCGGTTTAAGTAATGCGGGGGCGACGTACCAAAGGCTAGTGAATAGGATGTTCTAAGAGCAGGTAGGGCACAATATGGAAGTGTATGTCGACGACATGCTAGTGAAGTCCACCGAAACAGAGAATCATCTAAAGGACCTGGAGGAGATGTTTGGTATCCTGAGGAGCTACCAGATGAAGCTGAACCCTCAAAAGTGTTCCTTCAGAGTTCAACCTGGGAAGTTTCTAGGATTTGTAGTAAGCGAGCAAGGAATTGACGCTAGTCCCGACCAAATACATGCTATGAAGGATATGGAGGAACCTAAAACTAGCAAGGAAGTCATGAGCCTGAACAGGAAGGTAGCGGCACTTAGCAGGTTCATTTCTAAAGCCACTGATAAATCATCCATTTCTTCAATGTCATAAAGAAAAAGAAGAATTTTGAATGGAACGAAGAATGTAGGAAGGCATTCCAAGAATTGAAATTTTACAAGGGAACACCTCCGGTTCTATCCAGTCCCGAGAAGGAAGAAACTCTATACTTGTACATGGCAGTCTCTGAATATGCAGTGAGCTCATTACTGATAAGAGAGAATAAGGGGACTCAACACCCCATCTATTATGTTAGCCGGAGGCTAAAAGAGGCAGAAACTCGATATCCTGCCATAGAGAAACTAGCATAATGCTTAATCCTTACTACACGAAAGCTTAGAGGTTATTTCCAGTCACACCCTGCTAAAGTCCTAACCAGCTTCCTGCTCAAACAAGTGTTCAGCAAGCCGGAAATATCAAGGAGGCTAATTAAATGGGGTATTGAGCTCAGCCAATACGAAATTGAGTTCCACCCTCGAGCAACAATTAAAGGGCAGGCTCTCACAGATTTCGTGAACGAGTGTATGAACTTCATTTCATAACAATCGGTCAAAAATGATTCGAAGGCCAAATGGCAACTTTTTGTAGATGGATGTAATAACCCGCAAATTCTGAGCCAGTTTAAAATTTTTATTTTGGCAATTTTAGCGAATTTTGAATATTTAAAATAGATTATTTTAAACAATATTGTCGAGGAGTTTATTTTGAATATAATTCGAACGTATATTATACACGTCGTCGTTAGAATATAAATATTTATATATAAATATAAATAGAATTGAAAATGGCGCGGTAGTTCGATAATTCGATTTCAAACTTCAATTGAATGTACCGGGTGCAAAACAATCCGGATTTTAGTGAAACCAAAAACATTAGGATCTATTTGATGATATCTTTCCAAGGAATCCGACAAATCGAGATTTCATAGCGGGAATCAAAGGATATGTCCAGTTGAAAATTCTGAATAGTCGCTATGGAAATTCAGGCCCTTAAAAATGGACATTTTGCAAATGACCTCGGATTTCGACGAAACCAGTTTTGTTGGGTCCGCAGTGTCAAATTATTGTTAGGTTCCAAATTTCATAATTTTTCGAATCAATATGTGAGCGTGGCAAAGGAAAATGTGTTTTGACCATTTCAGTTGATTTTAATCGACTGGAAATTGGCCATTTTTCATACGGTCTCAGAATTCGACGAAACTAGTTTTGTTAGGACCGTATCGTCAATACGAAGCTAGAAAATATTTTTCTGGAATTTTTAAAGTTAGTATGTGACCCCGGTAATTCGAAATGTACGTTTAAAATTCAATATAGTGATTTAAATGTAAATTTAACAAGAACTGATCGAAACAGTCGAATCAGCTTACGATGTATATCCCATTGTGTTCGGAATGGGGGTGAAACGCTATGGACGACAGGCGGTGGGTCCCGTTTCGAGTCCGAAATTTTAAGTTGCTTTTTGGAGAATAAAATAAAATAATTTAATTAAATAAATATACATATTATAAAACCCCGTACCCCCCCTTTTATTCTCCAATCAGAAAAAGAAATTGAAAATTAAAAACCGATCCTCCTTTTCACCGTTGACCCCGTCGCTCCCCCTATCTCCACCGCGCCTCCGCCGGAGGGCCCCACCTCGCGTCGCCCGCCACCTCCACCCCTCTCGCTCCCTTCTCGCTCCTCTTCTGTTGAGACCCGAACCCCCCCATCGCGATTCTCCCTCCTCTTCCAATTAAGCCGCCGCCGCACCCACATCCACCCTCAGGCGAACCTCCGACCACCGCATCCGCCTGCTCGTCCACCGCCACCCTGTTTCACCACCAAACCACCATGTCCCGACCCTCCAATCACGAATGAACAACCCCTCCCTCTAGAAGAAAAACCCTGTAAGTTTTTAATTATATTTTATTTTGGTTTTATTTAAAGCTTCCAGTTTTATCCATTTTTAACTTAAAATAATTAGTTTTAAAAACCGGCTTTTTATATATGGAAGCGTAGAAGGTAGAAGATATGATTTTTATATTTTTAAAGTATTAAAAATATGATTTTTATATTTTTAAAGTATTAAAAATATAGTCTTTACTATATAGAAGAGGTAAAAATATGATTTTTACATGATAGGAATATTAAAAATATCATCTTTATATGTGTAGAAAAATAAAAATGATATTTTTATAAAGATGAAATCTTTATTTTTATAAAGGCGAAGTCTATATTTTTTTAAAGGTGAAATCTTTATTTTAGAAAAAGCGAGATCTTTATATGGAAAATAGCGTGATAAAAATATAATTTTTACCTATATAGCGAAGTAAAAATTCCATTTTTACATATTGAATAGCGAAGTAAAAATTCCATTTTTACATATTGAATAGCGAAGTAAAAATTCCATTTTTACATATTGAATAGCGAAGTAAAAATTCGATTTTTATATATATAGTGACTACGGACAACGAAGATGACGAGGATGCGATGACGATGAAGATTTCTATCAATGAAGTGCCGTGGAGCTAGGATAGCTATCGATGAGAACTTCTCACCTTTCAATTTAATTTTCTAGTTATATTTATATACTAGGATGCAGACGGTGCTTAGTAGCACCCGACACCCGTCATCCACAGACCATGGATGGCTTGTTTGTTAAATTGTTTGGTTGAGTAGTTAGTTAGAATATTTGATTGAATGGAAATTGTTTGGTGAAATGAAATTGATTTGATTGATGTGTGAATGGCGTGGGCCTTCACTAGACCGGGGATAAGGCTAGGCCTCGTCCCGTTTCTAGTATCGTGCCGTTATGCCGCCGAAATTTTCTAAAATATGTTAGAAAAATAAAAATATCATTTTATTGAATAAATGAACCGAATAGAAATTCATATGTTAGAATAAAATGTTTTATCGTTAAAAATATAATTTTTAACGTGAATGGGAATAAATAAAATATTCATTTACAAACCAGACGGTTTGTTTATGTACACCTATTTGAATGACATTGATTGGGACGATAAATTTTACACATCGCCCAACTGCACGAATAAAATATGTGTTTGATTGTTTGAAACCCCACACGGGTGTTAGGATGAAATTTGAAGTTCACTCATCTTGATTGATTAAAAATGTCGATCGATTGATTGACAGGCTGTTATAAGCGTGGAATATCTATATTTGATGCTTATACAGTGTAGTGCACTTTGGTTGATGGTTGATTATTTTTCAATGCTATTATATACATGTGTTGTATGAAAATCCATATAATTAACATTATATGGTGATTGATTGGGCCTCATTCCAATTTAGAAAGTAAAGAATATTATAAAATAAAAGTTCATGTGTTGACAGTACTCATTCATTGAGATTGGTCATGTGTTGAACGAAATATTTTAGTAATAAAATTTGCACCTTTATCGATATAAAATAAAAGTTCATGTGTTGACAGTACTCATTCATTGAGATTGGTCATGTGTTGAACGAAATATTTTGATAATAACAACTATTTTGGGAAAAGAAATATTTGAAATAGAATACTTGAAAATAGGAATTTATGAAGCCGTGTTGATTAGATTGACGACATTTTGACGTGAACGATATTTATATTGATTTTAAAACGATTTCGAAATGAATTGAATTGAAAACGATTTCGAAATGAATTGAATTGAAAACGATTTCGAAATGAAATGAATTGAAAACGATTTCGAAATGAATTGAATTGAAAACGATTTCGAAATGAATTGAATTGAAAACGATTTCGAAATGAATTGAATTGAAAACGATTTCGAAATGAATGGAATTGAAAACGATTTCGAAATGAATTGAATTGAAAACGATTTCGAAATGAATTGAATTGAAAACGATTTCGAAATGAATTGAATTGAAAACGATTTCGAAATGAATTGAATTGAAAACGATTTCGAAATGAATTGAATTGAAAACGATTTCGAAATGAATTGAATTGAAAACGATTTCGAAATGAAATGAATTGAAAACGATTTCGAAATGAATTGAATTGAAAACGATTTCGAAATGAAATGAATTGAAAACGATTTCGAAATGAATTGAATTGAAAACAATTTCGAAATGAATTGAATTGAAAACGATTTCGAAATGAAATGAATTGAAAACGATTTCGAAATGAAATGAATTGAAAACGATTTCAATTTTGATTTGAATTGAAAAAGAAAGTTGAAATTGCTTTTGAAACGAATTTTAAAACTATTTATATAATTCGTTTTAAATAGAAATCGACGAAATATATATTATATATATAATACATATAATATAATGGCCTGAATAGAACGCGTCGCGCCGCGGCAGTTCGCGAATTTCGACCATTTATTTCAAACGGACATTACGGGAGATCCGACCGTCGGATTCTCCTAAAACCGGAACCGTTGGGTTCGTATCGAAAAGAGCTTTCTAACGAATATTAGAAATTCAAAATCTAACGGTTGGATTTGGAGATACGTCCAAATCAAATTCGAAAAAGGTCGCTGTAAGTGCAGTTCGATGGCCGTTGATGGAAATCGACTGTACGGGCCTTGATAAAATTATTAAAAATAGTAATAATTTGTGTAAAATCATAAGAAATGATTTGTGAAGGATTGGGATGAAAAACTCCATATTTGAAAAGATAAAATTAGATTTTTATCGAAATGAACTAGTTTTGAACTAGAAATATAATTCTATTTATTTTTAAATAAATAAATTGAATTAAAAAGTGGTTTTGAAAATAACCAGAATATCCAAGGATTGCATTGGAGTGGATTTGAATCGAAATTGTCTTCGGAATATTTCGATGTTGGAATTCGTGATTATACAGGTGTTGTTATGGAAATTTGAAAGATATCTATTTATATCGTTATTTCCAATACGACATTTGTTAGTCGTAGAATTTGATACTGAATATAAGCCGGGATATTTTCTATTCAGAGCCTTGTATTGAATATCGAATGTGATTTGGGTTTGTCGTGAATGGTGTCTTCACTAACACTGTTCTTGAACCCAGTTGAGAAAAGATTAAATCTTTTTATTTAGATTTAATGAAGAGTACCAATTAAATGATATTTAATTGGAATTGAATTGATATTGATTTTTGGGTTTATCGTGGACAGTGTTTTAAATAACACTCGTTCTTTAACCCGATAATTAATGAATGTGATTTTGGGTTTATCGTGAACTGTGTTTTAAATGACACTGATTCTTTAACCCAATTAAAGATTAAAACTAAGTGGAGTTTTAATGAATCTTTAATTAGATTGAAATAATCGAAATGGAGTATCACCTGTTTGCTCCAGGCGTTAGTTAAATCTTTAATTAGATTTGAACGCGAAATGGTAATTGAATTTACCGATAACACCGTGGTGTTAGATATGAAGTATTACCAGTTTTACTTCATGGGATGAATAGGTTGGGATTGGGAAATTAAAATAAATGATTACTTCGGTAAGGTTCGCTAATCCCGACTAGTTTGAATTGAGATTCAAAAATAGAATAAAGAATAAATTCAAGGAATTTATCTTGGATAAAATTAATGGGAACATTTCCCTATGAATGTGAAATTTAGAAACTAACTGTCGGTTGGCCAAACAGAATGGTTTTCTGGATATTGATCTGATGTTGGTTTCGGCCTTCGGGGTTAATATTTGGGAAATTATTCTCTTGATTAATTTACGGTTAGTGACTGATGAATTGGAATGAGGCGTATGTTGTGTTTGTGTAACACTTATTTAAAATATACGCGAGTTATTCGGAAAGACCGGGTTTATCCCATTCTGAATAACTGATACGACGATAAGTCGAAGATGAAGACGATGGTCGAAGACCGGAGGTCTTCACGTCGTTTGGGTGATAACTGATGATCTTGATTGGGCTGTACACCCAAGAAGATGGAAACAGTTAGTGATCGTCCAGACGTACTTGGAGATCGATGGATATGCGGGGTACTAGGTGCCTCCGGTTTCGTTCAGACCCAGAACGGACTTGTAAATGGACTGTGTGTCTGACATTGGATTTTAGTCTGTGTGTTTGATTTCTATTAAATATATATCTGTTTGGCGGCGGAGAATTTATTCTCTTGCTTAACGCCCTTCTCTGAGACGTACGAGCTCAGGGGTTATATATTGATGGATATCAAACGCATGGAGTGAATTGTCTGTGTGGCATGCCTAAGTGGCAATTGATCGAGGCTTCTGTTGAAAAGCAAAGTCTTGTGGTGATGATCAAAGCACGGCCTTCGTGGCGTAGCTTTGTGTAACGTTTACTTCGCGTGTTTCACACCCGGTATGAACCAAAAACGGGAGAGGACGTCAGGGAGTGCATGCGTTTCTTTCTAGCTAGAAGTGGCGTCAGTGGTTTTACACGCCCTGACGAGTTTGACTTATGTGGTTGTTGCTGTTGCGAGGCGCCTCGGATTGATCGGTCGTTCTCGAACCGATGGAGTCATTTAGTTGGCTCATTTACGCCCCAAAGGGCGGGGAAACGCATGTTCAGGCATTTTAATCCACATCGGTGGACCGGCCCTGAGGATCCAAGGGTCGATGCGCTCTGACCCTGAGGCTCGGGCTAGACAGTCTCGAAGTCGGTGAGGACTATCTTTTGCCTCGGTTCATAGATGGAAACCCAATTTCCAAATACGTGACTTTGCGGTTTTATTTGTAAACCTATATATGGTGGCATAGTGGCATGGGACGCTCATGTCGCCTATGATTGATACTTATGATTTGAAGTTGTTTTATACACTATGCACTTATTATAGTATCAAATAATCTGTTTTAAACGTATCAAGCATTCTTTGGCTATTATAAGGTAAAAACCCTATCCCCCGGTTTGCGTTGCATTATGTGATAGGACCTGGGTCTTATAATAGCTTCATTTTTCTCTATTTAGCATTGCGCTGTTGTTTTATGCACTGGTATTCTTGGGAGGAAACCCATTCCGTGTTATACGGCGTGGTCCCTTGATTTACCTAGCTTTAAAATAAAGATTAATAACTGTTTTAGTTCTCACACCAGTCCCATGACTGACCTGGAGTTTATTGTTTTAACCTAAACTCTGGGTGCCCCTATTTTGACACGGGCAGCTAGTAGTTTTGGTTTCGCAGATCTATATTCACAGGATCCTGGTTTACAGCTGGAACGATATCCGGAAAGCTTTGTATCCGTATATCTCTTTCTAGTTGTGTATTGTATTATTTTCCGCTGCTATGTATTTAAATGTAATTTAAATCTCTGATATTTCTGTGTAATATTCATTTATACTCTGTATATTCTTGTAATCTGATGCACTGTTGTAATATATAGTGAAATGTTCTTCTGTTTGCGTTCTATTTTGTCGTGTTCTCGAACGATAGGGCGTTTCGAACGGTCTGGGTCGGTTTAGCGACTGGTTCGGACCGAGCGAAATTCCTTGCCGTCACAGTTGGTATCAGAGCTTTGGTTTACAAAGCAGAGAACAAGGCACATTAGAAACATACGAAAGAATTCATCAGATATTGGATTAGCAATATCCAATGAGAATGACTCGTTAGAGATGGGATCAGTAGTATCCTAGGACGAGTGTGAAGGGTATATTTTTCAAATGAAAACAATCTTTGTTTTGAAAATTTAAATCAACTATTCGTATTTGATTATTTATTTATATTGAGTTGGGCAGTCCAGTATATAAAGATTTTGCGTATACGTCTGATCCACGTGTATTTGAAATTTTAATATACTGGATAGATATAGAATTACACTCTAGACACCCGGAGATGGTTCTGATGATTGATCGATCATCATCAGAACTTATGTTTGTGTTTCGAAGGTGGGATTTCTATATATTTCCTATTGACTGGTGTGAGAACCAAAAATTAGATAGGGCCTATTGTTGTGTTTTGGCATCAAAAATCTGATTTTTTGTATATGTATTAAAATTATGAATTTGAAACTCTAATTCACTAATTGATTGATGTTTGTGTTGTTTGCCTATTTGTTTGCTAATTTTGAACCATTATGCCTAGTAGCATCAAATAATGAATTATATTGAGAATTGGTTGCATTTGCATGCATACATGTATATCTTTTGAACAGGTCATAGCAAGGAGGCTAGAGCAGAGAATAAAATTTGTTTGCCCGACAAATAGGTACATGTTTACTACATAATTTCCTGTTTTGTTTGGGTGATGATGATTTTGTGAGCCTATTGGCTAGCCGCTTGGCTTTTTCTTTTTCTTTTTGAGATCTGAAGGACCGCGGAAGCTATTTGAAATTTCCCGATGCTCCCATTGCAGGGGAGGTTATGGCGAAATTTTTCGAAAATTTAGGGTGTTAGCCAAATTTTTGAAATTTTGAAAATTCTCAGAAACTGAAAAGTTGGAGAATGGAAGCCAGATCGAACGTAGAGTTGATTAATCAAACCACTTTCGACTTTGTTCCTTTTCGGGGACGAAAAGTTTTAAGTGGGGGAGATTGTAATAACCCGCAAATTCTGAGCCAGTTTAAAATTTTTATTTTGGCAATTTTAGCGAATTTTGAATATTTAAAATAGATTATTTTAAACAATATTGTCGAGGAGTTTATTTTGAATATAATTCGAACGTATATTATGCGCGTCGTCGTTAGAATATAAATATTTATATGTAAATATAAATAGAATTGAAAATGGCGCGGTAGTTCGATAATTCGATTTCAAACTTCAATTGAATGTACCGGGTGCAAAACAATCCGGATTTTAGTGAAACCAAAAACATTAGGATCTATTTGATGATATCTTTCCAGCGAATCCGACAAATCGAGATTTCATAGCGGGAATCAAAGGATATGTCCAGTTGAAAATTCTGAATAGTCGCTATGGAAATTCAGGCCCTTAAAAATGGACATTTTGCAAATGACCTCGGATTTCGACGAAACCAGTTTTGTTGGGTCCGCAGTGTCAAATTATTGTTAGGTTCCAAATTTCATAATTTTTCGAATCAATATGTGAGCGTGGCAAAGGAAAATGTGTTTTGACCATTTCAGTTGATTTTAATCGACTGGAAATTGGCCATTTTTCATACGGTCTCAGAATTCGACGAAACTAGTTTTGTTAGGACCGTATCGTCAATACGAAGCTAGAAAATATTTTTCTGGAATTTTTAAAGTTAGTATGTGACCCCGGTAATTCGAAATGTACGTTTAAAATTCAATATAGTGATTTAAATGTAAATTTAACAGGAACTGATCGAAACAGTCGAATCAGCTTACGATGTATATCCCATTGTGTTCGGAATGGGGGTGAAACGCTATGGACGACAGGCGGTGGGTCCCGTTTCGAGTCCGAAATTTTAAGTTGCTTTTTGGAGAATAAAATAAAATAATTTAATTAAATAAATATACATATTATAAAACCCCGTACCCCCCCTTTTATTCTCCAATCAGAAAAAGAAATTGAAAATTAAAAACCGATCCTCCTTTTCACCGTTGACCCCGTCGCTCCCCCTATCTCCACCGCGCCTCCGCCGGAGGGCCCCACCTCGCGTCGCCCGCCACCTCCACCCCTCTCGCTCCCTTCTCGCTCCTCTTCTGTTGAGACCCGAACCCCCCCCCCCCCCCCCATCGCGATTCTCCCTCCTCTTCCAATTAAGTCGCCGCCGCACCCACATCCACCCTCAGGCGAACCTCCGACCACCGCATCCGCCTGCTCGTCCACCGCCACCCTGTTTCACCACCAAACCACCATGTCCCGACCCTCCAATCACGAATGAACAACCCCTCCCTCTAGAAGAAAAACCCTGTAAGTTTTTAACTATATTTTATTTTGGTTTTATTTAAAGCTTCCAGTTTTATCCATTTTTAACTTAAAATAATTAGTTTTAAAAACCGGCTTTTTATATATGGAAGCGTAGAAGGTAGAAGATATGATTTTTATATTTTTAAAGTATTAAAAATATGATTTTTATATTTTTAAAGTATTAAAAATATAGTCTTTACTATATAGAAGAGGTAAAAATATGATTTTTACATGATAGGAATATTAAAAATATCATCTTTATATGTGTAGAAAAATAAAAATGATATTTTTATAAAGATGAAATCTTTATTTTTATAAAGGCGAAGTCTATATTTTTTTAAAGGTGAAATCTTTATTTTAGAAAAAGCGAGATCTTTATATGGAAAATAGCGTGATAAAAATATAATTTTTATCTATATAGCGAAGTAAAAATTCCATTTTTACATATTGAATAGCGAAGTAAAAATTCCATTTTTACATATTGAATAGCGAATTAAAAATTCCATTTTTACATATTGAATAGCGAAGTAAAAATTCCATTTTTACATATTGAATAGCGAAGTAAAAATTCGATTTTTATATATATAGTGACTACGGACAACGAAGATGACGAGGATGCGATGACGATGAAGATTTCTATCAATGAAGTGCCGTGGAGCTAGGATAGCTATCGGTGAGAACTTCTCACCTTTCAATTTAATTTTCTAGTTATATTTATATACTAGGATGCAGACGGTGCTTAGTAGCACCCGACACCCGTCATCCACAGACCATGGATGGCTTGTTTGTTAAATTGTTTGGTTGAGTAGTTAGTTAGAATATTTGATTGAATGGAAATTGTTTGGTGAAATGAAATTGATTTGATTGATGTGTGAATGGCGTGGGCCTTCACTAGACCGGGGATAAGGCTAGGCCTCGTCCCGTTTCTAGTATCGTGCCGTTATGCCGCCGAAATTTTCTAAAATATGTTAGAAAAATAAAAATATCATTTTATTGAATAAATGAACCGAATAGAAATTCATATGTTAGAATAAAATGTTTTATCGTTAAAAATATAATTTTTAACGTGAATGGGAATAAATAAAATATTCATTTACAAACCAGACGGTTTGTTTATGTACACCTATTTGAATGACATTGATTGGGACGATAAATTTTACACATCGCCCAACTGCACGAATAAAATATGTGTTTGATTGTTTGAAACCCCATACGGGTGTTAGGATGAAATTTGAAGTTCACTCATCCTGATTGATTAAAAATGTCGATCGATTGATTGACAGGCTGTTATAAGCGTGGAATATCTATATTTGATGCTTATACAGTGTAGTGCACTTTGGTTGATGGTTGATTATTTTTCAATGCTATTATATACATGTGTTGTATGAAAATCCATATAATTAACATTATATGGTGATTGATTGGGCCTCATTCCAATTTAGAAAGTAAAGAATATTATAAAATAAAAGTTCATGTGTTGACAGTACTCATTCATTGAGATTGGTCATGTGTTGAATGAAATATTTTAGTAATAAAATTTGCACCTTTATCGATATAAAATAAAAGTTCATGTGTTGACAGTACTCATTCATTGAGATTGGTCATGTGTTGAACGAAATATTTTGATAATAACAACTATTTTGGGAAAAGAAATATTTGAAATAGAATATTTGAAAATAGGAATTTATGAAGCCGTGTTGATTAGATTGACGCCATTTTGACGTGAACGATATTTATATCGATTTTAAAACGATTTCGAAATGAATTGAATTGAAAACGATTTCGAAATGAATTGAATTGAAAACGATTTCGAAATGAAATGAATTGAAAACGATTTCGAAATGAATTGAATTGAAAACGATTTTGAAATGAATTGAGTTGAAAACGATTTCGAAATGAATTGAATTGAAAACGATTTCGAAATGAAATGAATTGAAAACGATTTCGAAATGAATTGAATTGAAAACGATTTCGAAATGAATTGAATTGAAAACGATTTCGAAATGAATTGAATTGAAAACGATTTCGAAATGATTTGAATTGAAAACGATTTCGAAATGAATTGAATTGAAAACGATTTCGAAATGAATTGAATTGAAAACGATTTCGAAATGAAATGAATTGAAAACGATTTCGAAATGAATTGAATTGAAAACGATTTCGAAATGAAATGAATTGAAAACGATTTCGAAATGAATTGAATTGAAAACAATTTCGAAATGAATTGAATTGAAAACGATTTCGAAATGAAATGAATTGAAAACGATTTCGAAATGAAATGAATTGAAAACGATTTCAATTTTGATTTGAATTGAAAAAGAAAGTTGAAATTGCTTTTGAAACGAATTTTAAAACTATTTATATAATTCGTTTTAAATAGAAATCGACGAAATATATATTATATATATAATATATATAATATAATGGCCTGAATAGAACGCGCCGCGCCGCGACAGTTCGCGAATTTCGACCATTTATTTCAAACGGACATTACGGGAGATCCGACCGTCGGATTCTCCTAAAACCGGAACCGTTGGGTTCGTATCGAAAAGAGCTTTCTAACGAATATTAGAAATTCAAAATCTAACGGTTGGATTTGGAGATACGTCCAAATCAAATTCGAAAAAGGTCGCTGTAAGTGCAGTTCGATGGCCGTTGATGGAAATCGACTGTACGGGCCTTGATAAAATTATTAAAAATAGTAATAATTTGTGTAAAATCATAAGAAATGATTTGTGAAGGATTGGGATGAAAAACTCCATATTTGAAAAGATAAAAATAGATTTTTATCGAAATGAACTAGTTTTGAACTAGAAATATAATTCTATTTATTTTTAAATAAATAAATTGAATTAAAAAGTGGTTTTGAAAATAACCAGAATATCCAAGGATTGCATTGGAGTGGATTTGAATCGAAATTGTCTTCGGAATATTTCGATGTTGGAATTCGTGATTATACAGGTGTTGTTATGGAAATTTGAAAGATATCTATTTATATCGTTATTTCCAATACGACATTTGTTAGTCGTAGAATTTGATACTGAATATAAGTCGGGATATTTTCTATTCAGAGCCTTGTATTGAATATCGAATGTGATTTGGGTTTGTCGTGAATGGTGTCTTCACTAACACTGTTCTTGAACCCAATTGAGAAAAGATTAAATCTTTTTATTTAGATTTAATGAAGAGTACCAATTAAATGATATTTAATTGGAATTGAATTGATATTGATTTTTGGGTTTATCATGGACAGTGTTTTAAATAACACTCGTTCTTTAACCCGATAATTAATGAATGTGATTTTGGGTTTATCGTGAACTGTGTTTTAAATGACACTGATTCTTTAACCCAATTAAAGATTAAAACTAAGTGGAGTTTTAATGAATCTTTAATTAGATTGAAATAATCGAAATGGAGTATCACCAGTTTGCTCCAGGCGTTAGTTAAATCTTTAATTAGATTTGAACGCGAAATGGTAATTGAATTTACCGATAACACCGTGGTGTTAGATATGAAGTATTACCAGTTTTACTTCATGGGATGAATAGGTTGGGATTGGGAAATTAAAATAAATGATTACTTCGGTAAGGTTCGCTAATCCCGACTAGTTTGAATTGAGATTCAAAAATAGAATAAAGAATAAATTCAAGGAATTTATCTTGGATAAAATTAATGGGAACATTTCCCTATGAATGTGAAATTTAGAAACTAACTGTCGGTTGGCCAAACAGAATGGTTTTCTGGATATTGATCTGATGTTGGTTTCGGCCTTCGGGGTTAATATTTGGGAAATTATTCTCTTGATTAATTTACGGTTAGTGACTGATGAATTGGAATGAGGCGTATGTTGTGTTTGTGTAACACTTATTTAAAATATACGCGAGTTATTCGGAAAGACCGGGTTTATCCCATTCTGAATAACTGATACGACGATAAGTCGAAGATGAAGACGATGGTCGAAGACCGGAGGTCTTCACGTCGTTTGGGTGATAACTGATGATCTTGATTGGGCTGTACACCCAAGAAGATGGAAACAGTTAGTGATCGTCCAGACGTACTTGGAGATCGATGGATATGCGGGGTACTAGGTGCCTCCGGTTTCGTTCAGACCCAGAACGGACTTGTAAATGGACTGTGTGTCTGACATTGGATTTTAGTCTGTGTGTTTGATTTCTATTAAATATATATCTGTTTGGCGGCGGAGAATTTATTCTCTTGCTTAACGCCCTTCTCTGAGACGTACGAGCTCAGGGGTTATATATTGATGGATATCAAACGCATGGAGTGAATTGCCTGTGTGGCATGCCTAAGTGGCAATTGATCGAGGCTTCTGTTGAAAAGCAAAGTCTTGTGGTGATGATCAAAGCACGGCCTTCGTGGCGTAGCTTTGTGTAATGTTTACTTCGCGTGTTTCACACCCGGTATGAACCAAAAACGGGAGAGGACGTCAGGGAGTGCATGCGTTTCTTTCTAGCTAGAAGTGGCGTCAGTGGTTTTACACGCCCTGACGAGTTTGACTTATGTGGTTGTTGCTGTTGCGAGGCGCCTCGGATTGATCGGTCGTTCTCGAACCGATGGAGTCATTTAGTTGGCTCATTTACGCCCCAAAGGGCGGGGAAACGCATGTTCAGGCATTTTAATCCACATCGGTGGACCGGCCCTGAGGATCCAAGGGTCGATGCGCTCTGACCCTGAGGCTCGGGCTAGACAGTCTCGAAGTCGGTGAGGACTATCTTTTGCCTCGGTTCATAGATGGAAACCCAATTTCCAAATACGTGACTTTGCGGTTTTATTTGTAAACCTATATATGGTGGCATAGTGGCATGGGACGCTCATGTCGCCTATGATTGATACTTATGATTTGAAGTTGTTTTATACACTATGCACTTATTATAGTATCAAATAATCTGTTTTAAACGTATCAAGCATTCTTTGGCTATTATAAGGTAAAAACCCTATCCCCCGGTTTGCGTTGCATTGTGTGATAGGACCTGGGTCTTATAATAGCTTCATTTTTCTCTATTTAGCATTGCGCTGTTGTTTTATGCACTGGTATTCTTGGGAGGAAACCCGTTCCGTGTTATACGGCGTGGTCCCTTGATTTACCTAGCTTTAAAATAAAGATTAATAACTGTTTTAGTTCTCACACCAGTCCCATGACTGACCTGGAGTTTATTGTTTTAACCTAATCTCTGGGTGCCCCTATTTTGACACGGGCAGCTAGTAGTTTTGGTTTTGCAGATCTATATTCACAGGATCCTGGTTTACAGCTGGAACGATATCCGGAAAGCTTTGTATCCGTATATCTCTTTCTAGTTGTGTATTGTATTATTTTCCGCTGCTATGTATTTAAATGTAATTTAAATCTCTGATATTTCTGTGTAATATTCATTTATACTCTGTATATTCTTGTAATCTGATGCACTGTTGTAATATATAGTGAAATGTTCTTCTGTTTGCGTTCTATTTTGTCGTGTTCTCGAACGATAGGGCGTTTCGAACGGTCTATGTCGGTTTAGCGACTGGTTCGGACCGAGCGAAATTCCTTGCCGTCACAATGGAGCTTCCAACGAACAAGGCGCGGGGGCAGATTATGTTATAATCATCCCTGACGGACACCGCCTGCACTACTCCATGAAATTAGGCTTCTTGGCAACCAACAATGTGGTTGAATACAAATCCATGGTAGTTGGTCTGAATCTGGCATTACAGTTGAAGATACCAAGGATAGAAATATTCAGCGACTCTCAACTAATGGTAAACCAAATAAAACATATGTATCAAACCAAAGATAAGCGGCTAATCTTATACGTGAAGAAGGTAGTAAAGATGCTTTCCCTATTTGAGGATTTATCAGTTCATCAAATACCCACGGGGAGAATACCCAAGCGGATTTGCTAGCCAAATTAGCCAGCTCCCGAGGAGCTCCCAAAACCCGGATAGTGTCATAGGATATCAAGAGATGCCCAGCATCGAACAGGAAGAATCGGAAGCAGGAAAAGAGTCATTAGTCTAGACCCGATCCCAAGCCTTGAGAAGAGGAGAAGAAGAAGGCCAAGAAGGAGACCCCAAGAGGGAATTTCCCATGGTGGAAACACGCCCCCGACAGGAAAGTACGTGGATGACTTAGAGGACTACCTCTTAAATGGAACGTTACCCCTTGATAAGCAAGATGCAAGGAAGATAAAACAACAAGCTCCCACATTCGCAATCATAAACGGTGTACTCTATAGAAGGGGACATTCACTTCCTTATCTAAGGTGTATAAGTGTTGAAGATGGACTCAACCTTTCAAAAGAAGCTCATGAAGGATGGTGTGGGGACCATTCCATTGGGATTAAACTGACCAAAAGGGTCATGTGAAAGGTTTATTATTGGCTACGGTTGGTTAGTCAGGCGGTCGAATACGTCAAGAGATGTGACAAATGTCAGAAGTACTCTAAGGTGCCAGGACTTCCTCCCAGTAACCTAACCATTATATCGAGCCCCTGGCCTTTCGACGTGTGGGGGATATATTTGATCGGGCCCATACCACTCGCCAAGGGAGGAGCTAAATATGTCGTAGTAGCTACTGACTACTTCACCAAGTGGGTGGAGGCGGAACCCCTTCCGGTTATCACATCCAAGAAAGTGTTAAGATTTGTAATAAAGAATATCGTTACCCGCTTCGGGATTCCTCATAAGACCATATCTGATAACGGAACACAATTCGAGAGTGAAGAATTCATACGATTTTGTAAGAAAAATGGAATCATCAAAAGTTTCTCCTCAGTGGCCCATCCGAAAGCCAATGGAGTTGTGGAAGCCGCAAATAAGACCATTAAAACAGTCCTTAAGAAACGCCTAAATCAGGCTAAAGGGAATTGGGCAGAGGAGTTGCCTTCGGTGCTATGGGCATACAGAACTTCCACCAAAATAGCTACGGGGCACACCCCTTTTTCCCTGACATATGGTTGCAAGGCTATGCTTCCGGTTGAGGTCAAAGTTCTGTCACATCGAAGGATAGCATACGCTTTTGACCCCAATCAGGGATTAAGAAAGGAGTCATTAGATTTGATACAGGAACCAAGGGATGAGGCTGCAGTCAGAACAGCTAAGTAACAAAGGAGAATCACAAAATATTTCAATTCGAAGGTCAAAGCTAGAACCTTCGCTAAGGGCAAATTAGTACTACGATGAGTAATGGCTAACACCAAAGATCCAGTTGGTGGTCCTCTTGGGCCGAATTGGGAAGGACCCCTGATTGTTCATCAGAAAGTCATACCTGGTACATATCGGCTGCGCATGCACAACGGCGATATTGTTTCAAGGACATGGAAATCGGAACATTTGAGACCATATTTTTCAACCAAAAAGGAATAGAGGATAAGATATTTTCCCCAAGAAATCGTCATACAACTAGAAGTATGGAAACCCTCCCGATAGCTCGTAAGAAACCCAAAAGAGGGTTGAGCTGGAAAAATGATTGAATCCCTTGTCATCACCAAATTGGCCGAGGCGAGGCATCCCGCCGAAGGGGGGATGATTGTGTTAGTCTTTCTCCTTGCCCAAACCAAAGAGGGTAGGGTTAAAGCATCGAAAGTGTAAGCCGCTGTTTCACAACAGAACTGGTCGTGGCGGTGCATCTAAAAATTAGCACGCCCTGCCTCTGCTCGTAGAAGAGTACGCCCTGCCTCTGCTCGAACTAAGCACGTCCTACCTTTGCTCACAGAAGAGCACATACTACCTCTTCTTATGTTCTGCGTTACCTGTAGAAGGGAGCGCAAACCCCTATCATCGCCTACGATGGTCAAGATAGGGCACCACTTGGAGGGGAGTGACGTATAAGCCTCTATCAGTTCCTACGATGGCCCGTATAGAGCGTCAAAAGAGTAAACCTTAGTTATGTGCCTACGATGGCCCTATCTAAGTTTCTAAGCCCTTATCATCGCCTACGATGGTCAGGATAAGGCGCCTCCTAGAGGGAGGTTGGGTAAGTCTTTGGGCCCTGCTTGTGGATAAGCTAGCCAAGCCCGAAAGACACACAGGCCCAGAGAGTGGCCAACAAAGCACGTACATCCTCTGCTTTGACTACGAAAGCCCAAGGGGAGGCTCAAGAAGCACGTACAACCTTTGCTTCCAAAATCAAATCCGAAGGGGATATTTGTTCTCTTAACACCGAAAGTGGTTTCGGTTCTCTATGCTAATAACCGAATCTAGGTCGATTCGATGTTCTCTTAATACTGAAAGAGGTTTCGGTTCTCTATGCTAATACCCAAATCAGGGTCGATTCGGCGTTCTCTTAATACCGAAAGAGGTTTCGGTTCTCTATGCTAATACCCGAATCTGGGTCGATTCGGCATTCTCTTAATACCGAAAGAGGTTTTGGTTCTCTATGCTAATACCCGAATCTGGGTCGATTCAGCGTTCTCTTAATACGAAAAAAGGTTTCGGTTCTCTGTGCTAATACCCGAATCTGGGTCGATTCGGCATTTTCTTAAAACCGAAAGAGGTTTCAGTTCTCTATGCTAATACCTGAATCTAGATCGATTCGCCGTTCTCTTAATACCAAAAGAGGTTTCGGTTCTCTATGCTAAAACCTGAATCTAGGTCGATTCAGTGTTCTATTAATACCGAGAGAGGTTCCGGTTTTGTATGCTAATACCCGAATCTGGGTCGATTCGGCGTCCTCTTAATATTGAAAGAGATTTCAGTTCTCTGTGCTGATACCCGAATCTAGGTCGATTTGGTGCTCTATTAATACCGAGAGAGGTTATGGTTCACTACACGACGTTCTATTAATACCGGAGGAGGTTCCGGTTCTCCATACTAATACCTGAATCTAAGTGGATTCGGCTCTTCATTAACGCTGGAAGGGTTTCCGGTTCTCAATCTAAAAAACACTCGAATCTGGGTGGATTCAGCTATCCATCAAATCCGAGAAGGCTCCCGGCCTTTAGCCTTTAAGTTACTAAATCTGGTTGAATTCAACTCTTCTATCTTGGTTCGTCCGAACCTAGACGGTATTCGACTCAACATAATTATCAGAAAATATTTTCAACCCTCCATCAAAACCTAAATTTAGGATACTTCATTCCTCCACATGGCGTCGAAAAACAGATTTCTTTGGCGAGACCTGTGACATAACTTAGCATTGGAAAAATAATTGGCAAGAGAACATGAAGGGTTAGGCAAAAGAAGCTTGACTTGAAGAGTCGAAGACACCCCTTCACAAAAAGGGGGGAAAATGTTACTACCAAAATTATTTTGGCATAATATAGCAGGTGAAGGGATGTTAAGTAAATATAAGGAGAGAATAAGGAACTCGAAGGTAATTCAGGCCAATATCTCCTTTGGAAAAAAGGGACCCGAAAGCTACCAGGTATCAGCAAAGGTTCATCTGACGAGGTATGTCCGCCAAGAATCAACCAATGGACACCAACACAGTAAAAGAGGAAGAGCATTGGGATGGAGAATCAAGATGATTTGGAACCAATCCTTAAAGAACGACTTCATGGATACAGAAAGGGTTTACTTTCGTAAGTAACATGAATATCACCAAAAGCTACCCTCCCAGGAGCCAAACCGGAAGGCTAAACCAAACTCAAGAAAGGATACAGGCCATTCGTACTAATCCACTTTGTACTGGAACCATCAACGGTTCTAAATCGGCAGATATTTACATATGGCATGAAGGCGGGCCCCTCCGAGTACCAACAATAAAGTCGAAAGCCTACATCCGAAAGCCCGCAGCAAAGAACGAACACTGAGAGCATTCGCCAAGACATCCGAAATGCCCCCGCAATCTATTGCTGCAACAAGCCCCTTCCACCTGGAAGAAAGCACGATTCGCCCGGGACCATCCCTTCGAAAGCTGTAAATGGCACCGCGAAGAGGACCAACAGGCCGATATCCGAAACCCAAGGAGAAGGTGGTCGACAGGGATCACCCAAGCCCAACAACCTATCGATGGAAAGACACCAGATTCTCTATAAATAGGACTCCAGATACCCCGTAAAGGGGGACGAACTTTTCATTTCTCAACTTAGCTCCTTCTTTCTCAAGAAGAGCACATCATCAATCCTTGTAATACATCTGCAATTTATAAATGGAGAATTCGGAGTCCCATATACCTTGCGATTTGATAATCTTGTAGTCTCATAATGATGAAATAGGGAGTTAACACTAATCTTTCTGATGAGGGGATCAATCAAGGTAGTAGCGGAGGAAGGGGATTTTGTAGAAATACGAAACCCTCCTTTCTCTTCACCTCACGGAACCGCCATGATTGATCCATGCCCTCATACTGGGCCTAATGTTTCCCCAACATCGATGTGACAAAATCGCGTATGAGTTCCTAGCTCGATCTCCGTTGTAATTCAGACTCCTCCCTCAGAAAGGCCTAGTATAAAGGAGTCATCGAAGTTAGTAAATATTGCGAGGCTTTCATCCATGAACTCACGGGAGGCATTAGCTTGTTTTCTTCTTATGGAAATATACAGAGCGGTTGCCTTGGTCCAGATTCCTATCCATCCCATGTCCAGGATCACTGCCTGAGGATTCAGAGTCATGGCCGTTGCAAGCTTCGTGGATACACATATTACACTCTGTAATTTGGGTGTTGACGAAAAATATCGTTAACACCCGTGGTATTTTTGGAGAAATAAATTTGTGATTTGGCGAGTATGATGATGTGGCATTCAAAGTGAATAAAGGTGTGATATGTATGTTATGGCCTCTAGCCTCACAATGGACGAATGGTATAAAATCGGGTAGGTCGCATGGCAAAGTGGGTAGCTCCCAATTAGGGTGTATTGTCACCTGATCTAGAGAAAATCCATTTACTTCTTTATTCTATTTCGATGTTGTCCCTTTCAGGAAATGGTTGTTGATCCTAATCGTTGGTGATAATACATTCCGTATACTCAAGTGAAATGAGTGACCGGTCATGTTTAGCCTGCGTTGCAAGATGTTCTTGTTGAACCCAGTGTATTTCTCTCTAGAACGTGGTCCCATACCTTGACAGTTGGAATCCATTACCCAATAAGCGCCTGTAGGTTTTGATTATATGTTATATATGTGGAACGTGAGATGAAAGCGTTCCTCTAGATTGCTATTTATTTGATTTATACATTATTATAATATCAGAAGAGTATGGATTTTGAAAGAATGTTTTGGGTTACGTAAGGTAAAAACCATCTGTATTTATGTGTGGATTGGTCTTATGATTATTCTTACTTTTAAAAGGAATTTAAAAGTTAAACAAATGGTTGTAGTTTACTCACACCAATCACATGACTGACCCAGAGTTTATTTTGTTTTGTTTTCCCTGAACTCTTGGGTGCCCAAATTTGTACGGGCAGTCAAGTAGTCGGATTTTTTAGATATATTTGGAGAGCTTGGAGTGGGAGGCTTCAGGATTATATAGCTATTGTTTATTTCCGCTGTGCTGTAAGTGTTGTACACTGATAAAGGTATTGTATACATATACTTTTTTATTTCAAAATTCGAAGTTATGTTATATAATATATTTATTCGTTCCGCTGTGAGATTCATGTTTACTCCTATGTTGTAGTTATGTTCTTCTTCTTCTTCTATTCTAAACTTCTTTCTTTCTATTTCTCACTCTCTAACTTCTTTCTATTAATGTTCCGGTAATTTCTGGTGTTTGGTTAGTCGATGTGGTATTTGTATCGATACCCTCATTTGGGAAAATCCCGGTTCGTTACATGGGGCTTATGGCCTGAACTAGGGGGAAGGTGGCTGTTGGCAGGGTGGTGTGCAGGTAGTGGAGGTGGTGGGGGTGGTGGTGAGGTGGGAGGTGGTGTGGGGGCTTAGGTGTAGAGGAGAAGGAAGATAATGGAAATTTAAGAGAAAAAAAAAGGAAAATGGAAATGAGACTAATTGTTGTCTCCCACTCCACATGCATAGGTACATGGGAAAGAGTGTCATGGAAGAGTAAGACAAGTGGTAAGGAGGGAACATGAGTTGTCTAAAGGATGGAGGCTTAAGATGCTTAAGGGTGAAGCCTCTTTTATTTAAATTCTTAATTTACACTTAAGTTTTAATATAAGGAAGGTATCACCTCCTTAAATTAATTTTTACTCTTTTGAAACCATTAGTACATGTAAATAAGTCATTTAAGTTGCTCTCTACCATTTAAAATGAAATCATAGGGTTTCCAAATAGTCGTTTACAAATATAAACCTTTTAACAATTTAAATTTCCAATTGAAAACCAGTCTAATGAACTAACGATTTATATGGATAAAATTTTAGCTAGAAAAATTATAAACGAGTTCATTATCATCTATATCTATTCTTAAACCATTTTAGGTCTATTTTATCAATATTTTCAACTTTAAATATTACCCAAAACTGTTTAATTTCAATAGAATTTCAATAAACGATACCTACATGTTTTCAACTCTATGACCAGACCGTAAGTCCAGTCAATACGAAATTTGGAACCTTACCATATTTTAACATTATGGATCTGATGAAATTAGTTTTGTTGAATTCTGAGACTGTCTTAAAAATGGTCTATTTTCAGGTCATTAGATTAATATTAAATTATCGAATTTCAATATATTTACTTTCAAATCAATGTTAAAAGTTCACTAACCTTATTTTATCTTTAGTAAAATATAAAATGAAGTTAGAATTCATTATCAATAGTTTTTCAAGTCTGGATTCAATATTTGACCATTTTAAATCCACTGAAAATTAAATAAAAATTCACATTTTAAATAGACTAAAATACGGAATGTTACAATCTCCTCTTCTTAAAAATATTTCGTCCTCGAAATCGAAGATGGAACCGAAGGTCGTTTACTCAACCAAATCAGTCTTCATTCTAACTAACTCAAGTTTTCAACTTTTGAGTTTCTTAAATATTTCTCGTTTTTTTTTTTTTGAAATCTGGTTAACGCCTTAAATTTTCAATTTTTTGTCATAACCTCCTTTGTACAGCCTTATCGGTACAACTACCACTCGCCCCTCTAGGCCCTCATCAATCAAAAGGAAAAGCCAAACGACTTGCCAATCGGCTCATCAAATCATCAAATCCAATCAATATGGTAAATATGTACCTTTTTATCGGGCATACAATTTTATTCCTCTTCTTAGCTTCCATACAATAACCTTTCCAACATATATATGTCTAATTCCAACTAACCTCCGGTTTTACTTTAACCTAGGTCTTCTACCCTTTAACTCTATATTTAATCCCATCAATTCTGTATTAATAATTTTCTTAATTAGTTAAATTAATTATCCCACATCACCTCCAGAAATCAATCAGTTGATTAAATTTTCGTACGTGATCAAAACGTATATCATTTATATATTTGAAATATATTTTCAAAGTCAACAATCATTTATACATGAAAATCAATAGTACATCTTTCACATATAATACTCTCAAACTCATTCTAGGGAATTACTAACTCTATCTCTAATGAGCCATTCATCCAAGGATACTACTGATCCTATCTCTGATGAGTCTTCTTTTATAGGATGTTACTAATCCTACCCTTGATGAGTTATTTTCATTCTTGTTCTAATTAGTGTACTCCTAAAGCTTTGTAAACCAAAGCACTAATACCAAATGCGATGACCCGAAAATTCCAACCTTTTGAATTAACTATAAACCACACAAGTTAGATCACAATGGTTAAAATCCTCGAACCATTAACTTAGGCATACAACACATCTGACAGAAAGCAAAAGACTTTTCATTAATATCATCTTGATATTACATCGGAGTACAAGAATATATATCAAAGTACACCAAATTCATACATCAGAAGATAAATAAACAGCAGAAAAATACGTAACCCTCAACGGAACACTACCAAACTGATCTAGAATATACCTCAAGCCATAATCCAGAATCCTGCTCTAAAATGAATTCAAGGCTAACTCTGCAAAACCAAAATTACTAGGCTGTCCATGTGGAAAAATATGGACACCCCGATTTGGGTGATAGACAATAAACTCCGGGTCGGTCATGGGACTAGTGTGACAACTAAAAATGGTTACTTTCATTTTAAAGTAAGGTAAGTCATAAGACCACGCCTTATAACAGGAAACGGGTTTTCCTATATGAGTACCAGTGCATAAACTTGTAACGCTCTTTAGAAAACGAAGCTACCATAAGATCTCATGCCACACACAACGCAAATACACATTTGGGTGAGGTTTCCCATATGATAATCAAAAATGCTTGATACATGAAAGTTATCTCATACTATTATTAGTGCATAGCGTGAAAATCACTTTAGCAAATAAATGTAACAATCTTATACGGCAGAGGTACCATAATATTATACTAACCTCCAACGCGTTTAAGGCAGGATCTACAATAGAAAGTCGTATGGGCACATAGTGGATGATTCGGGTTCAGAATCGTATACCGACCCAAATCATTCTCAAAGTAGGTTTTTCCAACAAATGACCAAGGCTTGGAAATTTCCTTACCGAATGGGCATGCCTCTAAAGGGATGTCCCGAGAAGCAAACCTTTCTCTGCCAACACAAGGTCGTCGGTGTTATCTAAGCCATACCACATGAGTATGCATTTCCAATTTGTTACCGACCTTTATCCACTGAATATCCAACAAAACCACAATGGTAAAATACCTGGGCTCCATACCATAACACTACCTCATCAAAACAACATAGCAGAACTTGTGCTCCATACCATAATGTTGCTTCAAAAATCTAGAAGGAAATTGTCATCTCCTGAAGGGTGCAACCCACATAACCTTGCTACATCCTTTGTAGTTTCGGTCATTTCGTGGATGTGAGGACGGTCAAAGTCTCATGACATAAGCTATTCTTAACCAAGCCCTTCTTTGATCATGAATAGTTCGTCACTTAGCATGCCACATTGTCAATTCCCAGCATATAATCGGTATCTATTAATATATAACCCTCTGAGTACATAAGTCTCACAGGAGGGTGTTAAGCTAAGAGGATAAATTCTCAACCACCAATTGATATAACATCAGTAGAAACTAATTTGTTATGACGTAAATTACAATGTTAGACACACATCCATTTACAAGTTGTTCTGGGTCTGAATTAAACCGAAGGCTCCTTATTCCTCGTCTAATAAAGGATAGAGACCCTTGCAATCCAAACAATCTCCTAGTTTATCTGGACGACTACCACTTATAACCTCATCTTGGGTGTATGACGGCCCAATCGAGACATCAACAATAATCTGAACGATGTGAAGATCCCCGATCTTCAACCACCGTCTTCAGTATCTTCCGTACTCGTCGTATAGTTACTCAGAATGGGTTGAAACCTGGTCTTTTTGAATAACTAACGCATTTCTAAAATGTGTGAAAAATACACAGAGATATCTTAGGATTTCATTTTATTTTTGGATTATTCTTTGATTTCAATTGAACCTAAGGACTAAGGTTATTACATAAATCAAAATTTCATTCCCATCCACTAAATGGAACTCAAAGGAAGACACCATTCCCATTCTATCAGTCTAGGGCAGTTTCTACCTACGATAGAATGTCACTAGCTCCTTACCTCTAATCCATATCTACATTTATTTTGGTAAATCCCAATTATCTTCATTAATCCCTTTTTCAATTCATTCGTTCAAATCTTTACTCAAAGAATTGTTAAAACTCTAACTTAGTTTTAATCTCTAAAATCATTCTATATTGATTATTTAACTTTGAAAGCCAATCTTGTCTTTAACCAGGTTAAAGTTTAGATGTTATTCAAAACATCATTCACAACAAATTCAAATCCAATTTGATATCAAATATAAGACTTTAAATAGAAATCATCTCAATTTTTATTCAACATCAAATTATAAAATCAACAAATATCGTATAGGGAATAACGGTATAAATATCTTCCAAATTCCTCTAACAATATCCATATAACTACGGAATCCCATGTTGAAATATCCGAAGACTATTTCCATTCAAATTCCAATGAACTTAAGTTTTGAAAGGCTTTAATTTAAATTTTAAACTAAAATTTCAAAATATCCATTTATTATCTTAAGTAAATCAGGCCCAAAAAGTTCAAAATTCATATTATAGTTCAAAACTTCACAATCCATACTCAAATCAATTTAAAATCATTAAATATGATTAATCATAATTTTTCTATATTTTTGATAATTTTATATGGCCCATTCAGTCGATTTCCAATTACATTCGCTGATCTACTTATATAACGACCGTTTTAAAAATAGATTTGAACTTATCTTAAAATCTAACCATTGGATTTTAAAGCTTTCTTATTCATTTGAAAACTCTTTTCATTTTATACCAAATGTGACAACCCGGAAAATCTGAACCAATTTAAAAAAATTATTTTGCTATTTCAGTAAATTTTGAATAGTTAAAATAATTTATTTTAAATAATAATGATTAAAAAATTATTTTAATCGAAGTTAGAGCAAATATATTTATGTTGATTTCAAATGGAATTGGAAATAGTACGGTAGTTTGAAAAGTCAAACCTGAACTTTGACTGAATATACCGAATTCAAACTTTAATGGATTTTATAGTGAAACCAAAAATATCTAAATTTGTTTAAAAATATCTTTCCAACGAATTCAAAAAAATCAAAATTTCATAGCGGGAATCAAAAGTTATGGCCAGTTGAATATTCAGATTGGTCGCTATTGTATAATTTATAGCCCGTATAAAAGGCCATTTTTCAAACAAACTCCGTTTTTGACGAAACCACTTTTGTCAGATCCGGAATGTCAAATAATTACAAAGTTTAATTTTCCAGAATTTTTGGAACTAATATGTGAGCGTGGCAAACGAAAATGTGTTTTGTCAATTTCAGTCAAATTTACTCGACTTGAAAATGGCCATTTTTCAAACGGTCTCCAAATTTGATGAAATTAATTTTGTTAAGACCGTATCTTCAAAACAAAGCCAAAAATAATTTTTCTGGAATTTTTAGAGTCCGTGTGTGGCCTGGGCGAATTTAAATATACGATCGAATTAATTTAATAAAGGATTTAAATTTTAAATTAAAAAATTCAGGCCACAAACAGTCGTTTGGACTGACGAGACCAAGCCCATTTGTTCCGGAATGTGGGTAATTAGGTAGGAACAACTCCTGTTGGACTGAAATCGAAGTTGTTAAGAATTTAGGGATTTATTTGAAAAATTAGAAATAAATTGTTATAAAAAGGCTTTTGTCTTTTTCACAAAATCCTAATCCCCAATGCTACAGCCGCCACGTACATCAAAATCTATGGCCACCACCCTCCTATTTTGATTCCTTAACAGCAATCAATCCACCACAAATTAGACCCCAGTCCTTTAGAAAGTATCATAGAGATTTTCATCCTCTTCATTTCTGTACGGTTGGATCATCCCCTAGTAGCACGAGCTTCGAGAACAGACGCCCCAAAGCCACCGCCGTTCAGCCGCCGCCCTGCCTCCTAACCACCACCGAGCTGGGCCCCACCTGCGGCGCACGTGCGCCTCGTCCCCCTCTCTGATTCTGCACCATCCGATCTTCGAACCATTGCACCATTCGATCACAAAATTGAAACCTAGAACTGAACTAGTTTGAAAATCTTACGGCCTTGGTTATCTGAAGTGGAAGAAGAGTAATACGATTTTCGAAGCATTGCGATCGTAGAGACGAGATCTACGTTTCTAGACTGAAAAGAAGCAATTCTGAGCTGATTGAATTTTAGGCCACATTGTCAGATATGAGCTATTCAGATTCAAAAGAACTGTGAGAAATCCCATTTTATTTTTGTTATTATTTATTTTAAAATAATTAGAATAAATTGTAATTGTATTCTCATTTATTCGCTGAATATTTTGACATGCTATGCTACATGATTTGATTTGTCTATGATGTGTTAATACAGATCTGTTAGTTTAGATATTTTGTTAATGTAGATCTATATGTGATGTGTTAATTAGAATAAATCATTTTTTTGTTGATATTTTGTTGAATCATATATATTCAACAAAAATTGAGCATCATGTATATTCTATTGAATTGAATTAGAATTTTCAATTCAATATAAAAATTTCACCTTTGTCTATTTTATTGAATTGAATTAGAACTTTCAATTCAATATAAAATATATCACTTTGTTTGTTGATTGAATTAGAATTTTCAATCAAATAAAAACATCACCTTTGTTATTGTTTGATTTAACTAGAGCTTTCATTCAAATAAAATGTTGGTTTTTGTGGTTATAATTAAACTTGCAACAAAAATGGACATTTGGGTAAATAGAAAAAAAAATAGTTAAACAAAAATCCCTATTTTTGTTTATTGAACTTGTGACACCAAAAATTAAATTTATGTAAATAAAGAAAATGTTCGTGTTTTTAATCAAAACATGAATTCATTAAAATATACAATTTTAATGCTAAGAAAAAGAATAGGTTAAAAAGTTACATTTTTATTTACGTTTTAGATGTAAATAAAAGAATAGATTAAAAAGTTATTTTTTTTTATTTACATTTTAGATGTAAATAAAAGAATAGATTAAAAAGTTACATTTTTATTTACATTTTAGATGTAAATAAAAGAATAGGATTAAAAGTTACATTTTCATTGACATGTTATATGTAATAAAAAGAATAGAAATAAATGTTTCATTTTTATTGTCATTTTAGAGACAATAAAAAGAATAAGATTAAAAGTTACATTTTCACTGACATGTTATACGTAATAAAAAGAATAGAAATAAATGTCTCATTTTTATTGTCATTTTCGAGACAATAAAAAGAATAAGATTAAAAATTACATTTCATTGGCATGTTATATGTAATAAAAAGAATAGAAATAAATGTTTCATTTTTATTGTCATTTTAGAGACAATAAAAAGAATAGGATTAAAAGTTACATTTTCATTGACATGTTATATGTAATAAAAAGAGTAGAAATAAATGTTTCATTTTTATTGTCATTTTAGAGACAATATAAAAATAGGATTAAAAGTTACATTTTCATTGACATGTTATACGTAATAAAAAAAATAGAAATAAATGTTTCATTTTTATTGTCATTTTAGGGACAATAAAAAAATAGAAATAAAAGTTGCATTTTTATTGTCATTTTAGGGACAATAAAAAGAATAGTTTTAAAAGTTGAATTTTTATTTTCGTTTTAGAGACAATAAAAAGAATAGTTTTAAAATTTGCATTTTTATTGTCATTTTAGAGACAATAAAAAGAATAGTTTTAAAAGTTACATTTTTATTGTCATTTTATATGCAATAAAAAGAATAGATTTAAATGTCACATTTTCATTGTCATTTTTGATGAAATAAAAATATTAGAATCAAAAATCATGTTTTATTGTTGTTTGGTTTCAATATAAAAAAGTGAACATAAAAAAAATACAATTTCAATGTAATTTAGTTTCCATTGAAAGAATTAAGCATTAAAATATTATTTGTCTTAAATCGTCACTTTTATCATGTTAGTTAGGATTGAGAAGATCATATGTAGAATTTCTAATGTGAATATGGACTGTACTTGGCATGCATGTGATTGATTGAAAGTAGTTGAAATCGCTAAATGATTTATATTTGTATTTTTATATATATATATATATAAATTAAAATTAAAATTAAACGAATCACGCGCGGTAGTTCGCGTTTTGAAATCGTAACTTTAAACAATTATACCGAAAAATTCAACTGTTGAATTTTCCCAAAGCTGGAACCGTTAGGACCGCTTTGGGAAGATCTTTCCATCGATATGAATTTTGTTAAAATCCATCGGTTAGATTTCTAGATAAGTGTAAATCAAATTTTGATAAAAATAGTGCCAGGGCCGCCCATCGACCCGAAGCGTTGTTAAATAAATTTGGCTATTTTTATATAAATAAAAATAGCGATTAATCGTTATTAAATACCATTAATGATATGAAATGATTTTAAACTATATATATGCGAAGATCATTTGAAAAGACCGAGTTAAATCTCATTTCAAATGGTTATACGACGATCTAAATTAAAGATCTAAAAGACGGCGATGGAAGACCGACGATCTTCACATTGAATGGATAACTACTGATGCCTGTCATTGGCTAGCTACCAATAAAGGGTTAAAGTGGTAGTTGTTCAGATGTACTTGTTAATTGTCCGGATACGCGAGCACCTCACTTCCGTATTGGACATACGGGATGAGGAATAAGGTGACTCCGGTTTCGTTCAGACCCAGAACGGACTTATAAATGGATGTGTGTCCGACATTGAATTTCATTCTGTGTAATTAAATTGATTTCTATTAATATATATATCTGTAGTGGCGGAGAATTTATTCTCTTCCCTAACACCCTTCTTTGAGACGCATGAGCTCAAAGGTTATATATTGGTAGTTATCGATTTCATGGCATGAATTTCCAATGTGATATGCCAAGATGCAATTGATCAAGGCTTTTGTTAAAAAGCAGAGCATTGTGAATGGTGATCAAAGCATAGCCTATTTCTGCATAGCTTTGTGTATTACGTTACCTCGCGAGCCTCACACCCGGTAGAGTCAAAAACGGGACAAGGGAACCCAGGGAGTGCACATGTTTCTTTCTAGCTAGAAGTGGTGTTTGGGTTTTTACAAGACCCGACGTTTTTACTTATGTGGTTGATGGATTATGAGGTGCCTAGGATTTATTGGTCGCCAATGGCCAAATTATAGGTCCAATAGGATCGAGGAACGTGTGTTCAGGCATAACTAATCCACTAAAGTATTTGTGGACGGGCCCTGCAAGATCCAAGGGTTCGCCAGCATCTGAATCCTGAGACACTGCTAGAGTGTCTCGAATCGGTTAGGAGATCGTCCCTAGCCTTGACTCAAGATGGAAAACCAATCTCTAATATGACATTACAGTTTTGATTGTAAACCTATATATGGCAACTTAGTAGGATGAGGTACTATGCTGTCTAGGATTGATACATTTACTTTGAAGTATTTTAATGCTGATTGGACACTAATAATAATATTAAAAATATTATTTTCTGCATATCAAGCATTTTTTTATCATTATAAGGTAAAACTCTATCCTCCGGTTTGCGTTGCATTGTGTGATGGGACTTGAGTCTTATAATGATTTCATTTTCTAAAAAGCACCGCGTTGTTTTTAAATAAAATTTATTAAATATATGCACTGGCAATCCAATGGAGTAAACCCGTTCCGCGTTAGCGGCGTGGTCTAGTGATTTTCCATGTTTTTAGTTAAGTAAGATTTCTCATACCAGTCCCATAACTGACTCGTAGTTTGTTTCACTTTACAAACTCGGGTGCCCTCTTTTCACACGGGCAACCAATTGACAGGTTTTATGTATGGATAGTTTCTGGACTGGAGCTTGCTAATGAAGAGGATGAAGAACCATTCTTTTTATCTTTTTATTTGCTTCTCGAGACATTTAGACATTATTTATCTTTGATGTATTTGGAGGAGTTGAGACTTATTTCTTTCTTTGTTGAGACTTCTATTTTGCTAAGTGTATCCTGTAACTGCGTACTCTGATGTCTGTGATGTTATGTTGTGATGACATTTCCATTTCCGTTGCAATGATTTATATGTTCTGCTATTATATAAGATCTGTTATTGTTTTAATTATGTTATGCTCCTATGATTATACTTACTTTCGCACCACGGAAGTTGGGGTCGTCACACCCAATATTTTTTGTTTCGGGAAAATCCGATGGTCGGTTCTCCTGGCATATCAATTTCAAAGTGAATGGTGAAATTCGCGAACTACCGCTGCACGACTATTCATATTCAGACCAAACTTTGATATAACATTAAAATCAAATCAAATTACTTCCAAAATATTTTATTAATCATGTAAAACATATATGATTTTTTTAAAACTATATTTCAATTATATCTCTTTAAAACCAAGTATTCCATTATTTAATCATTTTAATTTTATTTAAATCATTAAAATAATAATATTTTTTCAAAACTTATTATTTGAAGTCTAAATTTTCCTGAAGTTCATTATAAAAATAAAAAGATAGTTTGGAAAATAAAATATTACTAAAACATCTTCTAGATATCCAAACTGAACTTCGCTTTTAAAAGTTAGTATTCATTTTGAATTCAAATTGGCAAACATGCCTTAATTGGTTTAAAACTAATTCAAAACAATTTCTTACTTTTGCAAAAACTATTCGTAATTACTTAAACTACATTTCCAAGTTACTCCGGATTTTAAATTCAAACTTTTGTTTTTCACTGAATATTTTATTAACAAAATATTCAATTTAGTTCCATATTGGAATAAAATTCAACCAATCACCAAATAATTCAAATTATATGGATTTCATACATCATTAGCTGCCAATAATAGTTATCAACAACTATTAACATCCAATTACCATCTAGTGGCATCATCAGCATAAGTGTTAAGATCATTAACACTTAATACCCAATTAACCAATTTTTAATTTAGGTATTTATTCTCATTAACAATTCATTTCCATAACTGGCAAAACAAATCCACATTAATGCACATCACATTCAGATTTCAAATCAATGTCAACCGATTTCGTATCAATCATCCCATACACGAATCACATACAAACTACATTTAACATATGATCAAGTTTTCCTATCATTTGAAACCATGGTGTATTTCAAGTATAAGCCCAAATTGCTTACTAACTTTTTCAAAATCACAACTTTAGCCCATTAACCATTTAAACTTATATTTTATCATGTTGTTAACTTAATAACTGTAATATTTGTCACTTAAATTCAAAACTACTTGTCATTAACAAATACAACATAAAGGAACCATCTTTATTGATATTTGTTAACTAATTTTGTTAACAATATGAATTTTCTACTTATACTTACATAAAGATACAAACTTTGTCAACATTATTAACCAAACATAACCGTCATAAATAAATTTGTAAACATCATTAGCAACATAAGTAAATTACTTAAGCCAATTTAAACATTTGTGACTGCAAAGTTCTCACCAAGGGATCCAATCCACCAATCTTTTGTGTAGGAAGATCTAGCACTACCAAGACTTCACTATCACTAATCAATTTCAAAGTCGCAACCTTTACAACCCAAAACACTTCAAACTATATATATATATATATATATATTATGTAGTACTTACAAGTAGAAAAGTTGGAATTTTTGCAAATGAATCTAGGTCTAGGGGTAGGGTTGATCACGGCGTGGGATGGTAGGGGTTAAGGGGAGTTAGTGCGTGAGTTTCTAGGGTATTGGGGTGGTGTAGGGGTTGCTAGGGGTATAGGATAGTGGTGTAGTGGAGAAAATGGTGTAAAAACTTAATTTTTAAAGGGAAGGAAAGATTTTAAGGCATGTGGGGCCCATGGCCTGAACTAGGGGGAGGGTGGCTGATGGTAGGGTGGTGCGCAGGTGGTAGAGGAGGTGGGGCTGATGTAAGGTGGGAGGTGGAGTGGGGAAGAGGAGAAGGAAGATAATGGAAATTTAAGAGAGAAAAAATTGCAAGAAATGGAGAATGGAAATGAGATAAATTGCTCTCTCTCTCTCTCTCACTCCACATGCATCGGTACATAGGAAATGGTGTCATGGAAGAGGAAGACAAGTAGTAAGGAAGGTACATGAGTTGTCTAAAAGGTGGAGGCTTAAGACGCTTAAGGGTGAAGACTCTTATATTTAAATTCTTAATTTACACTGAAGGTTTTATATAAGGAAGGTATCACTTCCCTAAATTAATTTAAACTCTTATGAAACCACTAGTACATGTAAACAAGTCATTTAAGTTGCCTCTACCATTTAAAATAAAATTAAAGGGTTTCCAAATAACCGTTTACGAATATAAACCTCTATACGATTTAATTTCCAATTGAAAACCAGTGTAATAAACTAATGATTTACATGGATAAAATTTATAAATAAGTTAATTATCATCTATATATATTCTTAAACCATTTTAAGATTAATTTATCAATATTTTTCAATTTTTCAATATTACCCAAAACTACTTAATTTCAATTAACGATTCCTACACGTTTTCAACTCGTATGACCAGACTGTAAGTCCGATAAATACAAAATTTGGAACCTTACCATATTTTTATGTTACGAATCCTCTGAGGCTGTCTAAAAAATGGTTGGTCCATTAAATTAATATTAAATTGTCGAATTCGAATATATATACTTTTAAATCAATGTTAAAAGTTCACTAATCTTATTTTATCTTTAGTAAATATAAAACAAAGTTAAATTCAATGTCAATAGTTTTTCAAAGTCTGGTTCAATATTTGACCATTTAAATGCCACTAAAAATGAAATAAAAATTAATATTTTTAATTGACTAAAAATACGGATCGTTACAGATTATTTCATGCGCGGTCAGGTATAACGAAATAATAAGAATCATTACAAATGACTAATAAGCCAGCATACAAGCACACCAGCATACCCTAAGCTATATTGCAGTAGCAAAGTACAACTACAATAGAAATGACCAAACAGTAACTACCTTGAACACCATGACACTCCACATACCATCAACGCAGAGTAAGGACAGTGATTCCTTGCCACATCACATCCGAGCCTATGACATAGGGAAGGTGAAGTAGCCTGGGAAAACCATGGTTATCTCATGCTACGACTAGCATAGGTGGTAGAGTAAGGGAGGCAAATACATCCATCAGAACAACAAAGTCGAGAGTTGCACTTCACATGTATTACTGAAAGAAACAATGAGGTACAACAATCCAAACTCACAACCATCCATACTAGAACCACATAACAAGTTACAAACCAACGTTACCTTGTCAATTAGACGAGCTCCAAACTTTCGAGGAAGACAACCCAGGAACATCTTCTACCCAAACCACAAAACAGAAAACAATTTGCAACCAACAAGACGAAGTCTTAGAGCACATTGAAAATCCAACACAATGAATAGAACTGTAACGACCCGCATTCTACATATCGGAGGATCGTAGAATATTTATTTTATTTTCATGTGAAGTCACATGGTCATGTAATCTTGGGAAACGACTATTGGGGTCATTTCCCACATTCACGATTTTTTTCTGAATTTTAAATGACTGTTTTGTCCCTTACGAATCTTATTTTTCCTATAACTTTTGATTGGTAAGGAGTTTTAACTTGAAACCAATTCCATTGGATTCAGATGATGGTTTCTCATTCCGTAGAGTGGCCATATAAATCAAACAGACTTATCGTTTGGAAGATATGGTTGAAATAAGAGTTGAAGATGGAAAAGCTGCCCAACTGGGCTTAAAAGGGTGATTAGCTGCTAGGCCCATAACCCATTTCGAGATTAGGGTTATGGGAGGGCTGAAAGGAGTTGGAGAATCCTCCTTTCATTTTTCTAGCCGCCATAAACATTTCTCTAACCCTAATCATGGCTTCCATCTTCCAAATCTCTCTTTAATCACTTTTTAATCACTAATTAATCAAATCTACATCAAATCAAGATGGATTAGCACAAAATTCGAGGTAGAGCTACTGCACTACATTGGAATCCAAGCCAAATCAGTATAAGTTTCATATCTATCATTTGTTATTGGCTAAGGTGAGTGATTTGCATGTTTATACACCAATTATGGCTAATTAGGGGTGATTAGTGATAATTAGCAAAATCATATATCTAAAAATTCCGGAAAAAAACGCATAAATTCTAGAATCATATTTTATGTCACATATATAAATTTTGGTTAATTTGGATTAAGTTTGCTAATCCCAAAATTTAGGTGATTAAGGGGAAAATCATGGATTTGGGTATGTTTGATATAAATGTACATGTCAACTTGTTGTTTTGGTGTTTTTGGATGATTCTACATGTTACTACTGCTATTTGGTATGCCTTGCGATTATATAGGAAAGTTAGAATGGTCGAAAACGCCGTTGTGAGGCGAAAATAGCTTGTTGGAAGTGGTGCAGGTTTCGGGTCGCACGACCAACCCAGGGGTAAATCTTGAGCGACCGACCCTGTTGATGCAGCGCGACTGACCCTGGTGAGGTAGAACGACCAACTGACCTTGATAATGCAGCGCGACTGACCCTACTGAGGTAGAACGACCGACCGACCCTGATGATGCAGCGCGACCGACCTTAGTGAGGTAAAATGATCATCCCTGGTGAGGTAGAACGACCGACCCTGGTGAGATAGAACGACCGAACGACCCTGATGGAACTCGTATGAACGACCGACCCATGGAGCACGAACGACCCGAACCAAGATGACGACTCTGAACTGAACCTGATTCGAACTTCTACCACGCGACGGCGATCGTGGACTCTTCGGAAGATCAACTCCAATCCGACCAAAACCCGGGATCCAAAAGGAGGTCCAAATGAGAAGTTATGGCTCAGGTTCCAGATGGGAACCCACGAGTTAACTTCAAGAGTTGGGCTTTTCTACGGGACGTGTGCAAAGGGGTTATCGATATCTATAACTTTGGTTCACCATTGAGAGAGGGGGTATGTAGACGAACCAGAGCCAGGGCTGTGTGGACTGGTTGACCCGTTAGGATTATTGACTATGGACCAGTGCAGTGGGGTCAGAGTAATAGTTGTATGGAGTGGGACTCCGTCATGGCCCCAAAGTGCAAAGTGGTCGTAGCGATAGTTGTACGGAGTTGGACTCCGTCTTGGTCCTAATGGATCTGGTGATCAAAGCGATGGATATCGTATGCTTTACGCACTAAGTGAGAGATGTAAGGATGATTGCCATGTTTGATGTTTGCTATCACCATGACACGCACACTCTCATTTTACACTATATGTTGGTGTTACCTTAGAGTATTGTACATCTTGTTGTGCTAACTCTTTGGTTGCAGGTCCAGGTTAGATATGATTATTTATACCTATTATTGTTTTACTTTATTGCTATCGCTCATACTAGACTTTCATCTGACCCAGAGTTTATGTCTCTTCTTATTACTCTAGGTGCTCCTAAACGAGCAGACTAGAGGCAGGTTAGGTGGTTATGCACGAGTAGCTATCTGGAGACGAGCAGGAGGCTTCCACGTACTCTATATATATTCTCCATGTGTTGTTACTGGTCAATGCTTTGGGCATTAGTAGTGTACCTCTTTTATTTCCTTTAGAGACAGTATTTTAAAGTTGTAATAATTGGATATGAAGCTGTATCTTGGATTCCGCTACTCTAATGGATATGGTTTAGTTTTCAGCTTATGTACTGTCTCGCCTGTTTTATATCAAGTTATGTTACTATTATATTTTATTCCATGCGCTGCGATATATATTACAGATTCTTTGGTAATTCATCGTTTTAAACCCTTTCTTTTGACAATCGTCCAGTGCCAGTCGGGCATTGGTACAACGCATTTCAAGGGAAATGTCTGATGGTACGGGGCAGCTGTCACACATGGTATTGGAGCCTAGGTTGCGTAGTTTAACCTAGGGAAGACATCAGGGAGAGATATTATACGTATTTGAGAGCACGTATTTGTGATATTTTGGCTTTCAGAAACTATATATCTAAATACGAGGAATGCCCTGAGGAACTCCACATCGGGAGTTGAGGAGGGAGCAGGTTTAGGGGCCAACAATGAGAATGTCCCTGACATGAGGGCAATGTTTATTGCCTTCATGCGAGAGATGCTTAGGGATGCTCAGGGAGCAGTTCCAAATGTTGTTAACGGTGGTGGTGCAGTAGTGCAGGCACCTAGAGCCGATTTCGCCAAGCTCGGCAAGGATTATACTAGTCTGGTGGGAAGCCGTTCCATGGAACGAAATCGGGTACGGAGGTTCAGGATTGGCTTGATAGTTGTAAGCGCATCTTCGAGGATTTAGGGATCGATGATGCAATGAAGAGAAAGCTAGCATCGCGTCAACTTCAAGGATGGGCAATGAATTGGTGGAATGTTATTAAAGCAGCTACTCTCTAGGATCAAATTACTTGGAATCAATGTAAGACTCGCTTCAATGACAAGTTTATTCTAGCTGTTCAGAAATCAGAATTGTTTAGGAAATTTTTAAAGCTTAAGCAGAATGATAGGGCCCTATAAACTTGTCGATACCTTATCGAAGTATGGATTATCTCTTATCGATACCGCTGAGAAGATGAAAGAGAAGTTCATAACTGGCTTAGATGAGTACTTGGGGGAAAGCCTTATAAACCATATCGATGAGACTTTTGAATCTATTGTGGGAAAGGCATTTAGATCAGAGAGCCTTTACCTTAAGACGAAGCCCGAGGTTGCCATTAGATCTGCATGGGAGCCAAAACCGCAGGCAAGTGGTGAAGGCAAGAAGAATTCCCAGAACAAGAGGAAATAGAACCAAACCAAGGATGGTCAAAAAAAGAAGGATAAGAAAGATGTCGAGTGCTTTAGCTGCAGCAAGAAGGGCCACTATGTCAGATACTGTCAAGCAAAGCCAAGGGAGAGAAGTGCTTCATTTGCGTCCAAGTGGGACATCACTAGGATAAATGTCCACAACCTCCTAAGGAGAAGTAGATCGTGAAAGCATATGCTATCAACGTCATTCCTTCTTCGTCAAATGCCCCCAACTACGGTGGAGAAGGGAAAGGGTGTCATTATCCAAGGTATGCTTTCTATTTATGATGTTTCTGTTCGAGTTTTGTTTGATACACTACTACAAAAGCGGGCAAATTCGATGCTAATTTAACGTGGCCTTATATTGAAAAAGCGTTGTCGTAGCCCCTTTTTTCAAATAGGCAACACAAGAGACCCGTGGCATATGCGGCCGTTGCCTTAGCCCTCTAAGGCAACGCTTTTGCCCATCTACTGCCACGGAAAGAAAGTGTTGCATTATAGTCGTAATGCAACACTATTTGCCCGTAATGCAACACTATTCAGCGTTGCCTTAAGTATTAGTTAGGGCCTATCTTCCAGTGGGGCCACGTCAGCTTTCCACGTCAGCTGTCGACGTGTCACATGACACGTCATCTCTCCATGTCAGCTGCCAACGCGGCACATGCCATGTCAGCTGTGGGGTCCACATGCGACCCCACTGTAATATGTAATGCAACACCACTGCAATATGTAATGCAACACCACTACAATATGTAATGCAACACCACTGCAATATGAAATGCAATATCAATAAAAGCTAATGCAACAGTAGAAGATAGCAAATATAATGCTTTAATTCAAAATTTTGCAATACAGGTTTTGTACAAGAAACTCATCTAAAGCAATTGTTTTAATTATCCAAATATCAAAACTCAAAAATCATCTACACAGTTTTCTTCATTGTATACAGTAAGCTCCATTCCTGGCCAATTCATTAGCGCATTTTGAACATGTACACATGTGTCCACATCTGCAAAATGTATTACTCATTTATATATATGAATCATGTATATGCAGCAATCCAATTGCAATAGGAAATATATATGTATGTACCTATGCATATGTGTGTCACATCTGCAAAATGTATCCCTCTGCCTTCCATAATTAAATATGCACCTGAAATGATAACAAATTATTTGATAAGTGGTGGAATCGAATGGTCATTGGCCTTCTTAATAAATTGCTATGAACACAATTATTATAGTGGACTTATTGACCATTGACGATTGGTCACTCATGCCAGCTACCAAGCAATTTCAGTATGCTTCGTCTTCTAAGCAGAAAGTTGGCAATTCCCATATTCCTGCCACGTTCAGTGTGTCACTTCATATCCTTTCAAGCTTCAGAAACATATTGTCATCTACATCTTCAACTCCTAATTAAACAAACCTCCATCTCAAAAATTTCAAAAAAAAACAAAACAAAACAATGGAGGACTCTTCACTATGCATCACTGCCACTGTTCTTACAGGACATTGGAGTTACGAATTTGTGCATCTCATGCTTAGGCATACTCTGAAGCATAATGAGTGGGACATACGGGTTATGCCCAAAAACTCTTTTCTAATAACATGCCCATCTAACAGTAAGCGTGATCATGCGCTAATGTTGAAACTTTTTACAAAATGTGGAGGTGCTTTTTATGTGCAACAATGGTCTGGTGAAGAATTTGAGCCTGAACCAGCGTTCGAGGCAGAATCATGGGCTAGGGTTGTTGGCTTTCCCGAGTTCCTGAAGAAATTTGTTCCTGCAATTAAAGAATTAATGATGCCAATGGGAAATGTGCGTGAAATTGACGACTGTTCTTGGTCTCGAATTGACCATAGATCATTATACCTGAAAATTGAATTTTATGAAGGGATTGGCTCGGAGAATACTTTTGCTGCTCGATTCGACAACAAGGTTTACCTCATTAGGGTTCAGCGCTGTACCCATGCTCATCCTCTTACAAGGCCTGAACTTCTGTTTGTGGGCAATAGGGAGCTACCGATGATACCATTTGTTTGTGATCATAGGTAAATTTTACCTCCATCCACAGTTTCTTTTAGTTAATCCACACTATCTTTGTGATCATAGGTAAATTTGCCAAAGAACACACTCACAAAGTGTTCATTCAACTATGCTCTATCCTTAACATACATACATACAATGAGACACAACCATACATGCACACACTCACTTACATACATCATTATTAGCATCTATAGATGGAAAATATATGCATTATTAGCATTTGATTTAACGCACTACAGTTATCATCATTTAACATAATATTTCAAATGTCATACTATTTTTTTGGGAGTACCACAACCCCTAGCCAAGAATTTGTGTGAAGTATATAAATATAAACTAAACCTTTTCTTATTTGATTGTGACCGTATAATGAGAAACAACCAGATGACCAACATTCAACTAGAAAATAGCTATACCAACATTACCATAAAACAACACATTATCACAAGTGGATTATCTTATCTAGAAGTAATCATTTCTTCTTAAAACTATGATCATTTATATGAGGTGCTAATTGGAATATATCAATGATCATGTAATCCCCTTTTAGTCACTCTGACATAGACAATGCCTCTAACATGGACAATGACTCTGACATGGACACTGACTCTGAAGAAAAAGAAGAAGATGCTGGTGCTGATGCTGGTGTGGATGCTGGTGATGATGTTGGTGATGACTGGTGATGATGCTGGTGCTGATGTTTGTGAATGTTGGTTTTTTTCTGCTGATAATGATTTTTGGCTTGAAAATTTGTGAATATTTGTGAAACTTTGTGAATGTTGTGATGAATGCTGGTGATGGTTGTTGGCATGAATGTTTGTGGAAGTTTGTGATTGTTGGTGATGAATGTTGGCTTGGATGTTTGTGAATGGCTTGAATGGCAATGAATGTTTGTGAATGTTGGTGATTTTTTTAATCTTTTACCGGGAACTTGCTTGAGCGTGCATGTATACTTGTGCGTGTGTGTATACTTATGTGTGTATACTTGAGCGTGTATACTTGTGCGTGTATACTTATGATACTTGAGCGTGTATACTTGTGATACTTGTGCGTGCCTTCAGATGGCTGCCTTATGATACTTATGCGTGTATATTGTTGTGTGTGCGTGTATACTTATGTGTGTATACTTGAGCGTGTATACTTATGATACTTGTGCGTGTATACTTATGATACTTGAGCGTGAATACTTATGATACTTGTGTGTGTATACTTGTGTGTGCCTTCAGATGCTGCCTTATGATACTTGTGCGTGTATACTTGTGCGTGCGTGTATACTTATGCGTGTATGCACTACGTGTATGATGTGTATTGTAATAAAAAATCATGTATACTTGTGCGTGTATGCACTGCGTGTATCACAAAACCTTAGTGAAAACACACCGCAGTGCATACACACTACAGTGCAAATTAACCTAAAGCATACAAATTAAACACCGGTGTAAGGTATGAACCTCAAGCAGTGCAAATTAACCGCAGTCCCCATTCCTTAACTAGCTCGACCTCTACAATAAACCAATGTCTTTTTCATGCCAATAGCCCGGATCTCATGGTTTATTGCTGGGTATAATTTTCGAATAAACCTCAGCATAATCCCAAATCCCAAATCAATAATAAGCGCAACTAATTACTCATAAGCGTATGGGTTTTCCAAAATGTAACAAATGAACAAATTACTAATTACTCATAATCCAGTCTATAATAAGCGCAACTAATTCACAGTGCAATACAAACTGAACCTGAGGGAAAAAACTGGCGATGTCAGCGCCCTAAGCAATCAAAGCTAGAAAGTGTTTCAAAGCTTCATCCTTTTCAGAATAGAATTTGCTGTCGAGGAGAGGAGCGATTAGAGGATTAGGTTTAAATTTGTGAATTTAGGTTTAAATTTTTGTCAATAGTAAAAAGGCGGAAAATCGATTAGATGATTGAGAAGAAAACGATTTCATGAAGGGAGAAGATCGCGCCAAAATTTCGTCAAAGTAGTGCAATGACATGGATGTCAATGGTTGGATGATGGCTAACATTAAGATCATCAGATCCATAGATGGTTTAAACCGTTGGATTAATCTTTCATCTACGGTTGGGGTTTTTATATGTTGATAACGCGGATCACTAAGCTGGATTATATATACGTAATGCTACGCTTTTAACTGGTGTTGCACATCAAAACACTAAAATTCCCACCGCAACAGTGCATCCACGTATAATGCAACAACATATGAATGCTGTTGCAGAAGCTCAAAGAAATCATAGCTTTCGCCGCACTTTTCATGCAACGCACACAAATTAGTGTCGAATATGCCCACTTTTGTAGTAGTGATACCAGGGATTCCCATTCCTTCATATCTAGTGACCTGGTGAATAGGTTAGGATTGGAAGCCTGGATTATCGATAAATCTTTAGTTGTGACGAACCCGATCAGTGGTTCGACAAGCGTTTGTATGGTTTGTCGTAATTTGGTCATATCGAGTCATGGATGTATGTTTGCTTGTAATTGCTTTGTTTTGGGCTTTACTAGCTTTGGCATTATTTTGGGAGTCGATTGTTTCCAAAGGTACAGGGTGGTGGTAGACTGTGAGGGGTCTTCAGTGACCATTAGAGCAGATGATGGCCAGATGGTGGTATTGGGTTGCCTACCTAGTGATGGGGTGATGGCTAGTTTTCTAAATTCCCTCGACATCCGGCACGATGAGTTATCAGATGTGCCTATTGCTGGCGAGTATCCGGACATCTACGGGGAAGTGACCGGACTTCTACCACACCGAGAGATCGAGTTTCAGATTGATTTAGTGAAAGATTTCAGACCTATAATGATGCCTCTTTGTCGTATGGTGCCAAGGGAGTAGAGAGAGCTCGAAGTGCAAGTAAGCGATCTTTTGAAGAAGGGATTATCCAGAGAAGTGTTTTCAAGTAGGGAGCACCAGTTGTATTTGCTACCAAGGTCGATGGTTCCCTTCGCTTATGTGTGGACTACTACAAGTTGCATAAGGTGACTAGAAAGAATAAGTATCCTTTTCCACGGATAGATGAATTGTTTGATCAACTGAATGGAGCAAGAGTGTTCTTCCAGTTGGACCTCGCGACAGGATTTCATCAGCTCCAAGTAGCAGGTGAGAGTATACCCAAAACGACATTTCGAATGCCGTCTGGATTCTATGAGCGGTTGGTCATGCCATTCGGGTTGACAAATGCACCCGCATATTTTGTGGATCTTATGAATAGGGTTTTCAGAGATTAATTTAGTAAGTTTGTTCTTGTTTTCGTGGACGATATCTTGGTTTACTCGAGGATAGAGGAAGAACACATGGAATATTTGACGATAGTGATGGAGGTGTTGAGGAAACACCAATTGAAAGAATTTTTTTCTAAATGTCACTTCTGGAGGAGGGAAGTGAGGTTCTTGGGCCACGTTGTTTCAGAGAATGGTATTGTCATGGATCCTACGAAGGTGGTTACAGTGCAAGATTGGTCTATGCCCAAGAATGCAACGGACGTGGAAGTTTCTTGGGATTAGCTGGGTATTATCATAAATTTATTCAAGACTTCTCCAAGATAGCAGCACCGTTAACTCAATTGACCAAGAAGAATCAAGCTTTTGCTTAGGACGAAAGGTGTGAGACTGCATTTAAAAGTCTAAAGGAGAAGTTAACGAGTGCTCCAGTGTTAGTTATTTCTAAGGGGAACGAAGAGATGACGGTATACATGGATGCCTGTGGTACAGACTAGGTGCTGTATTGATGTAAGGAGGTAGGTTTGTAGCTTATGCTAGTCGGCAACTGAAACAACATGAGAAAAGATATCCTACCAATGATTTGGAAGTGGCAGCAATCGTGTTCGCGTTAAAGATGTGGAGACATTATCTCTTGGGAGAAAGATTCGAGTTGTTTACCAAACATAAATCATTAAAGTATCTTTTCTCTCAGAAGGATTTATATCTTCGTTAGCAGAGATGGTTAGAGTTCTTGGCTTCGTAAGATTTCAATATCCCATACACACCCGGGAAGGGCAATGCGGTAGCTGATGCATTGAGTAGGAGACATGCCAATTTGGGGGCTATTTTTCCTGGATGGAAGCAACTGGAGTATATCGTGGGATATGATCTCTGACCTAAATGTGAATTGGATCTAGAGATGTTAGCAAGTTTGACGATCAGACCGACTTTGATTGAGCGGATCGGTTCCAGTCAGAGGGACGATCCTAATCTATTGGAAATCATCTCCAAGGTAGAGATGGGTATCGACGTTGAGGAAATGAACAAGTATGGACTTGATCGAGAAGGATGGCTTCGAAAGAATAGGGAACTAGTTGTACCCAATGTTAATGGATTGAGGACTGAAGTGCTTAGAGAGTGTCATCACTCAAAACTGACAATACATCCCGGTGGTAACAAAATGTATCTGGACATGAAGCAGACTTACTACTGGGAAGGGATGAAGAGAGACATTGGGAAGTTTATATCGATGTGCATAAATTGCCAATTAGTCAAAGTGAAGCAAAAGAAGCCTAGTGATTTGTTACAACCATTGGAAATTCCCGAATGGAAATGGGAACAAGTCTCAATGGATTTTATTGATGGTTTACCAAGGGCTAGATCGGGTCGTGATAGCATTTGGGTGATTGTGGATCGATTGATCAAGAGTGCAAGGTTTATACCGATCAAGTCGAATAGAACGGAAGCTAAGTTAGCAAAACTATATATGAAGTGGGTAGTGAGATTTCATGGTGTACCTAAAGGTATTGTGAGGGACCGAGATCCATTATTTACTAGTGGGTTTCGGAAGAGCTTACAAGAGGATTAAGCGTCAGAGTTACATCTCAGTATCGCGTACCATCCCCAAACCGACGGTCAAACAGAGGGGGTGAATTGTGTATTAGAGGATCTCTTGAGAGCTTGCACATTGGATTTTGGAGGGTCGTGGGATGACCATTTGCATCTGGTTGAGTTCGCATATAATAATAGTTATCAGTCCAGTATTGGTATGGCTCCGTTTGAAGCTTTGTACGGAAGACCGTGCAACTCACCATCACGCTGGCTGGAAACCGGTGAGAAATTTGTGCTTGGGCCAGATGTAATAAGAGAAACTTCAGATAAGATCAAGATTATTCAACAACGAATGAAGGCTGCCCAAGATAGGAAGAAGAGTTATGCTGATAAAAGACGGAGAGATTTGAAATTATCCGTTGAAGAGTGTGATTTGGTTCGGTAGGAGAGGTAAATTAGCACCAAGGTTTGTTGGTCCATTTCCAGTTCTCGAATGAGTTGGGAATTTGGAGTATAAAGTTGGATTGCTTGACAAGATGGTAGGGGTCCACGATATATTTCATGTTTCTCAGTTAAGGAAGTTTGTGCACGATTCTGATATGACAGTTTCACCAGATCAATTGGATGATATCGAGATAGAACCCGAGGTAGTTGGAAACCGCAGACCGACTTGTATTATCGGACACGATACGAAGCAACTTCGAAGGAAGTAATTGAAACTGGTTAAGGTCCACTGGGGTGATAATGAGAATGACTGTACTTAGGAAACCGAGGAGAGCATGAGGAAGTCATATCTAGAGCTCTTTACCACGTAAGATTTTAATCGCGATATAGTTATTTCCTTGCTAGTAAACCGCATGCTAGGATAGGCTTGTTGTGTTATTATGTATGCTTGATTGTTTGTACATGGTCGAAAGGCATGCGGGACACCATAATTTGTTTTTCTTAGTTGAGGAATTTTGGCGGCGAAATTTCTTATGGTGGGAGAATGTAACGATCCGCATTCCACGTATCGGAAGATCGTAGAATACATAATTTATTTTCATGCAAAGTCACATGGTCGTGTAACTTTGGGAAACGACTATTGGGGTAATTTCCCACATTCACAATTTTAGCCGAATTTTAAATGACTGTTTTGCCCCTGGCAAATCTTGTTTCGTCTATAACTTTTGATTGGTAAGGAGTATTAACCTGAAACCACATCCATTGGATTCGGATGATGGTTTCCCATTCCGTAAAGTGGTTACATTAATCAAACGAACTTACTGTTTGGGAGATATGGCTGAAATAAGATTTAAGATGGAAAAACAACCTAATAGGGTGATTAACAGCTAGGCCCATAACCCATTTCGGTATTAGGGTTATGAGAGGTTTGAAAGGAGTTGGAGAATAATCTCCTTTCGTTTTTCTAGCCGCCACAAACATTTCTCTAACCCTAGTCATGGCTTCCATCATCTAAATCTCTCTTTAATCACTTTCTAATCACTAATTAATCAAATCTACATCAAATCAAGTCGGATTAGCACCAAATTCGAGGTAGAGCTGCTGCACTACATTGGAAACCGAGCCAAATCAGTGAAAGTTTCAGATTATCATTTGTTAGTGGCTAAGGTGAGTGATTTGCATGTTTATACACTAATTATGGATAATTAGGGATGATTAGCAATAATTAGCGAAATTATACATCTAAAAGTTCTGGAAAAATATGCATAAATTCTAGAATCATATTTTATGTCACATATATAAATTTGGTTTAATTTGGATTAAGTTTGCTAATCCCGGAATTTAGGGGATTAAGGGGAAAATCATGGATTTGGGTATGTTTGATGTAAATGTACATGTCAACTTGTTGTTTTGGTGTTTTTGGTTGATTCTACATGTTACTACTATTGTTTGGTATGCCTTGTGATTCTATAGGAAAGTTAGAATGGTTGAAAACGCCATTGTGAGGCGAAAATAGCTTGTTGGAAGTGGTGTAGGTTTCGGTTTGCACGACCGACCCAGGGGTAGAGCGCGAGCGACCGACCCTGATGATGCAGTGCGAACGACCCTGGTGAGGTAGAAGGACCAATCGATCCCGATGATGCAGCGCGACCGACCCTGGTTAGTTAAAACAACCAACCCTGGTGAGGTGAACGATCGACCCTGGTTAGGTAGAACGACCGACCGATCCTGATGGAACTCGTACGAACGAACGACCCGAAGCAAGTTGACGACTTCGAACCAAACCGGATTCTAACTTCTACCACGCGACGGTGATCGTGGACTCTTCTGAAGATCAACTCCAATCCGACCAAAACCAAAGATCCAAAAGGAGGTCCAAATGAGAAGTTATGGCTCGGGATCAAGATGGGAACCAATGAGTTGACTTCAAGAGTTGGGCTTTGCTGCGGGACGTGTGTAAAGGGGTTATTGATATCTATAACTTTGGTTCACCACTGAGAGAGGGGGTATGTATATGAACTAGAGCTAGGGCCGTGTGGACTGGTTGACCCACTAGGGTTATTGACTATGGACCAGTGTAGTGGGGTCAGAGTAATAGTTGTATGGAGTGGTACTCCGTCATGGCCCCAAAGGGCAAAGTGGTCATAGCTATAGTTGTACGGAGTTGGACCCCGTCATGGCACCAATGTATCTGGTGATCAAAGCGGTGGATATCGTATGCTTTACGCACTGTGTGAGAGATGTGAGGATGATTACCATGTTTAATGTTTTCTATCGCCATGACATGCACACTCCCATTTACACTATAATTTGGTGTTACCTTAGAGTATTTTACAACTTGTTGTGGTAACTCTTTAGTTGCAGGTCCAAGTCAGGTATGATTATTTACGCCTGTTATTGTTTTACTTTATTGCTATCGCTCATACCAGACTTTCGTTTGACCCAGAGTTTTATGTCTCTTCTTATTACTCTGGGTGCTCCCAAACGAGCAGACTAGAGGCAGGTTAGGTGGTTATGCACAAGTAGCTGTCCGGAGAAGAGCAGGAAGCTTCCATGTACTCTATATATATTCTCCATGTGTTGTTTCTGGTCACTGCTTTGGGCACTAGTAGTGTACCTCTTTTATTTCCTTTAGAGACAATATTTTAAAGTTGTAATAATTTGATATGAAGCTGTATTTTGGATTCCGCTACTCTGATGGATATGGTTTAGTTTTCAGCTTATGTATTGTTTCGCCTGTTTTATATCAAGTTATGTTACTATTATATTTTATTCCATGCGCTGCGAGATAAACTACAGGTTCTTTGGCAATTCATCGTTTTAAACCCTTTCTTTTGACAATCATCCCGTGCCAGTCGGGCATTGGTACATCGCATTTCAAGGGAAATGTCTGATGGTACGGGCGACCGTCATAAGAACCAACACAATCAACCCAAATGGTTTTGAAGCCATGACATCTCTCACTACATCCCACCGAGCTAGGGGCATTGAACATAAAACTTAGTAAATTGAAAGATGAACTTCGGCTAACCAAGCATAGATTGATGAATCGCAAGTCTACTCAAGAAGATAGGCTTTACTACATGCCTAAAAGGCTCCACGCTCGAAACAAAACTTCTAGATCAAATTCAAGTCAAAACAACCAGTTGAAAATTAAACCCAACTGACCAAATCAAATAGAAAATCCAACATACACCCAAAATGCCATCAAACCACCTGACGAAGTCAGACTAAAGTGGGTCATTAATCACCAAGCAATAGGGCACAAATTCGCGTGGATTCAAAACGCAGCATATTATTGGATGGAACAAAAGGATTTATGCTAAATCTGACTGCATAGAGTAGGATTGCAGACAAGTAATTGCTTGAAGTGACCACCATGCATTGATAAGAAAGGAAGTCTGAAGCATGATGGGTAGAAGAAGACTGTTGAGGAAAAGAATGAAGAATAGGGAATTTGGAACTAGGCCACTTCCAAGCATAATGAAAGCAAGAAAGAAGAGAAAGAGTGACTAGACAATATTATAATAGTGAAATTATATTATATAGTATCTAGTTTGATAGATCCTTAGGAGATAGAAATTCCCATAATATCTCTTAGGTTATTGCACTCATGAACACATTGGATAGGAAGAGTGAATTACGGTAAGCATCTCTTACGCTGTGACACTCATACTATTACATGAATTTGATTTGACTGATATGAGAATATTTTATTTCTGATCTAAGTATTTTTGTCTTTTCATTTATGCTCGGTTCAGCCTGATTTTAAGTTAGCGAAGACCTTATTATGAAGATGAAGATGGAGCCTGACCGATGTACTTGTTAGTATTATTGCACTGCATTGGTATGTTCTGTGATAGTTTAACTCTGATGATTGTTGTAAAGTATAATCAAATGTATGTTTTAACAAATTTATGAACAGTTATTTATTAATTATATTTTGTCTTTACGTTGTGTGACTCTATGATTATTTTTCTTATTTCTTTCTTTTCTTTTATTTACCCCAATAACTATATGTATTCTAGATTTTTTTGAGTCGACATGTGTGGATTATTGTTGATTTGAACGGTCAAAAATGTCATTACAGTTGGTATCAAAGCTTTGGTTTAGCGAAAACCTTAGCTCTATTTGGGGTTTTCTCATTAGAGATAGGGAAGTAATACCCTATAATGAGTTTGAGTGTATATGAGAGAGTGTACTTGTAATTTTGATAAAAGAAATGGTTTTTATTGTGTTAATTTGTTTCGTTGAGTATTTATGAACTCTGGTCGGTACTTGGGAAGCCAAGACATCGATAGGAATTTCTAAACACTCGAATAGGACAAATCGACATAATATTTTTTTGGATATATATTTTACATATGTAGGTAACTAATTTGAAAATCTATTTACTTTGATTTCGTAGGTTGATTAGGTGATGATAATCTCGATTAGCATCGTTTGTTATTTGATTAGTCAATATATCTAAACTATTGACAATTGAATGATTTTAAGGAAATGAAATATTGTAAATTAATTGATAGTGGAATAAAATGATCTTAAATATGGAATTGATAATTCGAAATTCGGCTGCTTTTGAAGTATTGATTAGCAAATGGTTTTGATATAATATAAATATATTATAGAAGTAGTTTCATACAGAAATTGTTTTTAAATGATTAGATGGAAGTAAGTGCATACTCCACTCTTGTCTCTGGAAATGAATTATGTGATGAGTGCACTCATCATCGATGTTTAGTTCTGAGAGTCTGAAGGGAGGAAGACCATATAGAAATTTTATACCTTATTTTGAAAAATGAATCTACTTAAATCTTCTAAATTATGGTTTGATATAAAAGTATTGTATAATTGTAGTCTAGCAAACTAGCTAGCTCCAGTGCTCTTAGCCTGTTTAGGTAGGGTGGACGGAATACTATAAACTCCGTAGGCGGTGGACGTTCCACCTTAAAAATCTAATTAGTTGATTGTCAACCATATTCACTTGTACTATACTGTATTTTTATTATTGGTTATAATAAAAAAAGTGTTACAGATCAATATAAAAACCGGTCAGTTATGCCCAAAAAAGTAATGTACGTATTATTTCAAAAGCTGTTTTTGGAAATGACCCAAAGTTTGAATTCTTAAGTTTTATAATAATTAATGATTTTCAAATCTTTAAATGAATCAAACTTGAAATTTTAGAAACTTTTGAATTGCGAAATAAGAAAATGAACCTAAGAGAAATAAATTAAAGTGAAACTCTTAGAAATGTGAAAAGTGAATTTGAACCAAAATTGAAATTATTGAACTTGTATAATACTAGATTCTTTTTTATAACATATATAACTTACCAAAAATCTCTAAAAAGTTAGTGTTAACGTAAAATGTTGGTCACTAGTGACAATTAACCCCCAATAGTGTGGAGAGCACACGAATAACGATTATGAAATGCGGTAAAGCAAATAAAATAGGGAATACGCACAGAATTTTTATAGTGGTTCAGCAAAATACTGTGCCTACATCCACTTTATATGTATTAATTTTGCTTTTGATTACAAGTGCAATGCTTTTTCTGTTTGAAGAAAGAAGAGGACATGGCTATTTTTGTGTTGGGCTTCAGAGAAGATTTTGAGTAGAAAGCTAAGAGTGCTTTAGAATCTGGAGTTCAGGCGCGGTTCCGAGAATTCCAGAGCCGTCTCTGCAAAAAAAGGTTCATTTCCTTTTTGAGCTTTGTAGTATTTATAGGGGAAATAATGGGCTGAGCGGGACGCCACATGGTCTTCCTCTTTTTCAGAGCTCAGACACGTAGAGCTCGATCATTGGTAGCAATTGCGGCGGTAGGACTCATTCCACTGCTCATTAATAGTATCCTCGGAAATAGCGGCTTTCGTGGCATCCATGGTGGGGTGTATCGAAAGTTGAGATTTGTCCAGATAAGGTTGACCGCCTTTATTGCCTTTAAAGTCGAATTGAGCATTTGAATGGCTCAATTGGATATTTCCATGCAGATCAGAGATATTCGGTCGATGCGCCTTTTACGGGAGCGAGATATCTGGTCGACTTGGAGATCGAGTATTCTGGAGTGCATGAGTTATTGGTAGGAAGGAAATGACTCGGGCTGGCGCCTGAAGAAGGCTTGCTTGGGTCGAGTTTTGGTTATTCGCACGCTTCTAGATATTGGGCTTCGATCTGATCTGTGGTAGACTTTTACCAAAAAGATGGTTAACACTTTGCCCCTCAGAATACATCTTCTTCGGTAGAGGGAGGTGTGTTCTGAAATATGATCCGAAGCACAATAATTCGAGTAGTTTTGGTCACATCAGACCATATTAAGGTCGGAAATCCGACGGTTTCAATGGTTGTATTAAGGCCGGAAAACCGACAATCTATTTAGATCGTATCTAGGCCAGAATACCGATAACCAGCGGGAACCGTATTAAGGCCAAAATGATGAGCATTGACCTCGTGAGATTTTGTTCCTACAAAGATAAAACAAGTCCTTCTTGATTTGAAGAAGGCTAGTGGGTCGAGTGTTGAACATACCCGACCTAGAGTCATGTGTGAGCATTTATTTCACTTGGCTTTGAGGGGTGGCGAGCATTAACCATACTAGGCTTATAGAGGTGGTGAGTATTAACCATACTCGGCTTACATAGGTGGCGAGTATTAACCATACTCGGCTTACAGAGTTGGCAAGTATTATCCATACTCGGCTTACGGCAAGTATTTTTTAATGCTCGACTCATGTTAGATTAATATGTCCAGCGAGCGATAAACGCTCATGGTTCAGAAAAGAGGGCAAGCATAATCCATACTCTGCTTAATTTTTTTTATTGTACTCGGCTTATGGAGTAGGTTTTCAGAGATAATGGTGGGTTTTCGTGCTAACCACATTCGAAGGGGGGTGAGCAACAACCATGCTCAACTTAAAGCACTCAAACATGATCCATGTTTACAAAAGAAAATTCGGAGTTGCTAAAGAATTATTACAAAGAAAATAAATTCTAGGTGGACAACAGTTGATTCCAGAGCATGCCTATGAGCTAAATCCTAACCCCATACATGTGTACATCAAATTGTCCGATTTATTGAAGGAAATACATCGAAAAATAAAATCTAATTAATGATAATGCCGCGAGTGCTAGTAGGGTCCTCTCCGTTTCTAGGAGCTCGAGGACCGACCTGAAGAGCTTGGGTATAAGATCCCGGCGGCAAGGCCGGGGCGCGCTTCTTAACATATTCAGGAAGCTCTCCTCGCTTGACTCGATCCTCGATGAGATCACACAGATCTTGGCATTCATTAGTGATATTTCCAACTACGTTGTGGAATATTCAATGTTTGCTGAAATCGAGTTCCATCTAGGTTGGTTCTCATCGAGGTGGTCTCAGAGTAGGCAGGGACCCTCGTATGTCAAGGTAGATATCGAACAGAGAGGAATTGGGTTTGGTATACTAGTCATACTTATTTTCATTTTGAGGTCGCACGTTGCGTTCACTCTTCTCTAGGGTCTTTCCTCTTCCTTTATTCTGGCCGTTGGTGTTGGATGGACCTTGATGTTTGGTGGCTAAGACCTCGAGGCTCTCCATCTCAATGGTTACATCTTCCTGTCGGAGGAACCGCTCGGCCTCAGTATAGAAATCATTTATATCCTTGGAGGGGGATCTCTGGTTAAAGAGATTGAAAATTCTGATCGGTTCTAAACTCCTGCAATGGCAGCCGTAAGTACCATCGATGGCTCAGGTCGATCGACTGATGCTATGACCGAGTTGAACCTTTCGAGGAAGGATCAGAGTGTCTCTCCTGACCGCTGCTTGATGGTGGATAGGAACATAACACTCTTTGTTCGGGAAATATGTACTCTGAATTGTTCTATGAAGTGGGTGACCAGCGTGTTCCAGCTGCTGATCGACTCTGTTGTTAGTTGCCGAAACCACATGTCAGTTATATCTGTGAGAAAGAGTGGAAAGCACTTAGCCATGATGTTGGTCGATGCGCCAAGAACTTCCGTATGCCGCATGTATCGCATGAGGTGGATGGTTGGGTCAGTGCGACCATTGTACGGTTCGATAAGAGGGAACTTGTTGTCCAGGGGGTTTCGGAAGTTCCTGATTTCTTTGGTAAAGGGGTTGCGATGGACATTATCTATATCCGCTGAGAAGAGGTGCCCCGTGTGAAACGTCGGCTGATGCTTGCAAGCTGTCTTCCATCTCTGAGGAGTCGTTGTCATGAATTTAGCTCTGCGTTTGGAAGAGCTTCGACACAAGGATCTGTCAAAAAGCATGCTTGGAAGGGCGGTCGTTGGCTAGGCTCGGCCTCCGAGGGTTGAGTGAAGGTGAGAGTGGGGATGAGCTCCGGTAGGAGGTTCTAGGAAGAATGGCCCCTCTTGAACCTAATGAGTATTGGGTCGGATTGCACCCATGGCAGAGGGTCCAAGCTGATCCGGCATAGCATGTGATGTTCGAAACTCGGGGTTGCCCCGGTTGGAGCGAGGTTAGAAGGGTCTATGGTAGCGTTTTCTTCAGCCATGGTGGGGACCAGTAAGGTAGGATGGCCTCCCTGGTTCGAAGGGAAGGCCGCGCCAGCTCTTTGTTGAAGGGGAAGAGTAGTTAGATTGGTCTACGATAAGATTCCAGGTCGTAATGGGAATGGCGTTGATTCTGATGGGACCGGTAATCGCTCGATTGGTATGGGAGGTTGAGCTATTCCCAAGAGTGGAGGCTGAGTGGTTGAACGACCTAGATCTTGATCGCGGGCCTCCTAAGGTTCTGCATCTGTGCTGGTCGCTGGAAGCGATACTCGTAGATGTGATTGGTTGGGAGGTGGAGCCGAACCAGGATGAAATAAAGGTGTAATCTGATTAGTGGCCTGATTCTACGTAGACCGAAGATCAGTTGTTGCCCCAGTCCCGGTCGGTGGAGGAATTGATGTTGAAGCATTTAGTCCCGTCTCTACTCGACCGAGAAGGTGATCCATCAACTACTGCTGTCGTTCGAGGAGTTTACCCTGAGATGTCATATGGTCTTTGAACTCGACCATAATTCTGTCCATGTCATTCTGGGTAAGAAATCGGGACACATCTTTATGAGTGGAAGATTCTTGGCTTGCTTCTGCAGCGTTTGTATCAGCTGCATCGGTATTCGTGGGACAAGAGGACGTTGTATCTTTCTTTCATTTGTTCGCCATGGACTGAGACAGGTAGAAGCTTGAAGGGAATGTCGGTACGTGTCTCCCCCCTTCCTGGCATGCCAATGTGTTGATTTCGAAAGTTGGTCACTAGTGACAATCAATCCCCAATCGTGTGGAGAGCACACGAATAATGATTATGAAATGCGGTAAAGCAAATAAAACGGGGAACATAGAATTTTTATAGTGGTTCAGCAGAATACTGTGCCTACGTCCACTTTATATGTATTACTTCTGCTTTTAATTACAAGTACAATGCTTTTTCTCTTTGAAGAAAGAAGAGTAGATGGCTATTTTTGTGTTAGGCCTCAGAGAAGCTTTTGAGGAGAAAGCTAAGGGTGCTTTAGAATCTGGAGTTCAGGCGTGGTTCCGCGAATTCCAGAGCCATCTCTCCAAAAAAGATCTTCTTCCTCTTTGAGCTTTGAGGTATTTATAGGGAAATAATGGGCTGAGCGGGCCGCCACGTGGTCTTCCTCTTTTTCGGAGCTCGGACATGTGGAGCTCAATCATTGGTAGCAATTGCGGCGGTGGGACCCATTCCACTGCTCATTAATAGTATCCTCGGAAATAGCAGCTTTCGTGGCATTCATGGTGAGGTGTATCAAAAGTAGAGCTCTGTCCAGATATGGTTGACCGCCTTTATTGCCTTTAAAGTCAGATTGAGCATTTGAATGGCTCAACTGGATATTTCCATGCAGAACCGAGATATTCGGTCGTTGCGCCTTTTACGGGAGCGAGATATCTGGTCGACTTGGAGAGCGAGTATTCAGGCGTGCATGAGTTATCGGCAGGAAGGAAATGACTCGGGCTGGCGCCTAAAGAAGACTTGTATGGGCCGAGTTTTGGGTGTTCGCACGCTTCTAGATATTGGGCTTCGATCTGATATGTGGTAGTCTTTTACCAAAGAGATGGTTAACAGTTAGAATGTTATGGAAATCATAAATTAAACTATCTTCAAATATTGGAATAAATAATGAAGGGTGAAATAAAAATTGATGGTTTATAAATATGAATGAAACTTAAGTTATGACAATAACTCATAAACGATATATACTTAGTTGTTATAAAAATTGAATTCAACTAAGGTAAATAAACCGAATCAATGAAATAACCTAATAAAGTGAATTGTTAGATTATGAATTAATTGTATTGGTATTAATGGTTGGATGTTCGACGATTTTGGATAGTCGATATTTCCAAGTTGGATATGAACTTTTAAATCGATATGCGAAAATATAAGAAATAGGTTTATAATTTATAAACTTAATAAAGGTTAAACGAATTAATTAAACTGATTAAAACGAGCTTGTCGCGTTTTGGCAATTCGTAATTTTCTGAATTAAAGTTTAAACGAATGTATATGATCCAAAATAAGTCGGAATTCTTGAAATAAGAATCTTCCAGATCTATTGGAATATAGCTTATAATAAGGTTATTAAACTAAAATATTGATATTTGGAAATGTGAATTGTATACAAATGGAATGAACCAAATGAAATTATGTAAGTAAGCTAAATTGCTAATGACGCTAATGAAAGGTGCGTATATCGGATTTCATATCGTGTTTGGATAGATATATTTTTTCCATTGTTTGGGATGCCTCATCACTGAGATGAGATGTATGTTTGTGGTTATATATTTATATTATTGTCTTTCCAGTCGTAACCATACGAAGGAGACTCTACCGAAATTTTGCATAAATTTAAGACTTAGAAAATTTTGTAGAAACTCGAGTTTTTAAATCTATATAAAATTATTGTATAAGTTGATGTTTCTAAGTTGAATATTAAATTATGTCGTTAATTAACAACTTCCTTACTATGACTTTTCGATAATGTAACAACCTGTATTTTCGACTATTTAAATTATTGGATTTAATATGAGTTTTGAATATTTTATAGTTATAAATAAAGTTTAATGATTTAATTATGTAATATGAGATAAAAAGAAGTTTTCGGTGAATAACTGTTGCAAGCTCATCAAATTTTCAGGTAGATAGTTTGTTGGCTATCAGAATATGTGGAAATATTCTAAGATTCCATCAAAAGTCAAGATGCATGGGAAAATAAATACTTTAAACATGCTGAGAAGGAAGAGTTTAAATATTTAAAAGAAGTGTTTGTTTTGTGGAGAGTTGGTGGAAGATTGTTTGCATTTATTCAGTGATTGTGATGTGGCCTTTTATGTGTGGAATAAATGTTTAGTACAGCTGAACATTGATCTTCGCTTGAGAAATGCTATACATGACCAGTTTGCTTTTTGGTAAACTTGCAGCTCCAATGAACTTGCTTTCATTAATTTTTATTTTTGTTGGGTGTTATGGCATGAACAAAATTGTAGATGCTTTAAAAGTACTGCTAAATCATCTAACGCAAGTCTATTTCAAGTATTAATGTTTTTATATAAATGGGTGGGAGTGGACCATTGGGAATTTGCTGATCTGATTGAAGATTGCTTTGGGAATATAGCTCAAAGCAGGTGATTGCAGTAGCTTCTTTTATTGTACTTTTGGCTGATAGTAGTTTGCATGGGATTATCATGTTTTTTGGCCCCTACGTGGGAATTATGTTTGTACATATTGCTCCTGTGTGAGCGTTTGCTTCGCTTTTGGACTGTATCTGATGTTGCTACTTTGTATGATTTATGCTGATGTTCATGTATGGCGTGAAGCTTCTGTCGAGCCTCACTAGCTTTCGCCTCAAAAAAAATGTAATTGTATGGCATAAACTTAATTAAATTGATTAATTAATGAAGTTCAACCTTTATGACAATGATAACTTATAATTATTGTAAATAAAATTATGATTGGTTTGTATCTATAAATATTAAAATTTGAATCCAATATTAAAATATTTGATTGAAATTGATTTAATTTATTCAAAATTTAAATCTAAATTGAAATTTGTTAAATAATCAAATTTGGATTTAATATAAATAAAAATTTTGATTTATAAAATTGATACGGATTCTATTTTGATTTGAATGAAATTAATAAACTTCTAAATTTTAATTTAAAGGTAAATAAACAAAGACTAAATATAATATATAATTAACCTATTAATTTGCCATATTGCAAATGATCTCGGAATTCGATGAAATCATTTTCAACGGAACTGAAATTGTAAATTATTGTGAGATTTCAATTTTTGTGTCAATCATGGTTATCACGTGATCGTGCATTATATAAATGCATATCGATTAACAATTTGAGATTTATAATAGTCATTTTTCAAGTGACCTTGGATTTCGACGAAACTAGTTTCATTATGTCCGAATTATTGAAATACGGTAGAGTGTAAAATTTCGTGGCGAATGGAGTTTCTATGTGATGGTGCGCATTATAAATGTCAGATGCAAAAACGCATAAATAAAATCTTATATAAAAAAATCTCCACTTAAATAACCCTTTCTCTCACTCTAACCTAATCCTCTACTTTCTTTTTCCCTGTAACCGCACATAATAACCGCCACCACATTGTTCCTCCTTCAAAAATTCAACTCGATCAAAATAGTTAACGAAATCAAATAATTTTTGATTCGTTGAACTCCTATCGATAAGATCTTCGCATCCATGGTCTTCTCGAGAGGTGCGACATTTGAGCAAAGGTCATTGTAGGGGCCGTGACCTAGGGTTGAGGCTAGGCGGAGTTTGGGCGAGCGATAGATGAATCAGATATTGGATTCGGGTTCGTGGTGGAAAATAGCATCATGTGGCGAAGTTTGAGGAGATTCCATGAAATTTTTTGTTGCAACCTGTATGTTGCTGAATGTGATAGCCTGTAGGATGGAAATTTCTAGGGTAATGTGCACGTAGGGTATTGAGGTTGAGCAAGACGAGTCCGAGAAGAAAAACATGTCGAAGAAGACAGTTTGTAAAATGGTGGAGTGAATAGTCGTGTCACTGAAAAACACGCATGAAGTATGTTGGATTCGTGTGTACAGAGGAGGTGTCAGTTTTAAAAGAAGAGGAAGAAGAAGGGTATGCTAGGTGATGTGGCATAATCATGGGTGAGGATTGTTTTATTTTATTTTAATTTAAATTTAAAATTCATATGTTCAAATGTTAATAACTTTGTCATATGAACTCGGACATACTCGCAGTTTGTTTCATTAGGAATGTATTGAAATTTCGAAATATGAAGCTGGTTTTGTTTGATTTAGAGACTGTTCAATTTTGGGCCTCTATATTGATTTCAAACGAATTCAAAACCTAAGGTGAGTGATTAAACCCACTCACTCTTAACTAAAATTTTCATTTGTTAGTTAAATTAAAATCATGTATGATATGATTGTATTGATTGTTGTTTATTAGTTAAAATTACATATTTATGTTGATTGACATCGATAGTATAATTTAATTTGACTGTTAGTTTAATTTTATAGTTATGTTAAAATTTTGACATTTAATTACTAGTTAAAACCCGACATCTGATAACAAGTAACTTTATACGATATTGAACTGTTTGGATGTATTGATTTAATGGCTGGCTTGGATTGATATGTTTGACATATTGATGTTTAATTATGTTAATTTACCCGTTATTCAACTTGATTTTTATATGTTCATTGTTTGTGTTGATTAATCCTAATCATTTACCTTAGCTATTACGAACATCAAATGAACCACGATTAATCATTAAAATGAATTAAGAACATAAGTTGAAATGATAAATACTTGTGACCTTGACTTAGATTGAAATGATATATATTCATTCCCAAATACTAAAAATTAAATATTAAATATTACTTGGCCATAGGATAGAAAATTTTATAATAACACTGGTTGGTTAAATAAAAAATTGTTTTAGTTTTGAATCTTGAAATATTGTTTACAAATCATTTTCCTTTGGATTTGAACTTTGAATTTTGGAATGTAAAATTAAGAAGAAATTTGTTAACATTGTTAGCTGAAGCTAAAATGGATTGAATATGAACCGAATCTATTGAAATTGAATTGTTTATCCATCTTTGAAATTTACTTTCACTTAACTTGATTTAAAGCGAAATTTGAATTATGAACTTCAGATTTTTATAAATTGAAACAATTCAAAGTGAGAATTATAATTGAAACTTCAAATATTTGAATCAAATTGATTGAATCGAATTGAAATTTACATTGGAAGAAGTTGAATCAAATTGAAATATCAAAGTGAGTTGATTTGAAATAGGAGCATGACTTCAAGTTAATTGAAATTTGGAAGAAGCAATTCTAATTCTAAATATATTACTTTAAACCATTTTTATAAACTATTTTAGTAGATAACTAATTTACTTATAAACTATTCTATTTTTAGCTTATATATATAAATTGCAACTATTTTAAACTACATTAAATAATAACTAATTTACTTCACAGACTAATTTACTTTATAACTATTTTTTTACTTTTATATTTAATTATCTCTAATAAATTATTTTAATAGTAAACTAACTATTTTATAAACTACTTTAATATTTTAACTATAAATTTTACTAAATTTTGATAATTCTATTTTAAATACAAACTATTTATTTTCAAATTATTTCAAATGTATCTAAACTATTTAATATATGTATACAAATCTAACTATTTAATATTTAAATTATTTTAGGATTAGAATTGTTTTAAGATTTTGAGTTTGTTTTATATAGGGATTTTATTAAGAAAGTATATTTTATTTGGCTACAAAATGATTTGAGAGCAAATTTTGATATGAGGTATGAAGCGTTTGAAATGTAAAAATTCTACCGGTATGAAAAATGTAAACATTTGGTTGTTAAAGAGACTAGGATTAGATATTATCATACTCTCTACCAATACCAAAAACTACTTTAACAACTGTGTACGTGGTGGAGAATCCAAAATGAAGTTGGATGGTTTGGTGAACGATTCTAACACATGGTATTTACTTGACCCTGACTTCCATAAGTCAGCTTACGTGACAAAAACAAAAGCTACACCGAGACTAAGTGAGGTCATTCCTCCTATCGAGCATACTTCTTAGACATACTACTATTACTTTTGTGATGTCATTTGGTGACCACCTTTCGATTTTTATTAAGGGAGCATGTCTTAAGGTAGTGGCAGTAGCTACTATGCGTTACCACCAGTCCGGCTCTACAAACAGTGTATTGATCCTAGTATTCCTCGTTGTGCCATGTCACATGCCATATATGAGCCCACTACGAGTTTAGTTTGCAGCATACCTATGGAGTGCTCTCTGAGTATCCAGCCGGTTTGGAAGTGCTTACAGTACTGTATAGACTATGGGAATATATACATATATATATACATATACATATATATATAGTGTAAGAATAATAATAGTAATCCCGCTTACGCTATTTTGATACTTTACTTTACTGGATAGACACTATTATAATAGTGAAATTATATTATATAGTATCTAGTTTGACGGATCCTTAGAAGATGATAATTCCTGTAACATCTCTTAAGTTATTGCACTCACAAACACATTGGATAAGAGGCGTGAACTAACTTAAACATCTTTGACGACGTGACATTCATATTATTAGGATTTGACTGATATGGAAATATTTTAGTTCTGATCCGAGTGTTTTTGTCTTTACATTTGTGCTCGGGTCAACCTGAGTTTCAGTTAGTGAAGGCCTCATTATGAAGATAAAAACGGAGTCTGGTCAATGTATTTATTAGTATTATTCCGCTACATTTATTGGTATGTTCTGTGATGTTTTAACTCTGATGATTGCCGTAAAGTTTAATCAAATGCATGTTTCAACAGCTTCATGAACTGTTTTTTATTTATTACATTTTGTCCTTCCGCTATGAGATTCTGTGATTGTTTTTCTTCTTTCTTTTATTCACCCCAATAACTATCGGTATTTTAGATTTGTTTGAGTCGACACGTGTGGATTATTGTCGATCAAACTTGCGGATAGTAACAATATGTAGATCCTCTATGTGAACGAATCAATCAGATCCTCCAAAATTGCAACTCCCTCTAATGTGTCTGGAGCTCGAGGTATGACTTTATATTAGATCATTGAATTATAGATATATAACAACGAGTCTAGTAATTATTTGTGGATTACACAAATCAACATCCAAAAGTATCCCCATGTCTATTTCATCACTATCTTCATAAGCACAGTCTTCACCTTCAAAATCACTATTCAGTAGATTAATGTTTACTTGCATGTTGTCGATCTATGTTGTATCATTCTCTGGCCTGGTTACAATAATTATGCCATCAAGAGCATGAACGTCTTCTACTTGCACATTTACATCTACGACAATATCTGTATCATCATCACATGAATTTGAAATGCCTATTTAAACTGTTGGATGAATGTTCGATCGTGTATCAACATTATGTGCCAAAAAAAATGCAGTTTGAATATAGGATAAAAAAAGGTTATAAAATACAACATGATTTATTAACAGTAAAAGTCATGTACTTTTGGCTCATGTGGTACATTCAAAGTGTGAGGGGTGTTAACACTCTAAAAATCAAATCTTATGTGACGGGTCGATTGTATAGTAAAACATTGAATCGGGTCGGCCTACTACACTGGATCGGGTCGGACTTAAGAGTGGGTCAGGTCGGTCGTGTCCATCCATCATTGGATCGGTTTGTTTAACTAGGATGGATTGGGTCGGCGTATCCATCGTTAAGCAAGTTAATCCGATCGGGTCAGTCTAATCTCTTCAAGTATCAACGGATCGTTCTGGTCATAAAGGAGTGGGTCGGCCTGTTGTATCTGTATCGAGTCTGTAACAACCCGGAAAATCTGAACCAATTTAAAAAATTTAATTTATCTATTTTAGTGGATTTTGAATATTTAAATTAAATTACTTTAAATAATAACGACCAAAAATCTATTTGAATCGATGTTGGAAAATAAATATGTTTATTTTAATTATAAAACAACGCCTGAAATGGCGCGGTAGTTTGAAAAATTGAATTCAAATTTTGATTGACTGTACAAGATGCAAAATAAAATGGATTTTAGTAAAACCAAAAATATTTAAATCTGTTTATGAATATCTTTCTAATGAATCTGAAAAATTGAAATTTCATAGCGGGAATCAAAAGTTGCGGTCAAATGAATTTTCAGAAAGGTCGCTATAGAGTTTATATAGCCCTTGAAAATAGCCATTTTGCAAATGACCTCCTTTTTCGATGAAACCACTTTTGTTTGGTCCAAGATGTCAAATTATTGCTAGGTTTCAAATTCCATAATTTTTGGAGTTTATATGTGAGCGTGGCAAAGAAAAATGTGTTTGGTTAATTTCAGTCAATTTGGATCGACCGGAAAATCGCCATTTTTCAAATGATCTCCAAATTTGATGAAACTAGTTTTGTTGGGACTGTATCATCAAAACATAGCTACATTTATTTTTCTGGAATTTTTGGGATCAGTATGTGGCCCCGACAAATTGAAATGTACGTTCAAATCAAATATTAAATGTTTCATATTTTAATTTGAAGAAAAACTGACTGAAACAGTCAAACAGGCTTACAAAACATATCCCATTATGTTTGGAATGGGGGTATTTAGCTAGGAACGATAGTCATTGGGTTTGAAATGGAGTTCATATGGAGTGAAGGGTATTTTCGGATTTAAATAAATTAAAAATAAAATATAAAATCCACGGACCAATCACATTTGTCAATCACTTTCTCTCTCCCCGTAAATTCTAAATCGCGAACGACGGAAGTGCTCCCCTCCTTCTCTACTCTTTTTTTTCAAATCCACTAAATAAAAACCTATGGCCCTTTGGGGAATTTTGTAGTGCTCTTCACGATCTTCACATCCATATAAAGATTGGATTTTTTTGTTGCCTGTAGCATTCGAAACGAGCACGGGAAGTCCTGAACTTCAAACCGCCGCCGCTGCTATCCCGTGCATTGAAGTGGACCCCACCACCACGCGCGGAGGTGCCTCTCCTCCCTCTTCGACGTGGCATTGGCCAATCCTCCTATAGCGCAGCGGATTGGAAGATAAATGCAAGCCTAGTTTCGAACCTCTTCTGAAAGGTAACGGCTGAAAATAAATTATCTGTTTATAGCGCTTTAAAGCGCTACGATTTATGATTTTACAATAAAAATCATATCTTTTTGCTATGTTGTCGAAATCCAGTGAAACAAGAGACATTTGACTCGTGTGGACGTCTTCTACATTCTAGAAGAGACCGGATATTTTTCTGAGCCTTCTACAATTTTTGGAGGAGTGGAACCCAATGTGAGATTTTTGAATTATAAACGATATGGAATGACGATGTATAAATTATACGATCGATGTATGAGTTATGTAAGCATTGTACACATCATGTATAAGCGTTGTAAAAGTTGTATGTGCGATGTATAAGTTATATATGCGTTGTAAAAATCATATATGCGTTGAATGGAATAGAAATGATATTGAAATTAAATAGAAATATATTTATATATGTATATATATACACACTCCTCTCGTCCACAGACCATGGACGATATATATTGATTGTGATTGTTTGGATTTGGTTGATGTGAAATTTGGTGAATATCACGAATGGTTGATTGTGATTGAAATCCCAATAGGATTAGTATATGGGAAAATTCGTCTGCGTACGAACTAGATATTGAAATCCCCATGGTCAAAAGCTGCGAGGCTTTAAGGTAGAGCGAGGAGCCGAACTCGGGACGGTGCCGGTTTTAACTACCCTGCCGTTTTGTTGCCAAAATTTTCTGAAATATTCCTGTGTTTGATTTGTATTCATGTATTGAAATATATTCATGTATGGGAAAGATATTCATTTTTGAAATGAAATAAAATTGTTTGAGCGATAAAAATAACATTTTTATCGAATGAATGAAATAAAATTGTTTGAACGATAAAAATAACATTTTTATCGAATGAATGAAATAAAATGGTTTAAACGATAATAATAACATTATTATCGAATCTTTGAAATAAATTGTTTTACGAATAAAAATCACATTTTTATAATATATATAAATCGCTAAAAATCTTCATTTTAGAAATAAATTGTTTTAACAATAAAAATCACATTTTTATCATCTATATGAAGTATATAAAATAGTTGTGTTAGAAATAATTTTTTTTGATAATAAAAATTACATTTTTATCATATACATGAAGTGTAAAAATAGTCATGTGTTGAAATAATTATTTGTTGGATAAAATATCATTTTTATCACATATATGAAATGAGATGGTTTTAGAAATCAAAGAATGGATTATAATTATATTAATATATATAAATATAATTAAAATAAATCGAATAACGAAGTTGTAGTTCGTATTTTGAAACCGTGATTTCAAATGATTATTGCGGGAGATCCGACCATCGAATTTTCCCGAAATCAAAACCGTTGGGTTCGCTTTGGAAATATCTTTCGAATGACACCAACTTTGCAAAGATCCAACGGTTAGATTGTCTGGAATGTTTAATTCAAATCTGAATGAAAACAACGCCATAATGGATTTTATATATATATATATACATATATAATTAAAATAAATCGAATAACGACGCTGTAGTTCGTATTTTGAAATCGTAACTTCAAACGATTGTACTGGGAGATCCGACCGTCGGATTTTCCCAAAACTGGAACCGTTGGGTCTGCTTTGAAAAGATCTTTCCAATGATATAAAAATTGGAAAGATCCAACAGTTAGATTTTAAGATATGTGTAAATCAAATTTGAAGAAAAACAGTGTTATGGCTTGAAGCGTCGTTTATATAAATTGGCTATTTTTAAATAAATAAAAATAGCGATAAATCATTATATAACATTATAAATGATATGGAATGGAAATAAACTGAATTTACTCGGTTTATTGGATATTTGATGGTTGAATGTGTTTAACGTGAAAATTACATTAAAGAACAAAATTATTGATGTCGAATAATTTAACCATTGAAATGAATTGATTTGAAATTCTAAATATACGTGAATTATTTGAAAAGGCCAAGTTAATTTTCATTTCAAATAATTGATCGACGATTAGAAGTCAAAGATAGGAAGACGGTGCAAGACCGATGATCTTCACATCGAATTAATGGCTACTGATGCCTTTGATGGGAGTTGCTGCCCTGACAGGGTCACAGTGGTTGTTGTCCGGATGTACTTGTTGATCGTGCGGGTGTGTGAGGAATAAAGATCCTCCGGTTTCGTTTAGACCAAGAACGGACTTGTAAATGGATGTATTTCTGACATTGTATATTGACAACGTGGCATGCAGAGATGCTATGATCAAAGCTTTTTTTGAAAAGTAGAGTTTTGTGGTTGATGATCAAAGTAGGGCTTTAAATAGCTAGCTTTGTGTTTAGCATTGATTCGCGAGCCTCACACCCCGGTATGAACCAGAAACGGGAGAGGACTGCAGGGAGAGCATGCGTTTCCATCTAGCTAGGAGTGGTGTCAGTGTTTTTACACGGCATGACATTTTACTTATGTGGATGATTGATAGCCAGGCGCCTCGGTTATTTCGGTCTCTTCGGAGCCAATGGTTTGGTCGGGATATGACCAGTTTACGCCCCATAGGGCGGGGAAACGCATTGTTCAGGCATTTTAATCCACTCTGTGTGGACCGGTCCTGAAGATCCAAGGCTTGACTGAGTACTTGCCTGAGACATGGTAGGCTAGATTGTCTCGAAGCGGTAAAGACCATCCCTTGCCTTGGTTCATGATAGAAATCCAATTTCCAATTACGACATCGTGCGGTTTTAATTGTATACCCATATATGGTGACATAGTGGTATGGGGCACTCATGCCGTCTATGATTGATAGTTATGATTGAAATTGTTTTTGAAACATATAAACACTAGTAATAATATCAAATTCTTTAGTTTTATTCGTATCAAGCATATTTTGGCCATTATAAGGTAAAACTCTATCCTCCGGTTTGCGTTGCATTGTGTGATGGGAACTGAGTCTTATAATGGCTTCATTTTTATAAAAGAGCATTGCGATGTTTAAATGATTTACTGGTTTTAAAGCACTGGAAATCCAATGGAGTAAACTCATTCCGCATTAGCGGCGTTGTCCTGTGATTGGCCATATTATCAAATAAGTTAAGTAGTTTTCTCATACCAGTCCCATGACTGACTCGTAGTTTGTTTCACTTGCAAGCTCGGGTGCCCCTATTTCAACATGGGCAGCCTTGTTTTCAAATTTTAGTAGGCTCTTTCTGGATAGCTATGGAGCTGAAGATGGATTCTATCATTTCTTTCTTTTTATGTTGTTCAGCTCCTATTATACGTATTATGTTTTTGATTCCGCTGTAGACATTTTCTGTAAAGTTGAACGGTATTTTATACTAAGTATAATCCTGTATACTGTGTAACTCTGATGATTATGTTTATCCAGTGTATTCTGTCGTACATTATCTGGTGTATTTTGTATATTTCTGTTCTGCTGTTATCTGTTTATGTGTTATATTCCAAAGATTACCCTTGCCACCGTGGAATGGGGGTTTGGGGTCGTCATATCGTGGTATCAGAGCTTTGGTTAAGCTTAGTTCTGGAATATAACATATTAACGAACTCGTCAGAAATAGAAATAGTAGTGTTCTAAGATGGATTACTCATTTTAGATAGGATCGGTAATATCCTAGAATGAGTGGAGCAGAATGAAATACACCCCAGTAGACACATTTACATTAAAGTATATGTCTCTATGTTTTAAAAAATACCTTTTCTATTGGCTTGACACTTCGTTTGCTATTTGCAGACATAGAAAATGAGTGGCAGAAGCAGAAGGAGTAATCCTATGGATCAACAACCTAACGAGCCAGTTGTGCTTCCACACCTAGGATCGGATATAGAAGCTCTATTAAAGAGGTATCTAAATCTGGGTGGAGTACAGTTCTCAGGCTATGAATTCATTATTCAAACTCAAGCTTGGATGCGTTCTGCTGAAAGAATATTTGAGGGTTTCAAACTGAGAGATGATCAGAAAAGATTACTAGCATCTTGGGCGCTCAAAGACGAAGCTTTAATCTGGTGAGAAACCGTTATTAAAGATAATCCAGAAGGTGATATCACCTAGGATAGATTTAAAGAAAAGTTCAATGAAAGGTTTATTCCTCCAGAAGCAACCGAGCGGTTAAGTGATGAATTCTACTATCTGATTCAAGGAGATATGACGATTCCATAATATCACAAGAAATTCAACGAAATTTCTCGTTTTGACCCGCATTTAATTCAGGATCCTAAGATGAAGAATCTGAGATTTATTAACGGGCTTCGACGAAAGTATCAAAGTAAGGTAACTACACATGTGCAACAATCTTTTTCTGAAATGATATACATGGCTTACCTGTCTGAAAGTCTGGATAAGCAAGGTCTTTTGGTCAATGAAGGGGAAGTCAGTTCTAGCAACAAAAGGAAATTTGAAACTGATAGCCCAGAGACAAGTACGCATCCCGAAGCGAGTACAAAGCCTGCTGGCAATAAGAGGCCAAACGCCAGTCAGAAAAAGGTTATGGCAGTCGTATGTTTAAAGTGTAATCGGGAAGGGCATTCGATGAGAAACTGTAAATCTTCAAAGAAGCGGAAGGGAAAAGAATTTAAATTCGACAAGAACCCACATGCTGAAAGGAAATGCCATAAGTGCCACCAAGAAGGTCATGTTGCAAGGGAGTGTCGGCTATCAAAGAAATCTGAAGCAGTACATGTAAATGAAGTAGCAGGAACTACAGCACCCTCAGTCAGTCAAGCGAGGCCAGATGTTTTGAAAGGCACGTTAACGGTCAAAAATATTCTGGTTAAAGTGTTGTTTGATATGGGTGCGTCGCGAAGTTTTATTTCGACAAAGGTGGTAAAAAAATTGGATTTGAAACTGAAAAAGCTTAAAGAACCCATGATGGTCCATAATCCGGTTGGAGGTTCCCTTGATCTTAGTTGGATTTGTGGAGTGCCTGTTTTTTTTCCTTTTATCGGTTCCCTACTATCTCGATCATCATGAATTTCACAGAGTTCGATCTTATTTTGGGATTGGATTGGTTAACTAAATATGAAGAGGAAGTTAAATGTGCCGAAAGAGTTGTTAAGGCAAAAACAAAGCTAGGATATATAACCATTCCATGCGAAAGTCCGAATTCTGATAGAAAAGATTTTTGGTCAGCTCTGGATGTTTCTCCTGCTCAATTAGAACCTGTTCTTGTCGTTACGGAGAATATTCCGGTCGACATTGAAAATATTCTTGTTGTCAAGAACTATGCGGATGTGTTCGAAGAAGTTGTTAGCTTACCTCCATATAGAGAAATTGATTTCAAAATCTCTTTAATTCTAAATGCAAGGCCAATAGTTCACGCTATTCGAAGAATGACCTTGAGGGAGAAAGAAGAGTTAGACAGTCAAACTCGACAGCTTGTATGGAACGGTCTGATCAGGCATAGTTTCTCTGATTGGGGAGCAGCAGTGGTATTTATCCCAAAGTCAGACGGTAATCTCAGATTATGTGTGGATTATCGTGACTTGAATAAACAGATGCTGAAGAACAAATATCCATTGCCGCGAATTGATGATTTGTTGGATAGATTGAATGGTGCACAAGTATTTTCCCGAATGGACCTAGCTACAAGTTTCCATCAGCTTCGTATTGCCGAAGAGTGCGTTCCTTTGACAGCATTCAGAGGTCCAGATTTATTCTACGAGTGGTTAGTAATGTCGTTCGTCTTATGTAACGCTCGAGCTTATTTCGTCGATCTAATGAACTGGGTATTCAAAGAAGTATTGAATAAATTTGTTCTGGTTTTCATTGATGACATACTGATCTTCTCTAAGTCAAAGAGCAAGCATGAAAAACATTTGGAACAAGTGTTAGAAATTCTCAAAAAGAATGTTTTAAAAGCAAAATTTTCCAAATGTATATTCTGGCAAGAAGAGGTAAAATTCCTTGGTCACATCGTATCAAAGGAAGGAATTTCTGTGGATCCCAGTAAAATCACTGCTATTCAGAATTGGAAACAGCCAACTACTCCCATAGGGGTTCGAAGTTTTCTTGGATTGGCTAGTTATTATCGGAAGTTCGTTAAGAATTTTTCGAAGATATCCAGTTCCTTAACTAAGCTTACCAAGAAACATTCGAGATTCAATTGGACTCCTAAATATGAGGCAGCAGCGTTGGTTAGAATTTCTCACGGCATATGATCTAGATATTTTATATACTCCGGGGAAAGCCAATGTTGTGGCGGATGTGCTCAGCAGAAAGAATGTGATCATCGCCAGTCTTATCATTACACCATCATTGATTGATAAAATATCTATTCTTTAGAAAGACGATAGTTTTGTTCAAGGGATGATCAAAAGAGTTCAAAGGGGCGAAGTCTCCAGTTTCCAAGAGGATAGCGCATGAGTTCTGAGATTGAAATGAAGGATTTGTGTTCCCGACAACCTTGAGCTCAAAAGAAAAGTAATGGACGAGAGTCACAAGTCCAAACTGAGTATCCACCCAGGGGTTAGTAAAATGTGTAATGACCTCAAGCAAACATTCTGGTGGAAGGCGATGAAAAGAGATATCTCCATATATGTTAGCCGGTGTTCCACCTGTTAACAAGTCAAAAGCGATCAACAGAAACTCGCTGGATTGTTGCAACTGTTGGAAATTCCAGGTGGGAAGTAGGAACAGATTTCTATGGATTTCATAGATGGTTTGCCCAGAACCAGGAAAGGGAATGACAGTATTTGGGTGATCGTAGATCGTTTCACGAAGACCGCCCAATTCATATATGTCAGATCGAATAGAACTGCTCAGAGTCTGGCGCAGATTTATTTTAGAGAAATTGTTAAACTGCATGGGGTTCCCATGAGTATTGTTAGTGATCGTGACCCAATTTTCGCTAGTAAATTCTGGGAAGCATTCCAAGCATAATTGGGAACGAAACTGAACTTGAGCACCTCATATCATCCTCAAACAGATGGTCAGATTGAGAGGGTGAATCGTATTCTAGAAGATTTATTGCGGGCTTGTGTTATTGATGTTGGCGGATCATGGGAAGACCACTTGCATTTGGCTGAGTTCTCATACAACAACAACTACCAAGCGAGCTTGACAATGTCACCGTTCGAAGCATTGTATGGTCGACTGTGCAGATCCCTTGCTTGTTGGGTTGAACCTGGTAATAGACTTGTATTGGGACCTGATATGATTTGCGAAGCTGCGGATAAAGTCGACTTCATTAAGAAACGATTACTAGCTGCTCAAAGCCGATAGAAGAGCTATGCAGACTCGAGAAGAAGAGATTTATCATTTGTTGTTGGCGGCTATGTATATTTACGGGTTTCTCCAATGAGAGGAGTAGTCCAATTTGGCAAAACAGGGAAGTTGGCGCCCAGATTTATTCGTCCATTTCGTATTCTAGAATGGATCGTAACTCTCGCTTATAGGGTTAAATTACCTGATTGGTTGCCTGGAGTACATGATGTATTTCACGTATCTCAACTTCGAAAGCATGTACATGATCCAGATTTAGTCGTGGAAGAAGTCGCGCAATGGGATTTGGAAATTACTCCAGAATTGGCTGTGAGAAGAGAGCCGATAAAGATTATTGGCAAAGAAACAAAAGAGCTGAGGAACAAGAAGGTTCTCTTAGTCGAAGTGCAGTCGAGTGGAGATCCGCAAGACTGTACTTGGGAAACTGAGGAGAGCATTAAGAAAGCCTACCCCAAGTGCAGGGTGGATATCTCTGATTAACTCGGGTGCAAGGTACATTTATCATATTTTGCATTTCCGTTTTATTCTCTACTTTGTTGTTGTTTTCTTTTCATGAATGTAAAATTTTTAATTATATAGTCCGAATGATTTTAAAAGAGTATATGAATTAATTAGTATATTTTTGAAAGCTAAAAATAAATTGATTGTTGTTTGCGTTGTGTGGTTGAGTATCTGATTAATCAAATAGTGGAATGATAATTAATTTAATCAGTAAGAGAATGATGGTAAATTTATGTAATTAAATCAAATACTGTACTGATTTAAAAATACATAGAAATATAGGCATGTACATTATATATGTTTGAACAGGTAAATTGATTTGCTGTTGAGTAAAGAAATTATTTGTGTGCCCGAAAAATAGGTAAACCTTTATGAGTTGGATGTGCAATTTTATTATTATATCAACTCCTGTGAATGCCATTGGATGCGGAGTGCTGGTTGTTCTATGTGTAATAATAAAGGTCGCCATAGGATAGTAGCAATTAATTTTGAACTACACCTACATGGCATACTTTTGAAGATGGCATACTTCATCATATACCACATAAGCATTTGGAGCTTGTGTGACGAGGTTGAAGATTTACCATACGAGCGAGAGGCTTGTATGGCGATGACTATATTACAGGTTGAACCGAAGACTGATATGGACTATATAAAATGTAACGATAAATTGCCAGATTAATAAAAACCCGACACGGGTCTGGAGAAGACAATAAACAAGTCTCTCTGGTCATTAAGGCACAAAAACCATTTATAAGGTGACGAGAATTTATTTTTTGGAGTTATGACCTATACACACTCCCCTGTGGACACCGGAATATATCACTATAAATATGTGTATGCTTATTATGATTTATTGGGTACCTAATACGACCCAATAAATTTCCAAACTCCTCCCTGTACAAAGGAGGTTATGGCGAATTTTTTTGAAAATTTAGGGTGTTAGCCAAAATTTTTGAACAATTAGAAAATTCTTAGAAACTGTGAAGTTGAAGAATGAAAGCCAGAATGAAAGTTGAGTTGGTTAATTAAACTACTTTCAGCTTCGTTCCTTTTCGGGGACGAAAAGATTTTAAGTGGGGGAGATTGTAACAACCCGGAAAATCTGAACCAATTTAAAATTTTTAATTTATCTATTTTAGTGGATTTTGAATATTTAAATTAAATTATTATAAATAATAACGACCAAAAATCTATTTGAATCGATGTTGGAAAATAAATATATTTATTTTAATTATAAAACAAGGCCTTAAATGGCGCGGCAGTTTGAATATTTGAATTCAAACTTTGACTGACTGTACAGGATGCAAAATAAAATGGATTTTTGTGAAACCAAAAATATTTAAATTAGTTTATGAATATCTTTCTAAAAAATCTTAAAAATCAAAATTTCATAGCGGGAATCAAAAGTTATGGCCAAATGAATTTTCAGAAAGGTCGCTATATAGTTTATATAGCCCTTGAAAATAGCCATTTTGCAAACGACCTCTGTTTTCGGAGAAACCACTTTTGTTGGGTCCGGGATGTCAAATTATTTCTAGGTTTCAAATTCCATAATTTTTGGAGTTAATATATGAGCGTGGAAAAGAAAAATGTGTTTGGTTAATTTCAGTCAATTTGGATCGACCAGAAAATGACCATTTTTCGAACGGTCTCCAAATTTGGAGAAACTAGTTTTGTTGGGACCGTATCGTCAAAACATAGCTAGATTTATTTTTCTGGAATTTTTGGGATCAGTATGTGGCCCTAGCAAATTGAAATGTACATTCAAATCAAATATTGAATGTTTTATATTTCAGTTTGAAGAAAAACTAACTGAAACAGTCGAATGGACTTACGAAACATATCACATTGTGATCGGAATGGGGGTATTTAGCTAAGGATGACAGTCGTTGGGTTTGAAATGGAGTTCGTATGGAGTGAAAGGTATTTTCGAATTTAAATAAATTAAATATAAAATATAAAATCCACCGACCAATCACATTTCTCGATCACTTTCTCTCTCCCCGTAAATTCTAAATCGCGAACGACGGAAGTGCTCCCCTCCTTCTCTCCTCTTTTTCTTTAAATCGACTCTATAAAAACCCATGGCCCTTTGGAGAATTTTGTAGTGCTCCTCACGATCTTCAATTCATATAAAGATTGGATTTTTTTCGTGGCCTGTAGCATTCGAATCGAGTTCGGGAAGTCCCGAACTTCAAACCTGCGCCGCCGCTATCCTGGTGCACCGAAGTGGACCCCACCACCATGCGTAGAGGCGCCTCTCCTCCCTTTTCAACGTGGCATTGGCCGATCCTCCTATAGTGCAGCGGATTGGAAGATAAATGCAAACCTAGTTTCGAACCTCTTCTGAAAGGTAACGACTGAAAATAAATTAAACTGTTTACAGCACTTTAAAGTGCTACGATTTATGATTTTACAATAAAAATCATATCATTTTGCTATGTTGTCTAAATCCAGTGAAACAAGAGACATTGGACTCGTGTGGACGTCTTCTACATTCTAGAAGAGACTGGATATTTTTCTGAGCCTTCTGCAATTTTTGGAGGAGTGGAACTCAATGTGAGATTTCTGAATTACAAACGATATGGAAAGACGATGTATAAATTATACGGTCGATGTATGAGTTGTATAAGCGTTGTACACATCATGTATAAGCGTTGTATAAGTTGTATGTGCGATGTATAAGTTATATATGCGTTGTAAAAACCATATATGCGTTGAATGGAATTGAAATGATTTTTTAATTAAATAGAAATATGATTATATACATATATATATACTCCCCTCGTCCACAGACCATGGATGATATATATTGGTTGTGATTGTTTGGATTTGGTTGATGTGAAATTTGGTGAATATCACGAATGGTTGATTTGATATGATTGATTGTGGTTGAAATCCCAATAAATTTAGTATATGGGAAAATTCATCTACGTACGAACTAGATATTGAAATCCCCATTGTCAAAAGCTGCGAGGCTTTAAGGTAGAGCGAGGAGCCATACTCGGGACGGTGCCGGTTTTAACTACCCTGCCGTTATGCTACCGAAATTTTCTGGAATATTCCTCTTTTTGATTTATATTCATGTGTTGAAATATATTCATGTATAGGAAAGATATTCATTTTTGAAATGAAATAAAATTGTTTGAACGATAAAAATAACATTTTTATCAAATGAATGAAATAAAATGGTTTGAATGATAAAAATAACATTATTATCGAATGTTTGAAATAAATTGCTTTACAAATAAAAATCACATTTTTATAATATATATAAATCGCTAAAAATCTTCATTTTAGAAATAAATTGTTTTAACCATAAAATCACATTTTTATCATCTATATGAAGTATATAAAATAATCGTGTTAGAAAGAAATTGTTTTGACAATAAAATTTACATTTTTATCATATACATGTAGTGGTAAAAATAGTCATGTGTTGAAATAGTTATTTGTTGGATAAAAATATTATTTTTATCACATACATGAAATGAAATGATTTTAGAAATCGAAGAACGGACTATAATTATATTTATATATATATATGTATGATTAAAATAAATCAAATAACGAAGCTGCAGTTCATATTTTGAAACCGTGATTGCAAATGATTATTGTGGGAGATTCGACCATCGGATTTTCCCGAGACCAAAACCGTTGGGTTTGCTTTGGAAATATCTTTCCAACGACACCAACTTTGCAAAGATCCAACGGTTAGATTGTCTTGAATGTTTAATTCAAATCTGAATGAAAACAGCGCCAGAATGGATTTTATATATATATATATATATATATATATGTATGTATAATTTAAGTAAATCGAATAACGACGTTGCAGTTCGTATTTTGAAATCGTAACTTCAAACGATTGTACCGGGAGATCCGACCATCGGATTTTCCCAAAACCGGAAATGTTGGGTCCGCTTTGAAAAGATCTTTCCAATGATATAAAATTTGTAAAGATCCAACGATTATATTTTCAGATATGTGTAAATCAAATCTGAAGAAAAACAGCGGCGTCGTTCATATAAATTGGCAATTTTTAAATAAATAAAAATAGCGATAAATTGTTGTATAACATTATAAACGATATGGAATGGAAATAAACCGAATTTACCCGGTTTATTGGATATTTGATGGTTGAATGTGTTTGACGTGAAAATCACATTAAAGAACACAATTATTGATGTCGAATAATTTAACCATTGAAATGAATTGATTTGAAATTTTAAATATACGTGAATTATTTGAAAATGCCGAGTTAATTCTCATTTCAAATAATTGATCGACGATTAGAAGTCGAAGATAGGAAGACGGCGCAAGACCGATGATCTTCACATCGAATGGATGACTACTAATGCCTTTGATGGGAGTTGCTGCCCTGAAAGGGTCATAGTGGTGGCTGTCCGGACGTACTTGTTGATCGTTCGGATGTGCGAGGAATAAAGATCCTCCGGTTTCGTTCAGAACCAGAACGGACATGTAAATGAATGTGTCTCTGTTGTTGTATATTGACAACGTGGCATGCAGAGATGCTGTGATCAAAGCTTTCGTTGAAAAGCAGAGCTTTGTGGTTGATGATCAAAGCAGGGCTTTAAATAGCTAGCTTTGTGTTTAGCGTTGATTCGCGAGCCTCACACCCCGGTATGAACCAGAAACGGGAGAGGACTACAAGGAGAGCATGCATTTCCTTCTTCCTAGGAGTGGTGTCAGTGTTTTTACACGGCCTGACATTTTACTTATGTGGATGATGGATAGCGAGGCACCTCAGTTATTTCGGTCTCTTCGGAGCCGATGGTCTGGTCGAGATATGACCAGTTTACGCCCCATAGGGTGGGGAAACGCATTGTTCAGGCATTTTGATCAACTCCGTATGGACCGGCCCTGAAGATCCAAGACTTGACTAAGTACTTGCCTGAGACATGGTAGGCTAGATTGTCTCGAAGTGGTAAGGATGATCCCTTGCCTTGGTTCATGATGGAAATCCAATTTCCAATTACGACATCGTGCGGTTTTAATTGTATACTTATATATGGCGACATACTGGTATGGCGCATTCATGCCGTCTATGATTGATAGTTATGATTGAAATTGTTTTTGAAACATATAAACACTGGTAATAATATCAAATGCTTTTGTTTTATTCGTATCAAGCATATTTTGGCCATTATAAGGTATAACTCTATCCTTCGGTTTGCATTGCATTGTGTGATGGGAACTGAGTCTTATAATGGCTTCATTTTTATAAAAAGCATTGCGATGTTAAATGATTTACTGGTTTTAAAGCACTGGCAATCCAATGGAGTAAACTCGTTCCGCATTAGCGGCGTGGTCCTGTGATTGGCCATATTATAAAATAAGTTAAGTAGATTTCTCATACTAGTCCCATGACTGACTCATAGTTTGTTCCACTTGCGAACTCGGGTGCCCCTATTTCTACATTGGCAGCCTTGTATTCAGGTTTTAGCAGGCTCTTTCAGGATGGCTATGGAGCTGAAGATGGATTCTATCATTTCTTTCTTTTTATGTTGTTCAGCTCCTGTTATACATATTATGTTTTTGATTCCGCTGTAGACATTTTATGTAAAGCTGAACTGTATTTTGTACTAAGTATGATCCTGTATACTATGTAACTCTGATGATTATGTTTATCCAGTGTATTCTATCGTACATTATCTTGTGTATTTATATATTTATGTTCTGCTATTATCTGTTTATGTGTTATATTCTAAAGATTACCCTTGCCACCGTGGAACGGGGGTTTGGGGTCGTCACAGGGTCGGTCAGATCCAGTGACACCAGATCGGTCTGTCCAATAGAGAATGGGTCGGACTGTTCATATGGATCGGATCTGGACATTTCTGAGTCGGTCGGGTCTGTTCTGGATCGGTCTGGTATGTGAAAACAGGCAATTAGCTAGCGACAGCTAGCGACAACTAGCAGTGGCATTTTCGAAAATACTCATTAACCCAACCCAAAGCCTGAAAAGTATATTCCAGCCATCCCACACTTCTATAAATAGGGGTTCAAGTCCACTTTAATGGGGGAGGATTTTTCAGGACCCTGAAGGGCTGTCCAATTCAAATCTAAATCTTTCTCAAAGGATTTAACCATTTCCAACCACTTCCAATTGAAGATCAAACTCTAAGTACATCCTGAAATCATGGGAATTCATCGAAGATGGTGATAATGTCTATATATGTCCGATCACTTGCCATATTTGAAGAACTCCGTCAAGTATCTTCCTAACCATTCTCAATAGATCTAAAGAGGGAGGTAGAGAAGTTAATGATGAATGTAATGAGAGGATATCCATGCTTTGTAAATCTTGAAGTGATAATGGAATTATTCCTTAAAGTGGATGTAGATCAAGCTTTATCGAACCACTATAAAGCACTGTGTTCTCTATTTGCATTCCTACTATTGTGTGGCTTCATTTCTTCAATTTTCTACATTTTGTGAAGTATTTGTAATACTCTTGGTGTTGATTCTAATTTCGAGATTAACATTTGGTACCCACCGTAGGGCCCGCATTCGATCTTCCATTCTCTCATACTCTCTATCACAAAGTTCAAGGTCTTGCGTCGAGAATCTAAGCCAATCTCACTACAATTTAATCCAAACTCTTTCCTGAAATCATGGGTAAACCAAGAAGGCCATCAAAAAGAGTCACTAGTCAAAGTGTCGAAGATATCGACAGTGTTGCCGACAACGAAAATACCCCTCTTACAAATCAATTTGAAGTAGACGAAGGTTCTAAGGCCGGAGCCGCTGTAACAAGGCAAGAATTGGATGAAGTTTCCGCAACTTTAACAAGCCAAATGGAAATTACGAATAAAGACATGATGAAAAAACTCGAGTCAATGTTTGTCATGCAAGTTGCCACGACAAAAGTCACCATGGAAACCGCTCGTGCTAAGTCTGTTCAAGTGGATCATATGGAAAATGCAGCTTCCTCTTCTTCGAGCTCAAATCTGGGAAATTCCATTCAAGAGGTCATGGATCCTAACGGTCATCGAAAGGAAGCAAAGCCCCAAACATGCGACCGTTCCGATAAAGTGACTTCTCGACAAGCGCTTGGTGCCACCAAAGGAGCACCTCCCCAAGAGGGAGGCAAAGGGACGGATTCCAGACTGTGACCGTTTGTTTAGACTAACATCCGGTTGGGATGAAGGCGTCCGCTCCGTGGGCTAGCTCAACGAAGAAGAATGCGTAACGGAAATGGTGCACATAATTATGGAAAAGAGCCCGAGGAAACCAGGTGAAGAGAACGACTGGGGATTTGCCCCACCAAAACCCCACTTACAGAAAGGATAAAGATGGCACCATACCCGAACAAATTTAAACCGCCAACAGTCCAGGCTTACAATGGGAAAAGTGACCCCAACATATTTCTTTTCAAATATGATCAACATATGGACGGGGCACGAGCCACTGATGAGTTGAAGTGCTTATACTTCCCGACTTATCTCGAAGGCATGCATCGCTTTGGTTCACAAAGCTACCACCCAGATCTGTGGATGACTTTGCTACTTGGCCAAACTATTTCGAGAGCAATTCAGGCTCCAAGCGACAAAAGTGCGAGATGTCATGGAATTGAACAAGCTTGAACAAAGGCCAGGGGAATCCATAAGGGCTTTTCTCACCCTCTTCAACACCGCCGCAGTTGAAGTTGGAAACTACGAGCCTCGTTTGGTTCTAATGTGTAGCATCCCGGAAAATCCGACTCTCGAATTCGAACAATAATACATACCGTGTCCAGATTCAGTATGAAAAACCCAGAAAACTAAAGAAAGAAATAAGATGATGAGAAATAGAAAGAAAAAAGTTAATAATAGAAGAAAAGAGAAGAACTATAAAACCATAACACATTCTCACATCACAGCGGAATAAAATATAATACAGAAGTAAATCTTTATTTAAAAACTTGAAACAATACTTACACTTATCAGAGTACAGTAGACATTCATCACATTTGGACAGTTATAATAGTCTGTCCTCATTTGTAACATATAGCGGAATAATTTATATATATGTAACATAAGTCTAAACTCTTCCAGCTCATCTTCTGGAATTCATATCTTATCCTGAACCTGTACAACGCGGACTGGCCTGAGCATTACAAACACAACAAGTCAGTCTGGTGTACCAGCGTGAGAAAAACTCTCTAAATTATTGGTATCATCCAATTTGATTTTACGTTAAAAATCCTTTCGAAAGAAAATGATAATCATAAGACCAATCCACACATAAACACGAATGATTTTTACCTTACGATAACCCAAAACGTTTTTGAAATAATATCCTTTTCTGATATTATAATAATGTCTAAATCAAATAAATAATCATCTAGTAGAACGTTTGCATCTCACGTTCTACATATATAATATATAATTAAAAACTGCGGGTGCTTATTGGAGAAAATCACATAAAATGTTAGGCTCGATACATAGCCTAACTTATACATAAAAGGGGAAAAAAGAGGAACATGTAATAATTCCAACATCATAAAAATATGGATCTAACTACACATGCATCATATGAACTTGGCATAGAACAGTATATATGAACTTGCAAATTTAGATCTACTCAACATGAATCGTGAAATAGAACTACATAAACTTAAAATTTGGCCGGTAGTTGTGAACTTTGCAAATTGGTTGAATCAAATCTAACATGAACCTAATCATATTAGCATGTAGTTTTTATCATATATGTGAACATGGTTGAACTTGCATAAACATAGTAAAATTCCCAAGTTGTCATATAACATATAGGTGTTATTACTAAATCATGCAACATGAAATGTCATCGCCAATTTATACACAATATGATATCTATCGCCAAATTATACAATAAGGTATGTCATCGCCAAATTACAAAATATGATAAGCCATTGCCAAATTATAATATGTCATCACCAAATTATGTTATCACCAAGTATTCAACATAATATGTCATCTCCAATTTATTCAACATGATATGTCTTTGCCAAAATATAATATGTCATCGCTAAATTACACAACATATATGTCATTGGCAAATTATACAACATATGGATCCAAAGCATTTAACGTTTATCATCAATTTACATACAACATGATCACAACCTAGCATGATAAGAATCATAATCTCAATCGAATCAGTTTTTAACAAAGAGGATAGGCATAGATTTACAATAGGCGATGTTCTATATCCAGCTATTTAGTCACAATTCTAACATCGTTTAGCTCTAAATGATATAAGGACTTACAAAAAGGAGGCTAGTCTTGAGTTCTGGGATCTGTATTCTGGATTTGAATAGCTCTTCTTTGTTGTAGATGTTGAATTCTGTAACACCCCACGTCCATTAATGTCACTCACAAAGGGAATGAATTAACTTCTATGGAGCGTTTTAAGTGTGTATAGAACAGAAACTTAACAACAAGACAGATATAAACAGTACTTAAAAATTTAAAACTTTATTCATTGCAGTGGTAAACACATAAATTTGATTACATCATCAAAAACCAGAGTCAAAGTACATAATATCCATCTTGACTAAATCAGAGTACATAAATTGAAAGACATAACCCCAAAGCAAAATAGCCATAAATAAGATAGGCTGAACTTTTACTTCAGCGATCTAAGCAACTTCTAAAAGCAAGAGATACAATTGTCCAAATAAAGATCCACTGGTGCTAGTTCAACCCTGAGCACCTGGGGGGAAGGAAGAAAAGAGGTGGAAACAAAGGGGGTCAGACATAAAGTCTGGCGAGTGCGATACTTTAACAATATAATTATCAAAATAACTAGGCTAAGGCATAAGCTAGAAAATAAGGAAATGACCGTGAACAATCGGGTACGGCAGAGCAGATAAAAGGAAATAAGATGAACAAAGATAACATTAAAGGTGTACCTAGTCACTATAAGATAATTACTACATTGCACCACACCAAACACCCTAAAAGTTGATCCCGTCTACAGAACTTATTAGTGATAATGGTAATTTCGTGTACCCCTAGCTGCCTTCGTAGGTGTCGCCTGCCCCAATCTCCACTAGGTGTACCCACTACCCTCCCTATTCTAATTACAATGTTTATTCATAATATGGTAGTTATACTCCTAGCTGCCTTCAGAGGTGCCGCTTGCTCCTATCTCCGCTAGTCGTACCCACTACCTTCCCCATTCGACCGGCTCCCTAACTCGTAGATACCCGTGCTGGCACCACAGTAGGGTGTATCACTCCCCAAAGTGGCAACTCGATACCACTAATGATGCACGGCTTATATCTACATGATGCAACAACGTATTACCTACCAGCCCGGGCCCACACACACACACTTGAACTCGTTGGACTTGCGTTGCCACCGCTAACTCGTTTTGGGGACTTACAGTCAAGCCCAGTATGTGTGTCCCATCCTCGACTTGGGTTGAGCCCACAAAGATACTTAATGGGTTACTGGTTTGAAAAGGCCCCCCATGCATGACACAAGCTTTCCACCTATGCTTGGTCCCCTCTAAGGTTTTTCCCCACTTAACCCCATTCTTATTCATGTCTTCTTACATGTTTCAGTCTTGGTAAAGTGCATCTAATCGTATTTCACATGCCACCCAAGGCACCCTCTTAATTTCACATGCCACCCAAGGCATCCACTTAACCCCCTCATGTCCCACCACATGTTTATCTAGTTAAGTGTTTCTTAATTTATTAACTCCATAACCTTGTAAAGACCTCCCACATTAGACTTGCATTTGTGGTAGCTGGATTTGCCGGGAGGGTCCGGGCAGCCTTACACCACAAACGAGCCTAACCTCGTGTCTTTACAACTGTTACGCATTTAATTCATGCCCTTGACCTCTCACATTAGACTGGCATTTGTGGCTGCTGGTGTAATGGCGCATTTTGTAAGGTATAATAATTAAGTTATTTAATTATTTAAATAACGAATATATTAAATAAACGATAGTTGAACGTATAAATTATAATAATAATTATAATCGAGCCCGTAACGACGCGGCAGTTCGTTATTTGGCGAGTTGAACTTCAACTCAATATACAAGATTCGTTATAAGTCGGATTTCTGTGAAACAAAAAACGTTTGAATCTGTTAAGCTATATTTTTCTAATGGAAGAGAAAAATGAAGATTTCGCCATGTAGATTTTTAGTTATGTCCAAATCAAATTTCAGAAAAGGCGCTATGGAATTCCTTTATAATTCGTAACGCTTTATTTACGTTATAAATGGATTTTTCAATATAAATTGAATATCGATTCAACCTGGACTTGGAATATCAAGTATATAATTTTTCTGAAGCTGCATGGTATTCCACTGTGAATATATACGATAATATAAATTTATTTATATTTAATTTAATTTTACTTAAATATATTTATATATTTAAATGGGCTATTCAGAGCTTTAAAAATAGCCAGTTTTTCATACGACCTCGGAATTCAATGAAACTAATTTTGTTGGATCCGCAATGTCAAATAGTTGTTAGATTTCCAGTTTGGTGATTTTTAGAGTCACTGTGTGGCCGTACGGATTTTTAGAGTGAAAAACAGTCAGTATTGGGACGGTTAAAAATACGTTGTGTGAGCATACGAAGTCGGAATTTGACGAAACCAGTTTCGTTGGGACCGTAATGTCAAACTCTAGCTACATGTCCAGGTTGGTGATTTTTGGGTATCGTATGTAGTCGTAGGGATTTTTAGAAGACTGGAACGAGAATAAAATAAAAGAAGAAAATATCCTACCTAATTTCTAAGGTCAAAACAATGGCCACATGCCAATTCTTTCTCATCCACAAACATTACCAACCACATATTAGTATATAACATCGGCTGAACCCCAAATTTCTTCCACACAGTAAACTAACGCTACAATGAAAAGCAAAAATAAAATAAAGCAAGAATCCTAAAATCAATATATACACACTTTTGGATTCACAGAAGGAAGAGCTTCGATCCAGTACAGCTCTCACATGGTGCGACGACCGTTCTGGAGTTCGACGAGACCTATGGTTTCGGTTTTCTGGTGATTGGGTCACCGAGGTTAGCAATGGGTTTCGAGTTCGGATGTGAGTTAAGGAGGCCGTGGCACTTCGATTGAGGGTGTTGTGGTGGATTTCGATGTCAGGAAGGGTCGCGGGTTCCCTGTAGCTGCCATCGACGGGTTTTGGTAGCTGGGGTCGAGCTCGACGGCGTTGATAGGAGGTGGACGAGCTCGCGAAAAGGAGAGTGATGGTGGTATTCTTGGACTGAACGACGGAGTGTTGGAGGAGGTAGATGGATCGAAAGGTTTGGGAATTTGCTGTGTTTGAATACTGGAAAGGGACGGAAGTGTTTGGGGAAGATAAAGGTGCGGTCTTGGGCCAAAACGGTGATGGGCTGCTATGGATCAAGGGGTAAAGCCCATATGGCAAATTTATTTAATTTAAGTTTTATTTAAAATTCGAATTTAAAATGTATTAACTTCGTAATCAAATATCCGTGTCATACGGTATCAGTTTCACAAACCGTAAGTTGCGTTGGGATCGTATGGACGGGAGCAACACAATGGAGCTGACCGGAAGTGGAATGGAGCTCGTTTGAATTTACGGCGAATTAAACTGTTTGATTCAGATCAAACAACAGTTTATCGTTCTTTAACGATGAACTGCAAATGTGAGTAAATCTCACAAACTCTAAATAGTTCTATTTTTACAGTGTATTCTTAGAACTGCTAGATATTGTCTGTTTGACTGTATGTTGACTGTTTGATTGAACTGCTAGTCAGTTAGTAGAGATTTTATATATATATATATATATATATATATATATATATATATTTACGTATATATATACACCGTCAAATAGTTATATGTTGATTCTGTTTATCAGAATATTACACTGTTGTTGTCTAACATTTGTGGTGCAGGGAAACAGGTTGGAGGAATCCAACTGGATTCCTCAACAGTTATTTTTACTGTGATTTATATATTGTGACATATAATGTGATGTATATAATCCGTTGTGATTATGTGTGTTTGGACAAATATTCACCGTTGTTAGATGATGTGTTAAAAACCATAAGTTAACCAAAGCGAGTTAGTCGAGTTAAACAAAGTAATTGGTTAGGTTAACCAAAGCAAAGTTAGTCGAGTTAAACAAAGTAATTGGTTAAGTAAATCAAAGCAAGTTAGTTGAGTTAAACAAAGTAATTGGTTAGGTTAACCAAAGTAAGTTAGTTAAGTTAAACTAAGTGATAAATCGATGTGAATTAGTTAAGTTAAACTAAGTGGTTAATCGAAGTAAATTAGTTAAGTTAACTAAGTGGTTAATCGAAGTGAATTAGTTGAGTTAAACTAAGTGAATCGGTTAGAGTTAATCAACGTGAATTAGCTAAGTTAAACTAAGTGGATTTGTTCAGTTAATCAAGACGAGTTAACCAGTTAGGTTAAACAAGTAGAGTTAACTAGTTGAGTTAACCAGTTAGAGTTAACCAGTTAGGTTAAACTAGTTGAGTTGACCAGTTAGAGTTAACCAGTTAGAGTTAATCTGTTAGAGTTAACCAGTTGAGCTAACCAGTTAGAGTTGACCAGTTAGAGTTGACCAGTTAGAGTTGACCAGTTAGAGTTGATCAGTTAGAGTTATCCAAGTAGAGTTAATATAGTATAGTTGTCGAATATCACTTATCCGAAGTAGAGTTATCGAATATAGTGTATTCGAGAGAAGAGAAATCGAATATAGTTTATTCGAGTGGAGAAATCAAATGTTATTCATTTGAGAAGAGTTATCGAATATAGTTTATTCTAGTGGAGAAATCAAATGTGATTCATTTGAGAAGAGTTATCGAATATAGTTTATTCGAGTAGAGAAATCAAATGTTATTCATTTGAGAAGAGTTATCGAATATAGTTTATTCGAGTGGAGAAATCAAATGTGATTCATTTGAGAAGAGTTATCGAATATTATTTATTCGAAGAGTAGTTATCGAATATTGGTTATTCGAAGTTAGTTAATCCAAAGGAGTTATTCGAAGTTAGTTAATCCAAAGGAGTTATTCGAAGTGAGTTAATCCAAAGGAGTTATTCGAATTTAGTTAATCCAAAGGAGTTATTCGAAGTTAGTTAATCCAAAGGAGTTATTCGAAGTGAGTTAATCCAAAGGAGTTATTCGAAGTTAGTTAATCCAAAGGAGTTATTCGAAGTTAGTTAATCCAAAGGAGTTATTCGAAGTTAGTTAATCCAAAGGAGTTATTCGAAGTTAGTTAATCCGAAGGAGTTAATCGAAGAGTTAATCCGAAGGAGTTAGTCGAAGAGTTAATCCAAAGGAGTCATTCGAAGTTAGTTAATCCGAAGGAGTTAATCGAAGAGTTAATCCGAAGGAGTTAGTCGAAGAGTTAATCCAAAGGAGTTATTCGAAGTTAGTTAATCCAAAGGAGTTATTCGAAGTTAGTTAATCCAAAGGAGTTATTCGAAGTGAGTTAATCCAAAGGAGTTATTCGAAGTTAGTTAATCCAAAGGAGTTATTCGAAGTTAGTTAATCCAAAGGAGTTATTCGAAGTGAGTTAATCCAAAGGAGTTATTCGAAGTTAGTTAATCCAAAGGAGTTATTCGAAGTTAGTTAATCCAAAGGAGTTATTCGAAGTTAGTTAATCCAAAGGAGTTATTCGAAGTTAGTTAATCCAAAGGAGTTAATCGAAGAGTTAATCCGAAGGAGTTAGTCGAAGAGTTAATCCAAAGGAGTCATTCGAAGTTAGTTAATCCGAAGGAGTTAATCGAAGAGTTAATCCGAAGGAGTTAGTCGAAGAGTTAATCCAAAGGAGTTATTCGAAGTTAGTTAATCCGAAGGAGTTAATCGAATAGTTAATCCGAAGGAGTTAGTCGAAGAGTTAATCCAAAGGAGTTATTCGAAGTTGAGTTAATCGAATAAGTTATTCGATAAGAGTAAATCCATTTAAGTTAAATCGGATGTTAGTTATTCGATAAGAATTGACACATTTAAGAAAATCGAATATTTGTTATTCGATAAGAGTTAATGAAATAGAGCCAACCAAGAAGAGTTATTCGAATATTTGTTATTCGATAGGAGTTAATAGAAATAGAGTTTATCGAATATAAGTTATTAAAAAGGGAGAGTTAATCGAATAGAGATTACTCGAAAGAGAGTTATACGTCGAATTCGATTATAACGAATTCGGGAAAGTACTATTTACTTCCCAGGGTTTAAATCAAGATTTAGTTATTGATTTAGAAATTAGGTGTCTGTTAAATTATTCGAGTTAGGAAATAAAATATATAGGGGTAGGAATTATAACATTATAGTTATAATCAAACACTGTCATATAAGAAGTGGATTCGTAACCTGAATCCGAGAATTTGCGTAAACAGATGATTGTAAAAAGTGAGTGACGAGCTTCATCTATTTCACAGTAAAGGACGTTGTTCAATTAAGGTCTGAGAGGTAATTATACCCCAACTTGATTGACTTCAGAATTGACGAAGGAATAGTTGTGGTTCGATCCAAAAGGTTGATTAGGAATAAAGTTAAGGAATAAGCGATAAATGGATTAAGCGAAACGATGCTTTATACAACGTTCATTAGAAATCCGTAAATGAGTTTTGGAAACGTTTTCCAAATATAGTCAGATATGTTTTCTAAACATAGAAAATGAAATGTTTTCATGATAAGAATTTAAGAAATAGAGTTAAGCAAATTCAGAAACTGACTGGAGAGGGTAAGTTGAACGGTTTTCTAAGTGACGATCTGAGGTTGGTTTCGACCTTCCGGATTGATACTTAGAGAATTGTTCTCATACTAGTTACAGTTAGGGACTGATAGTTGCGAAATAATAGTGATGTGAAAATAAGCTATGGAAATGTTTTCCAATGATTAATAACATATATTTTCTAAATATATGAAATAAGGAAATATGAACATATATATGTATATGATGATTGATCGATCGAATTTCCATTTGGAAATAAGATCGTTGTTGTACACCGACATGTTTTCATTTGATAGTTGAATCACAGACTATCATAGTTTTGACCATTTTTACTTTGTTAATATGGAGAGACCGGTTGGATTATTATCCGAAGAACCACTCCGTATTAGCATAAGCGTTGCGAATCAAGTACGCTGAAGATAATTGAAGACGGAGTGAAGTGCAAGGGCTGTTGTGAAAAGCCTAGGTAGGATGGATTCACTGAATAGTGCCTTCGGTTTGTTCAGTCCCAGGACAACGTATATAGACGAGTGTCTGACAAAGTATTCTTAACGAATCATATATGTTGATCTCTTTAAACGTATTACGTTGGTGGCGGAGAAATTCGTTTCTCTTAACTTTTATACCCGTGATGCCTTGAGAAATCGATAATGATTTGGCGGGTATGACGATGTGGCATTCAAAGTAATTGAAGAAATAATCTGTTAAAGTGATAAACGTGACCTCAAAACCTCACAACCGGAAAATAACAGAAGTTGGGCTAGGTAGCATGGCTAGTTGGGCCATACCCAAGCAGGGTGTATTATCACCATCTAGAGAATATTCAATTGTACTTCTTTATAATCTATTTCAATGCTGTCCCTTATCGGGAAGGATGGTTGCTGATCCCAACCATCGGTGATAATATATTCGTTACACTCAAGCTAAATGAGTGGACGGTCATGTGTGGCCGGGTTGCAAGACGTTCTTGTTGAACCCTAGTGTATCTCCTCTAGAGTACACTGGTCGGAAGCTGCTCCCATACCTTGTCTGTTGGAATCCAATCTCCAATAAGCGCTCACGGTTTATTTGTATACTATGTATGTGGAACGTGAGATGCAAGCGTTCTGCTAGATTGATATCTATTTGTATTTAGACATTATTATAATATCAGAAAGATATCCTTTATTTAACCAAGTGTTGGAGTTTTATTCACACCAGTCCCATGACTAACCCAGAGTTTATTTTGTTTTGTTTCCCCTAAACTCTTGGGTGCCTAAATTTGTACGGGCAGTCAAGTAGTCGGGATTTTACAGATACACTTGGAGAGCTTGGAGCAGGAGACTTCAGGATTATAGCTATTATTATTCCGCTGTGTTGTTAAGTGTTGTACTTTGAAATGGTATGTATATACGAGTACTGATTTGTATATCAAAGTTATGTTATATTTTATTCGTTCCGCTGTGAGATTCGTGTTTACTCTGATGATGTAAGTTCTTCTTCTTCTTCTATTCTATTAGTTCTATCTTTTCTTCCTCACCCTCTACTTTCTTTCACTAACATCCCGGAATTTTCGACTCTCGAGGAGTCGAGAATTTCCAGCCGTTACAGTTGGTATCAGAGCTTAAGTTAAGTGATTACCTTGGCTCTGTGGCATAACTCGATAGAGATGGGATTAGTAATATCCTAGATTGAGTTTGAGTGTATATATATGAGCGCGTAATTGTTATTCAATATAAAATGGTTTTATATTGTGGAGACTCATTGGTTGAGTGGCTTATGAATTCTGGTCAATCAGTTTGATCCACTGTATCGATAAGGGTTACTAAACACTCGAATACGATGAACCGTCATGATATGTTTTGAAAGAGGGTAAATGAAATAATTTTTCCCAAAATATATTTGTTTATAGAAGAAATATATATCTTGAAATTATTATAGTATATTGATTGTGTTGGTTGTTATTATAATCGAACAAGATTATAAAAAGATGAAATGGTTATAAATAACTAATCATAATTCATATAAGTAAAGTATATGAAATAAGATGAAGTAAATCTGAATTTAAATCAGATTTGGAATTAAAATAAGAAAATTTTAAGTTCCTGGGAGATTTTGAAAATGTTTTTCAAATTGAAAATGATATAGTATTGAACTCACTTCGATAGCTGGAAAATAGATTCTGATGATGAATCTAGACATCATCAGTGTTCATTTTCGAGTTCTAAGTGACGGATTACTACCAAAGGTTTTTGTTTTTGAATTATTTTGAGAAAACAAGTTGTTTAGAAATTCAAAAGGTTTTGAATTGGCATTATGATTTCAAATTGATTTCAAGAAACCCAGGAACTTAAGTTCTGGAATTAAAATTTAACTAATGAAGTTAAATAAAATGAGATGGTAAAAATAAATTGAAATTTAACTTGAACCGAGTTAAATAAAATTGAATTGGGATTAGAGATAATCTAGAATGGAACCAAATTGATAAGTCAAAAATTTGGAATTTGATATTAGAGTTCGAATGAAATTCGATTTGGATTTGAGGATATGAACTGATTGGAGATCAATTGGAATGGATAACATTGGTATATGTTAAAGTGGTAGCAGATGAAAGGGATAGAGTTAAATGCCCGACAAAAAGGTACAAGTTTATATCATATATGAGTTTGGATTTTATGAGCCGAATTAGCAAGCCGCTTGGCTATTTTGGTTTCCTTTTGGATTGGAGAAGGCCTAGAGAGGCGAGGGGTGGTTTGTCATATTGACCAATACAGAGGAGGTTACGGCGAAATTTTTCGAAAATTCCAGGCGTTAGAACATTCTCATGATTTATGAAAATTCAGTTAGCCAGAATGAATTAATAATTTAATTGAAAATTTAATGGTTCAGTTGAAACAGGAGTTGAGAAGTAAACTAAAAGATATTTGAATCTAGTTAGTAAAGTTGGTAGCATTTTCCTAGCTTAGCAATTTCGAGGACGAAATTATTTTAAGGGGGGAAGTCTATAATGGCGCGTTTTGTAAGGTATAATAATTAAGTTATTTAATTATTTAAATAACGAATATATTAAATAAAAGATAGTTGAACGTATAAATTATAATAATAATTATAATCGAGCCCGTAACGACGCGGCAGTTCGTTATTTGGCGAGTTGAACTTCAACTGAATATACAAGATTCGTTATAAGTCGGATTTCTATGAAACAAGAAACGTTTGAATCTGTTAAGCTATATTTTTCTAATGGAAGAGAAAAATGAAGATTTCGTCGTGTAGATTTTTAGTTATGTCCAAATCAAATTTCAGAAAAGGCGCTATGGAATTCCTTTATAATTCGTAACGCTTTATTTACGTTATAAATGGATTTTTCAATATAAATTGAATATCGATTCAACCTGGACTTGGAATATCAAGTATATAATTTTTCTGAAGCTGCATGGTATTCCACTGTGAATATATACGATAATATAAATTTATTTATATTTAATTTAATTTTATTTAAATATATTTATATATTTAAATGGGCTATTCAGAGCTTTAAAAATAGCCAGTTTTTCATACGACCTCGGAATTCAACGAAACTAATTTTGTTGGATCCGCAATGTCAAATAGTTGTTAGATTTCCAGTTTGGTGATTTTTAGAGTCACTGTGTGGCCGTACGGATTTTTAGAGTGAAAAACAGTCAGTATTGGGACGGTTAAAAATACGTTGTGTGAGCATACGGAGTCGGAATTTGACGAAACCAGTTTCGTTGGGACCGTAATGTCAAACTCTAGCTACATGTCCAGGTTGGTGATTTTTGGGTATCGTATGTAGTCATAGGGATTTTTAGAAGACTGGAACGAGAATAAAATAAAAGAAGAAAATATCCTACCTAATTTCTAAGGTCAAAACAATGGCCACATGCCAATTCTTTCTCATCCACAAACATTACCAACCACATATTAGTATATAACATCGGCTGAACCCCAAATTTCTTCCACACAGTAAACTAACGTAACAATGAAAAGCAAAAATCAAATAAAGCAAGAATCCTAAAATCAATATATACACACTTTTGGATTCACAGAAGGAAGAGCTTCGATCCAGTACAGCTCTCACATGGTGCGACGACCGTTCTGGAGTTCGACGAGACCTAGGGTTTTGGTTTTCTGGTGATTGGGTCACCGAGGTTAGCAATGGGTTTCGAGTTCGGATGTGAGTTAAGGAGGCCGTGGCACTTCGATTGAGGGTGTTGTGGTGGATTTCGATGTCAGGAAGGGTCGCGGGTTCCCTGTAGCTGCCATCGACGGGTTTTAGTAGCTGGGCTCGAGCTCGACGGCGTTGGTAGGAGGTGGACGAGCTCGCGAAAAGGAGAGTGATGGTGGTATTCTTGGACTGAACGACGGAGTGTTGGAGGAGGTAGATGGATCGAAAGATTTGGGAATTTGCTGTGTTTGAATACTGGAAAGGGACGGAAGTGTTTGGGGAAGATAAAGGTGCGGTCTTGGGCCAAAACGGTGATGGGCTGCTATGGATCAAGGGGTAAAGCCCATATGGAAAATTTATTTAATTTAAGTTTTATTTAAAATTCGAATTTAAAATGTATTAACTTCGTAATCAAATATCTGTGTCATACGGTATCAGTTTCACAAACCGTAAGTTGCGTTGGGATCGTATGGACGAGAGCAACACAATGGAGCTGACCGGAAGTGGAATGGAGCTTGTTTGAATTTACGGCGAATTAAACTGTTTGATTCAGATCAAACAACAGTTTATCGTTCTTTAACGATGAACTGCAAATGTGAGTAAATGTCACAAACTCTAAATAGTTCTATTTTTACAGTGTAATATTAGAACTGCTAGATATTGTCTGTTTGACTGTATGTTGACTGTTTGATTGAACTGCTAGTCAGTTAGTAGAGATTTTATATATATATATATATATATATATTTACATATATATATATACACCGTAAAATAGTTATATGTTGATTCTGTTTATCAGAATATTATACTGTTGTTGTCTAACATCTGTGGTGCAGGAAAACAGGTTGGAGGAATCCAACTGGATTCCTCAACAATTATTTTTACTGTGATTTATATATTGTGACATATAATGTGATGTATATAATCCGTTGTGATTATGCGTGTTTGGACAAATATTCACCGTTGTTAGATGATGTGTTAAAAACCATAAGTTAACCAAAGCGAGTTAGTCGAGTTAAACAAAGTAATTGGTTAGGTTAACCAAAGCAAAGTTAGTCGAGTTAAACAAAGTAATTGGTTAAGTAAATCAAAGCAAGTTAGTCGAGTTAAACAAAGTAATTGGTTAGGTTAACCAAAGTAAGTTAGTTAAGTTAAACTAAGTGATAAATCGATGTGAATTAGTTAAGTTAAACTAAGTGGTTAATCGAAGTAAATTAGTTAAGTTAACTAAGTGGTTAATCGAAGTGAATTAGTTGAGTTAAACTAAGTGAATCGGTTAGAGTTAATCAACGTGAATTAGCTAAGTTAAACTAAGTGGATTTGTTCAGTTAATCAAGACGAGTTAACCAGTTAGGTTAAACCAGTAGAGTTAACTAGTTGAGTTAACCAGTTAGAGTTAACCAGTTAGGTTAAACCAGTTGAGTTGACCAGTTAGAGTTAACCAGTTAGAGTTAATCTGTTAGAGTTAACCAGTTGAGCTAACCAGTTAGAGTTGACCAGTTAGAGTTGACCAGTTAGAGTTGACCAGTTAGAGTTAATCAGTTAGAGTTATCCAAGTAGAGTTAATATAGTAGAGTTGTCGAATATCACTTATCTGAAGTAGAGTTATCGAATATAGTGTATTCGAGAGAAGAGAAATCGAATATAGTTTATTCGAGTGGAGAAATCAAATGTTATTCATTTGAGAAGAGTTATCGAATATAGTTTATTCGAGTGGAGAAATCAAATGTGATTCATTTGAGAAGAGTTATCGAATATAGTTTATTCGAGTGGAGAAATCAAATGTTATTCATTTGAGAAGAGTTATCGAATTAGTTTATTCGAGTGGAGAAATCAAATGTGATTCATTTGAGAAGAGTTATCGAATATTATTTATTCGAAGAGTAGTTATCAAATATTGGTTATTCGAAGTTAGTTAATCCAAAGGAGTTATTCGAAGTGAGTTAATCCAAAGGAGTTATTCGAAGTGAGTTAATCCAAAGGAGTTATTCGAAGTTAGTTAATCCAAAGGAGTTATTCGAAGTTAGTTAATCCAAAGGAGTTATTCGAAGTGAGTTAATCCAAAGGAGTTATTCGAAGTTAGTTAATCCAAAGGAGTTATTCGAAGTTAGTTAATCCAAAGGAGTTATTCGAAGTTAGTTAATCCAAAGGAGTTATTCGAAGTTAGTTAATCCGAAGGAGTTAATCGAAGAGTTAATCCGAAGGAGTTAGTCGAAGAGTTAATCCAAAGGAGTCATTCGAAGTTAGTTAATCCGAAGGAGTTAATCGAATAGTTAATCCGAAGGAGTTAGTCGAAGAGTTAATCCAAAGGAGTTATTCGAAGTTAGTTAATCCAAAGGAGTTATTCGAAGTTAGTTAATCCAAAGGAGTTATTCGAAGTGAGTTAATCCAAAGGAGTTATTCGAAGTTATTTAATCCAAAGGAGTTATTCGAAGTTAGTTAATCCAAAGGAGTTATTCGAAGTGAGTTAATCCAAAGGAGTTATTCGAAGTTAGTTAATCCAAAGGAGTTATTCGAAGTTAGTTAATCCAAAGGAGTTATTCGAAGTTAGTTAATCCGAAGGAGTTAATCGAAGAGTTAATCCGAAGGAGTTAGTCGAAGAGTTAATCCAAAGGAGTCATTCGAAGTTAGTTAATCCGAAGGAGTTAATCGAAGAGTTAATCCGAAGGAGTTAGTCGAAGAGTTAATCCAAAGGTGTTATTCGAAGTTAGTTAATCCGAAGGAGTTAATCGAAGAGTTAATCCGAAGGAGTTAGTCGAAGAGTTAATCCAAAGGAGTTATTCGAAGTTGAGTTAATCGAATAAGTTATTCGATAAGAGTAAATCCATTTAAGTTAAATCGGATGTTAGTTATTCGATAAGAATTGACACATTTAAGAAAATCGAATATTTGTTATTCGATAAGAGTTAATGAAATAGAGCCAACCAAGAAGAGTTATTCGAATATTTGTTATTCGATAGGAGTTAATCGAAATAGAGTTTATGGAATATAAGTTATTAAAAAGGGAGAGTTAATCGAATAGAGATTACTCGAAAGAGAGTTATACGTCGAATTCGATTATAACGAATTCGGGAAAGTACTATTTACTTCCCAGGGTTTAAATCAAGATTTAGTTATTGATTTAGAAATTAGGTGTCTATTAAATTATTCGAGTTAGGAAATAAAATATATAGGGGTAGGAATTATAACGTTATAGTTATAATCAAACACTGTCATATAAGAAGTGGATTCGTAACCTGAATCCGAGAATTTGCGTAAACAGATGATTGTAAAAAGTGAGTGACGAGCTTCATCTATTTCACAGTAAAGGACGTTGTTCAATTAAGGTCTGAGAGGTAATTATACCCCAACTTGATTGACTTCAGAATTGACAAAGGAATAGTTGTGGTTCGATCCAAAAGGTTGATTAGGAATAAAGTTAAGGAATAAGCGATAAATGGATTAAGCGAAACGATGCTTTATACAACGTTCATTAGAAATCCGTAAATGAGTTTTTGGAAACGTTTTCCAAATATAGTCAGATATGTTTTCTAAACATAGAAAATGAAATGTTTTCATGATAAGAATTTAAGAAATAGAGTTAAGCAAATTCAGAAACTGACTGGAGAGGGTAAGTTGAACGGTTTTCTAAGTGACGATCTGAGGTTGGTTTCGACCTTCCAGATTTATACTTAGAGAATTGTTCTCATACTAGTTACAGTTAGGGACTGATAGTTGCGAAATAATAGTGATGTGAAAATAAGCTATGGAAATGTTTTCCAATGATTAATAACATATATTTTCTAAATATATGAAATAAGGAAATATGAACATATATATGTATATGATGATTGATCGATCGAATTTCCATTTGGAAATAAGATCGTTGTTGTACACCGACATGTTTTCATTTGATAGTTGAATCACAGACTATCATAGTTTTGACCATTTTTACTTTGTTAATATGGAGAGACCGGTTGGATTATTATCCGAAGAACCACTCCGTATTAGCATAAGCGTTGCGAATCAAGTACGCTGAAGATAATTGAAGACGGAGTGAAGTGCAAGGGCTGTTGTGAAAAGCCTAGGTAGGATGGATTCACTGAATAGTGCCTTCGGTTTGTTCAGTCCCAGGACAACGTATATGGACGAGTGTCTGACAAAGTATTCTTAACGAATCATATATGTTGATCTCTTTAAACGTATTACGTTGGTGGCGGAGAAATTCGTTTCTCTTAGCTTTTATACCCGTGATGCCTTGAGAAATCGATAATGATTTGGCGGGTATGACGATGTGGCATTCAAAGTAATTGAAGAAATAATCTGTTAAAGTGATAAACGTGACCTCAAAACCTCACAACCGGAAAATAACAGAAGTTGGGCTAGGCAGCATGGCTAGTTGGGCCATACCCAAGCAGGGTGTATTATCACCATCTAGAGAATATTCAATTGTACTTCTTTATAATCTATTTCAATGCTGTCCCTTATCGGGAAGGATGGTTGCTGATCCCAACCATCGGTGATAATATATTCGTTACACTCAAGCTAAATGAGTGGACGGTCATGTGTGGCCGGGTTGCAAGACGTTCTTGTTGAACCCTAGTGTATCTCCTCTAGAGTACACTGATCGGAAGCTGCTCCCATACCTTATCTGTTGGAATCCAATCTCCAATAAGCGCTCACGGTTTATTTGTATACTATGTATGTGGAACGTGAGATGCAAGCGTTCTGCTAGATTGATATCTATTTGTATTTAGACATTATTATAATATCAGAAAGATATCCTTTATTTAACCAAGTGTTGGAGTTTTATTCACACCAGTCCCATGACTGACCCAGAGTTTATTTTGTTTTGTTTCCCCTAAACTCTTGGGTGCATAAATTTGTACGGGCAGTCAAGTAGTCAGGATTTTACAGATACACTTGGAGAGCTTGGAGCAGGAGACTTCAGGATTATAGCTATTATTATTCCGCTGTGTTGTTAAGTGTTGTACTTTGAAATGGTATGTATATACGAGTACTGATTTGTATTTCAAAGTTATGTTATATTTTATTCGTTCCGCTGTGAGATTCGTGTTTACTCTGATGATGTAAGTTCTTCTTCTTCTTCTATTCTATTAGTTCTATCTTTTCTTCCTCACCCTCTACTTTCTTTCACTAATGTCCCGGAATTTTCGACTCTCGAGGAGTCGAGAATTTCCGGCCGTTACAGCTGGATTTGCCGGGCGGGTCCGGGCAGTCTTACACCACAAAAGAGTCTAACCTCGTGTCTTAGGCGATTAATTACCCATAATTAATTATCCCCAATTTGAATTAATATCCCTATTCAAATTGTCAATCAATTTCAAATTTAACTGTGTCAATAATTGACACCTTAATTATGTCCATCGATTTATGGTATGTAAAATTATACCAATTAACATCACAAATTAATTATATGCCATTTAAGGCACTTATGCCAATTCTCAATATTAAATATTTTAATATTATCCCATTGCCCCACGTTGTACGTTCGCGAAATTTATGGAATATATTAGGCTAGCCAAATAGCCTAAATTTATAAAACATCCCAATTTGCGCAATACATAAAAATTGATCTAAATATCACAATTAGCATGTCGCATAAAAATAGATCTAAAAAGATAAACTTGCATGATTGGCATAATTTGCATAATCCATAACTAACATATATGTAGCAACAAACTAGCGTGGACTAAATTATGTACACGGTGTGGTTCGCATAGATTACTATGCATAAAGGTGAACTTGCATAGTGTATAGATGTGTAAATCACAATCTAGCATAAACTACGTATTTCCATGAATCTATTCATAGGCCTAAAGGTGTGAACTTGCATATAATATAGTTTTTCACCTAAAACTTGCATTGGCCAAAGTCACAAACTTACATAAAACTATTTATGTCATAGATCTAAATCTAACGTTGTAAACTTGTATAGGCAATAGTCACAAACCTGCATAAACTATGTATGTCATAGATCTAATCATAAGGTGTAAACTTGCATAGGCAATAGTCACAAACTTGCATAAACCAAATTTATATATACATGCATGTGTGATTTATGCAACATAAACCATGATGTAAACTTGCATCTAAACATGTGAATTAAGATCTACATATAAACTAGCATAAAGAATTTTGTATACTAGCATATAACTCACACATGTCATAGCCTAACTTTAGATCCAATTTACACATAAAATAGATGTCATGAAACATGTAAGGTTGTATATGATTCTCACTAACTTGCATATGATTCATATCTAAGTTAACATCTAAACATGCATACATACATACATATGATTTAACATATAAATTAGTTCCACAAACATAACCAAACTAGCATATGAAACATCATTATGAATTGATTGTACATAAGCCAATAATTAACATAGATTTACAAAATAACATCACTGCTTTACAACATAGATAATAACATCACAGATTTACAACATAGATAATAACATAACGGTCAATGATTCACAACATAACCATATAACCCAAATCATAACTCAACCAAATTAAATTGTTAATTATCTTATTAAAGAAATCGAACTCACAACTCAAAGAAGGTCTTGAGTTCTCGAATCTGAGTTCTGAAATTGGTTTAGCTCGCCTTTGTAGTAGATTCATTATTGTTTAGATTAGAGTTGAATAGAATTGAGTTGATTAGCGTCGTTTTCTCCTTTAGTTGGTGGTGGCTACTCTAGGTTGCAAGGCGACAGCATGACGACCATTGTTCCAATTTTTATTTGATTTTAGGGTTTGAGTCTATACGTGTTTGTATAGAATTTAGGATTAATTTAGGCCATCCAATCAACCTAGAATAAACCTCAACCATTCAGACCAGATCAGAACTATCCAGAAACCCTAATGACTCAGCAACCAGTCAGGGATGACTCAGCAAATGTATTAATAAACTTCCATTTGTACTAAATGTTCATTTTTTACTGACATATTTATGGTTTATATGTAAATCATCACAATTAAATTATAACATTAATTATGTTACTAATTAACGGTATACCAATTATACCAATTACCCAAATTCACCAAAACTTGATTTATATGCTAAATTTCATACTTTGTCGTTCATGCCAATTCTAAGTTTAATATGTCAAATTACATATTCCATAATTCATGTCAAATTACTCCAAATTATAACTAAACAATCATGCCATGATACATGTTCCCAAATTATGCATACTTAATATATATATTTTTCTCTTTTTAATTAATATCAATGACAAATTAACACTCATCTACAAATTAATTTCAATCTATTCATGTTTACATTAACTGCCCATATATATAAATAAATATATATACAGGCACCTATTTATAAATTCTAATATTGACAAATAATGCAAATTGATTGCTTACGTAAAAAAAAAAAATCGAGTATATAATTTAATTTCCCTTTTTTTCTACTTTCCTTGCAACATGCAAAATCAATGCATAATGAAGTTACCTAGATACATACATATCTATTTATGCATAATTCTTTCCATCCAAATAAATTGACTATATTTATCTTCTCAATTATATATATATATATATTCAATATATATATAATTTTCTTTTTATCTATCAACCCAATTAACCATTTTCACACTAAACTACTTTTTGAACTGCGTTCACACTAAACCGCTTTTTAGCCATTCCCCTAAAACAAAAATATGGCGTTGGCAGGGATCGAACTCTGTGCCCCTTGTATGCAAGTCACATGTTCCAACCAAATGAGCTATTATGTCTTTTCCTTACAATCCTTGGAACAATACTAAACATTATTCTTTTCTCATTCCTCTTTTTCCATGTTTTGCTGCAATATTTAATTGAAGGACATCTTTTGCATACGGAGTCCAATCGTAACAACCCGGAAATCCGAGCCAGTTTAAAACTTTTATTTGGCAATTTCGATGAATTTTGAATATTTAAAATAGATTATTTTAAATAAAAACGACGAAAAATTTATTTTGAATATAATTAGAATGTATATATTTATATGGATCGTTGTTAGAATATAAATATTTATTTTAAATTATAAAAGGAATTGAAAATGGCGCGGTAGTTCGATTTCAAAGTTCAAATGAATGTACAGGATTCAAAATAATACGGAATTTAGCAAAACCAAAAATATTAGAATATAATTGAGAATATCTTTCCAAGAATCCGAAAAATCAAAATTTCATAGCGGGAATCAAAAGATATGTCCATTTGAAAATACAGAATAGTCGTTATGGAATTCTGGCCCTTAAAAATAGCAATTTTGCAAACGACCTTGGATTTCGACGAAACCACTTTTGTTGGATTCGTGATATCAAGTTATTGCTAGATTCCAATTTTCTTAATTTTTCGAATCAATATGTGAGCGTGGCAAAGGAAAACGCGTTTGACCAGTTTCAGTTGATTTTAATCAACTGGGAAATGGTCATTTTTCAAACGGTCTCAGAATTCGACGAAACTAGTTTTGTTAGGACCGTATCATCAATACGAAGTTAGAAAATATTTTTCTCGAATTTTTCGAGTTAGTATGTGACCCCAGTAAATCGAAATGCGCGTTTAAATTCAATATATAGAGTTATATGTTGATTTTGACGAAAACTGGCCGCAACGATCGAATCAACTTACCATACATATCCCATTGTGTTCGGAATGGGGGTAATCAGCTATGGATGACAGGCGGTGGGTCTCGTTTCGAGGTCAAAATAAAAAGTCAACTTTTTGAAATTTAAATAATTAAATAAAAACGTCCTCCCCTCTCTCTTATAACCTCTAGCCCCCCCCCTTCAGTTCATTTCAATAAAAAAAAAAGAGAGAGGGCAGATGCCCTCGTTGATGTCGCGCCCTCCCAAGGGCCAATCGCCGCCGTCTCTGGCGACGCACCACCACCAGCGCCTCCCCTGAGCCCCCGCGACCCTTCCCTCTTCTCCTCCTTACAAACCGATGCACAGCCCCACCCCCCCGTTTCCCCCTTCCTCCACCTTCTTTTCTCTTTCCTCTCTCCACCTTAAAACACTGCGCCGCCACTTCGCAGGCACCCGCGAACGCTGCGCACCACCCTCCGGCGAACAAGAAAACCCCCTCTCGTTGATAAAAAAGAACCGTAAGCTTTTCTATTTAATTCACTTTTCAGAATTGATTTTTACAAGGGAAAAAGATGTGATTTTTATCTTAGAAAGAAGTGATTTTTTCTATATATGAAAAGACTATATTTTTATATAGAAAAGGTTTATATTTTTAGTATAGAAAGGTTAAAAATATAATTTTTTATATAATGTAGAAGTTAAAAATATAATTTTTATATTATATAAAGGTTAAGAATATAATTTTTATAAAGCAGAGATTATAAAAATATAATTTTTATAAGATAGAGAATATAAAGATATGATTTTTATGTAGTGGCGATTATAAAAATATGATTTTTATCATATGTGAAATAGAAAAATATAATTTTTATAAAGTAGAAGTATTAAAAAAATGATTTTTGTATAGTAGCGATAATAAAAATACGATTTTTATATTATATAGATAGTAAAAATTTGATCTTTATATAGTAGTGAGAATAAAAATCTGATTTTTATTATATATGTGTTGAGATAAAAATGTGATTTTTATTGCGATGAAATAAAATCTCGATCTTCATATAAGAAGTAGAAATATAAAAATATATTTTTTATATAGAAATAAGTGTTGTAAAATTATTTGAAATAAAAATATGATTTTTATTTATTGAATGAAGTAATAAAAATATAATTTTTATTGTCAACAGCGTGGTAAAGACTGCATTGGAATTTCAAGCAGATCGAAAAGGTTCAACAGTTCAAAAGGAAAGCACGGCGGAGTGGAACCCTCTGTTAGAACTTCTCACCTTTAATTTTCTTTTTCTAGTTAATATAATATATACTAGGATGGAGATGGTGTTTAGTAGCACCCGACACCCGTCGTCCACAGACCATAGACGGCTTGTTTGTTTGTTTGATTTTGATGTGTAGTTGATTGTGTGATGTGAAATAAAATAAAATATTTATATAGTTAAAAACATTTTATCATTAAAAATATAATTTTTAACGTGAATGTGAATACGCAAATATTCATTTACAAACCAGACGGTTTGTTTATATACACACATTTGACTGATACTGATTGGGACGATAAATTTTACACATCGCCCAACTGCACGAATAAAATCTGTGTTTGATTGTTTGAAACCCCACACAGATATTGGGATGATATTCAACGTACACTAATCCCGATTGTTTAATTGTATGTCAATTGATAGGTTGACAGACAGTTGTGTGTGCACTTTGGATGATGGTTGATTATTTATCGTTGCTATTATATACATGTGTTGTATGGAATCCATATAATTAATATTATATGGTAATTGATTGGGCCTCATTCCAATAGGGAAAATAAAGAAAATTATAAAATAAAGATTCATGTGTTGACGGTACTCATTTGTTGAGATTAGTCATGTATTGAGAGAAATATATATTCATGTGTTGAACAAAATATTTTAACAACAAAATTTACATCTTTATCATATATAAAATTAGAAACTAACTGGAAAATAGACAAGATGAGAGGTCTCCTGGGTATTGATCTGATGTTGGTTTCGGCCTTCGGGGTTAATGCTTAGGGAATCGTTCTCTTACTAATCTACGGTTGGAGCCTGATTAAAAATTTAACGATAGAAATCATAATTTTATAATACATATTAAATAACAAAAATAGTTATGTATTGACAGTACTCATTTGTTGAGATTAGTCATGTGTTGAAAGAAATATAGATTCATGTGTTGAATAGAATAACGAAGTTATTGAAAAATATAAAGCCGTGTTGATTAGAGATGCGCTATTTTGACGCGGACGATGTTTATATCGAATATATTCGTTTTTATAATGATTATAGAAAAGAAAGTTATTTCAAAAATCGAATATTTTGAATTCGAATTGAAATTGAATAGAAATGAATTCGAATTGAAATGGAATAGAAATGAATTCGAATTGAAATTGAATAGAAATGAATTCGAATTGAAATTAAATTAAAATGAATTCGAATTGAAATTAAATTAAAATGAATTCGAATTGAAATTGAATAGAAATGATTTTGAATTGAAATTGAATAGAAACGAATTTGAATTGAAATTAAATTAAAATGAATTCGAATTGAAATTGAATAAAAATGAATTCGAATTGAAATTAAATTAAAATGAATTCGAATTGAAATTGAATAGAAATGAATTTGAATTGAAATTAAATAAAAATGAATTCGAATCGAAATTGAATAGAAATGAATTCGAATCGAAATTGAAGAGAAATGAAATCGAATTGAAATTGAAATAGATTTGAAACTTAAAGTGAATTGAAATCGATTTAAATTGAAATCAATTTGAAATGAATTTAAAACGAATTTATAAGGAAAAATTCAATTTCGAGTTGATTTGAAATGGAAGTTGAAATTGTTTTTGAAACGAATTTAAAACAAATTATAAAATTCGTTTTAAATGGAAATTGATGAGATATATATTATATATATTTATATATAATATAATGGCCTGAATAGAACGCGCCGTGCTACGGCAGTTCGTGAATTTCGACCATTGGATTCGAACGGACATTACGGGAGATCCGACCGTCGAATTCTCCTAAAACCGGAACCGTTAGGTTCGTATCGAAAAGAGATTTCTAACGAATATTAGAAATATGAAATCTAACGGTTAAATTTGCAAATAAGTCCAAATAAAATTTGGAAAAGGTCGCTGTAAGTGCAGTTCGATGGCCGTTGATGGAAATCGACTGTACGGGCCTTGATAAAATTATCAAAAATATCAATAATTTGTGTAAAATCATAAGAAATGATTTGTGAAGAACTGGGATGAAAAATCCCACATTTGTAACGATAAAAATAGATTTTTATCGAAATGAACTAGTTTTGAACTAGAATAATAATTTATATATTTTTAAAAATAAATAAACTAGATTTGAAATGGTTTTAAAATAACCAGAAATTTCCAATATATGAATTGGAATGGATATGAATCGAAATCATCTTCGGAATAGTTCGATGTTGAATTTCGTGATTAAACAGATATTGTTATGGAAATTTGAAAGATATATTTATATCGTTATTTCCAATACGATATTTGTTGATTTCAGAATTTGATATTGAATATAAGCCGATATATTTTCTATTCAGAGCCTTGTATTTAATATCAAATGGGATTTTGGTTTGTCATGAATGTTATCTTTAATAATACTGTTCTTAAACCCAAGTGGAGTTAAGAAAATTAGGAATTAACTGGCGATCAGTTAAGTTGAATGGTTTCTTGGATATTGATCTGATGTTGGTTTCGGCCTTCGGGGTTAATATTTGGGAAACTGTTCTCTTACTACTTTACGGTTAGAGAATAATAGAGTGGAATGTGATTTAATTTTATCGTGAACTGTGTTTTAAATGACATCAGTTCTTTAACCCAGTAAAAGGAGTTTTAATGAATCTTTAATTAGATTGAAATGAAAATTGAAAATTTAAACTATCAAATATAGGAAATGATCGAAAATGGGGTATCGCCAGTTTTGCTCCAAGCGATAGTAAATCTTTAATTAGTTTTGAATAGGAAATGGTAATTAAATTTACCAATAACACCGTGGTGTTAGTTATGGGGTAATAGCAGTTTTGCTCCATGGGATGAATAGGTTGGGATTAGGAAATAAAATAAATAATTACTTCGGTGTGGTTTGCTAATCTCGACTAGTTCGGAAAACCGTAATTTGGTTTGAAATGACATCCAAAGGAAGATTAAATAATAAATTTTAAAGAATTTATCTTTGATAAAATTAATGGGAATCTTTCCCAAAGGATGTGAATATTTGAATAAAAGAATATTCAGAATTGGAATGAGGCGTATAATGTGTTTGTATAACATTTGTTTATTATATACGCGGGTTATTCGGAAAGGCTGGGTTTATACCCATTCTGAATAACCAATTCGACGATATGTCGAAGATGAAGACGGTGGTTGAAGCCCGGAAGTGTTCACATCGTTTGGATAATTACTGATGATCCTGATTGGGCTGTACACCCAAGAGGATGGAAATAGTTGGCGATCGTCCAGATGTACTTGGAGATCGATGGATATGCGAGGAAAGTGCCTCCGGTTTCGTTCAGACCCAGAACGAATTTATAAATGGATGGTGTGTCTGACATTGGATTTTATTCTGTGTTGATTGATTTATATTAAATATATATCTGTTTGGAGGCGGAGAAATTATTATCTTGCTTAACGCCATTCTCTGAGACGTATGAGCTCAGAGGTTATATATCGATAGATATCAGTCGCATAGCATGAATTGCATGTGTGGCACGATGAGATGCAATGATCAAGGCTTTTGTTGAAAAGCAGAGTCTTGTGGTTGATGATCAAAGCACGGCCTATGTGGCGTAGCTTTGTGTTTAGCGTGAATTGGCGAGCCTCACACCTCGGTATGAGTCAAAAACGGGATACGGACCGTTGGGAGAACACGACGTTTCTTTCTAGCTATGGGTGGTGTCAGTGCTTAAACTGGCTGACATTTATATACTTTTCACCTTTGTGGTTGTTGGAATGAGGCGCCTCGATATTAGGTCTGATAGGACTGGGAAACGTGTGTTCAGGAATTGCCAATCCTCAAATGTGTTCAGGAATTGCCAATCCTCAAACGTAAGAGAGGACCGGCCCAACCGATCCAAGTGGTTGCCCAGAGAGAGTAGTCCTGAGGCATTTGCTAGAGTGTCTCGAAGCGGAGAAGAGCTTGCCCCTTGCCTCGACTCATGACGGAAATCCAATTTCCAATACGTGTATTTCGGTTTTATTTGTAGAGCCTAGTATGGCGACATAGTGGGATGGGGCGCTTATGCCGTCTATGATTTATATTTATGATTGAAATTGTTTTGACACTATACACTTATAATAGTATCAAATGATTTGTTTTAAACGTATCAAGCATGTTTGGCTATTATAAGGGAAAACCCTATCCTCCGGCTTGCGTTGCATTTTGTGATGGGACCTAGGTCTTATAATAGCTTCATTTTTCGAAAAAGCATTGCGTTGTTTATTTATATGCACTGGTATTCTTGGGAGGAAACCCATTCCATGTTATACGGCATGGTCCCTTGAATTAATAACTGTTTTAGTTCTCACACCAGTCACATGACTGACCTGGAGTTTATTGTTTTAACCTAAACTCTGGGTGCCCTTATTTCCGCACGGCCAGCTAGTAGTTTTGGTTTTGCAGATTTATATTTACAGGATCCTGATTTACAGCTGGAACAATGCTCAGAAAGCTCTTCATCCGTATATTACTTTCAGTTGTATTTTGTATTGTTTTTCAGCTACTATGTAAAATATTGTAATCTCTGATATGTATTGAATGTATTCCATTCATTTATACTCTGTATATTCTTGTATCTGATGGAATTGTTGTAAATAACAATGAAATGTTCTTCTGTTTGTGTTCTATTTTGTCTTGTGCTCATGGTAATCCGTTCTTTCTCTTCTCTTCGGAGATGGGGAAGTTCGGGTCGCTACAGTTAGTATTAGAGCTTTGGTTTACAGAGCTCGAGAACAAGACACATTAGAACCATACAAAAGAATTCATCAGATATTGGATTAGTAATATCCAATTAGAATGACTCGTTAGAGATAGGATCAGTAGTATCCTAGAACGAGTGTGAAGAGTTTTTGAAATGAAAATAAAAAACAAACTTTGTTTTGAAAATTAAATTCAAGTATACGTATTAGAATATTTATTTTATATTGATTTTGGACAATCGAGCATATAAAGATTTCGCGTATACGCGTCATGAACATATATTCGAAGTTTTAATATACTGGATAGATATAGAATCATGCTCTAGTCATTCGGAGATGATTCTGATGATTGTAGCTACATCATCAGAATTCACATTCGAGTTTCGAAAGTGTGATATCTATATATTTCCATTAGACTGGTGTGAGAACCAAAACTTATATAGGGTTATTTGCTGTGATTTTGCACCAAAAATGTGATTTTTGACTATATATCAAAATTATGGATTTGAAAAGTTAATTCACTAATTGATTTATGGTTGTGTTTATGATTATTCATTTAAACCATTATGTAAATGAACGGTGAATTTAGGCCAAATTGAACCAAATATTGAACCGAATTGAAAATTATTGGAAAATGCATGCATATACATGTGTATCAATTGAACAGATCATAGCAAGGAGGCTAGAGAAGAGGAATAAAAAAATTTACCTGACAAATAGGTACATGTTTATTGTATTTCTTGAGTTTTGGGTGATTTTATGAGCCGATTGGCTTTTTCTTTTTCTTTTTGATTGAAGAAGGCCATGGGAGGCTTTATGAAATATCCCGAAGTCCCCGGTGCAGGGGAGGTTATGGCGAAAATTTTCGAAAATTTAGGGTGTTAGCCAAATTTTTGAAAATTTTGAAAAGTTCTTAGAAACTGAAAAGTTGAAGAACTTAAGCCGTAATGAAAATAATGAAAGTTGCGTTGGCTTGTAAAACAACTTTCGGCTTCGTTCCTTTTCGGGGACGAAAAGTTTTAAGTGGGGGAGATTGTAACAACCCGAAAATCCGAGCCAGTTTAAAATTTTCATTTTGGCAATTTCGATGAATTTTGAATATTTGAAATAGATTATTTTAAACAATAACGACGAAAAATTTATTTTGAATATAATTAGAATGTATATATTTATATAGATCGTCGTTAGAATATAAATATTTATTTTAAATTATAAAAGGAATTGAAAATGGTGCAGTAGTTCGATAATTCGATTTCAAAGTTCAAATGAATGTACAGGATTCAAAATAAACCGGAATTTAGCGAAACCAAAAATATCAGAATCTAATTGAGAATATTTTTCTAACGAATCCGAAAAATCAAAATTTCAAAGCGGGAATCAAAAGATATGTCCAGTTGAAAATTCAGATTAGTTGCTATGGAATTCTGGCCCTTAAAAATAGAAATTTTGCAAACGACCTCGGATTTCGACGAAAGCACTTTTGTTGGATCCGTGATGTCAAGTTATTGCTAGATTCCAATTTTCATAATTTTTCGAATCAATATGTGAGCGTGGCAAAGGAAAACGCATTTGACCAGTTTTAGTTGATTTTAATCGACTGGAAAATGGCCATTTTTCAAACGGCCTCAGAATTCGACAAAACTAGTTTTGTCAGGACCGTATCGTTAATACAAAGTTAGAAAATATTTTTCTGGAATTTTTCGAGTTAGTATGTGACCGCAGTAAATCGAAATACGCGTTCAAATTCAATATATAGAGTTATATGTTGATTTTGACGAAAACTGGTCGCAGCGATCGATTCAGCTTACGATACATATCCCATTGTGTTCGGAATGGGGGTAATCAGCTATGGACGACAGGCGGCGGGTCTCGTTCCGAGGTCGAAATAAAAAGTCAACTTTTTGAAATTTAAATAATTAAATAAAAACTTCCTCCCCTCTCTCCTACAACCTCCAGCCCCCCTCCCCGTCAGTTCATTTCAATCAAAAAAAAAGATAGAGGGCAGATGCCCTCGTCGATGTCGCGCCCTCCCAGGGGCCAATCGCCGCCGTCTCCGGCCGACGCACCACCACCCGCGCCTCCCCTGAGCCACCGCGACCCTTCCCTCTTCTCCTCCTTACAAACCGACGCGCAGCCTCCCCTCGTTTCCCCCTTCGTCCGCCTTCTTTCCTCCTTCCTCCACCTTAAAACACCGCGCCGCCACTTCACAGGCACCCGCGAACGCAGAGCACCACCCTCCGGCGAACAAGAAACCCCCCACCTCTCGCGGATGAAAAAAAACCGTAAGCTTATCTATTTAGTTCTCTCTTCAAAATTGATTTTTACAGGGGAAAAAGAATTGATTTTTATCTTAGAAAGATGTGATTTTTTCTATATATGAAAAGACTATATTTTTATATAGAAAAGGTTTATATTTTTAGTATAGAAAGGTTAAAAATATAATTTTTTATATAATGTAGAAGTTAAAAATATAATTTTTATATTATATAAAGGATAAGAATATAATTTTTATAAAGCAGAGATTATAAAAATATAATTTTTATAAGATGGAGAATATAAAAATATGATTTTTATATAGTGGCGATAATAAAAATATGATTTTTATCATATGTGAAATAAAAAAAATATAATTTTTATAAAGTAGAAGTATTAAAAATATGATTTTTATATAGTAGCGGCAATAAAAATACGATTTTTATATTATATAGATAGTAAAAATTTGATCTTTATGTAGTAGTGAGAATAAAAATCTGATTTTTATTATATATGTGTTGAGATAAAAATGTGATTTTTATTGTAATGAAATAAAATCTCGATCTTCATATAAGAAGTAGAAATATAAAAATATAATTTTTATATAGAAATAAGTGTTGTAAAAATATATGAAATAAAAATATGATTTTATTTATTGAATGAAGTAATAAAAATATAATTTTTATTGTGAATAGCGTGGCAAAGACTGCATTGGAATTTCAAGCAGATCGAAAAGGTTCAACAGTTCAAAAGGAAAGCACGGCGGAGTGGAACCCTCTGTTAGAACTTCTCACCTTTAATTTTCTTTTTCTAGTTAATATAATATATATAGGATGCAGAGCGTGTTTAGTAGCACCCGACACCCGTCGTCCACAGACCATGGATGACTTGTTTGTTTGTTTGATTTTGATTTGCAGTTGATTGTGTGATGTGAAATAAAACAAAATATTTATATAGTTAAAAATATTTTATCGTTAAAAATATAACTTTTAACGTGAATGTGAATAAATAAATATTCATTTACAAACCGGACGGTTTGTTTATATACACACATTTGACTGATATTGATTAGGACGATAAATTTTACACATCGCCCAACTGCACGAATAAAATCTGTGTTTGATTGTTTGAAACCCCATACGGGTATTGGGATGATATTCAACGTACACTAATCCCGATTGTTTAATTGTATGTAAATTGATAGGTTGACAGACAGTTGTGTGGTGCACTTTGGATGATGGTTGATTATTTATCGTTGCTATTATATACATGTGTTGTATGGAATCCATATAATTAATATTATATGGTAATTGATTGGGCCTCAGTCCAATTGGGAAAATAAAGAAAATTATAAAATAAAGATTCATGTGTTGACGGTACTCATTTGTTGAGATTAGTCATGTATTGAAAGAAATATATATTCATGTGTTGAATGAAACATTTTAACAATAAAATTTACATCTTTATCATATATAAAATTAGAAACTAACTGGAAAATAGATAAGATGGGTGGTCTCCTGGTTATTGATCTGATGTTGGTTTCGGCCTTCGGGGTTAATGCTTAGGGAATCGTTCTCTTACTAATTTACGGTTGGAGCCTGATTAAAAATTTAACTATAGAAATCATAATTTTATAATATATATTAAATAACAAAAATAGTTATGTGTTGACAGTACTCATTTGTTGAGATTAGTCATGTGTTGAAAGAAATATAGATTCGTGTGGTGAGTAGAATAAATATTCATTTGTTGAATAGAATAACGAAGTTATTGAAAAATATAAAGCCGTGTTGATTAGAGATGCGCTATTTTGACGCGGACGATGTTTATATCGATTATATTCGTTTTTATAATGATTATAGAAAAGAAAGTGATTTCAAATCGAATATTTTGAATTCGAATTGAAATTGAATAGAAATGAAATCGAATTGAAATCGAATAGAAATGAATTCGAATTGAAATTGAATAGAAATGAATTTGAATTGAAATTAAATTAAAATGATTTCAAATTGAAATTAAATTAAAATGAATTCGAATTGAAGTTGAATAGAAATGAATTCGAATTGAAATTGAATAGAAATGAATTTGAATTGAAATTAAATTAAAATGAATTCGAATTGAAATTGAATAGAAATGAATTTGAATTGAAATTAAATTAAAATGAATTCGAATCGAAATTGAATAGAAATGAATTCGAATCGAAATTGAATAGAAATGAAATCGAATTGAAATTAAAATAGATTTGAAACTGAAATTGAATTGAAATCGATTTAAATTGAGATCAAATTGAAATGAATTTAAAACGAATTTATAAGGAAAAATTCAATTTCGAGTTGATTTGAAATGGAAGTTGAAATTGTTTTTGAAACGAATTATAAAATTCGTTTTAAATGGAAATCGACGAAATATATATTATATATATAATATAATGGCCTGAATAGAACGCGCCGCGTTGCGGCAGTTCATGAATTTCGACCATTGGCTTCGAACGGACATTACGGGAGATCCGACCGTCGGATTCTCCTAAAACCGGAACCGTTGTGTTCGTATCGAAAAGAGCTTTCTAACGAATATTAGAAATTTGAAATCAAACGGTTGGATGTGGAGATATGTCCAAATCAAATTTGGAAAAGGTCGCTGTAAGTGCAGTTCGATGGCCGTTGATGGAAATCGACTGTACGGGCCTTGATAAAATTATCAAAAAAATATCAATAATTTGTGTAAAATCATAAGAAATGATTTGTGAAGAACTGGGATGAAATATCCCACATTTGTAAAGATAAAAATAGATTTTTATCGAAATGAACTAGTTTTGAACTAGAATAATAATTTATATATTTTTAAAAATAAATAAACTGGATTTGAAATGGTTTTAAAATAAACAGAAATTTCCAATATATGAATTGGAATGGATATGAATCGAAATCATCTTCGGAATAGTTCGATGTTGAATTTCGTGGTTAAACAGATATTGTTATGGAAATTTGAAAGATATATTTATATCGTTATTTCCAATACGATATTTGTTGATTTCAGAATTTGATATTGAATATAAGCCGATATATTTTCTATTCAGAGCCTTGTATTTAATATCAAATGGGATTTTGGTTTGTCGTGAATGGTATCTTTAATAATACTATTCTTAAACCCAAATGGAGTTAAGAAAATTAGGAACTAACTGGGGATCAGTTAAGTTGAATTGTTTCTTGGATATTGATCTGATGTTGGTTTCGGCCTTCGGGGTTAATATTTGGGTAACTGTTCTCTTACTAATTTACGGCTAGAGACTAATAGAGTGGAATGTGATTTGGATTTATCGTGAACTGTGTTTTAAATGACATTAGTACTTTAACCCAGTAAAAGGAGTTTTAATGAATCTTTAATTAGATTGAAATGAGAATTGATAATTTAAATTATCAAATATAGGAAATGATCGAAAATGGGGTATCGCCAGTTTTGCTCCAAGCGATAGTAAATCTTTAATTAGACTTGAACGGGAAATGCTAATTAAATTTACCAATAACACCGTGGTGTTAGTTATGGGATAATAATAGTTTTGCTCCATGGGATGAATAGGTTGGGATATATATACATCATAGACAGGAATATAATATTTATATTTGAATAGAATACGACTGTACAGACATTCATATATTCATATAGTATTTTATTTAAATTAAATATTATATTTCAAACATTCAAACAGTAAAACTATTTGTAACTCCACTTGTAACACCCCGTATTTCCTGTGGATATTAAAGTAACGAATTAAAGATTACTTAATTTTAAAATAGGAATTAAGGGAAACGGGTTACGCCATTGCGTTCATCTCGGAATTCTGCTTGAGATAAAGTCCGAATTTGCGTAAATCGGACAACGTATGAAGAAGTTATAAGCCTTAGAATTTTGTATACGCCCAAGGAAGTGTGTGTATATAAGTATACATATAAAATAATTTCAGAAGTCAAAACAGGGTTCAAATCTCGAATTTGGGTCAAAGCAGGCTGAGCAGGAAATTTCCCGCTCAAAGGTGTCGACCCCTCCCCCCAAAGGGGAGTCAACATAGGTGTCGACCCCCTATAGGGGAGTCGACCCCTGTTGGCCTAGATCTGGCCGATGACGTGTTTCGCCACGTGTCGCTTTCTGATTAGCTTTGTGACATGGTATTCTGCTCTAGACGATTCTGATGACTTCTAGACTGATCTGAAGACTCTAAATCTCCCTATACACCTATAAAAAGACCTCTAAACCTATTTTTTCTCCACACGAATTCATAAGCGTTTATATGTTGCTAAAACCTGAAGTGACCTAGCCTCCACCTTAATTAATCAAATTAGAGTTTTCAAGTTAACAATCAAAGTCTACATCAAAGGAATAGCTAACCAAATTCAGAAATCAGATCCCAGAATTCAAGACCATTATGTAATTTGTAAGTTAATGTTACTATCAGAAATAAAATTTAATTGTGATTCTGACATTGTAATAAATCTGAATCTGAGATTATGCCTATTTCTATCTGTCTTTCTATATCCATTGGATCTATCTCATTGATATTATTATGTCCATTCTTTGTCTCTTCTTTCCTTCTTCCCTTTTTGTTTTATAGCCAGGCTACTGCGAGCCTCAGCCAATTCTCATAAGAGATGAACGTACGTTGGAAAAAATTTGGACATAATATATGATTTGGACATGGCCAGCGCTAAAATTGGGAAAAGTATTAAATTATATATAATTGGGCATAACTGATTTTTAACTGGTTTGAGGGCATAACACATGTTGTATTTAAAACATAAAGTGTATCGAACATATGACTTGATATTTGAGGCATAAAGCAAATTCGACATATGACTTGGGGTTTAGGGCATAAATTGAACTATAAACATGTAAGGCATAGTACATGTTGTGATTTAAGACCTAAAATTGGGGCATATTATATATGATAGTTTATGATTTGGAAGAAGGAGATTATTGTGTATAGTGATATATGACTTAGGCATGAAAAACTATAGTAAGATAGGGATAACTGTTAAATGTAAACACGCCTAAATTAGGATTTTGGGTAATTGGCATGCAATGTAATTAAAAGCTATAATTTGGCATAGTTTATACTGTGAATCATGACTAAGGGTTTTTGGGGAATATTTTGTATGGTGCGATATGACCAAACCTTAGGGCATTTGTTATATTGTGATTTTTTTTTTGGGTATGACTATTATTGCAAATTTGGGAAAATTGGTTGTAACCTATTTTGAGTAATAACTTGACTTAGAATTTGTGGAGCATAACTTGCAATCCGCCTTGTTGGGCTATAACTTGAGAATTGGAACATGACTAGTTTTGTGAATTTGGGATGATTAGCATATAAAATTTAGACTTGGACATGTATGGTAAATATGCTAAAAGATAAACATGCCTAACCCGAGGTTAGATTGAGTTGTGGTGTAAAACTGCCCGAAACCGCCCAACACATCCAGTAACCGCAACAACACAGATTAATGTGAGAGGTTAGCGCATTTAGCCCAAAAACCCGAGGTTAGAATGAGTTTGCGGCAGAAGTCTGCCTGGAACCCCCCGGAATCGCTCGGCACATCCAGCAACCGCAAACAATAGTTCTAATGTAAGAGGTTGGGGCATTAATAAATTAATTAATGCCAATAAACAGACATGCTAAGAATGGTAAGGTCAAGTAAAATTTAGAACACTTAACCGTTATAACATGTTAATTAGACAAGAAGGTGGGGTTAAGTAAATTTATAACACTTAACCGTTATAACATGTTAATTAGACAAGTGAGCAGGGTTAAGTTAACCAGTACAACATGATGAATGAGAAGGGTTAAGTTAATAAGAAACACTTAACTAATATAACACGATGAATGAGTAGGGTTTAGTAAATAAGAAACACTTAACCCATATGACATGATGAATTGGTAGGGTTATGTTAAAACAAGTGAGCAACACTTAACCAATATAACAGGATGCGTGGAAGGGTTAAGTTAACACAAGAAGGCAACACTTAACCGATGTAACACGATAAGTGGGTGGGTTAAGTTAACTTGAAATTGATTGATGGCACTTAACCAATACAGTATGATGAACACGTGGGGTTAAGTTAATAAGAAACACTTAACCAGTGTAACTTCATGAATGAATGGGGTTAAGTTAATGGGAAATACTTAACCAATATAACATGATGAATGAACGGGGTTAAGTTAATACGAAACACTTGACCAATCCAACATGACAAGTGAGAAGGGTTAATAAGAAACACTTAACCAACATGACATGATGAGTGGGCGAGTTAAGTTAACATGAATGGACAACACTTAACCAATATGACATAATGTATGGGAGGGTCAAGTACATATCGGTTTGGTGGGTAATATTAGTAAATATAGGCCCACAAACTTAACCATTAAGTAAACATGTTTGAATCAATGGGAGGGTTAAGTACATACCATGTTGGTGGTTAATATTAGTAAATATAGGCCCACAAACTTAACCAGTAAGAAACCCTAGTAACGGGGACACATTTCAGCAATAACCCACATAGATGTATCAAGGTACCCTAAAACTAGGCAGGGTGGGGCACGATTACTAGGCTGATTATAAGCGGTCAAAATAGCGGCAGGGGGTACGTCAGTGTAGGTTCCGACGGATTACGGGCATGCACATACTCCGGATGGGAAAAAGCAGGCGCTGGGTACCAGTAGTATACATTGTGCATCTTGAATTGTGTCAGGTTTCTATCATAGGGATTCATACAAACTATGGTGGGACCAGCACAGGGTATCTACACGAAAGAGAGGGCCGATTGACACAGACACATGGAACATTAATATAAGTAGGGAGCCGATCGACAGGGTAGTAAGGGCACATCAAACATCTTCATGGCAATTAGGCTGACTGAGGTAATATCCTCATACTAGATGTACACCTGAAGGCTACCACAATTGCGGGAACTGGGATCAAGTTATCATATTATCATTTTACACAGATTTCTAGTTCGGACACTAGTTAGGGGATGCAGAATATAGAAATCAGAATAACAAGGTAGTAGTGAAATAGAGAAAGAGTAGAAGTGCATTCAGTTTATCTTGCCTTATCATATCTTCTGCAAATCTTAGGTTATCTTGTTATCCATGTTATCACGGTATTGTCTTATATTCAGTTTATTCATGTCATGATGCTTTTGCCTATTTAGATGCTGAAAGTCACTGGACTTACCAGACTTATGTCTGACCTAGTTTGTTTCGCCTCTTTTCTTTCGTTCCCCTCCCCCCCAGGTTCACAGGGAGGAAATGTTACCACTTAGCTCAGTTTTCTTTCCAAGCACGGAGATAGTCGATGTATTACTTTGGACTCTCTCCTCCACTGTTATGGATGGTTCATGCTTTATTTGGGGAATATCATTATTATTTTATGCTTCTTTTATACTTGGAAGTTTTTAAATCAAGACAGAAGTTCTATGTATTACTTTTAAGTATGATTGAGACAATTGTTGTAAAAGCTTGACTGAACCACATTGTTTATAAAATGACTTTATTTATGCTGCTTTGTTTGTCTGTCTTGTAATTTATCTGCATCTTTTACCTAAAACGCTCCAAAAAAGTTAAGGCACTCCCTTTGTGCATGACCTTAACGGAGGTGGGGTGTTTCACTTAGATTTCTAGTTGGGACACTAGTTAGGGGGTGCAGAGATATAGAAATCAGAATAACAAGGTAGTAGTGAAGTAGAGAAAGAGTAGAAGTGCATTCAGTTTATCTTGCCTTATCATATCTTATGCAAATCTTAGGTTATCTTGTTATCTATGTTATCACGGTATTGTCTTATATTCAGTTTATTCAAGTCATGAAGCTTTTTCCTATTTACATGCTGAAAGTCACTGGACTTACCAGACTTGTGTCTGACCTAGTTTGTTTCGCCTCTTTTCTTCCCCTCCCCCCAAGGTTCACAGGGAGGAAATGTTACCACTTATCCCAGTTTTCTTCCCAAGCACGGAGATAGTCGATGTATTGCTTTGGACTCTCTCCTCCACTGCTATGGCCGGTTCATGATTTATTTGGGGAATATCATTGCTATTTTATGCTTCTTTTATACTTGGACTTTTTAAATCAAGACAGAAGTTCTATGTATTACTTTTACGTATGATTGAGACAATTGTTGTAAAAGCTTGACTGAACCACATTGTTTATAAAATGACTTTATTTTCCGCTGCTTTATTTGTCTGTCTTGTAATTTATCTGCATCTTTTACCTAAAACGCTCCACCAAAGTTAAGGCATTCCCTTTGTGAGTGACCTTAACAAAGGTGGGGTGTTTCACTTGGTATTAGAGCTGAAGGTTACCGGATCAAATAAAAGATTTGAAAATTTATTTTCAAAATGGTTTTAAAGGAAGCATTTTCTAAAGAAAAAGTTTTTTTTAAAGGCATATTCCCCAAAGCCATATGCACTATCTTTAGATCCTCTGTTTTAATCCTTGTTTCCTTCTTTCCTAAGTCTTCGGGGCTCCTGGTTTTATGGTAGGTAACCTCATCGCAGCATGGTTCCGTAGGCTTGATGAGACTACGACATCTGTCAAAAGGGCAAAGAAGTGCCCAACTTCCATCTATAGCCGCAATAGTTTCACCTATGGCTAATTTTCTTTCAAGATTTGTAGGGTTTCCCATGCGATGGAGGCAGCTTTCAAGAGACTTGTCAACAAGTCACAAAAGGATGGCAAAGATGAGAACAAGGGGGTTTGGCTAAGGAACACAACCCAAGGATGAGAAACCCACAGATACAGACTTGGTCCACGAAGGGGGAAAGAATAAAAAAATCTAAGACAAGAGGAAGTGTCGTTATTATGGTATAACGGGTCATATAATTAAGAATAAGGGCAAGAACTATGGACATGATTTTCAGGATGGCAAGTGCATGCTCTCACCGCCAGCATACCTGACAGAGAGGTAGTAAAGTTTAGTTTACTTTTGATCATCCTGTTAGTACTCTCTTGATTTTAGCGCTTCACATTCGTTTGTATCTGCTTCCATAGCTGAGTCTCTGCACCTTAGTACTTGTATAATAGAAGATCCCATTATGGTCTCAAATCCGGTTGGTGGTTCGGCTCATTTATCTTTTGTTTGTAAGGATTTGAGAATAGTTATGTTAAGTATTGAGTTTAAGTGTAATGCCTATGTTTTTGATTTCATGGGCTATGGGTTGATTCTAGGCATGGATTGGTTAGCTAGTAATTGTGAAAAGAGGGTAGTTAGACTTTCGACTTGCCTCGGGAATACCCTCGAGATTTCGTGCGATCGTAAGGGATCAGTTTGTCTTGACTACCTAGAATCACTTGATGCATCTATCGACGATTTGCGATCCGTTAGAGTAGTCCATGAGTACGCGAATGTTTTTAATCAGGTTAGGGGTTTATCCCCTAAAACATGAGATAGACTTCTGCATATATCTAGTTGACAATGCAAAACCAGTTGCATTACCTGTACAACACATGAATCCAAAGGAAAGGAAGGGCTCAGTAACAAGTAAAAGAGTTACTTGAAAAAGGGTTCATAAGGCAAAGTATTTCTGAATGAGGTGGTCCAGTTGTTTTCATTACAAAGGCAGATGGTTCACTTTGCTTGTTCATAAATGATATTTTGGAACGAGGAAGAACATGCTTTGCATTTAAGGGAAGTCTCGGATACCCTCCAAGCGCATCAACTTAAGGTGAAGTTCCCCAAAAATGTTATTTTTGGAGAAAAGAAGTAAGGTTTTTAGGACATGTGGCTCCCAAAGTAGGGATAGCAGTAGATCCCACAAATGTAGTTGCAGTGCAAGACTAGAAGGTCCCAAGGAATGCAACAGAAGTAAGAAGCTTTCTTAGACTAGCGGGCTTATGTAGGAAGTTAATTAAGTACTTTATGAAGGTATCGACCCCACTTACTAGATTGACAAAGAAGAATCTAATCATCTTACTACTTGGTAACATGGTTAGCATTTGATTACTTTCATGAGATAGTTCTTCTACATGGATTGCAAGAAGCCAAGAGTACGCGGTATGTTTATCACCCTCTGACAGAAAAGATGAATAGGATTTTGGATAGCCTTTTGAGGAAATGTTAGCATGACACAGCAAAAGTTGTAGTGTCGAGCATACTGGAAGAAGAAGAAGTGAAACGAGAGGCAACATTGAAATAGGTTCTAACTCATATTTTGGAAACAAAAGCTACGCAAAACGTGAGGTTAAGACAATCCGAGCAATACGGAATGAAGCTCAAGAAGATGTGACTTAGAAGACTGAAGACTAGATACGCGCATCATACCCTTTTTGAGGGTATATCCTTGATCTCTCTTTTTCTGCAAAGTTTATTTGCTAGCCTTTATCTTTTAAGTGTATCCTCTCGATCCTATCCTCGATCCTTAGGTAGAAGCCAATGGATGTAAACATGTGTTTGAGACATGTTATGTTTGGTGGATGCAAGTGGATATAAGTGTTTGCTAGTGGTTGCTCGTGGATGCATATACACACATTAGGCATTAGATCAGCTCAGTCACTTTCATATTGCATATACATGAGTTAATTTTTATATATATGAATTGAAACTTGATGTGTTATCGTATGGATGTTGCATTTGTATGAATGATTGTGCACTCATGTAGAAGTCATAAAGTACGATTACATACATGATGGACTCATGGCACTGACATAATTCGCATTAAGGAGGTCAACTGAACTAGTAGGCCGCCTGATTTTGCATTAGATAAGTACATATACACACACTATGCATATGTTCATGAAAAGCATTAGATACATTTTAAGGACAATGGATGCATGTGATTGAATGGTTGAGTAGATGGATGTTGGATGTTAGGATACATTCTCCTTGACTTGGAGATTTCGGGGATGAATTCCTTTAAAGGATGGGAGAATGTAACACCCCATATTTCCTGTGGAAATTAAAGTAACAAATTAAAGAATATTTAATTTTAAAAGTAGGAATTAAGGGAAATGTGTTACGCCATTGTGTTCGTCTCGGAATTCTGCTTGAGATAGAGTCCGAGTTTGCGTATGTCGGACACCGTATGAAGAAGTTATAAGCCTTAGAAGTTTGTATATGCCCAAGGAAGTATATATATATACATATAAAATAATTCCAGAAGTCAAAACAGAGTTCAAATCTCGAATTTGGTTCAAAGCAGGCTGAGCCGAAAATTTCCCACTCAGAGTTGTCGATCCCCCCAAGGGGAGTTGACATTGGTGTCGATCCCCCCCCCCCCCGTAGGGGTATCGACATAGGTGTCGACCCCCCTATAGGGGAGTCGACCCCTATTGGCCCAGATCTGGCCGATGACGTGTTTCGCCACGTATCGCTTTCTGATTCGCTGTATGACGTGGTATTCTTCTCTGGATGATTCTGTTGACTTCTAGACTGACTTGAAGGCTCTAAATCTCCCTATACACCTATAAAAAGATCCCTAAACCTATTGTTTTCTCCACGCGAATTCATAACCGTTTATATGCTGCTAAAACCTGAAGTGACCTAGCCTCCACCTTAATTAATCAAATTAGAGTTTTCAAGTTAATAATCAAAGTTTACATCAAAGGAATAGCTAATCAAATTCAGAAATCAGATCCCATAATTCAATACCGTTCGGTAATTTGTAAGTTCATGTTACTTTTAGAAATAAAATTTAATTGTGATTCTGACATTGTAATAAATCTAAATATGAGATTATGCCTATTTCTATCTGTCTTTCTTTATCCATTGGATCTATCTCATTGATATTATTATGTCCATTCTTTGTCTCTTCTTTCCTCCTTCCCTTTTTGTTTTATAGCCAGGCTACTGCGAGCTTGAGCCAAATCTCATAAGAGATGAACGTACGTTGGAAAAAAAATGGACATTATATATGATTTGGACATGGCCAGCGCTAAAACTGGGAGAAGCATTAAATTATGTATAATTGGGCATAACTGATTTGTAATTGATTTGAGGACATAACACATGTTGTATTTAAAACATAAAGTGTATCGATTATATGACTTGAGGTTTGAGGCATAAAGTACATTGGACATATGACTTGGGGTTTGGGCATAAATTGAACTGTAAACATGAAAGGCATAGTACATGTTGTGATTTAAGACCTAAAATTGGGGCATATTATATATGATAGTTTATGACTTGGAAGAAGGAGATTATTTTGTATAGTGATATATGGCTTAGGCATGAAAACCTATAGTAAGATAGGGATAACTGTTAAATGTAAACACGCCTAAATTAGGACTTTGGTTAATTGGCGTGCACTGTAATTAAAAGCTATAATTTGGCATAGTGTATACTGTGAATCATGACAGGGGGTTTTTGGAGAATATTTTGTACAGTGCGATATGACTAAACCTTAGGGCATGTGTTTTATTGTGATTTTTTTTTTGGGCATGACTATTATTGCAAATTTGGGAAAATTGGATGTAATCTATTTTGAGTAATAACTTGAATTTGAATTTGTGGGGCATAACTTGCAACCACCCTTGTTGGGGGTATAACTTGAGAATTGGAACATGACTAGTTTTGTGAATTTGGGATGATTAGCATATAAAATCTAGACTTGGACATGTATGGTAAATATGCTAAAAGATAAACATGCCTATCCCGAGGTTAGAATGAGTTGCAGTGTAAAACTGTCCGGAACCGCCCGGCACATCCAGTAACCGCAATAACACATATCTAATGTGAGAGGTTAGCGCATTTAGCCCAAAAACCCGAGGTTATAATGAGTTTGCGGTAGAAATCTACCCGGAACCGCCAGGCACATCCAGCAACCGCAAACAACAGTTCTAATGTGAGAGGTTGGGGCATTAATTAATTAATTAATGCCAATAAACAGACATGCTAAGAATGGTAAGGTTAAGTAAAATTTAGAACATTTAACCGTTATAATATGTTAATTAGACAAGAAGGTGGGGTTAAGTAAATTTATAACACTTAAACGTTATAACATGTTAATTAGACAAGTGAGCAGGGTTAAGTTGACTAGTACAACATGATGATTGAGAAGGGTTAAGTTAATAAGAAACACTTAACCAATATGACATGATGAATGAGTAGAGTTAAGTAAATAAGTAACACTTAACCAATATAACATGATAAATCGGTAGGGTTAAGTTAAGACAAGAGAGCAACACTTAACCAATATAACAGGATGCATGGAAGGGTTAAGTTAACACAAGAAGGCAACAATTAACCGATGTAACACAACAAGTGGGCAGGTTAAGTTAACTTGAAATTGATTGATGGCACTTAACCAGTATAGTATGATGAAAGCGTAGGGTTAAGTTAATAAGAAACACTTAACCAATGTAACTTGATGAACCAGTAGGGTTAAATTAATGGGAAATATTTAACCAATATAACATGATGAATGAACCTGGTTAAGTTAATAAGAAACACTTAACCAATCCAGCATGACAAGTGAGAAGGGTTAATAAGAAACACTTAACCAACATGACACGATGAGTGGGTGGGTTAAGTTAACATGAATGGACAACACTTAACCAATATGACATAATGTGTGGGAGGGTTAAGTACATATCGGGTTGGTGGGCAATATTAGTAAATATATGCTCACAAACTTAACCATTAAGTAAACATGCTTGAATCAGTGGGAGGGTTAAGCACATATTTAGTTGGTGGGTAATATTAGTAAATATAGGCCCACAAACTTAACCAGTAAGAAGCCCTAGTAACGAGGACCGATTTCAGCAGTAACCAACATAGATGTATCAAGGTACCCTGAAACTAGGCACGGTGGGGCACGATTGCTGGGCTGATTATTAACGGTCAAAATAGAGGCAGGGGGTACGTTAGTGTAGGTTCCGACGGATTGCGGGCGTGCACATACTCCGCAGTGGGAAAAAGCAGGCACTGGGTACCAATAGTATACACTGTGCATCTTGAATCGTGTCGGGTTGCTATCATAGGGATTGATACACCTTATGGTGGGACCAACATAGGGTGTCTACACGCAAGAGAGGGCCGATTGACACAGTCACATGGAACATTAATACAAGTAGGGAGCGGATCGATAGGGTAGTAAGGGTACATCTAATATCTTCATGGCAATTAGGCTGATTGAGGTAAGAACCTCATAATAGATGTACACCTAAAGGCTACCCCAATTGCAGGGATTGGGATCACCTTATCATATTATCATTTTACACAGATTTCTAGTTGGGACACTAGTTAGGATGTGCAGAGATACAGAAATCAGAATAATAAGGTAGTAGCGAAGCAGAGAAAGAGTATAAGTGCAATCACTTTATCATTCCTTATCATATCTTATGCAAATCTTAAGTTATCTTGTTATCCATGTTATCACGGTATTGTCTTATATTCAGTTTATTCATGTCATGATGCTTTTTCCTATTTACATGCTGAAAGTCACTGGACTTACCAGACATATGTCTGACCTAGTTTGTTTCGCCTCTTTTCTTCCGTCCCCCCCCCCCCCAAGTTCACAGGGAGGAAATGTTACCACTTAGCTCAGTTTTCTTTCCAAGCACGGAGATAGTCGATGTATAGCTTTGGACTCTCTCCTCCACTGCTACGGCTGGTTCATTCTTTATTTAGGGAATATTATTGTTATTTTATGCTTCTTTTATACTCGGAAGTTTTTAAATTAAGACAGAAGTTCTATGTATTACTTTTAAGTTTTATTGAGACAATTGTTGTAAAAGCTTGACTGAACCACATTGTTTATAAAATGACTTTATTTTCCGCTGCTTTATTTGTCTGTCCTGTAATTTATCAGCATCTTTTACCTAAAACACTCCATCAAAGTTAAGGCATTCGCTTTATGAGTAACCTTAACAGAGGTGGGCTCTTTCACCACTATTTATTCAATTCACAGGAATTTGTACTTGTATATAAACTGAATACGATAGACAAATTTGTTTAAACACAATAAAATATTGTTTCAACCAAATCTATTTATTACAGTACAATTCTCTCACAGCTCCTCGCTACAGTTCATTCATCACTTATACAATCACATTTATACAACTCAGTTGACATTTCAAATACAGACACACACTAACACTGTTCTTGTCTTCATCTCCAGTCTTCTGTCTTCACAGCTTTTAGTCAGTCCTGTCTTCATACCTGTCACAAATAGAAAAACACACATAGTAGACTGCAACAAAAATAAAATTAAATAAAAATAAAAATTTATTTTTAAATTTTATTTGCCTCAGAATTACGGTGTGTTTCTCATCATTTTTCTAGACTTGGTCTGATATGCAGGGACAAGAAAACTTGTCTGGATGGCTGCATATACACATGTGTGCATATATACACATGTGCACTGCCTCGCCAATCCAGCGTGCAACTGAGGAGCATCCACGTGGACCATCTCGACTCAGTGCACAGTTCAAAATCAAGCCAAAGTGAAAAAAACTCAACATATACGTAATGCAAAAGAAAATGGTCAAGCACAAGGCATCAACAAGGACTCGAAAAATCAGTTGAGACAGCAGCAAATGTACAAGAAGTCAAAGCATGGTTCAAAGCCAAAACAGCGCAAAAAAAAGAGGGTGATCAAATTCAAATCAAATCAAGTCTAAACTTGTTGAACAAAGTGTAAAAATAGCCAAGGCAGCAGTTCTATTTTGTACAAAGATGTTGTGCAAATACACAAATATGAACAAGTCAAAACAGTTCAGTTCTGTGTGATGATGCTCAACAAATTCAAGTGGACATTTCAAGTGTCAAGTATATGATGCAGACGTATCAACATGACAGTGTATGCACACATACTTATATGATCAATGTGTATGCTCAAATAAGACATTGGCAAGTACAAGCAGTTTTAATGGTTAATGATTTCAAGCATCAGTTCTTAGCTTTCGGCAAAAAATGTTCAAGTGTAATATTTTTCAAATAAGTTTTTTAAAAAAAGGATCAGTATTGAAAACGACAAGCCAGTTTACACATTAAGGGTACAAAACAAACCAGCAGGTCAAGCAAGCTACAAGCATATTAAGGAAACAGGTAGTATCAGTTCTTATCAAAAAGGTCGAGTACACAAGCACAAGGAGTATCAAGACAGGTTTCAAAACAATTGCAATTAAACAGAGTGCAACTACACAATCATGGCACATTTCAGGTTCAAGCAGCAAGTACAAATGTGCAAAAGTAAACTCAGTTTCAATTCAGTAATGATGGGCACAAAATTGTGGTACAACAAAGCAATGCAAATAACAACGCAAGATATATCAAATTCAAGTTGTCGGCAACAGCAAAAGGGTGAGCATATAATACATGAAATTTTAGCAAGGGTCAAACCATCATGGTCAAAGCAACAAGGCATGATTTCAAAAATGGTATACATGACGAGGTGAACAATCAGGTCAATGACAATGCACAATGATTATGTCACAAGCTCAAGTGAAAACAACAATATGTACAAATTCAACATGGCAAAAACTCAAGTACAAAGTGATGAATTATGGAAGCATAGTGGGAATACATTGACTACAGCATGCTACAAATATTGGAAGTGCTCAATTCATTCTAGAAATCTTTTCACTAGTGTTATATTTGGCAAAGGAGCATATTACTCAGGACATTCAGTAATATTTAAACAAAATACCAGTTTTAAAATCACGGCGACACAGTCAAATAAAAGAGAATTTTTTTCATCAAGTTATTCTGTTCAAAATCGTTTTACTCTCGGAAATTAAGGGCAGAATTTCAGCTCAAAAAATCAAGGCATGTTATCAAGGATAAGTTAGCATATAGAAGTTCGACCCGAAATAAGGAAACAGTTTTGAAATAATCAAACCAAAATAAGAAATCAAAAATTTCAAATTTCAACACACAAGTCTCTAGAGTACTTGAATATTTCAACCCAAAAATTGCGTGAATAGCAGAGCCCAAAATTCACGAATATGATCAAGACCAAATCCATATGAAATCAGAGATAAGCTCGGATTTTAAACCCTATATAACACCCATAACATCATCGACATTTTAACATCAAAGTTCGAACAAGCAAAATCAAAAATCTGAATTGAATTCATACCATGGAAAAAGGAGAGTACTTGGATCCTTCAACTCAATTAAGAGAGATCGCGACTACGAATTGAAGAACATCAGAGACAATAGCGTAAAGGGTCTCGTGCTTCAGAGATTAAGAAATTAATCAAATCTCGAATCAATTTGGCAAATTTCAGTAAACCCTAGCAAAGGCGCCGCCATTTTTCTTTATTCAAAGAAAAGAGATCGGGCAAAAGAGAAGTGGTGAGGTAATTAAAAAGGCGGCTGGCCAAGTTTTCAACTAAAGGGGATAACCCTTATTTTAAATCCTAGAGTTTTGTTTCCTATTTTTTCTATTTGTTTTATTTGTAAAAACAAACGAACAGTTTCTAGATCTGTAAAATCTAAGGGAGATGAATTACGGGATTTGTAATTCGGGGAAATCTGGTTTTGGGGATAGAAACCAGTGCAGGGTTTTGAGCATAGGGTTAAGAAAAGTTGGGAGCGAGTGTCGCGAGTTTACAGGGGATTATGAGATTGTTTTAAATCCTAGTAGAAACCTTGGGGATTGCAGCAGTAGGCAGGTTTTTGCCGAAGCTGGGTATATCTGTGTGTTATTTATTTTCCGCATTTATTCTGATTTTTATCTGTGCTGTTTTTATTAATTACTCTGTGAAAATATGCGATAAACCCTATTCATCCCCCTCCCTCTAGGGTGAATTTAGATCCTTCAAGTGTGTCCGCCACCACATTACCCTTTCCAGGGGTATAAGAAATCTCAAAGTCATAGGACGCTAAGAACTCCATCCACCTTTGTTGCCTCAAATTGAGATCCTTCTGCGAGAACAAGTACTTGAGAGATTTATGATCGGTGTACAACTCGAACTTCTCTCTAAGTAGATAATGACGCCATGTCTTAACCGCGAATACTATGGAAGCCAGTTCTATGTCATGAGTAGGGTAGTTCTTCTCATGAACTCTTAACTTCCTACCTCCATAACATACTACCATTCCCTCTTACATCAGAACCGCACCAAGCCCTGTACTACATCCATAGATGTATATGTGAACACTTTGTTCCCATCAGGCAAACTCAAGACTAAGGCTATTTTAAGAGCCCTCTTCAATCGCTGAAAAGCATCCTCACTGTCTAGACCCTAAGAAAATGTCAGATTTTTCTTCGTAAGTTTGGTGAATGGGGCCGATATTTTTGTGAAGTCCATAACGAACTTCCTATAATAGCTCGCTAAACCAAGAAAACTCATCACCTCTCTTGCATTCTTTGGGATCTGCCAATCTTGAATTGCAGCTACTTTCATGGGTTCTACCGCTATCCCATCCTTAGAGACCACGTGACCTTGAAATCTCACTTCATTTCTCCAAAAATGACATTTAGAGAATTTCGCCTTAAGCTAATGCGCTTAGAGAGTTTTCAAAATCTCCCTTAAATGTAGGGCATGCATTTCCTCGCGCTTCGATAAAATCAAGATGTCATCAACACAAACCATAACGAACTTGTTTAGAAACCACCGAAATACCTACTCATCAGATCCACAAAATAGGCAGGTGTATTCGTCAACCCAAAAGGCATGACGAGCCATTCGAAGAAATCGTACGGATTTCTAAAGGCAGTCTTGTCTACACTGTCCTTGGCCACCCTTAACTAATGAAACCCCATGGCCAAGTCTAACTGGGAGAAAACAGATGCACAAACAAGCTTGTCAAATAGATCATCTATCCTCGGAAGTGGGTGCCTATTCTTCTTGGTGAGCTTGTTCAACTCCCTATAATACATACATAAGCGAAGCAAACCATCCGCCTTAGTGGCAAATACTACAGTAGCACCCCATTCAGATATGCTTCGCCTAATAAACCCTTTCTCAAGTAGCTCCCCTACATGCTTGCTGAGCTCGCTCCTTTCTCTTGGAGCCATATGGCGCACAGGCAATGTAACTGGCTTTGCATTGTCCACTAAGTATATACGAAAATCAATCTTGCGCCTTGGATAAGCCCCGAACTTCCAGAAAAAACATCAGGATACTCACAGACTACTGGTATGGATTGTAAACCATCGATAGATGCATCAAGTGACTCTAGGAAACTAACATGAAAGGCCCCTTAAGGTCACAAGAAATCTCGAGGGTCCTCCCATGGTAAGTCAAAAGTCTAATGACCCTCCTTTCATAATCCAGAATGACACCATACATGGCTAGCCAATACATCTATAGAATCAAACCATAAACCATGAAACCAAGCACATATGCGTCACACTCAAACTCGACGCCCAACACAGATATTCTCAAACTTCGACAAATCATAGACAAATGAGTCGTACCTCCAATGGAGTTTTAGACAACAACGAGATCCAAAACCATACTAGTATTAAGGGGCAGAGGCTCAACAGCAGAATAAAATATAAAAGAATGTGAAGCGACAAAATCAAAAAGAGTTCTATCAGGATTATTGGAAAGAGAACTCAAACCATCAACAGAAACTTTCCTACCTCTTTCCGGTACACGAGCCATGTGAGCATGCACCTACCCTTCTGAAGATCCTGCCCTTTGGCTCTGTCCTTGCTTCTTCAGGCAATCCTTAATAGGATGTCCAACCTCTCTACAATGGAACAAAGCATTCTTCCTATTTCTGCAATCTTTGCTCAAATGACCCACGCACCCACAATTATGACATTTCCTCTTTTCTTGGGCTTTGTTGTTCTTTCCGCCCTTCTTTTGCTATTGTTGTTGTTCTTTCTTGGGCCACACTTTCTTGTTTTGTGTTTCATCCATCTTAACCTCTTTCTTTTCACCTTTATCTTCTTTATGCATCAATGCTATATCAACGAATTTCTCAAAAAGTTGTTCCCATCGGAATATGAGATATAGCCAACCCATTAAAGGGTTCATTCAATCTTCTAGCAAACCTCAAAGCTTTCTTGTGCGAGGAATTCATTATGTCCAAACCAAACCTCGCCTATTGATTGAACTTACTAACGTACTCTTTGACAGTCATGCCTCCTTGCTTAAGTGCTAAAAACCTTTCTATTTGCATACTTTGCTCATCTTGAGAAAGAAACATCATTTCGAATCTCTGTTGGAAATCATCCCAAGTCTCAACTGGACGACCTGCTTGCATCACTTCCCACTAGAATGAAGCCTCATCTTTTAGCTGTCAAACGACCAACTGAATCTTCCTACGGTCATCAACCTTAAAAATCCCAAACAAATCCTCCGTCTCTTTAAGCCAATTTCTTGCTTCTACAAAAGTCTCAGTTCCTCAGAATGGCCTTCCTCGCATAGCACAGAAGTCCTTGCATATCTTGGAGTATCCGCTCGTGGAGGAAGGGGAGGTGGAACAGAGGCTGCAGCTGGGGGAAGGGCATATCCTTGGCCCCCGGCCGGCGCTGTAGCCTCAAGATACCTACGGAACCAAGTGGGTATCATAACCCCTCAGGAAGAATCGGTTCCCCAAACATGCTGAAAAGAGATTCAAATAGAGAATCGAAAGATATTTCATATGGCTTTAGGGAATATGTTTTTCAAAACAGACTTATTCTTTTGAAAATGCTTTTCTTTTAAAACCTTTTTGAAAATAATTTTCAAAATCTTTTATTCGATCCGGTAACCTTCAGCTCTGATACCAAATGTGACACCCCACGTCTGTAAATGTCACTCTTTATCAGAATGCATTAAGTTTTGTGAAGCATTATAGATAAACAGAAACATCACAAGATAGATATAAAATAACAGTGGAATTTAAAACATTATTAAATGGAAAACATCATGTTCCAAAACCCGGTTATATCATAAGTCTGAAATACAGTAAACCCATTACAATTTCTGTCTTGTTACTAAAATCATCGAAGTACAATAATATGTAAAAAGCATAGTCCCTAAAAAAATTGCCATATAAGAGAAGACAGGAAATCAAGCGGTACATATAAGTAGCTCCAAGAAAAACGAAAGAGAGAATCTAAATCAAGCCTAAGTATTCCCACCATGAGAACCGGGGGGAACGGATGAGAGAGAAAAGGAAACAAAACGGGTCATACATAAAGTCTGACAAGTCCGGTTACTTTTAGCATATATATAAGTAAAAGCATCATGACAGGCATATAAACTGGATGAGAGAGATAACAATATCATAAGGCAAGCATAAAAAAATTAGCAGGATAAACAAAATAAACATGACAGGATATATTGTGCTTCTTACGTACTTTTTTCTGCACCAATACTAATATAACAGAAACAAGATGATCCCAACAAGAACAAGATGGTAGACTTAGAGTACTTCTAGTGAGGGGTTTTACCCTGTACAATAATAACAGGTAACCCAATAGATACGACAGGTGTTACCTCCATCCAACGATAATAACGGGCTCCTAAACCAGCAAGACTAGATGTACCCTCACTACTACCCTAATCGATTGACTCCTTATCCCATAGACACTACGTGCTGGCCCCACAGTAGGATGTATCACTTCCTAAGTGGCATCCCCTTAACTAACGAGATGCACAGCCATCTACTGATGTCACAGCGTCTTATTATCCCAACGCTAGTAGATCCATGCATGCATATGAATCAGACGGAGTGCACCATCAGTATCCCCACTTAAATGAACCTCTTATAATCAACTCAGTAAGCGTGCCAGACCCCGACCTAGTTCGGGGTTCCCCATTTGATACCAAGATGGGTTACTGACTAATATGGGTCCAACACAATAGATGATACAAGCTTCCCTCTAGGCTTGCATCTCCACTACTATGATTATAACAGGTTATATCTAACAGTTTAACAAGATTTCATAACCCCCACATATAAAACAGGTTGAGTTTGTCGGGTTTATATATATATAACATACCTCCATAGCATTAACAAGATTAACTTAACCCCCAATGATTCAAGCAAGTTTACTTAACCTCTACTCAATTTGATAGGTTCATTTAACTTCTATAGATTTAAACAGGTTATGTATTACAGCTCAACAAGTTATTATTATTCATCCATTTATGGTTGTTAATGGACTAGACCTCTCACATTAAGTCTACTACTTATGGATGCTGGATATGTTGGGCGGTTCTGGGAAGACTTCTACCATAAGTTGGACTTAACCTCGTGTCTTAGCACTATTACGTGTACATTTATGCACTCGACCCCTCACGTTAGATTAACCACTTGTGGACGCTGGATTTGCCGGGCGGTTCCGGGCAGACTTCTTCCACAAGGGTAATCTAACCTCATTTCTAAGTGCGGTTACAGTTTCGAATTAATGTAAATTTAGGTATGTTCATTACTAACTATTTTCATGTTTATCCAAGGTTATGTGCCAAATCCTAGTTTAATTCACGATACAAGTTATGCCCCAAATTTAAGTTTTAGATCAAGGTATAGATTATGCCCCCAAATCCCAATCGTGTTTTACAATATAAGTTGTGCGCAGTTTATCATTCCGAACTGTTCCCAATTTATTGCGCTCGCATATTTCAGCGGAAGGCCCAGGCTTGAAGGTAGCTTGGGTATAAAAATAAAAAGGGAAGGAGGGAGAGAAGAGAACAAAAATAAGCATAATAATAAAACAGGCATATGCCGATAGAATTGGACATACTAACAGAATAGGCATATGGTGACATGATTAGGCAAGTTAACAGAAGAGGCATAATGTGATACTATCAGGCATAATGACATAATAGACATGACAAAGATAGGCATGCAAGAACTAAACAGAGGATCAGGTGTACAAGTAATGGAAGATCTGTTTAGTTATGATTCAGGTTATTAATAGGCACAGGTTTAGATCCGACTTATAAACATATCCAGATTACTATTACATGTTTATATCTAAAAATAACATGAACTCACTGTGACGGGATCTAAAAAATAGAGAATTGATTGTAGATGTTGTAGCAGAGATTCTTGTATGCTTATAAGTTGTTGTTATAGAAGAATAGGCTAGTTTAATTTGAGTTAGGGAAGCGCCTCGTTGTCTCCATTGTTTTTGGTGAATAAAACAATAGGAAAGAGGTCCTATTTATAGCCTAATGTCAATAAATTTTGTCAATAAATGAGTCCACGTTCACAGAATTGGATCTGCACTAGATCTAGCTGGCGTCGTCCTAGGGGTTGACACCCCCGTGATGGGGTTGACCCATGGGTCAACTCCCATGGAGCATGGAGTCGACCCCTAACGGGCCGAATTCCCTCCACTTCCCGCTATTTGATTTTTGATCTTTTGGACATGATGGTTTATATATATTGCTTGTATGTATATAAACTTCAAACCCTAATATCTTCTTCATACGATGTCCGTTTTACACAAACTCGGAGTCTATCTTAAGCAGAATTCCAAGATGAATGCAATGGCGCAGTCCTTTTACTTAATTCCCAATATTTAATTAAGTATTCTTTAATTTATCGTTATGGTGTTCCTTAAAATTATGGGGTGTTACATCTAGGACATGATTAAGAGAATAAGGAATGATAAGTCGGTCCTTCAAATTGAGACGCCTGAGGTCTTATTTGTAGGCATATTGGGCTCCTTCTATTGTGGACTCAGGGGAAGGCCTTTTTTTGGATGCGGAAATAAGGTTTCACTGCCCTTATGAACTTTCGAATGTCTTCATGGATGCTTCTTTGTCTTCAGAATATCAACCTTGGACACTCGGAAGCGGATCCAGCGTCATTCCTCCGGTGGTTTGGTATCGGTGTTTGAGAGATTGGCCTTGATGGCTTTCAGTGTCCGGACTTCTGGTCTCGGTCCGCCTCTATACCTCTCGGATTAATCATTTCATTATGGAATCTTTGGTAGATGTGAAGGGTGCCGGTTTTGGCTTCTGACAAATGTATTCGTCTTTAGTTATATAGGTAGGCCTTCATAATACCTTCCGATGATGCCGAAGATACTTCTTGTTATTGGTGTCTGTACGAAGTAGGTATTGGTAAGCTCTTTCACCTTCTTCTTATGTTTTGGATTATATGCTTTTGGTAATCCCCTCGTCACCAACTTCCGGTATCATGTGTAATGTTTATGTAATTATTACTCTGCGCACCTTTTAGTGTTGGCCTTAACTTGTCGATATCTTCTTTTTCCATATTGATCATTAGCCTTCCTCCGTCATGCCCTTTCAGAATTTTCAATACTACCTTTTACCTTCAGTTATCAATATTGGATCGATATTGTTGTGTTCTAATCCTTCTTGGCTGTCGGTATCAGCTTTCAGCTTTTCCCTTTTGCCCTATGGCTTTTCTGTTGGCTCTCGTATTTTGCTTCCAGTAATTCCTTAGATTCGCTCTTTTTGCTACACGCTTGGTTTCGCTGTCCGAAATACCTCTCAGCATTAAAGCTTCTGCATATTCATATTTGATTGGTACGAAATTTGGTGTTAACTGTTAGCCCCCCTAATATGAAGAAGCTTTTGTTTTTTTGGATGAACTCTTGCGATTCCTGTACAGTTTACCTGTCACTCAAGGGTTATCATAAAAAATCTTTAGTATTAGTTCCGTATTTCCCAGAATATTAATGGGAGGGGGAACGTGAACTTTTCTAGTGGAAAGAGCTTGAATATAACTTGCGTGTTATGAATCCTAGTGTGCGAAAGGCAATATGCATTCATGTGAAATTTTATGATTTAAAGTTCAGCTTTCTCTTAGCAATGGTGAATGAACAACCCAGTATGGTTACCTAAACATTCCCCTATCAAAAATTCACCATTGGAAATGCGAAATGGCAAATCCAAAAGTTTGTATTTGGATATTTGCAATAGGTAGTTAGAAGCTCACTATTAACAAGCATGATGTATTAATAAAAGTGATATTACTTGCACAATGTTTAACACTTATTATGTGTATAACATAATTTTGACCATAATTCATGGCAGCAAATATTAGGGGTAAATGTGTTAAGAGTTTAGAAAACTCCTTGTACAAGGTGTTGTGAGATCATAACCCTTGTTGGGAAACTTCGAATGGTAGCTCCATAGTAACTATTTGTGTTCTACACTAAGAAATTTTATCAAGGAATGAATGTCTATGTCTTAATCATGAGTTTATGCAGCAGGAATTCAAAAACCTGAATGTGATAGGAAATGAAAACCTATAAATTGAAAATCAGATATCAAAAATTCTCATCTACAATTTGTAGAAACCCTGAGACTTATGCTTGGGTAAATAGGAATCATAAATCAGACATCATATCTGAAAATAATAGAAATTCCAAGACTCATACTTGGGCAAATTTAAATCAGAAATCATGTCAATCCCGAGATTCACACTTGGGTAAATAGAAGTCAGAAATCATAGAGAAACCCCAAAACTGTAACAGCCCGCATTTTACATATCGGAAGATCGTAAAATATTTTTATTTTATTCCCTGAGGGCTGGATCATTCTCATCTTTTAATATGTTGCTTATGGGGATGTGAGACATATCTATGATTTTTACCGACTTTGTTTGTGACCATTTTTCCCCTGTTAGTCTTGTACAGGGCAAAACTTTTGACTTAGGTCGAATCAGAGGGTGAGACCTGTCCATTGGAAAGGAATTGATGATTCTCTTTCTGTACAGTGGTTACATTAAAGATTTGGCTCAGCGGTTTGGGAGAAATCGCTGTTTTAAGGTTTTTCAATTGGCTGTCCAGGTATTGGAAGGCTAATGGGCTGATTTGGAGAAGGCCCATTAGTGGGATAGTGGAGCCTATAAATAGAGGGTGAGAGTGGAGGGAAAAGGTTTACTTTACCATTCTCTAATTTGGAGGCATTGATCTCCTTCTTCCTTTAGCACCTTTCCACCATTAAAGTTCCAAATCAAAGGAGGGAAATCATAGATCTGCACCATCGGAGGCTAGATCTACATTGTTTCAAGGGGAAATTCATCGGATCAAGGAGTTTGGTTCGATGTATTCGCCGTTTGGATTCTTATTTCTACTATTTTAGCTTGTTCTAGAGAATCGGTGAGTGATTTACATCTCTCACATGAATGCAATGAAATATATGAGAATTTTTGCATGTTTTTTTCATCAAATTGGAATGTTTTACCATAGATTTTCACCATTATGTGTCTATTTTCATATGCATCACCTTACGGTCTATTTAGCAAGTTTTAACTGTTAATTTCATGTCATTTCACATGTTTATGTAAGTTAGAACTCTCATTTTTGTCATATGTTCATTTTAAAGGTTTTTGGTGAGATTTACATCATTTTTGTGATAATCGCCATATTTATGTTGTTAGAAATGTTGTGACATGTTTATGACTGTGTTTGACTATTTCGGATGAGTTGTTCAGTTGAATTTGTCGTTTGGCGAAGTTTTGGTCGCAATTGGTGTTGGAATTGGGCTGTACAGAGGACCAATCGGTTAGGAATCTTTTCTTGAGGAACAAGCCAAGACCGACCGACCAGTGGGCAGAAGCAGCAGACCGACCGACCAGTGGGTGTTATGCTTCGGGAGACCGACCGGTGCAATTGTTCTCTAGACCGACCAATGTAATTGTTTTCTAGATCGACCGGTGTAGTAACTGGAAGGAGCGACTAGTGATGTTTGGGAGGACCGACCGGCGGTGATTCGGGAGGACCGACCGCTGGTGTGTGACAAAGACCGACTAGTGTTCTAAGATGTGGATCGACCGGTGTTCTAAGATATGGACCGACCGGTGTGCTTCAGGAAAGGAAGGCCGATTGGTGTTGATTTCCTGAAAATTTTATTTTTTGGGTATGGTTCTGATTTTAATAAAAAGGTGTTTTAAATTTTTTTCCGAACAGCGATGTCCGAACCCTTGCCGCAGCGCAGTGGTGTAATATGGCTCAGTGATGGTGAACTTCGAAGTGGTTCAAGTAGGAAGGTTCAAAGTGTTGGAAGGTGCTCGTTGATCGGTGTAGAACAACGAATGAGGTAACAACTCAAAGGTCGTGAGTTGGTGGATAATGTTTGCTCGAGAAGGTTGCTTGAGCCATGAAAACTCATCAGGATGGGTGACTTGAGATGAGAAGGCCGAGGGCTTATCGTTGTCGTAAGTTTTAGTACCCTGGGCCTTGGGGTAAGGCCTGGTTGTCAAGGTTGGACATATGGGGTTTATGCTAGAACTGGTGTTACCATTAGCCCTTGATATAAAACAAGGTTGGCTGTCATACGATTAACGATGGTCTCAAAGCAGGATTGGCGGTGATAGCCAGAGTCGGTCATGGATGATTTGTTGTTCTGTTTGTACTATCTCACATAGAATATCCAAAGTCGAGGGAGATGTTCTTTGAGTGCTTAACTGATATTGGTTTAGGCCCCTGGGGAGAGTACTTGTGGATTGTTAAACTCGATTAGGGTTGTTTGTGTGAGACTTATATAATATGGATGTTATGAATGTTTTCCATGATTGAATGGGTGTTCGGGTTTCCATGGATGAATGGTTGAATTGTTTATAGTAAAGGCTATCACTGTCCGATGTGGGGACGACCAGGTTGATTTCTTCTCTGGTGTCGTGGGTAGATTAGTATGTTTATCTATACCTTCTCATACATTTTATTGTTGAAGTTTGTTAGCAGTTTTATCGCTCACTAAGACTGTTGTCTGACTTAAGGTTATATGTTTCCTCTTATTACCTTGGGCTGTTCATCCGGTTGTGGATGGGCATACTAAGTAACAGGTGACAGGTAATGCTTTAGTGAGGATGACGATGCTGAACGATGGCGTGCAGGAGGCTCACGTGCCTGTTTTAGTACTATCTAATAATTGGATTTCCGCTGTTTACTTTCCTGAGTGATGTAGTGAGGCAACTTTGTACAAACACTATTTCTAAGTTGTGGATACTGCATTCTGGTTGTATGAAAGTCTTGTGTTTCTGCTTCAATATTTCTACATGTTGTATATGTTCTATTATATTTTATCCTTGCGTTGTGAGTTTAGGACAGGTTCCGCTTGTGTTTTCCTACTCTGATGATTGTCCATGACTGCGTGGCACACCCTCCAGCACATTATTCCTCTTCTATAGTGCGGGGGTTATGGGCGGTCGTCAAAAAGACTCACACTTGGGTAGGCAAAAATTAGAAACCATAGAGAAATCCCAGGACTCACATTTGGGTAAATTTAAATCATAAATCATAAATCATGTCAACTCCGAGACTCACACTCGGATAAGTAGAAGTCATAAATCATAGAGAAACTCCAAGACTCACACTTGGGTAAACGAAAAGTCAAATTTTATATCTAGAAATAATAGGCACCCCAAGACTCATATTTGGGTAAAAATAAAGTAGGAACCATGCAAATTCCTGAGGTTAGCACTTGGGTGAGTGTATGTCACATTTATAGATCAAACTTCGAATAGTGCATATGCGAAAAAGCGTAAAGGTTAAGCACACCATGCTAAAGAACACTTTAAAAGAATTACCAAATACTATTAAGAAATTATCAAATAGAAGCGTCATCAATGATCAGAGGTAATTTGTGTGCCTAATGCTGAATAATTTTAATATCAGCGAGAGTAACTAATTAATATTAAACCATCCATAGATTCCTCAGAGTTTGGTTCAAAGAAATCCTATGAGTGAAAGATTCATAACTATCCCGAGGAATACCTTCTCGAACACATAGGTAAAGGACTGCTTTCAAAAATAAACTAAACCTATCCTGAACCAAGTAGTCATTCAGCAGTTGTTCCGTTCAGTTTCAAACCATTTGATCCTTCAGCAGTAGTTTCGTTCAATTGTTTCATCATTTAGCCATTTAGCAGGTAGTTATGTTCAATCATCCAATATTTCGATTGTTTGATCATTCAGTAGGTTGTTCTATTTGGCCATCTGAATCCATAATCGTTCAGCGAGAAGTTCCATTAGATCAAATAGTTATCAACCGTTCAACGAGGAGTTCCGTTTGATTATTTGGATGTAGGGTATATAACATCTAGCCTTATACTTAACCCCCAGGATATGCGAATGAATGAATGCTTTCTAAGAGAGTGACACAAGTCCCTTTATGGGTAGATGCATAACTAGTTCCCATTAAAAATGGGGAACTCTGCTAACCAGAGATGCAGGTATATTTAGGACCCACTATTAGGCACTCCATTATTGGAGATGCAAGCATTGTAGCCTTGCTCAAAAGGCACTCCCTTGTAGGAGATGTTGCTTCTCTTCTTGGAAGCTTTTGTTGATCCCTCTGGAGGCTTTTATTTGTTATTGCTTCTCTCTCTGGAAGCTTTGTTCTATATTCCTCTTCTGGGAGGTAGTTGTTGTTGGCGCTTCTCTCTTTGGAAGCTTTGTTTGACGCTCCTCTTTTGGTAGGTAGTGTTTGTTGGCGCTTCTCTCTAGAAGCTTTGTTTGACGCTCCTCTTTGGGAGGTAGTGTTTATTGGTTCTTCTCTTTCTGGAAGCTTTGTTTTAATGTATCTTCTCCCTCTTGAAGCACTATTTTGGTTAGCTACTCCCTCTGGAAGCTCTGTTTTGGTGTAGATTCTCCCTCCGAAGCTTTGTTTTGATGTAGCTTCTCCCTTCGAAAGCTCTGTTTTTGTGTAGCTTCTCCCTCCGAGAGCTCCGTTTTGGTGTAGTTCTCCCTCCGGAAGCTCTGCTTTGATGTAGCTTCTCCCTTCGAAAGCCCTGTTTTGATATAGCTTCTCCCTCTGGAAGATTTGTTTTGATGTAGCTTCTCCCTCCGGAAGCTCTGTTGATTGCACGTTCCATACCTTTTACGGAAGTATTTATGTACGTCAATAAATGAGCCTGGTGACAGTGTTTTGTGTAAATTAAAAGGGAAAGGGTATCAGAAAGAATCATATTCATTTTGAAATGGTATTGAGCGTTTGATTGACTTCTTTGGGCAACTTTTATTGGAGTTTGTTGCATGTTTATCTAGATAGCTCCCATCGAAGCTTATCACTGAATAGTAGCTTTGTCATGCATTTGTTCAAGCACTGTTCTCCTTAGATGGTCCCCTTTATGTTTTCATTCCCCTCCACCAGACGAGATATAGGTAGAAGGTGCCCCCTTTGAGCTCTTGTTGCATGTACGAGCTTGCACAAGGTTTTTTTTTTTACCTGTAAAGACACTTGAACTTGTATTAAAATTTGTTTGACTATGAACATGATATAACATGAAAAGACTAAATTAAAATTGAATAATGAACAAAAAACTTATTATTAGATCCTAGGCCCTTGCTGGAGTGTTTTCGGCCATTTATCTTGCTGGTCGTCTTTCAATCCTCTAAGATGGGTTCTCTTTACTTTTTGGTTTGGATTCTATTTATCACACCACGACACTGATTGGTTTGATTCCCTTTTGCTTTATGATAAATGTTAACCCATAAAATACGTTCTAGAGAACCATAAGCATGTTTTGGTTAATTTATGATTTTAGGTCGTTAGGCCCTTTGGGCTGTCGTATCCTTTCTAGCTCGATGAATTCATTAACTCACATACGGGTTCTAGGTCGTTATGGCATCTTAGGTCGTTCAAATAATATGTGATGTTCACAAAGAGCTCTGGCTCGTTCGAACATCTTAAGTCGTCGAGGCATCTTGGTCCGCTCAGAGGCTAGCCTGCAGGGTTCTTGGACCGCTAACTTGTTAAAGGTTTTAGCCTGTTTCACTAAAGCCCAAACCACTTCATCCTGGTTGAGCCCGATCCAAACATGGTTGGGTCATTCCGCCTTATCCAAGCCTGCTCCGCATCCTTTAGCTCGCATTACCTTCAAATGGAATGAGTTGAGCCGCTCCGCCTTGTTTAGCACGTCCTATCTTACTTTGGATCGTGTAACATTTGCTCCAGCCCACTTATGACCTAAAACAAGAGCACAATATTTACATAATTGCCATCTGGACTGAACTTTACCCCCACATTGCTTCATGGGGGGGAGATCACGAAGTGCTGCCGAATCTTTTCTATAAGCATTTTAAACACTTATTCTTCAAAATCAAGAGATTGATTAATTTGTTGTAAGAGAGAAGTAATATCTTGTAGTCAACACAATGGAATCTTTTATGAAAGTGGACGTAGATCCTCAATGGATCGAACCATTATAAAAACTGCATGTTATTACTTTCATGCTTTTGAGATATTAATGAGTGTGGCCTCACTCTGAACTTCCTTACCAATTTAGTGAAGTGTTTTGTCACATCTTTGTTGTTGATTCCAATTCCAAAATCAACATTTGGCGCCTACCGTGGGGCCACGTTCACATTTCCTACCTCTTTTTATGCCTTTCCAGTAAATTCTAAGTTGCATACTCCTTCAAAGTTATGGAAAAATCAAAGAAGACTACTAGCAAAGTCGTGGTAAAAGCTGACGATATTGTCAATGAAGAGACGCCACTCGCAAACCGCTTTGAAGTGGGCGAAAATTCTAAAAGTGGGGGTCGGTGTCACCAGAAACGAGTAAAAAATTGCTATTTCCAACATCAATAACCGGATGGATGCCTCTACTAAAATGATGATGGAAAAACTTGATGCCATCCTTAACACTCGGTCAAATCCAATTCCTCTGAAAGTGCATGAAGATCTCGAAGGGAATGACAAATCACCCGCTTTTGATCATAACCATAATAACAACGTGGAAGATGGTTATGATGGGGCAAGTAACAGAGATGGAGCTAATATCGAAGAATCGAGATCAAAAACTAAAATCCATTCTGAAATGAATACCTAAAAGGTCATTAACCCTATCACAGGGGCATCGTCTCGACGAGAAGGCAAAGCAACCCAGATCTTTAATCACAACCGTATCCCTAGACGAACGTTACGTAAAGAGCCCAGCTTCATAGATCATCATAGCACCGAAGAATACATCTCGGACATGATAGAACGGGCTATGAAAAAGAATCAAGCTAGTAAAGATGATGATAGGGAATGGGACTTTTCCCCTGATAGGACTCCATTCACCGATAGAATCCTCAGAGAAGTGTCCGAGGAAGTTCAACCCACCAACTCTGCCCCCATATAACAGAATTGTTCATCCAAACTATTTGTTGTTCAAATGTGAGTGGCATATGAGTGCAGTTAAGGCAATGGATGAAATGGGATGCACGTATTTCCCTCTCTACCTAGAAGGAGCTGCATCACTCTGGTTCACAAAGCTCCCTCCAAATATCGATCGGTTCTCCGATCTGACCAAAAAGTTCAAAGAGCAATTCCGCCTATATGCTACCAAGGCCAAGGACGCTATAACGCTCTCTACCATGGAAAAAGAAGTCAAGGGAAACTATCAAAGCCTTCCTTAGTTGTTTCAACATCGTTTATCTGAAGTAAGAAACCTAGAGCCGCGCATTGTCCTCATGGCCCTACTTAATGCTATAAACAAAACGAGTGAATTCGGAAGGTGGATAAAGATGAAAGAACCGACCATGCTCTATAAATTCTATAAAAAAGCATAAGAATACGTGAGGGTAGATGACAATCCCATGCTCTTCAGATCATTGACAGTAACCCACTTCTTGAGGCCCCCGCAAGTGCAGCCATGAAATCCAAACAAAAGAGTATTCAGGGGAAGAAGCGAATCAATGGTGGAAATGACACCAAGGTTGTTAAGAAATCTCGCCTTTTCAATCCATCGGAACTAACTCCTTTGAACGACACTCCTGAAAACATCTACATGGCGACCAAAAACTCTGAGGAATATGCGGAGCCAAACCCAATGAGGATAAGCAACAAAGCAGCAAACTTGGGAAAATTCTGCAATTTTCACAAATAACCTGGTCACAACACCAACAAGTGCCGACACTTGAAGAACCTCATTGAGGAATTAATCAGGAAAAACAGGTTACAACAATATGTAAAAAATCCGCAGGCTTTGAATCCTTCTGCAGTTCCTCAGGGGCCTGGAGAATCAAATGATCAGTCCGATCCAAACAATGTGGCATCTATCCAAGCTAATCGAAAATAGATCATTAACTAATAGTTGTCAAGGGTGCTCTAACTTGGGAGACTTGGAATGAGCCATCAACATTGCTATATCCTTATTCTATGATCTACTTCTTGCCTTAGTTCATGCTTTACCTCACAATTTTACTTTCTGTTGCATTCAAGACTTATTATAAAACGGTCTGTAATAACCTCAGGCGATACACTGAACTTAAACCTTGCAATTAAGAGCATGTATTTTCGAATGGGTTACTCATTTGCGAAGTTACTTGCTAAGTCAAAACTTTTTAAAAAAAGTTGATGTCATATTGCAAGTTAGCCGTAGGGTGCTTACTCCTGAATTATAGCGACTCTGACAATGCTAGTTCAAGGGCTAAATGCTGTAAATTCCCAACATGCACGGATGCAAAAAATATGGGGAAAACACTACTTTGAAAAGTATATGGAAAAGTCGTTATGATTCAAACAATGAGCATGTACCATGACAAATAAATTAAAAACTGAAACATTCATCAAAGGGGGCACCTCCCTGAGTGAGGAGTTCAAAGCTTCAGCCCCTAAACAAGAATAACTTGCTAAGTCAAGCATATGGTAAGGGGACTGATTGCCACCCCATGAAATGGTAAAACAGCCAATTCATCACACTTATGTAGCATCTGAAAGCTCAGATGCGGAAAGTGCCGAGCTATTCGCGTAACATCTGAAATGTCAGATGTGAAGAAAAAAGAAAATTTACGTGTGAAGCATTTGAAAGCTCAGATGCGAAAAGTGTCGAACTATTCGCGTAACATCTGAAATGTCAGATGTGAAGAATAAAGAAAAATTCACTTGCGTAGCTTCTAAAAGCTCAGACGCAAAAAGTGCCGAACTATTCGCATAACATCTGAAATGTCAGATGTGAAGAATAAAGAAAAATTCACTTGCGTAGCATCTGAAAGCTCAGATGCGAAAAGTGTCGAGCTATTCGCGTAACATCTGAAATGTCAGATGTGAAGAATAAAGAAAAATTCACTTGCGTAGCATCTGAAAGCTCAGATGCAAAAAGTGCTGAAATATTCGCGTAACATCTGAAATGTAAAATGTGAAGAATAAAGAAAAATTCACTTGTGTAGCATCTGAAGGCTCAGATGCTAAAAGTAAGGAACTATTCGCATAACATCTGAAATGTCAAATGTGAAGAATAAAGAAAAAATCACTTGCCTAGCATCTGAAAGCTCAAATGCAAAAAGTGTCGAACTATTTGCGTAGTATCTGAAATGTCAAAAGTGAAGAATGGAGAAAAATTCACTTGCATAGCATCTGAAAGCTCAAATGCGAAAAGTGCCAAACTATTCGCGTAACATCTGAAATGTCAGATGTGAAGAATAAAGAAAAATTCACTTGCGTAGCATCTGAAAGCTCAGATGCAAAAAGTGCCGAACTATTCACGTAGCTTCTGAAATGTCAGTGTTAAGAATAAAGAAAAATTCACTTGCGTAGCATCTGAAAGCTCAGATACGCAAAGTGCCGAACTATTCGCGTAACACCCGAAATGTCAGATGTGAAGAATAAAGAAAAATTCAATTGTGTAGCACCTGAAAGCTCAGATGCAAAAAGTGCCAAACTATTCGCGTAACATCTGAAATGTCAGATGTGAAGAATAAAGAAAAACTCACTTGCATAGCATTTGAAATCTCTGATGTAAAAAGTATCGAATCCACTCATATAAGTCAATAGTGTGATAATGTCTAGGACCAACGATCAATCTAAGATTACAGGTTAGCTTTAAACGATCGACACAATTTTGAACTATAATACTATGACTATTTAAGCAATATTTAGTGAGTTTTGTTCCATCAACTAAGATGGATCCAAACTGGCATTTAGTTCAACGCAAGTCAAAATTCGTTATAATTCTTTACTAGCTAACCCGTTATCAACATTGACGATTCATAACGAGTATAAGTCCAAAATTATGTAAAATTTTCCTTGAGTATAGAATAGGAAGCGCAAGACAGACAGATTCAAAGTCAAAAGGATGGCATAGCAAATAATATTTGACAAAGGTCTAAAGTGCGTCTAGCAAAATACAGTTACGTTACTACATCATAATTCCAATACAGGGACATTGGACGCAAAATATTATAAGTGTATTAAGTGAGGACCGGCACTCGCATATACAACCAGTCTATAACGTGAAAGCATAAAAGGTAAACAGAAAAAGACAAACAAGAAAACCACTTCCTTCCATCAGTGAATCATTCCCTACCTTGAGCAGGAGAAAAAGTACCAGTTACCTCTGCCTTACCACCGGGACTTGATATTTCAGCAATGATCTCATCTTGGGACCTAAGGGCTTTAATGAGCATGGCCTTGTCCTTCTCCAAGGTGGTGAAGAGCTTGATGTTCTCCCTATTCAATCTCTGGAGCTCGCAAGCAAAGGTGTTCCAGGTTACTAGTTTGCGCGCATAATAATGACCAATTTCATCAAGGCGTTTGTCCGTTCAATTCCTGATAGAGTCAAGTTGCGCCAGCAGATGATTCCTCACGACGTCCAAATCTTCAGAGACTGTGCGACTATCAGACGGATATATATCCAAGCTGGATTGGTCAAAGGTCACTCCTTGAAGACACCAGCCTTCAAAACGTTCAACAAGCTCAGAAGTATGTGGTTTGGAAGCACAGCTAGGTTTGTCTATGATGGCTTTTAGCTCGGCCAGACTGTGGGCAACGGGGATGGCTTCAGTCTCCACCACTGCGAGTTTCTCCAACTTGCGATGCTTGTGAGCTACCCTCTCACTTGAAGTTCCTTCAGTTCTTTTAGACATCCTGTGCAAATAGCAATGCTAATAGGAAAACAATGAATCAGAAGGCAGTTTACTCAAAAGATTCAGATCGTTCTTACCAGCCCTGGAATCTTAGGTCGTTACGTTTGGTAACGGACTTAAGGTCATTTCACACAACCATGAAGCTTTAGGTCGTTATGACAGTCCACTTCCTCATGAAGCCCTTTTTTACTTCAAGCTTTAGGTCATGGACAACCCAAAACTGCAAAGGGCTCGGTGACTCAAAGCTTGGGTTGAAATGATGACCTAAAGCCTTGAATTACCACAACGGCCTAGAGTGTGATTACAGGCTAAAGCATGTAAGTGGTTACAATGACCTTATTCAATGTGGGACATTGCAAAATAATGACCTAAGATATACAGTTAGTAGTGACGCTTTAACCATTAACAAGAACAGCAAGGCAAGATGTTGCAAATTAAGGACGTTAGAAAACTGTGTAATTGGGCAAGATTATTATTTTAGGGTACATGATTTATAGCAGCTAGAGTCGCGACCTAATTGTAAGAGCTTGTACACAAAAATTAAGCTAGAGATCATCACAAACAGGCAAGCTCAAAGTCACTAGATTCATCAACATCGTCATCAAACGCACAATTGAAATTATATTAAATAGAAGTCTCACAAAGTTTAGGGGGTATTATGTTCGACTTAAAAACATGCATATACACACAGTAAGTAAAAGCCTTAAGTCGTACCTGGATCTTGGTGATGAAGAGCTTTGAACTTGATTATAAGACTAAGGGATTATTCAGATTTCAACTGCTTTGATAACGATGTGAATTGATGGATTCAGTTGATGTCGGCCGCCATCGTTGAGGGTTTCTAGCTTGAGTAGGGGTTTTAAGAGAATGAGAGCCCGATAAAGGAGTGAGGGCAGAATTTAACAGTTAAACCAAACCCATAGGGGCCTGCAGCGGTCTACTCAGCTATTCAATCTGAGAAGAATACCAATAGACACTTATTAATTTTCAACCAAGAATTCATGATGACTTAAAACCTGACCACGACTTAAGTATCTGGGCGACCTAGAAATGAAGTACTTTAAGGGCTCACACGGTCTAAAGGCCCAAACAACCTAAAATCTTAAATTGCATGCTAATTTAGCCTAGTTGGAAGACCGTATTATTTTTAATAAATACGAACTTCGCGGGGCAAATGTTAACCCATAAAATATGTTCTAGAGAACCATGAGCGTGTTTTAGTCGATTTATGATTTTAGGTCGTTAGGCCCTTTGGGCCATCGTGTCCTTTCTAGCTCGATGAATTCATTAACTCACATATGGGTTCTAGGTCGTTACGTCATCTTAGGTCATTCAAATAATATGTGATGTTCACAAAGAGCTCTGGCTCATTCGAACATCTTAAGTCGTCGAGGCATCTTGGTCCGCTCATAGGCTAGCCCATAGGGTTCTTGGACCGCTAGCTCGTTAAAGGTTTTAGACCGTTTCACTAAGGCCCAAACCACATCATCCTGGTTGAGCCCAATCCAAACATGTTTGGGTCGTTCCGCCTTATCCAAGCCCGCTCCACATCCTTTAGCTCACATTGCCTTCAAATGGAACGAGTTGAATTGCTCCGCCTTGTTTATCACGTCCTACCTTACTTTGGATCGTGTAACGTTTGCTCCAGCCTGCTTATGACCTAAAACAAGAGCATAATATTTACATAACTACCACCTGGACTGAACTTCACCAATAAATACTCCCCACATTCCTTCATACGGGGGTGCGGAGATCACGAGGTGCTGCCGAATCTTTTCTATAACCATTCTAAACACTTATTCTTCAAAATCAAGTGAAGATCCTTGGGAAATCCAATCAAGATCTATGGGAGAAAGAATGATTAGTTTGTTGTAAGAGAGAAGTAATATCTTGTAATCAACACATTAATAATGGAATCTCTAATGAAAGCGGACGTAGATCCTCAATAGATCGAATGACTATAAAAACTGCGTGTTATTACTTTCATGCTTTTGAGATATTAGTGAGTGTGGACTCACTTTGTTGTTCCTTACCAATTTGGTGAAGTGTTTTGTCACATCTTTGGTGTTGATTCCAATTCCAAAATCAACAATAAGAGCAGCAATCCTTTCCTTCGTTTGACTCTTAATAGATGATTGCAAAGGAACCAGAATCAAATTCTTCTGCTTTTTGATTTTGTCCTAAGCTCTTCCTTGTGTCAAGCATCCTTCCCATATGGATGAATTAGTCCGCTCTAGAATAAAATTCACTCAAACTTTGGCATTCATTCATGATAAGTTCCTCCCGAAAAGGTGTTGGTACGAGCAATTCTGAATGCACAACTATTAACTTTTCTCTATTCGTTGCTCCTTCAACTTTGAGCGACTCGGCATGACATCTTTTTAGATATTTATCAAGTTACACTTCAGATCCTTGTTCGACAGTGGCTAGATCATAAATGTTGTTCTTTAAATCCTTCCACACTTGGAACTCTGTGTTAAACGCAGTAGACAGTTGTTCCCAAGTGGTGATGATTGGGCCTTGGTAATGTTTGCACCATTTTATGGCTTCCCCACGAAGCATTGTTAAGAAGATCTTGCAATGGAGAATCTTAGGGGTGTTATATAAATCCATGTATTTTTTGAATATGCAAAGGTTTTTTTTGGGGTCCATAGTTCCATCTTACAAAAATGGTGGCATTTTCATATCGAATGAATCTCTAGCCATTTTTATTTCATTAGAGAATGTGATTCTCTGTAGATTCCTATCTTCTGGCAACATAGGGTTGTAGTTTTCTTTCAAAACGTCTACTTCTTTGAACAATTGGTTGCTTCCTTTCATGACTGGAATGTCCTGTGGGCTTGGTGCAGTACTATCTTGTATATCGAACCCTTGAGGTTCTATCAGTCTTGATTCTACTTCATCGGGTTTTGTTACAAATTTCCTTTTGACCATGTTTTCTTCAATGATCCTCCTTGCAACATCAATTTGTGAAGCCAAATGTTGCACCTCTAGCTCATAACCAGCCTCTTTCCCTAGGCTTGGAGGTTTCCCAGTTTGCAAACCTGCTAAGTTGAACACTGGAAGTACATAATCTTCTAGGGTGGATGATGCGCTAAAACCTTGTTCATTATTCTTTCTTGGTCTAACCATCTTCAATGGATATTGGGAGCCTCTTTTATGGAAGAGATAACAAGGATAAAGGCCTTAGGATAGAAGGTTTAAAATAGGCATGAAGGTGAGAAAAATGAAGGTTTGGAGAGAAAGTACAGGGAATAAGGTTCCTAATCAAAGGTTACACAACTCTTTAAATAGCCTGGATCAATGATGCCTTAAGGGGTTGATTGATCTTCATATGCTATTTATTGAGACTCTTTATCTATAATCTTTATCCTTCAAAGCTTAGTCAAATCTGCGACGGAACAACACAGTTAGAAATGTGGAAAAGTTACCTAAAGGTAGGAATAGGAATCGAAGGTTCAAGCCCTCCTTCTAGTGCCAAAATGTTAACGATATTTTTCATCAACACTAGAGATAAGATAGGTATAAGGAAGTAGACCTAAGGAAAGAAAATGATTATTCAGCTCCCATAAGCTTGAGTAAGTTCACCGATTCCTAGATATCAAGGTCTTAAGTCCGAAGATTATATATTTTTTCCCTTAAGGGGTGAGTATCACGCTTCTGCAACTCGAGGACCAACATTTAACTTAGGATGGGGGTTTCCTAAGCAAAATACAAGTGAGGAAGCTAAACAGCTTATTGTAGGATCGCCTAGGCTTGCTACAAGGTAGAAAGCTTGAGAAAGGGTAATCAGTGATTTAAGACCCAGAGAGAGGTTGGTGCGGAAAGGCTTATATCGTGAGGAAAGCGTTAGGTCGCTAAGAACCTAACGGCTTGTGTAGGGATATTCTGATGATCCCATAGCATAGCATAATACATACATAAATATGTTGAAGAACAGTATAGTATGCAAAAAAGTAAGATAACATAATTTATAGTGGTTTGGTTCAACTTGAACCTACGTCCCCTTTAAGGGCTTTGATGATTTTATACGTTTAGCTGGTTACATAAGAAATTCCCAAATCGATTTACAAATTAGGGTTGATCTCTAGGACATGATAGAGGGAATGAGGAATGAGAATTCGGTCCTCCAAAATAAGACCAATGGTGTCTTATTTATAGCCATACTAGGCCCTATTCTGTTGTGGACTCAGCAGAAGGCCTTTTTTTGGATGCGGAAAGAAGGTTTCGGCCGCCCTTGTGAACTTTGGAATGTCTTCATGGATGATTCTTTGTCTTTATAACATCAACCTTGGACTTTCGGAAGTGGATCCAGCATCATCCCTTCTGTTGGTTTGGTCTTGGAATTTGAGAGCTTGGCCTTGATGGCTTTCGGTTTCAGTAGCTTTGGTCTCGGTCCGCCTCTATACCTCTCGGTTTAAACATTGGATTATGGAATCTTTGGTAGCTATAAAGGGTGCCAATTTTGGCTTCTGACATATGTATTCGTCTTTAGTTATAAATGTAAGCCTTCGGAATACCTTCTAATGATGCCAAAGATACTTCTTGATATTTGTGTCGGTACCAAGTAGGTATCAGTAGGCTCTTTCCTCCTCCTACTTATGTTTCAGATTATATGCTTTTGGTATCCTCTCGTCACAACTTTCGGTAACATGTGTAATGTTTCCGGAATTATTACTCTGTGCACCTTTTAGTCTCGGCCTTATCCTACCAGTATCTTCTTTTTCCATACCGATCCTGAGCCTTCCTCCGTCATGCCCTTTTGGAATCTTCAATACTACCTTTTACCTTCAGCTATCGGTATTGGACCAATATTGTTGTGTTCTAATCCTTCTTGTTTGCCGGAACCTACTTTCAGCTTTTCCGTTTGCCCTGTGGCTTTGCTGTTGCCCCTCGGATTTTGCTTCTGTTAACTCCTTAGATTCGCTCTTTTTTCTCCAAGCCTGGTTTTGCTGTCTGAATTCCCTTTACCCTTTTGGCATTAAAGCTTCTTCATATTTGATTGGTACAAAATTTGTTGTTAACAAGAACCTAATAGCTCTATTGAAGTAAATACAGTAATAGAATCAAGGGATGTAGTGTTTTATGAGAATATATTCACATCTATTTAAAATAAACCAATTCATGAAATGGTCGAGGTCAATACACCTATTAATGAAATGGTGGAGGCTAATGAACCAACTATTGAACCTGTAGAAAACACTGACGGAAATATTGACGAAAATGGTGATTCTCTTAGAAGAAGTAAACAAAGAAGGATAGAAAAATCTTTTGGACCAGATTTCGTCATTTATTTGGTTGAAGGATCTAGAAATAATGTAGAGCATCACGTAATGATATCTACCAATATAGAATCTGATCATTTAACATATAATGAGGAAATAAAATCTCAAGATTCATCATTTTTGAAAGAAGCCATAAATGATGAAATGAATTCTATTATGGGAAGTAAAACATGGAAACTAGTAGATTAACCTCCTGGTTCTAAACCAATAGGATGTAAATGGATATTTAAGAAAAAGTTAAAAGAAGACGGCATAATCGAAAATTTTAAAACAAGATTAGTTGCCAAAGGATTCACACAGAAAGAAAGAATAGATTATTTTGATACATATGGCCCAGTAGCAAGAATTTCAACTATTAGAGCTTTAATTGCATTAGCTTCTATCTATAATTTTGAAATTCATCAAATGGACGTCAAGACTGCATTTCTAAATGGAGAACTTGATGAATAGATATATATGTCTCAACCAGAATGTTTTGTAATGCCTAGACAAGAGCGTAAATTATGTAAACTTGTCAAATCACTTTATGGTCTTAAACAAACACCACAGCAATGGCACGAAAAGTTTGATAAAAATATTATATCTAACGGCTTTAGGATTTTTGAATCTGACAAATGTGTCTATAGCAAGTATCATTCAGGTAAAGGTGTAATTATATGCCTTTACGTGGATGATATGCTTATATTTGGAATAGATACTTCGATTATTAAAGAAACTAAAAGATATCTATCTTCATGCTTTGACATGAAAGATATGGGAGTAGCTGAAATAATTCTTGGAATAAGAATCATGAAAACAAAAGATGGGTTATCAATTACCCAGTCTCATTACATTAAGAAAATTTTGAAATGGTTCAATCTAAGATTGTAAACCTATGTCTACTCCATTTGATCCAAATATGTAGTTATACACTAATACTGGAAGAGCTATAGAGCAATTGGAATATGCTAGAGTTATTGGAAGTTTGATGTATGCAATGACATGCACATGACCAGATATTGCCTATGCTGTTGACAAAATGAGTAGATATACTAGTAACCCTATTCATATCAATTGGAATGCAATACATAGAATTTTAAATTATTTAAAAGGTACCATAAATTATGGTATACATTACAACGGTTATCCGAGTGTAATAGAAGGATACACAAATGCTAGTTGGAACACTAGAAGTGAAGATAATAAATGAACTAGTGGATAGATATTCACTCTTAGTAGGGGAGAAATACCCTGGGCCTTAAAGAAACAAACATGTATTGTTGATTCAACCATGGCTGCTGAGTTTATAGCACTGGCTTCTGGTAGTAAAGAAGTGGAACGGTTAAGGAATTTATTATTAGAAATTCCTGTGTGGCGTAAACCTATGCCACCAATATCTATACATTGTGATAGTCAATCTACATTGTCACAAGCATACAACCAAGTTTATAATGGTGAATCTAGACATATTGGTATAAGGACGGTTTGCTTAGGAAAATGCTCACTGAAGGGGTACTTATCATAGATTTTGTGAGATCTAGCCAGAATTTGGTAGATCCATCTACTAATGGACTTACAAGTAACTTAGTGATAAAAACATCACAGGGAATGAGTTTAAAGCCTATACAATACAATTACCAATGATAGGAACTCAACTCAACATAATAAATAAATTTGTTATCTTGAGTTCAAAGAGAAAAAGTACTTCATATGTTTGTGGTTGGAAGCACTATAACATTTAGTCTAAAAGTCTAAGTATCATCATACATTCCAAGGAAAAGTGCTTGGTACTTATAATGACAAAGAGAGGATGTTCTGCTTATAACATAATAGGTTTATAATAGATATACTGTTGAGGTGTGCGTAATAAGTCACTTCTAATAAACCTACCTATATGAATGCAACGAAGGTGGTTTTGCCTCCTGCGAAATTTTGGCTTGATCTCTAAGGGCATTTCATGAAAGAAGATACTGACCTAAAGCCAATCCATGGGTCAAGCATACATACTAAATGGAAAATATGAAAATTAGTGTGTGATAATCACATTTGGTAGATCATATACGATCAATGGTTCAATGCTTAGTCAACCAGTCCTTCCTGATATACTTTGATGGGTTTTCACAACATGTAGATTCAAGTCTGTTAGACATCTATACTTATGCATAAATTTTCCTGCATGAAATGACAAGAGGAGTTTATTTAAAATTTGGTGGAGGATGTTAGAAGAAATTTGAAATAAATGGAAGAAGGAAGGGGCAAAAGGGAAAATATCATATGTCCCACATCATGAAATATAGCAAGGTATGCCACTATGTAATGTCCCGCATTTTTAGTGGTTATGTGACGCCCCGCCCCGCACCAACCGACATTTACTCCAAATGTGCGCTGTACACATGTTCAGTTAGTACGGAACGGGTCGCCAGAAGGAAAAAGGAAGAAGGAAATGAACATACAAAGAACCTGTAGAATGCCTCACAGCGCATAGAACAAAATATAATAATAACATACTTGACATAAAATAGGAGAGACAGTGCGTAAGCTGAAAATCAGAACTAAACATCATAGCAGCGGAAATCCAAAATACAGCTTATTACAACTTCAAACTGTCTCAAAGCAAAAGTAAGGTAAATGAGGTACACTACTAATGCCCGAGTAGCGACCACCAACGACACAGGGAGAATATGTATATATATCATACGTGGAAGCCTCCTGCCCGCCTCCGAATCAGCTACTCGCACATCACCAACTAACCTGTCTCTAGTCTGCTCGTGTGAGCACCCAGAGTAATAAGAGGAGACATAAAACTCTGGGTCAGACATAAAGCCTGGTATGAGCGATAAGCATCTAAAGTGAACAATAACAGGTAGACTAAAACATACCTGAACCTGGACCTGCAACCAAAGAGTTAGCACTACATACTGTACAACACTCTAAGGCATCATATCAATCAATATAAAGATACGGAGGTGGGGGAGGTGTGCATGTCATAATGATGGAAAACAATCAAACATAGCATCCATCCTCACATCTCTCACTCAGTGTTTAAAGCATACGATATTCACCACTTCGATCACCCAACATTCCTTGCTACGATCACTTTGCCCCATGAAGTCATAAATGGCTTCACTGCACTGATAACGTAGCCACTAATTCCTCGCTATGTCCACTTGCCCCATGGAGTTATTCACCCCATCTGCGCTGGCTCATAGCCTTACTAATCCTTACTATGTCCACTTGCCCCATGGAGTTATTCACCCCATCTGCGCTGGCTCATAGTCTTACTACGCATCACCTTGCCCCTCAGGTCATAATGACCCTACTGCACTGATAACGTAGTCTTGCTACCATCACTTTGCCCCTCATGTCATAATGACCCTACTGCACTGATAAGTAGCCCATCTTTCTTAGTGGTGAATCGAAGTTATGAACGTCGACAACTCCTTAGCACACGTCCCACAGCAAAGTCCAACCATGAAGTGAACTCATTGATTCCCAACTGATTCCGGGATCCTGACCTCTAACTTCCATTTGGACTACCTTTGCATCTCGGGTTATTGGTCATCACAATCGAATCGGATCGGATCAGCCTTCACATTCTTCAGCGGATCGGATCGGATCAGCCTTCACATTCTTCAGCGGATCGGATCGCGCCTCCTACGTCGGATCGGGTCGTGGTCCTCCCTTCCCTTGCTTCGAATCGTGCTCCCCTTCTCGGTTCGGATCGGGACACCCCATACGGATCGGATCGTGGTTCTTCAAGCGGTTCGGATCGGACGCCCTTCTCCAGGTCGACGGATCGTGCCCACCCTTCATGGACGGATCGGGTCGTAATGCTTATTCGCTATCCGGATCGGAGTACTTCAGTTTGGCACGACGCTGCATCGATTCGCTTCGTGGGCCTTGCACAGACGGTTCGGTTCGGAGGAGGTGACTCGACTCGTGGGGATGCCCCCACGATCCCATAGGGCGATCCGATCGTCCCTCAACCCCCTATGCGATCCGAACCCCTGCACCTTGTCCAGCGAGCTGTTTACGCCCCTCGACGGCGTTTTCGACCATTCTAACTATTCTAAACAGTCACAAAGCATTTCATACAGTCATAGCAACATACATAATCAACCAAAAACATCAAAACATCAATATGATAGGTAAAAGTGGATCAAACATACCCAAAATCCCATATTTCCCCTTAAGCATATTTAGGTGAAACTGATGATAGGATTAGCAAATCTTAACCAAATTAACCAAAATTCGTATCAGAGGTCTAAAACATCATTCCGAATTTTATAGACATTTTTCCAGAATTTTTATCATGTTTAAATTCGCTAATTAACCCTAATCACCCCTAATTAGCCATAATTAGTGCAAAACTAAGCAAATCACTCACCTTAGCCACAAAACAAACTCAGATCTGAAATAATGCTCTGATTTGATGCGAATCCCAATGCTAATAGCAGCTCCAAGGTTGATTAGGTGAAGATCTTCTTTGATTAGGGGTTGCTAAGCCAAATCCTTGACCAAAAGATGATTTGGAGGTGATCTAGAGGTTGGAGGCCATTTTTAGGGATCCTTGGTGATAAGTGGAGGCTAGAAAACTGAAATGGAATGATTCTCCATCTCATTTCAGCCCTCCCATAACCCTAATCCTGAAATGGGTTATGGGCCTACTCACTAATCACCCGATTTGGCCCGGTTAAGCAGTTTTTCACCCTCCAAACCTTGTTTCAGCCATATCTCCCAAACGGTAAGTCCGTTTGGCTATTATGACCACTCTACGGAAAGAGAAACTATCAAACGAATCAAATGGAAGTGGTTTCAGGTCAAAATTCCTTTCCAATCAAAAGTTATGGCCAAAACAGTACCAACTAGGGGCAAAATGGTCATTTAAAAATCGACAAAAATCATGAACATGGGAAATGACTCTAATAGATGTTTCCCAAAGTTACATGACCATACGACTTCACATGGAGAAGAAATAAATATTCTACAATCCTATGATGTGTAGAATACGGGTTGTTACACTCTCCCCCCCTTAAGAAATTTCGCCCCCGAAATTCCCTAATCCAAACACACACAAAGGTCCCGCATGCCTATCAATCATAAAACAACCATCAAACATGCAAAACAAGTCTATCCTAGCATGCAGAATAACTAAATCGCAAAGTAAATCTTACCAGGCAAATAGTTCTGGATAAGCCTTCCTAATGCTCTCCTCTGTCTCCCAAGTACAATCATTCTCGTTCTCGCCCCACTAAACCTTGACTAGCTTCACCGACTTCCTTCGAAGTTGCTTTGTATCGTGCCCCACAATACGAATCGGCTTGCGGTTGCCAACCGCCTCGGGCTCTACTTCAAAGTCCTCTAACTGATCAGGTGAAATAGTCATATCTGAGTCGTGAACGAACTTCCTCAGTTGGGAAACATGAAATACATTGTGAACTCCTGCCATTTTCTCTGGTAAGCCAACTCTATATGCCAAATTGCCGACTAGTTCAAGAACAGGGAATGGGCCAACAAATCTTGGTGCTAACTTGCCTCTCCTGCCAAATCGAATCACGCTCTTCAACGGAGAGATCTTGACAAACACCAAGTCACCAACGGAGAATTTCAAGTCTCTTCTCCTCTTATCGGCATAGCTCTTCTTCCTATCTTGGGCAACTTTCATTCGTTGCTGAATGATCTTAATCTTATCTGAAGTTTCTCTCACCACATCTGCTCCAAGCACAAACTTCTCGCTAGTCTCTATCCAACATGATGGTGAGTTACACGGTCTTCCGTACAAAGCTTCATATGGAGCCATACCGATACTGGATTGGTAGCTATTATTATATGCAAACTCAACTAGATGCAAATGGTCATCCCATGATCCACCAAAATCCAATATACACGCTCTCAAGAGATCTTCTAATATACGATTCACCCTCTCTGTCTGACCGTCGGTCTGAGGATGATATGCGGTACTGAGATGTAATACTGACCCTAGAGCCTCTTGCAAGCTTTTCCAAAACCCACTAGTGAACAACGGGTCTCGGTCACTCACAATGCTTTTGGGTACTCCATGAAATCTCACTACCCACTTCATATACAATTCTGCCAACTTGGCTGCCGTCCTGGTCGATCTGACTGGTATAAATCTTGCACTTTTAGTCAATCGATCCACAATCACCCAAATGCTATCATATCCCGATCTAGTCCTTGGTAACCCATCGATGAAATCCATCGAGACTTGCTCCCATTTCCATTCAGGAATTTCTAATGGTTGCAACAACCCACTAGGCTTCTTTTGCTCGGCTTTAACTAGCTGACAATTCATGCATTTGGATATAAACTTCCCAACGTCTCTTTTCATCCCTTCCCAGTAGTAAGTCTGTCTCATGTCTCGATACATCTTATTACCACCGGGATGTATAGTCAGTTTTGAGTGATGACATTCTCTAAGCACTTCATCTCTCAAACCATTCACGTTGGGCACAACTAATCTTCCATTCTTTCGAAGCCTTCCATCTCGATCAAGCCCATACACATTCATCTCCTCATCGATACCCATCTCTAACTTGGAGATGATTTCTAATAGATTAGGATCGTCCCTCTAACTAGAACCAATCCGCTCTATCAAAGTGGGTCTGACCGTCAAACTAGCTAGCATAACTGGATCCAATTCGCACTTTGGTCTGAAATCAAACCCCGCGATATACTCCAGTTGCTTCCATTCAAGAAACATTGCCCCTAAGCTGGCATGTCTCCTACTCAAGGCATCGGCTACCGCATTACCCTTCCCAGGTGTATACGCGATATCAAAATCATACGAAGCCAAGAACTCTAGACATCTCTGCTGACGGAGATTCAGATCTTTCTGAGAGAAGAGATACTTTAACGATTTATGATCGGTAAACAACTCGAATCTTTCTCCCAAGAGATAGTGTCTCCATATCTTCAGCGCAAATACAATCGCTGCCAATTCCAAATCATGGGTAGGATACTTCTTCTCATGCGGCTTTAGCTGTCGACTAGCATAAGCTACAACCCTACCTCCTTGCATCAATACTGCACCCAGTCCGGTACCACAAGCATCCGTGTATACCGTCATCTCTTCATTCCCCTTAGGAATGACTAACACTGGCGCACGCGTCAACCTCTCTTTTAGACTTTTGAAGGCATCCCCACACACTCCGTCCCAGACGAAGGACTGATTCTTCTTAGTCAACTGAGTCAACGGTGCTGCAATCTTGGAGAAGTCCTGGATAAACTTACGATAATATCCAGCTAATCCCAAGAAACTTCTCACATCCGTAGCATTCTTGGGTGTAGGCCAATCCTGTACCGTAGCCACCTTCGCAGGGTCCACGGCAATACCACACTCTGAAACAACATGACCCAAGAATCTTACTTCCCTTCTCCAAAAATGACACTTAGAGAATTTCGCTTTCAATTGGTGTTTCCTCAACACCTCCATCACCATCCTCAAGTGCCCCTAGTGTTCCTCCTCTGTCCTTGAATAAACAAGGATATCATCCACGAACACAAGAACAAACTTATTCAACTGATCTCTGAATACTCGATTCATAAGATCCACAAAGTATGTTGGTGCATTGGTCAACCCAAACGGCATGACCAACCACTCATAAAATCCATACGGCGTCCTAAATGCCGTTTTCGGAACACTCTCATCCGCTACTCGAAGCTGATGAAATCCTGTCGCGAGGTCCAACTAGGAGAACACTCTAGCTCCTTCCAGCTGATCAAACAAATCATATATCCGCGGTAGAGGATACTTATTCTTCCTCGTCACCTTATTCAACTCGCGATAGTCCACACACAAACGAAGGGAACCATCTGCCTTAGTGGCAAACACAACTGGTGCTCCCCACTCGGAGACACTCCTTCTAATCAATCCCTTCTTCAAAAGATTGCTGACTTGCACCCCGAGCTCCCGCTGCTCTCTTGGTGCCATACGACGAAGTGGCATCACTATAGGTCTGGCATCTTTCACTAAATCAATACGGAACTCAATCTCTCGGTGTGGTGGAAGCCCGGTCACCTCCTCGAAGACGTCCGGATACTGGCCAACCACGGGCACATCTGACAACTCATCCTGCGGGATGTCGAGGGAATTTACAAAACTAGCCATAACCCCATCACTGGGTAGACTACCAAACACTACCCTCCGCCCATCATCCGCCCTCACTGTCACCAAAAAGCCCTCACAGTCTACCACCACCCCGTATCTTTGGAGCCAATCGACTCCCAATATAATGCCATACCCAGTAAAGCCCAAAACAAAGCAATTACATACAAACATACATCCATGACTCGATAAGACCAAATTCCTGCAAATCATACTAAGGCTAGTCGAACCACCAATCGGGTTCGTCACAACTAATGGTCTATCGACTATCTCGGGTTCCAGTCCCAACCTATCTACCAGGTTACTAGATATGAAGGAACGGGAAGCCCCAGTATCAAACAAAACTCGAACTGGTATATCATAAATAGAAAGCATACCTTGAATAACAACATTATTTCCTTTCTCCGCCGCAGTTGGGGCATTCGACGAAGAAGGAATAGCATCAAGAGCATATTCTTTCACGATCTGCTTCTCCTTAAGAGGTTGCGGACACTTGTCCTTCTGATGTCCCACTTGACCACAGTTGTAGCACTTCCTTTCCGCTGGCTTGGCCCGACATTCCTTAGCATAATGGCCCTTCTTTCCACAGCTGAAGCACTCAACATCCTTCTTGCTCTTTTTCTGGCCACCTTTTGATTGGTCCTGCCTCCTCTTATTCTGAGAGCTATTCTTGCCTCCACCGCCTGCTTGCGGCTTCGGCCCTTCTGCAGATGCAGCCTCAGTCTTTGACTTAGGGTAAAGACTCTCTGATCTCAAAGCTTTCCCCACAATCGATTCAAAAGTCTCATCGATGTGATTGATAAGCCTTTCCCCCAAGTACCCATCCAGACCAGTAATGAACTTCTCATTCTTCTTCTCAGGAGTATCGATGAGAGACAGTCCATACTTCGACAAAGTGTCGAACTCAGCAATATAATCAGAAACTGCCCTCCCATTCTGCTTCAGTTCCAAGAACCTCTTGAACAACACCGACTTCTGGGCAGCTGGAATAAACTTCTCGCTAAAGCGAGCCTTGAACCGAACCCAAGTAACCTGGTCCTCTGGTGTAGCTGTTCTAATGGCGTTCCACCAATTCATCGCTCATCCTTGCAGCTGACGAGACGCTAGCCTTCTCTTCATCGCATCCTCGAGACCCAAGTCATCAAAGATACGGTCACAGCTATCCATCCAATCTTGAACATCCGTGGCCGACTCCGTTCCGTGGAACGGCTTTCCACCAAGATTAGTGTAATCTTTGCACAACTTGGCGAAATCGACCCTAGGCGCTTGCACTACTGGGCCAACACCAGCTCCGGGATTGGGAACTGCCCCTTGCACTTCTCTAAGCATGTCTCTCATGAGGTCGGTAAACATCGCCCTCATGTCAGCGGCATTTCCATTATTTGCCCCTCTACCAGTACCTCTCACATATCGGCTCATCGTCAATCTGTAAAAAGGAGAACAATTAACGACCCCATAGTGGTACTAGTGCAGTGCAACTTCATTCTTATACTACTAATAGTATATATACATAGCTTTTGAAAACCAAAGTAATCACAAATACGCTCTCTCATATATGTACTAACTCTCCCCCTATTGTCTTTCCCTAGGTTAACTACGCAACCTAGAGCTCTGATACCAAGTGTGACGCCCCGCCCCGCACCAACCGACATTTACTCCAAATGTGCGATGTACACATGTTCAGTTAGTACGGAACGGGTCGCCAGAAGGAAAAAGGAAGAAGGAAATGAACATACAAAGAACCCGTAGAATACCTCACAGCGCATAGAACAAAATATAATAATAACATACTTGACATAAAACAGGAGAGACAGTGCGTAAGCTGAAAATCAGAACTAAACATCATAGCAGCGGAAATCCAAAATACAGCTTATTACAACTTCAAACTGTCTCAAAGCAAAAGTAAGGTAAATGAGGTACACTACTAATGCCCGAGAAGCGACCACCAACGACACAGGGAGAATATGTATATATATCATACGTGGAAGCCTCCTGCCGCCTCCGAATCAGCTACTCGCACATCACCAGCTAACCTGTCTCTAGTCTGCTCGTGTGAGCACCCAAAGTAATAAGAGGAGACATAAAACTCTGGGTCAGACATAAAGCCTGGTATGAGCGATAAGCATCTAAAGTGAACAATAACAGGTAGACTAAAACATACCTGAACCTGGACCTACAACCAAAGAGTTAGCACTACATACTGTACAACACTCTAAGGCATCATATCAATCAATATAAAGATACGGAGGTGGGGGAGGTGTGCATGTCATAATGATGGAAAACAATCAAACATAGCATCCATCCTCACATCTCTCACTCACTGTTTAAAGCATACGATATTCACCACTTCGATCACCCAACATTCCTTGCTACGATCACTTTGCCCCATGAAGTCATAAATGGCTTCACTGCACTGATAACATAGCCACTAATTCCTCGCTATGTCCACTTGCCCCATGGAGTTATTCACCCCATCTGCGCTGGCTCATAGCCTTACTAATCCTTACTATGTCCACTTGCCCCATGGAGTTATTCACCCCATCTGCGCTGGCTCATAGTCTTACTACGCATCACCTTGCCCCTCGGGTCATAATGACCCTACTGCACTGATAACGTAGTCTTGCTACCATCACTTTGCCCCTCAAGTCATAATGACCCTACTGCACTGATAAGTAGCCCATCTTTCTTAGTGGTGAATCGAACTTATGATCGTCGACAACTCCTTAGCACACGTCCCGCAGCAAAGTCCAACCATGAAGTGAACTCATTGATTCCCAACTGATTCCGGGATCCTGAGCTCTAACTTCCATTTGGACTACCATTGCATCTCGGGTTATTGGTCATCACAATCGAATCGGATCGGATCAGCCTTCACATTCTTCAGCGGATCGGATCGCGCCTCCTACGTCGGATCGGGTCGTGGTCCTCCCTTCCCTTGCTTCGGATCGTGCTCCCCTTCTCGGTTCGGATCGGGACACCCCATACGGATCGGATCGTGGTTCTTCAAGCGGTTCGGATCGGACGCCCTTCTCCAGGTCGACGGATCGTGCCCACCCTTCATCGACGGATCGGGTCGTAATGCTTATTCGCGATCCGGATCGGAGTACTTCAGTTTGGCACGACGCTGCATCGATTCGCTTCGTGGGCCTTGCACAGACGGTTCGGTTCGGAGGAGGTGACTCGACTCGTGGGATGCCCCCACGATCCCATAGGGCGATCCGATCGTCCCTCAACCCCCAATGCGATCCGAACCCCTGCACCTTGTCCAGCGAGCTGTTTACGCCCCTCGACGGCGTTTTCGACCATTCTAACTATTCTAAACAGTCACAAAGCATTTCATACAGTCATAGCAACATACATAATCAACCAAAAACATCAAAACATCAATATGATAGGTAAAAGTGGATCAAACATACCCAAAATCCCATATATCCCCTTAAGCATATTTAGGTGAAACTGATGATAGGATTAGCAAATCTTAACCAAATTAACCCAAATTCGTATCAGAGGTCTAAAACATCATTCCGAATTTTATAGACATTTTTCCAGAATTTTTATCATGTTTAAATTCGCTAATTAACCCTAATCACCCCTAATTAGCCATAATTAGTGCAAAACTAAGCAAATCACTCACCTTAGCCACAAAACAAACTCAGATCTGAAATAATGCTCTGATTTGATGCGAATCCCAATGCTAACAGCAGCTCCAAGGTTGATTAGGTGAAGATCTTCTTTGATTAGGGGTTGCTAAGCCAAATCCTTGACCAAAAGATGATTTGGAGGTGATCTAGAGGTTGGAGGCCATTTTTAGGGATCCTTGGTGATAAGTGGAGGCTAGAAAACTGAAATGGAATGATTCTCCATCTCATTTCAGCCCTCCCATAACCCTAATCCCGAAATGGGTTATGGGCCTACTCACTAATCACCCGATTTGGCCCGGTTAAGCAGTTTTTCACCCTCCAAACCTTGTTTCAGCCATATCTCCCAAACGATAAGTCCGTTTGGCTATTATGACCACTCTACGGAAAGAGAAACTATCAAACGAATCAAATGGAAGTGGTTTCAGGTCAAAATTCCTTTCCAATCAAAAGTTATGGCCAAAACAGTACCAACTAGGGGCAAAATGGTCATTTAAAAATCGACAAAAATCATGAACATGGGAAATGACTCTAATAGATGTTTCCCAAAGTTACATGACCATACGACTTCACATGGAGAAGAAATAAATATTCTACAATCCTATGATGTGTAGAATACGGGTCGTTACAGGTTAGATATTCAAATTATTTTATATGTTAAAATGTGTATTTGTGAGGTAGAGATTTATAGGTTGGAGAAATCCAACAGGATTTCTCAATAATATTGATAATGTTTATCAATATGATTCGCTGTGTTCATTGGACGTGAAATTTGTTTATAATTCATGGTTTGGTAATTTAGCAAATATTTACCTCATTAGTACCATCGATAAATTTAAAATATTTTTGAATCGATATTACATCGATTGTAAATGTTTTCAGAGTTATATTTATATATATGAAATACGATGTTTAAACGTCGAAGATTTATTTATGTTTTCAAAACTATTTAAATCATAAATTAATTAATGAAAATTACTATATATTAATAACTAAATGGTTAGACGGTATAAACTAAGTGGAAATGTTAAAATAGTTGCGAAGAAGGGTTTAAGTGGCGTAAAGGGTATTTTAAAGGATTTTAAGATGTTAGAATGTACAAATGGAAGTGGAATATATGAGAATTGATTTAAATGAGCTAAAAAATGGTCTTTCGTAACTAATGAATATTTTTATAAATGTTGTTTTTAAATATACGAAACGTGATAAAAATGGATTATTCTGAATAAGATTAACGAACAAATGGAACTGGAGATAATTATTGATTTGAGAATGGGATTTCAGATTATTATTTTAAATGAAATCGGAGTTGAACATATGAATATGACTTTATAAATGGAATTGAATTTAAAAATGGGATTTGAATTTATAAATGGGATTTGAATTTATAAATGGAATTGGAGTTGAAATGACAAATTTTGATTTATAATTGGATTTTAGTACGACAGTTGAAAATATTAGCTAAGTTAAAGGTTTGAAATGACAATGAATATTAATTGTCGATAATGAATTGTAAATGGAATTTTCAAATGAAGTTAAGAGTTTGGAATGGGATTGAATATTAGTCGTCGATAATAATTTATAAATGATACTTGTAAACAAAATTAAAGGTTCTGAAATAAGATGTGTAATATTTGTTGCAAATAATAATAAATTGAATTATTTGATTAATAAACAGAAGATCATTATATGAAGTATGCAACGAATAAGTTGTTTGAATTGATTTGGAAAGGATATAATAAATAAAGACTAAGGGGTTTGATAATCAAATCTGTAACGTTGTTACAAACGTTAAATGAAGTGATTTGGATTAATAGTATATAAAATTTATGAAGAATAATTATATTAGAATGGTAAAGATATTCATATAAGAAATGTAAACGATATTTAAATATGATTTTAAGTGTGTGTGTATATATATATACGAAAGAATATTTTAAGAGATTTATAAAGGATTCTATTTATAGAATCGAAGCTAGTATGAAATGTTGTAAAGAATTAATAAAGTAAAATAGAAGAGCTTGAATAAGAGTTTACTTAAGAATTTATTAAGTAAACGCGTAGAGATTTAAATAAAGTTTTCAAAGGAAACAAATGGATTAATAGACTTCTATCTATTTTGAAGATGAGAATGTTGTTGGTCAAGGTCTGAGAGATAAATATAATACCCTAACTTGAAAAACTTCATGATTATCCGAGGATGATATTAGTTTATAAACGATAGGAGTTGAAGGGAATAAGTTATGATTTTCGTAAAGGTTATTATAAACCGTATTGAAAGGTTTATAAGTTTAATGAAATGAATCGAGAATATTTTTATGTTATAATAAGAAGCAGAAAACCATATTCCAAATAATGGAAGATTTAAAGAGTATAATCAATAGACTATTAATTAAAGAGGCTAATGATGTTAGGTATTAAATCGGTGAGTTATTCTATTTTTAACGATGAATGGTTGTTTATTTGATAGTTAAATAACCGACTACAAATCTGGCCTATACGATGGTTGGTACGGAAAAACCGGGATCGAATTATATTCGAAAACCATTCTAAACCAGCGAATATGTGGAAGACGTTGATTTGAAGATGGAGCAAATGAAGACCATTGGTCTTTAGGAGCAGGAGAATTACTTGTTGAATTTCTAAGGGTATCTCCCGATGATATTTTAACTTGTGACTCTATCATGATTGGAATCTTTGGATTCCAAGTACTACTCGCTATTGATCCCTAGAGTGATACCTAGGATGTGGTAGGAGGGTGCCTTCATTTTATTCTGTTCCTGGATGACTTGTATGGACGAATGTCTAACAGGGTATTTCCAAAAGGATTATGTATGTTTATTTCTTCAAACGTACCATAGACGTGGCAGAGAATGGCCATTCTCTTATCTTAACGACTAGAGTATTTTTGGAGACGTTAATTAGTGATTTCCTGGTGGATCTGACAATGTGACATTCAATTTGAATGGTGGCCAGATGTTCTGAAAGAAGATTTATAACCTCAAGCCTCATCAACCAAAAACTGGAAAAAAAAATCAGTAGTACGCATGGCTAAATGGGTCGCACTCAAGTTGGGTATATTGTCACCATCTAGAGAATATTCATATTTGTTACTTCTTTTCATTTTGGTATTTCCGGGGAACTACGGTGGTTAGGTCAAAAAGCCTTAAGGTGACCATACATTTGGTACTCTCAAGCGAAATGAGGGGCCGGTCATGTTTAGCCTGGGTTGCAAGATGTTCTTGTTGAACTCGGTGTATTCCTCTCTAGAGATACACTGTCGGAAGGTGGTCCCATACTGTAACACCCCACCTCCGCCAGGGTGTCTCTTGCAAGCACTCTGACTTTGGAGGGGTGTTTGAATCAGGTAAACATGCATAATGATATATCAAGGCAGAACAAGAATATATGTATATGCGTAAACAGAGTAAATAACATAGATAAAACAGCGGAAGATTTTCAAACCATTTCAAAACAAGTCTGGTACAACATAATGTTAACTTTCCAAATACACAAGTCTAGATAAAAACAACATTACCGAAAAACTGAAATACATAAGTACTATCCCCAAAATAAGTGATAACCATAGCTAGCTTCATGTCAAGACCGTACATGAGCTAAAATCCCACAAGCAAGCGATCAGAAATCCAGCTAAGCTCCAATATTCCCTCCCTGAGAACCTGGGGGGGGAAACGGAAGAAAAGAGGCGAAAGAAAACAGGTCAGTCAAAAAGACTGAGTAAGCCCTACTACAATCAATGTAAACTGATAAAGTTAACTGGCATGAGAAGCAGGTATGATCATAAGGATAACAACATACTAGCATGGTGATTAACTAACAAGGTAGATAAAGGTGTCATCGCATAATCAGGATTAAGGTTTTGCACCACAGGTGTACTAGCAAACTAACATGACTTGAATAAAAACGTATTGATCCCTTGGCCCAAGCTTTGGCCCAATAACATGAAGTGACCCTAACACAAGGTCCAACCAAACGGTCTAGTCGATCGGCTCCCTAAGCCTAACTCGTCACGTGTTGGTGTCAATACGGCCCAATAACATAATTGTAGTCGAACTGTGCCGGGTCCACCCTTCGGGTGTATCAAGCCCTAGGGTGCCAACCCCTGGACACCATAAACATGAGTGCACAGTCTCGATCTACTGGTACCCATGGGTGACTTCTCCAAATACGGACTACGTGCACGACCATAGTCCGTCCGGAACTACATCGGCGTACCACCCGGCCGTCGTTTATTGGTCGCTTACCTCCAGCCCAGTAATTCGTGCCCCACACCCTAACCTAGACCCTAGTGCCATGATGATACAAACTTGGGATTACTGCTGGAGTGGACCCCCCATTGCTAGGATTTTCTAGTGGGTTAAGTACGGTTTAACCCTCTTGCTAATCATGGATTAACTTGGTTAAATGTAACGATGAGTTCATGACTTAACCCTGATTAATCTACCAAGCCCAAATTGGTTAAGTAATAAATGGACCATGACTTAACCCTAATCACGAGGCATTAATTAATTTAATGCGCCTTAACCTCTCACATTAGACCTTGTTGTGGTTACTAGTTAAGCCGGGCGGGTCCGGGTAGCTTTACACCACAACTTGGTCTAACCTCGGGTTCAAGGTACAACATGGCCAACTTCTCACATTGGGTCCTATTGTTTGTAGCAACTAGTTAAGCCGGTCGGTTCCGGGTAGGTTTACGCTACAAACTCAACCCAACCTCCAGTTGGTCACACTTATCTTTTCTAAGTGTCATGTCCATCATGTTTCCAAAACATGTTACAACTTTTCAAGCAATTGGGTAGACCTAACTTAATAGGTAAATTCCCAATGGGGGTAGACCTAACTTAATAGGTAAATTCCCAAGCTTATGTTTTTATGTCTTTTAAGTTTACCCAACCCCAAACGCAATCCCATCGCTTACATATCGCAATAGCGCATAAAGGATAGAAAGAGGGAACTTGGCATAATCATGACATAAAGGTGTTGAAGCCACAAGTTCAACATGGTGGCATATGAAATGTACATGTGTTCATATACTTGCATATTACATTTTAGGCCTCAAAAGCATGCATAAAACCAGACTTAGCATATTGGTGATACATGGTGATAAATGACATGTAGAAATGGCCATAAGTTCGCATTTAGCCTCACATGCAAGTTATCATAAGAGATATGATAACCTACATGTTGCCAAAATGCAACCTTTAACATAAAGCTTGAAGCTTTAGGCTCATAAACCCAAGATAAGCTTGCATAACATGATAACATGAACAAAAGGATCAACCCAAACTTTCATAACACAACTTGCATATCATATGACAAACTTGCATATCAAACATGCATAACATAACATGATGAACTTGCATATCATATCATAGCATACTTGCATAACATGATAAACTTGCATATTACATCATAGAAAACTTGCATAACATGATAAACTTGCATATCATATCATAATGATCAAACACAACTTGCATCATTCATTAACTTTAGAGTTTAAGTATGAAAGTAGAAAAGGGCTTACAATGCTTATGAGGACTCAAATGAGTATAGCAAATATAAGAAAGCCCTTATGCAATCAATTAAACCCCAAAATGAAAGCTTTAATAGAAAACCCTTAAGCCAAAGTGATCAAAACCCTTGCTTTATGATGCAAATATAGAAACTTGACTTGAATGCAAGCTAATGATGCTCATACAAGCTTGAAAACACTTGTATGCATGGAAAATCTCATAAAAATTTATTTAGGAATTTTATGAAGAGAGTGGAGGCCATGAGAGAATTGATTTTTCCATAGTTTAGTTGCTAGAATGAATAATGATGATTTAGGGTTAGGTTAGGGCCTTATTTATAGAGATTAGGACTAGTTCTAGCCTTAGGATTAAACCCTAGTTCCAATCTCAGCCCTCAAAACCGAATCTGGCCCCCAAACTCAACACAATCTCAAAATGGTGCACCAGGCTAAACAGCCCGGCTGGACCAAGTCGACAGCCAAGTCGACAGGGCTGTCGACTTGGGTCCAACCAAGTCGACTCCCAAGTCGACAGGGCTATTGACTTGGGTGTTCTGGCGGGAATTTTCCCGCCTGCCCCAATATGACCCAATTTCCCAAATTCAAGTTTGAATTTGAAATCTGTTTTTACTTTGAATTTTTCTGAAAACTTCGTTGGGCCCTAATCGGGTCATACGGACTCCGATTTTTGAAAACTCGGACTCTATTTCGCCTATTTTTTCGAGATGAACGCAATAACATATCCCGTTTCCCTTGATTCAGATTTTAGAATTAAATTCTGCCTCGATTTATATCATTACAGGTTATTGAAAATACGGGTTGTTACATTCTCCCGTCCTTAAAGGATTTCGTCCCCGAAATCTACAAGTTAGGAAGAACGTATCCTACCATCCAATCATCCATCTACTCAAAACATCATCCACGAGCAATCATTGTCCTTACAAGATTCTAAATGTTGTATGAACATATGCAAAGGTGTGTGTATATGTCCTTATCTAATGCAAATATCCTCAATGCAAATTATGTTAGTGAAATGAATCCATATGTATGCAATTCCTAACATAATGTATAACATCTATATGTGTGCACATAACATACATCCATATGCAACATCCATGTGATAACACAAAAATTTTCATCCATGAATAAGCATAAACACTCATGCATATGCAATATGAGGAGTGTGTGAGCCGATCTAGTGCCTAATCGTGTATAATGCATCCACGAGTAACCACTTGCAAACACTTGCAACCACTTGCAACCATCAAGCATAACATGTTTCAAACACATGTTTCATCCAAAGGGTTTCTACCTAAGGTTCTCATGACAAGATTAACACGATAAACTAGATAAACATGGATAGCAAAGAGAAAGATATGCTAACAAAGAAAAGAGATTGAGAGTGTACCCTCAAAAAGGAATGGATAAAGCCCACGTATCTTCTCCTCGGTTTCCTAAGTTGCGTCCTCTTCGGCTTCACCCCATTGAACCTTCACCAACTTGACCTCTCGATTCCTTAGCTTCTTGGTCTCCGTCCCCAAGATACGAATCGGAGCTCTCCTCAAGGTAGCCTCTTTCTCCACTTCCACATCTTTCAGAACACTTGGCTCAACAACCTCTGCTGATTCATGTAAACACTTCCGGAGATGCGAGACATGAAAAACATCGTGTACTCCGGCAAGCTTCTCGGGCAACTTCACTCTATAAGCCATCTGCCCGATCCTCTCTATAATAGGGAATGGTCCAACAAACCTCGGTGCTAACTTCCCAACGGCTCCAAATCGGACCACATTCCGCAAAGGAGAAACCTTCACGAAAACCATATCCCCAACATCAAACTCCAAATCAGTTCTTCGCTTATCAGCATAGGATTTCTGTCGGTCTTGGGCCGCTTTCATCCGTCTCCGAATCAACTCGACCTTCTCGGATGTATCTCTGATCATATCAGGCCCAAGTATAAGCTTATCTGTAGTCTCCCACCAACATGTAGGCGACTTGCACGGCCTCCCATATAAAGCTTCAAATGGTGCCATCCCTATGCTTGCCTGATAACTGTTATTATATGCAAACTCAACAAGAGGAAGATAGTCTTCCCAAGTACCACCAAAATCCAGAATACAAAGCCTCAACAGATCCTCGAGTACCCTATTCACCCTTTCGGTTTGACCGTCCGTCTGTGGGTGATAAGCAGTACTTAGATTCAACCTCGTGCCCATGGCTTCTTGCAAGCTATTCCAGAACTGACTTGTAAAGATTGGGTCATGGTCACTGACTATACTAGAAGGGACTCCATGTAGTCTCACAACCTCACGAAGATATACAGACGCTAGCCAAGATGCGGTCCTCTTGCTCTTCACCGGAATGAAATGAGCACTCTTCGTAAGTCTATCCACAATAACCCAAATGCTCGTATTCCCTTTCCTTGACCTTGGTAGCCCATCGATAAAATCCATGGAGATACTCTCCCACTTCCATAGTGGAACGTCTAGAGGATGCAATAGCCCACCGGGCTTCTTCGACTCGGCCTTAACTTGCTGGCAAATGATACATCTAGAGACAAACTCTGCCACGTCCTTCCTCATCCTAGGCCAAAAGAAAATATGCTTCATATCTTTATACATCTTATCTCCGCCTGGATGTATAGTCAACTTAGAGCGATGCGCTTCCTCAAGAACTTTTCTTACTAAATCTTCTACCATTGGAACACATAACCTTCCGTCTCTCCTCAGCCAACCCTTGTCATCAATAGAATATCGAGCGAGATGACTAGACGCCTCTCCTCGAACCAGCTTATCCATAATCTCAACTATCTGAGGGTCTTCTCTCTGCGAAGCCCCAACTTGATCAAGAAGGGTAGGTCTGAGTTCCAGAGATGCTAAAGAACCGGTCATCGACTCAATCGCCAAAGAGAAATCAAAGGTTGCCACATACTCTAAATTCTTCATCTCAACGAATAGAGGACTCAGAGTCAACCTTTTTCTACTCAATGCATCAGCTACCACATTCCCCTTGCCAGGGGTATAAGCTATCTCAAAATCGTAGGACGCCAAGAATTCCATCCATCTTTGTTGCCTCAGATTCAGATCCTTCTGGAAAAAGAGATACTTCAATGACTTGTGATTGGTATAAAGCTCAAATCTTTCTCCCAGAAGATAATGGCGCCAAGCCTTGAGTGCATATATTATTGCTGCCAACTCTAAGTCATGAGTGGGATAATTCTTCTCATGCTCTTTGAGTTGTCTACCGCCAAAGCATATCACTCTTCCTTCTTGCATCAGAACAGCTCCTAACCCCGTGCCACATGCATCGGTGTATACTGTAAATAACTTCCCTCCATCGGGCAAAGCTAGAACAGGTGCTGATGTGAGAGCTCTCTTGAGCTTCTGAAAAGCAAGCTCGCATTCTATGCTCCAAGCAAAAACTAAATTCTTCTTCGTCAATTTAGTAAGAGGAGCGGAAATCTTCGCGAAGTCCTTGATGAACTTCCGGTAAAAACCCGCAAGACCTAGAAAACTTCTCACTTCGGTTGCATTCCTTGGAGTCTTCCAATCCTGAACTGCAACTACCTTAGCGGGATCCACCGCTAAGCCTTGCTTAGATACTATATGCCCAAGGACTCTAACTTCCCTTCTCCAAAAGTGACACTTGGAGAACTTGGCCTTCAATTGATGCGCTCTAAGCGTATCCATCACCTCCACGAGATGCCTTGCGTGCTCTTCCTCATCCTTAGAGAAGATCAGAATATCATCTATGAAGACCACGACAAACTTGTTCAAGAACTCCCTGAACACCCTACTCATCAAGTCCACGAAATATGCGGGTGCATTAGTCAAGCCGAACGGCATGACAAGCCATTCGAAGAATCCATCTGGAGTTCTGAACGCAGTCTTGTCTATACTATCTTCAGCTACCCTGAGCTGATGGAATCCAGTAGCAAGATCAAGCTGAGAGAAAACAGAAGCACCGACAAGCTGGTCAAAGAGATCATCAATCCTCGGTAACGGGTGTCTGTTCTTCTTAGTCAGCTTATTCAACTCTCGATAGTCAACACAAAGTCGGAGAGAACCATCTGCCTTGGTAGCAAATACCACAGGCGCTCCCCATTCAGATATACTTCGTCTAATGAAGTTCTTCTCAAGCAACTCCTTTATTTGTTTACTTAGCTCCCGCCTTTCACGCGGAGCTATGTGCCGAACAGGCAAAGAAACCGGCTTTGCATTATCCACCAGATAAATGCGGAAATCAATCTCTCGCTTAGGGGGAAACCCCCTAACTTCATCGAAAACATCCGGATACTCTCGAACCACTCTCACAGACTGAAGAGTTTCCATTGACGAGTCGAGTGATTCAAGATAACACAACATGACGGGACCTCTCGGATTACAAGAAATTTCTAGGGTGTTTCCGAGGCTAGTCACGAGCCTCACAACCCTATGCTCACAATCAAGAATGGCTCCATATCTGGACAACCAATCCATGCCCAATATCAATCCGTATCCCCTAAAACCAAGAACATAAGCACTGCACAAGAACTCTACACTCAGTATAGAGATCCTCAAATCCCCACATATCATAGACAAATGGGCGGAACCCCCAATAGGATTTGAGACACGGACGGGATCATATACCAAGCTAGTACTAAGGTGCAAACTATCAACAAGATCAGATGAGATAAAGCTATGCGATGCACCAGAATCAAACAAGGTACGAACTGGAAAATCAGAAATATATACAAGGCTCTCAACATAGATACTACCTCGATCGGAAACTGGAGCGGTATTGAGAGCATGAACTTGCCCTCCTGAAGGTCCAGCACGCTGAGTCTGACCCTGGCCTTGCCCTTGCTTCTTCGGGCAATCCTTGCTGAAATGTCCAGTCTTACCACAGAAAAAGCATTCACCATTCTTCCTTTTCCTCTTCTTACAATCCTTAATAAGATGCCCAACTGAACCGCAATAATGGCACTTCTCCTTGTTGTTCTTGCCCTTGTTGTTGTTCCCCTTGTTGCCTTGACTCTTGTTCTTGTTCTGATTGCCTTGACTGCTTTGACCACTTGGATTACCCTGATTTCCTTTTCCCTGGGAATCAGTCTTCTTGGCTTGAGTATCATTTTTCTTGACATCTCCCTGAAGTAACGCCATATCAACCAAGCTCTCAAACGTGGCCCCATGGGGAATATGTGACATAGCCAATCCCTGCAACGACTCATTCAATCCTCTAGAAAAACGAAGAGCCTTCTTCTGAGGAGTATTCACCATATCCAAGCCAAAACGAGCTAACTGATTGAACTTGTTCACATATTCTTTGACAGACATATCTCCTTGTTTCAAAGTTATGAACCTCTCCATTTGCAGATTCTCCTCAGCAAAAGATAGAAACTTAAGCATGAACCTTGCCCTGAAATCGGCCCAAGCCTCAACAGGCCTAGTACCATTGGTGACTTCCCACCAATAAGCAGCTTCATCCTTCATAAGCCAAACCGCCAACAAGATCTTCCTCTGATCGTCTAACCCAAAGATAGCAAATAAATCCTCGGTCTCTTTCAACCAATTTCTGGCCTCTACAAAAGTCTCAGTGCCTTGAAAGTTCTTGCCACCCATTGCTTTGAAATCTTTGCAAGTCTTTGCGAAGTCAGCTTGAGGATGCGGAGCGGGAGGAGGAAGAGGAACCTCAGCGACAGGAGGAGGAACATTAGCGACAGGAGGAGGAGGAACATTGACTACCGGAGGAGAAGGAGGAACGTATGTGGGGCCGGCTTCGGTCGCCCTAGCCTCCAAAAGTCTCCTATACCAAACAGGTATGTGTACTCCCTCCGGAATAGCAAAGTTATCAGCCATACTGAAAACGAAGAAAAAGACAGATTCAGAATAGAGAAAAACGAAGGAATTTTGCTAATGGCTTTTTGGGGAATAGCCTTTAAAATAAACTAGACTTTTCTTTGGAAAATACTTTATACTTGGTTTTGAAAATAGTTTTCCATAAGTTTTTAAAAACCTTTTTGTTCCTTCTCGTAAACCATATGCTCTGATACCAAATGTAACACCCCACCTCCGCCAGGGTGTCTCTTGCAAGCACTCTGACTTTGGAGGGGCGTTTGAATCAGGTAAACATGCATAATGATATATCAAGGCAGAACAAGAACATATGTATATGCGTAAACAGAGTAAATAACATAGATAAAACAGCGGAAGATTTTCAAACCATTTCAAAACAAGTCTGGTACAACATAATGTTAACTTTCCAAATACACAAGTCTAGATAAAAACAACATTACTGAAAAACTGAAATACATAAGTACTATCCCCAAAATAAGTGATAACCATAGCTAGCTTCATGTCAAGACCGTACATGAGCTAAAATCCCACAAGCAAGCGATCAGAAATCCAGCTAAGCTCCAATATTCCCTCCCTGAGAACCTGGGGGGGAAACAGAAGAAAAGAGGCGAAAGAAAACAGGTCAGTCAAAAAGACTGAGTAAGCCCAACTACAATCAATGTAAACTGATAAAGTTAACTGGCATGAGAAGCAGGTATGATCATAAGGATAACAACATACTAGCATGGTGATTAACTAACAAGGTAGATAAAGGTGTCATCGCATAATCAGGATTAAGGTTTTGCACCACAGGTGTACTAGCAAACTAACATGACTTGAATAAAAATGTATTGATCCCTTGGCCTAAGCTTTGGCCCAATAACATGAAGTGACCCTAACACAAGGTCCAACCAAATGGTCTAGTCGATCGGCTCCCTAAGCCTAACTCGTCACGTGTTGGTGTCAATACGGCCCAATAACATAATTGTAGTCGAACTATGCCGGGTCCACCCTTCGGGTGTATCAAGCCCTAGGGTGCCAACCCCTGGACACCATAAACATGAGTGCACAGTCTCGATCTACTGGTACCCATGGGTGACTTCTCCAAATACGGACTACGTGCACGACCATAGTCCGTCCGGAACTACATCGGCGTACCACCCGGCCGTCGTTTATTGGTCGCTTACCTCCAGCCCAGTAATTCGTGCCCCACACCCTAACCTAGACCCTAGGGCCATGATGATACAAACTTGGGATTACTGCTGGAGTGGACCCCCATTGCTAGGATTTTCTAGTGGGTTAAGTACGGTTTAACCCTCTTGCTAATCATGGATTAACTTGTTTAAGTGTAACGATGAGTTCACGACTTAACCCTGATTAATCTACCAAGCCCAAATTGGTTAAGTATTAAATGGACCATGACTTAACCCTAATCACGAGGCATTAATTAATTTAATGCGCCTTAACCTCTCACATTAGACCTTGTTGTGGTTACTAGTTAAGCCGGGCGGGTCCGGGTAGCTTTACACCACAACTTGGTCTAACCTCGGGTTCAAGGTACAACATGGCCAACTTCTCACATTGGGTCCTATTGTTTGTAGCAACTAGTTAAGCCGGTCGGTTCCGGGTAGGTTTATGCTACAAACTCAACCCAACCTCCAGTTGGTCACACTTATCTTTTCTAAGTGTCATGTCCATCATGTTTCCAAAACATGTTACAACTTTTCAAGCAATTGGGTAGACCTAACTTAATAGGTAAATTCCCAATGGGTAGACCTAACTTAATAGGTAAATTCCCAAGCTTATTTTTTTATGTCTTTTAAGTTTACCCAACCCCAAACGCAATCCCGTCGCTTACATATCGCAATAGCGCATAAAGGATAGAAAGAGGGAACTTGGCATAATCATGACATAAAGGTGTTGAAGCCACAAGTTCAACATGGTGGCATATGAAATGTACATGTGTTCATATACTTGCATATTACATTTTAGGCCTCAAAAGCATGCATAAAACCAGACTTAGCATATTGGTGATACATGGTGATAAATGACATGTAGAAATGGCCATAAGTTCGCATTTAGCCTCACATGCAAGTTATCATAAGAGATATGATAACCTACATGTTGCCAAAATGCAACCTTTAGCATAAAGCTTGAAGCTTTAGGCTCATAAACCCAAGATAAGCTTGCATAACATGATAACATGAACAAAAGGATCAACCCAAACTTGCATAACACAACTTGCATATCATATGACAAACTTGCATATCAAACTTGCATAACATAACACGATGAACTTGCATATCATAGCATACTTGCATAACATGATAAACTTGCATATTACATCATAGAAAACTTGCATAACATGATAAACTTGCATATCATATCATAATGATCAAACACAACTTGTATCATTCATTAACTTTAGAGTTTAAGTATGAAAGTAGAAAAGGGCTTACAATGCTTATGAGGACTCAAATGAGTATAGCAAATATAAGAAAGCCCTTATGCAATCAATTAAACCCCAAAATGCAAGCTTTAATAGAAAACCCTTAAGCCAAAGTGATCAAAACCCTTGCTTTATGATGCAAATATAGAAACTTGACTTGAATGCAAGCTAATGATGCTCATACAAGCTTGAAAACACTTGTATGCATGGAAAATCTCATAAAAATTTATTTAGGAATTTTATGAAGAGAGTGGAGGCCATGAGAGAATTGATTTTGCCATAGTTTAGTTGCTAGAATGAATAATGATGATTTAGGGTTAGGTTAGGGCCTTATTTATAGAGATTAGGACTAGTTCTAGCCTTAGGATTAAACCCTAGTTCCAATCTCAGCCCTCAAAACCGAATCTGGCCCCCAAACTCAACACAATCTCAAAATGGTGCACCAGGCTAAACAGCCCGGCTGGACCAAGTCGACAGCCAAGTCGACAGGGCTGTCGACTTGGGTCCAACCAAGTCGACTACCAAGTCGACAGGGCTGTCGACTTAGGTGTTCTGGCGGGAATTTTCCCGCCTGCCCCAATATGACCCAATTTCCCAAATTCAAGTTTGAATTTGAAATCTGTTTTTACTTTGAATTTTTCTGAAAACTTCGTTGGGCCCTAATCGGGTCATACGGACTCCGATTTTTGAAAACTCGGACTCTATTTCGCGTATTTTTTCGAGACGAACGCAATGGCATAGCCCGTTTCCCTTGATTCAGATTTTAGAATTAAATTATGCCTCGATTTACATCATTACAGGTTATTGAAAATACGGGTTGTTACACATACCTTGTTAGGAAATCCATTCTCTTATAAGAGTCCATAGTTTGATTGTATACTATGTACGTAGTGCGTGAGATGCAAGCGTTCTGCTAGATTGTTATTTATTTGTATTTAGACACTATTATAATATCAGAATAAGGTATGATTCAAAAAATATTTTGGGTTATCGTAGGGTAAAAACAGTCCGTGTTTATATCTGGATTGGTCTCACGATTATCCTTTTCTTTCAAAAGGATTTTGATGTTAAAATCAAGTTGGATGATACCCTTATAAACTTAGTGTGTTTTCTCACTCTAGTTTACTAGACTAATCCAGTGTTTGTAATGCTTGGGTTAGGCCAGGTTTTACAGGTTCAGGTTATCGAATACCCTGAAGAGACGAGCTGGAAGAGTTTAGATGTATGATATTATATAGATATTATTCCGCAGTGTGTTGTATATGAGGACAGGTTATTACAATAGTCCAGATGAGATGATGCACTCTGATGATTGTAAGTATTTTCAAAGCTCTTAGTAAAGATTTACTTTTATGTTATATTTTGTCCCGCTGCAATGTGAGACTCTGTGTTGTGTTGGTTCTTCTTATTCTTCTATCCTAATATTTCTTTCTTTCTTATCTCACCCTCTAATTCATTTCTTATAACTATCTGGTGTTTTCGATACTTGGGTTTTGGCAAGTAATACAGTTTATGTATTATTGTCGGAATTCGGGAGTCGAATTCTTATTGGGTCGTTACAGTGGTATCAGAGCATAAGTGTAATGGCCCGAATTTCCATACCCATTGAGTCGGTTAATAGCACCACATGTCCAACCCAAATGACACAGAAATACAAACAATTAGTAGAAAGAAGTTAGAGGATGAGAAATAGAAGGAAACAAATCTTAAAATAGAAGAAAATCGAAGATCATAGATCTCACAGCGGAATGAATAAAATATATTATATAACATAACCTTTGAAATACAAATTAGTAACTATATATACATACCATCACCAGAACACAATAGTTATTCCTGGAATATTTATAAACACCTGTTTCCAGATACAACATAGTACACAGCGAAAAATATGATAGTCTATAGCTAATTGTTGAAGCCTCCTGCTTCAAGCTCCTCCAGGTGAATCTGTAAAATCCCGACTACTTGACTGCCCGTATAGAATTGGGTACCCAAGATTTAAGGGAAAACAAATAAAATAAACTCTGGGTCAGTCACGGGACTGGTGCGAGTAAACTCTAACCATTTGTTTATATTTCAAAATCCTTTCAAAAGAAATGATAATCGTAAGACCGATCCACACATAAACACATATGGTTTTTATCTTACGATAACCAAAAATATTTTTGATATCAAATCCGGTGATATTATAATACTGTCTATGACAAGTAAATAGAAGCTAGTGGGATGCTTTCATCTCACGTTCCATATATAATATAAAATCAAAAACCACATGGTGCTTATTGGAGATTGGATTTCCAACATGACAAGGTATGGAACCACCTTCCAATAGTGTATCTCTAGAAGGGAATACACTGGGTTCAACAAGAACGTCTTGTAACCCGGCCCACACATGGCTGGCTATTCATTTAACTTGAGTGTACCGAGCATATTATCACCAACGATTGTGATCAGCAATCGTTACTGAAAGCATACAACAGCGAATAGAATAAGAAGCAAATGAATTTTTTTCTAGATTAGGTGATAGTGCCCCTAATGGGGGTGACCTGAAGCAACCCGAATTTCCCTGTAAAGGAAAGCCCGGATTGAATTGAGAACAGGACGAATCAGAACATAAATAGAAGAACATTTCATTGCTTATTACAACAATTCCATCAAAATACAAGAATATAACAGAGTACGAGTAAATCATATTCATTTGATCAATATCAGAGATTTAAATTACATTTAAATACGAAGCAGCGGAAAACAATACAAAACACAACTGAAAGTAATACACGGATACAGAGCTTTCCGAATATTGCTTCAGCTATAAATCAGGATCATGTGAATATAAATCTGCAAAACCAAAACTAATAGCTTACCATGCGGAAAATAGGGGCACCCAGACTTTAGGTTAAAACAATAAACTCCAGGTTAGTCATGTGACTAGTGTGAGAACAAAAACAATTATTATCTTTGTTTTAAAGTAAGGTAAATCAAGGGACCATGTCGTATAACACGGAACGGGTTTCCTCCCAAGAATACCAATGCATTAAAACAACAAGGCAATGCTAAACAAAGAACAATGAAGCTATTATAAGACTCAGGTCCCATCACACAATGCAACGCAAGCCGAAGGATAGAGTTTTTACCTTATAATAGCCAAAAATGCTTGGTACGTGAAATTTCATATTTTACTATTACTATAAGTGTATAGTGTCAAAACAATTTCAAATATAAATGTATCAATCATAGACGGCATGAGTGCCCCATCCCACTATGTCGCCATACTAGGCTCTACATTCAAAACCACAAAGTCACGTATTGGAAGTTGGATTTCCATCTATAAACCAAGGCAAGGGATCGTCCTTACCGCTTCGAGACTCTCTAGCCCGAGCCTCAGGAAAGTACTCAGTCAAGCCTTGGATCGTCAGGGCTTGTCCACACGGAGTGGATTTAAACGCCTGAACACTGCGTTTTCCAGCCTTACGGGGCGTAAACTGGTCATATCCCGACCAAACCATTAGCCCCGGAACGACCGATATAACCGAGGCGCCTTGCTACCATCATCCACAAAAGTAAAACATCTGGGCTTGCAAAACGCTGACACCACTCCTAGCTAGAAGGAAACGCATGCCCTCCCTGAGGTCCTCTCCCGTTTCTGGTTCACACTGGGGTGTGAGGCTCGCGAGTTAATGCGACACGAAGCTATGCTATATTAAAGCTGTGCTTTGATCATCAACCACAAGACTCTGCTTTTCAACAGAAGCCTTGATCATTTGCATCTTAGCATGCCACACTGGCAATTCACGCTATACAACTGATGCATATCAATCACACATAATGAAATCCAATGTCATACACACATCCGTTTGCAAGTTCGTTCTGGGTCTGACCGAAACCGGAGGCACCTTGTTACTCGACCCGTATGTCCAATACAGGAGAGACGTCCTCGCATGTCCGGTCGATCTCCAAGTACGTCTGGACGATCACTACTTATTACCTTGTCTTGGGTGTACAGCCTAATCAAGACATCAGTAATCATCCAAACGATGTGAAGACCTCCGTTCTTCAACCACCGACTTCATCCTCAACACATCGTTGACTCAGTTATTCAGAATGGGATAAACCCAGTCTTTCTGAATAACTCGCGTATATGATAAACAAGTGCTATAAAAACACAACATACGCCACATTCCAATCCAGAATATTTCTTTATTCAAATATTATTATACTTTGGGAAAGGTTACCATTAATTTTATCAAAGATAAATTCTTCAAATTTATTATTTAATCTTCTTTTGGATTTCAATTCAAACCAAATTGTGGCTTATTCAAACAAGTCGGGATTAGCGTACCTTACCGAAGTAATCATTTGTTTTAATTTCCCAATCCCAACTTATTCATCCCATGAAGTAAAACTAGTAATACTTCATATCTAACGCCACGGTGTTATCGGTAAATTCAATTACCATTTCACATTCAAATCCAATTAAAGATTTAACTATCGCCAGGAGCAAAACTGGTGGTACTCCATTCTCGATCATTTCTTGAATTTGATAATTTTAGTTATCAAATTCACCTTTTTATCTATTTAAAGATTCATTAAAACTCTAATTCAGTTTTAATTTCCAGAAATCATTAGTTAATGATTTTCTTTAAAGTTAAGAAATTAATCTTATCTTTGACTGGGTTAAAGAACTAATGTCCTTTAAAACACAGCTCACAATAAACCCAAAATTTCATTCCATTAACAATGGAATTTTCATGGAAAATAGATCGATATATATAATCGATATAAACTTCCATATCCAACCGATAATATAAATGGAATAATGGCAAAGCCTTTTAAATTCCATATATATTAACAGTCTTCCTCCACAGAAGTCCACTTCGATTATTACCAAATCAAATTCCATTCCATTCCAATTTATTTTATTAAATTGGAAAACTTCACTTTGGAAATTTCCTTTAAATCTTAACAAAAGATTTATAAATTCCAAATCATATTTCACTGTAAATCGGGTTAAAGAACGAATGTCGTTAAAAAACACAGCTCACGATAAACCTAATTCACATTCCATTTTATTCTAATTATTAAATATAATTGGAAACTCTAACAATCTTAATTAAAAGATTTATTCTCTTCACATGTGGTTCAAGAACAGTGTTACTGAAGACACCGTTCACGACAAACCCAAAATCCCTTTTGATATTAAATACAAGGCTCTGAATAGAAAATATATCGGCTTATATTCAATATCAAATACAACAACCAACAAATATCATATTCGAAATAAAGATATAAATAAATCTTTCAGATTTCAATAACAATATCCGTATAATCACGAAATCCAACATCAAAATATTCCGAAGACAATTTCGATTCTAATCCATTTCTAATATTGGAAATCCTGGTTATTTTTAAAACCATTTCAAATCCAATTTATTTATTTAAAAATATTGGTTATAATTCTAGTTAATAACTAGTTCATTTCGATAAAAATACATTTTTATCTTTTCAAATATGGAATTTTTCATCCTAATTCTTTCCAAATCATTTATTATGATTTTACACTAATTATTGATATTTTTAATAATTTTATAAAGGCCCGTATGGTTGATTTCCATAAATGGCCATCGAACTGCACTTACAACGACCTTTTCCAAATTTGATTTGGACATAATTCCAAATCCAACCGTTAGATTTCAAATCTCTAATATTCGTTAGAAAGCTCTATTCGATACGAACCCAACGGTTCCGGTTTTAGAGAATCCGATGGTCGAATCTCTCGTAATGTCCACTAAAAGTCAATGGTTGAAATTCGCGAACTGCCGCAGCGCGGCACGTTCTATTTAGGCCGTTATATTATATATATTTCGTCGATTTCCATTTAAAACGTACTTTATAAATCGTTTTAAATTCATTTTCAAAACGGTTTCAACTTCATATTCGATTTTAAATCAAAATTGAATATTCCGTATCATTTGTTTATGAATGATAATATTTTCAAAACATTAGATTTTGAAATCAATTCCTTTTCGATATTCATTATAAAAATGAATAAAATCGATATAAATATCGTTCCCATCAAAATGGCGTTAATCAAATCAACACGGGCTTTATATATTTAAATATATTCATGTCCATCCCAACTCAGACATCAAAATCAGATTTTGATTCTTTCTGAATATTATTTTAAAATACTCATTATTTTAAAATATTCGTGCTTTCTGAACTGGAATTAAACATAGTCAATTACCATATAATGTTGATTATATGGATTTCATACAATACATGTATACGCCAACAACGATAAACAATCAACCATCATCCAGAGTGCATTCTACACTGTATAAGCACTAAATATATATATTTAACACTTACAACAGCCTGCCAACCAATCATCGACATACAACTAAACAATTGGGATCAGTGTATGTCAAATATCATCCCAACACACGTGTGGGGTTTCAACCAACAAATACTGAATATTATTTGTGCAGTTGGGCGACGTGTAAAATATATCGTCCCAATCCATATCAGTAAAATGGGTATTCATAAAAAAATCATCTGATTTGTAAATAAATATTTTTTTTACTCATATACACGTTAAAAATTATATTTTTGACTACAAAATATTTTATTCCATTCCACAAAACACAATCAATTTTCGCAACACAATCAAACAAACAAGTCATTCATGGTCTGTGGACGACGATGTCGTGTGCTGCTAAGCACCGTCTGCATCCTAGTATATATTTTAACTAGAAAATAAAATAAAAGTGAGGAGTTCTCACCTTTGGGTACCACTCCGTCATTCTTTATTCGAGCGGTTTGGATTTCCTTTTTGATTTCAGTTCGTTCCATCGCACTCTGTTTCACGCGATATATGTTAAAAATCACATTTTTAAACGATGATCCTGATAGATAAAAATCACATTTTTATTTCAAATTTATATGGATAAAAATCATATTTTTATGTTGCTACAACATATATAAAAGATTATATTTTTATATATTAAAAATCAAAATTTTAAATTATGGAAAATCAAATCTTTATTTATAAAAATCTAAACTTTATTAACATAAAAATCTAAGTTTTTCTAAACTAAAAATCCTAACTTTATAAATTAAAGATCATGTCTTTCTATTGACAAAATTAATATTTTTATTTCTAATACATATATATATATATATGTATGTATATATATATATATATCAAATCTTTACACCGCTATATTATATATATAAATCATATTCTTCTTCGCTATATGAATATATTAAAATCATATCTTTCTTCACTATATGAATGCATAAAAATCATATCTTTCTTTTGCTAATCATATAATAAAAATTGTATTTTTATTCCATGATATTTTATACAAAAGTCCCATTTATTTACATCGTTATGTCTAATAAAAATCACCTTTATTTTTTTATATAACGTTATATGCAATAAAAATCACATTTTTAATATTTTTAAAGGAATAAAAATAAAAATAAATGCTTACAGATGGTGTTGGGTAGCGGAGGAGACTCGGAGGAGGTGCCCAGGTCGACGACGGTCGGAGGCAGGGCCCATGGCGGATGAGGCGCGGGTTTGGGGTTTTATTTGGACTATGGAGGTTTGGAGAAGAAGAATAAAAGCAGAGGAGGAGGTGTGGAGGGCGGCGACGGCCATCAAGGGGCAACCTGGGTCTGCGGCGGAGGTAGTCTGGTCGAGGCGGTGGGAGCCTCCGTTCGATTTAGGGTTTGAAAAAATAGGGGGTGCGGTGGTTTTGGCTGCAGCAGTGATCAGAGGGGGGCGAGGCAGACAAAGGGGGAGGGGGGCGTCGGCGACGAGGAGAGGGGGAGCGGTTGTCACGAGTTAACGGTGGTTTTTTTTTTCTTTCTGAGTTCGTTCTGTATTGAGAGAAGAGAGAGTAGTGAGGGAGTTATATAAATATATATATATATATATATATTATTTTTAAATTTCAAAAAGTAACTTTTTATTTTGAACTCAGAATCGACTGTCGTTCCTAGCTAATTACCCTAATTCCAAATACAATGGAATATGTATCGTTAGTCAGTTCGACTATTTCGATCGATTTTTGCTAAAATCAAAATATAAATCAATATATTGAATTTGAACGCACATTTCAATTTACCGGGGACACATACTAATTCTAAAAATTCCCGAAAAACAAGTCTGGATATGTTTTGACGATACAGTCCTAACAAAACTAATTTCGTCAAATTTGGAGACCGTTTGAAAGATGGTCGTGTTCTGGTCGATCCAAATTGACTGAAATTGAAAAAACACGTTTTCATTTGCCACGCTCACATATTGATTCCAATAATTATGAAAATTGGAATCAAGCAATAATATGACATTCCAAATCCAACAAAAGTGGTTTCGTAGAAAATGGAGGTCGTTTGCAAAATGGTTATTTTTAAGGGCTATGTTTCCATACTGAATTTTCAACTGGGCATAACTTTTTATTCCCGCTATGAAATTTCAATTTTTCGAATTTGTTGGAAAGATATTTTCAAATAGATTCTAATATTTTTGGTTTCGTCAAAATCCGGTTTGTCTTGAATCTTGTGCATTCATTTGAAATTTGAAATCGAATTTTCAAACTACCGCGCTATTTCCAATTCCTTTTATAATTAAAATAAATATTTATATTCTAATGTCGATTCAAATAAATATATACGTTCTAATTCCATTCAAAATAAATTTCTCGTCATTATTATTTAAAATAATTCACTTTAAATATTCAAATTCATTAAAATTACCAAAATAAAATTTTAAATTGGTTCTGATTTTCCGGGTTGTTACAATCTCCCCCACTTAAAATCTATTCGTCCTCGAAAAGGAATGGAGCTGAAAGTTATTTTATTAATCAACTCAACTTTCAGTTTGGCTTTCATTCTTCAACTTTTTAGTTTCTAAGAATTTTCCAATTCTTTAAAAATTTGACTAACACACTAAATTATCGAAAAATTTCGCCATAACCTCCTTTGTAACGGAGCACCCGGAAAATCCCCAAACCGCCACACAGGCCCTCTCATCTCAAAAAGAAAAAGAAAAGGCCAAGCGGCTAGCCAATTGGCTCATAAAATCATCCAAACCCAAGAAATATAGTAAACATGTACCTATTTGTTGGGCATACAAATTTATTCCTCTTCTCTAGCCTCCTGCTATGACCTGTTCACACATATATATGTACATGCATGCAATTTCAAACATTTTTCAATATTTGATACAATTTGATTATATGCATCGTTCTTTCACATAATGGTTTTATTAGATAATAAATAATCATACAACACAACCATCAATCAATTAGTGAATTAACGTTTCAAATTCATAATTTTGACATATATATACAGAAAATCATGTTTTTGATGCCAAATCACAACAATAAACCCTATCTAGTTTTGTTTCTCACACCAGTCAATTGGAAATATATAGACATCTCACTTTCGAAACACGAAAATTAATTTTGATGATGTTTCGAACCACCATCAGAACATCTACGGGCGAATGGAGTGCGATTCTATATCTATCCAGTATATTAAAACTTCAAATACATGTGGATCAGACGTATACGCAAAATCTTTGTATACTTGATTGTCCAAATCAATATAAAAGTAATATTCAAATATGAATAATTGATTTTAATTTTCAAAACAAAAATTATTTTCAATTTTATTTTAGAAATAACACTCTTTCAACTCATTCTAGGATACTACTGATCCCATCTCTAACGAGTCATTCTTATTGGATATTACTAATACAATCTCTGATGAATTCTTTTGTTTGGTTCTAACGTGTCTTGTTCTCCGATCTTTGTAAACCAAAGCTCTGATACCACCTGAAGCGACCCGAACTTCCCCGTAAAGGAAAGCCCGGATTGAATTGAGAACAAGACGAATCAGAAAACAAACAGAAGAATATTTCATTTCTTATTACAACAATTCCATCATAATACAAGAATATAACAGAGTATGAATAAATCATATACATTTGATCAATATCAGAGATTTAAATTACATTTAAATACATAATAGCGGAAAACAATACAAAACATAACTGAAAGTAATACACGGATACATAGCTTTTCGAATATTGCTTCAGCTGTAAATCAGGATCCTGTAAATATAACTCTGCAAAACCAAAGATACTAGCTGCTTGTGCGAAAAATAGGGGCACCCAGAGTTTAGGTTAAAACAATAAACAACAGGTCAATCATGTGACTGGTGTGAGAACTAAAACAGTTATTATCTTGGTTTTAAAGTAAAGTAAACCATGGGACCACGCCGTATAACACAGAACGGGTTTCCTCCCAAAAATACCAATGCATAAAAGCAACAGCGCAATGCTAAATAAAGAATAATGAAGCTATTATAAGACTCAGGTCCCATCACACAATGCAACGCAAGCCGGAGGATAGAGTTTTTACCTTATAATAGCCAAAAACGCTTGGTACATGAAATTTCATATTTTACTATTACTATAAGTGTATAGAGTCAAAACAATTTCAAATATAAATGTATCAATCATAGACGGCACGATTTCCCCATCCCACTATGTCGCCATACTAGGCTCTACATTCAAAACCGCAAAGTCACATATTGGAAGTTGGATTTCCATCTGTGAACCAAGGCAAGGGATCATCCTTACTACTTCGAGACTTTCTAGCCTAAGCCTCGGACAAGTACTCAGTCAAGCCTTGGATCGTCAGGGCTGGTCCATATGAAGTGGATTAAAATGCCTGAACAGTGCGTTTCCCCACCCTTTGTGGCATAAACTGGTCATATCCCAACCAAACCTATCGGCCCCGGAACGAATGATATAACCGTGGCGCCTCGCTATCCATCATCCACGTAAGTAAAACGTCAGGGCTTGCAAAACGCTGACACCACTTCTAGCAAGAAGGAAACGCATGCCCTCCGTGACGTCCTCTCTCGTTTCTGGTTCACACCGCGGTGTAAGGCTCACGAATTAATGCTACACAAAGCTACGCTATATTAAAGCTATGCTTTGATCATCAACCACAAGTCTCTTCTTTTCAATAGAAGCCTTGATCATTTGCATCTTAGCATTCCACACAGGCAATTCACGCTATTCAACCGATGTATATCAATCACACATAATGAAATCCAATGTCATACATATATCCATTTACAAGTTCGTTCTAGGTCTGAACGAAACTGGAGGCACCTTATTCCTCTTCCCGTATGTCCAATACAGATGATAGGTCCTCGCATATCTGGTCGATCTCCAAGTACGTCTGGACGGTCACCACTTATTACCTTGTCTTGGGTGTACATCCCAATCAAAACATTAGTAATCATCCAAACGATGTGAAGACCTCCGGTCTTCAACCACCGTCGTCATCCTCGACACATCGTCGAATCAGTTATTCATAATGGGATAAACCCTGTCTTTCTGAATAACTCGCGTATAAGATAAACAAGTGCTATAAAAACACAACATACGCCTCATTCCAATTCAGAATATTTCTTTATTCAAATATTCTTGTACTTTGGGAAAGGTTGCCATTAATTTTATCAAAGATAAATTCTTTAAATTTATTGTTTAATCTTCTTTTGGATTACAATTCAAACCAAATTGTGGTTTATCCAAACTAGTCAGGATTAACGTACCTTACCAAAGTAATCATTTGTTTTAATTTCCCAATCCCAACCTATTCATCCCATGAAGTAAAACTGGTAATACTTCATAACTAACACCACGGTGTTATCGGTAAATTCAATTACCATTTCACGTTCAAGTCTAATTGAAGATTTAGCTATCGCCTGGAGCAAAACTGGTGGTACTTTATTCTCGATCATTTCTCGAATTTGATAATTTTAGTTATCAAATTCACCTTTTTATCTATTTAAAGATTCATTAAAACTCTAATTCAGTTTTAATTCCCTGAAATCATTAGTTAATGATTTTCTTCAAAGTTAAGAAATTAATCTTATCTTTAACAAGATTAAAGAACTAATGTCCTTTCAAACACAGCTCACAATAAACCCAAAATCTCATTCCATTAACAATGGAATTTTCATGGAAAACTGATCGATATATATAATTGATATAAACTCCAATATCCAACCGATAATATAAATGGAATAACGGCAAAGCCTTTTAAATTTCATATATATTAACAGTCTTCCTCCACAGAAGTCCACTTCGATTATTACCAAATCGAATTCCATTCCATTCTAATTTATTTTATTAAATTGGAAAACTTCATTTTGGAAAATTTCCTTTAAATCTTAACAAAAGATTTATAAATTCCAAATCATATTTCACTGTAAATCGGGTTAAAGAACGAATGTCATTAAAAAACACAGTTCACGATAAACCCAATTCACATTCCATTTGGAAACTCTAACAATCTTAGTTAAAAGATTTATTCACTTCACATGGGGTTCAAGAATAGTGTTACTAACGACACTGTTCACGACAAACCCAAAATCCCATTTGATATTAAATATAAGGCTCTGTATAGGAAATATATCGGCTTATATTAAATATCAAATACTATAACCAAAAAATATCGTATTGGAAATAACGATATAAATATATCTTTCAAATTTCCATAACAATATCTGTATAATCACGAAATCCAACATCGAAATATTCCGAAGACAATTTTGATTCAAATCCATATCCAATTTATATATTCGAAATCCTGATTATTTTTAAAACTATTTCAAATCCAATTTATTTATATAAAAATATTGGGTTATAATTCTAGTTAATAACAAGTTTATTTCGATAAAAATACATTTTTATCTTTTCAAATATGGAATTTTTCATCCCAATTCTTTCCAAATCATTTATTATGACTTTACACTAGTTACTGATATTTTTAATAATTTTATCAAGGCCCGTACGGTCGATTTCCATAAACGGCCATCGAAATGCACTTACACCGACCTTTTCCAAATTTGGTCTGGACATAATTCCAAATCCAACCATTAGATTTAAAATCTCTAATATTCTTTAGAAAGATCTTTTCGATACGAACCCAATGGTTCCGCTTTTAGGAGAATCCGACGGTCGGATCTCCCGTAATGTCCATTCAGAGTCAATGTTCGAAATTCGCGAACTGCCGCAGCGCGGCGCGTTCTGTTCAGGCCATTATATTATATATATAATATACATAATATATATTTCATCGATTTCCATTCAAAATGTACTTTATAAATCGTTTTAAATTCATTTTCAAAATGATTTCAACTTTATATTCAATTTAAATCAAAACTGAATATTCCATATCATTAGTATAAGAATGATAATATTTTCAAAACATTAGATTTTGAAATCAATTCCTTTTCGATAATCATTATAAAAATGAATAAAATCAATACAAATATCTTTCTCATCAAAATGGCATTAATCAAATCAACACGACTTTATATATTTAAATATATTCGTGTCCATCCCAAATCGGATATCAAAATCTAATTTTGATTCTTTTCTGAATATAACTTTAAATTACTCGTTATTTTAAAATATTCGTGCTTTCTGAACTGGAATTAACACAGTCAATTACCATATAATGTTGATTATATGGATTTCATACAATACAAGTATGCACCAACAACGATAAACAATCAACCATCATCCAGAGTGCATTCTGCACTGTATAAGCATTAAATATAAATATTTAATGCTTACAACAGCCTGTCAACCAATCGATCGACATACAACTAAAAAATTGGGATCAGTGTACATCAAGCATCATCCCAACACCTGTGTGGGTTGCAACCAACAAATACTGAATATTATTTGTGCAGTTGGGCGATGTGTTAAATATATCGCCCCAATCCATATCAGCAAAATGGGTGTTCATAAACAAATCGTCTGATTTGTAAATGAATATTTATTTTATTCATATACACGTTAAAAATTATATTTTTAATTACAAAATATTTTATTCCATTCCACAACACACAATCAACACAATCAATCAAGCAAATAAGTCATCCATGGTCTATGGACGACGGGTGTCGGGTGCTGCTAAGCACCGTCTTCATCTTAGTATATATTTTAACTAGAAAATAAAATAGAAGTGAGGAGTTCTCACCTTTGGGTTCCACTCCGTCATTCTTTATTCGAACGGTTTGGATTTCCTTTTTGATTTAAGTCCGTTCCGTCGCACTCTGTTTCACGCGCTATATGTTAAAAATCACATTTTTAAACGACGATCCTGATAGATAAAAATCACATTTTTATTTCGAAATTATATGGAAAAAATCATATTTTTATGTCGCTACAACGTATATAAAAGATTATATTTTTATATATTAAAAATAAAATCTTTATATTATAGAAAATCAAATCTTTGTTATAATAAAAATCTAGTCTTTATGTTATAAAAATCTAAACTTTATTAACATAAAAATCTAAGCTTTTATAAACTAAAAATCCTAACTTTATGAATTGAAGATCATGTCTTTCTATTAACAAAAATCATATTTTTATTTCTATTATATATATATATATAAATCAAATCTTTACACCGCTATTATATATATAAAAATCATATTCTTCTTCGCTATATGAATATATAAAAATCATATCTTTCTTTTACTAATCATATAATAAAAATCGTATTTTATTCCATGATATTTTATATAAAAATCCCATTTATTTATATCGTTATGTCTAATAAAAATCACCTTTATTTTTTTATATAACGTTATATGCAATAAAAATCACATTTTAAATATTTATAAAGGAATTAAAATAAAAATAAATGCTTACAGATGCTGTTGGGTGGCGGAGGAGACTCGGGGGAGGTTCCCAGGTCGACGACGATCGGAAGCAGGGCCCACAAGGGCTGAGGCACAGGTTTGGGGTTCTATTTGGACTGTGGAGGTTCGAAGAAGAAGAATGGCGGCGGAGGAGGAGGGGTGGAGGGCGGCGATGACCATTAGGGGGGCGACCTGTATCTGCGGCGGAGGTGGTCTGGTCGAGGCGGTGGCAGCCTCCGTTCGATTTTTGGGGTTTGAAAAAAATGAGGGTGCGGTGGTTTTGGCTATAGTGGTGATCAGATGGGGGCGAGGCAGACAAAGGAGAAAGCGAGGGTGTCGACGACGAGGGGAGGGGGAGCGGTGGTCACGAGTTAATGACGATTTTTTTTTCTTTCTGAGTTTGTTCTGTATTGAGAGGAGAGAGAGTAGTGAGGGTGTTATATAAATATAAATATATATTATTATTTTTATTAAATTTCAAAAAGTAACTTTTTATTTCAAACTTGCAATCGACCCCACCCACTGATGTTTCCAGCTAATTACCCCCATTCCGAACACAATGGGATACGTATCGAAAGCCAGTTCAGCTGTTTCGATTAGTTTTCGCTAAAATCGAAATATAAATCAATATATTGAATTTGAATGCACATTTCAATTTACCGGGACCACATACTAACTCTAAAAATACCCGAAAAATAAATCTGGTTATGTTTTGACGATATGGTCCTAACAAAATTAATTTCATCAAATTTGGAGACCGTTTGAAAAATGGTCATTTTCTGGTCGATCCAAATTGCTTGAAATTGACAAAACATGTTTTCTTTTGCCACGCTCACATATTGATTCCAAAAATTATGAAAATTGGAATCAAGCAATAATAAGACACTCCGAATCCAAAAAAAGTGGTTTCGTCAAAAATGGAGGTCGTTTGCAAAATGGCTATTGCTAAGGGCTATATTTCCATAGCGACTATTCTGAATATTCAACTGGGCATAACTTTTTATTCCCGCTATGAAATTTCAATTTTTCGGATTCGTTGGAAAGATATTTTCAAGTAGATTATAATATTTTTGGTTTTGCCAAAATCCGGTATATTTCGAATCCTACGCATTCATTTGAAATTTGAAATCGAATTTTCAAACTACCGCGCCATTTCCAATTCCTTTTGTAATTAGAATAAATATTTATATTCTAACGTCGATTCAAATAAATATATATGTTCTAATTCTATTCAAAATAAATTTCTCATTGTTATTATTTAAAATAATTCACTCTAAATTTTCAAAATTCATTAAAATTGCCAAAATAAAATTTTAAATTGTTCTGATTTTCTGGGTTGTTACATGACCCACATGACCATGTTGCCTGCCCTATTTTTTCATTTCCCGGGTGATGAGGCTTGAGGTCACGATTATCTTTCAGAACATCTTGTCACCATTTACTTTGAATATCAGCTTGTCATATCCGTCCATTTACATTGTCCTGGGACTGGACAAACCGAAGGCACCACTCTATTGATCCTTTTTGGGCAATTTCTACCTAGGGTTAACAGAACAACCCTTGCACTTTACTCTGTCTTCAATTATCTTCAGCGTGAGTTGATTCGTAACGCTTATGCCAATACAAAGTGGTTTTCAAATAATAAATCTAATCCCAGTCTCTCCGTATTGACAACAGAGGTATAAAATAAACCAAAAACTTTGATAGTAGGTGATTTAACTATCAAAAGATCATCCATTCAATCAACGATCCTATATTCCAAATGGCATTTCTATCGATCAACCATCACATAATATTGGCCCCTTTTAAATCAATTTCTTATTACATTATCACTTCCAATTCCCATTTCCTGCCTTTCTTATCCTTTTAAAGCTCAATTTCCTATCTTGATTCTTGGAAAAATATTTCCAATATTATAATTTCTTTAATCGAGAAAATATCCCTTATTCCAGTTAGAAAACATTTCTATATATTCACGAATCCTTATTTTCTATATTCAGAAAATATTCCTTATTAATATCGGAAAATATTTCATTTCTTAATTCCTCGTGGACCAATTCATTTTATTTTATACACGTAGAAAATATCTCTCATTTTATTTGGGGAACATTTCAAAATCCTTTAATTTAACGCGATGTTATAAAACATCGTTATTATAACTCAAGCCATTTATCATTTATTAACTCACCCTATTGCTAACCAATCTTCACTATCGAATCTTAACCATCCCTCCATCAATCATGAAGTCAATAACATTGGGGTATAATTACCTCTCAGACCTTAATTAAAAAACATTCTCAACATTGAAATAGTCAAAGCCCACAACTTCAAATAAAACATCGCTTAGGCGACTCTCAAATTCTATCTAAGATCTGTTTCTTTTATGAGGAACATTGATTAAATGTAACGACCCAGAAAATCTGAACCAATTTAAAATTTTTAAATTGGCTAAAATAATGGATTTTAAATATTTAAAATAAATATTTTAAATAATGGCGATGAAAACTGAGTTTGAATCGACAATTGAAAACGAATATAATTAATTATAATTATAAACAAGGCCTGAAATGGCGTGGTAGTTTCAAAAATTGAATTCAAACTTTGTCAGACTGTACCGGGTGCAAAACAATCCGGATTTTAGTGAAACCAAAAATATTTAAATCTGTTAGTGAATATCTTTCTAACGAATCCGACCAATCGAAATTTGATAGCGGGAATCAAAAGATATGTCCAATTGAAAATTCTGAATAGTCGCTATGGAATTCAGGCCCTTAAAAATGGACATTTTGCAAACGACCTCGGATTTCGACGAAACCACTTTTGTTGGATCCGCAGTGTCAAGTAATTGTTAGGTTTCAAATTTCATAATTTTTCGAATCAATATGTGAGCGTGGCAAGGGAAAACGCGTTTGACCGGTTTCAGTTGATTTTAATCGACTGGAAATTGGCCATTTTTCAATCGGTCTCAGAATTCGACGAAACTAGTTTTGTTGGGACCGTATCGTCAATACGAGGCTAGAAAATATTTTTCTGGAATTTTTCGAGTCAGTATGTGACCCCGGTAATTTGAAATGTACGTTTAAAATTCAATATAGTGATTTAAATGTAAATTCAACGGAAACTGATTGTAACGATCAAATCAGCTTGCGATACATATCCCATTGTGTTCGGAATGGGGGTAAAACGCTATGGGCGACAGGCGGTGGGCCTCGTTTCGAGGTCGTATGAAAAAGTCAACCTTTTTGCAAAAATAGAAATAATTAAATAAAAAATAAAAAGAATAAAATAATATACTTTCCCTCCCCATATCCTTCGTACTGGCCCCCCCCCCTTCAAAATTCAATCAACCAGAAAGAAAAAGAAAAAGAAAAAAAAAACCTAAAACTCGACGGCGACGCCACCACCGCAGTCCCCTTCGAAGCCATCGCCCCCCGTCGAATCAAATCGCGACCCCTCGAAGCCATCGCTCCACCCTCCGCTTCGCCGACTCTTTCTCCTGCTGCCGACATCGACGCCGACCCCTCGAAGCAGCGCCGCCCTTACCTCGAAGCCACCTCCGACGAACTGCAGAAACCCCCCCTCTGTAAGTATTTCTTTTTATTTTTATTATTTTATTTTTATTTTATAAAAACATAATTTAAAACTGAATTTTATAAAGGATTTAAAACTGAATTTTATAAAGGATTTAAAACTGAATTTTATAAAGGATTAAAAACTGATTTTATAAAGTAAAAAAACTGATTTTGTTTTAAAAGTAAAAACTGATTTTAAAAAGATTTAAAAACTGTTTTTTTAAGATTTCAAAACTGATTTTTTTAAGATTTCAAAACTGTTTTTTTTAGATTTCAAAACTGATTTTTTTAAGATTTCAAAACTGTTTTTTTTTTTAAGATTTCAAAACTGTTTTTTTTTTAGATTTCAAAACTGTTTTTTTTTAAGATTTCAAAACTGTTTTTTTTTAAGATTTCAAAATTGATTTTTTTAAGATTTCAAAACTGTTTTTTTTTAAGATTTCAAAACTGTTTTTTTTAGATTTCAAAACTGTTTTTTTTAAGATTTCAAAACTGATTTTTTTAAGATTTCAAAACTGATTTTTTTTAATGATTTATAAACTAATTTATTTTAAGATTTAAAATAGAAGGAGACTAGAAATATATAAAAAAAAGGGTAAAAATCAGATTTTTATATATTGAAAGTCGAAGTAAAAATCAGATTTTTAGATATTGAATAACATCGTAAAAATTCGATTTTTACATATGTAGAGCATACGGGCGAAAGCGACAAAAGGCGAAGATTTCTATAAGTGAAGTGTCGTGCAGTTGGATAGCTATTGGTGAGATTTCTGATTTAAAAATTATATATATGTGTTGAAAATGAAAGTGAATTGCTATATATAAATATCTATATATATATATATACACCCCTCGTCCACAAACCATGACGATATTTATTGGTTGAAATTGTTGTGAAAATTGATTGATAGCGAAGGATTGTTTGGGATTGTTTGTGATTGATATTGGTTGATTGCGGTTGAAAAAAATACCCGTTTGTGGTTGAAAAATATTTGGTTGAAACCACATAGGATTAGTTTGTGGAAATGAAATAAATATATACATGCCGCCTGCGTGCGAATTAGATGCATGATCCCCATTGTCAAAAACCGCGAGGTTTTAAGGTAGAGCGAGGAGCCGTACTTGGGACGGTGCCGGTTTTAACTACCCTGCCGTTATGCTGCCGAAATTTTGAATAATATTCGTGTGTTTGAATTATTTTCATATGCTTAAACTATATTTATCCATTGTATAGAAAACATTCATGTGTTGAATTGATATTCATTCGTTGTTTAGAAATTCATGTGTTGAATGGTATTCATATTTTGAAATAAATTGTTTGATAATAAAAATCGCCTTTTATCGACTATATGAACTGTGTAAAATAATCTCGTTTTAAAAAGAAATTGTTTTATGAGAAAAATCCTATTTTGTCACCTATATGAACTATATAGAAAAGTAGTGTTTTGAAATGAATTGTTTTACAATAAAAATCACATTTTTATTGTATGAAGAAATCGTTGAAATGTGAAGTGTTAAAAATAGCCGCTTGTTCAAAATAAACATATATGAGTTGAAATATTCATTAATTAGCTAATGAAATGATTTGCACCTATTTATGTAACATTAGAATGAATGGTGTTTTTAAACCAAATAGAAATCAAATATGAAGTTGAATAGAAAATGATAAATGATAAGAACTGTATATATATATGTACATGCATATTCATTGAACAGGTTATAGCAAAGGGGCTAGAGAAGAGGAATAAAATTTTGTGCCCGACAAATAGGTACACATTTACTGCTTTGTTTGGGTGACGATTTTATGAGCCTGTTGGCTAGCCGCTTGGCTTTTTCTTTTTCTTTTTGAGATTAGAAGGACCGGGAAAGCTATTTGCGATTTCCCGATGCTCCCGGTGCAGGGGAGGTTATGGCGAAATTTTTCCAAAATTTAAGGCGTTAGAAAAATATTTGAAGTGAAAAAGATATTGAAATTGTTGAATGAACTATATTTATATAAATATAAATAAAATTAAAACGAAACGAAGCCGTGCAGTTCGTATTTTGAAACCGTGATTTCAAACGACTAGTGCGGGAAATCCGACCATTGGATTTTCCCGAAACCTCAACCGTCGGGTTCGCCTTGGAAATATCTTCCCAACGGCACCAACTTTGTAAAAATCCAACGGTTGGATTGTCTGGAATGTTTAATTCAAATCTGAAGAAAAACAGCGCCAGAAACGATTATATTTATTTATATATATAAATATAATTATATTTAATCGAATAACGACGCTGCAGTTCGTATTTTGAAATCGAAAATTCAAACGATTGTACCGGGAGATCCGACCGTCGGATTTTCCCGAAACTGGAACCGTTGGATTCGTTTTGAAAAGACCTTTCTAATGATGTAAATTTTGTGAAGATCCAACGGTTAGATTTTCAGATATGTGTAAATCAAATCTGAAGAAAAACAGCGCCACGACCGCCTTATGGCCCGAAGCGTCGTTTTGAATAAAATGGCTATTTTAAAATAAATAAAATAGCGATAAATAGTTATAAAATATCATAAGCGATATGGAATGGAAATAAACTGAATTTGCTCGATTTATGTTGTATTTGATGGTTGAATGCGTTTGGTGTGAAAATTACATTAAAGAACAATATTGGTGTTGTCGAATAATTTAACCATTGAAATAAATCGATTTGAAATTCTAAATGTACGTGAATTATTTGAAAAGGCCGAGTTAATTCTCATTTCGAATAATTGACCGACGATTGAAATTCAAAGATGAAGATGGTGGTCGAAGACCGGAGATCTTCACCTCGTTTGGATGGTAACCGAGGTCCTGATTGGGAGGCATCCCGAAATATAGATAATGAGTGGTGATCGTCCAGGCGTACGTGGTGATCGATGGGTTTGCGAGGTATTTAGTGCCTCCGGTTTCGTTCAGACCCAGAACGGACTTGTAAATGGACTGTGTGTCTGACATTGGATTTTATTCTATGTTGATTGATCTCTATTAAATATACATCTGTTTGGCGGCGGAGAATTTATTCTTTCGCTTAACGCCCTTCTCTGAGACGCACGAGCTCAGAGGTTGTATATCGATGGACATCAGTCGCATGGCATGAATTGCCTGTGTGGCATGCTAAGATGCAGTGATCAGGGCTTCTGTTGGAAAGCAAAGTCTTGTGGTGATGATCAAAGCACCGCCTGTGTGGCGTAGCTTTGTGTATAACGTGAATTCGCGAACCTCACACCCCGGTATGAACCTAAAACGGGAGAGGACATCAGGGAGGGCCTGCGTTTCTTTCTAGCTAGGGTGGTGTCAGTGACCTACCAGCCCTGACATTTATATACTTTTCACCTATGTGGTTGTTGTTGTTGCGAGGCGCCTCGGTTTGATCGGACGATCCGGGTCCGATGGAGTCATTCGTTGGCTCGTTTACGCCCCAAAGGGCGGAGAAACGCAGTGTTCAGGAATTTTAATCCACATCGGTGGACCGGCCCTGACGATCCAAGGGCCCACCTGTGTCTGGGTCCTGGGACACGGGCTAGAGCGTCTCGAATTCGGTAAGGACTATCTTTTGCCTTGGTTCATGATGGAAATCCAATTTTCAAGTACGTGATCGTGCGGTTTTGATTGTATACCTATATATGGCGACATAGTGGTATGGGGCATTAATGCCGTCTATGATTGATAGTTATGATTTGAAATTGCTTTCAAAACATATAAACACTAACAATAATATCAAATGCCTTTGTTTTGATCGTATCAAGCATATTTTGACCGTTATAAGGTAAAACTCTATCCTCCGGTTTGCGTTGCATTGTGTGATGGGAACTGAGTCTTATAACGGCTTCATTTTTGTAAAAAGCATAGCGATGTTTAAAAGAAAGATTTGTTTTAAAGCACTGGCAATCCAATGGAGTAAACCCGTTCCACGAAAGTGGCGTGGTCCTGTGATTAGCCAAATTATATATGTGTTGAGTGGATTTCTCATACCAGTCCCATGACTGACTCGTAGTTTGTTTCACTTTCAAACTCGGGTGCCCCTTTTTCTCCATGGGCAGCCTTGTATTCAGGTTTAGCTGGTTCTTTCTGGATAGATGGAGCTGAAGATGGATTCTATCATTTATTTCTTTTTATGTTGTTCAGCTCCTATTGTACATATTTTGTTTATTTCCGCTGTAGACATTTATGTATAGCTGAACTGTATTTGTACTAAGTAAGATCCTGTATACTGTGTAACTCTGATGATTACTTTTATCCAGTATATTTTGTTGTTCATTATCTGGTGTATTTATTTAATTCTGTTCTGCTATTATCTGTTTCTGTGTTATATTCCAAAGATAACCCTGTTTTCGTGAGAACGGGATTTTGGGTCGTCTCATTAAAACGGTAGCGTTATAATTTCTTTTTCCAAACATTTGTTTATAAAACATTTATTTTAATGAAAGCGTTACAATCGCTGTTTAGATTTATAGAACATTTATTATAACAGTAGCGTTAAAATCGCTGTTAGATTTACAAAACATTTATTGTAACAGTAACATTATAATCGTTGTTTCCAAATATTTGGTATATAAAAATATAACTTGTACTTATTAATTCAATTAATAAGTAAATAAATAAATAATTAAAAAAATTCAATTCAAACGGAAAGTAAAAATAACTACTTCCCAAATTCGATATAATCTAATTCCAATATATAACTCCCTCTCGAAAAATCTATATTCGATTTATATTCCGAACTTCAGAATAAATCTTATCATTTCAGGTTAATTCAAATTCCCAATTTCACTTTTGTATTTATGCTTTCCAAATCAGTACCAAATTCCTTTATAACCATTCCAGTCTACAAAACGTTATCATACTTTATTTTATATTCTGAGTTTTGAATTAAAATTAAAACTCATCATTTTCTTTTAAAACGATTACCCATTTCCCTTTTCATTAATTTTTCATGTTGGATTCATATTTCAAATCTAAATTTCTTTCTAGAGATATTTCATTTGCAAAATAATTTCTTTTAAATATTATTCACTTTAATCGTGAATATATTTCTTTTATATACCATCAAATCAATTTGATTTTTCCTTATAAATAATATCTTAAACCCAATTTCCATTTATAACTTCTATTGAGATTTTTTTCGTACCAATCTCATTTGTATTGCAATCATTTAAAATCTCATTTATAATTTCCTTTATAATTTGCTAAGTTCAAATCTCATTTCAAATATTGGTTTCAAAACCGATTTCCACTTTCCCATTTAAATCCAAATTTAATTCATATTTCAATTTATCCAATGATAAATAATTCACTTATTTAGTAATCTCATTTATAAACAACTTCTTGATTTATCCATTTGAATAGATTTCCATTTTCAACTCTATTTGAAATTAAATTTCTATTTTTGGAAAGAAAATTCCTTTTTAGAACACAAATTTCATTTTCTATATTCGAAAATGTATTTTTTCCTCGGTATTTGAATGCCAGAATTCTAGGCCAGGGTAGCTCAAACACAACAAAGTCAATCACTGATTATATATATCACATCATACATCACAATCAAGAGAAAAAAACAGTAATATAAATATTGAGGAACCCAGTTGGGTCCCTCCAATCTATTTCCTTGCATCCACAGAAGTTAATCAACATCAATAATATTAATTTGACATCAGTATGAAATGTCATAGTAAACAGAATTAATAATCGATCAACGATATAACTATGTCAACCAATTTTATCAACCATAAATTCAAACAACCATCCAACAGTATAAAATTATTATAAATAAATTTAAAACTCGTTTATATAAAAATATAAACGAGAGAGAGTTTGTGAGTTTACTCACATTGTTTGTAGTTGACGATTCTGTTTGTTTTATATAGTTTCAAACGAGCGTTTGAAACTATATAAAATTCCAGTAGTCTCCAATTCGATTTGAACTGGCTTGACTGTGAAGATGTTGCTCATACGAGTTCAGTGGCTCTTGTTTCGCCTGATTCTGATAACAAACGAAATAGATATCACTATTACTAATTTTAAACCAATTAATTTAATTTATTATAGCCTAATTAAAATCATTAAGCTAATTATTTATTAATTTTCCTAATTAGTGCTTAACGCTAATCGTTTTCTTCCCCCACCTCGAAATATCAGAATTTGAAACTTGAGATATGTCTACCGAAACTTCTTTGACCGTCGCTCCTCCATTTCTCCATCCATTCGCCCACTGAGACCATCGGCCCCTTCCCCTTCTTCCCCTTGTACAGTTTAATACCGCATAATCCATCTCCTGTACACACCATTCCAAATTTTCGTATTCCCATTCCCTTCCTTAATTTATCACTAACCTTACTAACCAATAATTAACACTAAAATTTTTGTTAATCCCTTTTCATCCTTGTTGAACCCATTTAATGCCTGCTACTCTCTTTACATGCCATAGCCGTGGTTCTCTATGTCCAAACTCTTTCCCTACTCCATAAAAATCAAAACCAACAACTCCGATATACTGCTCTTCGAAAGCTCAACATTCTCCACCCCATAGACGACAACTAGCGCCTCCTTCTATGATTTCGACCTCGATCAGCATACGTCCCTCCTACAGTCACTTGAATTGAGATTTAAGGCAGAACACAATGAAAAAGCGGATAAGTTTCTTGATATTGATTTTATATATCTAAACATTTTGATACAGCCTTTTTTATATATTTATACATATTCTATAATGTTTTGGGCTGGCTCTAGTTGCAAAAGTAGAAAAAATAAAAACAAAGTAAGGTGGGCTTAGCCTAGCCTGTTTACAAATTATTCTATATATGTATCAGCTTCCAAAAGACAGCCGACATATCTTCATTCAGCTCTCTAATATGCCCTCTCGAAACTAGGGTTTCTTGAAACCCTAGTTTAGAAATCTGACGATAAATTCTTCAGCGTTGTTGTCGAGTATGCTCTAATGAATTGATTTGGTGATATCCTTGCTGAATCTACAGAAACCTTCACTTGATGATTTCAAATTTGAGAGCTTCATTTCAGATTTGGATGTATATGCTCCTAATTGCTTGTTGGTTGAGGTTCCATTCTCCTTCTGGTTAAGAATGTCCTCGCTAGGAAGATACGAAGCTTTGAATCCATGAATTTCAGATTTGAGTGCTTTGTCTTCGACAACATTCAGATCTGTTCTAAACTTGGTAAAATTCTTAACTGAAATCGCTTTTGTCAGAATATCTGCCCTCTAAAACGCACCAGGTATATGATTAACTTGTATTTATCCTTTCTAAACCAATTCTCTGACAAAGTGAACATCAATTTCAATATGCTTAGTCCTGGCATGTTGTATAGGATTTTCTGTCATGTAAACAGCACTTCTATTGTCACACCATAAAATAGGTTTAACACATGTTTTGAGCTTGAGTTCTCCCAGTAAAGACAATATCTATTTAATTTCGGATGTAGCATTCACTATGCTTCTATACTCTGCCTCAGTACTAGATCGTGAAATAGTAGGTTGCTTTTTAGCACACCATGATATTAAACTCTGTCCAAAGTAGATACAATATCCAGATGTTGATCTTTTATCATCTGGATCTGAAGCCCAATCTGCATCTGCATAGCCTGTGATATTTAGTTGTTGACTTGCTTTTAGTGTTAATCCAAAATTGACAGTTCCTTTCAGATAGTGTAGAATTCTTTTTATAGCTTTCCAGTGTAAATCTGTAGGTTCCTGCATAAATTGAGAGACTTTATTAACACTGAAAGCAATGTCTGGTCGTATTATAGTTGCATATTGTAATGCACCTACAACACTTCTGTACTCAGTGACATTTGATATTGCTTCACCCTTATATTTGGAATAGTGTTGATTAGTAATCATTGGAGTTGGTTGTGGTTTAGCATCTATCATCTTTGTCTTAACAAGTAACTCATTTATGTATTTTCTTTGGCATAAAATAATTTCATTATCTGATCTATTCACTTCTATGCCAAGAAAGTAACTTAAATTACCCAAATCTTTAATTGAAAATTGCTGATTTAGATAATTTGTTAGCTTGTTAATTTCTGAGACATTACTGCCAGTAACAATTAAATCATCTACATAAATTAATATGTAGGTTGTAAATGAGCTATTTATTTTAACAAATAGTGAATTATCTGATTTGGTAGACTGATAACCTAAATTTGATAGTGTGTTTTTCAGTCTATCAAACCAGACACGTGGAGCTTGTTTTAATCCATAAATAGCTCTATTAAGCTTGCATACACAATTATTGTTCTGGCTGTAACCTTGAGGTTGTTTCATATATATTTCCTCTTCTAGAAAACCATTCAAAAATGCATTATTAACATCAAGATGTCTAATATTCCATTTATTGGACAATGCAATTGTAAGAATCAGTCTTATAGTAGTTGGTTTTACAACAGGAGAAAATGTTTGATTAAAATCAAATCCAAATTCATGTGTGAAACCCTTTGCTACAAGTCTGGCTTTATATTTATTTATAGAACCATCTGGATTTCTTTTTAATTTGTATGTCCATCTGCAACCTACTATATTTTTGTTAGCAGGTGGACATACTAGATCCCATGTATTATTCTTGATGAGTGCATTATACTCATCATCCATGGCTGCTTTCCAATTTTTATTTTTGAAGGCCTGTTCAAAGGAAACAGGTTCCTCATAACTGTATTGAACAGTGAACACTTTTGGTTTGAAAATACCACTTTTTGCACGAGTAGTCATTGGGTGACCAGAATGTGTTTGAGGCTCATTAGGTGGTGAGGTATCATTATTTTCAGATTCTGATGAATATTCAGATCTAGTTGATTCCCCATCTGAATTGTTGTTTGAATTTTGATCATCTGATTGTACAGGTGTTTGAGAGGCGTGGCTGAGTTGTTGAGAGTGATCATGACTTGATGTTTGTGATTGCCCAGAACCAGCAGCCCCATCACCATTATTTTGCTGCCATACTTCAACACATTCTGGTAATGCAGGTATAGATGTTCTGGCATTGATGACTTTTGTTGTTGTTTTTATTTCTTTGTTTCTAAATGGGAACACCTTCTCATTGAATATAACATCCCTGCTTATGTATATTCTGCCTGTGCTGTCAATACACTTATATCCTTTTTGATTAGTAGGATAGCCAATAAAAGTACACGGCTTAAACCTGAAATCAAATTTGTTAGAATTGTATGGTCTTAAGTAAGGATAACACAGACATCCAAAAGTTTTTAGTGTTTTATAATCTGGTTTGACATTGTACAATTTTTCAAATGGTGTAAGGTCCTTCAATACTTTAGTTGGCTGTCTGTTAATTAAATAAACTGAAGTATTGAAGGCTTCTGGCCAAAATTTTAAAGGGAGTTTAGCTTGAGCTAACAATGTCAAACCAGTTTCAACCAAATGTCTGTGTTTTCTTTCAACCAGCCCATTCTGCTGTGATGTGTAAGGACAAGTTGTTCTATGCACAATGCCTTTCTTTAAAAAATAATTACTCAGACATTTAAATTCACTACCTCCATCTGATTGAATAATTTTCACATGAGTCTTGATTTGTTTCTCAACCATAATGATAAAATTAATTACAGCATTATGAGTATCAGATTTTGATTTCAAAAAATAAATCCATGTAAATCTAGTATATGCATCAACAAAAGATATGTAATACTTGTAACCAAAATCTGAACTTATAGGAGCAGGTCCCCATAAATCTGTAGCAATAAGTTGCAATGGCTCATTATATTCAGTGCTTGAATCAATAAATGGAAGTTTATGGCTTTTTCCCATCTGACAGTATTCACATATATAAGGCAAATCAATGGATTCATGCATTATGTCATTATCAGATAAAATTCTCATCACAATTCTAGTACTTGGGTGCCCAAGTTTACAGTGCCAAAGATCAAAAATATTTTTGCTGCTTTCAGCATTACTCATTTCATTTATGTTACAACAGTTTTCTCCCTTAGTAGTACTGTTGCATTTAACAGTGTTGAACTTGTATAGGCCTCTCTCCATTTTACCCTGTAAAATAATTTCCTTAGTCAGGATGTCTTTAACTAAGCAGTACTTAGGGAAAAATTCATAGAATACGCCATTATCTTGAGCAATTTGTGATACACTAATTAGATTTTTTTTAATCTTTGGAACTCTTAATAGATTATGTAGAAACAATTGCTTTTTGCCTTTAAAACAAGCACTGCCAACATGAGAAATATTTATACACTTACCATTGCCCATAGAAATGGATTGTTTACCTTTATACTCCTTTCCACCAAGGTTTAAGTTGTCAAGATTGTGAGTGAGATGATTTGTTGCTCCTGAGTCAGGGTACCAGCTGTCGTCTTGAATAGTTTCAAGTCTTGCTACATCATTCTGACTATTATTTCTGTTGGTATTTTCATTGCTGTTACCACTTGATTGAGCTTGAGCCATGTTAACATTGGGATTATGGTTATTTCTTTGACTCTGATTTGCTGTGTAGCTTGAGTTGAATCTGAAATAGCAATTCATTGCTGTGTGACCAATTTTCTCACAAATCTGGCATTTTGGTCTATTACTATTGTTCCATCTACCTCTTCCTCTGCCTCTTCTTGCACCACCACCTCTCGGGTATGATTGATCATTTCTCACATTACCTTGATTTTTATCTTTATTAAAAGCAGTTGCAACATTAGTTGTGTAGACAATTTCTTGAGTTCGTTTAGCATCGATTCTTGCTTCATGAGATAGTAGGATACTATTAACTTCATCTATAGGTGGTAGTGCTCTTTGAGAGGTGATAACAGCCACAACAACTTTATAATCATTAGTCAGGCCATTAACTAGGTAGAGAACTTGATCAGAATTTGATACTCTATTTCCAGTAGCATTTAGTAGATCACAAAGCTTTTTTACCTTAGAGATATATTCCCTCATAGATAGATCATTCATCTTGATGCTTTGTAGTTGATTTTTATAATGCAACACTTTTGCAGAAGATTGACTGTTGAATTCTTTTTCAACAGTTGTCCATATTTCATTGGATGAATTACATCCAATCACTTGTGGTAGTAAACTAGCACTGATAGAAGATAAGAGCCAAGAACTTATAAGCCTATCTTGCCTATGATATTTCACATAATTTTCATTATGCACAGTTCTATTTTCTTGATTAGTTATGTATTTTGCTGGAACATCAACTGTTCCTAGGATGTATCCTTCAAGGCCATATCCTTGTATAGCAATTTCAACTTGTAGTTTCCAAAGAAGGTAATTATCTTCTTCTAGATGAACTGTTATTAATTGACTTTGTGGACTAATAACAGTTTTTATCAATTGTTGTGCAGGTGTATTTGGATTAATTGGGTCTGAGCTTGATGACACAGTGAATGAAGAATCACCCATTGCGGTATCTAATGATGATCATAAGCAAAAGAGCAAGAAGCAACAATAAAAGATGCCAAGACTGTTCAGATTTAAAGTTTATCACCTGAACAGGTAAGTAGCAGCCGAATTTTATATTCAATGATGAGTCTCTTCTTCAATGAACTGTACTCTGAGAAAGATTCTGGCATGGCTCTGCCTGTTTTTGTGATTTCTTTGATTTCTTGAACTATCTTCTGGTGACTTTGTGTTGTTGAGAAGAAAATACTGCACATGGATTGATGCAGCCCAATCTTGAAACTTTCTTGATTGTTGGCACGGTACTTAATCTAGTGATACAGTGTTATTCTTCCTCAAATGATGAGTTCAATGAACTCTGATGAGAAATACTCAAATGATGAGTCTTTTCTGATGAGTACCAGACTTAACGGTACAGTTGCAGCGGAGAGATTTGCCTCAACTATATTGCCGTTAGGCTTGTATCAAGCTCTGATACCAAATTGAGATTTAAGGCAGAACACAATGAAAAAGTGGATAAGTTTCTTGATATTGGTTTTATATATCTAAACATTTTGATACAGCCTTTGTTATATATTTATACATATTCTATAATGTTTTGGGCTGGCTCTAGTTGCAAAAGTAGAAAAAATAAAAACAAAGTAAGGTGGGCTTAGCCCAGCCTGTTTACAAATTATTCTATATATGTATCAGCTTTCAAAAGACAGCCGACATATCTTCATTCAGCTCTCTAGCGATAAAAATTAGTGTCGGATCCCCAAAGCAAAATCGCAGAAATGCCAGACAACAATGTGGTCTTCAATGTGATCACAGATTACCAAAACAAACTCCTCCATCACCTGGTTCACCGGAGCCACCCCTCACTGCGATCCTCCCTTCCATGTGATTGGAACATACAGGGCATCAAAAATAGTGCTATTTCCCTCCTCCAGTGTAAGTAGACAAACCAACCTCCTTACTGCTAGCCCTCATTGAACCCTAAAACTTTCCATTGAGTAATCTTCTTCTTCCTGAACACAAACTTCATCTTTCCATACCAACAATTTTCAATCTGTTGCCATCACAGACGCCGCAATCTCCAGGGCTCACGCACGACATGCTATGGATATCGAAACATCTAAACATCGAATGCCACAAGAATTTACACCCATGTGTGAAATCACTACAAGATTCAGCTACAAACTCTAATTTGCAAAACGAATGCTCAGTTTCCCACAAAAACTGTGCCCTACGTCACGCTTAAACTATTTACAACGAATGGGGTGATGTCGAACTTGGTGATACACGTATAAGGTTAAAGCTAAATGGAAACAAAACTCAATTAACCGATCAAAATTTAATTTCATCAAAATTTGGATTTTATAATGATTTCTGAAAGAAGGGAGAGTAGGCGGCCTTTGATTTCCTTCTGCTGATGTTTTCTAATATAAAAAGATGAAGAAAACAAAAGCAATTATGGCCAGGGAAAATTATTTTATTGATTACTGAAGTTTGGTTTTCTTGCGTCTTATTTTTTTTTTGGTCTGAGAAAAAGAAATGAGAAGTAAATGAACAGTATTTAAAAGGGAAACGATGGCTTGGTATGCACGAGATGAATTTCCTTGATACATACGAAACTGAAATACCTTGGCAGACACGGGATAACATCTTGCAGTGCACGATAGGCTATACTATTTTAAACGTAGACGACGTCTGTTTCAATTTCTATAACCAAATACTATGTATCATATTAAACGAAAATGCTATAACTACTGGGAGTAAGTACGTCATTTGGTGCGGCAACAAAGTAGGCCATTGGATCATTTCTTCCTCGTGGATTACTGTCATCCATCCTGTGATCCGTACTTTTTCATCACATTTCCGTCGGTTGTTCTAGCAGCATCCCATATTAAAAAATAAAGATATGGGCGTAAATATTTAAATCGTAAAATATAGTTACCCGTTAAACACTATTTCATATATACACTAGCCGCAAACTTCAAAAGTAAAAATACCCTTGTGATGAGCAATGTGCTATGATCTCCAAAACATAATAAAATAAACAAGTTAATTTATTTTGTGATGTCCCAAAAATATTGTTATAAGGTGTAAATTACTTCAAATAAAAAGTTTCTTATTTCACTAAATAAAAATTACAGAAAATTTATATAAATCAAATTATAATTACGTCTCAAAAATCTTGTCCAAATTCAAAACCAATATTTATTTATATTAAATAGACAGTTATGGCTTATAAACGATGACACAATGACTTTCTGAAAATTTTATTTGGACATAACTTACAATTTATAAGAAGAAATCTCGAATTTTCACTTCCATTAGAAAGATACAGTTTAATAGATTCAAACATTTCTTGTTTCAATGAAACCCGACCTATATTGAATCATGTATATCCAATTAAAGTTTAAATCGTAAATTACAAACTACTACGACTATTTCGATCTCATTTTAAATTTAAATAAATTTTAATAAGTTCACCATTCGTTTAAAAATTAAATTTGTTATTATAATCCATTGTATTATTCCATTTCAACATTTAATAAAATTTAAATGTTCTGAATTTAATGTCTAAAAATCTGGGTTGTTAAAATAAGATTTAGTAATAACCTTGGCATTGTGGCGTAACTCGATAGAGATGGGGTTTGTAATACCCTATCTTGAGTTGAGTGTATATATATAAGATCGTATTTGTATATTTTATGTGTAAATATTTTGTATTGTGATATTTGATTGGTTCGATTTTGGACTGTCAATGGATACGATATTGTTTTGTAAAGAGGGTAAATGGAATATTTTTTCCCAAATTATATTTTTGTTTAGAAAAGAAATAATTTTATAAAATTATTGAGATATTAGTTGGTTTGATGTGTTTAGTTGATTTGAATAAAATTCAAATTGGATTATGAAATGGGATGATTTAATATAACCAGAATAAATTTCACGAATTGAGTTTGTGAATAAGATTTTTTATGAGATTGGATAGATCAAAATTTGTTTAGAAAATTCAAATAGTTAAATGAATTTGAATTGGAACTTAACATTGGTTAAGTGGAGTTAAGAATGATACTGGAATTAAATAAAATTGATCTGAGATTTGAAAATTGATTGGATGATAATGAAACAGAAATCAATCGGATATTAGTCAGTTGAAAATTAAAATATGTTTAACCCAAATAAATGTTACTAAAGTGAATATTAGTATTAAATGTAAATTAAATTAATTTGGTTATGTCGACTGTGAATTGTTTCTTATTGGATGATATATTGGTTGAGTAGAAATAATCAACAGTTTAACGAAGTTGAACGAATTTGAAACTAAATTCCAATATTATAAATTGGAATGGAATCATATATGAATTCAAAATGGATAATTTAACCCGGTTTTGCGTATGAACAATGTTATATGTTGGATTGTGGGAATTTATTTAGTTATTATGATTGATAAATGGAATGTTATTTAAAATTTCATGTATTGGTTACTTATATGTTGAATCGAGTTGAGTACAGGTGCCAAACGGATATGAGATTTAAGTTTGGTTGCGTAAATTGCACATAAGTTGAGCCAGTATGCCCAGTAGCGCTTGTAAAAAGGTATGCCTGCACAACAATATAAAATTTGGTTTTTGATCTAGTTTTCCGACCGTGTGGGTCGATGTATATATATTATTTGTTCTTACGATATCGTAGAAGTCCCTCCATATTAAGGGAGACTCTACCGAATTTTTCCTAAAATTTAAAATGTTAGAAAATTTTTGATATTTTTTTTACATTATTGAATTGGTTTTTGATTTAAAATAAATTTGATTTTACAGATTAATGTGTTTGTGGCATTTTTCCTACCTCGGTAATTTCGGGGACGAAATTTTCTTAAGAGAGGAAAATGTAATGTCCCGCATTTTTAGTGGTAAGATATTTAAATTATTTTATATGTCAAAATGTGAGTTTATGAGGCAAACATTTACAGTTTGGAGAATCCAATAGGATTTCTCTTTAATATTAATAAAGTTTATCAATATGATTTATTGTGTTCGTTGGATGTGATATTTGTTTATATTTCACTGTTTGGTACTTTAGCAGATATTTACCTCGTTAGTACCATCGATAAATTTACGATATTACATTGATTGTAAACATTTTCAGAGTTATATTTATATACATGAAATACGATGTTTATCTTAAATATAAACGTCAAAGATTTATTTATGTTTTTAAAACTATTTAAAACATAAATTAATTAATGGAAATTCCTGGATATTAATAAATAAATGGTTAGATGTTATAAACTAAACGGAAATGTTAAAATAGTTGCGAAGAAGGCTTTAAGTGGTGTGTAAGGGGAATTTTAAAGGATTTTAAGATGGTAGAATGTACAAATGGAAGTGGAATACATAAGAATTATTTAAATGAGTTGAAAGATGGTTTTTCGTAACTAATGAATTATTTTTATAAATGTTGTTTTTAAATATATGAAATGTCATAAAATTGGTTTTTTTGTGAATAAGATTAACGAATCAATGGAATTGGAGATGAGTATTGATTTGAGAATGGGATTTCAAATTATTATTTTTAAATGAAATCGGAGTTGAAGATACGAATATGAATTTATAAATGAAAATGAATTTATAAATGGGATTGAATTTATAAATGGGATTTGAATTTATAAATGGAATTTGAATTTATAAATGGGCTTGGAGTTGATATGACAGATTTTGATTTATAATTGGATTTAAATCTGATAGTTGAGAATATAAGCTAAGTTAAAGGTTTGAAATGATATAGAATATTAATTATCGATAATGAATTGTAAATGGAATTTTTAAATGAAGTTAAGAGTTTGGAATGGGATCGAATATTATTCGTTGCTAATAATTTATAAATGATATTTGTAAATGAAATTAAAGGTTTTTAATAAGATGTGTAATATTTATTACAAATAATAATAAGTGAAATATTTGATTAATAAATAGAAGATCATTATAAATGATTCAAAATCAGTCGAACAAATCGTTCGTGAAAAGGAAAAAGGCGATTTTTACCTCTCATCCTGATTTAGTTTTTGTTCATGATGTGTTTGGGAAAAAGCTGGAACCCACAATCTCGAATTTATGAGGAAAGGCAAGAAATTGATGGTTCTATACCTCCAAGAATCCCAGAGGATTTCAAACAGCAGGTTTGTGAATCTATGGATTTTGCGCATAAGGTCTTGGTAGACAAAGGTGGAAAACCAGATGATCTTCCAGCCACGAGTCCTGACGTCTGTATTATCAACTACTACAATCGAGATGGAAAATTGGGAATGCACCAGGACAAGGATGAAAGTAAGGAAAGCTTGGCTCTTGGTCTCCCCATAGTATCTATATCGATAGGCGATGCAGCCGAGTTTGTGTATAGAGACGAAGATAGTTCAGTCAGGAACATTATTCTAGAATCTGGCGATGTCCTGTTATTTGGTGGCAAATCGAGAGGGATTTTCCATGGCATTTCAGGTATTTTCAATAATTCGGCTCCAGTTGAGATTATAAACAAGATAAACATGAATGGGGGTAGATTAAACTTGACTTTTAGGCAGTGTGAAGTCTCACAGAGCAATTCTTCTATCGCTGTAAGTAACTCAACCTTCAATCATTCGTTTGCGGATATTGTGAGGCTACCTATGTTAAATATGCCTAAAGTCAAGGCTATAAAATTCCGAAATATTGAGGGAACCAGAGTTTGCAATCGTTGTGGGGGTTCGAATCATTTAGCAAGGGAATGCAGAAATGGTCTGAAATGCTTTAATTGTGGGGGTATTGGACATCGCAAGTCTAGTTGTACAATGAGATATACTGGAAATTCGGAGTGGGATCTGATGCATTTCAACTGTTCGAAGATATGTCTGTACATTTTACAGCTCCTTGACCTTTACGCACGAGACTTTCAGGGTTGTTTAAACAGTGGTGCTTACTTGTTGTTGATGTTGGGTTGGAACCTTGAAGGGATGGTAGATGGATTACTTTGGGATAAGACAGAAAATAAAGGGACGGGTTACCCTCCTCTACCAAAGCCGATGAATAGGAAAGAACATACTTTTTCTTTCAGTTTGACTTGGGTCAAGCTTTGGAGGTTATTCTCTGATCATTATTCTAGCAAATATATGAGGGCAATTAGAATATTGGAAAGGATCCTGGAGCACTTCGACGTCTTGAATACTGTCATCATTCATGATTTCAGGGACGTAGACTGTATCAATACTACTACCAGAGTATATTCAGATCACGGTGGGATGGTGGAAAAATTCAAGGCAGTGGAAGATATGAGTCTAATAATGTTTAATGTAGAAAAGGAGAGGATCTGTTTTGAAGGTGAAAGGATGCAGGGTTTTGTTTCATGTTGGGACTCGTGTAGTGATCCAATGATTTTGGATCCGTCTGTAATGAATTGCATAGGACTCAGTTGTTTTTCATTGACTGTTGATGATTGTGATGGTGGCAAGTTTGATAGGGGTGATGTTGTGGGGATAGAGGTGGATGAAAATGTCAGTGGTAATGTTAGTCAAGTGGGTGATTCGGGGAGGATGCCTTCTAGCGTGTCAGAGAAAGTGATTGTGAATGAATGGTCAGTGGCTAACGACGTGACGCTGTCGAACAGTTTTGAAGCTCTTGCTGATGACGTGGATGGTCTGGTATTGAGGAATGAGGCTTTGGATGACATTGAAATTGAGGGTGGTCCGAGGTCCAATAAGTTTGGGGTAAAGTCAGTCATGCAATCTCGACATCATTGTGATTTCATCAGTGATTTTTCTGGGGACTTAACTATTGAGGCTATATGTCGGGATGAGGATCAGTGTGATTCTATCATTTCTTATGGCAATAACTCTATTTCGGTTGTGGTTAGCAAAAAGTTTGTGAAATTTCTATGTTTATATTTGCGCCCGAATTATGGCATTTCTGGTTGGATAGAAGAATATTTATGAAGGATGTTTGATAATATTGTGGATGTGCTCACATTGAGCAGAGATGTTATGAAGGAGACTAGTGTGGTTTTTTCTGAGAGTAGGGTGGATACCATGATTGAGCCTAGTGGGGGTTGTTTTCATGGCAGTGATGATCCTTCTTCTTCGGCAAGGAGGAGGAGACGTAGGAAGACTGTTCCTAGTTCGGGTTTTATTCGTCGTAGTGCTAGGCTCAGATCTAGCTCTTCTTCTCGAGGTAGGTCCCAGAGTCCGTGTGCCAGTGATAGCAGTTCGGTTAGGGGCTCGGGTATGATTTCTATTTACGGTAGTGACTATTCTCCTTATGCTCTTGGTAGCCTTTCATCTTCTCAGCTATTTCAGCTCGCTAATGATACAGCATTTATTTTCTCGGATATTGAGTTAGATTCCGAGTTTATTAGGAGTAGGGAATTAGAGAGAGTTTCTTTTATGTCTAGATGAGGATTGTCAGTTGGAATATTAGGGGTTTAAATGTACCTAAAAAATGTCCTAAGGTTAGGTCTTTTCTCATTGATCATCATATTGATATTGTATTATTGCAAGAGACAAAAATTGAAAACCCTGATTTTAGTTTTTATGCTACTTTAGGTGGGTCTCATTTCCGTAATTGGGCTTGTTTACCAGCTATTGGTACCGCTGGGGGGATTATGATAGGTTGGAAAGAAAATCAGTATAGATGTGTACAGGAATTTCCTAAACTGCATTCATTACACATTATATTAGATTCACTTATAGATAATTCTTCACTAGGTATTACTAATGTGTATGCCCCGCACACTAGGACTGAGAGGAGACGTTTGTGGGAAGAATGTTCGGAATTTAGGAGTCTTGCCCTCAATATGTGGATTGTAGGGGGCGATTTTAATATTACTAGGTTTTTAGGTGAGAGATCTCCTAGAGAGGGTGATTTTGCTGATATGGAAGAATTCAATAACTTTATTCTTGATAATAATTTGACAGAGATTCCGCTTAGTAATAGATCTTATACTTGGTCTAGGTCTAATATTAGTGATGGTCCGTCTTTTGCATTATTAGATAGATTTTTTATAAGTACGGAGGTTGATGAAAGATTCCCAATCTGTAAAGTAAAAGGGCTACCTTTTTTATATTCGGACCATTATCCTTTAATTCTTACGTGTGATTCGAACATGTTAATTAGTAACAGTTTCAAATTTGAACGAATGTGGTTACTAGATGTCAGTTTTATTAAACTTGTTATTATAAAGTGGAATTCGTTATTCTATTTTAATAATTTGTATAACGGCAATTCGGCAAAGATTTTTGTGGCAAAACTTGGTAAATTAAGATTCTTTCTTAAGAGGTGGAATAAATATATGTTTGGTAATGTTAGAATTAAAAAAGATAAGATTTTATGTGAGATGTTAGATTTAGATAAGTTACGTGAATCTAGGTCTCTTAATCTAGGTGAGAGAGATAGGCTTTATAACCTCAGAAATGATTTCTACTTGATTTTGGAAAACGAAGAAATAATGTGGAAGCAAAGGTCACGGGTGCAATGGATTAAGGAAGGGGATAATAACACGAAATTTTTTCACAGTATAGCTAATAAGAGGAGATGAGATAACTTTATCCATTCTATTTTTTTGAATAATGAGGAATTGACTGTTCAGCGTGATTTAAACGAAGCACTCACCAATTATTACAAGCAAATTTTTGGGACTAGGATAATGAGAAGAATTAATGTTAACTAGAAAGACATATATCCTACTGATGCAAGGGGAGAATTAATAGATTTAGATAAACCATTTTCAGAACAGGAGATTTGGAAGGCAATTGGTGATATGCCTAGTGACAAAGCTCCGGGGCCTGATGGTTTTTCTGTTTTATTTTACAAACAATTTTGGGAGGTCCTGAAATCTGATGTAGTGAATTTATTTAATGATTTTTATAGCGGGGATTTATGCCTTGGTAACTTTAATTTTGCTAATGTTATACTTATTAAGAAGAGAGAGGGTGCAAAAAATTTAAAGGATTTTAGGCCTATTTCTTTGATAAATGTATCTGTTAAGACCATTTCTAAAGTTCTTGCTAACAGGTTAAGTGGGAAGATGAATGATCTTATAGATCATTCACAAACTGCCTTTATTAAAGGTAGGCAAATAGTTGATGGAGTGGCAGCGGTTCAGGAATACATTAATGTGTGTGTCAAAAATAATTTTCCATGTACTATTCTGAAATTAGACTTTGAGAAAGCTTTTGACTCTATTGACTGGGATTATATTTGTGATGTATGTTTAGCTAGAGGCTTTAGTGTTAGGTGGATAAACTGGATCATGCTTTTGCTTAGATCGGGAAGTTCTAATATTGTCGTAAATGGGGTTATGGGTAAGAAGATTCAATCTAAGAGGGGTCTTAGACAAGGGGATCCCTTGTCACCTCTTTTATTTAGTTTAGCAGTTGACGTTTTTTCTAGAATCATTAAGCGAGCTGGGAGTATAGGTGTGTTGGGATATGTTGGTAATGAAGTTTTTAACAATGAATTATCTGTTCTTCAATTTGCGGATGATACTTTATTATTTTCTTCTCATCTACCAAAACACATTATCGCTCTTAAGTTTATTCTATACTGTTTTGAGATGTTATCAGGTCTTAGAATTAATTTTGATAAGAGTTCTGTTATGTTCATTAATTATTCTGATAATGTGGAGGCTTTGGTTGCTAATACCTTAAACTGTTCTGTCATGAATTTTCCTTTTGATTATTTAGGTTTTAAGATTAGGCCGTCAAAATTAAAGACGGAGGATTGGTTAGTTATAATTGATAAGATTAATTGTCGTTTATCTAGTTGGAATAATAGATTCTTGTCTAGAGCAGGTAGATTAGTCTTGGTTAATTCAGTACTATCGGCTATCCCTATGTATTGGATGTCAATGAATAGATTTCCTCAATGGGTTATTGATAGGATTGATAGAATTAGACGTAATTACCTATGGGGAGGGGGTAGAGATCCTATTTGTAGGGGTTTTCAATGCTTAGTAAATTGGGAGGTTTGTTGTAAGCCCAAGAAAGATGGGGGTTTGGGGATAATTAATTTAACTAATTTTAATTCTTCCTTATTAGCCAAATGGTTGTGGAAATTTAGGGCAAATGAAGTTTCTACTACGTGGAAAATTATTATTTCCAAATTTTGTTATTCAGGAGGAGAATTAATTGTTGGATCTAGTGGTAGCTGGTATAATAGAATATCTTACTGTAGTGACCCTCATTTTTAGCTGTTGAATAATTAATTAATTTAATATCGATTTATCGATATCGATAACGTGAATTAAATAATAATGAATATTTAATTAATATTAAATAATAGAATAATATATTTAATTCAGAAATAGTCAAAAATATTGGAAGTCACAATATAATGTGAACGGGGTCATCCCTAAGATGTAATTCAGCTTAGAGTTGAATTATATTGACGAATATTTTCAATCGACGTCAGTTTGAAATGTAGGATTTTAATATAATTAAAATAGAGCGCGTAACGACGCGGTAGTTCGCGATTTGGCGATTCAGACTTCAACTGAATGTACAGGGTTCATTTTAAGCCGGATTTCTGTGAAACAAGAAACGTGTGGAGCTGGTGGAGTATATCTTTCTAGTGGAAGAGAAAAATATGGATTTCGTCGTATAGATTTTGACTTACGTCCAAATCAAATTTTGGAAAAGTAGCTATGGATTTCCTTTATAATTTGCGACGCTTTATATACGTTATAAATCGATTTTTGATACGAACTGAACATCGATCAAATCGGAATTTTTAAAAATCAAGTCATAAATTATGGAAGGATATTCTGGAGCCGTACGACATCATCTGTGGATATATACGAGAATATTAATTAATTAATATTAAATTTAATAATATTTAGATATATTTATATATTTAAAAGGTTAGTTCAACGCTTGAAAAATAGCCAGTTTTTCATACGACCTCCGTTTTCAACGAAACTAATTTTGTTGGATCCCCAATGTCAAATAGTTGTTAGATTTCCAGTTTCGTGGTTTTTAGAGTCACCGTGTGACCGTACGGATTTTTAGAGTAAGAAACAGTCAGTATTTCGACGGTTAAAAATACGTTGCGTGAGCATACGGAGTTGGAATTCAACGAAACCAGTTTCGTTGGGTCCGTAATGTCAAACACTAGTGGCATGTCAGTTATTGTGATTTTAGGAGATCGTATGTGATCAGAGTGATTTTTAAGGACCGAAGGCAAAGAGAAAAACGAGAAAATAAAATATGAAAATCAAATTCGAAATATCCCCTTTATTTTTCTATGATCCAGCACAGGCCACTGGGCCTTCGGTCTCAACCACAACCAAAACCAACCCAAACAGGGTATAAAACCCGTCAAAACAAACCACAGAGAGCAAAATGAAGACTGAAACGGGAATATACCAAGAATATTCCTTTTTAAAATAATATTTAAAAATCCTATAAATACCTCTCTAAAATCCTAAACCTAATTCATTCTCTGCACAAGTCAATGAAGTATTTGCGCCACCAAAATAAGAACACAGCCAACATTCGATCTCTTCAAAAATTCAAAACAAAATGGGTAAAATCCCATAAATCACTAAATGAATATATATAGATTCGGCAAGGGGATAGCTCCATTTTCATGTGGGTTTTACTCAGCTCGATGTTGTTGCGCGTTCATGGGTTCGGTACAGCGAGGATTAGGGTTAGCGAAATCCGCGGTTTGAAGCTTCGATGTAAAAATCTAATGACGGATTTGGGTTCGGGAGATGATGGAGCAGCCTTGGTGGAAGTCTGGATGGATACGGTGGATTGTCTGGTCGATGTGGTGCTGGATGTCGCGACGCAGAAGAGGACATCGAACGGTGTGAAAAGGGCGTGATTGGGAGGAGATTTCGAAGAGCAAGCTAATGGTATTTTCGGTTGAGGATTTTATGAAGAAATGAGAGGAGAATGGAGGAATGAGGTTTGGGAAATGGCCGTGTAAAGTTACAGGAGGAGCGGCCTTGTTTGCTCGTTCGGGAAGAAGGATGCTAGTGGGCTTGGGCCAAGGTTAGAAGAGGGGTGAGGGCCAAATGTTTAATTCCTTTAAGTTTTAGTTCAAATTTAAATGTATTAAACTTGTAAAATCGATACCTCTCTCGTACGATATCTGATTGACAAACCGTAAGTTGCGTTGGGATCGTATGGACGGGCACTACAAATGGAACTGACCGCGAGTCAATTGGAGTCCGTCACAATTTATAGCAAAATAAATTGTCCAGCTGAATAAAGCGATGGTTATCGTCATTGACGATGATCGTCCAAATGTGAGTAAATCTCACTAACTCTGAACAGTTTATATTTTCATGTTGTATTTTTAGAACTGTTAAATATTGACTGTTTGATTGTGTGTTGACTGTTTGATTGAACTGCTAGTCAGTTAGTTGGATTTCCGTATTGATTCTGTTTATCAGAATATATCATACGAAACTGAAAGTGATGGTTGATTTTATTGTGTAACATGTGTGTATGCAGGGAAACAGGTTGGAGGAATCCGACTGGATTCCTCAACAGTTATTTTATTGATTTTCATATATTTTGATATATGATGTGATTTATCACCTGTTGTTGATTGTGTGTGTATGGACGACATTGGACATCGAAATTTGATATGTTAAACACCATAACATACCGGAATATTGGAAATCGAATATTTATAAATAGAATGTTTATAAATAGAAATATTTAAAAATGGAATATTTTTAAATAGGAAATATGGTTGAGTAGAATTATTTAAAAAGGGAAATCTTTATAAATAAGATATGTATAAAGTGAGTTATTCAACTAGAGATTGAATAAGATATTTAATAAGTTATAAAGGAGATATTAACTTAGAAATTGAATAAGATATTTTAAAAAAAGGACTTATTCATTTAGAATTTGAATAAGATATTATAAAAGGACTTATTCATTTAGAATTGAATAAGATGTTATAAAATGGATTATTGACTTAGAAACTCAATAAGAGATTTAAAAGGAGATATTCATGTAGAAATGGAATAAGTTATAAATGTGTTATTCACTTAGAAATTGAATAAGGTATAAAGGATTATTCAATTAGAAACTGAATAAGATAAGAAAAAAGGAATATTTATTTAGAAAATAAATAGGATAAAAGAATATTTATTTAGGGAATAAATAAAGGAACACTTGTTTGGAAAATAAATAGAATCTGTTTTAACAGATAAAAGAAAGAGATTTATTTATAAATGATATTTATAAATTAAAGAAAATATTCATCATTCGATAAATGGAATATATAAGTCTGAACTTATATAGAAAAATAGAAATTGGTTTTAACACCGATAGTTTAAATAGAAGGTGAACTCAACATTTTTAAAGTAGAAAACGTTATGAAAAGAACATATATAAAGTGAAGAACCGTTACTGAAAAGTAAATCTTTTTAAAGGGATAAACGTTATTAAAAGGGAGTTAAATTGAATTAGAAATTCGAAGTATTAGTTACTCGAATCGAGTTAAGTTAATCAATTCGAGTTAAGATTATCAGATTGAGAAATCAAGTTAAGATAATCGAGTTAAGTTAATCGAATATAGATATTCGAATTAGAGTAATCCAAAAAGAGTTAAAACAAATTAAGTAAATCGAATTAGTTATTCGATAAGAGTTGAAACAAATAAGTTATTCGAATTTGTTATTCGAATAAAGTTAATCAAATAGAGTTACTCAATTGTAGTTACTCAGGATAAGTTGCCATTTAGCACGACTGCTAGCGTAATTCGCAGGGCTGTAGATAGCCTAAGACGGTCGGATGTTTCCTGAGGGAATCAGGCGTAACCATTTTGATCGCTGCGATCTAGAGTCAAGCGAAGGAGTTAAATCGAATATTAGTTATTCGATAGAGTAAACCAACTAGGGTTGACTGGTTAGAGTTAAACAGTTAGAATTAATCAGTAGAGTTAATTAATTAGAGTAAATCATTGAGGGTTGACCAGTTAGAGTTAGAATTAACTAATTGGAGTTATTCAAAAGGAGTTGATCGGATAGAGTTATCGAATATAGCGTATTCGAAGAGAAGAGTAATCGAATATAGTTCATTCGAGAAGAATTATCGAATATAAGTTATTCGAAGTGAGATAATGGAATATAAGTTATTCGAAGTAAGATAATCGAATATTGGTTATTCTAGAAGAAGTTATCGAATCTAGTTATTCGAGAAGATGTTATCGAATCTAGTTATTCGAGAGGAGTTATCGAATCTATTTATTTGAAAGGAGTTATCAAATCTAGATATTTGAAAGTAGTAAATCGAATATAGTTTATTTGAATAGAGTTAGAAGAGTTATCGAATATAGTTTATTCGACAGGAGTTAAGTGAAAAGAATAAATCGATTAGAGTTAAATCAAATAGAGTTAATCCAATAGAGTTAATCGATTAGAGTTAAATCAAATAGAGTTAATCCAATAGAGTTAATCGATTAGAGTTAAATCAATGAGAGTTAGTTGAATAGAGTAAATCGAATATAGTTTATTCGAAGAAAGGTTATCGAATGTAGTTATTTGAATGGAGGAGTTATCGAATAGAGATTATTCGAGAGAGACGTAAAGAAGTTTGTTAAAGAGTTAAAAGATAAACTTTGACCATTTCGAAGTTAAAACGTTATTCAGTTAAGGTCTGAGAGGTAATTATACCCCAACTTGATTGACTTCCTTCTTAACTAAGGAATGGTAAGGTTGATAGTGAAAAGTAGGTTAAGTGGTTTAGTAAATTATTTGGGTTGGCATAGCGATGTTTTATTTAAAAATCTGTTTAAAACCAAATGAAGAAGCTTTGGAAATGTTTTCCAAAGAAGAATCAGAAATGTTTTCTAGTATAGGAAACAAGAACTGGAAATGTTTTCCAGTGTTAATAACATATATTTTCTAAACTTAGAAAATAAGAAAATGTTGAATATAGGGAATCAGGAAATGACAAATAAGATAAATAAATGATAAATTAATTTAAAGGATAAAAGTTGTTTGATGATTGATCGATATAATTTCCATCTGGAAATAATATCGTTGTTTGCACACTTGTTTTTCTTTGATAGTTAACTCACAGACTATCGAAGTTTTGGCCATTTTAACGTTGTTAATATGGAGAGATCGATTGGATTATTATCCAAAGAACCACTCTGTATTGGCATAAGCGTTGCGAATCATATATGCCAAATAAAAATTGAAGACAGAGTAAAATGCAAGGGCTATTGTATAAGTCTTAGATAACAGTGCCTAAGATGGATGTACTGAATAGTGCCTTCGGTTTGTCCAGTCCCAGGACAACTTTTATGGACGAACGTCTGACAGAGTATATCTGATAGATTGCGTAAGTTGATCGTTTCAAATGTATTTACGTTGGTGGCAGAGGAATTCGTTTCTCTTAGCTTATACCCGTGGTATTTTTGAGGAAATCAATTTGTGATTTAAAAGGTATGACGATGTGACATTCTAAGTGAATGAAGATATGATATGTGAAAAGATAAGCGTAGCTTCTAGCCTCACATCCAGTAAATGACAGAAATCGGGCAGGCAGCATGGCTAAGTCAGTCGCACCGAAGTAGGGTGTATTATCACCTATCTAGAGAATATTCATTTGCTTCTTTAATCTATCAATGTTGTCCCATATATATATATGGGAACGGTTGCTGATCCCAACCATTGGTGATGTACATTCGATACACTCAAGCGAAATGAGTGGTCGGTCATGTGTGGCTGAGTTGCAAGATGTTTTTGTTGAACTCCAGTGTATCGTTCGTAGAGTACACTGATCGGAAGGTGGTTCCATACCTTGTCATAGTTGGAAATCCAATCATCCAATAAGCGCCTACGGTTTATGATTTTACATTATATATGTAGAGCGTGAGATGCAAGCGTTTCTGCTAGATTGATATCTATTTGTATTTAGACATTATTATAATATCAGAATGATATTACTTTACAAAGTTGTTTGGATTCTCATAAGGGAAAACCCCATTCCGTTATGCGGCGTGGTCTTGTGAGATATCCTTTATTAAATCAAGTATTAAATTGTTTTACTCATACCAGTCCCATGACTGACCCGGAGTTTATTTTGTTGTTTTCCCTAAACTCTTGGGTGCCTAAATTTGTACGGGCAGTCAAGTAGTCGGGATTTTACAAATACACTTGGAGAGCTTGGAGCAGGAGGCTTCAGGATTCTATAGCTATTATTATTTCCGTTGTTGTTGTAAGTGTTGTACTCTGGTAAGTTTTATTGTATACATATACTGATGTTATTTCAAAGATATGTTATGTTATATTTTATTCATTCCGCTGTGAGATTCGTGTTTACTCTGATGATGATGGTCTTCTTCTTCTTCTATTCTATAAGTTCTATCTTATCTATTCTCACCCTCTAATTTCTTTCATTAACAACCGGGATTTTTCGATGGTTTGGTTATCGACGTCGTGCTTACGTCGATAATCAAAGTCGCTCAAAATCCGGGTTACTACAGTTGGTATCAGAGCCAGGTTAAGTAATTACCTTGGCTCTGTGGCGTGACTCGGTAGATATAGGATTAGTAATATCCTAGATTGAGTTGAGTGTGTATATATACTAGTGAACGTATTTGTTATTCAATATAAAATGATTTTATATTGTGGAGTTTTATTGGTTGAGTTGTTTATGAATTTTGGTCGATCAGTTTGATCCACTGTATCGATAGGGGTTACTAAACACTCGAATACGATGAACCAACATGATATGTTTTAAAATTAGCATAGTATAATTGGTTGTGTTGATTGTTATTATAATCGAGTAAGATTATAAAAAGGTGAAATGATTTTAAATAACTAATCAGAATTCATATAAGTAAAGTATATGAAATAAGATGAAATAAATCTAGAATTTTAAATCAGAATTGGAATTAAAATAAGGAAATTTTAAGTTCCTGGGAGATTTTGAAAATGTTTTTTCAAATCTGAAAGTGATATAGTATTGAACTCACTTGTTCGCTGGAAAATAAACTCCGATGGTGCAGCATCGGTGTTCATTTTCGAGTTTGTAAGTGATGGATTACTACCAAAGGCTTTGTTCTTGAATTTGTTATGAGAAAACAAGTGGTTTAGAAATTCAAATGTTTTGAATTGGTATGATGATTTCAAATTGATTTGAAATGAACTCAGGAATTTAAAATTCTGGACTTAAAATTTAACTAATGAAGTTAAATAGATTGAGATGGTATAAATGAGTAAATAAATTTAAATTTAACTTGAACTAAGTTAACAAAGACAGATTTGATTGGAAAATAATCTGGAATGGAATTTCATTGATGAGTTAAGAGTTGAAATTTGACATTAGAGTTTGAATGGAATTTGACTTGAGTATAAGCAAATGAGTTGGATTTGAGAATGAATCGATTGAGTTTGATTTGGTATGACATTGGTATATATTGGATTGGTAACAGATGGAAGGGATATAATGGTATGCCCGACAAAAAGGTACAAGTTTATATTTATACATGAGTTTGGAGTTTTATGAGCAGAATTGGCATGCCGCTTGGCTGCTTGATTTTCTTTTGGATTGGAGAGGCCTGAGTGGCAGTTTGGGGATTTTCCCGATGCTCCTGGTACAAAGGAGGTTATGGCGAAATTTTCCGGAAATTTAAGGCGTTAGAAAATTTTCATGATTTTTGAAAATTTTAGTTAGACGAAATAAATTAATAATTGAATTGAAATTGAATTGATTCAGTTGAAATGGAAGTTAAGAAGTAAATCAGAAGATATTTGAATCTAGTCAGTAAAGTGGGTAGCATTTCTCTAGCATAGCAATTTCGAGGACGAAATTTTATTAAGGGGGGAAGATTGTAGTGACCGGCATTTTTAGCTGTCGAATAATTAATTTATTTAATATCGATTTATCGATATCGAGAACGTGAATTAAATAATAATGAATATTTAATTAATATTAAATAATAGAATAATATATTTAATTCAGAAATAGTCAAAAATATTGGAAGTCACAATATAATGTGAACAGGGTCATCCCTAAGATGTAATTCAGCTTAGAGTTGAATTATATTGACGAATATTTTCAATCGACGTCAGTTTGAAATGTAGGATTTTAATATAATTAAAATAGAGCGCATAATGACGCGGTAGTTCGCGATTTGGCGATTCAGACTTCAACTGAATGTACAGGGTTCATTTTAAGCCGGATTTCTATGAAACAAGAAACGTGTGGAGCTGGTGGAGTATATCTTTCTAGTGGAAGAGAAAATTATGGATTTCATCGTATAGATTTTGAGTTACGTCCAAATCAAATTTTGGAAAAGTCGCTATGGATTTCCTTTATAATTTGCGACGCTTTATATACGTTATAAATCGATTTTTCGATACGAACTGAACATCGATCAAATCGAAATTTTTAAAAATCAATTCATAAATTCTGGCAGGATATTCTGGAGCCGTACGACATCATCTGTGGATATACATGAGAATATTAATTAATTAATATTAAATTTAATAATATTTAAATATATTTATATATTTAAAAGGTCAGTTCAACGCTTGACAAATAGCCAGTTTTTCATACGACCTCCGTTTTCAACGAAACTAATTTTGTTGGATCCCCAATGTCAAATAGTTGTTAGATTTCCAGTTTCGTGATTTTTAGAGTCACCGTGTGACCGTACGGATTTTTAGAGTAAGAAACAGTCAGTATTTCAACGGTTAAAAATACGTTGTGTGAGCATACGGAGTTGGAATTCGACGAAACCAGTTTCGTTGTGTCCGTAATGTCAAACTCTAGTGGCATGTCAGTTATTGTTATTTTAGGAGATCGTATGTGATCACAGTGATTTTTAAGGACCGAAGGCAAAGAGAAAAACGAGAAAATAAAATACGAAAATCAAATTCGAAATATCCCCTTTATTTTTCTATGATCCAGCACAGGCCACTGGGCCTTCGGTCTCAACCACAACCAAAACCAACCCAAACAGGGTATAAAACCCGTCAAAACAAACCACAGAGAGCAAAATGAAGACTGAAATGGGAATATACCAAGAATATTCCTTTTTAAAATAATATTTAAAAATCCTATAAATACCTCTCTAAAATCCTAAACCTAATTCATTCTCTGCACAAGCCAATGAAGTATTTGCGCCACCAAAATAAGAACACAGCCAACATTCGATCTCTTCAAAAATTCAAAACAAAATGGGTAAAATCCCATAAATCACTAATTGAATATATATAGATTCGGCAAGGGGATAGCTCCATTTTCATGTGGGTTTTACTTAGCTTGATGTTGTTGCGCGTTCATGGGTTCGGTACAGCGAGGATTAGGGTTAGCGAAATCCGCGGTTTGAAGCTTCGATGTAAAAATCTAATGACGGATTTGGGTTCGGGACATGATGGAGCAGCCTTGGTGGAAGTCTGGATGGATACGGTGGATTGTCTGGTCGATGTGGTGCTGGATGTCGCGACGCAGAAGAGGACATTGAACGGTGTGAAAAGGGCGTGATTGGGAGGAGATTTCGAAGAGCAAGCCAATGGTATTTTCGGTTGAGGATTTTATGAAGAAATGAGAGGAGAATGGAGGAATGAGGTTTGGGAAATGGCCGTGTAAAGTTACAGGAGGAGCGGCCTTGTTTGCTCGTTCGGGAAGAAGGATGCTAGTGGGCTTGGGCCAAGGTTAGAAGAGGGGTGAGGCCCAAATGTTTAATTCCTTTAAGTTTTAATTCAAATTTAAATGTATTAAACTTGTAAAATCGATACCTCTCTCGTACGATATCTGATTGACAAACCGTAAGTTGCGCTGGGATCGTATGGACGGGCACTACAAATGGAACTGACCGCGAGTCAATTGGAGTCCGTCACAATTTATAGCAAAATAAATTGTCCAGCTGAATAAAGCGATGGTTATCGTCATTGACGATGATCGTCCAAATGTGAGTAAATCTCACTAACTCTGAACAGTTTATATTTTCATGTTGTATTTTTAGAACTGTTAAATATTGACTGTTTGATTGTGTGTTGACTGTTTGATTGAACTGCTAGTCAGTTAGTTGGATTTCCGTATTGATTCTATTTATCAGAATATATCATATGAAAATGAAAGTGATGGTTGATTTTATTGTGTAACATCTGTGGATGCAGGGAAACAGGTTGGAGGAATCCGACTGGATTCCTCAATAGTTATTTTATTGATTTTCATATATTTTGATATATGATGTGATTTATCACCTGTTGTTGATTGTGTGTGTATGGACGACATTGGACATCGAAATTTGATATGTTAAACACCATAACATACCAGAATATTGGAAATCGAATATTTATAAATAGAATGTTTATAAATAGAAATATTTAAAAATGGAATATTTTTAAATAGGAAATACGGTTGAGTAGAATTATTTAAAAAGGGAAATCTTTATAAATAAGATATGTATAAAGTGAGTTATTCAACTAGAGATTGAATAAGATATTTAATAAGTTATAAAGGAGATATTAACTTAGAAATTGAATAAGATATTTTAAAAAAAGGACTTATTCATTTAGAATTTGAATAAGATATTATAAAAGGACTTATTCATTTAGAATTGAATAAGATGTTATAAAATGGATTATTGGCTTAGAAACTCAATAAGAGATTTAAAAGGAGATATTCAAGTAGAAATGGAATAAGTTATAAATGTGTTATTCACTTAGAAATCGAATAAGGTATAAAGGATTATTCAATTAGAAACTGAATAAGATAAGAAAAAAGGAATATTTATTTAGAAAATAAATAGGATAAAAGAATATTTATTTAGGGAATAAATAAAGGAACACTTGTTTGGAAAATAAATAGAATCTGTTTTAACAGATAAAAGAAGGAGATTTATTTATAAATGATATTTATAAATTAAAGAAAATATTCATCATTCGATAAATGGAATATATAAGTCTGAACTTATATAGAAAAATAGAAATTGGTTTTAACACCGATAGTTTAAATAGAAGGTGAACTCAACATTTTTAAAGTAGAAAACGTTATGAAAAGAACATATATAAAGTGAAGAACCATTACTGAAAAGTAAATCTTTTTAAAGGGATAAACGTTATTAAAAGGGAGTTAAATCGAATTAGAAATTCGAAGTATTAGTTAATCGAATCGAGTTAAGTTAATCAATTCGAGTTAAGATTATCAGATTGAGAAATCAAGTTAAGATAATCGAGTTAAGTTAATCGAATATAGATATTCGAATTAGAGTAATCCAAAAAGAGTTAAAACAAATTAAGTAAATCGAATTAGTTATTCGATAAGAGTTGAAACAAATAAGTTATTCGAATTTGTTATTCGAATAAAGTTAATGAAATAGAGTTAGTCAATTGTAGTTACTCAGGATAAGTTGCCATTTAGCACGACTGCTAGCGTAATTCGCAGGGCTGCAGATAGCCTAAGGCGGTCGGATGTTTCCTGAGGGAATCAGGCGTAACCATTTTGATCGTTGCGATCTAGAGTCAAGCGAATGGAGTTAAATCGAATATTAGTTATTTGATAGAGTAAACCAACTAGGGTTGACCGGTTAGAGTTAAACAGTTAGAATTAATCAGTAGAGTTAATTAATTAGAGTAAATCATTGAGGGTTGACTAGTTAGAGTTAGAATTAACTAATTGGAGTTATTCAAAAGGAGTTGATCGGATAGAGTTATCGAATATAGCGTATTCGAAGAGAAGAGTAATCGAATATAGTTCATTCGAGAAGAATTATCGAATATAAGTTATTCGAAGTGAGATAATCGAATATAAGTTATTCGAAGTAAGATAATCGAATATTGGTTATTCGAGAAGAAGTTATCGAATCTAGTTATTCGAGAAGAAGTTATCGAATCTAGTTATTCGAGAGGAGTTATCGTATTTATTTGAAAGGAGTTATCAAATCTAGATATTTGAAAGTATTAAATCGAATATAGTTTATTTGAATAGAGTTAGAAGAGTTATTGAATATAGTTTATTCGACAGGATTTAAGTGAAAAGAATAAATTGATTAGAGTTAAATCAAATAGAGTTAATCCAATAGAGTTAATCGATTAGAGTTAAATCAAATAGAGTTAATCCAATAGAGTTAATCAATTAGAGTTAAATCAATGAGAGTTAGTTGAATAGAGTAAATCGAATATAGTTTATTCGAAGAAAGGTTATCGAATGTAGTTATTCGAATGGAGGAGTTCTCGAATAGAGATTATTCGAGAGAGAAGTAAAGAAGTTTGTTAAAGAGTTAAAAGAGAAACTTTGACCATTTCGAAGTTAAAACGTTGTTCAATTAAGGCCTGAGAGGTAATTATACCCCAACTTGATTGACTTCCTTCTTAACTAAGGAATGGTAAGGTTGATAGTGAAAAGTAGGTTAAGTGGTTTAGTAAATTGTTTGGGTTGGCATAGCGATGTTTTATTTAAACATCTGTTTAAAACCATATGAAGAAGCTTTGGAAATGTTTCCCAAAGAAGAATCAGAAATGTTTTCTAGTATAGGAAACAAGAACTGGAAATGTTTTCCAGTGTTAATAACATATATTTTCTAAACTTAGAAAATAAGAAAATGTTGAATATAGGGAATCAGGAAATGACAAATAAGATAAATAAATGATAAATTAATTTAAAGGATAAAAGTTGTTTGATGATTGATCGATATAATTTCCATCTGGAAATAATATCGTTGTTTGCACACTTGTTTTTCTTTGATAGTTAACTCACAGACTATCGAAGTTTTGGCCATTTTAACGTTGTTAATATGGAGAGACCGGTTGGATTATTATCCAAAGAACCACTCTGTATTGGCATAAGCGTTGCGAATCATATATGCCAAATAAAAATTGAAGACAGAGTAAAATGCAAGGGCTATTGTATAAGTCTTAGATAACAGTGCCTAAGATGGATGTACTGAATAGTGCCTTCGATTTGTCCAGTCCCAGGACAACTTTTATGGACGAAGGTCTGACAGAGTATATCTGATAGATTGCGTAAGTTGATCGTTTCAAACGTATTTACGTTGGTGGCGGAGGAATTCGTTTCTCCTAGCTTATACCCGTGGTATTTTTGAGGAAATCAATTTGTGATTTAAAAGGTATGACGATGTGACATTCTAAGTGAATGAAGATATGATATGTGAAAAGATAAGCGTAGCTTCTAGCCTCACATCCGGTAAATGACCGAAATCGGGCAGGCAGCATGGCTAAGTCGGTCGCACCGAAGTAAGGTGTATTATCACCTATCTAGAGAATATTCATTTGCTTCTTTAATCTATCAATGCTGTCCCATATATATATACGGGAACGGTTGCTGATCCCAACCGTTGGTGATGTACATTCGATACACTCAAGCGAAATGAGTGGTCGGTCATGTGTGGCTGAGTTGCAAGATGTTCTTGTTGAACTCCAGTGTATCGTTCCTAGAGTACACTGATCGGAAGGTGGTTCCATACCTTGTCATAGTTGGAAATCCAATCATCCAATAAGCGCCTACGGTTTATGATTTTACATTATATATGTAGAGCGTGAGATGGAAGCGTTTCTGCTAGATTGATATCTATTTGTATTTAGACATTATTATAATATCAGAATGATATTACTTTACAAAGTTTTTTGGATTCTCATTAGGGAAAACCCCGTTCCGTTATGCGGCGTCGTCTTGTGAGATATCCTTTATTAAATCAAGTATTAAATTGTTTTACTCATACCAGTCCCATGACTGACCCGGAGTTTATTTTGTTGTTTTCCCTAAACTCTTGGGTGCCTAAATTTGTACGGGCAGTCAAGTAGTCGGGATTTTACAGATACACTTGGAGAGCTTGGAGCAGGAGGCTTCAGGATTCTATAGCTATTATTATTTCCGCTGTTGTTGTAAGT